>CM077116.1:177109969-179919969 GCA_039619475.1 Icerya purchasi
TGTAGCGATCGTGAACAGGTTTCTATCGGTGGCATATGAGAGTGCGCATAGATGATCGGCTGGTTAATTTCAAAACGAACAACTGGAATTCACCTCACCTGGTGACAGTTTCAACTAGTTGCTGGAACATTTAAATATTTCCATTACAGCCGCGGTCGCGCTTACATAATACATCTCGTAGCAGTACACTCGCCCGCTCTCATTCGACTGATGGAACGTTCAAATATTTTCTTTAAAAATAAAATTAAAAAAAAATGCCGGAACGGAGCGCGTCTCAGAAAATTCCTTTAAAATTTGGGTTCTAAGTGTTGAGATTCAGACGTTTTTATCACTCCAGCAAAATTTTACCCCTCCCAACCTCGAAAAATTAAAATTATAAAGTATGCTACATATATTACACGCAAATGCATGTATAATACATACCACATGATAGTAGAAGGTGCGATGCATGGAAATGAGAGTTCACTTTCACTGTGGTTAATGTTATGATGGATATATGCGCGGGACGGCGTGTGTGTTTCCACATTTACCTGTACAAACGGGGAATAGCGAAAATGAAAAAATATACTTAGGCTAATTTTAGAATTTTTTGTATTTAGGCTTCGAAATATTTAAAAAAAAAAAAAGATTGCGGTATCGGGAATGGACGACGCATGTGCGGGAATGGTACGTATGCTTTTGCGGCGGCTAACGCTATGTTGGATATATGCGCGGGAACGTGTGAAGGGCGAGCGGAGACTAGTGTTAGATTTGGGGTTTTAAATAGTTTACTTGGGTTAAATTTAGAATTTTCATACTTAGGCCTTGAATTTTGAAAAATCACAGTAACACTGTAGACAGGAGGGGTGGGCGGGGGCTTGGGTTAGTTTCAGACGTTAAATAATATACTTAGGTTAATTTTTAATTGGTTCGATCTATCGGAAATGCACGGAACCTGTGCGGAGGAATTTGGGGGAAATTTGCACTAAATTTGCGAAAAATTGGGGGAAACTCTGGGAACTTGGGGGAAACTCTGGGAACTTGGGGGGAAACTCTGGGAATTTGGGGGAAATTTAGGGAAATTGGGGGAAACTTGGGTGAATTTTTGCCTCCAGAATAAAATACTTAGGTTACTTTTTGCCCTCTGCACACGGTTTGGGGTTGTGACGTAAGAGTCTCCAGCTTCGGCTTTTACTGACTACTTAAATATGCGAAGGAAATTTTCAAAATTCTGGGCACGGGCCTGGATTGAAAATCTTTTTAAAACACATATCCAAGATTTTTTATTATAAATGACTACACTATTTTTGAATCGACAATTGAAATAATTTCAAATAATGGACCAGAAAAATCGAATCTTTTTATATTTTCCTTTATGAGTTCAATGTAAATTTTTTTTTCTTTTTATTCTTCTTTTTTTTTTTTACATACAATCTGTTTAAAGATATAGTGGAGTAGCAGTGCGAATAATAAATAGAAAAAAAAAATATGAATAACCGCCTATTGGTGATTAATACAAACGAGATGAACGATTGATTAGTTAGTGATACTTATACTTTACACTGTAACTGAATTGGTTAAATCTTTCAAGGCGATAAAAGCGGATACAATTAACTGGGAAATTAGTGACTAGCGGATTGTTGATGGAGCCGTTGTATGTATATACTTTCATTTAAAAACTTCTTACGGTTTCTGTTATTATTGGTATATGTAAATCCGCATGTGTGTGTTATCGTTATGTATATAGCAAAGCCCCGAAACTATATTTCGTAAAACTTTGTTCTGAAACTGCTGGATAATACCAGCTGTCAAACTATTTGCCATTCGCCACATTTCAGTACGTCCAAACTGGTTTCAATATAGTTTTTATAGAGTAAAACTTTATTCTGTAGAGATAACTCAGTGTGTTTATCTATTAGTAGTTACCTCATGCTTGGAAGTTTTGGATAAAGTTGTTTACATTTTATGACGACATGATCTTTCCATGTGAGTCGTTGGTTCAAATATAAACCTAAATACCTTACTTTCCGCGGGTCGGAATTATTTGACCATTCATTATAACGGATAAAGACGTTAACTTTGATTTTTCACACCTTGAACCATTGTTCTAAAAGTCTTAGGTGATCTTGGAGGTGCTCGGTTGCTACATTTAAATCGCGATTAGCGGATAATACAGCTGTACATGACTGTAGTAGTATTATCATTTACTGGAAAGTCCATTGTGTAAATCTGGTACAATGTTGCATCAAGTATATTACCCTGTGATACACCAGAACGAATGGCGTGTAGAGTAGATACCATTCACGTTTAAAATGTCGATTTTTTAAATACAATTTTTGCAATACTCTATCGAACGTCTGCTCGATATCCGAAAACACAGTTGAACAATATTCCTGTGCTTCAAAGCAGCGGTTTATATATATTATTAATTATTCGATGTAATTATTTTATAGAGTTCCGTGTTTGTTCCTAAAACCGAACTGCTAGTTTGGAATTAGTTCATTTTCTTCTAAAGTCTTTATTCTCTTTAGCCGTAGTTTTTCAAGAACAGTTTCGAGATAGAAGTGGTTTACCTGGTTTATGTATCAGACGATGATTGCAAATTTCCACTGGATTAGAGTACATCCAGCGCGGAGGATTGCATTCAATATATATGCGTTATTAAAGTTACAGCTTTCTTCGGTAGATTTTTCGAAATATTCGCAGTTTTTAGATCACAATTCGATGCATTTTTATCTGTAGATGTTGTTTTTAAGTATACTCATTAATCTTCATGAGGCAAACTGATTTTATAGGGACAGACATCTGAAATGGCGCCCATAAATAATTGTTTACGTTTTCATCGACATTATTTAATATATTACTCTTGTGTCCTCGAAATAAACTGGGTAAGTACCTGGCAAATAAATTGGCGTTTTTTCATTACGGTCGTGGTCATGCGTTATTTTCAGAGGTATTATTCTCTTTATATTTTTCGTAGCTGTCCACAAATTTCATTTTATTGGATGCCAGTTTTGTTTTGATTATTATCGGATGATTAATTATTTGAAGACGTTCTTTGTTGTTCTGGGTATCCAAATATACAAACTCTTGAAGATATTTTGTAAAATCTTCTACAGATATTTCGATTTTTTTCTTTCCGTTTTTAAAAACGCATTTAGATTTATTCTGTTTTCAACATACTATCTACAAACATTCCAGTCAGTCTTTTTGTTAGTTAGCACACAGGTTTTTTTTGGGTACTCGTATCACCGAAGTACTGAGATTTAATATTTTGGGCGAATGATCTGATGTACCGTCCAGAAAAGATTCTACAAATGTATAATTGGTGTTTATTCCGTTAGTGATAAAAAAATTCGGTAAATCAGGACGTTTTCTGCTAACAGTTGGCCAGTACGATGGTACGCTATCTGATAGCTAGAATATCGATGTTTCATTAGACATAAATATAAATTGATTCCTTCTTGATGTTATCAATTGGAATCGTTGTGTGTTTAGCATTGAAGTCCTCTCCACATATAAGTTTGTTTGTCATATTTGTTTTATATTGTGTTTCAGAGGACAATAAACTGATAAAATTACAAGGAGACCAGAAGATAATTTAATCACCACAGGTGTTGCTTGCAAATGTACTGCAGAAGACTTATTCATCTCAAACTGCTATGCAGATATGTTTTTATAATGATAGCTGTTCCTCCACGAGCTGTAGCGTCGGAGTATTGTGTATGATAAACATAGCTGCGATCTGTGAAATGCGTTTCGGATATTAACGACACATCTATTTTATTATTTATAAGAAGTAGCTCACCTTCGTTTCGATACTGAACCAACCCGTTGATGTTCTGCTTAGCTATTCTCAACAAACTGCTTGATTTCGAAATTAATCTATTATAACTACAGTAGATAGCATATTAATAAGCATGTCATTTTGCTGAGGTATCTGGTTGAAGATGTTTTTAAATCGGTCAAGAATTCAGCAACCTGCTTCTTCTTAATATTATCATAGTATTATTATTACAGTTGTAGTTACCATCATTATCAGCTATGTAATTATTCATTGTAGGAACCTCAATTGCCGCGGTTAGGATACGTTTTATTACGTCCTTATAATACTACGGAATAAGTGTCATTAGTAGTAAGATTAGGTCGTATAAATTCAGATTGATTAAATGTTTATAGTAAATTTGTATCAAATGATTGAGATTTTTGTTTGTTTATTCGTGGCGACAAGTTGTATGATTTATTTCTTATTTTAAGTAATTCTTTGTATACAATACACATCCATGACAATTTGTCCGGATGATTACTGTAGGTGTATCCGTTGATTTATTGGAGTTTATTGTTTCGTGTTGTTTGCCGCACTTAACACAGATGTATGGCAATTCACAATACGCTTTACCGTGACCAAAAAATTGACCTCAGCTGCACTAGATGATCCCTATACTTGTGTACAACGGTTCAACCTTGATTTTCATATTTAGTTGATATTACCTGTTATAAATATTTTATTGGTATTATTGCATTCTAGACCGACAAAGAACATTGGCGAGGTTTGCTTAGTTTTTTGTTTATATACATTAATTAAATTTCATGGCAAATAACTTAGAGTTAAAGCTTATTTTGTTTTGTTGCATCGTATAATGAATGTACTTAATTACCGTCCGGAAAGTACTTTCTCCTTTAAGTTGGTATGATAAACTATGTTCTGACTTTTTATTCTCGTGCGTAAAAGTGATATTTAATTATTGTTCCAAAGTAGCGAATAAATGGCGACTCTGGCCTTTTTGTGACGTCACAACCCCAATTCCTGTCCCGGAGGCGAAAAGTCACCTAAGTATTTTATTCGGGAGGCAAAAATTCACCCAATTTTTTATTCCGACGCTGAAAATTCACCCAAGTTTCCCCCAATTTCCCCCAATTTCCCCCAATTTTCCTCAAATTTTTCCAAATTTTTTGCAAATTTCCTCCAAATTTCACCCTACAGGTCCCGCTCGTTTCCGATAAACCGAACCGATTATAAATTAACCCAAGTATAATGTTTAAAGCCCGAAACTAACCCAAGTCCCCACTCTTCCCTCCCGCCCACAGCGATACCGCGATTTTTCAAAATTCTACGTGTAAGTATAAAAATTCCGAAATTAACCCAAGTGTAATATTTAAAGCTGAAAACTAACCAAACCCCTGCTCGCCCTCCTTGCATATCTCTAAAGCGCACGCGCCGTTCCCCCGCATTTCCGATAATTCGATGCGTTTAAAAATTAACCTCAATATAATATTTAAAGCAGGAAAGTAACCTAAGCCCCGCTCGCCCTCCTGGCATATCTCTAAAGCGCACGCGCCGTTCCCCCACATTTCCGATAATTCGATGCGTTTAAAAATTAACCTCAACTTAGAAGGCGCACGCGCCGTTCCCGCGCACTTGTCGATCGTTCGTGATACCGCGATTTTTCAAAATTCTACTTGTAAGTATAAAAATTCCGAATTTAACCAAAGTATAATATTTAAAGCCAGAAACTAACCTAAACCCCCCTTCTTCCTCTTTTTCCATTCGTACATATTTTTTATTTTTCAGGGCGTAAGTATTATAAAATTACCCTAAGATTTTTTTTTATTTTTTTATTTCTACACACTCGCTTCAACCATCACTATATGTGACGTTGCATGCAAACACTTTCAAAACTGTTGAAACAGGATCTTAATATTCTTATAATTTCTATTCCAGTCGATACATTATTACGGAACCACGCCCCACATGTACACACTAACATAAACACACTTATACCCATATCCTTAACTACTTTGTTCGTATACACATATGTAACCGACTTTCTCCGATAGAACGACATTTTTCTGACGCAACATTTCCACTGCCACACCCGATTCAAAGGTAGTTAATGAGGTAGACCATTGAACGGATTCATTCGATCGTTCACTATTAATTTCTCGTCAAACACATACACGTTCTCTAAGTAGTGTTCATCAAGAGTTTTTAAGATTTTAATAACTTTTTTAATTTTTCGTTTTCATAAAAATTATTTCATTACAATCATCATGAATACCGATACTGTTGCCGCGAACAATTCGAAACCAGTAAATACCGCAGAATTTATTCAACATTTTTTCGAATATGATAATGACGATGTTGCGCTGAGCGGTTTTCCAGATACACATATGCCACCACCGCCACCACCACCATCAATATCGCAAAATCCAACAAATTCACAAGAGGCAGATAATTCATCACAGACTCAGTTCGCACAATATTTACATTCGCCACCGTTAACGCAAATTCCGCTACCACCTCCATCTGAAGATATCAGTCCGTCAAAGGTTGAACTTCCGAAAGAAATAATCAATCGACGCGCTGTAATCTACGTAAAAGATCTGAACGACGCTGAGAATAAAAATAGTTTTCTGTTTGCCGTTTTGGCAAAGTTTACGAAAAATCCGTTTTCGATGTGGCAGTATAATTTATTACAGAATGTGTACGATTTCAACTTCATACGATTACCAGTACGTTCATTAGCAGATATTGAAACCTTCGAACGAACGAATGGTGTATCTATTAACTTATACAAATTAATAGAAACCGATGGTGCCGATGCTGAAACGTGCAAGTATAAAATTAAAGTCGTTTATGCATTCCGAAAAAACCATAGTATTTTAAATCATCGTAATCATACAAATATGTTGTACTGGGGTTCGAATGGTAATTTCCAGTTTGCCTGGATTAAAAAATTTAGTCAACTCATACGAATTCAATCGCCAAATGCCAAATTCTCGTGCTGGGGATGTCTGGATTCAATGAAAGACGAATTTGAACATAACAACAGTCACCGTTGCGATGCGATCAGTTGGCGTAACATGCATTGTATGTAAACTATTAAAAAAAGTAAAGACGTACATTTTTTTCTTTTTCACATATTTTTTATTTTTCAAAAACTTTTACAATGTTTTCTTTCGAAATATATAACACATGTAAACTTTATTAGAATATAATATATAATAATAATAAATAGTTTCATATATTTACATTTCTTATTTCATAAACTTAAAATTATTTTAAAATTTTAGATTTTACTATAGTTGATAATATATTTCCAACTCCACTCTGTATTAAAGCCTCTTGATCCTTACGTTGAATAGTTGAGTCAATATCATGTATCTAAGTATATTTATTATTTTTTCTCACTTACGATTACTTTTCCATCCGTAAGTATTTATGTATGTTTTCCCCGGTTCTAAAAAATAAATCATTCGATGTCTCGCCCTTCAACGAAAGCACACGCATCATTCGCACGCACGTATCATTCGTTCACGTTACCACTTTTTTTTCAAAATTAGTCCAAGTATATTTTATTATTTTTCTCATTACGATTATTTTCAGTCCGTAAGTATTTCTGTATGTTTTCCGAGGTTTTAAAAATTAATCCGAACAGACATCCAGACTGTTGTGAAAGCATACTATCTATCCCCTGCACAGATTCTACATTATACGTTTACTCTATTACGAGTTCTTCAAAAATTGATTCGAATATTTTTTTCATTTTTTTTTTTTTTTTCAATCCTAAAAATCCATTCTTTCTACCCCCGCCCCTCCCAGCTAAAATTACCGAAATCTTTATTTATTTTATCGATTCTAAAAATTAATCAATGGTTCACTCGAAAGCGTACCGTACATTCCCACACACATATGTATCTTCTATCACGCACATGCAGTTCTATATGTTTATTTTTTTATTAACGATCTTTATTTTTTTGTACCTGTATTACTTTTTCCTACACAGTCATGTCATCATATACAATTAACATTGTCAAAATAATTTTAACCTTTCGAGAAAGAAAAATCTCCGACCAATAAAAAAATGTTTATCAACATCACAATTATTTTTAATATTAATCGTTCGCTACAAACATAATTTTTTCGATCGTTTCAAGACATTATTGTTTCAAACGTCAATCCCTCTTTTCCAAGAATCGATAAACTCTGCAGGTATACATCTCGTCGTCGCAACAACCATTACCTGCATGACTCGCATACCTTCAAGACCACTTGTTCATTGCTCGCACGCTATTTACCATTATTCGGTACAAGAATATTTTTCACACTCCCTCACATACATATGCGCATACGCTCAAAGTCCTCGATTACTTTGTTCGTATACAAATATATTCAGCTTTCTCCGACGGAACAACATTTTCTGATGTAACATTCCCACTGCCGCACATAATTCAAAGGTAGCTAATGAGATAGACTATCGAACGGAATCATTCAAGCAGTCAGTATTAGCTTTATGTTAAACATGTCTATTTTGTCGAATCTGTGTTCACGCATTATTAAAAAATTTACGTCAACGTTAAAGAAAATAATTTCCTACGTTTTTTCTCTTTTTTTCTCTATCATTTTTTTCTGTCTTTTATCTTTTCTTTTTCTCTGTCTTTTTTTTAGTGAAAAGTTTGAAATACATATTATTCAATCATGAACGCTAATATAGTTAACGTAAGCAACAACTCAAAATCAATTAAGCACGCTGAATTTATTCAGAATTTATTTGCAAGTGATAGCGACTCGCATATGTCTTCGTCACTTCAATTACCGCAATCAGATGATGGTTATTCTTCAACAGAATCAACATCTTTTGCACATAAAATCGTTGGTCCAGTATTATTGTCAGATCAGATGGATATAGCGGAATATTTTGTAGATTTCAGCTTCCATAAGGATTCTGATTATGGTTTTCTAGTAACCGAACTAGCGATGATTGAGATGTCTGGCGGGAGGTATTTACATACGCTATACAAGCCAAGCAGAGCATGGTCTGCATCAAAAATGCCTCATTTACAATGCTCTTCCGTGAGTCATTACTTGAAAAACCCCTCATTATTTCCCTGTCGGGAAGAAATATTCATGGCACGCGATATATTCACAATATTGTCCGAAAAACCGAAGGCTCGCGTATATATTTTAACCACTTATGCAAAACTTATATTATGGGAACTTAACGAAAAGTCTGAATTGTTGCGTGACTTGGACTATGAACTCGTTAATATGGAGAAAGTCTTTCGAGTACCTAGTATCGATGATTTATATCAAGAATACTCTGGTATAAGCAATTTGCTAACTTGTAAACACCATTATGAGAATGATATTTTTCATTGTGCGGTGAAAAATGTTATGGTGATGAGGACATGGCACGATCACGTTATCCGTCCGCTGAAGCTTATGAACAATCTCAATATAAATGATTTAAGCCAGTTATTCATTACAGCCACCAAAGAAATGATAATTACATTATTTCCAAGTTGCATCGGGGACATTTATATATTTTTACCGGACAGATTAAAACAGGATGATACGATAAAATCATTTCTACCATGCTACGATCACGAACATGATAAAGAATATTATATCGACGGTGATACATTACGCAGGAGTACTCGAAATTGTGTCAAAGTAAAAGATTGCGACGACTGTCAACATTCAATTCATACGGATTAAAAATTCAATAAAAGGCGCGGAATTTGAAAGATGGAGTTCTCTAGATCCTACGAAAGTTGAATATGAACATAACAATTACCTTTCAATGTACCAAAGTCAGCTTTCGCGCAGTATGTATAATATGTGAAATAAAACCATATTTTTTTCTTTTACTCGCATTTTTATTTTTATCATTTCAAAATCTTTTACATTGTTTCACATAAATTATAATGTATGTATGTATATATGTATGGAATTTTAATATGTAATAATATACATTTCCTACATTTTATTTTATTTCATGGTCATATAATTACTTTAAAATTATTTAGATACACCGCAGACATTATAGTACGGAACACATCATTTATTATTTCATTCTATTTCAATTAATATGTTGTATGGATGAAATCGAATCAATTTATGTAACTGTTTATTTAAATTTAAATAATCTTTTTCTTTTTCTTTTTTTTTTTTTATCTCTCAGCATATGCATGCGTGTGCTTACATATACAAGTATGAAAAAAATTATTTTTTTTTATTTTTTCCTCGATATGAATGGTAAATCTACGACTTTATTTGAAAAAACGGTCAAAACCTGATACATAGATTTCAAACTTTGATGGAAATTTTCGTAACATGTTCAGTTTACACTTATTATTTTAAAAAAAAATATTTTTCATTATTATTCGTATCGCTTAAATAGACTGATACAACAGAGAGAGAAAATAAAAAGCTAAATTTTTACATGTGAGGGAGGGAGTTGATGAAAACGTACGAGTCTTATTATTTGGAATACAGATTACAAAGGAAATTTTTATACAATGTTTCGTTCTAAGATTTTTTCATTTTTTACATTTAAAATTTTTCAATACGAAAATATTTCGAAATCAACACGAACGTCTACGAATAGTCTTCATCATTATAGAAGCACCTGCAGATCATGTATCGACACTGCATGCGCGTAAGGGTGAGTAAATATGTGTGAATATGTGTGAACATGTGTGTATGTATGCTTGAAATGTGCGAAATGGCTAATAAGAAACAACCGTTGAATCGCAACGACAGGTAGAGATCCGCTTATAGAATAAGAGAGTGAGAGTGAGATAAATTATGTACCTTTATTATTGCAGAACTGCACTGCAGTAGCAGACATGAAATATCCGTTAGCATCCTTTTCGAGGCAGTTTTATAAAAAAAGCCGAAAATTAGCTTTAAAACTGGATGAATGAGATAGTTGATAATACACATACCATTAAGACTGGTATACGTGTATGTGGGCATGTGTGTGAGCGCACGGTTAAATGAATGACAAAAGATTATTAACTGCATAGGCATTGTTAAATACAACTATACTGATTTATCCGTAAAACTAACAAATTTTACCATTGTTTTCTTTCTTTTCTTCTTTCGCATTTTACAAAAAATTCATGTTAGTTCTAAAAATATTGCTAAATTCAAATTAAATCGATCATGTTATTTTATTTTTTATTTTTGTTTCTTTAAACAATATGTTACGGAAAATAAATCGTATTTATCTTACTCAATCTTTTACCTAATATTCTAACAGTTTTAGACAACAGCAGAAATATGCAAGTTACCATGGATGTATTATATTTTATTCGTGTATATGTGTATACACGCTTTCTATACAAGCGTATGCAAATATCAGATGCCGGAAATGTATGATAATATAATTTTTTAAATCAATGATTAATGTATTATTAATTTTTTTTTTTCACCCTATAATATACAAAATAACAACATACTTGTTTTTACAACAATATTTAAATTCTACAAAAAATAAATGTCCCCAGGGTGGGGAGTAAAATATCATGAAGAATCACTGTTTTTTGTTTTTTTTCTTTGATTCACAATCTTCTTTTTCTTTATATTATTTTTTATTTCAGAGATTTTTTAAAATAGTTTTCTTTACACTCCAATAAGGAATCTGTTAATTTATTGTACATGTCATATAATATGATAGATGCTAAAATTCGGAAAGTTTTTTTAAAGAAGTAATTGACAGAAGAGTATACTTTTGAAAACAAGAGAGTGAAGAGGCTATACATAAAAAGCAATATGATGCATTAAACATAACGAAAAAAAAAAACAGAAGAAACGTAAACACAAAGACTATTATGTTTTTTTCATTAATCTATTCAATTACAACTTTTTTTTCATTCATCTATATTCTAAGTTCCATCATAAGTTTTAATTTTTTATATGATGCCTACTAATTTCTATGTTTACTTAATTTATTTACTTTTCCACAAATGTTTTTTAGAATTAAATTTTGAAAAAATTAAACATATTTTCGCACCTGTGTCAACTATCACATTAAATACATGTAGAAATTTTCATTTCAAACACCGCCGGAAAATAACATGGGTTTTTTTTTTTTGCTATTTTTTAAAAATTTATTCAAACTCTCTCTAATTATAGCTATTTTTACACCATTTTTCTTAACTTTTACTCATTTTTATATTCTACATACAATGCTTGAGGTGTTAGATGATGCAAATTCTAAATACACCATATTGCTATCATCTCTGTTTATTTTTTTTTTTATTTGTTACTTGTTTTTTTATTATTTTCTTATGTACATGTATTAGAACTAGTGATGTGCGATTTCGAAATGTTTTTATAATCGAAACAACCGATAATCGTCAAAAAAAAACAAAAAAACAATCGAATGATTTTTGTGAATACGAATGAATTATTCGAATAAAAACCGAAACTATCCGAACACAAACGAATGAAGTATTCACTAAACATTGACTAGATTCTTCCGAGAGAAATAGCATTTCGAATGATTGTTATGAATACGAATTAATTATTCGAATGAAATAACATTTCGAATGCAACCACGGAACAATCGAATGCATTCAAAGTCATCGAACAATCAAATAATTCAAATGAATCATTTCGAAGTTGCCCATCACTAATTAGAACCCATATGATTTTACAATAAAAAAAGTGTTCATACTCATTATTGAAGCTGAATATAGATAATATTTACATTTAAAGGAAAAAGAAAAAGTTATTTTTATTATTCCATTCGCATGCGAAAAAAATTATGAAATGTAAAATATATATATAATTCATGTAATATATTTACAAACGATTAACAAGAATAAAAGAAAATTAATTTAAAAAATAAATAAATATCACAAAAAATTTAAAGATGGAAAAATTACAAGATTATGATTCGTACAATGCTCACAAATTGGCTCCTTTAATCGGGTTATGTTGGAATTCGAACAAACTTGCATGGTTGCATTGCGGACAATCTTTGATTAAGGTGGGATGTACTGCACTCAGTGGAAAAGAATCTGGAATATCATAGCTATGATGTTTAAAACACGGTAAGAAGCGTTTGATACGTCGATCATTCTTCAGTGCTACAGGTAATTTATTGTAAAAATCGCAAATTTTTTGAGGGCATACATTAATTAATATCTCTGCAGTAATATTTTGCATCAAGTCGTACATAGAATATTTTACTAATGATAATATAGGTCTAACATTTACATCGTACCATTTCATCATCACATATACATTCTGCAATGAACACCTATGTATGTTTTTATCCGTGTGTGCATCACATTTTACAACTCTTGATATTCCTTTATACATATTATTTAATTTCCTTAAATTGGGTATACCGAATTCTTCTTCTAAATTAATAATCTTGAATCTTGAAAGTGATGTTTCAAATAGTTTTATCCATATAGTGGTAATTTTTTCATTTCCTTTAACGTAAATATTCAATGGTTCCAAATCATCCAACACATTTTCTATATCACCGGCAATAGATTCGTAATTGTAATCTCCTGCATTCCATGGAATGGAATGACAGTTTTGAATTATCCTCATGTTTTCTTGTTTTTTTATTATTGGATAATACATCCCATTCGAATGGAGGCTTGTAAGTTCTATGAAATTGAATTTCACCATCGATACTTATTATTGAAAGTTCCTTAATGATGTACGTATCATTATCATATTTAAAACATTGAATATCGATAATTACCTCACGTGCTACTATCATTGTTACAGTTGTTATTAAAGAGAAAAGAAAAAAAACTAAAACTTTTAATAGTAACTAAAATTTAAACGTGTGAAGAACACTAATTCGTGAAACTAATAACAAGCGAGCGAATACAGTTATTCAGAGAGTTGACATAATATCTACCTTTGAATTAGATGCATTCGATGAAATGTTGCATCAGAAAAATACCCTTCAAACGGAGAAAGTTGATTGCATACATTGATGAATGAAGTTGTTAAGAACTTGTACATACATATACATTTTGTTTGTGGTAGTGTATGCATGTACACATGAGATTTTACATATAAGGAAGGGTCAAGATCCGGTTTTAACAGCTGTATCAAACGATCTTAACGTGCAGCTATGTACATGCAGGGATAGACTTTAATATAATCATTATCGATGGTAAACGAGAACATTAATTCATTTTTAAATTTTAATATATCGTCTTCCATCACTAATAAGATAACATAAAAAACTACTAACTTAACTGAATATATCCTTCTTCAACCAACTTTTCCTCAATCATTCGAATTTCATCATCTACACCAGCATTTCACACTTTTTTAGATGTATGCGATAACAATAATCACTCAACCAATTCATTAGGATCGTCTGAATAATCGATCGATGTATCTTCATGACATACTCCGCCATCAGCACAATGCTTAGTCTTTGCTCCATCATAGTAAATTTTTACACTTGAACCATTAGACTGAAACATCGGACGTATTATTTTTCTGTATTTAGGAAGTGTAGTACCCTTTAATACACCAGTAGCACGTAAATGAGCTCTAGTACACTCAAGTATTTATTTATATAGATCTAAATCATTATTTTGTATATTTATTCTCATCTATATGCGATACCATTAGTAAATGAATGAGTCTGGGTGTGTAAGGAAATTTTATTTGCTTACTTCCTTTTCCTAAATAAATTTCACCATATTTGCAGTCCCAAGAAATCAATGTCGATCCTATCAGATACTCATCAATGTTTGTATCATAGCGTATTCCATATACTTGATCATTCGGAACAAGTTCATCAAAATCTGTATGAAATGAATCTACTTCACTTATGTTAAACGACTTAGCTTTGAGTTTGTTTTTTAATATTTTCATCTTTAATTTCAGACTCAGCGTCACTTCTCTGTTTACTATTAGACAGTTTTTGACGTTTTTACCATTGATGTATCATGTATTCCATAAGAATACATTTTAATCTTTCAGATTTTTGTAATGCTTCATGAATTTCCAATAATGGTTTCATAATAGGTTCCAGCATGGTGGCTGAAGTACTTGTAATTGGTTTCCACTCGGACTTCAATAGGTTATATTTTTACATTATATCGCTACATATCCTGTCTAGTTCATTTTTTTAGTCTTGCTTCCTTATTCATTCCATTATTGTTGTTATCAGTATTAACCAATGATTTACTCTTTGATAACAACATTTTAAATAACTAGAATTTCATCAAAACTTGTGAGTAAATCTTCCTTTATACATACATTTCACCATATATATCAGTCACTGTGAATTTCATATTACTTTAAATACTTAAAATATACTTCATGTTATATATAAGTCATTAAAATTCAATATAAGTAGATAGAGCAGATTTTCTCTAAACATAACATTGGCCTGACAAATTTCTGGACTGAAAGTAAATCTAACCCAATACTCCTGCTACAGTTATTATGCCAACAAAGGAGAATAAAATATTGAGATTTCAACAAC
Source organism: Icerya purchasi (assembly GCA_039619475.1). Lineage (NCBI taxonomy): Eukaryota > Metazoa > Arthropoda > Insecta > Hemiptera > Monophlebidae > Icerya > Icerya purchasi. Next base: position 177,125,218 of record CM077116.1, read on the forward strand.
ATAAACAGCAAGAATTTGTATCATTTGTTATATTTGATGATTTCGAGTGTATTCTACAGCCTCTAAACAATGAATCACTAGTGCATGATTCATTGTTTAGAGGCTGTAGGATACACTCGAAATCATCAAATATAACAAATGATACAAATTCTTGCTGTTTATGTTGTTGAAATCTCAATATTTTATTCTCCTTTGTTGGCATAATAACTGTAGCAGGAGTATTGGGTTAGATTTACTTTCAGTCCAGAAATTTGTCAGGCCAATGTTATGTTTAGAGAAAATCTGCTCTATCTACTTATATTGAATTTTAATGACTTATATATAACATGAAGTATATTTTAAGTATTTAAAGTAATATGAAATTCACAGTGACTGATATATATGGTGAAATGTATGTATAAAGGAAGATTTACTCACAAGTTTTGATGAAATTCTAGTTATTTAAAATGTTGTTATCAAAGAGTAAATCATTGGTTAATACTGATAACAACAATAATGGAATGAATAAGGAAGCAAGACTAAAAAAATGAACTAGACAGGATATGTAGCGATATAATGTAAAAATATAACCTATTGAAGTCCGAGTGGAAACCAATTACAAGTACTTCAGCCACCATGCTGGAACCTATTATGAAACCATTATTGGAAATTCATGAAGCATTACAAAAATCTGAAAGATTAAAATGTATTCTTATGGAATACATGATACATCAATGGTAAAAACGTCAAAAACTGTCTAATAGTAAACAGAGAAGTGACGCTGAGTCTGAAATTAAAGATGAAAATATTAAAAAACAAACTCAAAGCTAAGTCGTTTAACATAAGTGAAGTAGATTCATTTCATACAGATTTTGATGAACTTGTTCCGAATGATCAAGTATATGGAATACGCTATGATACAAACATTGATGAGTATCTGATAGGATCGACATTGATTTCTTGGGACTGCAAATATGGTGAAATTTATTTAGGAAAAGGAAGTAAGCAAATAAAATTTCCTTACACACCCAGACTCATTCATTTACTAATGGTATCGCATATAGATGAGAATAAATATACAAAATAATGATTTAGATCTATATAAATAAATACTTGAGTGTACTAGAGCTCATTTACGTGCTACTGGTGTATTAAAGGGTACTACACTTCCTAAATACAGAAAAATAATACGTCCGATGTTTCAGTCTAATGGTTCAAGTGTAAAAATTTACTATGATGGAGCAAAGACTAAGCATTGTGCTGATGGCGGAGTATGTCATGAAGATACATCGATCGATTATTCAGACGATCCTAATGAATTGGTTGAGTGATTATTGTTATCGCATACATCTAAAAAAGTGTGAAATGCTGGTGTAGATGATGAAATTCGAATGATTGAGGAAAAGTTGGTTGAAGAAGGATATATTCAGTTAAGTTAGTAGTTTTTTATGTTATCTTATTAGTGATGGAAGACGATATATTAAAATTTAAAAATGAATTAATGTTCTCGTTTACCATCGATAATGATTATATTAAAGTCTATCCCTGCATGTACATAGCTGCACGTTAAGATCGTTTGATACAGCTGTTAAAACCGGATCTTGACCCTTCCTTATATGTAAAATCTCATGTGTACATGCATACACTACCACAAACAAAATGTATATGTATGTACAAGTTCTTAACAACTTCATTCATCAATGTATGCAATCAACTTTCTCCGTTTGAAGGGTATTTTTCTGATGCAACATTTCATCGAATGCATCTAATTCAAAGGTAGATATTATGTCAACTCTCTGAATAACTGTATTCGCTCGCTTGTTATTAGTTTCACGAATTAGTGTTCTTCACACGTTTAAATTTTAGTTACTATTAAAAGTTTTAGTTTTTTTTCTTTTCTCTTTAATAACAACTGTAACAATGATAGTAGCACGTGAGGTAATTATCGATATTCAATGTTTTAAATATGATAATGATACGTACATCATTAAGGAACTTTCAATAATAAGTATCGATGGTGAAATTCAATTTCATAGAACTTACAAGCCTCCATTCGAATGGGATGTATTATCCAATAATAAAAAAACAAGAAAACATGAGGATAATTCAAAACTGTCATTCCATTCCATGGAATGCAGGAGATTACAATTACGAATCTATTGCCGGTGATATAGAAAATGTGTTGGATGATTTGGAACCATTGAATATTTACGTTAAAGGAAATGAAAAAATTACCACTATATGGATAAAACTATTTGAAACATCACTTTCAAGATTCAAGATTATTAATTTAGAAGAAGAATTCGGTATACCCAATTTAAGGAAATTAAATAATATGTATAAAGGAATATCAAGAGTTGTAAAATGTGATGCACACACGGATAAAAACATACATAGGTGTTCATTGCAGAATGTATATGTGATGATGAAATGGTACGATGTAAATGTTAGACCTATATTATCATTAGTAAAATATTCTATGTACGACTTGATGCAAAATATTACTGCAGAGATATTAATTAATGTATGCCCTCAAAAAATTTGCGATTTTTACAATAAATTACCTGTAGCACTGAAGAATGATCGACGTATCAAACGCTTCTTACCGTGTTTTAAACATCATAGCTATGATATTCCAGATTCTTTTCCACTGAGTGCAGTACATCCCACCTTAATCAAAGATTGTCCGCAATGCAACCATGCAAGTTTGTTCGAATTCCAACATAACCCGATTAAAGGAGCCAATTTGTGAGCATTGTACGAATCATAATCTTGTAATTTTTCCATCTTTAAATTTTTTGTGATATTTATTTATTTTTTAAATTAATTTTCTTTTATTCTTGTTAATCGTTTGTAAATATATTACATGAATTATATATATATTTTACATTTCATAATTTTTTTCGCATGCGAATGGAATAATAAAAATAACTTTTTCTTTTTCCTTTAAATGTAAATATTATCTATATTCAGCTTCAATAATGAGTATGAACACTTTTTTTATTGTAAAATCATATGGGTTCTAATTAGTGATGGGCAACTTCGAAATGATTCATTTGAATTATTTGATTGTTCGATGACTTTGAATGCATTCGATTGTTCCGTGGTTGCATTCGAAATGTTATTTCATTCGAATAATTAATTCGTATTCATAACAATCATTCGAAATGCTATTTCTCTCGGAAGAATCTAGTCAATGTTTAGTGAATACTTCATTCGTTTGTGTTCGGATAGTTTCGGTTTTTATTCGAATAATTCATTCGTATTCACAAAAATCATTCGATTGTTTTTTTGTTTTTTTTTGACGATTATCGGTTGTTTCGATTATAAAAACATTTCGAAATCGCACATCACTAGTTCTAATACATGTACATAAGAAAATAATAAAAAAACAAGTAACAAATAAAAAAAAAAATAAACAGAGATGATAGCAATATGGTGTATTTAGAATTTGCATCATCTAACACCTCAAGCATTGTATGTAGAATATAAAAATGAGTAAAAGTTAAGAAAAATGGTGTAAAAATAGCTATAATTAGAGAGAGTTTGAATAAATTTTTAAAAAATAGCAAAAAAAAAAAACCCATGTTATTTTCCGGCGGTGTTTGAAATGAAAATTTCTACATGTATTTAATGTGATAGTTGACACAGGTGCGAAAATATGTTTAATTTTTTCAAAATTTAATTCTAAAAAACATTTGTGGAAAAGTAAATAAATTAAGTAAACATAGAAATTAGTAGGCATCATATAAAAAATTAAAACTTATGATGGAACTTAGAATATAGATGAATGAAAAAAAAGTTGTAATTGAATAGATTAATGAAAAAAACATAATAGTCTTTGTGTTTACGTTTCTTCTGTTTTTTTTTTTCGTTATGTTTAATGCATCATATTGCTTTTTATGTATAGCCTCTTCACTCTCTTGTTTTCAAAAGTATACTCTTCTGTCAATTACTTCTTTAAAAAAACTTTCCGAATTTTAGCATCTATCATATTATATGACATGTACAATAAATTAACAGATTCCTTATTGGAGTGTAAAGAAAACTATTTTAAAAAATCTCTGAAATAAAAAATAATATAAAGAAAAAGAAGATTGTGAATCAAAGAAAAAAAACAAAAAACAGTGATTCTTCATGATATTTTACTCCCCACCCTGGGGACATTTATTTTTTGTAGAATTTAAATATTGTTGTAAAAACAAGTATGTTGTTATTTTGTATATTATAGGGTGAAAAAAAAAAATTAATAATACATTAATCATTGATTTAAAAAATTATATTATCATACATTTCCGGCATCTGATATTTGCATACGCTTGTATAGAAAGCGTGTATACACATATACACGAATAAAATATAATACATCCATGGTAACTTGCATATTTCTGCTGTTGTCTAAAACTGTTAGAATATTAGGTAAAAGATTGAGTAAGATAAATACGATTTATTTTCCGTAACATATTGTTTAAAGAAACAAAAATAAAAAATAAAATAACATGATCGATTTAATTTGAATTTAGCAATATTTTTAGAACTAACATGAATTTTTTGTAAAATGCGAAAGAAGAAAAGAAAGAAAACAATGGTAAAATTTGTTAGTTTTACGGATAAATCAGTATAGTTGTATTTAACAATGCCTATGCAGTTAATAATCTTTTGTCATTCATTTAACCGTGCGCTCACACACATGCCCACATACACGTATACCAGTCTTAATGGTATGTGTATTATCAACTATCTCATTCATCCAGTTTTAAAGCTAATTTTCGGCTTTTTTTATAAAACTGCCTCGAAAAGGATGCTAACGGATATTTCATGTCTGCTACTGCAGTGCAGTTCTGCAATAATAAAGGTACATAATTTATCTCACTCTCACTCTCTTATTCTATAAGCGGATCTCTACCTGTCGTTGCGATTCAACGGTTGTTTCTTATTAGCCATTTCGCACATTTCAAGCATACATACACACATGTTCACACATATTCACACATATTTACTCACCCTTACGCGCATGCAGTGTCGATACATGATCTGCAGGTGCTTCTATAATGATGAAGACTATTCGTAGACGTTCGTGTTGATTTCGAAATATTTTCGTATTGAAAAATTTTAAATGTAAAAAATGAAAAAATCTTAGAACGAAACATTGTATAAAAATTTCCTTTGTAATCTGTATTCCAAATAATAAGACTCGTACGTTTTCATCAACTCCCTCCCTCACATGTAAAAATTTAGCTTTTTATTTTCTCTCTCTGTTGTATCAGTCTATTTAAGCGATACGAATAATAATGAAAAATATTTTTTTTTAAAATAATAAGTGTAAACTGAACATGTTACGAAAATTTCCATCAAAGTTTGAAATCTATGTATCAGGTTTTGACCGTTTTTTCAAATAAAGTCGTAGATTTACCATTCATATCGAGGAAAAAATAAAAAAAAATAATTTTTTTCATACTTGTATATGTAAGCACACGCATGCATATGCTGAGAGATAAAAAAAAAAAAAGAAAAAGAAAAAGATTATTTAAATTTAAATAAACAGTTACATAAATTGATTCGATTTCATCCATACAACATATTAATTGAAATAGAATGAAATAATAAATGATGTGTTCCGTACTATAATGTCTGCGGTGTATCTAAATAATTTTAAAGTAATTATATGACCATGAAATAAAATAAAATGTAGGAAATGTATATTATTACATATTAAAATTCCATACATATATACATACATACATTATAATTTATGTGAAACAATGTAAAAGATTTTGAAATGATAAAAATAAAAATGCGAGTAAAAGAAAAAAATATGGTTTTATTTCACATATTATACATACTGCGCGAAAGCTGACTTTGGTACATTGAAAGGTAATTGTTATGTTCATATTCAACTTTCGTAGGATCTAGAGAACTCCATCTTTCAAATTCCGCGCCTTTTATTGAATTTTTAATCCGTATGAATTGAATGTTGACAGTCGTCGCAATCTTTTACTTTGACACAATTTCGAGTACTCCTGCGTAATGTATCACCGTCGATATAATATTCTTTATCATGTTCGTGATCGTAGCATGGTAGAAATGATTTTATCGTATCATCCTGTTTTAATCTGTCCGGTAAAAATATATAAATGTCCCCGATGCAACTTGGAAATAATGTAATTATCATTTCTTTGGTGGCTGTAATGAATAACTGGCTTAAATCATTTATATTGAGATTGTTCATAAGCTTCAGCGGACGGATAACGTGATCGTGCCATGTCCTCATCACCATAACATTTTTCACCGCACAATGAAAAATATCATTCTCATAATGGTGTTTACAAGTTAGCAAATTGCTTATACCAGAGTATTCTTGATATAAATCATCGATACTAGGTACTCGAAAGACTTTCTCCATATTAACGAGTTCATAGTCCAAGTCACGCAACAATTCAGACTTTTCGTTAAGTTCCCATAATATAAGTTTTGCATAAGTGGTTAAAATATATACGCGAGCCTTCGGTTTTTCGGACAATATTGTGAATATATCGCGTGCCATGAATATTTCTTCCCGACAGGGAAATAATGAGGGGTTTTTCAAGTAATGACTCACGGAAGAGCATTGTAAATGAGGCATTTTTGATGCAGACCATGCTCTGCTTGGCTTGTATAGCGTATGTAAATACCTCCCGCCAGACATCTCAATCATCGCTAGTTCGGTTACTAGAAAACCATAATCAGAATCCTTATGGAAGCTGAAATCTACAAAATATTCCGCTATATCCATCTGATCTGACAATAATACTGGACCAACGATTTTATGTGCAAAAGATGTTGATTCTGTTGAAGAATAACCATCATCTGATTGCGGTAATTGAAGTGACGAAGACATATGCGAGTCGCTATCACTTGCAAATAAATTCTGAATAAATTCAGCGTGCTTAATTGATTTTGAGTTGTTGCTTACGTTAACTATATTAGCGTTCATGATTGAATAATATGTATTTCAAACTTTTCACTAAAAAAAAGACAGAGAAAAAGAAAAGATAAAAGACAGAAAAAAATGATAGAGAAAAAAAGAGAAAAAACGTAGGAAATTATTTTCTTTAACGTTGACGTAAATTTTTTAATAATGCGTGAACACAGATTCGACAAAATAGACATGTTTAACATAAAGCTAATACTGACTGCTTGAATGATTCCGTTCGATAGTCTATCTCATTAGCTACCTTTGAATTATGTGCGGCAGTGGGAATGTTACATCAGAAAATGTTGTTCCGTCGGAGAAAGCTGAATATATTTGTATACGAACAAAGTAATCGAGGACTTTGAGCGTATGCGCATATGTATGTGAGGGAGTGTGAAAAATATTCTTGTACCGAATAATGGTAAATAGCGTGCGAGCAATGAACAAGTGGTCTTGAAGGTATGCGAGTCATGCAGGTAATGGTTGTTGCGACGACGAGATGTATACCTGCAGAGTTTATCGATTCTTGGAAAAGAGGGATTGACGTTTGAAACAATAATGTCTTGAAACGATCGAAAAAATTATGTTTGTAGCGAACGATTAATATTAAAAATAATTGTGATGTTGATAAACATTTTTTTATTGGTCGGAGATTTTTCTTTCTCGAAAGGTTAAAATTATTTTGACAATGTTAATTGTATATGATGACATGACTGTGTAGGAAAAAGTAATACAGGTACAAAAAAATAAAGATCGTTAATAAAAAAATAAACATATAGAACTGCATGTGCGTGATAGAAGATACATATGTGTGTGGGAATGTACGGTACGCTTTCGAGTGAACCATTGATTAATTTTTAGAATCGATAAAATAAATAAAGATTTCGGTAATTTTAGCTGGGAGGGGCGGGGGTAGAAAGAATGGATTTTTAGGATTGAAAAAAAAAAAAAAAATGAAAAAAATATTCGAATCAATTTTTGAAGAACTCGTAATAGAGTAAACGTATAATGTAGAATCTGTGCAGGGGATAGATAGTATGCTTTCACAACAGTCTGGATGTCTGTTCGGATTAATTTTTAAAACCTCGGAAAACATACAGAAATACTTACGGACTGAAAATAATCGTAATGAGAAAAATAATAAAATATACTTGGACTAATTTTGAAAAAAAAGTGGTAACGTGAACGAATGATACGTGCGTGCGAATGATGCGTGTGCTTTCGTTGAAGGGCGAGACATCGAATGATTTATTTTTTAGAACCGGGGAAAACATACATAAATACTTACGGATGGAAAAGTAATCGTAAGTGAGAAAAAATAATAAATATACTTAGATACATGATATTGACTCAACTATTCAACGTAAGGATCAAGAGGCTTTAATACAGAGTGGAGTTGGAAATATATTATCAACTATAGTAAAATCTAAAATTTTAAAATAATTTTAAGTTTATGAAATAAGAAATGTAAATATATGAAACTATTTATTATTATTATATATTATATTCTAATAAAGTTTACATGTGTTATATATTTCGAAAGAAAACATTGTAAAAGTTTTTGAAAAATAAAAAATATGTGAAAAAGAAAAAAATGTACGTCTTTACTTTTTTTAATAGTTTACATACAATGCATGTTACGCCAACTGATCGCATCGCAACGGTGACTGTTGTTATGTTCAAATTCGTCTTTCATTGAATCCAGACATCCCCAGCACGAGAATTTGGCATTTGGCGATTGAATTCGTATGAGTTGACTAAATTTTTTAATCCAGGCAAACTGGAAATTACCATTCGAACCCCAGTACAACATATTTGTATGATTACGATGATTTAAAATACTATGGTTTTTTCGGAATGCATAAACGACTTTAATTTTATACTTGCACGTTTCAGCATCGGCACCATCGGTTTCTATTAATTTGTATAAGTTAATAGATACACCATTCGTTCGTTCGAAGGTTTCAATATCTGCTAATGAACGTACTGGTAATCGTATGAAGTTGAAATCGTACACATTCTGTAATAAATTATACTGCCACATCGAAAACGGATTTTTCGTAAACTTTGCCAAAACGGCAAACAGAAAACTATTTTTATTCTCAGCGTCGTTCAGATCTTTTACGTAGATTACAGCGCGTCGATTGATTATTTCTTTCGGAAGTTCAACCTTTGACGGACTGATATCTTCAGATGGAGGTGGTAGCGGAATTTGCGTTAACGGTGGCGAATGTAAATATTGTGCGAACTGAGTCTGTGATGAATTATCTGCCTCTTGTGAATTTGTTGGATTTTGCGATATTGATGGTGGTGGTGGCGGTGGTGGCATATGTGTATCTGGAAAACCGCTCAGCGCAACATCGTCATTATCATATTCGAAAAAATGTTGAATAAATTCTGCGGTATTTACTGGTTTCGAATTGTTCGCGGCAACAGTATCGGTATTCATGATGATTGTAATGAAATAATTTTTATGAAAACGAAAAATTAAAAAAGTTATTAAAATCTTAAAAACTCTTGATGAACACTACTTAGAGAACGTGTATGTGTTTGACGAGAAATTAATAGTGAACGATCGAATGAATCCGTTCAATGGTCTACCTCATTAACTACCTTTGAATCGGGTGTGGCAGTGGAAATGTTGCGTCAGAAAAATGTCGTTCTATCGGAGAAAGTCGGTTACATATGTGTATACGAACAAAGTAGTTAAGGATATGGGTATAAGTGTGTTTATGTTAGTGTGTACATGTGGGGCGTGGTTCCGTAATAATGTATCGACTGGAATAGAAATTATAAGAATATTAAGATCCTGTTTCAACAGTTTTGAAAGTGTTTGCATGCAACGTCACATATAGTGATGGTTGAAGCGAGTGTGTAGAAATAAAAAAATAAAAAAAAATCTTAGGGTAATTTTATAATACTTACGCCCTGAAAAATAAAAAATATGTACGAATGGAAAAAGAGGAAGAAGGGGGGTTTAGGTTAGTTTCTGGCTTTAAATATTATACTTTGGTTAAATTCGGAATTTTTATACTTACAAGTAGAATTTTGAAAAATCGCGGTATCACGAACGATCGACAAGTGCGCGGGAACGGCGCGTGCGCCTTCTAAGTTGAGGTTAATTTTTAAACGCATCGAATTATCGGAAATGTGGGGGAACGGCGCGTGCGCTTTAGAGATATGCCAGGAGGGCGAGCGGGGCTTAGGTTACTTTCCTGCTTTAAATATTATATTGAGGTTAATTTTTAAACGCATCGAATTATCGGAAATGCGGGGGAACGGCGCGTGCGCTTTAGAGATATGCAAGGAGGGCGAGCAGGGGTTTGGTTAGTTTTCAGCTTTAAATATTACACTTGGGTTAATTTCGGAATTTTTATACTTACACGTAGAATTTTGAAAAATCGCGGTATCGCTGTGGGCGGGAGGGAAGAGTGGGGACTTGGGTTAGTTTCGGGCTTTAAACATTATACTTGGGTTAATTTATAATCGGTTCGGTTTATCGGAAACGAGCGGGACCTGTAGGGTGAAATTTGGAGGAAATTTGCAAAAAATTTGGAAAAATTTGAGGAAAATTGGGGGAAATTGGGGGAAATCGGGGGAAACTTGGGTGAATTTTCAGCGTCGGAATAAAAAATTGGGTGAATTTTTGCCTCCCGAATAAAATACTTAGGTGACCTTTCGCCTCCGGGACAGGAATTGGGGTTGTGACGTCACAAAAAGGCCAGAGTCGCCATTTATTCACTACTTTCCGATTACACTGAAGCTCATAAACCGGCGAGATCGCTTCCTTTTATCTCTTTTAATTTTATCTATGTTTCATTTCTAATTCGATTTTACCGATTTAACTTTATTTAATTTATGTTGAAGCTCGAATTTATGATTTATCTATCTACCATATAATATGCGCTGCTATAGGATTTTATAGTAGCGCAATGTTGTAAATGCAAGGCTATACAATACAAGAAATAAGAGAAAAAAACAGCATAAATAACGCATATTATTATTTAGTTTCATTTACATGATAGTATTGAGGTAAAAAAGAACACTTAATTTCATTACATAACCCTTATTGCAAAACAACGCAAAATTTCAAACTAAAATACTACGTATTTAGCAACGTGCCGCTGAGAGTACCAGCGGTGTAATAAATTCTAATAAATGTTTTTCTGAAACTAGTTTCCTAAAGTGCCTGTTACTTAGCAGCGAATACTTAAACAGATCCAAGTTTTTTTTTGATCACGAGCATCTAGTAATTCATTTGTATACTGAAAAGTTTATTAGTACAGTATAAGCTCCTTAGTCCGGCATTCTACGGTTCGGCACACATTCCGTAATCCGGCACTTTGAACCGCCCGTGTTCGGGTATTTTCCGGTGGATTTGACGCACCCCACTACACCGGCTGTATCGGACAGGTGGCCTATCAGTTCGTCTTTGTTTATACGGTAATGTCAAGGACTTCCCGCGGTTTTAATTCTTTGGCCTAATGATGAAGATGCAGATCAAAACCAAAATGCTACCGGTGATGATTAAAATATGGTGCTAGATTTGGTGGACGCTGTGCCAAACAACAACCGTTTAAGAGATGTACCTCGTGAGGAAGTTATAGACTGGATTGAAATCGACAAAAGTGTGCCAGTGGTCGAAGAACTCTGAGTGACGAACAGATTATACAAAGTTTTGATAATCCACAAGAAACTCAGGTTCCGGAGGTGGAATCGGACGAGGAAGTAGGAGCTGTGGCTGATGAAGCTAAAGTCTCATGGAAACAGGCTTCTCTGATTCATTGCATACATTTATAAAATTTGCCGAATCCAACCAAAGCTACAACCCTACAGAACTCTTTAATTTATTTATAATCCGTAACGAATTTTTGAAGCAGAGATCAGAATCTCGGAAGCAACGTGATATCAGAGACTTTTTTAAACAATAACGCCCATGTACATATATTAATTTTTAATTTGTGCAGTGTATTGGTTTTTGTTTTTTTTTTTAGATGAAAAATGAATATTTTGGATTTAATTTTTGTACTCTGTTTTTATTTAAACCCCGCAGTTGCTAGAATGACAAAATACAGTATCATGTATGCACTTTGATAGATACTTATTGCCTTCACAGGTATACGTAAAATGCATGTTTTAATGTCTGCATTTTTATCTAGAGTAATTTATCTTTGGTACCCTGTTAAAATTATTGACGTTCGATAATCCGGCACAACCGCTGATTCAGCGCGACAAAGGTCCCGGACGTGCCGGATTAAAGAGCTTCCACTGTAGGAAGATACTGCGAAAGATGAAACCGTTTCGGCATAGCTTATTAATAAAGATTTAGCTCGGTGGGATGTAGTTTAGTCCTAGATGATTACCGGGTTGATTGTAAAACACATGTTGTCGCCGAGAAGTCTGGATTTGAAATTCGCGTGTTAGAAAACTAACAGTGAGCTGGTCGCGTCAAATGGGCTGCTTTGAATTAGGGGTAACCCGAACGCATCAAAACGAAGAGCCTATTTTGATAGGACCGATTTGAATGTTTTGGGAAACAAAGAGTCCGTAGTCTATATCGATAAGAATGACCTACGATGATGGGCTTTGTACGACTCGTGCACAAATTCTTTCAGTAGACTTGATTTATTTGCGCGCGATCTAATTCAATTCCGTGATATGATTTATTATCGAAAAAATATCCCCAAGTAACGAATAGAACAAGTACAGAGATTTGTCCCGAGTTTTCATTATTTGCCAAAAGTGAACGGCTTTTGTTTTTTCGGCGGAGAAAACATCACCGTGTTAAGCACTTGTTGCGCATTTGTATTAATCGCTTATTGCAGCATTTGTTCGCTGTATTTCATTTCTAGAAACTGGCAGTTGAATTTGTTCAATGATGTCACTCTGATGACCATAGTGGAAATCAAGGGACCCAGAACTACTGATTCGATTATTTTAAGGAAATTTTCAAGATACATTTTTAAATACCGATTCGGAAATACGACAGTTTGAACTAATTTGAAACTTTTCGATTACTTTCGAACAACGGTACACTGCGAAGCACCGTATGTACGCGTAAAGGCCAGATTAAAATAGTACTTTTAAGAAACGTTTTCGTGAACAACAATGCGCATTAAATGTCGGTTTATTTAATCAGGGTTAATTTATAACCGCGAAATCGGCAGCAGGTGCTAATGCAATAAATAGTTTAAATTAACCGCTGTACACGGCGTGCATATTTAATCGAATAGTGACTACTGCATCGAGAAGTAGTGAAAAATTTACTACATCGAAAGAGTCCTTCTTTCCGAGGGGGCATCCATTTTCCCGCTTGATAAAAGGTGCGGCAAAGGGGGATAAATTAATTCGAGGTGCAAGTAGCGATGATGAAGACGAAAAGGGAAAAGCGACGATAGAAATTCCCCGAGGGTCGGATGGAATTTTAGAATGAATAGCCTCGTAATTAAGGTGTACGTTAAATTCTTTAAGAGGGACCTGCGAGCACTAGACAAAGGTGTGCGAGAGGACGAGTGTGCAACGCTGATAACGAGACTAGGATGTACAGCGGGCGAGGAGGAATACTCGCTTTATTTCAGCATCTATATAAACAGCCTATCGTGGAGGTGAATAAAACGGCCGGCGGATGTATAACGGTGTTTGGTCGAGGTTCGCGCCTATTTGCCTGCGAGTTATAATCGGAATTCCTTCAGTGCGACGCGCAATAAAAGTCTGCAGTTCCGCCCGAAAAGCACTTTAAGGTTATACACACGCGCTAACGCGCAAGAATTAACCTTTTTATCCTTATACGTATGCAGTTAAGGTATTAAAAAAAAAGACCTTCTTTAATTTTCCGATTAAAGATGCGATTATTGAGGTTAATCTGCACACGGCGACGATCCTGCAACAATTACAACATCCGGTGGAAATCAGTTAAAACCGAGGCTTCCTAGAGGTTTGCATTAAATCTGAAAACGGTAAATAAATAACCGAAAAATGATGTGGAATAAAAAAAAAAAAGAAAAAAAAACAGGTATAATTTCGATTTGCCTCTTGCTAAAGAAATTCTACAACGTTCCCCGAACAAGGAATGCGTACGATTAGAATTTTTTAATTTATTTTAAATCGGGCCCCTTTGAGACAAAAATTTGTCGCGTTTTTTTCAACATACTATTTTGTAATCTCATTCATAATCTCTATTTTCCGCATGCAGTTCGTATTGATTTATTGCACGGAGTACAATGAATTCTCCGGTTCGAGTTGCTACGTCTTCTTTTCCATTTCTCGAGTTTGCTTTCTCTCCCATTTTTCGTCTGACATGTTTCGTCATTTTCTAATAAACTATCCTCCTACCCGTCTAACCAGTCTAACTCTTACCCGGGATTTCGTGATTTTTACTTTGTGATCGTACTACTCTGCCACCTTCTTCTCGCTTTTTCGTTTTTCTTTAACCTGCGGTTGTCTTGTATCAATGATAACGTTTCTCTCCTTTAAACCGCGTCGTCTTCTTCGAATCTCCGTCTCTCACAGCTGAACCTTCCGATTTTTATTCCCGTATGCTACTTTCTACCCTTCATTGTGCATCTTTTATTTTGTTTTCTTTTGTACTTCCTCCTAGTTTCTTCATTTTTATCAATCTCCGACGAAATTTCCATCTAACTGATTTTCTTTCTTGTATATTTTTTTTTACAAAAATTCGTCCAAAACAAAAAATAAAAACAAAAAAAAAAAACAACAACGTGCAGCAGCGGAATACCGAATTCTTTTTGGAATTAAGCGATGCCGCCTAATTAACTGCGTTGTGGTATCATGGGAATGGGGAAAAAAAAGGCCAATTCACGAACCAAAATTATTGCACTGTAAGACCATTGGGGGAGGCGTTGAATTTGATTGCTTTCTATTGTAATGCATTAAAGTACGTTGTAGAAGTCGAATATTATTTCGAACCGGACGATTATTATTCGACGAGAATTGTAGGATCGTCGCGAATAATTTCTCTGCTTGTTCGATTATTTTTAAGAATTTAAATCATAACGGCATGTTTTTGTTTTTTTTTAATAAAATGCTTACAAGTGGCTCCATAAAACTAATGTTCGTCTGCGAGTCCCAGCCCAACTTGAGCATTGTACATTAACCAAATATTACCAGCATCTTAAAATGAATCAATAGACAGGAATCAACACTCGCCTTAAGCATACATGCTGTAATTTACAAACACATTATTGTCTGTCATAAACATTTTGAATTAACCTTTTTGTCATTGCGCATATTCATTCCCTTGTATTTTTGGTATTATCGTAATATTTCTCGTTATTTCGTCTAAACACTTTAATTACTGTCTCCTATGATTTCGGAACTTTTCGATTTCTGACCGGTTGACTTGACAAGTTTCCTTCTCTTTGTCGTCCCCTGATCACTGCCATATGTCGTCTTCGTTTCGGTCGTACCTCTCTTCCTTCGTCAATTTTTCGTTTTTCCCTCGTCTCTTCTCCGCGGTGCCCTTTTCATCCAGGAGATTCCTATTTTTTTTCTGTGTTATGTCAATCATATCTTCTTCGAATATTCCTCACTTTCTTCAGAACGTTCTCTCTTCTATTCTCAGCTTTGTTGGTCTTCCTACTGCATACGATGACTCTTATGTTCTCTTATTTACTTCTTTGTGTCAGTTGTTCCTATTCCACCCCAGATTAAAATCGAATTATGAGCTATTACTTAGATTCCTTGGTTAATTGGGGCTCTTCGTTAGCGTACCCAAAATATGAAAAAAAAAAAAAAAAACTTTTCGGTTTATTCTTTTCGGTTTTGTACATGTTATTTACTTACTCGGGAAATATTCCTCTCGTACACTCTTTTTTTATTATAATTTTCGTTTTATCGATTTTGATTTATCATGTCTGTAGTACAATTCTCGTCCTTTTCGTAAGTAGTTCAGCGGCAACTTTAAAAAAAGCTATGCTAAGTAAAAGAATAAAAAAATAAAAAAAATTAAAAAAAAGAAGATTCTTATTGCGGCATTTTCATCGGCTGCTAAAAAAAAAAAAAGAAAGGACTACCGTTAGAAATTAAAAGATGATTAATGTAAATAAGGAGTAAGTGCAATTACTTATTAAAAGCTAGCGAGAATGGACGTCGGGGAGAGAGAGAGAGTGAGAGAGCGAAGAAAAAGAAGGAAGAACAACTTTTAATTAAACTTCCTATAAGGAAGAAGGGTGTGAGAAAGATGGTTCTTCGGGAAAAAAATAAATTACGTAATATTTACATTTTACGAAAAAACCGGGACTCACGAGGCGACTTGATTGTAAATTCGATTTTCCAACCAACACCGGCGTCACCGCAATGATGCAGAAAGTATTATTAAACCCTTTTCTAATGAGCAGATTAAACGTTGATAATTACCAATCTCGTGAAGATGATCAAAATCGAACGCGTAGGTCGTAATAATACTGGTGTACTTTTAAAATTCAAAAGTGTAAATAAATTGTTTCGGAGAGAGTTCTAATTTAAATTTTAAACTACTATTTTTGTATAACTTTACATATAAAAGCCCAGGAATTACCTCGCCCTGAGTACAAGCCTCCTGAAAACTCTTAAACCAATTTATCGTGAAACTCTCTCCGAATGATCATTTTAGACGAGCGCGCGCGACATCCTTTCTCACGGATTCTTCACACGAAGTATTAGCCAGAGTTGGCAAAGTAATCTTCCGTTGTCGATTACAAGTCGTTTCACCTGATAATATAGTGAAGGCTCTAAAACTAGCTTCACAACTCAACTAAAACTGCGGCTCATCGTTGACAAGGTCAAAAACTACCAGCCGTCTAGCCGCACGCTTAAAAGCGTTAAAAACCAAAACAATAAAAAGAGAGACTGCAAAATTAATATCGAAATATATACTACGATGATGCGGCTGCATAATGAAGATCAACCAGTTCGGTCCCTTCAACTCGATCAAATTGTTTTTGAGAATTGTCTCAAAGGCGTGACCTAGAAAATCACAGTACTCGGAACGCCGAGTTACACTATTTTCAGTGCGCTCAACGACGCCAGTCGCCTGCCACAGTGTTGACTAATGGTTGCATTCTGATTTAATGATTTGATCGAATTTGCCTAAGTACCACCTCACGCTCAATAGCGAGTTACTACTTAGGCAAACAGATCGAAAACCGCAGGGGTACTTTGCAACTACGAGCGAGCATGAGCTCGTTGTGCAATGCACATTTTTCGCTGCGAAACTGTGACTAGGCTACCGCCGTTTTATCACAGCGAAATTCGCATGTCTAATTTATAAATATGCTTGGGGAAAATCCGTCAACTATTACGAAAATTAGTAATCGGCAACAAGGGCGTCGACAGCCGATGAGCCAGGGGGGAAAGATGATAAAAAGAGGATATGAGTTATAGGAAAAATAAAATTTATAAGTTGTAAAGGCTTATAATATTTTATTGAACAAGAATAAAATATTAATTAAAACATAATTTTCGTAGGTTTCTGGCAAATTGTTCATGATTATGCGCCTATGAATACTCATCATGGCCAGTTGATTAAAAAGTTTCAAGGCTCCAGTTGGGAGCAGATGCCCACCCGCTGGAGACTCCATGATCGGCAATTTGGAAAAGCTGCGGTCTTAGTTTTCCTTTAAATATTACTCGTATATATTACAAAACTTTTTTTAATTATACGATGTAGGCGCGCTGTATATAATTTATTTTATAAAGTCACGTTAATCTTTTTATTTATATATGTTAAGAATTCCATATTGCGTTGCCCCTTTTTTGTTAAATTATTTTCTTTATTTTTTGATACTTAATTTTTGTTTGTGCGGCAGTACGCGTGACTGTGTATGTTAAATTTCTTTTTAACAGTTTTCTGGGTCTTTGGGAAGTACCGGGGGAAAAATCGGGATTCGCCACAGTAGCGCAGCAGTATGTGTATTTTTTATGTTTTTTTACTCTCAATAAACTACTGATAGTAACTACATACGAACAGGCAGCTCTTTTTAAATTACATCGCTGGCTTTATTAAAAGTCTGCAGCTTTTACGTCTCTTTTATGGAATGTTTCAGAAGTTCAAATTGCCTATACAAAAAAACAAACAAAAGAAAACTATAGTACAAAAGATAGATAACGGGGAATACAGGAAAATCTAAGTGCGCTTTTTATTTGATAATAATTTTCTGGCGAATTCTGTAAAATATAGTAAATTCTGCTGGCAAACATCCCCCCCCCCCATTTTTTTTGATCAAATATACGTTTTATTTATCGGATATTTTGGTTCGGTTTGTTTTCGATGTGAAGGCTGAAAGTTTTTTTTTTCTTTTTCAATAAATACGAAATAACGTACACGGACAAAGAAATCGCGGAGATATTAAAACGCTTTAACAAAGAGTTTTGTACAATATAACTGAACAAATATGTCGGCAGTGCTGTCTGATTTTTGAGTGCGCTATTAAATCGCCTTTTTTTTTTTTTTTTTTTTAATGCCGCATGAAAATCGAAACGCTTCCGTTAAGTTTTTTACTACAAAAACGGGAGTATTAAAACAGAAGATCATTCATTTCACGGTTTCGTCGAAGGATACCCCGTGTAATAATAAATGAGAACATCGATGTCAGCGAGTTTCTGAAGACACCTGGTTGACTAAATTAACGACATCGAGTTTGATTTGAATTTCGTAAAGCGGTTACGTCGTTGCGAAATTTCCTTCAGCGATTGGTTGCTTTCGGTACGGATAATTTATATCGAGCGGCTAATTTTAATATATTAATGTGCTAGTAATAAATCAATCGGTAGCGATGGAAGTTTAGTCTGCCGGCTAAGCCGAAATGAAGCCACTGAAAAGTTTAAAACAAATTTTTATCAAAGTTAATCAAGACCGCCGAGTTCCATAAAACGGGAATTTGCTTGTAGAAATTTCTTCGTTCCTCAATAGACTGCAGATAAAACGTTTTGTTCAACATCCCTTATCTTTTTGGCGAAAAAAAATTCTTACAAAAATTTTCGCTTTTCTTTTAAAAAGGGAGAAAATAATACTTTTTAAATTTTTGAAACTTACAAAACTTACACCGCTGAAATTACCTGCAAAAGCAACATCGGCAACTGTCTTACATAAATTTTCTTAAAAACATTTTTTTCATTCGCTATTAAAAAAGTGTATACATATATATATATATATATACTGCTTAGCGTTCGATGTAATTTTATTAATGCATAAACCGAAGATGAATGGTTATTGCTAATGCCGTATAATATATGTATTGGCGTTAGTACGACATAGGCATACGCGCTAGCACAAATTGCTTTTTCTACGTCAAATATCAACTAAATTTGTTCACTGATCATTTTTAAGACACGGATTTTCTAACAGCGTTACTAATGTTGTAGAATACATGAAAGAGACGAGTGATCAGGGAAATAACTGGCTTCAAATAGAATTTTGTTCTTCATTAAACCATACCGGAGAGTTTGTGCACCACCTACATCTGTTATTCTTACAATTCCTTTTACAAGCTTTCTCCTACCTCTTTGTATACCTGTTCTCGCCGATTTCAGATACGATTATACCGGCAAAAAGTACATGTAGACACATGCAAGGACGTCGCCAGCCGATGAACCAGGGAGGGGCAAGATGAGTTGCCAGCTGCCAGGGGGGGGGGGCAAGATGATAGAAGGAGGATATGAGTTATAGGAAAAATAAAATTTATAAGTTGTAAAGGCTTAATATTTTATTAAACAAGAATAAAATTTAATTAAAACATAAGTTTTCCAAATTGTCCATGATTACGCGCCTATGAATATTCATCAATGCCAGTTCATTAAAAAGTTTCAAAGCTCCAGGGGGCAAGCTGCCTCTCCTTGCCCCCCCGCTGGCGACGCCCATGGACACATGTGAACATATCAAGAAAAAACATATAAGCCTCCCTGATAATTCTTGTTATGGTTGAGACTACTACTGAGATGGAACATCACAGAGAATGAAGATGATTGTGTAAGGTTTGTTGGTATGTGCGGTTATAGTTCCGCTTTTACACTTAGTACGTGTTACATATCATTAGACATGAGCTTTAAGCAGTATAATTGCATTGCCTCCTTCAGATATAGTGTTGTGCAACTGTAGATCGCACACACATTGTAGCAGTCTAGAGAGAGCTCAATATGGCGAGATAGTTCATTATACCGGCGTGAAACACTAGTGTGAGACTTGCACTTCTGCATAAATTAATACACCAAAAGGCTTTATTGTAAGGTCACGTGTGTCTGCTGTGATTTTTAATTTGACTTCCTACCTAAGTTATCTAATGGGCTTTAAGGGCAGAGTAGTTCCGTGTACGTATGAGATGGTATTTCACATAGTTGGTATTCCAAAAGCTTCATTGTAAGGGCAGGACAGTTCCTTGTCCTGATGTGAAGCCTGTGACATACCGGATCTCCTGAAATAAGTTACTGTGTATCATTCTGGGCACTTGCATGCGATATGCTTGTGCAACATTTGGTTTCCGCCGGCAGATAGTATTCCAGAGGTTATAGCGTAAGGACAGGGCAATTCTTTATGCTGCCGTGACTACTCTGATGTAGGACTAGTGTGCTCCTGTGTAATTTAATACACATTGAAGATGTATAGCGAGTAAAGGATTTTAATATTGATGTAAAACACGATGATACAGCGGCGAACTCTTTCTTGAAGATTTGTTGTAAAAAAGGTATAATTCGTCTAAATATTATATAAGGAGGCGTAGTAATGCGACTAAATACTACTTTCTGACAGGCTAGACCGAAGGGGTCGTGCGACTGAATATTGCCGCCTGATTTGTGTTGGTGTCCCATCTGTTATTGCCAGTCTACTGAGATTCGACTAAAAGTAAAATGAATAAAACCCACGCATATCCCTACCCGGAGCACATCTAAAAAGCAACAGAATGTGTGTTTAGAAATTCTGATCAAATTATTTAGTAGAAAAAAAAAAAACACAAAAAACAATCGATAGGTTTTTAGTTTACATTAGCTGAAGAAATTACGCTCAAAGTTACATTAGTCAAAAAAATAGAGGCATCTGAGATGTGGCTATAGGATCATGAAAGTTTTTCGGGTAGATAGGCTATCGAATGAATCTATTTTTTTTCCTCCCTTGCGCTCGTCAACCAAGAGGACCTTAACCCAGAGAAACAAATAGAAAGGAAAGAATGCGATCAGAAATGGAAAGCACAAAGGAAAGTAATAACAGCGGGAGTTGGGAAGAAAAGGACAAAAGAAGCACTGAAAGGAGCCCGGAAAGCCCGGCATCAGGAGAAAGAGAAAATCGTGAACAGGAAGAAGGGAGGAGGGAGTGACCAAATCTTAGAGTTTAATTAAAGAAATACTTGTAACGGCAGAACGACGAGAAGAGGAAAACGCTTGAACCAAGGCTGGGAATTGAAATGGAGAAGAAGGTAATGGGAAGAACGGTTGGAGAAGAGAACGGGGTAGATGTCTACCCATAGTCTGGAATCTGAGTTACGAAAATTTTAGAAGGGATGACAATTAAGGACCGGCTGAGCGGTCTAGCAAGTCTGCTGTTTCATTGCCTTGAATGTCGCACTGACTAGGAATCCACAAACAGTCAATAAGAACAGAGAACGATTCAAACGCATTTCCGAAATAGAAGTACGAATGGAAAGAATAGTATCATTAAAGGAGTGGGGGAGGAGGCGAGAAAATAGCCCGAAGGACAGATTTGGAGTCGAAAATAGAAAGGAATTTTAAGATCCCCCTTGGAGAGCAGATGAAGGAAACAGTAAGGAAAATAAAGATGAATTTATCCTGAAACGAACCGGCAAAGTCATGGCGGCAATAAGAAAGCGGAAAACAGCATACTTCGGACATTCCGGAACAGTTAATTTGGCAACTTTTCAGAACATAATAGAGATCAAAATTGAATGGAGCGCAGGTCGAGGATGCAGAAGAACGTCGAGAATGCAGAAGAACGTCGTGAACGAGAAATCTTATTGATCAGACATGACTAATACGGCTACCCTTGCCCATGTAACAGACATAAGGAAAAATATTGTCAGATGGTTACCAACCTTCAATAGGAGGCGGACTTATAGAAGAAGAAGCTGAAGAAACTAATTATTTTTCACTCATAAATTACATTGTGAAATATCGCCAAACTTTTTTAACGGTATACGATAAAAGTGTCATATTTTCCCGTCTCTTTACGCGCGCGCACAATTGCACATGATTTAAAAATAGAAAATTAAGCTAGAATTATGAATTAACGTGTAAGCGTTATTCTTTAGCGCGCAGTAATTATAAATTGCTGGATGGAGTAATCGGAAAATGAACAAAATTTACTATTTCGAATTAGTTCGTTTCTTACACAGGCCATGTTTCATCATTTGAAAGATATTTTTTGTAATAAATGGAAGTGTTTCTATTTTTATTTCAGTTCAGCCGGCCGCCGCCGAATAGTAACGATGAAAATGAAATCACGTGAGTTTTTCTTCTTTATTTGTTTACTTTTTTTTTGTTTACGGAAATAATTATTTTGAAACAAAAAATTACAGATATTCGAAACAGTATAAACAGGCGTATTCTTTTTATTATTATTTATTACGAAACGATAGTATACACACTTGTCGATAATTTTGTATGTTACACCGGCGAAACTGGTGGGCAAAAAACGGCTGCGACATTTCTGTACTACGAGTGTGCTGAATTTCGTCTAGGAAGTATTTTACGGTTTGTTTAGATGTAGTTCGTGTGATTTCATTGATTTATTTCCGCCTCTACCTGAGCGCATTTGTACGTTGTATTCTATGCTGTGGCAAAACTTAAAAAAACCCTTAACGAAATTACGTCGCGGTATAATAATTTATTCAAAAAGAAGTATAGAAGTATTGCGAGTACAAAGGGCGATGCTTACCGTAGTTGTTGTTTTTTTCGTTCTCTTTCGTCTTCTTCTATGCAATCAACCAACAAGCGAAATCCGTGTTTATCCAGCGAAGCTTTAAAAATTATTTGGACAGTCTGAAACAAGGTGGAACGACGGAGAGAGGAAAGCATTTTCGAAAGGTAGCGCAGCGGTGGACATGGAGAAATAAACGAGACGAATATAATGAGTTTGACGGGTCATCCAAAGGCTTTTTAAATTCTCCCGTCTGTTCTGCTTCCCGGTCTTCCAGTTACACGTCGTCAACGACCGTAACTGAACGCGAGCGCCTTTG
Organism: Icerya purchasi; assembly: GCA_039619475.1. Classification (NCBI taxonomy): domain Eukaryota; kingdom Metazoa; phylum Arthropoda; class Insecta; order Hemiptera; family Monophlebidae; genus Icerya; species Icerya purchasi. The sequence continues at coordinate 177,148,327 of CM077116.1, forward strand.
AAGAAGGTGTCGTCGTCTTTCTAGATGAGCGAGCATCGAATGGCGTGCGTTCGTGTACGATTTTTCCGCGTTCGAATACGGAACACGATATGGGTGTGTTGCTACGGGGAGATATTAAGCGGTACACGGCTAGAACGGTCTAGGCTCGTAGAGCGAAAAGGATATAAAACAAGTGGCGAGTCGTTAAGCACGTAGATGATCCTCTTTTGTAGCGACTCATTGAACCGGGATAAAATGTTAGGCGAGTACCAGCGCCGACGAGAATTAAGCTTTCTTTATTTCACTATGTACGCTCGGCGCAAGAAGAAAACTATGTCTATTGAATAAAAAATCCCCCCCCCCACGCACACACGCGCACACACGCTCACGCACACTCCGCTCGCGAGAGGGCAAATGCAGTGTAATCGTTATTATCATAAGGGAAAAATAAATAAATAAAAAAGTCACTGGCTCTTCAACAACCCTTTCGCTGTAGCGAATAATCGTCCATTGTCACGCTTCAGTTAATACTTAAATGCACGTGACTGACGTATTCGAAAATATTCAAGTGCCGTTCGTCTTCTTCGAATGAGCATTTCCATTCGATTCGTCACTTTCTTCTTCAGCGAACTCGTTGTCTTTCATCCGTTTCCTCCGGTGGACATTGCTCGTCGACGGAGGATGTCTACGGGCAGCAAACAAAGCGATGACCTAGGCGAGATTATTTTGATTTTCCGCAATGAATAGTGAGATGCCGATTTTTTCACTATCAACTTTCGTATTTCGCGATTTTCATTTCATTTCCGCCACCGCGACTGTTCTGATTGGTCCAAAGTACAATGGTAACCGGGGATATGTATCTGATTAGCCCCGTGGTACCGACTGCTTCCACTTCACTTGTGAAATGGCGGAAAGCTGAAACGTCACGATAGTCACGTTTCGAACCGTAATGTAGCCGGGAGTATATTGTTAAGGACGCTTAGAAGCCGCAGGGAAATGGACGTCGGTAGCGTTGCTATCTCTCCGAGAATCCGAAGGGAGAACGTCCGAACTAGAAATAATTATTTAAATCAACATTTTTTTTCCCCTTTTTTTTTTTAGTTTTTTTTTTCAACAGACCACCCCCCTTAAGAGAGAGTGATCTAAACCATTGAAATCTTAAGTTTCTACTTAAATAATCGATACTTATGAACTATTAATATAGTGACTAGTTCTCACTGATATTTAACAAAAATATTACTATTAATCAGGTGATTTACAAATAATTACACTACTAAAAGGTATCTGAATGGCCTCTATATTTATGTGACCATGCAGTTGCTTTTCATATTAGATAGCAAAGTTATCACATCGTCAACCACCTTCACATTGAGATCGCGATAGATATCCTCGTTACGTTGAAAGCAACAAGCGTTCGTTATTGCAATATTTTGTCGACGTTGGATGAAACTTCCGTTCGATCGAGAAGCACATCCCCTCGTAACTGAACTTCGGATGCCCAAATTGGATTGCTTGATACAGAAGACGTTTATTACATTGACATTAGATGGTGATTTTCTTCCAATTAACCAGTGTACATCTGACTAAGCTTGCGCTTCATTTAAAACAAAATAAAACAATTTCGACGCGGTATTTGTCATTAATTGCGCGTACCCTGTCTGGTCGAAAATTAAATTAGGAAGTGGGCTCCTCTACGTATATTTTTTAGAATTTTTCTCTGCAAATGATTAAACGTGCGTTCTAGGGTCTCATATTCATTATTGTAATCCTTTATCAATTAACGAGTTTTTAATTGTGACATTAAAACCGGGGTCATTTGTTTAAGGACCTATTTTAAATTTTCAGCGAACAATAGATCGAAATGAATCGGGGAAAAAGTTACTTACGGCTGATGACTTGTATCGCAGTAGGTTTCAATTGAAAATATTAATAACGATAGGATTTTTTGCAAAAAACAGAAATCTCGGCTCCTACCGCAACTAGAATAAATTATTATTGTTTTTTTTAAATATTTGTTTTTTAAGCGCATTTAAGTGCACTCAGTTGTGAATTGTTAAATATAAAATTCGCAAAAATACGAGTTTGGTAGATCGTTTGATGTTGATGCATGAAACCATTCCCGGTTAGTTTCATGCCGTTTCTTTACTGTAACTTTGGAATTTGGTAACAGGTCAACTTCACAATTCCAACGCCCTGTCAAGGATATGGGACCTACTAGGGGAGATTAAAAGATTGATGTGTTAGATAAAGCGTTTTCCAATGAAACTAAGAAGTTTTGAGATTAAGAGTTAGCCAGCAAGATATTGCGATGAGAGGAACAAACGAGCATGTCTGCAAAAAAGAGGGAAGAGGATATCGGAGACAAAAGAGCAATTTCGATAAAATAGATGTTGAATAAAGTTGGGTTAAAGCAGGAATCCAGTGGTAATTGACGAAAGATTAGTCTAATGGAGAGGAAAAAATAGCAGTTCTGCAAAAAGAACAATTGTTAACTAGAGAACAAAAGTGAGCCGGAATGTTAAAGGAATGTATTATGTAAATCAAAAAGAGTGCGGAACTGGGATATCTAAAAAGGAATCAATAAGGATTTTTTTTCCCTAAGTTACTGAACCACTGTAGCCTTCACTGCGGTTAGAAATGATGAGAGAGAAGCCAATGAAACTGATGTCAGCAAAGCTTTTTAACCAGGTTTCAGAAAGCAATGCAATATTAATATCATATTCATCCAGCGGCCATTCTAAAAAGTTTCTGATGGGCTTCATGCTGTGGTAGTCCCATTGCAGGATCTTGTATAGATGATATAGAGCATATTCTCAGAGATAGACGGTAGTTGAAAGAAGAAGTAGAATAGGGAAAGATTTAAAAAATACAACATGCCAAAGAAGAAAGGAACGAGGAAAAGGAGCCGAGGGAATAACAACTATACCATTTCCATAGTCCAACGTAATATAAAATAAATTAGAAGAATAGGTAGAAAAGAACGAGATAAGGAAACTGACAAAAGAATATAGCTTCCTCCGCTCAGATAAATTACGGCGCGGGGATTGTGGTAATCAACTGGCCTAGTCGAAGGTGGCAAGCAACACGGACATGATTTGATAAGGAAACTGGAAATAAAACAATGAAAAAGGAAAAATAAAAGAAGTATATTATATTAAGGTGGCCCTTACTTTTTCAAGGTTAAGATTTTTAACCTACCAACCGGTAGCCTTGTTCTCTTCTATGAAAAAATCATAGCGTTAAAACTTTATCTGATTTGGTCAACTTTAAGACGTGCCGATATGGCCAAGAAGATAGCGCCAATAGCGCAACTCAGCGCGCGCGCGCGCGAAGGTACACTTCCGCTGGTTACCAAACAGAGTGGTTTAGCGTGTGTTAAGCAGTAAAACAGGAACTCTCATTACAGGCTTATTAAGACTAGACTTGAAATATCACAATTTTTTTCATAGCCTTCTTTCCCGGGTGAATAATTTTATCGATAAGAATGACAAAAATCGTTGAAAACACATTTACAATTTGACACAGAATAGACTAAGTTAAGTATTAATGCCAGACATGAGCTGCGATTTTTTTCGCATCGGAGTATTTTCCGCTACCACTTTCTTTTCGGCTCAGTTTATTGCTGTATTGTTCAATTAACTGTACGCCGCGTTCAGCTACATCATTGACCATTTTCATTTTGGAGATTAATTCTCTACTTTTTAGATAATCTTCATCCTGCTCCCATTCACTTGGACTTCTGAGAAGAAAATCGGAGTTAATGCAAAATCTGTCAAAAAAATTCTTGGTCAGCGAATTAACAAACTGATATAGATCGGCTCGGCATAAATTTTCCACGTCAGAAAATTTAATCTGCAATCGGATCATGTCGTCATCTTCCGTTTCGTCGAGACCCAGGTTTTTGTGCATTCTTTCTTTCACCTCATTACTGACATCGTTATCGAAGAAAGCGAAGCCGATTGCTTCCGGAGTTAGATATCAATAAATGGCAATAAATTGATTTATAACCACTTTTGAAACTTTTTCGTCTACTTCTTCGTAAGAATTCAGTATTTTTAGTAAAATTAAAATCTGAATTTGGTGCTTTTATAGTAACCGAAGCTGAAAACCACGCTTCCACATAAGTTGTCACAATAAAAATACAAATGTCAGCTAAACCTTTCGCTTCTGAAATTTTCAGCATAAATTCATAGCGAAATAAATACATTTTCAAGGAGCACCTTAGACATCCACCTTGCGTGATGCTTGGCTCCGGGATATCGAAATGAAAAATTATTTGGAGTTTCTCCTAGAAATACTAAGCATAATTCTAAAAATTCTTGTTAATCGTAACGAGGCTGATGTGTTGTATGCCGCAGGAATGTAATCATTTGGGATTTTCTGTCGTCGTTAAATACTAATCTCATTTCTTCTTCCATTAATGCTGAGCGAAAATTGTCTTTATTCATTTAGGCATTTTCAGTTCGAAAACAGTTCTTACAATCATTTCATAAATGTGGCGACGACACGCCAAATGTAATAATTTGCGGTCCGGAAACCGTTCCAACTCATGTCCGTCTTTTGTCACCAGTATTAATAGCAGTTGTGTCAAAAGAAATACATTTAATAATATAAGTTAGCCCCCAGTCGCAGAGGACTTCGTAGATAGCATCCGCTTGAGTTTTTCCTGTTCCTGATTCCAGAAATGGAACTTTTAAAATTTGCTCCTGATCGCTGCGAGTAATGATTATTCGTAACCGATCCACTACTTCCTTTCTTGTAAGAGATGCGAGTAATTTTGTAAGACATCATAATTCGGTTCTAGTTCCTCGAATTCCTTTTTTATTTTTTCTGCTTTTTCCTTCCTGAACTGTTCCCCCTTGATTGTTGCATTGACGTTCGATTGATATTCACTCTTTTCTTTGCCTCACTTATGCAGTAGAGAATCCTTATCATACATTTAGAAGAGATATACAAATGATGATACTGATCAGAAATATTCCATCAGAACTATACTGCGTTGTTAGCACATGGCAGTATACTGCAGCGAGGGAAAGCAGTATTTGCGGAGGCCCATGTACGCTCGTTTCACCGAAACGCTTTTCGACACATCTTAAAGTTGACCAAATGAGCTGAAATTTTAACGGTATGATTTTTTCATATAAGAGAACAATTCTACCGGTTGGGACACCCAATTTTTGAAAAAAAAAAAAATCCTCATCTATAACTAAGGGCCACCCCAATATAAATAAATGTATATATATATATATATATATATATATATATATATATATATATATGTAGCTAAATATTTCACAAAAGTGGCTCCCATCGCTCAAAACAATCATTGGGTCTGAATCATCTAGGAAAACGGCGGCATTAAACCGAAGACTGAAGAAACAACACAAATATTGGATTGATATTACGGAAATGGAACAAAATAATGCGAAACCGGAAAAGAACAATTGGAGAAGAGGAAAAAGAGTGGAAGATTGAACAAAGTAAAAACTTGGAATAGAAAAAACTGCGTCATCCACCGTGTATCTAAGATTGCATGATAAATGGATAATATTTTATTCTCCAAATTAGATATATATCAAATCTACTGAGAGCGGATAACAAAGTAATGGCTAAGATATTTTTAAAGGACAAGGAAGAAGAGTTATTAGGAGAAACGTAATTAATATAAATTATACGTATCAGTCTGCTGCATTGCCTGTGTTCCTTGCTGGCAGAGAGTGTTAATAATTGCCGAGAGAAGACGCGGTGACCGTATTAATACCTTTTACAACTGTTTACATAAAACTGAGTTTCGAAACGATCAAGTTAAACCTTCTCAGAACGTGTTTTTTCAGTTTGTCCACCGATTTGGTTATTTAGTAAAAAAAAAAAGTAAATAATGTATTAATTAAAACAAAAAAAATATCCACAGTGCGTTCCAATTCCTTCATTCCCTTAACCTCCTAAATTCAATTTAGTATCCCTTCCGTTCCCCGGGCGCATATGGCCCGTTTGTGCAGCCGGCGCCTGTACCGTTTAATGTAGTAATAGTAATAATAATAAAACAAAAAAAAATTATTACGAACCTACGAGATCAATGGCGACATCTTATACATCAAATGAACAGATCATAATCACGATATCTCCGCGAAAGATTCACGACTCATTGATGATGATGTCGGTTAATTGGGTCTTTTTAATTTCAGTGTTTTCATCGCGATTTGATTTCATCGATTATTACAACGGATTATTCTAATTTATCTTTTCCTATTTTTAAGGTAAATATAATGTACACGACAAAAATACATTTTCAACACCTAATTAAACAATTAAATGTATAATTTTTATATCCCCAACCACGTTTCGAAGCAAACACTTCATTTTCACGGGAGTGATTGTAAATATAAATAATGAAGACGGTAATATTTACAATTACTCCCGTGAACATGAAGTGTTTGCTTCGAAACGTGGTTGGGGATATAAAAATTATACATTTAATTGTTTAATTAAGTGTTGAAAATTTATTTTTGTCGTAAATATACTTAACAATTTGTTCAATTAATAAATACAGTGATAAATATAATATAAATGAAATATACCGACATAATTATGAATTTTCTTAAATGTCAAAATGGAATCGACCATACAGTTAAAAGGCATTTAAAAAGAGGGAAGGAAACGTTTGAAAAATGTCTTTTCAATGAGGGCATTGAAGGAAAATGATTGAGATTAGAAGAATCAAGACTGTAGAATGAATATCGTAGCAATGGAAAAGGTACGATTAAAAAAAGTTTTTATTTATTTATTTTTTTTATTTGTGGACCTACGGATATTAACCCCGAAGCAAGTTAAATAGTTCTATGATATCAGGTCCTCCTACCTGTAACACCACTCGTAACCAAATGCAATAAGTATATTGAACAAATAGGCGTAAAAACTAATAAAACCATATCAGCTTTACACCCGCTATTAAATCCTAAATCATTTCTTAGCAGTAATGATAAATTATTTAACCATAAAATGCTGATAAGACTTGCCATTACTTATGCGCGTCCTGTATGATCTCAGTCTCAAATACCACCTATATGAAACTACAAATGCTTCAAAATAGATGTCTCAGATATGTATTATGTGTGAATAGGTATACAAAAATATCTGAGATATTGCACAGAGGTACCAGTTTTAAAAGATTTTATCCTCAATATTACAAGTCAGTTCTGCAAAAATTGCGAAGAATAATGAAATAATTAGATCAATTGAGAATTATGACTCCAGGCGACTAGAGTACGTGTATACTAAATACAAACACCGTAGGCTTAAGCACAATCTATTGTGAGGTGGATTAGTAAGTCACAAATGTAGTGTGAGTGTCTGAGTATGTATCTCAGCGCGTGCATTTATGTGTGTTCAGATGCCTTATGTTTCAGCTAATACTAAGTTTAAGAAATGCATAATAACATATGTTAATTCTTGAGGCGCCGGTTTTTTCCCTCAATTTTTACCGGCAGTCGAATAATACTTGTCTAATTATAATTCTGTATGTATTTATGCAGGGTTTCTGAAACTAATTCAGGAAACTTATTTTACGCTATAAAGTTCATTAAAATAAACAAAAATGTCCATTTGAGTGAACAATTAATTAATTATGATTAATTTAATTTAAATGAGAACATATTTTGTTTTTATAAATCAATATTTTGTAAAACAAAAAGAAAATAAATATTGGAAAGAAATAAAGTACGTATTAAATGTAGTAATCGTAAATGTATAGTCAACAATAATTTGTCAATGGGGTTATTGAATCATAAAAAAAAAACATTTATTTTTTTATTACAATGAATTGATTAAATTAATTATAACTAATTAATTGTTCGTTTTCCCTCAGGACCTTTTCGTTCATTTTGACGAGTTTTATAGCGTAAAACAAATTTCCAGAATTAGTTTCAGAACACCCTGCGTATGGTATTATTGCATTATGGTGGAGCTATCGGCCGATTCGCAATGTCTAAACAATAAATTACTGTCAATTGTAATGAACTTAGTTAATAAAATGTTTTCTTTCTTTTTCTACCAAATGCGCTATATATTATAGAAAAAAAACAACAGATTAAGATCTATTAAAGTAAGAACGTGAATTTCCTCGCTACACTCAGTGTAAGAATGATGCAAGAATGACGTAGCACTAATATATACGCGCACACAGATATGTAAATCAGTGGCGGATCCACGGGGGGGGGGATAGGGGACCACCCCAAAGATCCAAAGCCATTATGAAAAAATTTGTTATAACAGAGAAACTTAATTTATATAAAATATTTGTATAAATGTTACCTATGGATTTAATTATAACTAATATTTAATACTGTTCTCTTCGATCTTTTGCCTTTCTCATTTATTTTTAATTTTTATTTTATAATGTAAATGAAAATAGATCAAAGATAAATATATATATTTTTTGTACTTGCTCACAAAGAAAGAATTCACATCGGATTACTAACAAAAATAAAAAAGAAGTAAAGTCTAGTAAAAATGCTATCTTTCTTACTATTCAAATTCTAAACTACCATTTTAACTAGAATTTTATAATTTTTTTATTTTTTACCTAAAAATAAAATAAAATTTAAATTAAATTGTAATAATTATGTATTTTTAAAACATTTTTTAAATTTCTAAAGAGGTCGTTATTTGATTTTCTTTATGAAACAAGGGGTATTTCTCAAATCTACTGCCTACCACAGAAGATATTACGTAATTATATAACTCCCCCCCCCCCCCCCCAAATTTGCTCTAAAAATGTCAAACCACAGGGCTTAAACTACAAATTAACTTGTCTGAAATCAAACAAACCAAACAATATTCCACTTTTCACAAAAAATAATGGCGATAAAAATGTGACAGAGAATCTGAACTATTCCCTGTCCTTTCTTTTTCTGTTAGACAGTACTGACAAAGACAGCAACAAACAATGGACTTCTCTTGATACTTCCGCATGAAATAGCATTATAAAAAATTTAAAAAACAACAAAGCTGCTGGACCTGACAATATTACAAATAAGACACTAAAATTAATCCAAAAGATCTATCCAAAACTCCTTCCACTCCTATATAGAAAAAAAATCATCTCCTTAAACTATTTCCCTAAAACTTGGCACGAAGCAATCCTACTTTATAAATCAAACAAAGATGCAAATCTCATAATCTTCTATCGCCCAATATGTCTTTTAAATACTGTAAGCAAAATTTACGAAAAGATTTTAAAATAGTAGGATAACTTGCCATCTGAACTCAACAAAGTTTTTAGATAAAAGACAATTTGGATTCAGACAAGGTCTGTCCACAAAACATGCTGTGAATTATGCAATCAGCAAGATAGCAGCAGCCTTAAGAAAAAAATCGAGCGTTCTTGTCATAGGAGTGGATATCAAAGGAGCCTTTGATAACTGCTGGCATCCCACTTTGTTTGACATTTTAAAATATATTCTGATCAAATACATATCATTGGTAAGTACAATATACTGCTAACTTAAAAACAGACGTGTAACTCTTCTAATAGGTAATCATAGTGCAAACACTAAAACCAATAAAGGCTGCCCACAGGGTAGCGTTTTAGGTTCACTTTTCTGGAATATATTATTCAACTAAGCTCTACCATATGTAGATAACTTACTATTCATAATAACGGACGATACAAAAGTCAATGTCGAAAGAACAGCTAACAAAACGCTTGAGTTACTCGGAGCCCGGCTAAATGAAGTGAAGCTTAATCTTTCAGTTGAAAAATGCTTTGTGTCCCTTTTCACAAACTTCCTGAAACTAAAAAGGAAAAATATTAAAGTGCTTTACAGGGGGATCACTTTAAATGTAGTCGAACATTTTAAATACCTAGGAGTTGTATTAGACAATAAACTCTCCTTTAAACAACACATAGACTCCACCACATCTAAGTTGGACGCTAAATAATACCAATTACTAAAAGTGTGCTGAAATACATGGGGCTTTGATTATAAATATAGACTTGTGTTTTTCCAACACCTAAAAAAGAAAACCCTAAAGCAAAAAATCTATTCTACACAATGTAAATACTTAATAAACGCCTGCAGAGCTTATAGAACAATTTCTCACAGCACCCCTGTTGATCTTACGGGAATCTTTTCACTAGACCAATTAACTATAGATCAATCATTTTTACCATCTTTTCTTTATAGTGCCATACTCAGCTTCTGAGCGTCGGCGACTACCTATTCGTACATCGCAGCTGTGCAGACACAGATAGTGTACTAAGCAATTGTTATATACAACGCAAGTGTACACACGCAAGACTACATTCGGAACTGATAGTAGCTGCTTGTTATCGCGCTACCAGTGCAGTCCCGTGTGGGTCTGCTGTGCCCTAGCGCGCATATTTTTTTTTTTTTTTTTTTTTGAAATAACTGTAAAGGGTCCCACGAGGCTAATGCCTATATTGTGGGTGCCCAAACACTTATTATCGTTTATTGTATAAATATAACGTACAATATAATATCAACGTCCGACTATAAACTAAGCAATTACTAATAAAATAAAACAACAATCTTCTTAAATGAAGCAAATATCTTATCCTCTTAACAAAACGTATACACTTCCGATCTGGAAATTTATAACTAATAATATTATTACACAGTATCACCGCAAACATATTCCAACCCATACAAACAACCAGATATACAATCGGCAGAACAAATACAACACAGATGAAATAATCATAATGTAGCGCTATTAATGTTAAAAACCGAATAATATACGTCCAACGCAACATAGTTAACTACAATAAATACTCTATACAAATATCAAATAGGTAATTATGCTCTATCATGCCACATGCACTCAAGCCCGCATACCCTTTTATATTGTATTTGGGGGGAGACCAAGAAACCTGCAAATTATTACTCCTATCTCTGCAACCAAGCAATTAACCAAATTTTTATTTTTTCCTTCCAAACTGCTAAATGCTGTTCTATCCAGATTTCCTTCGGTACCTTTAATAATAAATTCATCAATACATTTTCTTCGACATTATCTATTTTATGATTTACCCCCCGTCTGAATTGAAAGGAAAATTCTTTAGGTACTCTGGTATTTCGCTTCTTATCTATTAATGGCAGTTGCACGTCTTGCAACTTACTTTTTAGCAGCTTGTGGTAACAATACATCGCTTTTGGAGGTAGTTCCTTATTTTCTATCCACCATACAGGTTCAGAAATATTCTTGTTTCCCAGATTTCTAGAGGGAGTTATTAATTTCAGACATCTCCTTATTAAATTGCTGATTTTGCTCATTTCCGATTTTTTTGCCTCACCCCATACTTGAACAGCATAATGTACTCTCGATGCTATTAAAGCCTTATAATACATCCTTACTACATCGTGGGGCATCAGAAATTTTAATCTATATAACGCTGGTATGGATTGCCTTATTTTTAGAGTGAGGTTATTTATGTGCATTTTCCATGTTAATGCGTTGTCAATCACTAACCCCAGATATTTGTAGCTCTTAACAACTTCAAGTAGCACACAATCGGAGCAATTATCGCAATGATTAGCATTCCCGTGTAACCAACCTGGACAGCGTAATATTATTTTCGGTATAATTTTTCTATGACGACTGGGGGTCCTTATGCACATTATTTGTGTTTTTGATTTATTGATAACTATACCTCTATCATGGGCCCACCTGGTTACATTATCCAAATCTTCCTGCAGTAATTTTTCAGCAACATGTATATTTTTGTGCTTTGTCACAATGGCGAAGTCATCTGCGTAAGCAAATATAGTAGAATTTTTTACGGCAGCAAAAACCGAGTTCGTGTAGATAAGAAATAGTAATGGCGCTAAGACTGTTCCCTGCCCTAAACCCGTAGTAACGACTGCTTCTGCGCTTTGTATATTTTTGATTTTCACTATAATCTTCCGATTTGTCATGTAATTGTGAAACCATTCTTTTTGTTTACCTAATATCCCTATGTTTCCTAAATCCCGCATAAGTAAGTCATGATTCACCGAATCAAAGGCTTTGTTTAAGTCTAAAAAAGCTACTAGAAATATACTACCTTCAGCCATACCACAGTTAACTTGATTTACAAACGATTGCAGTAACATTGTAGTAGATTTCCCCTGCCGAAAACCAAACTGATTATCCGCAATAAGATAATTTCCTTCGAGAAATTGTCGCAAATGCGACGCAACATACTGTTCCAGAATCTTTGCAAATGCAGAAATTAACGTTATTGGCCTATAGTTTACAGTTTTTGAGCAATCCCCTCGTTTATATATCGGTTTAACGATACCTAGTTTTAAACCTTGTGGTATACAACTAGTTTTTATTGTGTAATTAATAATTTTGGCGAGGAGCGGTATAAAAATCTTAGAGTTACTCGTTACGTCTTTAACTCGTATTTTATCCCATCCTGGCGCTTTATTTTTGTTTAATTTCCTCAATATCATTTCTACAGATCCCTCCGTGGCTAGAGGTAAATAAAAGGATGTCAAGTGATTGCTTATTTCCTCCACTGTTGATAACTGCCTATTACAAACCGAAAAACACACATCGAGATCAGCCGTAAAAGTTTCCCGAAATTCCTCAACAGTTTCCGCTGGGTTAGTAAAAGTTTTAACTAACCGCTCGTCATTAGAAGTAGCCTTTGCCCCATGTAAAATATTGTTCACCAGTTTCCATGTACTTTTTATATCATATCCTGTTTCTTTTATTTTAGTGGTGTAAAAGTTGTACTTCGCTATCCTAATTTCCTGTATTATCCAATTTCTATACTTTTTGTAGTTTCTCCTGTAAAAGTGGTTAGTAGGATTGCATTTGGCTCTCCTGAAATAAAAGTCTCTAATTTTTATTAGGTTCAGTATTTTTAAATTTATCCATTGTTTACTATCTTTCTCTTTTTGGTTTAGGCCTCGGCCAGGGTCGAATAAGCTAGTTCTATACAACTGATCAAAAGTTTTTTGTATGCTATTATATATCTTATCCGCTGACTCATCCTTCAACATTTTATCCCATTGGTAGGTGCGTATTTTACTGTTTAAGAGACTCCCCTGAATTATAAAATCGCGCGATTTTCTTTGACAAAAATAATTTAGTAGAGAAGCATAACATATTATATAATGATCAGCGATTTTCGTTGTAATAACCCCAGAACATATTGTTGTTTCTTTATGTCGTACGAATATGTTATCAATGCACGTCGAGGTTACCCTATCTCGATTAATTTCTTCCCGTGTAGGTAGATTTATTAATCTAACACACCCATAGCCATTAACGATGTTTAGGAACCGATCTCCGTTACTACTTTCTTTGAATAGATCAATATTAAAATCTCCACATACAATAATTTCTTTGTTACTTATTTTCCCTAATAAATCGTCAAGTAGCACTAAAAATTCGTTGATTGGTTTATTAGGCGATCTATATATGGCCAGTAACATTATACTAACTTTACTATTTATCGATATTTCAATGTTAATATAATCGCAAGCTCTGTTCCCTGTACTAATTTGGGTACAATTATATTTTTCCGAAACAAAGATCAGTATGCCGCCATTAAACCTTTCTGATTTCTCAACGAAAAATTTACCATATCCCCTCAGATTATAGTATTTTGCTTCTAGTAAGCTTATGTTAATTTCTGTTAGTACCAATATGTCAATTTTTGTGTTGAGAGTAATTGTAACGAATTCATTCCAATATTTTTTTAGACTTCTAATATTAAGGTGGAGTAACTGTAAAGGGGTCGAACTATCATTCCCCAAATGGCTAAAGGTCCTCACCTGCTCCTCCCATTTACCTAAACTTTCAAAATTCTGACAATTTAATATATTGGGTATTTCGCACATACCTACTGAAATTAATACTTAAATTCTATTATCATAATGTTAACGTACGCAAATAACATAAACTATCTATTATACTACTATAAACTAGATTCTATTATACTATTTTATTGAGATCGTCCGAGGTTTTTATTTGAAAGGAACGCTCTTGCGGGGTTTTACGAACAAAAATTTTACCATTCTTCAGCCAAGTGAACTGGTAGTTTAGCAGCTTGGTTTTCTGCTTGGTTTCCCAAAACAAGGTCCGATAATATCTGGATAGATTTTCATTAACGAAGATTTTGAGCGTGGATGAAGTGTTGCCAGTTATGTCTTTATCCCAGATAACCTGCGCCTTTTTCTTTACCATCAGCTCATCTACGATTTTACGATTTGCTTTAACTATTACTGGGTTTGGGAAGTTTTTGTTCCTGGCCGGAAGCCGATGTACGGCCACGATATCCTCCTTTCGTATCTGACAGTTCACTTCCCCGCCAATTTTTATTACTAAATCTTGCAAGTCTTCATTTGGCATCTGCGATACTCCATGTAATTCGAAATTTTCCCGTCTTCCGTACTGCTCTAAGAGGTGAACAGTAGCTGTTAGTTCGATTATTTTTTCGTCCTTCTGTTTCGTTTCTAGCGTCAGTCTTGCAACTTGCTCCCTCAAGAATTTTAACTCTGCCATTATTGACTCATTTATTTTTAGTGTTTCATGATATTTATTAGATAAAAATTCCATCGTGCGCACCATTTCTGCAATGTTACTATCTATTTGCCTTAATCTGTCGGTCACATCTGCTCTTTGATGTTGTTCATCAATTTTACCGCTCTCTGTGGCTTGATTTTTTCGTTTCTTCTCATTCTCGTCAACACTATCGAGGCTTATTTGTCGCTTAGTCCTTCCCTTTGGCATGATTATTAATTTTATGTCTATATTGAAATACGAAAAACGAATAAAATCGGTTTTAACTTACTTCTTATCAGTTTGGTTCTTATCAGTTATTACGCTCGTATTTATACACTGAGACTCAATTAAACGATAACAATATTTCTAACACGTAACGTACGTCTATTCAAATTAAACAATTGTTCCTTGATGTTGAACGTGGTGGTTTGTTATTGCCTTCCACGTGACTATTAACGATTATTTTATTTATTTATTTATTCTTGTAATAAGTTCATCGTCGCTCGGGATCGAACCTGTGATCTCCATAACGGAAGTCAAGCGCTCTAACAACTAGGCTATCGCGACGACTATTTTTACCATAAAAAACCATAAAAATGTTGAATATATTAACGATCGTGTCTATCAAATAATGATTTTTTTGCTTCCAATAAATTCTCTTCAGAACAATTCCTACATACTAATCCACCATGACTTACATATAAAAATGTCGCTGAAACAACTAAAAGGACACATTAAAAATTATTTCATGTCCATATGGCAAAACTCCTGGAAAAGAGATACAGCAGGTCGGTATACCCACAGGCTTACAGTTAACATCTGACTTTTACACTACCCGACTCCTCACTGACCACAGACACTTTGGAGCTTACTTAAAAAAATAATACAAAATTACTGAAGATGACAAATGTGGATGTGGGGAAATTGAAAACGCCAATCATGTAATCTTTCACTGCAGTAAGTATGACGACATCAGACACTTCAATATAGGAAACCTCAATTTGAGCAATTTAACTTTGCCAGCTAAATTTCAAAAATTCGCTTTCTTAGTTTTAAAACCAAAATTTACTGACAAAAATAACATCCTACAGTGATTTACATTACTCAATTGAATAAAAAGTATTACACTTAAAATCTGCAGATTAACACATATATAATTTTCAATATTAATACCCGGACAAGACAATCTAGCCTAAATGGTAGATCAAATTGAAATCAATCACACGCGTCTTTCAGGAAAAAAAATAAAAAAAGTAAAAAAAAAAAATAATAAAAATATTATTGTCTGTTAAATAAGTACACAATACATAACCCAAAAGATCATGTAGCATTAGGTTTCTCGAGCCGGCTATTGTTTCCTTAATCAGACTAAGACTTGGTAATTCTCTCCTTCCCTCTTCTCGTTTTTCCTTTTCTCTTTCACCCTCTCCCTTTGTTCTCACCACTCTACAGATTCTCCCTTTATATGCGACCCCAACCATATCCTTTTTGAATGTCCTGTTCTTTTTCCCGAGTGATCTCATCTATACGCTGAACTCTTGGCATTGGATCTTTCTACCCCTTTCAATGCTTCCTTTATCCTTTCCTTCCCATCTCTAGCCGTTATTCCCCTCCTACTCTCCTTTATACTCTCTACCTCCGATCGCCTCAGAATCTGAGTTGGTGCTCTAAGCTCATGTAGTTGAGTCAATGCTGGCACCGAACCCATTTAAAAAAAAACAAAAAAACGCGATATAAAAAAACAATTAAAGTTTATTACTTCAGTTTTATTTGAAAAAGGTTATAGGTCAAGATTAAGCCCAACGGCGGTGCTTGGCTTGACGCCTTTGTACGCAAATTCGTATTGTAAAAAAAAGCGCTATTGAAATACAGTTCTTAATCAAAAAAAAAATTCCCTCCCAAAATGTTTCTCTGGATCCGCCCCTGTGTAAATAGATCAAAAACGAATTTTTTGAACGACATGACTGAAAATTTTCGTGCGACATTTCTTTGTGACGGAAAATTTTTTTGCTTGGTAGAAAAATGTTTAGATTAAACTGAATTATAAGATATATGCCAAAAAAAAAGTATATATATATATATGTATCTTTTTATATATATAAAAATCCCGTGTCATTATGTTTGTGCAGCATAAACTCGGAATTTACTTGACCGATTTTTATAAAATGTTGAAAGTACATGCAATTTAATCCAACTCTTAAGAGATAGAATACTTTTTGTTTTAATTATTTACATAAATATTTGTTATATTAAATAATTTAATCAATCAATTACAAAAAAACAAATTTAATTGTTGGCTATTACTTTTTGTTTTAATTATTTACATAAATATTTGTCATATTAAATAATTTAATCAATCAATTAAAAAAAACAATTTTGACAATTTTATTATTTTTTGAGCACCAACTCTACTTTTCGTGACGACTTTTTAACCGACTTCAAAAAAGGAGGAGGTATTCAATTCGACTGTATTTTTTTTTTTTTTTTTTTTTTTTTTATGTGTGTTACCACAGAACTTTCTTCTAGATGAACCGATTTTGATGATTCTTCTTTTATTTGAAAGGTGATGTTTGTCATGTGGTCCCATTTAAATTTGATCAAGGTCTGACCGATAGTTTTTGAGTTATCCTTAATAATGCGGGAGATTGAAGCTTTTTGGATGCTTTTCATTCATGATTGTTTTCACCGTCGGATTAGATTTATTTACTTAAAATACTATGAATTTGTCAAATTACCATGGAAATGTAGCTTTTGGTGTTTTTACCGTGGAAATATCTGTTCTTATTAAAATGTTTTAATTTTAAATGCAATAAAAATGTACTAAAAATTAAAAAATAAAATGCTTTTTTACAAAAAAATAAATACCGACTTCAAGGTTTATTATAAAAATTTAAAAATGCACTAAAAAGTAAAAAATAATTACTCCCGATAAGAAAATATATATATCAGAGTGATATAACACTTAAGTGGTGATATCGTAATTCTTATACAACATTAATTTTTTGGAGTTGGCATCAAATTCATATTAAAAGAATAATTAAAAACTGCATCAAATGTTGATTAAATTGTTCCTAACATGAATTTAATTCCAACTCCAAAAAGTTAATGTTGTATAAGAATTACGATATCACCACTTAAGTGTTATATCACTCTGATATATATATTTTCTTATCGGGAGTAATTATTTTTTACTTTTTAGCGCATTTTTAAATTTTTATAATAAACCTTGAAGTCGGTATTTATTTTTTTGTAAAAAAGCATTTTATGTGTATCGTGCGATGTTAATCGAAATGCAACCATGTTTATCGCTGGCGCATGGCGTTATTATCGATGAATGATAAAATAAATTTTTTCGCTGTTGTTTACGAAAAAGTTTGTGTTATTACGAAGTTGTTGTTTATGGAAAAAAAAAAAAATGCATTGTGCGATATTGTGCGGCATTTAATTTATTTATATTTCAGTGTAATTAATAAACGTGTCCTGCCTTGATAAAAGTTTACACTCCATTATAAACTTAAAAAAAAAAAAAAAAATTATTTTAATATTAAATGATTTGCAATTTCAATTTTTACGGGATGTCTGTGGTAATGTAATCATTCTTAATTGGGTGTTTCTTCTTGGCCATACCTACAGCAAACATATATCGTCGTTAGTCGTTCGAAAATCGTACTGGAACACTCATTGTTTTCATGTTTATTATTGAACTTTACGCGTGTCCGAATATTAATGTTGATTACTGTTTTTCACCGTAAAATATAATGTTATTTTTTATTGACAATATGTGTTTCTCTCATGGGCAACTCTATATGTTGCCTGCTCACGTGTGGGAACACCATCAAGTCTATTCGTGTTAGCAAAAAACAGGTTGACCAAGAACATTGTGCACAAATTAGTGCTTAGATAATTTTCAATTTTATAAAATAGTACAACTAATAGTTCGAAACCAATGTTATCTGCCTCATTTATAACATTTAATTTTTATGTAACTAATGTATTTAGTATATTGTGTAAATAAGTCATTGATTACAGATTAAAGTTAAAGATAAGATAAATAAAATGTAAATTCAATAAGTGTATATTAGTTGGATAATTTCATTCTCTACATATGATTCAAAATCGGCTAAATAATTTCAGGGTTATTAGTAAAAATTAATTTGGTTGCATCGAAATAATAAGTAAAAAATTAATTTAATCTATTATAACTACTAAGCCACAGCAACGCGTGGCTGGGTCAGCTAGTATATATATAAAAAATAATTTATTACCGCATGCTTCGTATTTCTATTTACAAAATAAACCTGATGCATGCAATTTTTGTAATTATTATTTATACAGATATTATGTCCATTGGGTGCTAAGTATTACAATCAAATCTCTACTAAAAAAGAAATGGTCAAGATTTGGCATGGATTTCCTACCTCGAACAAATTGCGTTCAATCCGCTCAAATACTGAAATTTGGAGTACTTCATCAAGATCCAGCCGTAAAGAAGAAGTTATGTTATGCCGTCTGCGTATTGGCCACGCAAAAATATCTCATTCCTTTTTATTAAATAACTCTGATCCCCTTACTTAGGACCTATGCTCTGTTCCCTTATCCACCCACCATATTCTGATAGTCTGCCCGAAATTCAATCTATTCCGGTCCCAATTACGTCTGTCCAGTTCCATCTCTGAAATTCTTGAAGACAATAAACAGAATGCCCAGCTGTTCTTTAGATTTCTGAGACTATCCAATATCCTTAATAACGTCTAAATTCCATTCACCCGTGCCTCTGGAAAATGTTGCAGTACACGGCACGTTAATGGATACAATACAAAACAATACACTTCTAAAAAAAAAAAAAAAAAATTAGAAAAAAACAAATATAAAAATTTTTAATTTCAAATTTATAAATTTTACTTCTCCATAGAATCCAGAATTTTCGTAAAATTATATTTCTTTTCTTTTTTCTTTTTTTTACTAGTGATTAAAATTAACATTTTTCAGTACACCCGTATGAAGGAGACGGTCGCAATTTCAAAATTTTGTAATGTTGCGTAATTCACGCAGTTATCCATAGAAGAATGTCAGTGCAAAAGAAAAACGAAAAAGGCGAAATAAATTTCGGTTTGGAATAAAATTCGAAAAAATTTAGATATTCGCAACAGTCGTACTCGCATAGTGTCGGAAGATAACATTTATGATCATTTTGGACGGAAATGTTATCGTCGCTGTATTTAGTCATATTTTAAGAAATACGAGGGGCGATAGAATATTTAAAGAAAAGTAATAGTAATAAATAAAAAGAAATATTTAAAAATTACGAAAAATAAACGTACGTAGAATGGGATGACGTTGTCAGACAGTTAGGGGATGGAGAGAAAAATAAATAAGATAGAATTTCAATCGTAAAAAAAAAAAAAAAAAAGCAGTCTTCCTTTATACATTAAAGGAAGTAGTTGGCGGCTACTTTTCCACCCCATTAAGCGTATCTTTGAAAGTTTCCAGCTATATATTTGTTCCGGGTCACAACAACATCGTCGACCCGAACAACTCGGATGATATTTCTTTCGTTAGATATTATTTCGATACTTTTAATCTTTTTGCTTCGCCCTCGTCTTCGAATCGCTGCTTCGTACCAAACTATGCCAATTTCACTTCCGATACGGTTTCTATTAATGCTATGCTAATGAAACAGCTTTCTAACATACGGCTAAACATATAAACGGATCATCGCGATATTCATCGGTCAAAAACCGGAACCGGTACGTATTGCTTTTTAGAGTACATCTACAGTGTTTCGAAAAATTAAATCAACCGCTTCCGTTACGGACGATACTTTTTTAACGACATTTCTGCCATTAAGATATTTGTGGAATTTCGCCTATTTATTGGAAAGAGTTACATGTGAAAAACGGCTCAGAATTCAAGCATGTTATACTACTGATTGCTGTCTAAAAATAGAATGAATTTATTTGTAGAAATTATCATCCGGTTTTGCTTAAATTATGTAAATTAATAAAATATAATTACGAATATAGCAAAGAAAATTGGATGTTGTTTATTACAATTACCTGCTGTTTTCAAGTTTCCCCTTTATAAATTGACGATAAGCAGCCAGACCAGAAATGACAAAATTTTATTATTGTTATTTGGTTTACTGTAGTATTCGTAATTATATTTGTTTCAGCAGTTCTTAACGAGTTTAAATAGAACAGGAAGGAATGCGAAAAAATAAGGAGACTCTTTTCGGAGCATCGGTAATGAATTTCTGGAATATCATTGAAAGACAATCTTATAAATCGAAATATACGAAAATGGCCTGTAAACGTTCCATCTTCGGAATGACAAAGGAAAAATGTAAAAGTTATCGAGGAGTAAATAAATGCAAGTTCTTCTGACGGAAGATATTGGCAGATTCGGTGTGTGTGTGTGTGTGTGTGTGGAAGGATACAAAATAGATCATGATTACCGGTTGACGTATGGAAATGAAAAAGAGGATTAAATAGTAGGTGATTTTTAAGTGCAGGGGCTTTATTGACCACATTATTCCGGCGCTACGAAAGATTTTGCTATTGATACCTTAAGGAAATCTCTCATAGATTTCAGTACCGAAGTAAAGCAGGAGCAACGGAATCAGTAAAGGATTCTAGGCTATCTTCAGAAAGGTTGAGATTGGATGAACATTCCAAGGATGGAAATTTGAAAGCTCTAGCCATTTTCCAGATATGAGAAAGATGGGTATTCTCAGAGAATGAAGAACAGAAATTCTTCCAGGAGGATCCTTTTGCGAATTAAAGTACATACCTAGCTCTTGCGTTCGCTCGCTTATGAGCAAGAAAGTTTTCAGTTGTAGGATCTAAACGAAAAGTTCTACTCGTAAAGGTGGCATGACTATGATGTATTCCTCATTCCACCGCAGAAATTAGGCTTTTTTATTGTGGTTATTAGATGTCTGCTGACGGGTAGGTGAAGATAGATAGAGAGAGAGAGAGAGCAGACGTGGGCAGGTGAAGATATAGAGAGAGCGAGCAGACGTGGGTAGGTGAAGATAGAGAGAGAGAGAGCAGACGTAACGGAGTTTAAAAAGGAATTACACAGAAGTATGGAATCGGAGTCGAGCTGAATACTAAGGAGTGACGAATCGACCTAAGAACGAAACAAAGTCAAATTTGCTTTGGAGAGGCTCCACCGAGGAGAATGTAGAAGCTTAAAGCAAGTCAGAGAAGAAAAGTTAACAGGAGTTATTAGGATAAGAACATGGTCACTGCTGTAAGAACCTGTTAGAGTTCCCTAGTTATAATTAAAACCAATAGTGTAAGAAACAAAGGTCAGATCAAGAGAACTAGAAATAGATGGATTCCTGAAATAGGTTGGGGAGTGATCATTAAGGAGAATTAAATTATCGGAAAGGATACGATTCTTAAGGATGGAACTGTTGGAATTGTCCCACAAGAAAGAATGGACATTCCAGTTAGCCCCGATGAAAAAATGGTTGCGGGATAAATTTGAAAAAAGCGGAAAGCGGGAACCGGCGAAGATCATAATTGGAGGGAACGTAGATGGAGACAATGTTAATAGGATACGAAAGCGTGGATAGAGATGTGGACTATGTTAGGTTGGTTATTCAGAGAAATATTGTGCGAGCTGAAAGGGATGCTATTTTTAACGAGGATTGCGAAACCACCATACCCGCCATTCCGATCACGTCTAATTATTTTATAAACTCTAATATTAAAGTTTATGCCCGACCGGAGCCACGTTTCCGAGATGAGAGCAACACTAACCTTACGAATATCCAATAGACCATCCAATGAATTTTTATTGGTTCTGAGGTTACGACAATTCCACTGAAGTATATTAAACGCAGCCATGATGGTGGTACAGGGAACGTATTAGAAGTGTAAGGATTGAGAAAAGGGAAAACAAAAACAGTAAAAAGGCACAATAGTTGGTATAAGGTAAAAAGACAAGAAAAGATATTCGTATTAATGGGATTGAAATAGGTTAAAAGAAAAACGGAGGAAAGTAAGTCGCGACTAACAAATTAGAAGGGAATTCTAGGAGTAATGAAAAGAAAAAAGAAAGAGGGCATTCGTGTAGGAAATCGTAAGAGGCAAATAAAAAATCTCTGCTAAGAGCAAAAAGGTTTTGAAACCTTCGCATAGATATTGATGACCGTTAGGGTTAAATTATGCTGCGTAAAGCTTCTTACTATGTAGCTCTTGCTATATGCGCGAGTCAATCTCACTGCTGAACCAGTGGAGCAGCAAACGTGACAGAAAACAGAAATAATTCAAATGCAATCGAGTTCAAATGCATTCGAAAGAGAAAAAGACATAATTAATGTACCGAAGCATGACAGTGCTTTTGAACACTTCAGCGACTGCACGATTTACAAATAAGGAAGAAGGAGCGACATTGAATACTAAAATTAAACAGTTATACAACTGATTTAAATATCTTATTATGTATGTTAGTAGAAAGATTAGATAAGAAAGAAGTAAAGAGAATTTAGGGTATAAAAAGAGAAACAGAAGAGAACAAAAAGAAGAAAATTCAGCCACAAATCTTCTTACTTTTCTTCCTATTTTCTTAATTGTAGAAAGAGAAATTAATTTAACTGTACGTTACTGGGAAAAAAAAAACAAGATAAAGAATCAACAAAGGAAGAAGAAGAAGCAATGTTATTAGAAGAAAGTATTTCCAAGATGCTGAAGAAATATTTTCAATTAAAAGAGAAGAAATTGGATCAGAGGAGTTAGGAGTGACCAACGAGGCAAGATTGTACTATTAATTGAAGTAGAATTATACAGAGTAGAAGTAGATTTGTTGAAAGCCCTTCCATTAGAGAGAGATGGGATACGGTTAGATGGAAGAGAAGGAAATAGCGGGGAGGATTTATAGTTACGGATTTTATGGAAGGTAGGATTTAGGACGCGGGAAATAATTAAAGAGGAGGGAGGAAGGTGATGAAGGAGACTTATGAAAATTATTAGGAAAAGAGCCGAACTTTATAAGTTTAATATTCCCGGTTATAGATTATTTGCACAATGTAGGGAAAATAACCGTTCAGGCGGAGTGATTTTATATATTAAAAATTACTTTAAGGCTGAACAAATAAAATTTGACAGAAACTCTACTGCAGGTAATGTAATAGGAATTAAGCTAAATTTGCATAGTAATAAGTCGATTTCACTTTTTGGAAAATACAGATTTTGTGATTCTGTTTACTCGGAATTCTTAAATGATTTATCACAAATTATTAAGGGGCTTCCGGAAAAATTTCGATAATTTCAGGGGATCTAAATATAAATTTATTAGACAATACAAGGTGTGCAGAGTATCTTAACTTATTAAATAAGAGTGGCTTTATCAGTCTTATTAATGTACTAACGTTTTTCCGATCGAATAGCAATTACCGTTCTTGTTTGGATCATTTATTTGTCCGAGACTTAGAGTATAATAAACTACATGCAGATATAAATTATGATATAGTTCCTGTTGGTTTCTCAGATCATTGTGCTATTAAGGTACCAATACTTATAAAAGGTCAAGTTTCTATTAAACCCATTTTGGTCGAGACTTACATTGATAACAAATTATTTCAGGAAAAGTTATTAAATGCAAATTTAGACTTTGTGTATAACACACAAGATCCTATTGAACATAAATTTAATAACTTCATTCAGTTGATTACTAAAAAGAGGAATGCACTTCGTGAGTTACTCCTGAAATAATAAATCTGTCACAGAAAATAAATAATTTGTATAAATTAATCTTTAATAATAATGATGGAATGTTATCAGAATATAAACTGATTTCAAAACGAATTCAAAGGTTATCCCGAATGACGAAAGCAGAATATTACTCGTTGTTATTAAATAATTGCGAACAGAACAAAACGAATTATTGGTATGTTGTAAAAAGGGTATTAGGTAACAGATAGCATAAAATACGAGAATTAAAGGTAAATGATAAAAGGCTAATTGTAGAGGATAACAAATACGAGGTTGCATGTTGCTTTAATTTCTCCAAGTCTGTTCTTGATCTCTTACGAAATGAAAGCTTTCCCTCCTATTCCGCTGCAGGTTCATCAATTTCCGAGCCATTTGGTTTTACAGATTTTCTGTATGACGAAATAAAGAGTGTAATAATGTCCTTCCCGTGTAAGACTTCGTTTGGTTCGGACGGTTTATCAGTATTATCAATTAAAGAAAATATCGAATTTTTTGTTAAATCTTTAACACACCTTTTTAATGAATCTATAAAAAGAGGTATATTTCCTAGTATTTTAAAATTAGTTATAATCACTTCAGTATGCAAGGGTGAGTGAAGTGAATAACTACAGACCTATATGTATACTACCGACTATATCCAAAATTTTTGAGAAGTGTGTCAAAAATCGGATAATGAATTTTTTATATAGTAAAAATTTCTTTAATACAAATCAGTATGGATTTTTAGGAGACAAAGGGATAGATATTGCATTATTTAAGCATATATCTTGTATCACTGAACATCTTGATGTTGGTAAATCGTGTCTAGCTGTGTATTTCGATCTAAGAAAAGCATTTGACGTAGTTTAATCACAAACTCCTCCTGGTCAAATTGTATTTTTCTGGGTTTAGGGGCATTATGTATAACTGGTTTGAATCATATTTGTGTAACAGAGAATATATAACAAAAATTAATGGAGTGCGCAGTAATATTAAAACGCAGCAGTTTGGGATGCTTCAGGGCAGCATATTGGGTCCCATTCTGTTTCTCATTTACATTAATGAATTATGTAATTTCAGGATATCTGGAAAAATCTGTACATATGCAGTTGACACAGAGCAATAGTACTAAATTCACGCTATAGTCCCATTTTACAACAATCGGCTTATAGAAATGTCAACATTTTAATAGATTGGTTTAGAGCAAACAGATTGGTAGTAAATGTACAAAAAACAAAATTTATGGTATACAACCGTATAACACATTTCATGAGCGACTTCAATAAAATCTGTTTAGATAATAACTTGAAAATTGAGAATGTTTAAGGTAAAGTATCTAGGTTTAAAGCTGGATTGTAAATTGACATGGAATAAGTATACTTTCCTTATGGCTAAATTGAGAAAATTAAATTACATATCTTATTACTTAAGTGAGCATTTCGTAGAGGACCATATGTATCATTTATTTCAATCTCTGTATAAGCCTGTCATAACATATGGGCTGATGCATTGGGGTAATGCAGCCAAATACAGTACAAAGCAGATAAATTATCTGCGTAACAAAATATTTAGACTTATTTATATTAATAAATGCAGACAATTCGGTGTCATAGATTCCCTAATGTTGATACATTATATAAGACCCAGTTACTGTTGTTTATATGTTAAAATACAATAATGAATTTAAGCTGGTGAGGAAGGTATTATTAGGAGCTGTGAAAAAAAAAATAACCGTTATATAGATTAATGAAATTTCATTCAAGGAACCAAGCTTTTTATATAGCCTCTTTAATATGCAATCGTTTACCTGAATACATAAAAAATGATTTAAAAAATTATAAAAAAAGACGGAAGTGTTTATTAGAGTACTTCTTCGATTTCAAGATGTAACAAGTGATACTTTGACGCTTCCATTTAAGTTATGTTATATTCCTGCGTCTTTCCTATTTATTTCTTATTCATTGCGTAATACTTGTTGTTCAATGGATTCTGTCTTGGATTGTTTGCTGTACATTAATATTTTTCATGTTTAGAATTAAGTTTTTATTCTTTTTGTTTTAATTTATTTTTTCTGAAATTTGTACTGTCCCGTTTTATGTAACCGAGTGCACTACCTATTGTTATCGGTTTTATATATGTTTATATTTACGTTTAATTTATATTATACATACTGGATAACATAATAACAGAGTACATATTCGTCTCACATCGATCGTCGGATTTATCATTCAACACAGTTATGTTAGAAGTGTAGTTTGTTTTTGTTTTTTAGATTTTTCGGGTATTTTCTTTCTGTTCAATATAGTTGTAATGTATTTTGGCAATTCGTCACTCCGAAAATTTGCGCATAGATGAAACTGTGTAATAATAATAATAATAATAATAATAGATAGTGTTTGATTTGATTTTTATTTGATTATTACTTTAATTATTATAACCAGGCTTTCACATCTGGTGAGGGTGAGTATATAAATAGTGAAATTGTTGTGTGTTTGTCGTACATTTAGTATTGCATATAGTATATATATATATATATAAAAATATATATATATAAATATATAAGTGTAAATTTTAAACATATACTAACTATGGGGTAAGTAAATTAGATAGCTGAGTATTTTTTTTGGAAAACAGGAAGATAGAAGGAAAATAGGAGAAGAAAAGGTATATATATATATATATATATATATATATGTACCAGGTTAGTATATGCAAGTTGCAAATCTGTTAATGTATTTAAATTTGTGTTTTTAAGAATAATCAGTTATTATAAGTACAAATTTATAGTTCTCTTTCTTAAAGTAAAACTTATAGATTTTGTTTCACCTTGCTTTGAATATCCAGATTGCCTCTTATTTTATTTATTAATTAAACCTTTATCTTATTTATTTCTTCCTTCGCTTTGTATTTATTTTTATTTTATTTATTTTTGCGTTTAATCCTGTATTCGCACTTAATTTGTAGATTTTATGTTTAAATTACGTTTTGTTTCCACTACCCGTACTACGAAGCCCATTTGTGCAATTTTTGCAATAATAATAATAAGTTGATTTGTTTGGATTACCTTTATCGATATTGAAACTTTCGATAGCTTTAATAGCGCTTTTGTTAATGTTATTTGAATTGACGATATTAGGCAGATCGAGTTGCGAGAGCCGCAGATGCTTGCTTGGCAAAATCGTGGGCGGCGAGAGAGGACCGGAAGGTTTGCGCTTTCCGGCAGCCTCAACCTCATCAGATTCAGCGACACATTAGACTTGGTGGCTTTTGAATCTTTGGAGAAGGTCGCCGGGCGACTAGATAAGCTCATCGATCAACTAACTTAAAATAGAAAAAAGAGAAAAACAGCGAAATGAATTACAAAAAGGAAAAAAAAAATAATGAACCAAAAACGAAAATAAATAAATAAATAAAAACAAAATGATACTTTTTGAAAAGTGTAACTCAAAATAGGAATGGAATCGCTAGAAATGAAGAAAAACCGGAATAATCTCACCGAAAGGGTATCTGATAAAACCGCTCGTGTAGACAATAGACACCGTGACGTGAAATTGATAACGCAGAAAAGACGACTTATCATTTTATCGCACGAAGGGTGTGGGACTTGCTTCACTTTTAATGTTACGTGCAGAGAAAGCGAGTCCTATTTTACCAATGCATCGGAGATAATGAAAAGATTTATAACGTACCAAGCGCAACGTCACTGATTTAAGAGATTGCTTCTTTTTTGTTTTTAAGGGATTTTTAATGATTCGCACTTTTTTATCGCCACCATTACGGACTTTAAAATCCAGACTGGTCGGCATCTTTATAATTAATTAGTTTTTGACTTATCGATCGGCTTAGTGTTATATTATATTTAACTGTATTGGAATTAATTTGTGACGTCATCTTTTAACTGACAAATACTACAATAAAAGTTTCTCTCCGGTGAAGTAACACATCTTCTTTGACGTAGAACCATTCTTCACACGGTAATGAAAACGGGCGATTAGGCGAGAACAATATTTCGATTCCACCACCGGATTGATTCTCGCAGAAATGAATAAACGAATTCGTTTCATAATGCGATGCCGGCAGAAGTAATCGGCATAAAATTCCGGGGATAAAGAATTACTTGGTTGAACAATTCCGTCGGCAACGATTAAACAATATAGACGAAAGGAGTAAACGACGAACGAATCGCTCCGCTCGGAAAACCGTCTAGCGCCTACCCGGTGACCAGAGAACTGGCTGCGACTGCAACGAGTAACGAGCAAAATTTCGGGCAATGTGGGAGCGGCGAGCTTTTGCATTTGTGCCGCGGCCAGTGTAGCTCGAGCAAAAAATCAGACACACAGCTACCGCGGAAGGGGAGCGAGATGCAAATTAAATAACAAATTACTTTTAAGCGACGTAATACTCTTATGATGGATGAAAAGAAAATGTTTTTTCCTGGAAGGCGAACGTGCAACGACCACTTCCATGACCACTTCATTAGCGGGGAAAGCTGGGACGGGAGAAGGAAACTTAAATTTCCCGAAAGCGAGAAAATCGTTAGGAAAATTACTTCTCGAGATGTTTCTTCTTCGCTTTAGGTTCATTCATTATATTCGACCGGGACACAAATGCAATCTCGACCGCGCAAATTCATCTTTGCCCGGGAGACGAAGTAGAGAAATCTACTACCCCATTACCGTCATCCGTTATGCTGATTGAACGCCATATTTCGCATCGACCACAACGCTAAAATTTCCCGCTACACTTTTATTATTTTTAACGTGGGAGAGAAAAAATTAAAAGCTGGAAAAATAAATAACCGTAAAGAACGAGACGGATATTTATTACAATCCTACGAAAGTAGAAAAATAAATGCACACTAAAAAATAAATGCACACTAAAAAGATACGTACAGAACAAAAAAAATGCCGCGTATACCGGAAAAATTGAATAAAACCGATTGTTAATTTTTTACATCTCGCCCCGGTACGGTGCAATTAACACGTCGCGCGTTGTTACCAATCGATTACAAATTAGTCGCTCCGAAATCGATGCTATGAAGGAACATGCGCGTCTCATCGGGCGGATTATATTTATTTTAGCAGATGTTGTCTGTTGTTAGAATTTGTTTTCAAATGATTAAAGCGATCGATTCGTTATAATTAAAAAATAAAACCCTCTCGGAACACTGTTTTTGGAAATTGTGCAATCACGAATAAACTCTTCGAAACTGGTCAATTTTGTTTTGGTACTATACACTCTGTCAAGAAAGTATCGGGAATTGTTAAATAAAACGAACAATTTTTAATTTTCATCCAAATTTATTTTGTCACCTTCAAAATAACATCCATTCGAAGCGATGCACATATGCCAACGCTTTTTCCACTCGGCAAAGCACTTCTGATAGGCGGTTTCCGGGATGGCCTTTAGCTCTCGCGTCGCATTCGTCTTGATGTCATCAATCGATTCGAAGCGCATTCCCCGTAGCGGAAATTTGAGTTTTGAGAATAGGAAGAAGTCGTAGGGTGCTAAATCTGGTGAATACGGCGGTTGTTCGATGATATTTACCGAGTGTTTGGCCAAAAACTCATTCACAATTATGGCTTTGTGAGACGGCGCATTATCGTGATGGAGAATCCAAGAATTGTCGACCCACAAATCGTTACGTTTACGACGGATAGCCTCTCTCAAACGTCTCAAAACACTTAAGTAAAACTCTTTGGTGACTGTCTGTCCGGCTGGCACATATTCATAGTGTACCACGCCTCGAATATCGAAGAAAACAATCAACATGATCTTCACTTTCGATCGGCTTTGGCGAGGTTTTTTCGGCTTTGGCGCGCCAATTGGCCGCCATTCGGACGATTGCTGGTTCGTAAGCGTGTCGTACTCGTACACCCATGTCTCGTCACCAGTAATTATCTTTTCCAAGAAGGTAGGATCCAAATTGGCTCGATCCAGCATGTCTGCAGCTACCTGTTCTCGGTACTTTTTTTGAAAGAAATTCAGGTCTTTCGGAACA
Source organism: Icerya purchasi (assembly GCA_039619475.1). Lineage (NCBI taxonomy): Eukaryota > Metazoa > Arthropoda > Insecta > Hemiptera > Monophlebidae > Icerya > Icerya purchasi. The sequence goes on from CM077116.1 coordinate 177,178,528, forward strand.
AGCCGAGCCGCAACGCGTTGCATACCCAATTTTTCGTGCACAATCGTACGTACGCTCTCGTGTGACATGCCCAATCCATGAGCCATCTCTCTCAAGCTCACATGACAATTTTCAGCAACGATTTCCTTGATTTTATCGACGTTATCATCGGTCACACTCGTTGAAGGCCGTCCAGAGCGAGGCATGTCTTCGACCGTCTCCCGACCATCCTTGAACGCTCTGTACCACTCGTAAACCCGCGTTTTTGATAAAGCAGATTCACCAAAAGCCTTCTGTAACATTTTCAGTGTATTGGCACAAGAAATTTCGTTCGAAACACAGAATTTAACACAAGTACGTTGTTCAATATTTTCACTCATTGTAAAACTTCGACAAAACACTTCAAGGTCGACTGATTTTAACAGCTGCTGTAAACACACTGGTTGACAGATCGCGCTAAAAATAGGCATCATAATACAAAACAGTTGTACCAATCTGGAAAAAAAAAATTATCTGCCTAGCTATTACCCGGGAGATTTAAATTGACAATTCCCGATACTTTCTTGACAGGGTGTATGTGCGAGGTAGCGCGGTAGCCTAGTGGTTCAGGCGCTTGACTACTAAACCAGAGAGAACACGGGTTCGAGACTTGTCTGGTTCCAGATCCGAATCGCATATCCAATCTGAAATTGAATTGGGCACCAGAGAAATCTATGACAGTAAAGGCGGATCCTAAGTAGAAAGGAACTGGCCCCGGGGTATTCTCATCAGATCCATTAGGCTTAGTACCATTATGTAAAGCTTAACAATCCATGATACCTTATCAAGGATATATGGGGCTTACTTTAGTGGGGTTTTTTTTTTACTATATGTCTGATAACTGTGGGTTAATCGAAAATTCGGGTGGCTCCTTACACGAAACAACGCAATTTGATCAATTATTGGTAAATTGGTTTAATGAGGTGATGCGGTAAATTGCGTAGCGGTACAAAAGTAAATCGCCTAAGACTGTGCGACGAAAATTAACCCTTGCGTCGCGTAAAATAGATTATCGTTAAGTTATTTTAAAAAGCTCGATGTTAAAAGCTAGTCTCGATCCCGCTTAAACTTTAAAGACATCTGTGTCAGCGTGCAAAGTATCTCAAAGAATTTAACGGAATTCCGAATAATAATATGGAGTCCTTCTTTCCTCGAGTATACCTGAGTAAATGCGCTCAAAAGAAGCAGAAAGAGTAAGAAACGAGAGTTGAAAAGACGTAATCTTGTTTAAAAGAGGACCAATAATCGTATATTTCTTTCATTCTCGAAGAAAAAGGCTAGATAATAGAAATATTTCGCGAATTTCAGTGTGAAAAGGATTTATTCGAGATATTTAAAATCCGTAAGACTTATCCACGATCGTTCCAACCGTGAAGGAAGAAAATACAATTTCTATCATTTAATTGCAACAAATTTACATTCGATTTGAAATTGTATTCGAATAGAATAATCCGACATGAAATATTAATTCTCGTTTTTTCTTACGAAAAATTACATTTTCCACGATCGAACCCCCGAAACTGCTAGAATATTCGTTATTTTATCGCAAGAAGTTTTTCGTTTGCGCGGTCTAGCGATGATGTACCATGCACGAAGTTAACGATCCACGTAATTGCGGGGCAAATCTTCATATGGTAACATGTGCGTGCGCAGCCAAAATTCACTTCGATAAAGGTTCAAGAATTATAACTGTATAGTCAGAATTGTAACAGAGTTTAGACTGCGACACGAGAAGAAAAAAAAAAAAGACCTTGTAAACGATCGACAATGGGCAAATTCTGTCGCTGTTATTTAAATGATACTCTGTACGGTGACACAGTATTTTTGCTTAAACTGCTGCGTCATGCAGCTAAAATTATAAAATTTCGTTATTGGGTAGAACAACAATTAGCTCATGGGTGTTCCGAGTTATGATTAAAATGAATCATATTCGTAATAAGGTGAACATGCATACCATCGTTACGGACATAGCGACGCGCGGGCTAGTATAATGAATATTAAAAGTTAAATTGTTGCGAGCGCAAAGATTCAAACGCGTTCCGAAGGTGCCTGTTTTTTTACCGCTGAACTCTATCGATAAAGTTCTCAATTCCATTCTGAATGTTTTTAACCTTAATAGTCATGCAGAAAACAACAAACGAAAAAAAATCTTTAAAGACATACACATGAATCGAGAACATTAATTAAAACATTAAAAGAAAGAAAACAGGTCAGTTATACCGACATAATCATAAATTAGTGTGATTAATCGAAAGGAACATACCAATTAATAAAGGTGTAGGACAAGGGCGCGGTATGTCGCCGCTATTGTTCAATCTGTATGCAGAGAATTATTTATATAGGGCAAATACCAAAGAAATCTAAAGTGGGCATCAAAGTAAATGGACGGATAATGAGGAATATTAGATATGCAGACGAAGTGGCATTTACAGGATATACAAATATTACTGTGTACCCGCTATGGAAAATTCAGGATTACGCCTAAATACGTAGAAAACAAAAGTGATGGTATTCAGTAAGAACAAAATAGCACGGCCAAGCTATAAGTGGAGAGACCATTGAAGTGGTCAGATCGTTTAAATATACCTTGGCTATCTGTTAAATATGACGAGATAAATCCGGATAAAGAAATCAGATCGAGGATCGAACAAGCAAAATCAGTCTTTACTAAAATGAGATCTCTGTTCAGCAATAAAAATCTTAGCCTCAAATTAAGATATAGCATGGTAAAATGCTATGTGTGTTCAGTTTTATTATACGGGATAGAGGCATGGACTTTAAAAAGCGCAAGCATAAAAAACCTAAAAGCGTTTGAAATGTGGGTCTTCAGAAGAATTTTGAAAATATCGTTTATTGACCGCATACCAAATAAAAAGGTTCTTGAAAGAATGGGGCAAAACAAAAAAAAAAGTAAGCTAGCGTACTTAGGGCACATTATGAGACACGATAAATATGAACTGGCGCAGTTTTTTGTTGTTTTTTTTATATATGGAAATAAGTTTTGGGTCTCACTGAGTAAGTATGCCCGTTATGTGAGTGCCCAACCTCTTATTATCGTTTATTTGACATACAAAATTTACATGTTATCATTCTTACATCTAACTACATCTTAAAACTAAGCTATTTTGCTAAGTACGTCTTATACAAAGTTGCACACATACCTAATGCCACATTTGTGCTGATTATCACATACATCCGCGAATATGCGAGAAAGGAATAGAATCGGATGATAATATATAGTTAAACAGACCCCGCCTATCCCGAGAAGGGGAACAAGCGGGACCTCTCAAGTATCGCACCATTCCATCAACCACTTCGCTACTTCCTTCTTGCAAATACCAATTTTAGTTTCGTTAATTATATGTTTGGGAATCTTACACATCAACCTGATAAGCACCGCCTCTCATCGGTATTATCGATTCGTAAATTGACCCCTCTAGGGTGAACATAATAAACATCATTTGGGTTCCTAGTTATCCTGTTTTTAGGTCTGGTGGGTAACTCTACGTTATTGAGTTTATATTCAGAGTTACACCCTGTCAAGAAAGTATCGGGAATTGTCAATTTAAATCTCCCGGGTAATAGCTAGGCAGATAATTTTTTTTTTCCAGGTTGGTACAACTGTTTTGTATTATGATGCCTATTTTTAGCGCGATCTGTCAACCAGTGTGTTTACAGCAGCTGTTAAAATCAGTCGACCTTGAAGTGTTTTGTCGAAGTTTTACAATGAGTGAAAATATTGAACAACGTACTTGTGTTAAATTCTGTGTTTCGAACGAAATTTCTTGTGCCGATACACTGAAAATGTTACAGAAGGCTTTTGGTGAATCTGCTTTATCAAAAACGCGGGTTTACGAGTGGTACAGAGCGTTCAAGGATGGTCGGGAGACGGTCGAAGACATGCCTCGCTCTGGACGGCCTTCAACGAGTGTGACCGATGATAACGTCGATAAAATCAAGGAAATCGTTGCTGAAAATTGTCATGTGAGCTTGAGAGAGATGGCTCATGGATTGGGCATGTCACACGAGAGCGTACGTACGATTGTGCACGAAAAATTGGGTATGCAACGCGTTGCGGCTCGGCTTGTTCCGAAAGACCTGAATTTCTTTCAAAAAAAGTACCGAGAACAGGTAGCTGCAGACATGCTGGATCGAGCCAATTTGGATCCTACCTTCTTGGAAAAGATAATTACTGGTGACGAGACATGGGTGTACGAGTACGACACGCTTACGAACCAGCAATCGTCCGAATGGCGGCCAATTGGCGCGCCAAAGCCGAAAAAACCTCGCCAAAGCCGATCGAAAGTGAAGATCATGTTGATTGTTTTCTTCGATATTCGAGGCGTGGTACACTATGAATATGTGCCAGCCGGACAGACAGTCACCAAAGAGTTTTACTTAAGTGTTTTGAGACGTTTGAGAGAGGCTATCCGTCGTAAACGTAACGATTTGTGGGTCGACAATTCTTGGATTCTCCATCACGATAATGCGCCGTCTCACAAAGCCATAATTGTAAATGAGTTTTTGGCCAAACACTCGGTAAATATCATCGAACAACCGCCGTATTCACCAGATTTAGCACCCTGCGACTTCTTCCTATTCTCAAAACTCAAATTTCCGCTACGGGGAATGCGCTTCGAATCGATTGATGACATCAAGACGAATGCGACGCGAGAGCTAAAGGCCATCCCGGAAACCGCCTATCAGAAGTGCTTTGCCGAGTGGAAAAAGCGTTGGCATATGTGCATCGCTTCGAATGGATGTTATTTTGAAGGTGACAAAATAAATTTGGATGAAAATTAAAAATTGTTCGTTTTATTTAACAATTCCCGATACTTTCTTGACAGGGTGTATACAAGGAAAAATAGACGAAAAGGACGCAGAAGATCGTCATGGATGAAGAGTCTAGAAGAGAGGACGGGCTGGTCAGCCAACGCCAGAAACAGATCCAGTCCTTCACAAATTGTGGCCAACCTTCGTTAATGGAAATGGCACTAGAAGAAGAAGAAGAAGAATCGAAAAGAAAAATTGAAAAGACCAAGGAAAACATACATAGAATAATTAAGGGATATGGAGTTATGTAAACTTAAAAAGAAATTTGGTTGAGGAAATGGAATTCTTAGTTGTGGTTATTACGATCGGGAATCATAAAGAGGTTATCCAGCAATCTGCGGATTGAGGAAAGAAGAAGAACAAATTCACAGTTTTCTCTGATATAGGCTCATTGAACTAGACACCACGGCTCTTTTTTGATTATAAATGCCACCAGTTTGTTTACGACCATTAAGACACTAAATATCTCAAAATCTTTAATAATAGCGGCAGTTTAAACTCTGGTTGGATCATTTCAAGTCATCTCGCGGCTTTGGGCTAAATGATGCTATACCGCTGCTAAAAGAGATACTTTTTCGGATGGAATTGCGTTCCTTTTTATTCCTTACACCGACCTCTATAGGAGAATTTACATCACCGCCTTTGAATATCTTTCATAGAAATAGACAGGGAGTAGTGGTAGATATGAGCGGTGCTGCTCAATCTCGTCTCCTTCCGTTTCCTCAGTAATATTCCACCGTCCATTCCCGGTCGTCTTATTCGCAGGCGTATGAGATACTGTCGTGCGGCATTAAATTTTGCCGATTCTGCTGGATGTAATCGCGTCAGGTTAACTTTTATTAACAACACTAATCAGTTGCCGGTCAGCTGCGACAAATTACGATAGAAAAACGTACCGTTTATGACAAATTAATCTCGCGCGGATCTCTGTACAGTGTTTATTATTTACTTTGAGGACATTTTTTTCCGTGGTTCGCTTTATAATCGGTAATAATCATATATTTACGTGACTAAATGGACGACAAAGCAACAAAAATATAATAACGTCGAAGGGGTTTTTCGTGGCATTCATTATCTTAAACATTTCACCGCTGACTGTTATTATCGACATTTCGTTGCAGGAAGTTTTCCAGTCGGCAAACAAATAGTTTAGAGACCGAATGAAATAGGTAGCACAGGTGAAAATTTCCCCGCGGTCAGGAACTTGATATGTTTTCAGGTTAAAATTTGCCGCGCCTGTTAAACGACTTTTTGCAGATGTCACGTATAAATTTTACAAATTTACCGCAACGGCGACCATGCGGTATGAAAAATAAATGGATTAAATTTTTACGATATGCCTTTGTTTTGTGGGCCGGTCGCGAGCGGGTGCAGAGAACTCTCGCTACCTAATAGCGAAGAGAAAGAAATAATTTTATTACCGGCGACTTCTGGCCACGCTGGAGACGAGGTCGTAACATGACGTAAGAGTCGGAGTCGAAACATAAACAGATAAAACGGACGGCGGTATATTTAGGTCGGCCGAATCGGAGTGTATAAATGAGTGAAAGCAATGGAAAGAACGGGTTTCTCGGTGAAAAGGACCCGGAAAAAATTCCAGTCACGCGTTCCGGCCCGCTACAAAGGACCGAGTGCTTCGGTAGATTTATAGTTTGACCTTTTCTAATATCGGCGTGCGCGTAGCCCCGGTAGTATCTTTTCTTCGCCCGGTACGCGGCGGCTTTATATCTTCCAGCAGACTCGGGCGCTTCCGTCTTTTTCTTCGGCAAAATATTTCGCAGCGGCTCTTTCATCTGCTGCTTCGTCCGGATTTTCTCATTATTAGCGGACGCGCCGGCAGCACAGGTGAACCCCAGTGACGCAGAGGGAACGTCTACGGAACGCGACCGATAACGAAGCCGGATGAAATAACGAGAACCGCGGGTCAGGACGGTTTGTTAGACGGAATGAGTTAAGAGGAAACATGAGCTGAAAGCTGAATCGAGATGATGCAGGCAGAAGCAAGTTTGAAGGAATTACGCCTCTGATGAACGCGTAAAAGTATTTTATAGATTTCGGGCTACACCCAGCACTTAAAGCCGGGCGCAAGCTGCAAATCTTCATTTCAGTTCGGCGCCCAGGTTCCCCCTTCAAAGTTAGAACAAAGAAATACCAAGCGAGTCGTTCACGCGAATTTTTATTATCCGCTCTTTACTATTCGCTCTTAATGCGCTCTCCACGCTGGACTTCAGCCTCCGGCAACGCAGAGAAGGAACGGAAGACGAGGTCGGAGCTGTTACGCCGGTAATTGCATGTACTGCGGACCGCGCGCTTGGAACGCTCTAGCATGTCTGCGGCAAATGCTACCCAAGAACGGTTCTCTATTCTCTGAGTGATCTAGCGCCGAAAGAACACTGAAAACTCACTCGTCAGGGCCGTTTTTTTAGGGTGTTTTTTTTTTCTCGCAATAAACTTAGTTGAACCTACGTGTAAATAGCCGATTAATCTGTACTGCGGACGAACACACTAAATTTGATAATGAATAATAAAACGTTCGTTCGTTTACTGCTGTCGTGTTAGCTTGTGAGTATTCTCCTTGGTTAGAATTTTGAACTGACCTTATAAGAAAAATTATTCTTCCGAACGCATTGCCGCTCTATGAAGTATCATAGTATATACGATTCTTAGGAAATGTCTGATAATTTTTCATACGGAAAAATCCTAGAATTTTATTTACAAGCGAACAACCGAAAGTGCCCCTAAGATGGTTCATTTTTGGGTGTGTAATTTTAGTTCGTTCAGTTTTCTGTAACTACTCATAAAGTTCGCTCACTCACATCATAACGTAATCCGTGCGCAGTAGCAAAAATAAACGAAAACTAAAATTAATATCGAAAATGAAATTAACGAAAACATTAATTGTAGAATAAATCAGAATCGTAGGAAATGTTTAAATATAAGCCAGGGAGATACATTTTTCTGCGTCGGTGTTAAAAAGTGTGTATGTAGATGTACCCCGGGTTCGGATTGCGGCAGGGAACTTTTTTTCCGAGAAAATTTACTCTGAACTTTCGCGCCATAGACATATTTCACAAACACCGGTATTCACGTATGTTTTACAATGATCCACGATCTAGTGAATGTAATTAGAGTCACCAAAACGGAATTTATTAATATCCTCAGTGTGTAGACAATAGAACTGGCAGAACACCGGGTCGAATAATCGGGAGTAACGTTTTTCAGAAGAATGATCAGAAACAATAAGAGTTAATTGGAAATAGCCAGAAGACACATTGGGAAATTCGCATCGCAAAGTGGAGGTAAATGCAAACTTCGATTTGATAACAAGTGCGACACCTAGCTCCCCCAAAGAAGTCGAATGTTTTTCGAAATATTGTACCATAATTTCCCACGGTAATTGTTGCTTTCGCTAATTTCAAGTCGGCAAGAAAATACTGACGCGGATTACGACCGTAATGATACAGAATCATTACTTTGACGTCGATAAGCAGTAAAGCCACGTTTTTCTACTTTTTTTTTTTTAAATTATTGGAAACAACGCCGCACTCGAATTCAAGTTCTTAATATTCAAAAAATTTCTATACTTTTTTTTTTTTTTTTTAAATAATTTGCGGGTCCCACAAGGCAACGAATACTATATAAGAAACTATATTTTTTCATTTAAAAAAAAAAAAAAAAAACGCGAAAATAGGCAAACAAAATAAACAGAAAGAAAATGTAAAACAAAGGAATCTATAAAAAGTACTAAAAATCTAAGAAAAAAAAAGTTGCTCTATTTCTTCTTCACCATGAGTGCCTCTCAGGCTATTACTTTTCCTCCTCCCTTTTCCAACTTCATCATTCTTCGTATACGATTTGTCATTTACAGTCTTTCCTTTTATCAGTTAAGTACTTGGGATTACACCTAGATAGTCGTTTAACATGGAAGCAGCACATTCAGACAAAGAAAAGAGAAATAGATATTCGTGTTAAAAAAATGTACTGGCTTCTAGGAAGAAATAGCGTTTTAAATATTGATAATAAACGTTTGATGTACACGAGTATCTTGAAGCCTATTTGGATCTACGGAGTAAAGTTTTGGGGTTGTGCTAAACCTACAAATCTGAAGATAATACAGACCGCGCAGAATAAAATCCTTAGGCTCGTAACCAAGGCACCATGGTATGTATCAAATCAAACTTTGCATCAAGATTTAGGGATAGAGTATGTGGCAGATGTTATTAAAACTCATGCCCGAAGACACGCAGAAAGACTTGAAAGTCATCCGAATAAACTTGCTGCTGGACTGCTACATACTGCTAATGATAGGAGGCGGCTGAAGCGTAAGAAACCTCATGACCTTGTTTAAGGTAAAGTTTATCGGGTAGGTACTATTCGGTAGTTCTCCCTTCATGCTAAATATTTTCCTGTTAAGAGCTAAATGGCCTAGATGGCCAGTTTGTAATACAATAACAATTTAAAAAAAAAAAAAAAACTTTATCCACGTTGATCTGCTATCGGTTCCTGGTGTCATAGAGGCATCGAGCGTAACGAAATGGCCCTTTGGTTTTACTTTAAAAAACTCCCAAGTACTAATCTATTATCCTTAAGTAAGAAATTTCGCTTTAAATTTTGTTCGGAAATGTGCATCCTCCTTCTTCATCAATAAAATCGTTCCTTCTACCTCTCAATTCAACTTAATCTTCCTGCTTCTCTTTCACGTTTTCTCTTATTGTCCCTATTATTCTCCTATAATCACTCTATTGCCCTCTTCCCGCTATCGTCTCTCTTCGGTTCCTCTCCTTATTGTCCTCTTCATTCTAATGAGGCAATTGCCCATGATGCTAATCACATTTTTTTTCTGCGGAACGTTCTTCTCTTTATTTACTCCCCCTAAAATTAAGGAGCTTCCTGCTCCTTATTGCGCTTCCTATATTCTGTCCTTTCCTTCTCAGTCTGTTGTCCATTTTTATTCCTTTATTCCAGCTATTTCTGATCGAATTAAGTTTTAATTAGTTGACTCTTCTTCCTATCGTTTCTGGGTGGGGTCTCTGGTTGACGAGCCCAAAAAAATAAATAAATAAACATTTCATTCGCAGTTTTAAAAATTAAAAGATATAAAAAAATAAAAAACATAGCAGGCAAACAATTTTAATTACTATATAATTTCAACTAATTTTAAATTGAAATCAGTCTAAAATTACTTAAAATATTAAATACTTGCTTACTTACAATTACAACAAATATTAAATAATTTCTTCGACTAAAACTGCAAGGCAAAATTTGAAATATTAAAAAATTTAAAATTACAAGTAATTTAAGGTTTTAAATATTTCTCATTTGTAAAGATAACGCACACTTTGAATGACCAAACCTAGCGCGTGAAAAATTTGAAGCACACTTAAAATGCAATTTTAAATTATTGAAAACATTAAATAATTATACTGAATTACAATTTTTTCATCTTTAATTTTCTGTAAAATGTAAAGTTACGGTACAGTTCGTTGATTGAACGGGAAATAAACTAAAAGTAACGATTTCGAACGTCAATGTTAACTAAGAAACAAGCAGAAGGAAGAGTGGTATGAACGAGTTCCAAGGATTTACCGGAAGAGTAATGCGGTCAAAACGTGAAAAAAGTTTGCGTGACGACGGATTTTACAGTCGAAAATTTTCCCTCGTAAAAAGAGCGTATCGGATAAAGAAAAACACATGGACAGAGATATCTTCAGTGTTCGAGTTTTACAGAATACGGCGATAGTAAGTTATTCGATTTTTGCCAGGTGTAATAGTAAATTTGTTTTATTCAGTTTCGGCTTGATTCAAAATTGTCGCTTATCCCCAGCGGTGCTAGTTTACATTTATGCAATGAATTTCGGTAGGCGTTATTCGAGTCTAAAACGTTTTCATTGGGAAATTCAATTTGCGATATTTCTATGACTTGTCTGCGGTTTTTAGACTGCTTAAATCTCTTTAGCACCACAACGGTACAAGCGTAACTGAAAACGTTATTGAAGGTAATAATAATAATAAAGCTTTATTTCTTTTTCACCTTTTTCTTAATCTAACTTTACTTTCAAACTGGTAAGTTCGTTGTTCTTTCGTGTCCAGTTTTATCTCGGGTAATAGTCGGCGCACTCGACGAAATCGGTAAAACAATTTATTATATTTAACCGATAAACGAGTTTGCATTATGGAGTTAGTTTGGTCTGGCGCTGGTTGTCGCGCGGTTTAGGGATCCTCCTATCGCTAATGCTACACCGATCAGTTAAAAATATCGTTGAGTAATTAGAGCTCATCCTATCCTTTCGGTACGTAGTTGCTTATGTCAGAGCACAAGTAGCCCACACAAGAAATTGTCCACGAACAACACATAGCTTTTCGGCTAATCATTCTTAAAGTCATCGCAACCTAAATGCAATCCTTATCTACGGAAAGCGATGAAATTACAAACGACGTCCAAAAGGCGAAATAAATCCTGTTAACGTAAATAATAATTAGTAGATGGAAAAGTTAAAGCCACGATTACGGTGAACAACACTAAGAAAATATTTCACGTAAAAGCGAATACCGTAAATAATATATAATAACGTAGTAGTGTCTCTGAAAATTATTTAAAATGATTGGAAATATATTATTCGATATAGCACACTCGGCTTATAGATTTTGATAGGTGTTCCCATATATGCCATCGAAATAACCGCAGTACTAACCCTCGCAAAACTTATTTGCGTTCTAGTCTATATGTTTCTACTGTGATGCTTTGCATATGAGTAATCAGAGTGGACGATTGCTAAAACTGATTAGGCCACTACTAGCATGTAGCACAATATATGTACAACCAGTTTAATTGCTGCAAAGGGTGTGCTCAATGTATGCTCTTTTACGAGCTACTTTTGACATGTGCTAGGTCTACTATTTAATTATGCAAGTTTTTATGAAATTTCCAGTGTGTGAAGTGTCAAAACCCTCCAACACAGTAATGTGTGTGCGCTTGACATGCTTATGCACGTTTGATATACTATACTTATGCTATAGCTTCATGGTGTATGCATGTGATGTAACAATGCTAATGATGTTGCCATGTGAGCCTGCGTAGTCATTTGTGTTCATCTTCTAATACAATGGAGCAATATCTACCGGCAACATTAGCATCTGTAACAAATTTGCAGATTAAAATTATAAAATCAAAATGATTGCAGGGATCCAGATGTTGACGAGCCAATCATGTCTCTCAGTGTGTGAACGTTTAATGTATAACAAAAACAATATGCAACAACTAATTTTGGCTAAACATAGAATATAACTGCCCTGCAATTTACGCAATGACCAATTTAATTACCAAGTAGCACTCACCCCGCTTGATGATGGGACATACTCCACCTCTTACCCGAGTTTATTATTTGATAGACGCGATTACACTCTCAGGAATTCGATAATATACATCTTCCCAAGCAAACATCAACATTTCAATAACAACCATATCTTATCCATGAGCATTTTTCAAGTTCACCTTACCGATCACCGGCCACAATCGTGAGATAATAATTGCTAAGCTCGATTACAGCTCGAAGGATGTAACTTTTGAGCTGCTATACGCTATAAGGCTCCATTCGAAGAAATCACGAAGGTCGCAAGTATTCGTACTTGGCGCGATGCATAAGAGTGATAGTGTTTTCTCGGGGTCAATTTGAGGTTCTATAGAGCGAATATCGTCGATAACAATTTAAGCGATATGTTTCGAATAACGAATTTGAGCAAGTTGTGCTTACAACCTGGTTCAACTTATCGTTCAGCTTCGCCTGTCTTTTTCTTTGCCGTATTCTTTCCCTTTGGAAGTTTATTCGGCTCCTTAATTCGGGTTTCACTTGTTCCGGCGATAATTCCGGAGATAATTCCGGCGATAATTTCGGAGATAATTCCGGCGATAATTCCGGAGATAATTCCGGCGATAATTCCGGAGATAATTCCGGCGATAATTCCGGAGATAATTCCAGCGATAATTCCGGCAATAGTAATATTGTTTACTTTTTTTCAGCCTTTGGACACGTGTCTTATGGCTGGGCATAATCTAAAATTTTGTTCATGACGAAGAAAATGTGACGAAAAAATGTCAATAAGACGCCAATTTAATTTTGTTTGCCGGAATTTTGACGAAAAAATGGCGACAAAAAAATATCGCAAAATTTTAAAATGTTTTTCAATTCGCCAACCAATACCGTTAGAAAATCTCCCGCCATTTTTTAGCACATAAAACAACTATCTCTTTCTTAGACTAAGAGTAATATAAAAAAATCTCGTTACAGTTTTACTTTTTAGTGTTTATGAAACATTTATTTTGTATATTTATCCGAAATTTCTCGTGAAAACTCTCTTGATGGAGTCCTCAAATTGTAAAAATTACTACGTAAATCATCAAGTAATCGGAATTTTTACACTTTACAAATCGTTGTTTACGAACATGTATCGAATGATTTTCACTTTTAATATTTTTTTATCGTTATTAATATTCGTTCGTTATGGTTAATTTAATTAGGAAGAAAGAAAAATTGAATATCCGTTTCGCAACCGAGGATATATATGTTTAATCCAGACAACTATTAATAACAAGTGCTGCTGCTCGTATTACATTTCTAACGATACTTCCTTGAAAGGCATTCTTTAAATTTTTGTGTGCCAAAATTTGCTCGCCTACGAAACTGAAGATGCTACTTACAGAGATATACGACGATATTTACACTTATAATGCCGATAATACTTAATGGTGGTTTCAACGCCGATTTACACTCGACACAATTACAATTTCTACGAGATAATCGCAATTTAAAAACGAACCGGGCATTTCAACTGTATGCAACGATGCTATGGACGGTCGCCTTAGTCGCCATGTTGACGCGATGAAAGTCTAAGCATCTTACACTTCCGTCATCATTTACTTAGTGTTAATAAATATAAATTTATAGCGAAGAAACAATGTTGTATATTTTGTTACTTTATGCGCACATCTCACACTGTACTACAGTAAGGGGCACATCCACATGTACTTCCACACACAGTGAAGATTGTTTAATTTTTTTCTTCTTCCTTTGAAACGCGAAAAATTTCTCCTCCCCAGTTGTTCACGACGAGGAAGGAGTGTGTAGAAAGTGTTTGTGCCTCGGTGGTCCCTATCTGCATGTTGGCGCTAACGCAAGCGTCTGGAACGTTCAGTAGATGACATTGTAACTAGCACAAATCTGCTAATATATGTATAAGTTAACTTTATAGATTAAATTAGCTCGTTTTACCATGTATTATCTAACTTTATTCTCCATCATTCACCCATGTATTTAAGAGCCTTGCTCTTGTCGTTGTAGCTGGCCAATCACCTTCTTTCATTCCTTCCTGTTGCCTGCTACGTTCTTGATCTCTTTGTACGTTACTTTTACTTGATCCATCCACGTTATCCTAGATCTTCCCCTTTTTCTTCTTCCTTACAATTTTCCCTCGATTACGACTTTCATGAAGGCGTTGTGACGCAGTGTGTGTCCTAGAAGCCAAGATTAATGCCCATCGAAAAATTAGTGTGGTCACCGCTTATTCTCATCTGTAGTATACGGTTATTGCTTCTAAATGAATTCTTATCTTTTAAAGTCTCATCTTGTACCATCTTTCGAGTTTTAAAGAAGGATTATCGATTGCAGTCGTCAATTCGAAAAATCAATAACCGTCCAAATAGACTGAACATATTTTCCATGACAAGTTAAATCCCCTACGCCGTCACCACAGCGCTTTGAAAGCTGAGTATCGGTCGCAAACAACATTGATCTTGTTTAAATTCCAGTCATTTTTTATACATATATTTAATTTTTCAGCGGCCAGCCTGTTGCTCGAAATAGCAATTTATTAAACAAAAAAAAAAAAAAAAAAAAAAACGAAACAAACTTCCAAAATTATTCAGAAACAACGATACTGATAAATACTTGTATTATGTTGCATAAAAATGGTGAATCGCGAATATCGGAATGTAGCGTTATCGTAAATTATATTAATTATTAAAGTATTGATTAGGTAACGTGAATTAAAAGGTTCTTATATTTATTCTTTAGTTTGAAATCATCGTTCTGCATTTTAGAATGTTGATTAACGTAACGTAACTCTGCTCGTTTATTGTGTTTGGAAACATTTAACGTAAATTTAATCTTCGTATGTTATCGTATTTGTATCGGCAAGCAATGATGGAGTTGAGTATAGCGGTCGCACGAGACGAAAATACATATATCGATGTTTACGATGGTTATACTAGGTACATCTCATTGTTGTTGTGCATCGTTAACCTACTATGTAACACATATGTAACTACAGTAAGGTATTCGGGTTCGCGGACAGCTCGATATATGTATGTAGCTACAGTAAGGTATTCGGGTTCGCGGACAGCTCGATATATGTATGTAGCTACAGTAAGGTATTCGGGTTCGCGGACAGTTCGATTCTAGTCGATGTTTTGGGGAAATTTTGATGAATTCATTTGATTGGTATGCCGATCGTTGTCGTTTCGCTAGCATGTTAGTGTTCTTCTTTGTTCATCCGCAGCATCGTTTGCTTGCTCAGGTTTACGCGGTTGTGTGCTCACGTATAAAAGTTTTGTAATTTCGCATAAGACCCTGCATTCAGCGAAGACAAGAACAATCTTTTTGTCTCCGATTCAACGGAGTGGCTCCCGAACTACATATATAAGAAAACAGAAGATATCGAAACAATAGTGAATTTCAAAAATATATGAAAAGGGTGAAATTTAATTTATAAAAAATTTGTATATATAAACAAGTTCAGTTAAGCATGATGTTTCATGTGCTGAGGATTCCGTATGTGAAGTTAAACATAATTATAGTTTACATTTACATAATACTAAAGTCTAACCAAAGAAGACATCCTTGTTACAATTATGAAAATAAAGTGCTTAATGTAAAGCAGTTTAAAGTAATTTTAAATGAGTATTATATGAACAAATATCAAAATATATGGGACAGTTATAAAACAATATTTTCCAAATATTATAGAACGAATAAATAATGAAGACTTCGTGCCCAATTATCCGGACATGGTATATTTAGAGTATATTTATATAAGTTTAAAATTATAGATAACGAAAACTGCAAAAGATGTAACTTTTTAGATGATATTGGGCATGTAACCATAACAATAAGGTATTTTTAATAAATTCTACACTACAAAATCTGTTTAAAAAGTTTTATAAATTTTTCATGGAAGAAACTATATATCGTAAGAAAAAAATTTAATTATACAATAATATAAGATAATTAAGTTTAAAATACTAGTGTATATTTATGTTAAGGAAAATATTAATTTAATATGATCGTTTAATTTGGGATTACAGGAAACCAAAAACTTAATTGAATGGTGCCTGCAATGAACATTATAGTAAAAATTGTAAATTAAACAAATAAACAGCCCTACCCAAACATATTGGGAATAAGGGGAAAAAAAGAAGTCAAAACAAAGAAATCAGATTTTTCGCACTGCAAAGAGGGAGAGACATACAATTTTGTTTTTTTGAACTTTTCGCCAACTCTGAAATTTTCGTTTGAAATATAGTTTCGTTCCCGACAAATAGCGATCTTTCTAAAACAATATTTCACATGCCCGGGAAAAAATTTTTTTTCAAAAATTTCGAGCTTTCGACGCCCCAATGGTCTAATTTTAATGCTGGAGGGGCGGAAGTTTCAAACTAGATAAATATACGTGGATGCGCATGTTTTTAACCGTGTTAAAAATTTTTAGTTATAATACTCGCGCCGCAAAGGTGGGTTTACACGTTATTTTCTTTGCGCTTTTTCGGCCCCCTGAAGGTTTAAATATAAAGTTGTAAGCTCGGTTATAATTTTCCTGTAAAGCGGTTCGTTATGCATAAGTTTGAGCTAGGTTTTGGTTTTCTCTACCTTTTTACTCGGGCTATTATGTACGTGAACATAATTTTTTTGTGATTTTTCGGCGTCAAAGGGAGGGGGGGGGGGTCAAATAATTTTTTAACCGCAGTTTTTTGCTTTCATGAAAGAGCTTCTACGTCCTGTTTTATATGTTGAATTTCATTTTATAGGTTTATCTGGTGATGAGCTACGAATTTTTTAAGAGTGATTTTTGAGGTCGTTTTATATTCCATATTATATATTCTTGACGGTATTTTGGGGTTTTTGGCGCCCAGGGTGATCGGTTAGCTTGAAGTCATAGATTGTCTTAAATAAAATTTTAATTAGAATTTATGATCCAATTTTTAGAAGTCAATCCGGTATTGTGACTTATTAATTTTTATTTGATATTTTTGTTGTTTCTGAACTATCTTTTTAGGATTCCGTATATTATATGTGCGCGGAATCCTAAAAATATGAAATGAACTAACATGAATGAAAATATAATAGCGGGTAACGATAAAAATTGTATGACGCTAAAAATCCTGAATTATCGCCCCAGGTTAAGGGTACGAAACGATCCAATTTACTTATTTCGCGAACGATTGACACTTAAACACTAAAAAAGAGGATTTTTCAAAATATGAGTCGAAAACAAAGAAAAAACGGCTAAAATGGGGGAAATAAAAAGATGAAATCAGGTTTAGAATTATGAATAAATAAAACGAATTAGATTGGGAAATCGATGAGGTTTCAGAATAATTAACGAGAAACGCAACGATAGAAGTAAAACAACGATAAAAATACGAAAAATTTAACATGTAATCAATCACGACGAATACTGATTACGGGCTATATATACATAAATCAAGTTAGGGACGGTTAATAACGGTCGTCACAGATGATAAAGCTATCGAAACATATCTAGTCGACTGTAACTCTAAATTAATATAATAAATTATAGGATAGGTTTTTATTATTTCGATCTAATTGCTTCTTAACAGTCGGAAAAAGAAAATGATGAAAGGTAAAATAATTAAAAACTTAAACACATTTTTAGACACATACATACATACATACAGTGAGCCACATTAATATTGGAACGGTAGGTTTGAAATTAAGACTTGTCATAAAAAAAGGAGGGAAAAGCTTTTAATTCAAAATTTATTCAAAAACATGAAAAATAAACACCGTCTTTTATAATATATGTGGAAAAAAAAAAACAGAAAAAAAAAAAAAGAAACACAGCCGCTGCACAATGCACACAGAAAGTATGAATTCGCCCGTCACATTAATATTGGAACGCAGCGATGACGCGCCGGAAAACGTGGTCAAATCTGTACAACTTGTGAGTCATGCAAAGTTGGACTTTCCCTGGTAACGTACGTAACACGTAAAATAATATCAACCCGCAGGCAATTGCGTTCTGTGCATAATTTAATTTCCTTAGTAAGAATTTTTTTTTTTCGACGCCCGAAAAAAAAAAAAAAAAAAATCATCAATAATGACTCGAAAATCGCGAAATATTTTGTTTGACAAACGGCAATTAGTCATTTATCATCATAGAAAGGGTTTGTTGTCATATTCGAAAATCGGATCACTAATGAACTTACCAAAAACGAACGTATTTAATATTATTCGACGATTTAAAGACGAAGATCGAATCGCTTCTATTCCGCTGAAAGGTCAGCCAGGAAAACTTTCAATTCGGCCGAAGCGGCTAATAATGTGCGAGGTGAAATGTAACCCAAAAGTAAGTGCTCCGACATTAGTTACGCTATTGTACGAGAAGACTGGAAAAGAAGTTTCCGCAGAAACTATTCGGAGACTCATTAAAAACATGGGTACAATTCACGAACTGCGCGTAGCAAACCACTCATTTCCAAAATTAATCCGAAGAAGCGCCTCGATTTTTCCTGGAAATATCAGTTGGCCTCTGAAACTTTCTGGAATGATGTCATCTTTACCGACTAGTCTAAATTTAATATTTTCGGTAGTGATGTAAAAGCAAAGGTGTGGCGACAGCCGAACACAGCATTAGGCCGAAAACATGTTCTTCCAACAGTAAAACATGGCGACGGGCACGTTATGCTTTGGGGATGTTTTTCAGCGGATGCAGTAGGTTCTTTAGTGTTTATTGAAGGAAAGATGACTGCTGACACATGTACATCGACATACCGCGAAAAAATCTGCATATCAGTACCGAAAAAATGGAGATCCGGAACAGCTTTAAACTATACCAAGACAACGACCGCAAGCATAAAGCTTATCAAACGCGTGCCTGGTTGTTGTTCAACTGTCCGAAAATCCTGGAAACGCCGCCGCAGTCGCCGCATTGCAATCCAATCGAAAATTTATGGGACTACTTAGATAAAAAAATACGCGAACGCCATATTTCGAGCAAACAAGAGCTGCAAACTCGATTAGAAGAAGAGTGGGCGAAGATTCCGAGTGATTACCTGCAGAAATTAGTTTCTTCCATGCGGCGCCGTTTGGAGGCAATCATTGCGGCCAAAGGCTTCAATACCAAGTATTGATTTTCATTTATTACGTGATTCATTGCCTTTTTGAGTAGCCATTTTTCGTTCTTTTAGTTACCGTTCCAATATTAATGTGACGACGGTCAAATTCTTACTTTCTGTGTTCATTATACAGCGGCTGTGTTTCTTTTATTTTTTCGGTTTTCTTTTTCACATGTATTATAAGAAGAGATGGTGTTTATTTTTCATGTTTTCGAACAAATTTTGAATTAAAAGCTTTTTCCTCCGTTTTTTTTTGACGAGTCTTAATTTCAAACCTACCGTTCCAATATTAATGTAGCTCACTGTATATGTCGATAACTAAAGCTTTAAAATGAAATCCAAATAATATCACGATAGATAAATTGAGAAATTGCGTTTCACTCCTCAGACGATCAAAACGGTACCCCTATTGGACTTTGGAAAAATTTTACAAGTGGTATGTATGATAGACCCGTGCGGGAAGAGTATCTTAACAGTATAAAACGTTTCTAGTGTAATTTCATTTTTTGCTAATAATTATCGTTGTTTAATTATTTTTTATAATAATGCCTTATTCAACGGGAAAAAGTAATATACGTACCATATAAAGGAATCTATTAAAACGCCTAATTTTGGGGTTTATATTAAAACTATAGTTTAAACATTTTTCATCGATTTACATATAAACAGTACACAACAGGAATGTTCATATAGATAGCCACGATACTCGAAATCGAGAAGCATAACTACAGTAAGGGGCATATTAATCTTTTATTTAATATGTAAATTTAATTGTTTATACATTAAATCAAGGTTTGCGTTATGTTTATATACATATATGTATTGTTACGATTTCCTCTAATTTCTTATATAGTTCGGGAGCCACTCCGTTGCATCGGATACAAAAAGATTGTTCTTGTCTTTGCTGAATGCAGGGCCTTATGCGAAGTTACAAAACTTTTATATGTGAACACACAACCGCGTAAACCTGAGCAAGCAAACGATGTTGCGGATGAACAAAGAAGAACACTAACATGCTAGCGAAGCGACGACGATCGGCATACCAATCAAATGAATTCATCAAAATTTCCCCAAAACATCGACTAGAATCGAACTGTCCGCGATTCCGAATACTTTACTATAGCTATATATGTGTTACATAGTAGGTTAACGATGCACAACAACAATGAGATGTATCTAGTATAACCATCGTACACATCGACATATT
This sequence comes from Icerya purchasi, assembly GCA_039619475.1. Lineage (NCBI taxonomy): Eukaryota > Metazoa > Arthropoda > Insecta > Hemiptera > Monophlebidae > Icerya > Icerya purchasi. Next base: position 177,198,993 of record CM077116.1, read on the forward strand.
TTCGTCTCGTGTGACCGCTATACTCAACTTCATCATTGCTTGCCGATACAAATACAAAAACATACACAGATTGAATTTACGTTAAATGTTTCCGAACACAATAAACCAGTAGAGAATTTCTCGATATATCTAAAGAGTTACGTTACGTTAATCAACATTGTGACATACAAAACAATGATTTCAAACTAAAAAATAAAAATATAAGCACCTTTTAATTTACGTTACCTAATCAATACTTTGATAATTAATATAATTAACGATAATGCTACATTCCGATATTCGCGGTTCTGTATATATTTACAATTCATTTCGAAAAATAATAGTGTACATAAAATGTTTACAAAGAAAACTTTTTAAAATATAGTTCTCCAGTACATACAACATGTAATTGAAAACGGTATTTAGTACGAGTACAATAAGCGGGGGCAATGAATGGTAGAAATTAAATAAAACATGAATGTCGGGTAGTAGAATTTACATCGGCTTGTAGGTATTATACCTAGCGCGCTAACGAAGAACGTGGGACAGCTACATAAAGTGGCAGAAATCCAACTGTCTGGCAGAAATCCAACTGTCACCATTAGCTTTACGTACATTATCTGTACATTTTTTTAGGGAAATCTGAGGAAATGTTATTTCATCTCAACTAACGGTTGAAGTTGTCTGCATTAATCAAGCAACGCTGATAATAATAATAATAATAATAATAATAATAATAATAATAATAATAATAATAATAATAATAATAATCAAATTCAAATTTATTGTGACAAAAATATATATACAAACAAAGAAACAATATAAATTCCACAAATGCGCATAGTTGCGCGAGTAGTGGGATTATTATTATAAGAAAAACTGAAAATACATTATTAATACACATGAGCCAAACTTTGTCTATAGAAGGAGAGAAAGAAAGAAATAAAAATAATTGAAAATTAACAAATTTAAAAGCCTAGTTTATTGTCAACTTCCACAAACGACTTCGGCCCATGTTCACAATATACTTATTATCTACATGTAACGTTACACATACTTTCGCCCATTGACCCCGGGAGCTCTTCAATATATCAAGATTAATGTTACAGTTAAAAATTAAAAGATATAGATAATTTGAAGTCGAGAAGAAAGCAAAAAGAAAAAATGAGAGAAAAAAAATATCGGTAACCTTAAATGATTATATATTAATAGTAATAATAAAAGTAATAGTAATATTGATAAAATTGCGAAAATAGTTATTAATAATAGTAATAATTGTAAGTTAAAGTGAAAAAGTTTATAATTGCAAACACATGGTAAAATAATCAGAGAAAGTTTACACAGTTATAACATTTGAGTAATATTACTAATAGTGACGGTAAATGTAAATATAAGTTTTTAAATTAACATTAAAGAAATTACGGAGATTGTGCTGTAATTATTAAAATAATTTTAAAATTAAAAATTAAGATTATGTAACTGTAATTTGGCAATGCTTATATGGTTTGGCAAGGATATAGGTATATGTTTGTTTAATTATAGTACTTTAATTCAATGTGTATTTTACGGCACTTAATTTATAAATATTTTAGATAACAAATACTAATTTCCATCATATTTTTCCAAAAATATAACTTAACTTATGGGTGTTTAATTGTTAGTTAAATAGGTTATAAGATTTCATGTGAAATTGGTTCTTTTACCGTTATTAAACTATATCAGTTAGTGGAATTCGTTATATTGTCAAACTTTTCGAACAGTTTTTCCCTCTTCTACTTATTTATGTATAATTCAGTCATTTGTTGGTATTGTGTATACTTTCGAGGGTATGTTAAAGAGTAAGTAATAAGTCTTGTAATGGTATGTCCGAAGTGATTGACTTAATCAAAGTTTTACGCAGATTTCTATTTTTATTCTGCTCTGAATTCAAATACATTTTTAAGAATTTTGGTAAGCGGTTAAATAGGACTGCACCTGTATATCTTGCTTGCGATCTTGCATGATATTTAAAGTAGGATGGCATGATAGCTTTCTCCGAGCCAGCGTCCCTTATTACTCCGGGATATACAATTATATTAAATTTATTTTTATTTTTTAATACGTAAGTTAGTAGTTGAATGGTATATAATAACCTGAAAGGTAATAGTTTAATTACGCCATCATTTCGAGGAGAGTAGGTTAGCTTTTTAATTAATGATTTCTGTAAGAAAGCTACAGGCGAAGTATGATACCTGGCTGCGTTCCCCCAGATTATTAAACCGTAAGACAGAGTAGATTGATATAAAGCTAGATACAATAACTTTAACTGAGATCGGCTGAAAAATTGTTCTAGGTAATAAAATAAATAATTTAACCTCCTTAATTTAGTGGTTAAGTATGTTAAATGATTATTCCATGTTAATTTACAGTCAATGTGAATTCCTAGGCATTTAATCGTGTATGCTCTTTCTATAGAGATATTATTTTCCCAGGTTATACTGATGTTATCCCATTTACTCTGTGGAAGGTTATTGTACACTAGGTATTTTGTTTTATTTACATTCAGGCTTATGCGATTTTTAACCATCCACTCATTTATTTTATTAACATCTGATTGTATTAGTTGTTGTAATGTGTTTGGGAAACGTGAACTTACAGTCAGAACGGTATCATCTGCGTAACAGAAGATTTTGCCCTCAACGTTTAGCTTACATAAGTCATTTATATGAATTAAAAAGAGTAAAGGGCCTAATATGCTTCCCTGGGGTACGCCGAAACTTTGTATGGTGATGTCACTTGTTACATTGTTTATTTTTGTAACATACCTCCTATCTGTTAGATATGAATGAAACCAGTTGTAGATGAAACCTCGGAAACCACACGCAAATAGTTTTTTTTAACAATATGTTATGGTCAACAACAGCAAATGCCTTAGCGAAATCAAAGTAAACCGCTGCAACTGAACGGCCAGAGTCCAAATTTTCAGCTATGTACGATATGTGGTCAAATAACGCATCATCTGTACTTTTATTTTGTAGGAATCCATATTGATTTTTACTGAAGAAGTTTATATAATTCAAATAGCTTAGCATTTTCACTTTAACACATTTTTCAAATACTTTTGAGAAAGTAGATAACAAACAGATTGGTCTATAGTTCGACACTTCTGTAACGTCACCATTTTTATAAACGGGTATAATTATTCCTAGCTTTAAAGCATTTGGAAACTTTCCCGATTTTATGGATTCATTAAATAAATAAGTTAATGGTGTTAAGAAAAAATCGATATTTTCTTTTATGAGAATGATGGAAATGCCATCAAGTCCAAATGAGTGCTTATTAGGAAGAGATAATATTGCAGATTTTATGTCGTTTTTGGTAAAGTCTAGGAAAGCAAAGGAGTTTAGATTTTGCTGAATCTCGACAAAGTCAATTGAACTTGGAATTAATTTACTAACCATTGTTTTTACAATGTCGGAAAAATAATTATTAAATTGATTAGAAACAAATCGTTCATTGGCCTCGACGGGCAGTATTACGTTGTTTATTTTGATCTGTTTTAAGATTTGTTTTTTATTTCCAATAGTATTCTTAATAAGTGCCCAATATTTTTTTGGATTGCTCTTGCAATCATCTAATTTTTTAGTGTAGAAGTCTTTTTTGGTTATCCTAATCAATTTTTGCAATTCCCTAGAAATTTGCTTGAATCGGACTAGCAGATTTGTATCGTGTGGATATTTTTTTGTTAATTTGTACAATGAATTTTTTTCCGAAGATAATGCAATTAGTTCGTTTGTTATCCATTCCGATCTTTTTCGTTGCGGTTTAAGTCTATAGGGCTGTCGTTTCGAGCGATTTAATATACCTTTTAGGGTTGAAATGAAATAGTCGAATTTTTCCTCAATAGAAATAGTATCATTATATAATTCAGTTAACGAACTATTAGCCAGATTGTTTTTGAACATTACTTTATCAACAAAAGCTAAGGAGATATTATTTTTTGTCTTATGATCGCAGTCTATTTCTAAATTAGTTGATAAGATAGAATGATCCCAGAAAGTACAAGGGATGATTTCTGTTAATACCACTAGCTTTGTATATGGGTTACTGGTTCCGCGGATGAAGACGTGATCTAAACATGATGCATATGTACCTGGGTTTCGATGAAATGTGGCCTGATTTACAACACTACGGAAACCATACGTACTTAATAAATTTAGGTAGTTTGTACTACTAACATTATCTAGTAAATTTATGTTTACATCTCCAGTAATTAGAGCTAATTCTTTAAGGGAATTAATCACCGTATCTAACTCGTTCAGGAAAGTAAAGTGCGTTGAACTACAAAAACGGTATATACCGACAACTGACAAATACCTATTATGTAGCAATTTGACATTAAAACACAGAATGTTCCCCCGGTGGTAATCGATATATTAACGTCAGTAATTTCTACATATTCCCTTATGTAAACTAGTATACCACCGGAACGTTTATGTTCCCTACATTTTTCTCGGGTATAGTAACCTGGAATATTATAGCGTGATATTTCCTTCATAGTTAACCAAGTTTCAGTTAAGATTAAAATATCGTACTCTTTACCGGGCCCATCTAAAAATATTAATAGCTCGTTAAAGTGAGCTCTCAAGCTTCTTACGTTTAAAGTGAGTATTTTAAGAGCGCTTATATCCATGGTATTTAGAATTAAACAGAGAAGTTTTGCTTAAATTACATTAAAAAAAATACGAAAACAATTTTTCTAAATAGTATTGAATATAGTTATAAATTTTAGAAAGCTAATTATTTAATGTAGTGCCACTTATAGTACCAACAGAAGCTTGATGAGCAGTGATAAAGCCAACTAGCTAATGTAAATGTTAACTTAATTATGAAATTGGTTTTTATAAGAGATAGGGAATTTAGATTAATTAGCTTGTTAGAATGTCTGTTAGGGCCTCGGAACTTAAGAGTAATAATATTGAGGTTAATATTATGACATAATATTTGCAGCTTGGTCAGATTACATAAAACAATATAAGCATATTTGTTATTGTTACATAAGCTTAATTCAATCATGGTATACATAAATGTAAAGATAAAAGATAGGGATTATTGGAAATATATCGTACTATATTAAACGGTGGCTTACGCAATAAAAGATAAGTATAGTTATTCGCAGGTTCACTCACGAACTGTAGGACGCCGTAAATACTATAAAGTGTCATAGATAAAAACATTCTGAAAGTAAGTATATTATTATAAAGATGGAGAAAGGTATAAAACTTACAATAAGGATAAAAGCAAAATTGAGCATTAAAACTGAAATAATGAAGAGCATGGCAACCCTGTATTATGAGGGTAAACTTATTATAAATAAACATAAAAAAAGTTAAAATAAAAATAATAATGATAAAAACAATACCCGTTTTCTGGTGCTTATACTTTAAAATGGAAATTAGGATAGAAATATTTACACTAAATACTGGTAGTCATTTTGATGAATTTTTCAGCCCAGTGATTTGCTCAAACGATATGATCCTAAAAATTGGTGAACTTTCATCCTTCCGAGCGAGAATATTTCCTCCCCTCACCCAAACAAACTTCCATCCAACAGATCGAAGGCTTCCGGCGGCCGTAAACAGTTTTGCGTTTGCAATTGTTAGGTGCTCATTTACATATACAGTGAGCAAAATTGAAATCCGGACATCGTGTAAAGAAATAAATATGTGTTCAGAAAGGGAGTAAAAAGAGCTGTTACAGATTCGGTGTTTTTATCAGATTGTAAAATGAAGCCTGGGGAACGGAAATGCTAAAAAAATAAATCGAAAAAATAAAAAGAAACCTAATGCCGAGCAAAGTTATAAAAAAACTGCATTTATGTAGGCAAAATTGAAATCCGGACACAACAGAAATCTTGCGAGTGCATGCATATATAAGACAGTGTAAGGTCGGGTTTCTCAAAAAAATGAATAATAATATACACTCCGTAATTGCTTATTCATTTTGCAGCCATACGCGCGAACTGCAGCATACTGTGTCCATTCTATGTGCGAATTAAAGCGGTGAATAGTGAAAAATGTCGCTTTCGGGAAAGAACACCACGTGTGAAATGCGTGAATTAGTAATTTTGAGTAATGCGGACGGTAAGTCAATCAGGCAGATCTCAAAATTAGTGAACATACCCAGAAATGCGGTTTTCGATATTATTTTACGATATAAACGGGAAGATCGAATTGAAAGTACAAAGTATAAAGGTGCAGCAGAGAAGTTAACGGCCTATGACCGGCGTAGTGCCCCCAAACTGATTACACAGTTGCGGGAACGTGGTACAGAAGTGACAGCTCAAACCTTACGTAATGCAATTTATAATTTAGGATATAATTTACGTACTGCACGCTGTAAACCTTATATCAACGAAGTCAATCAAAACAAGCGCTTTAGGTTTGCTGAGAAATACCTTTTACACGATGAAACGTCCTGGCATGATGTACTATTTGCGGACGAGTCCAAATTTAACGTGTTCTGCAGCGATGGCAAAGTAAAAGTGTGGAGGAAGCCCAAAACAGAATTGGAACGGAAAAATCTGAAAACTACAGTAAAGCACGGTGGTGGAAGTGTAATGGTATGGGGCTGTTGCGGGGCGAATGGCGTGGGCAATTTGGTATTTGTGGAGGGGAACATGGATGCGAATATGTATACTGACATTTTGAGGAACAACTTACATGATAGCGCTGAGAAATTGGACATTCGTCAAACATTTAAGATGTACCAAGACAATGACCCAAAACACAAAGCGTGGAAAACACGCATGTGGTTATTGCACAATTGTCCCAAGTTACTGGAAACCCCTCAACAATCCCCGGATTGTAATATTATTGAGAATTTGTGGGATTATGTCGACAATAAACTCCGCGAACGGCCAATTTCAAGTAAAAAACACTTGCAGGAACGTATCATAGAGGAATGGAACAACATCCCATCCTCTAAAAGTCCAGCGTTTGGTTGCATCGATCCCACGAAGGATGAAGGCCGTTTATGAGGCTAAGGGTCTACACATCAAATATTAAAACTAATCATTTTTTGTGTTTTTTTAAGTTTTTTTACCTTTTTAGTGAGATTTTTCAGTTCTGTCCGGATTTCAATTTTGCTTTCAGAAGTACAATTTTTTTCGTAATTTCGTTATTATCGCGGTTTTGTAACTTTTTTTTTCGTTTTTTTTCCACGTATGTGTTTATGACAATGTATTTTTTATTTTAGTAACAAATCATGCACTAATACATTCCTTCTTAACCTCCTTATATATGTATATTCATTTCTTTCGACGGTGTCCGGATTTCAATTTTGCTCACTGTATTTGTGAATCACCAGCTAGGCCAATGTCTGCTAATTTCGGTCGTTTTTTACGACTGTTCTTTACTAGTTCCTCTTTAACAATTCTACGACAAAACTTTTTTTTTTTTTTTTTTTTTTTTTTTGCATACCGACTCATAGGTCATCAACGCAAGTGATCATTAGTTATTTTAAGTGTCCTAGATAACGGCGCATCCCAACAGATGAAGCCGCTAGTCATAGATTAGTTTTCCATTTTTTTTTTTTTTTTTTTTTTTTTTTGAGCGTTTTGGTATTATCTTTAATATTAATAATGAGCGGTAAGCGCATCTCTGCATTGTTTTTTCTTTAGTCGTCTGACGGGATTGTCAGGAAGACCGGTAGTTTTCATACGCGATATTAATGGGTTTAAATTATAGCTGAATGCCGCATGCATTTTGGTATATTGCTGCTTGTATATCGCCAACACTGAAGGAACGTTGAGATCATTCTCGATTATAGTATTACGAACATAATAAGGCGCATTGGTTATTATCCTCAGTATCTTCGACTGGAACGACTGTATTTTTTTGAGATGCGTTTTTGCGGCTGATCCATATATTTCTAAACCGTATTTCCAGACAGGAACTATGATGGTGTTATACAATAACATTTTATTGTTCAGACTGAGTTTGGATTTTCTTCCTATTAGTGGATATAATTGTCTCAGTAGCGGCTTCAATTTTTTCTTTGTATTAATTACATGCAGATTCCATACTAAGCGTTTGTCAAAGGTTAATCCCAAATATTTAACTGATTGTATCCGCGGTATTTTACAGCTGTTATAAGTAACTGGAGGACATGTTTCTTGGTTATTTGTGAACGTGATATGTGAAGATTTTTGTTCATTAATTTCGATCCTCCAGTTGAGAGCCCAATTTTGTAGTAACGATAAATGATGTTGAATGTACCTTGAAGCTTCATGACGATCTTCGTGCGCAGCTAGTATAGCAATGTCATCCGCAAATGAAGCTTGTAATGTAAACATTGTAGTCGGTAGGTCAGCTGTATAGATGTTATAAAGAAGCGGGCCAAGAACGCTCCCTTGAGGTACCGATGCTAATATCTGACGCTCGCTGAACAAGACGCCATTTATTTTTATTTGAAATGATCTACCGCTTAAATAAGACCTCAGCAGATGATATATTTCAATCGGGAAAATCTTCTGGGCTTTGTATAGCAAACCGTCGTGCCAAACACGATCAAATGCTTTGGCTACATCAAGGAACACTGCCGAGCAATACATTCCACGCTGTAAGACTGACTCAATTGCATCAACGAGCCTGTGACATTGATGAATAGCTGAATGCTTTGGTCTGAACCCGAACTGATGATTTGGAAGATAGGCATTTGCCATATTAAAAAGAAGTGGTTGAATTAATTTTTCGAACACTTTTCCAAATGTATCCAGTAAACTTATCGGTCTATAGGATGAGACATCTGTAACTGGCTTCCCAGGTTTATGGATAAGTATAGTTACCGATTTTTTCCACCTAGTCGGAAAGTACGATAGCCGGAGCATAGAATTGTATATACATATATAAAAGTAGTAAAGATCCTCTTTTTGGTAGATGCTTCAAGATATCATTTGTTATTCCATCTTCTCCCGGAGCTTTATTATTTCGCAAACTTTTGATGCAGGTACGAAGCTGATTTGGTGTAATATATGTGTAATTTTGACAATACTGCATGACGTTATTGTTACACTGTATAACTTCCTGCGTGTGTTGTGGATTTTCCATAGGAGGAGGTTGAAATATATTTTCGAGATAGTCGGCAAAAGTATTAACCTTTTCGTCATCTGTTCTGGCCCACATTGTATTTGTTTTTTTAATATGATAAGATGGAACACATTTCTTTGTTAGTACTTTCGCTGCTTTCCAGATTGAGCCATCGACATTAGTTAGGGTGGAAAGGTAATGAGTATAACGCTCATTTTTGTAGTGTGCTATGGTTTTCGTTAGTTGGCTGCAAAATTCCCGGTATGTTTGGTAATTTGATGGGTATCTATTATGCTGCCATTTTTTGCGCGCTTTTCTTCTTTTGGCAATTAGCTCACGTATTTCAATGGGCAATATACTGCTAGTGTTAGCACTGGACTTTGCAGGTCGTGTTGATTGCCTAGCGCAATCCTGTATTATATTGGTTAGATAATTAACGGCAGTATCAATATCGTGCTGTGATTTTAGTTTTACATTTAAGTTCACTTGGTTATCTATTATATTCTCAAATTTGTTCCAATCGGTAGATTTATTTGTTAATCGACTGTCTAGTTTTGTATGTAGCGGAATTGTGTCTAGGACTTGTAAGACTGGTACGTGATCAGATGACAAGTCTGCGATTGTACAGCAGTTGTTGTGTAGATTATTTAATCCTTTATTGAAATAAAAGTCTAGCACATCTGGCAGTCGGTTGGTATGCTTTGGCCAGTAGGTAGGTGTAAATGGTGAAACAACATCGAGGCGTAGCCCTCTATTCAGCTGGAAGAGTTGCGCTCCACGTTTATTTGGAACTCTTGATCCCCAGTGAGGGTGTTTTGCGTTGTAGTCACCTCCACAAATGAATTTGCTGCCTTGGCGATGAAATAGTTCCGTGAGTTCCTGATTCGGTATGTAATACCTTGGGTGGCAATAAACCGATGTGACAGTTACTGTTTCATTAAAAGTCGTTTTTATTTTAATTGCAACAGCTTGGTAGGCCTCTGTTCGGCGAACGAAGTGTAGATGATGGTCAATGCTCTTTTTGACGAGTACAGCAACACCTCCCATTGCTGTACCAGAAGGGTGTGTTCCCTGATAGCATCTGTAATTTAGTAACTCAAGGCTCGCTGGATGAACGACATGAGTTTCCATTAGTAGGGCAATATCGATTCTTTTGGTCTGTAAGAAGTACTGTAGTTCATGTTTCTTCTGTTGAATCCCATTAGCATTCCATAATACTACTGTTAATGAATTTGTACTTATAGGGCTCAAATTCATAATAATTTGTCCATAAGTTTGGTTAACATGAATATTAATGGTGATAGTAAATTTCGAAATTCATTAAGAAAGGAAGTTAATGTTTCGTTAATTCCTTTTTGTTTGGTTGTATGTTGTGGAGCATTGTTATTGTATACTACTGATGATGCAGACGGAGGAAAAGACGAGGTATATTTTTTAGCAGCATTGGAGTACGAAGTTGATGGTAATTGCTTATGGATGGGTGGAAACATGCTGGTGTCCGCCAAATTAAATGATGAAGCTTCGAGAGTTCTACTTATTGCACTCTGTTTAAATTTTTTACTATATTCTTGTTGGTAATATTCACATCCTTTATAGTTGGCAGGGTGTTCGCCACGACAGAAAAGACATATCGGTTTTTCTTCGGATGTTTTAGGACAGTCAGCGGTTATGTGTTTACCACTGCATTTCACACATCGAGGTGGAAGATTACAATAAGTTTTCGTGTGTCCAAAATTTTGACAACGCATGCACTGGAGTAATTGCCTAGTTACTCGCGGTTCTTCAATTATTACGACTGTATGTAATATATGTTTTAATTTAAAAATTTCTGAATTTTTTGAAGATTTGTTGAGATCTACAAAGAACATCGGTAGCGGAGATTTTGTTCTTCTGCTTATTATGTTGGATACAGAACGAACAGAGAAACCTAGATTTTGTAATGCTTGCGTGATTTCTTCGCAACTAGTTGTATGATGAAGATTTTTTAAAATGACACGAAAAGCTCTATCTTCTGATAGTTGAAAAGTATAAAATTTGTATTGATTTTGTTGGAGGGCTTTTGTCAGTGCGCGATAACAAGCTGGCGAGCTTGGTTTTATAGTAATACCGGTGTTTGTTGATTTCAATGTAAATTTGACATTTATCAAACTTATTAAAGACTTGGTGAATGCTGTATAATTTTTAACGTCTTTTACTAAAATCGGCGGAGGCGTCGTAAATTTGTTAGTCGGTGGCGATGAGTTTCGTTTCTGTTTATCGTTACCATCAGCGTTGTTCGATGTCTGGTTATCGAGTGGCATCGCGTTTGCATCTGCTGTTTCATTATCTCCGTCTGTGTTTTCGTGGTTGTCGTCATCGTTTAAGTACATAAACGGTTGATACCGATTTCTGGTTTTTAGCTTCGGAGCCGTTGAGCATTTAAATTCACTCGATGTATGCGGTGGCGAGGAAGGAGAAGGACGTTTTCGTCTAACTAACTGCCAGGTATTGTTGGCCTTGTCTACATTGCGTAGAGTTATAACGTTGTCATTGTTAGTATCATTTTTGTTAAATGACGGAACAAGCATGTTAGTAGTAATAATTGAATCGATCTTACCGGCATTTAGCGATGAGAGTTGGTTACTGGTGTTAGTGGTACTGGTCGAAAGATCTGAGCGTTCGTTATTTATCGCTTGGGCGGGTAAACCCGGACCATTCGAACTTAACATTACCCGGCGAGATCCCGGCGCCGAACGAGAAAACGACGATAAACAATCGAACTAATAATTATTATACGATAGGAATAATAAAAGAACGCAGTGTAACACGTCTAAATCTCTCGGTTATATCACATCCAATCAGGACAAAACTTAAAAATCACATTCGGGAACGCCTGATCCGGTGACTTTGGCAGTCGATGGCAGGCGTCAATGTCTCTAGCATCGATGGAAGTATTCGTTGCTTGGCCGAGTTTGACCGCTAAATCGATCAAATTTTCGCTGGGCGCAGTCGGGATATTTGAAACAATTACGTTATTTCTTCTGGTATACACTGTTCTAATTTGTCTACACGTGCAATCAAATCGGCATTTTCGCGGCGGAGAGCGCTGTTCTCCTCCGTTTTCGCTGTAATCACAGCCAGCACTTCCGTCATACGCGTATCGAATGACGCTTGCATTTCGAATATGCGCTCGTTCAGTGTTCGCAACTCGCTGATGATTCTCTGAAGCGCTGATTCAGCAACATCATTCGCCGTACTATCGCTATCACTGTGGGCAGGGGAGCAGTTGGTCTTATCTTTCTCTGCGGCACGACAGTAACTACATCGCCATCCCGCATGGTTTGCTGCTGACATGCTAGTTCAAGTTTTAAGAGATACATTACTACACCCATGATGTAGTGCGCGCTGACATCGGGGACAAGTGATGTATTCCCCGTCGGCCGGTAAATCGTGAGAACATTTCGCACACACACAAACCATGACTACGAAATAATAGGCGAAGGATTTTAACAAAATAGCTTACCGGTACAGCAAAATTTAACGCGGCGGTTTACGGTGAAAATCAATATGCAAAAAACGTTATAACTGTGGAACGGATAATGCTATGTAAATTCTGAAATTAGCACCGGAAAGAACGTCACAAAAACTAATAGAAACCTTCAATTTTGAAACTCACGAATCTTAACGAAATATGAAATTTAAACTTTAAAAAGGAGCAAGCAAAACACGACTGAACACGACAATAATAATAATAATAATAATAATAATAATAATAATAATAATAAAATTTGTACAAAAGCACACTGTAACACAGATGTATATTTCGTGTGTGGTGCCGCATAAAGTGTGATATGACTATTTCGTTTCGGTAAAAACATGAATTCAAATTCCGTTGATCAGAAATTGAATAAAACGTTTCTTCGCACAGTGTAAATATAAATGAGGCTGATAATCCTTTCTCGTGACGTACGAATTTTGCGCAGCGACCACTAGCCACAAAACTTATTCATGTCAACAAGAGGGCCGAAGAACAATCAGAATAATTAAAATAATAATGGGTTTGTAATAAAATAATAATGTCAGCAGAAACGGTTCTACCAATATTTAAATCGCTAATTGAAAATTATTAAAATGAAACAAAATAATATCAATATCTTCATCTGTGTGTAATGTAGTTTCTGTATAAAAGCGATTGCAATCAGTTTCAAGTATGCATATATAGTCCTGCATATTCGTATTGCATTTATAATATTATATAAAACATGGACAATGCACAAACAGAAATTATATGTATTAAACATTGAAATATCTCGAAATATTAAAACACAAGCATGTTTCGTAATAATAGACTACATAATCACGGCGTCGTATTTTAGATCATTTCTTTGAGAATACACCGCATTTGATTGCACGTATAGCACTAGTCGCAAGAACATATGTATGACGCAAGATAAACATGTACTTCAATTTATTAAATTAACTCTGATTGCTGTCTAAGAAGAATTAGCAAACATGCCATTTTCGTTGAAAATTTCAAAAGTATTTACACATTTCCAAATTTACGTTTTCGAGACTGTCTTGAATTCTGTAACTTCTATCTTGCTTGTCAAGGCGTTACGGTCTTTAGCTTTCGAAATGTTTTACAACTTCCAGCGCATCTTATGTTCCCTCATAATTTTACGAATTCATTATTCTTCGCATTAGCCCTTTTTTGTCTCTATTCTTTTACTCGGCTCGAATCAAACTGATTTCATTTGCGTGTTTGGCCTTGTACGTCTTCCTGCATCCTCTTTTCGGTTTTCTATGTCTTCTTCTCCTTTTTTTTTTTATTCTTTCTATCCTGATGATTCTGATTTATTCTGCGATACAAATTACATCTTCTCATCAATATCCACAGAACGCTTCCACTTTTATATAGACAACTCCTGAATCTCGGTTTGCCTACTACTCCATTTAATGTTTCGTTTATTCTTTCACTTCCATCCCCGGCGTTCATTCCTATTACAGCGTTTTTCATTTCTTCTGTCCCTAGTGATATTAAATTCTAATTCGTTTCTTCCTTTCTCTTGCTAATATAATGTGATACTGAGTAATGCCCTCGGCTGGCGAAAAAAAAAAAGGAGTATACATAGATAGCGAACGCACATTAAAGAATATTGTTATCACCTACGCTATTTATTATAAAAAATATTTCACGTTCAATAACATTCTTTTCATTTTCTCAGTTTCTGTAATCAGTTCATCTTTTTATTGTTTAGCACCTCTTATGTTCTCTTTTTTCTATCCTGCCCGATAATTCCTATCTTTTCACCCTTTATAACTTCTATTTCTTCTAAAAATTAAATTCCACATTCTTTTGCTGTCTCCTCTCACCTCTTCTTTGAAACAGCCCCATCGTGTCTAATCTCCTTCTGGTGTGCAAAGGTTTTCATTTCAGACTTCGGTATCGGATGTATACATTTCCTCTTTCTCTAACAACTGTTATTTTTATCTGTTCAACCTAGTCTTCCTGCTAATCCGTGGGGTTCTCTTTGTTTCCTTCACGTTGTTGTCTCTGTTATTCGTCTGCGTTCTTAAATCATAGTCTATTATCTTTCTCCCGTTTTCGTTTTTCGTCGGTTGGCTCTCCATATTGCGATGCGGATCATGTGTTTATTAAGTATTCATCTCTTTTAATCGAGCGTTCTGCTTTCTATTCTAATTTGCTGCGGTCTTCCTACTCCATATTGTGCCTCTTATATCTTTTCTTTTCCGTTCCTACTATTTGTTCCTTTCTCCTAACAACATTTGATAAGATATAATTGAGTCCTTCCTTTTCTAATTGTTTCTGGGTAAAGGTACCCGGTTGACGAGCTCCAAAAGAAATTAATAATAATAAAAAAAAATAATAGTAATAAAAAAAAATAATAATAATAAAAAAAACAAAAAACTACACTCTTCCCTTCCTATATTGCTGGGGATATTACTTTTAAAGTAAACCTCTTTAGTAAAGAATACTTCTTTTCTTTTACTTACTTATTTCCTTATACAAAAATATACTTTGCACACTAAATTCCTGATAGATGGAGTCAAAGTTACATAACATCAGCTAATAAGCTTCACCCTATTCGGATAAAACGTATATTCATTTTCCATCCAAAGTAATCGTCAAAGGAGACACAGCGTTAAACGTTTTTCTTTCTGTTGATTTGAAAGGAGTTTTGGCTTTTCTCTCCAATACAACGGTACTCACGATGGAACTAAAGCATTCGACTTTTGTTACAGAAGTCTTGAGTTCGATCCTCGGCGACGACAAAAATTATTACAGAAATTATTACAAAATATATAAGTAAAATACCGCCGATAGTCACTGGAAGGAAATGGTAAATCATCGCGTGTAATAACTCTACTCGAAGAACGGACTTGCACATAATTATCTTCAACTAGTTTCAGTCGATGAAATAATTACAGAATTGCCGGAAATGTAAATATTTTTAGGATAAAAACATCTATTGCATATTGACAACGGATGGTCGGAGTCGCCCGATTTAATCCCACCGGCATTATTATAAGAAGTTTATACGTAAAAATAGACAATATTGCAACACTTTATATCGAAGCAAAGTTAGAAACATATTTAGACAAAACTTTTTCACCTAACAAATTAACTGATAGAAATCGAAAAACATGAAAACCCAAAAATAGGCCTTAGCTGACAACTGTAGGTTCACGAAAAACTCGACAAACTTTTCTCACGAGACAAGATGAATCGGGGACAGCTGACAAAATGGAAAAAAAACACGATTTCCAGTATAAAGACCCCCTTTAAATTTATAATTTTTACTCTACATTCAACTATTTGACACACGTTAGTAATGATCAGTCTTAAGATCGACTGGTTTATTTCCGGACCGATTACTCGGCGGGAACATAAAATCGAATAAAGCTGCTGAAGTTTGTGTATAGCTTTAATAAATAATATTTTTTTCTAAATGAATATTATTTTGCTCTATTATGCTCGTGATTTATCAGTGACAAAAGCGTAAATGCATACTGCACCGATTAAAATCCATGTAAAAAAGTTTTCACCCTTATTTTTTTGTCATCTGAAAATATAAAAAGCATCGCGTTATATTTACAAATGAATTGAACATACCTAGTCTAAAATAGACCAGTCCGTCGGATCACAAAATGAGAAGTCGGAAAATTACAAAATCCAAAAAATTCAATATACATAACGACACTTTCGTTTCTATATTTATTGGCAGAATGAAAAGTTCTAAAACATAAGAGACTAGGTAAATACGACTTTTGAAAAATACGAAAAGCGTGTAAACAGCAAAAAAAAATAGTTTTTAATAGCCGCGCAGTGTTGAAAAAGCCAAATTTAAATTACGAAAAAAAAGAAAAAAAATAGCAGCGTATTCGGATGAAAGTATAGTATTTTGCGAATAAATACGCGCTATCCGGAATGCGATGATCGGTCAAGCATGGACGAAGAAAAAGTTGTACCGTTAGCGGAGACAAAAAGTAAACCATTTAGAGAGCGAAATTGACTAAGTTCAACTATTTGGTCGTGAAAAAATTACAGTAACTATATTAACTCACAAGTTACTTACATAGTTTAGGTGATAAATTAATGATCGTAAGAAATGATAAAGAGACGATACATAAAACTATATTCGAATCGTTTCCTACTCTGAATTTAAATGTCGGGTCGGGTTAAAATAAACAAATGAGCCTAGCATATTTTATGGGATTACATGAAAAGGTCTCGTAATCCACCTGACAAATCGGTTCCACTAACTCGAATTTCCGACAACCGTATCGATAATTTCATTTGTCATTTGTACACTTGTACAAGGCGATTAAAAAAAGCAAGTACCCTATATATCGTTTGCGTTCACGGTTACCAATAACCGTTTATTAAATTTAGTTGCAAACGCACGTTACTGATTTTTAGTTTGACGAGATGAATGTGTGTCAAGATACGTTACAAAATGATTTATCAGTAGGGCAAGGTTAATGTGTAACGTCATTGTTCTGCCGAAAATGACTGGGAGATTAAAGTGAATAACTGTAATAAACGCATTCGACACTCTTCAATAGCGTACAGTAAAAAATCAATACGAAACGTTCGCTCATCTTAATACACCTATCTATCAGGTACATTAATAATACCAACCTTGTGTCAAAGAATATTTTTCAGACAGTATCTAATTACTTTGTCTTCAACCTTCGACTGTTCCATGTTGCGGAGGAAAATCAGGGCGCCATTTTTCATTATTTTTCCTTATTTATCCGCCTAAAATAAATAAATAAATAAATAAATAAATAAATAAATAAATAAAAATGATATACCAAGCGCGCTTTTTTCTAAAAAAATTTTTGTTTCAAGCTCAATAAAGGTATTTTGACCTGTAACTTTATCGTAATTTATTGTTATAATATGAACCGTTATTTTGGTTCTTTGTTCAAAGTGGGCCATATTTTGTGATTCAGTTTTTTTTTTTCTTCTTTATAGCTACGCTAACGAACAAAAGGGGAGCATAACATATTAGATTTTAATTTGGTGCGAGATTGAATGAACGAAAAAATCTAGAATAGGAACAACTAACAAAGAAGGAAAAGAGAGAATAATCATTAGAGTCATTGTATGGAGTAGGAAGACCAAAAAAACTGAGAATAGAAGAGAGAACGTTCTGAAGAAAATAAGGAACGTTCGAAGAAGACAAGGTTGACATCACACAGAAAAAAGGAATCTTCTGGGTGAAGAGGGAAAAACGAAAAAGTGACGAAAGGAGAAAGGTATGACCGAAACGAAGACGACATATGACAGTGATCAGGGGACGACAAAGAGAAGGAAATTTGTCAAGTCAACTGGTGTCAGAGAAGGTACTGGACGGAAAGGTGAAAGGAATTTGGATTGGAGAAAAGGGAAAAATAAATATCCTTCCATAATGTAATATGAAACTATCTGGAAATATGATTAATATTATGAGCAGGAAATTTGTGAAGAGAATGTCCATTGGAAGCTCTTGAGCGAACCAAGGAATCAGCCACCTAATTACCCTCAATTCCAGCATGGCTAGGAATCCACAATAAATCAATTTAGATCAAACGGAACAGGAATTCGTCAATTCGATTGCGAGTAAGAAGAACCGAAAGTTGTTCAAAAGAGGGCAGCGGTGAGGGAGAAAAAATCGCCTGCAAAACACTTTCAGAGTCAGCTATTAAAAGAGAAATTTATACCCGAAAGAGGATAGAAGAGGAAGAGATAAGAAGAATTGCATGAAGTATGGCAGCAGATTCAGTAGTAATATCACACGCTAATAGCTTTTAGAAGGGGAAAAACTATTTTATCCGGGATAAAAAATGAACTCATCGGAATTATCAAATTGCTTTTTTGAATAGACTCATTAGTACCGGGAGAGAGAAAAGTTTTTGAACTAATCGCACAGTTTCATCGTATTTTTTAGGATCTGCTGTCCTAAACACTCTTCTTGTTATTTGTACGCAATCCGAAATTTAAAGAACGGGGGAAAAAAAAAGAAAACGAACGAGTCCGCGACTGAAACCTTACATTTCATAATTATACCGTTATTTGTAGCGTTAAGTTTAGGTAAAAAAATATCAATTATGGCGTTTTATATGTGTTAAAAATATAACAGAGGAAATGTGTTATTTGAGAGTTTATATTATAAGAGATGGTTTCTATGCCATTCACGATGATATAGTAATATATTCAGAGCTGAAATTTTAAATAGACGACACTTGTTCGGTACAATGAGAGAAGTTATCGATTTTTTCGTATCGAGTTGATATTAGTGCTAGGTGCTGAAATATTACTGATATTTTATAAACGTACGTTATATTTAGAAGCTACAGATAAAATATTACTACCGAAAGTAAAATTTAAATAACAGTAAAACGTATATAGACACCTTCGAATAAAGATAAAATAATCGTGTAGAAACAATAGATGTACACGTGGAACTCTGTAAATGATTTCATAATATATTGTTAAATAAATTTATTTACCTATAAGCGCAGTGATAGATCATATCTATATGTGCATGTGCGTTCATTATTTAGAAAAAACGTTCTGTCGGTGATGCACACGTGTATAACGATGCGGTTTTTTTATTTCAGAAATACTCGCTATAAATACACAGTGTAACGCAATACTGTATAATTTGTGGTGAACACCGTGGAAGGACTGTTTTGAACGATAACGAAGCAAGTCTACCGTCAAAACTACTGTCGCTATTTTAGAATTACACAAGTACTATCGCTGTGTCATTTTTCACCCGAAACTTTCAGCTTTTAAATTCTAATTCGCGTAATTTAAAAAATAATATAGCGTATAATATATATATATATATATACATATATATATATTTCGAATGCATACGCATTTGGTAATTTAATTTATTTTTGTCCCTATAACGATTTTAATACACCGGTAATCACGTGTTTTCTAGATTACCAAAAGGCGTTCGACTCAATACAATGGGATACGATGTGAAGAATACTCTCCATAAGATGGGCACCCGGAGGCACTTGGTGTCGTTATTGAAATCTCTATACCGGGGGAAAATTCTGCCAACGTGCGCATAGAAAATCAATACTATAAAGCTAAAAGAGGCGTACGATAGGGATGTGCGATATCACCACTCCTATATAATATATATGGAGAATGACCGATGATGGTTGGAAAGGAGGATTCACAATTGGTGGCAAAATGGTATGCAATCAGCGGTATGCAGAAAACACAGTCCTAAAAGCATCCTCATACAAGGAAATAAATGAATTGTTGGAGGGAGTTAAAAAAGTAAGCGCGGAAAATGGTCTCTCCTTGCACAGACAGAAAAGTCAAAGCCTAATTGTGGATAAAAGTAATGAACTACTCCGCCACTAACTCCGTCAAAGACGCTCCGTGGGATCGATCGAAGTGAAAGATTAGCTGATCTATCTAAGAGCACTTATATCGAACACGGGAGGCTGTAACGTGAAAATTAGAAATAGATATTAGTAAGAGCCCGGAAAGCAACGGTGCGCTTAGCACGTATATGGAAAGACAGGCACATCTCCAAGTTTACTAAGAAACGCATAGTTAACGCGCCAATAAACCTGGAAGCCAAAAAAAAGAATACAAGCTTTTGAGATGTTTTGCTGGCGTCGCATTCTAAGGGTTCCATGGACATAAATGCGCACAAACACGTCTATACTGACCAGTCTGGAAATCGAGGCGCAAGAAATACTGTTACCAACAATCCATCGTCGCATTTTACAATTCTTCGAACACACATTATGCGTCGCGAACCAGAGTCACTCGAAAAAATTATTACGCAGGAAAAGGTCCGAGGCCGTGGCCGACCTCCGAATAGATATATAGATCAAATTCCGGAAATAACATGGCATGATTTAATTTGGCCATTGTAACATGGATGATTCACGACGCTCGGAATCGAGCAACATGACGGAAGAAGAAGAAAAAAAAACAATTAAATAAACTTTACATTGCTTGAAGTATAAAAGTCTGCGAATGGGTTCGGAAATTGTAACATAAATATTTATCATAAAAATAGCGCAGTATTTTTAAATGAACAAGAATCAACCCGTTACAGTGACGGGAAAAAAATAATAATAATTCGCCCTTCATCTTATCATTCGACAAACTTCCACTTTTCCATTTTAACTTGTCAAATGTTATTCCTTTTTTTTTTTTTTTTTTTAAATAACATATGGAGAACCCACAAGACAACCGCTCGTCTGTAGGTTCTCATCACAGTTACAACGTTTATTTGTAATAAAGTTACAATCGATCATATACAATTAACCGCTTAACTAATAAATGTGTCACCAAGGTCTCTGTCCCACATCAACTCAGGACCTCTGCGGTAGAAAATATCAGGATACTTCTTGAGGCTATGTTTACTGCAGCGGAAACGGCGATCCCTAAATCTACCCCCTCGCCCCGCCCACGCCGTGTTCCCTGGTGGTGCAGTGAAATTGCCGTAGCAATACGAAACCGTAAACGAGCTCTCAGGAAATATAAATCTTCACAATTACTCAGTGACCTGATTGAATTTAAAAAGCTACTCGCCAAAGCACGTTTCATAATTAAGATGAAGAAGCGAGAATCCTGGACCTCTTTCATTAATTCAATAGCCTAATCCACATCTAACCAAATGACTTGGGCAAAAATTAAATCGATGAATGACCTTAATCGATCCAAACCCCCTACCTCATTAATCCATAACAATTCAGTTGTATCCGATCTAAGCAAT
Source organism: Icerya purchasi (assembly GCA_039619475.1). NCBI lineage: Eukaryota > Metazoa > Arthropoda > Insecta > Hemiptera > Monophlebidae > Icerya > Icerya purchasi. The sequence goes on from CM077116.1 coordinate 177,220,291, forward strand.
GTTGCGGATATCTTCGCTCGGCACTACCAGAATGAGTTCTCCTCCTTAGTCTATTCCACCAAGTTTACATCTAGAAAAGCTTCTTATGAACAACAAGAATTATCCTTCCTTCAACAGTCCACGGATGCTTTCAACAGCAAATTTTCCTTGGCTGAATTAAACTTTCAACTCAAATTTCATACTCGAAACAGTGCACCTGGTCCCGACTCTGTTCATCCATACATGGTTAAGTATTTGCCAGCGCAGGCAAAATAGTTTCTTCTTAATATTTATAACCAAATATGGGTATCTGGCGATATTCCTCAATTCTGGAAAATGGCATACATTATTCCTATATTAAAACCAAATAAAGATCCATTCCGTCCTGAAAGCTATCGTCCAATTTCCCTTTTAAACGTCTTATCCAAAGTAATGGAAAAAATGGTAAACAGGCGCCTCCTTTTTGTCCTTGAACAAAATAATATTCTTTCTCCTATACAAGCCGGAGGGCGTAAAGCGAGATCGACAGGCGATCACTTAATAACTTTGCAACGGCAAATAATAACGAGCTTCCACCGCCATCAACATACATATGCGGTCTTTTTCGATTTAGAAAAAGCATTTGATCGCATATGGCGGCATGGATTATTGCTAAAGCTCAAAGCCGCAGGAATAAATGGCCGGATGGGCAATTATATCGCTAGCTTTTTAAGCAACCGAACGATCCGGGTTAAGATCGCTACATCATTATCAGCACCCATTCCAACGGAGAATGGCGTGCCACAAGGCTCTGCTCTAAGTGCAACCTTATTCATAATTTACGTCAATGACGTAGCCGAATGCATCTTGCCGCCTATAATCGCCCGGCTGTTTATCGATGATCTTAACATCTCCTTATCGTCAAATTTCCCTCCTATCGCTCAAAAAATACTCCAGAAAACTACCGATAAAATACAGAGTTGGTCTGATAACAACGGCCTAGCCATCTCGGCAAGTAAATCCGTATATGTTGATTTCTGCAGGGGGCGCCGTTCCTCTCCAAGTGTATCCCTAAATCTAAACAATCTTCCTCTTCCCCAGAAAGACTCTGTCAAATTCCTTGGTTTAATCTTTGATTCTAGACTTACTTGGAAACCTCATATTGCCAACTTAAAACATAGCTGCACCAATTCTATTCCTATATTGAAATATCTGGCTAGCCCCAGATGTAATATTAATCCTAAATTCCTTTTCAACATCTACAGATCGCTGATTTTATCGAAAATCCACTACGGGTGCCAGGTGTACTCCTCAGCTAGCAAATCTATATTGAAATCTCTTGATCCTATACATCACTCCGCACTGAGAACCATTTTGGGAGTGCATCGAACTTCTCCAGCTGCCAGCATGTGCGTTCTAGCTGGGTGCCCTCCACTTTCCTACTTCCGAAAATACTTCATACTGCGAAATATGTACCATCATTTCAGCCACACACGAAACCTCCCCCTAAAGTTGGAACATTATCTCCTTGAACCAAACTTTCCCGGCCACCCACTACCAGAATTACTGGCCGACCTGCGAAGATGTGGTATCACGTCTGTACAGAGGTCAACACCCAGCCTCAATACCCTTATTCCCCCTTGGATCACGTTCCAGATAAATATTGATGTGTCGCTGAAACAGCATCCAACCACAACAAGTTCTCTCCTCACAGTGGAAGCGGCAGTTAGGGCAATTAATAAATACCCGGACCACCTAATTTACTACACTGATAGAGCCAAGGCAGTTGGCGAGGCAGGTCCACTGCCCGCAGCCTGTGCAGTCGAAGGTCACGACATCTCATGCGAAACTCGACTCAATGATGCCTGTTCCGCATTGGATGCAGAATTGTACGCAATTGCACACTGTTTCCACCACATCGTTACAACTCACACCAGAGCCAGCGATTTCCTCCTGGTTACTGATTCTCTACAGTCTTTGAACATTATTAGAAGTCAAAAATTCAACAACCCCCTAATCCTAAAAATATATCACTACTTGAGTGAATTGCAGCTAATGGATAGTCACGTGTCGCTGCTGTGGGTTCCTGGGCACATTGGAGTGCCTGGTAATGAGAGTGTCGATAGAGCAGCACGTTCTGCCTTGCTCTCGCCAATACCACAGGACGCGGAGCTTTCCTCATCAATAACATATATGTATATTCCTAAAGGTGTGCGAAAACCAGTGGAAAACTGAATGGGCAGCTGCAACAACATCCTTAAGAACCATTAAGCCCACAGTTGAATCATGGTGGCCACCGGAGGGAACATCCCGATACGACTTTAAGATCCTCAGCCGGCTGCGAATTGGCCACATCGCTATTTCGCACAAACATATAATTGATAAAACGCCGCCTCCGGCTACATGCCCCTTGTGCAACCAGACAACCGCAGCGACAGTGTCCCACATAATACTTACCTGCCAAAAGTTTACTATGTTGCGGAGGCAACTTGGCCTACCCATAGATATGGGGCAGACCCTCTCAAACGAGGTAATCTCCATCAACAGGATTATTGCTTTCATTAAAATGAGTGGCTTAACTCACCACATTTAAATTACTCCCCCCTCCCTTGTGTGTGCTGTAATGACCATAGTAGTTACACACAGCACATACAATTTAAGGGAATTTAAAAAAAAAAAAAAAAAAAAAGTTTCACAAAACAAAGTAAAAACAAACGTAATATAAATTTCCATTAAAAATAACAGCATAACGCATAATTCAAAATCTAAACTAAACAAGGTAAAAACATAATAGCAATTCATATAGAAACCCAATGCAAGAAAAATGTAAAATAAAAAAAATCAAAAAAAAATCAAAAAAAAATCACTTATTACATATTCCTTCCATTTCTTTCAGTTGCAGTCATTGTAGTTGCTCAATAGCCAATTTTTAATTTCTACGAGGCAATTTTTTTTATTCTTTATTTTTATAATATCCGTCGGAATTTTCCCTAACAAGTCAATCAGTACAGCGTCCTTTGTTTTATCAATATAATTAATTATACCTTTAGTCTTAATATATGTAATTTTTGACGAAGCTCTAGTTATCTTCACTATATTCCTAGTCTTAAGGCCTTGCCTTCTTATGTAAAATATCTCCCCGCCCATGCAACAGTTTATGAATTTGACCAGGCAGTTTCATAATTTTCTCATAACTATACCCTAATTTTTACGGATGGGTCTTATTCATTCCAGCCTATTCAAAATTCCTTCTCTATTTATTATGCGGAGACATTGGCACTACTACGTGCCGTTGAACTCATATTCCATCTCATGCTGACTCCAATTCTGTTTAATATATATATACGAATGATCAGCCCACACCACACAATACAAAACATTACCTTTACGCCGATGACTTAGCAATAGCTGCTCAATACAAAGAGTTTAGAGAAGTAGAAGAAAATTTGCGAACAACACTTTCAGAAATGAATGATTATTATCGGAAAAACAATTAGAAGCCAAATGCTCAAAAAACGGAAATATTCCTCTTTCATTTAAAGAATCATAGTGCAAATAGGAAGCTAAAAGTAAAATAGGAAGATAACATATTAACACACACACAATGTCAACCCCAGCATAGGTCTCTAACCTATAGGAAACATACTAAACAGAGAGGCGTTGCTAGAAATAACATAATAAGAAAATTTACAGGAACAAATTGAGGTGCAGAACCCAAAGTACTTAGAACTTCATCTCTTGCGTTATGCTATTCCGCGGCAGAATATGCATGTGCTGTATGGGACAGATCATCACACACCAAAATGATCAATGTGACATTAAATGAAAGCAACAGAATTTTAACAAGCTGACTTAAACCTACACCCACAGACATAGGCACTGCGGTATAGCACCACCGGCTGTCAGAAGGAAAGTAGTTGCTATGGCGGAGAAAAATCGAAACAGGAAACAGATAAGAGACATCTGCTATATGAATATAAGCAGCTGCTCAGGCGTCTAAAATCAAGGAAATCATTTCTGAATGAGACAGAGAGGCTACAACATAATATGCTGGAAGACTGGTCGAATGGAAAAATACATCAAATACAAAAATATTGCATTGCCGGCTAGCCGAAGCATGCCAAGTGGATCTAAGCTCAATTGAAAATACCAGCGGACAGACTTCGCTTTGGCGTTGGACGCTGTAAAAGTAACTTATTAAAGTGGGGAATGGCAAGCGACGACCTCTGCGATTGTGGGAAGGTGCAGAATGTGGACCACTTCCTTTGCTGCCCACAAATTGGAGTGAGCAGCACAATGTAGGAGTTGCACCAGTTTCAAAGAAATAAAACGGAAGAAATTACGAAAATATTTGGACACCGGAAGAGGAAGATTTAAGAAAATCCTGTGATCTAAATTGATATGTCAACCGATAAGAAAGAAGAAGAATGTCACATAAATTCTACAATATTATATTTTTCCATACTGATCAAAATGAACGCTGTATTTATTTTATTTTAAATTATATAACATGAGACTTTGTAGATTTGAAGATGACATCCGATAGAGTGGACATACCGGAAAATATCGGTAGACATATTAGAAAGAATACCCGTTGAGTTAGAAATATAACAGAAGAAACAAAACGTTGGTGGAAGTCCAAGATAGAAGCGCGTAGAAATTTGCATGGGAGGAATGTAAAGCGTACATCAGCTTGCGCTGATTAATTTGTACATAAATCGAACACAAAGGAATATATGTATATAGGTACAGGGAGAAAGAAAATGTAAAGGAAAAGCGTAGAATCCGTAGATAAAACTTTCCAACAACATTAGGTTCCGCGCAGAATGAAGGTGATGATTATGTAGTTTATACACTCCGGAACAGACATGTCAGTCTTACAATTTTCATTCGTAAAATTAAAAAGGCAGTCTCGAATTCACACGTTAATTTAACAGATTTGTAGTAAAAAAAGATACAAGAAAAATGGAGTAATAATCAATGAAAGTGGTAATAAAGGAAAAATTAGTAATATTATTTTGAAGTAAATGAACGGACGGGTACGAAATACAGGTAATGAAAGACTGGAAAAGTAAAAAAGGAAATTCCAATAAGGGGATAAAGTTTCACTGGGATAATTTTTGGATGGAAACGATGAAAAAGAAAAACAAAAGAAAATAAGAAGCTCTTTTTTTTTGTATTCCTTCCTGTAACGGTTAATTAAAGACAGAAAAAGAAAGTGAAATGTATTTTAGCGGATTTTTTTAGGTTCTGGAATTTTATTAAAACTATTATTAAAAAAAAACGAAGGAACAAAAAATAAAACCTTTAGACACTAATCGTCTTAAGTGTATCTTTTTAATTAACATTTTTCTTTTCTTTCAATTTCTTAAAGAATGAAAACTTTTATTAAAATAAAAGTAAATTAAAAACAACGATGCGATTTAAATGTGTTAACATTAATTTGAATGATTAACCGTTAACTTTACCGACGTTGATATTCCAGAAAATAAAATAAAACGTTATCGAAAACGGCGACAGAGAAAATTCGAAGTAGCTTGTGACTGCTATGGGTATATGTTGTTCATTTTGGAGATTTCTTCTTATTTTCATTTAAGCGCAGAATCGTTATCGTGCTTTAGTATTTAAGGACACTATTTCGACTATAGAATATGAAAAACAAAATTGCTTGCCTATATGAGCCAGATCGGTGGTTACTAACTTAAAATGATTTTGCAATTATAATTATATTCTTCCAATTTTATAAAAATTGCTCCGAAATCTGGTATCTTGTTTCGTTATCTCAAGGATTAATTAATGTAATTATATATATATATATATATATGTGTGTGTATCAGAAAACCAGATTCAAGGCCGAAATTACCATTTAAGAGTTAGTGTACCGGAGATCCAGTGTGATTTTCCATGATTAAAAATGTTTAATAAGATGACAATCCCACAAATCTTATTATTTGCTTTATTATTGGATGATCCAATCAAGTGAATGATTTTAAGATTTTTGCATGTTCTAATTTATTCGTTTATTTGAGGAAAAATATAGAGTAAATAATATTCAGTAGCAGCAGGTCCTTAAATTTCTCGTAATATTTTGTTATCAATTCTATGCACTATAAATCCTCTTTTTTTTTTTTGGATTACCGTAGCAAATATTTTGGAAAAGTTTCAGAGCCGGTTAAAACAATGTGCTATTTTACTTTTTACACGGGCATCATAGTACAAAGAAAATCTTGAAGATAAACTACGCCTTCTTCTAAGTAAAGGAACTTTGAACATTTCGTGTAGCTAACCATCTCTTTACGTTAAAGCTCTTAACATCATTTTTACGTAGAGCAAATGTTCATAATGACATTAGCAATTATTTCGCGGGCAGAAACGCACTAAGTGACCGAAAAGAAAATAAAAAATTGCGCAAAAATTTCGTTGAAAGAGTTGCGAAAGTGACGTTGTCGGTGTTAATGTACATCGCATAAAAATGTGTAGGACTTGAAAAAAAAATAAACGAATAATAAAGAAATATCTACTGTCAAGCTTCATTTTTTCGTCTACCTTACTCACTTCATTCGTCGGCCTACAGGTCGGAAAGAGGGGGTAGTTCTTTGACAGGACTTGGCGGGCGGAAATTTTCATCTGGTAAAATCTCAAATGAATATTAACAGGCGTCAGGAATGAATTGAAGATGGGTTTTCTTCATGAATAAGATGCGGCAGATTGCCGTCGACAAAAGAACCGAAAGAGATGAAAGATGGTGGAAATCTATACGTTTCCACCGACCGATAAACCAACCGAGAGAAGATTCTCCGAGCAGATTTTCCAACCCGGTTCAAGGGGAAGAAGAAAAAAAGAAATTAATTTTCCTCTTCCTTAAAGATACACACGTTTTTTTCCAACTCTTATTTTTCTTTTACAATTTCTATTTACAAATTACTTTTAGCAACTCACCCCGTTTTGCGACAGTGTCTGCGTGTGCGTGCTTGCGTGCGAGATTTAGCGAAAGATGGGTTTTCCATTAGAAACAGTTTATAAGATAAATGAATGAAATCATCGCAGCAGGTTAACCGGTGCGGCGGCCCTCGGTAATCATTCGCAAGCGCCATTTTGACTTGTTTTTTTTTTTTTTTTTTATTCTAATTTTAAATGAAATATAGCGGAATAATAATTTTTTGCCCTTCGCTTTTTCCAATTAGACTTTCTAAAAGAGGAAAAAAAGGTAAAGCAAAATAAAATCGTTTAAATTCCGGTAAACATTAACTTCTCCGATATTTTTTTTTACGCCTATAACGAATTTTAGCATTTTACGCGGTCGCATTTTTCTCATTTAAATTTTTTCGAAAAAAAAAAAAATAAAAGAAAGAAAAAAAAAGACCATTTGGAAGTTTAATGTTTTGCATATCAAGAGTGGTCTGCCCATATTTAACTGATTAAGTGTGATCTAGGAACATTTCCAGTGCGATTTTAATATGGGATTAAATTTATTTTTTCATATTTCCAAAACTCCGAGATATTTTCCTCGACTTCCACCTTGGGCACCTGTGGGGATGGCTATAATCAATATACTCTTAGGCTATTGGTATAAATCTATTTTGTTTACAGTTCATTTTTTCCTATATTATACTGTTACATGCCATTTATAACTAAACTATATGGTGATTTTATCTTTTAACTTGCTACTTTTAGTCGACATAACCAAATGTTAATAGTTGATATCGTTAACTGAGCATTCTCTAATAATATTATTAGTAATATACAATGCTTGTCCCACGGGAAGTGAGAGCAGCTCTGTTGTGAGTAGGTAATCACTCATAGCGCATTCGCATCGAGTACATCTTAAAGCCCATTTAATTAGCTATCGAATGCAACAAACCGGAAGTTTCTACCTCTCTCCGTTCGCCTGCAGCATTGATTTGAAAAAAAAAAGTGTTTCGTCGACCCCTACCGTTCTTTTAGTCAAAAAAATTACAACATTTTGTAAGGAAATGTATTTCAAAATTTTTGCATAAATTATTACTCGTCTAGTACAGAATCTTCAGGAAGGTCGTTGATTCGAATGCTTCAAAACAGAAGCAGAATCGCGAATATTTTTGCCATCGAAATATTGTCGAATTACCGAGTCGAATATCATCAGGATACGATTCTTTTAATAAATTGAACTTCTCTTTAGCCGTTTTTTGCAACCGATAATAATAACAAATCACATATCGCTTGCTCCATGTCTTTCTTATTCATTTGGACAACCCAAAACTACGCACGGTTTTCACAATTCTTTTTTTTTTTTATGGCCCAGCTCGCGCCTTTTGGCCATTTCCAGTTATATTTCCATTTTCGTATCTTTTATATATTTATACAGACGCTTACATTCATACGAATATGGCTGTTCTACAATTTCTAACACTGTCAGTGGCAATGTATACCGACTCGTCAATAGACACCTAATGAGGCTCCTTCTTTCCTCTTCATATTCTACGCACTGCCATACTAGATGCTCCAAACTTCCGATTTCTCCGCAGTTTTCGCAGGCCTCATCATTTAATATACCCCATTGAAAAAGTTTATTCGGAGTCCGATAATGTCCCACTCTTAATCTACTTATACACGTAATATAATCTCTCTCTAAATCACAGTCAGAGAACCATGTTCGTCGGAAGTTGCCCCTATTAATCATATAATATTTTTTTCCTTTCTGTATACTACTTTCTTTATAATTCGCATTCCATCTTTCGTACATCCTATTTTTTATTTCCATCCGATACTCTTCCCAATTTAATTTGATTAGCTGCCTTCTACCGGTACGTGATCTAGTTAATGCGTCCGCCATTTCATTTCCCCATATCCCTGCATGCCCAGGTGGTACCCATTTAAATTTAACCGTAACTTTTTGTCGATCTAATTTATATACTAACCTTCTAATCTTAGCTTCAATGTTATACATCTTCCTGGGGTTTATGTTAATTAATTTGCTTAATACCGCCAGAGAGTCCGAAATTATCAGAATTTTTTTTTCTCTATCCCTTCTCAATTGTTCCAGTGCCATTCCAATTTCACAATTCGCGTCTCACTCTTTTGACTATAAAACACGTACTAATGCTCGTAGAAACCTCCGGTTTGTCGCATTCGATAGTTGATGGGACGATCTTCAAGCTGATCGTGAGACTCCTTACGATGCGGATTCAACCCGCTCGCTTCACTTGAAAAAACGGTAGGGGTCGACGAAACACTTTTTTTTCAAATCGATGCTACGGGCGAAGGGGAAAGAGGGATGTAGGAATTTCCGGTTTGTTGCGTTCGATAGCTAATTAAGTGGGCTTTAAGATGTGCCCAGAGCGAACTCGTTGTAAGTGGTTTCCTACTCACAACAGAGCTGCTCTCACCTCCCGTGGGACGGGCATTGTACTTATGTTGCTTCCATTATATTTATTATTTTAAAGTTATTATAAATGTAATATGTGCGAGCTGTTTATGAGAATGCGTGAGGCCAGGTTAATTGCTTAAATTTAAATTAAATTATTGAATTTAAGTATTTATGTACATATTGTATTTTATTTAGTTTATAAAGAAATTAAATTTAATAAAAATTGCGCTGAAATGGTATTCATAAAATATTTCAGAGTGGACATATATATGGTTAGTACGCTACATTTGATGCAGCGTTTATATAAGTATATGTATAAGTATATGTATAAGTATATTTATGAATTTATCTAATTAACAAAGCGTGCAGGAAACGTAAATAATTTTTTGTTTGTAACATAGGATATCGTTACCTTTCATTTTCGATATTTTATGATTCTTAAAAAAAGGAAATATAGGTTTATACATATATATATATAATATACATGTATATATTTATGTATCCGAATATGAAGTATCATCCAGTTTTTACTCGTTTATGTTTGTACCTTAGGTGTCACTTAGGATCCTATCTTAAAATAGGTGCTGAAGTTGCACTGTAGCCAGTACATTTGTATTCTGACATTGTTTTCTGTATTCTTCCGCTTCTATCGTGATCTTTGCGTATGCTTCTCTGTTACGTCGTTTACCATAGATTTCCATTCCGATCTGTTTAGTGCTGTTATTTCTCATAAGGTGTTTTATTTTTTCGGCATATCGGTGACGAGGTCTGTATATCGTAATTTAGGTTGCCCACAATGCTGTTTATCATCATTTAGTATTCCGTAAAGCCTGTGTTTAGAGATTCTTTCCTCAATAACTCGAATTACATGGCCGGTCCATCGCGGTCGATGTTGAATCACATATTTCTCAATCGAGTTAGTACGTACTGTATTAGTATCATTATATTTGAAATATGATCTTTCTATTTCATGAAATTTCATCGTACACTATAAATAAATTTTTTACCTCGTACGATGATTGTAATTTGCACAACCCTAAAGTATAAAACAAATATAGAAAAACGTTAGAAAAAAGCCTCCACACCATTCTCTTCCTACTCTAAACTCATTTATTGTACATAACTATTTTCAGTCATGAAACACTTCAATGCAGAAGGATCACTTATAAAAAAAAAAAAACAGCAGAAAACCGGAAAGAAATAATTTACGTGTCGTCGTTTACAAAACTTCAACATTACAATCTCAACCTTGTACGGTCGTTTGTAAACTCGCTTAATACTTCCCAATAGCAATCGAATGCAAATCGTTTATCAAGAGCGAGGAAAATGCAACTTAAATATACGTCATCGTGGTATTCAAAAAAATTCTGGAATTGCAATTGACTAATCGGGACGCAGTGAAATAAATTAAAGTCTAATCCAACTGCTCAGAACCAGCTAGATTAAACTGCGTTAGAATGTAAACGACAGTTCTTCGAAAACCTTCATCTCGCAATCGACCCAGCTGCGAATGCATCCACAAAATACGATAAACGATTAGCAAAACACCACCTCTATTGACAGTGTTTGATTGTTCTGAAGCGTTTAATATGATAAAATTGTAGACACTTCACATCGAATATCACGCACGGTTGGTTGGTTGTGTTTTGTTCAGGTAGAATATCCCGTTGCGGCACATTCAAACTTGTAATAATTTCACTTAAACTGGACTATAATGTTCGTAGTCGATACACCCTACACTCACCCCCGAAAAAAAGAACAAAACATAACGGGCGACCAGCCGTCTTTGTTTGAAGTTTTAATGTGAGCTTAGACTATTCTGTCCTTTCGCAATATAAAAACAATTTTTTTTTTTTTTTTTAAATTCAATACTCAGTCTCCTAGATGCAAGATTAACTTGGTAGACACACAGACTAAAGCTAAACGTGACTAGATTAACGGCGAATTCGTCGTCAGCTCTACTGGTTACTAGGATGGCATTTAAAGCTAAGGCTGCACCATAAAAGGCTGATTTATCTGCCCATCATTAAGTCCATCTAGACATATGGTTTGCAGTTGTGGGGATGTTCTACACCATCCAACCGTGCCATCATCTAAAAGTCGCAGCATAAAATCATATGGCTGATAACTGGAGCGAGATGGTTTCAGCGCAACGACGATTTGCATCAGGACTTGCAGCTGAAGAAGGTGGACAACGCCGATAAATGAATCTGCACTTATGCATGAACAGCGTCTGCAGGTGTCCTTGGAAATACAGAAGCGCAGCAGTTTTGCTGAACAATGCACTACTAAAACATAGGCTTAAACGTTTAAAGCTACATGATTAATTTATTTCTTGATTATGGAACTTAAATAATTTAATAGAGCCACCGGCGGGCTAATTTGCTTAAAAAAGCGCACTTATCTTTATTAGATATTTAAAATTATTCTTAAGATTGTAGTATAATTTAATTTAAAAAAAACAAAAAAACAACTCAGCCTGACTCTTTTCAGTCTATAGATAGGGTCACACACACACACACATCTTTCTGCGGGTGATATACTATAAGCTTATATATAAATCAATTTGTCTGTATGTCTGTGATTTAGTAAAATATTGTTATGCCATAAATTGCTGAAAAACTTTGCCATTTTATTATTCTTAGTACGTAGAAAAATAATATCTAAGGTGTAAAAAATTATAGTTGGCCATAATTTATTCTCGTTTTTCCTTTAGAAGGGAGTTATACGTTCGTCGCGTATGTTTTTTTTTTTTTTTTTTATGTTTGTTCGCGCATTACTCATACATATTTATATAGACCGATTTTACTGATTCTTTGTCCATTAGGAAGAATACAAATTTAGGTACCACGTTCTCGAAAGCATACACTGATGGATCCAAAGCTAATGAGTCCAAGGCTGCTCCAGCGGCATGCGCTTTCGAAATAGACGGAATCGCAGAGGGAATGCGGTTGAACAACGTTGTATCCATTGCGGAAGCCGAAATGTATGCTGTGTTGTTTTGTCTACAGGCATACTTAGAACTGAGATCCCAACCGCTCGGAATCTTACTGGTGACTGATTCCTTGCAGTCCATACGTGCTTTGCAGTCAGATCACCCGGAATCACCAATGGTCCTAGAAGTCCTGGCTATCTTATACCAGCTGAGCCGAAGGGGATGCCGAGTTGTTTTTTTATGGGTCCCCAGTCATGCCGGTGTTCCGGGGAATGAGCGGGTTGACCTGGTCGCTCGGTCATTCATGATGTGCCCAATGCCGTTATTTGCTTTTGGTCCATTATCTCTGAGAGGTTTCCTGTCAGATACGGTCTTCGCACAGTGGAGTCATGACTGGATGTCTCAGTCGACCTTCCTCAGGGAACTGAAGCCTACGACGGAGCCATGGTGGCCTCCAGTCGGAACAGAACGCAAAGTGTTTTCGGCAATCAATCGCCTGAGAACGGGACATACGTCCTTTTCCCACGACTATATCCTCAAACAAGCCCCAAAGCCAAGTACCTGCCCACTTTGTTCTACCGATGAATACCCGTCAGTTTCGCATATCTTGCTGAAATGCACACGTCTAAATGGGTTACGGCGAGGCCAGATCACATCGATTGAAGACATCCTCTCAAATACCCCTACTGCTTTGAACAATCTTATGACTTTCGTTCAGGCTAGCGAGCTAAGGAGTATGTTTTAAACGTGGGTCCACTCACTGCGATAACCGAGGTAGTTACATGCAGCGAGTGGTTTAGTACCCCTTCTTAAATTTAAAAAAAAAAAAAAAAAAAAAAATTTAGGTACCATGTGAGTAACGATGAAAATCGATAAACATAAACTGAGTATTCGACAAAAAACGTAAAAAAATGCGGCCTCTTTAGATAATTTTTTTTCTTCATATTTTTCATTAGTATAACAAAGGCGATTGGCTTAAAATACTATCAATTTGCCAAGTTAACATGGGAAATGTAACTTTTGATGTTTAATGCAGTTCAAAATAAATTAATCGATTTTTTTTTTTTTAGCATCAAATATGGGGAACAATGTGACAAAAGTGTTGGCTTTTAGCAAAAAAAAAAATTTGAAATATAATGCTAAAAATTATAAAATAAAATGTTTTTTCCAAAAAAACAAAAAAAAACCGATACTTGAAGATTTATTATAAAAATTTAATAAAAATGCTCTAAAAAGTAAAAAATAATTTTACTCCCGATAAGAAAATGTATTTCAGAGTGATATAACTTGGAGTGACTTTATGGTAATTCTTATAAAATAATTTTACTCCCGATAAGAAAATGTATTTCAGAGTGATATAACTTGGAGTGATTTTATGGTAATTCTTATAACCTTAATTAGAGACGGCATCAAATTCATTTTAAATTAATAATTAAAAACTGCATTGAATATTCGTTAAAAGATTTGTAATATGAATTTGATGCTGACTCTGATTAAGGTGTTAACGTGGTATAAGAATTACCATAATATCACCGTAAGTTATGTCACTCTGATATATATTTTCTTATCGAGAGTAATTATTTTCTACCTTTTAGCGCGTTTTTATTAAATTTTGATAATAAATCTTGTCGGTATTTTCTTTTTTAATATATTTTTTTTTATTATTTTTTTTTTCGGAGGCTATACCTTCACACCCTCCCTCCTACTGTTATATTTACACATTATGAACGAAAGTATAAAAACATGCGATACATGCTCTTGCTTAACACGCCTTAATCGTTGTATCTTTTGGGTACCGAATTTCCGTTCTTTTTTTTTCCCCCTTAAACGAACGTTGTTTCATCTGTATTCGTAGCCTAATTAACCGATTATTCGCTTACGATGCGAATCCACTACTTCACAGTTAACCGCAAGTTATATTGCGAATGACCGCAACTTTTCGTCACAGCGTCGTTCGCTGGATTTTAATATATACCGTTTGACTTTTTTTGGTTTGGTCCCATTTTGTCTAAAAATGAAACGGCACAGAAAAAAAAATAATAATAATTGAAAAAATCAACTTGGCAACACGGGCACGTTTGGTAGGCAGAAAAAAAGATAAAAAACGGCTAGAGAAACGAAAAAGATTGACAAATAGCATAGTTGAAAAGTGCACACGTGCGATTTTACGACAGGTGGTATTGAATTGCCATTGCTTGGATGGTGGCACTAATAAAAATACGTATGGACAGATTAGTACAGTAAATTTCGGGTTACATTTTTATTTCTCCGGTAAATTATAATCGCGATTTCTACTTCGAATTTCATCGTAAATAAATAGACCTGTACACCGACTAAAATTAAGCATCGCTTGTTAGGACGCGAATGAAAAAAATTAAAGCAAATTTTATCCTGCTTCGCAATCACATTATTCCTTTTTTAACATGCGGCAAATCACCACATACTGATTACTTTACACCATGAAGCCGCAATCTGTTGTGGTTTGGGTCTTGTGTACATTACCCTACTGAAGAAAACTGTAATTCTATCTCGAATATTATGAGTTGTCACGTGTGTATAAAAAACAGAAATTTTGACTCAATCAAACTAGTATAATAATAGATGTATCATTTATAAAAACAAATCGAGCGAGTAAATATATACCTGATATTTATTACTTGAAATATTTATTGCAAATTAAGTTTTAAATGAAATGATAGTATTCAGATTTCGGCAACAGAAGATAAGAAAACTGCCATTCGTTAAAAAAATTATTTTTCTTTTCATTTGCTATAAATTTTTGTTTTACACGTCAAAAGTGTATTGTAAAATATTCGGTTAATTACATGCAATAGCGTCTTTTTATACTCTCTTTTTTTTTTTCATTTTTTAATGTTAAACTGTAATCTATTGGCAGTTTGTTGAATTAAGTAATTTTAAACAGCTAAATGAAATGTTTTTTTCTTTTCTTTTCTTTTTGTTTTTTTTTTTTTGCTTTACCAAAAAATAGCGTCCATCCAGCAAACTTAAGAGATTATAAAAAGAAGAAGAGAACTATTAGAATCGAATTCGATTGGACACTAGGGAAATAAAGGAAGCAAGACAAGGAGGACTACAAACGAGAAAAGCGAGAGTAATTGTACAGGGTGGGTATTCTTTATTTCAAAAGTTCGGAGTAAAAATATAAACGTTCAGGTAAAAAGGAAAAACATTCAAATTCGAAATGAATGAGGTCGCATGCTAAATGGCAGTTATGAGAGTGTAGTGGGTAATCAGAAGATATAGCGGGAGAGAATCTATGAAGAGCGGAAGGCAATAAAGAGTGTCCAGTACATAGATTACAAATAGCAGAAATCACTGAGTGACGAAGAAATAGAAAATAATAAAACCTAGAACGATTGGGGAGTGAAGGCTGAATAGATAAGTACAGTGAAGCGGGATTAGAGGAAGTTGAATGATAGCTATCAGAAAGAACTGACAACTTTTCGGTAAAAGGACTGCATTATGGCTGCGATTTGAGCTAACGAATCAACTAATTTGTTTCCAGCAATGTCGATGTGACTAGGCACCCACATAAAATTAATTTAGATAGTATATGTAGAAAAGAGATCATAAATAATAGATCGAGTTTGGATACTGAAGGAATATCACGTAAGTAGGAAAGAGAAGGGAGCAGATAGTAAAGAGGAGTCCAATATTAAGTATTTACGAGAATTGCGAGAAGACGAAATAAATAAAATTGAACAGAAGGTTGTAGTATGTTTGTTCGAAAAAATCATCGTGAGCATTTTAACTGACCTTTTCTTGGTTAAAATGTAACTGAAACCAAACAAAAGTAAAACGAAAACAAATATGAAACCTTTTAGACTGAGCTTTTTCACGTATTATTGCTCCTTAATTTTCTACAGCTAAAAATCTACTGCTAAAGATTATCTCATGTATAATATATATACCACTCCAGACATCAGTCTATAAGAACATTTCAAATATACATGTATTTTTATATGGTGCTTTTAATTTCATGTTCATTTATTCATTTCATACTTTCTGCTATAAACGTGATCGTTTTTTTTATATCTTCCAGATTTATTTTTAATTTTATTCACTGCCTTTAATGCTATGCTAGTTTTACTTAGTTCCTTTTAAATGTTACTCAAATCATTGTTTCCTTCCGATGTTTTCAACCTTAAATTACGTTTACATTACCATAAGTTCCTTTTATATCAATGAACGCTGTAATAAACAATGTAATCTTTATTTTTTTTTATAAAAATTGTTGTCTTCTTCTTCTTCATCCGCCGTCTCCAAATTGAAGGTTGGCGATCCACGATTGAAAATTTTCTTTTACAATGGCCGATCGGAGGAGTTGTATAGAAGGGCAGTCGAACCAGTTGATAAGATTGTCCATCCATGAATTTTGTCGTCTTCCTCTCGATCTCTTCCCATTTATCTTTCCTTCCAAAATGACCAGAATTTCGTATTTGGGGCCTCGTATGATGTGTCCGAGGTACTGTAGCTTCCGTTTCTTGATGGTTTGCATTACTTCAAGGGTCTTTCCCGTTCTTTGAAGTACCTCGATATTAGTAACTTTTTTCACCCATGATATTTTTAGAATGCGCCGATAACAGTACATTTCAAATGCGGTAATCTTTTTTTCCAATGATGCATTAAGGGTCCAGCTCTCGTAACCATAAAGCAAAATAGAGAAGATGTAACACCTTAGCAGTCTGATTCGAAGTTCGAGCCTTAGGTCTTGGATGGGTGAATAAGTTTTTCATTTTGGTGAGAGCTCTTCTAGCTTGCTCAATCCTGCTGCATATTTCCGGAGTTGATGTACAGTTTTCCTCTAGTATACTTCCTAGGTATTTAATGCACTGAACTTGTTCAATCGTTTCTCCCTTTATCTTGATTTTGCATCTGATTTGATTTTTGATTTTTGAAAAAACAATCACTTAAATGCCGTCTAGTGTGACAGGAACATTGAAGTGTTCGGAGTTCCAGAAAAAAAGAAAGAAAAACACTTTAGGTAAAGAGTTCTAAGCGGACAAACGCTTCATTACAAATTGAAAAAATAAAATAAATAAACGGAGAATAGTTTTTTATACTTTTTCTTAATTTTTTGGGGTTTAGGAAAAGAAGCGGAAAGTGTATTTAAAAAGCTAATAACCGAAAAGTAAAGTTGATACAGATTTATTAAGCATAAATAACTTATATTAATCTAATAGTATACTTTAAATTATTCATCAGTTAATAAACTTATCTTTAATTCTTAATTTTTATTGTTCTTTTTTTTGTTTTTATTAAAACTAAAAGAACTGTTGCTTTAAGTTCACGTACAACAATTTTTTAACTCAACGCTATCGTGACATGAATGCTGATGTTTACGCATGCGCCATCGATTATCAAAAAGCATTTGACTGCGTAAACCACGAAAAACTGTTTGAAATTTTGAAAATTATTCCTATTGATAGGAATGATCTGAGAATAATAAGTCACCTATACTGAAATCAAACTATCCAAAAAGGAGTGCGTCAGGGCTGTGTCATGTCTCCCTTACTATTCAACGTATATGCGGAGGCAATATTTCAAGAAGCACTAAACGATAATATGGGAAATCTTAAAGTAAATGGAGTCACGCTGAATGATCTACGATATGCGGATGACAGTTTAATTCTTGCCTCTAGCGAGAAAGAACTACAACGGATGTTGAATAAAATTGTTGATAAAAGCCAATGTTACGGATTAGCTCGCAAATATTAATCGGAGTCGTGGTTTTGTATATATTTACATTAAACATTTTTAGCGGTATTTTTTCACTTCTGATTTTCATTTAAACGTTTTTGTTGTTTTTCGACAAGAAAAGATTAACAGCGGAATCAAATAGCAAAAAAAGGTGCAGCGTTTAGTCTGTTTAAAGTTCGACAGTGATGACGCGTTGTTGCCAACACGAAATCATTCGTACGTTCGTCTGGTGTTTTTTTCTATTCGCTGAGTAAAGGAATTCTTAAATTTAGGCAAAATGGGAATTGGCAGAATGGGAATTAGGCAAAAAGGGAATTGGCAGAATGGGAATTAGGCAAAAAGGGAATTGGCAGAATGGGAATTAGGCAAAAAGGGAATTGGCAGAATGGGAATTAGGCAAAATGGGAAGTTACCCTTTTTTTGAAGGTATTTTCAGAATAGTATTCTCGGTGATACCCGGAATAACCGATTCGATAGGCTAGCCTGTCCAATTAGCTCTTATCATCGTATTGTTCTAATCGTGCCACGTTACAGACTTACGAAGGACTCTATCAGTAATTACCGCGTAATCGCAATCGGTATTATTGTCGCGTCAAATAAACGCTGTATGTTCTTCGTCTCGGTTTATTTCGACTAACGCGAAATAATCGATCGGTAATTCCAGCCGAGAATATGATTTAGAATGATTTAGAATTTGTATGATGCGGAAACATGGCTGCTGAAACGAGCTGATTGTAAAAGATTAGAAGCATTTCAAATGTACTGCTGGCGGAAGATACTGCGAATAAGTTGGACGGAGAAAATTAGTAACCAAGAAGTGCTCGATAGAATCGAAGAGAGAAGAACTATACTGGAGCGGATAGGTAAAACTCGGCTGGGTTGGTTAAGGCATTTCGGTCAGACTATAGTATAATCAAAATCAGTATCGAAGGAAAAATAGTAGAAAAGAGACCGCGTGGGCGTCCTCGGATGACGCATTTTTAAAAGAAACCAACTTACGGAACTACACGGAATTGAAGAGGACAGCAATGGACCGTATTAAGTGGAGGCAAATAGTGCTGGGGCGAATCAGCCAGACGGCTGTCACATGATGATGATGATGACTCTTCGAAGCTGTCTATCGTTGCTGCTGATCCTTCAAACGCTCTTCATGAAATGTGCAATCTATGAGTGTTATCTGAATTCCAGTACACATTCCGATTTCCTACAGCGACAGGAACAGGAGCGCTAGTGTCGCACCCAGCACTTTGTATGCAGAGGCTTAGCGCATAACGCTGTTTCTTCACGGGTTTTTTCCGGTCGATTTTTGGCCGGTAGATCATCGCAATGAGCCACGCTAAAAAAAAAGAAAAAAAATATCGGTCGAAATCAGTTTATTCGGAAGCGCTGAGAAATTTCCTAAATGTTTTATAAATTCTTTTTTGAAATACATAGGGTTCTTAATAAGTGTTTGTTAAAAAATTGCTTTGAAATTTGAAAAAAAAAAAGTAATATAATATTGAAAAACTTTTTAAAAATTTCAAAAATTCAAGGAGCAATTTTAACATGTTCTGGTAAATGAACGACTGTAAGATTTTATAACTTTTTTTTTTTCTTTAATTTTAATAAATTCCATAACAGAACTCTATAATCAACGGAACTTTCATTTAGACGTGACCTTTTTTACATTTCTTTTCCCTTACCGTGATCACCTTGTAAGTGTCAAAAGTCCAACCTTGTCAAAAATCCAGGGATACGATATCCAGAAGTGCGTGAATTACTATACGAACTCTGTTTTGTTGTTACGGTATTAAAATTTCCGAAATTTTTGTTTACTTATTTACCTTTTTTGTAGAACATAAAAGAAACAAACTTATTCTCAGTCGTTTTACGAAATTGGAGTAAATTGAAAATATTTTCTTTCGCCACGTCGTCAACTACGGGTACATGGAGAAATTTCAAGAGGTGCCAATGTGCGACAGCAGAACATTCCTAGCCGAACGAAAGAGCACTGCCAGCCAATGGGAGGCCAGGGCAGCTGGCTAAATTCGAAATATTTGTTAATTTAATTATTTTTCGTTTGGCAAAAGCCAAGGGTATGCGACGGCGGTCAGTTTGGAATAAAACAAAAGGGAATTTTGTGCTGTAGCCAAGGAGCAAGAAAGAGCATCCGTTGATACGGTGCGTGGCCTTCAATGGTAAATTGAAAAAATCAAGCGACATGAGTCGGCCCTGGAATACTGATGACGAGGAATTCTTTTCCACTGCTGCTGCTGGCGGCACGCTCTACATCTTCTTTACATTTGCTCCAGTAGTTCTCTGGCATCGTTGAAACAGGCAGCAGATAAATTTCGTTTAGCTTTGACGCTGTACAGATTTCCTGCCAGACATCGGAATGCTCTGTGTGCGGAACGTGTACACATACATGTATAGGCGGCAACGAAGTGACTTCGGAGTTACCGCGACGACCGTCTACCTCTTCTTCATCGTTAGCCGATGTGCACTCTTTGCGAATGTCACGTATTACGTCCTCCGCACCAGAGGTTATAAACCGCACCGAGATGATGCACCCCGATCGTGCGTCCCTCCTTAATTTTCATCTTTCCGGCTCGACATGGCAGAAAATATTTCTCGTTAGGAAAAACTCGTACAAAATCACGTCTGTCGATGGCCCAACGGCGTGCCGGGGAAATTTTCTAGGCGGTGTATTTTCTTATTAGATTTATGCGCATGTAGCTCTCCTAGATTTCGAAACCCGCGGAACAGACAGTCTACCGCTGAGCTATAACCGCCGTAGTAGCATGCGAGCTGGTAAGCCTATTTTAATTTATAAAAGTATCGCCAACTATCCCGGCTTTTGGGATGCTTAAAAGCCACTAAAAGGGAGAGAAATCTACTTTGATAGCGTGCAAAAATCAAAACAAACGAAAAAATGATAATCCATTTATCATCCGCTGATGTGTATACACCTGTTTTCGTTGTTAACAATTCGCGGATCAATTTTCTAATTTCGCAACATAATTATCATGTTTATTCGCGTGGTATTTGCATCTTAACTTATTATTATTTTATTACCGTGTGCTTCAACAACGGCCAGAAGCACGGGTGTGACAGGGAGTTAATTGTTCGGGAAGGAAGATAGTAAATTAGTTTCATTATTAAATTTTAAAATTTCCGAAAGAGAGAGACTAGCAGCGTGAGCTGGTCCGTATAAGGAAAAGTCTGCATAGTTAAGAATTATTTAAATGCTGCGGGTTGTATACAAATAGCAGCCGGTTCGGATATTTAAAGACACGAGGAAATTATGTGTAAAACGGCTAGTACGTACCTGATAGGTTGTAAAACAATATTTTTCAAATGAGAACTTGAAGACTATATTAAATTATTTTTTATTTGAATATATTATTAGGCAGTCATTTAGCGTTCTAAATTTCAAATTAAACTAGTATATTATGGAAATTCAACCAAATAGACACACGCGTGAGAAATTCAGTGAAATCAAATAACAATGTGCGACAAAGAAAGAAAAACTAACGGTTTATTCTTATTATCATTTGTTACATCGTTATCTTCTTTGTTTTTTTGTTTTTTTTTAGCACGCCAGCCAGAGAACTACACTCAGAAACCAAAAGAAGGAAAGGAGCCGTTAGATTTCCATCCGATGTCAGACACGGTCAAAATGTAAGGAGGTACGGATTTTGTGCACGGATGAAGAGAAGATGACAAAATACAAGATGACAATTAGGTAATGTGAAGAGCTTGAGTTTTAATAAACGGAAATACAATGCATGTTCTGTTCATTTAGGCAAGATGCGATCAGCAACACATATACTTTTCTGTAGGTGCAGAGGACAATTTGGAGAATTTTTCTTCCCCTTAAATTTCCTACGGTTATACTGTGTCCGTTAATTTTATCAACATTTCACCTTTCACATTATCTATTTTACTCTCGGCACTTCTTTATCGCATACAGTGAATTTATCATAATCGTCCAGTAAGTCTATTTTCCTGTTAGTAATTTTATATTTATAAAATCGGAGTGATTTTTTACTTTCGCATTTAAAATGGCTAAATAGGAGAAGAAAAAAACAGCAAAAGGCTTTAGCAAAAATTTTCCGATTTAGAAATCACCGATGAAGAAAAATGCTCCAGCATGATTTTAACTATTTCATAAAAGAGACTAACCGACAGGAAAAACTTGTAAGAGTTTGCATTGCAGTGAAGGAAAAATGTTCGATCAAAGTCTGGTATGGTTAATAGCGGCGTCTGGGGGGCAGGGAAATTGTCCGAGAATGGTAGCGAGCTAGAAAGTCGGGTTCACAGAACCAGCTATGTTGGAGCGATGCGATCAATCTTGATATTTTTTTTTATATTTATTTTAGGTTCGTCAACCGGGGGGACCTTTAACTAGAAACAATTAGAATAAGAAGGAGCCAATTATGTCTTAATACGATATCAAATGTTGTTAGGAGGAAATAATCAATCAAATAGAAACGATCTGTGGAGAGGGAAAAGATAGGACATGAGAGACGCAATATGGAGTAGGAAGACCGCGTATCAATAAAATGAAATAGAAAGCAGAACACTCGGCAGGAAGAGATGAACACTTAATGAACACATGATCCGCATATCGAACACGCTCTTCGTTTTTCATTGGAGAGGACAATATGGAGAGGTAACTAACGGAAAACGAAAGCGGGAGGAAGATATTAGACTATGGCTGAAGGTGCAAGCCTTGATATATGTAATTTCTATAAGGATAAGTAAAATTCAGGCTGGTGGACTCGAAAGCCCTCAAAGCTTCGTTCTGTTTATGCTCAGCACATAGAATGGTATCATTTGATGCAGTCGCTCTGCTGCTGTAAGAAGGAAATTGCGTATATCTTTAAAGTCTGGAAGCATGATTCAGAAATAGTTAATAAACGGCGGTTACACGCTAGGAAAATAACAGTAAGAGCCGAAATGTCAGTTTGTACCGTCTGCATTTGTATTTCGCTTTAAACTTCCTTAGAACGACAAATTGTTGATATGAGTGGCAATTAAAATCTATAAAACGAACTTTGCAAATGGCGTCCAACACGCTGTAATAAAATGTAGATGACCGAATGAACTGCCATATACCGTGATTGAAGATCACCTAGAATGATTTACATCAAAGTTTGAAATCGAATTAATCACATCTAATTATACCTGTTCTCTGTAAAATTATATTCGATCTAACTCTACCTTTAAAAACTTTTTTGGTAACCGATAAAATTCGATCTGTAAAATTTTCGTAATCGTTAATAATAAATAAAATATTAATGGAATAAGAACATCAGTACAATGCTATTCTATTTTCTCTGCCGCGCCGAATGTTTCACATTTGTCACTACTGAGGTTGTATCGCTTATCGTTCAATACTTTAAAATTTGCATAGACACGTGTAAATAGATATTATATCTCACAACAGGAACACCGCTCTACCACCATCTTAAGATAAATCAGTTTGACTGATGTCCAAAATAATACGTTCTTTTTCCCAAAATATTTTCGGAACTGATACATTTAATATTACGATTTCCATAACGCATTTCTGTAACGCAACATCCGTAACGTAAGCACGTTACATGATTATTTCAAAATAATGCTAAAACATTATAAAAGTTCTTGTTAGCCCTAGTTAATGTATACGCATATGAAATTCTTACGCTGCCTGGAGATAAGATCCTATTATGAAATCTGCTTCGTTTTTGCATTATCCGAAAAACTGCTACATATTTTGTTACCTTTGTGCGCTATTTTTAATTTTTCTTTTTTTTGTTTAGAGAGTGACCTTGGAGCAGACTCTTCTGGAAATATTGCAGAAGAACTAGCATGGCGAAGTCCAGTAGTTTTCCGCTTGAAGAAATCCGAAAAACAAAGTTTATATTGTGGCAAATCACTCACATTTTCTTCCCGCTCGTCTAATTTGTTATAAACTCCGTCAAGTTTGTTGTGAATTTTGTTCTCTCTTATTTGAATAGCAATCCGCTTTAGCAAGTCATCATTAATAATGGTGTACCGAGTGCAATTGAATACAAATTTCTCTTTTTTGAAGCCAGCCGCATTGAATTTAAAAAGAATTGATGGCTATCAATCTTCCTTTTTTTTTCTCTTTTCTACACGTATCTATTTTATATATATATATATGAACTCGGCTTTTTCTTGACCTTGCTTGACGACAAAGCCGGACCCCCAGCTCTATCACTTCTATACTTCGTATAAAATGAGGAGAATTGACAACGTTATTCTTGTCTTCTCATACGTACAATATATGTAACGTTTTGGGACAAACAAAATGATGGGGGTCCGGTTAAGAATGACGTTGTCATTAATATTATTACGGAAAAATCGACTGAATTATATTATACTTTTAGTTCTTTATACAGTTCTAATTAAGTGCATTTAATCGCGTCGTCTATTCGAACGCCGATTAAAAGGCTACCTAGCCAACAACAAGTAGAAACAGAAAGAGATCAATTCGAAGCCAATATCTTCATACGTACGTATATAATCGGCTACCGGATCGACTTAGTAGCAATGAACATATACCTACACAACATTTCATATTCATTCAAACGAAAGCTAGTCTGAATTAATAATATCAAAGTACTCAAGAAGAGATCTCTCGAATTCCGAATCGAATTGTTTACCCGAAAGTGAAAAACACAGAGTTCGGCATTGTCCCTTACTATTGGCAATATGTTTAAACATTTTCTGGAATTGTACGCAGTTGTCGGTCCCACTAAAACTATAATTAATCCCGCAAGGTTCCTTAAATATTGCGAATCATACGCGTAATAACTAAATAACACTTATTAAAATGGAGTAAATTTCATACCTGTGTACGCGTGTATAAGGAAACAAGTATGAAACATCGTACATTTTTTTGAAAATATCTCCATTAAATGAAATAGTATACGAAAAGATGATTGGATTTCAAGCGGTCAGCGCATCATGTGGGATCTGGAAAATAAAGGGAAAGTGAATAACCCTTGCAGCGACTAAATCGGAAAATGACTCGCGGATATTCTAGCGATCTTTGAAAACTGCGCGATGGAGATTGTTGAACAAAGATGGAGCCGGGGACTAGTTATTTCTGTAAACATCTTTTTTGTTTGGCCGTTTTTATTATTAACATTATTTTCAACAGTTTATATTGAATATATAGCTCAGATAGACGTTGTTTGCCCGGAAATAATTAACCCCATTAAACCCGATAAATTTTTCATCACCACGGATTCTAACGAACTCTTTAACTTTTTTTCGTTCGACATTTGAAAATATTGTATCAGTACACTTATATTCAAAGCGTTTAGATTAATTTTCCATAAAAATACAACTAGATCCCTGATATATATATATATTATTTTTTCTTTTGATGTGAAAACATCTTATACGGGGTGTTTTTCGCTGGGGAATTGAAAATTTACGAGGTTTACCATTACGATCTATACATACACCCTGTCAAGAAAGTATCGGGAATTGTCAATTTAAATCTCCCGGGTAATAGCTAGGCAGATAATTTTTTTTTTCCAGGTTGGTACAACTGTTTTGTATTATGATGCCTATTTTTAGCGCGATCTGTCAACCAGTGTGTTTACAGCAGCTGTTAAAATCAGTCGACCTTGAAGTGTTTTGTCGAAGTTTTACAATGAGTGAAAATATTGAACAACGTACTTGTGTTAAATTCTGTGTTTCGAACGAAATTTCTTGTGCCGATACACTGAAAATGTTACAGAAGGCTTTTGGTGAATCTGCTTTATCAAAAACGCGGGTTTACGAGTGGTACAGAGCGTTCAAGGATGGTCGGGAGACGGTCGAAGACATGCCTCGCTCTGGACGGCCTTCAACGAGTGTGACCGATGATAACGTCGATAAAATCAAGGAAATCGTTGCTGAAAATTGTCATGTGAGCTTGAGAGAGATGGCTCATGGATTGGGCATGTCACACGAGAGCGTACGTACGATTGTGCACGAAAAATTGGGTATGCAACGCGTTGCGGCTCGGCTTGTTCCGAAAGACCTGAATTTCTTTCAAAAAAAGTACCGAGAACAGGTAGCTGCAGACATGCTGGATCGAGCCAATTTGGATCCTACCTTCTTGGAAAAGATAATTACTGGTGACGAGACATGGGTGTACGAGTACGACACGCTTACGAACCAGCAATCGTCCGAATGGCGGCCAATTGGCGCGCCAAAGCCGAAAAAACCTCGCCAAAGCCGATCGAAAGTGAAGATCATGTTGATTGTTTTCTTCGATATTCGAGGCGTGGTACACTATGAATATGTGCCAGCCGGACAGACAGTCACCAAAGAGTTTTACTTAAGTGTTTTGAGACGTTTGAGAGAGGCTATCCGTCGTAAACGTAACGATTTGTGGGTCGACAATTCTTGGATTCTCCATCACGATAATGCGCCGTCTCACAAAGCCATAATTATGAATGAGTTTTTGGCCAAACACTCGGTAAATATCATCGAACAACCGCCGTATTCACCAGATTTAGCACCCTGCGACTTCTTCCTATTCTCAAAACTCAAATTTCCGCTACGGGGAATACGCTTCGAATCGATTGATGACATCAAGACGAATGCGACGCGAGAGCTAAAGGCCATCCCGGAAACCGCCTATCAGAAGTGCTTTGCCGAGTGGAAAAAGCGTTGGCATATGTGCATCGCTTCGAATGGATGTTATTTTGAAGGTGACAAAAAAAATTTGGATGAAAATTAAAAATTGTTCGTTTTATTTAACAATTCCCGATACTTTCTTGACAGGGTGTATATAGATTAATTGGTAGGCTGTGCTGGCGAGAGAAGAATGTGAGCGTGCGTACTTCGGTTGTTGCTTGAACTGCTCGGTGCCGTCTGCCGTCTTTACCCAGAGCGGCAAGATTTTGCGCACGCATTTATTTTTTCTTCTTGCTGCGTTGAAGTATTTACCCATTCAATACGTAATTAACGATGAATATCTTTTTGCCGAAAAAGCATCGTACGTTTTGTGTTAAAATTACCACAAAATTGATGCTCTGTTAGCTATGGACGACGATAAGACAGTAGAAGCAACGGCTACAAATATATCGCAAAACAATAATTTTAAAAATTTTGAAAAAGCTGATCCTAAAAATAATACGAAAGCATGTGTTTTTTTAAGTTAAGAATATTTTTTAGAAATTCTGCATAATAAATCTGCATAATAAATCTACGAGTATGTTAGCTCATATGTTTTCACATCTTCCAAGTGTCGTAAGCGACACTTGAAGTTTTTTTTGTTTTTTTTTTGGCCCAGTTTTTCACCTTTTGGTCAGACTACCCTTATTCATATTTTCCGTTTTATACGACTATTTCATTAGCTTTTAAAAATCGATATAATTGTCTACACTCGACTGTATTTCGTTTAGCTATACTATTTGTTGTGTTGTTTAAAGTTTTGCCAACAAGAAAGTTTTCCTTCTTTGTTCAAATTTGCAGAATTGCTCAAAAACGCTCTAACGATCCTTGCAAACCACCAAAAAATCACATCGCTATCTATTATTCGCAAATGTGCAAAATGAGACGGAGTACGACGATGTCCGGATCTAATTCTGCATAATACAGTCTCTATCTACGTTATACAGACCTCAGCTATAATCTATATTGCATCAATCTCGTATGCGGTCTGTCTAATTTTCGTACGAATAAAGTTCATGTTTTGTTTTAAGATAAATGCTGCGGAATCATCGTAAGAGCCGCAAAAATTCTTATGCGCATAAAACATTTAAGTTGTTACCTTATATTCTTCGATTACATAGAATACTATTCGATTTTCGCATAAGTATCAGTTATAATATAACTCTATGCCGAAACGATAGATTATTAGAGAACGTCGTTACAGATTAAGTGCAAAAAACGCGAGCACAATGGAATAAAACATCTACTGTTTTAGTTATATTGATTTTACTATTTTTGACTTCCTTTAGATAAGTATAATTTATGTTTCCTCGTTTGTGGATTTGAATAATTTGAATTTTATTTAATTCGGCTTCGTTTTTTTGTTTTTTGTTCCGAATATTATCATTCCGTATTAGTGAACCAATTATTATATTATTTTTCTCTACTTGCACCCGTTTGACGCGAAATATATTTCAGCACGCTGTTTTATTTAAATGCTTACAACTTCTGCTAAATAATTTTAAAATAAATCTTTTATTCATTTGTTGCCAAAAAAAAAAAAAACTTTGTATAGATCGCTATGGTTCTTTTTACACATTTTTTTTCCTAAGTAAGCTTTTTATTAGTTTATTATTGGTTTTCTCCCTTTTTTATGACTTATTAATCTCGTCTATTGGTAATATTTTTATACATGTAATACGGTAGTTTTAAGACGTTAATATTTAGATTTTTATCAGAACAGAGACTATACATTGCGCACGTCTTTAGTAAAATGTTTTTTCTTTTTTTCCTTCCAATTGTCGAAAGGGTAAATCTCTAAAAACGTTTCCAGGATATTTATTTATCGCGATAAAGTTTTTCCTTTATCG
This sequence comes from Icerya purchasi, assembly GCA_039619475.1. Lineage (NCBI taxonomy): Eukaryota > Metazoa > Arthropoda > Insecta > Hemiptera > Monophlebidae > Icerya > Icerya purchasi. The sequence goes on from CM077116.1 coordinate 177,248,768, forward strand.
TTTTCGTTTCATGTAGACTAAATTTCTCTCTGTTCGATATCGAACAAACGCGAAGCAATGTAATAAATGTTGTTGTTTAACTTTTGAATTAGACGAAATAAATTAAACTTTTTCTACAAAACAAAGTCAATTTCGTAAAATCGAAATCGAATTTTTTTTTGGCGAGTATTCGTTTCTTTTTGCTCACTTGTCAGTCTGAATTATTTTCAACCTAATGCTTAATAGGAATTCTTAAAAGGGACCTACTTTTCTGAAAAATTACAGTTCTGTGGAGTCATTCTGAACTTGGCGATTATTTTTCGCGAGTTATCAATTTAACAACAAAGTGTACTAAATAAATACTTCATCGCAACGTTACTTAGACTCGTTTAGAACCTAATTATTCGCTAACCATAAAAATCGGTGAAATTACGTACATACGATCTCCGCTCTTGAAGAGTCCGTTAGAAATAATCATTATTTTACAACGTAAGAAATGAAAATTCAAAATTAAATTTTAAAAACCGATGTTAATATTAATTTTCGGATTTATTTGTAAAATGTACGATTAGGTTGTAATAATAGTACTATTATTGAAGTTGAAAAAACCAAAAAAAAAAAAAAAAAAAAAAAACAATGTTCAACTTTGCCAGCTCCTTATAAGTGTACCTAGATAATGAACCAGCTACCGTGGTGTAATTGGTTAGTTAACTGTGTTTCGTTCGGGTAGAACCGGGTTCGAATCCCGCTGCTGCACACCGAAACCTTTAAAAAATTTCACTTGCGCTGAGTTAATGCTCATAGTTAACACACCTAAAAAAAAAAAAGCACCCGAATAATGATTTTTTGATGGGGTATCTCGAAAGATTTTTTTTTTTCCCTATTTTTTTCGTAATTATTGTTGTCTGCGTGTAATTATTAATCATATGTATCCATTTTAATGTAGATTAGGAGTTCAAATTTAATTAATATCTTCCGCGAAGACATATTATATTAAAAACGTCGTAAGGATCGGGATGAAAAATTATTATTATTTTTTTTGTACGTACATATAGGTAACGCGATAGCCTAGTGGTTAAGGCGCTTGACTACCAAACCAGAGGTATTATGGATTTTTGAGACTTGTCTCGTTCCGCATCAAAGTCGCTCCCAAGTTTACCCAGCCTGAAATAATTGGATACCAGAGAAATCTGGGAAGGTAAAGGCGGATCCTAAGTAGAAAGAAACTAACCCCAGTATTCTTCTTAGATCTATTAGGCTTAGTACAATTACGAAAAGCTTAACTTCACAATCCCCAACGGCCTGTCAAGGGTATGCGACTTACTTTACTTTACTTTACATATATCGTACGTAAAACTGTTACCGTAAACTTAGAATAGAACAGTTCCACTGTTTCGTAACGTATAGTTTATAACACATTCAATAAAATGGTGAAATTAAAGATTTCGCTGACAGTCTGAAATTCGAAGCAATAAATTTATACGTGTATGGAGTAGTTATAAACCGAAATATATTTAAGTTGTAACTCTGCGAGAGACTATTTCTATTCAAATGCTATACGAGTTTGTAACAATTTACAAAAAAGCGCTGAGATCGCGTGTAAACGAAAATTTACCATTTCAGTTTTAGCAGTTAGCCTGAATTCGATCCCAATATCTCGTCATCACTTGAATGTTAGCTTTTTTACGTTTTGTGTGTGTATATTTTTCAATGGTAAAGGAATTCTTAGGCGACAGAAAGTACTGCTTCAGATCACGAACGTAACTAGTGCGAGTGTTTTTAAGAGTTACTGCCTACCTGATTTCTTAAAGCAAATGAAAATTTACGATTTGCATCAGAGAAATTAATAATACCGTCAGCATGTTGAACATCGTAAAAGTATTTTTTTTTTTTTTTTTTTTTTTTTTTTTGTTTAATTTTTGTTGACCCCTTTCCATTCCACTAGAAGCCCCGAAACACTCTCTTCGCTGATTTTTAAATGTTTTCTGTGAAGTAAACGACAGCTATATTTAATTTTAGTTTAATGTTTTGAATTTGAGTTTATTGGTTATCATTAGGCTATTTAATAAATCCGCATATATATTGAAATGTTTACGTATTCGTTAAGGGATGCCACCAACGGCCTCTTTTTATTAATTTATTAAGATTAATTGAAATTTTACGAAATATATTAATGAAAATATTTTTACCTACAGCTATCTTTCTTGAAATTAATAATTACAAACAAATAACGACGGTAATAATATAAATAAACAATTGCACGTATCACTGTTTGTCGGCGATGACATAGAAACACAGTATTGATTCCGGATGAATAATCTGGAGGCGATTCCTTTGCTGATGGTAAAGAGAATTTGGAATGTTAATCAAAATTTATTAAACTTTACGCAATTTACTTTCGCGAAAGGAACTACTAATAATATGGTAACCGATCTGACAGGCAATTTGATTATTGCGTGCTGCAGAGGTTATTCTTCTTTCCAGACGAGATCTCCTTTATACGAGAACCGTCCCAAAAACGACTGACTTCTTCACTGATGGTAGAGATCGACTCATTTAATTTTTTTGCCATATTTTTTCTCATGTTTCTAAGAACCTTTCTTCTTTTGTCTTCGCTTCGGCCAATTTCCGTTCATTTCATTTACAGTTGGACATTTCTCCAGTGACCGCGTGATGATGCATTCACCCTCCGACCGACAAACAGGATTTCAGTCACGCTCACATTCTCACTCGCACTACGTCTTTGATAATTTCGAAAGTTTATTTTATTTTTTTTATTTTATTATTTTATTTTTTTTTTATTTTTTTATTTTATTATTTTATTTATTTTTACTTTTTTTATTTTATTATTTTATGTATTTTTAATTTTTTTATTTTATTATTTTATGTATTTTTACTTTTTTTATTTTATTATTTTATTATTTTACACCGCTAATGGACACATTACAATATAAATAAATAAATATATACTCAAAGTTCTAAAATATACTAATAGACCATTAAATTTAGAACAGTACGGTTTAAAGATCAACTATGTAAAACAAATAAAATACTTGGGAGTAATAATAAACAGTAATTTAAAATTTTATGAAAATTTTAATTACATTAAAACCAAAATAAACAAATTCATAATAATATTTAATAAGTTGTATAATAACCAAAACTGTAAAAATTATAAAAAAGGAATTACGTTGTATAAAAGTATTATTTTACCTAACATACTTTATAATAGTATCATATATGTAAAAATGTTAAAAACTAAAAAATTTCAAAAGATGTTAAAAAGCTTTCAAAGGCTTATAGCTATAAAAATGATTAAATCATATAGAACAATCAGTTATTTGTCGGCCATAGTTATAGCTGGTATTAAACCAATCGAATATGAAATACAAAAACATATAAGCTTGGTCGCAATTAAAAATAATATTAATATAGAGCATCTGTTCAATAACGTAATATATAAGACACCATTTTTTAAATATGAGAATAAACTAATTAAAGTAAAACAAATGAATAAATTTTATATAAATAAATTTCAAGAAATATGGAATAATTATAATGGAATATCGTATCAATTTTTCCCAAGTATAATAGATAGATTTAAAAATAATCAATATCTACTTTGTTTTGAAGAGTTATCGTTTTCTCGCGTTCGCGTTTTTCAAATCAAGTAATAATAATATAGTGATAAGAACATCGTAGTACCATGAACCGCCCGTCGCCCGCAACCGGGAAGCCGGCTGGTAAGCTGAAAGCGCCGTCTAAACCCGACGGGAACAACAGCGCAACCGCTAGTAAGTCCACACCGCACACAACAGGTAAGTCACACACACACACACCGATCACATCAACGCACGACACAAGCCTTATCAGCAACTCCGACAAAAACCAGTTCACCACACAAACAAACCCGTAGCGTTCAGCTGATTTATCTCTCGTGATAAACTCGCGCAGCCAGCCGTCTGCCGATTTTAACGCTGATAGCTCCGCAGCGAAAGCGGTAAATGACAAAATCCAAAACAGCCCCTCCGATGCAACCCTCCCGACCGCACCGAGTGTACCAGCATCCTTCTCCGAAAAATTAAAAACTATAAAGAAAATAGCCCCGCTAACCGACTTCAATTACCCAACAGAGGAACAGGGCGTAATATTCCCGTACGTTCCGACAAGCAGCAACCGCGATTACTTCTTGGCATTAAAAGATTTAGTTGGCGGACCATCTAACATAATAGCAGGCTCGAAAATCAGCAGAGACCGAGTGGCAATATTTTTTAAGTCGAAATCCAATGTCGAAAAGCTATTCGAACATGGAGGAAGAATTAAAATAGGCTCGCAAGTGATCACTGCCCGACGTTTAAAAAATCCATCGAATAAACTAATCATGTCAAATGTCTCTCCTACTATCCCGAACCAGCTCATAGTCTCTCACCTTGCCTTAGTGTTTTCTTTGAAATTAATCACCCCTATAGCCATCCTTCGGGTCAACCCAAACGAGGCCGAATTCGGACATATTGTCAGCTGGCGTAGACAAGTCTATATAGAGCAGGCCAACTGTTCCAACATCCCTGAGTCCTTTATACTAACCCACAATGAACACGAACACCGCATATTCCTCCACTTAGACGACCACTCATGCCACAGCTGTACAAATAAAAAAGGAAACACTAGCCAACCAACCATGCTACCTACTCCCCCCCCCCCACACAACACCTAGACATCGGCAGAGCAATGGAAGTCGACCAAATAATCCCAAATGCGAAACGCCCCCACCCAGCAACACCAGACTCTTTGCCCGACGATCCCACACTATCAGCGACATCTCAGCCTGCAACAAAGAAAATTAATATCCCGTTACCAGAGGACGACATCAGCCATACTGCACTACTGGAACAAACAGATAGCTCCCCAATCCAATCAGAGCTGAAACATACTTTGAAATCACAGCCAGAAGAGAAGGACCTTTTGCAGCAACAGGCACAACAGAAAACCGATTTCAAAACACCGCCAGACGTGCAGCACATCACTGAGTCAGCTAATCGGAAGCCAAAACAAAAAAAAAACATAAACATCGACGAAGCAGTTGAGAAGGTCAGACCGATGTTTGATAACGATCAAGCCAACTTCATCATTAACTTCGACAATTACAAACCCTTCATGAGAAACATAACTTCTAAATCTGACTATATAACCTACGCGCACAACTTTACACAGGATAAAGACGGACTGATTCACCTAATTGCAGCAACCAAACCACACCTGAAGAACTCGAGCTTAAAAAATAAATGTACCCGCATACTAAAAAGTCTGAGCTGCCTATCCACAGATGGCAATACGTCAGAAGGGAGCTCTACCCACTAACACACGAACCCCATGTGAACCCCAATATTAAAGACCGACTAACAACAGCCACTGGCTTCACGAAACAACATAGAAACACCCAGCATGGCGAGCAACAATACAATTATGCAGTGGAACTGCAGAGGCTTTAACAATCACCAAGCCGAACTGGAACAACTATTAGCCACATATTCTCCATCGGTAGCCTGCTTGCAGGAGACGCACTTGCGGCCTGGAGACAAACCAATAATAAAGGACTACAGCCTATTCCGATGCGACAATATTGGTGGCAACCGAGCAAGCGGAGGAGTAGCAATCCTAGTGCATACGTCGGTCTCAGCTCTATCAGCCAGAATAGACACACCTCTTCAGATGGTAGCGATATCTGTATTCTTACACGGTCCTCCGAGACTTTCATTAACGATCTGCAACTGCTACCTTCCCCCCAACACTATGGTACATTCGGTAGACCTTCAAAACGCCATATCCCAAATAGTAAGCCCAATGGTCATACTTGGAGATTTCAACGCTCACTCCCCACTATGGGGAGCGGCGTCAACCAACAGACATGGATCAATCATCACTAATATATTAATAGAGTACGATTTGTGTACCCTGGTCCCACCTGACCACACACATTTCAACCTCTCCCATAACACCTTCTCGACTATTGACTTAGCACTGGTATTCCCATTACTCCTCCCGAAACTTAAGTCTTTTATCCATGACGACCTTTGCTCCAGTGATCATTTCCCAGTATTCCTACAGTTCGCGGGATACCATCCATCACCGCTAATTCCAAGACCCCCACGATTTTTGTTCCACAAGGCGGACTGGGCGGCATACGAGGCCGGAATCAAAATCCCAGCTCCTAGCGAGTCCCTATCAGACAATTTAAGCACGTTTCTTAATGCCATTCTAAACACCGCCTGCTTATCAATACCCATCTCTCACAATTCCCGAGCTAAGAGAGTACCATGGTGGTGCAAAGAGATTCATACCGCAATCCAACAGCGCAAACGAGCACTCAGAAAGTATAAAACGTCTCGGTCGCTACCTGACTTAATAGCCTTCAAAAAGTCCCGAGCTCTTGCCCGTGCTCTTATTCGCGACAAAAAACAAGAATGCTGGGAACAGTTTATCGCATCGATCTCTTCGTCAACGTCAAATAGGACCATGTGGAACAAAATAAAATCCATCAGCGGAATCAACAGCGCCCCAAAACGCGTTCAACTCAGAATCAATGGCAGCCAGATAACGGATGAAGCGGACGTCGCCAAAGCCTTTGCCAGCTACTTTGCCGCAGCATCGTCGTCAGAAAAGTACCCTCCCGCCTTCCGCATCATGAAACACCAAGCAGAGCAACAGCCAGTGCACTTCCCGTCCGAATCCAACGAAACATACAACAGTAACTTTACCATCTCAGAATTAAATTTCCAACTCAACCACCACACATCCAACACTGCCCCTGGCCCCGACTGTATCCACCCGTATATGCTAAAGTATCTCCCAATTTCCGGCAAACATTTTCTCCTACATATATTCAACCAAATCTGGAATTCCGGAAACATTCCGGCACAATGGAAATCAGCCAATATCATTCCAATACTAAAGGAAAATAAAGATCCTACTCTTCCCGAAAGTTACCGTCCTATTTCATTGCTTAGTGTCATTTCCAAAACGATGGAGAAGATGGTTAATAGGCGCCTCATGTTTTTCCTAGAACAAAAATGTCTTCTATCTCCTAACCAAGCCGGCGGGCGAGAGGCAAGATCGACAGTCAGCCAGCTACTTAGCCTGCAAAGGCAGATTTTATCGGCGTTTCATCGCCAACAGCACCTCTACGCAGTATTTTTCGATTTAGAAAAAGCATTTGACCGCCTGTGGCGTCATGGCTTACTACTAAAACTGCGAACAGCGGGAATCGCCGGAAAATTGGGTAAATACCTACACAGCTTCTTAGACAATAGAACGATCCAAGTTACGACTGGTTCGTCAACGTCTGAACTGATGCTGTTGGAAAATGGTGTGCCACAAGGCTCTGCTTTAAGCGCAACCTTGTTCATATATTATATCAATGATATAACTGACTGCCTTGCCGTCCCAGTAACGTCCCGGCTCTACGTTAATGACCTGAATATATCCTTATCGTCCAACCATCCTATAAACGCTCAAAATATCCTCCAAAAATCCATTGAAAATTTACAAAAGTGGTCCAATGATAACGGTCTGACCTTTTCCTTAACAAAAACAATATATGTTGATTTCCACAGGGGTCGCCAAAACCCACTTCCCAGCGTATTCTTGAGTCTAAATGGTTTTCCTATCCCAAATCGTCCATCAGTCAAGTTTCTAGGCCTAATATTTGATAAAAAACTTTCCTGGCGCTCTCACATAGCTGAGCTCAAAACCAAGTGCCTAAAATCCTTGTCTATCCTGAAATATCTATCAAATTACAAGTACAATATAAACCCAAAATTACTTCTTACAATCTACAGATCGATTATCCTTTCACGAATTAATTACGGGTGCCAGGTGTACTCCTCAGCCGCTAAAAGTGTGCTAAGATCCTTAGATCCTATACATTCTGCTGCCCTCCGGTCTATCCTTTCTGCTCATCCCTCTTCTCCGGTTATAAGTTTGTATGCACTGGCAGGTTGTCCCCCGCTGTCCTACTATAGGAAGTACTATAACTTTAAAGAAATGAGCACCCTCCTTAGTAGTATCAAAACCCCGACAATATCTCCTAATATGAGGTTTGGGAATGACCCAGTGCCCGAACTTTTTTCGGTTATGGGTCGTTTCCAGATCTTTTCAATCCCAAGAACTCTGCCAGACTTCGCAGCAACCGCACCACCTTGGAGTCAGCCAATCACAAACATCAACATATCGCTGACAAAATTTAACAAAGCTCAATACCCCCCAAACATAGCACAAATAGAAACAAATATCATAGCGAGCTACACAGACCATGCATGCCTCTACACAGATGGAGCGAAGGCAATAGGTTATCAGTCACCGGCGGCATGCTCCTTCGAAGTCTCAGGGGCAGCAGAGTCAGTTAGACTGCACGATTGCTGTACAGCACTGGACGCTGAAATATACGCGATAGTCTTTTGCATCCAACACTATACCGATAGCAACCCCCAATCCCAAAAGGCCCTACTCATAACTGACTCTCTAAACTCCCTTCAACTCATCTCGGGGATTAAATCCAACAACCCTTTGGTAAGGAAAGTACATTACCTATTATACAGGTTATCACATTTAAACTCCGAAATGTCCTTCCTATGGGTGCCGGCTCATGTTGGGATTCCAGGCAATGAGCGTGTCAATCGAGCAGCTCAGGCGACATTGTTCTCTCCAATGCCACACAACCCCCCTCTTCCCCCTACATTGGCTCATTTATTTATGCAGCAAACTGGAGAAGAATGGCAACAGGAATGGAGATCTTCAAGTACATTTCTCCGAAGCATAAAAACAACCACGGAGCCTTGGTGGCCCACAGACGGAGTTTCCCGCAGAGATTTTTCTGTCCTGAATCGTCTCCGAATAGGACATACAACCCTCTCGCACGGCTACATATTCACGAGCCAGGAACCCCCAAATGTCTGCCCCTTTTGTAGTCAACCGAGCGCCCCATCCACCAATCACCTACTTCTCGAATGTCCCTCTTTTGCAGTACCACGATCCATGCACTTCACCACTTCCTCTACTTCTACGATACTGTCAAATGCTCCGCTCGCGGTCGCAGCTGTATTAGCTTACATGCGGAGCAGCGATTTGTACTATCGCGTTTAATCCCCTTAAGTAGGCTCCATGTGTTGTAATAGCCCCAGTAGTTAAACACGGCACATGGAAACCCTCATACACAATCTTAGGGGGAAAAAAAAAAAAAAAAAAAAATATAGGCCAAATTTTTTTAACGTTCAATTTATAACAGGGCACGGTCTACTTAAGGTATATTTACATAAATTTAAGATATCTGAGTCTGACAACTGTGTAATATGTAATTTTAGAGATGATGTTTTTTATATCCTACAAGGATGCAATTATAATAATAATAATATACTCGGTAATTATGATATAACACAACTTGTTCGAAATTATTTTAATGAATTTAATAAATTTACAATAGAAGAAATAAAATTCTGGAAAAATAATGTATATTTATATTAAGTAAATAGTAAAAATATATGTAGATATTGTAAAAAAAAAAAACAACAACTGTAAAATGGTAATTAATATAATACCGGAAATACTTAATTGGATGGGTTATATTAATTCCGTTATTATAATGAATGAATATTTTTATTAAATAAATGTACCGTACCCGAAGTTTCGGGAATAGGGGAAAAAAAAAAAAAGTCTATATATACATACCAACGCATACACAGACACACGTATCTCGTCGTAGAGAGGCTAATTGAACCGCCAAATGGTAGTGTCTTCTACAATCAGTAATGGAAGAGCGATTTCAATGGAATCTTTCATTTTTTCGCAAAACACTGACACCACAGGTAGTTCAGAAACTGCAACCGGTTAAAAATAGCCAATTAGAGGTAATAGGGGGAACAACTATCTCTTTGCCATGCTGAGTTTATATCGTATCTCAAAAATTTAAGAAACCCGATAATCAATGTGTTAATTTTTCGTATGATTATCTTTTCACGTTCATCATTACGAAATAGATATTTAACAATATGTTCTCTTTCCGAATTGGCTTCTATGTTTCGGTTTATCAACATTCCAGACAATGTAATAGTTATTTCGAACAGAGATAACATATATTTCTATTAACATAAACTGTTTTTTTTTTTTTTTGTTGTATATATACATATATTTTATAGCATATGCATTACTTTGAGGATTCTGCCAAGCTATGTAGCTTGTCGGCAGGGTCCTAGAAATCAACAACTCTTTATTTAGCTAATATCGTACAATTGTTGCTGTATTTAACTTGTCTGATACATGTTACAGATGTCGGTAATACTTCTATTTAATGTATACTCTATGACCCACATACATATAACCCATACGCACTCTCAGTATATACTCTGTAATCACAGTTGTCCCATACCTGTCCATATATAACCCCACACACCTATCGACACCTCGCATTACTAACTGTAACTAACAAATACACTCTCGATGAGGTAACCGTGATTATTTGTTTAAAGCGTAATATTTTTATGAGTAATCCATTTTTTTATTTTTAATTTGGTTATTTTTTTGGTAAGCGGTAGTCGCTTGATGTATTCTTCTAATGTGTTTAATAATTCGCAAAGTATGTTTATTTTGATATTATTTTCACGATTATTGAAGTGGCTAATTTTATGATTTTTATTAAGTCGTATCTTCTCTTCTTCAGGTGCCGTACGCTACATTGGCGATCACTATCCAACTTGTCTACGTAATTCGCCGATCTCCTCCAATCGGAAAAAATTTTCCGCGTCTCTAGTTCCAGTCCATTGACGTAGGTCTCCGAGCCATGAGTGTTGTTTCCGTCCGATTCCTCGTTTACCTTAAATTCTGCCAGTTATCATTAGTTTCGGAATTACATATTTTTCTCCTCGAAGGATATGTCTCAAATAGGCAATTTTCCCAGATTTGATAGTCTCCAGGATTTCTCGTTCTACGTCGGCACGTTTCATTATTCCGAAATTCGAGACCTTCTCTATGCATCGTATGCGTAGCATTCTCAGCATTTAACCACATTTCGCAAGCCTCCAGACACGTACAAAAACTAGAAACATTAGACTGTACAGTAAAAAAACAGTGGAAGGTAACGAAGCCGTATTAATGCTTTAGAAGGTAAATTATCGGCTAGTGCGGTGCAGAATGCTTCGGTGGCTATTCGTTAAATGTCGCAGCTCTTTACTCATATTTTAATCGGATTAGACAACGATTGTGCTAATCTCTTCAGATTGTTCATTGATTTGATTAAAATTTTTTCGGCAAGGTTTAAGTGAGGATTCCGAGACAACTTAGAATCTAGGAGCAGGCCAAAGTGCTGCACCGACGAATCGCCGGAAAAAGGGACGCCGTGAGACTGATATTCGCCATATGCGGACATTAGAAATTCGGCAGAAATGCATCGTGTTAGTTTTGCTACTTAAGATAATCCGTTATCAGATCATCAAATGGATAATTGGTCTGGACATTCTTCAGCGAATACATTTCGGCAGCTCACAAAATGGTCAGATTATCGACAAACAGTAGGCTTTGCACTAGAATATGAATAGTATCCATAAGTCCGTAATGACAACGTTGAAAAGTATCGGACTCAACATTTCGAGCCCTGTGGAATTCCATTCATCAAACCGTTTCGTTTCGAAATATTCCCGAAATTTATGCGGTTTATACGATTAGGCAACATCACACTTTCTTCGTTTTTAAGCAGGTTTTTAATTTAAATCGCCCGAAAGAAATCACGCTAAAAGCCTAAAATATCGTTTGAAAAAAAAAGTAATTTTCTTAAAATACTTATCTTTAATTACAATCGCTATACACATAGTTGTTTTCTTATATTAATGGCTATGCCATTTTTACGCCATGGGTCATCAGAAAAAGTGTCCTGTTACGAAATGTGTCCAATATATAAGACTTTAATGCGATATTAGCGCTCATGTACCCCCGGGTGATCAGTGAAAAAGTTTACTCTTCTATAAGAATTATAGGAGAACTAGACCTGGTGGTGAAGGTGGCTTGCCCCATTCCGAGGCCCGAAGGGGGCGAGTTTATTATATATATATATATATACATAACTCGGCCATTTTGGCCTCGCAAGGGGCTGTGCCCCTTGACCCTTCTTGCTTTCATTTCTGTCGCTTTCTATTCCATACTTTGTATAATATGATTAAAATTTACAACGTAATTATTACTGCCATCAACACAAAAATAATAACATAATCACAAAAAAAAAATGGACTGCTACTAAATACGTAGCAAAAAGTTATGCACTCATCTGCTTTATTTTAATGTTTATATAGTATTTTTTTTAAATTATCGACTTATTCGGTTGTGATAAGAATTGTGTGATAGCGTTAAACTAGACGATGTGTTCGCCGCCAGCTGTTATCTCGGATACAGACAACTTTGGCAAGTTATTTTTGTTATCTGCTGTATTGTTATCTATAATCGATTCGTACCGCTTTTATTTATTACCAGCTCTACCGCTGATAAATAGATGGCATTACATCAACTAACTAATATTAAAAATAAGGATTCTCTGTTCCAAGAAAATTTTAAAAGATCGCAAAATGAACGAACTTTATACACGGCTTGGAAAAATTCTGTTAATGAAAATAAACAGTTAAATATGCAAATAAGTCAGCTGCCAGAGGCTATTGAAAACTTACTGAATGAGGTTTCAAATTTAAAAAATAAATCTGTGTCGGATCATGTTAGAGTCAGGAGAACCAAACATATCATACTGATGAAAAAGATTTGACAAAAGAAATTGAATGGATTAGGGTTAAAAATATAACTAATAGAAAAAAAAGAAGAAAGTTAGACATGTCACTTTTTCCTCTTCAGACATAAAGTACTGATAACCAGCAAGAGAAAGGGAAAAAAATGTTTGTCCCTCCTCCAATTGTTGTTCAAGGGATCAAAGATTATGATGAATATCATAAACTGTTGAAAAATCACCTACCTAATGCCCAATATAGTGTGAAACTATTAGGTAGTGAAAGCACTAAATTTAATACACCAGATAGTGACGCATACAGAAGTTCGACGAAATTTCTTGAGGAAAAAGAATACTTATGGCATTCTTATGAAAACAAACAGGATAGACCAATTAGAGTTATGGCTAAGAACCTACATTACACATGCACAGGGGAAAGAATTGTGGCCGATTTAAAAAGCCAAGGATATAAAATCATCCAAGCGGTAAATAAATTAAAATGGAGAACCAAACAGCCATTAAATATGTTTATATTAGCATTTGATGCTCAAAAAAATGTTGAAAAAATATTTAAAATTTCGTATAGATTAAGATGCAGAGTAGAAATCCATCCATTAATAGTTTCAAAACTAATACCACAATGCAAAAGGTGTCAAGGTTTTAATCATACTCAGAAACACTGCCACAGGGACCACCCAAGATGTGTTAAGTGTGCTGAACATCATTTAATAGCAGATTGTAAGAAAACAATTAATGAAACACCTAAATGCGTGCATTATGGAGGGGATCATCCAGCAGATTATCGTGGTTGTACAATAGCAAAAGAAATACAAAAATTAAAAGACAACAAAATGAATAAAACTAAAATGCAACAAAAGTCGAAGACGATTACTGAAAAACATCAAGAAAACTTATCAAGAAAACACGTGGCTACACATCACAGCAAATCAGAGAAGACCAATAAGTAGTAAGTAAAAACACAAGTAATGCTATTGTAGTACAACAAGAGAATGACATTTTGGTTTGCAATTAATAATAGAAAAATTAAACAAACAAGAAGCTTCTCAATTGAGCAGAGATTAAAGAAAATAGAAATTAGCATTAAGGGGGCTGCACCCAGAATTAAAAAGAAAACAGGGAACTAAAAGTTCTTACATGGAACGCTAATGGGCTAGTGCGACATCGACATGAATTGCAAATAGTGCTACACAAAGAAAAGATCGATATTTGCCTTAACTCTGAAACGCACTACACAAAACAATCTTACATTAAATTTTCAGGATATAACGTGTACCACACTCCACATCCTGATAATTCAGCAAATGGTGACAGTGCAGTGTCGTTATAAAAGAAACGATCAAGCATTACGAAAAAATTAAATACCAAACAGATGAAATGCAATGTACAATAATAAGCATACAAAATATAAAGTACCAAATTAAGATAACAGCGATATATATAGTCCACCGAAACATACGATTAAAATGGAACACAATATATCGAACTGTTTAATCAAGTTGGAAGTAGGTTTATCATTGGCGGTGACTTTAATGCTTTTCTTTTTTTTTTTTCTTCTTTTTTTTTCCACTGTACCAGTCGAGGGACCACAAACAGCGCCAGTATTAATTTTAATATATGTATTATGATGATAGAAATGTGACCAATCCAAAGCCCTCCAGTGAGGGGTTTGGCTTATAATAGTTCACTACAACTTATAAAAAGGGATACAAAGTCTAGAGAAGGACGAAAAGCTACATAAGCAGTACAGCACAATTTTGACCATATGGCCCTTAGGATATAAAAAGCGAATGGGATGGATTTTAATAGAGAACAACATGAGATTAGTACAGCAGCGTGTACAATGTAATATTTAGAGCACAATCGTCATGATAACAGTGCTATTTAGTGTATTTCATAAAAGCTCGGCACGCATTTAGTGTGCAAGAGTGCGAGCACCACAGCAATCGCCTTATGGAACGTTATCCATACGTAGCAAGTCTACTTCTTATGATATCTGACAAAAACTCGAACACCATGGCAATCACTATGTTAAGAGTGACCCATACATGTCAAGTTTATTGTAGAACGTTATCCATACGTAGCAAGTCTACTTCTTATGATATCTGATAAAGATTCGAACACCATGGCAATCACTAAGTTAAGAGTGACCCATACATGTCATGTTTATTTGGGTCAGATGACCTGGATCCCATAGTAACCGTTGCTGTTTGGTCGGACAACAGAGTCCGGTGAAGTAAATACTTGATAAAAGTTTCGAGTCATAATAACTGATGCTAACGTATTTAAAACTAAATGCACTTAAGTTATGGGAAGAGCGTCACGACACCACTTCCTTCTCTTTAACCTTCTTCTCGGATTACCCGGAAGAGTATTTATAAACATGCTACTAACTTTAGGATTGGGATGTAGATTTAGATTTTCAAAAAATTTGCTGTACTGTTGAGTATGAACTGATTTAACAAAAGGAACATGCAGATCTCGATGGAGAGTTAGGTTTGAAACATATTTTGGTGCTGCTGCAATCCCTCGGAGGATAATGGACTGCTGACTCTGAATACGAGCAAGGTTGCTTCTACTTGTATTTCCATATAGTTCTAGGCCATACCTCCACACCGGAGCTATAATCATCAAGTAGATAGATCTTTTTAACCTTATACTTAATTTAGATTTATTGCCTATCAGCGAGGATAGCTTTTTAGTGTGTGCGATTAGCTTTCTCCGTATTTGTGCAACGTGGAAGCGCCACGTAAGGCGACGGTCAAGGTACATGCCTAGATACTTGACTGTGTCTACCTGTTTGAGCTCTACATTGTTTATTTGTAATTTAGGGCATGTAACGTATCTGTTCGTGAAGGTTATGTGCTGACATTTTTCCTCACTAAATTTAATTCCCCATTTTTTGGCCCAGATCATTATCCTGTTTAAATGGTCCTGAACTGCATTATTCGCATATGTACAATTAGTATCTGAGGACAGTATTGCTAATGCTAAAAATACTTATTGGGGTTCTCGTCGTAAAGGTAAAGAGAGCTACTGAATGCAGTTAATGAAGTGACATCAGCAGGAAAATCCACATATTGGACTACAAATCCAAGTAAAATCCCTGACTTAACTGATTTTTATATCGTCAAAAGTATCTCTTCAAATTACATTCGTGTAGCAGATGGATCAGATCTATGTTCAGACCATTCTCCAGTTTTATTAATACTAAGCGATAAGGTAATAAACAAACCTGACAACCCAGCTTTGGGCAATCAACATACAGACTGGGAAAGTTTCAAAATTAAATTAGGAAAAAAAATTAATTTAAGGGTATCATTACGAAGCCCGGAAGAGTTAGGACATTGATCTAGAAAAATTTGTTAAAGACATGCAATATGCAGCTTGGGAATGTACTCCGGTGATTAAGAAAAGAATTAGCGATAATGAGTACTTAAAACTTTTGACTGAAAAAAGAAAGCAAAGAAACAAATGGCATATGACGAGAGACCAAGAGATAAAAATAAATTAAATAGATTAAGTCAGCAACTAAAAAGAGAAATCGAAGAAATTAAGAATCAGGCTATCAAAACATATCTAAGCGGATTAACTAGTGATAGTGGAACTAACCGCTCACTTTGTAAAACTACTAGAAGGATTAAAAGACCGATTATATAGCTATAAAAGACATAGATGACAAATGGGCCAGAAGTAGTAAGCAAAAAGTATTACAATTTTTTCGGTATTTAAAAGGTATTTTTCAACTTAATATGGAACAAAGTGATGAAACGCTTAGTGAAATAAAGCCAAAAATAGAAAGTGAACAATCTTCCAGTGAAGTTAAACACAAAGAGGAAATAATAAAACTAACAACAATGCTTGAAATCAAGAATAATATTAACTCCAGAAACTGGATATGACCTTATTACGGGTGAAGTATTAAAGCAGCTACCAAAGAAAGCTATAGTTAACAAATATTATCAACGCAACAGTCAGATTAAAATATGTACCCAGTCTATGGAAGGTAGCTGAGGTAATAATGATACAAAAACCAGGTAAATCACCATATGAAGTGACATCCTACAGGCAAATTTCATTATTACTTGATATGTCGAAATTGTTTGAAAAATTGTTATTGAAAAGGCTGCAACCAATAATAGAAGCGAACAATTTGATACCACAACATCAATTTGGTTTCAGGAAAAAACATTCTACTATCGACCAGTTACATAGAGTAACCCGATGTAATAGAAAAAAGCGCTTGAAGAAAAGAAGGTATATTCCGCAATATTTTTAGATGTTGCACAAGCGTTCGATGAAGTGTGGCATGATGGGCTCACTTGGAAGCTTAAAACAATGTTGCCTTGCCAATTCACCAACATTATCGAATCACATATTCGAGTCAAACAAGAAGACATATATACTGAAATAGGAGAAATAAAAGCTGGTGTGCCGCAAAGAAGTGTATTGGGGCCAATACTGTACCTTCTATACACACCTCTGACTTACCGATAGCTGAAAGCAATGCAGTCACAGCTACGTTTGCTGATGACACGGCGATCCTAGAAGTAGGCAATAATAATGAAGAAGCAACATTTAAACTACAAGCAGCCATCGACAAGGTACAAAACGGGACAAAAAAATGGAGAATTCAAAATGAAAGCAAGTCAATTCATGTCGTTTACACAAACAGAAAAATTACTCAAATTCCAGTATTTATAAAACGGCCAGATAGTGCAATTGAACAACTCAGCTAAGTATTTAGGAATGACATTGGATGAAAAATTAAGGCGGAAAACGCATGTTAAAAAAAATAAAAGGAAAGAACTGGGCATCAGATATAAAGACATGTATCGGTTATTAGGAATAAATTCCGAATTAACAGTGCAAAATAAATGATTACTTTACAATCAAGTGCTAAAACCTGTATGGAGCTATGGAATCGAATTATGGGCGTGTACCTACCAAAAATTCCAATATCCAGATTATACAACGGTTCCAAAATAAATTACTTAAAAATAGTGTTAATGCTCTATAGTACATCAGGAGTTATCTTCACAAGGATTTAAATATTGAGCCAGTAAAAGATATCGTTAAGAAGTTTGCAAAAAAACACAGAGAAAGATTACGCAAGCACGTTAATGCTGAAGCAGCGCAACTTTTGGATCACTCGGATGCGGTTAGAAGACTGAAAAGGACGAAACCATTTCATCTGGTATAATAAAGAAACTCATTGTATAATTCATATTAATTTTCGTAAACTAAGCGACCGCTGCGGGTATGTGTTTAGTAGTATGATAGTATAAGTATCATGTTAAGTTAGCATTAAATTACTGATTAGTCTATAGACTAGATTGTAATGTTAATACATACCCGTTAGGGGTTGTAAAAAAAAAAAAAATAAATAAATGATCACAAAATCCTATCCTAACAATTAACTTTCATTGTATAAAAAAAATTACATTTTTTCGTTACATTCTTTCGTTATATATTTCGTTACATATAATTGTGACATTTTTTATATAACAATCACAAAAATCCTATAAAATATAACAAACGTTACATAAAATTTGGACATTTTTTGGGACATTTTTTGTTATATAAAATTGAGACATTTTTTCTAATGGGGGGGGGGGGTGTAATTAATATATGCATAAACGTACATTTATAAAAATATTATTTTTCGCATTTATAATATTATTTGTAACATATATTCACACGAGTACTGATTTATTTTACCATCCAAAAATCCCACAAATTTCGGGAATATTTCGAAGCGAAACGGCTCTTCATTGGAAGTATTTTAGACTACTGTATGTCACAACAGGGGAAAAAAAGTCGATTCGGATTGTTGGAAGCAAGTTATCCGTCCGGGCTGTACACAAATGCAGCATAATCGCATCGCCGGCGACAAATTAATTAATAGCGAAATGAATTTAAATAGAAATAGAAGAGCGTGTGGCAAAGTTGCAAATAAAAAAAGTTTGAAAGGCCTAATATTTGAATGATGTTTACCGGTTGTGTTTTAACTAATTTCTTCACAGCGATTGCGAGTGTCTATTTAAAAATGTATAAAAGCTTACACGCGCGTATATAGTAACAATATCGAAAAAGAGAAAAAAAGGAAAACGGAGTTTGTTGAAATTACAAAATGGCGACGAGGAAATTAGCGAAGTAATATAAGCCGTCCAGTAAAATGGGACAGCAGCTGCGCTAAAATAGAAAATAAAAAAAGAAGGAAGAAGATAAACGAATTAATTAAAGAAGAGATAATAATTAAAGAGCGGTAGCGAGAGATAGGTGAAATTTCGCGTTGAAATGATCAAAAATTCCGAAAAGAAATTTGGCGCTAGATTTGAGAAATAAAACGGGAAATCTGTTGGTTCATTTTTGAGAGTTGTTTCAGAAGTGATAAAGTGTTAAAAACGTAATTAAGAAAAGATTTTGAACCGGCAAGGGATTGTGTGCGAAATAATAACAGTGTCGCTCTTTGTCCGTTATCGTCGCCCTAGCGAGCTGCGTCCTTGTCGCCGCTCTATTGCTGCTATTAAGGGTTGCTGGTCGGCTGGCTAGTCTGTTGTTTGGGGTTGATTAGGAGGCTGAGGAGTTGCGACTTGCGGATGGCTTTACAATTTCGCCCTTACACAGATGATGGCAGTATACGCGAGTCAATCTGCCGAGAAAGAGCTCAATCACTGTTCCGAACCTTTCCCATCTTTCCTAAAATAACGTCGTTCGTTGATTATTACGATTAAAAAAATTCGCAGAACGATATTTTTAAATTTTAACCGCCTTTTTTGTCGTTAGTTTCGTTTGTTTACCTACTTTTTTTTTTATTTTTTATTTTCTTTTTTTATTTTATTTTTTTATTTTTTTCGAATCGTTTTTACGAAACACACTCAACATGTCGGTATTGCTTTCTCCGTTACTCAAAGTAAGTTTTATTAACATTTCTCTTCCTTTTTCACATTTTTTTGTCGCATTTATCACGCAAACTATAGTGTTGATAATAGTTGATGAAAAAATATCGAAGAGGAGATAACGTAAGAGAGATACCGATTTTAATTAACGATTCTAATAATTAATGAATTTAATTATAATATTTATTAATTATTTAATATTTTAAAACGATAACTTTTTGCGTTTGTTCGATTTTGCGCTAACTTCAAGTATGCGATAAACACATATAGAGATACCTCTTCTATTGCGAAAAATATCGCGTTGCGATTTGAAGCAATCTGCCGATTTAAACGCCGTCAAAATTATTCTATATATTTATTAAAAAATTTGTTCATCATCAATTTTGTATATTAATTGAGAAATTTTTAAATCAAAAAAAAAAAAAAAAAAAAAAAAAAAAAATTTATCGCGCTATACACGTAAGAAAATAAAAAGAAACTGCTGGACCGATTTGAATTAAATTTTTTTGACGGAGAAATTTCAAGTTTCATGAGAATGAATTTCGAGTATCTTTCTAGGTGAAGTGTTTTATATTTTCGTTTATTCGTGACCACCAGAGAAAATCTATGTATATCTGGAAAAATGTAAGATTTATTTTTTTATTTCATTTTTATTAGTCCGTAAATTTATTTTAAAACAAAAAATATCGTCATTTTCATTTTCAACAATTTCGAATTATATATTTTCGGCATATTCGATTACGTCGTCAAATGCAGTTTCACTTTTTGAATGAAAAAAAAACAAAAAAAAAAAAAACTGTAAATTTTCATAATTTCCAATTTTTAAATTTTATCACGGGCATGTTTTTTCAAAGAACTTTTTTTTAACAGAAATTTGGAGTAAATCTTGAATTTTCTGTTGTTAATTTCTAAAACCGTAGATGAATGTTATAGTGCCAGTTAAAACTCAATTGATCTATAAAAGGAACAGCGCTTTTTTCATGTCCATCAAGTGAATAGATCATTTTTTATTTGCTCGGTATGTGTCGAATGTTAAAAATTGCGTCTTACCCGAAAAGTAGATCAACGAACATCGAACTCTACTCGTTTCTCTTCATTACCGCCGAGATATCGATTAAGGATTTACGACAATTCTTCGCCTCAAATTTAATCGTGTACGATAAAACTCGTTGCAACTTTACGGTGCTGAGAGGGGGATTAGACAAATTTCAATTCAGTACTCTTTCATATTCTTATAAACGATTTCAAACGGATCTGTTGAGCGGAAGACCAGCATTTCTTCGTTTACGTATGTTTTAAATATCGTACGATTTTGACAACGAAAAATAGTACGACCGTTGAAGATATTTTTAATCAGTCGTTACTACGTTGAATATTTGACCGTTCAAAAATACGTTACATACTTTTCGCATCATCGTCCTCCATCGCCTATCTTCTTTTTTTTTTCGCCCACGTTACATCATCAATTTGATGTAGGCCTCTTCCTTAATCTTCTCCATCGATGTCTATCTTGCACTTCACCAAGTGCGACTGCAATAATATCATTCGTCCATCTTCTGAGTAGTCTCTCTCTCTCTCTCTCTCTCTCTCTCTTTCTCTCTCTCTCTCTCTCTCTCTCTCTCTCTCTCTCTCTCTCTCTCTCTTGTGTGTGTTTCCAGTATATGGTCTCCAATGGATTAGTTCTTTTGTCCACGCCTTCCATCCATTTATCTACCAATGTGGCCGGCCCATTTGTTCAGTGCTTATCTCTATGTCTTCGAATTTTGTTTTATTTCGGATATATTCCATTATAATCGTATCTCGTAGAGCTTTAGGCAAAGTAAAGCTCGTTCCATCCGCCTTTCAGTTTTTCTTAATTTTCCTACGGCTTCCTTCATTATCATAGCATACGTTAGCACCGGAATCACGCACTGGTTAAATATTTTCGCTTTATTTTCTGAACTGATTTTGTGGTGTTGAGTATGCGTTTTATTTTACGGTATGCGATCCAACTGTTTGATATTATCTTTTCCAGGTCTCATCTCTTGTTTTCCGGCTGTGACAACTTCACCCGAAAAATATGTGAACCGGTTTGTTTATACTTCCCGCTGGTATTTGTATTTTGCTATGTGATCATTGTGTCTTTGAATATATTTCATGTACTTTGTTTTCTTCGAATTCATTTATAAACCAGCGTTATTTATCTCCGGTTCTTTTATCATAATTTCTAAATCTTCCTTGGTCGGTGCTATGATATGATCCCAATGTCATCCGCAAATCAAAGGTGTTATAGAGATATTTTCAATTAATGCTTATTCCTTTTTCATCCGATCCATCGATTTTGTCGCATATTACAACGCCGTTGAAATAGTCGTGGTGAGATTGTATCTCCCTGCCCAACTCCTTTTAATATTGGAAATGTAGCGTAGTCATACATTAGTTTGTTGGTAGTGCTCTATGCATTTGCAAATACATCAATACACTCTATACCACTAGCTTTTAGAGCTTCCATAATTGAACGTGTATAAATGGAGTTGAATGCCTCTTTGAAGTCAACAAATTCAAGCTATAACGGTAAGTTGCATTCCTTACATTTCTGTATTAATAAAGTTAGCTATGATCTTACAATACTTTTTTCAAAATCCGGCCTGTTCTATCGGTTGTGTTGTTCTCATCTAATATACGTTCAAATCTGTTTGATATCATTCTCGCGAATAGCTTATAAATCATTGTGATAGAAGGCTGATAAGTCTATTCTAGTTTTCGCTTGTTTCTCTTGTGTAGTAAAATAATAATCGCATTATTCCACGAGGCTGGTATTTGTTTCTCTAGAATCTCTCTCTCTTATAGTGCCATACTTAATTCCTGAGCGTCGGCGACTACTTATTCGTACATCTCAGCTGTACAGACATAAGTATTAGTGTACCAGGCAATTATTATATGTAGTACGAATGTGTACACGCTCAAGACTTCATTCGGAATTGATCGTAGTCGTTTGATTTACATCGTTATTCAAGTGCAGTCCGGTGGTATGTCTGCTGTGTACTGACCTAGCGCGCATATGGTGATATGCTTGTTTGCCTTTGCCTTCCACGTGATTGATTATTAGCACGAGTATTTTATTTTATTTAATTCTTTGTAATAAGTTCTGTCGTCGCCCGGAATCGAACCCGTGACCTCCGTAACGGAAGCCGAGCGCTCTAGCAACTAGGCTATCGCGACGACTTTCTCTAGAATACCACGATTAAACAAAATTGTAATAAGTTTCTTTTACAAGTGTTTCACCGCCGTATTTTAACATTTCCGATGTTATTCCATCTTCACCCGGTGATTTACCACATTTCATTTGTTTAATAGAAAATTGTGTTTCGCGCTCTCTAGAATAGCAGGTGCCGCTGTTTCGTCAGATGTAATGTTATTGTACTTCACGCGGGGTTTTTTTTTTTTTTCGTATCATGGTATAATGATTTATAAAATGTATATAATCGTCCATTGATGTCTATTACCGATATATAAAAAAGGGTTTTTGCCTTTCGCGGATGCGTAATTCTAAATATGAGTATTAGAAATTTTCTTAAAAGAAAAAACTGTTATCGGCACTTCGTAATTACCCAGTTTCTCGGATTCACGTGAACATATTGAAACATATCGAACAATTTAGCGATACCGTTCAAGACAAAAACATGTATGCATATTTTAATTGCGTGAAAGAAACTGACGAATTTAAATTTAAAGTGAAATCGAAAATGTTTAATCGATTAGTGCCAAAAAAAAAAAAAAAAAAAAAAAAAAAAGCGATAATTCCATGTGTTTTATTGTTTGTCTACCGATATAGTCGAAAAATATGCGTATATATTTGTATACTATAGCGCTTATAGCTCCGGCAGTTTGAATAACGGGTTTATAAAAATACGCTTCTACCGGGTTTATTGTAGTTGAAAAAAAACAACAATCAAAGGGATAAGGGGAGTAAGGAAATAATGTTTTTATTTAAAAGCGTACACCGACATGTTTCGGAATTTTTTACTTTCTTACCGGTAGCAATTGAAGTTTGGAAAAAGCGCGGTGGTACTAACATGTAAATATTGCAAAAACATAACGTCAGTAGTGATCTTACTGATAATTGAAACGACAGTGTGTTTTTTTTTTTTTAGATATTAAAACAGTTAATTATTATCGCGAATTAATTGTATTATCGCGTTTATATTAAATAATCGTTTGCTCGCGAACAATTTAAATTCTTTTCGAATAAGTTAATAACAACATAAAGCAATTCGAATATATAATGAAAGATATTTTTCTTTAGCGGTAAATTAACTTTTTTTAAATCGCTACACACCTCCTAACAAGCGCCTACGAAATTTCGATTAAAATCGCTGCTCTCATTCCAACAACCATTTTTTAAAAATTAAAGAATTATCTTTTTTTTTCATATAATAAAGGGCACGTCAGCACAGAACACACCCAACAAAAAACCTAACGAATTACTTACGGACATCGATATTTTTTAATTTCGATACGAATTTAACATCCTTTTTGAACCCTCATTGACCGAAATTTTCAAAAATAAATGAATAACAAAAAGGATCATCTGACTAATGCATTGAAATTATGTGTCCTATTTTTTTCTTTTTAAACGACAAATTCAAAAGTCGTAAAATCTGTGTGTTGCTTTATTCAGCATTCGGAAATTAGTTATGAGTCAATGGCTGTCTGGTACGCCAAAAAAGGGGGAAAAAAAGAAAAAAAAATCATTTGGAAATTACGAATGTTCGTGTTCTCTTGTTCTGCAATTCGTGATGGAGTTGTTGAAATAAATTCTCAAAAATAATTTACCAAAATAACGCGTTTATCAAAGCGCGTCCAATTAGCTTTCCGCCATCAAGCTCGCTAATGTGTGGCACTATTTTATTACATTATCAAACCTTTTTAATTAACCTATTCCTAAATTATCTTAATACGAGACGAAGCCAGGGCCCTGACCGTCTAGACAGATAATTAGTTTTTAACGTATAGCAATATTCATTTTTTTCCACACATACATATTAAAATGCGTGAATATATGTATATTATTTTTTAATGAGAACCAAACTTTTAAAAATGAGAAGCAGGATTAGATTAAGTCGGCTTGCCCAGAATTAAGATTGTTTTATTTGCTGTTATATGTAAAAACACGTCATGCATTCAAAAAAAAAACTAAACGGGTAGAAATTTTTTAAACCACCCGCCGATTAATAAATTTCTGGTACATAAATGTAAAAATGTTTTTTATAGCCTTTTTTTTTTTTTTTTTTATTTCGTTTCTTTTTATTATTTTACGGACCATTTTTAACATCTACGGCCATTAGCGGTCCGATGGAGATTGAGATTTAAATGATGTAACTCGGGGATTATTTTCTTTTAAGATGTCCATGATTAGCATTATCCTGTCTGGTTAGTTTGACAGAGCCATATTTAAGCTAAATATCACATTCCCACAGTAGCCCCTGTAGTCTCTTAGAAAAGAAGTGTCGATATACCCGAAATCCGCACAAAGGGCAGAAAATTTCACTAGCACCGTTTAAGAAATATAGTTGTAAAATAAGCTCGTGCGCCTTAGTCGCAGACGATTTCCCAACCAATAGTCACAGATCACGGTCTCATCGCTAACGGAGACTGGATCGATGTTGACTGTGTGTGCAGAGCAAAAGGTGTAGAAAGGAAGTTTTGACAACACTGCTGTTTAATATAGGACAATGAAAGACTCGACACTTGTTGCGAACTAGGTGGAAAAGATGACCTAGGGCATAACGGAGTGGGCTGGCCGCAGAGGCGGAACCCTTTTATTCGCTGTAATGCCCGAATGACTCTGGGTATCCACAAAAATAAAGTACGCATTATGCGAGAATTTTGTCTGTTAATGGGATATTGGTATGTTACAGAATTTACGCGGCTGCCAGTGTTGAATCTGTCATTGGAAGTATATTCTGAATTGCATGTAATTCCGCGTCTAAAGGAGATCTATTAAAAGAGCGTCAGTTATTTCTGTATTACTTTCTAATGCACTTAGTTAAAAACGTATCTCTAATTTATTGATTTTGCTCCCCATTCGTGTAGCAGTGTGCATAATTCTGGTATTTTACGATTACATCTGAAGTGTATTTAGACGTAAGGTGCTAGTTGTAATAATGAAAAATTGAAAGATTTATCAATAAGGACTGCTGGTGTAACTGCCGGAATTTCGAGGCTGTGCTCGAAGTTTTACTTCTGTAGGGAACCGTACCAAGCAGGTTGTGGACATTAGGCGGGAAATTCTGCATTTTCTATAGGTTATTTCTATTGCAAACTTGTTCTTTTTTTCTCCTTTCTCTGTGCCTAGCTTTCGCCGTCTGGCCATTCAACACAAATTGTGGTTCCCATAACGGGATTCGTACTCGGGCCTCCTGAGCGAAAACCAGGTATCCTAACCACTAGACCACAGAGGCGGGGGGGGGCTGCAAACTTGTTAGAAATATTAAAATTCTTCTCTTTAATTTTCTGTTTAATAGCTACTATTTTTATAAAGACCGTTTTTAATTTATTTTCGAATCGCTTAATTTTTGTCCAATTGTTATCGCTTTATATAACATTAATTCAATTGGAATAATTTTATTTCGTTATCATTAGTTTTATAAGCAATTATAAATCTTTCGTCAAATGTAAAACAGCGAAACATCTCGTAGTTGTTACAAATCCGTATTGTTCGAAATTTAAAATTTACCGTCGAAGTTATTAAGTTTGTTAATTTTTAAATTATATTTTGCAAGGAATGTTTCTGTTTCATCATATTATTATGGCATATTTTATTTTAGTCGTCAATAATTGCTTTTAAACAGTTTCATCAAGTTTATTTTAGTATTCTCATTCTACTTTCCATTATTACCTTCGTTCTTCGTTACTTAATCATATGCAGTCGAGCGCTAGTTTTGTTTTCGTAGCGTGACAGATTTATGTATAGAGATATACGTGTGCGGAGGCTCTTTTAGTACTGGCGTCCTCCTCGGGAATAAATAATCGCATTGGTAACGAATATGTCATCAAAACCGACGGCGCATCGATAAATTTCTCCAGCGCTGCCGATAATAAAGTCAATAATCGGATTAACAAGGAGTCGCTCAAGCGATTAGTGCGCCACGATATCCGGTACGGATTCTATTACTACTGCCCCATTTAAATGGGACGACGAGTCGCTTCTTTAATGACTTACATATATACATCCCCTTGATAAGTTTTCTTTCCCCGTCTATTCTTATATTTCGTACGCTGTAGTGACGCTATTATTGCAATTTTGTTCAGATTTACATCATTATTAGCGATTTTACCTACTTTTTCTTTCTCTCCCAGAATTATAGTAAAATTTCGTGTATAATTTTCCCCGATTTTTGTTAATAGTATGTGTTTTTCTTACTTCGGTTTGATGATTCCTCAAGTTTATTTTCCTACCGACTTATTAACACAGGTCGGCTTTACAAGAACAAACGCGCGATATATTACGGTTTTTTTTTCGTTTTTTCCAACTCAAGTTCCTGATTTTCATCGTTAATAGTTATGTTACTGCAATCCGAATCCGACGTGGTCAGTTTAAATTTTTTACTTATTCCGTTTCGGGTTGCGCTAAATTATTTATGGTTGTGTTTCGACTTTTTTCCTTTTTTCTTGTACAATCTTCGCTCGCTTTTTTTATTAAATACGTACTTTAGTCGGCGGCAGTTAAAATTTGATTAAATTCTAATCGTTCAATAGTTTTTGATACCTAGACGCTTCATGTGAAACGTAGAAAATTTAATAGTGGCGAGCGAGTGTAATACATTGAATAATCTCCATTTGGAGAAGTTAATTTTCATACATCCAACCCTGGATATGTTTTCCTCAAATGTGCAACATTATGTTATCTTAATCTTCTAAAAATAATAAATCGTGTCTAACTATACCGATCTCTCTCTGCTAGGTGTCATCCGATCACGGTCATCTTATTTTGTCTCGAAGTACATCAGTCCCCCAAAAAAACCCTCATAAGCTTATCCTCGATATTAAAGAAGATAATTTGAGATACTTACTGTAATAATATCTCCTCGTTAAAAGGTACGTGGAAATTGCAGCTTCGTCTCGATAGAACTATATTTAATGATCGAATTATAAAAGCGCGTGTCTAATCGCAGTACCTTTTAACCGTTCTAAGTGCATATTTGATTTATTGCTTCCTAACGGCATAACATGTTTCGTCAAAAATCCGAATGTAAAAATATCAGACACTTGAAATATTTCGTCAAGTTAGTTGAAAAATGTTAATGACTCGGAGTAAATTGCCCGAATTTAATCGATCTTCGTAGAAAATAACCGAAACATTTATAAAACAATTGCTACCGTTTTCTCCATTGATTAGTGTATTCTGATTAGAAGTTTTTCCAACGAATATAAATTCGATCTGAAGTTTTTCTCCTTCTTCTTCTTCTTATTCAATCCTTTTGACGCCATTATCTCCAAGATTCTTCCACCGTTGTCTATTCCGAGCCTCGTGTGGTACTGAGGGCATTCGTTTTCTGTACTTTTCAACTTTATCAGGTGTTCGATCTCACCTTCCCACGAAGACCGAATTCGTGTTGTAAAGGAGGTGAAGTCTGCTTTACGAAATTTCTTAATAAATAAAATTAATAAAAAGGTTGTTTAATTAATGTAATAATCTTCCACTCCAGAAAACAAGAAAAAAGAAATTGTCCCGAAGAAAAAGTGCTATAAAATTAAATGAAAGTAAACACAATTTACTTTGGTCTCGTTTCGATTGTAATAATTAAGATTTTCCCTAGAACAACTGTTGTCTATGCTATAATCGTTAATTTCGTACTATTATTTTGGTATAATGTGGAAATTATCTATAATTATTTCCGCGTACAGAATCCTGGTAGAATTAGTCCACGTAATTTTTTACGCATATAATTATAAATTCACGAATACCTCTTCTTAATTATTTAAATAAAAGCGCGGAATTTCCAGATTAAATAATTTCTATATACTAACGGCAACATTTCGATTCTTCATCACCTCGGATTACATGTATTCAACGTGATATAAATCTTTCGATTGATTAATTACGTCAGCGATAATGATAATATTAATAAATAATTTGTTCCTTTTGGCCACTGAAAAGTCCTGTACGACTCTATTATGGTGCTTCTTGAGTTCATTACTATCGGCGATGTGACACCATTATGCGCGTACTGATACTCTCTTATAAAAGAAAAAAATCAAAGCGAACCTGTTCCTTCGCAAATCCGAAAACGAAAATTTGAAATATAAAACTTTTAATCTTCAGAAATGTGCCCCGTATTATCGAATTCAGTTGGATTAGTAATAGTAAAAATAATATTTCAGCGAACAATCTTCAGTTTATTAGAACAATAAATGTAAACTAAACGATGTAATCTGTGCTGTAATAAGAAAAAAAAAAAAAAAAAATGATGATCGAAAAAATTAAGTAAAACATTTATTCCAATGTGCTGAATACTTTGTCAAAAAGGAAAATGACTCCTCGGAGATATTCGAACAATATTAATATTATAATGAAAGGCTTAACGAAAAATAAACACGAGATTACTTTTACATATAAATATATAGACTTTTAAAATGCATTAAGCTTTCGAAAATCAGTTAGAAATCGGGGAACTTTATTAAAAGTTTTCTCAATAAAAATTAAACTCCCCCCAATTTACTTCTCTTTTGGGTAAAAAAGAATCCAAAAGAAAAAAACGAAACACCGTGTTCCAGATTTTTTTTTAGAACTATTGCAGTGCAGATTTATATATATATATATATATATATATATATATATATATATATATAATACAAAGGAAAAGAGTACAATAAAATAAAAACATACAGCGTTTGCACAAGGGAAGGTGTAATCTTAGAAGTACTTTGTCTGGTACTTAATATAGCGCGCGGAATTTATCGGAAAAAAGAACATACAAAAAAAGCAAAAGAATGGCTAACCTTTTTTGTTAAAGATATCAGTTACGTAAAAAAAAAAAATAACGTGCGTCTTATTATCAGCGACTGTACACAACTTTATTTCTTGTTCATTTAAGCTTAAACGTGCTCACGGATTACAGTGCTTCAAGTAATCAAATGCTGTTCGAATTTTCACTCTCCATTGCTCTCACTCGAGTGGTTGAAAATTGTTCTCCATAAAGAACCAAGTTTTACAAAACTGAATTTATGGAATGGTCTAGATGGTTTAATACTTTTTCTTTTTTTTTTTTTTTTTTATTGGTTAACTTTACTGCTTCTGTAAGTCAAATAAGTACAATTTAACAGAAATCGCGCATTTCTCTGTTAATTTTCTGAGCCCCATTAAGAAATAAAAGCAATAATTTATATTATCTTTTTCTATTTTTTGACCTTTTTCACGTTATCAGTATCAAAAAAAAAAAAAAAAGAAAACCAATTTTTTGGAATATTTTTTTCGAAGACTCCTTGGAAAACTTGGGACAATAATATACGAATGATAACACTTTTCCGAAAATTAAATATTAAAATTTTGAACTCCACAGTCATCTTTACTGAATCTTTTAAAATCAAGATTAGTCGTTCCACAGTGTAACACGACATTTGGTGAAGATCCCGAGGAATTAGCATTATTGTAAGTATATTCCAGGAAGATACTTAACAAATATCTCCATACCGGTGATGATTTTCAGATAAACTTTAAGTGTAATTTGGGTAACTCGTAGTAGACTAATTAAAATTCTTCCGTGAATGTGTAACGAATAATGTGTTTTATGATTAAATCTCACCGTTACAATCAGAATTAGCGGAGGGAAAATCCCTTGTTGATATGTACAAAATAATCTGTTTTTTTGTTGTTTTTTTTCTTTTTTCGTTCTTCTATTTTTTATGAATTACTCTGATTGAAATAATAGAAATAACAAAGAACAAAAAACAAAAAAAATTTAACCTCGGCGGCTTTTTACAAAAAACCTTCTTTACATCCCGCACAAGTTAAACGTTTTCTACACTTTCGTCAAATCGCATCGTTTAACCGGTCATCTTTTTTAATCCTTAAAGAGCTGTTTTTGAAGATTGCACAAAGGAAACGGAAAAATTCCGAGAAGTAAATGTAATTACAGACAACCGGTTCAAAGAAGAGAAAAATCACTTATGGCACACGTGATGTTCTGTTAATCTGTTGGAAAGAAATGAAAGTCAAACATTGCCATGTTCATCAAAGTGATTAAGCAAAATTTACAGGAACATATCAAAATAGTATATTAAATTTTCCTGGAATTCATATCAATTTATCCTCTTCTAAGCGAAATAATCATAAAAAGAGATTACCGGACAAACGCATTTTTTTTTATTCAGAAATTACCACTAAATCATTTTCAATTAAACGGGATAGGCTTTATTTCGTTAAATAGTCGGCTATGGAATAATAGAACCCGTGGTGATTTAGTTTCTGTCCGCATTAAAGACCGTCAATAAGTTATTCGAGGGGCAAGTTTCGGTACTGTAAAGATACAAATTATTTCAAAACTGTAGTAATGTGAACGATAAATACAAGTTCTTATTTTTTGCGGAGCTTTTTAGATGCCAATCCACACAACAAAAACAAACTTAAAAATCAGTCATTTATTTTTTTACATGTTTCGATTTACTTACTTTATGATAAATTTTGTGCAATATTTGTCACTTTTTTAATCGTTTTTATTTTAGCTTTGACCACCGCGCTATTTTCTAGTTTTAAAATGTACAATATATTAGAAGATCGCTATTATTTATTAAATTTTGTTAAACTTCAACTCTTTTTAGTGTAGATACAAGTCCCCAGCTAGCTTCAATATGCGCATTTATAATAATAATAATAATAATAATAATAATAATAATTGATTAATAATCATAAAATACGGTGGTCAAAAGAGGATGCACACAAATATAGACCAGCGAAAGAGCCGAGCACTGTTTATTCTTACACCTACCCTCACCTTCACGTGGTGACCGCTATTAGCCGCGAGGCATAAGCTTGTAGGAGACAAATGAGGGTGGTGTGAAGCGAGACAAAACAGCATTATCACCCCCGCTTCTGCAATAAAGGAAAGGAAATTATGAAAAATAAGAATAGCAATAGCACAACTAGTAATAAACATAACTGTAGAAAAAAAGCACATACATTAATATTAAAGAAATGAATATAAAACGTTTGACAATTACTAAACTGTACATGATTGTGTATATATTTAGTTATAGAAACATATATATTTATTTATATGTATATTAACTCTACTTCCGCGTAAATTTGTTTATTTTTGTTAAAGTACCATTGAATTGTTTATATATACATACATACATATATACATACATACACATATATATATATATATATTTAGCATACTCGCTATTACATACACACTTGGTGACCGAGAGGACTAGTTTTTCATCCCCCTTTAACCCTTTAACTTAAGTATACTTGGCAAGGAACTATCCTAGTTACCTTGCCCCTTTATATACACTATAATATAAAATATACTTAATCCATCCACTTGTTGGAATTAGGGAGAAAAAAAAAAGCCCTGGCAGCAGGGGTAAAATGCATCTCTCAACTTGTCTGGCCAGTACGGGAGATTAGGCTATTTTTCCCCAGAGTGATAGTAAGAAATAAAAAAGGCCGTAGCAGCCAATGCCATAATGGGCATCATGATTTACAAAGGTTCTCTCACCACCGCCTAGTAAAAATATACAGTGGTAGCCTATAGAAGAAAAAATAAACGGCTGGAAGGAAGACCGTTAACCAGCTGGGAAGACGATATAATAAAAATCGCTGGCGAGAAAAATTGGATCAAGAAGGCGCAAGACCGGATTGAGTGGAAAAAGCAGGGGAAACCAGCAGTGGACTGCTATAGGCTAAATCGAAATCGAAAATAATCATAAAATACAACCTTATATATTTGGTAATTTTTGCCTATCCTGGTGTGCTATTGATGGTAAGAAGTAATTTTGTAATTTTGTTTTTAATTTCTCCGGGTTCCGTATACACAAGTCTTATTCTTTCTTTTTTTTTGATGGGAAGGTCTGTAAAGTTGTATCTTTAATTTGTCCGACATTAATCCATTTGAACATTTCCATTTTCGAAAAGAAAAAAAAAAAGAGAAAAAAAAACATTTTAAAAATGAAAACTTAATATTTGGAAAGGTAAATCTTTAATGAGTTTTTATAAAACATTAGATAAACGAAATCTTACGACAATTTAAAAAGCTTAGTTCTACACCATAACAGTTTAGTGGTTTTTACATGAGAACTTTTTAATATCATTTTTCATCCATTAAACTTAGGAGGGCAAAGGAATCATAGAGGAACTATTAGAAATAGAATTTAAATCGTACAGTTTAATTTGGTAAAATTTTATTCGATACGCCTCGGACACAAGATTAAAAAGGAATTTGGAGATTAGATATTTTTATATTTGCACCAGAATTTATGAAAATAACCTGGTTAAAGCGAAACTTTCGACGCAAAATTTATTATACCATTTATATGTACATATATATATATATATTGTTTGTTGACGTAGTCAATCAGTCATTACTGAGTTGAACAGATGCGTGCGAATAATTTGTCGCAGACATTGGCTTAATTAGCATTACCATCAGAAATGTTCGTGCGCGTGGTAGCTAAAGAGCTCCATGACGAACGAATTTCCAAAGGTATGTACATCGAATTTTATAACCGTCATAGAATATGAAGGGTAGAAAATACTTGCAGAGCTTGACGGCTGGGGACACCGATGTACGTGCGTGTAGGTATGCGCGCATATTGTACATATATAAGCAACATAGTTGCAGAGACGGTGATGATGATTCGGGGAAAAAGTTGAGCAATAATATGAGTAGCGATCAACGCGACGGCATTAATTAACTTAATTTCAGCTTCCTTCCCAGCTACCATTTTTACTTTAATTAATCTTCAGAATTTCTCACCCTTCTAGGCGCTGCGAAATATATATCGTAATTAGTCCTCTAATTTAGGGAAAACTAAGTAATTTGTTTTTCTTTTTTGCATTTCATTCTCGTTCGAGTTAATTTTTATTCGATACGATACATTTTTCATGCCCGTAGCAATGTGAAATTCGCCGATGCATTAACAATATCCTGTAATTTTATATTTTTGCATGCCTACACGCACACACACACACACACACGTACACATATACATATGTATTAATGTGCATAGCGTTTTTCGTTATTTAAAAATCCGGTTACATTTTTACATTACACGAGTGAGTTATGGAATTTGGTTCTATCTATCCTCCACAGGTGATGTCATAAAACGCCTACAGTTAGGCTATACAAAATCGGTAAATTAAGAAAAAAAGAACGTACTCAATTAAAACCGAAACTTTTCTAAGAACTTTAGAACGCTATTCTGGCTTAAATTTTTCCCCGAATCATCAGCACCATCTGCAACTGTGCATTACTATACTGCTTAAGTATGTACGATATGGCCGCATATACCTATAGTCTGTCAAGCGAAAGAAGTCCCTTTGTAGAACAACCGAAACGCGATGACGTCACGAAATCAGTGTCAGTCCATCGCGGATCACATGTAACACTTATTCTGTTAACACCACCTGATCCGTCCGGATTAAAACAGATCGGAAAAAAAGAGCGAAAGAACGTATCATAGAGATGAAACAAATACGAGGTTACTGCTTCCGAGAAGGGAAGGAATGACAGGAATACGGTAATATGATTTTTTTATCGGTAATATTGAAATACGCGTTATCAATACGCGCTAGTGATGCACGATATATCGATAACGATAACAAATAACTTCTTCTTCTTTTTCTTCTTGATGTACCATACTCTTCCCAGAGCGTTGGCGTTCAGATGGCAGCTAAAACTTGCGTTCTCTTGCTCCTTGGATGAGATCATGGATTGAGCTGATGCCAGTCCAGTTCTTAGTGTCTTATATCCAGTCTGTTCTCCGTCTTCCTACGCTTCTTTTTCTCTCTATTTTCCCCCTGGATAATAAGCTGTAGGATTTCAAATTTTTGTCCTCTTACGATGTGCCCAAAATATTTAACTTTTCTAGCTATTATCCATTTAAGCAGCATTCTTTCGGTCTTTGCCATTTCTGGTACTCTTTTATCAGGTGTTTTTGTTATCCACGAAATCTTTAACATTTTTCTATGTAGCCACATCTCCACTGCTTCTAGTCGCTCAATTTGTCTTTTATTAAGCGTCGCTGATTCTATACCGTACAACAAAATTGGAAAAATTACAAATACTAGTTACTACGGTCGTCGCGATAGCCTAGTTGCTTGAGCGCTTGACTTCCGATATGGAGGTCACGGGTTCGATCCCGAGCAACGACGAACTTATTAAAAGAATTAAATAAAATAAATATTCGCTAATAATAATCACGTGGAAGGCAATGGCAAACAAGCATATCACCATAAGCGCGCCAGTCAGTACACAGTAAACATAAATAGGACTACACTTGAATAACGATATAAATCAAACGATTTAGTAATCAGTTCCGAATGTAGTCTTGCACATTCGTACTGCATATAACGATTACTTAGTACACTAATACTTATGTCTGTATAACTGAGATGTATGAATAGGTAGTCGCCGACGCTCCGGAATTAAGTATGGCACTATAAAGAAGAAGTTACTACGAAATAACCAGTCGCTATCGATGTCACTGACAACTGAACTAGTTACTGGTTATTTTGGTTATTCTGGTTATTCTAATTTTAAATCGTATTCAATATTTTAGCAGTATTTGAAACGTTAACAACTGTTGTGTTATAATTAGAAATTGTTAGTAATTAAGTTGTATTGTACCAAATTGTTTGGTTTCTTCACGAAATTTTAAATAAACTACAGCAAACGTGCAACGTGTTTCAAAAATTATTCGTTCGATAATGCATCATTATAAATTTGTAACATCGTTAGCAACACAGAACTCTATTCTTTTTTTTTTTTTTTTTTTTTTTCTTTTTTTTCCACTGTACCAGTCGAGGGACCACAAACAGCGCCAGTATTAATTTTAATATATGTATTATGATGATAGAAATGTGACCAATCCAAAGCCCTCCAGTGAGGGGTTTGGCTTATAATAGTTCACTACAACTTATAAAAAGGACTGTTATCATGACGATTGTGCTCTAAATATTACATTGTACACGCTGCTGTACTAATCTCATGTTGTTCTCTATTAAAATCCATCCCATTCGCTTTTTATATCCTAAGGGCCATATGGTCAAAATTGTGCTGTACTGCTTATGTAGCTTTTCGTCCTTCTCTAGACTTTGTATCCCTTTTTATTTTATAAGTTGTAGTGAACTATTCTAACTTAGACTACGAAAAGCATGATTTTGTTCTAGAAATTCTAATTTTAATTCAGCGTAAAATTATTTAAAACGTTTTAAAACTATATTGCCAAATATAAACCGCGACGTATTTTTTAAAGAAACGAATTTAGATATGTTTTTCAAATGTTTTCTTAAAATAAAGCGATCGCAAATTTTAATAAAACGTTTTAAAACTATATTCCCAAATATTGTACATTTATTGAACTTAATCAATTTTGAGTATTAATTTTATCTTAGTAAAAAACTAAATTTAATTCATCTAATAAGTTAACACAACATTTATTGATTCTGAGACGATACGTTTAAATATAAACATTAAATCCCATTTAATGTAAGTATTTCCTTATACATTAAGGAATTTAATTAATTATTTTTTGTTTCAATCTAAAAAGCGTGCCATTTCGTAAGATTTTACCGAATCTTAAATGTATTCAGAACTTTACACGTTGCGAACGTTAAAACCAGTCTGGCCAAATTTTTCGAATGCAGAAACTGATAATGTTAAGGGTCTACTGAATATTGCGTTCATCTTCATCGCCCCGTGTCTTTTCACTTTTCTAGCCGAGAATGGAATGTTCCCCGAAAGAGATGTTTTTACATTATATGTTTATATTCATTCTTAACATGTTTGTTATTGCGTTTATAATTTTTACGACTTCCTTTTCAATAATGTCCATGACACCGTGGGAACGACGTTACATGCAACATCTCCATTCTTAATTTGTGAGCAGTTCGCGGTTTTCTCATTATCACACGAACGCTGTTCTCACTTGAAATCGCATTTCTACATTCAGTATGTTTCTTTCTCGTTCATTTGAAAATAATCGTACACGATATGTAGACGACGTTTTTCTTCATCGCTAGGCTCGGTTTAAATTATTATTTTTATTTAACCTTCGTCGATCGAAATTCCACAATTGACAACTTTTTTCGACGATTACATATAGTAATATCCACACGCTGATTTTGGATAGCACACTAGTACGTTAGAAAATAACGGCTGAATCCAAAAAGCTTCGTATGAAATTCGTGCCTACAATTTACCCCATATTTTTCTTTTGGGTACAAAAATTCGACCAATTCGTTTCGAATATTGGATGCCATATGGATATACGGATGATGCGTATGCTTGAAAAGGGGTGAAACTAGGCTTTTTAGAAGGAGACGGATATAACGAAACTGGTTTTAAATCCAATACGGAGGATGATATGGAGCAGAATATTATTTGGACATTATGCGACTACATTTTTACGGAGGAATTCTAAATAGAATATAACACGCAAAAACTGATAATATCGGTAAATTTTTCTTTTTTTTTTTTTGGTCCCTAATTTGTAATACGATGGGGTAATTATATTTAGAAAAGTTTATACTAATAATTTATATAAATAACAGGTCTGTCCTGAGGAGCCCGTCCATTTAAGTTTATGGAATATAATAAACTGTTTTACAATGTTAATAATAATTAGTATAAATTTAATATTAATACGGGTGTAACTTTACGGTGATTTGATTTATTTCGGCTATCGTAAAACTACTGAACATATTTTAAATAGCTTAGTTACTAATTAGATAATAGCGGTACATTATTAATGCAATCTCATTCGTGAAAGGTGGTAGATTATGGAATTTTAGACGACAAAGATAAAATGAAAACCTAGATAAAACATAACCCGTTTGTTAAATAACTGATAAATATAAAGTAAATAAATTCCTCTTAATAACAAACAAAAATGAGTATAAATTAATTCAGCTATCACGGCGTAGTTGCTTCGGGCAGTGGTGTTCTGTGTTCGGGTAGAACCGAATTTGAATTTCACAGCTCTCGCATAACTTCCGAAAATTCCACCTGCGCTGGCTATAGTTGACGCCCCCTTCCACCAAAAAAAAAAAAAGAAGTATAAATTTACTTTTATAAATTAAAATAAATACGTCAATTTAAAGAAACGTTTCATAGTCTATCATCAGCTAACAACAAAGAGTACACTTAGTTCTCTGCGGTGCCCTTTTTTTTCGTTTTAACAGAATGCACTCTTTGTTGTTAGCTAATGATGTGATATGAAACGTTTCTTTAAACTGAGATACATTAATTTATATTTGATTTTGTTTGTTAATAAGGGGAATCGATTTGTTTTATCTTTATAAAATAAAAGCAATGATCTGTGGAAAAATTAATCAATCAAAATACGAACGGGAAACGAAAACGCCGTTTAGAAATCGTATACGATTATTTCCGAACCGTAGAAATTCGATATTAAACCGGAGCAGTGTTCGTTAAAATGAGGCAAACCCTAACCGCACACCACCCGTCAGGATATACACATATATGGAATTTAGATTATTACTCCGTGCAGGCCACCATGTGTCATCGTGGAAAACGGAAATAGTGAAAATTATAAACCTAATAACGAAAATCTTAAGATTGAATATAAATTTGTAATCTGGAAACGTCTTTTCCAGATCCTACATTGAACTGGAAAAAAAGTAAAATAAAAATAATGGGAAACATGCAAAGATAACGTACCGAGACTGGTTGCGGAAAGTATGAGGAACCAGAAGTTGCAAAAACAACCCCGATCATGCCCTTTTCCGGATAAAAAAAACAAAAAAACAGTAGATATGTGCATATACAACCACATAAACTGTTCGGAGAAATAAGATATCTCGTTGAAAATGCCGCTTAATAAAATTCGCCATTATTAATATCAATGTTCCGTTGAATAGTTTTGTGAGTTTTTGCATACGTTCGTGCGAAAAGGCTTTATTGTTATTTCATCAGACGTTATTCCAGGTGCCATTTCTTGACCATTAAAACACAGCTAATATACGTTCTTCCGATGCTATTTGTATTTCATTTTCACTAATTAAAATTGTCTGTCTTTATATGGCCTTTTGTACACTGGTATTCTTCGTTTATACATACATACATACATATATATATATGATATGTAAACAGCAAACATTTGTTCTAGCGACATTCATGTCCATATTGCAGTATTATCGTGTTTTTGTTCAAAAGGTATCCATTTTCTTCCAGTTATTGTACCTCCTTTTGTTCTTTCGACTTTATCCGCGCTTTTATCGAAAAGTTCTATTCTGTATCTGTTGCGGTTCAATATTTTCTTTGCAAGTTCCTAGTAGAATCTCTGATAACATCTTTAATCTTTTGAGACAGATACTTTGATTAGTTTCCAGTTTCGATTCAGTGTTTCGCAGTTTATCCTTGAAAACGTTGCGGGCTCTGTAGTCCTTTTTTTGCATGTTTCGCCGCCTTTGCCTATTATTAATTATTTCGAAATCGAATTTTTTCCGTATCTGTTTATCTTTTTCCCGTTTTCCGCTTATTTTGCTGGCGGCCAGCGACATTACAATCGATATCGGCATTTCCCGGTGTATTTTGTATCAAATTTCTGCGCATCTATACTATTCATCAATATCCTAATCTTGTAATGGTTTCTACTTACCGTAAACTGTAAATATACTATCAAATAAATAAATTAATAATTAAATAATTGTCCAACGTTACAGTTATTCACACATATCTTCTTCTTCACGCACCGACTCCGCGATGGAGGTTGGTGATCTACAAAGTAATGGTGATCTTTGAGACAGCGGACCGGAACAGCTCAATTGATGAGCATCCGAACCATCGTCTTAAATCCTTCATCCAGGAGTTCTGTCTTCTTCCAATGGATCGTTTTCCTGCTATCTTCCCTTCTATCAATATTCTAAGAATTTCATATTTTTCTCCTCGTAGGATATGGCCGAGGTAACACAGCTTCCGTTCTTTGATAGAGCGCATAACTTCCAC
Organism: Icerya purchasi; assembly: GCA_039619475.1. Classification (NCBI taxonomy): domain Eukaryota; kingdom Metazoa; phylum Arthropoda; class Insecta; order Hemiptera; family Monophlebidae; genus Icerya; species Icerya purchasi. The sequence goes on from CM077116.1 coordinate 177,288,592, forward strand.
CTGCTTCTTCATTCTAATGTTATCCAGCATTTTCTGAAGTTCACTACGGCTCTTTGCTATAAGAAGACTACCGTTTGCGTATCTGATATTATTGACTGTTGTTCCATTTACCTTGATTTCTCCATCATTTTCATCCAGTGCTTTTTCAAATATTGTTTCCGTATATATATATATTAAAAAGAACGGGAGACAGCACACAATCTTGCCGAACACATTTCTTAATCTCGGCTTCTAAGAATGTGGAGTTCTCCATTCTTATTTCCGCTGTCTGATTCCAATATAGCCAGCTGATAATTTGGACATCCTTCCTATCTATGTTGAGCTGGATCAATTTTTCCACGAGTTAACATTTATTATTTTTAAATTGGAAACATAAACGTCACTTAGTTTCTAATTTAAAAATAATAAATGCTATATGTGTGTATAATTTTCTTCTTTCTTCGTCGTCGTTGCTCGGTTCCGAGCGTCGAGAACTATCATATATAGTGAATGAAAATTCGTATAACATAAATATAACATTAAGTAAACGTTGGGCAATTATTTAATTATTAATTTATTTATTTGTAATATCCTAATCTATTTGTTTTTTTCCGCCAACGGGGGCTGCTCTGTAACCGCAGAGTACAATCATAAAGTAACATTATTGCAACAATTCGCCGCTATTACTCACGATCGCACACTTCCAAGTAACTTCGCTGAGAATTTTTGACTTTTGCGTTGAAGTTCCCTACGATAACGCAATAATTTCTTCCGGGATCGTTTCTTTGGGCGTAACCGATTGGTCGGCTAGCCGTATAGTAAATTGACCGGTCGATCGACTGTTTTGCCGCAAACAAACATCTTGAAAATCTTTGTAGACTACCCGCTGTGCTCCGTCGCGTTAGATTCTGCTGCGATCTTTTTTTCTTTTTTTTTTTTGATCTTCGAAATTCCAGTTACAGAGTTAAAAATTGGTCATGATTTTCAAAATATCTATTAATGAGCACGCTTAAACGTTCCTGGTAATCAATAGTTTCAGTGTTACACGTTTTTTTTGGGAGAGCATTTTATTTGTGATTTATGTGCATAATTTAAACAGTATATGAATTTCAGTATATGGTAGTCAAAGCGTTTTTAAATTGAAGCTAATAATAAAGTTGTTATTATTTAGTTTCAAGAAATGCAGGGCTTTTGTTTTTTTGGTGAAGGGGGGTATTTTGCTTTTTAATATAAATACATCTGTTATCCTGTTTTCATTTAATTTATTTTTAGTTTTAATATTTACGTTTAAAAATAATTTCAGCTTAATTAATGAAGGACTTAGGTGAGTTAAGTATGGGCGCACCGCAAGTCAGATTCTTTATTTCGACATTATCGATGACCTTAAATGACGAAAATTATTTTACGAACAAGAAGTAAATTTTTCTCTAGCAACAACGCACGTTATCGCTATACCGAATTGTAGATGAAATAGGAAATTATACCATTTTTAGCCATCCTTTGACTTGTAATGCGGTGCATTGACTTCAAGTGTTGGACGGCGGCGTGTTCTCAAAACAGACAGCGGGATATTGTCTTCCGAGTCATCCGAATCAGCACTATTTTCATTTGTCTCAGCTTCGTCGTGATCGGAAACCTTTCGCTCAGTATCAGATTCAATATTGTGTACACTACAACGGTCAGATTCTTCTCCAGAATACTCGCCTCATCGGAAGTAGTTTCTAGTACCTCTTCCAGCATGGAACGAAATCGGTTTTCTTCACCCGTCAACGTCCATTTTTGCTATTGAAATTTACAATGCAACAAAGACAGAAAGTTAAAATAGCAGAAAAAGCAAAGCTAGTTTTTGTCACGAAATATATTCACCAGCTATGTGGCAGGTTTGCAAGCGTATAACTCGAGCGCAGTCTGCCGCGACACTGCGATCACGCCACTATCGCCTCCCGCAACTCTTTAACACCTGCTACTGAAAGCACAACAGGTTTGGAGATCAGAAACAAAAAATACACGCAAATAAGTAACACGGACCCTGCCACACTCTCGCCGGGTTAAAAAAAGGGGTGACACCCGAATTGCGCACCAACACTTCACACAGTGACAAGTCGGACTCGAATTGCGCACCGACCCGAATTAGCCCGCGCCCGCTGAGAATTCGAATTGCGCGCCGCTTTAAAAAAACCTCCTTAACGGTTTGCGAAAAATAGGCTATTTTTTAAGTATACGATGATGCGTAAAAATGTCGAAAGCCATCGGAACATATTCAAATGTTATAAAGCGGCCATCAGTTTTGGAGTCCAACAAATATCATGGTCTCGGTGTCGTTTTCGTTCGTTTTTTTTATATTTCATACCGGCAAACTTCCGGTGCGCAATTCGAGTGTTTAGATTACTAAACCTTTTTAAACCGCCGGCCAGGTAAACAACGGTGCGCAATTCGAGTGTCGCCAAAAAAAGTTACTAAACTATAATATAAAAGTGTGAGGCGCTAAACGTACGAGTATGAAACAAAATCACTTCATAGTAATCCTTTTTAACTTTATCATTCAGGAAAAATTGTAAAAAATACATTTTTAAGATTTTATTTAATTATTGTTTCGTGAAATATCGTTAATTTTTTTTTCTTTCCTCCGTTTTTCCCCCATGAACGGATTAATATTGATTAATATTTTAATTGTTATATAGAAGGGTTTTTTTTTGGAAAAAATTCTTTTATTTTCTAATTTTTATTGTCATTGCTTATACCGTTTTTTTTTGTTTTTTTTTAAATATTACACTGGACTTTACAATTAAGTACATAGAAAAAGAAAACCAAAAGAAAACAATTTATTTCTTGTAAGACATTAAAATTTTTATTCTTAATAACTTAAAAATTTAACAATTATATAAATTCACTTTTATCAACTTCAGTGTCTATCTGTCTAAGGATCAATGTTATCGCTAAACGACAATATTCATTTATTTTAAAAATTAAAAAACCAATCATATATTCTTGCATTGCCGTAATAGACTGACCAATTTAGATAAAAAAGAAGAAAAAAAAAACAAAACAGTTTTGTCTTCTGTCTTATCGGGAAGTGGCTCAAATTACAGTAACAAATTTTGATTGATTTAGACCAACGCGGTTCTTTCAAATTACAACAGCATTTAGAAATAATTAAATGAGTACAGCAACAAGGCAACTCTATCTAGCCCGATGCCGTTTAACGCTGTACTGCCTCCTCGATTGGGGTGTCATCAGTCTTTCTGATGCACTTTGTTGAAGAGTGGAGCAAACTATGGTCAGAACAAACGACCTGGCTCAGCTCCATAAAGTCGAACACCGACCCCATGGGGGTGGCCGCCGTTCCCGGTCTCACATAGGGGTTTCTCGATCCTATCGAGAGTGCGTCTGGGGCACACTGCACAATTACGTCTTTGAAGGAGCTCCCCCTCCGACCACTTGTCCTCTGTGTGGGTTCATGGCCTCGCCAACCGTAGAGCATCTGCTGAAATGGTGTTGGCATACTTCCCGTACTTCTAGTCATACCCCCACTCAACCGTCTGTTGTCGAACTACCCGGATTGTATTCGGGCAGTGTTGAATTTTGCAGCATCGAACAGACGGCACCTCCTTCTGTAATTTCCAGTGGGTCTAGGTGCCATAATAGCCCAGGTAATTACGCACGGCGCCTAGATTTTTATTTGTAAGTTTATTAGAAAAAAAAAAAAAATGAGTACAGCAACCCTATCGCTCGTTTTCTATAGTCCAGTTTTGAAAACATATCGAACATATGTTTAATGTACTTTCTAATTGTTATTGCAATTCGTCAGTTTCGTGACGACTTTAATAAGTATTAATTCCGTTTAAGAGATCCTTAAGGTATATTACACACAAACATATTACTTTTTTATCGTATAATACTTTTTACTTTTAGTCTATTTTTTAGAGTAAATATTATCGTATGCTCAATTCTGATGTCACGTGACTCTGGCTTCTCCAAACTCCTCCAGTTTCACGATTAGATCAAGAAAAGGGACGGAGAAACCACCCAAGCTAAACAAATAGCGATCGCACGGCGGCTCGGGTCTCCGTGTCCTCCGAACTATCAACCTCGCCTGGAGGCTCGCGTTATGGGTCGCTTAATAGACGCGAATAAATTCAAATTATTAATAAAGAAAAGATATATTCACACACAATTAGACCACGCGTCGGTGACTAGAGTACTTCGGAACAAAAGCAGCTGATCGACACATTTAACACAGATTAGCAACGCAAATATAAAAATATTAAAAATTCTTTGACGCGTATTAATTACTATGACGACGCACGATAAATTTAATTTTAAAGTTGATAATAGTCCGCCGATCACGCAACGCTTCAATTATGATAACTCTTTTAGAGCAAAAACGGATACTAACTAATTGACGAACGAACGAAAGACTCGCGAAAACCCAGGTAGTCGATCAGCTGTCGGTACTGCCCGACCAGTCGCAACGACACATCATGCTTATCACACGCGTAATTTTTGGCAAAATTACGTCGCTTTAGTCGGGCAGTACGTCTAGCCTTAGTTAATTTTACGTTATTATAATTGTGTTGGTACGGCATCGGAATTATATTCCAACTTCCCAACCGTTCGAACCATTTAATCAGCTACTTTACTTTACTCGGTTCGAACATTACGAGAGAATTATATACGAAATACTATGCTGTGTTGATCGATAAAAAATAAAATAAGGAATATAAAATTTAATCTATGTTTTTCATTTCCCACAGCATAGTAAAGCCAGAATTCCAAACACAAAATCAATATTTTATTCACGTTACTCACTGTAGGCTCATGACAATATTGAAAACGTTTTTTCTTTAATAACTGTCTAATAATAAATAATTTTAAAATATTCGGCATAATTACAAAAAAAAATCAACTAAAAAAAGATATAATTACGAGAAAAAAAAAGAAAAAAAACGAAAACAAGAACACAGCGTAAACGAATACAAACACATCAGACCGATCAAACTGGCACGGTTGAAAATTAGACTTGGCTTGGCGTAACTGATTTCATGGGAAAAAGCGAAGTCTCGGAGATTATAAAGTTGTTAAAATTCACAACGTTCTACACGGGGAGTAGTAATGTTCCCTTCCCCCGACCATCTTCATATTTCATAATTTCCCCGATATTCATTAATTCCGTTTCAGATCGATGAAATCTGAAATACAACCTGTAAAAAAACTGATTTTGCCTGTTAATAGCATTCACAAGCGCACTACCGTTACAGAGGTTAATGATCTTGCGTAATGCTACTTTAGCAATGAAAGCGACTAACAAAATTTATCACTAAGCATTTTCAATGTTTATATTAATGGAATCTAAAAAAAAAAAAAAATAATAATTTTCCCATCATTGTACTATTTAAGAGACTTTTAATTTTATAATGAATTTTGAAATTATAAACAAAATGCGCGCTAAGTTTAAATCAAAAATTTAAACGAGAAAAAAGGTCGCTCTGATCGTTTCGATGTAAATTTAATCGGAAAGCATGCAATACAATTCGCCGACATACATCGAGAGTACAATATACACATACAGTTTAGCTGTTCTGTGTCGTCGTAAGGTGTAGAAATAAAACGATTTAGGAGAATGAAAATAAATTTTTTCTTGCCATTTTGTCGGATCGAATTTTTCGTTCAGACATAAATGTAAAATTAAATTGAATATGTACATATACAAATAGATAAGTTTACGCACACACACATATATGGATATGTATACATGTTATTAAGTTCAAAACGTATGAAATGATATATACGTCAGATGGAATTTACATGGCTGCGTTTAGCGATAAAACGTTTCAGTATGTGAAATTTTTATTGTCGCTGCAAATTTTTGGCATAAAGGTGCTAGTTTGAAGGCGAAGAAGAAGACGAATAGAAAGAAAAAAGGGACTTATTAAAGCGAGACACAAAGAAACAGAGAACGAATCGTCTAGCTCAGTATTTCCAATATCTTTCCAGTTCAGTTCGTGATTTTATTCAGCGTCGATGATGTTCGGAATTTTTCATATGACAGGGCAAAAGCTCCTGGACACTGCAACGTTTTCTCGCTCGGTAGTCATTAATGTCGATATTTCTTTTAATCAATTATCCATTGTTTAGACTGCCACGCAAATAAGTTTCTGTGGACGGAGTCTTTTATTTTCTTTCCATTGTTCAAGCGAATCAGTGAACTATTAAAAAGTACCGACAATACAGTTCACCATCGGAGAATGCGAGCGCATCGAATTTTACCACCGGTTCGCAAGACGGTTCTCTTCAATTCCAGCTCGTTCGTTTTTATTGAATACGACGAAGTTAAAGTTAATCAAACGGGTGCTTGTTCTTCTTTTCCTTTTTTACTTCTTTGATTACTTACAGAATAAACTATCTATTTTTTAAAATGTTTGCTTTATAAATCGTCAGCGTGTGTAAACGAAAATAAAAACGAACGACGCAATTGTGATAAAATATTAAAATCGTATAAATTAATTTATCTTAATTTTTTGAACATGAGTAGCTCACGTGATTGTAATATTAGCTTTACTTAGGTGAAATGTTTATTTCAGTGAAATACACCGCTTATATTGTGCTAGAAATACAGGTTTACCTGACTGTGACTCAATACATTTCTGTATTCTTCGATATTTTACGTTAATTTTGAGAATAAAATCTGTATTGAAAATGGTGGATTATTTTGCATTTACCGTATTTAGGGCTCACGTGTTTTTCATGGGCCGGTTTGTTTATCGGAACCATGGCGACAACTTCTTGTTTATTGCCATTGATGACAAGGGTACTTCGCAGTCGGTAACTTCTATAACCTTTGACCGAAAAATATGTAAAAGCCAAATTTTGTAAAATACCGCCAACATTTCGCAGATTTTACTTAAATTGTTCGCTCGTTACGGTTTATTTCTAAGGGCAATATTAGGAACTGAGTAGAATATGATTATACCATCGGGTATCTGTAACTGCACAAACTTACCGGTACTAAAACGGTATTTTCAAGCGCTTATGTTAAAATTGTTTGCTTATCTAACAAATACAGTTACAGTTTAAACAATATATATATATGAACATACGTATATGTTAATGACTAAGTGTTGGGGGTAATGAAAAAATTTCAGAACATATGTAACATTTTTGTGGAGCTCCCCTGAAATTTCATTTTCCCAAAGAGAAAACGTATTCAATCGAAAACAACTATTCTGTAAGAATTATAAAAGTCTCGGGGGTCTACGAAACCTTTCGTTGTTGAGATCTAAAGAATCGAGTTTTATATATATATATATATATATATATATATATATATATATATATGTATGTATGTATGCATGTGTATAAATATATATATATATATATATATATATATATATATATATATGTTATAAATAAATATACAGCACATACCGAAACTACTGTCAGTAGTGTATGGGCGTGTAGTATACTCGTTTACCTGTTTTCTAACGATATGTTTTACGTCTTTTTAAATTAAAAATTCATCAGAGCTGTTTGTTCCCCAGTTTGCTTCGGTCCATAATTACTAAATTATCTGGCCTCCGTTTCTCGCATAATCTCCTTCCTTTTTCTCTAAATCGCTTTTCCTTTGTTGCATCTCATAATTATCCATTGGATCCTGAAGGTTCCCAGTATGTTTGTGATACGAATCACGTGCTCTTCGAGTGCTCCGGTGTATCTCGCCAGCGTGAGTTACTTTATTATCATCTTTTAAAGATTAGTCTTCCTGCTCCTTTCAACGCTTCTTATGTTCTTTCTCTACCTATTCTCTCTGTTGTTACTGTCCTAGGGGTGTTCCTTGATTCCATTGTCGACAGAATAAAAATATAGTTTCTATTCTATTCCATGCATCTATTCCTTTTTGCTGGGCTAATGTTCTTTGGAAGCAAACCCTAGGGGGGTAAAAAAAATAAAATAAAATAAAATGATTGCCTACTTAGAAACGTTTTCAGGTACAACAACCCATCATCAGCTAAAAACACAACTCAATATACGTGATCAGAAACGAATTCTAAATCATACTGAGGTCAAATAGGAAATAAAACGTTTTATATAGTTTAAATCAACAGGATGGTAAAAGATTCTTTATTAGGCCATTTTTTACTATTTCTGGACCTATTGTCATTTTGTTCTTCAGTTCTAGATCTGCCTCTCTTAAATGTCCGATTCCGACCATAATTGATCTTGGTTTATTTCAGCCTTCTACACTAAATATAGTCGATGTGCTGCTTGCACATACCATGTTTACCGTCAATTCTATTCTAATCTTAGCGATTACTGTTAAAGCCTTAAACATTTTCACCTAATTCGTTACACCATGAATATCTCTCATCTAGTATATCGCTCTCTAAATCCCTCGATCATTGATTTATTGTTATTAGTATTTGTAACGGTTTACTTCTAATAGTTTTCTAATTTTACAGGTAATTTCCTATTCTAGTTTTTGTCATTTTCCTTTTTCATCATTTCATAATGTTCTGCTATAAACGTGACTAATTGTTGTATATTTTCCCAGTTTATTTAATTTTGAATTTTGAATTCACTACCTTTAATACTGATTTTACTTCGTTTTTTTTTTCCCCTTTCAAGATGTTCTTTTTTCCATCTAGACGTGCAACTTTCTGGTATAATCGTATAAAAATTTTAATGCCAAGCTCCTTTTATGTCAGCGAATACTCTATATTAATCATTAGGTATACTTATTTGTAAATTACATTAAATACATATTCTCTACAATAACAAACGGAGTAATTTTTAACCTCTTTATAAAAATTTCGTTATAAGTAAACTTAAAGCAATAGTTTTTCTAGTTTTAACGCAAACAAAAATTAGAAATTACACAGATAAGTTTGTAAAAAAAACAATAATATTTTTTCCCTTAAACACCGATACAGAGTTCCTCGTATCAAGTATGAGGAAAACACTCGTCTCTACAAGTAAAATTCAGAAAAACTCAAAACTCATAAAAACTAGAATTTCATTCTTTTGAAATGAACTTGATAAATGCCAAAAAGTTTGTGCTAATTATAAAAAAATCGCTTATATAATAAAATCTAAAATATACGATTATTATATTATCAAGTTATTACTTAATAAATCCGCATTAATTTTTCATTAATTTTTTAAATACACTTTCTGCTTCTTTTTAAGATTCAAAAAGGCAATATTAAAAGTAAATTGCTGGAAAATAAAAAAAACAATTATTCCTTAATTGTTTTTTAATAAGGAATTTAGATGGCTAGCGAGGGAGGGCGTTGTTTTTAATTTGTAAAAAAATCATTTGTAGGGAACAAATCGCTCTTAAAGTGTTTTCTTTTGTTTCCCTTTTTTTCTGCAACTCCATATTTTAATGTACATGTTACACTCTGATTACCGTTAAGGCTTCCTATATAGTGACTGGTAAGGTGGGTGAAGTTTCAGGAGCACATCATTGAACTTTTTTTTTTTTTTCTTTATTTTTGCAATTGTCGAGCGTTGGAATTGGGAAATGGAATAATTTGCAGCTTTTCGTTATTTTTCATACGCTTCCGCTATTAAACGTTTTTGTTGTTTTCCAAAAAGAGAAAACAAAAGAAAAAAAAAAAAACCCTTTAAATCCGGGTCAAATAGCACGAAAAAAAAACTGCTGCGTTCAGTCTTTTATACTTGCCTAAATGAGCGCGGAACCCCCGATTCAGGATACTACCGACCTCAATCAGAATTTCGACAATTATAATGCGTTGTTGTTAATACGAAATAATTCGCGTACGCTTGCCTGTTTTTTTTTTCTTTTTATTTATTGAATAAACGATGAAATTGGACAAACCAACACAATAGCGTTTCCAGCTGGAATGGGCGGAGCTTCTGAGATTTTATTACAAAAAAGCCTGACAACACTCGGTTAATAAGAGATACGTAATTCGTCCGTCTATAAAAAAAATTATGTGTAAATATTGTGCAGAGATGGAACCGTGGCGACCACCTGCGGTAAATCACGATCGCACACACATTTCTGATAAAGCATACGAAAAAGTCGTTGTTTTTCGAATATCACGGTTGATATCATCGATGGTTTATGATTTGCAATCAGATTGGTTTGCTTCATTACTGAAAATCTTTCGTGTATGAAAGGAAAAATTAGGCAAAATGGCGCGTAATAAATAAATCGCTTACAGATATTAAATTACTAAATTACTTCTTCATGAAAGGCATACTATATATGTACAAGGGGAATGCGACTGTTACCAGAGCGCCAGGAGTGCAATAAGATGGCGAACATTCATCCGGTAAAAAATTACAGCTTTTAAATTCATCGCTGTATAAAGCTACGAAAATTCCTTAATGAAGTCCGCGAGAGACGGCCATTTGGACAAAAGTGAATAAATTACGCGAAATAAGAGATAGGGCGCTGAATGCGGTACAAGAGAAAATTTTCAGGTATCTCATAAAATGTCGCACCGCAGTTGCTCTTAAATAATTCAGACTGAGAGAAGGTCGGATACCATATCTGCAGTCCGTTCATTTTCTGCAACTTATTTCACGATGAAAAGCACAACCGACCGAACGGATCGCAACACATTCCAACGAGCCTTTTCGAATTATCATTTTACCGCTGCGTTAAAGGTTTTTACACTTTCCCTAAACGTGCTGCCACTCCTTCAATTAAGCCTCCCGGATTTTCATCCTGGTGTGTGAGTTTCATCTATCGGACTCCGAGAAAAGAGCCCAGTAATATTCTGGTAGCTGACCGCATTCCGATTCGGTCATCTAGCCGACTTGCTGGAATGATCGAACCCAACCCAAAATGACGGTCAGGAAAGAAAAAAGCTAGCGGCGACTGGTAAAAGAGATTAAAATGCACTATAATACTGTCGCGAGAGTGCCCCCCCCCCACCCCAATATGGTGTACATATCATTTACAATAAAAACATACAGATATAAAGGTCATCGAGATATTGCCCCTTTGGTAGTGAACGAGAATACATGAATTATTACAATGATAACCCCCGGGGATTCGTCCTGATCGATTCGTTATTTTGACAAGGTTCATCTTCACAGAGATCGGACGACGACGCCGATGCGGATTTAATCGTGAACGAATTAAACGTTTTCGAACGATTTTATTCCTCTTATTCGATTTCGAAATTGTTTACTTTTTTTTTATATTAATTTGTAATGGTTCACAAAACCTGTCACGAGTCGAGACATAAAATTCCGAAAAGAAAAAAAACAAAAAAAAATAAAATAAATAAGGCAAAAAACTGCTTTTGCGAAATATTTTTTTTTGAATTAGGAGACGGGAATCGCGTCCATTGCCGACAGCCATTATAAATAGGGATACCTTCAAAATCGAGTGCAGGCCGCCCGGAGTTTCGTTAATGTCCAGACGACACAGTAAAACTAACAGCGCCGAATGAAAATGATTAAACGGGGGGTAATGCGCTGAAAATCGGTTATAACCAGAGACATTGGTTACAGCGCTATTTATGGAAACGAACATCGTTCGAACCGTTAGAATTCCATAAAATCATAATAATCTGTGTGTATTAGTTATATAGAGACATCATAGGAAAGGAATATTTCCGGAATTGTTAGAATTATATTTTTGGTTAATCTCTCTCTATTAGTTATAATTTATAGAAAAATGAATAATCCCGAAACCGTTTGAATTTCATAAAAATGCGTGTGTGTTAAATTCTGTTAGTTCTAGCAACATTCTTATAGGTGTTGCTGGAACCGTTAAAATCACAAAAAAGAAACCTATAATATCGCGATATAATGAAATCGATTATTACGACTGAAATACAGATTCAATTTCTGAAAATGCGGGGCGGCATAACATTTAGTTGCAAAAGAATTTTATAAAAAAAAATAAAAAGTTTACGAGGAACACTGTTGTTTAAACGTTTAAATGCTTTTTGCCAATTTAACGAAATAATTTTTTTTTAAAATAGGTCCACCCCCTTGAGAGAGTGGCCTTAGCTATTGAAATCTTAAGTTTTTACTTAAATGATCAATACTTAACGATATAATTGATAAGCCCTTTGCTGTACAGGTGTCTTCATAAAAATTATTAGCCGAAGATTAAATCAAAAATTTCAAGAACCTCTTCGATAGTGAGAATCCCGTTTTTATAGGTTTCCCCTTATTTTGATCATTAAATTTTCCCTTTTAACGAGAAAACACCTCTGTTAGATGTTCGATATATTCGGTGAAAAGTTGTCTGTGCAAGTTTTATAACGGTTCAGGTAACAATCACTTCGATGTCGGATACGTGCTTCAGCGACGTTAAAATCAATAGCATCAACGCGGAGAGAGACTTTGACACATGCACTCTAGTATAGCGATTAAAAATTAAACAATTACGATTTCGGTGTAGTCTGGCGTAAATGTGTTTTGCCACGAGTGAGTTCTAAAACAAAAATGTTCGAATCGATAATTGCCTTTAGTAATGAATGTAAAAAAAAAAACGAAAATGCCAAACAACTTTTACTTTTTCGTACAATTGATGGTTCATTTTAAAACACTGGAATCTGTCCGACAGGCGAAGTAATTATCGCGCACTGGAAGTGCTCGATTAAAACCGTGTCTCACCTGTCGATAATGACGGATCGCGGCGAAAACAAACAAGCGAAACACACACTCGTCTTCTTCGATAAATTTTATAAAACGAAGAAAAATTCCATTAAAAATTTACCACGACTGACGGAGGGGATTTTTGGCATTAACAGCGGCGCTCTTTTCGACGCAGTAGTTCAATATCGGGAATTTACGTTCCGAATGACAAGCCGGATGCAGAATTGTTTTCGGCAAAATGGCCAAGAGGGAATTAAGCGGGAACTCGGTGCGGCGGAACCATCTGCGGAGGATTTGGCCAGGCAAAGTTCAGAAACTGAACCGGAAGGCTCTTTGTGTACGCATACATTTTAATTTATACGTAAACACACGTATAAAGCGGCCCCGGCCATACTTAATAAAAGGCCCGAGCGGTTCCGGCTCAGTTTTAGTATCAATTCTCAATTACACGTTCATTAATAATTCATCCACGAAGTAGCCGGTACGATTGAATTATATCTGGCCAATGGTCTGTCGGCCGACTACTTCGCTACCGGCTAAAAGTGTCCGCTGACCGTTGCAGCCGTATTCTTTCCCGCTGCTGTAACAGCCGTGTCCGATTATATTACATTTCACGAAAACCGGATAAAGACAAACACACGCAGAACCGGATGAAACAACGCTAAGCCTTCGACACTCTTTTCCCTATTAATTTCGCTTTCGATTATAATTTAGCCCTGCTCCGAGACTATTTTTATCGAATAAATCACAATTTCTGTTTTTTCGCGATTCTTTTAATTTTCGCGCGAACATTTTCTATCCCCCTCAGCCTCTCTCCATCTCGCTATATACTCTCCATTTTAGGCGTGCGTACTTAATCTCGCGTTATTCCTATAGTTTGTTTCAGAATTATTGCCTTTTTTTTTTCTTCTATTTCTTCTTTTTTGCCGTTAACAAAATATTACTTCGAACGGCATTACTACGCAGTTCAACAGATGATCGAGCCCTGAAAATAACCTCATGAACTCTGAACGTGAAGTATTTTCGCATGCCGACCGGTGCGGAAAAAGATTTAACCGAACTCGGAGAGATGTGCAAGTTAAGAGACGAAAAAGTGTAATATTAAAGTGCACCCACAAAAAATCTTTCCCATAAATTGTGGAAAAAAACATTACACTCTCCGGAACGATACTAAATTACACATTCGACGTTCTCAAAAAACTTGCAAAAAGATTTTATCAGATGAGACTGAGGGCGACTGCAAAAAAAGCTTAAAAGAACCACCCGATAAAACTGAAAGGACCTGATCGAAAGTTTTAACTTTTACGGATTACACAGGAAGGAATTGCCCGTTGGAAACGAAATATAATAACACAGCCGGTTTTTAAACATTCCTCGTCGTTGCTCGCACTGCTCGATGCCAAAGTCAAAAGAAAATCATCCCGATTCTGTAAACTAAGAACATACAACAATCTCACCTGCGCTTTGTTAATGTCCCCGTAGTTGGCTATCCTCCCGCTCAAAAAAAAGTACACATACATATTGTGACGGATTCGGCCGCCATGACTTTCGATATTTTTCACGCTGTACCGAATTAAAAAATGATAATGATTACTTCTTTTCCAAATTCTAAATTCCTCATCTCTCCGCATTTTGACAGTTTCTCAGGCTTCCGATTTCTATTTCTCCGGTTTCTTCGGGCAGCGTGCAAACTGAGCATTCTCCGACCGTAATGCTAGATCGACAAATTTCGTGGGAATTGCCAATGTGCACGGCGCCAATTTGGCGATCCGTGCATATGTGTGTGTTAATTATATGAGGGTGGTTCGTCCGCTGTTTGTCCGATCTAGCGTTGTGTGCGTCGGAAATGCGATTCGAGCTACGTCGAGGCGTGAGAAGTTTTTTTCTTAGAACCCGAAAGAACCGACGCAGGGTACCCGCCGTTCCACCGATTTTCAGAATGTTCTAGAAAAATCGGTGGCGCATTCATTTTTATATATATATATTTTTTTATTATTAGGCAAAATGGCCGTTTAACAAAATCGTCGTCGAATTCTCTGTGAATTCGAGCGATCAGTCTTCGTCGCTTCCTCGTGGTTGCGATTAGATCTCAACTGCTTTGGCCGGGAGGCATTTTCGATTTTTTTACTGTTTTGGCCGGGAGGCAAAGTTTCGTTTTTCTTTTCATTGCTACGCGCCGTTAAGGCAATTTTTTACTTTTTTCACTGCTTTGGCCGCTAGAGGCAAATTATACCGATTCGAATATTCGTTGGCGTATTTCTTTGGTGATCAGTTTATATGTTTTTTTTTAATATAATTCGAATTACTCGTCTTACGAAGAATTTTTGTTATTTAGTTGCAAGGACACGTTTTCGTGACATCTCCGCCGCGGAGACCTTTCTTTTTTCGTTTAGACCTTAGGAAAGCCTAAAGCTCTGCTCGAACGAGCTAACGGTTATGTTACACCTGAAGTAACGTTGGCGCCCGGAACTGTTATTTTCAATTATCTTTTTTTTTTTTTACATTTTCTTTTAATATCATCGAAGAAAGTGGTCAGTTACAAATGTCGCCCAAGAACAGGGAAATAACGAATTAGTCACAAATGTCACCTAAGAACAGGGACCAGTGAAGAGAGTTAATTCTTAACAAATGGCGTCCGGAACAGGGACAAAAATTTAAGTTCAAAGAACGAATTCTTATCAATATATATCATCATCATCTGTGTATCAGCCCTGCGGCTGGTTCGCACCATGCACCAATCGTCTCCAGGCCAGCCTGTCCATCGCCCTCCTCTTTAATTCGGAGTATGATGACATTCCAATCTCCTTCAGTACACTATCCAGGAAAGTTATTCGAGGACGCCCGCGCGTCTTTTTCCCTGTTACTTTATAACACATATATATAGATTTTTTTTTTTTTTTTATTTATTGCTAGCGAGTCAACCGAACATTCGAGCTCCATTGTAACTTTCACGGGTTTATCTTGAACATATGAGCGCGTGAATTGACCAGTTATTCGCCGGTTACACCGATCGCATACGCCGGTTTTATTAGATTTACCGGCGATTATTCTAAGCTCGGTTTATGTTTGGCGAAGCGTATAATTTACGAATGCCGATTAGAAATATTGACTATTTTCACATTTATCGATCGGGTTATATCTGCTCGGATTCTTTTAATTCGGCCGAAGCTCTAGTCGAAACTTTATAGTCTTTTAGCTGAAAGCGCAATTTCGACGCGAGTTAACTAGTACTCAATCTGATATCCCGTTAACCAGAGACTGAAGTTGCATTTCAACATTTTTTAAAAATGGTCGATTGAAAAGATCACCTGCGGGCGGGTGGGGGGGGCAAGGGCGGATCCGGGCTTTTCTCTTGGGAGGGGCACGAGGCAGAATGTGTTTCCATTTTTTCGATTTTTTTTTTTTTTTTTTTTTTAACAAACAACATACAAAAAGTAACTGTAAGAAATAAAACTTGTAACATCGAATTGAATATTTTTCGAGTACATTGTTCATTCTTATGATCGCGGTGCCTTACCAGCTTAATGAATAAAGCTGTTTCCTATAAATTGTTCCAAGTTTAGTAGTGCGATGGAAAAAATGCTAATTTTCCATTTTGCTTAATTATTTTACCCGAAAAGAAAAGCATTTGGCCAGTTATTTTAGAGTTGGTGTTAGTGATTTTCAATGAAATTAGCGATTAATCTGTTTTTTCGATTCGATAACTATTATACGCTTTTTAAATATAATATTAATGAAACAAAAATAAAACTGATAATTCACTAACCCTAAATCAAACCCGTTTCGAAATAGGACGAGGTCGAAACGTTATGGCTTCGAAAAACCAATGCTTCGATTCCGCAATCTATGAAAAGCATTCAGAAAATAATATAAGAAAAGTTAAATCGTTGGGAAAACAAAACATGATAGATTTCGGTTTACAGTAGATGACGCTCATATGCCTCTTCGGTTTACCCGCTATATCGCTTATAATCGTGCTTGGTTAGTCCTTCGAGAAAGCTTATAACGAAAGCATTAATATTTGTTAATCAGCCGTTATTTGTTGGCAGCACTGGAGTGTAGATATTTGGCGATACGGTAGAGTTGATAATTTTACTTGTAATTCATTCGCTTGGTTCTTTTTCTACATTGTCGAAACCGGTTTGGTCCTCGGAGATTGTAGCTTTGCAAAGTTGATGAATGAAGTTTTTTTCGATGTTTTTCATATTTGGTATAGAGTTTCGTTTTTACTATATTCGGGAATAAGGTGCGACATAAGTCGATTAAGACAGAACCGAGCAACGCGCGAAGTGCAGTGTATTTGCTCGGTTGAAACTATTGAACAAATACTCCATCATGAAAGGACCGCGCGAAACGTACCTCTATAAAATCACGAATGGAGGATTTTGTCAGATTTATAAAAATTTATAAGATGAAACATTTGGTTAAGGCGAACGGACTGAAATAATGAAAATCGTGCAATATTTTAATGCAGGAAAATTTAATATCGCGTTCAAACTAAAAATGACCTAACCAACAAACTCGTTCAGATTTAATCACTTTAAATATTTGTAGTTTTATTAAGTAATTACGTAATTTTATTTACTTTAATTATCACAGTTATTACATTTATTTTTAGTTTGGGAGCGTATAAAGAACCGCCACGAACGCATTATACATATTTAATCCAGTTCCTATTTCTTCGTAGAGTATATATTTCTTCATATCCAACGCGTTTAATTTTATCGCAAAATATTAATTCTTTTTCTTCGGAAGATATTCAATTTGTTCGCAGTCGGATTCAAAAGAAAATGAGATTACAGTTTTTTTTTCTTTCTATCCTTGTCTTTATTTATAAGTTTCATCAAAATCGGCTTTTCAAATTTTTTACCGGTACGTTCTTTTTTCTTTTTTTTTTTTTTGGATCTTTTTAAAGAATCAATTTCTTTTGAATTTAGGACGAGGTTATAGCTGTCGCTGATTTTCGTTTAAAAGTAAAATTTAAATTATCTTCTCTCACTTGGACGTGCTTAATGATGAACTTAAGTTTGGCGTGTTTACCTATCAACGTGTCTTTGTGTGTTACATCATCTGCGTGCGAGAACCCTTACAGTTGTTTACATTAAAACGCCTAACATGGTAAACAACTTTCCGCACTCTAGTTTCAAAGTTTGTCCTGATTCGATCCAAACAGAATTCAAAAAACTTCCAAGCTCCGCCTGTTTATTTTTCTTGATACACGCGCGCTTTCTTATTAACTGATTAGTTAGCCTTCCAAAGATTTTTAAAAATAGCAAACAAGCGGTTGCACTCACTATATTCGTGAATTGATCAGAATAATTTTGTTACGCCTCTCGTTGCAAGTTACAGTTTTTTCGACACAACTGGTATTGACGTTTGGCCATCAAGCATTAACAATGGCTTTACGGAAGACACATTTTTCATTGTGGTAATTTCTCTTCTTAGAACCGTGTAATTTCTACCGTGGGACGGTCCATCACTGGTTCGGTGACATTTAATCCATCCCCACCCATTTGTATCACCAAAATTTTAGTCCTAGTTCAGCTTAACGAAAAAACTTGTTACGCTGATTTGTTTAAAAAAATTTTTCAAGAAAATGTTTTCAATTTCTGTTGACTCAGCGGAGAATGTTGTATTTTTACTTTGAATGCATTACTACGTCAGCACGTCTATTATCAGAAACAGAAATAACGATCTGATCCTCGACGTGTACCCAGATTGACTTTCTTTGGATTCCAGGACATGCAGGCATTGATGGAAATGTAGCCGTCGACCTCCTTGCTAAAGCTGCTGTTTCCAATGGGAATTTTATTAGTAGGCTTCCAGCACACAATATTCTTCTTCCAACTAAATCCTGCCATCTTAGACTTTGGCATTCTGTTTATGTATCTCTTTTCGCCAATCCTAATTCCTTTTATCTCTTGATTAATCCTGTTCCTCCCCCGCGTCCTTGGTTCTATGAG
Organism: Icerya purchasi; assembly: GCA_039619475.1. Lineage (NCBI taxonomy): Eukaryota > Metazoa > Arthropoda > Insecta > Hemiptera > Monophlebidae > Icerya > Icerya purchasi. The sequence continues at coordinate 177,307,122 of CM077116.1, forward strand.
TTTCCCAGTTTGCATCGGTCCATAATTACTAAATGATCTCGCCTCCGTTTCTCGCATAGTCTCCTTCCTTCTTCACTAAATCGCTTCTCTTTGGCTGCATCTCATAATTATCCATTGGATCCTGAAGGTTCCCAGTATGTTTGCGATGCGAATCACGTGCTCTTCGAGTGCTCCGGTTTATCTCGCGAGCGTGAGTTACTTTATTGTCATCTTTTAAAGCTTGGTCTTCCTGCTCCTTTCAACGCCTCTTATGTTCTTTCTCTACCTACTATCTCTGTTGTTCCTGTCCTAGGGGTGTTCCTTGATTCCATTGTCGACAGAATAAAAATATAATTTCTATTCTATTCAATGTGTCTATTCCTTTTTGCTGGGCTAATGCTCTTTGCTAGCAAACCCGAGGGGGGGTAAAAAAAAAAAAAAAAGATCTGATCCGTTTCATTCTGTAGCCCATCCCTACCAACACTATCATCGGCCTAGGTAGGGATGGGAGGATTTCGAAAGTTGAACTGAGAAATCGTTTTATCAGCCTACCTATATCGCTCATTAAATACAATAACGTCATAACTCAAAAAACGCTATATCACAGAAAACGCAAATTAACATTTTCTATAATTTGACCGTTGTACACTTTCCAAGAGCAATGCTTATCTCGTCGAATTTCTTATTGTAACAAATATGGCCTTCTAACCTCTAACTGTACCCATAAAATGCATTCCAACTACACTGATAACTCCAATTCGCTATTTTTTGGGTTGTGACGTTATTGTATTTAATGAGCGATATGAGGACGAAAGGATTTACTAATTTTACAGCTTATATTGTCAAGCGCGAGATGAGTTCAAAATATATACAGTGAGTGACTTTGATCGTTGAACAGTGCGCACCAAGTTGGGGAAAGTTCTATACGTCGGTAATGGCTGAATGAAATATGCGACTGTTGTGTGAGACGAAAGAGAATATATCGAAGTCTAAGTCACCAAAATTTGAGCGAGTTCAATTCAATACGTCGGAAGTTAGAGCAGTACGTGTGAAAATGCGACGAAATGTTACATTAATCGTTGAACACACGTAAGAAAGGCCGAGTGCGAAGCAAGTAATGAGTTTTTCCGGAGTGCGTCAGATTCATACAGCGCAAGTGTACCTACGTAGGAACAACCAGTGTATGAAAAGATTTCGCCGTGAAATTAGATTCGTCACGATTCAAAAAAGTGTGCTTGATATACGGAAAAATGTCGCGTAAAGGCTAGCATACCCCCCTCTTGCGGTCCGTAAACTAGTAATTTCGAATTGTGAGGAAGGTTAATATCGAAATTACTAAATATTCGGCGAACCACCGTATAAGCGATTTTGCGGCGCTTCAAACAAGAAAATCGCATCCATTCAAGACAACCGAGAAAATTAACTGAGACTGATGAACGCTGGATCAGGTGGCAATTCGCAAAAACTGCGCAGATAAGCCCACCACAATTAAGTCGTGAACTAGTCGATAGAACAGGTGTAACAATTTCGGCCGCAACTGTACACCGAGCGGTGAAAAGGATGGGCTACTTTTCGCTAACAGCTCGTAGAAAACTCTACATTAGTGCAGCGAACAAACAAAAGCGTCTCGAGTTCGAAAAAAGGTACCAGTTCGAACCGGAAACGTTTTAGCGTGATGCCCTTTTTACGGATGAATCGAAGTTCACAACCTGTTGGGCAGTGATGGGAAAGTCATAGTATGGCGTAAACCCAATACAGCACTGGAAAAATAAAAACATAACTACCTCAATAAAACACGGTGAGGGCAATATTAAAGTATGGGGTTGTTTTGCCGCGAGTGGCGTAGGTGCATTGAAGTTCACCACAGGGAATATGGATGCTACTATGTACACAGAGATCCTGAAAAAGGATCTACGCCCCAGTGCAGAAAAGTTGGGAATCCTAAGTTTGTTTCGCTTGTACCAGGATAACAAGCCGAAGCATACGGCTTATCGTACGCGTGAGTGGCTCTTATACAACTGCCCGAAGGTCCTCGAAACGCCGCCATAGTCCCTAGATCGTAATCCAATTGAGCAACTGTGGGATTATTTAGACCGCAAAGTTCGAGAGTGGCCGGTCTCGAACAAGCATGAATTGAAAGATCGTCTACAAGAAGAATGGGCAAAGATTCCGGTACAGTACCTAGTGAAGTTAGCTTTTTTCCATGCCGCGACGACTTAAAGCCGTTGTGGAGGCCAAAGGTGATCACACGAAATATTAAATTCCCACTTGCTGTCCTAGAAGGAAGAGTTTTTCCATGATTTGGAATGTGTTCAACGATTAATGTAACGCGCGAATTCGCCATTTTTGTTTTCTAACCGACGCTATGTTTAATTTTTATGTTCCTACTTTTTTGTTTCTGCACAGTTGTAAGAGATTCTCCGTTTTGTTATTCACCAAAAAAAAAATTCAGAATATACCTTTTTTTCTTTCATTTTTTTGTGTATTTTTGTTCCGATCCCGACTGTTCAAAGATTAGGGAGGGTCTTGGAGGTAAAAAAAAATTGATTTTTTTTTATTTTATAAAATGAATGTACAACATCACAAGAATATTGTGTCAAAATTTCAAATAAATCGAAGCAAAACTAACAAAGATATGGCATTATAACTGTGCGCCGCTCTAACTCTAGTAAAAGAACGAAAACACCTATCTGGCCCTGACGCACAGCGGGATTAAAGAGCATATTTTTGTGTCCCTTTTGTATAATCCCTTAATTGATTTTTTCGAAAAAGATTTACGCAGGTAGGTAAATGTTTATAACTATATACCTTGGGACGGATTCGGTACGCGTAATGCTATTTCTTGACGACGCGACGTTTCAGTTAGAAATTAGTCTCTGTTTGTTCATCTATTCACGATCTCTCAAACGTCATTCTAGGTTGCATCGCTACTTTGTCGTGTCAAGGATGCTTACTCGGCCAAAACCAAAAATCCCTATGTTCTGTTGTAAGTCCGGTCGTTTGCACTGCTGCATCGGGGTAGAGACGTATTTGTGTCTGAATGGTAGTGGTCGAGGCACTGACTTGTGCTCGCGGCGGAAAGCGCAATACTGTGTGTCAAGTAACGCTAAGCTGAGCGAAGATTTTGTATGTTAATCAACAAAAAAGAATGTGTAGGACACGTCCAAAAGAGGATGGTGAGCCGTTTCCGCGATTTAGTAAAAAAAAGTGTAATAGATACTGAAACTAAGGCTGCAAAGAAAATACAAAGAAAAACACTTTCCGGTAAAGGCAAGCTCACTGCTAAATTGATTGATAAACTAACGCTTTACTATGGTCGTGCCGTCCGTTACAATTCTCATTCTGTAGAAGAAATGAAGAAGGTCATTTGGGCGACTTATTATCACTAAGCCTCAACTGACAAACACCCACAGAAAAACTGCCCGAGCGGCGAAAACTCATGGCGTGAATGGCAGAGAGCCGCAGCTGCAAACGAATTGCGTTTTTTCAAACACTTTTACTCTGCTCTACAAAGTGATGTTCTAGAAGGGATTAAACACCAATTTATGAACCTCTGAGCAAAAATGCCTTCCTGGAGCGATATATTGGCGGGTTCTCTCAAAACAATAATGAGACTATCAACAAACTTATTTGGAAAATTTCGCCAAAACTGAGAGTGGTTCGACAATTATTGTTGAGTTTGCAGCTCATGTGGCTGCCTCTACCTTCAATGAAGGCTGTGTTGCTTACCTGACCTTTCTGGAAGAGATGAGAATCAGTACAGGCCCAAGTTCTCATGGATGGGCGTAATCAGTGGACAATACATGAATTGGTAAAGCGGATGAGCGAGCGGCGGAACATACCAAAGAAGAGAGAATTCGTCATAGGCAAGAGCAAAAAGATGCTTTGGACATTCTAAATCAAAGTTCTTCACTTTATGGGCCTGGCATTGATGATTCTGCGTGAGTATAGACAAAAATTACTACCTTATTAACGTTTAATTTGTGATTTTATACCATAAAAAACTTTAAATGCGTTTTTCTCGAAACAACGTTTTCAAAGCCGGTGCACTCTGTAACTCAAAATCTACTGCACCGATCGTTCTGAAATTTGGTACACTATTTTTATAGAGTATTTTCAAGGTAGCAACGTCGAGTTTTTTTTTTTTAAATTATTATTATTTATTTTACAATAACAAATGGCTAATTTTTACTCGAAAATCGGTATTTTCACTTCCAAGTGTTACCAACGATTAAAAAATAAAAATAAATTAAAAAACTCACCGTTGCTACCTACAGAAATTCATTAACTAATGAAAAAAACTTTGGTTTTTTCATTTCCGTTAATCCAGTGTTGAGTTATGCGGTGCACCGCAAAACAACTTTTTTTCGAGGCGTCTACGAAAATTTGCTGCCATTGGCTTAATTCTTTATATTTTTCAATGAAAATTTAACACAATATTCTTCGGATGTTACTTTATCATATACCAATTATGTAAATAAACTTGCATTAACTATATTCTCTAAAAAAAATTATCAAAAAATTGTCTTTTTTTGACCTCCAAGACCCCCCCCCCCTTATTGTCACTTACTGTATACACATATATATATGTAGATGATAGTTGAACGATACGTGATATTTAGGTTAATATCGATTCGGTAGCTTGCGCAGGTTTACAAAATTATTTTCTTTAATATTTTTTCGGAAGCTAAAATAGTGATTTATACTGCTGTTACTTTATGACGGAATATTCGGGTGTAAAATATCTAATTGTTATTTCTGGGATTGTAAAAATATTATAATTTTCTCAATTCGGAACAGTTTTCATCATTGCTAATCATTTTTAATCGTTTCCGTAAATTTATCATTAAAAATTTGATACAAATCTTGCACAATTTAATAAGCTTCTTTTTTTTTTGTGACATATTACTAATTGTCTGACTATTAAATTATAATTAAGAGATGACGTAATATTTCGGTATTAAATATTATAAAATGAACCCAAATTAAACGAGCTCTGAAAACTGGTTAAAATTTTTTTATCCGTTATAGCTAGTAATAAATTTGTCCGCCCGTTGTACAATTCGAAGATGAAAAAATTTTTAAAAATTCAGTTAAAAAGAAAAAAAAAAGATTCCAGAAATTTATCAAAAAGATCATTATTGCGAAATAGGAGTCGAAAACGGAAAAATGAAGAATAATTTAAAAGAAAAACCAAAAAAGTTTGTTTTTTCGGGGTCCGTCAACAAAAACATCAGAACAAGCTTAGAATTCTTAGCATACGCGGCCGCAGTAAATAATCGTTTCAGATTTCATCCCCCAAAGTCTTTACTCTCCCTCTTTTCGTTTTCACTGTGACTTTTGGACTGATCTCTATCGATCATTTTTCTCCAACCCTGACTCCTTTTACCTTGTCTTACAGCCTTCTCCATCCGTTTCTCCTTGGTTTAACAATTTTCCCAGTATCAGCCGTTCTGTCACTTCTTCCATAGTTCGCCTTTGTTTTAATCATAGTCTGCTCCCGGCTTTTCGCTTCCGCTTTGCTTTTGTTCAATCTCCTTTGTGTCCCTTTCATCGTTCTACCTTAAATGTCACGTGTGATGAACGCGCGATCTTTTATTTCGATTTGCTTAGCCTTGGCCTCCCTACTCCTTACAGTGCCCTCTACATTCTCGCTTTTCCATCTCCTTCTGTTGTTCCTATATTAGCCGCCTTCATTTCTTTTGTCTCTAATCGTTTCTTTATATAACCCGTCGCTCCATATGTCTTTCTATTCTTCTAATCTTTTGTGTTGGGTAAATGTCCTGTGCGGATGTGCCCATAAAAAAAAAAAAAAAAAAAAAAAAGCTTAAACATATGGTCATAATCGGATTTGTCGACTCAATTAAAACATTTGGGTGTAGGAAAAGAAATAAATTAATAAAACAAAAAAATCGCTCAACAGTAAGTTTTGCGACTGAACTCTAGATACGACGAATAAGCAGTTGTACGTTAGTTATTCGAAGTTATGCAATGAAAATAGGTTTAAGGTGACGTAAGTTTAAATTTATGTTTGTTGCGCGCTTTAGCAGCTACACATCAGTTTAAAAAAAAAAAATACATTTAGTCCGCGAATGATTTAATGCCGAACTAAAACTAAATAAATAAATGAATAAATAAAATAAAAAAGGAATACGCAACTATTGCGGCTGGATTAGCAAAGCCAAATTTATTTTATTTTTTTCTAAATGTCGAGATGTGTAGTTGGCAGAGAAAGGTCAAAATCTTCTTAAACCGTATCCGTTTCGCAGCGTAAAGATGCGTGTAAACAGCAGACATGTATGTAGTAGGGGAGTACCATAGATTGATATGTCGGATTCGCTGGTATAAAAAATTTCCCATTCATTATTAAGTTTGTCGGTCGTCGTGTTTTTCATTATTTTAAAAACTTTAGCGTGTTCCTCAATATAGTTCTGAAATAAACTATATTGTTCGCCGTATCTTCTACAAGACGAACTACTGATTTTTTACTTTTTTTCCGGGCGAAATATTATTAAAGTTTTGTGTGTTTTATGTTTTTTTTTTTATATTTCGAATAAAACTTTAAATTTGTTCGTTTATCGGTTCTTGAAAAAAGCTGTGTTCATGAATTTGAATGAAGATAGAAACTGCGCTCAAAGGTTGGCAAATGAAACGCGAAATCTCTACTTAAGTACAAAAAGAGCATTACTGTTATTATTATTATTATTATTATTATTATTGTTATTGTTATTATTTTTATTATTATTATTATTATTGTTATTATTTTTATTATTTAAGGAACTGAGAATGTCGGTAAAATATAGAAACAAGTTAAACTTTTCCCGATTTATTGATTTTAGTATGTTTTCTTCAAGAAGTGTATAAAGAACAGTTCACAATGCATTTTAATTTACAAATATTCGTAGATCACTTTTTAGCTAATTTAAATTTAATGAATTATTTTCACACACGACTTTCTTTTGAGTTATGTAATTTTTGAAATTTTTCAACTCCTGTTAAGTTTTGATTCATTAGGTTTTATTTCTATTTTTTTTTGACACGTCAACAAAAAGAAACTTGATCAGCAGTAACATGAAAGGAGAGGATCAATACTATTTCGGTCACATGTTGCCAGAATGAAGGAAGCCCCTGCAATAATGGAGGAAAGTGACAGGATGTTGACCAGAAAGCCCAAGGGATAACAAATTAGCATAAAGAATAGCACGTTCAGACGAGAGAGAGAAGGACATTCGAAGAAGATATGGTTGGGATCACAGACAGCTTCATGATTTGAATGAAAATGACAGTTAGGGGAAGAATTTAAATGAAAACGAAAGCGCGAGCAATGTAACCGAGTACGATTAAGGTGCAAACGAAAAATGGAAACTACAACGGAATTCCATAGAATAAGAAAGTCATAAAACCAAGGTTAGGGTAGGAAGATTTGACTGGATGGACTAATAGAAAGAATGATTGTTAGAGAAGGAAGAAGCATAAATATCTGACCTAGTATGAAAATTTAACCCTAGGAATAGCAAGTTGAAAGCGGGAATTTTATTGAGATGGAGCAGGAGCAAGAAGAAACTCTAGCCAAGGAATCCGCCCTCTCATTACCCGCAATGCCGCCATAACTAGGAACTCGGAGCTAATCAAGGTGAATGAAGTGCAGATTGAGAAGATTGTAGATCAGGGATCGAATACGAAGAGTGACAAAATCGCAGGAGTGAATAGGAAAGGGAAAGAAAACGGCTCGGACAGCATTCATGGAGTCGAAAATAATCAAATTCGCTGCATACTACTGATCATCTTTTAGTATTTCTTCTAAATTTTGGGAAAGCAAATTTTTTCAATCGATGTGTTTATAATTGAATAAGGCTCGCGTCCTTATCGTTACTTTACAAAACGTTTCCATACATTTTACAACATATGCGGCTGTTATTGGAAGGTTTTCATACTAGATTTGCACATTTAAGTAATAAAGAACCAATTAAATATTCAAGAACAACAACGAATAATAAATGATGAACCAAGATTTGCTTTTAGAGGTTAGATAGTGTTCTATCGATGTGACTGAATCTTTTACACCATTTATTCAATTTTTACATTTACGAATACTGTTTTAACTTCAATAGTGCATTGATGTTAGATATCGTGTTTTAAACTTAAATCTCATGTGCCTTAGAAATTTTACACGTCATTTGCATAAATAGATATATTAAACTTTGACCAGCATAAACAAGTAATAATAGTATAGGACATTTAAATTCCGAGTTGTACGCGCAACTGACTTCCATACGAAACTGACGAATTGTTTTCTATTGGTAAGAAACATGACGCGAAAACTGAATCAACAAAAGTTTATGTGTCAGAAGCATTTTTTTAAGTTAATATAAAAAAAACATCAGCTCGACCCTTTCTATCTACAAAATTCATTGATTTCCCCTTCCCGCAAAAATGAATACATTGCTAAGGGCATATGAGATTTTTAACATTGTTATAAATTCACGAGTAAATTATAGATTCGCAAACATTTTTGAGACACCGACTATTTTTTATCTGACTTCTACAATATGATTTCAGATATTTGATTTGTCTTTCCTAATTCGTAAATTGGTTATACTGGATAAAACAGTCTTCTTAATCTTGAAACCGATAATGTCGAAATAACTACGTATACGGTAGAATGCCTTTTTTGGAACCGGCTTTGATTTGTTAATAGCTCGATATAACCCAGTTACAATAATTTCATTGAGATTAATAAAATTCTGGCAACTTGTTCAACAAGAAAAATTTTCACGAGTTTATTGTAATACAATTTTATATAAATGAACACAATAATATTCACTATACGGAGTGTAATAGAAAAAAAATGAATAAATTGCAATTTAAAGTTTACGTGTAATATACATTTCGATACAAGTATACATACAGGATGCACAGATAGAAACATACTCTTAATCGTCGATTCGTTGGCGTACCTAAAGCTATTTCATCGCAGCTTAGAACAGAAATATATCTGACTCGGAAGGGAAGCTCGAGGAAGACCAAACTTGCAGCGTATTTTCATCAGTGGCGACTGCAGCTTAACAAACTCCAAAAACGGTTATGTCGTACTCTCACCTAGGTATCCAATTGGCAAATACCAATAAAAAAAAAAAAAAAAAAAAAATATCACTGTAACAATGAGAGTTATTTAAATACGGGAATCTTTTCCTAATTACCTTGCCTTATACCTGGATAAATAATTAGTGTATGTCGAAAACACCTAGAAAACATAACGGCTAAAGAGTCCAGAAATAATATCATCCAGAAGTTAATACACCGTTGGGAGCTTCGGCGTCAACACTTTGAACAGCAACACTGGGTACTCCACAGCAGAATACAGTGTGCACCTGTATGGTTGAACAGCTGTCATACCAAAGAACAGGATACACAAGTTTTAATACTAAAATGAGGCTTATCACAGAAGCAATCAAATCAACGTCTATTGCTTGGCTTGCGGTACTTATTATGCCACTAGATGATATCCTTCGGAAAACTGCTATTGTACGAAAATGGCTAGAATACAAAGCTAGCCAGAAGATTTCTATAAACAATCATAATATGGTCTGAGCACTGAACCTATCTGAAGTGGAACAAAACCAGCCGGCGTAACAGAGAATTTTTATGGCATAATGAACAGTAAGATCTATCATACCCAGACAAGCGGGGAAGCTAATCACATACTTCGACGCAAAAGTAAATGGGTTTGACTTTAAAGAATTGGTGCAATTAAATCGCACCCGAACTGACCATGGACGCTGCAATGAGTTCCTAGCGAAATGGAATATAAAAACGACACTTCCTCTTAGCCAGCCACACCAAACCATTAAACATATTGTACGTTACTATCTAAAAAGGACTTCTAGAGGAATATTTAACGAAATTTCTCGAAATATTAACGGCGGCGTTGACATGCATACGAAATTTGGACGTTTCGCTGTAGTGTTCCCGCATCTAGCTATAAGATAAGAGGAAGATCGCAAAATAACATTGATACCCTGAGACGACTTTGAAACAACTCGATTATACCGGGTGTCTAGTTAATAGTTTTGTCCAATGACGATGAAAGGGTCCATTTGGCCGCCAAGTCAACCCTGTCGTTAACAATCCCACGAATTTTGCTATACTTCTACGATGGTGTAAAATAGCTAATCAGACAGTGGCGTCGGAAACTATCCTTCATAAAAAATATATAAAATCAACACAACTAATCCATGGTTTTTCATCTTACACGCATTGGGGAATATGTGGCTTTAAATAGCCACACGGCTAACTACATATTTGAAACATCCCCTCCACTCACATGTTATACTCTAGTTCTTCCTACTCGTCTGTTGTACACATTCGTTACAATATATAACTGCGTCACTCCGCCATCGCCGATGACCGACTGACCACTATTCTCCGAAATGGCCCAAATCGAAAATCTTAGTTTCCTTAGGGCAAATAACTTGCTAGGTACAACAATTTAAAGTAATGCCCTCCAATATAAAACAGTTTAAAATGGCATATTAGCAGGAATAAAATAGGAAAAAATTAAAAGTTGCAGATCGAAAAGTTGCACATACGTTTCCATTGTGATGAAGCGATTTAATTTGAAACGTTACTGTTTGCTTTTTTTTTCTTCCGGTGTTACGGAAGGGTCCATATCGCATCTGCTTTTAACCGCTTCACCCGATTTCTAACGTGTCCAGCAACGACTACTTCTGCGTAAGTAATGATGAAATAACGTGATACTTCTGTTAGTACAACGAAGGGGATGGACTTGGGGGAGAAAGGCGAATAACAGAGTGTACGGGAAAATTCACGTACACCTCTTCTGCGAAGGATTTTGAAAATCAGATGCGGAACCAACGAACTTTTTTCGGTCGATTTTCCGCTGGGGATATCTTCCTGTTTCAGACACGTTCCGATATTTTACCGCATTTAAAATGCGCAGAAAAGTTTTTCTCTTAATTTAATCGGGTTTAATAAAACCAATTAAAATCGGCGACATGCCAACATTTACCACGTCAGCTAAATTTAAAATTAACCAATATTTACTGTTTTAACGTGAAATTAACTGATGTAAAACTTTTTAAAATCGCTGTATATTATAATTTTCTGACCTTCACGTAAGCGAACAAAGTAAATGTATACTGTCGCTTAGTTAAAAAAGGAGAAAAACGAAACAAAACGACTTCGGCAATTTTGCCGAACCGAAAATTTCTAGTCCTTAAGAACCATTCAAAGACTATGCGGTACAGCGTGGCAGAGTGCCGTACTATTTCTTTACAGTAAACGGTGTTGACAAGGGAACAGAACTATTGCAAAGATGTTTAAGCGTGTTACGTACTTTTTTGGAAAATATTAAAAAGGGATAACGTGGCTTTTTTTTTTGGCGACTGTATACAAACTGATTAATCGAACGATTTTAAAACTGCCTGGTTTAAATTTTCGGCTGAGTGAAGATGGATTTTTTTTTTTTTTTTGCGAGAAAAGAATTTTGGAGAATTTTCTTCTTTTTTACGTTTCTAAAGGCACTGCTGTTTCCCTAATAATTTCAAATTTGCACTAGCTTATTCCATAAATTAACGATCAATGTAATGAATCGGCCGAAGCGAATGACTTTACGGAAACCTTGGTTTAGGTTTACAAAAGAAAATTACGCGAATACCATTTGTTAAAGAAATTTCGAACGTCTTTTTATCAAAGTCGGGGGTTTTGCAAAAATGTAACCTTTATTTCATCCTCGGGCAGCGAATACGAATCAAGCTACACACATATTCGACAAAGTCCCCCACAGCCGGCTTAGTCAAACAAGTATTGTTAAATGACAAACGATATTAGTGTCAGCAGCGGTCGGCTTTAACTGACATCGCAGCTTAATTTAATTGAAAACATTTTGAAAACTTACGTGCAGGAGTGAATTTTGTAACGAAAAAAAAAAAGGAGGAAATTCCAAAATTCGTAGAGGAACTATTAATACGTCAAAATTAATATTTAGTGGGAGAAAATGACCTTGAAAAGAGCTTAACCGTCTAAATTTTTTTATAACGTATTATTGTATATGGGTGTAAAATATGCGAACTTATACCGCGAATTTCAGCGGTTTTGAATGAAAATTTCAGAAACTGACTATAATTCATACGGCGTTAACCGATTATCCGTGTAAACTCACATATTCACTGCGCACGGCCAACATTGAAGAAGACAAATTTCGAACGGAAAGTTTCGCTCGATGTTGCCGATAAAAGTTCCGTCGCAAACTGTTTGAGAAATAGTGGAAGGTTCGGGAAAAAGGCAGGCGCCGCGGTAATTTCGGAAAATTTATCGGGTATTGAAGTCAGACAGGCCAGAAACCGACGAAAAGGAAACGGAGGAGAAAGGAGGAAAAGTAATTACAAGGAGCAAGATTAATATTTTCTAAATAGCGCGCTTTGTGAGCGGTGAAAATTTAATTAAATCTCTCGACGACGTCTGGAAAATGCGAAATTTACACTTTAATTGAATCGTACGCGGTAAACCGGCTTTTATATTTTCTTCCTGAACATACGCGGCCACGTATAGAGACGTGCACTTGAGACTTCCACATCAATCCGCAGAATCCGTTTAAGGTTTCTTTCACCTGGAACAGGTATCGTAAAATATAATACATTTAATCGATTCGCTTTCTTTTAGTAATTAACCTGTAGCCGAATTAATATTCTCCGAAATTCTGGGCAAATAGATAACGTGAGATTTTTCGGCCTAAAGCCCGTTTTATTTATAATCTTTATCGTTAGCATTTGACCGAAAACCGAATCAGTGTTGTCCGGGAAATAGGAGGACGAAAATGTAAAGAAATAACTGTCAGAAATAGGGTGGGCGGCGGCTATTCGCTTTTTCGCAGATCTTTATACTAGCGGCTACATATTTCACTGAAATGGTAGCAGTTTTCTTTCGAGCAAATTCGACGGTTGCTTTTTAAGCCTCCTATATATATATATATATATATATATATATATATATATACATATATTTAAAGCGTTTCGCTAAGACCAGACCTGGCTGGTTCATGTCTCGCTCTGGACCGAAGTTGCTCCCGGCTATCCAGCTTGAAAGAAGTCATCCGAACACAAGCGAAGAGGAAGAAACCCTAGAGATAGGGACGTGTTGTTTTTTCCAATGTTGCTACTGCTATTTTAAAATAGCCGTATAAAATCTTTCGCCATTTCGCCCCCTCATGTAAGACCTCTAGTTTTTGATAATTATTTTTGGAAAACGTAAAAAAAGATTTTTAAATTTCTTATATATATATATATACATTTTCTTTTTTGTAAAAAGTTCCGTTTTTTTTAAATTATTAATTCGTGCTTTCATTTAACGTTGAGTTCTAATACTAGTTGTTTCCCACGCTTCACCGGCGTATTTTAAAATATTTCATCTGTTACTGTTGAACCCACGTTCTTTAATAAAGATGCTGCTTTTCGTCATTGTGCGTGTTTATTCCTTTCTGTCGACATAATAATAGTTAAAACAAACTTTAAGTATACTAAAACAACAAACTGCAACAGTTGGCGGGAATTTTTAAGAATTGTATGTATTGAAACTTCGACGGTAGCATTCAACAGTATTATTCTAAATTTTTAAAATACAAATTGCAAAACCTTTCCTTTTGCAGTTGTTTTTTGATCGTTAACTAAATCGATCTTAAAGAATCAACAAAATAAAAGTATGAATGTCATCGTTCCGCCGAATTTTACAATTGTTTACCTACGAAACTATCCTCGCCACCTAATTACTATATATATATATATATATATATGTATATATATTATTATTATTTCAAATTAGCCACTGGTGGACTACGTTGTCAACTGGTTCTGCCATTCTTCTTCCTCTCTTTCCATACTGCGTTCATTCTTTCGAGCATGTTGGTGCAAGTTCTCCAGAAAATCATAACTTGCTTGCATTGCCTACGGCTATGGTGGATTGGTTACCACCTGGAGTAGTTAAATTATTTTTCTTTTCCATCATGCCTTCCAGCTGAAAAAAATATTGTGGTCAGCCATATTCTAGCTGAAACCAAAATACTGCCAAGATTGTTAGTCTTGGAGGGTAATAGCTCTACCCACCAGAGCTGTGGAACGCCACCATTGACCATTTATTACAGTTCTTCTGCCGCCGTCCTAGGGTAATACACCTGCCTGATCTATACCCAGTCTATGAAGGCCTTTCTACAGTCTCCGTATAATTGCCCTTTATAGACCCCCCTTACACTCTTTTGTTTGTCAATCATGACTTCCACCAGGGTTGGTTACCCGATCTCCATCAAGCATATATATATATATATATATATATATATATATATATATATGTTGAAAATATGAAATCAACGGATTGATTCGAACAAACACTCTAGAATTTTTTATATAAATAGAAAAATTTAACCAACGACTTCCTCGCTTTATTTTGCTCCTATTCTTGCGATTCTATCCGAAACTTGCACTCAACCTCTTTCCACTCGTCGTTCACTCCTCGGTTATCGATTTTTAATAAAACGCCTCCCCCCATTTTGTCATCCAATATTATTCCTTCCTATCTTCATATCAAAAATCACTGGCGCTTGGCGCCTCATAGAATTCCGATTTTATCGCATATACCTGCTCGTGTTTCCAATGTTTCTACCTACGTTTCCTCTTATAACAGTCTTCCTTACTTTTCTCTCGATTTTAATAGCATATGGCACCCCATAAATTACTCCTCTCTTCCAGTCCGAGCTAATTCTTCCTCTCGCAATGTAGTCAACTTCGAATTCCTTCAGCTGCTGAACTCTTCTTTTCCTTCCCATGCCTTAATTTTCTCGGATGGCTCCAAGAGTGATGGGGGCGTGGGTGGCGCGTATACGTCTCCTAAGTTCATGCACTCTGAGTCCTTCAGACTTCCTTCTTTCTGCTCTATCTTCTCAGCCGAGTCGATCTCAATTCTTCGTGCAATCCAATTCATATCCTCTACGAGTGGGGTTCATAAATTCCTGATTGTTTCTGATTCCAAAGGCGTTCTTCAAACCATCTCCTCTCCTCCTTCTCATACTTCTGACGGTATCATCCTCTCTATTCGATCTCTTGTCTCGTCTTTGTTCTCGTTCCGATCCATTCTCATAGACTTTCTATGGGTCCCTAGAACTCTTAATTTTTCATTTTGTTGGGTCAAGGCCGCTAGCGCGCCCAGGGTAGGAAAAAAAAAAAATATTTTGCTTCTATATGTAAGCGCCTAATTTATATGCTCGAAGGAGAGAACAAAATAGAAAGAACAAGAATACAGCTTTTTAAAAAGAATAGGAGATTATTACAGATAGTAATAGGAAACAACTAATAGATAAAAAGGGGAAAAAACGAAATAAGCTAAGACTCAAATGATAACCGACCGCCTAATGGTTGATTTAAATGCGAAACACAAGTTATATCAATCCATTCCGGGCGTATCTTTCGACGATTCCAATTTCTTAACATCAATCGTTGATAACAATAAAAAATTACTAGAAATAGTCGACCTTCAAACACATAATTACATGCACAGGCTTTAGCTCGCAGTCGAGTGTTAACTGTGCACAATCTCAGTAAACGTTATCGTCGCTACTATTATTTAAAAAAAGAAAAAAGAAAAGAGAAACTAAATATTACTTTTATTAACAGGCATTCTCAGGAACGCAAAGTGTGCGAAAGAGAGACGAGTTCCGTCAAGCGAAATTCAATCTTTATCTGCAGACGTAACAATCAAATATTGCCCTAAAAAAGTAACCTCAACAATATACAGGAAGATGCTAAATCGAGTCAATCGCAGACTTCTCCTTAAGCAATGTAAAGTTTTCAGACATCGCTACAGGAAGAATAACAGAAACAGTAATGCATACAAAAATCATTCGTTCAGGTGTCGTGACTCCCCGGACAACGAACAATAATTACAAAGATCAGTCCGACATGAAAAACAACACTACCTCCAATTTAAACGTTAAAAGCATAATATAGTGTTTACCGCATGAACTGCTGACGGGCAGACGGAGTTTGTCGTGAAAGTATTGTACATGAACTCAATCCACGATAAAATCTGCGTGATTGATTAGAGATGAACGGAGCGCAATCGTAAACGGGGAAAAAAAACTGTCGCGCGAAACTGCAAGAGTGTTAGTGAACAAAAATTAAGTGTCCTTCGCACAACTGATGGAAATAACGTGTTTTAACTTTCATTTAGTTCGTCAATCGTTGCTGGTTCTGGCGGAATTGTGATAATTTAAAGTTTTATAAGCGATACGATATTTTTTCTTTTTCGTAATTGATGGAAAAAAACACACGTTAAAAACACGACAATATCCGGCTTGTTGAAAATGTAATCATTCGTTTTACGGCCGCCGTTCGTGATATCTTGACAATTTCCTATACGCCGAGATTTCAAATCCATCAATTCGGCGGGGTTAATACCTTGAACAATTAGGAACCACTGCATATGCGGCGATTGGACAAATTCAGCTTTGCGTTCAGCGACAAGGTCTTTTCACATCTTTGTCGGTTTAATCTGCGTACAACTGTTAGTCGCCGCTTTATGTCTGGTAGATGACTTCCATTTCTAGTTAATACTGACTCGAAATGTATAAAATTATCCTCAATATCAAGCCCCCGTATAGAGAGTTCACCATACTTGACATTGTCATGTGATCTTCTAATCTTTCCATAAAGGATATCTTCTTTTCTTCGAAGCTACTTATAATAACGACGTCATCGGCATATCGAAAATTATTAATTTTTCCCCACCATTCTTCTAAACAATCGACTACTAGTACACAGTTCTCCAACGTTAGTAAACAATTTTTACTATTGCCGATTACACCACTTATTCACCTTCTTCTCAGAATAATCGGAAATCCGAAAAATTACCAGCGTAGATCAACTTTTGACATGGCGTTTACAATTCACGTTTTGAATTCGTCTAGGCGGTTCACGTAGAAAATTTTCGAATTTCCGGAAAATACGATTATTACAAGTAGTATACTTAAAAGAGGAGGCCTCTTTGGACGTCTCAACATTAGAAAAGTTGTGTTAATTAAGTTTTCAGCAAGTTCCCGGAAAAGCGGTGCCAAGTTATTCGAATAATTCGGTGTGACAGTGCGAACAAGTTTGGCTGAAATAATGTTTCAAATTTCCATAATAACCTATCAAAACCACCACACCTCGCCCGCCGGCTTATAATCTTCGACACGTATTCATTTCTATGCAAATTACCGGAATCTATAAATACGCCGGGCTATACGTAGCGGCTGATATTATTTTCTCGTCGAAACAACGCAAAGTACACTATATATCGCTTTAATAATAACCCCCTTGCACAGCCCCCCCCCACCAGCCCCCCACCAGCCCGTAACCCGTTGAGTACTAACAAGTATAGTGTAGTACGCGCGTAACGATGATAATGCAGCCGTGGCCGCGAAATAAGCGACAGGACTCTTTGTTAGAGTGAAATTAAAACTCTGCCTATCGGCCACGCAAAAGAGTATATAGGCTGCAGTTGCTGGGTTAGTGCTGCGATAAACAAGAGCCCCCAAAGGGTACGGTACGGGCAGTGTCTCATGTTTTGGACCGGATGAGTGCTACGGGTCACTTCTCATTATGTATTTTATTACTGCAAAAATTAAGTACTCGTAATTGCAATTTTATAGCGTAACACGCCGTAAAATAACGGTAATTCTCGCTTTCTCAACATTGTAATTGCGATTACTGTTAATTGCAGTTGGATTTAAAAGCGACCCTATCTTCTTTTACGACCTCTAGGCTTCTCCTCTGAGGCAACATCTCCTGTTTGAATACGAGCAACTCGGAATGAGCGCGAGGCTTCTAAACGACCCTGCGACGTTCACCTCGAACTTTCCCTAAAGATGAACAACCGCTGCGGCTTAAGGAGATATTAATAATGATAAAAGTAGTCCTTCCGCCGTTGCTGTTAGTAGAAACGCTTCAGGTGGAAAAATAAGAGAGCACCGGAATTGGGCGGGCCATCCGAAGTGAAACGTGATTAATTGTTAGGCATCGGCAGAAAATCGTGCGCAACTTTTTAAAGAAACTGTAGAATTTTATGAAGTCGGTGAAGTAATTAAGAATGAATGAAAGTTGCTCCGTTAAAGAAAAATGAATTCTAAATTGTCGCTCTCGATATAAAATTGTTTAGCGTACATGCGATGACCCAACATAATCCTCCTAATTAGAAAAAATATAATAAATAATTTTCGGGAACAACTGTGTTTTTTAAAGGATATGTCCGGAACGTTAAGCGAATAAATTTCTTTTTAATTACACAGTTGTTTCCGAAAATTATTTATTATGAGTAATCACACTGTGAAAGCTTTAAATGTTTAAAAAAAAGTATGTTCGTTCTGAAAAACGATTTCGCCTTCAGCTGGAAAAAAATAAACGACACATGCGTCGCGGAGAAATTATTAACCTTTTTTTTAATTCGTCTGCAACATTTTCTATAATTTTTATTTTCCCAGCTGAACATAAACGTTTTAAGGATAGATATATTTTTATTTATCGCTTTTGCCTAATGAGATGGTTTAAAAATAGTATAAAAATTCAATAAAAAACTCATTTAATTCTGGAGCAGCTTAACAGGTAAATTTGAAATTATAATTGTAATATTGTTTGTATAAGTTTGGGGCAACCGATTATATTCTGGTGGAGTTAGAAAAACCCGTCAAAAATATATATACATATAGGTATATATATAATATGGAATTTAAAACTACCTAAAAAATCGTCCTTAAAATTTCACAACCTAGTAATCGATTAACGAGAATTTTGAAATACACGACAGTAATCGAAATCTCCGATAACCAATTAATTTAAAATTACTCCTCCTTACGCCATCATTTTAGTCAAAAACAGCCAGAACGTATATAGAAATATATGTAAAGGTGAAATATTTCGTTAAAAATGGTTTACTTGTCAATGGAGAAAAGTTTCAGTTGTCACTATAACGAGCGATAGAATTTACTCACACATATATATATATATATATATATATATATATATATATATATATATATATGTATATATAAATAAAAATGAATGAATGTATGTATGTCTGTAAGTCCTCTACGGACTCCGAAACTATCCATCCGATTTTTATGAAATTTGGGCAGTTTAATTATAGGGTTGAGAGGAACAGAGTAAGCAACTTCAAAGTCAAAAAAAAATAAATAAATAAATTATGAAATTAATAAAAATCGATCGAAAATGCAGCCAACTAGCGCCAAAACACCAATTACCATCATTCCCGACAGATGGCACTACAATAAAGAAATTATTTCAGTATGCGTTATTTAGATCGCGGTCGGGAATTCTGTCGTTCGTCGAGTTTCGTCGAGTTCCTTTAATAATATTGCACATATAAAAATCAATTGCGCATGTATAAAATATCATAGCTCTTGAGAATGGCTCGATCGATTTGGCTATCTTTTTATTTTTTGTTGTGTTCGTAATTGTCAGGCCAAGGTTTTTATGAAAGAAAATTTTAGAAAAATTCATCAAAGAAGTCGGAACATTAAAAGAATTTGGTAAAAATGGCGTTACGATGTGACGTTCAGTTTGTCAGTTCTGCTGTTACATGATCTCATAACAACAACAAATTCCGCATTGAATATTGATATTTTTTTGCGAAAAAGAATTAAATTGAAAACGATAGTTCAGTGTGTTATCGGTGAAATTTCGATATTTAGGAACCAAATTTTAAAAAAATACGCCTTTAAAGCGGAAAGACTGGAAACTAAAAAATAGTCCACAGTTCTTTCCATGGTGGCTGGGGGGTCGCTATATTTTTAAATTAGTATATTTCAATCACTAGAATATAAGAAAAATACGAGACCTCCAAAATTTTATAATTAAATAGCCCAAATTTTGAAAAATAATTTAAGCGTATAAATTCTGAAATGTTTAGAGTGATGGTCAACAGTGATTTATCACTTAGATTCTGATAAAAAAAAAAAAAAAAAATGTCATCATTGCATTTAAAAAAGTAAATAATGCTAATACCTTATTTTAAATAAAATTCAATTTTACATATTCCTGTCACATATATATTACCCTGCTAACGGTTTCAGGGTTTCGGATATTTTAATCTAAATTTTACTTTTTTGATTGATGTATTCGTGTACTTCTTTTTTTTTTTTTAAAAAAAATAAATATATGTGAACGCTGCTGTCGTTATGAAAATTTACTAAGTGAAATAATTTAAAGTGCGAAGGAACGGGCCGCGAAACGCAAGTTGGAATAAAGGAAAACTAAACAATTTCACTTAATACAGAATGAAATTAGATTTTGTAACGAAATAATACAAAATTTCATTTGTAAAAACAATTTAAACAAAATAAAACGTTAGAACTTTATGCGAAGAAAAGTATTTTGGTTAGATAAATATAGCGAAATAAATCATTGTTGTATATACATATATATATATATATATGTAATTTGCTTTTTTGTTTTCCATTTGTAAATAAGTGAGGAATGCCCATAACAAGAAATAAAAAATTAAAAATGTTAAAGACGCCTATCACATCGACCGCTAACGTTACGTTTCAGGCCTAAAATAACAACAGAACGTGTAAGCGAATATAGAAAACAACAAAATAATATTTAATACTATATTTAAAAAAGATATGTAAAATTTTATTTTGTTGTCTTTTGTTTCGGATAATACTATATTAAGAAAAGATATGCATACATTTTGTTTTGTTTTCTTTTGTTTAATCGTTTAGATTATTCGTAAGTTAAAAAAAAAAAAACTATAAAAGGGGGTTACATGTAAAACGATAAAGAATCGAAAAAATGGATTGCTGCCCTAGTCTAAATTGTCTACCTACCACATCTATTACTATCATCTAACTGTTCATTCCAGCACATTAGCCAGATCGCAATTTTAAACAAAAAAAAAAAAAAAAAAACAAATCCAGCTGTGTAGGCCCTCATTTTACGATTTCATTAAATTTATTTAAAAAATTTTTAAGTTTCACGAGAATTGAACGGCGCAGGATGATGAGAAATTGCACTTATTTTTTGGATTTTGCTTTGAACAACCGTAGAAAATTAGAATATTAAAAAAACGTTTCCTCAATCCGCTAATAGCAGACAAGCCAACATTCAGGCAGGACAACGTCTGCCGGGTCCGCTAGTATATATATGTATATATATATATATATATATATATATCTAGTTTTATAAAACTGACCAAAGGGCGAAAGGCGGGATAAAAAAAAAATCTTTCATTCTTTAGGATTATCGCTTTTTCTCATATTTGGAAAATGGCTAGAGCTTTCAAATCCACATCTTCTGAATCTGAACCTTTCTAAAGATAGCCCATAGAATCCTTTTTTGAGTCCGTTGCTTCTGCTTATGTGTTGATGAATTGTCGCATCTTCACACTTCCTAACTTATACTTTCAATATTTATGAATTAAAATCTGTTCTTTTCAAATCTTCTAGCCCCACTACAGGTCTTGATGGTATACCTTTTCTTGTCCCCAAAAACCTGTCCGAACAGTCCCTTATCTTTCTTCCTGATCTTTTTAATCGTTTCCTCTCCAGGAAAATATAACCCCTCCCCCTCTTTGAATTCTTTTATCATCATTTCCATTCGTATAAAAAGTTTTTCCTTACGTCCAATTTCCTTAGCATCCTGCATCAGAAAACTGTTCGAAGGTATGTTGAACAAGCGCCTCGTTTGGTAGCTGGAGCATAATAATGTAATGCCCAACATATTTGACTTTTGTCCTGGGCGTCAATACACGTGAAATTTCGTGATGTGGAAGTGATTGGTTTATTTTTCAATTCGAGCCCGAATTCCGCATGCATAAATTCCGTGAATGTGGTATGTTCCTCGTAAATCCAAGTTAAGATTACCACCGAGGACTATTTCAGTGCCTTGTAGGGAATCTACGTTAAACTGATGACGTCTGAGATACAAAAAAAAAAAAAAAAAAAAAAAGAGGCGTATAGCCTGGATAAACTCGCAGTCGACAAATACCAAGAAGCGAGACTCGATCATCACTTTCTCTTCTGGAAGTAAGGGCTGATCATCACTAATCTTGGTTAGAAAAGAAAGCCACATCAGCTTATCGTATCACACAAGTGCGTAGTAATGTTACGACTGCCAGACAATTTCACAGCAGAACTTTTTGCTCGATTGCTTGTAAATCTGTGTCTTGCAAACGGGCGGTAGTTAACGGAAGTGGCTGGTAAACACTATGTCCATACTTGCGAACAGACGCCCGTGTGATCATGCATAATGCGTTGAAGTCAAAAAATTTTATCCCAGTGATGCGAATATTACCGAACGCTATGCAAAACGCGTTCAGGGAGGCCGATTATCTTTTGCGAGTTCCCCTGATACGGAAGACAGCAGGTACAGTGGACCCGATATAATGTTTTTAATAATACTTCTTTTGCGTTTCCATGGTAACATTTTATTGTATAACTTCATGGGACATTTCGTGAAACATTTCGTGGGACGGATAAAAATTTTTAGAATGACCCCCATCCATAGGACATATTTATGTCAAAAAGAACACGTCTCAGCAATTATACAACACAACATTAACCTTTGTTATCTTAGATAAATTAACGGGATAAAATCATGTAACATCGCTATTTAACAAAAAATTAATAGGATATAGTCATGGGACATAATCATGGGACAAAAAAAATATATCGTATTCAAGTCTATAAATGGCTAGTCATTAATATATATATATACAGAGGCGGATCCAGAAGGACATGGGGGGGTTATAAGAAGGGCATTTTGGGGGGGGGGATTATATAATTACGTAAGATCTTCCACGGTAGACCGTAGATTTGAGAAATTCCACTTGTTTCATAAAGAAAATCAAACAGCGGCCTTTATAGACATTTAAAAATATTTTAAAAATACGTAATTATTACGATTTAATTTAAATTTAGTTTTATTTTTAGCTGAATAATAAAACGAAATTATAAAATTCTTAAAATGGTAGTCTAGAAATAGTTTTGTCAGTCTCCCTCATTTCTCTTTTAATTTCACTGATCTCTGCCATCTTCCAAACATGTTTACTGTACCTACGCTCTCCAAATTTCTTCTATACGCCCTAATTAGACAGGAATTCCACAGTTTTATCAATTTTCAATTTCCTTCCCATTCAACCGTATTTACAGATGGTTCGAAGAGACCACCGGGTGGTGTCGGTGCCTCATATATCCTCCCAGATTTTGGCTTTTCAGGTACTTTTCGCCTGCCTCCTTTTTGCTCCATATCCATAAACGAACTAATGATTATCGTTATTTTCATTTCCTCAAATCCCCTTTCTTTTAAATTTTTAATTATATCAGGTTCCATGTTCGCCCTCCAATTAATTCTCCCCTCCTTGATCATTCCTGTGATTTTATCATACTCCGCATATGTTCACTTATCCACGTTCTTTCTTTCCTTCATTCCATTCAAATTGATTTGCTATGGGTTCCTAGCCATTCGGCCATCTTCAGTAATGAAGCGACAGACTCCTTGATTCGGGTTGCTGCGTCTTCCCACTTTTTTTTAAAAAAATCCCATCGTCTAATCTCATTCCGCTGTGTAAAAGTTTTCATCTCAGATTTTGCTACTCCTCTAACAATTGTTCTTTCTATTTGTCTGTCCAACCTGGTCTTTCTGTTAACCTATGGTTCTCTTTGTTATCTTCACTTCATCGTTCTGTTGTTATCTTCACTTCATCGTTCTGTTGTTGTCTGCGTTATTCGTCCGCGCTCTGAAGCCGTACTTTATTATCTTCCTCCCGTTTTCGTTTTTCGTTGGTTTCCTCTCCATACTATCCTCTTCACTCAAACGAGAGCATGTTTCCGATGCAGACCATGTGTTCATTAAGTATTCATCTCTTTCTGCTGAGTGCTCTGCTTTCTATTCCATTCGTATTGCGCGCCTCTTATGTCCTATCTTTTCCCTCTCCACAGATTGTTTTGATACCATAAAAAGTCCTGTTCTAATTGTTTCTGGGTAAAGTTCCCCGGCTGACGAGCCCAAAAAAAAAAAAAAAAAAAAAAAATGAAAGATTATATTTTTATTAGACTTTACTTCTTTTTTATTTTTGTTAGTAATCCGATCCGAATACTCTTTGTTCCCGTGAGCAAGTTTAAATATATATATATATTTCTCATTGAACAACTATTTCTAATTAAAATTACAAAATACAAATTAAAAATAAAAAAAAAAAATGGCAAAAGATCGACGACATTTAAAATAGAATAAAAAAGGAAGATTAATAGTTTTACCAGAAAATAGTATTAAATATTAATTATTAAAATCCGTAGGTAAAATTCATACAAATCTTTTTAGAATAAATTAAGTTTCTCTGTTATAATACATTCTTTCATAGAGACTTTGGTTCTTTTTAGGGTGGAGGTCTGTCCCCTATTTCCCTTCCGTGGATTCGTCACTGATATATATATATATATATATATGTGTGTGTGTACCGGTATAATGTTAAATGCGAGCGTAATGTGTGCGCACGTGTATTGCAGGATTCTTATAAATTTAGATATACGTACTCCACTTGAAAAATTGCACTCTCCACTATTCACGTAAATACATGCATTTATGAGAATACTAAATTTAAAATAATTTACTTCATTAAATTTTTTAAATTTTTGCGTAGGTTTTTTCAATTAAATATTTTTGAAAAGAAATAGTGTACTGTGTGATTTAATTTTTGACTCAATAATAATAATAATAATAATAATAATAAAAAAAAAGATCGATTCGATTCGTTTTTGTCCTTGTTGATTATTTTTAATTATTATTTATTATTGATCATTATTAATCATTATTAATTATTATTATTAGTAATTATCATTGTTACTGTGCATCAAAGTCAACGCTGACGGCTTTGTACTGCTTACGGGAAGTTGAAGCAAAACTTGTACATTTCCTATGTTCACTTTGCCGCAGTGGTCCGCTGAGCGGGTTAAGTTTATGCTTTGATTTCGAAGACGGAAAGAACTTGTGGCGAGTGGAAAACTTTGAATTTACATTAAGTGTGGTTCCCTCTTCGTGCTTGTGCTGCTCTTTCGTAAGCGTACAACGTGCATTTTCTTTTTAATAAAAGCGAATTTTATTTCCTCGCGATTTTAGAAAAGCTTTTGTTTGACTGTTCATTCGGAAACATGCTTTAGAACTGACGCAGGCGGAAAATTCGTTGAAAGGGATTTTCTGAAGTCAGATTTTCGGCACAATTAAAAATTCAACATTCAGGTAGCGGGAAAAATAACGAACAAAACGTAAACTGCAACAAAGAGAACAAGATGACGATAATAACAGCTGACAATATAACGTGAAAAATCGTTTTTGTCATTCCGTAGTGCAATTTAATTTAAATACTTCAAATTTCACTTGATTATTATTATTATTCCTTCAATTTTTTATATAGGTATATATGTATGCATTAAAATATAACTTTTTAACTTCCTTCGCACGAACTCAGGCTTGGTAAATCCAAATAAACCTTTAATATTACATCACTGATTCCAATTAAAAAACTTCCGTGTGAACATGATAACACTAATACACACAGTGCGCATCTAGACGATCGGAACAATATTCTGAAGTTTCGGTTTCCAGTAGTGAAAAATCCGAAACTAGCGATAAATTCTCTCATAAATCCGTTGATTGATATGAAATAGTTTCACGTATAGAATCAATTATTCTAATTGATGACTATCACTTCATTAACCGTTTGATTCAAAATGTGTGTCAATCGTTTTTGGTGCTAAAATTTTTCATTGTACGTCTGGTCCAGTTAATCTTTCCAATTTCTGCGCAGAAAACACTGGATATTCGGCGAATTTTTAGTTGAACGCGCACACTATAAACATTTATTACGTACCTTTTTTTAAGCTTTATCATCGAAACGCGTTCAGTTTAATTGTTCAAGTGTACGATTCGATTTGACTTTGTATTCTGAACTACCGAAACTGGAGAATCGTTTTGATTGTGCAGATGCGCACTCTGTATTGGTATGTTAACGTTCGAACCGTTTTCGGGTTCAGGCGGGGACGTTTCGTAACACTGCAATCAAATCGGCTCGAATTAAGTCATCTATGTAAATTTTTCACCGAATCAGTCAGCCTGGTAAGAGTCGCGTGCATCTTCCGATAAATCCATGGCTTGCCTTTGAAATAATAAATTCTTTAACGGAAAACTTCCATTTAAAAAAGAGACGTACAATTTATAGTCTCTTTTTTGTATTTCGCAAATTAAATTTCTCGAAGCTCGAAGCTCGAAGCTCTGTTATTAAAGCAAAATTAATGAAGAGAAACAGCAGCAATTTCCGTGACGAAATATTTTGCGATTTTTTCGAGTCATATAAATGCTTAAAATTCGGCGGGCCCCTTTTCGGAAGCAAGATGTACGGTGCTAAATTTACAAATATTCAAAAACAAAAAAACAAAAAAACAAAAAAACAAAAAAACAAAAAAGAATCCTATACACCGTTTAAACTGAGAAATAGATTTAAGGCATGCGCGATACGATTTCCTTAATCTGTTTACTGAAAATAGTATTTAGTCTTCGATTGCGATTCTTAAAATGAAAGTAACGTTGCAACGTAAATGTTCAACAATAGAAAAAATAAAAAAAGTAAAAAAATCCTCGTTTAAACTAGGTGATGTATGCGGGGATTTTTCGATTATCATAATATAGAGTACCGTGTACTTGCATAGAGATATTCTCTCGGTTAATGTCAGTGTAATTTGCCAATTTGTTCACGAAAAAATCGAGAAAACAAGTTCAATAAAATGCATCTCGATAATTATTTCTCGTTACGGCGTTGTTATTATGACCATTTGATATCAAAATGTCTCTTACGTTATCCGGAATTTCAAAAAATTAATTTCCCCCCGGTATAGTTGAACAAAACGGAACAGGTGATTTATTTTCTAACATAAAGATGATAGCCGAGCTTTTAATTTATGCGCATTTTTTTCAGTAGTTTAGCTTATTTTCAGAACTTTTTTTTGTGACGGGGGGGGGGGCTAAATGTTTACACGGTCGCGGAATAAATGACGCTGACCATGAGTGTGTACTACTCTGAACGCTACTTAATTTCGTATAGAAGGCGCACTTCTTCTTCACCCAACTTTGCTGCCAGTTTTCCCACTTTCATCCCCGACCAAAAAATCGAATTCCCGTTTGTTGCAATAAAGAAAACCTATTACGTTACTGATCGTTCGGCGTGCGAATGGTTGAACCCCATGCTGGCGAAAGAAAACTGCTAACGACCTCCCATAACCGTTGACCGGCGAAACGGCCAAGGCGATGGCGCTACTACACCTCTATTAAAGAAGGAATGCAATTTTTACTCAGCCGACAACAAAGCGATTCTTTTCATGCGCTGTCATCGGACATAAAAGAGTAGCCAACCGGTCCATTTCGGTTATTTTAACTATAGTTTTTCAAATCGCGCCTGCGAACGAACACCCGTACGAAATAAATGCTAACAAAAAAGAATTTCCAACTTAGGTGCCCCCCCCCACCATTTCCTTAACAGTCCGACATGAAACACTGCAATGCGTACGAAAACTTCTAAATGGCAAAGAAATTTTCCCTAATACAAAATTCTGCAGTTGCGTTTGTTCTTTTTTGTTTTTTGTTGCTTTTTGTTTTTTTTGTTTTTTGTTGTTGTTGTTTTTTTTTTTTTTTTAGGTAGAAGATACAGTCTAAAAGCTCACAAGAAAAAAAAAAAAAAGAACTACCAGTCACGAAAATCGCCCAATTCTTTTTTGTTTTTCTCGTTTTCTGAAGACGCTAACGAACGTAAATTCTTAAATATACTTAGCGAAATACATATAATAGGATTTAGTTGCGTCCGCTGTTCTACTTTTTTTTTTTTTCTTATCTCTTAATTTAATTACTCTCCGGTTTCTGTCGAACGGATTAATTAAGAGGACGGGCAGTCGGTGCGGATTTGAAAAGACGATGAGCGTCTCTTTTCGTCCTCGTCTAGCTCAGCCGGTTCTTTTCGAGTCGCTTTCTTAATTATAAGTTAATTTTGTAACTTCAAAACATTTTGTACATTCCCATTCCCTCCCGCTGAACTGAACTGAACTGAACTGAACCGGCCGCTGAAGAACTGCTAGTTTTCAAATCGCATTTTAAGTCTTTTATTTACAAAGTTGATAATAGAGTACCGCTGCAGCGAAATTTGTATCTCAATACGAGCTTAACGGTACTTTCAGAAAAAAGTACGGAGGAGGTACTTTGTGTCGTCGCGAATTATTTCTTCAGAAACTCGTAGAATTGGTGTTTTTTTTTTTTTTTTGTTTTTTACTTATAAACATAATCAGAAATAAATGAGGGTTTTACAAATATATGAATTTAGATTAAACAGACTATTTTGAAGCTAAGGGTGTTAAAAATTTCAATTGAGACGGATAAGATTTGAGCAATTACGAGTATTTTACCGGAAAATAAAAAATTGTCGGCAGGTAATGCTTGAACGTCTGCCAATCGAAATAAATAACGTCGCAATACCTAATAACGTAAAATATTTAGGCATGCACTTGGACGCTAGACTGACCTGTGGTGGTACCCACATTCAGAAAAAAATCGAGCATTGAAGTTTTAAAACTAGAGAACCATGTTGCGGCTGTTAGCCAACAGATCGGGCTCGTCGTTAGAAAATAAAACTCTATTATATAAAATAGTATTAGCTTTAAAACCGATATTTGGCTGTACGGAATACAGCTGTGGGGCTGCGCAAAAACATCCAACTTACGGAAAATACAGCGATACCAAAATAGGCTACTGAGAACCATTACTTCAGCTCCCTGGTACGTCTCAAATTATACCCTCCATAATGGGACTTGAACGTCATGTTTGTGGAGGATGAAATCAAAAGATAAGCAAATAAACATGTCGCTCGACTTGGTACTCATGTGAATCTACTTGCTACCAATTTGCTGGATAATTAATTCCGGTGAAATACGCAGACTGTGGCGAAATAAGCCTTTAGACCTTGTCCAGTCATTATAAAGTTCAGAGGGAGTACTACTGAGTACCAGCCCCCCACAAAACATTCTTTATTACATTAAATTAATCGCTAAATGACTACTAAAATTAGTCGATTGTGACGAAATAAAAATAGAAAAAAAAAAAAAAAGTATTGCTGCAACGGCATAAGTCATATTTGTCTGCTTTCGGCTTAAACCGATGTCAAAAAAAGAACTCTCGAATTTATTCGTGTCTACCTATGAAATTTCAATCATTTTCGTAGTGGTTTCAGTTTTCGCAAAACTATTTTGTTGATGCTTTCCCGAGTTAAATTATATCGGTCGATATATGGTGCGGGATGGTCATCTTAGCGCGAAAGTTCGTGTATTGCTATGAGACGCTGATGACAGAAAAAAATCGATTACCAGAAGACCTCCCTGGTACTCTAATTACTCGGTCTATCTCTGTTGAGCTATAGTCGTTTCGAAGGTTTTTATTTTTTTTTTTTATTTTTTTTTTTTTTCCCGCGCCAAATGCTTTGACCCTATAGCCACACAAATTAAAAGAAACGGATACACTGAGAAACGATTAGAGATAGAGCTTATTGAAGTACAGGTATTATAGCCGTTGAAGTCGATCATCCCGCAATAGTAGTTTATTTATCTTTTTATTAGCTCCATTGTTGTTTACGCTTGAATTTGATTTCGCGGAAGAAGGCCTTTTATAGAGTTGCTTTAATACTGACAAGGAAAGTACACGAGTTGTCGGACGCCGATTTTGATGAAATTTGGATATGTTGTAGAGTATAAAAAAAATATTCGACTCGTGTTTTTTTTTATCGGCCCATATGCAGTTTCAAGAGGTGAAAACCACCCCTAAAGTTCACCCCCAAAATTCGTTTTTCCTAAATATCTCGTCTTCAACTCGATATTTTTTTATGAAACAAAATGGAAATTATTTCTCGTGCAAAGGACAAGTAATCCACAGTGATTTAAGCAGTGGGGTTGCATCCCCTATTTTCTCGGGGGTGAAAACAACTTTTTTTTGGTCATAATTATGGAATAAAAAATTATAAAATAACACATTAAAAAATAATAAAACTTTTTTTAACACACACAATTGAAAAATAAAGTTGACGTGTTTCGGCGTTTTCATGAATTTCACCCTTAAAGGGGGTAAAGCACCTTTTACAAGAAAAATCAATAAATACATATATCACGTAATCCAATTTCGTAAATACTTTATATGTAAGGGTTTTTGAGGTCGCTGATTACGAATCCGTCATCAGATTTTCTTCATTCAAAATGGAGGATCCAATATGGCGGGCAAAAAAGTTAAAAAAGTTTTAATTTTAATGACAAATTGTATACGAGGATTTTTAAGGTCGCTGATTACAAATCTGTTATCAATTTTTGAAAATTCAAATTATCCTGTGCTTTATAACCATACAGCCCCAAAACCCCTAAAACCCAGACAAGCATTTAGCCTGTGTTTTTTTAAACCAACAAACCCCAAACTCCTAAACCTTAGAGAAGCCAGAGGGCTGTGCGCTATGACCGTACAGCTTCAAACCTCTAAACATCAGACACATACTTTTGCGGATGCCGTCTTGCTCTTAAACGAAGATGTTAATTTACACGATAGAAACAACATTATTAAAATGCAATCACTTACACATAACCAACTATCAAGTCCTAGATTCAAAAATTCATTCTTATGTGCTTGGTATGCAGCAGGTTACATTGACAAACGGCCAGAGGAAGGACCGAACTCAAAAGAATTTTGTTTTAACTCTGATAACGTGAAGTGCAATATCTGTTATAAACGGGCTATTATAACGTGCTTGTGGTGCAAAAACACATTATGCTTAACCCACTTCTTTCATGATTATCATTACTACAAATCGTATAATAAGTAATTTTATTATAATGAGTAATACAATTTATATAATAATAAATACACATTATACAAACAATTAAATCAGATGCATTATTAAGTTGTGGTGTATTTATATAAATCTACGAAAACAATTAATACAGTTAAATACGTGATAACATTTAATGATGTGTTGATTTATAAAAATGTTGATAATTATATTTCAGATTCTAGTAGTAAATGTTTTGATTTACTCATTGAATGTATTTTTTTCCTAACGTATTAAAGTTTATTCCAAAGAACAATTTATTCTATTACTAATGATACGGATTCGGTATTTTACCTGGCGCGATGATGTCGAGCTAGAAATTATTCTCCGATTGAAATCATTAAGTTTCGATCTCTCCGCATCAATTCTATTATTCATCGTTATCAGAGAATACGGCCGGGATGACATTTACACGACCGAATAGGTAATTTCCGATTCTCGGCTCGGGTAGTGTTACGGGGTTGTGTAAGTGTCCTGGTATGTGTGGTCTGCGACAACAGGATAGTGCCTGTCGGCCGCGTGAGCCGTGTGTGAAGACGAGCGCTGTAACGGCTATCGTATTAATTGATAAGGATTCGGTAATGTACCGTTAGTTTTAGAGTAAAATATCAAGCGGTGTTTTTGTTGCGAATTAACTCATCTAGTCGTTCGTCTTATGTGTTAAATCTTGTTGTGCGGTCAATTACCTGTGTTACCGTTTAAAAGTCGCGTACTATCTAGTCGTCGGGTTACTTTTCCGTGAAATCAATTTTAATTCCGGTGAAGAAATTTTATGTTCAGTCACACTTTTTTCGTATAATTTTCTAGTCTGCATCAATGCTGCATGCGTCCGTTTGTTTGTGTTTTTTTTTGGAAATTTTGTAATATACGTGATTTGCAACATTAGAAATATTTTATTGAACGCGTGTGTTTGGGAGATCGCAATATCTCTGTTGCGAAGATATTACCGTCACTTCACGGCGGGCTCGCGAAGTTGTTTTTCTTACTTATCATAAAAGCCTAATACTCTGCGCGGCAGAACGATTCCGGTTGCAACACGCCGTGGGCAAGTGTTGCTGGCGCCCGCAATTTGTCCGGTATAACTTTTTTTTTGGTTGTTTAAAATTATTACGTACTTTTATCAAAGAAGGACCGAGAATCCTAAAATCGTAACACTAATTAACCTTGGCTACTTATTAATTTATTTTTGTTATTATTTACGTAAGAATAAAATGATTATTGTTAATAAATAGATAAATAAATAAATAAATACATAAGTTGAACTGTACCGGTAATTTTTTAAATAAGTTAATTATAAGAACGGTTTTCCAATATACCACAATGAATAGACCTTTCATCTGCCTGCAGTTTAGGAGTTGTGCGGTTTTAATCATAGGCAATCGCCCTGTCTGATGTTTAAAAGTTTGAGGCTGTATGGTTATAATGCACAGGTCTCTGGCCTGTCTGGAGTTTAGGAGTTTGGGGTTTACTGGTCTAAAAACACAGACCTCTGGCATGACTGGGGTTAGGAATTTAGAGTTGGTTGATTTAGAAAAATACAGGCTAAATGCCTGTCTGGGTTTTAGGGGTTTGGGGGCTGTATGGTTATAAAGCACAGGATAATTTGAATTTTCAAAAATTGATAACAGATTTGTAATCAGCGACCTTAAAAATCCTCGTATACAATTTGTCATTAAAATTAAAACTTTTTTAACTTTTTTGCCCGCCATATTGGATCCTCCATTTTGAATGAAGAAAATCTGATGACGGATTCGTAATCAGCGACCTCAAAAACCCTTACATATAAAGTATTTACGAAATTGGATTACGTGATATATGTATTTATTGATTTTTCTTGTAAAAGGTGCTTTACCCCCTTTAAGGGTGAAATTCATGAAAACACCGAAACACGTCAACTTTATTTTTCAATTGTGTGTGTTAAAAAAAGTTTTATTATTTTTTAATGTGTTATTTTATAATTTTTTATTCCATAATTATGACCAAAAAAAAGTTGTTTTCACCCCCGAGAAAATAGGGGATGCAACCCCACTGCTTAAATCACTGAGGATTACTTGTCCTTTGCACGAGAAATAATTTCCATTTTGTTTCATAAAAAAATATCGAGTTGAAGACGAGATATTTAGGAAAAACGAATTTTGGGGGTGAACTTTAGGGGTGGTTTTCACCTCTTGAAACTGCATATGGGCCGATAAAAAAAAACACGGGTCTAATATTTTTTTATACTCCACAACATATCCAAATTTCATCAAAATCGGCGTCTAACAACTCGTGTACTTTCCTTGTGAGTCAGCTCTTAATCAATAAACATATTAAGAATTGCATCCGTCGATCCGTAAAAATCTAAGTTTCTTACACTTCATGAATAGCTGAGAAAAATCTAACGACCACGAAAAGCTAGTGCCTCTGTTTAGGGAAAAATTTTTTTTCGCCGAATGTACGAGCATGTACCGACTTATTTTTGTTTCTTCATCATCCGAACAACTCTTGTTGCATAAAAATAGAACTTTTTTAAGCAGCTTATTAAAAACCAGCAAAAAAAAAAAAAAAGTCGCAATCTGTTACCGTCCCCGTTTATTAATTCTCCAACTTTTGTCTGATCAATGTGTCGTTTTCTATGTGTTCTTCGCGTGGAGACACACCTTCTACACCGATATACGACGGCCATTAATTAGGAATTTGAACGATTCGCTTCTTTTTCCGATTTTTTTAAATGTATCTAAGCTTGTCCGGCAGTGCAGTAGCCCCCTCCTTCCTAGTGTATAATTCAAATGCTTGTCTCAAACTAGAGGTGTCGTCGTAAGTTTTGAGATTTGTCCCGTTCCGGTAGTGCCGTCGTATACACACACCTAACGTATCAAACTAAATATTGCATTTATATCGGAAAACCCGTTTGGACGAAAACTGGCGCCCGTTATTTTCTTCAGACCAGAGACCTTTAAGTGTATCCATTTGATGACTTATCAAGATTGGACTCGAGACTTTTTGCTGCGGTCATTGCAAAAATGATTTTTGATATTTTCAGTGCACGGCAGCTGAATTCAAACTGAGTCCTACTTCGGTAAATTATGCTACGCTCTTTTAAATTTATTCTTCCCTGCCCAGTATTTTCCATCCGGGATAGTTTCCGAAGACTTCTTATTTTCATTATTTGATCCGAAAATGAGCAACAATATCCACACTGTGTTACCGACTTACCTGGAACCGCATTTTACCGCCCGCATGAATCATCGAGTTGCAACATATCTGTTGCGCCCAAAAAGATGTTTTGTACCTTTTACATTTTTTAAAGATCTGGCTAAATTTCTATTATTAGCGCGTCGTTTTAATCACGAAATTTTATATAATGTCGGCTATTTTCCTTAAAACAAGGGAGAATAGTCCTATCAGTGAAATGGCCAAAAATGGTTTATCACCATCAAGTGTCAGAAAAGAAAAAAAAGAAGCAAAACGTATCACCGGGGGGCCACTTTTTCTTATTCCCCACCTTATTCCGACAGCGCTACCGTTGCGTTTCTCTGATAATAAATTTACGAATGCGACATCCTCCGGTCTAGGAAAGGGACTACATTAAGAAGCTCACTAGATAACCAGAAATATTAACTCACAAAATTAACCAGCGAAATTGTATAAATCAAAAACTTCTACATCTAATAATAACAAATTATTTAAAATGAAAGGAGTCGGCATTACAATATATAAGAGTACAACACAAAAAACAACAAATACAAAATAAAAATATTAACAATAATCCCAAAAAAAGGTTGAAATTTAACTTAATAAATTTTCAAATACACAAATCGCTCAAATCACAAAATTATTTAAAATGAAAGGGATTGGCATTACAAAATAATTTATATAAAAGGCTGCGTAAGATCAATAATACAAAAACAAATCTAACTCAATTATAAATAGAAACAAATACGTACGGGAAATAAGATAATTTCGGAATATACAACTTACAGTGTAACCATCTGCAAAAAATTATACATCGGACTGACAAAGAGATCCTTTATGGTCAGATATGAAGAGCACATTGCCGAATATAAATCTTGAAGGCTTAACATTTCCTTGCTATTTAATAAAACATTCGACTATTTGAAATATTACCGAACAAACATGCGCGTATATTAAAAATTTTACAAAGTGTGCAAATTTTACCGAGAATTATTACATACGAAAATATAAATATTTAATATTAAACACGATTCAAAAGGAAAGGTGAAATCCATTATTTAATGAAAAATGTAATGTGATTAATTAATATTTTTTCAACGTATAATATTTACATTATCGATTTTTTAATCATTTACTGATTTTTATCAATAATATTTTATTCATTATTATGCTTTTTTATTGTAAAACAAATGTCAGTATTAATATAATATTTGTAGCGTATTTGTTTATAATTCGCAATTTACAGTACGTAATCGAGCGAAGTACCAAAGTTTCACTCTAAATAACCATTGGCAACAGTTAAAGAAGTAATTGGAAATATTGAAAAAGAAACTGGTTTCTGATTAATCTGCTTACTACAATCAATTAATCTATATAATTTGAACTAATTATCACATATAATCTCTAAAAGTTGTAGATATTGATATATATATATATAAGTTAATAATTTCTAACTCTTCGACAAATGATAAAGTATTAAAACACTATTGTCCACATATGTAACAATTGGTTTGAATAACGTACAAAAAACGGAAAAATCAATAATAAACTAAATAAAGATTGAAGGGGGAAAAAAAAACTTTATTTTTACCCATTATCGATATTGTGTCATAATAGCCTAGTTGATAATTTCCTCAACTCGAACACAGTGGTTTTTAGTTCGAGTCCCGTTGTGGAGACAGAAATTAATAAGAAATACGCTAAATAACAACTAATTATTCCGATTTTGTAAACTAAGAATATCGAAAAATTTTTTTCCCGCTAGGCTAATAGTTCACAATCCCAGTCGAAAAAAAACAAAAAAAAAACAGATAAAAAAGCCTATACATGTATTTTAAAGAAATATGGAATAAATTAAAGATAGATATTTTGCTAATGTATACTGTACATTAATCTCTTAACTAATATAAATATAAAATAAAAATAATTTAATAAATTAAAATAAATACCTTATTTTTTTATGACTTTTTCTTTTCCATTTTCTATCACTAATGATAGCCCCCCCCCATCCTTCGAAAAAACGTTTTCTATTTAATATTTTCCCGTTATTTTGATTTGCTATCTAACAAACAGGATGTATTACAGCGAAGACTGTCTTTTTTTCCCCGGTTAATTGCAAAAAAATCAGAAATATAATAATATTAGTTACAGATAAATTAATTCGGAAAACTGAGCCCTCCTTTTTTTTGTTTTCCAAATGTTCGTTCTCTCACCTATAACTCTTCACTAAATCACCAAATCACCAAATATTATTTTGCCATCTCCAGCATATTTGGCTTATTCAATCATCTTCCTTGATATTAATTACAATATTTACTATACCAACGACTCAGAGCGTGTTACGAAATTTAACTGGGCGGTCCACAGGAGACTTAGTGCTCACCGCGAGGTGGTTTCAACTACAGCTTGTTCGTTCATGACGATTCCAATTAATGTGTGTAACTGCGGACGGAACGGAAAAAAATTTTCTACACGTAATAATAAATCGTCACAAGTTAGATACGAACTTAAATCCTGCTGCCGGCGACACTGGCTAAATATGGATTACCGTGTCACCATATTATTCTTCTTCACTTTCTCTTTATGCAATAAACCTTTATATCGTACTCTCTGAGCTTTTGGCCACTATTCGCACAGCACAGCTGTAATGAGGAGAAGCAAAAGGATAAATAGACGGGGCAAACGTTAACATGCACCATATAATACGAAGAATACGAAAAAAGTATGACAAAATGCCGCAACGGACAACAAGTACTGCAAGACCTTCACGTCTGCATGCTGGCGGTAAAATATGTTTCCGTTTCAACGGGGACAAACTTAAATTGCGCCAAGTTTAAACTGAAAAATTTCTTAAAATGCTCTAAATAGTTCCAGAGAAACGAACTATCTCGAATAATGTAATTAAGGCGAAAAGTTTAACCGCTTAAAATTTTCGGGCGTTCCAGTGAAAAAAGCTCTCGTCCGTATCATCGAACGATATGCGTCCTTTAATGACATGCTACTTACAGTGCGCTGCTTGCTGTGGAAGATGGGTCTCAGCAAAGTGTGATATCTGTCTTTGCATTTCGGGAGCCGTTTTTATCGCTCATTTTCTAGGCGGATTAAAAAAGGAAAAGCCGAGGAAAAGGACGAAGGAAATAAAAGCCGAACAAATATACAAAAAGAGGAAAATTGCTTCTGTATAGAAACTTTAATAACGGTCGGTGGGCCGATTCTGTTGCACGGCCGGAAGATGTTTACTCAGGCGGCTGCAATTTAAGCCAAACACGGCCGTAATATTTCGTCGGACCAACTGCGCAGACGCTAATGCGTCCGACCCGCGTTATTTACTACCGTCAAAAAGTTTTCCAGCAGGCGGAAAAACGACGGAAAATGCGAGTAATAGGCGAAATTATCTTCTCATTGCGAAATTCCCCGCTCTTTTTAATGTCGATTTATCTAAAGTTTGCGATCGGTCGAACGCGTTACGATGATTTAGTGTTATGCGGCCAGAGAACTTACGTCGATTAGAGCGGACGGAGGAAAGCGGTCAGCAACTTTATTCTTTGTCGTTTCAGTTCAAAAACGAAAACATTTTCTAAGAATTTTTCAAAGTTCATAAAAACAAGACGGATGGAGCATAAAATTTTCCGCGAACGGCGACTCTTCAGAAACAACGAAAAAGCTAGCGGAAGCGAGCCTGATAATCCGGTTAGCTTAAACATTGATTTGTTTAAATCGCACAATGCTGATTATACAAGTTGACACAGGCAAATTCGAGATTAGTCTTTTAAATATTTTGAAAAGATTTCACCTTCAGAAGCTCTTATCTGTAATACCTGCGATACACTGAATGTTTAAAGAGTGACTCCCGAGTGTCGCAAGTACACCTTATAGAAGAGGGTTGAAAAACGGAGGGAAATAGCTTTTCATTCGGTCGGCTGGCTGCCCGTCCACGCAGTATTTCCATTCCGATCGGCCATCGGCTCCTCCGAGACTGACTGTTTCTTTCGTCCTCCTGGAAACGCGCTACTACTTTTTCGAACACATTATCTCTTCTCGACTAATGTTCCGCCTCAGCGCCGATTTCCGGACGCAGTTGCGCACGTAATTGACTTCGCGAAACAATCAGATTACCGAAATAGAAGAAGAAGTGGAAAAAATCGCTCAGATAACGACGCTGCCGCGATTTCTTGAATTGGCTAACTTACAGTTTTCTCTCTTTACTTAATCGAACATCGAAACAGGATTATCGCGACTCGCAATCGGGTCAATTAGAATAAACAACAAACTTGCACGGTACTCCAACTGCTTTCTGTTTTTCCGAAGAATTTTTATTTCTCTTCCGAAATTTGCTTTTCCCGGAGAGGAATGAACTTGAAACAGAAACGACGACAACTCAAAACGGCGTAGGAAAGATTCGCACAGTCCTATCCGGAAAATGATACGACGCCCTATTCCTTTCGGGAAAAACCCCTTCTTTCTATACGCTACATCAGTAGCGTGCCAATTGAGGGGTAACGGGGCAATCGCCCCGAACAGAGAAAAGACTGCGGGGGCGACGCCCTCTCAGAAAAATATATATTATACCAATATATATATATATATATATATATATAAACGGTTATTTAATAGGAATCCAAGAAAATTAAACGAAAAGCTAAATAAATGCAAAGAGAGATGAATTAATAAAATTCAATTTTTTAACCATATTAAATATTATATCGTCGTCGCAAAAATGAAACATAGTGGTCATCGGACCGAGGAAACCAGAAATTTCGGATAGTTGGAAAAATTCGATAAGAGAAAATCATTCAAAGTAAAAAAGAAAAGCCTTTTTTATCATATTTCACTTGATAATTAAAGCCTCTTTTTTTATTTTTATAAAATATTATCAGTAACGACAAAAAAAAATTACATTCTTTTTTGATTTATCTATATAGGCATTTTTTTTTTTTTTTAAACGGGTTCGGTGCCCCAGCACTGACCCAACTACATGACTTAGATCACCTATCTAGATTCTGAGGCGATCGGTGATAGAGAATATAAAGGAGAGTAGGAGGGGAATAACGGCTAGAGATGGGAAGGAAAGGATAAAGGAAACATTGAAAAGGGGTGGGAAGATCCAACGCCAAGGGTTCGGCGGCGTATAGATGAGAGATCTATATAGGCTTCTCTAACACCAGCGATCGACGATGTCCGGAACATTAAATATGTTCGCGGAGGCTTTCGCCTTTTTACAAGCTGGGAAATATAAAAAAGGCTAACAAAAAAGGCGACAAAGATCAAACGAATATTATAGTTGTTCGGATTGTGCATGTATTGCAAACTTTTTTTTTTTTTGTCCCTTTTACGTTTCGTATCTTGTCTTTTTTAGGGCATTGTAAAACCGAAATTTACGTCACAATATTAAATTAGCGCGCATAAATGTATATTTTTAGGCACGTTTTTAATAGTTTCATATAAGGAAAACGCGTATTCGTACGCGTACAATTATATACATTCGAGATTGGCTGAGAAAGGTAAACGTTATAATATATTAGACACATAACTTTTCTAGTAGGGAAAATAAAAATTTATCTTTTTTTTTTCCTCTTTCATTTAGGCTTTCGACGTTAACTAGCTTTTTTCCGTCTTTTTTCTCTCTCAATTTATTTATATAATTCCACTTGTCAAAATTAAATTTATAGCCTGGTTCCCACTTTTAGCGCCTGTTGTGTTCGATGTTTTGCACTATGTTCGAATAGCCTACCTATTTTCAATTTTGTTGGAATATTTTATACCGCATTGAAAAAAACCGCGAAAAAAATGGTAGTTTTTATTTTTTTTCCTCCTCCGTGTTGTTTGGTCATTCGACCGAAAAATCCGAAAAAAAAAAATATTCGCACACAAGTAAAAAGCACGTTATGATTTTCCCGCGACAACGAACGGTTTTTGTTTTCATTTTCGAAATTTTCAAATGTTTGTAGAAATTTAAGTTTTAAAAAAATTTATACTATTTTTAATTTTCTTTCCCTTTCGAAAGAAAAATTGAGGTAGAAGCTGAGATATTTAAAAATTCAAAAATAAACTTTGTACAACAGCTCCTTGTGGAGCTAGAGGTTTTAGGGAAAAACTTCTTTCATCGTGAGTTGCAAGGAAAAATTTTTGTTGCGCGGATAAGCCTGCGATACTTCCCGCAACCTTATAAGGGGCTTTTTGGGTGGAACGTGCCCCATCTTCGACATTCGGCGCCGCCCCTTTAAGATTATCGAACTGTATGCGGGGGGTACTTCATACAGTACAGTTAGATTTAAGATGATGTAAACCTTAAGAATAAACGATATAATTATGTTGGGAACTCACAGACGGGCTTTGGCCTTGTGGAGGACCCACAAATTAAAAAAAAAAAAAAATGCCAATTAGAATTTATTAGAAACGAAAATTTTGGAGATGAAGTATGAAAATATAATCTCCCTTTTACTCTAAGTGGCGAGTGCACTCAAATGTGGTGTCTAATGTGGTAAGGATGCTTTCTATGCTGATGATACACGGTATGTCAAGAATTTGGGTCTCTATTGTTCGGTGTAACAGTGTATAAATCGTACGTTAGTGCTGGAAATGTCTCGATTGTGACATATCTGATTTTTCGTAGCCGCTTGTGGCAATATGGCCCAGTCGGATACGAGTAGTATCCGGCGCCTTCAAACCGGGTCCTTTCGGCTAGGCGAGTAAACCCCAACAGAGGAAAACCAAACTTCAACCATGAATAGTATGGACAGAAGCAAATATTCCAAAGGAGTAGTCATTTTTTAGTGCGTATTTTAAAGTATTTTTATGCATACTTTGAAGTTTTTTACCGGAAAAACAAATTCAAATTCTATTTAATAAAGTGGGGGGAGGGGCTAGGTGATCTCCGCCGAAACGGCCGAAGTGTTTTGTTTTTTTTAAATCGAAGAGAAATTTTTCGATTTCAATGAGACTTAATTTGATTTTATTCAGCCAATAATTTCTATCTATACAAGGATTACTGACGGTATTAAAGTGGGAAAAAGTTATAAATTATACGTAATATAAACATTTCTAAATAAACCAGTTCGTAAATATTATCCGAATGCGCCGGATTAATAAAAGTATTTTTACGTAAAAAATTCGTCTCGTAGTTGAGGCAAATTCAACAGTGTCACCTTCACTACCGTCGAATGTGTTCGCTTACGTTCAGTTTAATAAAAAATATATATACTTAATTATTATAGAATTTTCGTTTCGTGAAAGTGTATAATTAAGTACCACATTTTTTTGTAGTGCCTCATTCTAACTATTATCCTAGTACTTGGCGCACTGAACAGTTGCTCGGCTCACAAAATCATGCCGTCCTCAGAAATATAAATAAATATTGAATATAAACTATTTAAATGCAAAAATCGTAACTTTAATCGTATACATATTCACAAAAAATAAAATATTTTAAAACTAATTTATGAATTTAAAGTTTCTTGCCATACGACATTGCAGGCAAAAACAACGCAGTTCAGCACCTTTTTCTCCTCCGTTTATTAACCGATTTTCTTTTTTTTCTCTCTCCTTTTTCGTTTAGTAGAAGTTAAAAAACAGTTTTCTTTTCTTATTTAAATATAAAATTAATACGAAAAATAAAAAATGTCTTATCAATAAATGGTTATTTTTAAAAATGAAAAATGAAATCGCTATAGCCTTTAAATCTCAATAAACGATTGTTTTTGCGATTTACTACTAAAAACATTAACACCCCCCCCCCCCCCGAAAACGAATTTTGCCATGAATCAGACCTTGACAGATCGATTTATTGGTCTAAAATCCCTATAGTGTGCAAATTTCGTGAAAACGGTTCGAGCCGTTTTCGAGATTGAGGGACTTCCTTGCTCGTTTAATAATATTTGATATTTATATATATATATATATGTATGTATGTATGTCAGTGCATGCTCATTTGCGATGTGATCTCATTAATCAACGGTGTTAATGAGCTGCTTGGTGTAATGCGTTACCGGCGGTGAAACACGGTTTCTGAAGAAACGTGCAGCGACGAAATGGATCCATAAAGCTTGAATTTTTTTTAAAGGATTGGTAGATTGGTCGAATTAGCGGCTAGCAGGAGCCAGTTCGCTCCTTGTGCAGCTTTTTAAATTTCTCAGGCGAAAAAAAGATTTTACTAATTATTTCTCTGTTCAAGAAAATTTCAAATTTATCCTTGCAATTTTCTTTAATGGTTATCGTAGTAATTTCGAATTTATTAGCGCACCCACTCTTTAAAGTACGCAAAATGAAAATCAACGTTGTGTCTAACCTTCGATTAAATAATCGTTTGTTTACTTTTGATCATTTCGTGTCGGAAAATGGACCGAATATTTTACCACTGGGGAGCTGATTGAGGTGAAAAAAATTGAGTGCTTGTAAAAGCATGTAACAAGGTTCTAGATAACATGATAAATTTACAAAACATCAGCTATAGAGGAGCGTTATACGTGGCGCATCACGAAAATTAAACATTTACCTGCAGTCTAAAAACTTGTTTCACGTTAAAAGCTGCGTTAACTCTACTTGCTTCCAGGATCAACACAGTAATTACTCTTGCTGGTAGGGCATGTCGGAGTAAGCTGAACACTGCGAAAATAAAGGACTATTACTTTTTTCCCAAAAACTGGTGTAAAGGAAAATATTGATGAGTACGGTTTCGGAGTAAGGAAAAAGAGCGAAAATGAACTTTGAATGAGTTTAATAATGAAAACGTGTCCATATTCTTCATCGTTTGTCGTTATTATCTATTTCAACTAAAATCTTCAGTCAAAATACGTCTGAAAACTGGTCGCCTCTTCGGGATTTCAATTACCGAATTTCGAATGTTTGCCCGGCGCTAAGGCGTGGGTCGCGTTCATTTCACCAAATAAAAAGGAAATTTATAAGAATTCTGAAACGCTTTTTTCTGGACAACGTCTTTTTTGAATTGCAATTTCCAGCGATGCGTATGAGTGGGCCGCTTTTAAACGGGAAATATGCATATCCGGTTTTCGTTTATCCACCTTTTTCGTATTCCACCCCGCGCGTTTTTCTTCTGCAACCGAACTTTTTCGAACAGAAGTGCGGGCAATTTTCTTAGCACGTTCAACCGCTGTAATATCCTTTTTTTTTATCAGTTCGTTGCATTCACCTTTTCGCGTTAGTTGTCTGTTTTCCGATCATCCGGGAAAAAAATTAACCGATTATTTGCCGCTATTACGGATAAATTCGCGTTTAAAAATTTTTATTCGCAAATAACTACGGGGCTATTTCATCCGAATAGGCACGTCTCGTTTGGATGATAAGTACAGTGCAACAGCTTCCAATTTTTAAGAAGTATTTTAAAATAAAAAAACTGTTATAAAAAAGCTCTCGTCGTGATTTTATTTTAAAATGAATTCTCACCGGCTGAAAATTATTCCTTTACAATCTCTATCCAATGTAAGCGAAATACATA
The DNA here is from genome assembly GCA_039619475.1 of Icerya purchasi. Taxonomy (NCBI): domain Eukaryota; kingdom Metazoa; phylum Arthropoda; class Insecta; order Hemiptera; family Monophlebidae; genus Icerya; species Icerya purchasi. The sequence continues at coordinate 177,350,680 of CM077116.1, forward strand.
GGTCTTATTACTTTTCAACAGACTGACTTTTTGTTTATATTTACATTTTTTAATACATAAATAAGTAAACATTTATTATATATATATATGTGCGTGTGTGTGTGTGTGTGTGTGTGTGTGTGTGTGTGTGTGTGCGCGCGCAACCTGTTTTTATAATATGCAGCGATTCAACCTTCAAACAGTATTATCCGTAATTCAGCACGTAAAATATAATTTTTTTGCTTCCAGTTATATATGGTATTTTAATTGAGAGTCTTAAAAACTAATAACTTTACAAAACAGGAGCTTTTCTAGTAGCAGAAAATTTTAGCAGACTGGACAAATTTTTGAGATACATGAAGTCGTTCACTGTTTCATTTAAAACTATACTAATTATTCAACGGTCATCAGTACAATGAATAAAAGGCACTTTTATGTGGCCGACTAGAAATACGGGTTGTTTTGTGGAAATAAAGAAAAAATTGTTTCGAAGTTATAAAAGATTGAAAGAATTTTAATTGAAGAAATAAACTTTGATGATTTAACCGGTATTTCATATTAATCCAATTGTGCTAGAGTTCAGTACTGTTTATTTAATAAAATTCATAAATGAGAGCTCACAATTAATAAATCCGAAATATTCCATCTAGTTCGAGTTACGTGTAACCATGGCGCTACAGTTAAAGTCGAAATTAAACAGTTTAGAATAACATATGAACTTTGAAAGTAATACGAAACATTTTGAAACGATTTCGAAAGGTATTTTCATGTTTTTTCACCTTTTCGCATTTTTCGTCTGATCACGTTAAATTAATTTATTTGAAAATATAAAAATTATCGGAAGATTGCTTATTTAAAACAAAAACAAATAGTTTTAATGGTTTAATGTGAAGCATTATTTTTGAAAGCAAAAAAAAAATTTCATATATTTTAAAACACTTGCGAAACTATTCTACATAATTTCGAACAATACAAGTTTGCTTTTTTTAGAAACAGAAATCACGTCGATTTAGATATATTTTTACTGACTTGGAAAAGAGGAGGTTATATATGTTCGTCGCGTATTTTAGTTTTTCTTTTACAATTGTTCGCATATTGTGCCTATTTGAACCGATTTTAATGATCCTTTGTTCATTCCAAGCTGTACTGGCAATGGTGGTGCCAGGTAAGAATATCGATGAGTGCATCGGTGGAAACACAGATATACTCGCTGGTCATCAAATAACATAAAAAAATGGGGTTTCTTTGGAGAAATTTTTAGTAATTTAACAAAAGCCACTGACAACTAAAACATTATTAGTTTACCATAAAAATTTAAGTTGGAAAAAAACTGATTTTTAATGAGACGAACAATTAAAATATGAATATGTTAATTACCCGGATAAATAGAAATTCGAATAAGGAAAATGATGTTAAAAACCGCCATAGCGTCATTTACAAACTCATCATGGCCGTAATAGTACTTAACATCGCTGCGTATAAATTTTGACTGTGCGGGCTGACCCCAGTGATATCCCCCCTTTTGGTTATGAAAAATCTTAAACGGTGGTCCTATATGAGTGTATACCGTCGGTAAGCGATGAAAATAAACGTTAAAAAACGAAGGAGTCTTCTTAGGAATGTACACTTTCTTTGCTTAACATAACCAAACAAAAAAATAAGCCAAAATATTTTCTTTAGAATGCAGGAAAAATACGAAAACCTAAAAATTCAAAATTAATATCCCTTAGGTAATAAACCGCTTGACTTAAACTATTGCCAAAATATTGCTTACCGTACGGAAATATAGATTTCAATAAAGATTGTGAATTTTAAGCTTCCAAAACGCGGTTTACAGGCTCACCACTGACGAAATTTGAACATTATATTCTTTTAAATCAATACCAAACTCTTTATAAAGTACGAAAAGTAACATCATTCAAAAATTATAAAATAAAATACTTCTTTATAGAAAAAAAAAAAAAGACTTCCAGGTGTATTATAAAAATGTACTCGATAAAAGATAATATATTTTATAGCGAGATATACGAAGGAACATTATGATTATTCTTAAGCAAAACACTAATACTTACTAGAGTGGCCGCGGTACATTAAATTCAAGTTGCAACAATCAAGAAACCGCACTATATAGTGCTGATATTTTCACTACTTGGCTTACAGAAAACATTTTATTGTTATACTTATTTAAAATTTCGACTGTAAAAAGTATTAATGTTATCTATGAATAATCATAATACCATTATGTATTTTAAAATATATTATTTTTCGTCAGACAATTATTTTTTATTTTTTGATGTTCTTTTTTCCGTCTAATTATTTTATGTTCCCTATTTTTACCCTCATTTGTAAGTTGGACGATTATATAAACAATAACGAAAAGACAAAAAAGCCCGGAGTCACATAAGAGTAAATGCAGACGAAACACGAAGCTCGGTTGCGTCAAGTCGTCGCAATAGCGGTGAAAAAAGAATAAAATGTCTTCAAAAGGAATGAAAAAGATGAATTTTCAAGAGATACGACGATAATACGGTACATTAAAAAGAGTAGTATTTGAAGCCCGAGGAAGATACGAAAGTATTGTTCGCAATGAACATCGGAGAAGTTAAAAATGGAACGATTCCATTTAGGAGAATATTCGAAATAATAAATGATTTTAATTTCTACTATCTCGTAGATTATAACTATGATTATTGCCAAACGCGCGGTAGACATTGACAAAAGAAGCTAATAATAATTAACTTCGCATTCCAACAGCTGAGTTGAGAAGGAAAATGTATTGTTTTAATTAAAGTTATATATATATATATATGCATATAAATATTTTTTCTTTTTTTCTTTATGAGTGAAGTTATTTATGATTAGACGAAGCTGAGTTGTGTTGTTTGTATTTAACTGATTCGTATAAAATGAAAAATGGCTGGTGCGATCTAATCGCTAGCAGAATCAAAACGTAGTGTAACGTATTACATTATTACGTTTCAGCAACCGAACAACGTGCTTCTTTAAAGGTCGTATGGAGATAGAAAAAAGCGAAATCATCCGAAGCAGGAAAATTACGAAGAAACTTTGTAACAGAAAAGCAGAAACTAATGAAGGGACGTAAATATCAAGAAGAAAATTTCGAAATAATGAATGGAACATTTTTTTTTTTTTTTTATTTATTTATTTATTTATTATTATATAGAAATTAGAAAAATCGTAGTTAATAAAATATCTTTATCCGATTGGAAACGGAGGAGATAAAGGAATTTAAAAAGGGAATTACCGATAGAGGTGGAATTGAAAGGATATTTAAAGCATTATAAGCAGCAAAAGGACCCAGAGTTATAAATTTATGATAAAGTAGAAAACGTTCAGCTGAAAAGGGATCATTCAAAGAAGACACGATTAAGATCACCTGTAAAGAAATTGAAGTTATGCCGATGGGAAATGAAAAGTACTAAGGAAGTAATAGTGTAATGCCTATAGCGAGGAAGAATTAGTAAGAGTACGTATCATATAACCTGGAATCACTGAGGATAAGAACTGTGGAGGTCCTGAGAACGTAATTTATCGAGAAATTAATGAGTCCTGGAAGGTGGCGAAAATTTTTTTGTTGTACCGACAGCAGCAACGGCAGTAATTCACTAATACCAAAGGTTAGAGTTGACCACTCCACGTATGTTATTTACACGGATTACGTATTTTTCATTAAACGATGCTTAAGTGGAGATACAATACCTTACAAAGTAAGTAACTAATTGCTATAATTTTATTTAAGTCAGACCGTTGAAATGACAAATTTTCAAAGCATTTTCTCGAAAAATATCAAGCCAGATTATGCCAGCTTTTTTTTTGGCGTAATCTTTTCGTAAACAAATAAACATATGTTTGTGTAGAAGTAAGCATATATAGTCATTTAACTTAGCACATGAGTAAATTCTGAATTGCTTAAGTATATGTAGATTTAGAAAGCTATTTAATTGAACGTGTTTGTACTGTGTTGGAAATTTTAATTTAATTTAACTTTAAGTGTGGAATGAAACAACTTAAAATTATGTCTGATTATAAGTTTGAATAGCCAGAAAACGATACAATAATATTAATATCTGTAAACAATGGCTAAATGGGTCGTTATACATTACGTGTATTTTTGAACTGAAAAAAAAAAAAAAAAATAAAGCCCCGGTTGGCCATTGTACACTTCTTTGTAATTAATAGATTAGTATTCAACACTTACAGTTTAAAAATAATAATAATCCCACTGCTCGCGCAGCTATGCGCATTTGTGGTATATATTTGCTTAATTATGTTATATTTATATATGTACGTACACAATAAACTGATTTGATTTAATATACCTAATCGACATAGTTTATCGGCGGTCCGACAATGCTCCACCATCTTAATCTATTTATATATGTTATGTAATCTCTCTCTACCCGTTCGTCAGAGAACCACACTTGTCGTTGAATAGTGTTGTTTACCATATAGTATCTTCTCCTCCTTTTGTTTAATAGTTTCTTTACATCCTATCTCCCGCCTTTCAAGTCTTTATTTCTATAATACACTCTTTCCAATTCAATTTAATGAGTCGCGTTCTACCAATGCCTGATCTAGTAAGTAAATCGGCCATCTCATTTCCCCTAATTGCTGCATGTTTGGGTATCCCCATTTTAAAATTTACTATAACATTTTGAGAACGTAATTTATATACTAATCTTCTAATTCCGACCTCTGTGTTATACATCTTCTTGGCATTCAAGTTCCCTAATTTTGTTAGTACCGCTAACGTGTCTGAAAGTATCAAAATTTCTTTACCTCTATCCTCCCTCACGTATTCAAGTATGCTAATTTGAAATGATGATCTAACATATGAAAATTGGCATGCCCTAGATACACCCCTTCCTGAGTAATAAAAAGCTGAAGTATAACGTCCTACTTTCCTGTTTACCGGCCCATCGATAAAAGTGATCTCATAGTTCCCGTAGTTCTCATATACCTTATCGTTAAACTGGGCACTGTTGCTTCCATTGTCCAACTTTTCAATATCTCTTCCTATATCAATCATCAAGGGAGTTCAAAATTCCATACTGTACATTTGAAATTTTGGATCGCGTAGTATATTTAAATACACCACAATTCCCTGTAACTGTTAACAAGAGGGTTGATCGGCGTATTATCGGATAATACCTGCAATGGTGTATTACACCGCTAATAGTACCGTGTATCCCTATCCCGCTTATTTCTTCTGTATTCGTTTACTTATTTTGTTTACAATTTTCAAACTTTCTGCTACGTTTCGAATAGCATACCAAATACTTCTCACTAAGACTAGTTTTCAGAAATAATCGATTCTGTTTTACCTTGCACCACTCTGTAGAGCTTCCGAAACAGTTGTAAAAGATCTTCTCCGTCTCCTCTACCATCCGTAATTTCTTGTTTCCAATACCGAGGAAATTTATGATAGCGAGATTTTATGAAGTTTGGAAAGTCTAACGTCATAACCTAAAAAGTCTATGCGAGACCGGAAAAAACTAACTCCACTTCCAACGTTGAAATTCAAAGCTGCGCGTAAATTTTTAAAATCGAACCCAAATTTTTTATCAGGTCCCCGAAACTAACCTTACTCCCTTCACAACCTTCCACACATGTCTAGTAATCTGACCCCCGTTTTCAAGTTGAACTCAAAATTTATATTTAAGCGCCGAAACTAATTCCAATCCGCTTACCAAATATCAGACGCTGAGGAAGTATGATAATCTTGAACCAGAGTATTATTAATATTTTGACTATTATTTTTCCTTAAACATCGCATCATATTTACACTGACATCAAAATGCTGTCTCCCAGAGAGAAAAATCTCCGGACGATATATAATCATTTTTTCTTAATTTCTTAATATTATAACCATCTCGCCTTCAAGTTTTATTTTAAAAGTGCATAAATATAGACTCCCCTGATCCGTTACATATATCATTGTAAAAAAATGTGCGACGTAAAAAAAAAATTATCACACACATTCACATTAAACATATAAGGTTTCCACGTCAGGCACCGCTATGAAAATAATGCAACAATCGCGGTTTATTTTAACTTTTTTTACTCAAAGACTTTTTTTTAAAATAATTTCAGTCACATGTCCGGAATGTATTAATTTTTTACGCTTAGTGGCATAATTCAATAATCGATAAACGTGAAAAGCCTTTTCAGAAGAAAAGAACAAATGAAGAGTGTACTTGTTTGAATATAAATGAAACAATATTAAAAGGTGTTGAAAATGAAACCATAAAAGTTACTGTGCAATCCGACATTCCGTTAATCTATTCAACTACACTTTTTTTTCTTTTACTATATTCTTTCATGGTTCTATCGTATAATGCAATGTTTTGTATGATACTCGCCGATTGCTTTGTTTACACAAATCTTATATTTTTCTGCAGATATGAAATGTATATTACTTCCATTATTCTTTTTAACTTTGATCTCTTGTAGCAAAATTATCGCGTACATTAAAGAACGTGCTGATGTAATTCCTAATTATCCGAATATATTATTAATTTTATCCCCCTTCGCGTCAGTGTGTAATTTATACATCATCTCTTTCTTTTTTATTATTTACAATAGTGTTTTTTTTTTTTTTTTATTCCTTATTATTACAATGAAATGTTACATCCAGTAGTACGGTTTTACACGTAAAAAATTAATTTATATCAATCACGTATAGTTCTACACACACTCTTTATACCTTCGAAGCATGAATATCCCTCCCTCATTCATCTAATTGCGGATGATAATTTTCGAAGCGGGAGGGGCAGAGAGATGAAAGTTAATTTCGAGGCTTAAGCAAAAAATTCAGTTTCGATTTTGCAAAAATTGATGAGCGCTTTTGAATTCTGACGCCAGAAATGAGCTTGGTTACAGCTCTCACACACGCTTTTTGGGTTGTCACGTCAGACTTGCCAACTCTTTAAAAACACACTATACTGTTTACACCTAAATCAGAAGTTTGGTTTATGCTGCTTGTTACCTATTTACCGAACTGATAATGATAATAATCGAATCAACTACCATGGACCTTACCCATTCTGTACAGCTAGACTGTACAGATAGTCTCAACGCTTGAAATCGAGCTAACCAACGATGAGAAAAAGATCGAAGGCCAGTTATGTCGTAATTCATACTGGGAGAATTTTTACGGCACAGGTAAGTGTACTTTGTTAGCCGACCTAATTAACTGCAAACGATGATTACTCCGCATTACTTAAAACACGCGCTATGTAATTATCACTCTTTTTGTTCCCTTTCTTTTTTTTTTTTCTTTAAAAATTTTTAAAAGTGTATTTTCAAAAGTTCGTCACATGTTCTTTCAGTAGAAACTTTAGCTAAAAACTTCCAGAACAAATTTCAGTGACACAAGTTTCCACTTTCTTCAGAATTTGTGTTTAGTGCTGCTGATGTTGTTACAGGCGTCAGACACATTCATTACCTAAAAGTTCAACCTGGAGGGAAAGTGAATTTATACGGCGTTACCTCGCAACATCACTTCGCGTTATTAAAACTGAACGGTGAAAACCAGCCCAAAACTGTCATATATATAAATCTAATAACTCGCGAGTATGCTAAACTTAAATGTTCTTTCTGATTTATTTATTCCATGAAGAACGATTGGTTCTACTACTTATATTACGCATAAACTCGGCTCAAAATTTCCAAATAAACAAAAATTGATTACTAGAACATCACGCACACATAGGCGCACTCAGGATTTTTTTTTTGGTCGGGGCTAGAATTTAGAAGATGAGTTAGGGGGTGGTAACTCGGTACCTCGACTAAGTACCTATCTATTTCCGTGGTTTGTAAATTAAAATAAAAAAATAAAAAAAAAAAAAATACAAAATTAACGAATATTATTTTTTTAAAAATTACAAAACTGACGAATTTTATTTAAAAAAAAATAATAATAATAGAAACGTAACATTATGTTTGTAATAAGCACAAATTAGATAAGTATACGAATTTTATTTTAAAAAAATTAGCTAAAAGTATATAACATTATACTTGTAATATAAGTAAAAAGTAAATATGTATGTTTTTAAAAAAAAATTAAGTAAAACAAAACAGTACAAAACGAAATTGAGATTTCAAAGATTTTTTGGGGGGAGCAATGGCCCCGTGGCACCCCCCTTGGGTGCGCCAATGCACGCACACAAAAAAACGAAAGCAAAATGTAGGAGCGCAGTCGAACAGATGAATTACTTGAAAAACAAAAAACATTTATAACCTCGAGATGTCACAGTTAATAAAAGTAAAATAACATAAAACGCCCGGTAATAACTACAATAATCTAGTAAATATTTAGCCTAGGAACCGTTCCTTTCATTAGCCGAAGTCTATGTGTATATAAATGCAACGGACCAAATAAGCTGAGAAAAATTTGAAGAAAACAGCAGTGTATCTGATTTCTTCTTCTTCTTCGAGTCCCGACCATTCTCGATCGTAGGTGACCTTATTAAAAAAATCTTGTATCTTATTTAACTTCATCTATATATTTAGTCCAAATTTTTTCATCGACAAAACAGCTGTCAAATTTTGTACGCTTTTATGAGTCCGATATCAATACGGTATACCTGATACACGTTCTAATCCTATATAATCTTTTGAAGAATATTTACAATTTTATAACGAGAAAATGTAACGATCACGTGAACATCTAGCTTTGTTTATTTAAATTATACGGAACAGCCACAAACACGGAAAATGCTGATGTTATTAAAATTAATAACGGGCGGGCTGGACACACAGAGAAGCAAAAAACATTTTAACTCTTTTTTTCGGATTATATCTAAAATGAAAAGAAAGAAAAAAACTAAGAATAATCGAATAAGATTGAATTATTTCTCATATTCGTTGTAGAAGAAAGATAAATAAAATGTTAAAAAACGGACTCTGTAATTTATTAAAAAAATTGAACATAAAAGTGCACTAAAAATTAAAAAATAATTATACGATATTAAAAATTGTAATAAAAATGCGCTGAAAAATAGAAAATAATTATTCAGAAGATTACGTGTATTTTACGGTGAAATGTTCCTTAAGGTGATATATTATGATAATTCTTATACAATATTCATACCTTAATTAGAGTCGACAAGAAAATTACAGATTGCAATATTAATTAAAAACTGCATTAAATATGTTCGTTGTTTGTAGATATATTGTAAGTTTAATTTGGAGCCAACTCTAATAAGCATTAATATCGCGCATAAGGATTAATCTTACGGTAAATTTTAATGTAAAATATATTTATTTTTAACTTTTTAGGGCATTTTTATTAATTTTTTTTTTCAGTGAGTAATTTTATTTTTAATTTTTTTAGCGTACTTGTATTAAGTTTTTTTTAAAGCTAATTTTGAAGACAGCATATATATATATATGCTTTTTTAACATAATTAAATTTTTCGTCTTACTAATAGTCAACCTTTTTAAAAGTGGCGAGTCTGTAAATGGCACTATATAGCGATTTAAAAATCATTTTCTTTATTCGAATCTATATTTTTATCCGCGGTACTGAATAATGCTTTAATTTTTTTAAAGTTGAATTCTGATAATATTTTAAGTAAAATCGCAATAAACAAAACTTTATTAAAAAGGACTGTATTTTTTCAGGTTTTTTGTGTTCACCAATAAGCATCCTCACATGGGGTGTAGCACCACTGACTGGCATACACTTTCAAATGAAAACAAAGAATCATTAAAATCGATCCAGTTAGATAACAAACATAAAAAAAAAAAAAAAATTCTGAAGTCGGTAAAAATAAAACAATATTTTCCATTAGGGCCACAATACATACATGTTATACAATAGTGACATACCATCAATCCAAACAGACTTCAACAACGATAGCACGCTATTCGGTATTTATGCGGTTTCCGGTGCGGACGGTCAAATGGAAATGCTGCCCGTTCTATATTATTATGGTGGGCTTCTACATTTTTTAAGATGCACGGAAGCACTACCGAACACGCCGCGGTTTATTTTGATTTTGGGTGTCTAAACTATTCGATACTAGACAAGCCTTCTAAGTTGGATCAAATCGATGAATCTTCATTGAAAAACTGGATTGTTTTAAACTAATTAGAAAGAGACCTTGCCTTTACTGAAATTAATAGGTTAAAACGTTTCAATGAACAGTAAGAAGGTAATAATAAAATGTAGTTAAAAAGTAATTTAAAAAAGAAATGTACTTAAATGCTAAAAATCGGCATACTGTTTTTATAAATTTACGAAAAAACAGTATCGCACCGTCCTTTTTTGTTTTTTTACACCTGCTTTTAAATTATTTTACACAAAAAATTCGCTAATGAAAATACCTAATTAAAAATCTACTGCTTCGAAACTTTTTTCAAACGATATTACGGTTAAAAACCGGCTGCTCAATGTTTAGAGCGAGCTGTATTCCGCTGGGCATTTCGATGAAGCAAGAAACGTATACAAATAGAAAAAACATTCTATAGTTTATAAGTAGAATAAAATCAACAAAGTACTGACTGTAGCAGCTCTATATATGCAAACCACCTGGTTTAGTTTATTCATTCAAATATATCCAAAATTATTGTAAAAAATTTAACATACACATAAGGTGCCATGTATTTATTTTTATCACGATAATTCGACAGATGTATCAGCTAGGTGCAAGATTATAAATAATGGAGAAAAAATAGAATATTTCTCTCAACTTATTGCGACGACAAACTTTTACATCTGTGTTAAATTAGTATAATTTTTATTAATATATGTTACGTTATCTGTGTGATAGATTTCACGGCAATTTTACATTACCTTTATTAGGATCCGCTTTACTGTTTTACATGTAACAACTAGAAAAGCTGTGTCGGAGGCAGAAATTTATTGGTACGTTGGAATAGGATGGGTGGGCTAGTTGGGTGAAGGTTTAAGTTTCGGGAAGGTTATACCGATTTTATTTATATATTCAAAAAACATTGTATTCGATTTTGTATTAACCGTTCTCCTCCTCTGTTTCTATTCAAATTAAAATCTAACAATGGCAGATCCACAAGGAGGAAATAGGGCCCCCATCCCCCAAAAACCAAAGCCTTTATGAAAAAAAAATTTTTTTTTTCACATATATAATATATTATTTTTGAGCGCGTCAGCGGCTTTGAGCCAACAACTACAAAAATTAAGGAAAGGGTTAAATAGAGAGACGATTAGAAATCGAGATTAGGAAAGATTGAAGTACAGGGATTATATCTGGAGATGGAAAGGAAAGGGCAAAGAAAGAATTATAAGAAGCAGGAAGACCCAGTGCTAAGATTTTAGAATACAAAACAGAGCGCTCAGAATCAAGGGCAAAGCATTCAAAGAAGATGATGTTTGCACGACATATGGAAGGAGAGATGGAACTATGAAGGGGACAATCGGGTGAGGAGGACAGGGAAAAACGAAAACGTGAAGAGGGTAGACGACAGTGATTAAAACGCAGTCTGATTAAGGAAACGATCGCGGAACGTTGATAAGAAGAGAAATGAAACCACGGCTAAAAAATTTATCATAACACAAAAACTTAATTTATGCTATAAAATATTTGTATAAATTTTACCTTTGGATTTAATTATAACTAGTATTTAACACTATTTTCTAGTAAAACTATTAATGTTACGTTTTTATTTTATTTTAAACGCAACTGTCACCGACATTTAACCTTATTTATTTATATTTAATTTTTATTTTGTAATTTTAATTAAAAATAGTTCAATGAGAAATATATACATGGTCTGTTCAAAAAAAGACTGAACTTTTGAAATTGCGTCCGAACGGTGTAAAATTTAAATTCGGGTAGCTTGATCAGTTAGCGAATATCAAGTGAACAGGTGCAGTCAGCGCTCTGCGAAATAGTGAGAAAGCGGAAATGAGGGACTTTGTGGAGCAACGTTGCAACATTAAATTTTAACATTGGCAAATCTTTTTCTAAAACATGGCCATTGCTTCAGCAAACCCATAAGGAGAGAACTGTATGAGCCGTACATGATAATACGAGTGGTTTACGCGTTTCAAATCGGGCAGATCATCGACACCAAGGAAAATGCAACATCAGGACGACTCTAGACGTCAACAAATGATGAAAACTCTGATGTCGTTCGATCATTCGTGGAAATCGTCGTTTAACTGTGCCAGAGGTTGTAGAAGAAGTCGCGATCAGCATTTTATTGTGTCACGAAGTTTTGTCGGAAAAACTTGTCATGCATCGCGTCTCAGCAAAAATCATGACAACCAAGTCACTCTGCTTGTTGGCCAATTTTTGACCAATAATGGAACAGCCGTACTTCCCCATCCTCCCTACTCTCCGGATATGGCTCCAGCAGACTTTTTCCTATTTCCGAAACTAAAATCCGCCTTGAAAGGACGTCGTTTTCGAAGTATAGAAGAAATTCAAGAGAAATCGCAGGCACAGCTGCGAGACATCACACCAAACGAGTTCCAGGGAGCATGCGGACAGTGGAAAAAACGATCGGACCGATGCATAACAAGCAGGGAGGGGGGTACTTTGAAGGAGACAAACACGTGTAAAATTGTAAATATTACAAAAAAGATTTTATGACGAAAGTTCGGTCTTTTTTTGAGCAGCCCACGTATATATATATTTAAACTTGCTCACAAACAAAGAATTCGCATCGGATTACTAACAAAATTAAAAAAGAAGTTAAGTCTTCTAAAAATACTATCTTTCTTACTATTTCTAAACTACCATATTTAAGGTATAATTTTATAATTTCGTTTTATTTTTCACCCTTAAATATAAAACAAAAGTTAAATTAAAAATTCTAATAATTACGTATTTTTAAAACATTTCTATAATTTGATTTTCTTAATGAAACAAGGGAGTATTTCCCAAATCTACTGCCTACCGTATAATATTTTACGTAATTATATAATTTCCCCTCCCCCCAAAATGTTCTCTGGACCCTCCCATGAATTTAATATTTTTTTTCTTATTTTTAACATTTATGAGAATTTATTAAGTTCGTTATTTTTACAAAACTTTAAATGCCTATATGCCACAAAGGAGAGGGATATTTCAGAAAATATATTTATAAAAGTATTTTTGTTAATATATACATCTTAGTGGTTTATTACTTATAAAATATTCATTAATTTATTAATGCGCGATAAAAATTTCAGAACATATTTTCCATCGGAAATGAAATTAAATAATAATAACTTTATTCGGCACAACTGCATCGGAATAGAGAATCATGAAACGTTTCAGATTTGTACATTCTACGCACGAAGATTACGTACCTGTTTTTTTTTTTTTTTGTTCACGTTTTGATTGCGTTTAAAAAATTTAATACGTTCAACGCAACGACCAGCATAATAGAATGAGCGGTGAAACAGCGAACGCAACCTGCATTGAATTTTCTAATTACACTGCAGATAGTGGCGGAGAATAGTTTCACTATGTCACATGTCATTTTACCAGACGAAGGAAACTGTAGCAATAGTAATTCTTACGATAAAAGCGCTAGACATTTCGTAATAATATTAAAGTGATCATAAGAAGAGAAAGTTGAAACTTTTACAGCAAACGAAAGATCAGAATTTATAAAGCTTTAAAATAAATATTGATGATTTATTAGGATATCCTTACGTTAAAAAAAAAGAAAAAATATGCACCATATTTTATGATAGAAATTATTAATAGTATGAATATTAGTGAAAAATGTATTGTTATGTATAAAATAAATATGCAAAAAAAATTTCACCCCCCCATTTTCAAAATTTTGGGCACGGCCCTGATCGAATTAAACATTCGGAAAATTATTGTGTACAGCTAACGTTCCAATTTTAAAAAGTCTCCAAACACTGTATCTATCGTATTAGAATAAACCTTCATTTCACCCGAATATAATTTGTCTAAGTAACAATTTTTTCGAAAAATACACGATTTGACAAGTTGCAAAATTTTACATCTACGTTTAAAATTTTCTCTAAATTTGGACAGATCAGATAGATCGGGTGTTAATCTGCACCCTTGGATTTTAAATGTTTTTTTATCTCTAAGAATACAGATGTGATTTCGAGTAATAATAGATGTAAATACAAACTGATATTCGTTTCAAAATATTTAAATTGTAACGTGAAATTTCCGAAAAATTGTAAATATATATATATACATACATTTATTAAGGTGCTTGGCTACCAAATCAAAGGTATCATGGGTTTCCGGGAGATGTCTCGTTTCGGATCCAAGTCGCTCCTAGTTTATCCAGCCTGAAATAATTGGGTACCAGAGAAATCTGGGACAGTAAAGACAACTGAGAGAACGGAACTGACCCCAGGATTCTGCTTAGATCCATTATACCGTGGTTACCATCCACGCGAATTGCGAATTAGCGAGTAGAAGCTAGTAGAAGCGAATTGAGTGAATATCTCGCGCCGCGCGAATAATTTGGTTACTGTTCACGCGAGTAGCGAGTAGGGAATAATCGGATTTTCCCCGTAGTTTAACATCTTTCATGTTCAACTATCAGTCTCGGTTTGTGCGTTAAGATAAATCAACAATGTCTCAATTATTTCTGTTTGAAAATAGTTCCCTTCAATACAAATATGAGATAGACAGTTTAAAAAAAAAAATCGAATAATGTAATTTTTAAAAGGCGAACAATAGATGGCAAATTCCATAATAATAATTTACAGTGGGTTACCCCTTCAAACAGTAAATTAATTCTGGCAAAGTTGCCACAGAATAAATAACACGGTTGTATCTATAAACCACAAACATTTTAAATTATATTTATCTCAGATAAAATATGTTTTTGTTTCATAAATTTTCATCTACTGGAAGCTTCTACAGAAGTTTATCATTTAGTTACAGAATATCTCACTCTACTATATCTTTGATAATACGAGATGTTTGTGAAGCTATATGGGAAACCTTTGTATCTACACATATGCCGGTTCTAAGTCAGGATGAGCTAACAAACGTTGCTAAAGAATTTTGAGAATGATGGAAATTTCCAAACTGCATTGGGTGTATCGATGGAAAACATGTACGCATAAAACCTCCTCTGAATTCAGGAAGTCGCTATTTTAATTACAAACAGTACTTTTCCTCCACAGTTTTACAGGCAGTTGTTGACGCTAAGTACAGATTTTTGAATATTGCAGTTGGCGCATATGGCAGACAGAGTGATGGAGGAATTTTTACTTCCTCTAAATTATATGATCATTTAGAAAATGATAAATACAATATTCTAGAACCAACATATCTACCAGATACCAGTGTGATTGCACCCTTTGTTATACTTGGAGATGAAGCATATCCTCTGAAAACGTATTGATAACGACCTTACCGTGCACATACTGAAGAAGAGACAATATTTATTGATTTCCACTCAAGGACTAGAAAAGTAGTAGAGTGTGCATTTGGTATAATTGCTGCGAAATGGCGTGTAGTTCAGAAACCAATTGAAACCGATATGAAGACAACAACTCTTATTGTAAAAACTATATGTTTGCTACATAATACAATAACTGATAAAGAAGGTATCGACCTGATTACATTATTACAAACTGAAAAAGGATACGTTAATGTAAATGAATTTCATGTGTACGGAGGAAATGCAAATAGAGCGACGTTTGCTACAAATAATGTCAGAAATATTTTTAAAACTTATTTTACATTAGCTAAAAATAACTAATTTTGTTATATACACATATTTTAAAATAATAAACGTGAAAAATATTTTAACTTTTTTTGTTCATAGCAAATGTAATTTTCATTTATACTTACCATCGCATTTTAAAATATCCGCAACTTCATCCCATAGTGCTTTTACCACTTCTCGTTTACTGTACTCCTTACATGTAATATCCCACAAAGGTTTTATTTTTAAAACTTCGCTTATTAATAATTCACTATCCATTTTGAACAGTTGACAAAGCAAGTAACTACGCATAAAAATTACACACTGAACTGGCATCCGTTGCATTTGAGATCGAAATTAGCCTACTGTTCATGCATCTATTGTGAAAAAATGATCAGGCAAATAAGCGAATGAATTGAATATTCTCGTTATTTTTAATTTTTGATTTTAACGTTGAATGTTTTAGGGCTGGAGGTCAGGAAGTAATTTGCGTCGTTCTTTTTTGTTGTTTTTTTTTCATACCGAAATAGTGACGTAAAAAATTGCACAGTTCGCACGAATTTTGTGTAATTTATAAGTAATA
This sequence comes from Icerya purchasi, assembly GCA_039619475.1. Classification (NCBI taxonomy): domain Eukaryota; kingdom Metazoa; phylum Arthropoda; class Insecta; order Hemiptera; family Monophlebidae; genus Icerya; species Icerya purchasi. Next base: position 177,366,893 of record CM077116.1, read on the forward strand.
TATAACTTAAAATTTCTAGGCAACAATTCAATTTGAGCTGATCAAAGTAAAAGACGAATACCCGAACAAACTGAAAAATACAACTGATTACTGAGTGCAATTCTATTATTCCTAAACAATGTGATATAAGAAATAAACAAAAAATGTGTACTGTGAAAACGGTTTGACTGCTATCACGCATGAGCACTACACATGATAACAAAAAATATAGTTATTAAATTTTACATGCAGTTGTAATGTGTTGTGATATGTCGTGATCACATTGAAGTCACATCACTGTATCTCGCGTTATGTTTTTAAAGCGCACACGATGTTACATTTTCGCCGGTTTTAGAGATTTACATATTTTTCCGGTGTGAGGTAACATTTTATCATTATTGACTTGTGGTGGTAACTTTTATTTTTCTCAGTATTTTAAATGGGGATGAACATTTGATAGAAGCAGTAAAGATTTGTCCAATTCTGTGCGACACAAAATTGGTTGATTACCACAATCAGAATTTACGGCAAACGATTTGGGAGGGAATTGGAGAAGTTAAAAGTACCAGGTATTAACAAACATATGGTGTAATGTTTAAAAATTCATTATTTAATTAAACATCACACGTTTTATTAACCGATTAATCAGTTTACTCAGTCTATTTAACATATATCTAAAGTGGCATACGTCATAGTTGAATGAATTAACTTTAAAAGTTAATTACATATTTTAAAAACAATGATCAGGAAAGCAAATCTAATATTAAATCATGCAAAGCGCAATATAATCGTTATAGATGAGGCTAGGAAGTTACCTAAAACATTCATGTTCGCATCTGATATTGGAATAAAGACGTCAACGACATGTCTTGAAGCATACATCACAAACAAGGCCGTGACCCCCCCCCATGAGAACTGAAATAGTTATTATAAATACAAAAAAATTTGAAAAAAAACACCAATTTAAAATAAATATTGATGATTTTTTAGGGTGTTCTTACCTACTTTTAAAAGAAGAAAGAAAAAATATGCTCCATATTTTTAGGTACTTCATTATTTATGCAAAAAAATTTTTATTACGAGTATAATTAATAACATATGTAATTTTTATTAATTTTCATATACGGGGTAATTCATTTATGTAAATTATTAATATATAAATCAAAATGATGGAAATTGTTAATAGTACGAATATTAGTGAAAAATGTATTATAAAATAAATATGCAAAGAAAATTTTCAAAACCCTCCCCTTTCCAAAATTTTGTGCACGGGCCTGATCACAAATAATGAAAGTGTTGAAAATTAGATTATACGACACATAGAAATGAAAAACGTTTTGACAAAATCGAGGAAGGTATGGAAAGATCATTCGATAAAAAGTAACAACCAAAAAGAGATTAATAAAAACAATTCTCAGGGAGTTCGCTTCTGATAATGGTCTTATAATGAAATATTTTCATTTTTATATTTGTTTTTTCTTTCCGTAACCGCACTTTTAAATAAAATTGTAAGATTTTAAAAAACTGTTAAATTCAGTTACATACGTTATATTTTTTATTATTGCGCTAACATAAATACGTTTAATTTACACAAAATATATAACGTCTTTTATAAAACATATTACACATAATAAAACATTAAAACTTTTTAATTTTTAATGTTTTATTACGTGTATATGTTTTATAAATTATATTTTGCGTAAATTGATATTCGTGTAATAATAAAAAATATAACGTATGTAACTGAATTTAACAGTTTTTTAAAATTTTTTAAAAGTTTTTAAAAGTTTTCTTTTTTATTTGAAATTAAGCTTGTACATTTATTTTCTTCAAAAACAATATTGGATAATATAGTTATACAGAAATCTATAAAGGTTTTATCTTTCTGATATATAAAATAATAATCATTAAAAGCAAGGATAAATCCAGTGGGGTTTTTTTTTGGGGGGGGGGATGTGTTTCCTAGAACTCTAAAATTGCCCTCCGTCCAGAACTTAATACAAGCTGTTTAAGAATGCAGCAATTTCATAGGAAATAAAATTCTTTTTATTAGCTTTGTTTTCAGTTATGTCAAAGGTTTTGCCGAAACATTTTGAAGTGGTTCAATTAATCGTATATTTTTAAATTTCAAAATTACAAGATTTATTTTTGACGAAAAAATGAAACTTCATAAAATAACAAAAAAAAAATGATCTTTTAAAATTTGACTTTACCGTTTGTTTGCTATTCTATGAAAAAAACTAATATACTTACATTGCAAATGCGCGAAAGACGTAAAATACTTGCGAGTTGAAAAAATTGTTCGCTGCAGTTGGTATTTTTAGTCAGCGTAAACGGGAACTCGTCGATCCATTTATCATTAATATCAATAAATTGTTTAAAGCTTTCTTTTCGGTTTTCATTTATTCTTTTTTTTTTAAAGCGACATAACTTCATTTCTGTTTCTGTTGTTTTTTTCTTGTTTTTTATTTTCAAGAAAAGTCCATTTAAAACAGCTGAAACACCAAGGCGTATTCGTTTATTATAAAAAGATAATGAACCCGTTAAAATGTTTTTGTAATATGTTCTTTAATGCTACAATTAGAATTAATCATTTTAAAACCAGTTGAGAAAACATTGTTGTTTATAATCAGTTATTTTACTTGAAGTTCATTCACATTTGCTTTTTCATTATTTTAAATTACGTAATAAATCATGTTTTATATAATTTGATTTTATTCAGGAATATCCCAAAAAATATAAAAATAATCTCTGCCCCCCCCCCCTCCCCAGAAATAGATTCCTGATTCATCACCGATTAAAAGGTTTTCGAACATTGAAAAAAAAAAAACATCTAAAAATAAAAGTTTTTATCAACAAGTTTTACATTTTAGCAGTTTTTAACATTAACAAAAATTAAATAATAAGGATTACAATTTTACATTCCAAAAAAGTTTCATTATATTACAATAACCAATATTGTACTTTCAAAAAAAATATGCGTAATAAACATTTCAAATAACAGAAAAGCAAGCACTTAATTGTAGTCAAGAAAATTTAGCAGATGATACAGAGATATTAATAATTTTTTACTGATTATACGAAAAGAAAATCACTGTATTTACAATATACAATCCATTTTTGAGGATTATTTATTCAATTGCAACTTATGCCATTTTATATAACTAAATAAATAAAAAGTGAAAATCGATTAATAAAATACTGTACATAATAGAAAATATAATGTTTAACCAAATAATGAATTCTTTAATATTACGCTTTTTACAAGTTTATACCTGGTATTTGTAATTTATTTTCTATTTCTTGCCAAACTGTTTGCCATAAAGTAACTTGTATAATTTTCTATTAAACACTTATCCATTTTAAATAAAAACTACTTCAAGTAATAATATAAACAAAATATTTCAAAACAATGTCAATTTTAATGTAAATATAACTACCGCAAGTGAAATTAGAAAAATTTAAGCTCACGTACTGAAATTTAAAAACATGACATCATACAGAAAAGAAAAATTTGATGTGATTTACATGACTTGACTGCAATGTGATCATACAGAATTAAAACACCATTCTAGAGTTTTTGTCGACACATGAGTGTATGTGACGAGATAGCAGTGTGTGTGCACCATAAAAGATTTATATAAATGTGATACCTACGGATGTAATTATAACTGATATTTAATACTGTTTTCTAGTAAAACTATTAATGTTACGTTTTTATTCTATTTTAAACGCAGCTGTCACCGACATTTAACCTTATTTATTTATTTTTAATTTTTATTTTGGAATGTAAATGAAAATAATTCAATGAAAAATATATATATATTTTTTTTTACTTGACCACGGACAAATAATTCGGATCGGACTACTAACAAAAATAAAAAAGAAGTAAAGTCGAATAAAAATACTATCTTTCTATTCCTTCTAGTAATTTATTATTCAAATTCTAAACTATTATTGTTTAAGTATAATTTTATAGGGGAAGGGGGGCATAACGGAGACATTAAGGGAAAGAAACAATAAAAGCATAAACAGAATATATTTATTAATTAAAGCTAATCACAACACTTTGGTTACATATGAAATTATCATTAGCATAACACTTGGTAAAGTAATTAATCAAATAATGTTTTAATTTTAATTTTACGAATACCTCATGAAAACCTCATCGTGCCCCAGGGTAGGGGCAGTATGGGGTACACGATTATTTTTGGTCACGGAAAAAGCAGATGTGGATTTCTTCTGTATTTTTATCGTCAACACCAGTGCAGGCTGTATGAGCCCAACGTCCACATAACTGGCAGGCCATCCAATGCTCCGAAGATTTCAAATAAGTGTGGTTCACGTCAACACAATACAGGCATAGGGTATCCTCGTCTACATTTTCTACATCAAAGTGAGCCTTTGGGGTCTTTTGTTTCTTAGAATTTTTCTTCAACCTGGGATCATTTGGATTTGAACACTTCTTTGTTCGTTCAAGTTGTTCTCTTTCTTCTAACTCAGTTTTCTCTCTGCGAAATTTTTTTCTCGTTTGGTTTCTTTGTTCGACTGTTGGGATCGCGAGAATGTCCTTGGGAGAAGCATTTTTGAAGGAAGTTGTCAAGTCACGACATACTTTTCGAATCGGAGATCAGATTAAGTTATTTTCGTTTTGTATTGCTGGTCCAGGCTGTAGGAGTTCTCTGATATAAAGGTAACGTAGTTGCAGGAAAAAATGGTTCAATTGGGTCCTCTTCAAGGGAAGGCGGCAGTTGTTGCTGGATTTCGGCAGTTAAAGAATCTGTTTCATGCTCATCATTTGTTAGCGGTACGTCTGTTGTTGATGCAGCTAAAAAATCTGAATCTGTAAAGTTATTTCGATTAAATGGTTTTTGTTTGTATCGACGGATTTCGTTTTTATTCGTGTTTTATTGTGTCAAGATGAAGGCTTAATGCTCTGCTCGGCAGAGCCTTTCCGGTTGTGACACACCGTTATGCGTCACTGGCGCCCGTTAATATCTTTATTTTATTTTTATCATCACCAATATTCGCGTTTTCCGCAAGTTTCAATCAAGAGGAAAATGAGTTTATAACAAATGACGCCCGTAATTAGGGACTTGAGTTTTTCACAAAATAACAAATTAAACAATTGTGTAAATTTTTTTTTTTCCTTCTATTATATACCCGAAGCGTTTCCAAGTTAAAACTTTATGTTCACGCGAGCTACTATATTTTATAATAATTCCCTTTAACATGAAGACTTAATTTCGAAACGCGTCGGGTATATAATAAAAAATTTTACATAATTCTTTAATTTCAGTATTCAAATTTATTTATTTGCTGTGCAGAACAGATCATTCTTTCGGACTACTTACATAACAGGATCATAATGGGGACAGCAGTTACGGGGCACAATGGAGTATCCCATCGTGCCCCATAGCTATGTCCCCGTTATGTCCCATGACTAACATTGTTTTAAATAATGAACCAAAAAAAAAACGAAGTGATTTAGAGTGATTTTGTTTAAAACATATCAATGAGTAATGTCGCTACACAATATAAAAAAGCGACAGTAGTAATCTAAACACTTTCCTTCTTATATACGTTTTCGTAATCACTCAAAATTAGATGAAATGACGTTGAACAATATTTTTTATCGTCAAAAATAAATGCACGCAATCTAGTTGTCGGTTACTGTCAGACTGAAAACTGATGCAAATTGGCCGCCTATTAGCGACAACAACGTACTTCTAGTGCATGTAGTTACTTGCAGGTGTTGCTGGCCCCGTTATGCCCCCATTCTCATAATTTTTGTATTTTTTACCTAAAAATAAAACACAGTTTAAATTAAACCGTAACAGTTACGTATTTTAAAAATATTTTTAAATTTCTAAAGCGGTTACCACTCGATTTTCTTTATGAAACAAGGTATTTCTCAAATTTACTGTCTACCGTATAAGATTTTACATAATCATATAATTTCTCTCCCTAAAATGTCTCTCTGAATTCGCCCCTGGCCCAGCGTGTCAGAATTTCTTAACGATAAACCGTAATTTGGAATTTCAGTGTAGACAGCTGAGTGGTGGTATCAAGTGTGAGTTTTAAAAGTCCGCCAAAGTCGGGCATGACTTTGTAGGTTACCGACATTAAAGATGCGTTGGTTTGTTATTACAACTCTGTACGTTCGTAATCCTCATTAATATTTGTTTGTCGGATTGAAATTAGTGAGATGCATGTTGACTTATTGCATTTATTCAGTATGTTGCCTTATCGCGCTTCTAATTTGTGTTAATTTTATCTCGTTATTTTTCGAAACTGCCCTTTTTCATTTCTTTGTTTTTTTTTTGGTTTTTTTTTTTTCACGTCATTACCTTTATGTTACAGTCATAATTTTAGTTCATTCGTTTTTTCTATTATTCATAGAGTCTATTAGTTCGCACATTATGAATAACAGTAATAATGAATGAATCAAAATTTCGGCCAAAAATGAACTAGTGCCACTGCTGTACTCGCCTACCAGTTTTAACTAACTTCAAAAAGGAAACAGACTCTGTGCTATGTATGTTCGTGTATACATATGTATGTACTTATGTTCAGTACATGACGATTCCTTGGAAAACCGCTGCATAGATTTCGATGAAATTTTTGGTTCCAGTTCTTTTCTATCCGATGAAAGCTTTAGAATGAAATATATTAACTGCTATTTTTTAAGTTCTTTACCAAAACGCCTATGTACGGTGACAAAAAAACCACAAGCTAAAATTGTAAATTTTTAAAGTTCATGATTTCCAATTTTCAGCAAGAATAAAATAAATTCATCGATTCACAACTGAGTAAACAAGAAGTGAACCATGAAGCGACGGTGTCATAATCAATATGAACTATAAAGGAGCATAATGAACTGATATAAGTAATGTAAAAATTGAAAAGAGAAGTAGGGCTTGACAAGCGATGCGTGAATGGAGCAAATCCTTCCAGCATAATATATATTTACACATCTGCGCGTTTGTAAAAACATTATGAATTTAAAAATGGGAATGCCTGTTCGGAGGCGAATTTACTTCACAGGCTAAATAGAGGCGACTCTAGAATTGTAAGTTCTGACAAATGGCGTAATTTGGAGTTACTACTGTAACTTTACCGAGAAATAAACCGGGCCATACAGAATGGAAATTATATCTACAAATGCATTGTAAAAAGTGTTACAAACATTTTCAAATGCGCCTATATAGTAATAGATAATAGTAAGTATAAGCTTACCTTTATTATTTTAATTTGTGTATTATTATAAAAACAGGAAAAGGAATTTTCACCGGCTTTGTTGGATAAGCTCTTCTGTTCCCAGCGCGAAAAATTCTGATTCAATTTCACCAAATGTATGCACAAAGGATATAACGAAAGCAAAAATCTCTATGAGCTGAGTTTTTATCTCTGTAGTATAATATATTAACGGCAAACGTACAGTACTTCGAATACGCAATTTCAACTAATAGTATGCGCTGGTAAAAAGAATAAGGGTTGTTAAATTTATAAATTATCTAGGAAAAAGAGTTACAAGTCAAATTTCTCGCACAAAATGTTTTTCGTAATTAAATAGTTAAGATTGCTGCATGCGTGATTCAGTATTTTCCCATGGAAACCTAAAAATATAGGCTTATTTACAATACAGATAGAAAAATGAGAACGCAAAAGAACAAAAAAAAAAATTGATAGTCTAAGATTTTATAGAGGGCTTAGTTATGTGAGGGAACGATATGGCTGTTGTGTTTATTTGTACTAACAGTGACACCAGTTCATTTTGGGATGAAATTTTAATTCGTTCACTATTATCCCACAGTTACGAACTAATAGAATTTATGAATAACAAAAAAGACGAATGAATTAAAATTGCGACCACCATAAAGTAACGGCGCGAAAGCAAAAAAACGGAAAAGGGTAGTTGTTTCGAAAAATAACGAGATAAAATTTATCCCAAATTAAAAGTGCGATAATTATTTTAAATATGCGACATACTGAATAAACGCAATAAATCGACAGGCATCTCTAATTTCAATTCGCAAAATAAATATTAACGAAGATTACGAACGTACGAAATTGTAATAACAAAACAATACATCTGTTTTGTTTTTTTTTTTTTAAATTTACAAATATAAATCTAGGTGTAGTATGTAACTACTTGGGCTATTACGGCACCTAGACTCATTGGAAGTTACAAAAGGCAGTCTCTGTTAGATGCTGCAAAATTCAACACTGTCCGAACACAGTGCGGATGGTTACGGGAGGGGGTAGAAGTACGGAATGTATGCCGGCACCATTTCAGAGGATGTTCTACGGCTGGCGAGGCCATGGACCTACAAAGTGGACAGGAAGACGGAGAGAGAGCTTATTCAAAGACGCAGTTGTGTGACAGTGCAAAGTGCCCTAGGCGCAGTCTCGACAGAATCGAAAAATCCCTATGTGAGATGGGGAACGACGGCCACCATGGGTCGGTGTTCGACTTTATGGACCGATGCTAGATTGTTTGTTCTGACCACAGTTTGCTCCATCCTTCAGAAAAGTACATTCCTAATCGAGGCAGTGCAGCGTTGAACGTTAGATAGGGTTGCCGTAGCAGTCAAGTCAACCTGATCATTGCCACAAACCCCAACATGGCCAGGGACACATAAGAATGTGACATAAACATCAGATCACGAAAGTTCGAATAGCAGGTAAAAATCTTTAATGTCGATACCCTACAAAGCCACGTACCGACCTTGACGGACAAACTCACGTTTAATAGCGCCACTCTGTTGTCTGCACTGAAATTCCAAATTACGGTTTATCGTTTGAAAGATTCTGACACGTTGGGCACAAACCCAAATGTATTTTTACTGCAGAAAAAGACATTACGTTTTAAAGGTTTTCGTACCGACTGAATGACAAGATGTGGGCTCGTCAAAACACTGAAATAATACCTGCCTCGCTGATCAAAGTACCGATTAAAATAAAGAGCAGAAAAAAAATTCTACATTTCATCGAGGAAATCTTTTTTTTCTGTTTCGTAATTATTGAATGAAAGTTCAAAAAAAGAAATTTAACACACGGCGCAAACAAATACCGAAATTATTTGTTTAGGCCGAGTGTCTTCAGCGACATTCTCTGTATATGTATATGATGCCGCTGATGCATGAGCACAGATTTCTCCTCTATTCGCTGTCATTTCAAATTAATACAATAAATTATTAATGAACATACAAAACGATGATTATATTTAATAACCGCCGACTACTTTCGAACGATCGAAGTAGTCGCGGTAGTTTTCAAACGTAATTATCGAGTATGTTTGTGTGAAATTTGAAGTGTGATTAGCGTGTTAGCTTCATTGTGGACGCCGGCTCAGTGTAATAATACTAATTAAACAGGTTCAAAATTGTTCGGTAATGTACGGTTAATAATGAAATCAACGGCGCTGGTGTTTTTCATGGTAGGTATAAAAAACTATATTTCCGATCGATCGTATATACGCGTGACCCGATTCGAGTGCGATGAATGAGAAGTGTCCTTACACTTAACGGTAGAGCATAATGGGATGGTACGGTAAATCAGCAGATAATAACGAATGTTGGAATTTGCAAACTCTTCGCCGTGACTGCAGCTAGACGCTGTATATTATTCGAACGAGGGTAAAGTTCGCATTCGGATATTAATCGGCCGGTAGCTCTAGGCTTTTATGTGGATGGATGGACGAGGAAAATTTGTCCGCGGCCGTAAGCACACTGATTATTAGTAGCAGCGGAAGGACGCGCCGATTCATTAATTATGTTGCCTTCTAAGGTGGAGGGGCTGACTTCGCGTCGAAATATTCGATGAGCTGGCGTTTGATGCGTGAACTTAATCAGACACGAGAGCAGCGTTGAAACTGTGAACTCGAGCGTAATAACTTCGCCGTCGCCGCTGGAATACAACTATCCGGACTACAGAATGCGAACGTGAAATTATCATGATAATAACGGTCAGCCTATGCGTGGCGTCGCCAAGTAATCCGGACGACACAAGGCCATCGCGGCCACGCTAGCAGTTTCGTCCGACGTACGTGGAACGACGCACGTTATTTATTACGGGGCACGGGGGCGCGTTGTATTTAATCGTCGACCAGCGGCGACCGCAGCACATAATACAAATGCCATTGAAACATATATCCGCGGATGGGATACTGATAGGGATTTCGGCGGAGGGATTCTTTCTCGGTTCCCGGTTTTCTCGTGTGTGCACACGGGTTGCTTGTTCGAGCAGACACACTGCTCGCGTACCGAAAATACACTCTGGCGTATAGACATAGAATGTCGAATGTGGGCCAATATGATTGATCAGCGGCCCCTAGGAACCGCACGCATGTGCACGTGGCGTCGTCATCCGGCTAGTAATTTTTCCAATAACGAATGTATGATTGATGAATTTTCTAACCTTTCAGACAGACAATTCTATATCCCACTCAAACCGGCGAAAACCGTATCACTTTCTCGTTCCGACTCTATCCATTGTTCCGGCGGCCGATGACAAAGAAGAAACCGAAACAGACTTTCCTCCGCTGCAAAATGGAACCTTATTCTTCTTCGTCATGCTACGCGTTATCCGTTCTCCTATACGATAAATGAAGATTATTTTTGTTTTCTGACGGGTTTTTTGCTGTTTTTTATTGTTTTTTTTTGGTACCCTTTTAGTTTTTATACGAATTTGGAGGCGAACGAAAGTCGAGGTTAATGTAATTTTCTATGAAAAAGCGAACTTTAACTTTTGCCAGCGAACTCATTTTATTCTGGGCCTGACACTTTCGCTCGAAACACTTAAAACTAACGCAAAATTGTATTAATTCTTCGGCTTTAGAAGCGACCGGGCCCCTGTATATTTTCTTTGCGTTTTCCAAGTTTGCGCGTCTCAACCGTTTCTCGTCACTCACATATGATTCGCTTTTATAATTCTTCTCTGTTCGCTTATTTAGCTCGTTCGAAGAATTCCCTTTTAAATACGCGGTTACTCTTTTCACATTCATTAAAATTCATTCACTGTTATTTCCGCTTCCAGCTGCCGAGAATTCACGTTACTCTTATTCCTCTAGCAACATCGGCGTTATGATTTATGCGTGCTACCCCCCGCCCACCGGTTTCAAATACGAACGTTGGTAATGACGTTAAGTTCTGAAATGTAAATAAACGATTTATTAAACTTCAAACGACGTATGTCGCAACGAAATGATAAATATTTTTTTAAATGACCCGTTTAAAACCGAATTCTGCTCTAAATCAATTATACGGAAATGTTTCGAAAAAAAGTTTGTAATTTTTATCGTTTTTTTTTTTTTTGAGTTAAAAAAAAAATGAATTTTCTTAAATAGTATATCACAATATTTGGAACGAAGTACGTGCACGATGTATCAAATTCCATCTGTTAATACATCATTGACTTTCGACTCACAATTTTTTTTTTTCGTTCCGAATAAGAGATAAACAAGGGAATCAATGTGTCCCTTCGCTGATGATATTTTTTACATATTCTAACATAGAACGCGCAGTGAACACATTATGTAAGATTGACTACGTTGGCATGAGACTCGTTACTGTCTCCAGTTTTAAGCTACTAATGAGAGAGTGGTAGTTGTATAACAATTATATTGTATTATTGTAATAATACATAAGTGTTATCATATTAAGGTAACAGGAAATATTATTTTAGATGATGGTATAATTGTAATATAAATGATAAATAATGAGAGTGTGGATTTTTTAGTATAGTAATATATAAGTTAACACTTTTTATGCTGTAACAGAAAGTAGTACTTAAGTTAAATTGATGTTATATTGTACAAATAAATGATATAATTATGTTGGGAACCCACAGACGGGCTAGCGCCCCCTTGTGGGACCCGAAAATTATTAAAAAAAAAAAAAAAAAAAAAAAAAATCGATCGAAAACATTAAAAAAGGAGCCCAGAAAATAGCGGTTAGTGTTTTTTATCTATCCCGAGATACTCTTCCATCCTACCCATCCGGCCATAATCTTACAATATATTATCTACGTAGACCGAATGAAATAATACATCCTTGCTGTACTTGTTTCTCTGTATAATTTTGATTAACTTCTACTTTCGTCGAATAAAGCGCTCAGTACACTATCGCCGTGGTGTGACGAACTAAAACACCGTGTATTTTCTTTCCGCACAAATTTTGCATTATCCGCAGTCGCTAAATACTTTAGATTAAACGAATAATTCATAGTTAACGTTGAATTTTTACTAATCTTATAATATCTAATTTTTCAGATGAAGTATCTACGTTATACCTTGCTCATTATGCTTTGTTACAAAATCGGATGCGGTAAGTTTATTTCTTTTTCTTTTCGTATATATCAAAAAACCTATATCTATATTTATACCTATATCTATATTTATATCTATAACTATATATATATATAGATAGAAATATGTGTATATACATACATATTTGCATATATTAAATTTTCTTCGTAGCGAAATGCTTATAAATATCCGTTAATTAGCTATTCATGGCGCAAGCCTATAGAATAGTTTAATGTACAGACGCATAGTCGGCGTACAGTCTCTGGGCTATTAATCGGATTTACGGAGTAGAAACTATACATCGAACAACACTTTACATAATATTACCCTCTGAGTGCAAACTAGAAAGCAAACTTAACAACAAATCAGGGCGTTTCTGAAACAATATAGGAAAGCAGAATTATAATAATACCACTATTAACGATGTTATAATTATCCTGTTCGGTATTAAACTCGATATAATAATTAAAAATTAATGTTATTAATATTCATCATTATATCATACTTAACACTAAACTTTAGATAATGTGTGTATGTAAGGAAAAATAAAAAACATTTTTTCTTCGAATAAACTACAAACTTCGTTATATTTCTTCGCTATCAAAATGAAGGAATTTTATATACTAGTAGAAAATAGAAAGAAAGAACAAAGATTGAAAATCAAAGAATGATTTTACATATAAGAGAGAACCGGTGAATTTTTTCCTGCGCACGGAAGAACAATTAAAAAAATAACGCGATTTTCTATGGGAAAATCCTGTACTGATTAGACGAAGTTTTTGTTGAATTTTTTCGAAAACTTTCAGCTTTTCGTATTCTGATACATCGAATATCACTAAATTCTCACGGTATTGCGCTAAAAGATTTCCTTCGTCACTATTAATGTTTACCGATGCGTCTCTATATCTCGAAGTGGTTATGCTGCTACCTTTGATTCTTCACTCCATACATGTCGTTCCTTTGCGTTATCTTCTCTCACGCGTCCAACTACCTGAACCTCTTTGCAGTATAGTATCGAAGTTGCGCGCTGAGAAACTAACCAGCCGTCTACCCCTAATGTTACTCCGTCCGTGCAATGATAATAAAATATATATAAACGAAGATTCTCTTCCTCTATATTCTTCGTCTTTATTCTTTGTTGATGACATCCTACTTCATGCCTCATCTCATGATATCGTATCGGCCAGTAAAACACTTAATTCGTATCCTTCTGGGTTGGATCATTCCCTTTTCTCAATTAAAATCTTGTTATGTCGTATTTACTCTGCGACCTTATAATCCCGCTTCTGTCTATCTATCCCTAGCCTCCTTTCTCGGGCTAATTGTTACCTTAGTATCTTCTGTGACAGTTGGTTATCCTTCTCCGAACACATCAAGTATTTTTCCTCTTCAGCAACCAAAAGTCTAAACCTGCTGAAAGCCCCATCTCCACCCAAATGGGGTGGTGGTGATCCTATGCTCTTATTATTTGATGACTGTTCATTTCTCTATGGTTGCGCCTCTAAGTCCCGACTTTCTGAATTGGATGTAATCTAAAATTCTTGCCTTCGTCTGTGCCTCGGTGCTCTGAAATGCTCTCCAGTTTCATCAGTCCTTGCCGAATCTAATACTCGAACCCCTTGATTTTATTTGAGCTATCGTGTTTTCTTGCTAAGCGTATCACATTCACGTCCTCTATATCCATTCCTATCTTTCCATTTCTAGGAACTGGCGTTTCGCACCTAGGAAAACCCTTATTTTATCGCTCACATCTCTTCAGCTCAGTTCGTTTTGTCCTTACCATAATATCTCTTGTCAATCTTCCTTATTTCTCTTTTAATTTCGCCGGTTCTTTTCCAAAAACGCTTCTGTTTGCCGTTTTCCGGACGACCTGTCCCCGTGCAATGTCTAAGATCGTCGTGACCGAAGGTGTCGCAATAATGGTAGCAGACGATGCGGTAATTTATAACAATATCCTGCAGGTCGTCTAATGAAGATATAGGCCGGCCAAAAGAGAACGCTATAAATTTAATCGGACATCGAGTTATTTGCACGTGGCTCCGTACTAAAATCTCGATTTTTATCGTGTTTTTATTTTACGGCAAAATCGATTGTTACGGAGGAAAAATTAGACAGCTGAAAAATCCGTTGCTTGGCCTTTCATTGAATTCGGTACGGCATCGACATTTCGAGCCGCAAAAACTGAGTGTGGTGGCAGGGGGGGGGGGCTACAACGGCATTCCGGTTGCTTGTTCTCGACTGTTAACGACGCTGCAGAGGCAAAAGAATTCAGATTCTTCTGATAGGCTCAGCCGAGCAAGGAGTCCGCCAATGCTATCTGTTCGCCGTGCTTAGGCGCGCAATCTGCGAACTGCTTTTAATTTATGGACTCGAGATAAATTTCCGAAGAAAGAATCCGCTTTCGCTATTCTACTGCGCGCGTCGTCTCTGTCGTCTGCTGAAGCGAAATTGTGCCAATACCGCTTTGCCCGCTTTTTGTCAGCAGATTTTTCCTTTGAAAATAGTTTAAAATGTAAAAAGAATTTTCCAGATAACTTTACCGCGACTGGACGGATTATTTCCACGTCGTAGCCGGAAAAATTCAGTATCAAAAATTTTGTTTTCTTCCCACAGCTCTGGGGGTAGTTGGATAAATTTAGCTATTGAATTAGTGCCGGACCGTTTTTATTTATTTTACCAGCTACGGGCGTCTGTAACGGTAGAAATAATTAAAAACAATTAAGATACAGGGAATAAGGGAAGTAACTATATACAAAAAAAATAAAATAAAATAAAATAAAATAAAAATAAACAAAGCGTAAACAAATAATCCACAAGTGAGAAGGGTCAGCTTTGAAAAACTCAAACTAGGTCGGCAGTAACAAAAGAACAGTTAAATGCGGTATTAAATTTCAATAAATCAAATTAAGAACATGCCGAATTAAATACGAGATTATTAAGTTACGGGGAGTAACGGAAGAATTGTTGAATAAAACATCAGGTTTTGAAAAATTAAGAACATTAGCGATGAAAGCAACGGTCAAACAGAATACAGCATTCGGATTCGAGGAACTTTAAGAACGAAAATAGCAAGCAGAAAGCGTACATAATAATGTACGTATTCACATGGAAAGTGTTTCCTGGTCTAGCTCATTTTCAGCTTTTTAGCTTTTATATAATTCTAGCAAATAAGATAATAGAAAAAATGTCTTTAATCAAAGTTAGAAGCACATCGTAATGATGGAAAAACACGAGAACACAGCTCGAGAAATTCAAATTAAGAACGTTTGTTGAATGGGATGTTAGAATTCGTGACGTAAAAAATTAAGAACATTAATGACGATAGAGCTGTTAAACAGAGCGCGCGATTAGGTTTTTTGAGAAATTACAATTAGGTGCGTTAATGACGGAAAAACTGTTGAATAGAACGTGAAATTACATTTCGAAAAATTAAAATTAAGAACATCAGTGAGGAAGATGAAAATAGGATTGCAACCCCTATTTTGCCATAGCCCAAATTCAAGCTACAACCTACAACCAGTCAGCAATACATTAAATAAACATAAAATAACTTATACATAATAAACAGGGTCAAAATGTTAAAAAAGTAAAATACATAATATCAACTTTAGAACTTACAATTCTAGTTTTAATCCTGGAACCGGTACTAACACCCCCACACACCCACCAAAAAAATAATTATCAACAGCAAACTTTGGTTTGTAAAACACGATGGAAAGTCAGTCAAAGGGAACTAATGAAGAAATACCGGGAAAGACGAAAAACGAAAAGTTTTCTGTTTTCACCTGGTCCATAGATGGCCAAATTCGAAGAAAAGAAGAAGGAAAAATTTCAGAATACGAGATTAGATTTTAGTAAATTAAATTTAGTTCTATATTCTCATTAGCTAAAACCCAATCACCCTACTCCTTATTTCTGTATTTTTCCTCTTCGTAACATCATTCTGATTATTGCCTCTTTTATACTGTCAAATGTTGGTCGAATCGAAATTGAACCGCGCCGACTGTCTTCTTTCTTTGCTCGTTGCCCCCCCCCAAAAAAAGTAAATAAATAAATAAAACTAAGAAGATTTTACACGATCGAAAAACTAACGAGAATGCAAGAGAAAAGTAATAAAGAAGTAGAGTAAAAAATGATCAAACGATGACGGAAAATTGTGTACAAAAAGTAAGCAAACAAAAGAGAAATCAACAACCGACCAAACGCTTCATAAAGGAGAAATCGAGAGTGAAATAATTTTAAAAAAATGCCCTAATGAGCAGAAGAGGGATGTACTTATTACTGAAGATATGCGAGTACATATCAGCAGAAAATAAAATCGAATTGGAGGAAAGAATAAAAACAGAATACGAGTTGAGGGAAAAACTTTCGTACCAACTGCCGTTAGCAAAGATGGGGGAGCAAACGGATAAATATATTATAACGCAGATGTTGAAGAAAATACCCAAAGAAATAATAGCGAAGGAAAAAATAGGGGAAAGAAAAAGGAAAATAAAGGAATGACTTCAGGAAGAAGAAAATATAAAAAAAATAATAAACATAAAATAAAATGACAAGGCACAACAAAAAAAACTGAAAAAAAACGGAACATCGAATATAAAAGATAGAAATAGAATATTAAGTATTGATAAGTAAAAAGATAGATTAAGATTAGTAAATATTACACGATTATGTATATGTATAAGTTAATTTAAGATGGTAATGTGTTCATGATTCGTCGACAAGCGTTTTAGCTTGACGAAAGATTTGTATGTAAAAAATAACAAATACATATTTTTCAAAAAAAAAAAAAGAAAAATTCACAACTATCAGCGGAAATAACTATTTGTTTTTTTTTAAAGTATTACTAATTGTTTAAGTTGCTAATGCTTGTAATGGCTCAGTTAGCTTCTGCTCCAAACAGTATGCCTCTTTTTCAAAATAGCTTCTCTAAGACTTTTTCCATTTTTTTTTCCTTTTTCAATTTAATATAATAGTCTCTTTTTCCTTCAATATTTTCATACTCATATTCTAGCACTCGAAAGATTTATTCTTATCATTCCAATGTCTACCGGAAACTTAATGTTTAGCATGTATGTTATTAAACGGTTTTTACTGAAGCTAGCGCAGCGTGCAGTAGGAAAGAACTTATCCCCAGGCACTTACTTCGGTTCTCATTTATAATCGTTAAAACGTCCGAGAATAATAATAAATCTTCATCCTGGTGAACTTTTAAATGTACCAAAAACCGTGTAAAATCATCATCGAGTCACCAGGCGGATGGTAAAATTTAACGATTACACGTAACGACAACTATAAATTATGTTTCCCCTTTTGCACTTTCAGAAAATTTACAGTGACACCTATTTGTAGTAATAAAATTGCCCTCAGTTGTAAAGTTCAATTACTGGCGTGCAAATTATTTGCATAAGAGCTGTAAAAATTTCTGGATTTTCATGACAAAAATAAAACCCCAGAAAAACAGGTCGTTTTGAGAATACGGAGATGAGTAAAAAAGGCGAAATTATTTTACGATGCGGTTCGAAAGGATTTTTAAAAGGCTTTAAGTTTTTTTCTTGTCGCTTTTAAAAATGAAAACTAAAAATTTCGAATAAAAGTTGGAAAATTTAATTCGGTAGAAAAATTTAACTGGAAATGTAGAGAAGTTTTCGTTGGCGTGAGGCGAAATGTTGATAGAAAGTTACCTCTCGAAGAAAGAATGTGCTTCGTACGTATTAATCGTGAATGAACGCTAATTTCGGAGTGGCGCAAAGTTCATGGAAAAGTTTGTCAGTCTCTTCGAATCCGTTTAAATCAGATCACCGCAATGCTTCGATCAAATTACTCAGAATTAGTCGTCATCTACTGTTGTAAATCTTGCACATAATTCAAGTACGCGAAGAAAAAAAAATAAGGTGCTATGATGATGGAACGTAAATAAAAATAATTTTCTATCGACTACAGATGATTCAGTCTGCGCATTAGATCTCAAAATCGACTATAATTACAATTAGTATTCTGTCCAATCCTTTAGTCTTCATATTTTATTCTTGCACCAAGTTCCCTCCGTTAATAATCCTTCAACGTTCCACTCCATAACGCATTAGAGAGCATCCTAATTCATTTAGCCATCCGTTTCTTTTGGAATCATATGTTACGATTTACAGATGGCTAATTTCTTCAACCATCTCAATTATATAACTTTAGTTATTTTCGATCTTATAGTAAACACTCTACATACATTCCATTCTCCGATTAGTTTGCATTTAAATAACTTGCTAGTACCTTTAAGCGATGAACTTGGATAAATTTGCAAAAAAATAAATTTTCACGGGATATTTTTCATTATTTTGTTTTAACCGGGAGGGGAGGGGGACTTCGTCTACAGCTATGCGAGCAGCTGCGTTAAAAAAGTCGATCGATATTAAAATTTCACCGCCTATTGTTCCGCGGGGAAAAATAGAAAAAAAAATGGCAAAGTTAAATGATATATTTCCGTCATTTCCTCCGACTTCAAAAATCAAGGATCTGCCCCGTCAGAAAAATACCAGAAGAGATGAATAGTCTATTATATGCAGATGTCCGCTACTGCTGATTTTAAAAGAAAATTGGAAAAGATCGCGTAAAAGTTAAAGATAATTGTAACAAACGCAGATTAATTTCAAATAGAAATAAGAAAAAACTGATAATGTTTAACAGAGACAATGAAAGGGTAAATATAATCGAGCTAAAGGACACAACTTCGTATAAGCTGTAGTCTTAACTAGCAACGGAAGCTGTCATCTGACGGACATTAACTGGCAATGATGCGAGATGCGGTCGTAATCAGGAATCTAGAAGAGTGCAGACTTCAACTAAACTTAATGAAAACTGCTCGGCTTTTTCAATAGTTTCGTATGCTGAAGAAACATGGATCTTATCACTTGAACAGATCGAAATGAAAACGCTTTTGAAATTAGGGCTTTTTAAGAAGATGTTTACGGGGGCTGAAGAACAAATCACGTCATGTACCGAGCATACATGTATACACACATACACACGCATATATATATAAACTCGCCCCTTCGAGCTTCAGAATGGAGCAAGCCCCCTTCACCCATAGGTCTAGTTCTTCTATAATTCTTATAGAAAAGTAAACCTTTTCATTGGCTACGCCGTTCAACAGAAAAAAATCGTTCATTTCCAATTTTCACCACCAGGGGATGTATGAGCGCTAATATCGCATTAAAACCATTTTATCAGTTTTCTTGGCAGGACACTTTTCCTGATGACCCCTGGCGTAAAAATGGAATAGTCATTAAAATATTGGCGCACCCAAAGGGGTTGCTACGGGGCTGCAGCTCTCCCCAGGGAAAATAAATGGACATTATTAATAATGGCAAAATTTTTGATAGTAAAAATTAATATTTGATAAAAACATAAAGTGTTTTTAAATAATACATTTTACACAAAAATAAATATATAAATGAGAGAAAAGAGAGATGTATACCAAACATGTTCGACCCCTGCTTTTACATTTTCCTATATGCTACTCTTTTAACGCCCCCTCTTCTTGGGACAAATCCTGGGTGTGTCAATATGTATATATGTATACGAGGAACATTCAATGAAGACTGCTACAATTCACGTTGCGCAAAGTGGGAGCACTGTATTGGTTCAATCTTCATTAAGAACGTATCTATCGAGTTTCATTCAATTTTGTTAACGTGCTCATCGTAAAACGCGCAACACATAATATTTGTCTTAGCCCTGCCCTTTTTTAAAATCAATAGATCAGAACTTTTAAGAGAACAACGACACGCAGTGAAATTTTGCTTTCGACTACGAAAACCGCATTCAGATAGTCATGATGGAAGAAGCGTACAGCCCAGATGTTCTCGAGTGGTAGAGCGCGAATTTGAGAAAGGCAGAGAGAGCGCGGCTTTGAACTCGGTCAGAAGTGAGCCAAAAAATGTGGAGTATTAATCTCAAAAATAAACGGCGTTATGCAGACTTTGGCAGTCTTCCCTTCGTATATATATATATATATATATACCGGTTGATCGACTAAAATAAGTGAAAGCCTATGCGTCTTCGAAAGTTTTATTTCGGGATTTAAATGCTAGGAAAAATAAATGGAAGAAGAAAAGAAATATATGATCAACTGCGATCATTAATAGCCCCCTATTGATGATCGCGGTAGAAGAACAGCCCTGCCAAGTCTTCGTATGAGATGCTGATGTCAGCGATAGATAAATTTCGAAAGGTCACAAAATTTGAAGCATTGCTAACGTCATTGTATCCTCTCAAGGATTCGAGGAAAAGAGAGAAGAAGAATAAAACATTTTTGCACATCACACTAAAGTGGCAAGGAAGAGAACGTCGAAATAATGATCAGAATTGTGAGAAAAACGAAATTTCCGAGGAGTATAGAGTGTTTAAAAGGAAAAAGAAAAATTTGACCACATTTCGTCATCAGTCATTTAGCAGTACAGCGAAATTAATGAAATAATTACCGATATTTTTAGCCGCCTAAATTATTTTTCATCCGGAATTTGACTTTAGCTTTTTCTTTAGTTATACCATCTTCTTTCATTTTCTTCAATATTTTACATTTTTTATATCTTCACAAGCTGTTCGGTGAATCTCGTAGTATTCTTTCTCGTAGTTTCATTTTGATTCGTTATCCTTAATACACTGTCTACTCCCTTTATTCCTCTTTTTTTTTTTTTTTTGGCCTAATCATGAATCGTTTGGCAAGCATAAAGCAAAAATCTTACTTAACGACCCCAACTTTTTATCTAAACTATTTCCTATTTCCCATTAGACGTAACACATCCACCACCATCCAATAAGTGTGCGCACTTATAAAATATATTAATTAAAACCTGAACGGGGAATAATTTTGAAATTAACAGAATATACCGCTTGTTTCGGAGTGTTTTTGATTTAGCTCGCGGTTCGAAGGAGGCGAAAGAAAAATATGGAATGTATACCAAATTTGATTGCAGATTTTAAATTTTGTTTTTCAGACCGTCACGCATTTATTTTCTCGCCATTTTAGCAACATTTTCTTGTTACTTACTTCCAGCTAATTACCAACGAACAATGCAGTAACGTTACTAGACTTTGTAGTCTTTAATGGATGGTATTTTGTGTCCTGAATTTAGGAGATGCCAAATCCCTCTCACTCTCTCCTCTCCCTTGTTCGTCTCTCTCTCTTTCTCACATACTCTTTCTCTCTTTATCCCCAGAGAACGGAGCTGCCTTAACGTTGTCCATAGTTTATTCGTCTTTTATTCAATCCCCGACAATAATGCGGTTTTTTGTTGCTTGTTACACGCATTAATCGAGCTGAATTTAATTAACTTCGCTCGCTTTAATAATGCGCATCGTTTCACAGCTAGTATGTATTTCCTTTAAGGTCTTTGCATTTCATTCCCATTCTTTGTACCCTTCATGTCGGCCAACGTATCTTTCTAAAGCACACCTATAATATTCATACACACACCCACACACACGCACATATATATATATATATATATATATACATGCATTATATTTAATTATAACATTTTTCGTATACATTCACACACATAAACCGTGGCCTCCCTGCTCTCATTACTGTTGTTGAGCTTAGTCCGTTGTAGACCTCAACTTTGCATTTTCCAAAGTTCTGCGAATAGGATTCGCTATATGTGTATAATACACACCTTGAAAAATAGCTCACAAAGAAATAGTCCCTGTTACTGCTGCGACTTTTATTCGAATAAAAAACTTCATCAGATAGATTTTTTACAGCGCAAGTAAGCTTCAATGTCATGTTAATGTCCACGCAAGATTAATCAGTTTATCAATTTTTTTTTTTTTTTGTTTTTCTTTGGGCGCGTCAACACAGGACTTTTACCCAACACAAAGGACTAGCAAATAATGAAACATAGGGATTTGAAAGTTATATCAGGAAGCGACTAGAAACAGAAGAATGAAGGTAGCCAATACAGGAACAACAGAAGGAGAACGAAGAGCAAGAATGCGGTGGGCACAGTAAGGGGTCGGGAGGTCAAGGCCAAGCCAATTAAAATAAAGGACTGCACGTTCTGAGGAGATAGATGAGCATTCGAATAGAAAGTGATTTACATCACAGGTCGAATTTAAGATAGGAGGATGGAAGGGACACAAGGGAGACCGAACAATATTAAAACGAAAGAGGAAGGCAGGAAGCAGACTGTGATTAAAGCGGAGGCGAATTATGGAAGAAATAACAGAACGGCTGATGCCGAGAAAATTATTAAACCAGGAAGAAGTGGGTGGAGAGGGTTGTATAGCAAGGTAAAGGGAGTTAGGATTGAAGAAAAGAGACGGATAAAGATCAGTCCAAAATTCATGGTGAAAACGATAAGAGAGACGACAGAGACATTGGGAGGGGAATCGGTCTATGAAACGGCCATTTACTGCAGCTAGACATGCCAACGAATCGGCAAGATCGTTACCAACGATGCCGCAGTGGCCCAGAATCCAGAACAGGTCAATTAGGATAGAACGGGATGTTAATAAATTATAAATTAAGGAACGAATATAAGGAATAATAGGATCTGACGATGGTTTAGGAAAGGGAGATGAGATGACTAATAAAACACTTTTCGAATCTGAGCATATGACGAATTTTGATAAATTGGATGTTGAGGATATAAAAAGGATAGCACGTAAAATAGCCATGGATTCGGCTAAAAAGATAGAAGAAAAGGAAGGAAGTTGAAAAGACTCCGAATAGTTGATATCAGGTAGAATAAAAGCAGCTGCGATACTTGAAGCATGAGCCATCCGTAAAAACCATGCTGTAAGCTGGAAAAAGTGAGTGTAGAGTTTGGTTAAATTCGTTATGTATTACAGGAAATGGAAGAGATTTAATGTTAGAGGGAAGAGAAAATAGCTTGGGAGAAAACGACAGTTCTAGGAAGTTGTAAGTGCAGTATGGGGATTTGCTACGGGAGAGGATAAAGTGAGAAAATAGGACAAGTCGGGAGGATATGTGTGAAAGAATTGGAATTTTTCTAGGAGAGACGCCAATCGGCCAGAATATATTGGTAGGAATTTACAAATTTCGAGTGAGGAATATGAAGACGTTTAATCATAAATCTTTCACCAAGATGAAGTCAGGAAGCCAGTTTCGGCCAGGAGTTGGAGAAGAATTCAGAGCACCAATACAGGCAGTTTATCAATAATATGTAGATTCCGTTAGACCCGCGATATGTAAACATTTCATTTTTTTTTTGTACTTCCTACTTCGTATTGCGCTTTTTATATCCTATTTTTTTCTTCCCCACACATTATTCGTTTTATTTGTACCTTTTCATAAACAATGTAAGTGACCCTTTTATTTAACCTTCTACTTCTGTTATTCCCGCTTTCAAATTATTTTTATCCACTATACTTAAACGTTCAAGAGAACTACTTTATTTTTTTCTGCACTCCATTTCTTGGGCTAATGCCCTTCTTGGTGAACCCATAAAGAAACATCGCTTTTAACCTGACTGACGAACTCAAAAACAAAAAAAAGAACAATTATTTTTTCTTTCCTCGGATTTAAATTTCAACCGTTGACGATTGTTCGCGATAATATAAGCCCGTAAAATTATTAGCGCACAAGGTTAACTTTTCCTCTTTTTTTTTTTTTTAATAAGATTGCCATTCTAAATAAAACTAGGCGTCTAATTTGTTCGTTCACGAACTTTGCAGTAGGCATGAATAACTCTCGAGTTATATCCTCGGAAATATATCCGCGGTTGGACACAGCCGAATATATCTCCGACGATGTGACTTAATGTACCTCAACTCCGAAATACGTCACACAACGAACAAATGTCATTCCGGACACAGTCGAATGTAGCTCTGGCGGACTGTTTCAGTCTATCGTACTGTGTTCAAGGATGTTTTGTTGCTTCGTGCGTTTAGAGTGATACAGGTATGTCCACGCTTGTTCAACTTTACGTGCGTTAAAGGCATGCGCCATAGCGCAAGGGGAGGTACGTGAGTCATACGCTAGCGCACGCGTTGTTTGAGTTGAACCTTGAAGCGGCCGGCAAAGCGCAAGCGGTGGGTTTACGTGCGTCATTCCGTGTCTCTTCACTCGGAAACTGTTGATTCACCTTCTTATTCTAACTGGAAATGCAAGAACTTCAAGAACAACCAGTGCGACTGCTGATGCCACCTCATCAAACCAGCTTCCTAAGCTGCCAGCAACTAATATTATCTTCGTAGTATTGTAATAATATTTCGCTTAAAATGGCAGATATAGGAGAACCCATAGGTAAACCGTTCGGTTGTATATAATATTTATTATTAAAATAGAAATAGTTTTGTTCTATTATGGTTTTAAGTGTTGATATTAGTTCGTTGGTGTATAGTACGTTTTTAGTATTTTTTATAATGGTTTTTTCAATTATTTGTAAAACTATTGGGATTGGAATATTAGTGTATAAATTTTGTATGTCAAATGACGTTAACGTGTAACTATTTTTGATATTGACGGATTTTAATCTGTTAATTAATTCATATCTATTATTTATCGAATAGGTGTATTTTAGTTGCATATTATATAATAAAATTTTATTAATATATTTCGCAAACAATTTCAAAACCATAACATTATTTTTTATGCTAGATACGTTGACGATATTATCACCATTTTCAAAACTAATAATTTAAACCAAAACAATTCAGACCCTGAAAAATTTTTAAAATTCCTAAACTCAATAAATAATAATTTACAATATACTCTTGAAATCGGTTACAATAAATTAAATTTCCTAGACTTAACACTAATGATAAACAACAATAAACTACAATATAAAATATATAGAAAAGAAACACTCACAGATATCACAATAAATTCAAATTCTAACCATCCTCAAATACACAAATATTCCTCATTCTACTCTCATATATATCGATTAATAAACACTCCATTAAATAACAATGAGAAAAAAACAGAATTAAATATGATAAAAAACATCGCATTAAATAATAATTATAAACCTAATATAATAGATAAACTATATTCTAAATGTACTCGAAATAGAAAAAAAAGGTAAACAAAATAATAATAACACTAAACAGATCTGGACTACCTTTACATATACTAACCCAGCAACAAACAGTCTTACCAACCTACTTCGGAAATCAATTAAAATATCTTACAGAACAAATAATAACTTATATCACCAATTAATTAATACAAATAAATTCATAAACATAGATAAATATAACAAATCCGGCATATATAAAATTAAATGTAGTACGTGCAATAAAATATATATAGGACAAACGCGTCGAACTTTCCGTATCCGATATAACGAACATATTGCTGCCATTACACACGGGCATATTAGTAAATCATCTGTTGCGGAACACATTATTATTAATAAACATAGACTAAAATTAAATATAAAAGACGACCTCGAAATAATAAAATATATTAATAATTATAACATACTCAATAGCGCCGAAACGTATTATATTAATAAATTTAAAGATAACCTAATTAATAATAATCTTATAATTAATAATAACCCGCTATATAAAATTAAATATTCATGACATATCGATATATTACATTAGATTATAAGAAGACAAATACGTCATCGTTTCAATTTTTAACTTTAATTATTAACGCCATGAATATGGAGCAAGTGACTCCGAAACATGTCGGCACGTTTTAATTTTTAATTTAAAAATAATTTTCTGTTTAATAAAGATTTTATATTGTTCAATAAAGTGTTAATACAGAAATGGAAGAAAATAATTTTAACCTAAATATTAAAAAATACGTAGCTATATTTATCTGCACATTTTTTCCTATATATCACTTTTGCTGTGATAATTATTTTGAGCAATTACGAAATACAAATTAATACCCGTTACTAAAGACTTACTTCTACTTATCTTCATGCGTAATCCTGCAGTGCTCCAATTATGGCTTCCAAAACGATGGCTATAATTTCTGACGTAGTTTGTTTGGAAACTATGACTAAATAAAAAAGAGATTTGATTGAGTCGCCTGTGGCCAAAAATTTTAGAGTGATAGCAAATACTGTGGAGGTATAGCCTCACAGAAACGCGTTTTTCCTATTTTTCCCCGAATCAGATTTAGCAAAAAAAAGAAAAATCAAAATTGGCCTTTGACATTCGAGTAAAGTTTTTGAATAATAAATCATCTGTATTCACTTGTTTCAAAATCTTGTAATCTCGAGTTTTCAAAAAGTCCGAAACCCACAGGGATTTCTTCTTTCTTCTCGTTTTCTTCTTTCTTCCATGTTTCAAAACTAAAAATGCAGAACTTGGCGAGAGTGGGGACACAAAGCTTCTGAATGCATTTCGAGGTAGTTGCATAGGACGTACTGACGAGACACACAGACGAGTTGAACAAGTGCAGACAGAAAAATTGCTTGTTTTTCGGGCATGCATCAAGAGGCATGCGTCCAGACGCAAGTTGAAACAGGCAAGAGGCAAGCCGCAAGTTGAAAAAGCGCACAAGCGCGGACATAGCAAACACGGAGTTGGAGTTGAATACGCAGCCGAAGTTTGCGATTATGCACTAGATATGGATTGTGGATAACTCGATCGGAGTTGGAGTTGAGAAGCGGATGTATATCCGCAGTCGGAAAGGACGCACATATGTATCCAAAACTGTTCTAGCGGAATTGATTTGCGCATCTCTACTTTGCAGTTCAGTACGAAAAACTTTCGAAGCCTAAATGAAAAAGCTCCAAGATCATCAAATTCCCAAATACACAATATCCCTGGTGTACCAAATACACACGTTCACTGATAAATCCGAACGTCACAAGCGGCGCTCCTTATTATTATATTTCTCTTCTACACTGAGCAAATAAAATATAATAAATAAATAAAAACGAACATAGCGCTGTTAACTTTTTAAGTTATGTACACTTAGAAATCGACTATTACGAGAACATTTTGATGAAAAATTTTTCAAAAGGTCTTCTAAGTAGAATGCGATATTCGATAAAGTTGTGTTCGGTGAAAAATTTTAAAGAAAAATAATGGCGAAATTATCGAGTTAGCTTAGTAATGTTTTTGAATACATATATACATACTACATTAATATATATACATATATGTATACACATATATTGCAGAAGGTTAATGTTTCATAATTAATAACGTCCAGCCACTCTGTCTCCCTAAGTAATATTTCGGCAGTTAATCGAATCGAGCGTTTAACTAACAAAGTATTTCATAGAAGGACCAGCGCATTGTATACATTTCTCAATTTAATCCGCGCTATAGCATCCCGTACGGCTACGTATATTTCATGTGGTATTTTCACATTAGCGCTATTTTATTACAGTTAAATAGCGTTCCGACGTCTGAATCAACTTTTTTATCGTAAAAAAAAAAAAAAATAATAAATTATAAAGTACCAAGGAGAAAACTAGTAGTTTATGAAATTTATTTGTCTGCTGTTATTTCACATCTGCCGCAAATGACCGATTCTGTTTCTGTTTAGATCTATTTTTGAACGCGTTTCATTATTTTGTTTTTGGATTATTTTGCTTTTAACGAAATTCGCAATAATTCTCTGAAACTATTCGTGTACGATTTCCGTTCCTGTTTAAAGCCTAAATAGTGCCAAAAATATAAGAAGCCCTGCGGAATGCGCATTCCACGGACCGACCTTTGATAGTGATTGTGCTCTACATTCTCAATGTGGTTTTTCGGATTATTCGCGATTTTGTCGTCAGAAATTACGTTTAAACAATGTGAAGTACCCCTTTTCTACACCGTTGAATCCAGAAATTGCGTCTTTCTTCTTTACTAACGTAAAATAAAGGGCGTATAATGTGCCCTCGATATAAGATGTGTATTGTATTGTGGACCCATGCGCTCTTTTCATAATATAATTAGAGACCCCTGATGGAGATCTGAAGATTATAGGCCAGTTCGTTTCTCCTTAAGATGTGTCTTCTACCGTTTCAGCAAATTTCGGAACACCTGCGAGCAAACTGAAAAGAGTTGAAACTTAAATAACACTTTCGGTTTTCTAGTCAAGCAGCTTAAAAATTTAGGAGGAAATTGTTTAGTTAACAGATAGAGAAGAGCAGTTTTCTGTTGGATCTGAAATATATGGTGCCTCGTTTTTAAAACAGAATGACTATATTCCCACTTCTATCCGCATATACGTAGAAAAAAATGGAAGAGAGAAAAAGAAATTATTGGATGTATTTTCAAATTTGCGCACTCTGCTGTCGTCGCAGAATAATAATATAATGATGATCAAAATAATCGTAGCGTGTTTCGGAAGATCAATTAAAATAGCCTTACACCAACTGTTATGTTTTTCCTGCGCGGAATTAGTCCGCCAGCTGTGAAGAGGTGGTTTTTAATTTTTCAAGAAAAAAATCAAAAAAATCGACGTAACGAACTCGACGGGAAAACCGGTTTCAATCATCAATATCTTCTAGCCGGACTTTTTCTCGTCTCGCCTACATCATCGAGAGTTTGGTTGAGCGTCAACCGTACGGAGAAAAACGATTTTCTTCCATTTCCCGAGTAACCGCCGTTAGTTAGCGCGTTATTAGTTTTCGAATTCTTAGTTGTTTTCATCCAAGGACGATTCTACCACTATTTCCTTACTCCATATCAGTACGACAACCGTAAGAACCCGCTTGAACTGGTTCGCCCGCAGTTTCGGATCGTGTCTAGTTTGATTTCGCAGTTCGGCTAGCAGGATTTTAACGTCCTCGTTCATTCGGTTTCGGTTCAGCGTAATCTGGTGTTTCAGAATTATCGCTGTAGTACCGTTGCGACGCGGTGTTAACTCGATGTAACTGCCGACCATCAGCAAATCGTTATCGTTAATCGTGAACTGATAGTCGTGCTCCCGTTCGAGAATGTAGGCGATACTTCTGACGATTCCGTTGTAGTACTTATCCTTTTTCGGCAATAAAGTATCGTCCGGGATACCGGCTATGTACCGGTTTAGCTGCTGCTCGAAGTATTTCACGTCGGATTCGGTTAGTCGTTTGGCCGCGGCTCGGAATTCGTCCACGGTTACGTTCAGTCGCCGGCCGGTCCAGTTCGATACGACGCGTTTGAACAGCGAGTGCATTTGCAGATTCGGCACGGACAGGCGGCAATTCTTACTGCCGAACAGTTGCACGTTGAAGTAGCCGTTATGAATTAGCAAAGCGACGAATTCCGAATAGATAAAGTCGAACTCGATAACCGGAGCGGGGCCGACGCTTTTATTCAGCGCCTTCCGATCGGCGAAATACTGCATGTCAATTTGCATGTCGTCCGACATCAGTATCAATTCGTCCAGTCGATTCTTCCGGTCGATCGGTAGTTGCGCGCAAGCCGAATCCGCTATCGATGATGACGAAGTTTTCGAGAGGTCGACCGATACTATTGAGCGCGGGTTGTACACGACTTGACCGCTGACGTTGTATCCAAACCAGTTCCGAATGGTCGCGAGATCAGACCCGCCGTATTGTCGCGTCACTTCCTCTTCGGTGAAGCCGATAAATTCGGAAAATTCTTTGTCCTTGTCCAGAATCGTATAGCAGCGCGTCACGTTCGGCAACAGTTCAAAGTACCATTCGGTCGCGCGGAAATGGTAGGTCGCGGTAGCGAATACTTTTTCGATGGTATCGCTACGACCGAAACAGGTATTATTCAGGAAGGAGGAAATGAACGACAACGCCGTTCGGTAATCATCCGACTCGATTACCTGGCGGTATACATTCCACTGCGGCATCGTACCGAACTCTGTTTGATGCTTTCGCGTCTTAGCGGCCAACAGAGCGATGACGGGCGCGTCGTACTGGTTAATCAGAACGCACACCGTTCGATTGAAATGTCGATGAAGTATCGTTTGCAAGAACGTAACGGTTTCGTTTAAACCGGTAGCGTTGTAGCGACCGGACGAACATGCTCGGAACCGTTCTCGTTCGTCGTCGTTGCTTAAGTAGTCGACCAAATACCCGTATCGTCGAAACACGTTTCCGACCACCGCCTTCAATGCCTCCACTACTTGCGAACAATTACTGCCGGTCACTCGTTCCAGATTTATCGATATAACCGGATGCTGCCCTTGATGACTGATTGCGTCCGGCAACGTGGAAATTTTCAAATTGGCAAATAATTTCCGATCACTTCGTTCCTTCGGTTGACCGGTTTTCGCATTCACCTCCAGATCGAAAAATTTGTCCAACATATCCGTCATCACGGACTTTCCCCAGCCCGTCGGACGCATCAAAACGATCGCTTTATACCGGCTGCGCAACAAATTGTTAGCCAGTAAACTTTTATCCACAAATTTTCCCTCCGATACTAAACGTTCGAAAGTATTTTCACCGTAGACATCAACAGATTGGCCAGTCAGCTGATGACCGCAATTACATAGAACAGTGAAAACGATCACGGCTACCGGAATAATTCGGTCGCTAATACAAAGTAATTTTCCAACTTTCGTCGATGCTTGTTCATCACCGGTCCATTTCATTTTTATTCTCTTCGGCTACCAAAACACCGTTCCTAAAACTATCAAATTACATCATCACTGCTTTATATCACGTTATATTTCGATTCGCAATGACACTGAACGAAAAACAGGCAATGTGACTCGGATAAGAAATGCAAACTCAAGAAGCGAGCATAGTGATCGAAAATCAGATAGCGGCAAATATCCCACTTAACCCCTATGTAATATGCAGCATTATAAATGTCTAACATGGTATACAGGACAGCAAATAGAATAGAGATAAAATAAATATTTACAAGATCGAACTGACCGAAAGAGGTAAGACAAAAAAAACAATACCTTCCCGCACTTTCACTATGAAAATACATTATGGTATGGGCGTGTCTGTTTTTATTAGTAAAAATATGCAAATTGTTCATCACAAATTGAATAAAATAGGCAAATTCCGTTCTCGCGGTGATGACATCATCAGGGTAACACTTTCGACATGTGCATTTTTGCAAAATGTACGTGTTTTGCGAAACAACTTCCAGCCGTATGCAACAAAAAATATTTAACGATGTCATAAGAATTTAGCGGTCCGAATGTTGAGGAGTTTCCGACGTTCGAGTGTCTCTTCTTATGCTTCGGTTCTGTATAGCCGCTCGAGCCGTTTACGGATTCGACACGCAAGCGACGTCACCGAGCAAATCACTTCAATAACTGCTCGAATCTGTATAGACATGTAGATTATCAGTTCTTATACACGACGGAACAGTTGTGAAGAAATGCACAAATTCGTTCTCATCACTTCTGCTTCGTAACCCTTATGTTAGGTCTAATTAAATATGTGTATAAAAGTGGTTCATTTGCGAGGCTACCTTAGAATTTGCACACCATAGTAGCTAGTACAAATTTCTTACTTGACGATGTTGTAAAATACAGGAGGAGAATGGGGTTAAAATATTTCCTCATATATATATATATATATATATATATATATGAACTTTTTTTTTTTTGTTGGGAGAGGGGCATTAAACGGAACAAACGGTTAAATTGGTTGAAGACGAATAATATAAAAAACGTGAAGGGAAAAAGTAGATTGGAAGAAAAAAAAAATAGCCGTAGTAAAGGAAGCAAAGAGAAGGCAAGCCAAAAAAACGTTGAAGTTAAAATCCTAAATATTTTGCGAGCAAATAATTACTTTTTAAAATTCCCGACACTGAATTTTGTCCGGTTTATTACGTATTTCAGAATATTTTCCCGCCTTTTTTTTTTCTCGAGTTATTCGTAAGAACATTCAGCAACAAAATTCAATCGCTCGGCCGACATTAAAACGCGGAAATTGTTCAGTGAATGTAATTTCAGTAGCAGAGAAAAATGCCTCTTGTTCGTTCTTGGCCAATTCCCTATAAACTTATAAGCTTGCAGAGTGATTGAAACGAATGACAATTCGTAAGAAATAATAATTAATATTTTTCGGGTTTATGTGTCGCTACGACCTCACAAACGAATATATCTACGCATGAATTTAAACTAAAACGAAATTTAACAGTTGTGTGCGATCAAGACTATTAAGCTGAAAAAAAAAAGTCGTTCGACAAAAAGCTTTTTTTAAGCCAAAGTGCGAAGAGATACAAAAGAAGCGAGGGAAAACGGAAACGGAAAAGTGTAAAAAATCTCTGCGACGACAGCGGCTTTAGGCATTGTGATGATGGTTCTTTGTTTTCTTCAAAAAACAATTAGCGCGCACCTTCGAAAGTTGGAACTTTTCCGCCAGATGTCAAAATTGAGCGGCATTTAAATCTCCTTCGGCGAAGTTATCAGCCGAGGAAAATATTCCCGACTATTCTTCTAACTACACTTCTACTAACGAATGAGAGACCATTCATCAATTCTACCGTAAAATCACGAAAGTTCTCTCCCACAATGATGGAGTACGAGCATGATTTCATTATAAAAAGATGGGTAATCGATAAAAGCCTACATTTTTCAAAAACATACCCTTTTTTTGATTAGTGTTTTTTGTCCGTTTAATATCGCTGCTATTTCAAAATCGAATCCGATAACGCGTAAAATTTCTAATAAGCGATATTTGGGACATCTTTCCGGGAGAACAAGGAAGATGAAAACAAAAAAAAAAAAAGAATTTAATTGATAACTCGCGTAATCTGAAAAACAATGTAGCCATGAACTCTCTTTTCACGTAGCAACAGAATTGTCTTTGTTCTCTAACACCTTTATGGTTAGTTTTTTTTCCTTCTTGCCCATCCTATTTTTTTTTTTTATTTATTACCCCCCTTGGGTTTGCTACCAAAGAGCATTAGCCCAGCAAAAAGGAATAGATGCATGGAATAGAATAGATATTATATTTTTATTTTGTCGATAATGGAATCAAGGAACACCCCTAGAACGAGAACAACTGAGAGAATAGGTAGAGAAAGAATGTAAGAGGCGTTGAAAGAAACAGGAAGACCAAGAGCTTTAAAAGATGATAATAAAGTAACTCACGCTCGCGAGATAAACCGGAGCACTCGAAGAGCACATGATTCGTATCGCAAACATACTGGGAACCTTCAGGATCCAATGGATAATTATGAGATGCAGCCAAAGAAAAGCGATTTAGAGAAGAAGGAAGGAGATTATGCGAGAAACGGAGGCGAGGTAATTTAGTAATTATGGACCGACGCAAACTGGGGAACTCATCCTTAAAGATGAAACCTTTTTTTTTTTTTCTTTTGTAAAAATACGACGATCTATTCCTCACAGATGCTGCAAAATGGAATGAAAATAATATTGTCTTATAATGGCTTTTTTTTTTTTTTTTTTCGAAATATTCCGGATGAAGGAAAAATTCCGGACAAAACTAGAAATCACGAATTTCCTCACTGTATAGAAGGAAAAAAAATGTATATTTATTACCTGTTGGCAAATAAGAATTATTGACACTTCATTTTTCTTTAATAGTAGAGAAATTATTACACTCTGTAAGAAACATTTTAATTGACAATTTAACTATTCGAACTGCGACAAATTTAAAATCAGTCCGTCACAGTAAAGGTTGTTATACAAGACTGTAGTTTAATTAGCTTGTGTGAACGGGGTTACAGCTGTTTTCGGAATATAAACAATAATCACGTAGCAAATTTTTATCATCTTAATTATACGATTCTGCCTTTATCTTTACGTCTTTCTTTTATTGTTTGTTATACCGAAAATCCATTACAGGCGGCAGTACATTTCGATATCAAGCTCGATAAAATTATCCTACAAGGATCGGCTGCGATCAATATATACGAATATAATTACATTCTTTAATAAATCGGCTACAAAATGAGCAGAATTCGGAATAAAAATAAGAATCACAGTAACCTTAGTTATATACAGTTGATTGGATAATTTTTACTTCAGTAGTTACAACATACATTGTCGCACCTAGGATTTGTCCCAGTGGGGGGTAAAAGAGTAGCATATGGGAAAAAGGTAAAGACGGAGGTCGAATATGTTTGGTGTATATCTCTCTCTCTCTCTTCTCTCATTTAAATATTTATTTTTGTTTAAAATGTGTTATCTAAAAACACTTTATAGTTTTATCGGATATTAATTTTTATTGTTAAAAATTTTACCATTATTAACAGTGTCCGTTTATTCTCCCTGAGGGGAGCTGCAGCCCCGTAGCACCGCCCTTTGGTACGCTAATGACAACATATAATATGTTAGACTAACTGTCTACCTGCCTGGTGTTGCGTTTCTGCGCCCAGGAGCAACAGAGAATCCCTGTAAGCCCTCGTAATAACACTTTTAGCCAGCTAGGTAGTACCACGGGGTTTCACTTGCGCTAGATTAATATCCGTATTTTACACGCGCAAAAAAAAAAAAAAAAATAAAATAACATCTTAAATTATTTTACAAATAAACCGGAGAAAATCCAATAAATATGAAATATCTAAACGATAGAAATAATTTCAAAAAATCTAAATTTTGCTCGCTCCACTCTGTATAACTCGATTTTTATTTCATATCTTAGTATTATTGAATAAAACAGTTTTGTATCCTTTAATGTTTTTGATTAAATTTGCCGGGATTGTTCTTGAAATCTAGAAGTCGATTAATGACGGTCTTAACTTTCAGAAAATTCTATCACCTTGCTGAAATCGATACGACGGGACTCCCTTTTTTCGGTGAACATCGGCAGCCTCTGGGGAAACGATTTTTAACGCGAACTACGCGAACAGATTCTAGGACGTTTTGATATTCGACGAAAATTCTCGCTGTTGGAAATCACGTTATAAATCTAGGTGGTGCCATCCAGCGATTCTCGAAAAAATCGACAAAAATAAAAGAAAGTCAGACGATGTTAAACGATTAAATGACATCAGCTGCATTTAGAGTTTACTGCAAATAAAAGTAAGGGGCTGCTCGTTAAATTCTAGCTATGTTCGTCTTTCCTAGATAAATAGTATACTGTTGTGCGCGAATATTCGAATTTCTGTCGCACTTGCTGAACTAACAGCGTACACATCAATCTGCCAACTTTGTAGAGAGTCCTTAGTGTGGTTAAAATTTCAGCTGTTCTCTCGCTCCCTGTGTATGTGGTAAGAATATACCGCGTATCCTCTCGTCCAGCATATGAAAATAATTGACCAGCTGTACAATTTCAATAGTACTTCTTCACACTGTGGGGGAAAAGATGCTGTATAAAACATACATTTGTGAGGTTAATCTGCCGAAATCGCCACTCGTGCAGTTAGTTCACAGTCTAATGTATTCACTTTTGCAATTATTCTTATTCGAATCTGTATGTATTTCTGTCTCTACTCGGCACTGTAATGCAACTGGTACTGGGCGTTCCTACTGAAATTTCGGAACTGTATCTTTCTTGAAGACGATATCGTATTCACAGATTCGTATTGCTCCCATTTGTGTGCCATAAACATTTCAGGACCTGATCCAGTGGTCGTTGTTATTATCGTTGGTAAAATATTATTCACGGAATGTTTACTGTATACAGTCACGCCGGCAATAAAACTCACCTTCCCCAATCTACAGCTTTAGTTGTGAGGTATTGTGACTCTAGCTGTGGCTCTACTTTCGCCAATGAGTTACATTGATGACTGATTATAGCATTTAAACTGTAGTCGTATTGTCTAAATTCTGATTCCATGTCTATCTGTGTAATTTCATTATTTATATTTATATTAACCTCCGTAGCTGCATTAACAAGATTATTTATTCGTATATAATACCGAGAGGAGTATCAGCACCGTTACTTCCCTGCCGATATTTTCTTCTACAGGATTTTTTATACTAATTAATCCACTATTAATAGACTGCCGACTTCTTTTTATGTTTGAGATACTCTAAGGATAATTTGAATTTTTATTCCGAGTACAATACCGATTTTTCGTATGACATTTATTAGCAGTGTGCCCTATTTTTGCACGGCGCAAATATTTTTCGATTTATCTAAAACGGGGTATTTATCATTCTTTGAGTTATCCTGCGCCAACGACGACTTTATCTTATTCTTGTAGTTATCAAAGGGAACATTAATAGTTTTCCTGTACATACAATTTTGTACGTACCTCAAGTTCTTATTGCAATATCATCGTCCAGGACTACTTTCGAATTTAAGCCGCTTACACGAATACATCAAGTAACACTGTCCGAATATCTGTTTACTTCGATCTCTTCTATACTCTCCCCTTCTAATCGCCTGTCGATTTAAATTTTTTTATCTAATCTTTCCAGTTGTTGGGAAGAACCGTTGGGGCACCCACATCTCGTATCATCATCATCATAGTCGTGAGCTCGTTCTGATCATCGTGAAATTATGAGTGGTTTTAGTTGTTCCGTTCAATCCGTGCAACTGATCGCCACCTATTATCCTAGGCGCATCCAAACATTTATTGCAGTGAGCTGGCTCCGGTGATCTCTTCGACCCTGTCCACATCTTCGTCTGCGACCTTCAACCATGCCTAATACTATCAGCTTTTCTAAATTATTTCGCCGCATGATATGGCCAAAGAAATAGCGGTTATGCGCTCTTCAACTATATGCTAGGCAGTCGAGGGATTAACTTCTTTTAGTAAGTTTGTCCTCCTCGCCGTCCACGGCACTCTCAGCATTCGCCACCAGCAATACATTTTGAAAGCATCGGTCCTTCGGACATCTGTCTCCTTCAGAGTCCGTCAGATGCGTATAAAAACACGGAGAACACCAGCGTTTTCATTAGGCGTACTACTTTGCTATCCATTGTTATGTCATGGCTTTTCCAAATCCTTAATTGAGCCAATGCAGCTTTCGCTGCTATTATTGATCTCTTAATTTCGGCTGTTGAGCCACCATCCCCAAACAGACGAATTTATCAACTATCTGGAGGCCACCTATGTGAATTCTGTGCCTCGTCGTTGCCGTCGGCGAGCATTACTACTTTGATTTTATCTCTATTGATATTAGTAGATCCGCCTCTTTACTCGCGCTATCCAGCTTTTAAAATAGACGGAGCAGTTTTTCTTTCGACGAAGCAATCGTCAGCATATTGCAGGTAATTAACTACCTTTCCAGCGATTTTAACACCATCTTCCCACTCTTCCATTGCTTTCCTCAGTATTCACTCGCTCTATAATATGTTGAAAAGATTAATGTACATGCTTGACGGACTCCCTTTGCTGACTTAAAGTCATCTGTCCGGCTGTTATTGATTTTTACTTTGCCGCTGCTGGATGCGTATAAAGATTTCATTAACTCAATTAAAAATCGTGCGGAACTTCAAATTCGCTAGGTGTTTGCCGTAGCCTATAGTCAAAAGTGACTTTTAAAATGTAGAGGGAAAACGTTATTTTTCGCACTGTGTAGAAAAAATATTATATTTCCGGTAATAACGGAACCGTATTTATCAAATTTTGCACAAAGTATAAGTTCAAAAAAGTTCGAAAAGTAACGTTTACCCACGATATTTTAAGCTAGTTTATGGACGTGCACATTTAAAAAAATTTTTCTAGTCCAAATTTTAAACTTTTATAATAGAGACTTTCAGGTCTAAAATTTGTAAAAAAATATAAATATGCTTCACGCTTTGTAGTCCGTAGATCGAAAGCTTGAGCGAAATAATTAACGGCGATTTCTTATCAGGCCTTTCACAGCGTTTATAAATATAATTTTCTCGGATAATAAAAATTTTCATTGTCAAATTATTATCTACTCTTTCTGTTTTGTTTTTTTTTTTTTTTTTTTTTTGAAATAAACAAATTTAATTATATAATTTATTTATTTAAAGTCGCTCGGCAGCTAAGGCCATTTGCGACGCCGAGAAATTGTATCTTATAAGTATAGATTAATAAATGAAAAGAACAAAAAAAGAAATCAAAATAAACAATAGAAAGAGAAAAAAGAAAAGAAAGGAAAAGAAAGGAAAGGAAAGAAAAGGAAAAGAAAGAAGGTAAACGCAATTGAATAATAAAACTATATAAAAGGAAAAAGCTGGGTAAGCTTTAAAAATTTGAAAATGTTTCCGCGGGCCTTTTCATTGTCCGCCAGAATTCTGGCCAGACCAGCATCCTCCTTGAAGCAAGCGGCTCTCTCTTGCCGAAATTTGCGGCACGAAGTGAGGAGATGTTCCACCGTAACCGGCACTCCACAAATTTCACATGTCGGTTGCGGTAGTTTTTGAAACAGGTGACTATGTGTGTGGAATCAGTATGCGCAGGCGAGCTAGTGTTGTTTCCTCATGTCGGTCCTGTCTGTATGAGGTGCTCCATCGTCGAAGGTGGTTTCCCTTGACTTTGAACAATTTCCGAGAGCGACAGTTTTGTTCCCATTCGTGTTGCCAGACGGAGTATACATGTTTTTTTAAATTTGGACTTCAGATGTTGGCTGTTTTTCTTATTGTGGCCTCTAAATTTTGTTAATTGCTGTATACTGGCGTTCCACGGAGGAGCTTCAACCACATGTTGATGGGCCGTCGTCGTCCATTGAAGACTGCTAACAGCATTCCGGCATTCGATCCCCAGTGGCTTTGGACTTTTGGGATTTTTTTCATATAGCTGTATATAATTCGGGCAAACGTTTTTTGATGCGAGTGGTTAGATGGATTTGAGGCCAGATTAAGGAAATATTTCAGAGAAGGAAATGGCCTTCTGTGTTTGACTAATGGCTTCTGCATGAAAGCTGTCAATTGGACTGCGGTATAATGCACCTGTGATTAGTCTTAATGCGGAATTCTGAACAGTGTTTAACCTGTTCATTAGGTTTAGCAGATCTGTATACGATCGAACCGTAATCCATTTTAGACAGCGTAAGAGCGGAGTAGAGGTTCTGCAGGCATTTCCTATCTCCGCCGCATTTTGTATGAGCTGTCATTTTGAGGACGTTGAGAGATTTTTGACATTTCGCTTTAAGTTCATCGATGTGCCTGGACCAAGACAGCTTCCTGGCGAATGCTAATCCAAGAATTTTGACCGTTGGGGCTGATCTAATGGGGCTGTTGCTCAGAGTTATTTTACCGTCCGCAGGGGATTTCCGTTTATTGTTGAAAATAATGCTAGCTGTTTTTTCAGCTGAGAAGGCTAAGCCCTGATTTGTAGACCACTCTTGTAATTTATCGATCGTGTTTTAAAGCCGAACTAAGTAGACTTTCCATATTTACAGATGTCATTTATATAAACAAATGTAACTTGCACAAAAAGTCGAAAAATAAATATTTTTAGTTTAATTTTTTTTCTTTTAATTCGAAATTCCTTTTAATACAAACAGAGAATAAAATGCAAGTTTCAGATTTAATTTTCGTTCGCCATTACGTCAACGCGAGAAGTCGAAAGTTTACTTCCCGGTTGACCTTCTTGTTAACAATGATCAAGCTCGATTCGAGTCTTAAAGAAACATCCATCATTGATATTTTTACGCATTACCTCTTACTGTATTTCTGATTTAGGCATCTTTCAGATATCGATCCATTTTGTATTCATCGTTACGAATGAGGTGGTTATCTCCTCCCAAATTAAATTGAATGTTATTTCAAATGTTCAGGTATTAAAACATTAATCTTTACTATTGCGTGTTTTTCCTGAAATGTACACGACAGATTACCTCGAAAACTAATATTTAATGTTTGCTGCTGTGTTTATATATGTATTTCCGATAGCCCGACATTATATCGAGCGGAGAGGACATCATTTAACTTCTTCGCGACAAAGTTTGACTTTTAAGTGTAAATTATTTTACTGGAAGTTCACGGAATTGATCACTTCCGATAGAAATAGATCACTCCGATATTTCAGTAACGGATTAATTATTGCTCGAACAGAAAATCACGGTCAATTCGGGCCGCGTTTATTATTCTAACTGCGTTTTCAGATGCGATTTAATATTCATCGCCGAAGTAGCGCAATAGGCGGCCAAAGTACGAGTACACAAATAAGGTGAACTTTACAATATCCGGTGAAACTGTTTCACATTGAAATATTCCTCGTTTTCGCATTGTCCGATAAATTGTCCGATAAACTGTCCGATGAACTGTCCGATGAACTGTCCGGCGTTTAGAAAAGAATGGAACGAAAAAAAATAGCGCGCGGAAAAACTACATAAAGAATCCGAACTCCGCTACAAAAGGTAGTAGCGTAGTCCTCCAGTGACGCTATTTCGGCAGTAGACGATAATAATACAGTTTTCTCCAGCCTGATACGTCTGCGTTTTTCGCTGGAATCGGGAGCGCTGCTATCGATAGGACGACTACTAATCCGACAAAAAGCTTTCAAATAAATTGGCAATTTGTCTGAGTATGTCGAATGTCCGGTCCAGTTCGATTTCGGGTCATTTACTAGCGAACGTTGCCGATGACCGTTCTATTTTATTCTCCGTCTTTTTCCGCTACAGAGCCCAAGGGCCGCTTCATTCTCATCATTCCCGTGCACCCGACAATTTCTTTTTTTCACTCCTTAAATTCGAAGACATCTTTCTTTTTGTAAATCCTCCGCTGTTTTTCTCTGGTAAAGCGTGTACTTTTCTTCTTCAACCGAATGGGCCCAAGCTCCGGATTTTTCTATTGACCAAGCGGAATTCGAACTCACTTATCAGACTCGCACTCGACCGTTCCGGCTAAATACGTCTTCTAACGCGCGTCGTTCTCGTATTAGAGTCCGAATTTAACGAATCAGAAACTAAGCTAAGTAGCGAAGAAGTGGACACGTTAACAATTTTCCGGAATGTGTCGGCTACTTCATCATTGTTCTCGGCGTCTTGTACATGTCTTATACGGACAGATTTTTGTGTCTGTTTCTTTTGTTATTTCCGGGAATTCCTTCGGTTGCAATTCGCCACCACTTTTTCGCACTGCACACTCGCATCGTTCGGCTTTATTTCAGCGACCGATAATAATAAATAAATGCCTGAAAAAAGCTCCGATGTAACGTCGGAAATTTTCCAATCAGTTAATTGCGGCCGTAATGTCGGTTCACAGTGTGGTGAGAGATTCCGAAATTTTCGAAATATCAATTTTCTTTTTTCTACTAAAATCACATTTCTCGTGACGTTGAAATTAAAATATACGAGTTAAAAAAAAAAAAGAAAAGAAAAACTCGATAAATCTGAAATGTTCGTGTCTCTCTTGAACTGTTAAATAAGACATAAATATTTCGGATTTATCGGTTTTTTTTTTTTGCTAACTCGTGTATTTTCATGCACCGGGTATACAATATTTATACTTAATCGTCAATTACCGTTTACTGTAATCAAAATTTATGTTACTCCATGACAAAGACTGACAACACGGACTAAGAAACTAAAACCTTCCTGAAAATAATTGTGAGATAGTACGTTCTGATACCGTTTTCAAGATTTTCGCGGTGGATTTCTTATAGCGAAAATTTTAAAATTTCATTCAAAATCGCGCGTAGTGCAAATTCGCGTTCACTTAATCGAAATTTTGAGCAAAGCCTCCTTTTTCTACTACCTAAAAAATACGTAAGAAAGAAATAGGTGTTTTACACGGACTCTTTAATTACGTTAATTTTTATATACATCAATTTAGGGCAAAAAGAACACGACCTTTAGTTTTTTGAAATAATGTTCATATTTTACAGCACTTCTAAATATTTCTTTAATTAATTTTTGTTTCATTTATAAGAATCCTGTAAACCGTGCCGTCGTATCATTTTGTTACAATAAAAGTTACCGTTAATTACATTTATTTAAATTATTTTCTTTTTCAAAAAATGCCAAAGCAAGTACCCGTTTTAAATTCGCAAAGCGCCGTAACAGCTCGAAAAAGCTGTCTTGAAGATGGATATAGTAATGCGATTTATAAAGGTTAGCTCCAAATATTGTCACCTATACCAAAAATAGTCGAGCTATTGTTCCCTTTTTTTTTTTTATAATCAACTTCGACTGGCTTTGAGTCTGTTTTACGTGAAAAAAGGCACCTTTAGATCTTAACCGTCATTTTTACAGTCTAATTTTGTGGCATTCGGTGTTGCACGAGAAAATTATATAACTCCTATACGTTACCGTAATATCTACGACTGGGCGGATCTATTTCAGTTTAATATACAGAAAGCCCGCGTCACGAACATTTTTGTTACTTATTATTACAAAATCGTAAACAGTAATTAAATTTGAAACCTACGGTCCATATTCTTTTACGTTCACCTCTCATGCCGAAATCAACGATTAAACATTTGCCGAGAACAAAAATAAATACAACTTTCATCATCACGATACTGATGTATGCATTATTCGTACCGCTAAAATCGCTTACAGTAAATTTTAATCTCATGATTCATGTCGATAAGATCTGCCAAAATCATTGCCACCTTGCAAGAGAGATTACTTTTTTTTTTTTTTTTTTTTTTTTTCGTATACCATGGTATGCATTCGTAGATTCTTACTAAAGTACATAAACGCTAATGATAGTATTCCGAGCGTAACGCCACGGACATATGAAATACCATAGCTGATAGAAATTCGTCGAGACGCGCTACCGAAAGAAATGCATCTGCGTCTGTAGTCTTTTCTTACGGATTCGAATCTTCCGGTATTAACAGGCGATCACTCCGTCCATCATCATAAATAGCACACTAAAGAGCAGAGAGCAGTTCGTAACGTGAAAAGAGAACTCCCCCCATCACGGTACTT
The DNA here is from genome assembly GCA_039619475.1 of Icerya purchasi. Taxonomy (NCBI): domain Eukaryota; kingdom Metazoa; phylum Arthropoda; class Insecta; order Hemiptera; family Monophlebidae; genus Icerya; species Icerya purchasi. The sequence goes on from CM077116.1 coordinate 177,409,753, forward strand.
GTACTATAATACCGTGGACAGTTTAAACACCGAATCCTTGGCTACATTCAAAGGAAAGTTCACTGTCGCGGGAACGGCTACGCCCAATGTTGACATTTTATGCTGTCTAGTATCATGTTTAGTCATCAATACGAGAAAAGTCCGATTAAATGGAAAGATGGAAGCAAGCTAAACTGTTGCTAAAATGTCCCGGAATTGTGTGGTTCACTCTTGTCGTGAACGCGCCATTATTTGCATTAGAAGAAACGATGGCGCAATGCATGAAGTATAAAGCGAGGGTCCCATACTTTTTAGCATCTCAAATTTTGTGAAGTTATGGTTCATAATGTGGATACTCAAAATGTGGGTACCCAAAAATATGGATACACAAAACATGTATACCCAAAATGCGGATACCTAAGATGAAATTACAAAGACAGAAACTTTAAATGGTAGAATGGTAAAATTAAAACGAATGTAAATGGTCCACTTTTTACCAGCCGAAGCCCATTGGAAAACTCTGCAAAAAATAATACACCGATTCCATTACGCATTATTTCAACTCTCTGTCGAACCTCGACATCTTCATCTATTAATCCGCTCACTGCTTAAGTGGATATTAAGAGTTTTATCGTGTTCCCGACTTTGTAGTTCTCATTTTCCACTTGAGATGTTATAATTATTTATGCCAGGGTAAACGAAAAAAATCTATTCCACTGAGTATCGGTCTGAGTATAATTGTTTTCTTTCCTTTTTAAAAAAGAGCAACTCAATAAATGTACATTTTAATATATTGACATAAATTTTAATATACACTGCATTGTATAAATACAGAAACAGTTTGTAACAATTTTAACATTTCTGATACTCTTTCTCTCAACGATAATTTTTTTTTTATGGTTATCGAATTGGCTGGATATATATATTTAATTTTTCGCAATAAAGTTTGTTGTTTTTTTTTTTTGATTTTTTTTTTTTATATATTTTATCGGGCCATATACAGCGACCAGCACGGCAACGAGTTTTATCACAATGAAATTATGAGATCTGTCGCTTTGAGAAATTCAAAGAGTCGAGAGATTATTCTTTCATCGTCACCGAGAAGCTCAGCGAGTAATGAAGGCAGTGAATTTTAAGTGTTTAGTACTCCAGGCAGTCAATGAGGAGATGTTGAATGGTCAATGGATTATTGCAACGAAAACAATGAGGCGGTAAGTCTCAAAAGGAACGAATGAGTAATTGAAGTATAACCAATGCGCAGAATCGACAAAGAGCAGTTTCCCGAAATCTTACTGAGATTGACCATGACTTTGTGAAGATTGTTTGATTCTTTTTAGCTTATTAGAAGAGGGGACTTCCAGCCAAACCTCATGGAATTTTTTTGTCCAGACGACTATTGATATGCTTCTCAGAATCCATTGTCAGTATTGCGATATTAGATACGGGATTGAAGTAAATGTATTAAAATTCTATATATTATACATATACATATATATATTAATTACAACGTAATTCTTAAGCTACAAAAATGTCCCAAAAAAATGACCCAACTCTATGTAACGTTTGTTATATTTTATAGGATTTCTGTGATTATGTTATTATATTCATATGTACCAATTTAGAATTACGTTGTAAATTTTGATAATTTTATACAGAGTATAGAAGAGAAAGAGCTAGAAATATAGGCAAGAGGGGTCAAGGGACACAGCCCCTTGCGAGACTAAAATGACCGAGTTATATATATATATAATATATGGGTGGGTGGGAGGGTGTGTGTGTGTGCGTGTATGTATGTATGTGTGCATGTATGTTGTATATCTGTATTATGAAGCCGTAAAAGAAAAAATGCGCCAAAAGGCTTACAGCCTATTGCTAATAGCCAGAGTTTCGTTTTTTTAATCAACGCACTTCGGTAACTGCAATGTAAATAATATATGAAAAGGCCGAAATTTTAAAATATACATATATATATATTTTTTATATATGTATATCAAACTGCGAGAAAAAGTATTTGAAAACATCCCATAGCTCGTTATTTTCTTTTTTTAATAGACGTATTTTCGTCGATACAGAATTTCCAAAAATTTCAAATTTAAGGGACGAAATCGGAAAGGAAAATTTTCTTATTAAACTAGCCTGTTTAAACATTTATTTTTTTCTTAATTGCCATCTTTTGAAAACCTCACATTTCTTTTCTGCGCTTGTTGCTTTGTTACTTCGATCTAAATATTCGTTTCATTTCACTTAAGTGTGAAGTATTTTCTGTTTGGTAAGTTTTATGTTAGCGGATTGTTTAAAAAGATTGTGTTGGATATAAATGCTTTGGAAATACCTAGATTCCTAAAATTTAATTTCCGTATTTACTCTTTTCATTAACCTTTTATTCGAATTTCTGTTACGTATAAATCTGTACATTGCAGTTTATGGTAAACTTTCATTAAAAGATGAGCCTGTAAATTACAATTCCGTTTAATCGACCGAGTAAAGCAGATAGCGGTTAATGGTAAATACGTTTTTCATCTGTTTTATTCTAAGAAAGGAAACGAATTACAGTCAAAAATGTTTCTCTCGCGTACATTAACCCGTGTCAAACCTTTTTTGAGATATATTCATACAAACTCAACTTTTTTTAATCAATATATTTGTAACATTTTTTAAAAAATATATGCGTCATGTGGACATTGCGGTATCATTTTATTTTAAAAATATACAAATTAAAAAACGCAACGCAAGTGATAAATTCTCTGTATTTTCAGTTATTTGTTCTACTGGAGGGAAATATCATCGGCCAACTAACTAGGATACGGTAGACTGATTTTATATATCGTATTTGACGGGATAAAATTTTAACATATCTAGCGTGTTTAACGTTATTCGGAGAGTACGTTGTCTTAAACCGCATCTATTTATAAATTATTAAATTACGTAAATAACTAAATATGATTAATAAAAATAACACACATACCGAGCTGTTACTCCATTTTGGAGGCGAATATGTCGTTCATAATTTTAGGTTAAATATTCATGTAGATAATAAAAATATCTATCATAATTAACTTTAACATTAATTCACGTAGGTATATCACTCTGTTATACATTTACGTATTTATGCGGGTATTACAGCTGGAAATACCGTGCAGTTTGTTATTCCACAATTTTAAATAATCATTTATTCACCCAATAAATTTTACATTTTAACGTGATACTACATTTGTTTTTGTTTCTGTTTTTTCCTTATGTTCATAGTTACAATTGTAATTATTTTTCTTCCTTTTTTTTTCTTCTTTTTATACATTAATTTTGTATGTCACGTTTTATTGCTAGTTAATGTAATGTATTTGGAAAACATGTCCCAATTATTGCAAATGAAGTAAAATAAGAAATACATAAAATATCGTTAATGATGCGACGATCTATAAGTAACATTGATTCCGTTAAAAAATTAGTAACTTAATTACGTACGAAAATTTTTAATATTTGAACAGAAATTACATAACAAATAAATAAAACTAATAATAAATCTAATAAAAAAGCTTATACTATAAATGGAAAATTATTTTGTTCTAAAAAAAGAACAACCAATATTTTACTTTAAACAATGGTTAATTTTTCAGTTTATATATATTTATGCATATATATATATATATATATATATATATATATATATATATATATATATATATATATATATTAAATCTCATTTCTTTATACTTTTTTTACATATAATTTTTCTGTGAAATTAAAATTTTTTACGATCATTAATACTTTTCAAAATGTCCATATCTTGTTCTATATTATTTTGTAGTTTATGTTTATTTTCTATTATGCATTTAATGATCACAAACTTACACAGACGACTGTAATCCATATTTCATAAGCGTTTTTAAAATTATAACATTCGTTTTATTATTATTTTTATTTATTTGTTATATTTTTTTTTCAATTTTTATTCTCCGAATATTATATTAACAATTTTTTCATGTGATTAAATTCAAAATAATAATTTTTTATCAAAATCAATTTTACTCACAGATTATGATTAACGATATAAATATGTATACAATAACCTGAAATTATAAACAATAACGTATTCACCTCAAAAATGGAGCTACTGCTTCGAAATTTGTCGTGTATTATCTTTAATAAATATACCTGTTTATTTATATAAATCAATAATTTATTTATTATTTGATAAATTTTAATTAATGAAAATCCGCTGACACATATAATCAATAATCATTTTTTATATACATATGTAATATATATATATATATGTATTTTTTTTTTTTTTTTAAATGAAACTTAACAATGCAGATAATGTGTTGCTTTTATAAATGTTGCAGTCTGAAAATTTTAGGATTAAAAAAAACAAAAAAAACAGTTATAAAACGTAATGAAAAAAAGGACTTTTTCGTACTTCATTTGATAACGAGAGATGGTTACGTTAGAAATCGTTTACGTTTACGATAGAGCCGATAGTTTTCAAGGAGAATTATTTGCAGTATATCGCTGCGAACTATAATGAAGAAAAATCGGAACACATCGAAAGGATTAGAAGTATAACTTATAGTAATGAATTTCCTGGAATTTAACAGGCCTCATGTCTGTACTGATATTCTACCGGATAACGATGACTAACACTGACATTTTCTGCCTCTTCCTCTTTCATGCATTTAAGAGAAAAAGAATTATACAAGTATTTCGGACCGTCTTGTATTCGGATTATCGAAAATTACTCACCGTCTTTATGATGATTATTCTTTGAACTGGTTACTTAGTTTTCCCAAAAAAAAAAAAATTAAATGTCAGGGAAAATAATACTACTTCTTCGCTCAAACTTGACTTCATCTTGCTACGATGTTCTTTTGCACGAAACAAGACATGGACAGAAATTAAGAGGAATCTTAATTAAATTTTTATTAGTTTTTAGTCGATTAAAAGTTAATATGTGATCATAGAAATAACTGGAAACAGCATAAATTACTGGTTGTACATAATGGAAAAGGGGGAAAAAGAGTAAAAAAAATAAGATATTTGGCGATTATTTCAGTTTATCAATGCGATGTTGGATGCCGAAACGATGATTCCAAAAGACAATGCCAATTTTATTCACTTGTTTCACCTGTCGGCTTTGCTTCAATTTAGCCTCGTTGATGTTACTGTTTATTTCACCTAGCACATTTTCAGCTTCCGTCTGCAAACTGGACCAATCGGCGATCATCTTGTACTGAACCGCGATAGCGGTGTCGTGGCTGGTGCCGGGCTTCGGCGTCAATACGATGTAGGCTTTGGCGGTCTCCGATTCGGCGACCATGTCTATAATTTCGTACTCCTTCAACAGTATATAGACTATACTCTTGATGATCGCGTTGTAATATTTGTATTTTTTGGTGATGCTGACCGGTATGGTTGAAATGTATTCGCGAAGTTTCTCTTCGAATTCCTTCATTTTCCCGTCCGGCAATTGGCGAGCGGTACTGAGCAGTTCCTCGGCGGTGATTTTGGCCTGCTTGCAGAACCAAGCGACTATTTTCTGCTCTAGCACAGTCTGGATTAGCACGTTCGGCACCGACAGCATCCAGTTGCCGACCAGTACCGCGTCACGTTCCGGGTTGAAGTAGCCGTTAAATAGCAGTAAATTGTAAAACTGCCGCTCCATAAAGTCGTACTCGGTTTTCCGGCTAACTTCTTTCGAGGCCATTTTACCGTCGGCCAAATTCTGCAGCTTTTCCTGCATGTCGTCCGACTCGAGGACGACGTCTGCCGCCGTGCGCCTACTGTTCATCGTGTACCAATAGTCGGCGCTCAGTTTCCCTTTATTCGTCAAGCACTGGATCACCGACCACGGATGATAGACGACGCTCTCTTCGTAGCCGCTGAAGTTGTAGCTGTACCAAACTTTCAAGCCTTCGGGATTCACCTTGACGTCCGGCACCTGCTTCAGCAGGTTATCGACGTCGTTTTCGCTGAAACCGTAAAACTCCGAGTACTTCCGGTCCAGTATGCTGTATTCGACCACGTTCGTCAGTCCGCCCATGAACCAGTCGTGTAAGTAGATGTGCAGCGTACCGGTTATCAAGCCTTTTTCCAGCGAATCGTTATCCTTCATGGAGTTACAGATGATGAAATGTATCAGCGCGATAGTCAACTTCATTTCTTTCGAGGAGGCCGCCTTTTTGAACGCGTCCTTCTCGTTCAGGTCCGGCTGTTCCGTCAGCAGTTCTTGCACCAGCTTCTGAAAAAGGTTGTTTATCGGCGCGTCGTATTCGTCGATGAACACGTAAACGGTCCGATTAAAATGAGCCTTCAGCAGACTGCTCAGATAGTACAGACTTATTTCCAGCTGTTCGTTGCTGGCGGCCGCATCTGAGTATACCGTGAATTCCTCGCGCTCGTGCGGGCGCATGCTCGATCGCAGATACGCGTACCTATGGTACAGGTTCGACACTTTATTCCGAATCTTTTCGGTTATCTTCTGGAAGGTGTTTCCGGCGATCCCGGTTAAATTCAACATCAGAACCGGATGCTGGCCTCGATGCTTCATGCTCGAAGCGCTACTGGCTATTTTCAACGGTGTCAACTCCACCGTTCGTTGTTCCGCGCCGTACACTTCGTACTTGCCGCCGACAAACAGACTGCGAAACGATTGCTTATCTTCCTCCAAAATTTCGCCCTCTTTGGTCGTCTCCATTTCCAGAAACCGTTTCAGCATATTCAAATTCGTCGTTCGACCCCATCCTTTCGGCCGTGTAATTAACGTCGTCTTATCGTTACTTTGTAAGAACTCGTCGATGAACAAGCTCTTATCGACGAATATCCCGAGCCGGCTCCTCAGCTTACCGAAGTCGTCGGTATCCGGCTCGATTTCCCTTTCCCCGTCCGAGACCGCATCCCGCGCGCTCAGTAAAAGCAATAGCCCGAACTGGCACGGTAGTACGATCGTTTTGTATAAAAGTCCAACCGTACGAATAGTCCGCATGAGGGGAGATAACTCTTATTTTACTCTAGCAACCGAAAGAGTCGGAACCGGATTCTCTATTGAACGATCCCAGCGACAGACTTCATTTGTCGCGACCAGTGGTATATTCGATTAATTTCGGATACCTGCGTAAAAAATGCTACAACTTATTACAAAACGTAAAATACGGTTTTTAATCATTTTTCTTCATTCTACAAATGCAGTATTAGCAAAATACTCTCTTTAATTAATGAAATTGTTTAGTAAAAAAAAAAAAAAAGAAAAAGAAAATGCTTTGAAAATTTTCTCTAGAGATTTAAACGCCGGAAAACAACAAAAAAAGTTATTTCGTAATAGGGACATAAGGATGTTATCACAGGCGTCCGCGCATGATTGGAAACCCGAAAAAAAAAAAGACGTTTTCGCTTCAGAAAATGCTTCTTCGCCGTTAAAATTGAGAAATTAGCTTTTTTAATTAATTCGGGGTTAATTTTTAAAGAGAATTTTTGGCGTACAATTAGTTAGAAAAACACTAAAAGTCACGTTTGTAATCCACGCGAAATTAGTTCTCGATAATTTTATTTCCATCAAAAATTGACACTCGCCTTTTTTTTTTTTTTTGATTTTACAAAGAAATCATATAAAACAAAAGAGATATGGATTTTCTTCAAATTTCTGCGCTATACAGATTTCAATAAATACAAAACCGATCGTATTTTTTGAAATATACATTTTTTCTTTTCAAATTCTCATGAAAGACGATCCACGCTGACCTATTATGATTATATTCTTACGCGATATAAATTTTTTTTCCGGTCCAAATTGCTACAATTAGCAAAAACCCATTTGATGAACCGCATAACTAAATACTCCTGATATTTTCAATACATCGGTCTTAAAGGAAAACAAATGATTACTGACCAGGTAGTTTTTTAATGAGTTTTGACATTTTCGTAGAATAATCATAATGTCTCCATGTGTATATCACTCTGAATTATCTGATATCGAATAGTTGTCCCTCTTTCAAGGCGTCCTCTTAATACGTGAAGGAAATTATTTGGTGGTTTTTTCATTAAAAACAATTTTACAATTTTTTCGTGTAAATATTTCCAAATGATTACACGTACAAACAAACCAAAAATGTTACTACATAAATGTTGCTACGTAAATGTTGCTACGTACTTATAAAATACCGTGATTGGGGTTCAAGACTTAAACGTAATATTTCCGTCAGTCGTAAACCTATATATGAGAGGATTTCAAATTCTTTATCTTTATTTAAATCTCTAACATCGAAAATACTTTAAGTTGTCCTCATTGCTTCTTTAATTTTAAAATGTCAGTGACCCAAATGTTCTATATTCTAATAACGAAAATATGTCGATTAATTGGTCCGGGTCCTACGTAATGCTTTGTGGAGACTCCGCCTTCAACAATCGGAGGTTAAAATGTGTTTTTTTCTTTTTTTTCTTTTACGTTAATTCGCGCAAAACATCTCACTCTGCGGGGACCTATTTTAATGATCCTTATTGTTTATTTTAAAATGTTATCATGCACCGATAAATAGTAATCATTAAATAACACAGGAAAAGATAAGATTTTTCTGTTAATATACGAGTATCAAACGCACCACTGACTTTTAAAATAACGTCAACCTTATTTACCGTAGAGATTGCGAGAGTGTTAGACGAAATGTTATCAAAGTACTACAAAACCAGAATAAAGAAATCGAATAAGAAATTTCCCCTTACAAACCCCTCATTGACGAAAATATTACATGTCTCCTATCACTACTGCGTACCGTAAAAAATTAGAGACGGGGCGGTGAAATTATTAAAAGGGCAATATGACTGCGGATAACTGAAAGTATTGTTAATTTTAGTCTATACAAATGTGTAGCTTCGAATAAAGATAATGAATGATGGCGCGATTTCGTGAGAATGTCACCTTTGAATATTACGCTCTTTAACCAGTACGTGGCAGCAACTTTTTTGGTTGACCCGTCTGTATCTCATCGCTTAAACTGAAAATTATAAATTAAAAACGTTTAACGAAGAAATACCAACTTAAACATCCGAAAATTAAAAAAAAAGTACACTTCAAAGTAATCATACAGCATATTAATTACTAATAGATAGAAAGAGACGCATATAAAACACTTTTTTAATGAAACGTTATATCCGCACACGGTAGCAATAGATCTTTCCAATGTTTACCCTCCGTGGACCAGGTGGACGGTTGACACACGTGGTACCAAGTGGGGTATTTGATCACCCCATTCAGATCATTGGCACCGCTACCATGGAGTCACATTAAACAAGAGTAAAAAATGATGCACATCATATTTAGATTCTTCAGATTTAAAAACTATTGATAAGAAATTGCGTCTAAAATCCTAAATATTTATTTAATTTTAAAAAATTTCCAAGTAGTTAATGGTAACATATTAAATTAAAAAAAAAAAAAAAAAAAAAATGGATTGAAATACAAGAAAAGTATGCTAATGCTAACATATTAAAAATGAAAATAAAAATAAATCAATTGAAAAATAAAAGAAAAACATATTTTAGTTAGCTCGCGCTAACAACTAGCATCACGAAATTCGTAAATTGACAAGCGGAATAGAAACATATGAATTGAAATATGACGAAACAATCAACAGAACTAACTTCGACAAACTTAGTCTACCTACAGTCTCTTTTTGTCAATTCAGTCTTCTTCAGTATACCTTCCTCCACTTCACGTGCGCGACAGATCAAACAACTGATTTTTCACGTTCTTTGCAAACTGGTCGTTTACATTTCAGACACTGGTTGTTGGTTTTCCTGTCCTTCTTTCTTTCGCACATGTAACATCGTTTCATCTTATTGCATTCAGATTCGTCAACGGGTGGTAGAGTATACTACTTCTTTTCTTTCCGAGAATCAGTTCCATTTCAAAACGCAGAGTAGTTTTAGCAATTTTCACATTAGCAGGCCTTCGTTCCATGTGAGGTACAGCCAAGTCAAAGGCAACTGATTTCAAAAACTCAGCTCGGGTATATTTGTTCCCAGCTAACACAAACAAAACAAAAGCATTTATTCCCATTATATCAAGCATAAACCCCTCCTTTCGTGAGATTGTAAAAATCAATGACGTCAGGTTTTCCAGTGTCAGGAAATATCGATATTTTGATATATCCATGTTCTTTCAACACCCCTAATTTCCACCGAGTCATGATATATCTTCTCCAAAAACTGTAAAGCATACCAGTCTAACAATACGAGCTGTTAATGTTACTTTTTCAAACCCAAATGATGGATAAAACTCACATACACAAAGTACCAGGTGGATTTACACGTAGCACAACAAGGTTTTTTCAAAAGAACCTAAAAAAAAAGAAAAAAGTTGAACATATCTCAGAAGTCGATCTTCTCTGGACGACAGGCAGAGCACAACTGGAAGAAAAGTTACAGGATGTGCAGAATGAAAATGGTTCGCCTGGGGTGGCTGTACACCCCATCTGTTCTACGGAGGGTTAATTGGCCAGCCCGATGTTATGCTCCCGAATTTCGATGATGGCAAAGATAGAAATTTACTTAGACTTAAATAACAGAAAAGAACCTAAATATAGATAAATACCCGTAACCTGTTTGTTAAATAATTAATAAATACAAAATAAATTCCCCTCAATAACAAACGATAAATAAGTATAAATTAATTTACTACTAGTAAATTAAAATAAATACCTCAATTTAAAGAAACTTTTTATAGGCCCATCATCAGCTAACAACACAGTACACTCAATTAAAACTGTGTTTTTGTAGTGTTTTAATTGAGTCTACCGTATTGTTAGCTGATGATGGGCCTATAAAAAGTTTCTTTAAATTGAGGTATTTATTTTAATTTATTAGTAGTAAATTGAAAATTGATTTTTTTTTCTTTTCTTTTGGTGCACCAACTATGGATATTAATGCAGCGTGACGGAAATTTTAGGAAGTTACAATGTGCGGCAACGGGATTCGAACCCGTTTCTAGCCAAACGGAACACGTCTAGCTATGCGCCACGGTAGCCGGCTGAATTAATATTTATTTATTGTTTTTGTTATCGAGGGAAATTTATTTATTTTATATTTGAGGAAGGAGTTTAATGTTTCTTTCCTTTTTTTACATTGTTCAGTGTTAGAAGCAGAAAGGAAAATAAGATAGAAAAGATAAACGTGCATAAATTTAAGTTTCGGAATTGATTCCGAATATGATCACGTGCTGATGTACACTATTCTTAAAAACAATAGTTTTTTTTTCCATTTTTATAATTCTAATTGCAGGTCATTTCGTTCATTTTCGTTATTCCCTATGTATTAACTCAACGTTTACATGTTCGAGTGCTTTTTATTTTATGACAACATAATAACTCGATTAAATGAGTTACCCTTATAAAGCAAAAATTTATATTCTTCGATATTATTAAATGCGAAACGAGCGTCTGTTAAATTTATTAATGAATAAATTTCTATTGTAAGTCAATTTATTTAACCGAGTTAAATTATACAGAAATTGAATTTAATTAACTGCGGGAAGATGAGAGAAATTTCAAAAATATCAAAGAAATAAATTAAAAAAAAAAAAAGAAAGAAAGAAGCGTGAATAAATGAAAAATGATTTGGCGGTCGAGTAAATGTGTTTATTGTGCTGTTGCGTTTCCGACACTTTCTACGTCTAATGTAAAAACATCCTTCCAATTAGGCAGCACATTACAATAATGTTTCTACATATATATAATTTGTCGTTTTTCGTTTTTTTTTTTTTAAATAATTTTTTTTATTACGATTCCTTATTCACCAGGATAGTACTGATCATAATCAAACGAATGCAGTGGGGTGCGAAGCTCACGACGGGTACCTATTGATGACGGATGTTTAGAGCAGACTGGTTTCTATAATGAAAGTTATGGCGTAAGAATTAACATTATTAAACAGGACTATTTTAGGAATAGGAATAAAGAACAAATAGTAGAGAAAAAAAAGGGATAATCCACTCCTTGACTCACTAACGCTTCGTTCAGGCAATTGAGTAATCTTTAAGTTTAGAACTAACATCGTGATTACTAAAATTAAAATTATTAGTTAGTGTGTAGATCAGTGTTTTTATTATAACGTACAATTAATTGAAAAATAGTAACGAATCGAAATTTAAATAACTTGGAATTATTAAAAACAGGTAAAATCATTTCATTAATGTTAAAATGGCCTCTTTTTTCCGTACACGATTACGTGTAAGTAAATAAGCGTGAAAAAAACAGAAATACGGTAAATTCGCGAGATTTACAATTCACGAAGAATGAGAAATCGGTATGTTCCGCCGTCATCCGCTAGTTTTCGTTATTACGGAGTGACGTCAAAACATGTCGTTTTTTTTTATTTTTTGCAAACTGTAAAAAATTTATCATATTTCTGGTGTTTATTCATTCATATTGTACCGTTTATTAGAGCGTATTCTAAAACAAAATACAAAACAACCAAGCCAAATAAATTTTCGAAGAAAAGATAAAGTTTTTTGGAAAAGAATAAAAGTGATTTCATTTTAGAAAAACCATTGAAAAAAACTAAATAACTTTATAAGGTAACAAAAAAAAAAAAAAAAAAAAATCGGGAACTAAACTAATTTTGATTAATAAATAACACGGACAAATCAAAAATGTTAAATTAATATTCAATTGTTATCACCAATGTATGTACGCTACTAAAAAACATACTGATATATTAAGTTAAATGACACATTATCTGTTATTGTCGAATATTTATTAATCAAAATTAGCATAATAATAGAGATGGATGATGTTATTATTTTTTCACGTAGAAACTTGCCATTTGCCGGATACATATTTATATAATATATAAGTAAAGCAAGTATCTTTGGTAAGGTATCATGGATTGTGAAGTTAAGTTTTTCATAATTGTACTAAGTCCAATGAGAGTAGGAGGGTCAGTCTCTTTCTCTCGGCCGTCTTTACTTTCTCAGATTTCTTTGAATATTCAATTTCAGATATATATATAATATGTGTATGTGTCTTGACCTCGCAAGAGGTTTTGCCCCTTGATCCCTCCTGCTTACATTTCTATCTCTTTCTCCTCTATACTTTGTATAATATAATCAAAATTTACAACGTCATTCTAACCAGCATCGTTTTCATTTGTCATGTAACTTTCGTTGCATAAAATTGGAACATTTTTCGGAACATTTTTTCGTTAAATAACATTGGCACATGACATTTTTAAAATTTAATGCGGACCGGGTTAAGAATTACGTTGTAATTAATAATACTCTTTTTTTTTTTTTTTTTTTTTTGGCTTGGTTTATCTTTTAACCTTTTAGCCAGTTTATATGTTAAACATGTAATATAATATTCAAGTCTTAAATTTCAATATTGCATTTTTTGAGGTATTAAAGTTGTTTACATGCCTGACCTAGTGGATTTGTGAGTATGGTTACTGTGTTTATCGGTAACGTGTGATATACTTGAGTTAATCTATTTGTAAGTTCTTCTCGTTGTTTTTGGAACTGAACACATTGCCATAGGAGATGGTTAATATTTTCTTCATAGTCTTTATTACAGTACTGACATTTATCCGATTCGATAATGTTCAATTTTTTTAAACGATCTGCTGTTCTGGTATGCCCTGTTCTAAGCCGGATGATTTGCTTTATGTAGTTGCTAGGTAGGTTCTCGTTCACTTGAAGGTACCATGGGTTCTTAATCTGTTGCTCTTTTTGTATATTGAAATAATATTTTCCACTGTTCATGCTATTCTGTTCAAAATTAATTTTTTGTTTATTTGTTACTATATTTTTAACGGTATGTACGTAATCTGTCCAGTGATATTTAATTTGTTCACATTTCCGATTTTCGGTAACTTTTTTTGTTAAGTTATCCACGAATTCATTCCCTTTTATTCCGCTATGTCCTGGTATCCACTTTAGCACTACGTGATTATTGTATTTTACTTTTGCAGATTCTATTTTCCTTTTTATTTTCCAAACGATATTGTTGTCAGGTGTGTCATTTATAATTTTATATAATGCGCTCAGTGAATCGGTTAATATCAGAAAATTATGATTTCTATTTTCGGTGTTTACGAATTTGTCGATTGCTTGATAGAGCGCGTATAATTCAGTTGTACATGACGAATTTGTCATGGGGATTCGGAACGTTCGATATTTGTTTGTAGTTTTATTGTATATTGCGCAGGAACAAACTCTTTTTTCTATATTTAAAGACCCATCAGTATAAATCTGTTCATAAAGACGATATTTCTTTTCCACTATGTCTTGTAATATTTTTTCATTATATTCCTGGTAAACTTTTTCAAATTCATTTGTTATATCTATATGGATATTTTCTAGCATATTGAAATAGTCTATGTCCTTATACTTTGATTTCGATTCTTCGAATGGTTCGATATCCTTTAGGCGCTGTCTACTATCGACTAAAGCAGGTATACTTTTATTAGTCCAGTAATTATTATTGTTAATAAGTTCGGTTAATATTAGTAACCTATTGTTAAGGGGGTGACCTGGATTTGATTTGATTTTTAACATGTATTTATCTGCTATGTATTGTGTTCTTAAATCAGTCGTAATCTCTGCGGTTTCGTAATGTAGCACATGAATGTGGGTTGTTTTAAATGCGCCTGTTATTAACCTGAGTGCTTTATTTTGTACTGCTTGTATATTCTTTTTTCGATTTTTGCTGGCGGTGGTTATTGTTATTGCTGCGTAATCTATGTGCGGTCTTATTAATGATTTATATATCATTGTATTAGTCTTTGGATGGCAGCCCCATTTGACTCCATTTAGTACCCGCAATATATTAAGTCCATTTTCGCATTTTGTTTGTTAATAATACTTTGCCACGTTAGAGGATAGTTCTTCTATAATATTTACGGAAGAAAACATTTCAATTGGCCTGATTACTCTTAAAAAAAAAAATTAATTTACCGTTTCCGCAGCAATTTCTATTACAACTTCGGTTATACATTTTATACCAATATATGTATATAAATATATGTATGTGCGTGTGTATGCATATGTATATATGTACATGTATGTACGTAAATATTACATACAAACCAAACAAGGAAAGCCAGAGATGACGATTTTGTACAAGGGCCAAAAGATCATACACTAAACGCAATAGCCCGCTAAATAGTTTTATTCGAAAGATAACACTTCAGAATACTTCGATCTATAAAATTGCTTTTGAGATATAGCCGGTTTAAAATTTTGGACCAGAAGAAAATGAAGCTTATCAGTGCAGTCAGGCATAAAATACACAACGGATGAATCTTTGCAATGTTCGATGCTTTGTTAAGCATTTTATTTCAATTTTAATGTTTAACTTTATAACAATCAGTCCTAAATCATCAAAGACAGCTCTTCTTATTGCTCGAATTGACTTTATCCAACTTATGAAATATTTGCCACGGCTCTGTTTCGATTTTTTTTTTTTTTTTGCTATCACACTACTTTCGATACACTACCGCTGCCGTGTCTGCTCTCTAAGTCTCTAGTTTCTGTGTCATTTTCAACTTTACGACATTCATCACCAGCAAATTTTCTTCTTCCTGCTCGTTTCATTCGTGGAAGTTAGTTTTACTTGCGCCAATGCACTATTTACTTATTTCTTTCGGAACGCTGTAGTAAAAAGTGGATGAGAAAAGGGCAAAAGGCGTAAACGAAAAAGAAAGGCTCTTCGAAAAGATAACTTGACAAGCGATATAAAGGAGCCGTCCGTGTACGTGCATAAACCGCAAAATACAGTACGTACCGCTGAAGTACGAACGAAATGAGAGCAAACGTTACAAAACGCGATGTAGGCTGCTTTCTTTGTCTGTGCTAGTTTCAAGTCACCGGAAAGACCGGAAAAAAGTTCTCTCGGAAATAACTGCCATTCCCCGGTATGAAGCGCGAAGAAAATGCCATTGTTTTTCACCTTCGACGACTAACGCTACGGTTTCAGTGGACGCGATTTCTGACGGACGATCGTTCGAGAGATTCGTCGGAATAATCAGGTACATTTTGAATGTCCGCCGTAGTGGTTATTTAGAAGTAGATAGAATGGAAGTAAGCACTTTCCTGGCATTTAATGTATTTGATTGTTCGGGCGAACATGTCGCAGCAACATTGTTCGATCACGTTCGTTCTAACTGCAGCTTTAGACACTACAATTAGTGTGATTGTAAATATTCGACATGTTAGTCAGCAGAGTCAAATACGTTGAATGTCACGATTAACTCTGGTCACTTTCGGTGCAGCCGCTGGCACTTCGGAAAAAGTTTCAGATTATTTTGATTTTTCATGTCTATTCCGAATCCAAATAAAGAGGTAATGTTTCTTGTAGAATACGATAGGCGTCGAAAAATTAATAATAAGCGTTATTTTTACAATAAAAAATAGAAATCAACGTAACGACGTTTCTCAAATAGACTGAAAAAAAATCACAAAAATGAGAATACCAACCGTAAACTTCAATCTTATTAAGCGCATTCTAAGAGAATCGCATTTTACCAAAAAATTGTTCTGGAAAAGAGCCGAAAAATCGATAATAAAAAATATCGACCCCGAGATTTATTTCAAAGATTTAATAAAAATGCGCCAAAAAGTAAAAAATAATTGATCGATAAAAGATAATACACTCGAAGAAGATATAGTTATTCCAGGCCCGTTCCCAGAATTTTGAAACGAGGAGGAGGTTTTGAAAATTTTTCTTCGCATGGTTTACTTTATAAATAACAGTACTTATTTCACTAATATTCATACTATTAATAATTTCCATCATTTTGATTTATATGTATTAATAATTTACATAAATGAATTACCCCCCCATATATGAACATTAATAAAAATTACACATATGTTATTAATTATAATCGTAATGAAAAAGTTTTTCCTTAAGATATTAATGAAGTACCTAAAAATGTGCAGCATATTTCTTTTCTTTTTTCTTTTAAAAGTAGGTAAGAACACCCTAAAAAATCATCGATATTTAATTTAAATTTTTGATTTTTTGCAAATTTTTATGTATTTATAATAACTATTTCAGTTCTCATTGCGGGGATGAGTCAATTCCCAAACCTCCCTCCGCCCGTGGACACGACCTCGAGTTATTTCCAAACAACATTAATACTTATATTAGAGTTTCGGTACACCAAATCAAATTGAAACATTGAAAAATGCATTAAATAATCATAATGCTTTCGGTAATTTTTTTATGTATTATACTTAATAGAACCTTATCCTATCGGGAGCATATCAGTTATCTGTGTACGTCCGCTTTCAAAAGTCTCAATATACTAAAAGCTTTTTCGCCCCGTAAATTGCTCCTT
The DNA here is from genome assembly GCA_039619475.1 of Icerya purchasi. Taxonomy (NCBI): domain Eukaryota; kingdom Metazoa; phylum Arthropoda; class Insecta; order Hemiptera; family Monophlebidae; genus Icerya; species Icerya purchasi. The sequence goes on from CM077116.1 coordinate 177,427,054, forward strand.
ATATTTTACTTATGTTATGTAGATCAATAATCCTTTCCAAATTTGACTACGGCGCATTCCTTTACGCTAATGCTCCCAAACAATTTCTTCGTAAACTTGATCGCATCCAAAACTCATGTCTTCGTCACTGTATCGGAGTACTTATCTCCGGATTCCAGCCGTTTTAGCAGAGACTGGATTTCTTCCTTTTTTCATTCGAAGACTCTTATTAGGTGAAAGATTTCTGATTAAACGCCTCCCTATTACTAGTTTGTAAACTCCTATGTTCCTATCAATTTATTTCCGATAATTGACACTTCTCTCCTCGCAAAATTCCTATATTATCCTCGATCTCTTCTCGGCTTATGCTCTTTTTACCTTTTGTCCTCCCTTTCACACTTATAATTTCATTGAATTCGAGCATTCTCCGAAGTTATTTCCTTCCTATACAATTATCTACACGGACGGTTCAAAGTCTGATGTTGGCGTTGGGGCTGCGTTCATTATCACCTCGCTTACCTATTCCGAATCCTTTCGATTGCCCTCCTTTTGTTCTATTTTTCTTGCCGAATCCATGGCTATCCTGCAGGCAGACCTTTTTATATCCTCGACAAATAACATCTCTAGATTCCTTCTATCCTCGGACTCGGAAAAGTGTTTTATTGGCCATCTCCTCTCGTTTTCCTACTCATGTCACTGATCCCATTATTCTCCAAATTTGCTTCATAATTTCTAATTTATTTGCGGCGACCAATGGTCTATTCATTAGTAGATTTCCTACTCAAACTCTCTACCGTCTCTCTAATCGTTCCCACCACGATTTCTGGACCGGATTCTATCCTTCATTCTTCACCAATCTTCGATCTTTTTATACCTTTCTGTACAGCCCTTTCCTTCCTCTCTCCTTGGTTTAATCCTTTCCCCTACCTTAGCCGTTCGATTATTTCCGGTTCAATCATAGTTTGCTTCCGGCTTCCCTTTTCCGTTTTTCTGTTGTTCAATCTCCTTTATGTGACCCCCCAGAGCTCAATTATACCTGCTTTGCGAATCACGTCTTGTTCGAATGCCCCTTTATTTCCTCTGAACGTGCTACTCTGTATTCTAATCTTCTGCGCCTTGGCCTACCTACTCCTTACAGTGTTCACTCCATTCTTGCATTCCCCTCTCTCAATATAGTTCCTTTGTTGGCTTTGTGTATCTCCTCAATTTATAATCTTTTCCTTATATAATGTACAACTCTTTGCTTTGAGTAAGTTCCACTGTTAGCGTGCCCAAAAACAAAAAAAAAAATAAAGCAATTTTTTTATAGAGAAAACGAGTTATTGTGTTTTTATACTCGTTTAATGTGGATTTTAATTGTTGTAATTTGAGTCTGACGCCGACTTCAATAAGTATTAATGTTTGGTTTCAGAATAACCATAATATCCCCTTTTTTTATCCGATTATTATTTTTTATTCATTAAATTTTTAGATTAAGTCTCCGAGTCAATATTTTTATTTTCGAAACGATTTTGTTTTATAATTTTTTGAGTAATGATAGGACAACCTAAACTGCTACTCTATTTTCTGTACTATATGAGAAAGCTCGATATTGCGAGTAATGTTGCACCAATAATGAGCTTGCAAATCGAGTTTTGAAAGTTGTAAATTCACACTGCATTATTTGAATTCGTATAAAATTTGAAACAGCCGGAAATAATTTAAGTCGGCGTTTCGTTCGGATGAAGAACCTAGTTCAACCGCTACCGCAAATTGCAAATATACAAAAAATTTCATTTTTCGATTAATGTCCATAGTTGACATGAAAAAAAAACCAGAAGAAAAGTACTTCAAGTTAGTCGCATTTGTCTGCTTTTAATTTTAACATTTTCACGGTTCGTATTAAAATTTTTTTGAATCCATATTTTTCCTATATTCTAATGAAAACTTTTTCGGTTAATTTCTGTCCGGTTATATCAATCAAAAATATGAGCGGTATTCGTCGGTACTCGTAGTAGAGCACTCGTACGGTACCACACTGTTCGGTACACTTTCGAATGAACAAAGATTCGTTAAAATGACCTAAACAATCACACGTCCGCGTGAACGAAGTAAATAAAGAAAGAAACAGGAACAACATACCCAGCAAACATATATTACCTCTTATTTTTTGGAGTTTGTTAAAAGAACAAAGGTAGAGAGTAATATATTGCACTGAAATTGAATTTCAACTAAGTAACAAAATAGTAGTTCAAAATTTTTTTCTCCAGCATCGTTTGAAACTGTACTGCAGCGACTGTCTTGAAGCGTTCACAATGGTATATTTTAAAGGGAATTTCGACAGTTATGTTACGCAAAAGGCAGATGGAATTTAATATCGTAATTTTCTGAATTCAATTGCAATTCCATTTCGAGCCACCAGCACCTGGAATGCGCGTGATAATCTGTAGTTGAAACGACGCTCTTCCTAAGTTCTGCCCTCAAATATGGTTTCAGTGTGACTCGTTCGCAGGATAGGCCTTATCAGCTCAAAACAAAATTAACGGAACTAAAGCAAGGCAGAATATTTTTATTTGTCAGTATATTTAAAATATTTCGAAATTTAAAGCCTCTGACAAAGTACAAGCGCTAACTTTTCAACAGTTACTTTGTAATTTTCATCAGATATCTTGCAAATAGTAGAGAAAAGTATTCTTTATATAAATGATTAACATGTTTGGTACATCTGATTCAAATACGTTTTCCGACTATACATCCAAGGAAGTTGGGAAGTTTCACTACTTTTTTGTAAAAATTAATCGAGCGTTAGTTTTCCATTTATCCGTTGTATCATGTTTTACACGGAATGTATTCCGCATTATCATCCGCATAATGGAGAAAATACTGACCTAACTTTAACTTACCTGAATTCTTAGAGCCAATTTTTTCATTTGCGGAGATACGTACATAAAAGAGTTTTACTGTTGTAATGTATTTTTTTTTTTTTTTTTTTTTTTTGGATTCCGACAACCCAACGGCTGTAATGTCTTTAATCATTTTCAGTACTATTTTAGTCTTCAATATAGAACCTTTTAATTTCACCGGTTTTTATTACTTCGAAACATGTTGCTTTCTAATTGTGGGTTTTTTAAAACATATTTCCGTAATACTCTGTTTAAAATTATCGTTCCCATTAAAGATTCGCCGCAACTACAACAGTCACGCATCTTTATAGCGGTTTTAGTTCAGTTAATGCGACTAACCGTCAGTTTCGAATTGTCTCCTAATTTCAACCATTTAGTAGCCAGTACAGATTCGAAGTCGCTCTTTGTGACAGTTTTCTTTGACAGCAGCTGTTCACGAAAATGAAGGGATACAGTTTAGCTATCCGTGTTGATGATAAACATGTAAATATAACGCACTGCGTTGCATATGAACTAGTACACACTATGTCAGAATAGAAAACAATACATTCAAACTCCTCGCGGTGAACGTTATCTGGGGAGAACATAATTTTGTTTTTCAGTGTCCTGGCCGTCGGAAAGTTACATCGGATTAGATTACTTATTTTTCAACGGTAGACTATCCCCTTCACAATGAACAGTGGCGGATCTACAGGGCCCCCCATCCCACCCAGATAACCAAAGCTTCTATGAAAAAATTTGTTATAACAGAAACACTTAATTTATACTATAGAAGATTTGTATGAATTTTACCTACGGATTTTACTAATTAATATTTAATACTATTTTCTAGTAAAACTATTAATGTTCCTTTTTTATTCTATTTTAAATGTCGTCGATCTTTTGCTGTTTTTATTTATTTTTAATTTTTATTTTGTAATTTTAATTAAAAATAGTAGTTCAATGAGAAATATATATATATATATTTAAACTTGCTCACGAACAAAGAGAATTCGGATTACTAACAAAAATAAAAAAAAAGAAGTAAAGTGTCTAATAAAAATACTATCTTTCTTACTATTTCTAAACTACCATATTTAAGGTATAAAATTTTATAATTTCGTTTTATTTTTCACCCCTAAATATAAGACAAAAGTTAAATTAAAAATTCTAATAAGTACGTATTTTTAAAACATTTTTATGAATTTCTATAATTTGATTTTCTTTATGAAACAAGGGGGATATTTCTCAAATCTACTCGGTACCGTAGAAGATTTTACGTAATTATATAATCCAAAATGTTTTTCTGTATTCGCCCCTGCAATAAATGACGTGAAATCCGTATCATTTAAAATGAACTAACCGCTAATTGCGAACTAACCCGCAATAGAAAGTAACCGAACAAAAACCACCAAAGTAATATAGATGTTTAGTCTCTCCTCAATGGTTAATTATTTGTTTCCTACGCAGAAATAATAAGCGCTTCGACTGAATCAAGCGGAAAATTTTACAAGCTAGATTTATAAAAATTTGCAGTTTCCATTCGGGATCACACGCCATTCGCGAATGGGAGAAAAAAGTCGGGAGTATTTTAAGTGAAAAATGTTGGTGGAAAAAATGCAACGGAGGAGATAAATGGAATTTTCGTTATAAATTACTTTATTTCGGTGAAAAATAGCGACGGGAATCGCCAGCGATCTTAGTGCTGTGGAAATTTCAATAAATTCCAAATTACTGGATGAAAGACGCTTTTAGCACGGAATACTGAGAGGAATCCGTCGACGTTGAAAGAGCTACACCGCCGTCGATTCGGCAACGCGCTTCCCCGTCTTCTTCATTAAGTTATCTCTTAATTGTTAAATGACGTTGCTATCCTAAATTTATTACACCATCTCGAGCAGGAACTGATAAAAACGAGCCGATAGCGAACTCGACAACGAATTTCGAGCTCCCGCAAATTATTAAGAGAGACGTAGAATTCAGAAATAATAATAACAATAATAATAATAATAATAATAATAATAACATTTTATACGTCAGAAAGAATCGGATAGCTTCTTTTTTTTTTGTTAAAATTTGTTCAAAAATGTAAAAATGGTGTTACGAATATCGCCAGAATTTTTAAAACACAAACTCAAAAATTATCAATTTAAACATAAGTTGTTAATAAATTATTTCGCAACGTCTAAAATCGATACAAACTAAATCAAAAATAGAAAATTAAATTGTCATAAACTTGGATTAAATTTTAACAAAAAACAATTAATAAACTCGAAAATATTCGATTTCTAATAACATAAACACATCAATAAACTTTCATTCGGAAACAGTTACATATCTGATTGCACGCATATTAAGAGTAAGTAAAAACACCGCACTATGTAACTTTGTATTATTTTTAAATCAATCGAATTTCAATAATAGCTTTTTTTATTAATACATGGAATCTAAATTTATTTTAACGTTAAGAATGGAATTACGTAATTATTTATAACGCACTTAAATTTGATAGGATACATCATTGCAATATTAAATGTAACGAAAAATCACATAACTGCAATTTATTTCATCTATAACTTTAATTAACACTCGACATCATTTTTCTTTAACTTCCACCATTAAACTATAATCTGTAATTAAAAATAATTTAAAAATCGAAGTATTCTTAGTACCTGTTAATGTTTTTGTTTACATCGCCGGTTACGTACTATAAACTTTAGTGAATTGCGACGGAAGTGTTAGATTTATACAGATCGATATCATATTGCGATAAATATCTAAATTTTTATTTCTTTATCATTAACAATTTTAATATTGAACCTGCGTTAATTTAATTTGGCGTTATTTACCATAATATTCAAAAAATAATTATTAATTTAATACACTTATTTAATTTTACTTTATTTAATTCCGTGTGCACACGATGCTTCATTGTCGAGGAACACAAGTATAAATTGTAAACATAGGCTATAAAATTATGTTATATTAGTTTACAGTAATTAGCGTATAATGGTAGCCCACGTATACTCATTATTATTTTCGCGACTTACGCTATTTAAGCGCATCTGCGGTTTTATATAATTAAGATTTTCTATATATATATTCCATTGTACATATTCTAAAATATATTAATCGATTGATATTGATTGATTGATTGAAATACAGTATTAATGTATTTTTATATTTTAGTTTAAATCATGTAAAAAACGATCTCATTTTTACTTAATTTTTCAACTAAATTAAGTCCGAATTTTATTGTTTTGATAAAACTGTCGAATAACATCGGCCTACATGGTGAAATTAATTTATTCTGTGTTTTCATGGCGACTGAAATAACAGCAGCATATGTTTCCCTCAAAACTTTTTGGAGGGGTAAATTACATTTTTTAATTAATTATAATTACCACATATAATGTTCAATACAGGCACATCCTCCAATTACGTTTTGGGTTTCCAGAAATTTTACGATGAATTTATTAACGCTCACGGGACAATTTCAATACGAAATTAATAATCGTTTTATTTATTATACATTACTGTTAACAAAAAAGCCAGAAATATCACGAACATTTATTTCATGTAATTTAGGAAATCGGTGCATTATTAGTGAATTGTTCGCCCAAAATCAGTAATGCGGCGATGAGAAAATCAAAACTCGTGAGTATGAAGTGTCAGTTTTTATAAAAAGTAAAATTATTTTGCGCGGTAACTGGTTTTGTATATCTGTACAGTATAGTTAATGAAGGTTTTTGTTAATTAAATTGCCGAGGTGCGTAATTCTGTGTTTTTATAAACGTCCACGCGTATAAACACCGAACGTCAATCAAAAGTACGAGGGTCCTTTAATAAGTAAACAGACAAATCACTATAAAATTTTTAATTATTAATTTACTTACAATTTTTTTTTTTTTTACTTTTTGACATAATCCCCCTCTCTACACGAATATACTTGTCCTACCAGTCTACGCGACTTTCTATTTCCTTGGCGAAGAATTCTTTAGGTTGAGGGCGAAACCACTTTAAGACATACTGCTTAACTTCGTTGTTTTCGAAAACGTGTCCACGCAAAGAGTTCTTGAGCAGCCTAAACAAATGGAAATCTGACGGGGCTCTAAGTCAGGGCTAGATAGAGGATATGGACGGACCTTTCACCTCATTTCCTCCGATATAGTTTGCGTTGACAGGGCGCTGTGGGGGTGGCATTGTCCTGCTGAAGAATGACCCCTTTCGTGATACGTCCTGGCCGTTTACGCCGAATCACCGGTCGAAGTTGAGTTTTGAGCACTTCTGCATACGACTCTACGTTGAAAGTATCTCTATCGTCCGGATAACGACAAAGAACCGCGTCGTTCATAGCCCAAAACGCGGGTTCAAAAGCACTTTGTTCGCTGAGGGACGCGATTTGAATTTTTGCCCGCAGGCAACTCCGGATGCTTCCACACCATGATTTGTTTTTTCGTTTCAAGCTCGTTATGATGAACCCACGTTTCATCACCGGTGACTATACGTTCTAAAAAGGCCTCACCTTCAATATCGAACCGATTTTTGAGCTCCTTGCAAATTCTTAACCGATTTTCTTTGTGTACCGTGGATAATATTTTGGGAATCCATCTAGCGCAGGTTTTTTGAAAATTCAAATGGTAGCGAATGATATTGTGAACAGTACCGGCACTCACACCGTACTGGAGTGATATTTCTTCGATTGTAACCCGCCTATCGGCTAAAATCATCTTCTCATTGTTTTTTATGAAGATACCGAATTTGTCACTTTAACTGGGTGTCCAATACGCGATTCCGTCGTTGTACTTTTTCGGCCGTTATTGAACTGATCCATCCACGAATAAAAACTTGGGCGATTCATACACGAACTACCGTGTTGTTCGGTCGTTCTCCGATAAATTTCGCCGAGTTTAACTCCCCTTCTGTCACTGAAAAACGAACAGCATCGCGCTCTTCGTAGTGTGTACTTTCTTGGAGTGGCACCGGGCCACTTCGGAAACCACTGGCGAACAATCAACGACGCATAACGGTAAAACCACATTTTCAATACGTAGCCAACACTGCAACTAACAAAACGAGCTATCGTGGAAGTCGCTACCACCTTCAGTTCCCCTTCCAAAGCGATTTGTCGGTTTACTTATTGAGGGACCCTCGTACGTGTTATTCGAATCTATAATTAAATGCCTCGCGCGTAAACTCCTACAACCGAAAGTGGCCCTTTCGAGTCGACGTTTAAATCACCTCCGAAAATGATAGCAGTCAAACAGTGTTTCAGAAGAACCCCACCCCATTAATCAGAAAAAAATCACCTCGAAATCCAAAGCAGTTTTATGTTCTCTGATAAGGACTTGTTCTCGTACTTAATGTCCTCAAATGTACTGGTGCTTTGATAGCCGAATGAGGCAATGGCCCTTCTGTTTCAAGGCCCTATTCGCTTTTTCGGATAACGTATTTTTTCATTTTCTTCGATTGCCTTCTAATGTGAAAATGTCCGATGTTTTTGATTGTCAGTTGTGGTTAACGTAAAGGAAGTGCTTTTTTTTTTTTTTTTTTTTTTTCCCCATCACAACTGACCGGTTTTAGTGGTCATTTAGCGATTAATTTATTGCGATAAAGAATGTTTTGTGAAGGGGTAGTACTCAGCAGTACTCCCTCTGAACTTTATAATGGCTGGACAAGGTCTAGAGGCTTATTTCGCCACAGTCTACGTATTTCACCGGAGTTATCCAGCAGATTGTTAGCAAGTGGGTTCATATGGATGCTAAGTCGGGCAACATGTTTATTTGCTTGTTTTTTGATTTCATCCTCCACAGACATGACATTCAAGTCATTATGGAGGGTATAATTTGAGACATACCAGGGGGCTGCAGTAATGGTTCTCAGTACCCTATTTTGATACCGTTGTATTTTCTGTAAATTCGATGTTTTTGCGCAGCCCCACAGCTGTATACCGTACAGCCAGATCGGTTTTAGAGCTATTTTATATAATAGAGTTTTATTGTCTAACGATAAGCCCGATCTCTTAGCCAACAACCACGACATGGTTCTAGTTTTAAACCTCAAATGCTCCATTTTTTTTTGAATGTGAGTACCCCAGGTCAGCCTAGCGTCCAAGTGCATGCCTAAATATTTTACGTTATTGGCATGTGGTATTACGACGTTATTTATTTTGATTGGCAGGCGTTCAATTTTTCGATTTGTGAATGAAATATGCGTCGACTTACTTTCATTGACTACTATGCGCCATCGTTTTAGCCAAGTTTCCACATGCCGAAGTGACTCCTGCAGTTTTTCTGTGGCTGTGTTTTCACACTTATCAACGGCCAGGATGGCTGCGTCATCCGCGTACAAAGCTACTTCTGTATTATCCAGCATCGGGAAGTCGGTCGTGTAGATCAGGTACAATATTGGACCCAGAACGCTCCCCTGTGGAACCCCGGCTCTTACCGGAAAAATATCTGAGTATTCATCGGTTATTTTCACTCGAAAATATCTTTCTTGTATATATGATTTAAATAGTAGATAGAAGGAGTGAGGAAGCAGAAGTTTAATTTTATACAATAATCCTTGATGCCATACCCTATCGAAAGCCTGCTGGACATCCAGAAACGCGGCCGTACAAATATTCTTGTTTTCCAAGCTGTTTTCAATAATCTTTGTTAATCTGTGAACCTGTTCTATAGTGTTATGGTTCTTACGAAAGCCAAATTGAAAATCGGGAATAATTGTATTGTTAGATAATATTGGAAACAACCGTTTTAAAATTAATTTTTCCAGTATCTTTGAGAGGACAGGAAGCAACGAGATGGGTCTATATGATGAGACCACCTCAGACGGTTTTCCAGGCTTCGGTATAACAATTATCTGTGAGAACTTCCAAGCTAGTGGGAAATATTGATTGCGAAGAACAGCGTTATATATTTGTGTTATAAATACAATACTTTTGCGTGGTAACTCATTTAAAAGCTCTGCTGTGATTAAGTCAAATCCGGGGGGCACTTTTTCCGTTTCATATTTTTGAAGAGTTGCTGTATCTCACCTGGGGGCAACCGGTGTTATAGGTAAACTCATTTGCAGCGGTTTATCCAGGTATTCGAGGATATCTGTGTGGTCAGCAGCTTGAGGATTTGGTGTAAATACATCGTAAAGATAATTGGCAAAAAGCGCCGCTTTATCGAAGTTAGTACGAGCCCAGCAGCTACTGTCGGGTTTTTGTATTGGTGGAATACACATAGTTGTCCGTTTAAAACGTCTGCTTTGCACAGTGAGTAATCATCGTTTTTGGTCGGCGAAAAACTCGACAGAAATGTTGCAAGCGTTTCGTTTTTATTTTCATGCAGTACTTTACGCAGCTGCTTGGTTTTTCTATTTAGTTGCCTTTTAATAGCCGGATTTCTCGTCGTATTGCCCAGGTTTTTCGTAATTTCCTCTTTTCAAGTGCTGATTAGAAAAATCGTTTGCTCTCGATCGAACTACTGCTATTGTTTAGTTTCATTTATAACAAATGGACAAAGGGAATTAATAATTAGCTTTGACAAGTTGAAAGTAAGCGCCAACACAATATGCACGAAGAAGATAAATTGAAATAGAAACACACATAATTCCGGGAAAATATTTTAATCATTTGCTGGACTAACTCTATTTCGCGCTAAGAATACTTTTTTTCAAAAAATAGAAAACGATAAAAAAAATGAACGATCTAAATAAAACAAAAAAGAACGGTTCTTCTAAACCGACCACCGCGCTTTAAGAATTAACAGCGTTAATATTAACACGGAATTCTTTGGGGTTTATCTCTTGTGTGAGAAAAGTTTACTCGTGTTATGTTCAATTGTCCGTTGAAGAGATCGAGGATATCATTTAATTACTCTCTGTAATCTGCTTTTATTTATATTTCTAATATTTTATTTTATTTTGTCGGTTTCGTTGTTATCATTTTCATTTCCCGCTTCATGGTTATTTAATTTTCAATTTCAATTGCTAATTGGTGAAAAATTCGATTAACAAGAAACCAAAGTAAAATATATACATATATATATATATATATATATATATACAGGGTGGTCCAAAAGTCATTGCACATCACAAAATTGATTACTGTTCAAGAATCGCTTATTAGAAAAGAATAGAATAAACGTTACAAGTTTTTAAAAAAGTCCTAATGACCGTTTTCACAAATTTTTTTTATTACTTATCAGTATAACGTGTATATACTATGTTTTTCATAGACGCGCTAGTTTATTACACGCCTCTTCAAAAATTATGCAATGACTTTTGGACCACCCTGTATATTACATCTATCCTCGGGGCGTAAATTTACGAATAGATAACACTGATGATACAGTTTTAATTAAACAAATTAGTAAAATACCCCATCACATACTAAACGGAAAAACAACTTAGTGTGTGTGGAAAAAAGGAAGTAGGGAAATGTCTGAATTTAGGTGTTAAAACCCAAGATACGTTTCGAATCATTCTATAATTTTCTTTTATTGTTCTCTTTTTATTTATTTGTTCTCGTCCTTTCTTGTTGCTTCCCCCCGTAATTTATCTTTAAAAAAATATATTTTTTCGCAGAACATTACTAATTCACTATTTAGTTTCTATATTTTGTGTATAGAAATATTAAAAAAATGAATTATAAAAAATTATTTTACTTGCGATTATGCTTTAATTCAGTATTACATACGTTACGAAGATACTCCCTGCGACTTCATCTTCTTCGCTGAAATACGCTTGAGAGCCAACTGAGATTTATAAAAGTCACGTGGCTATAATTATCTATTTTTTACCCCTTCTAGATCATTCCATTTTCTTCATACCATTCCCATATTCTGAAAACTGTCCATCTCTACTCATTGGCCTGTTTTTCAAGCTGTAAGTATGAACTATGTTTACGTTTTTTAGATTAATACATTTATATAGATTATTTATCATTCTCCAACGTAAAACGATCTTCGCATTCAGCTGAAGATGGTCAGTATTTCTATAAACTTGTGTAATAACAAAAAAATTCGCTCACTAAAATAGCCATCATTTTGAAAATACATAAAATCACCCAACCGACAAATAATAGTTCTCACCCCTTTGCCTTACGCGCATAGAACACGCTCCATTATAAATCGGTTGCCAGTTGGTTACACGATAATAATAATTACATACCTTAGAATCTCAACGTGTTCTCCAGCCACTTATCGGTTTTGTTCTGGGTCTTCCAACCTAACTCTGGCGAGCATTTTATAAAAATTAATTTATTACCACAACATAATAAACGCAGTCTGGCTAGACGAGGATTTAAAATTTGAGCGTAAGAGTCATATTTTCAACTATTTTACTTAAATTTTCATATTTAATTTATATTGATTATGGTAATCACTTTATTTAAAATATTCACCACAGATAACATTTTATTTAAACTTCTAAGTTTAATTTATATTTATTACGAAACTATATTATTTAAAACATTCACCGCAATAAATATTTTATTCAAACTTTTTCTTTATTTTATCGAGTGTATTTTTATCTTTTCATTTCCCACACTCTATTGACAAAAAATCCCCATAGCTCGGCTAAATCATACCTGAAATTTATAAATTGCGCACTAAAATCTTCCACAAGAATCATCTATATACACCGGTGAAAACTAGAACAAAATCAGTCGGATAGTTCATAAAATTGACAGGCACGAACAGATAGACAACAGACAAATTTTCGACTTTCATTCATATATATACATATATATATATATATATATATCTTTTGAGCTAGTACTAAACCGTTTGGTCAAAGAAAAAAGTTGAATCCCATGCTAGCTTTCCTGTTGCATTATTGATTAGGTGGCCGTATTCCGTTCAAACTAAAGCAACTTATCGAAAATATAGAAAATTATCGATAAGTCGACATTCCCAAATAACGGGCCGAATTAAAATTAAACATTAAAATTCATGGATAAATTGAATTTTTTTTAATATCCTTCAGCCTTTCTTTTTTTATATTTTTCCTAAAACTAACTGAAATAGTAGGTCAGGCCGCAGCTATCTGCCCGTCCATTTTATATTCCAACAGAAAATGAAGAGGCAAAAAGAGATGACAATTTTTTTTCTTTTACGAATGTAATAAATCGCGTGTTTTTGGTCTTTTTACGTCTTCAAGGTAGGTCCCGCAGTGAGAAGCAACAAGAGTAAGTTCCATATGAATTTTAGTTTCTCATTAATAATAGAATTATCGCTATCTCCTTTTTTGCAATCTCGAATTATTTACTCTAAAAGATTTCCAAATATTTTTAACTAAACTAATCGAATAACACAGCAGCCAGATAGAAACTGGGAAAACAAAAGGGCACAAAGAATTTGTCGACATTTATAGTCCCGAAGGTGTTTTCCTTTTTTTTTTTTTTTTTTTTTTTTTTGGACGTAAGTTCACGCGGCAAAGGAAAAAAAACTAAGTATATAAATATGTTTTAAAAATTAATTGTTACACTTTCTTGTCAACGTAAAATTAAAATTTTATATCTTTCTTTTAAATATAACGTCAATATGAAATTTTCGTTTTTTTCTCCTTTTTAAATCGCGGGAACTGATTTTTTTTTCTAACGCTTTGTATTCCTTTTTTTTTCTTAAAGTTTGAAAAGTTTATTGAACAGTTTTCTTTTTAATAAAAAAATTAATTTCCCCAAAAAACCTGATAATAGCGTCTGAAATACGAACTCAACGGTATTTTTGGACCAGTTTTAAGCGATTCCTATTTTAAACCGCCTACTCTAATACTCCTACGTTTTCATCGCGTAAACTTATTCGAAAGTCGAAGACAGCCGCCTGTTTTACGTTGCTGCTATTATATTTCGTGAAATAGAAGAAATATTACACGCTGAACATTGGTCATTACGGACTACGCGAAAGATGCTGAAAGTGATAAAGTCGGGCAAAGAAAATTAAGAATGTAAAAATTAAGTAAATCAATGCAGTGAAACTACAGTTGATCGTTTTTCAAGTGGTCGAAGGAGAAAATAAAAACAATCAATGGCGGAAAACTATATTGAGTTGAGTAAATATACCAATTTGTAAAATAAACTTTTTCCCTCGTTTTTTTTTGTAACACATGTGTAAAATTAGTGGCGGATCACGGGAAGGGAAATAGGGGACACTCCCCCTCCCAGAACCAAAGCCTCTATGAAAAAAATTATTATAACAGCGGAACTTAATTTATACTATAGAAGATTTGTATGAATTTTACCTATACAGTGTACCTCCAACGTTAGCTATCTGTGTTGATGATAAACAGGTAAATATAACGCACTGCGTTGCATATGAACTAGTACACACTATGTCAGAATAGAAAACAATACATTCAAACTCCTCGCGGTGAACGTTATCTGGGGAGAACATAATTTTGTTTTTCAGTGTCCTGGCCGTCGGAAAGTTACATCGGATTAGATTACTTATTTTTCAACGGTAGACTATCCCCTTCACAATGAACAGTGGCGGATCTACAGGGCCCCCCATCCCACCCAGATAACCAAAGCTTCTATGAAAAAATTTGTTATAACAGAAACACTTAATTTATACTATAGAAGATTTGTATGAATTTTACCTACGGATTTTACTAATTAATATTTAATACTATTTTCTAGTAAAACTATTAATGTTCCTTTTTTATTCTATTTTAAATGTCGTCGATCTTTTGCTGTTTTTATTTATTTTTAATTTTTATTTTGTAATTTTAATTAAAAATAGTAGTTCAATGAGAAATATATATATATATATTTAAACTTGCTCACGAACAAAGAGAATTCGGATTACTAACAAAAATAAAAAAAAAGAAGTAAAGTGTCTAATAAAAATACTATCTTTCTTACTATTTCTAAACTACCATATTTAAGGTATAAAATTTTATAATTTCGTTTTATTTTTCACCCCTAAATATAAGACAAAAGTTAAATTAAAAAAATTGTAATAATTACGTATTTTTAAAACGTTTTTTACAGATTTCTATATATTTGATTTTCTTTATGAAACAGGGGGGTATTTCTTAAATCTACTGCCTACCGTTGATGATTTTACGTAATTATATAATTTCCCCTTCCCAAAATGTTCTTCTAATTACCCCCCAAAAATGTCCTTCTGGATCCGCCCCTGATGACATATATATATATTGTTTCCTGTTTACGTTAACCAAAAATATTAAGAAAAATACAAAACTATTCTCACAATCTATGCTATCCTATATTTTTGACATAAAAAAGAGAGATTTAGAACTATCCTTTTAAGGTTCAATATTATTTTCTATCTTCGCGATATTTCATATTTTTTTTTAGTCTAAATTCTGCACGCAATTCAACAGCTGTTGCCAACTATTGAAATATTACACGGTTTGCCGCAACATAACTCTGAAAGCACCACGCTGATTATTTTATATTTGTAGGGTAAAAAAAAACAAAAAAACAATATACAATTAGGGGAATGAAATTTCCCGGCTCGTTTTACTATTGCGACTAATTCCGGAAATAGTATTAAACTATTACTCGAACACAGTAGATGCAGGCTATCATATATACAAGTTGATCCTTCGGACCTCGACATGAGTATGATGACTCTTGGAACTCTGAATAATGGCTTTTCTATAATACTTATAGGAAAATAAATTTTAATTGATTTCGTGATTAATTGTTACAAAAAAGTTCCACGTATCCACATTTGCGCAAACGCTCCGACGTGGTTTTAGAGCGTTTTTTGCAACAGCCATTGCATTTCGTTTATCAAAAAGCATAAAGATAAATATCTTGTAAACATAAAGCATTAACAGATTTCGAAGCAACATTTCCTTTTCATTCCGGAGTATGACATGGTCATTAACATATATATATATATATAATATATTTACTAGGGGCTTTGCCTCTGAGTCCTATGCGCCGCTTAGATCTCCAACCTCGCCGTTTACAAATACAGGTTACTAAATTTCTGAAATACACATTTTCTTTCAGTAAATGATATTTCCCATGATACTTCTGCCTATTAAAGACGCTTTTTACCGTCGGTTAACGTAACGTAAAAACGCATCGTAACTTGTATACAGGACGAGGCGAAGAAGGCGGTATTAATAATATATAAGCTCAGTTTTTCAGGTCATGCGAAAGGGAAAATCGTTAACCCATCTGATACTAGCTTTGCGATGAAAGAGTTGATTTTAGTACTCTGCGTCTCCCATACAAAATAAAAAAACAAATAATTTTATTAATTTTAAACAGTATTTTTTGTTTTGCTTTTACTTTAAATTATCAAAAAAATCTTCAAAAATTATAAAAAATCTAAAAGAAAAGTAAACGTTTTGTAAACATAACGCCAATAACAGGACTAAAAACACTTAATTACCCTCAACGCAAGAATATCCTGATTCCCGCTGCATATAGGAAGAAATTCGGCGACTTTAACTGAAACATGCATCTACCGCGCGTTTCAAATTTCTCTTGTTCTCTTAATTCACAGAAAATTCTATTTTTAAACGAATTAGCGTGATGAATAAATAATCAAATTGTCTGAAAAAGTAAATAAAAAAATAAAATAATATTACATTAAAACAATACGTTTATGCATGCCGAAAGAGAAGGAAAAATTTATTTTGAGCTACTGATACGACCATAACATTCAGATCAAGCCTTGAAGATTGCGCCGACGACGTGCATAAACGAATGCAGCGTACAAATTAGAGAGATTCTTGAAGAAATTTAGCTCTTCGCATTGGAGTATGACTTTGAATACTTGTCGGACACACTTTTAATAGCGTTTGCGCAGAACGCAATAAAGGGAAACTGCCGAGAATCGGAAAAGAGCGCGCATACAATTCCACCTTAGCCATAACGAGAAATTTCATAGGCATCTTGTTATTTTGCGGAACAGATGTAACAATAATAACTACATACAACTGGAGCTTCAAAAAAAAACAAACGCTATGACTTTTTTTTCTTTTTTTTGCGAGTAATGTATTCATTAGAGTTGCACTTATACGGTGAACTTTAAAGTAGAAATCCGATTTAAAGCCACTGAAATTTCATTTACACAATGCATACATTGATTTCTATACATTTAATAATCTTAATAATCTTAATAATAATATCGAGATAAAATAAAATTAAATGAATATCTCTCTATTAACTGATTAGATACGAGCTCCAAAAACCAACCCTCTCCGATCAACCGGTACTAGACTGGCCTGTCCGCGTATGCTCCAGGAGGGAAATAAGCCGATTTCGGGTTGTTCGGTGTGAGCATCAGGTGAATAAAAATAAAAGAAGCTAATGTCTTCCAGGTTCGCGAATTTTTTATTTACCGGTATTTATAACGCCTTTTTTTTTCGGTTCTTGGTCATATATCTGAACTTTGAAACGACTTCATAAAACAGTAACGTTATATTGCACTAAGAATAGTAAGGTGGATCTGATTTCTGTAGAATGCGTCTATAGTTTCTTTGGTACACATAGAATATTATGCTTTTCTATTTTTACTAATTATTTCTTCGGTAGCTAGAGCTTTCTGAATACCGCAAAATTTATCGCTTGCAAATTCTTTCGTATCGCAGTCTGAGATACAATATCCCTGTAATTAGATCCTTACAACATATTGTGCACAGTATTAGCAAAATTCCGTATAATACACAATTTTCGGTTCCTAACTATGTACGAATATAGCAGCCTATGTTTTTCACCAAGTTAACACGCTTTCTGTTGTGGCCTAATACTAATTAAATTTAAATATTAATTCAATGAAAGATTGCAGAAATATGTATCTATGCCAGGGGCGAATCCAGAAGGACATTTGGGGGAGGGGATTATATAATTACTTGAAATGTTCTACGGTAGGCAGTAGATTCGAGAAATACCCCTCTTATTGCATAAGGAAAATCTAATATATAGAAATTCATAAAAATGTGTTTTAAAAATACATAATTATTAGAATTTTTAATTTAACTTTTGTCTTATATTTAGGGCTGAAATATAAAACGAAATTATAAAATTTTATACCTTAAATATGGTAATTTAGAAATAGTAAGAAAGATAGTATTTTTATTAGACACTTTACTTCTTTTTTATTTTTCTTAGTAATCCGAATTCTCTTTGTTCGTGAGCAATTATATATGTATATACGGAATCCCCTAAAAAAACAAACTCATCTATTTCGTATATTTCAAAAAGACTTTGACTCTTTGAAAATGTCGGCAGTTCTAAGGGGCGCAATGAAACTAAACACATCCACAGAGGGAATGTAACAAAAGTACCGGCATATTTATGGCAAAGCGTCAGCAGGACGTGCGATTAAATGAGAAACGGAGAAACCTGGTATACATTATAACAGTGTTGCCTATCCGAAGCACCAAGACGACCACGTTCTTGCTGTTGCATAAATGAAGTGCTCGTAACAATATTTCAGATGGAAGACCGTTATTAGCAAGACTGCATTTGAAACACAATCGGAAATGTTTGATTTATAATATTTGTGCATTTGACGGTATGCGTGTTTAATTATTGCTGACTGTTTTTACTAATTTTTCGACTCGCAGCCACTGATTTTCGAGCTAAGGATCAGTCCGATCGTCCATCGCAACCGTAATGTTCTCCTTACGCTGCTGGTAGTACTCAGAATGGGAAATATTTTAACTTTTCCCCATCACCTTTTCAAATAAATAGCGTTATGCTGTTTTAGCTTTTTTTGATGTGCAATGAAAATCGAAAAAAAAAAGAGGTTATGGAAAACTGTTACTCTGTAGCAAATTCGAAATAAAGAAGATACGACCTAGTTAATTGAAACAACTTCTCTACGGCATTGCGGAAGAACTGGTAGGCGTTGTTAGCATTGAGGTCGTTTTTGCGTTTTTATAATATAAAAATAAAGAAAGGAACATAAGAACCGATAGACATAGTTCAGCAGCAACGCGAGAGTACATTGAAAAATTTAGAACGGCACTGCTAGGGCGATAGCGCATTTATTGCACTGGCCGATGATTTATCGGAAACAAGTTCAGTCAAGCGTGATATTTCATGCGCTGAGGATTTCCCGTATGTTTAACAATAACCGCAATATTTATGCTTACATGATACTAATTTCATAAAAAGGATTCCGTTTTTTCCGACTGCAAAGAGGCAGAGGCAAGTAATTTTTCGCGAGTTTTTCAAATTATCGGCAACTTCAAAAGTTTCGTTAAGAAAATGAAATACCGTTTCCTTCCCGACAAACAGCAATCTTCCCAACAATAATATATCACATTCTAGCAAAAAAAAAATGTTTTTTTCCAAATTTTTGAGCTTTCGGCGCCCCGAGAGCCAAATTTTTGAAAACTCGGCTGTTCCGAACTAGGGAGAAATATACGGGGATGCGCACATATTTTTAACTTTGTTCGAAATTTTTAGTTATAATACTCATGGCGGTAAGAGGGGAAACATAAATTTCCGCGTTTTTTTGAACTTTTCGTCAATTTCGAAAATTTAGTTAATGAAATGAAATAATAGCGAATTTTCCCACGATATATCGCATGATTGGGGAAAAACTCCTTTTTTTTCGAAACTTTTGAGCTTTCAATGTCTCAAGAGTCTGAATATAAAGTCGTAAGCTTGGCTATATTTTTCCTATGAAGCGGTCCTTTATGCATATGTTTCAGATACATTTTGGTTTCCCCAACGTTTTTACTCGGGCTTTCTTTTCTTTTCTTTTTTTTTTGCCCAAAATTGGCGGGGGGGGGGGTAAATAATTTTTTAGCCGTAATTTTTTGATTTTGTGAAAGAGCTTCTACATTGTGTTTAATTTTTTGTATTTCACTTCTAAACGGTTGTCTGGTGAACAAACAGAATCAAACCAACGGAGCAGATGGCGGTAAATGATGCGAATATCATTTCGTTCGAGTCAAATAGTGCAGAACGATTAGACGCACGAGTGCTATTGCTTTAGCCGATTTCAGAGTAAGATTCATTCGGCAGGATTAAATTCGTTATAAGTATAAATTCGGGAACTGCCTCTACACATATCTAAAGGCAGATGTTAACAGTCAGCTATGGCGTGACAGTACTAGCGAAGGTAAACCACCCAAATTTACTTTACTAATTAACTCGTCGTGCATGGATTCTACGTCAGCGAGATTACGTGCAGATTTAACAAGTTTTGTATAATATACGGAAAAAACCGACCTGCAACATCTGGCGCGGGAACAGACCCGTTCTATTGCCTTCGACTGCGCACTACAGAAATAGAACGAAATTTGGATAAATACTTTAACAGATAATAAATTGCCTAGTGTCAAAAACAGCACATATCCCTTTTCAAAACGACGTACAATTATGATAGAGTGCATACTTGGCTCAGAATCGGGCATACGCCGTTGACGCGCGATCATATATATCTTCGATAATGTGGAACCCCAAATCTGCGAAATGTGTGGCGAACCCATGACACGTGTAACACCTTTTAATCAACTGCCAAAAACTCGATGATTTGATGCTGACAGATGATTTAAAGAATTTTCTCCGGGACTATGAATTAATTACGCCTAATCTATCTATTCACAGTAGGACTGTTTTTTTTTCAGAGAAACTACTAACACTATCTCTTCAAAACTATTTAGGTGACGTAGTACTGTTTCGACACCGCACATGATCTTTTATTGGCTGGTAGTGCGATTTTTTCTCGGTGAAAAATGGTTTCGCGTAATCGCCTTCTAAATCTGTAGACACTGTTTTCGAAATGGAGCAAAGAGCAGTTATTAAATTTTATTTCAATCTTGGTAAAACCGCTACTGAAACGTTCGCGGATATGAAACGAGTATATGGTGATGATTGTTTATCACGTTCGAAGGTGTTAGAGTGGTTTAAGCGTTTTAAAGATGGCCGGCAGTCTCTCGAAGACGATCCAAGGGCCCCCGTCCGTCAACGAGCTCAACCAATGAAAACGTCGACCGAATTTGGGCCTTACTCACGGACAACCGTCACCTACCAATTCCGTATAATAGCAGACAAGTTGAATATTGGTAAAACAGTCGTCCACGAACTTATTCGAAACGCTTCTTTGGGCAAGCGCAAGCCATGTACGGGCTTTGTTCCTTATTCTCTGACGCCTGAGCAGAAAGAATAGCGCTCCAACTTATGCGTAATCTCGTTGAAATGGTTCAACAAAACCCTTCTGTATTCAATAAAATCATCACTGGAATGAAACATGGATGTTTCAGTATGACCGGGGCCACAAAAGGTCAGTCGAGTGCCCGGTTGGGCGAAAGTTCGCCTCGTAGAATCGAATACCAAGACAATACTGATCACTTTCTACGACTCTCAAGGCATGGTACACAAAGAATTTTTGCCTCCAGGTGCCACGGTGAATGGAGCCTACTATTTAGGAGTTATGCATCGACTTTGCAAATGAATCCAACGCGTACGGCCCGAGCTGTGGGAACCAAAAGATTTTTTCCTTCTGCACGACAATGCGCGCCCGCTCACACGGTAGGAGTTGTCACTTAGTTTCTGGCGAAAAAACAGGTCGCCGTGTTGCATCATCCCCCCTATTCTCCAGACCTGAATACGTGTGACTATTTTTTGTTCCCCAAGCTTAAAACCACCTTAAAAGAGACCTGATTTGACGATATTCTAGCTATCCAAGAAGCAGTGACACGCAAATTGAACAGCATCGAAAGCAACGCCTTCTCCAGGAGCTTCCAGGCGCTCCAGGAACGAATTCAGCAATGTATTATGTTGCATGGAGACTATCTTAGAAAATAAAATTGTTTATATTTATTTTTCGATTTTTAATCGCATTAGTCCCGGAACTTTTCGGACGCACTATATATATATATATGCATATATGTATATGCCTTTTAATACAAAATTATTTCAGTATCTACAAATTAATTATAATTACGTAGTCATAGCCGAAAGACAATAAGCTCTGATGTTAAAATAAATTAAAAACAAAAAATTCGTTACATTTACGAGAAAAAAAAAAGTAACGAATTTTTTGCTTTTAATTTATTTTAACATCAGAGCTTATTGTCTTTCGGCTATGACTACGTAATTATAATTAATCACAATATTTGACATGAAAAACATTTTCGACGACAATTTCCATTAATAACGGTTTTAATTAAAGTGTTCTTAAAAATAATATTATTCGAAGATATTGTATATTTTCAAAATAGTCGGCGTGTTAGTTTCCTAAGTTAGTTGTAGATTTCAGCCGATTCTAACATTTTTTTTTTTTTTTGCTCCGACTTTCGTCCCTTAGCCATAAAGCCGCCACGACTTTAACTGAACTGTAACCTACCATTTAACCGTGTCAGTGCACCCAAGATCTGTTGAGGTGCCTTGTTCAGAAAAAAAAAGAAAGCGTATACTATTCAAAGTGAATTAGCTGTTGCAATTGTCTATATCCGTAGTTGTGGAAAACAACTGTTTTTTCCAGATCGTGAGAAAAAAAAAATGTTTATACCGTTCAACTATTCCAGCTGCAGAGAGGACAGAAAATTATCGAAATTGTTAGTAAAATTTTAAAATTTTGATTAATTATCGAAATTGTTAGTAAAATTTTAAAATTTTGATTAATTATCGAAATTGTTAGTAAAATTTTAAAATTTTGATTAATTATTACTATTTTGATTAATTATTACTATTTCTTTCCCGTTACACGATTTTCTTATAACCGCGGACGCGCCAGAATTGCGTAAAGTAAATTATGTGTTCTCCGATACTATGAAATTAAGCTTTTCATAATTCACTTGAGGGCGTATGTAATGACCATCGATAATATTGGGCCCGGTTCATCTCCCCTTGGTATCTTCATCAGAATAAACAGGATGCCTGATTTGTTCAGGAAACCGAAGAAATTAAAATGACTCAACAACTTAAGCGTGAATGAACATATGACCTGCTCTGGCTCTACACACACCTTTGCCAATAGTGACACGAACAATATAGCATTGAAATTGTGTACTGAAACTAATCATTAAACACTATATTTCTTCTCAAAAATGTCCTACGCTGGCCTTAGGCTTATTAACCCACACGGACCACTTTTCGACTTCGCAATTTTGTGGCTATGCTCTGTGGTTATACTGCAGTCGGAGCCAACCACTTTTGAACTACAATTTTGTAATCGTTTGAAGAGCCGCACGTTTCGACTGAAATTTAAAGCTGAGGACAGAAAGTGGTCCGTCTGAGTAGTATTGCGTTTATTCCCATCATTTTGTATGTTAAAGTAGTATTTTGAGGTTCTGCTGTGATCGGAAAGTGGTCCGTCTAAGTTAAGCCTTAATGTTATCAAAATTAAATGTTCAAATATTTCTAATTTAAAAGCGTCATATCCGGTGGAATCGAAAATAAATAAGCGGCCCAACAACCTCCGCATACGGCGATAAATCTCAATTCGATTTTTTTTTTGAAAAATTCACAACCGACCTTTATAAACTGGAGTTTCGCCTGAAAGCAACGTAGAAAGTTATAAATAAAAGCGGAGAAAGAAAGAAAGGCAGAACGCGGCGAGAATGAAAAAAAGAGAGTTGTGAGGATATTAGGGAAAAAACGGGAGAAAGACGGTAAAGTGTTAGTCTCCATTAAGAGCGGAAATGGTCGCTTCTAATTTTTACCCTCTCCATTAAAAAAAAAAACCGGCTGACAGTGGCAGCAGAAACCCCTGGAACTCTCGATGCCCGGAATTCAGAATTAACCGAAAAATACGTAATTCTTACAAGCGGAATTAAACGTAAGAAAGGAAAAAGAGAACGTTTCAGTCGCAATTTATTCCAGTCTGAGTTCCGACGAGTGAAAAAGGTTATTTCCATCCCGTCCGTGGTATCCTGTTAAACTTAAAGTCGCCCTTATAATTAAATCATCTGTTCTTTGGTACACTCTACGTTAATAAAACGATAACGGAAAATTACATCTTAATTTGAAAGCAAGCTCGGCCATCTTATTTTTCCAAGTACTTGTTCTTTGTCGCAACAAAATAAAAAAATTACGGCTTAAATTGGCTGAACTCAAATGCTATAACAGAAAGGAAAATTGGGTCATTGCCCCTTGCTAGTGATCCTAAAGAAAAAAGAGAAAAAAAAAGAAAGAAAAAAGAGAGAGGGAAAAGAGAGAGAAAAGAGAGAGAGAAAGAGATAAAAAAGAGAAATTTTTCACTTTTTATAATTTTTAGATATTTTTACAGCTTCATTGTTTTTTCGAAAGAAAATCATTACTTTTAATAATTAAGTTATTAAAGTCTTAAAATAGCTTATACTATGAGCATTAAATTTTTGGACCAAAAAAAAAAAAAAAAGAAGTAAAGCGTTAAACAGTAATAATGAAGGTATAGTGTTCTGTTGTCGGAAATTAATAAAAAACAAAACGAAGTTCTAAAAATGCATTTTTGTAATTTCGGTTTCGTTTGTTCTTCTTTTTAATTATACGAAAAAATTCTATAAAATCGAAATAACTTAGAACCAGAAACGCGATTGTCGCCTGTAATTTCGCGTTGTTTGTAAGTTACGTGTTACAACAACAGTTCCCCACTTTTTTTCCGGTAAATTAGCAGCGAGCAATGTAAATGAGGAAAAGGTTGAAAATTGCAACAACTGCCAAAAGAGAACTTTTGCGGTTTCGACGCCCGTCGTTCGAGAATGACATCTCGGATACACAAACGGAGCGGATAAATAAAACACGTCGCCGAAGCCATAATCCGGAAGGTAACGCTTCTAGGGTTCAACTTTAAGACAGATTTTTGCTTTAAAATTGCAACACTTCTTGTGTAAAAAAAAAAAAACAAAAAAAACATGCCACTTTTACCGTTATCAAATAAATCATTGACAAGCGAAATAAACAACGAAAGTAAAAACGACGATAAATGAACTTTAATGAACAAAGTGGCTGGTAATGGTGAACGAATAAAAGTAAGTAAATCGTCCGTTTCCTCGAGAATAAGCAAAATTATTTCGTTTACCTGCGATATTTTCGTTCTCATTTGGAAATTATTTCGAAATCGTCGAAGATAAATATCCGCTTGAACTGGGACGAGAGTCGATTTTTTAAAGGAACAAAAAAAAAGAAACCCCTATTATCGAAAGTCAACATGATATTCGGTAGGCTGTATAAGCTAAGAAAATGCGATGTAAAGAGGTTTTTTATCGGTGTCTTAATATTCATTTAGCGATTAATAATCGAAACTGATAAATATTCGATGTTTATTATTATCGCATTCTCAAAATGTATTATTGCTCGTTTTTTTGTATTTCTGAAATTGATACGACGTTGTTTATCGTACGACGTAAACCAAAAGAAAGGCGGGCGATTTAATAAAGAAAAGTGGGGCATGACAATATTTAAAAGTCACGTGTACTTAATGGTTTTTTTCCCCTTTTTGACGGTAGTGCATATACATGTATGATATTCGCCTTATAATACTTAACGGGATAATTAGACGAAAGATTTTTTTTGCACCATTAGTTTTTCCTTACAAAATGCATTAATCTGACCCCGGTCTTTAGGCTGCGTTGAAGTTAGGAGACCAAATTTTTGGGTAGAATCCGCTTTCATTATTCTAAATATGATTGTTGAAAACTTCGGCCAAACCGAAACGAAAGGTCAGTTTTTTCAAATATATATTTTCAGCTAAATTTTGATTTTAAGGGTTTATCACCTTCATCTTTAACATGGAAGGTAAAAATTGCGCGGATTAAGACCCTAAAGGTTTTCAGAATTTTTAACCATTTCGCAGCATTCGTTTCAATGATGCGGTGGATCTTTCGGCTAAAGATATGTCTTTCAGTGGAATTCCCTTCTAATCTTACTAAAGATGGAACAAAGTGGAGTGGGCGATATGCATAATAGTCTTAATTTACCCGTGTTCGTTTGCCATTGTCAGATTCCTTCAATAATTTTTAGGATTCCGTGATAACTTACGGAATCCTAATAAGATGGCACACAAATGACAAACATATCAAATAAAAATCAATAACTCACCAACAGCTTGACTTATAAACTTCAAATTTGGAACATAAATCACAATTAAAATTCTCTTTAAAACGATCTATAACTTGAAGATGATCGATTGCCCTGGGCGTCAAAAAACCCAAAAAACCGTCAAGAATATATACTCGTAATATGGTACATAAAACGACCTCAAAAATCACTTAAAAAATCATAACTCGTCACTAGATAAACTTATAACGGTGAAATTCAAAATATAAACTACAATGCAACAGTACTTTCATAAAATCAAAAAATTACGTTACAAAAGTTATGTAAAGTTGCCCAAAAGTTCAAAAAACCGCAAAAAATGACGTGTCCCCCCCTAGCGCCGCGAGTATTGTAGTTAAAAATTTTGAACGCGGCTAAAAATACGCGCATCCCCGTATATTTCTCTAGTTTGGAACACCCGGCCTTCCAACTTTAAACCTGGACCTTCGCAGCGCCGAAAGCTCGAAATTTTGGAAAAAAATATTTTTTTTCCCCGGCATGTGATATATCGTTGGGAAGATTACTATTTGTCGAGAAGGAAACCGTATTTCATACCCTTAACGAAACTTCCAAAGTTGCCGTAAAGTTCAAAAAAGCGCGAAAAATGACGTGTCTCCCCCCCTAGCGCCGCGAATATTATAGCTAAAAATTTCGAACACGCTTTAAAATATGCGACTTCACGTATATTTCTCCAGTTTTGAACATCGAAATTTCCAGCTTTATAATTAGACTTTCAGAGCGCCAAAAGCTTGAATTTTTCAAAAAAAAAAAAATTTTTTTCCGGGCTTGCGATATATCATTAGAAAGGTCGCTAATTGTCGGGATCGAACCCGTATTTCATTTTCTTAACAAAACTTTCAAAACTGCTGAAAAGTTCAAAAAAGCGCGAGCTCTAATTTGTAGCCCCCTCTTGCGACGTGAGTATTATAGCTATACATTTGAAACAAGATATAAAATATGCGAATCCACGTATATTTCTCTGGTTTGAAACATCCGAGTCTCCAGCTTTAGAATGAGACCCCCGAGGCGCTGAAAGCTCAAAATTTTGGAAAAAAATATTTTTTTCTCCAAGAATGTGATATATTGTTGGAAAGACCGCTATTTCTATTTGTCCGGAATGAAACAGTATTTCATTTCCTTAACGAAACTTCCAAAGTTGCCCTAAAGTTCAAAAAAGCGCGAAAAATGACATGTCTTCCCGCTTAGCGATGCGAATATTAAAGCTGAAAATTTTAAACGCGGTTAAAAAAATGCGCATCCCCGTATACTTCTCTAGTTTGGATCATCCGGATTTTCAACTTTAAAACTGGACCTTCAACGCACCGAAAGCTCGAAATTTTGGAAAAAATATTTTTTTTCCCCGGGCATGTGATATATCGTTGGAAAGATCGCTATTTGTCGGGGACGAAACCGTATTTTATTTCTTTAACGAAACTTCCAAAGTTGCCGTAAAGTTCAAAAAAGCGCGAAAAATGAAGTGTTCCCCCTGTAGCGGCGCGAGTATTACGGCTGAAAATTTTAAACGCGGTTTAAAATTCGCGCATCCCCGTATATTTCTTTAGTTTGGAACATCCGGATTTGCAACTTGAAAACTGGACCTTCGGGGCACCGAAAGCTCGAAATTTTGAAAAAAATATTTTTTTTCCCGGGCATGTGATATATTGTTGGAAAGATCGCTATTTGTCGGGAACGAAACCGTATTTCGTTTTCTTATCCAAACTTTCGAATTTGCCGAAAAGTTCAAAAGCCCGAAAACTAATATGTAGCAGCCCCTGTTTGGATCGAGAATATTATAGCTATAAATTTTGAATAGAGTTGAAAATATGCTCATTCTGGCATGTTTGCGTAGTTTATTTAAAATGTTGTGTATATATCTAAATAAATTTTATTTAAAAATCGTAATCTAATAAATAGTGACAAACGAGGAAGTTGGTTTAAGTAATAGTATTCAAATATAACTATATAGAAGTTCGGAAAACAAACAAGTACAATTACAAATTTTTAAATATTTATTGATAATTAATCCTTCCAAAAATCTAGTACTAAATAGCGTTTATTTATTAGAATTTATTTTTTTTTGCAGTACAATATGATGACATTGCGTCATGTGTGAAAAAGAACTGGACTAAAAACATCTGTTTTGGAATTATTGTTGTTTTGAATTTAGTATTATGTAAATAAAAATTATGGTTATCTTTAACTTAACATACGGAATCCTCAGCGCATGAAACCTCATGCTTGACTGAACTTGTTCATAATTGAATTCGTTCCTTTGTTACTGTTATCTCCAGACTGCGTATGAACCACTCTAGAGAGTTGGACTTAAATTCTTCGTAATTGTGGAAGGCAGCGGCAACCCACCACGTATAATATGCGCGCTAGGTCGGTACACAGCAGACACACACGGGCTGCATTTATATATCGATAAATCAAACGATTACTAATCAGTTCCGAGTGTAATCTTGAGCGTGTACACCTGCGTTGCGTATAGCGATTACCAAGAACGCTACCTGTTCTGTACAGCTAGATTGTACAGATCGGTAGTCTCAACGTTCGTAATCGAGCTAACGAACGAACGAATTCTAGTAGTGCTCCATTTGTTTTCATCGCTTTATTAGCAATTTTAGGATAAATTTAAAAATTTTTTAACTATGGGAGATTTAGTCGTAGCAGAAAAAACTTATACAAAGAACTACTACTCCAAAAGTATGTCTCATTGTACATACTTCCTGTTTAATTGTGGCGATCGCATCATTTTTCTTTTCTTTTTTAATGTAGTTATAATATAGTTTTGTTTTTTTTTGTTTTCAAAAAACTTTATTTTATATTACGAATTGTAATTTTGTATTTTTAAATTAACAACCGTATGTTCACTTATACACATGTATTATATATATATATATATATATATATATATATATATTAATTACTACGTAATTCAGACTACCCCCTTAGAAAAAACGTCACAATTTTATGTAACGAAAAGATGTTCTAATTTTTAACCGACTTCAAAAAAGGAGGAGGTATTCAATTCGACTGTATTTTTTTTTTTTTTTTTTATTTTATTATTTTTTTTTTATGTGTGTTACCACAGAACTTTCTTCTAGATGAACCGATTTTGATGATTCTTCTTTTATTTGAAAGGTGGCGTTTGTCATGTGGTCCCATTTAAATTTGATCAAGGTCCGACCGATAGTTTTTGAGTTATCCTTAATAATGCGGGAGATTGAAGCTTTTTGGATGCTTTTCATCCATGATTGTTTTCACCGTCGGATTAGATTTATTGACTTAAAATACTATAAATTTGCCAAATTACCATGGAAATGTAGCTTTTGGTGTTTTTACCGTGGAAATAAATGTTTTAATTTAATTGAATAAAAATGCACTAAAAAGTAAAAAATAAAATGCTTTTTTACAAAAAATAAATACCGACTTCAAGGTTTATTATAAAAATTTAAAAATGCACTAAAAAGTAAAAAATAATTACTCCCGATAAAATATATATATCAGAGTGATATAACTTAAGGTGATATCGTAATTCTTATACAACATTAACTTTTTGGAGTTGGAATTAAATTCATGTTAGGAACAATTTAATCAACATTTAATGCAGTTTTTAATTATTCGTTTAATATGAATTTGATGCCAACTCCAAAAAATTAATGTTGTATAAGAATTACGATATCACCTTAAGTTATATCACTCTGATATATATATTTTATCGGGAGTAATTATTTTTTACTTTTTAGTGCATTTTTAAATTTTTATAATAAACCTTGAAGTCGGTATTTATTTTTTGTAAAAAAGCATTTTTATGTAATGAAAGTTAAATGTTAGGATAGGATTTTTGTGATTACATTGTTATATTCATATGGACCGATTTAGAATTACGTTGTAAATTTTGATCATTTTATACAAAGTGTAGAAGAGAAAGAGACAGTAATTTATGCAAGGGGAGTCAAAGTGCACTGCCCCTTGCAAGGTCAAAATGACCGATATATATATATTGATACAGATTGCGTGATTTTTAGAATTTAAATTTTTGTCCCTGTTCCGGATGCCATTTGATACGACTTTTGTGTCTTTGAGGTCCCTTTTACGGGCGCTATTTGATACAAATTGCTACTTCGAGTCCCTCTTTCGGAGCGTCTTTTGATACAGATGGCGTGATTTCAGAATTTAAATTTTTGTTCCTGTTCCGGATGCCATTTGATACGAACAACGTTTCTTCCCTGTTACAGGTTCACTTGATACGGTTTATGTTGATGAGAGAGAGAAATGATTTTTCTTTTTATTATACGAGCATTAGGCTTTTATTTTATCGAATGTAAATTTAAAATAGAAAATAGAAGTAAAATAAAAAAAAAATAAACAACAATACGTTTTCGATCCCGCCCCAAAGCGGCGGGATTCTCTCCGCTAGAGATATCACGAAGTCGATACCACGTGTTTAATAAGCAAAACTTTTACTAAGAAATAAACTTATAATTGACGGAAAAGTTCACAAAAAACTGACAGGACGGCGATCCTGATACATGTACTCGGCCACGATAGAAAAAAAAATAACAGAAAATTTCACTTTTTGACAAAATTAACAAAAAAAATATAAATTAAGCGGCATGGCGCGTAATCATTTCGATACACGTGCGACAGCGACCAGATATATCACGAACACCGAACGATCGACGATTAACTCTAACTAAAACTAAAAAACGGTAACCAAAGGCTACGCAGAACTGTGTTCTTACAGAAACTTCTGCGTAGATCCCCCCACTAACTACCCTGCCTGACTTTTGGCGGAATACATTTGAAATCTCTGCTTTGGCTCAAGGTCATTCGGCACACAGTACGGATGCGCGCTTTCGCCGCAAGCACATGTCACTGCCTAAGTCCTCGACCACTACTACTACACAGACACTAGTGTAGTGTATCGTCCCGGTGCAACTGATCGAACGAACAGGCACGGGATTTCCATTTTGGCCGAGTAAGCATACTTGACAAGGCAAAGCGACGGCTAAAAAGAACGATGTCCGATAGATCGTGAATTAATGACGTTTCGGGGAGTATTTTTATAACTCGGACATCGTCAAAATATAGCGCTGCAAATACCGAATCCGTATCAATATATATATATATATATATATATATATATATATATATATATATCGTAAGGTTGGCTAGAGGAACATAAAAAAATAAATAAAATAGCAGCTAGCGTTATTTACAATTCTGCATTGTTACCAACCGCTTTCTCGTCAGTGCTTCAAATTTTCGCTTGTACAATAAATTACATTTATAAAAGAATCCGTAATAAATTACAAAAATCGGCATAAACGATTAGTAGAATAAATCACGTAGTCATAAATATGCATCCAAAATCGACCAATAAAGCAGGTTTTGTATCTGGCATATTTGTGTAACCGGCCTGTATGAGGAAATATCAGAACATATACTATAATACAAATGAAAATGCCCATAATTATATTAAATATATGTATATTATACAGGAATTTTATTTTACAAAAAAATAATTGATGTTTTTTTAAACGAATGTTAAGATTTTTTTCTTAAATTATAAACACATCCAAGATGATGAGAAAAGATGAAAAATTCAAATTTTAATTTTTGTTTTTGCTTAATAGAGTGTTCTTTACGTTTATCTGATTTCCAGTTTTTATTCCAGACACTCTGGCTCTTATAAGACTGTTTAGTATAAGCCCCGTACGTGTCGTCTATAACAAGGTAACTTGATCAATCATTAATTTCTAATAAAACCCACACCAGTTTTTTTTTCCAGCTTAACCATTACTCTAAGTTTACATTATTTTTTTTTTTTTTTTTAAATTTCAAATACTAATACCTTCTTTTTTCCTCTATGTTAAATTTTGTAATGCAAAATAACCTTCAAATAATATCGGAGTGCAAAAATTAGTGAAATTATTACGAAAAAGTCTACGTATTTTATCTCACGTTGCTTTCAAAATTTAATACATATATTTATATATATTTATACATAAACCTGGGAAAGTAAAGGTGGCCGAGAGAAAGGAACTGGCCCTCCTACTCTCATTAGTGTAGTATGGGCTTAGTACCATTATGAGAAGCTTAACTTCACAATCCATGATACCTTATCAAGGGTATGGAACTTTCTTTACTTACATACATATATATATATATATTGCAGTCGATTAAGCTATTGTTGCCTAAATGAAATTGTCACAATTTTCTTTCAGCCCTCTCTGGTGTAATTTTTACTTAATTTCTACGGTTAACCGTAAAACCGTAATGTTTCCATTTCTATTTCTAATTCATCGTTTACTTCACTTTGTTTTCAAGATTGCTTAACAAGTTAATTACTGGTTCTCTCGTTCGTTTTCTTCAACAGCTAAATTTAGTTTCACTAAATATTTTGCGCGTTCAGAATTTTCTTTTTTATTTCTTTTCTAGTCGCTCTAGTGCCCGTCTTAAACTGCTTCCGAGACGATTTCACCACTTTAATTACTTTTTTTAATCTCTTAATTTTTCATTTGATTTTAAAAATTCTCTTATAATAAACTGGATCTTTCGATTTCACTATCAACTGACTTGCTTTCAATTCAGTAGTCGAAAGCACATTTTTCCGTGTCCGGTGCCCTCAGAATTTCTGCGCCAGTTTGTATCTTAATATTCGTAAGAACTGATTTTTCGACATTTCGTTAAAAAATCCATTTTAAATTGACCGAAGTGACTAAATGTTTCTTTTTTTTCTTTTCTCAAGCAACCTTTTATTAAATAATCTACAAAAAAAAAAAAAAAAGTAATAATAAAATAAATAGATATCAAATATAACGAATAAGTTTTATTTTTGTTGTTTAACTTACCTAGGAAATCAATTATAAAAGAGTTCCGATAATCAGGACAACCGGAAAAATATTTATAATTTTGTAAAGATTTGTGTCAGTCAGGGGATTACTCAGAAACCAAAAAAAAGTATTTTAAAATACCGAACAGTATCGGTAAACCCCATTTGTCAATTTCTTTAAATTTCCGATTGACGTTTCGAATAGTGATACTCTCTATTCATCATCGGGGCAGCAAAAATACGTTTTATTCTTCAGATGATGAATCACTATTTGAAATGTAATATCGGGGAAAAATTTATGGCGCGGTTTTTACCGAAAAAAGTAGACAAGTACGGAGAATAACAAAAGCCCGCGAAAATTTAAAATCATTTTCAATATCGATAAAGATAGAGAAAATTTATTAATATAACACAAGAATTAGAGAAAATTCCTCTTTGACTCTGGTATCTGGTAAATCGTTATCGATACGCGCACATATTTATTTGATATATACCTTCGTAAAATATAATTTTTTAAAATCGTCAATTAATTTTTTCTTGCGACTAAATCGTTTTACTTATATTATTATTGATAAAATTCTGATTTTTCGGTACGTCTAATTTTACACGCTGTGGTACATTAATGATGTCTGTATCTTGACAGGTAGCGCAGAAGAGCGACATTAAGAGAAGATCTTTGCGACTAAATCTGAAGAATATAAAATATAGAATCATAAATTAACTCCTCCTTGGTTCTTATGCTATTGCTGTTCGTTGGTTGCAAATCGTATAAAATTACGTAGAATAGGAGTGTTTTTTTTTTTTTTTTTTTGATTGTGTTTTACATCAAATACTAAAAAACCATCGCTAGCTCGAATATTTCACTAGTACTATGATTATTTTTTTTTTTTATTCATTTGTTTACACGCTAAATCTCAGTATGAAACAAAAAAAACTGCAATCGTATTACTTGTGTTTGTTCGCAACTTTTATTTTTTGCGATTTATCTAACACTTCTGAGCATTTTTTAACTCATCATCATTTCTTCTTATACATTGGTGAATTGGTTCTTGGCATAAATTATGTATCTGGTCTATCCATCTCATTGGGCATCTTGCCGGAGGTCGTTTGCCATCTGTTTTCCCTAGCATTACCAGTTTTTCCAAACTATCGTCTTCTCTCCTCACATGATGTGTCCGAAATACTGCGTTATTCGACGTTTATACTAGCCAAGAGAAGAACTAGAAGAAATTATAAATACAATTAGAGAGAAAAGAAACTGAATACGGTATGTCATTGAATCAGGACAAGACGAAAGTCATGGTGGTGAATAGAAGTAACACAAAGACACATAGTGACACGCACATAATGGGATACGAAGTAGTAGAATCTTTTGTCTACCTCGGCTCATTGATCAGTTGCCATGGTTCCAGTGAAATGGAAATAAAGAGAAGAGCAATATTGACCACCAAAGAGGCAATGAAAATGCTGTCACGTATATGGAAAAGTCGTGGGATCAATAGATAATAGATAGTCTGGAAATGTGAATATGGAGAAACTTGGATGGCAAAGCGTACCAACAAATCTATCTTAAATGAGGCTGGCGTAACTATGCGGTTAGGGAACATATGCAAAGGTCGAATAATGTTTTAACTGCAAACCAAAAATTCGGCAAACAGTAAAAGAAAATAAATGTAAAATTACTAAAACCATTAACACGAGGATTGTGTATGATGATTATTATGTATCTCGCGAATTTATTCAAAACAAGCGGACAGTAAAAGTATTTGATACTGCGTATAAGTTATTTAGCTATTAACAGTATTAAATCATGGCACATGTCGTCAGATTTCAAACCAGAGGTATTTGATACTGGACCTAAAATCTCAAATAGAATACGATGTCAGAGAAATTCTCTGACGAAAAATAAAGGCGGAAGAGAAACGCATGGGCATTCATTCCCTCAGACCCGTATTAGAAACCCCGACATTATGAAAAGAACACTGTAATATCAATGGCATGAGACTTACTTCAATAAGAATTACGCAGACAAAAATCTAGATAAACTTATATGTACGATTCTTAACAAGGGATATATAATATACAACCAGTATAAATACGGATTTAAAAAAAAAAAACAACTACCAAACACTTAATTATGTAAAACGTAATATCAGTAAAGTCTCGTACATACCGACCTAACAAATATAATGAAAGATTTAAAATAATATTCACTTTTGCAGAGCTCCTTATTAGACGAATAAATTCAAAGAGATAATTTTATACAAATTCAGTTACCGCACACAATAAGCCATTATTTTACATAAAATTAAAATCTATTTATTCATTTTTTCCCCTATTACATTCTATTTTTCAATACTCTTTTCAGTTACTGATTTCAAATAATATTGGCCACCGATTTGATAACAAAAATGAAATAAAACACTGACCGCAATTAGTCGGTATTTATCATATTTTCATAATTTAAATAAATTCCTGTAAGTCAATGTGTTTCATATTCCATTTTGCAAGTTCGATACCAGGCGACGATAGCAATTATTAAAAAAAAAGTAATGTAAAGTAAGTCCAATCGTCGGGGATTGTGAAGTTAAGGTTCACAGTATATACTGTAAGTCCAATAGATCTAACGAGAATACTGGGACCGGTTCTTTTCTGCTTGGAATCTGCCTCTATTTTTCCAGATTTCTCTGGTATAATCAATTTAATTTCAAATTGGATATATACCTGGGAGCGATTCGGATCCGGAACGAGACAAGTCTCGATAACCTATGATACCTCTGATTTAATAGCCAAACACTTTTTACAAAAATTAAATCAAATAACCGCTAATAGAATCATATGGAAGACAATGGCAAACATGCATATCACCATATGCGCGCTAGTTACGTAAACAGCAAACATACACGAGAGGCTGCATTTGCATACCGATAAATCGAAACAGTCACGATATCAGTTCCAAGTTCTTTATTCGTACTGCGTATCAATGCATTAATAAAGCTATGCTGGAAGGTCATATTAAGATTTGTGATTCGAGAGCTTTTACGCCTATATTAATCAAACTAATCAATTTTTTGTAGTTAAACATTTAAACCATTGGTCCAATTTTCAAAAAGAGTCTAACCGCAAACTTGATAAATTAAAAAAGATAATGAGATCAAGACCGTTTTCTGACCGTCTCTGTACTTGATAATTTCACTTCAACCGAAAGTAAATTACGTCGATACGCTATCTTCAAACTTCGAATCATCTAATCTGTTTACCTGTGATATCCATCTGGTGCTTGAATCGAATTCTCATGTTTAAAACTATCGCTTTTTTTGATTCTTTTTTTTTTTTTTTTGGACATTAACCCAGCGCGAATGAATTTTTTGAAAGTGTCAATGTGCGGCAGCCGGAATAGAACCGGGTCATAATCAAGCGAAATACCACTGCCTAACCAACTAAACTGCGGTAGCTGGCTAACTATCGATTTTGTTTAATGTTACTTTAAAAAGAAATATTTTTAATTATTTCGAGATATCAAATGTGTAGCAAAATTAACGGCTGTACCATTTTACCCAAATTTTTAATAACATTTCAAAAAAATAAGAAAAGATCATTAGCAATAAGCAGTTTGGCTTTAGAAATGGCTTTGATACTAATGAAGCCATGTTTGTAGTTCAGACCACTACATATAACGCGCTGGGATATGAATAACAGTGTGTATGCATGCTTTTTGAATTACCCAAAAAGCTCTTGATCGCGTTCAACGTGATAAGTTAATGAAAAGAATAAACAAAAAGGATCTTAACATTATTCGTCCGCTATATTGGAACCAGATAGCCGGAATAAAAATAGAAAGTCACACCTCTGAAGAAGTAGCAAGGATATGTATTTTTTTAACTTGTACGCCGGAGGAATATGTGACGAAGCCTCTGAAAAACATGGGAGTCAGAATAAATGGTAGAATAATTAGTAACATAAGATGCGCAGACAACAACCTTATTTTAACTAATAGTCAGAAGGAACTACAGAAAGCAGTGATTAAAATTGTAAAATACTAAGTTTACGCTAAGACGAAAGTCATGGGTTTGCAAAGAAACCGATGATAGATACGTACTGAAGATTAATGGAACAGCAAATATCATCATTTAAATATCTTGGAACAACAATTTTCGATGGTTACTCCCTCAAAAAAAAATAAAAAAAGAGGAGGTCAAATTGGGGATAGAATAAAGGCCCGTTTTCGCAAGCGTGAAGAATCTATTTATCAGACAGGAGTTAAAAGTCGCACTCAAACTAATTCTCAATTTTGTATTATGAATGCGAAGCATGGAAACACCACTTTAGAGTAACACAAGCCTTCATCGTCGTGACAGCCTAGTTACTAGAGCACTTGACTTCTGTCACGAAAGTGCTGAGTATAACCCCAGGCGACAACAGAAATTATTATAAACTAGCTAACCCGACAGACGTTATCCTGCCCAAATTTCAATAAACTTTTGTTTGTGATAGTTTTGTGACTTTGTGAAAAGCTATTGAAAATGTGTGGACAAAGTAATCAGCTTGAGGAGGAGCACATTCAGAAGTGCGCCAATGGGAAATTTTACATGCGAGATGAATTCTACCGGCAGTACACCGCTGAAATGCTGGAAATGTGTGATGTGTCTGGAATGTGATCGACTCGGAACCATGCGGTTTTCTTTCGAAAAAATTTAAGTCACAATTGAATTAAGTCAGAATTTCATGTCGACCAAGTAATTTATTTTCTTCCATTAAATTTGAAATCACAATGAATCCCAACGTATTTTATTTACTTTTCGATTTCGATTGCAATATGTTCATGTAAATAATCAAAACAAAGAAGTGCTTTGGTTCGATTGATTTGTATTGACATCAACATTTCGTTCGTTGCAATGCTTTATGATACACACGATTGGCTTGATTTACAATTAGACGATCAGTCGTCAAACAAAATCTGCGCACGTAGCGAAATAAATCGAAATAGAAATAAACTAACTACATTTGTTGGACACATCGCGAAACAACACAAAAGTACAAATGTAATCTTATTTTAATTTAGGCTGGAATGAGTTTTTCCAGATTTTTCTTTAGATCTTCCAGATTTTTTTTCAATTAAAAACATTTAATTTGTGTTATATCTATCCCGGTGGAACATAACGAACGAAGCAAAAAAAGAATCAACGAAATATGTCGTTTTTACCGTCAGTTATGATCGAGAGTGCATACAAAAATTATGATTTTTGCAGTTAAACCGAATTTTCCGACTTTCCTTTGTAGCTGTCTCGAATTGTTTCTTTTCCGGAAAACTTTTCCAGGACCATAGCGAACAAAACAAAAAAAAAAAAATACAAATATTCATCGTTTGAATCATGAGTTAGTTCATACACAAATCCCATAGAAAAAAGCACTTTCATTTTTTTCCGAATTTTCCAGGTAACTTTTCCAATTTTTTCTTGCTCTAAAAAACATATTCGGACTATTCTGAACATTTTAATAAAAAAATTAGCCAAATTGGTTGAGCCATTCTCGCGTGATGCGCTTGCCAACGAACAGCATTTAATTTTTATTTATATACATATAGATAATAAATAATGGCTAATAGTGACGTAGAAGGCAATGGAAAACCGCCGTGTATACCATTATATGTAAGCTAGTTGGTATATCGATGGACATATTTAGGAATGCATACTTGTATAACAATCATTTAAAACATTTACAATCAATTTCATCTTGCTTGTACACATTCGTACTGCATATAAACAATTGCCATGAACACTATGCGTCTGCACAAATGGGTGATCACAATGCTCTGCATCGAGCAGTACAGTCTTCGAATTATAATGTAATATTTTATCTCACAGATATAAAAAATCACCAACAAGGAAATGTTTAACGGATAAATATCTTCATTGACCAGCATAAAAGATAGCAAACAAAGATATTTAGGAAATTTCATGCAAGATCTAAAATGCGAAACACTGAAGTTAATTAAAGGATTGGTCAGAAGTTCACAAAACTTGTAGATGAAGGATATCACTAGAACTGTTTGACAGTCTCAAGGGATAACAATCCCCAACCCTCGTAAAGGCAAGACGATGTACGAAGAAGAAAAAGCCATACATGTCTTGTATCGATTGTATATATGTAAAGTTCGAAAATGACGAAGTAATCTTCCATAAGAATTATAGAAGACTACTCATCTGGGAGTTCAGAGAATATCCCGTTATATATTACATATGTATATATATATCAAATAAGACCTTATTTAAAAATTAAATACAAGTTGATCTTTCATAATTTACATGTCCCATTTGCCCGTTTTCCGTATTCCAACTTTTCAAAGTTTCTTTTTATTTTTCTTTTGCACCTTTGAGTTAATGACGTGACAAAATTATTAGTAAATTTCAAAATCTTTTAACTTGGTCCAATTCTGTTCCTTCATTTTTATTTATAACTTCCGTTCATTCTCGCTCATTTACACTCACTTTATTTACAATAATATGAATATGTTTCCTCACAGTTTTGCGTAATTATGCGCATATGTGGTGTTATCGTATTTATAATTATAATCTTATTCAACATATAGCTTTCACTAATCGATGTACATGTTCCGAGTTAATAATAAATAATTCTGAGATACCGCGGGTTAATTCCGTGAAATATCTGGTAATGCATTTGGATCGCAGACTAAACTGGCGTTTCCACATAGAACAAATTAGTAGAAGAGTCTGGACACGATCCAAATTGCTGTATCCGATAATAGGAAGAAAATCTAGTTGAAGTGTGGATTTAAAAAGACGAATATACTACACTTTATGGTGTTATAGCGGCAATCTGGAAATATGGCATAGAGCTGTACGGAAATACTAAAGCAAGTAACCTATATTACTGGTGCAACGGCAGCAATCAAAGATACTTCGTATGATGGCTTCGGCTCTTAATAGTGTCTCTAATCACACTCTCCACAAGCATCTTAATATTCCATTAGTCCAAGAGGTACATGTACAGCAGTATCAAAGATTTAAACTTGGTCTTAGTGATAATTCCAATATATTTCGGATGTCAAGAAGTACGTTGCCAGACACAATCGTAGGAGAAGATTAAAAAGAAGATAGCGGTGAGAAGCTCTCTCTCATCATAATGGCACTGTAACTGGTGTATCCATCATCCGTAGGAGGAAATGTTCGCTTTTTTATCTAATCGATAATAGGATTGTCACGCTTTGGTCATTATTATACTACACTCACGAGTAGTGAGGTAGCATATGTCTTCCGTGTGCTACCAAGTATTCGAAAGATAACTTCAACAAAATTCAACGCTGAACAGGAAAGAGAAATGGATATCACTCGCTAGTGGACCGATATTTCTTAAGAGCACATACATGTGTAATTTAATATAGTGTTTATTATTATCACAGTTGCCTCGTATCCAATGTGGGTGAGGAGGCAATATCGTTTATAATGTGTTTTTTTTTTTTATTTAGACCATTACTGAGAAATGCTAATTATGGTCAGGTTTGGCCGGTGTGGCAAAAAAGAAAAAAAAAATCTTACGTTAATTATAAATGTTTTCTCAAATAATGAATTGAATTGAAATTCAACTTCGAGTCGTACCGGAATTTTCAAAAATGAACGTACGTCATTATGGCCAAACTGATGTTTCTCTCCTGTGGTTTACGCGTCTGATATCGTTTGATTATCTCTACGAGGGGGGTTAGAACAGATGGTTTCTTTAAATACAGATCCCCGGGATGATTCGAACAATTATTTGAAATAGGCGTACCGGATATTTTTTATTCCGTGAGCTTGGAATGTCACGCCTGAAAACATTCTAGGGTCATCTTTGATCCAATGGCACCCCTGTAAATTTTTGGCGTGTCGATGGTCTTATGGAAACCAACAGAGAAGGTGATAATAAACGAGTATAACGGATAAAAAGATTTAACGAACGTTTGCTAAATTATTTTTCGGAAATAAAATATATTTTTACGTTAAATTCTTTTACATTCACAACGCAAATTACTAATGCAAAAAAAATTTAATCTAAGAAAAATGAAAAAAAATACTTAACGTTTAAACGAATATAATACTTTGTCTACATATAAATGATCGCGATCAGTTTTGTTAAATGAGAAATATAATTTATTAAAAAAAAGTGTGAGAAGACAAAAAAAATAAAAAAATAAACAACTTTTGATAATGTCCACTCGTATATGTATATGAAATACGCGCGTAATCACATCGTTAGATTTCTTTAAAGTCGAGTGTTTTTTATATGCGATGGCGACAAAGTTTATAAAAGCGGCGACATTTGAAGCAGAATTCGAAAAGTTGAAAAATGACTAATTAACCTTTGCCGCGGGCTTCTGAGTTGTCGGGTTTCGTTGTTTGTTCGACAAAGTCAGCAGAATGTTAAGTGACGGTCGAAACTTAAACATTCGATAGGCTAGTTGCGTTGGCGGCTATTGCAGCCGTAACGTTATGTAGGCCGTAGCGACATTCGACGTAGCGAACGTAGAACACCAAGCTCAGTACGAGAACTCGTTTTATGTAGTGATAACGTTTGAAATCGATCAGAGACTGTACGGTTTGCGTTTCGTTTAGCTTGGCGAATGCGGTTTTAGATCGTTCTTTCAAGTATTTCATATCTTTCGTAGTGGCCGTCCGTAACAGTATCGCGTCACGGGACTGGTCCAGTTTCGGTACGAGAACTAATTCGATTCGTCCGCTGTCATGTTGCCGGTATCGCTCTAGCAGGTAATCGGTTTCCAAGAAATAGATTACACTTCTGACGATTGCCGTGTAAAACAGTTTCATCGCGTCACCGCACAGCGTGTAATTATTCGACGGTATAGCGGACAGATGTTTCTGCAGACTATTAGTGAATTCGTCCATTTCCAGCAACGTCAGCCGTGTAGCCATTTCGGCGAAAGTTTGCGACTTGATCCGTAATTCCTGGCACACCCATTTCATTATCTTTATCTTGTAGACGATTTCGATTTCCCGATTATTCGGCATGCATACTCGCCGCTCGTTGAATATGTGATGCGGGTTCAGGAAACCGCTGTGGAACAGGAACGTGCTCAGACCGTACTTGGTAACGTTGAACGGCAACTTGTTAGCGATGGTATCGTTTATTTTTTGGCCCGAAACGGACAGATACTGAATTTTCGCCTGCATCAGGTAAGACAAAAAGGCGTAGTCGACAAATCCGGTATTGCTCGACTTCCGATTGTAGTCGAAGAATCGGCCCTTATTCGCCAGACACTTCATCAACGATCCCACGTTATATTTCATTTTGCCGCCGTAATTGTAACCACCGTACCAGTCGCGGACCGTCGTTCGATTTAACTTGTACGGTAGACTGGCCAGCAGCTGATCGACTTCTTCCTGCGAAAAACCGTAAAACTCGGAAAATCCCCTCTCCGTCAAGCTGTACTCTTTAACGA
Organism: Icerya purchasi; assembly: GCA_039619475.1. Taxonomy (NCBI): domain Eukaryota; kingdom Metazoa; phylum Arthropoda; class Insecta; order Hemiptera; family Monophlebidae; genus Icerya; species Icerya purchasi. The sequence goes on from CM077116.1 coordinate 177,469,143, forward strand.
TTTTTTTGTTGGCGCTGCTGTTCAACGATTCGCTCAGATCTATCGGAATCGTACCGGTTAGTAGAGCTTTCTTCAGCGACTTATTATCAACGCAACATCTCAAGTAAATGCTCTGCAGTAACGAGAACGTATGATCGAAATCCAAATTCTCCAACATTCTTTCCAGTACGGTCTCCTCCGCCAACGTTCGCCATCTCGCCTTGATCCGAGCAGCCAACTGATATAGCAGATTCACCACCGGCGCATCGTAATCGTCTATCAGGATGTAGACCTTTTGCTGGAAATGCGAACAGAGCGCTCTACTTAAAAACAGTAAACTGTCCTCCAACTGTCGATCGCTGAAGTGACCGGTGCAGTAGCTTTTGAACGTTTTCAAATTGTACGGGCTTATCGTGGCCTGCAGGTACTCGTGCTTTAAGTAGAGATTTTTAATCGTGTCCTTGATCTTTTTCATCGTACGCTGATACGTATTCTCATCGATATCTTTGAAGCTAAGAGAGATTACCGGGAATTCTCCCTGCAGTCCCATATAGTTGCCATAGCGAGAGATTTTGAGCGGTTTCAAGCTCTTGGCCTTATTGCCGGCTTCCTCGATCGTACCGCCGGCGAACAACTTGTAATTGATGCACTCGTTCTTCGGCAACTGAATGCCGTCTCGGCTTACTTCGATGTTCAGAAACCGTTTCAACATGTTCAGGTTCAACGTCTTACCCCAACCTTCGGGACGGGTAATCACCGTCACCCGATCTTCACTTTTCACGAATTGCTCAATCAGCAAACTTTTGTCGACGAAAACGCTTGAATTCATCACCAGTTCGTAAAAGTCCTCCGTGCCGGCCGGAATGTGAAAAGCGCCGAGTGACAGCGATGAAAGTGCTAGCAGTGTGAACAGATACAAACTGACTTTCCGTAAACTTGGTAAAGCTAATCGGTCGCATCCTGTCCTATCGTACCGGTAGTATTTATAGGGCATCTATGATATCAGTAGTCCAGATCCGGGCGAGTTGTCACAGACAACCGCTCGGTGCTCTGGCTTCGCGCGTGTCGATATTACGCTATCTCGGTCATCCTAAACGATCGATAATAGAAAGAAAAAAAAATTACAATTATGAAGTTCGCATTAAAACATACAATGTTTTTAAACTCGGTAAAGGAGATAGCCCTCGCTCTGTTAAAAGCAACCCAAAAATTTTAGAAAAAAAACACAAAAAACATCCGTAACGCTTTAGAAATAAAGTCTAACTTTACGAGTGTTCAAGTGTTTGAAAACATACATAGAGGCGCTTCACCTGAAGAAACTTTTTCTGATTATTGAACTTCTACACTCACATAATAGACCAGCACAAAAGTGGCTAGATTCTAAACGGCATCCGCAAATGATGAATAACGTCCTGTCAAGCATGTTCTTCCACTCCAAGATGAAGTTGGAAATTGGGCGAGACAAGATAACGAAAAAGCAGAGTTATTCGCACATTACTTGACGCACGTGTCCCAGCCTCATGATATTGACTCGGATGTGGACATCGCCATCGCATATAGCGAAAACAAACGATTAACTACATTTACACCGTATGAGATACCCAGAGAAATCGATAAAAATATAAATTCAAAGAAAACTCCCGGAATCGATGAATTATCCTCAGAATTTTTAAAAGAATTATCAAAAAAGAGGTATTGTCATGCTGACCTACCTCTTTAATGCATGTACGCGTCTTGAACACATCCCGTCTTGCTTCAAGACAGCGAAAATTATAATGCTTAAGAAGCCGAATAAGCCAGATTCTGAAGTAACATCGTATAGACCTAAATCACTTTTACCGGTGATATCCAAGTTATTTGAAAAATTACTGTTGAAGAGATTGTAACCGCTGATTGGAGAAGATCTGCCGATTCATCAGTTTGGATTTCGACAACATCATTCGACAATTGACCAGGTTCACAGAGTTACGTCTGTCATAAATAAAGCGTTTGAAGACAAGAAATACTGTCCGACAGTTTTTCTGGAAATTGCGCAAGCCTTCGACAAAGTGTGGAATGAAGGCCTTGTCTTTAAGTTGAACAAAATATTACCCGGAAACCTATGTAGATTGTTAGAATCGTACTTGGCTAATCGTCAGTTCAGAGTAGCGTATGAAAGTTCTACGTCGAACTGTTATAATATTACCACTGGAGTTCCACAAGGTAGTGTCTTAGGACCTATGTTGTATCTTCTATATAGCCAAGATCTACCGACCGACAACAATACAACGACAGCTTTACCTCGGTATTATAATAGACCACAAGCTAACTTTTCATGACCACCTAATTACCATTTCTAACAAGTGCAGCAAGCTTTATGTCAATCTTCAAAGGATCTTACACAACACTTACGGAATTGGTTTTAAAGAGCGAATCATATTATACAAAGGGCTTATACAATCTATATATGGATATGGCTCTTGCATTTATCTTAATAAAAAAATACTCCAAAAGGTAAACAAATTTCAGAGAAAATTTTTACATATCATCGTTATATAAAACAGCACCTTCATCAGCGGCCTGCATTTTAGCTAGCATCCTCCCGTTAGATCTGTTTCTGATTAAACATGCTGTTATTTCAGAGTACAGAATAACTAGAGATCTGAATCTCGTTACAAACATTAAATTTTTGAATTACCCTGATATAATCAACGTCTTAGGTAAAACCCCGGATATTAGGGGAATAAAAAGTTACATCAATGATAAGGTATATAGAATTTGGCAAGAACGCTGGGATGTAGATAATATTGGTCGCAAAACTTACGTATTTTTCCCTAAAACATTGAACAGACTAAAAATAAAAAACTTAAGTATAGACTTCTTCAATGCCCAAATTCTCACAGGGCATGGTAAATTCAATGAATATTTATATCGCTTCAAACTAAGTGAATCTAAGAACTGTCAGTACTGTGATCTGGATGTCACAGACGACTTACAACATACAATATTCATTTGCACCCGCTTTTCTAAACTAAGGGAAAAATATAAAATCAACCAAAATTACTCACTTAACATAACTAATAAAAATGCTAAACAACTTCTTGCATATTTTCATGACGTAATGGAACTAAAAATAAAACAACCGCGTGGTCAACTATTCTAAATGTTATCACATAAGAACATGTTCTCTCTCTTTTCCTAAGGTGATTATAAAATCAATATGTGTGTGCGTGTGGTTGTGTGTATAATATATTCCCTTATTAGTTATATTGAATAAATAATATGTATATTACTATCTGTATCCTACAATTGTAATCCACATATCATAAAAAATTTTATATATTTCATAACATGTCTTAATTATAAGCGTTTTATAAACATTTGTAAGAATGTATTTGTGACCAAGCTTATGTATCACAAGTACAGTTCCGTATCTACTGTATAATATTTGCAAATATATTTACCCCATCGGTACATCCGAATTGGGAAAAAAAAAAAAAAAAATACAACGACAGCTATGTTTGCCGACGATACTGTTATTTTAGCTGTTAGCAGCAGCCACCTCGAGGCTACAAACAATTTACAAAATGCTTTGGATAATGTACAGAAGTGGGCGACGGATTGGAAAGTCAAACTGAATGAAGAGAAATCAGCATATGTTATGTTCACATACCGCCAAACAAAGACAAATTACCAAGTATATTTGGGGAATAAACCTGCACCACAGGTAAATTCTGCCAAGTATTTAGGTATGCACTTGGACAGGCGTCTTACGTGGAATGTGCACGTTAAAATGAAGTGCCGACAAATTAAGCACACAGTGAAACAATTACAGTGGTTGATAGGTCGGAGATCGCCACTGGATGTTCGATATAAATGCATTCTGTATCGTCAGATCATTATGCCAATATGGACATACGGAATACAGCTCTGAGGTTGTACTAGTAATTCAAATCGTGCAAAAATTCAGGCGAGGCAGAGCATCATTTTGCGAACAATAGTCGATGCATATCGCTATTCTCGTAATGATGATATCCATAGGGACCTGCATATAACATCAGTCAATGATGTTATTAAGCAAATGGCCATTAAACATGGAAAACGGATTCATCGACATGTTAACGTAGAAATGATTCGACTTCTTAACAATAGAGAAGACGTAAGGCTCCTTAAACGACGCCATCCATCAGATTTGATTTAGTAACATATATATATATATATATATATATATATATATATATATATATGTATATATATGTATATATGTATATATATGTATATATGTATATATATGTATATATATGTATATATGTATATATATGTATATATATATATATATATATATATATATATATATATATATATATATATATACATTATAGGATATTAGATGTACGATTGTAATTATTATCTATTGTAAATATGTAATATGTTAGGAGCAGTGGTCAATGGACTGTTGCTTCCATACGGGTTTAGCTTAGTTTAAAGCAACATTTATTAAAGTAGATACTTATTTAATTATAAATTAAGATTGTATCAATAAAAATAATAATAATAAAAAAAAAATGCTTCTCTTTCCCTATTCCTTATTCTACAGTCCCAAACCATACGTTCAATTCTGTACATTTACATAAATCCGAGTTAATTATATTAACTTTTTTGGAATATGCCCTATCCGCAATATTATCACTATTTCAATGTGATTTGTGAGTACAATCAGGTATTACTAGATATATCATTCTGCATAGTATAGTAATATTTTCCACGATTTACACTGATATTTTGTACCCCTATGTATATTTGAAGTCTATTAAACTTTTAGTTTTAAAATTTACTTCCGTATATCTATTTCGCGGATATCTGATGTTTATTACGATTCACCGCGACTAACGCAGTAAAATAAAATACTTAGGAAAAAGATATAAATTAAATTTCTATAATTTTAAAAATATTTTAATATATACTACGATGAATGTCTACACATTTCGTGTTTTATTATGTTAATTAGCAAAATCGGAAATGAAAACTACATATATACACATGAAATATCAGTTACGAAGAATTATATATGACAAAAGAAAAATACAAAATAAAGTTCTATCAATAAAATAAAATACTTGGAATCATTATAGAGATCAATAGGCAGCAATATGGAAGAAGAATCGTATCCATAATGTAGTAGTTAAATTTAAGACAAACTGTCTGAGTCATTATCGTTTCGCTATAGATCGGCTCACGCTGTAGATTGTACCAGCCGTCATCGGATGCACTTGCCGGCCAGTCAAATGACCGTCTGCTGATGACGAACATTTCGAATAACTTTTTATGCTCTACCTGCTGTTCTGCACTTTGTCTTCTTTCTACGTCAGTTTATTCTGCAAGTAATTTAACGGTAAATAAAATGAAAAAGTAAAAAAAAACCTTCTACGATGACCAGGTTAATAGTTTACGCTATCGTAATTAATACATCAACCACGAACATAAACTGACATTTCTCGCACCACTGTAATTTTTAGAAATACGTTAATAATACACAAAATGCCGACACAGCAGTTCAGAATACTGGAAAAAATTACAATTCAACAATCCCAGCAGAACCATATAGCACAGGCAGTCTAACAAGGTTTTCGAAATATTTATCTCCGGCAAACAGTCATTCGATCGGTCGCGAGTTCACTCGGCGGCTAGTTCAACCTCGAGTCGATCTAAGTCCCCCCCGCCGGGTATACCAAAAACAATATGAAATTCTAAAACGATATTTGAAGCGATGATTTCTTTTGCATTTGAATGGAACATTAAAATGTGAAAGAGGGCGCCAAAAGAACAAATTGGTAATATGCAAAAGAAGTGTTCAAAAACTAGTGCTAAATGGAAATTAAAAAAAAAATAATGAAAACATCGCGTAACTAGCAGAGAATTAGCAAATGCTTTCCTAAATGTATTTCGTATAGAACAAGCTACTGCATTATAAAAATCGAATTTTTTTGCCCATACGGTTAAGAATTAAAATGATAAGGAATTTGTGTTTTCTTGTTGTTGTTGCGTATATATATATATATATATATATGTACCGTGCTGTATATTGCTACTGAGGTCAGGGAACGATTAAACTAACTTAATTTTTTATAGTAGTAGTGCAACATTAGAGTCCACGGTTAAGTTTAATCAGCTAAGAAACGTTTAAACACGTGGTTAAAATTAAATTATTACGCTTCGACTGATTGGGAAAAGTTAAGAGATTGTTTTCATTAGCAAGACTAAATAGAGTTCATTAATTAGAGTGTCCTATATAGGACAATGAAGGAAAATATGGTATAATCTGGATATTGTGGATGGGGTACATGGATTTAACCGAAACCGTGTAACAATCACAAGTGATCAGTGCACATGCAATGCCTAATGTATTTACGAGTGCGTGTTTATGTTACATATACGTGGGTGTGTGAGGGTACGTGATAAAATTATTTAGTATAGGTACAGAAAGTCATTTACGATAGCGCGGTAGATAAATAGTTAAGGTGCTTCGCTACCAAACCGGGGGTACCATTTTCGGGAGTTGCCCCGCTCCGGTTTCAAGTCGCTTCCAGGTTTACTCAGCCTGAAATAATTGGATACCAAAGAATACCGGGAAAGTAAAGGCGGATCCCACGAGAAAGGAACTAGCCCCCTATAATTATTAGTGCTGTGGAATTAGTACATTGTGAATCTTAACTTTACAATAGGACTTACTTTACTTATATACATACTCATTTATATAATGTTGTAATAGTACGTTAAGTTGACGGAAACGCTGATAACACTAAGTAAATAAATAAATTATGAAACATGTTGAGCTAATGAGGAAGTCGCTAATTCGGACATGAGAATTTAATTGCTGAAAAATTAACCCGACGCAAGATAGAAAAAGAAAACAGCCTGCCTGGGTGAAAACTAGTACGAAAGTATAGTTAATAACTTAGCGTAATAAAGAATAATAGAAATAAACTCAGGTGGAGGAAAATACAGCTCAATCGGAATAAACAAAATACAATTTGATAAATAAAAATAAAATCATTTCATAAATAAAAAGAATATAATTCCTGCGTATAGATCGTCTAATTCAATAACTATGAATAATAAAAGAAAACCAACTTATCTAACATGATTTAGAATTGCCTGCATATAAATAACAAAAACATATTAGTATAATAAATACCCTAGAATTAATCTAGAAATTAAATGTTTGTAATATACATACATACATACATTATATATATATATATACATATACATATGTGTGTGTTGTGTGTAATATATAATTAGTATATTGAATACCTTGAAATTAAAGATAAAAATTAAGAGTTTTAAAATGTATAAATAAACGTGTATGAAATTGAAATTGATAGTACGTTTGTTCGCATAAATATAAATCAACATCTACGTTTCTTATTAATAACTGCACCATATTATTACTAAACGATCAACTACATATAGGCAAACATCCACCGACGGGTTGGTATGCTTAGTAGAACTTATAGTTATTTATAATACTCGTAAAACAAAACGAAACAAGAAAAAATATATACGAATACATATGTATGGATTTATAAAACCAAAAATTATCGCTTTTTTATGTTTCGCTTATTTATTTGTAATAAATCCTGTAAATTTATATTTATTCATTTGCATTTCTTATTCAAAAACACAAGATGATAGTAAAAAATATTATTATTATATCGAACAAAATAATTTTATTACCACCAAGCATAAAAATCGAGAAATATTCCGATTATTAAAAAAGAAACTTACTTTCAAATTAATAGAATATCGAATAAGTGTGAATTTCCATCGTCATTTTAATTGTACGTCTCTGTGCTTCCTTCTGTAATTGAAATCAGCCTGCCCGAAGATATTTTTTCTTCGATTATCTCGCGGAAGTATAACCGTTTTTTTTCAATATTTTAAACATTTTCCTTTTCTTCCGAAGATGATGACGAGCAAACGTCAGTCTCCGTCCACTCTTGAGCGATAAAAACGCGTTAATTCGACTTTTAATTCGCGTTAATCTTTACGATTACACATATATCAACGGGTTTTTATCGTTTATAGCAGGCGATGATGACTCTTCGATTTGATTTGACGCGAAAAATTTCCGATGCGTAATGCGGTCGAAAATTCCTATAAAAGTGAATAATATTCGCCTTCAGTCGACAAAAATCGAATTATTATTGATGGAGGGGGGCGATTAAATGCACCGAGTTATTCAGAACCACTGTAATTAACGCACATAAGAATATTTTCAGATCGACAACTTCGAGAAGTTTGGTTTTCGCGCAATCGTAACTAAACGAAAAAGGTGCTCACGGATGTCATTTGGTTGTTCTTTTAGAAGTGCTTCGATACATTCACGCGTTATTTAACGTACTCCATATTTCAAATAATTCATTTTTACTCTATACGAATTAATAGGCGCAAAAAGTATCTAGTTATCATATATACCATAAAAGTATCGACATGTTCCTCCGGGAGAGTAATCGCGACATATTACGATAATACTGTTTGTTATTAATCATTTAAGTTTTTACACCATGATTATACACATGCTCCCAAAAACTTAATAATCAATATTTCTGACAACTAAATAGTCGTTTCTTTAATGTATAGAGTTATTATTGCAGACGCATATATCACAGGTTTTCGAAGTATTCTGAAGATCTCTATTATGCAATAATCGTGTACTGTTGAACAAGCATCGTTATAATAACTGTTATTTATAATCACAAAAGAAACGGTTTTAAAATCTTCAAGTAATTGATATGAATTGCATCGATTAAAGAAAAAAAATCAAAATAAACGGCAACATCTCGGGCAGATTACGCTGTTTTGCTAAAGTCAGCGGAAATACCCCGGGGTAATTAATTTCGCCGGGTTACGCCGATAAATTCAGATAAATCTTTAAATATAAAATAAAATCCTTAATAACGAACAAAAATATGCATAAATTTACTTTTAATATAGGTTGAAATAGATTACTTTAAAAAACCTTTTTCGGGCTATATCATCATCTAACAACAGACAGTACACTCAATGAAAACTAAAAAAACACTTTTAGTTCTATTTGGGTGTACTGTCTGTTGTTAGCTGATGATATAGCCCGAAAACGTTTTTTAAAGTAATCTATTTCAACCTATATTAAAAGTAAATTTATACTTATTTTTGTTCGTTATTAAGGATTTTATTTTATATTTATAGAACAAAGAGGTTATGGGAAATGAAAGGATGAAATCCAGTACCTAGCCCTAACACTTGATAAAAAATTAGCTTTCACGAAACTTATCAAAAATAAATTTATAAAAGCTCAGAAAGAGATGTGTTGTCTATAACCATACTATAATAGAGAAAATTGCATTTAACACCTGAAAACAAACTTAATAATATCTATAAACAAATCATTCTTCCGAGAAATATTATATGCAGTAATAATTTCGTCGTCTACCGGTAAAAGTATATTCAAGAACTCCAAAGAATTCAAAATCATTGTCTACGAATAGTACTAAATAAACCATGATACACTAACATCAACACTATGCACAAATATGTAAAAATACCATTCAGGAAATAGTAATTACAAAGAACACGCGGGAATGTTTTGAAACGTGCAGAGTGCATCTGACTTATTATTAATAAATAATATAGGTTGTTCATATGATTATCAAGCCCTAAAGCTTAGATACGAAAAATATAAACATAGAAGGATAAAGCACATACTACTGACACTTAAATGAATAATTTTATGAAACTCTCGTGTGTCTGGCGATTGCATAATGTCAAAGTTACACATTTTATATCTATATAATAAAACAAACTTTAATAACAAACAATATAGAACAATAAATTAGATAAATATCTATTTAGAAACGTTTTTGGCATAACCCATCATCAGCTAAAACTAACTTAAAGGAAACTTAAAACATTTAAAGTTTGTTTTATTATACAGTTTTAACAAACAGGATGTATTCACCTACATTTTATATCTCTATTTAAGCAAGTTGCGGATTTAGATTTCTCGACGCGTACGTAATATTTGTTATAGAGTAAATTAGTATAAATCTTCCTTTATCTTCTGGAAGGATTTACGCATGTATGCAGGTTTTTTTTTATTGTTTTTCCCGCAAACTTTAATTATGTACGATTAATAATATAATGTATAAGTCTTATGCTCCTATCCGGTAAGAAACACTCGTTTTCGGTGCGGATAAAACAAAATCTAAATGTGTTATATTACTATATAGAAGTGTACAAATATACGGTTGTTTATGTTTATGTTTTATAGATTTATATCTACATTCAAATAAATCTACTTTACAAATAGAGATAGAATGCTTTAAGCAACGATGTTTAGCTGAGTTTTATTATTTTTTTTGCTTTTTTAGCTTAACATTTAATCCGTAGGCACACTTTTGAAACTAAGAAAAATCCAAATTCTGAAAAAACCCTATTTATTTATAGATGAAGTTTACAAAAAAAAGTGCAACAAAAAGCAAACGAAATATAAAAAATAAAAACTGGTTTCGATGGCATTAAATAGATACATACGCAACTAGTAAAACTATATTTAGATACCATAATGATAAAATCTGATAAAAATAAAAATAAGATGACTGAAACTTGATACCTGACACAGAGTAGAGATGTTAAATATTGTAATAAAGAGAAACTAATGCGGAGATTAAGTCATTAAAAAAAAACATTTCTCCGGCTTTCAAAAGCTTTATGACAAATCCACAGCTGATTGATTGTCTCCGAGCGATGTAATTGATGTAGGGTTTGATTTTGCAGATTTAGAAAAACTCGTGTGTTTGTACGCAACCGGTAGATTAAAGTCACACATTTGGACGAATAAGCCGTTAGATAATGTAAACAGAAGCGCATGAGTTTACCGTGGTTTTAACAGTTAACTGAATTGCGTTATATAACCTAAATTTGAGCTACTTTTTTAGAGAATAGGTCAATAGAAGCGATAGACGGGAATAGAGCATCTTCGAAAAAAATTTCCTTCACTCACAGAACAACCGTATCGCTTCCGCTCCATAGTGGTGACTACCCAACAAAACCAGTTGTTTTATCGCCGGAGTTTACAAGCTGAAATTAAAAGTAGAATAATACCGATGATAACGCCGGAAAGATTAAGAAAATAAAGAAAGCGCAGATCGATTATCAGATTGTTGGTTCCATTACAATATTGTGTGTAATCGAATAATTACTAAAATAATTTTAAAAGATTACAGCTCCGAATCTGTAGAAATTACGAGTATATAAATAAAACAGTAGGCAGATGAATGTTTATGATGCAGAATGGTTTTTTTTTCTGTAAGAATTACATAGTTAAAATGATTATTAGGAATTATATATTTCGTAGAAAGAAAGAAAAAAAAAAAGAATTAGTCTTTATCGAAATGTATATTGCAAAATTAATGGAAACCAGCAACACTTTTTTTGTTGGCAGTAGAAATTGGTGCCTCCACCTATGTGTGCATCTTCACGGGATTCATATTGAGTTATATTAATTTACGAGTTATTCAAATAAATATTTAAGTGTTAATAAGAAAGAAAAAAAAACAATTGCCCGAATTAACCCTAAAGGGGTAAGAAACGGGAAAAAAGATCAATTTATTTATTACGGACTTGTGCAGGAAATCGATGACAATTATTTAAAATGGACGAGATCGCAAGCTCTACAAACAATTGCATTATATCTTGCGGTATTTAAATCGACCGCTACATATTCTCCACGCTCACCGACGAGTAAAATATTATCAGGCTGCTGGGGAACACCCCTAGTAAAATAATATCTAACCGAAGCATATATTAGATTTGGAATCGAAAGCCTTGGAAAAAAAATTGTTTTTTGGGATTATTTGCTTAATTTGTTTTTTTTTCCCGTGAAAGTAATTATCCTGCAGTGTTACTCTTTATAATTTAACGATATATTGCGTTACTTCTGTTCACATTTACGTCGTTGTTAAGATATGATAGCCTTCCTGAAATTGCTTGAGGAGAGATTTCGTTGTCTTTGTCGCTGGAAAATTTTAAAATCACTAATGATTACGGATGCAGCAAGTAAATGTAAAAGATGAACATATGTTTATTTGCTTTTCTTTTATAATGGGTTTTTCAAGAAAGTAAAAAAAAAGCTTAAAATATCGGACAGTTTGCAACAAGCCAAAGAGATAAGGAATAGAAGGAATCGAAGAAGATAGTTTATCGGATAAAGGTGGAAAAGGCAGAAAATATGGAAATTATCGACGAATGGAAATTAAATGTGAAATTTGTAGTTTTATTAAGGGAGGGGGGAGTAATTTGCGAAGGGCGGAATAATGTAACGAGTGCGTGAATAAAACGTTTAATAAAAAATAGGTAACCTAAATTAAATCTGCGAACAGGAAGTAAAGACAGTAATAAACTCGATTATTTCGGATGTAATCTCATTTTTGGAGATTGGTCAACATTTTCATTAAAAAAAAAAAAAAAAAAAAAAAAGAAAACAAACAAAGAATAATGAAAGAAAAAACACGTGTTATTCGGCCATTTGGAACTTTCTTTTTTACACCCCTGTCCCACAGCCTGCCGTATTTAACTGCTATAGCCACCACGCCATACTGTAGCAGGGTTTGCGGCTATATTACTTTGCCTGTTCTGCTTATATTGATGACTGAGTTTATTGCTGGTCGGGTGGTTCGACAGCATATCTCGGATTGTTTTATATAGCAAAAGCGTCCCCCCGTATTGATGTGAATACTGCACACTCTACTAAATGTGCTGAACGGTTGGTGTGAAAAGACCGCAAGCAGAAAAAACACTGTGTTGGAGAATGTGACCTATTTGAAAAAATTACGATATGAATTGTCCGCAGACGACAGATTACTCTGAAATCTCTGCAGGAACAATTCACCAGAGGCCGCCACCATGACTCGGTTGTCGACTTCACCTGGGACAGAAAAATCTGATACGCGGTCCATTGTTTCAAAAATAATTATGCCACGCATAAAGGAGAAGGTGAATGTTGTGAGAAGCTCGAAAAGCTGACTGTACTATTATATTCGCCTGTTTATTCCCTGATATAAAATAAATAAATACCTCGATAATAAATAATAATACTTTCTTATTTTGTTATCTAGATATTTATAAGTATTAACAAACAGGTATGGATTTAGTTACATTCTCTGACACTCCCGCATGACCGGAGGGATCCACGTAAACGTCACCTGGCCTGCTGTCTTCTGTATATCGATGATACTACGGAGAATTTGGGTAGTTATTATATTTTTTGTTTTAGGACTGGATATGGCTTCTAGTGCTGACAGACAGTCTGTAACTATTAATGTTTTTTTGTTGTTAGGTTGACAGGAAAATAAATATCGTAGATCATATAGGATGGCATACACTTCTGTATCTAGTATTGTGCAGCCACCATTGAGTCGGGAAGAGCACGCTCTATCTGATATTACAAACGTGCATGCTGTTGGCGATGTGATTGCGGTGGGATTATTTCTCTAGCACCATCTGCGTAGATCGTAATGTGATCGGTGTATTTATTTATTGTGTTTTTAACTATTTCGATAACGTCAGGTGATAGCCGTTTGAAGTTGTTTTCAAGCGATGTGTCCGTTTTTATTATTCAGGACTGTCATGGTGATAGCAATGTGAAGTTTTGGTGTATCAGATTTATTGGCTTTATGTAATTTAAATGTAATAAGTTAAGGATCTCAGGCACAGGATCGTCTGAGAAATTTGGGGTGTGCATGGGGAATTAACAACAAGCAACAGGACGGAAGATTATTTTGCATTATTTATGGTGCTTTCTATAAAATATGACAGCCGCCGGTACCCCCAGCAAATTGCACATGCGGCAGGCTCGAGCGGCTCGGTGTAGAATCGAACGGAGGGCCGAATTATGGAATCTAATAAGGAATGACATGCTTGGGAGTAGGCTGGGTACCCGTATATAATTTGAAATAGGATAAAGGATTTATAAACTGAGAATAGGAATTTTTAGGATTTGATAAATACATAATTATGGCGAGAGATTTGATAAATACTTAATGATGGCGAAGGATTTTAGACACCGTTTAACAGTGAATCGGAAAGGTATAGGTTTATTATCTAGCGTGAGAGAAATACTAGGTAGGACACTACATTTCCTGTAGAATTCAGTATATATATTGTTTTGGAAGCAGAAAAAAATAAACCCTTGTTATTTTACCAGCATTGCAATTATTTATTGGATTTTTAGAGAATACATTAAGCATTGGAAGGAAAACCGAAAGATAAAGAGATGTTCATATCGTCCATATAGCTCCAGATAAGGCGTGATGTAACTGGTTATATAATTTATGAAAAATGTAAACAAGATTTCACTTAGGGCGGAACCCTTTTGGAATACCATTTTCTAGCGGCATAGTTATTAAATTAATAGTACCAATCTTAATTTGACAATTTCTATTTGTTAGAAAAATTGTTTATATCTAGCTGCCAATTAATCCAGTAACTACCAGTAGCTTCATTAATAGCCACCACTACCATAAGCGATCGAACGCTTTTTCCATGTCAAAAAACATTGCACGTACGCTCCGTCGACGATGAAATGCTGTTGAAATTTGCCGTTGTAGGCTCAATAGATGATTAACTTTAGATGATTGCATCTTACGCCCTCCGGTGTGTACGCAAGAAAGAAGATTATTTTGATCAAGGAAATGGATGAGACTGTTCACCGTTTTCTTTAATGTTTTGGATATTACATTTATATAGAAGAGAAATAGGCTTATAACTTTGAAGAAGAAGGGGGTCTCTTTACTTTTCCAATGAAGCGGGATAACGCCTGGCGTCCATATTTAGTTATATATATATATATATATATATATATATATATATATATATATATATATATGCGATAGGTATGATTTTGCGGAAGGGGATAAATATTTTAACATCCGCGGGTGCATAGTATCAGGACCTGCTTGAGTTGGAAATTAACTTCGGAGTGAGTAAAATCGCAATTATACGGAGCTGTTACATCTTCAGGGATACATATTTCGGATGACTAGATTTCGACTTTTCGAGCTTTGAATACATTTGTATATGATGCGAAAGATGATGCTAAAGAAAAGTATTGCGCAAATATATTGGCAACTTGCGCAGTATCAGATCTATTTGTTGCTTATCTAGATAACGACTTAGAGCGCTTGATTCCGTTAGTTGCTTTTATCTCCTCCAATGAGGAATAATTTGATGTGATATGAAATAAAAGCTTGCAAATGATTCCTGTTTCATTAGAGCGTATAATCGATAGTGCTGCGGCCTTGGATTTTTTGGAGCTTGATTAAATCGGAATGGAAGCCGGACGATCTGAATTTTCTTAACGCCTGCTTCCGACAATGTATCTCGATTTCAGGACACCACACAGCACTCGGTAGGTACGATGACAACTGGATGAATAGGAATTGATGCTTTGGCAGCGTTGAAGATTTTAGACAATTAATCTCTTCCATTACGGACGCAGATGGTTAGTTAGAGATTACAACTTTTGATGTACACAGCTTCATTACATAACTTAGTTGGTTTGCGAAGCTGGTGTTGTACGTAGGAATAGGAATTGAGTAAAATCTGCAACCGCAGCTTGTCCAGTTCATTTGAATTCACCAGTGTATTAGGAGAAATATAATAGTTACATATCGCAATAGGGCGATTTGCAAGAAAGGCTACGTTGACTGATACGCCAATTGTTCGGAACGATGTTTTTAGATTTATTGTTGTTGCTTGTATATAGATCAGCATGCACTAGAGTAATAACATCTCCGCTTGCTCAAATACCTCGGTCATAATCGCATCTCATTATAGTGGTAATTCTGAACTGTGAAGTTATTAGATGCTTTCAGATCTGACTCTTGTAAGCGTATGATTTTGGGGAGATTATGAGGCTAGTAATTATGTTCAGTGAGCTGATTATGTAGAAACCTCTACAATTCCGCTGCATTAGGATTTTATTATGAGCCATGGCAGAATACTTCAAGCTGTCATTTGCTTAAGGCGTAATTTACACGAAGGTTGTAGGGGAGGTTGCGAGCTTAGTGCTGAAGGTGAAAATTTCCAGCTTCTTCGGTCGACACGAATAACGGTGTTTTTAAGTAAACCTAGTTGATTAGCAGATTGGGAAGAATTCTCTACGTATACTATTAAAAACCGGACGCAATAGTTCGCAGCTGAATATAGAATACTTTTGTCACTCTCTCTCTCTCTCTCTCTCTCTCTATGGAACCGGCAAGAAAAAATTCTGAACCGATTAGCAATATGTAATCCGATGGAAAACTGCGCAGAACACGTACGCAAGTCTGCCATTTAGAGTGGTACATGAAAATAGTCGCATCGAGTCTTTCTCTTATCAGTAACAAAACGAAAATCTGTTTGATTTCATATCATTTTTTACTGCAAAACATTTTTTATTCGTTTTTTTTTTTTATTATCATTTTTTTTTAGTTCAGATGTACTTATTCTATTGCTAAATTTCTCGGAACCGCTGATTTCACGTAAAACGAAATCTGCCTAATATATATTCTTCCGGACAACTTTGGTTCGGTGCGCTAAAAATGATTTCCGTTCTCTAGCCAAGTGGACAAGAGTTCCGGTGATTTTGTTGGAAGTCCTGTTGCAAATTGTTCTGGAAATCCTTTTGGGGATTCCGTTGGAAATGCTACCGAAAATGCTGTGTTAGAAAACGTACACGCATAGGGTCGCGCGTTTATTCGGTAACTTTAATCACTATCAATGTCCCACTTTCACACGTTACACCGGTTGGCCAGTAGGAAAACATTAAACAAGAAACGCTATAATTAAATTCTACCAGCCGGCGGCCGGGCTTTCGTTGGACGTCGACTCCAGCGGCCACGTTTTGACTTTTGAGCAGAAACAGCCTCTTTGTCGGCGTTTCCTTTTTGGTCCGTGCGCTACCCGGTCATTAGCTAAAACAATAAAGAGTACATTATCGCGCACGCACGTACGTAATGAAGTACGCGAATTTGGATTCGTTCCACAGTCTTGTAGCGGTTACTACCCGTTTGTTGTTTGGAAAACGGGATGCGAAATGTTGCTCTACCGAAAGCTCTGTACTTATTGTTGTTGTCTGGAGGGTGAAGGGGGAATACACGCGGGGCCTCTCGATGTCTCGCTCGAATTAACGCCACATATGGTCACCGCACCCGACTCTCACTGTATGCTTCTGACACGAATATACCCCTTTCGCCGGTGATAATATGTTAATATGCTGTTGGGACCTTTCCAACGTACAGGACGTAGACGTGTTTACGATGGTGACATACACACACGTGAACTGCGATGACGCTGTATTTACGGTCCGCTCTGTGCGTATCGATGTACAGGCTGGGAGCGCGGATTTGATTGACGTTAAATCAACAATTTCTGCATCAGAATTTCCACTTTGTTGATTACGAACTTCAATTATATAATTCGAAACAACTAACGTGCCAGTGTAAACAAACGGCAGCTTCGAGAATATTGATAATTCTCTTGGCAACTCAAAAACCAGACCTTTGTCAATATTGACCTATTAACAACTCCGTTCTACCGTAGCTCAATAGCGAACCAAATTCGTTATTACGGAGAGCGATTCGTGCGAAATTACTGACCTCTTAGTGTTCTACATAATAATAATAATAATAATAATAATAATAATATATATATATATATATATATATATATATATATATATATGCATGTATGTATATAACTCCTCTTTTCAGATAATCCCCGTTTCTGTATTGCAGATTGTCTCATTTACATAAGAGCCATAATTGATAATACATGTTCGTATAATTCTTACATTATGAAATGTCAATTGTGCGAATATTTTATTGACACGATGTAGTGTCAAAAATCTAGGGGATTCTTAAAGTTAATTTATCTGCCTTTTTTAATGGTTTTTGTCATATTTCAACTAATGCAAGGTTGGTACTTGAGTTTTTTTTTGTTTTTTCTTTTTCGAGAATTTGGTTCTATTTCCTAGGAAAATCATTGATGTAACAGCAGCAATGGAATACGCAAGCGCCAAGAATGCCGACAAATAACGAACTTTGAAAAAAACAAAAAACCAAAAGCACATAATATGCTTAGTTCCAAAACATTTTCGCAATCGTCTTTCATAATCAGCCAAACGCCGTTACGACGCGGTCTCCTTTGACTGATGATGGTGTATTCCTTTATATATATATATATATATGTATGTATGTATGTATGTATGTATGTATGTATGTATGTATGTATATATTCGAACCCCATCTTTGGTCACCAAGACAATAGTATTCTCAATTTTTATAGAAAGATCGGTGTATATTGCAAGATGAAATAAATATTCCATAAGCGTGATAAAAAACAATGACAGATTAAGCGTTGTTACTGTATAATCAATACAAAAACTTTCCATGTAATCGATATCGAAAATGTTATTATTCAGTTTTAATATTACTACTAATTTATTCAATGAACAGGATGCGCCGAAGTTTTACCATTCAATCTGCCTCCAGCTGCGCTCGACTGTTTACCATTCGCTTCCGCACCGAGGCTTCCTAATTCGTGTTCTATATTCTATTTTTTACCAGTGTGCCTTTTTAAGACTTCATTTCATCGTTCTATCTTTCTTTTGCTTACACTGTCATCCTTTAAACGTTAGCTCAACGGTCCATCTGTTTTCCTCAATGCGCTCGAACAATTTAATCGTCTGTTTTCAGACTTTTAGAATTTCATGTTCTTTTTCTGATTTTCGAAAAGAAAAGCGAACATTATTCGTTTTAATTTTTATTCTCCCTTCGAGGAGGTGCTTCTTCGTCACATAACGATACTTCTGGAAGGTTTTTTTGGTATACTTTGCGAGAGAAAGATCGCAAAGGTATTCAAAAAGAAAGAGAAAGAAGATTGCAAAATTTACGAAGCTAGACTTTCGTATTTCTTAAGAATTTTCCGGGAAAGAAAGCGACAGAAACAGAAGCGAATAATTAATTATGTCGTTTAGTATCAACTTTTCAAGTTGTCGTTTTACAAAGCGTGAGGGCTTTCTCCGACGAAGCAACGAAATCGCCTAAGAATTCCTCCGTACAAGTAATAAATCATCGGCGGCCCGAAAGTGCACATTAAAATGATAAAACATTCAACCAGAAGAGCGTTCCCTAATTTTTGTTACCCTTTTACAACTGTCTGCAAAAACCCGTCTCAGTGGAAACTAACTGCATTCGGTCGCCTACTTTCGCATCAATTGAACGCTTTGAACTTATTCCTGTCTGTCTATTCAAATCTCGGTTGTCACGTGTGCATCCAATTAATACTGATCAATTTTCAGAGGCAGCAATCACCGGGGTGGTGTTCCACACAATATAGAGTATATTGATTCCATTGTTTATTACTTTTGAGGAAATTCGTAATTTTTGATCGTTTATTATTATAACGTGATAAATAGTATGCTTTTTTCTCTGGCGCTCTGTTGCTCGTCCACTACATTCGTTCTACCTCCTCGGAACTCACGACACCATTTACAAACATGTCGAACACTGATGGCAGAAGACCATAAAATTTTACCATTTGTCGACGACTTTCAATTGGTGCAATTTTTTTATAGTTTAAAAAACGTAAATAACTGAGCACATCTCGTAGTCGGCGGCAACTTTCAGAATTTCACTCATGATTAATTCATGTAACTCGAAAATGGAAAAAGGTACAGTATTGCGGTTTGGACACTAGTTTAAACTTGAACGTTTCAGCTGAAAAATGAGACCACGCTCACTACCGCAAGTTTATTCTAACCGGTTTTACGGGGGTGGGAATCTTACTTTGTGAACGTGGCTCGTGTGCATATATCTTATATGCTATTATTTGTTGGACTTGATAAATCCGTTTTTACATACATAGTCATCTTTTATATGCTACAACCATTGATAGATAAATCGCATTTTTTTTCTTCGAATTTTTCGCACCGAAATATTGAGCTATCTTATTAGCCCTAGTGCCCGGCTACTTCATTATTGTAACAACTCCATCGGACAAGTATTAAATGTCGCCTTAGAACAGAGATACGATTCATCCTCTGGCGTAATAATTTAACTTCGACGTGTTAATTTTCGCATTAAATCGCGACTGATGACATATATATACATATATATATATATATATATATATATATATATATATATATATATCATCCTCATCATCATCATCATCATTATCATTATTGTTGCATCTCCCATTCGGGAGGTATATATGAATTTTAACATCTCGTTAACTTTTTCAAATAGCTCGGAACTCTGTCAACTTTCCAAATAAATTGAGCGAAAAGCGACGTTGTCTTATCCCGCAAATTGCAAAAAGAAGAGCCGTGGTAGCAGAAAGAGCGGCTGTATTAATTAATGCTAAGGTCAGTCTACAGGGTGGATAGGGGAAAAGGTGCCGAAGGAATATTTCGGGCGGGAAATTTATGTTGTTCGGCGAGACGATAAGGAAAAAAAGGGCAGGAGGATGAAGCATGAAAGTGCGGTATCTGTACGGTAACTGAATGGAACATTCGGTAAGTGGCTTTCTAGCTGTCTGAGCTCGAATATCGAGGGCTGTTCAGACGAATCGGTAGGCGGAAGACATAATGATAACGGCACAGCCGAAGATTTTTCCGTTCGGTTTTGTGGAGGGTAGTTTGTGGAAGCCACAAATCACTGGACCATTGTCCAACATCCGGTTTGAGGGTTTTCCGGTGTTCATCTTCGTTCCGGTTTCCACTGTTCTCTGCTTTCTTCATTTTCGACCGTCCATTTTGTCAGTTTCCGTTTCGAAAGGTCTCTCTACCCCTCTATCGCATTCTTTCTTGAGCTAAACTCGCCCGGACTGAACGTGGTCCTCTTAGCAGCGCCACTAAATGCCCGGATAAGATAGGCGAGAGTTTGTTGCAATATTACACGCACCTCGTCGAAGAGGAAAATTCGTTAGGACTTGCCAATTCGGCAAGGGGAAATCTTCCATAATATCGATCGGTGTTTTGATTTCGAGCGTTTAAATTGATAATTCGAAGAAAATTAATACCGAAACAAAAGGACATGAGACTTTTTTTCACTTTGCTTCCTCTACACATGAAAATACGAGCTTTTATCCAGAACAAAGGTTTTTAGTGAAGGTGCCTTATCAGCGCGCGAAAGAATTGAGAAAATAACGCAAAACACGGGAAAGTGAGGGTCTCGAGGTGTCCCCCGTCCAGGTGATGGGACGGAGCCCCTCGCGAGCCACGAAAGATCGAGTTTTATATACATAGCGTGTTTATTTTTGATTTCATTATAGTAAAAGAATAGTATAGTATTTTATAGAAATTGTGTATTTTATTAACTACGGAAATGTAAATTAAAAAGTGTAAGTTTTACTAAATGTTCGCTTGAATAACTGTTGTAAATTTTGGAGGTAAAAACAGCGATTGTTCCAAGTTATGTTCCAAGTTATGTTCCAAGTTATGTTCCAAGTTATGTTCCAAGTTATGTTCCAAGTTATGTTCCAAGTTATGTTCCAAGTTATGTTCCAAGTTATGTTCCAAATTATGTTCCAAGTTATGTTCCAAGTTATGTTCCAAATTATGTTCCAAGTTATGTTCCAAGCTATTACAGGATAAGAAATTTTTGCGTATTATAAAAAATTAAAATATTTTACTAAACAATAAATCACCGACGGAAAAATAAACTTAAAATATATAGCATAGATGTAACACATTTTTATGATAAACGTTCTCTAATTCCAAAATAACATAGTGAATAACAGAATTGGTTTCTTCCTACATATGTTTAATTAATTTTGCAAGTGATTGTTTTGTCATTTATAAATTCTAAAAATGTATTGTATTTAAAGCTTAATGTAGCTGCGCACTTTAAAAAAAAAAAAAACAAAAAAAAACACACTAATCAAAAAGATGATTGAGAATTGAAGTTGACAGAAAAAACAAAAACAAGTGAACACGTTGCCATCGAAATTATTTCAGAAAAGTTTAAAATTAACGATTCCTCGCATACTTACGTCCGAATAAATAGCCAGAACAGTCCTTCAAAGTAGTAGTACTTGCACCGACTGATGGAAACACATCTAAAAGTAAATATATTTAAATCTTCATTTCGCGAATAACGCACGAATAATAAAAAACGAATTTACCCGTTTACGTAACTAAAAATGCATTTCCTTATTTAACTACCCGAAATGGAATCAAAAAAGAGTTTTCGCAGTAAAAGCGATTCGGTCAGTTATACTTTTTATTGTCCATTTTACAAACTGCAGAACAATTTTTTAACTTTGTAATAAATTTCACATACGGTGAAAGATTGAAAATTAGTTTTGTTTTCTATCGATACTTGAAATGTAAGTATCGTATAGAAATAAATTTTTTATTTGAAAATACCAAAAACGCCAATTACAAGTATCACGAGAAAAAAAATGAAACAATGAAATGGTTAAATGTCTATATTGTAAAAGTGTCCAATATTGCGAGGTCTTAAACAAAATTATCTCAATCCGATTGAACACTTCTGGGACCATCGAGAACGAAAAAGATAACATAAATGTGCAGAGCCTATGATGTAGTTAGCCTGCCGATATTTCGAATTGCATAGAAAAATTGTCGAGGCTGGTCTGGCCGAAAAGACAACACGCATAAATGTGTTTATTAGAAGAAAAAAGGAGCGAATGCAGTGAACTTCAGAGGACCGGGGAGAAAGTACCTGGCTCGTAGTTGTTGGTTCCATTTCGATAACTTTTTTTCGCATTCTTCGGGTAATCGACTTTTGCTTTCTTATAGAGAGAAGTTCATACGAATCCAGGAGCTTATCAACTACCGGACAGAACCTCTTAATTCTTCAGAAATCTCAGTACAATTCAAGTTAAATCAATCTCGTCCCCAACCACACTGGAATCAATTAAATCGTACTACATCGCGCACCACGAAGAAAAATACAATTTATCTCTGAAAGGCGAAAAGTTATTTCTAAAAATAGTTAAAAACGTATAAAAAAACAACATTTTTTCAAAGTTTTTGCCCGTAGCAAAAAATAAGTTTTCCATTTATTTTCGCAAAATTAATTACTCGACACGTCAAAGTAATATCCGCCCTTTCGTAATTGTGTAAAATTAAACTATAAAAGATAGTCGCTGAGAGGCTCGTTTAAAGGGCAAAAACCGATGCTAAAAAAAAAAAAAAAACGTTACAAAAGAGAAGTTTTTGTCTAATTTTTTCAGATGCACATATATTACATATATATATATATATATATATATATTTATATATACATATACGTGTAGAATGTGGCGCGCGCGCGCGCGTGCCGTGGTATGTGTACACGCGTGCGTAAGAGAGATGGAACGAGAAAAAAACAAAAAAAAACAAAAAAACGAAGGATATTATCATTTCTAGAGCTCCTTCCGTTGTAGTGGTTGTCGAACTAAAAATGTGGAAGAACAAGCAGAAAGGTAATTAAAAAGTCGCTTCCCGGCTAATGAATAAACTTTAATTAATGCCCTTCGCCGTTCTAGAAATTATTCAGACCGGGAACCCCGGCTCTGTAAGAACTGAGATATACCACGTTGCGCTTTGGCAAAAGATATTATTATATACGCGCGCGTATATATACAGTTCATGTTGCATAATGTAGCGTCGCAGGCAAACGGCTTTTGTGATCCGAAACCCCGGTTCACTACGACCAACTACTTTTATCATTTCCATTATGCTGGCAACTGCTGCGAAGAACAGCAAAAGGCGGGGAAAAACACTCAGTGTCGATTACTACCAGCACAAACGTCGGATAATTAAACGTTAATTTAGCCTTATTAGAGTAAACAGCCCCGTACGCACACCTAGTAATGGCAGCTAGCACTGTGGTGGTAGTGCTGCTACACCGTGCATTATATAATTCATCCTATTTTTATGTCACCTTTTATCCGCTGCTCCTTCTTCTTTTATCTCTCGCCTTTTTCATTTCATTTTCGAATAAGTTTCCTTTCGTTTTTCTTATTCCGCGTTTTCGTTTGTTTCTTTTAAACCGTTTTCTTCAAAGAAAAAGATTAATTTTTCGTTTTAAATGATAATTAACTCTGTATTCTGCCCACAGATAGGTTCGTTTTAGCGCCATTTAAACTTTACCTCTTTTTCCCCTGTTTTTTTTTTTCTCTTCCCCGTTTCTATTTACAATGTACAATGCGCGCAACACACTAGCACGCACACACGCACGAACTAAGAACCGATTGAAATTAAAAAGTAAACGAGACGGATAGAAGCTAAAAGAAAGTCGGCCTGTGAAAAAGGTAACGATGCTGCGCACGGACCCTTCTATCAAACGACATCTTCCACGGTTATTCCGTTTAATTATTTTGTTATTACTGTTTGCTTTTATTAATTTTCACTCTACACACGCGCTGTAATTAAGTCGATAAAGAAAACTTCGCCGATTGCATTAAACAGCGATAACGCAGAAATCAACTGTAGGCAAAGCTAATTAAAATTTGTTCTTTTTCCAGAAGCGTCGCTACTATAAAAACAAAGCACACCCGTGATCACTATACAGAGTACCCCCTACGTAAAATCAATTTATTCCAGTTTTTTTGCTTTCGCGAAGTAGGGACGTTTTATTTCCTCGTCAAGCCTTAAACTTCTTTTAATGCAACTGCACACGAGCATCTCAAGTGAACTTTTTTCGAATACTAATTATCAAACAGCGAACGATATCTATTATAGCCTCATTCAGATCAGCACTCCGGAATTTCAGTTTAATTTCTTCTTCTTCTCATAGTGTGTAATGAACTAAACCGGGGTCCGTTTAATTACAACAATTTTATAAAGTTCGTTATTCAAGGACAATCCTGTTGTTTTATGTTTGTGCGTTCGTATTTAGCACCATACTCTTAATTTTATCTGACGGGGGAAAAAACAAGAATTTTAAGTGATTTGGGCTTGAGGGTTACATCAGTGTAAATTTTTTGAAAAATCGATTTTCATCGGCTTAAAATTTGAACATTCCTGAATGCGAGGCAATAGGTTTCTTTTTTTTACCGGAACAAAATAATTTCCTTAAAATTTCGCGCCCATTCCCAAACGCGACAGGTTGCTCCAAAATGCCTACCCGCTGCGACTGCCACCTTATGGTAAATATTTGTACTCTAGTGTCTTGCTTTTTGATTTAGAACTTGCCTAATGCATCAACAGATGTTGATAGAAGGTATATTTATGTTAAGTTACAAGAAAAGTAGGTCAGTATAGCGTAAGTAAATTGTATATAAGGCTAAACACATAGTGACGCAACGAGGAGAGCTACGCTATAAGTAAACGAACTAAACAAAAAGGAGTATGGCGTCGATTAGAAAATACCTAACACATAGTGTGAAGTATGGAACATAACGAAGAGGAAACCATTTCAGACGGCGCGCACTAGTATTCTCGGTCGATAGATATAAATTGAAGATGTAATAAACATGATTAGATGAACATGTCTCCCAAGAATATGCGCGATTATTTATCGGATTTTAGGGAACTTTTCTCACTTAGTAAATGCGCTGGAACTGATAATTTAGTTGTGGTATGTGAAGAAAAAATGGAATGGAATAAAAGCAATGTGGAGACGAAAACAAAACAATTTGAATTCTCTGCTCTATGAAAGACCCGTTGCGATAATTGTTGACACGTCAATGGCTTTGCGGAATCGTACCATTGACTGAATGGTTTACAGGTAAAATCATAGATATTGAAGTAAAGTCAAAGTACTATGAAGCTTGCGATCACTGGAAAAATAAATCAGAAACATCGCAGTATGAATCCTGGTATGAAGCACACGTCGATGAATGTCTAGCGAACCACGAAAGCTCATCTGGTAAGATGGAGGTAGATGCTGTTGTCGAGATGTTTGAACACTCCGAAAATTCGCACGGCCTGAAATGTGCGAACTACATCGGTGATGGTGACAGAAAAACTTCTAAAGGCATAATGGATAAAAGGCCGCATAAAAATTTGAAAATAAACATATACGAGTGCAATGATGAGGAAACTGAAAAAAACAATAAAAGGTCTCAGAGGAAAAGGTAAATTAACTGGCAAATTAATTGATCAGTTAGTAATTTATTATGACTTGACGATTCGTCGAAATCCGAACTTCGTGGAAAATATGAAGAGCCGAATTAGGGCGACCTTATTTCATAAAATATCAACGGACGAAAATCCGCAACACGAGAAGTGCTCAGAGTCGTCTTGGTGTGACTGGAAGAAGGCGCAAACAGCGGGTTCCTTGGATACCTCTTGTCATAAGAAGCCGCTTTCTAAGGAAGTTTTCGAAGCGATCAAACCGATTTATGAGGACCTGAGCCGAAATGATTTGCTAATCCGTTTTATGGGGAGGCTACACAAAAAATAGCAACGAAAGTTTTAATGCTACTGTTGTTTTTGGAATTTAACTCTAAAATCTTATTCAAGCGGCAAAAAAGTCTTGAATATAGCGGCTAATATTGCTGTGTGCAATTTTAATGATGCTCTCTTGAATATTCTACGAATCATGAAAGTTTTGCAGGTAGATATTGGCCTTCAGTCATACAATTTTTGCCAATACTAAGCGGATCAAGCACGCCGAATTCTCGATGACAGATGCGGCAAAAGAGGCACGCTCTACCAAATTTTTCTTGAAACCCAAGAAAATGGGTGTTTGAAAAAATCAATACTTGAATGTCCACTCTGATTAGTTTTCTTTAAAAATAATTCATGATCTAAACATTAATAAAACCGATTTAGAATAAAGCATAGGTGTTTCTAACAATAAATATATGTCGTTTATAATGTATTAAAGGTTTAACGTAAGCATTCTTTTTCTATATCATTCTTTTTTATTAGAAAATTAAAGAAACAGTGTATATATCGGAGAACATTTTAGTTATCTTTATGTTATAAATAAAATGTCAAAAAAAAATTTCTGTGATGATATTGCATTGTCCATTATTTTTTTATTACGAATCACCTTATAGTGAAAATTTCTTAAATGATTCCAGATTGTAATCTTTATAATTGTGAAAAACACTCTATTGAAAAGTTTATATTATAGGAAACTTTTTATTTAAGTTGTAGATTAATAAATTGTAGATTTTCAAGACTGAAATGAAAAGAGTCCATGAAACACGATTATTATAACTCTGACTCAACCAATTCTACTTTTTTCTATAATAGGTTTTACTTATATGTATTTATCGAAACTGCAAGAAGTTCGTATACTTCCATATTAAAGAAATCGAATGGTATACGTCTTTATCTTTACAATAGTAGAAGTTATTATAATTACCATGAAAAAATAACTGAAAATTTAATTATATCTGTGTGTTTTCCAATACATCGAATCAAACCGGAAGTTTAAAAGAAAAATTCTAATTATTATTAATTGCCAAATAGTGGAAATTATAATCATTCAACACATTAAATTTGAAAATTTATGGTTATATTATTCAGTATAAATTCTTTAATATGTATTTATACAAAGCAAAAAGAATTTTTTGATAAATGTGTACATAAGTGGATAGAGGTATTATTATGCCCGTACAAGTTAACTGGTTTAAAAGTGCAATCAACTTTTACCTAAACAACGTTTCATTTTGTAAATTTTATACATTTATACAATAGCAAACATTTAAGCTAGTGTGCAAAAAAAAGGTATATTTCTTAGCTGTAATATTTCATTGAAACTCGTGTAATGATTTTATTAAATATGTATGTATAAAACTATACTTTTCAAAAACTTAAACGAAATAGTTTTATTTTACTGAAAGTTACTGCTGTGTATACACACATACAAAAAAATGAAAAAAATGAAAAAAAAAATTTACCTTTATAATATACATTTGTTCTTATAATGAAAGAAATTCCTATTGATTTCATGACTGTAATGAAATTTTCATAATTTTCTTCACCCTCTATATAGCCATTATAAAAACCCCGTCATGAAATTTTAAATCATATTTATTAAATAAATCCTTCAATATATTCTCATATTATATTTATAATCGGTATACTTTGAAATAATAAAGGACGGGAAAATTGAATTTTCTCCTAGTGGCAGTTTGCGCAAGCATGCCAACCAACCGTCCTACCCGAGTAAAAAGACGGAATTTAAGAGACGAAATAAGGAGTCCAGCTTGAGCTTTAACAAGTGAGGAATATAGAACACAACGCTCAACAGAAAGGGGTGAACATACAAGGAAATGTGATTAATAGATGCGCATTCCAGTAGAGAAGACAATTTGGAGAGAAAAAAAGTGAAACCGAGAAAGGAAGTCAGAAGTAAGCGGTTAAAATGAAAACGAATAATAGAAGTAACAACGAAGCTGGGAAGCGAAGAAACCTCAAGGAACCAGGAAGCAGAAGGAAGATTAGGTTGAACTGATAGATAAAAAAATGTAAAAGAAACGTTTGTTACGAAAGGAGGAAGATTAAAGGAAATCCCTGATAGCAAAATCTAGAATGATTATAAAATAGAATTTTTTTAAAGAATGAGCGAAAGCAAGCAGCAGCTCGAGCCGAAGAATCCGCAATCTCATTACCCTAATGGTAGTAACCGTTGTTTTAGCGAGAAGTAAATAGTCGAGAAGAAAAACCGAATTAAAACCATGTTAATACGGTCGAATAATATTCTAATACGCTTAAAAATCGAGGAGATGAAAGAAGAAATTAAAAGTAGTGAAAAAACAAAGGAGTCATTATAATGGGGAAATTAAGGCTTACGCATTGAAATGTAAAATAGCGGTACATTTAAAGAAAATACAATCGGCATCGTTTGGAAACCATAAAAAAAAATAAATAAAAACAAAACGGTGAAAATATTTTCAAGTCCAAAATCGCTTTATGCATAACCACTGTTTTATTCTGTTCGCCAAATAATATTTATCATTCCTCGAAGAAAAAAATATTTGTACTTCGATTTAATATTACTAATAATGAAGAAAGTTTTCAGAAATAGGATAAATCATTAAGTATAGCAGATTATTTTACGGAAAAATAGCAAAAGATCTTCCATAAGCAAACGGTTTTTGAAATAATCGTATACAAATGATGTCGATACATCTTGCGACAAGCGAAATAACACCGCAGACGAACATAACCAATATTCACAAGTAAGACAAACGCACCCCTCGGCATTTTCAAGCTCGGGCAACATCGAACTCTCCTTTATCAGTTAATTCGATTACCGAGAACAAAAGACTAAAATGGATGCTAATTAGTTTCCGATTTCTGAGCAGGCAAATCGGTGAACAATTCACGAACAGTTCACTTAAAAATTCTCTTTTTTTTTTTTTTGTCTGAAAAAATAAAAGCTTCTAACAAGATACAATCCCCCTCAAGGAAAGTACACCAATAACAAACGCCCATCGTGAAAGAGAAGGGAATAATTTTTCTGCATTTTTATTATTTACAGCAATAAAAAAAAAAAAAAAAAAAAAAAGCTGGCAACTGAAATTATCCATTAAACATGTCAGTCGGAGTAAGGGGTAAAGCGGGTTTTCTTAGAAATTCAACAAAGCACACATTCCTCGTTAATAGAAGAGTGATTAATAATAACCAACCTGTGTACGCAGGCTGAGAATTAAAAAAAAAAAAAAGCTAAAGAAAAATCTTCCTGCCATCATCTCACTGAACAACCCGAAAAATAGCAATTCTTCGAAATAATTTTAATGAAATGGAATTCCGGTACTGCCCAGGCCAACGACGCTAACCACAGCTAGCTCACGGCTCCATACATATGTGTATTGCATATATTTCCCTTTCTACTACTTCGAAGTGGATGTTTGAAGGATTTAGACAAATGTATACTTTATATAGTAGATACAATGCTATTGTGAAATTCGACGGTGTAGAATTAAAAAGAGCCACTAAAAAACAGAAAAAGTCAGAGGAATTTGCTTGCTTTCAGCGCGGTTGTTTCGATCCTCAAAAAAAGCATTTGCTGAATTTTAAGGTTGCTGCTAGAAAATATGAATTAAATTCGTCGATGACTAGACCTTTATTAGGCGCACTTTCCAGATCCAAGTCGCTCCTAGGTTTACCTAATCTGAAATTAAATTGCATACTAGAGAAGTCTTGGAAAGTAAAAGCAAATCCTAAGTAGAAAGGAACTGCCCTAGTATTCTCTTTAGATCCATTAGAGGTAGTACATTATGAAAAGCTTAATTACATGATAACTTATCAAGGATATATGGGACTTACTTTACTTTAACTTTTTTAGTAGCAAAATATTAATGGCAACGACAATACGAAAAAGCTCGAAATGAAGATGAATATTTCAAAAGCAAAATTTATGGTAAACAGCAAACTACGCTAACAAACAATGGTAAAACTGGAAAATAAAACTACAAAGAGGCGCTGTATAAGCATTCAAGCATTTTGACCAAACGGTAACATGTAACACGAATTGTAATTAGCAGTCGTGCTGTAGTCAGTAAAGTGTTTGAAGATAATTCTAAATCGACGCGAGAAATTAGTAGAAATATTTGTGCGGTTAATCATTTTATAAAAATACCGGAACAAACAAACAAATCAAAATAGGATAGAAGCATTTGTGATGCCAGAAACGATTACAGAAAACTAGTCGAGCGGATACAATAAAGAATAACTTATGGTAATTGAAGAAATTAAAAGTTACAACAGAAAGAGGAACACATTCATCAACGCGGTTTTTGCAAGAAATTACAATCAAAACTAAAAACGAATTCATATAATCGACTGGTACATAGGATGAACCAGCCTACGGGCTGAAATGATTACGGTGATATAACTAACTATAGGAGTTTGTAAACAGAAAACGATTGTTATTCCAATCTTGGATAGAAATAAGGATTAGCCACTACTCAACGATTAGCGCTCAATATCATTTTTAAAACTCTTATTCAAACATGGTCAGCAAACGTCTTCTTCTCTCTGCAAACCCAAAACCACTCTTTCCCTAATTCAACTCGAAGACTATCGAACTAAGTGTCACTTAGCCGTTCAAGTTGGACGCAAACCAGTTATAAACAAAATTCTATTAGTCGGAAGGATGAAAACAATTTTTCAAACAATTCACCAAATCGAGCTGGTGAAAATTAGCTCCCCCTGCTCTGATTCTATTCTCACAGGAAATGGCAAATGGAAAGAGACTCTTTAGTTAATCGTATAATGATACTGAAGCCGCTATTTTTTATTGGCCATAGTAATGCCATTAACATCTCTTAATACTGAAAAATAGCCCGCAATTCGTGAATCTAAAGTAAACATAAGAGAAATATAGATTGAATCAACAGCAGTTTTCTATTACCGATGGAATCTATGAATGGTATTTCTGGATATAGTTCATTTTAAATCGTTGTACGCAAAAACAGTCAAGTAAAGCGAATGAACTTGACAGGACATCGGGAACTGTTAAGGTTCGCGTAAGCTCGCTCCATCTATCAGATGGCTTTCTATATTTCCACGACAACGAACTGGTTATATGTATTAATAGTTCAGCTGCAAGCGACAGACTAATATTCGGAATCATAATCGATGTAGCGATTTAATCGTCTTGCCAAGCATAAATAATCTGCGGACGGTACTCCAACGATGAACCATAGGACGTACTTAATTAGCAGAGTTTACGTAACGTATAGTTGTTTCACTACTACTACTACTACTACTACTACTACTACTACTACTATTAATTGCTGGAGAAGAGAGGAGATCGTTTTACCGATTATGTGGAATTTAAGGATTCGCTATTTTATACTGCGTGAAATAGGTTGAAATGCATGTATAGTAGACGGATGACTAACGCAACGTCTGATGTCGAACGTTGAAAATATACAAATTATTTCACTTGGACAGAGTTAATGTCCATAGTTGAAAAAGTCTAAAATAAAAAAAAAAATAAAAAAGGCATAAAACTTTTTTTTTTTTGTTGACCTGGCATTAAACACCATTTGACCACTAACTAATCATTAAATTAATCTCCTTCAGCTTGCTTTAAATGAATCTATATTTTTTTTGCCGTCGCTGGAAATCGAACCCATGACTACTATCTTAATAATCAAGCGTTCCCGCTAAGATAGCCTATATCGCGATAGCTGTAAAACTTAAAATGTAATCTCATTAACTAAAATGCCGAATTAAACGAAAACTTAATGCGGTCAAGCAGTCTGGGAAAAGAAAAAAATGCAGTTAGTAAGAAAAAATGAAGAAAAAAAACAATAATTAGTCACATAGTAAATGAGAAAACAAAAATGGCGTATGGAAGATCACGCAAAAGTCCGAATAACTATCGTAGTGTATGACTACGCATTGCCGCTTTGAATTGGATTTAAAATAGTTCTAATTTTTTGATGTCTTTATTTAGGTTACTTGAGTAGGAAAGAATGTCCAAGCTTATTTGTCAAAAGGTATATTTTATATTGTCTCTAGTCCTTCGAATAATGATGAAGAAAAGCTCAAAACTTTAAAAAAGCCTTGGAACCTACCGGATACTTTCAAGTTTCCAGTCACACTGGCAAGAGGAATCTTTCTTTTCAACGTCGTTGGACTGCGAATCACTCATGAATTGGGTATTCAAATGTCATGTAGGGAGCACTTTGCGAACTATGTGTTCTATTTGGAACGGCGAAAGGCGGACGTGGTTATCAAGATCTTATTGTTAGATTTGGAAAAACGCTTTAGAGAACTTTGGTCACCAAATATCACAAATTCGCTTTAGAGCAAGCAGCAAACTTTATAAAGTTCGCAGAAGGCAAATATCTATTAACGCTAAAAAGTCCAACTGGAAGGTCATAAAATTGCTGCGGATAACCGCGAGAGATTAAAAGCTATTGTAGAAACAGTTCTTTTGTGCAGAAGGCAGGGAACGGTCCTAAGAGGAAGCCATAATTATGGAGTAAACGAACCTGCTCACAATGATGACAATTTTCGAGTACTTCTCCATGTTCGTGCTCGATCTCGTAATAAAGCACTCAAGAGTCATTTACTTACACAAAGCATGCATACTGGAGCTACGTATAGTTTGTATCAGGAGGAATTTAGAATGAAGCGATTGAACTATTATGCAGTAATGCTATTCAAGCGCAAGTACTTAAAAGGGTCAAAGAGGCTGATTTTTTAAGATATTGGCAGACGAAACTCAAGAAATATCCATGCGAGAACAATTAGTGTTATATTTACGATATGTAGACTGCTCATTTGAAAAATCAGTTATCCGATAGGATTTTCTTGAATTTATCTACACAATTATAATGCATCTCTTGTCCTATAACGTGGATATAGATAAATTCATTAGGCAAGGCTTTGATGGTGCTGTAGTACTGAGCGATTGATTACGACGTGAGAACGATAATCGTAGGGGGAAATACCCGAGAGCGCAATTCGTGCACTGTCTGACTCACATTCTCAACTTAGTTCTAACACATTCATGTGGGGTACCTACTGTATGGGGATCGTAAAACGTGCAATAAACTTTTTTCGATAATTTTCACTTCGAGACAGCCTTTTGTGCTGATCAGATTAATTCGTCCCATTCAACGTTTATTTCTCTTTGTGAGATGTGGTGAACTGAAAAGCATGCATCTGTAGAATGGTTTGCACAAATACTGCCCGTAATACGCGCAACACTTGTGACGCTGCAAGAAATTTCTGGTAGGGATGTCGCCACTCAAGCATATCAACTGCAATCCGCCATAGAAAATAGCCAGTTTGCTGTGTCGCTAGTTATATTATATTGAGAAAAATGTTCTCTTATACAACAAGCCTTAAATAAGCAATGAAAATAGTTAATATAGATTTGACCAACACTTGCAGTTATGCAAAAACTATAAAAACGACTTTATAAGATATTCGGAATGAAAGTGAATCCTAAGTCCTTTTCAAGAAAACAAAGGAGTTCAAATGACATATTTGTTCCAAAAATGAACAGATAGAAAACTCAGCACCGAGGGAAACTTCCGAAATGTACTACCACCGAAATGTATTTTACCCCTCTGTTGACCACGTTATTATAGAACTTGATTTCCACTTTAAAAAGAAACGATCGAAGGGATTTAAATGCTTCTACTTGAGAATACGAGTAATGTGATTCTAGCACACAAGAAAAGTTGGAAAAAATAATACAAACATTTCTTGGTGAAAATGAAGGCACGATATTTCTAAGTGAATATATAAGATACCGCACACAATCAATGGAAATCTGCTACGCGACAACCTGCCACTGCAAGAAAACCTGCTAATCATTAGGATGAACAGTTTTTTTCCTTTGATAAAAAAACTTCTTATTATCTTAGCCACACTTCCAGTATTCACTGCGACCCCGGAAAGATGTTTCTCCACTCTAAAGAGATTAAGAACCTATATTAGGAATCTCGAATGGGTGACGAAAAAGCATTACGAACATTCAATGTGACCCGGTGGTAAAACTAGATTCTAAAGAAACTGTAAATAAGTTGACAATAAGACGTAAACGACTCAATTTTAAATTTTAAATTATATTATTATAATAATATTATTGTATAAAAATACAAGCGAAGAATGAAATAAGATTGTATTATTTATTTTGCTTAAAAAAAAAAACAATTATGAAAAGTTCAGATTTGCCCCCCCCCATCTTGAAAAGCTAAATATACGTCCGTGCATACATATATATATATATATATATATATATTGAAATGAATCTCTGATGGTGGGACCAACGAAATGAATTCCTAATGGATCATCAGGTTCTTACTTTGGCTTTCTCAAGATTTTTTATCTACTTCACGGTGTGACAATATCGAATCAAACAAAAGTTTCGCTTGCCGTTACAGACAGAGTGTTATTAAAAACAAAAAATTAATTATTATTCGTTTAGTCATAGCAATTAAATAATGAAAAGGTATGGAAACTTCGTGAAAATAAGATATTTATTATAGACTGGATAATTATTTCCAGAATAATATACATATATATATATATATATATATGCATATTACGAACCGTTCACGAAGTAAACTTGAATGAAGTTTATTAAAATTCCGGCAACGATTGCGGTGTTTGACCAAATTTTAGAATAAATTATAATTTTCTTTATAAATAAAACCCGACATAAATTACGGCGAAGATTAGATAGTATTTTCGACTAAGTTTATACGAAACACGAGTAACATTTACATTTTCCGACAAAATATAATACGTAGCCCGACTAGACAGTTGAATTTCGAAGACCAATACCCAAAAACTTTTATCTCGATTACTCATTTCTGTACGTATAATAATTTACCGTTATTTGCGTTGATATGCATAGCCACCCATACATTCTAGTATTATAGTATCTATTTTCATACACACATGTACAATATATACCCCTTTACGTAGTGTACAGGAGTTGGCGACGATATCATATTCATACTCATACCTGAAATCTAAACTTCGTCAGAAGAGAACTTTAAAATTCCCGACTGAAATTTATCTACGTTCGCTTGGCCATCTGTCTACAATCGACCAGCAATGACGATGACAGTGATAATATTCTACTTAATTTTATTTATATAAACATTAATGCAAAATATAGCATCACGAACCCCTATTCGTATCAATATATATATATATATATATATATATATATATATATAAATAAATAGAGAGAGAGAGAGAGAGGAAGAGGAGGTGGTTATAAATAAATACACTTATATTAGTAGCCTGATGTTTTTGGTGCACCTATCTCGATTCATGAATAAGTTACATTTGAAAGAAACGATGGCACAGTAATGTTACTTTTTGTTACGTTCCTTGTAAAAATTCAGTTTGATGAGGGATATGAAAACACAGTGCGCACTACATTTTCATGTATACACACACACACACATATACACAGACACGCGTACACATATATGTGAAAAGTAACGAAACTTGTATTTCTGAAATATTGCTTAAGGGATTTGGGACTGCCGAAATTAGTATGTGACATTATAAAGGTAATATTTACTCGAGTACGGGATAATATACTGCGTACTCCATCTTTCCAAGACCTGCTATACTGTTTATATACTATCCTGCGGTCAACGGAAAATTTTAACGCATTATTCCTCTGTATTCAACCGTTGCTCACTAATTCTAACACACAGAGCTGCACCTATTGCCGGTAAATATATATAAGAGCGTAGCCGAGCAGACCATTCGCCCTGCGAATAATTGAGAGCGAGACCCAATTAATATTTTATTCGTAATTGGAACATGCCGATGACCTAATTCCTGACTTGCGGCGCTGTTTTCAGTGATCACTTTAATAATAATTGCTATACATCGTGTGAATAAATTTAGTAACAAGAATTTTGATTATTTACACTCGCTTACCGGGAATTAATGGCACGACCTAGGAAAAATGCCAATTTGTCAGTTTAACATTTCCCAGCGCATACCCCCGTTCGATTTATCTTCAACCGATCAGATACTATAAAGGTAAAGCGGAATAAGTTTAATCGAATATTTTTAGCAAACACGCGATGAACATTCACCAGATAATTTCGTTACTCGGATCAGCGCAGTTTCTGTAAATGCTTCAGTTTCAGTTTGATAATTTACATAGTGTAAAAACATATTATAAGAATTTTATTTGCACAATGTGAAATGTATTGGCCGTTAGTAGCGGAGGCAGATCATTTGCATACCTTTCAGAAACATATAATATGTATTTATGCGCATTGTCGGTAGAAAAATTAAATCATTTTACTCGCTCGAATTAATATCAGGGGATCTACTAAGTAAAATAATAGAAAAGGAAGGATAGAAAAAGTGGAGAAGACTGGGGAAAAATGGTATGAATAAGAAAATAAAAATAGAAACGAATATTAACCTGACAGCTCCAACAAACTGTCTGATTCAGGTCTTCAAAAAGAAAGTGATTTATTTACCTATTCTTTTTTTTCCACAGTACATAACGATTACGCGTAGAGTCTCTAAAAACAGTACAATAGTACTTAAGTAATCGGAAGTGCATCGCGGCCCCACTTTTTTCTTTTCAGTAGTCTGCTAGATTTGGCTAGAAGATCAGTAACGAACATTCGGTATATGAATGGGGATTCGAGCTGAAGTTTGTCAAAGAACGTTTCGTACTGTTCCGCATAAACATCCTTCACGTATGGAACATTCAAGTGTTCGCATGCAATGTATCGTTCGATACAAAATAAGGCGCAGATACCGTTGTACCTAGAATCGGCTGTTGCTGTATTCTGAGAAGATTATTTCGATATATTCTACCATATCCATATCTCCATACCGGAGTGATAACCGATAAATAAACATTCCGTTTTGCGGCCAGGTTTAGAACTGATTTTCGTCCTAGCAACGGCCATAGCAGTCTAGCCCTAGTTATTATGGATCTTCTTGTATTTTCCACATGATCACGTTAATCGCCTATCCATATGCATTCCAAGGTAGCGCACCGAGTCAGCTTGTGGGAATTATCAAATGTCAAGGTTAGACACCTGGCTCGTTTGTTCGTGAATAAAATGTGTCGACATTTGGTTGAACGATATGCGTCAGAGACTTGCCCATTTCTCTAGTTGATGGAGGTAATTTTAAACAGCAGCGTTTGCACACATAACATTCGTATTAGACGCGAGTTATGTCATCAACGAATGTAGCTAGTAACGTTAGATTAGAACCTGGTATGTCCGCGGTATAGCTGAAATACGATAAAGGTCTTAGCAAATTTCCTTAAGGTACCGACGATCTGATTGAATGTATTTCGGAAAATGAATTAACAACAAACGAGCATTCGGACAAGTACGATTTAAGCATATAGATAAATATCCTCGTTAAGAATTTGTCGCAATTTATACAGCAATCCAGGATGCCATATCGAATGCCTGTGTGACATCAAGAAATACCGCGGGGACATACCTCGTCGCGTTTCTCCAAAGTTAACGAAATTACATCAACTAATCGGTGATACTGACCGATCGTAGAGTGCTCCGTGCGAAAACCAAATTGATGATTCGGTAGCACATCTCGGTTTCTTATAACCGGGTCAATACAATTAATCTAAATGAAACAAAAATAATAGGCTTAGGAAACGGGACGCATAGTATTAATTTATCGCTGCAATATAAAAGTATAGACGCAATATTCGGAAAATCTTACCCTTTAAAAATACAATACGATGGTCTGAATGACAGAAAAAAAAAACAAAAAAGAAAAAACAGCTCCCATTTAAGCCAAAGAAATTTATTATGCGAATTCACATTTTTAAAGGCAAAATGTTCCGTATGGCCAGTACTATTGTGTAGGGCTGTGCGACTTGACATTGAAACAAAACGCCAACTATCGTTCAGTTTTAAAAATCGACCGCGTCAATAAAAATAAGAACCAAGAAATAGATCAGGGTAAAATCATAAAATGAGCTCGCTTGCCTCTAGGCATTCTCGCGAGATGTTGTCTGAAGCATTTTTTAAAAAGACCGAAATATTATCATTTTTGAAACTTTTTTAAAAAAAATTCCTGTGTAAAATATTAAATGTAGATGCATTATTATCATTCGTATGTAACAGTGTACGTTCTTATTAGTCCACGTGCACGTGACACAAATATGCCAGATAGGTATGTTTAATCATTACGGCTAACCCTCCTCTCTAGAACTGGCCGCTTCCAAGATCGATACTGTCGGAAGGGGCAGAAATTCGAAGTTATAATTTAACGATAAAAGTTCCGGTTCATTTAAGATACAGCGAACCTAGTAAACAAATGTAAATAACTATAAATGTTTGGATCCATTTTCTGTAATAACATTAAATAAACATATCCAAAAAAAGAAATGACAGGAAATTAGTTAATAAAAAATGTAAAAAACAATCGGCATGTTTCCGAATTACTCACATGGAGTAAGTAGCTCGGAAACATGCCGGTTGTTTTTTACAGTTTTTAATAGCTAATTTTCTGTCATTTCTTTTTTTGTGTGTTTATTTAATAAACAAATGTAAGATGCCGTCAGTGTAATCTTAAAAATCTTATTTCTGAATCACGCAAAAAAATCGTTGACCAACTCTGTAGTCCATACTTCGCTAAAAAAAAACCCAGAAAAGCCTGACAACATCGAACGTTTATAATTAAATGATTATAAATAGCGTCGTAGTGTGTAATGTCGAAATTTCCGATTAACGAAAAATAAAATATAATCCGTAAATTATTGTTTTTTCGAAATAAATTTAAAAAAGTTAATATTAATGGAAGCGTAGTCTATTTCTGTATTGTGACATTAAACGCAGCTAAACGAACAACGTAAGTACAGAAGTATCAATAATTCATGGATAAAAATAAAAATTAACCGACATACTTTGAAGTATCGAACAATCATTTTTATTAATAATTAAGTTAAATACAAGTAAACGATATATATATACGAAACATCGATAAATATTTATCGATATAATATTTGTAAATCGTTTACTTATATTTAACATTATTATTAATAACTGCAGTATGCGAATAGGTCGCTTAATTTTTATTATATTTTACGAACTGATATATTTCTGCTTTTTTCGTATTTATTTATTAATGTTTAACAAACGTTAAATAATTTTGACAACGTCTTCATAGGTCGGATGGAGGCTATTTCTTTTTTTTCCTTACCATGAGCCGTGTGTAACTGCATAGCTTATTACGGCGTATACGGCAATTGCTACAGTTGAAATGACTGGAGTGATCCGATTTGTTTTAATATATGCCAAGCATTGGACGATCGTTGCAGGGGCATTGGCGAGGATCTTTTGTAAAGAAAAATTTAGATTAAACGACGAGCGGAATGTTTCAAATTTAGTACACGTGGAAAGAATATGATGAACACACGTTCGGGAACAGAAAGGGCAGGTGTGGAAGGCGAAATCCGGCGGTATCTAGCATTTTTCCGGTGTTAAGTTTATTGGTTGTTGGAAGTCGTTTTCTGATGTGCCAACGTGCTTAATTTTTTGATAATTCCGAACAACGGTTTTCAATCTTCTGACCTGTTAGGAAAGACTTAAGAGCTGCCAAAGCGTGCAATAAACCCTCCATCATGTCGGTCGTTGCTTCTACCGCATAATTAATGAAGTCTGGTTTTGTAGAGCTATATAATTAATCGAAACATTAAATTCATCGTATTCTAATGAGAAAGGTCCGCGGTTCAACATCAAACAGATGTTTACACTTTTCAGTTAAGTTTGTGGAAGGCGGGGGTGTTTGAAGAGGAGGCGGTTCATTTTTGGATGTAGAGTCATCTGTGTTTTCGGTTTAGTTTACGACTGCTTCTCCATTCGCTGCAGTAGACATTAGAGATTTTTTAATCTGCGGTTATGTTGGGAAAGTTGGTTCCTCGTTACAAGTCAGGCTATTCGGTGTTGCAGGATGTGGCCGCTTTTGTTTTGTATTTCGCTGATCGACTTCTGTTTCCATTTGGGCCTCAGGAGTTGGAATACTCAATTTCAACTGTTCTACTTCTGCCAGGTTAGTTTTATTACAGTTGGAACATACATGGTCCTCTAGTTGCAAGAAGATACGATGGTCATGTTCATTATGCTTTATAAGGAACGATTCTGGTAGATTAGAGCAGTTAATTCGTTCAATATACAGCTGTAACTGACTCGTAATATGGAACCGGAGATACTATTTTTAAGGATAGTATAAATTGAAGATATAGGATTAGTTTGTTATTGGGGATAGTGGCCGATACGTTGGAGAGTAATAATCTATTAGTTGGACTTTCGATTCGTCGTGCTGTAACTATTTGGTTCGCCAAATTTATCTCGGCGCCGTTGGCGAAAAATGTGTCTTCTTTGGTTTTGAGAAAAATTATAAAATTCTGTTTTTCGATATCCGAGAACCGGCAGTGATGTTTAATGGCCCTCCGACTAGACCTTTTAGCGCAATAAAATAATCGCGAATATCGTGGTCGGTTAAGAATGGAAAGATTATGCCTTGTTCTTCAGATGGATAATTAAAATCGTTCAGTGGAATAATTCTTTTATTAGATTTTACTTTTAGTGCGAAAAAAGCTTGCGTAGTATTAGTATTTATCGGCATTGCAACGTCTTGTATAGCGCGTTTGTTATCAGCGGCATTTTGATGTTATCAGATAATGAGTATACACTTATTGTTTGCGAGGTCGATGTGGATGCAAGGTTTTGTGTGGCGGAAGAAGTGTGTGTTCGCTATTAAATTAACCGGCGCCGGCATTCAATAGTGTTTTTTATAAAGTTAAGTTTTTTTTTTTTGTTTTTCAGAGGATTGGGATGAAATTGTAAGAATTTCTCGAAATTTTCTGTTGAAAAAAAAATAAATAAAACGTATTTGTAATCTTTTATTATTATTTTTTTTTAATTTTTTTTTTTTTTGGACGCGATAACAAAGGTATCCTATGCCCAGAAACAATATGGAGGGGTGAGAATCGATAATTACATAGCGATTTGGTTAGAAATAGATAATATAAATAAAACCAAATAAAAGAATAATGGACAAAGAAGGCAATATCAAGAGATATACGAAGCACAGAGTAAAGAGCAGGAACATCAAGTGCTAGGAGTTGTGAGTAAAAAAATAGGATGTTCATTTGAGAAGGATGGACATTAAAAAAGAATATTGTTGGAATCACAGAACGCCTCCACATCTTTCGAATGAAGAGCGCAAAATGGAGAAGAAGTTAGGGAAAAACGAAAACGAGAAGTAGGTAACAGTGAATGGTTAAGACTTAAGCGAATAACGGAAACGATAGCAGAACGCCGAAGTAGTAGACAGTCAAGGAATCACAGTTTGGAAAGAAATATATGTTAAACAGCCAGACGGTAAGTTAGCTACGAGGGTGGTTCAAATGTAAACCGGAATTTTTAAATAAACGCGCGAAAAATTTATTGTGGAAAAAGTGGTTGCACTGGCAGTTAGACCGGTTTGTTACGAAGCGTGTAAAGCAATTAGAACCGCGTAACCTCATTTTTTAGTGTAGTTAGAGCCATGAGTGAAAAAGAAGTACCAGTGTCTGTTGCGCAACGCATCATTATTCGTTTTTTAGTCAAAGACGACGTAAAATCCGTGGAAATTTACCGAAAATTACGCGAACAGTTCGCGGATGAGTGTCTCTCCAAAACTCAAGTGTACGAGTGGTGTTCCGCGTTTCGAAAAGGACGTGAAGTGGTGTCAAACATACCAGATGCGCGGCGCCCAAAAGCCATCGAACAACTCATTTTGGCTGACCGACGCGTCCGTGTACGCGATATGACCGACGAATTGGGCATCAGCATAGGTAGTATTGAGACAATAATTCATGATCGGCTAGATTATCGCAAAATTGCAGCCAGATGGGTGCCAAGACTTCTGAATTTTGAACAGAAATTCACTCGTTGGGAAGTTTGTACGCGTCTCCTGCAGCGGTATGAAGAGGAAGGAGAGAATTTATTGCGGCGAATATTCACCACGGACGAAACTTGGGTACACTACTATACGCCGGAGAGTAAACGCTCGTCTATGGAGTGGCGGAAGAAAAAAGAGGGAGCGCCAGTCAAAGCGAAGGTTACACAGTCAGCTGGGAAGGTGTTGTGTACCGTGTTTTGGGACATGAAGGGAGTGATCGCAGTCGATTTCCTAACTGAACAACGTACTGTGACGGCGCAGTATTACAGTAACCTCCTAAAAAACACAGTCAAACCGGCCTATCGAACAAAAAGGCGCGAAATTCCGATCCGTAGTGCGATACTGCTTCAAGACAACG
The DNA here is from genome assembly GCA_039619475.1 of Icerya purchasi. Taxonomy (NCBI): domain Eukaryota; kingdom Metazoa; phylum Arthropoda; class Insecta; order Hemiptera; family Monophlebidae; genus Icerya; species Icerya purchasi. The sequence goes on from CM077116.1 coordinate 177,511,856, forward strand.
CCAGGCCACATACCGCTCGGCTCACGATGGAGACATTGGCCGAATTGGGCTGCGAAACACTTGAACATCCTCCTTACAGTCCAGATTTGTCGCCTTGTGATTATTATTTGTTTGGCCCGTTGAAAGAAGCACTTGGTGGACAACGTTTCGACAGCAACGATGAGGTGGAATCGTTCGTGCGCAAATGGCTATGTGACAAGCCGCGAGATTTTTACGAAAAAGGAATAAAAAATTTGCCGGAGAGGTGGAAAAAGTGCGTAGCGTGCGAGGGGGGTTATCTCGAAAAATTGGAAAAAATATGAGCACTGTAAGTATAAAATAAAATTTTTTATGACGAAATTCCGGTTTATATTTGAACCACTCTCGTAATTAGAATAGGACGTCAGACCATTATCTGGAGTGAAGTTTTTCGAAAAGAAGTAGGAGATTAGAACCAAGTATTTCAGAGAAGAAGGTGAAGAACGAAGCAGCAAATCGAGCCAGGCAATCAGCCAATTAACTGCCATCTATCATGGCTAGAGGAACGCATAATAAATCGATATGAACTGAATGTAGAGAAAAAAAAAGTCACGAATGAAAGAGTGTATTCGAAAAATGATAAAATCACAGCACTGCGTAAGAAAAACATAACATAGGATTTGAAGGGCACCTGTCGAGTCAGAGATAATCAAATAGTTTGTGAAATAGCGATGGGAGAATCAACACATAGGATAGCTATGAGTTCGGCTATAAATAAAGAGTAAAAGAAAGATAGTTTAAAAGATTCAGAATGATTAATTTCCAGCAAGATAAAAGAGGCTCCAACTACACCTGAAATAGGGAATTAATAACATTATGAAATTCCTGCATAGCGATGGTTTGGGATACAGATTCGTACGGTAAACGAGCCCTAGGAGAGTGCATGAGATTAGCTAAGTCGATGGAGAAGTAAGAAAAGATGAAAGAGGAAATTACATAAGAAGAGTAAGAACAAAAAAGTGGTAAGGGGATGTGAGTGAGAAAGTAAAACGGCAGTTCTTTATAAGATGAATATATAAGAAGAAAGAGGTAAGCGTTTTGTTCCTATACAGAATTGACCAATAAACGGGAAAGACTTATTTCATTCGGCAAATGACGACGACAATAACAAATGAAGTTAACATAAAGCAATACTAACTCTGGAACATTTAACCAAAGGTATAAAGATAACTTTAACATTAGAATAATAATTGTTTTTTTGTTGTTTTTTGTTAGATTTATTATGTCTACAATATCGCTGCATTCTAAATTCGATAAAACATTCCACGTTTCGTCAGCATGAAAACCAACAGACGGCATATTCGCCGGCAAAAAGTTTTTGATTTAACTTCCCCGAAATCAACGCAATCTTCTGATTCTGAATTTAAATCTCTTTCCTTGTTGTTAAAATCATCTTTTAAAAATCTGGCATTGAGAATCATCAATCACCAACTATAACAAAATTTTGTTAAATTAATTCCAACTTTTAATGAAACGTGATAGTTCAATTTTTAAATTGTACGTCGTTGTGTCTTTATCGAATTTCTACGAAACATCACTGAGCGGCTAAACGATTTTTGTACAGATAAAAATTTGATTATGTCGAAATCGTTGTTAAAACGTTTCCTCGTAGCGGATCTGTTAAACATTGTTTATTTATATTCGCCGTTTGAAGTCAACAAAGCTTTCTCCATATCAAATGCGTAATATATATATATATATACTTCGTCGTTGTTTATTTTTCACGTTTAATTGGTAACTCAGTTTCGGTGACTTTTCATTTGTAGGAGTTCATCTTATTGACACACATATTGGACCACACATTTTTCACTTTTCTTTAAAGGCTTTTAGAATAGTGCTCTGCTTCCTTTTTTTTTTTTTTGAAAAAAACATAATTTCTTGTAGTCCACTCTGAATTTCAAAGATATTTAGATAACAGTGTGTTAAAATTAATTAAGAGTTAATTAAAGAGCATATTGAAATAAAGAAAAAAAAATTGGTACAGTTACTGATCGTAAGTTCAAAAAAGAATTAAAAATAAACGCAAATTCACTAGTAAAATGAAAAAGTAGGAAAGTGAAAAAGGAGAATTTGCTAAGGAATATAGAAACAAAAGGAAAGAAAATTTACAGATATAACAACAAAACCAAGAGGTTCCACTAATTCCGAGGATATTCGGCGCTACAAGCTCCGTTGACGATGCCCGCAGGGATGGGGGCTATTAGAAATATTTACGGCCAAAGAACTCCCGTTTGTCGAACGTGTACTACAACATTTAAAGAAGATAGCACACCACTCTGTGTGTATACTCGAGAATTTTTCCTAATAAACGATGGACTGATTTTTCGTAACAATGGTTCACCTCAAGCTATTTTATAAACAAGTACAACGAATGATAGCCGCACGCGCCTATTATACCAGTACAGTAATGTCGACGTGGTCGCCTAGAATTCGCAGTAAAATTTTATTATTTACTTCTCGGGACGAATTTAGTTTCCTCCGGAATTTAGTAGTTCCGAAAGTATTACACGAATTGAGTTTTTGCTGGTGTGCGCGGAATGACCATGTTCACCAAACTAGATGATCGGTCAGTATTATCGATAATTTTGGCGGCGAATATATCGAAGCCTAGTTTAAAATTCGACATTTTAACTGCACTGTTGAACAATGATGGATTTGATAGTGATGGCGCCCTAGGCCTGTATTTTGGCGCCCCTCAAATGTTTCCGCCCTAGAACTAGGCCTAAATCTGTCACTGCTGTTGAAGCAATCTCCGTTAAAACTGAAAATATAAAAAAAAAAATTAACACACTTGGACTGCGGTCTTAGAGTTGATGAGTTCAAAAAATAATGTAAAATTTGAAAAATTAAATTGTCGCCAAACTATTCCTTAATGATAAATGACGTGTTTAACTTAAGACAGACGGAATGGATGAAAAAAAAAAAAATGTTCAATTATTTTTTTATAGAATGGTTTAACCAGTAAACATTTTTTCTCCATACTAGTGGAAAAAATTGCCAGTGCAAATTTTTTTTATCGAATACTTTCAGCAGTAGTTAATTTTTTTGGTATTTCATCGGTACATTTAGAAAGATTCGTACTATCGGAAAAGAATATTATTCAAATTCGGTGTACGTATAATATTAAAATCTATTTTGAAATATTTTAAAGTCAGGTAAAGTATTTAAAGAATTTATAGTATTCAAAGAAATATTATGGTAGTAAAAATAACGATAACGACTAAGGGAAATTGCAAAATAAATCGTGTAATAACTCCAAAGTGAATCGTATCATCTAATGTAAAATAAGGGAAACAATCAGAACGTTGTGAACAATAGAAGGGCATAATATAGAAGAAGAAAAAGTGAAATCGACAGTTCTTCCTCCTAATGATGTGCATTTGAAATTTTCGCAGCTTCCTGTAAAGAGGGATTTCCCCGATTGGTCCGAAGCGACTAGAAATAACGTGTTACGCCATAAAGTTTAGAAATTTTCAATATTGAATCCTTCCAATTAGACATTTCGTGCAATGAAGAAAATCTGTTCAATTTGTAATGCGTTACAACAGCCAAAGATAAAACTATCAGACCCTGGCCGAGATGAGGATCGCTCATTTCAGACGACAAACTACACGGTTCATGTATCTCTCTTATTTTACATCATGTTCACAAGCACAGTTTATTTTGTAGTCATCATTTACCCAGCCTGAAATAATTGGGTACCAAAGAAATCTGGGAAAGTAAAGGCGGCCGAGAGAAAGGAACTGGCCCCAGTATTCTCTTTAGATCCATTAGGCTTAGTACATTGTGAACCTTAACTTCACAATCCCGACGCCCTGTCAAGGGTATGGAACTCACTTTACTTTATTCTTGGATTAGCAGACCGTTGTTAAGGTCGTATCTTTTAAACGAAACTTATTTTCTTCTGTGAAATGTAACGTGTATTTATACATCTCGATTGTTAAATTGTAAAGTAATTAAATTATAACGCACCATAACGAACGTCTTAAGACTCAACATAAATTAATATACCAGAAACGTCTTTCTTGTCGGCGGAATTTCCCATAAAATTTGCTTCAAAATCTTCAAACTAAAATAAGCCGTTCCATAAACTTGATAAGGATCCATCGATGTGGAATTAAGTATTTTATAATATACTAAACCCTTTTTTTTTTTTTTTTTTTTTTTTCTTGTTTGGGTTTTTCCCTGGGCTTGTCAGCAACGGACGATTACTCATCAACATGTGTACATAGCAGCAATTAGGAATAACAAGGAATGGAATCTGACAAAGAATGCTATACCAAAGATGGAGAAACAATAACAATCAACGTCGAAAAATGCCAAACGTATGTATCCTGAAAAGAAAAGAAATGACGAAGGTAAGAGCAAAAAGAGTTACCTGTCCCATACCATGGCCACATCTGCAATTACAGAGCCCACAGTACAAACGGACAAAGGAATCTGGCTATAAATAATTAAGGAAGAAGAAACACGGGATGTTTAAAAAGCAGTTAGATCCATCAATCACGAAACCTATGTAGAACACAGCGCTTAGCGTCCGTAAACAATTATCCGAAAGTTCAATGACTTTCTCCATCACTATAAAGCAAAGTTTATAGTTTTTAATTATGAAACATTAATCATATTTATGGCGACGACTGCGGAAACAGCGCCTACCATTCTGTTAAAAGGAAATGAGCAGAATTTTCACCGAACACTATGGCCACACTGCAACAGAAGCGCCCGCAGTGCCGTCTGACAAGGAGTTCCCCTATCTACCGTTAGGGCCGCAAATGCGACAGCGAGCCCGCAAAATTAACTGCGAGCTGTGCCTGTTTGTGACTGTAACTGCAACATCAGTGCGTGTTCTTCGTTTAGAGAGGAGTTCGTTGGAAATCACTGGACACGATAAGTTAGGAATGCCAAAATGGGAAATACTGAAGTGATTAGATATTAATATAATGTAGTACAGAGGATAGGAATTTTGCTACAATTGGTATGATCAACGTTGACTGTAATGAGAGAATAAAGGACACACAATATGGAGTTGGAACATCATGTGAGAGAAGCTCCGCGTATAGAGCTGCCCTTTCCGATGATAAAGAGGAGCATTCAAAGAATACATGATCAGAGTCACATACGACTGTGTTATCGATACACAGCGGACAAATAGGAGAGGACACTATGGAGAAACGATACAATGTAGCAGGAAGTCGACTGTGACCAGATCGAAGACGACAGATAGCAGATATGATGAGTCGGGGAAGGTGCGGAAAATGTAGATACCATGGTTGAGTAGGTGGATTAGGGTGAATGGAAAAATATTGTGAATTAGGACTGGAGAACGATGATTTATAAAAAGATTTCCAATTGGCCTTTTGGATACTTTTTGCTATATTTAATAATTCATGAGAAGGAATCCATCCGACTGGCCGCCCAGAAGAAATAGCCGAACGAGCAAGATAATCCGCCTTTTCGTTGCCCGCAACTCCGGCATGACCAGGAATCCAAAGAAAGTCGATGGTTAATGAGTGCAATCTGCAAAGGCTGAAAATCAGTGATCGGATGCGCAGAATAATAGGATCAGAGTAGGAAGGAACATATGGAGAGGATATACACTGAAGGGCGCTTTTGCAATCAGAAATTAGGAGGAACATTTTACATTGAGGAAAAGATGGAATGAGCTCAATGGCACGTAGTAATGCCAATGTCTCCGCATAATAAATTGAACAAAATGAAGGAATTTTGAACAGGCTGGAATGGTTAAGAGCAGGAATGTAGATAGATGCACTCACTCCGTGTGCCATTTTGGACCCATCCGTAAAAATTAGGGTATGGTTAGCAAAGAATGATGAAACTGCCTGGTTAAATTCATAAACTGTTGCATGAGCAGGGAGATATTTTACATAAGAAGGCAAAGAAAAAAGATTAGGAGAAGGAATAACATTTAATATCTCAAACTGGAAAAATGGAAGTTTATCGAAAGTTAGGATGAAGGGCGAAAACTTAATAAGACGCGAGGCAATGTGGCAGAGAATGGGAACCTTATTAGAGGAAAAACGCCAATCTTGCAAGAGAGAAGAATATGCAGGGACAAGATTGTTTGGGTAAATATGTAGACGTTTAATAAGGAACCGATACGCGAGATAGGATCTACGAATGGATAAAGGAGCCACATTAGCCTCTGCTAAAATCGCAGGAATAGGCGTGGATTTTAAGACTCCTAGACATAAGCGCAGGGCTGCATTCTGAACTAAATCTAATTTAGCTAGGGGAGAACGAGCAGCAGTACCATACAGAAAACAACAGAAATCAAGTTTGGATCGAACAATGGATTTGTAGAGCATAAGAAGTATCATAGGATCACCTCCCCAAGGGGAAGAAGATAAAGACTTTAAGATATTCAAACGTTCTAGAGTAGACGAATGGAGGTAATTAATGTGCTCAGTAAAGGATAAACGGCTATTCAGAAAGATTCCTAAGTAGCGGAAGGAGGAAACAACAGGTATAGGTGTATTGTCGATATTTACGTTGATTGACTCAGGATTATAGGAACGAAATGTGAAAACAATGCATGAAGATTTTGGAGGAGAGATATATAGATGGATTTGAGAAAGAGAACTCTGCAGAATGTACAAGGATTCTTGCATGTTATTGCAAGCATTTAGAATGCTAGGAGCAGTTGAAAAAAGTAGAATGTCATCTGCAAAAAATAAGGAAGTAGAAGGTAGATTAAGAGAGGCGACACCAAGAGAATAAATATTGAAGAGCGTAGGACTAAGACAGGAACCTTGCCGGAGGCCTCGAAAAACCTTTCGTGACTCTGAAAAGGAAGGAAATCTTAGAGTAACAGTTCTACTTAGGAAAAGACTCATGATTAAGGATGTGAAGTGAGAAGGTAAATTAATAGATAACATTCTGCTCTTAAGAGTTGGAAGGTGGACGCTGTCAAAGGCACTATAAATATCAACAAAGGTAGCTAGGGTATAATTTTTTTGGATAAACGATTTATAGATGTGGGACAAGAAGAAAGAAACACAGTCAGTAGGACCTCGACCAGAACGAAAACCATATATGTTGTTAGGCAAGACATCATTGTTTTCCAGCCACCAAACCAGCCGCCGGTTCAACATGGATTCGAAAAGTTTCCTCAGACAACTTGCAAGAGAAATGCAACGGAAGGACGAGGAATTAATACCCTTGGGGATGGGAACGATGATAAAGGATTTCCATGACGGAGGAGCGGAACCTAGATGGAGAATAGAGTTAAATAGATTTAAGAGTATTTTAAGATAATATTCAGGAAGATTCTTAAGAACAATATAAGATAATCCATCTATTCCTGGAGAAGAGTTAGGATTTTTCGGGAACGCTGATAATAATTCATTAAAAGTGAACGGAAAAGTTAGAAAATGCTCAGAATGGCTTGCGTCAGAAATAGAAAGGTCAAATTCATCAAAGTTAGGAACATAGGGCGGAGCAACACAATCAAAGAAAGCAGCTAGCTTGTTCTCCGAAACGCCGGAAGTAAAGGGATTTAAGGACTGAGGGTTTCGGAAAGCCTTAGCCAACCTTCAGATTTGTGAGAGAGGAGTAGATCTAGAAAAGGAAGAACAGAAAGCAGCCCAAGACGCCTTTTTAACCTTTTTGAGAGTAAATCGGAATTTGGCATTAGCTCTTTTGTGAGCTAGGAAGTTTTCCAGAGAAGGAGCAGCTCGAAAAATACGAAACGTGGATACACTGGCTTGGTGTGCAATTGAACATTCCGCATTCCACCATAAGGACGAGGCGTAGGATCGCCTGATGCTCCCAGAAGGAGATTTTTGTGGAGGAGAAGACAAATCTAAAGCTGATGATATTAATTGAACGAAGTTTTCATACTGAGGCGTAACATCTAAGTTAGGATCAAATCTGTAGGAAGGGGAATCCAGGAACGAACGAAAATCACACCAATTAACCTTTGAAATGTTCCAACTAGGAGAACGGGATTCTTTTTTTACATGAGAGGAGGAAGTCCCATGAACGGACACAATGATAGGAACATGGTCACTACCAAAGGTTCCATCAAGGGTATTCCATGCACATTTCAGGCTTAAATTAGGAGAGGAGAAAGTTAAGTCTATAGAACTGTAGGAATTTTGGTTTTTGAAATATGTAGGAGAGCCGTCGTTGAGAACCACAAGGTTGTAGTTTGAGAGTAGAGTTTGAAGAAAGGAACCATTTCTATTTAGTGACGAACTACCCCAGGCGGGAGAACAGGCGTTCCAATCCCCGCCTATGATAAATGGGTGAGGTAAGGAGTCAAGAAGGGAGGAAAGAGAAAGATCCTTTAGGTTACACAGGGGAGGAATGTAGACAGATACAAGATGAAGGGGATGAGAAATATTAGCGAATGTGTGTGAGATAGAAATATGAACAAAGTTGGGAGAGGAAGAAGGACTAGAGCCACCTGGGATGTCTAAATTGTGGGAAGAAAATGGAATGCCGAACCTAATGAGGATAGCTGCACCACCATAACCATCTTCGCGATCTGATCTAATTACATGAAAACCCCTAATTGAAAAAGTTGATGATTTCGGAAGCCATGTTTCAGACAACAACGCTATACTTATATTATGTAAATTTAGCAAGCCTTCTAAGGCTGCCTTATTCGCCCGGATGCTACGACAGTTCCATTGAATAATAATAAGTACAGGCGTCATTTGTAAGATAAGAAAAAAGGAAGAAAAAGAAGAAGAAAACAAAAGCCCAATGTATCTGAAAGGAACATTTGGCCTGTACTTTTCTACTTGCGATCCGCCTTCACTTTCTCAAATATTTCTTCGGTACCCAATTCAATTTCAGCTCGGCTAAAGCTAGGAACGACCGAGATCCGCGACTAAACCAGTCCCAAATTCCCGTTGTGACCTCTGGTTTGGTAGTCGGATACCTTAAAGGCTACCGCTCTCAAACACGCTTCTTTTACCATTCTTAACAAGGTTAGATATAATTCCCTATTTAAATTTCTCGTTGTCCTTATCGACATTCATTTTGTACAACGATTCGATGAAAACCATATTGTATTTGTAAGTAAATTAGCTTAGTGCTAAAAGTATAATTAGACTCGCGAAGAGATAAGCTGGTGAAACATCCAATTATAAATATAAGCGACGAAAATTAGTAATTAAAATTTAACATAACACCGATCGACCCTAATCGCAATGTGTAATAAACATAAAGATTAATAAATTATATGTAAATTTTCTGTTGATTAATTAGTAAGTAAAAACACCGACAAGTTATATATTTTTAAAATAATATCGATTATTTTTTTTTTGTTACTAAAATCCGAAATCGACTTTGAATATAATCTGCGCATCTTTCACTATTTATTATTATTACACACTATGATCATGTTCAAAACTAATCAATATTGTATCGTTAAATATTAACCTTCATTATTTAAATTTTGTAATATACGGAATGTTTTACCGGTATATTATTTTATGCAACAAATTGTATTACGAAATTTCTCGTTGCAGACAAGTAATAACAAATGATACAGTTATTTGCGACGCCGATCATGTGTTTGTCCAGTGTTCATCTCTCTCCGTGCGCAGCGTTCTGCCTTGTATTCTTATTTGCTGAAGTTTGGACTTCCTACTCCTTATTGTGCTTCCTATATCCTGTCCTTTCCTTCCCCACTAATTATACCTGCTGTTTGTTCATTTTTAGATAAAATTTCTGATCGGATCAAAATATAACCGAATTCTTTCCTTACCTTTTGTTTCTGGGTAAAAGTCCTTAGTTGACGAGCCCAAAAGAAGAAGAAGAAAAAAAAAAAAGAAAAAAAAAAGAAAAAAAAAGTAACAACAAAGTATTACAAAATTTCTTTATTATACCGTGTTCATAACTTTTTGTACAGTTCACTTTTCCGTTGAACACGAATAACATAATGAAAACACTCTTGATTTTTTCTATAGAGTAGAAAAAAGGTAAAAAAAAACCCCCAAAAAAACGTGATTTATGGAACAGCTGAAAATAGGAATAAATGAAAAAGATGAAAATAAATGTTAAAAGCTTGCGTAGATCTATTTACGGTGTAGATGTAACCATGGAACTTCTTCACTTGCGGATATTTTTTTTTGTTTTGTGGGTTGTTTGAATCAACACACACGGTTTACTGCGAAATAAATTTATTTAAAAACACATAAAAAAAAGCGAACAACAAAAAAACACAAATTAAAAACACACAAGAAAAAAATTTTCGTAATCCTGGACACGTACAAACCAAACATTTATCGATGACTCAGCGTTTTCGCGTCTTGGTTAATTCGATATCGCTCTATCAGCGCAAAACTGCACTAGGCTAAGATTATCCTACCTTTATTTATGTATATTAATTCGAAGAGAATAATCTGGAACGATTCAAGAACCGGCGATATACATATACAAAAAAAAAAAAGGTTTTTTTTCTTTCGATAACCAAATTTCCGATAATTTTTTTTTTTATGTATTGCGTCATCGTCTGCAATTCGCTTTTCGCCATCCGTTGTTGAATTATTCATTCATTTTTTTTTTCGTTTTATGCTGTGTTGCCACAGTTTGTTTTAAATATTTAGTCTCGTTAAACACACGAGACTATGACATGATGAATATATTTCCAGGGTTGTGCAGTAGTAGCATTAAAATCGAGTTATGAAATGCCAGTGGCTAATAAACATTAGTCGTCATCATCGACTCGATGATAGTGGCAAAACAGTTCATTGCTAGGGGCAAAATAAAATAAACTATCTATAGGAGCTGGCTTTGTTAAGAAGCGGAAGAACAGTGCAGTTATGAGAAAGTAAAAAATTTTATAAATTCAACATATTGTACTGTGATTTTGTAATCATGAGACAGTGCAATATAGGTTTTATGAGCATCATATTCCTTTATCCTAGTGATTGAAGCCGTGGCATTTTTTTTAAGAAGGTCATAGAAGACACCAATTATTAAAAATCGGAAATGACGAATAAAAATTCTACAATAAAGAAACATCCAAAAAGAAACGAGAAATATGATTTTTCAGTTGTGGCGATGAAAATCTTCACATAACATAAACAACTTAGGGCGTTTATGATGTGTTTTTTTTTATGATTTTTTTCCATAGGAGATAATTTGAAGGCAGACTTGACGACATTGAAATAATTCTGATTTATTATCAGAAAAGGTAATGTTAAAGGGAAAAATCATTTCTTACGTCACAGCTATGTCTGAAAACAGTTAATCAGCATACCTGCTTGAAATGGGCAAAGAAAAAAAAAAAAAAGAGAAGAAATCAAAACAAACTGAAAACTTGTACATTTTGCCACAATATCCACTGTGTTACCAGCCGCTTGCCATTGACCTGTAGTAAGTACGGGTCAATGGTAAGCGGCCAGTAAGTAGGCCGAAAAGAAGATGAATGTATGTCGTCGTGGCGGATGTCAGCAAAGTCGGAGGAGTATTTGATCGTTCGGGCTGGAAGCATGTCATAAGTCAAGCAGACCCCGCCCAGCCGGAAAATGCTGAAGGAAAAGAAGAAGATCCACTGTGTTAAGTTGTTACCATTTCAAAAAGAAATTATCATATTAGAAAATAGTATAGTTCAGATCAAGATATGGTCGAAGGTAATTGTTTCCGAATCATAACTGCAAAAACCGTTAATAATGCGTAACTTTTTGAATAACTTCACGGATATTTGTAACAGCCTATTCCGAAAAACCATATTTCTTAGAACTAAATAATTCTTAAGTGTATTTACGTAGAATAATTTGTAGAGAATAAAAATGGCGTTTTGTTTTGTGTTATAAATTGAGTGTATTTAAAAATTATAAAAAGACTGAAAATTTTGTAATAAATATATCTAAAAGTTTACGGATTACCTTTGATGGAAGAGGAGCCACAGACAAAAAATAACGTTACGAATCACTGCTTTATGCAACCTCATAGATGGGCTTTAAGCAGTTCTCTCACATTAATCCGTGTTTTTTTTGTTTGTTTTTTTTGGGGGGGGGGGGCTCGTCGACTATGAACATTAACCCGAGCACGCAAGAGGAATTTTTCTATATTCTTAATTTTAAAAAACGGGATTCGAGCCAGGTCCTACTCTAAAGGCACCTCACTGCCCAACCAACTCTACGCTACGGTAGCCGATGCTGATGACTTAAATAATTCATAATACCTCATCAATTGCACACGCAAAAAAACCTGAGTTTAACTTTTACACGGCGAAATAAAGCGAAATATCTGTTTGTTATTATCGGTTTCTATATAAGACTCCACTTTATCAATTACAGAAGGGATTAAATAAAAATCGCAATATTTCAATAATCGAATAAAACTTCATTATGAAATTGCAGACATTCTCACTTTATAAATGTTTACGTTATGAAACGTTTGAACTTTCGCATATTTACATCCTATCTCACTTTATTTTTTACATTCTAAGCTAATGTGCACAAGAAACACAGATCTTGAAGCCAAGTTTAGCTCGCAGGAAGTCTGGTTCTCAAAGTACCACGAAACTGCTCTTAAATGAAACTAATTTTTTTCGGCTGTTCTAATTTCGCCTACCACACCTCAACTTACATTATTATCTACTTGGAACTTTTTCCTAAGAGCGATCGAACTACCAAATTAAGATCTCGATTTAACCAGCGGCGAAAAACAAAAATTATCAAAAAACGAAAGAGCAACTGTTAACGGCGACAACGAAGGTAATACAGCCAATGCATAGGCTACCTAAGAGGAGGTTGTCAGTACAATAACAATATGTCAAAACGTTTACTGTAAGAAAAATACCTTATGCTATTTTTATCATAGTAAGTTGAAATATAAATATACCGCTACCATCTTCAAACCTTTCCGTCAACGAATCGTTTTTGTATATTTACTTGTGTTTGATTTTATTTATGCCGAACAATTATTCATACATGTCATGCTGATCCAGGTTTTTTTTTTTTTTTTAATTTCAAATTAATTACGTTTAATTTATTCTGATTTTTCAGAAGGCTTATTATCATCGCACATGCACGGACCTTCATTTGTGGAAGAACCACCACCTTCCCAAGACTACACCAATTCCAGCGGCGTCATTTTGAATTGTAACGGCCAAGGTAATCCACCGCCAGAAATACGCTGGACAGATTCTACGAATCGCGAAATTATGCATATACCACGATTTAGGTAACTATTTATCCTATTATTACGGATTTCATAAGATATTTTCTAATTTTTTCGTATATAAATTCGACAAACTAAAGGAAAAAGTGGCGAATGGGAAATAAAACACTACAGTAATTGATCAGAGCACGGTTGGATAAAATGCAACATATAAATCAGAATAAAGAATATTATTTAATGGCGAGCGAAGAAAACTTTTTCAAAATTTGCTGACAAACGTACCCGAAAAAAATTAACAGGAATCCGTCATTTTTCAAAAGATTACATCTATGATTTTTTTTTTTTTTTTGTTTTCTTTTGTAATAACATTTAGATGTCGCAGAAACTTGGACCATAAACAAACGTAATGCAGATAAACTGCAAGCTTTTGAAATGTGGAGCTGGCGAAGGATGGAAAAAATAAGTGTTGGATGGGCAAAGTAAAAAATCAAGATATATTAAATAGAATATCTGAAAAGAGGTCGTCACTTGACCAGGTACGCAAGACACGGCTAAATTAGATGGGTCATGTTTTACGGCATGACGGATTACTTCGAGTTGTACTGGAAGGAAAAATACCTGGCAGGAAGGTTACGAAATTCGTTTGTCGCGACGTTACTAAAAGATACAGGGTTGAACAGTTGCACGGATTTAAGGAGAGCTATGAAAAGCCGGGAATACTGGAGAAGGAACATCATAGATGGAAACCAGTTTTAGGACTGAACCACGCAGATAGATAGATAGATTTGGATGTTGAAATCTTTTTTAAGATTGGATAAAATTAATCATAGATCGCGGTATAGGGATGGTAAAAAACTGATTTGACGTTAACAAATTCCGTTTTTCATCGAGGTGCGTTAACTAGGGAAAGAACCGTATAAATTCGTCAAGAAATTCGGTTTCCTAGTTATTATTTTTTAATTTATTCCCTTTTTTTTTTTTTCTACTTCCAGTTTTCGCCACTCGACAAGCTTACCCGTGTAAACTAATGTTGTAAAGGACGATAAATTGTTTTTTTTTTTGTTAAATGTGTCAATTTTTCTGAATTAAAATTAAAAGCTGAAGCGGTTTTGTTTTCGATCTACAGAAATCATTTAAAAATCTATTATTTTTTTAATTTTAATTACCAGTTGCCCCTTCTTCCGATTATGTAATACCTCGCATACGCTCCCTCATTCAGAATTTTTTTTTCCTTTACACTCGATCGAGATTGATCTTCCGTGCGGATTCCAGGTGTCATCTAAGTATCGAGCAAAATAAATTAGCGGATATTCTCATTAGCCCGACAGGTTTTTCGGCACCACTTCAACTCATAATTTTGCTCTTCTTTCCTTAAATGACTCATTCCAGACTATGGTCTAACTCCTAGCCGGATTCATTAATTCTGGTTAAATTTAATCTCTTGTTTTTGTTTTATTTCTTTTTTTTTGGGAACGTCAACCAAAGACAATGACTCCCATCATCTGAGAATTAGGAAGAAACAAAAAGATTAAATTTTAATATATAGGTGAAAATGGAGGAAATGAACTCTGCTGAAACTGGAACAACATCTGATGAACGAAAGGAAAGTATGTAGGAAGCACAAAAACGCGTAGGCAGTTCAAGATGCAAGATCTGAGTGTAGAGAAGGGAGCGCTCCTACATAAGAAGAGAACATTCAAAAAGAATATGAATCGCATCACAAACGAAGTCGTGATTGGAGAAATGAAAAATGCAACGTGAAGAAGAGGTAATAGAAAAAAGGAAAAAGAGACGAACGAACACAACATCATGGTTGAAACGAAAGCGTGTTATGGAGGAAATAATGGAACGATTGAAACCAGGAAAATCAACAAACCAAGACCGTGTTTAGAGGCTGTATTTTGTAAAATGAATGAGGATTAGAAAAGGAGGTAATATAGAATATCCGTCCATGATTTGAAGTGTGCTTGCTTAGATGGAGAGAGAATATTGTTAGCAGGAAATTTATTGATAAATTTGCCATTAGAGGAAGCAGAGCGAGCAAACGAGTCAACCAGATTGTTGCCCGCGATGTCGCTATGATTAGGAATCCAAAAAAGATCACTTCAATGGAACGAACTAAGAAAAGATTGACAATTAAGGAATGAACAGAAAGGATAATCGTATGAAGGGGATGTAAAAGGGGAGTATATGGCCTGCAAGACGCTCATTTAATCTCTTGATTTCTTCCACCTGGGCCGTGGGGTCTTCTTGAGACTTACCTTCTCTTAAACGCTCCACAATCTCGGCTGTGTATCGTCTTCGTTCTAATCAATCATAGTCTCCTCCCTGCGTCATTTTCTCGATTTTCATTTGCTTCTACTCCATTTTATTCTTTTCATCTCTCTTCCAGATGCGTTCCTTGTGACATAACGTGTTTTATTTGAATGTTCGAGCTTTTCTGCTGAATAATCGTTTTTCTACTCTACTACAACTTAGTATCCCTACTCCTCTTATCATCGGTGCTTCTTGTATTTTCTCATTTTCTTCTGCTTCTGTTACTCCTTTTCTCGAATTATTTAAGAACACAACTTTATTTCCTCCTTTTTTGCCTTTTCTCGAAATATCTATTAAAACCAAAAAAAACAACTGCAGAAACTATTTCAATGTATGAAGCAAAGTGTCGTTATGATTTATAAAAATCATTCTAACAGTAGTAGCCTGATTGTTACTGAAAGTTAGATAGAGTCTTTTACGTGCAAACGCGTGTAAGTTGCAAAGTAAGGAAGAAAGGATTTTTTGAGCAACCACAACACTGAATTTTCGAATTCGTTAGACCTCCCAGGCGTGCTGCTACACATACTAAAAGTTAAAGTTGGTGCGCCCATAATTGTTCTCCGCAATGATAATCCGTCACGATTATGCAATGGAACCAGACCGGCTGTAAAGAAATTAATGCCAAATATAATTGAAGCGACAATACTCGATGGCAAATAAAAAATGCTTTTTTACAAAAAATAAATACCGATTTCAAGATTTATTATAGAAATTTAAAAATGCACTAAAAAGTAAAAAATAATTACTCCCGATGAGAACATATATATATCAGAGCGATATAACCTTAATGGTGATATCGTAATTCTTATAGAAAATTAATACCTTAATCAGAGTAGGATTCATATTACATATTAAAATAATACGAGTAATTAAAAACTGCGTTAAATGCTCATTAAATTGTTCCCAGATATTGTAACATGAATTTGATGCCGACTCTAATAAGTATTAATGTTGTATAAGAATTACGATATCACCCTTAAGGTATTATATCACTCAGATACATCTGTATTTTTTATCGGGAGTAATTATTTTTTACTTTTTAGTGTATTTTTAAATTTTTATAATAAACCTTGAAGTCGGTATTTATTTTTTTGTAAAAAAAGCATTTTATTTTACAACTTTTAGCGTTATGCTTAAATTTTTTTCTTGTTAAAAATCAATTTTTTCACATTATTCTCCATACTTAATACTTAAAAAAAAATCGATTTCTTTATTTTAAACTGCATTTCCACGGTAAAAACATCAAAAGCTATAGTTTCATGGTAATTTGGCAAATTTATAATATTTTAAGTCAATAAATCTAACTTGACCTTGAAACTAATCATGAATAAAAAGCATCCAAAAATTTTCAACTCCCGCATTATTAAGGATAACTCAAAAACTACCGATCAGATCTTGATCAAATTTAAATGGGACCAAATGAGACGCGCCACCTTTTAAATAAAAGAAGAATCATCAAAATCGGTTCATCTAGAAAAAAGTTCTGAGGTAACACACATAAAAACATAAAATAAAAAAAATAAATAAATAAATAAATAAAAATACAGTCGAATTAAATACCTCTTCCTTTTTTGAAGTCGGTTAAAAATAGAGAAGATGCGCTGATTCCGCACATTCCTATAATCCCGAAAAACGACTCGGCATTTGATTTTAAACGATTTGCAGTTTCCCGTTCGTCTCGCTTTTTCCATGACAATTAATAACGCGCAAGGTCAATCTCTCAAAGTGTGCGGATTAAATTTTGAAAACCCGTGTTTTTCACATGGGCAAAATTATATATTGCGTGTTCACGAGCAGGCAATCCAAAAATTTATTCACTTTTACACAGGATGGCAAAACAAAAAATGTAGCTCATCAGAAAGCGCTTGAATAAAATAATGTTTATTATTAAAAAAAAAATAAAATAAAAAAAGCATCTATGTTTAGTATGTGTTGATGTAAGTTTTTGTGCAATTGCAACGCATGTCATCATCCATGTAGGCCAACACAACTTAGCAAATATAATATATATTACTATTTTATTTCCTTTGTTTTCCCCCAAATTATGCCACAGCAACGCGTTGCTTGGCTGGCTAGTTAGATACATAATAATACACGCAGTGTATACTTACTTAAAAATGCAGACGCACTAAAAAGTAAATAAATAAATAGGGTGCACAACTGGAATCTGCAACGCATATGCAATAGAAATAATGTAAGAAGCAAAAATTAAATAAAAAACGTAGAAAGTTACTTGAAAATGAGAACGAGTGTGGCACAAGCGGAGTCTTATCGGAGCTTATCAAACACAATAACACAATGGTATACGATCATTTCTCTTATTCGAAAAATAAGCGAATGAGAGCCGTTCATGGACGAAGTAAAAAAAGGCGATAAAATCCCTCGAAAATAGCCAATTAGCTGAATAAAACGATATAACTTGCAGCGTACTTCGAATTCGGAGCAAACCAATTCGGGGCGAATCGTTCTCATTTTACTAAGATATAAAAAGAACAGGCTGAGTACTATTTCGATTTCAAGAACGCGGTTACCATAAACGTTTATAAAAATAAAGGCGGGCGCTTGTCGAGCTACCATGTAAACGGCCTCTGAAAAGTGTGTTCTCAGGAAAACTGTACAAAACAGACGTTACATTCTTTGTTGAAACCGTACAAGCAGCCGAATTCGAAAACAAAGACAACCGATATAATTTCAATTCTACGATACAGAAGATAATAGAGAAAACCAGATAAGCATCGTATTGACGTTAAAAGAAAATGTTCGACTTTGCAGACGGCGGGGAGCTTGAATGTGTCTGAGAAAGATTTCGCCGCCAAAAGTTTGGAAGATTTTAAAGATTTGTACCGACCGGACAAATGTAACGCTCTAAAAACAGCTTAATAACAGGACGTAATGTAAGATTTAAATATGTACGCGATAATAAATAATATCTATATAGGAAAATTACAAATTCTATTAATAGATATTACACAAAAATAACAACTTAAAATAACATCGACGTCACCGTGTTATTTATTATTTAGCGGAGATGCGCAATAACTGGCGATTGATTAATTAGTTCTTCGAACGCAAGCCTTACAGTATGAATCTATTGCAGTTGATTAATACCGAATTATATATCTTCTGTTCGGTTTTAAAACTGCAGTGATTGCGCGTTGTGCAAATAAAATAATTTTTCGTTTTCACAAAGTCGCCGGAAAACTAATTTCAGTCACCCTAATCATCAAGGGGTTCCTTTACCATATAAATTTTGTAAATCGAGCAATCGTTTTCCCTCTTAACGTTTTAAAATTCCGAATAACTCTCAAAGTTTTATGATAATTAAATTTACGATGAATTCCTACCATCAAAAGATTAGACTGTACTCAGTAAGTGGACTGATTCTGACGTGCATAAATACCCTACAATTAAACAGTATTCTAAGTAAGGGGGCATGCAAACGCCCAAAGTAAACTTTTTATCGTCTGTGTGTTGTCTTAAAACTATTCCAATTACAAAACTCACCGTTTAAAATTCGTGATTAATGTGAAAATTTAGTGTAGTGACTCGGAATTCAAGCTCAAAACCTTATGGAGCGCCACTCATGATAACAGTGAATTACAGAAGACATTATATAATAATAATAATAATAATAATAATAATAATAATAATAATAATGATAATAAATCATTCCCGTTCGAAGCTGAGTATGTACTCTACGTACAGTTATTTTCCATGTTTATCATATGTCTCACATATGGGACCCAACCTACGTAATGAGCTAATGGAAAATTGTAAGTAATTTGTCTGCATCACTAGCGGTACAGATTTTCGTTTCCTGGTCAGTTTAGAATCTGTTACTTTGGTCACTATGTTTGCCCATTTTTTGCGGTCCTTTGCGCTATTTTTCCAATTGTTTATCTTCGGCTTAATAGACTTCTGATATCACTGGCACTAACGTTTTCGAAATGACGAGTCTACCGAGCGGACGTTTTACATTCGCTAAAGTGCTAAACATTATTATTTTCGGAATTTGGTTTTCCTGCCCCGTTTAGCTCAATAAAAAAGGATAAAAAGAAAGAAAAAAAAATGATTAAGGAAATAGGAGAGAAAAAAGGAACATTTGTATGGAATTAAGTTCTGGAAAAACAGCAGCGCAAGACAGAAATATAGAACTTGGAGCGCGCAGAACAATCATGCTACCGTTTCCACCTTAGCAAATTTCCTGGCGGTAAAGCAAGCCGAGACGACAAATTTGAACGGCACGGTTTCTCGTAAGCTGAAAAAGTTTATAACCGGTTCACAGATGCTGTCTAGTTAGTCGTCCCACTGAGGCAGACGTTGTTAGGTTGTTGCTGAGGAGGTAGCGTTATAAGATTTTTACGGAGACCAAATCTCGTCGAGGGCACGATATATTTTGAAGTTTTTTGCAGTCATTAATAAACTTTTTTTTTTTTTTTTTTTTATAATTGATTCGTCAACGGGAACGTTAACTCAAGAAATAGGAAAAATAAAGAAATAAAGTTGTATTCTTAAATAATTCGAGGATAGAAATAACCGAAGCAAAAGAAAATGAGAGAACGTAAGAAGCACCGATGATAAGAGGAGTAGGGATATTGTATGGCTTCGATATTATTACTGAACAGTACAATATCGTCTGCAAATCTTAAGTGGGTGAAATATTCTCTAACTTTTTTTACTCTCTTTGTATTCTTCAAAACCGCAAATATTTCCTCCAGAGCTGCTATAAACAGTGTAGGCGATATAGTGTCGCCTTGTTTGACGACACTTCTCTTTAGAGCGATTTGTTCGGTATTAGACTACAGTCGTATTCTCGTAGTAGCGAATTTGTGTAGGTTTTCAATAATTTTTATATACCGCTTATTAATACCGCATTTATCCAAAGCTCTTAGTGTCGCTCATATCTCAACTAAATCAAATGCCTTCTCATAATCAACGAAGGCTATGTAGAGGGATAATCCGTACTTTTAAAATTTTTGTATTAATATTTTTATAGCTAATAAGTGATCATTTGTACTGTGTCCCGATCTAAAACCTGCTTGTTTCTGCAATTGATTAGAATCAATTTGTTGGGCTAGACGATTGGTCAATATTCTTGTATACAGTTTGTCCATTTCCGGAAGCATACTAATCGGTCTATAATTATTTAGTTGTTGGATACTTCCCTTTTTGTGTATGAGAATTACTTCAGCTTGAATCCATGCCGTTGGAAGAGTATTGTACGTTAAACACTTATTGAATAAGTAACAGAGCCTTTTTATTATTATGTCCCCGCCATACTTATGTATATGTATGGATGTGTATTTATATATATGATAATGTATATGTATATGTATATGTATGTGTACATGTATATGCATCTGTATATGTACATGTACATGTATATGTATACGTATACATATATTTATATGTACATGTATATGTATACGTATACATATATTTATATGTACATGTATATGTATACGTATACATATATTTATATGTACATGTATATGTATACGTATACATATATTTATATGTACATGTATATGTATACGTATACATATATTTATATGTACATGTATATGTATACGTATACATATATTTATAGGTATATGTATACATGGGTGTCGCCCCTACGGCGAAATAAACGATATATTACTCACTTTGTATTACTTGCAATGATCTAAACTAGTGCTTTAATGGGCCTACATTATGCATGCAATTACTCCTTAAAATTTTCACACCAGCTAAATTAGTTTTCATTTTATAGATCACATTAATCTCCAACTTTTCAATTTACAAAAAACCAGATATACAAAATAAAAGCTTTCTAAACAAGTTTGTAAAATTTCAAATTTGTAAACAAAGTCACCGATTTAGATAAGACGAAAAATCAGTAGCCTACGGCCGAGACTGTTGCCGAGTGCAGGACTGCAATAATAAAAGAAAATAAAGAAATACTTAATAAAAAAATATGAAATTATTAAAAGATCTGCCGAATGGTAAAAATTCGATACCGAACGTTTCTGGAAAAGTGTGTTTACTCGCAGTTACGAAGCCAGGAAATAGGGGAAAGTCTAAAAAAACGTTCAAAATGAGATTTTTCTCGCTGCCGGCTATTTATTTCTTTTTAATTTTTTGCTCGCGTTCTGCGAAATTCGAACGAGAAGCAACGATTTAAAATAAACATTTATCGAGAGCGAATGTGACAACAACGATACGGCTGTAATGAAGAATAACAAAGACGATGTTTTCTTTTTTTTTGGCGGCGGTGGGGGCGGGGGGGGGGGAGAGATGACGATGTAAGCAGCATTATCGCGTATTGTTTTGAAAAGAGATGAAATGCTCTTATTACTACACGGTTACATTGGGCTGCTTCTATAACGCAACGCATGCGGATTTAAACTGTGTTGTGTGTTCGTGTGTGACTGGACGCGTGTCGCCAAGATTTTTCCTGAACGACAATCATCTGAATGTGAGCGTACAGCGTTAGAAAATGGTTTGCCCTATAAACAAAGAACATTTCTTTGTAGAATGTCTCTCGTTTTCGGTGAACAAGTGTCCGTTCGTCGGTGCGCCGACAAATTCTGGTCGCTTTGTTTTCATCAGATACTCCTTTTCCTGCTAGTTCGCTAGTTTGTTTTTTTTAAAAAATACTTTAATAAAAAGTAAACATCTGTTTGCGAAAAAGAGCTTTTAACGATCTTCAGTGCTGCTCCCGCTCCTACTTGAATAATTGCGATGTAACAGCAGGATATATAATAATAATAGTAGTAATAGTAAACGTTAATGATAAAAGCAGTAATAGTAATAATAGTCATTAAAGCAAAGGGTATTTTGTAATTGCGAGTATTAACAAGTGTAGTTCGAGCGAACTGGCGCTAGAATAACAGCAACAACAACAACGACAACAGCAATTTAGCCGCTGCGAAAAAACAAAGCTGCTCCGGCAATGCAAACGCCCCAACAACAAGTTCCGGGAAATTTTCGTGCGCCAGAGTTGCCGTTCGAATCTGTATATAGAGCGTGGTAGTCTGAGGGAAAGCCGTCCGTAAATGAGGACAATGTGCCGCTGCGAAGGAGGCGAATTCGATGTTTAAATAAGTGCAACGGTGAAATGAGACGAAGAAGAATTGTAAAAAAGGCGAATAACGGAACAAGTTTCGAAAATTAAAAGTAGCCTAACAGTTAGCACCGGCCGAACCAGATAGAGCAGAGTGGTAGAAAGTTTGTTACGTCAATTCGCATTAAATAATTGAAAAAGTTTCTCTTATAACAAGAAGCTCGCCAGATCGGAATTCACCGGGGCGCGAGGGACGAAACGCAGACGAAATGATACGCAAAAATAGTTAACCCGGTGAGGGTTTTCTATTAACTGTTCAAATGAGCGGCGGCGCTGGGGAGGGGGGGCCTTGGCGGCAGAAACGGAAACAGTTCGTGCCGGCGTTGCCTTTTTTTGGATTTTGCAGGCGGACAAGACGGTTCTTGCGAAGAAAACGGCTGCATGATGGGCAAGAAGAAAGCCGAAAGTTCGCAAAGTTCCATCCGTTCGACCGTTTAAAATTCGAAATAAATGAAGTTTCTCACGCGGCCGCTACTAACGTGCTTTCGGTCGACCTCTAACGACTGCTCTGCTTCGCCGGACTCTGTTGCTGTCTATAGCCGTACACACTGACTCGCTATGTGCAGCGAACACGCATTCGCCGGCAAAGAAATAATAAGAATTCCTGGAAAGTTCGACGCCGCGCCGGTCAAATGATATTTTTTCAAATTAGACTTTTTTGCTGCTGCCTTATTTTCCTTCCTTCCTTCCTTTTTTTTTCATTTTGTTTTTTTCATTATTCTCAAAAAAAGTGGGTAATTTATTTTTTTCCTTCCGTTTTTGATAATATCCAATTTATACTGTTTTGCCCGTGCAAAAAATTTGACAAAATCGTGAACTGTATAGTTATTAAAAACTTTGCACAAATAACTTTCTCTTATGCTCTTCGAACCGCCTCCAGTATTGCTTTGTATTTGGCTGGTGTAACACAGTTCAGTTCAGGTATCGCATTAGAGCTTATTTTAAATAACATTTAATCTGCTCCTAAGCTCTAGTTTCGAGACCACCAGTGTTATTCGACAGCGTCATGGCAATTTTATGGCATCGCTTTGAAATATCACTTCATTTGCACATCGTGAAAGTTCTCGTTCAGTATATGTACAAGTATATAATATAAAATTGAAACGACACCATCCCATTTTGAAAATTTTCTTTTCCTACTCACTTTGACTACACACTCTATTCTTCTCGATGGAATCGGAATCTACCTAAAACATTCTATATATACACCTCCATTCAATGTAAAAACGTTTAAAAAAATCATATATCTATATATCTATATATCTATCTATATATATATATATATGTGTGTGTGTGTATATATATATATATATATATATGTATATATATATATGTGTGTATATGTATATATATAACTTGGCCATTTTGGACTCGCAAGGGGATATGCCCCTTGACCCCTCTTGCTTTCATTTCTGTCTCTTTCTCTTCTATACTTTGTATAAAATGATCAAAATTTACAACGTAATTCTTACTGGCATGAACACAAAAAAAATAACATAATCACAAAAATCCTATCCTAACATTTAACTTTCATTATATAAAATTAAGACATTTTTTCGTTACATTTTTCGTTACATATTTCGTTACATAAAATTGTGACATTTTTTAAATAACAATAACAAAAATCCTATAAAATATAACAAACGTTACATAAAATTGGCACATTTTGCGTTACATAAAATTGGTACATTTTTTTGGAACATTTTTTGGGGACATTTTTTCTAATAGGGGTAGCCTAAGAATTTCGTTGTAATTAATATATTAATTACAACGAATTTTTTAAGCTACTCCCCACATTAGAAAAAATGTCCCAATTTTATGTAACGTTTGTTATACTTAATAGGATTCCTGTGATTATGTTATTATATTCATATGGACCGATTTAGAATTACAATGTAAATTTTGATCATTTTATACAAAGTATAGAAGAGAAAGAGATAGAAATATAAGCAATCTAATAATAATTAAAACGAGCTCGTTACTAACAGCGTTATAGTTCCATATTTTTAACTTTCATTTATAACTAACTTTATAATTTAATTTACCCTTTCTACGAGGGAAGGAACATCGAACATTGCACATTTGCCTTCTTGTTTACTAAATAGTACATTATTATTTAATAGCTAACAATTCGAATAACCTTAATTTTTCGATTACAATTTTATACGGATTACCCTGGAAATTTTGAATTATTAAAGTTTTTCTATTTTTCCCATTTAGCTTTTCCTCCGATTAAAATCTTATAATTTCTGTTTAATTTAACTTTTTATTCTTAAGTGCAGTACCGTATTTTTAAAAAAGAGAAATAATAAAAACAGAATAGATTATCTTTTCAGTAATAAAAAGTAGGAAAGAAAATACTTTATTTACAAAAAAAAAAAAAACGCTTTTGTTAAAACGCTTTTGTTTCAAAAATTTACAGGAATTCATTTACTCGCGAAAATGTCAACAACCAATAAACTACATAACTAAACTGAACGAAAATATGAAATAGAAATGTATTTCTTACAGTGCCCCCCCCCCTCCAAAAAAAGAAAAAAGAAATAAATAAAAAACGAGTAATTTTTCTTAAATGACAATTTAACTTGCTAAACTACGATCTAAAAGCTACGGCGAATACACTTTTACATTGTAATTAAGCAATTTTTTTCATTGTCCATTTTTCATGGTATTTGATAAGGATTCTTAAAAATATCTGTTTAATTAAGAGTTATTTTTTTATTACGGTAAAATTTTCAGTTGTCTTTTCGCAAATGAATACCGTAGTTGTATAATAATAAAATGAAGAGAAAATACTCCCCTTATCAACATCTCTCAAAAATTAATTCGCGGAATTAAGAATAAACAGCGGTAGCGAAGTTATTAAGACTTTATAATTGGATGCCGGAGGATAATGAAAAGGTCGAGCAGGCCGGCTATATTATTTTCCCTGCCACATCCTTAAATCGATCTGTGATGGATATGATTAAAACGACTAGCCTAATGGAACCGATTGATTAAAACCGCTTAATGGCTCGGTTTCCGCATAAATTACTTCAGAGTCTACTACCCTTCCCTCTTCAATATTATCACATCTTCCCTGATATACTAGTATGTAACTTTCTCGTAAACAAGAAAGCTTTACTTTTTTTTTTATTATTTTTCTTTTTTTGCTCTTTTATTATTAACAACGGTGTGCATTTGCAGCTACACCTCCTGTATGATAGACCACCCTTTCAGCCCCCCCCCCTCCCCCTTTAATTGGACTTTAATTATTTTACGTAAGTTTTTATTAATCTATTTAATTTTTTTATAATTATATTATTTTGGAGATGATTTTTTTCATTCTTCTGTTCAGTCTCCGTCGGAATTTTTACATCTTTTTATTTTATCATAGATTTCATTTCACGAGTGGCGCAATGTCCCCTTTGCTTTCGTACAAACGGAAAACTCTGGATCACTGATTGAGCGAAATTTATCGGAAGTTCACTGCCAGACGAAGTGAACTAATAATATGGAAGTCTTCTTCCGCCGTGAAAAGGTTTTCATGTTAGGTTTCGGTCGGATATGTATGTTCCCTCTTTATTTAACAATTGTTCTTTTTATCTGTCTGTTCAACAGTTAGACTTTCTAAGAAATCCGTAATTATCTTTGTTTTCTTCACTTCGTCGCTCTGTTACTGTCTCCACTATTCGTCTGCGCTCTTAAGCTACACTTCATTATCTTCCTTTCGTTTTCGTTTTTTGTTGGTTGCCTCTCCGTATTGTCCACACTCAAACGAAGAGCGTATTTGCGATGATGATCACCTGTTCATTATGTATTCATCTCTTCCTATTAAGCGTTCTGCTTTTTATTCCAATTTGTTGCGACTTGGTCTTCCTACTCCATATTGTACCCTTAACGGAAAAGACACCTCCTGCTCTATCACCATACATAGATCCCCATCTGTATAGTAACATTGTGATGAAGATATCTTTAAGGCGTTCAAACAAACAGATGTTCTGGTTAATATCTTTAAGGCGTTCAAACAAACAATTGTTTCTGTTTAAAATGGGAAAAAATAGTTCCTCGATGTCGTTTAAAACGATCACTTGAAATACTATTTCTTTAGATTAACCATGAAAATTTGAAAGAAAAATATTTATCAAATTATGACACCGATGTGTAGAATTTGATCAAAGTCGTTAGAGCCGTTTTCAGCGATACATATGGACATATATATTAATTATAACGTAATTTTTAGGCTACCCCCCCCCCACCCACCATTAGAAAAAATGTCCCAATTTTATGTAACGTTTGTTATATTTTATAGGATTTTTGTTATTGTTATTTAAAAATTATAAAAATTTTATGTAACGAAATATGTAACGAAAGATATAACGAAAAAATGTCTTAATTTTATATAATGAAAGTTAAATGTTAGGATAGGATTTTTGTGATTATGTTATTCTTTTCGTGTTGATGCCAGTAAGAATTACGTTCCAAATTTTGATCATTTTATACAAAGTATAGAAGGGAAATAGACAGAAATAAAAGCAAAAGGGGTCAAGAGACATAGCCCCTTGCGAGACCAAAATGGCCGAGTTACATATATATATATATATATATATATATATGTGCAGTGCGTCCCATAAGGTGTGGGACTGCCTTTCTAAAATCAATACTACTTGCGCTATTTGCATGAAATTTTAGGAACTGGTTCGTATAATCCTCTTCTCAACTTAACCGAAGTTTCGGAACAATCGGATTATTTTTAGCAGCGCAGTAACAGTTCGTGCAAGCTCTCTTGGTACACGCGGTTATAATTGTAACGGCCGTTTGAATCTCTTCAATTGCAGAAAAATGATCCCCCTTTCAGCTCCATTTTGAACTTGAGGAATGGGAGAGAACGGGGGTTGGTTGAGCACCGGAGCCATTTTTCTTGTCAAAAATTGTGTGTTAATTGTAGCGGTGTGCGCCGGCACGTTGTAGTGCAGCAAAAAATACGACCGATCCTTCCAGAATCGTTCTTAATAATTCGTTGAACGGTGCTTTTTGGGACACCAGTTAGTTGTTCCATCAACTTGCAACCTGCACTTCGATGTTTTTTTCAAAACAGCTGCGACGCGAGCGATGTTTTCATCCGTTTTTGCTATGCAAGGCCTCTCCTGGTTCTCCCTTTGTCTTCAGTCGACTCTCTACCCGACGAAAATCGGTGTTATACCAACGAAACACGCTAGTACGAGACATTACGGACTCCAAATAAGCCACCTTTAACATTTCGAATGTTTCAGTAGCATTTTTAACCGCTCTGAAACAAAACAAAATGTTGTTCCAAATTTTTTTTCATATTACAATTATGACCGCGTATCCGAGAGACGCTTGCACGAAATGTTACCGCGCTGCTACAAATAATCCGATTATTTCAAAACGGAGGGTTCTACGAACTAGTTTCCAAAGTTTCATCAAGATGGCACAAGTGATATTGATTTTAGAAAGGCAGTCCCACAACTCATATTATTATTATTTTGAATTATCCACTGGTGGACTACGTTGTCAACTGGTTCTGCCATTCTTCTTTCTCTCTTTCCATAAATGATTTTTCTTTTCAATCATGCCTTGCAGTTGAAAAAAAAAATATTGTGGTCAGCCATATTCTAGCTGAAACCAAAATACTGCCAAGATTGTTAGTCTTGGAGGGTAGTAGCTCTAATCACCAGAGCTGTGGAACGCCGCCATTGACCATTTATTACAGTTCTTCTGCCGCCGTCCTAGTGTAATAGACCTGCCTCATCTATACCCAATCTATGAAGGCCTTTTACAGTCTCTGTATAATTGCCCTCCGTAGAACCCCCTTACACTCTTTTGTTTGTCAATCATGACTTCCACCAGGGTTGGTTACCCGATCTCATCAAGCATTGACTTAACAGGGGAACCACGTGAAGGCGAGTGTGGGGTAGAAGTGGAGAGGCTACAACAAACCTCTTGAGCATTTGTATATTGCGCATCACACTTCCTGGGGTTTCCCCCATATACATATATATATATATATATATATATATATATATATATATATATATATATATACATGTATATCTTCATCATCTCTCCTTAACCGTTTGGGCTTGTACACAATGAAATCCTGACTTGGATAGTTGCATAGGTTTGACCTTTAATGCATAAATCGGGTTCTTGGTCTTCATTTTCGTAGTTCCCCGTTTGCTTTTCCTTCTGTTATGTTTTTGAGCCATTGAAAGTGTCCGATTTGATGGCCGATCGTACTGTTTCTTTTCTTTTCGATGGTATTTAATATCTCCGGTTGTTCTTCTATCCTTTCGAATACCTCCTTGTTTGTAACTTTATCCGAATGTCTTAATGAACAATTTCCTAATAAATAGACAGACATTTTTCGATATGAGAAAATTTCTCTTTTCGTTAAAAGCGTTTTTATCTTGTACTATTCTTTTTCTTATTTCCTTTTCTGCTCTTCCTTCTGAAGTTATCAAACTTCCAAAATAAGAAAATTCTGTTACTTGGCATATTCTTTTCCCGTTTAGGGCTATATCTAAAGTTTCCATAGTGTCAGTATTATTTGTACATGACTTTGGTTTCATCTATGTTAATTTTCATTTTACATTTCTCCATTAAGAATGTATTTAAATCATTTAGAGACTGTTTTAAACCTTTCTCCTCTTCCGCTACCAATCCTATATTATCAGCGTCCCGAATGGTGCCATATCTGACTTCATTGATCTTCTATGCGGATAATACGGAGTCCGGATAAACGCGATCCATCGAGCAGATGACGGCCCATTGCCTGATACACCCTTTCGGCTGTATCCCATGGACACAGCAGTTATACATTTCACTTTACATGCCACATTGATACTAGGAATAATAAAAACAGTGGTGGTCTCCCGTTGCCTTTCACTGGATTTTCTGTCAGGGTTTATTCCCTTAGCCGGAAGGTTCAGTTTTTAGGCGCTGGGGTCTCGCCTACTCGTTCCAAACTGATAAATCAATTTGACTGGTAGCACAATAGTCATGAACGAGGTGCTAATAGTCTGCTAGTTGTACGTGCAGTTAGACGATTAACGGTATTTAATGATATGATCACCTTCGGCAAGTAATTATTTAACCGTTTCCCTATCAACATGTATTGTGTGAGTTATGCTTTAGCTTTTCTCATCAGCACTAAGCCCGCCGAAAAGAAAATTACCACCCCGCACGACGTGGACGCGCATAATTCATTGGAGGTTGTTTCGTTTCTCTGTCAATGGGGCTAGAGCACTATATAACAGTCGAATGACTACTAACTAAAGACTAATTACAACAACCGGTGCTCCACGAGGCATACATATGCATATATATCATTTTCGCTCATATTGTAAAGTAAACATATTACCTTTTACAATGTGAGTACTAAGTATAAGCAATTTACGAGAAATCATAGAAGTACAATGACCTTTAAAACGAAGATTGGTTATCTAAGTATAATAATTGCTCGATTAACCCGTAAGAGGTCGCGCCATGTTTTATAACGTAAGAGGTCGCGCCGGTCTTTTTGACCGAGTTTTATAAAAACGTTTTTAAAAACTACTTTTCTATGTTTTTGAAAGAAATATTTCGTATTCATTAGTTCTTTTATTCCATTTTTATTCCTTTTTATGTTGTTTTGTTTTTGTTTTATTACTTTATCATGAATAAACAGGATTTTAATTCAAACAAATATATAAGTTTGTGACGTTTTATAAAAAACAGCTTAATTCTCAACATATACAAAAAAATTCTAGAAAGAAGTATAGATAATAATAGAATACGGTACATGTAATATCAAATTGTTAACACTCACTACTAGACTTTTCTTTATTTTCATTTGCGCATTTAAAACATGCTGGAACTGGCGTGCTCTTTGCATACAAACACTTGCAGCTATTACACTGCGTTTTAGTTTTTTGTATTTTTGCGCCAGTCACAAAAGTGATATCGCCCAAGAATATTTCGTTGATTTTTTGTAAATTGTTTGCTTCAACATTAATATTTATCTGTTCTTTATTCCGACCTTCGTGTGAAATACTACAAACCTGAACTTTAAGTTCCCTGGACAACTTTTCTTTGAGACTAAGTATGTATTTTTCAACTCATCTACAGTATCTAAGTTAGAAAATGTTAGCATCTCTGGTTTATTAGCTGCACCTGATTCTTCGGAAATTTTCATGGAGTAATGATAGCAAGAGAACTACTTTATATTTTTTAGGAACATAAGACAGAATCAAACTGAAATAAATCGAAACGATATCGGTCGCGCCGATCGAATATAGACCGTGTTTGTGAAAAATGATACTCTATCTTGGTAGTTAAGTAGAATGGTTTTTATCCTAGTTAAAACTGAGATTAGTCCTCATGCTTATCTATTATTCTAGGAATAGCTGAGTTATTTTCGCTGGGGTAACAGCACAGTTAAAATAACAAAAAATAATTTTAAAAACTCGGTCTTTTAGACCGGGCGCGACCTCTTACGGGTTAATAGTTTTCCATAAGATACGATATTTATGACTAATCGATTTACCGAAAAAATTCCGGATTCGTGAATTTCATCAAAATTTTTGGAGCTGTTTTCGGAAAACCAGTTAAGTAAGATGTATGTATTGTAATAGATGTATCATTTTCTTTTTTTCACTTTTGATTGTTTATATTAATGAAATTTCTATATAATTTTCTAGTTTTCTTATTTACACATTATTGCATAATCTCTTCCCTGCTGGCGTTGTGTACAGAATTAAATCGCAGATAAATATGAAAACTTTAATTAACAATTTGAAGGCAAACATTTTCGGTATGTGCTCAGTTCGCTTATATGAAACTGAGTTAAAATTCACATATATCTGTTTAATTTCAAGTTCTACGGTAATGCGGTATTGTTTAATTAATCGGACTGTTTACGTTTAATCAAATGCCTTTATCTGTATTTTCACTGAACGACTTTGACAGCCTATTCATAAATTGTATGCGTTTATTTCGTATTCATTGTTGTAATGTTGCGTAACTTTTTCGACAGAGATATATGTAAAAAATTACACATTCGAATGAAATGGATATTTGAAGGAGATGCGTGGAAATTAGAGGATGAGAGATAGCTAAGAAAAGCTGAAACAACGAGGGCGTTTAAATATGAGCGGTAAAACGAACGATATTTACAAAGCAAAAAATGAGAAAATTTAGAGAATAATTCGATTTTTTAAATTTCAAATTCTACATGAAAGTTTCGAACACAATCACGAATAATAAATCTAACGGTGTTTGAAACACGGTTCTAGTTTATATCAGACTAGATATTAATTAGTTGCGATGAAAATTAGCGCAAATAAAAAATAAAACGAAATGTAAGATGAAAACTTCTGAACAAAATAAAAGCAAAGATTATTATTATTATTCGATATAATAAAATATGCTAACGAATTTTATGAAAAAAACCGAAAAAAAAAAACAAAAACCGAAGCAAGTTGTAAATTTCCCATGCACAGGAAACATCTGCTAAATATACGGCGGAAGATATTAAATGAAGTGTAACAAGATGAGCGCGGACGTGAAAATACCAGAAGACAAAGAGGAAAGAACGCAATTTGATCGGAGAGGACGCGATGAAAACAAGAAATCCCTTCGAAAAACTCGGCGCGAAGCGACAAAAACTGGATGAAAATTCGTCCAAAAAATTTCCCGGAAATGCGCTCCACCAACCGCCCCTCCGAGATGATACACTAAGAAGACGGAGAAACGCTTTCGACTCCATTGAAAACGAATGAGTAGCAGTTGAGATGGAGCTGACGATGGGGATTAAGGGAACCGGATGTAATTCAATTTGCTCGCTAGTCCGGATTATCAGTTAAACTTATTTCACGTTAGACGGAACATAAATGGAGTGACGTCGATACTATCTGATAAAACTTATGCGCAGATCATCGCCATTGAAAGAAAAATCAACACGCGTTCTATTTTAAAAGGTCTAAAGGACCAACTTAACCTACTCGTCCTTTCTGTACACGTACATATATGTGCGCATTCAATCCAAAGCCCAATCCCCAACCGCCGACCAATGCTAACAGCAATACCCTTCCTTATGCGTACGAAAAGGACTGCGTAAACATATTTCAGCGGATAAAACAGCGTCTCTTGACAAAACGGAAGTGAAAATTTATTCATACGCCTAAACGAGTTAAATTGTCCTTTTCCCGTTTTTCTTTTTGTTTTTACTTTACGTTTTTCTAGTCTCTCGTTTTTATTAATTATCATGTCCAAAAAAAAAAGAGCCAATGGGAGTCTAAAGATAAGAATTCGTTTACACCAGACGAACGATCAAAGTTACTTTGAGTTAACAGTTGTTCAAGTAGATTTGCTTGCCTACGCGGGATATAAAACAACATGTTGCGGCAAATTTTCTGCTGGTCGATGAAAATTAATTTTCTCTGAAAAAAATGAATATTCTAGCAAAAAAGTTCGACGAAATATATCAGCAATACGGATGACATAGTATATTGAAACAGGACTCGATATAAAGTTCATGTCTTCACTCTGTCTCAGCGCTCTTAAATCTTCCCCGATCCCAGTAATTCAGTCAAACACGCCTCCCTTATCCCGCCCCCTTGTCCGTCCCTAGATCATATTTAGATTATCGCTTCCGCATCTAAGTGTTTTTCGCTAAGTTTACCCGGTCTTATTCTTACACTTTCATATTTTAAAAAATCGGCGTTTTACTCCCCGGAAAATTCTTATATCCTAGTTCATGTTTCTTTTTTGGGGGGTTTTCTTTTTCGCCAACTCTTTCTCCGCAAATATGCACTAGTCTCCTTATTTCTTCTTCAACTTTGCCAATTTTTCTCGTTTCCCTAAATTATTCTTCCTATCTTTGTTTTCCAATTTTCTTCACCGATCAGCAGTTATGCAAGAATTCTTCAGCCTAATTAAGTCCTTATTTCCCACTCACAAGCTCATTTTTACTGACGGCTCTCGGGGTTTAATAGAGTCGTCGCCTCCTTCGCTCTCTCTATATCAACTTCCTGAATCTTTTCTCCTCTTTCTTCTTTACGTACCGTCTTTACTGCCGGAACTTTAGCAATCCTTCGCTCCGTTACTTGCATCTGCGTTCATCGTTCTTCTTCCAGTTGTTTGACTGTTTCCGATTTTCTAAGTTCTCACCGGGCTTTATTTGTTCTTCCTTCCCTACTCACCCCTGTAACATTTTCTTTTTTTGTTTTTCTCGCCCCGTTCGATACATATTGATTTACTTTGGGTCCCGAGTCGCATAGGCATAGAGGGAAATAATAGATTCTCTGGTTTGCCCTACTGTATCTTCCCGTTTTTTTTTTTTTTTACTAAAATTTCTGCTTCTAATCGGCCATTCTCATCTAAAGAAAAAATCCATTCCAGACTTTGGTTCAAATATCTGTACTCCATTACTTTACAAAACTCTTTGCTCCTAACTGGTCATTCAATCTAGTTTCCATCTTATCTCTAGTCCTGCGACAGTTGCCAATCATACTCTTTTCATCTAAATCATAAAGCCTTCTACAATTCTAATTATGCATTATTTCAGTGTCTATCACTATATACAAACGTTCTACTTTGTATTCCTGCTTTCTATCGCTTTGATTTCTTACTCCTTATTGTGCTTTGTACATCTTATCTTTTCTTACTCCCTGTATCATTCCAGTTCTCAGCATATTTATACTATCAGTCTCGAACAGAATCTCTACCTAACTGTCTCTTTTTTCCTTCCATATTGCTTCTGAGTGATGAGCTTTTGTTGACGTGCCGAAAAAAAAAATAAAAATAAATAAATAAAGAAAGAAAGAAAGAAAAAAAAAACAGCTGGGAAAAAATACTGTGGCTATGGATTCTTGAGTTCGAATGCTTGACTTCTGCCATGTGATACATTTTCAGTCGAGTTTCTAGGGACGCAATCCATGTTTATCTTACGTCTAAACGATGAGAAACAAGGCCTAAAATAGGAGATGTATTAGGAGAGAACCGCCATTAATGAAAGATAGAGAGGTATTTCTCCTCCTACACTATATCCCATAGTCTTCTTCTTTATAGTGCCATACTCAGCTTCTGAGCATCGGCGACTACCTATTCGTACATCTCTGCTGTACAGACACAGGCATAGTGTACCAGGCAATTATTATATGCAACGCAGGTGTACACACGTAAGAGACTACATTCGGAACTGATAGTGATCGTTTGATTTATCGCGCTACTAGTGCAGTCCCGTGTGGGTCTACTGTGTACTGACCCAGCGAGTGCATATGATGTTAAACGTCGCGGTTCGCCATTGCCTCCACGTGATTATTAGCGATTATTTATTTAATTCTTGTAATAAGTTCTGTCGCTGCGCAGGATCGAACCCGTGACCTCCATATCGGAAGTCAAGCGCTCTAACAACTAGGCTATCGCGACGACATATCCCATAGTAAATTTACTTATTTTGTGTTTAACTTTTTTGGGTTATTTCACCCTCCAAAACTCTCTTCTCTCCCTTCATCATTTAAAAACTCTGGGAATCCGATCAAGAATTTAATTTGTTTATTAATTCCTCATTTCCTTTTCTTTCCTTAATATAGTTAGAGTTTAACTCACTTTTTTATGAGTATCTACAACAAAAAAAATATTTTATTATGTTGTTTATGATGAAATCAAAAAATATAACCAATTAACGTATCGATATCAATTAATTTGACTTCTTGTTCCTTGTATCATGCAGTTTTCTGGAGCTCGTTACAAATAGTACTCGATACAAAATTATATTTTTCCGACTATCGTCTCGGCAGATTGTCTGCTGTAAATTAATTTGCTAATCTGTATAAAGTTCCTTTCGTCCAATGATCGAAATTAATTGTAATCTGACCCCTTTCGTGTGAAATACTACGAATCTGAACTTTAAGTTCCCTGGATAACTTTTCCTTGAGACTAAGTATGTATTTTTCAACTCATCTACAGTATCTAAGTTAGAAAATGTTAGCATCTCTGGATTATTAGCTGCACCTGATTCTTCGGAAATTTTCATGGAGTAATGATAGCAAGAGAACTACTTTATATTTTTTAGGAACATAAGACAGAATCAAACTGAAATAAATCGAAACGATATCGGTCGCGCCGATCGAATATAGACCGTGTTTGTGAAAAATGATACTCTATCTTGGTAGTTAAGTAGAATGGTTTTTATCCTAGTTAAAACTGAGATTAGTCCTCATGCTTATCTATTATTCTAGGAATAGCTGAGTTATTTTCGCTGGGGTAACAGCACAGTTAAAATAACAAAAAATAATTTTAAAAACTCGGTCTTTTAGACCGGGCGCGACCTCTTACGGGTTAAAAACTGTCATGACGTAAATGTTAAAGAGCACAGGACTTAAAACTGACCCTTCGGCAGGCCCTCTACAAGTGATACGTTCTACTGTAGTTTTTGTTACCGGATTAGGGAAAAACAGCTTTCTATTTATAAAAAAAGGTTTACGCGATAATCTGGCCATTCAGGCTGGAGTTCCAATTTTTGTTACTTCCTTAAATGAGACAGGTATGGAGATATATTATCAAAGGTCCCGACTATGTCCAAAAATCGAGGCACTAGAGGGAGCCCCTTTCTGAATGAAAGAGGAGTAAACATCGCACAGAAATTTGACTGTGCAATCTGAAATACTCTACCAGGTTATTTTTGAATTTCACAATTGTCTTCACTACTATTTTTATCGCTGACATTACCATTATTTCTACTAATATCTATATACAAATACGCTGAGCATTTCGGTTACATAACTACAGCGCCGGCCGTTCTTATTGACATAGTAAAGTAAAGCAAGTCCTATACCCTTGATAAGGTATCGTGGATTGTGAAGTTAAGCTTTCCATAATGTTATTAAGCTCAATGACACTAATGAGAGTAGGCGAGGCAATTCCTTTCTCTCGGCCGCCTTTACTTTCCCAGATTCCTCTGGTACTCAGTTATTTCAGGCTATTAACCTAATATTTTCTTTATTCTTCTCCTAAATATAAGAGGAAGGGCGAATCTAGGTTCAAAATTCATATGAATAAAACGATTAAACGTCTCTTCTGTTTGTTAACTAATTTGAATGATTTTTTTTTTGTTTTAAATGGTAGATATAAAGCAGGAGTAGTGCAGAATTGTTTTTAGGATATCGTACACGTATAATATACGAAATAGTCCTAATAAAATGGTTCAGAAACGACGAAAATATTCAATTACAATATGCAATAACTCGCGAACAGTTTGACTTATAAACTTCAAAATTGGATCATAAATTATAGATAAACTTCTATCCGTGAAAAATCTGTAACTATAAAATAATGGATTACATTGGGCGGTAAAACCAAAAAAGCCCGTCAAGAATATATAATATGGAATTTAAAACGACCCCACAAAAATCACTATTAAAAAATTCATAACTCATCACCAGATAACTGTTTAAAAGTGCAAATCGAAATATAGAACGAAACGTAAAAGCTCTTTTATAAAACCAAAATTATTACCTCCCCCCCACCCCCACTTGGGCCCAAAAACAGAAAAAAATTACGCTCACGTAAACAATAGCTCGAGTAACAAAGTAGAGAAAACCAAAACGTATATAAAAAATTATGCGCAAAGGACCGCTTTATAGGAAAACTATAACCGAATTTACAACTTTATATTTAGGCCCTCAGAGCGCCGAAAGCTCGAAAATTTTGAAAAAAATATTTTTTTCCCCCGGACATGTAATATATATATATATATATATATATATTATATCGTTAGAAATATCGCTATTTATGTCGGGAACGAAACCGTATTTTATTTCCTTAACGAAACTTTCGAGGTCTGTAAAAAGTTCAAAAAAGCGCAAAAAATTACATGTACCCCCTCCGCTGTGTGGCGTGAGTATTATATAGTTAAAAATTTTAAACAAGGTTAAAAAAATGCGCATCTCTCCGGATATATTTCTCTAGTTTGTAGCGCATTCGGGTTTCCAACTTTGAATTTGGACCCTCGGGGCCAATAAGTTCGAAATTTTTGAAAAAACATTTTTTTTTTTTGCCGGGCATGTGATATGTTGATGGAAAGATCGCTTTTTTTCGGGAAGAAAATCGTATTTCATTTCCTTAACAAAATTTTCAGTGTTAGCGGAAAGTTCGAAAAGCATCAAAAATTACGTGTATCTTTCTTCTTTGCCGCGCGAAAAATCTGATTTCTCTGTTTTGAATCTAGTACATTATATGAATATAAATATTACGAGGTTATATTTAACATACGAAATCCTCAGCGCATGAAACATCGTGCTTGACTGAACTTGTTTTGTTTTTGTTTTTGTTTAATCGTTTAGATTTTTGGCAAGGTTTGTTTTTAATCATTTAAATTTTGCTGGCCACGTAAAATGTTGTGTTTGCTATCTTTGTTATTTATTTACGCTTTACACGACGGAATTTCGTTAATTTTTTTTTGAGTATTTAAAACTGAAGTTTAGTGTTCAATGTGCGTGTTTTTTGTTCTTTAAATGATTTTACAAAAGAAAAATGTCCCTATTATGACTTATTAAGGGTGCTTTTACGTATGCATATGATTTAATTGAATTTTTTCAGTAATTCATTGCGCCCTACTGATCGTAACAATACTCGCGGATCAAATGCCCCGGTTTTGTTTTATTTTTAAAATAGGTTGATTTATGTTTCGTAGTGTTGATCGCATTTTTGTGTACTTTTTTAATTTGAAATAGCAGTTAATTGCCGTACTCGATTAATGCAACGTACTGAACGACGTCGTAATGAACAATAGAGAAGTAGAAGAGAAGTTGATTTGCTTGTACAAACTGAATTGATAGGCACACTTAAATGTACATTGAATATTACACCTACTAGATAAGCGTTCATCAGAACGTCACTCACAAGATATGATTATCGAATATTTTCGACTGCTGTAGGTATAAAACTGTTGAAGAGGGTATTTTTCAATTAAATGAAATGACTTTTTAAGCTGCCAATATGACTTACTAGAAATATTGCCAGCAGATTGAAAATTGTATTACTATTGTATAATAAATATATAGCATTTCATTTATTTTTTTGGAAAATAAAACGCTTTTCGGTACGTATAGTTATGCAACAGAATTGCTTCGTTTATTTTTGTATAGAATAGGACGAAGAGGCAACGTCTGTTGAAATAGACTGCAGTCTAATCTCGACTGAGCGACCAAATCAGTATACTTTATTATCTAAATTAGAATTAACCATCGTAGCATTATTGTTGTCGTTCGTTTGGAATAAGATAAAGCTCACAACCTGGCTGTCAATTTAAGTAATGGAAACGAATGTTAAAGAGTTGACGCCCCCCCCCCACGAACTTAAACATTCCTCCGGGACAATTATCTATGATAGTTAAGTAAATAATTAAAGAAAGGATGGCGCATATCAAACGCTGGCATGTAAAATATGGATATATTTATGTGTGTGTAAATGAGCATTCAGTGAATGTATAGTGTTATTTTACGAGTGTATTGAAAATAACTATTAACCGAGATTGCCGTTCTAATAATTGCGGGTTCACTTCTGTACCGCTTTTGTATGTTAGCCGACCAATTTTTACTGGCGATATACTTCGCCAGTCGTATTAGTAAATGAGACGTGCAAACGTTATTTCGCTGCGATTAAATAACGGTAACATAGCCACAGTTACGCGGCGAAAAACGTGCTATGTCGCATGTAGTTCGCTCAAAAATGCAAACTACCTTGTTCGTTAAACTACTCAGTCTATTTGCGGTGTATGCTGTTGTGTGGTATATGTATGCTTCTCAGTACGTTCTTAGTGACTCTCTAATTTTGGAGAAGACTGGAGAAAATAACAGAGAAGCGAGAAAATCGTCAAATCAGAAAATTCACTGCTTTTCAACACTGACGGGCGACTGACATTTTGCACATTAAGCATCTTTCTTCGTTCGTCAACTTCTCGGACTTCCAGTGGCACTCTTAAAACTGTCTCTTTAGCAGAGTTAATCTCTGCTTCCGGCTAGGATTCTTTCTCTGTAAAATTTACCTTGGTACTTTACTAGAAGTACGTAAGAATTCACCACTCGGAAATATGTCTTTTTATAAAGTCTCGAAGCACTTTACAAGAGTGTATTCATCCTGTTTTTGTTAATTAGTTAATAAAATCACGAATAATTCGCAAATATAACTAAACATCTCAAGATATAATATTAAAAATATATCAGCGATACATATTTTTTCGGGGGATGTCCTGACTTTAGAACCCTAGAAAAGAGGGTCATTCTGGAAAAAGATTTGTCAGAATATTTTATTTAACATTCAGTTTTAAGATGTGTACAGTTACGTTTATGAATTATTCATTATATTTTTAAACTTCCCAGAACCCGTAACTCTTTTTCTCTTCATCACATTTTACTTCTATCTTTTTTTTCTTTTATATATATATATATATATATACTTTACTCTAGGGGGAGGTCTTCTCTCGATAATGTACATATATATATATATATATATATA
This sequence comes from Icerya purchasi, assembly GCA_039619475.1. Taxonomy (NCBI): domain Eukaryota; kingdom Metazoa; phylum Arthropoda; class Insecta; order Hemiptera; family Monophlebidae; genus Icerya; species Icerya purchasi. The sequence continues at coordinate 177,551,898 of CM077116.1, forward strand.
TATATATATATACAAAATGAAGGTTGTGCCTCAGTCGATCGGATTACCGGATAGATAACGCTCTAGCATATTATATGTGTTGTCTACTCGTAGGTCCTAGTCTCGATGTGGAAAGACAAATTCTGTATTTAGCTTATTAACACATCCGAATAGACTACGATATGAGAATGTCTAGACTGAACTGGAGAGATTACACTCGGATATCTGAAATAAGTATCGACAGTTTAAGAATGAACGTGAAGCTCTTAGCCAGACTTCTAGTTTACTGTTGAAATCGATAGCTGAACCCCTAACAGACATTCGTAAAGTTATAGAGCAGCAGCAGCAGAAGCCGAGTATAAAGCAAGGACCCCGGAGCAGTCAACCTCTACCTTGAAGGTCAAGGGAGAGTCTGATGAAGACACAGCCGACGCTTTATCACTCATTGTGAACCGGGAGCCATTATTATTTTTCTCATCTTCAGACACTATTTACTGAGTGCAGATCGATAAGTATAGTAGCAATGTCAAACTCGATGATGTGTCCATTTATGCTAGTCTTGAGGGGGAAACATTATATATCGGTAACGGTCGTGTTGCGACATAATTTCCACTTACCGCCGGTCTTCACCATTTACTCACCCAACGGAAAGTTGATAGTAGTATGTTCAGATGATTTGCAAGTATATAAACAGCTGTTGGAGCTTACAAACGTGCACAAACGTTCTGATAATAGTCCAAAAGGACCCCTACATGATAAGTACCACGAAGTAATTAAACCGCTGTTTCGTGGTGGAAGCGATAGTGAAAAGAAAGCTTGCGTGTATTAACCATGTTACATTAACAATACCGCGATTCGAGTATTGGGACAACGTTAGCGAGCTAGTACAGCGATTACAATTGTTACATACTAGCAGGAACATGGGTGTGGATAACGAAATTTCATCCATCGAGGAAAAAGTTGACAAAGGGTGGATACATCTATCCGCCTTATTAGTATGCCAACTACCCGAGCGCCACCATCTGATGGAAGCTTCCAGCGTGATATAGAGAAAACGAACTACATAGACCGATAAGAAAGAGATATAATAAAGGTGCGTGCAAGTGCTTGGCCTAAATAACCTCTAGCAGGCTGACCTTATCGATATGAGACAATATGCATGTTTTAATTGGGAACATAAATTTATTCTACCTGTAATAAACTTGTTCGTGACAGTGCCTCTGAAGAATAAAAGCGGTAACCTTGTAACGGCGGCCCTACAGCAGATATTACCCACGTCTCGGGTGACGGCTCCGCATACACTTACAGACCGACCGAGGTACTGAATTTTATAATCCTCAAGTACAAACCATCTTAAATCAGTTTCGTACTAATTTTTATAGCACTCATTCAACGCTTAAAGCGTCTATTGTAAAGCGGTTCGATAGAACGTTAAAGGGTTTGATATGGAAAGTGTTTATCGAAATAAACGATGGTTACCGTTATTGGCCGAGCTGACATGAAAATATAATACAAAAATACACTGAACGATAGGGCTCGCGCCTGTGGATGTTACACCCAATGTGGAGAAGGAGGTTGCGTTGAATCTGGCCAAAGTGTGCACACTAAAGCTAATCCACCTACCGCTAAACGCCCAAGGTTTAGGATTTGTGATGTTGTCCGTATCAGCAAAGTCAAAACTCTCCTAGAAAAGGGCTATACAGCAAACTGGAGCGGGGAGCTATTTACTATGTAAATAGCGCGCGTATCACCTTGCCCACGACGTATATCTGACAAATCACAGCGGCAAGTCTATAGCTGGCACGTTTTTATGAGGAGGAATTGCAAAAGACCGCAAATTTGGACGTGGACTTGATTAAAAGTGTTATACGGCTTCCGGATCATAATCCCTCGTCAAGTGGCTCGGTTTCCCCACTTCCGAAAATTCTTTGGTCGACAACGCTAAAACCGCGAATATTTAGGAGGGCATGTGTGATGCCGTTACATAAGAGTGGAAAGAATTTTCCCGAGGGTGGTGTAACCAGCCTCGTGAAGCCGACTGGTCCGGTATTGTTCGAATTGGATTCTGACGGTAATTACAATTTCCCAGGAAATCGTTAATTACATATCGGTACGGTGGCGACTGAAACTGAGGCAATGGAAGATGAGATGGTGACTGGGAAACGGTTGCATCTGCGAACTTGAAAGGTCGTATTTAAAAAATTAAATCAATCTGCAGGCGGGTTATGTAAGCTTGCTAAGCAAACGTCTAGTAAATTTAGCAGAAACGATTGATCCGAGGGACGCTATTATAAAGCGTCAGCATGATGGGACTACCGAATAAATTAAAAAGGATATTGAGCGGCGCACACAAGCACCGGAAATTGTGCAGCAAGCAGACTCGTGGATTATCGAGAGAAGTAAACTCAAAGCACGCTTCTTATGAAAAGTTACGAGTGAAGAAACGTTCGAGCAGTGGAAGGTAAAATAATTTGGTGTCTGGTAGCAACATGCGTACGATATATATATATATATATAATGTAAGCTATGGATGATAGCTTGATACGTATTAATGGAAAACTGCCAGATAGGTCGCAAACTGACGTTGCTAGAACGAATATGCCCATAAGTGCTCCAGTTGTAGGTGTGGATGTATCTCCTCTGTTAAAGTTCTTACCCAAGTCGATTACAAACATCTAAATATAGTGACATTTATAGTACTGATTCGTTTACTCTTTATTTTTCAATTATACATGCATAAAATATGGATGAAACGGGTGGTACACTTGCACATGGTAGGAAGGTATGCAACCGCAAACGATATATCATCTAGCAGAAACGAGTGGTAAATGAGTCATTGCATAATAAAACATATGTACCTTGCTGTTGATAAGGGTTTCGAGGTTATTCGATCCCTGAGTAGTACGGTCAGGCTGTCAAGAGGTGCAGGGGTTGGATGGGGATGGCTGAGACACATCTGGTGCGCCCAGTTATTCCTTTTTTTAAAGCACATAAAAAAATTACACCAATTTAAATTCATCGACAAATGGTAAAAGTTTGTGGTCCCCTGTGAGGAGTGTTCAACATGTTCGTAAATGGTGCCGTGAATCCGCGAAGGTAAAACGAATGTAGAGGACGAGCAATGGAGCGGTAGACCATCTGTAATCTCAGACGAACTGGTGCGAAAAATTGAAGAAACTCTGCGATCCGATCGCCGCCAAACCATTCCCGATTTTTTTAACCAGTTTTCGAGTGTTCCACGAGGTACCATGCAAAAAAAATTCGAGACAGGCGAGGAATTTAAAAAATCCTGGATACAAAATTTTGTGGCAAGTTTCTACGAAGAAGGTATTTATAAGAGTTACAAATGCTTAAATTTAAAAGGTAAATATGTGGAAAAATAAATAAAATTATGCTGAATTCAATGCCGGTGTCCGTTTTTTTCCAGCTTTATTAGTTTCGAAAATAAAAAATAGGGAAACTTACTTTTTGAACGTCCCTTGTAATTTCCCTCTCCAAAATGTCTATCTAGATCCGCCCCTGATATGTATACATATATATATATATATATATATACGAGAGTCATTCCAAAAGTCTGTGTCTAATTACACTATTCCTTCAAAAATTTGAGAATATTTGTATGAAAGTGCTAGCCACTTGTTGTAAAAATTTCAAGAGATTCGGTTATGTTGCGCGTGTGCTGTTATGCTTCAAGTATGTCTGCAGTGAGTACTCCGCCGTCCAATTCTGATGTGCGAGCCGATATTCGGTTTTTAACGATTGAAAATACGAGGGGTGCCTGAATTTACCGATGTTTGTGGTAGAGTGGAGACGAAAGACGATGCGCTATGGTTTCGTTGTTAATGCTGTCCGACGGTCGATCGCTTCGCGCCTCGAGAACGGTAACGTGTGTACTTACTTTTGGAATGACCCTCGTATATAATATATACATATGCGGTTGTAGGAGTGAAAAAGAAACAAAAATTAACAATTCCGCACACCGTTGTTTTATGCTTAAAATCAGGCGAAGTAAATGTTTTTTAAAAAACCTTTTTAAAATAAAGTATTTATTTCAATTTATTAAAGTGAACTATTTTGCACTTATTTGCATTTGCTATCGAGGTGTTTATTGATTTTATATTTATCAATGTTTTTTGATTTGTTTTTTCTTTTTTTATTAGGTATTATTATTGATTTGGTTTTCGCCGTCTTTATTCGTCGATCTCTTTTAAACAGCTATCATCGGATTATGTGCGGACAATTAATACGATTCTTAACTGACTTTAAAAACCTACTTTCGATGAAACACCGGCTACCATTAACAACCTCCCATTTCATCCAATCATTTCCGTTCCGCATAGAACGTGCTCAGTTTTGACTGGGTGCTACCGGCTGCTACTACGCTTGTAATAAAGTGACTTTGAGCACGAAAATTAAACCGAAATATGTATGCAGCGCAGCTTTTAAGAGCTTATCAAGAATGGCAAGCCCGAATACGAAACTCGAGAAACTCGCGCAAAGAAAATCACGGCGAATAACCGCCGCTCAGATCCGTAGTTGAACGATGACGTGACCTAGGAAAAGTTTAAACAGAGGCGACACCGATACAGTGAAACCGTCGGAACACGATATCGTACCAATTACCGAAGACAATAATTTGCAACAACGGAGAAGAGGCTATTAATCCTTTTCAGAGCTTGGCAAATACATGATGGATGGGCGGAAGATTTGGTTCCGTATGACTTTCCAACGGACGCAGGCAGCGGAGGAGTAAACAAACTCCGCTAATGCGAAGTGCTTTACCCTGTTGCGAAATTCGCTGACATGTCACAAAAGCTCAACTTAATGAAGGAAATACGAAGAAGAAGAAGAAGAAGAAGAAGGAAAGAAGCGATATGAGGAAGCGAGGAATGAGAGGAGAAAAAGAGATAAAATATGATAAGGAGATGGAAGCGGTGATGACTGGCTGGGAATTTTGCCGTTAGCGGAACTTTCAACTTTCGCAATTTTACCCAACCGCATACAGAGTAGCGCCTTTTTCAAAGTTAACCTGCAGATTCATTTTAATTCTTCTTTCTATCCAGGGCAGCCCTTCACACTTTACACGTACACATCAGTCGCGCTTCTTTATCAGTTTATCTTTATTTTCGACGCCCATTCGCTAATTCACTTTCCTTTTCGGACGACCCCGCCACTTCCGCATCTTTCGGAAATTTCACCTTCGTACCGGAGAACGAATCTCTGAGCCTTCTAACACGCCGGGCGGCGCATGAACCTAATCTGAAAATGTGTCCCGGCACCTCTAAATTACATACTTCTCTCTGTTCCCGTTAAAATATACGCAGAGCCGGGTGTACTTAGGGCTCGCTGCATCCGCTCCCGAAGAACTTTTCATACTTCCGCCGAAGTAACGAACGCGCGCTAACTCGTTAAAGAACCGAGTGTGTAAACTCGCTAAATGAAAAATAACGGTTACTCGCGAAAACATCTATTCCGTTCATTATGGTTACTGTCGGCAATCTGCTAACACGAACGAAACTGTATAGATTGAGCAACTTCTTAAGCCACCATCTGAACTATTTCCCACTTCCGTATAACCGAAATGACAATAAACGAAAAATTTGCATAATCTGCGATAGCCCTGATACTTCTTTTCTTTACCTATCTTCCGATTTAACACTATTTAACACTAATTAAACTCGTCAGCTAGCACTTTTCTATGACAAAGTAGCGACCGAAAAGAAAGCTAACCGATTTCGTAGAAAAACTTTTTAGCGCAGTTCTAACAATAGCTGGTCATTTTCTGAAAGTAGGATCTCCGTTAAATACCAGAAATAATCAGATAAGCGGCGGCAACGCAAACATACTGACGAGAAATATAGGTCGCAGCCGTGAATGCTGGACTATTAACGCGACCGATTCCAGTTCGGTTCCTGTTTGAGTAGAAATTAACTAAATTGAAATGAAGCGATGCTATAATTTAAGAGTGTATCCAGGTCTAGAGGGCGTTTTGTCGAGCTCGATAAGAAAAAAAAAAAATCGGGAAAAAAATAATTGAAATTTAAAAAGTTGTAAGTTGGTCAAAAAATGGGGTGTTCTAGTTGATACGATTACATAGCCCTTCTGGTCGTCTAAAATATAATTTAAAAAACAATTCTTAATTAGTAGGAATGACGTTATAGCCCTTACCTAAGAGAAAACAGTTTTTTTTCGCCACAAAATCGCGACTGTCTAAAAAAAATACATTTTTCGACTTTCTGTTCTCATTTTTTTAAATAGTAAAGATAAAAAAATTTTGATACAAAAGTAGTAGCGGCGATAGAAGGTTATATATATATTAAAGGTTGGTGCAAAATTTGAAGCAAATTGGTTAAACAGAACTAGAGATATCATGTCAACCGTGTTTAAGAAAGTAGTTTTAAGAAAAACACATTTAAAGCTTTGAGCAAGTTTCAGGCAGTCGCAGTACGTTATACAGTGACTCCCAAAAAGATCCGCACAATTAAGAAATTTCATTTTTTGCAACGGTAGAGGCGATAAACAATAAAATAAAAAAATGAAAAAGGACGCCTATTAATAGTGCAACATCACAGCCATGCAAATCACATAATAAGAAAAAAAGATTATGAGAAAAATACTAAAAAAGAGGAATTTATGTATGTAAAAAAAGTGGAAAAAAATCATCGCTCAAAAAGATCCGCACTATAATGTTAGATGGGAAAACCCGTGCATTGTAGCGCAATAGGAACGGGGGTGACTCATAGGTGTATCGCAGATAGCTTGTAATGATCAAAATGCGCTACGTTTGGGCAAAAAAAAAAGTTCCAGTCCATTTGTGTATGTAAATCGCGTGGTGTTTGCTCATTCCATTAAAGTGCTCTCTGTTTGAATCCAAAATGGCCAAATACACGTCTACGGAGAAGATCTAATTAGTAATTTGGAATCATACGAAGGGTAAGTCTGTACGAGAAATATGTACGATCTTAAATGTAAAACATCGAACCGTATACGACATTCTAAAGCGATATAAACACGAAAATAGAATGGACTTAAAGCATAGTCCTGGTCGTTCAAAGATTCTAACGCCGCACGAGGAACACCTGATCGTCCATAAAATAAAGAAAAATGCCAGATTGAGTGCTCCGAAAGTGAATGTGAGAAAAAAGTCGGATGTGAAACGGTACGACAAACTATAAGAAATGCTGGATATAAAAGACGTGCTGCACGACGAAAATATTTTATCAGCGAAGTGAATCGGCGCAAACGTTTACAGTTCGCGAAGGAATACGTTTCAATGCCTGGTACTTATTAGGAGGACGTCATTTTCGCTGACGAAAGTAAATTAAATGTTTTTAGTTCAGATGGACATTGTATGGTCTGGCGTAGGCCAAATGAAGAAATGAATCCCTGTAATCTGAAACCTACAATAAAGCACGGTGGTGGCGGAGTGATGGTTTTGGGGGTGCGTATCAGCCCATGGTATAGGCGAATTAGTATTTATCGATGGAATTCTAGATTCGCGTCGATATTTGGAGCTTTTGAAAGCCAATTTGCACAAAAGTGCCGCGACAATGGGTATCTTGCACTCGTTTAAATATTATGAGGACGATGATCCTAAACATCGAGCCCGCATTGTGCAAGAATGGCAGCTCCACCGGTGCCCAAAAGTGAGCCATCCTTCTCCTCAATCACCGGATCTAAATATTATTGAAAACTTGTGGGATGAATTGGACCGTCGAGTTCATCAGACACCGGTTATTTTCTAAAGCAGAGCTGAAGAAAAGAATTGACGAGGAGTGGATAAAACTGGACAATGAATACTTAGGTAAACTTGTAAGTAGTATGCCAAATAGGTTACAATGCGTCATTGACCAAAAAGGATACTCACCGAAATATTAAGTTAGTTTTTTAACTTAAATTTCTAGCGCGTTTCGCTTTTTTTCCTCGTGTTTTCGGTTTTGTGCGGTTCTTTTTGAGCGATGATTTTTTTCATTTTTTTTTTATATAACTTTTTTTTTTGGTATTTTTCTCGTTATCTTTTTTGCTTATTAAGCGATCTGTATGACCGTGATGTTATACTATTAATAAAAGTTTTTTTTAAATTTTCATTGCGATTTTTATTGTCTCTACAGTGTAAAAAAACGAAATTTCTTACTTGTGCGGATCTTTTTGGGAGTCACTGTACTTACATTTTGTTAATCGGGGATTCCTAGTTCATGGAGTGTGCCTTCTTCGACTTCAAAATAGATATTTTCTGAAGCTCGTTCTGATTTAGTTCCAGCTCCCTCAGAAGCGTCAGAAGTTCGTTATTCGAAGCGCTCAATTCGACTATTGTCCCATTGTTACTCGGCACACAGTACGGATGGCTCAGGTACGTATTACTGGCTTAGTTTTCGACTACTACCACTCAGACGTCAACGCAGTCTCTATCCGATGCGACTATTCTTACGAACGTGCACGGGGATTTTTGGTTCTAGCCGAGTAAGCATCCTTGGCGGAACCATATAGCGACAACAAATTATACCGATGTCTGAGATATCACGAATTACCGAAATATCAGGGGGTATTTTCTACCTCGAACACCGGCAAAACATATCGCTACAAGTACCGAATTCGTCTTACATTTTACCCGCAAAAATTAAAATGAACAGTCAAAATGATTTATTTTCTAATTGTGAGCAGCATACGCATATTTACGTTTCTTGAAGATTGAAGCTAATTTGGGCTGAACTGAACACTGAACACGAAAAGGTTTTCAAAAAAATACGTAACTACCACCTTCAGTTAATCGAATTTCAAGTGTTTGCGGTTACCTATATCTATACATTTATATAATGTTATCATACCAAAAATGGTCAGCTCCGGTGTGACGGGCTTATTGGCTGTGCCACTGAAATAGTTATAACTCCGTAAATTATTGGAATTTTAAAAGTTCCTCGTGAGAGTATATTTTTAGAAGTATAAACTTTAAGAACATGCAAAAAAAAAAAATTGACTTTTTCAAAATTCTAGACCAGGATTAGAGTAACCGGTAAAATGGTTTAATGTGTCAAAGACTAACATAAATGTAAATTAGGCGATATTCAAGGTATCTGAGCCAGCCTATCAATATGGAAAAATTCTAGTTCCGCAGTGATTAGGAATTTATTCGGAGCACGCAGTGAGACAAATAATCGCCAACGAACGTACAATTTTTTACAGTTAGAAACTGCAGACGTCGCTAGTATAAATGCGTCCTGTAGTTGTGTAGCTAAACTAGCATCGTATCGTATTTTTCCTCATTTTCGATGGAACCCGATTGCACCGCAATTTTGATATATGACTAAAACGAGTTATAGCACGTGTTTCTAGTTGGAGCAGAATCAACGTTTTCTCGTTCATCAGCAGTAACGTTCAGGTTATTTTCGGTTAGGTTTTTTTATTTAATGACCTGTATGTAGAAAATATTTAAAATTTTAAGTAGTTTGCAGTTCAAAATTATTACAAATTTTAAATTTCAAAGTAATAAATTTTCGTTAAGTATCTTTATATTAGTGAATGATTACAATTCAGAGTTACTTGAAAGTATTAAAATTTCGAAGTAATAGGTTTTTATTTAGGCCTCTTTAATGTATGTATGTATACATGCATATATCTATACATGTATATGTCTTTTTCTCTTCTATACTTTGTATAAAATGATCAAAATTTACAACGTAATTCTTACTGGCATCAACACAAAAAGAAAAACAAAACATAATCACAAAAATCCTATCCTAACATTTAACTTTCATTATATAAAAAATCAAAAGCCAATATTCATATGCCGCACATCACAGTGATTAGACGTTTACTTAAGCATCAGAAATGACGGAAATTAATAATTGTATACCGTTTTCTTTTTTCCGAGGTGACTTGAAGTGGGAAATTAAGAAACGAGCTATTTCGCCTGATAAAATAAACGCAAATTAAAATAACTATCTTTGGAGATCGATCTATGAATGACGTTGTTATTAATATATATATATATATATATATATATATATATATATATATATATATATATATATATATAATGAGGAAGTCATTAAATCCGGGAAGCGAATAATGTAGTAATGAGATTTGAGTCTTCTGCCTGCAAGATTTAATATGAAGATTTAAATTGTTTGCTCACTAACAATATTTCTAATAAAAAAATATAAATAAAAATAAAAGAAGAAAAAAAGTTGATTCTGCCTTTTTTGAAGAAAATTTCAATAGAATAATCTGCCTCCTTAAACAATGGACTTTCTTTAAAAAAAAAAAAAATAAATTAAAATGAGAAATATTCTTTGAATCACCGGGATGCAGCGGCATGTCCTGCACGGGAGATCACCGCATGGCGACCAATGCCGCATGTGTCATACAATCAAATAAAAGAAATAAATTTCTTATAAAAATTTAAATTTCATATACTCCTTTAGAAAAAAAGATTTAGGCTTGTAAATTGGACCACACGACTAGATACTTTATATTACATAATGGTAAGTGACGCCGCAGCTACTAGGTGGAGGGAATTTTGGAATAAGCAGACTTCAGTAAACGGACAACTTATCTTAAACCCAGCCAGTAGGGTGCCCGGTTTTGATTTTAGTAGAAAAGCGTGATGTAATTTGAATCGAGTTAGAACCAACCAAGGCCGCTGCAAGTATTTAATGAACAAATGGAAGCTCTCAGAATCGGAACTGTGTAGCTATGTGTGGCGAGACTTAAACAATGCCTCACTTCGTTAACTTGTGTGAAGTATATAGTTTCAACAAAGGATTGACGTTCTCTTGAGGAAGGCGCTGTAGAATGACTGACAAATGTTAATTTATTAATTTTGTGATTTTGTATTTTTAATCTAAATTTTACTTTGATAAGCGCGTAATTGATACGATAATAATAAATAACGTAATGGCAATTGGAGAGGTCGATGACTGTAATATTAACGACTCCATATGAAGTGGCTGCAACATAAAGCTAAAACGAACATCTTAATTTTTTAGAATTATCAGGAATTAAGAAATAAAAATCGTTTTAATAACTTTGCATGTGCATGCCCCCGGATCAATACACTCAAGACCTGAATTTATCAGCTTATTAAATACATGTACTACCGCTGCAGAGCAAAAATCTCCAGACATATACATGTATAAATTCCTTTTCAGACTGTGCGTCTGATTCCGTTAATTTCACCAATAATTGACAAATTGGCAAGTCGAAACTACTGTCAGAGACAATTCACATATATACTATGCACACAGTAGCATACATATATGTAATAATTATATATATATATATATATATTTATATATCAAAACGAAGTCAAACACTTCTCAGTGTGAGTCACCCGTGCAAGTTAGCAAACTGATTTAAATGGAGCAACAAGCCTCCTCTTTTCAAAATTAAAGTAACTCCTGCACTATTTGGTCTCAGAGTCGTATCATCGTGACTGCCTATTTGTACACTAGCAGTACAGAATAGGCAACGCGCATGGCAATTGCTATACGCAACGCGAACGTACACACGCAAAACTACACCCGGAACTGATGGTAATCATTTGATTTATCGATATACAAGTGCAATCCCGCGTGGCTGTGTGTACTAAACTAGCACGGATATGATGGTGTACGTGGTGGGTTTCCATTGCCTTCCACGTGATTATTAGCGATTATTTTAATTTAATTCTTTGTAATAAATTCTGTCGTCGTTCGGGATCTAACCCGTGACCTCTGTAACGGAAGTCAAGCACTCTAGCAACTAAGCTATCGCGACGATACACTGTTTGGTAAACAACAGAAAATAAATAAATAAATAGCTTTTGCAAAAGCACTTGCTCCACCATTAGATTTCAGAAATACTTTCTACAATCGTTGGATGGAGAGCTTAAAAAAAAAACAGTATCTAGCTGCGGATATACAGTTCTATAAGAGCAGTGTAGTGAAGAGGTGAAAAAGCGTTATTAACCATACAAAAATGAACTGCTGTATTGTTCGTTCACTGTATACTACGACTGAACACATAGAAAATTTTTGCATAATGTAATTTTGTTTACTAATGAATGCTTGTTAAGTGAAAATGCTGTGATAGCCTAAAAAATGAACTAATACGCCATCAGGAAAGACTTTTTGAACGGGACTAAGATGAAAATTTGAAAATGCAAATATAAGTGGGAAGAAGTTGAAAAAGTAAAATAAATAAAGTAGAACAAATGAAAAAAGAAGAGCTGTGTTGCGAGCTGAAAACGTGCTCAAAAACCATTGAAAGTGAACGGTACCACAATTCCACATTTTATTTAACAATTTTTTTTTTTTTTTGTAAAAGGATATTATAAAAAGTCCAGCTATCAAGAAAAATGAAAAAACAAAATACTGCGTATGTTAACATATGATTACAGGCACAGTAACTAGAATACATGATAGGGATTGCAATATCAGTATAGCAAATTTCCACCCTTGATGCAATTTAGAGCCTAACATGATTTAACAATTACACATTAAGTATTTTTGTGTTTACCTATACATTGTACTTTCAACAGTATCAAAATTCTGTATTTAAAAAATAAAGCAGCCTAAATATAATTTAAGAATATTATAACTAATTAATAATTATTTTTATTTTTCAAAAAACAAATAAATAAATAAAGAAAGTAAGTAAATAGTGCCATCATGTTTTCATATAAATTGGATGGTTTCATGAAATAATTACGAAATGAAGTTATTTAAAACAGCAGACAATATATCTAATATCAATGAAAAAAAAAAAATTAGTATTTAAATACAATTAAATGATATATAAAACGCCTGTTAGTGCTGTAAAACTTTTAATCTCCAGTGATGCCACAATATAAAAAAAAATCTTTGCACTATGATTATACATATATATATATATTAAAATTAATTCTATATTTCCTCCAAGGGGGTCCTTGTTCGGGCACCAATATGATAAATTTTGGCTCCCCTATTTTGAGGGCCAATAAAATAATTTTTTCCTTCACAGTCAGTCTCTGTTCTAGAGAACTGAAGAAAAATTTTTTTTACTTTTATCCAGATCAACTATGTTCCTCTACATAGAGAACAATAAAATAAATTCCTTATTTCTCATAGTTCTAATTCTATAATAAAAAAAAAAAAAACAGCATACATTTAAATTTAAAAGTGTTTCATGTAAAATTTGTTATTAGAAATAAATAACTTTGATGATTAATCACATGCTTACATATGATGCGTTTCAAGTGTGATGATAAACAAATAAACAAACTTACTGACATATAAACAAAACTGATCCACTAATAAGACTGTGTAAACATAACTAAACCGTCTCATTATTTGCTTGAATTGGTGTATTCATATATTTTTTGACATTTATTATTTTTTCAAATACAATTTTCTATAATACATGTTTTTATAAAAAATTATAATAAAGTGATAACAGAAAATGGACAGAAACATTTATCACTCAAATAGAGCAAAAATGTTCTAGCAGTCTTCGCTATTACTATTACTCCGCCTTATCAATACTTTATTATATAACGATTATTATCATTATCCTTACTACTAACTGTATTCCTACCAGAGTAAGACATAATTGCGTGCCAGTTCATCGTCCGAATATTTCATTTGAATTATATAGTTGCATCGAAAGAAAGTAAAAAAAAAAAAAAAAAAAAAAAATCGATAGCAGTTGGTCCGGCATATTATTCTGAATAGTCCGCAGTTAAGTTGAAAAAAGAGAATTGAAAAATCGAATTCGGAGAAGGGATAATAAATATTTACAACTGCAACGAAAACTAACGATTATCTCTGTACCGAAGTTTGAGTGGGCGGAAGGCGAGAAGCTGGTTCGGTTTTAATTGTGTGATCGGGGGGCTTTCTTTAGTGCCAGTAAGTGGATTTTACAGGTCCTCTCTGATTCTTTTCAAATTACGAAATACGCGTACGCGAGAGAATTTTTAAATGTAATCAGGAAAAGGGAAACAGCAGATAGATAGAACTAAATAGATAAAATTGCTGGCACTGTAAGGAAGTAATTTCACGTGCCTCGCCGTCAACACCATTTTCACGTTTGTAAAGAACAACGACACATTAACAAAGCCAACAATGTAATTTAAGTCCAAGAAACTATATATCCTACATACATATATATATATATATATATATATATATATATATATATAGGTGTGTGCGTGTGTGTACATAGTTTCTTAGAGAAAGATAACCGAATTGTAAGGACGTAGATATTGTCGCAGAGCTGGACTGGCGTGTAGGGGTTTGTAATTTGTTTGACAACGTGTTTACTTGGAAGGTCGTTATTTAGTCAAAGAACGGCTGCTGACTGTGCGCTATGTTGTCTATATCCATTCCTTTTAATCAGGATTTAATGGAATACACGGAATTTTATACCATCTGCAAATAATAAAAGCGAGAAAAAGAGACAAAAACGGCCAAGCTCCGTGTTAATAACGAGATGGAGAGCAGGAGAAAAACGGTAAAAGTTGATACCCCGGCAAGCAGCGGGAAATAAAATAAACCTTTGCGCTCGCTCGCACATAAGAAAGCAAATTGTTGCAGCCCGGGCTTACCAAAGCGGACCCTAATCTTTCTGCTTCCCCCTAAACCCCGGGGTCCACAGCACCGTCTTATATTTGACAGCGCAGTTTTTATTGTTACTTTCTCCGTCCCAGTCTAATTCCTTATTTGTAGAGCCACTTTTTCACCGGATAACCAACACCATAATTCGCGTTCATCTGTCCGCGTGTGCTTGTACGGTTGCGCTAAGTTGCCTGCAGTAACAGCAGTATATATTAGTTCTTCCGCTACAACTACCGTTGCGCGCGAGAAAATACTTATTACCTTCTTCGCCGGTCTTACTGGTGGTACCGCGTATGCCGTGCGGCAAAGGGATATCCGCCATTTATTAGTTTTCCTTCTAATTTTATAGCCAGATTGCGGCCCTGGAACATCATGCACGGCAATAAGCGACGTTAATAAAAGAGAGGAAAGGCGTACGCTCTGTTTATGCGCGCATGTGTAGCAGAACAGTGCCCACGCAGATGCTGAAATTTCGGAGGAGCGATTCCTAATAAATCCGATTAGCGCCATGTTCCGCTACTTAAGCTGTAACAACTCCGTGGCTTTAGATTACGCAACGAAACGGTCTGGTTTAACGGAATAACCGCTTTGCAGAAAAAAAAGCGACCGGCGATAATGTCCGCTTTGTCTGTAATGGAAAAATTGTTTTAACGATAAGTCTGCCACCTCGGTTAGACGAGACTGGTCATCCGAATGCGAAATCTCTAACTTCCATCTGCAGAGCCGTAGCGTACGTTATCAACAGTTGAGGAGTCTTCGGTCTTTTTCAAGTAACAATGTTTAACGGTAGACTATAAAAAAAACGCGTTATAATAACCGGTGTTACTGCGGCCATTGACGTCGAATTTCAGGAGTCAATGTTTTCGGAAGCCTGTAAAAAAAAAATATTGTTTAAAGTTTAATAAAATGACTTCCGCTCAAAATATCGGGGAAAGGTTTAATTCCAGATCGGATCCCTACGCTACTAAGGTGAACTCACAAGTTCTAGAGTCTTATTGCTAAGATAGTTGCTGTTTAAGAAAACTAACCTAAATATAATAAAACATAATAATAATTCGTTTCAAAAATTTCAGTTCATCGGAACGAAATATATACCACAGCAAAATCACTGGCATGTAAACATCTGAGCACTGTTTACTTTGTTATAAATAAAAGTTGACATAGTGCAAATGTGCATATAAACAAAAATCGATAACAAAAACTGATATTCCAAATATCTGTTAGTTTTAGGGAATGCGTATTTTAGCTGGTTTTTTTTTGGGGTTTTTTTTTTACTTTAATCGATGCACTCTAAAGCTGGTCCACATAGTTCGTAAAATGTTTGATGCAAAACAACTTCATTCGAAAGTGGGCCACGCAAAATACGTGACGTTATACATCTCTAGATAGAGCGTCGATTTAAAGAAATCAGATGATTATGTAGAGAAGTTATTTCAGTCAGACTATAGAGCCCAACACATGTGTCATAATCGTTACTCAGCCTGCGTAAAGATTTTATTCATTTATTGTATTAATAGATCTCTCTGTTGATTCATTACAATCTAACGCATACTTTGTCTATAAGGTAGCTTACGTTGCTCACCGCTATAGTACGCTAGTCATTTTCAGCTAAATTATTATTATATTTCTATTTTATTTATTATTCTAGTCGATTGATTTTTGCTCAAAACGTAAATTTTTTTTTTTTTCTAATCACCTGATTTTGATTTTCCTTTTTAAGGATATTCGTTTAATGAATTTTTTTAGGAGGTAATTTTCCTCATTTTGGGTATTTTTTCCCGCTTCTCTTTTATCGTTCGTAAAGCAAGTCATCGCCATAAACGGCGACATAATACCTAGTTCCTAACAACTTATGAACAAGGACAGAGCGCCTTAATCTCTTTCGATATGCATATTTAAAAAAATCGATTTGTCGGGCTTCACCATGAGAACTTCCTCTGGACCCTCACATGATGATAATCTCCTGCAATTCTTACAGAAAATTCGATTTCAACTGACCATGCCTCGCAGGTAATAACGTTGTTTTTTCATGATGATGATCAAAAAAATTTTCAAACTGATAAATTTAATTTACAATTTTCGCAGCGATTATATAAACTCGGCCATTTTGGCCTCGCAAGGGGCTGGCCCCTTGACCCCTCTTGCTTTCATTTCTGTCTCTTTCGCCTTCTATAGTTTGTATAAAATGATCAAAATTGACAACGTAATTCTTACTGGCATCAACACAAAAAGAAAAATAACACAACCACAAAAATCCTTTTCTAATATTTAACTTCCGTTATATAAAATTAAGACATTTTTTCGTTATATAAAATTATGACATTGTTCGTTACAAAATCTAATAGGAGCCGGCCTAAGAATTACGTTGTAATTAATATATAATACATTAAAATATAAACAAACGTTATATAAAAAATTGGGACATTTTTCGTTACATATAATTGGGACATTCTTTCGTAATTAATATATATATATATATATATATATATATATTGTAATGCCTCTAAAATGAATCCTAGAAGATCTAAAAATGTGGTGAGAGAGAATGTCACGGTGTGTGAGATCCTGTTGTCGGTCATAGGTAAACGTATAGATGCTAAACGAGATGCGCATCGACCTTTTGGAAATCTCTGTTGAGCAATGACGGCGTTGGAAAAAAACAAAAAATTGAGGGAAAAAAAATTTCAATCGGAATGCAGCAAGTCAGAGTTACCCACAAGGAGATAATTAATTTTAGCCTCCTCTCGTCGGTAGCGTTGTTGACCAGCTGACCTGATTCAACCTCCGGTAAACATCGCAACTAACAATATCCGCGACCATAAATCTTTCTCATCGCGGTAATTTCGCCTGACTTGACTGTTTCACCCATAGCTCTTCATTCGACTTTTAATCGATTCGGGAGGACTTTTGATGAATAAATGGTAATATAATTGGAATCGTTTAATTAACCGTTGCAATATGATACTGCGTATTCGTGAAAAGTTAATTAATACACGTACTAATTTACTCGGCAAAAATGGAAAAAGAAAAAAGTAGAGAGGGAGTTGAAATAAAATTAAACACGATTAAAACTCGTGCTAGGGATATCAAATCGATATTCAAAGTGTATTTCGCAAAACTAATTTGGTAGATATTACGGAAGTACTTTATAAACTCGATTTACAGTATTTGCATTGTGAAGAATGAACCGCGAAATACCTCGATACAGAAGCCTTAGACGAACAAATTACAGGTGTAACGTATTGCGAATGTTCCTCAATTGGCGACATCTTAAATGAACACGATTCCGAATTGTAGGCGAATAGATTGTAAGCGTCTCCGTTGACGACGTTCGTACAACAATTGAGGAGGTCTAGAATAGGGCAGACTGGATTGTCGCCGCAAGCGTCGCCGTCGCTTTAGGTCGATTTCGTAAACTTGATAATCGTTGTCGGATTTTATGCGATGAAAAATTCTCTCCGATTTAACCCTGCATAGAGGGCAGCTACATTCAATGCGACTCCACCGAAGGATGCATCGAAAACAGAACGAATGTAAACAATTCTCCAAAACGGCCACCGCTTTGATTGGCCCTAAACAAATATTACAAACACTTTTTTCTTCAGAAGATCCGTGTACTGGAGTCGAGAACGACTGAACCGGCTCATCAACGTTGCTGCTAGCCTCCGTCATTTGTTAATTTAGCCGAACCTACACTTGTTTACGGTATTATACGAAACGATTAGTATTCGTTTAAGCATCGTTTAAATAATAATTACTATAGAAAGCGAAAAAAAAGGTGTAATAGCGTAAATAAATCACGAATCTTTACGAGCAATACGGATGAGCAAGAGGTGTGAAAGAAGAAAAAAATTAAAAATAGCAAAAATATTCCGATACTCGAAGATTTACTATAAAAATTTTAATAAAAAAACAAAAAATAATTACTCGATAAAAGATAAAATGCATCTTACACGGTAAATTACACCACGTTAAGGGGATATTGCGTGGTTAAATAACGTTAATATTTGTTTTTAGTCTCGGTACACCAAATTCAAATTGTAAAACTAATCATAAAACTATATCAAGTGAGTGTAATTGCACTATCACTCGTTTTCTGTAAGCCAAGTATAATTGTTAAATAATTACTAGACAAAAAGTCTGATCGAGGTCGCTTCCGATTACATAGCTGAAAAGCGTTCTAGGAACGCCGCCAACAAACAGCCAATCTGTACCAATTTGTTTATAATTATATATACTCATAGTTTCGCGTCGTATTTATATATTTATATTAATCGTGTTTTTTCTTTACCGGTCGACCGTTAAAGATTTCTTTGGGGGGGGGGGATACAATATAAAATTAACCAAAGTTTGTTTGTTCTAACCAAATAATATTTAGAATAAAATAAAATAAAATTCGATAAAATTAAATCCACAAAAAAAATATTTTCTTGGTTGGGGATCGAGTAAATAATAATACCGATATAATTAAAAGCAAATAAAACAGTACATCTTCAAGAAGACTTTTTATTTTAACGTGTACTTCAATGACACTAGTAAAATTTTAAATATTCGATATATTGGCAATGATTTCTCTAAAGGGGGAGGAACATTCTACTGTTGACCAGACAGATATCGAGTAACGAGAAAGAGCGATCGAAGAAAACAAATTTTACTCGGCGGTCTTTCCAGATATTAGGCAAGCATTTGACCGAATGTGGGGTATCAAGGACTTCTATTTTTTTTTTTTTTTTTGGGTTCCTCACTTCGGATAATACCGATGAGGCGAATGTGTTTGCATTAGAGTAGTACAAATTTTATGATGATGAGGTTGAAATGACCCGTCCAATAAAGTTTTTGGTGTCAGATCATCCTTAACATTGATTGCGGTTAATTAATACAAGCGTATATGTTGCTTACGGAAATTAATTTCTGTAACGGTGAAATTTATAAACATTTGAAAATTCTTAGTTACTAAATCATCTGCTGAGCATTGAAAATGGAGATCAGTGTGCTATTACATCTAGCTAAGATATGAGCGTATCGGGAATGTTACATCTAATACAATTTGGCGAATCAGCAAATTAAAATCGGTGTAGATGGTCTTTAAAATTTCCGTAACCAGTGAGAAATTGTACGTTAAAAAAATTTGGTATGTAATTTATATTGTTCATTCTATTTAATATGTTAGGGGAGAGAGTGTAAGTTATAATGTTATTACAATTATCCCACATGGTCTGATATTGTGTTAGGTAATAGTCATGTAATAATCTTTTAAACTGCTTTACGTTAAATTCTCATAAGTCAATTTACCATTCTCGTAATATGTATTATTGAAGTTAAGCTAGGAAATAGTAATATTATTTTTAATGTAAAATATTAAATATATGTGTTTACTAATTTCAAACTGCAGTGGCATAATTCCAGCTGTAACCACTGACGCTAAATAACTTACTGTTTTGTATGATTTAATTAATTTAATGGCTAGTAATCTTTGATAACTTGCTAATATTTTTTGAAATCTTTTAAGTTTGATCATATCTGCGTAGATTATGCTACTACATATATATGTAGTAGGTTTGGTAAAATAACTGCCTTATATAAAATAATCCCTTTTGTATAATTTACTTTACTGTTATCATTATTATAAAGTTTATTAAAAATAAACAAAAATTTAGTTAACTTATTTTGAATACTATTAAAGTGATTGTAAAATTTCAAGAAGGACTTCTATTCGAGCTACGTGTCTGTTAATCGATTACTGAAATCATACCTATCACACATTCCGCGTATCCCATGGAGATGCGAAATCATCATTCTATCCAATACAAGCAGACGTGCCACAGAGTAGTATACTCGGACCTATTCTGTATCTTCTGTATACAATAAACATACCAACGCAACATCAAATACTGTGATTTCAATGTTTGCTGATGTTACAGCAATACTGTCAGTAAGCGAATCACAAACTGAAGCAATTGAAAACCTACAATATGCCTTGAACCGTGTAACAAATTGGACGGAAAACTAGACGACCAAGCTCAATGAACAAAATCTACCCACACGTCTTTCGCCCTTCGTAAACGAGATGCTCGTTATGTAGTCTTCGTATATAGATAACTCGTGCCAATTTCTGACTCAGCAACATATTTGGGTGTACATCTAAATACGAAGCTGACTTGGAAAACTCGCATTGTGTCAAAATACTCAATAGATTCGACAAAAAAAATAAACACGTGAAATGTATTGGCTTGTCAGACGACATTCCAAAATGATGAAACTTGAAAGCCATTTATCAAATAAGACCGATTTGGACTTGCGAGATACAGATATGGGGAAGCACCAAAACATCAAACAGAAATATTACTTAAACAGTCTAAAACAAATTCCTCAGTGTATAATAACCAACGCGCGATGGTTCGAAGGAATCTTCACACACAGATTTAAGAATCAAATGGATCGACGAAGTCATTAAAGACTTTACCCATCTACACGAAGATAGGGAGGGATTAGATCTTTTGCTCACTATCTAAGATTTAAGACGTCTTAAAAACCGAACGACCTGATCGTATTGTAAAGTTTTATTGTACGCATGTGTATATAAATAGGAAACAATGGGGACAGTGGTCTATTCCTTTGCAACATGTTAATTTACTTTTAGTTATAAATGTTACTTATTTAAAAATAATTCTAAGATCTCGTAATAATCATACAGTTCCCTTAAGGAGCTGTTTTCCAAAAAAAAACAAACAAAATAAAACGATCCTTTCTTTTACATCAGTTAATGACTACGAAGTACCTCTGTTTGCCAATACTTACACTTATACACTTATACACTTATACACTTATACACTTATACACTTATACACTTATACACTTATACACTTATACACTTATACACTTATACACTTATACCGGACCACCGACTTTCGAATGAATAAAGAATCATCAAAACCGGTCTAAATAATCAAAAGTTATACTTAAACAAATAAAAAAACATAAAAAACTACAATAAAAAAAAAATATACAACTTCCTCCTTTTGTGGTCGGTACGAGCAAGAATAGTTCCACGCGGAAAATTTGACTAATCCGGTCTCACAATTAGGCTTCCCCTTAATTAACTATATTTTTTAACCTTAGCATGCCCTATGCCTTAATTAGTAATGCGATCCGGTGAAATATTGGGATAGAAGATTTATCGTGAGTTGTAACATTTTTAATTTCCCTTTTTGCTCGCAATAATAAAAGGAGATAATGAATATAATCTTTCTGGGCAGCGTAATCGGCAGTATCTCAGAAAACGGTTTAATTAGAAAATGTTTGAACCGTCTCACTACGATTTGTTCGTGAAGTCATTGAAAAAAGCAGCATCTCGGTATGAGATACAACTTTATATTTAATATATCGAGCATTCTTATATTTCCATATAGTCGTTGTAGAAATTCTAAACATCGTCACGTTTTGCCATCGTAACTCTAAACCCTGCTGGTCGATCCGCTCGCAATGAATAAACCGTCACGTATGATACGAATGAACTCGTAATTCTGTAGTTGTCGCAAACTGGCGTCTTTTGTTTATTTATCATTCGTCTAAATTTAATTTCGTTACGTGATTATATTTTACGCTGCACATAATAAGCAACGGACGAGAAAACAAGTGAAATCGCGGCATTATATCGAAATAGAGGAGGAATCGAATGTTCTTTCCCTCATAACCCTCTTCTCAAGTTTAATCCTATTCCTTCCTTTCGAGCAGCGTGAGC
The DNA here is from genome assembly GCA_039619475.1 of Icerya purchasi. Taxonomy (NCBI): domain Eukaryota; kingdom Metazoa; phylum Arthropoda; class Insecta; order Hemiptera; family Monophlebidae; genus Icerya; species Icerya purchasi. The sequence goes on from CM077116.1 coordinate 177,574,188, forward strand.
CATGCATTTCCACCGGTCGTCTTCCTTACGGATGCAATCGGATTCTGGTGTGTTTGGTGCTGGATGTGGTTATGGTTGTGCACCCATCTCCACATTATCAAATTCCCGCACAGACTATGGCATTTCATCCAAAATATTCTTAAAATCATCCTAAAAACCTTCCCATTGACCTTCCTAAAATTTTCCCACTTTGATTACCTTTACCTTCTCTTTCCCGTAGTTTTCCTTTCTCTTATGTGATTAAAGTCCTGTAGCGAGAGAGCACGGTGACGGGAACAGGTGCGGATTCACTGGAAGTTCTTAGCCGTAGCTCTACGTGCAGGCGGCAGAATCCTCTGGTCGTTAATGTCCTGGAGAATTCTGGAGAATAGAAAAAAATGCGATCAGGTCACGTTTAAGATCGGTACAAACACCAGCAACATGTGTACCATTTGCGGGCTTGTCTGCAGAGCAAGAATAGGACTGATCTCGCACATGAGAACACACCCCTAGTATGAAATGCATAAGACTAACTCGGATACCAGTGTCTGTCTAATAATAATAATTGTTGTTGCCCTATGACAAAAATACGTATTAGTACATCCGAAATTATCGATAGAAATTAGGGACATAAATATGAAAAAGAAAAAAAAAGAAAAAACAAAGATGCTTTACAGAATAGTAATTCAATAACAGATTGAAATTTCGGATGGAGGGTAAATGAAATTATACAGGTGCTAGGACTACGCGTTCACAGTCTCTGCAACAAAGCGAGCCGACAGAATTATCTAAATAAATTTCAGTTTACGTAAAAAACAGAAGCATTGACTCACAAAGAAAGGAAAAAAATCGTATCCGTAATTTCGCAAAACGTAGAAAGGAAAAAAATCGTAAATATCGCGTGACCGAAAACGAAGTTACGGCATACATCCCTTCAAACGAATCTCTCGAATTACTCCCAATCATCTTTTCCAAACGTAAAACGTACTTTATACAGCGGCGGATATTTTTTGTTCCTACTCTTTTTTGATCTTTTTGTTCCACCGGACAGCAACTCGTAAAAAGTTAATTTCGTGCGAGGTACAATTTAAAAAATAAAATCTGCACATGTGTTACGCAAAATTGTTAAAAATTCCAGAAAATCTTTAAAAAAAACAGACAAGAAAAGAGAAACACTCGAAAGTTATTGCAAACATTAAAAAGGAAAAACACGGAAATTACTTGGCAGATGAAACGCAACACTTGGAAAGGTAACGTTTAAGCAACGCGCGAGTAGGCGAACTGCAAATTCATCAGAAGCGAATTACGGAAAAGAAAACAAGCCAATTGACAAACAGCCCGATTTTCTTTTAAGACGACGACGGCGCCGAAAAATTATCTTGTCTAATTTTTAATCGCAGTTGAAAATTATTATCCCCATCAGGCGATTGCCCAAAAAAATCCAACAAAAAACAAAATATCTATTACCGTTTACAGCTCTCATTTTTTACCATTACTCTAATGGCAACGATATAAACAAAATTTATTTTATCGATTCTTTTTTTTTTTTGTTTTTTTTTGACGGTGGGGGGTTAAACGTTAAGATCCGCTTAAAACCTTCTTTGCCTACGCAAACGACGAAAAATTTCGATTTATCAACTTTTTCGTCTTCATGTCCTTTTCTTTCTAAACTAATTTCTTTTCCTTATCATCTTCTTTATGGCACTTTCCTATTTGTATAGTTTCTGCGCTCGGGCTAGACGCGTTAATATCCTAAAAAGACAACCCCCCCCCCATATTTCCATAATATTATCTCTGTTATGAATCGAAAAAAATTAACGCAAGTAAAAAATCGTCAGATGCCACCGCAGATTTTAAAATCTACAAACATTTTATTTACATATCCTCATTAAATTTTGAAAATTTTGCGATCTCCTTTCTAATTTACTTTCGCGATAATCATTTTTTTGATTCGTTTTTAGCGTAATTTCATTTGCCACGCATAATTTCGATACTGAGTTTCATGCGAAAGAGGAAACGGTTTTGGCCTAAACAATGAAAAACTACGAAACTGTAGCACATTTTGCGCGAAAAATATATACTTACATCGGTTCGTGGGTTAACACCACCATCGTGGAGTACGAAATAAATTATTTTTTAAATTATATTCGCTGTTCTCACATAACCTTCTGGATAAAGCTTGCCTATTATTTATTTATTTATTTATTTTTTTTATATAAATAAATAAGTTGTGGATCTCCCTCTGGTCAAGTATGCCCGTTGCGTCAGTGCCCAACACTCCTATTATCGTTTATTCTAGTAAACAAAATTTAATCATTCTTACACTACCTAAATCGAACGTATTAAACCGAAAAAAATAAAATATATCAATCGACGCAAATATGTATATATGTATGAATTACACAATAATACAGGAGCCGCTTATATATTGGACATTGCATACATTAATGTACAGGAAAGAAAAAAGAAAAGGAAACTGGTAAATAGATGGTCTAAAAGAGCCCTAAAAAATGTGCAGCAATAATAATAAAAAAGGAAAAGAGGATGCAGCAAAGTTCCTTAATTTTTGCACCATTCTTTCAGCCGCTTCTTCACTTTCCTTTTCAAAAAACCAATTTTTTATTATGTGACTACAGTACCCGTTAATTTAATTAGAACTCGGTAATCATCTGTATTGTCGATTTGTAGATTTACTTACCCCTTTAGGATGAATAGGTATTACTTTGATTCCTTGTTAATCGAGTTTTTGGTCTGGAAGATAAGTTCGCGTTATTGCATTTAAATTCAAGTAGTCTGTAATAATTAATAACAGTGCATCTTAGGAAACATTTCATTATTTTCCTTCCACCAGGTTGATGTAGTGACACTCCGCTTCCAATGGGGTAGTGTAAGTTTCAAACACCTTTTCTGAATTTTACCTATTTTATTGATTTCCGGTTTTTTAGCCTCATCCCATATTTTGATCCTATCTAAAATTCTAGACATTATTTAAAGTATATCCGTAATGTTCCCCATATGAATGAACCGTTCTCACAGTTTATACGACGCTGGAATTGACTGTCTTATTTTCAAATTTAAGTTTTGTATGTGATTTTTCCAGTTCAATGATTTATCGATATATATATATATATATTCCTAGGTATTTAAAATCGGTTACATTCACTAGAGGTGAACATGAACATGGGTGAGTGATTTTATTCCCGTACCGTTCATGTAAGCATTCATTATTATGTATACTGATTCGCGGGTGAGATGACTCATATGTTTAGAGATATTACGAATTTTGATTTATTTACATTTATACATAACCTCCTGTCATGCTTCCATTTACTGAGATTATCGACATCCTGCTGCAGTAATTTTTCCGCCATCTCTAGATTTTTGTGTTCCATTAATAATGCGATGTCATCGGCAAATACATTTATACCTTTGCATTTTTGATGCGCTTATATAATGAGTTCGTGTATATAAGAAATAGAATAGGAGCCAGTATTCTACCATGACCTATTCTATATCGATTCACCTTTTCATTGCTAATATTACCTTGCAATTTTTATTACGCTTCTCCTGTTTTGCAAATAATTCTTAAACCACAATAGTTGATTATTTACAATGCCCATATCTTCTAAATCTTTAATAAGCAGGTCGTGGTCAACTAGATCAAAAGCTTTAGCTAGGTCTATAAAGGTAATTATATATTGGTTCCCCCTCGATAGTCTTGTATTTATCTCTTTTACAAACGGTCTTAGTAAAGTTAAGATGGATCTTTTTTCTCTAAATCCGTGTTGGTTTTCATAGAGCAGATTGTTTTTTTCCACGTGTAATTTCTTAAGTGTCTGCCGATATACCGTTCTAGAATTTTAGCTATTACAGGCATTATTGTTATTGAGCGATAGTTTTCGATTTGGTTTTAAGTCCCCTTCTTATATGTCGGTCTAATAATACCTCTTTTAAACCCCCATCGTAGGTTAAAATAGGAGTAAACAACCTTGAGTTTTGTTTAATGTCTTTCACCCTAATCTCGCCCCATCCTGGTGCCTTGTGAATTTTTAGATCGTTGATTATTTCTTCTATTTGAGAAACATTTGCAAGTGGGGAATGAAGAATGAGGTCATATTTAACTTGTCAACGTTAGTGTACTCAGTAACTGAATGTCACATGTGTGTCGATGCTCTTCTACCGAAAGCACGAAGTTTTCACTAAATTGTGTTCGGCTACTATTGAACTATCCCCAAAGTGTTTAGTAATGAAATCATCTACTGCCGTCGTTTTGTTTCGTTTTGTTTTTTAGTGACACTATTATTGATTATAGCCCATGTCTTTTTTTTTTGTTATCATTGTTTGCCATCACTATTTGTCTTTGATAATACTTCTGCTTGGCATTCCTTATTTCTGTTTTAACTAAATTCCGATACTTTTTTGAATAGATTTTTATATCTCACGCTAGTTCTATTTCCTTTACTGAGTTTTTATAGTATTGATCTCTGATTTTCATAAAATTAATTATTTTCTGACTCATCCGTTCGTTTTTAGGATTATATTTACATCCCCTTTTCCCCTCACTTACCTCCACTTTGCAATCTTTATATATGTTTTGGAACACTGAACGAAAACGATGATATACGTTTCCTACCGTTGTACCGTTGAGGAATTATCTACTTCGCTCCAGGTATAATTACTAATTTGGTTCTCTGCAGTCTTCCTTCTTCAAAAACACATTTCAGAAGATTTTTATAATAAGTTATTTTCCGGCACGAAAACAAGTTTTACTATGGCTAGAATAATAACTGTAAGTTTTTAATAATTATTTCCGATAATAAATAATGATTTTTCGGTATTGTAATTTTTAAATTGTTTATTACTTGCCCTATTTCAAATACTAGAGAAAATATAATTAAAATAAGGTGATTTTACTAAACTTTAGCTGAATAATCCCGTCCGTCGAATTATTAAATGAAAACTTTTATGATTTAGTAAAAATCTATACACAGTACTTTCACAATTTACATCTATGCTCTTTGTCGAATTAAGTTTCTAATACCTTCTTAATCCCAATGCTAACCCTATTTTCCAGACGAACATGTCTTTTTTTTTTTTCTTTTCTATTTCCCACGCTTTACACTTTCGAGAAAATAAGAACCCTCATTACCGTGCTAGAACATACCGTAATAATTTGGAAAGCTATAAATTTTAGAATTGTACTCTATAAAACAAAAATTTTAATATTTATAATAAAGGAAATGGATTTTCTCGTTTTTTATTTATTTATTTATTTATTTATTTATTTATTTATTTCAATTATAATAACCCGTACTATAAACCGCTACAAACGGGCCAGTAGTATGGGGATAGCTTAATTTATGTATATAATAGTATAGTTATAGTTTCGATGCAACACCGACATCCTTTAAGAATTTAAAAAGGATGCGATGAGGAGTGCAGAGAAGGATTGGTGGAAAAGATAAAAAAAAAAATCGGACAGGAAGAGATAAGAGACATTTAAGAAGAGTGTGCGAAATAGTGCAAGGATAGGAGCAAAATCCAGGGTGCTTAGAAAATAAGTGTCGGTGGGTAAGTGAGGTATGTCCTGTAAGAAGCCGGTAGATATGCCGAATTGAGATGGGACTTGGAATGTGGATCGGAGTTGGCTTGTCCTTCCACCGGCGCGGCACCATTCCGTGGTCACAGCTTCCTTTATTGCCCGACTGGAAAGTCCTATCTGGTTCAGTTTCATCCACGAAAGTAACTAACGATAGCGGTTCTCTGTGCACTCGGCCGAGTACGGACACGATGGTTTTACGCTTATAGGTGGATTTAGAAGCGTATGCTCTAACGATTGGGTGCGCGCTAGGAACTGCAGAAGTCGTGCTGCACGGTGCAGGTCTGGCGGAAGTTCCTATTGCATAGGAAATATAAATTTGTACAAGGTGTGTTATTTCCGCTTAAAGCACCCTAATGAGTCGCGTTGAGTGACGAAAGTACAGTCCTCGAACTGAAGTCATACGTTATGTGAGCTAATTTCTTCATTAGATTTAATCTTGGTAAGTATGGCTGTTTGAGTGCTCTAATGTGCTCTTTCCAGCTTAGTCGCTGATCATTAACCTCGAAGTACTTCACTGTTTGCTCGTTTAGAATAACGGAACCATTAATGGTGATTTTAAGTTGACGTCCGCCTGCAGAAATACATGGCCCTGGTGTTTGTTTCTGAAAATTCAAGGCTACGATTATTAACGGTTTCTTGTACAACTTGTTCTCCAAGGGAGAAGACGGTATCTATCACACGGAACAAATATGACGCGAGGTCATCGGCAAATAAAACTGATTGTACCGCGGATGAAACTTCGCTGACTATGCTAATTTTATGCATTTACGTTTTTTAAATGATAACGGTGATTATTATTTCGATAGATAGCAGTTCTTAATAAAGCAATTAGGAGAGCTGTTTATAGTTTTTTATTTTTTTTGCAAATTAGCGCGAATGGAATTTTTAAAAGTATATAAATGTGCAGCAGTGGTCGCACATGAATGCAACACCGTTAACCAACTACGGCACGAGATCGCTGGCTTGTTTATCGACCTACAATACCTGTCCATAGCGCTTCTTTAATATAAAATCGAGCCGAATCAAACTAAGCTGTACTCTCTCCGAATTTAGTTTTTAAGCGGGGAATTTTAATTTTTGGCTTTTTAGCGGTATTTTTAATCTAGGAATAAATGCGACCGATCGCAGACGTTTGATTTAGTGTACATGTTTACGCAATATTCCTGATTTATACTTTTTTAGTTTTCTTTGATTTTCCGTTCGTTTTCTTCGTCACATTACACCAATTTCTCCCTTACCGTTTCGTAACTCTTATTACGTATTACTCTCTATGCCCGAAATCCTTTCAAAAATTATCGCCATCCACTGCACTCGACGAGTGTCTTTTTCAAATTTTTATCTTTCCGTTAGAATGCGTTCCTTGTTTGTTGATATTTATGACTCTAAACTTTCGCAGTTATTCAGTTCAATTTATCAACTAGGCTCAGCAAGCAAATAGCAGTAATACGAGAAAGACTCCGGATAGTTACATTAACCGCGTGTTAAAGATGAAGAAACAGTTAACTGACAAAAGTAATAAATATATTTACGCAAAGATAAGAAGAAATTTCGAAAATAAATTTAGGCGCCACTTTAGTTACGATACCGGAAGAAACAGGGCACAATTATAACGAGTTAAGGAATAGGAAAGACCAAATAATAGATATGAACATTTACGTACCCGAAACAAACAGCGATCATCAGTTACTACATATATTAGATCTGAGAACTCGCAAAGGTCTCTGTGAGATAGACCGATCGACATATATTTGCAAAGCAAAATTTCATCACGAGACTAGTAATCGGCTCGGTTAAAAAGACTTCTGATCTTTCAGGTTAATCAACTTCCCTTAACTTGCAAAGGCTTAGCGCAGAGCTCGATTTTGAGATGAACCTTTTTCAATATTTCCCTATCACCGCTTTATTTCATCTTCAGGACGTTTGCTTTACATAATATACGGTTCTTTTCTTTATTAAAAATTTATAATTTTGATAGATTAAAATTAAACATAAAGGACGACCTAGAAATAATAAAATATATCAATAATTATAACTTAATAGCGCCGAAACATACTGCGCTAATAAATTTAAAGATAATTTAATTAATAATAATCTTATAATAAATAATAACCCACTATTTAAAATTAAGAATCAATCATAACATATCGATATATTGTATTAGTTTATAAGATTGACAAATATGCTATCGTTTTTTTTAACTTTATTTATTAATACCGTGATTATGGAGTACGTAACTCCGAAACATGTCGGCTCTTTTTAATATTTTTGAATTTTCTGTAATACATGTTTTTAAAAATTTTGAATAAAGTAATAACACAGAAAATTGACATAAACATTTATAACTCAAATATAAAGAAGTCCTTTTTTTATTTTTTAACGTGAATTGATATATATTCGAGGTAGTGAAATAAAATTTGTTAGGTGTAATAACTGTAATATTAGAAATTTCACCGGATAAATCAGTGTATTAACCATTTTTTTTCAATCGACCGTATAACCTACATGGGCAATATAGGCAAATAATGGACTTTCAAAATTGACGAATTTTCCTTGTCCTACACTGGTTGAAGGCACAAGAAATCTCGGAATTGCTCCCACCTTTATTCCTTCTTGTCGGGTGAATTCCCATTTCGCCTAAATTTAGGGTCGGGTTACTCAGGTAATAAAAAAAAAGGTCAGACAAACATACGAATGATTTCGTGTTGGCAACAGCGCGTCATCATTATCGAATTTTAAGCAGACTAAACGCATCATTTTTTTGCTATTTGATTCCACAGTTAATCTTTTCTTTCCAAAAAGCAACAAAAACGTTCATATGAAAATCAGAAGTGAAAAAATACCGCTAAAAATGTTTGATGTAAATATACACGAAACGACGACTCCGATTAATATTTGCGAGTTATTTTATTGGATGTCCAGTGCTGTATAAATCCCACCCGCCTTATCAGTCAGTATATAGGAAGCCTTATTGATATTTAGTGTGACATGAACATTAAGGTTCGGAGTTGCAGAAAAAATAATAAAAAAGCTAAATTATAATTAGGTGTAGTTTCAAAGTGTTCGCGTTTATGTAAGAAAAAAGGAATAAAAATCGAATAGAATTAACAATAATGACATGACATCGAATGATAATCTACAGCGGTAATTTTATTATTGATTATTAAAATTACAATTATAAGTACATACAAAAAGTAAATGGTTAAAATTAGGAAAACATAAATAAAGCTCCATTTAGTTCACCCTGCCTTTTTGCCTTTTCTAGGCGTTTTATCAAAATAACTTCTTCCGGCTCAACGTAGCTCGGTACGCATTTCAAACGTCTATACTGTCAGGAAGTGCTCTATTTCCGCTTCTCGGCCATGCGCAACGAAACTAGTTCGCTACCCCTGCGTAGTGGTCAGATCCTTCGATTTTTAAAGGGAGAATGCGTTTTTGACAAACAATGCCGCGTTTGCCCGCTGCCGAGACCTTCCGAGAAATTGAATGATTATTACCAAAATTTTAATATTTTCAAAGGTCGTAAGAAATGCCAAATCCATCTCAATATGCGGAAAATCACCGCATACTGACTGTTTTACGCTATGAGGTCACAATTTGTTCTGGGTTGAGTGTTATGTGTATCAACGTTCTGAAGGAAACTATTCTTCTATCTTGAATATTTAAATTTTCTCTTGTGAATAAAACAAAAATTTAAAGTCAGGCTAATATAGCAATGGATATATCATTTATAAAAACAAATCGAGCAGGTAAATAATATATATATATATATATCTAATATTTGTATATTAAAATATTTATTGCAAATTACATTTTATATGAAATGGTATTCAATTAGATTTCGGCAACAGAGAATAACAGAAATATGTCATGCATTAAAAAATTATTTCCGCTTAATTGCTATAAATTTTTGTTTTGTACGTCAATAAAATATTTGGTTAATTGAATAGCGTCTTTTTATATTCTCTTTCTTTTTTCTTTTTGTAATGTTGAATCGTAATCTTTTAGCAATTTATTGAATTAAGACATTTTAAATAATAAAATAGAATGCTTTTTTTCTTTATCTTTTTTTGGATTTACCGAAAAATGGCGTCTGAATCAGTAAAATGGTCGATCCACATGAATATGAGTTATGCGCGAAAAAACAAAAAAAAAAAAAAAAAAAAACATATACGCGACAAACACATAACCTCTTTCTATTCGTAAGTCAGAAAAATTCAATATAATTAGTGATAAGTGATAGTTCGGTCGTGTGTTCATGCTTTTATTGTAATAAACGTTTTCTCTTTAGTTGAATACACGGAATTACGTACTTTGTCTTTATCTTTATCTTTCGCGATAGTGTGTAGTTTTGTCTAGTGCCGGCTACGGACGTTAACAGTATTATGGCGGTAACACCGCCTGATACAACCATCGACTTATCAACTCCTCAGCAACTTCCCACACCAACTTTACCAACACATCAACAGCAATCGTCATCAATAATATTACCGTCACCACTATTATCAGAAGAAAAATCTTCACATATAGGTAAACAAATCCAACAGAAATCAGGTAACAACAATTCACATACTAACTACACAAACAACAATGCTAACAGTTACGCTAAAACAGTATCAGCTTTTAATTACCCATCAAAAGAACAAGCAATAGCTTTTAACATACCGAAAGGAATCAATCAAAAAGATTACATTATTAAAATAGGAGAAATCATAGAACCTCAAAATTTAAAATATATATCACGAATGTCGCGCGACAGGTTTGCAATATTTTTATCCAGTAAACAATTCGTAGATTATTTAGTAGACACGCACAAAACAATCACAATAAATAACGACGTAATACATATAAGAAGACTAATAAACCCTAAAAAAATAATAATAATTTCAAATGTCTGTCCTTCTATACCACACTACATTATAGAAGAAATACTCAAAAAAGACTATAATGTAAACCCAGAAAAACCCGATCTCTTTTATAAAGTACGGGATGGGAGAAACGAGGGGATACGAGCACTTATTAAATGCCAAACGGCAATTTTTTATAAACCCAGAGGAAATCAAAAAAATCCCTGAAACAGTACTCATACACTACGAAGAAATAACATACCGAATATTTCTATCTCCAAATACAGTTTCATGTTTTGTATGTAACGAGAAAGGACATACTAGTAAAAACTGTCCAAACACGATAGAAGACGAAGACATTTCAAACAACGTAAATGATAAAATAAATGACAATAAAAATGTAAACGTTGACATCAACTTCCCCACTCTTCCGTTAACGCAACTCTTAAATGGAGCTGCTAAAAGAGCACTATCAACAAATTCTTCCGAATCAATAATGTCAGGTAATAAATTAAAAAATGAAAAGAAACCCAAAATTAACAATGTATTATTAAACGACCAAAACGCTAAAACAGATGATGCAGCAGAAACAAAAGAACAGGCAACAATAACATACGACAGCGACCAGTCCATAAAAGCAGATGAAGAAGAAAATGAATCGATATTAAAAAAAGAAATATTCAAACCATTAGAAATAAATATCCGGAAAAATGAAGATAAATATCCGCTTTCGTTAAATAATTTTATGTTATTTGTAGGAATGTGTAAGGGGAAAAAAGATATTCTTCAGACGGCAAAAGAATTTACGGAAGACATAAATGGCTTAATGAACATGCTAATTGAAAATAAACCTATCCTACATAGTAGATCAGCAAAAATTCAGTTCACAAAAATTATCAAAAAATTATCTTATCAATTAAACACTCCCAAAGAGCAAAATAATCATATAAATAATACATGATGAAAGGTAATTTAAATACTCGTATATTATTACTTAATGTGGGCAGAACCAAAATTCAACAGTACGAAATATTAACAAATAGTGAACAAGACTTAATAATAATACCGGAACCGTATATTTACAAAAACAAACTATATGGAATAAACAATGAACAGTATGAAATAACACAGCCGAATATTGCAATAGCCTATAATAAAAATATAAACTTGTCAATAATAGGAACAACTCAAAATATCATTTCAATTAAAATAGGAAATTATATTTTATTTGCGTCCTACTTTTCCCCTAATGAAAGTCTATAGATCCACACATTCTTATAATTAACCATTTAATCACACAATTTCAGGAATTAAAACCGATACTGTTAGGTGATTTAAACAATATAAACTATAATACGAAAAGAGCAGAAAAGTTCGAAGAATTCCTATTTGCCAATGATCTAAGCGTCTGTAATCCTTATGACATAAAAACTTTTAACAATCACAATGGGAGCAGTGTAATTGATCTTATAATTGTCCACGAAACAATCAGCCAGAACATTAGAAATATAAAAATATTACCTTCTTCAGTAACGCAACACTTAACAGTATGTCTGCAACTCGCAATAAGGAAAGATAGTAAATCACTAAATGAAAATACACTAACGGTTGACTATGAGATCTTTCAAAAACAAATTATCAATGCTCTACCTCAAATAAAACAAAAAATAGAACACATTAAAAAAGTAACTAAAAAAGAAGATTTAGAGAACGAAATCATAGAATTTACAAATATAATAAAAGTACTAATCCACAATTCACTTACAAAAACAAAAATTCGCGACACATCTTATTGGAATGAAAAATTAGAAAGCTTTAAAAAGATACTAAAAAAACTACAAAGGAGACTATACAAAAGCAAAAATAAAACAAATAATAAAGTGGAATCATTAAGGATTAAAATTAGAAAACTGAAAAAAGAATACAATGAAGAACTGCAGTCATCAAAGCATGAAAAATGGAAAGAACTGATTAATTCGTCGACAATCTGGGGCAAGCCGTATAAAATATGTATGGACAAAACCAAACAAAGAGTAGACATGCCTACTTTTAATGTCGGTGGATGCATCGTACACGATAACATTGAAAAACATAAAATAATTTTTGATGAATTATTTCCAAACCGAATACTTAAGTTGCAACCGACTCAGCCAGATAAAACTCTTCAAATATGTGAAAACGAATTAACTACAACAATCAAAAAACTAAACAATAGGAAAGCTAATGGACACGATCAAATTTCTAACAAGATGATTAAACTTCTTCACAAAGTAGACGAAAAAATATTAGTAGCAGGAATTAATAAAAAGGACGAAGTTTACAATATAAATGAAACAATAAAAAAATTGAGTAAAAACATTCAAAACTTAGGCTTACAATTCAACATAAATAAAACCCAAGCACTACTAATAAGTAGAAAACAAGACAGGGAAGAAATGATACACTGCATTGAACAGCACTTATGCATAAAGATAAAGATAAAATAAAAATAGTAAAAGAAATAAAATACTTGGGAATAATCATAGACACAAATTTAAATTTTGGAAAACACATCGGAATAGACAAGATTAAGATTAATTTCGAACTAAGATCACTATATTCAAATATGTTCGGTTTCAAATATAAAGATAGAATAGTACTCTACAAAGCCATTTTTGGATCAATAACAGAATACTACAGTATATTTTCCAGTTTTACGAGAAAAAGACAAGAATAAGCTGTTAAAATTACAAAGGAAAATATTAATAGGAACAATCTCTGGTTATCGCACAATATCATATACTTCAGTCAACATCATAGCAGGAATAATATTATACCTGTAAACACTTAAAGTTAGAAACTATAAACCAAATCAAAACATGCAAACAAGAAGAAAAAATTTTAGACAAAAAAAAGTTACGAAAACAGATCAATAAAATTAACTCAAGTAGTATACGAGACTCTGGCAACTCAGATGTGATAAATCAAAAACTGGAAAAGTAACAACACGGGAAATAGTTCCAAACTTAGAAGAAAGACTACAAATGAAACATTTTTATACCGATTATTATAACTTCACTCAATTTTTACCCGGACATGGAAATAATAATGGGGTGTCTATATGAAACGATTTAAAATTGCCGAAACAGACATCTGTATAGACTGTAAAGAGAAAACAGATGATTAACATTCGATTTTCGAATGCAATAAGTTTAAAAACGAAAGAGAAAAACGGAAAATAATAAAAAAACCAATAACCGAAATACATAAAAAAAACTTTTTTAATTTGATCAGCTTTGTCAACCATATAATGAATAACAAAACAAAACACATCAACAACAAATAATAACAGTAAATATCAGAAACTCTGGCTGAAAAACCGCAAGTTACAGCAGAGTAAATAAATAAATAAATAAATAAATAAAAAAAAAAAAAGTCAGAAAAAATTAAAAATTAAAGACAAGTTTATTGACATAAAAAATTTTAAGTATACTATTAGATTAATAAGTCATTTTTGCTTAATATTAAATTTTACTTTTCGTTTATTAACTTTTTAAATCTAGCTTCTTTTTGATGGGTAATCGTCCGCTGCTGACAAGTCTAACGCAACAAGGAAAAAACAAATAAACAAATGAATACATTTTCTGCCTCTTTCTTAAGATTTAAAAAGAAACTATTCGAAACAAATTTCTGTCCAAAACGAAAAAATTAAGAAAAAGAAAAAAATTATTCTGTTTGTTTTTTGACGAGGAACTTGGATAAAAATGTAGCATAAATGTGCATTGTTTTCAATTTGTAATAAAGCATTTATCGGTTTACAGCTCTTTATGCTGGAGTATTTTTCTTTCTTTTTTTCCGGGAACTCCGAAAAGCTTAATTTCTCATGTCACACTAAATATCAATAAGGGGCTTCCTATATACTGACTGATAAGGCGGGTGGGATTTATACGACACTGGACTTCGAATGGAATAACTCGCAAATATTAATCGGTGTCGTCGTTTCGCGTATATTTACATTAAACATTTTTAGCGGTATTTTTTCACTTCTGATTTTTATATGAACGTTTTTGTTGTTTTTCGAATAGAAAAGATTAACAGCCGAATCAAATAGCAAACAAATTCGATAATGATGACGCGCTGTTGCCAACACGAAATCATTCGTATGTTTGTCTGACCTTTTTTTTATTACCTGAGTAACCCGACCCTAAATTTAGGCGAAATGGGAATTAGGCGAAATGGTACCAGATCTCTTGTCGCAGTTGTGTTACGGCTTCTGGATTATAAAAATTGAATAGAAATTAAACCGGTTTTTGTCCATCTACATTACCGCTAATATTCCACCGTTACCGCATCTGAAGTCAAACTTGTCTCTCATTTCGTATCTTTTTTCATTAAACCGAATTATTATTCCTTTTTTCACTGGAGTCTACTGTTTTTTTTTCCCATTGTCTTAAAAATGTTCACTAAATTTATAGATGTAAAAAAGTAGTCAAAACACGTTTCAAGACATTTTCTAAATGAATCGATTGCGAGTGTGCAACTCTATCCGTTCACCGAAACCGAGCGTTCTAGCAACCCTATAGGCTATCGCGACGACAGCGTAAAAACTCTATTTAGAGCTACGGAGTATAGTTTTGGATTTGTGATAAACTTAAAAATCTGAGCATAGTACAGCCTACGCAGAATAAAATCCTAGTCTCGTAACCGAGGCGTGCCATGGTACGTAACAAAACTAACCTTGCATCAGAATTACAGAGTATGTGACAGATATGTTATTCATGCTTGAAGACACGCAGGGAAATTCATCCGAACAAACTTGCTACTGGACTGATAAACGATGTAAGCCGGTTGAAGCGAAAGAACCCTTATGACCTTGTCTTATTAAGACTATCGAGACTATTGAGTACTTCTCCCTTTAAATATATTGCTAAATAGCCTAGATGGCCCCCGGTTTGTAATTCTATGAATAGAGGGCAAAAAAAAAAAAAAAACTTTATTCCGTTAAATTACCTTTGAAATTTAGTTTCGAGTTGCGCTTTCGGCCAAATAAGATACTTGTTCCGGCTAAACGTTGCCCATTCGATGCGTATAACAAAATAATTGTTCAATAATAATCCGGATAGTTGCAGTTAACACGTCTATTACGTACATAATTCGTATAGTAGTGGTTTTAGCCGGACATAGATGCGAGAATTTTATTTCGTTCATTAAAGAAATGGGTCGAGTGAAATTACTCTCGAAGAAGGGGGATTGCACGAAAGAATAAGGAGAAATTACCGTAACGAGAAAAATATCACCCCGAAGTAATAAAGATTAGACGACTCTTAGCTATATTGCAAATGACAGAGTAAATAAAAATTCGGAAAAAATATGAGGACCGTTTATTTATATGACGTGTTTAGAGGGGGAAGCGTTGTAGGTAATTACAGAGATAAATCTAAAGGCAGCGTCATGGGGTTTGCAGGACGCATTTCGGCTCAGCTATGAGTATGGGGCCCGTTTTTTATTTGTACTACCCCGCCGACAGACCTCTAACCTAACCCGAACCGGTAACCCGACCGGAGTCATCATTCTACATTAAGCGACCCGCAAAGGTACATAACGCGCCGTAAACTAAACCGACTAAACAAACTTTTTTTCCTCCTCTGTTTGCACTTCATCTGGAAAATTTTCGCAGACCGTATTATTATGCGCTGCACACGTTCCCAGCTATCTGCACTCAAAAACGAATTAATAACAATCAGATTAGATACGAAATGAAAAACTTAATTTTGTACCGCCTCCGCGAGACCAGACTGCTTACATTACGAAAAGGCAAAGTGGATGATTTTTTTCATAATTTGACCACTGCATGCGATTGTTTCTCAGATAAATTATTTGATAACTTTTAAGTATATATGTTTATACTGTTTTATTCTATTTTCAACGTAATTTTAATAAATCTTAAATCGTATTATTAAAATTACTAATCACAATCAGTTTGTTAACGATTATATGGCGTTTTGACTGCTTTTTATTCGATCTAAAGTTTGTTTCGTATTACCTCGAGTGCTATTCAGCAGTTAAATTCGTTCCACGAGATAACGCGGGGACGAGAAAATACTACCGGAAGGGGTTGAAGAGAAGTGGTCCTTCTTTTTCGAACTTCTGCGCAAGTAATAATATCGGATAAGTGATAAAAAAGTATATCTAATTAATAATAGCAGCGACAGAGGTAATACCGACGACACGTTGTTGTTTAGTCCTCGATTAGTCGCGCCGATGACATATGTCATCCACTGTTCTTTTTGTTTTGTTCTTTTAGTTATAACTTTTAATGTATAGAAAATTGAGCACTACCCGTTCATGTACCTTCTATGTAAACCTGAACAAACGCATTGCAATAATCAGTTAAATCATCGTAGTGTGTATACTTTTAATAAAAATCATTAAACATGCTTGGATGACGATTATCATCCGCGTGAGCAACCGGCTAAGTACTTTTTTTCCTAACTAATAACTTCTTTCTTATTTCGGTTATTTATTGCGTAATAAGAAAAACGTTTTGTGTTCTGTTTATATACGTTTATTTCATGTTCTGTTTATATACGTTTGTTTCGTGTTCTGTTTATATACGTTTATTTCGTGTTATTTATGCGTGAGTAAAAGTCGCTTTAGATTTTTACTGCGATCTATGAGATTTGATAATATCCAGGACAGAGATTGTCGAAAAGCTACAGATAAACTAGCTGCAAATAAGAGAAATACACGAATCATTATTCGTGAATAATTTTCGCGAATACTTTACTCCGTCAGAGTATTTAACGATAGACGAACAGCTATTGGCATTTTATGGAAAGTGTCCATTTCGACAATATATACCCAGCAAGCCAGCAAAATATGGGCTGAAGGTGTTTACTTTATCCGATGTAAAAACATTTTAACACGCTAAGTTTAAAGTCATATGTTGGAAAGCAGTCCAGCGTATGTTATTTTGTGGGAAATTCTGCTCAAGATATTTTTTAACTAGGCTGGTTCAGCCAGTGGAAGGAACAGATAAAAATATTACTGACGATAACTGGTTCTCTAGCTTGTCATTAGTGAAAATACTAAAAGATAAAGTACTGACTTATGTTGGAACCGTACGTAAGAACCGAGGTGAAATTCCTAAAGAATTTTCTCCAAGTAAAAGTAGAACAGAAAACTCTTCGATATTCGGATTTCAAGAAGATTGTGTACGTTGGTATCTTTTGCTCAAAAAAAAAAATAAAGTGGCTCTGTTACTATTTTCAATGCACTTCGATGACACCATAGATGAAGCAACCGGTAGTGCTAGAAAATCTGAAATTGTTACATTTTACAACATACTATTAGTTTATGGACAAGAATCTTCGATAGAAATTTAAGAACCCTCCGGATCACGCGGAAGATGCCACATCTGCGATCATAAACGGAACAAAACCACACAGAACTGGTGCATAAAATGTAAAAATTAGGTTTGTCCGGATCACTTAAAACACACTTGTTTGAATTGTTCAGAAAACTAGTTCATTTTATAGTAAGTCTTAGTAGTACCGTGTGCTAGTTGTATGAAAACACGAAATACATCCTTAACTACTAATTTAAAACTAAAATGGTGCAAAAAGACCTAATACAATAAAATATAAAAAAGTTATGAAATTACGTTAAAATTATGATTGTACTTTTTCCAAAACCGTTTCTTCTAAGGAATTTTTTAATAATTTAAACTTTTACATAATAAACACTTTGAATACAGCCTAAACTAATTATATTGTAGAAGAAATTTTTAAAGAGTAAAATTTGAAAGATATAAATCTATTTTTAAAAATGGATGACATATGTCATCCGCGCGACCAACAATTAAACTATTTGGTGCGCGACTAATGGAAAGTTAAGAAAGAGGTAGATTACGCGGCGTACTATATAGTCATTTTTCAATTAATCGAAAGTAATAATAATATTTCCTGTCTTCGATTAGCGAGAATATTAAAAAAATTAGATTATACCGATAATGTGTTCGAAATTAAAAGATCGGAACGTTCCAAAGTGCATAATTTTAAAAGTAGGTTCGTATAGTTTTAGGCGACAGCAGAATATTTACGGTTTGAAGGTATATATTCCACTTTTTTTATTTAACTAGGTCTGTAGTTACTCATGGTAATATTAGAAATTGCGGTCTTTTTTCGGTTTATAAAATCGTTCGACTAAACAAAATCAGGATGGAAGTAATGGTTTCCATTGAAGTCCAGTCAAATTTTCTTCCATGAACAAGCAAGTGATCGATCCCTAAATACGTTTCTATTGATACGGGTATGTTTTCCGGTTATATGCAACCAGTACTAGTACTATGTTTTCCCGGTACTGCCACTCATCGAAAAACTGTTGCTCTAATAAGAAGAAATGTATCCGTTGTTCCTCGGATGAACATTATAAAGTGGAGTTTAAGCAAGAGGAATATTGTATTAATTATCATCAAGCCTGTACGGTTCGGAACTGTGCGCAAAGAGGATCAGTCAGCAACATATCAGATCGTTAATGTCTCGTAAAAATTTGAGTTTTTCTTCGGCAGAAATTCCAACTGTAAACGAAAATACTTCATATGCAAACCGATTCCGTTTTCAAATTACGAGTACAATACAATACGGGAACGAAATCACAGCAACCGGTTTAGCGTTCCGCAAAATGAAGAATTTCCCCGCCTTCCCGGGACAGAGGATATTAGTGCCTCTCAAAATGTAATATTCCAGAATATGAATATCCTCCAATTTCAATACCGTTGGAAAGAACAAATTAGAATGAAGATACATTTTCTGGGGAGAAATATTGTAAGATCATTTAAAAATAATAAAAGATTTTACGAAAAACCTTCTCAAAGGCCCCGGAGTGCTTGTCTAAGTCGAAAAGGGGGTGTATCTTTATTTTTACCTCGCGTATTGCACAAAAGAGATCTCTACGAAATGTTCAAACGAATAATAATCAAAATTACTACAAATTCGGTTTTACTCGTTTCAGCTGTCACAATTTACGCAACAATAGGGAGGAATATACATACTCACAATCGAAATAAATGATCGTGATAGGGACGGAAGGTATACGGATACGGCCGTTGACTAAAAGACGCCTGGTGCTGTTAGGGGGCTGTGATGTATGGAATTGTGAACTAATATTGCAGTGCCTCCGCTGGCTTTGGTTGCAAGGGGATAGGGATTGTGGTATATATGATAGGATTCAATATAGGGGTGGTGGGATTTTTTGAGGAAAGTTTCCTGCAGGCATATAATAGCTGGGGAATATTGGGTGATCAGAAGTTCTAATTCGGCGAGACTGGGAAAGAAACCTCTGCAGTTCCACTGAATAATTAAAGAATTACAACAATTCATTCGGTGCCCACTAGTCGCTTATACATTGAAAAGAAAGAAGGAGAAGAAGAGGGAGAAAACTTAAATTAATATAACAGTGCTTAAACATAAACGAACGGTATACACAATGTAATTGACGCTTGACGTGTTTAGTGTTGTCGTGCGAATTACGGCCTTAGCTGTTGGACTGTTGCTGTTTTGTGACCTTATTGACGAGTTTTGTGAATCTTATTTTTATTTGGGGATCTTTGATGTGTGGTTTGCAGAAGTTGATAATGGTAATCAGATGGTTAGGATCTGTGGCGAATTTGTTGAAAGTAGGCAGCGGGTTCTTGGAATTTAGTGCTGCTTCTATGAAGGATATGAATTGCTCATGGGTCAATAAGAAACGCGGAGAGGCACGTTCGTAAAGTTCTTTGATCGGAAGGAGCGCTGTTCGGATAATACTAATTGGCTGCTGCTGGATGGCTTTATGATCCTTACTCACATCCACCGGCTGAGCTGCGTTATCTTTATTCAGAATGGATTCACCGGTGCCACTGTTCGTAGGAGAATTTGCAAGAACGTGCTCGCTTTCAGTTGCCGCTGCGCCAGCTGATGGGGGAAAATCTGGTTCGACACTTTTTGCGAATTTGATACCGACTCTAATTAAGATATCAGTGTTGTATAAGAATTACAATAATATCGCCTTAAGTTATATATCACTCTGAAATATATTTTTTATCGAATCTGTCATATTTTCATCAAGGTGTTTGAAATTTATTGTGTAATTTCACACATGTAAGACTTAAAATCAGAAAATAATTATTTAAATAAATTTTTTGTTTTTAAAAAGTGCTAAAAAGTATAAAATAATTTTTCCTAATCCCATTCAGATTTATAATACAGATTGTCTTGAAAATTTGTTATTGTAAAAATTTAATAGCTATAAAAAAACCTGTAAGATTCATAAAACAAAAAATGTGGATCGTGTGCAGTAGTAAAGAGTGTGTAGCTGTCATTGAAAAAAAGGACCATACAACAGTTCATATCATTTGCAGTACAAAAAATTTGTAAGTGACACTCAGGTAAACTATTCGTGCATCACTTTTTTTTTTTACCCCCCTTGGGTTTGCTACCAGAGAGCATTAGCCCAGCAAAATGGAATAGATGCATGGAATAGAATAGAAATTATATTTTCATTTTGTCGACAATGCAATTAAGGAACACTCCTAGAACAGGAACAACTGAGAGAATAGATAGAGAAAGAACATAAGAGGCGTTAAAAGGAGCAGGAAAGTAACTCACGCTCGCGAGATAATCCAGAACACTCGAAGAGCACGTGATTCGCATCACAAACATATTGGGAACCTTCAGGATTCAATGAACAAAAGAGATATGCAGCCAAGGAAAAGCGATTTAGAGAAGAAGGAAGGAGACTATGCGAGAAACGAAGGCGAGCTAATTTAGTAATTATGGACCGAAGCAAACTGGAGAAATCATAGAACCAAGGACACGAGAAGGAGGAACAGGATTAATCAGGAGATAAAAAGAATTAAGATTAGCGAAAAGAGAAACATAAACAGAGTGCCTAAGATGGCAGGATTTAGTTGAAAGAAGAATATTGTGAGCTGGAACCCTGCTAATAAAATTTCCATTGGAAACAGCAGCTTTAGCAAGGACGTCGACGGCTACATTTCCATTAATACCTGAATGTCCGGGAATCCAAAGAAAGTCAATCTGGGTAGACGTCGATGAGGATAGATCATGGAGAAGAGAACGAATAGAAAAGATGATAGCATCCGTGGAAGGAGAAAGGGAAGGTGGAGATAGCGCCAGAAGAACACTTAAAGAGTTAGAAACAATAAGGAATTTGGAAGGATTTGTAGAAGAGGAAATATAAATCTAATGGCTTGTAAGATAGCAACAGATTCCGCAGTAAAGACAGAACAAAAGAACGGAAGTCTAAAGGACTGAAAATGACTGAACTGAGGGCACAAGAATGACGCCCCAACTCTGCTCGGGCTCTTCGATCCGTCAGTAAAGATTAAAGAGTGATCGCGGAATAGAGAATTTATTGTATTATTAAATTCCACACTGACGATACGAGAGAGAGAGGATTTAAGGAAGCATGGCATGAAGATGATATTTGGTGGCTTTAACAATTTGGAATAGGCGTAAGAAAAGAATATCAATTGCTTGCGCTCGACGTTTTTTATAAAACTTACAATTTTTTTTGTAGCTGTTAAACTTTTACAGTCAAAAATTTTCAAGGCAATCTGTATGCTGTTATAAATCTAAATGGGGCTAGGAAAAATTAATGTATACTTTTTAGTTCATTTTAAAAATCTAAGCTTCGAAAAAAAATTTTTATTTAATTAATTATTATTCATACAACCGTAAAGTAACTACTTGTAATATCCGTTTATAAATACGCAACAATCGCGTTTTATTTTAATTGCATCCTCGATTAGCGGATCATCGATGCGTTTATTATTAAGTTTATTATCGATATCATCTAAATCGATACGATAAAGGTAAAGAAGACGTAATGTTTTCTCTACTGGACAGCACTGCAAAATGAGCTAATAACAATTATCGCGACATAAAATGTCCATGTCTAGGTTTCACTTTTGTGGCTTTTATTATTAGATCCTGGCTCTGGATATCTCGTTTTTGAAAATGGCGTGTACGAGAAACTGTTCGAAGTTTGCGCGAGAGAAAACAGACACAATAATTCCGAAGATGGCTTTAAAATTTAATCTTTCCGAAGTAATATCAGTGGGCAACATTGCGCCTTCAGACAAAACTTTTGTTCGGCCAACGGTGGTGTACTTTGTTCAGTATCCATTTTAACAACCACCACTAGATCCATTTTTAAGGAGTATATGTACGTATCACGCATAAATTAAAAACGGCTAGTCGCAGAAAGTTGAAATTCTGTATTTAGAATTCTTTTAACATCCAATTATTTACCTCCCTTTTTGGTTGCAATCGGTTGGGCCAAAGGGCCACTTCTCTTGGAATTTTTCTCATAACTTAAAAATGGGTAGCTGTAAAAAGTCTAAATTTTGGACTCGGGATTGTTGTAACATTTATTTGTTTACCACCGATTTTAGTTGCAATCGGTCTTACCAGAATTATCCAAATTACAGAAAAGCAAGGATATAAAAATGTGTGCATTAGTTTATTGACATATTCTCTCGTTTTCTTATAAATAAATAATGTTTTAAATTGAATTTCTTATGTTGTTTTTATTTATTTTACATATTTCAACTAAAATAACTCACTCGTTTTAACGTTTAATAGTTGCACAAGTTGTGTGTTGCCATTATCAAACTTTTTTTTTTCGATTACTCTGACAAGTCTTACACAGTCGGAAATCAGCAGAAAATTTGCTTAACGCAAAAACTATAACGTCATGGGTCTGTTGAGTCACTATTGACGTACTGTTGCCGATATTTATGAACGCTTGCACTTATTTCAAAGTATTAAAACTAGAAACAGCAAAAAAAAAAAAAAAACAAAGAACAAACTTCTTTTTTTTTTTTGTATTTTTATCATTAACTCACCTTTCTTATAATATATAATTTTTATTTTTTGCAGAGAAATATTGCCTAACGGAAGCCTGTATATAATGCCATTCGTTCCAGGGGATTTTAGAGTAGAAGTTCACACTACCGTGTACAAATGTGTTTTATCGAATGTTGTGGGATCTATCACATCTCGTGAATGTAAAATAAAAGCAGGTAATAAAAAGTGACGTTTTATCCCTTCGGTATTATATATAATTGCGCACCGTTTGATGAATAAATTCTGGTTAAACAGAATTTTTGTTAATAAGACACGTTTGTTTTTCCGGAAGAACATACCGGTGTCATTTTTTTAATAATAATCGATAAATTTCTATTACGTTTGTAATGTTTTTCATTCTCTTTCGGTTCGTTATCGACATATTTCATCTTTCTTTCGTTTTTGTTCTAAAACTTCGATCTAGTAATGAAATTACCGATAACTTATGTAAAATATTATAATATAAAAACTAATTAGTTTCAGTGTACACCGGAAAACGTGTTATATGTTACTTTCGCAATACAATGAAAACAAAACTGATACTCGAATCGATTGATCAGTCCTCTTCTACAAACTTATGTAAGAGAAATGCAAACGTCATACCATTATCAGTTCGTAATTACAGCGGTTACCCGATTAATCACAAGATTATAAATTTAACTTTGCTTGAGATAATTAAACAACCCAATTTATATATCGTATAACTAAGCGTTAATTTCGTTTTTTTAATAAGTACTAATATCAAGAGCTCTACGGATAATACGTTCACTTACGTGTACGACTATAATCTCCGATATACTATATTTAAACATAGCGATACTTTTCGTAGTAATCTTATGCATTTCGTGACTATAACATTACACCAATGTAATTACAATACGTCTTACATCTACGATTTGTATCCCTATATTGCAAATAAACTTGGCACGTTCGGTTGGGAACTATAATAGAAAAAAAAAAAAAAAAAAAGGAACCCCGAAAACGGAAGTGATTCTCAATTTTTGATCCATTCAATAACTAATGTTTTAAAATCGTCAGTCGTACGATTAAATGATTACAAAAGTGTACCGATTAATTTCTCATATTCAACTAAAGAAGATGATAATATGCGAAAAAGAGAAGATACCGAAAGAGCGAAAATAACGAAATGTAGAAATAAATTATAAGCAGCTGCAAAACAAATGAAATATTAGAAAGCCGAAAATCTACATAAGAACGACACCGAAACTCGTTTTATAGATTACGCCGAAGAAAACGGAGAGGTCTGAAATAGATTGAAAAAGTTAAGAGGAGTGATTGGAAATATATCATTCGGAATCGAGACCGGTGCTAAGAGAAATAAAGCTGAGGCAACGCTATAGATAGCTGCTGGAAAGTCAACCAAAGATCATTAAGGAGCACCGTGTTATTTGAAAAGATACAGTTCTCTCGGCTCCACCGGAACAGCGAGAAGAGAATAGAAGTTGCTGATAAACTTTCATAGTTGAATTAAAGATCAAAGGGAAGAGAACAGACAGATAATGTAAAAAAAAAAGAGCGAAGGGAAAAGAAAGAATTAAATAAGGAAGAAGCTGAAGTGAAAATTACAAAGAGATAAACGAAGTTTAATTTCCTGTCTAATATTTAGGTACGGTTTAGAGATAATGACGGAAAATGAAACCTTCCAAATAGGCTCTAATTCAGGGAAAAACATTTTCCGAGCGATCTTTAAAATTTGAAAATATAATCGAATAAAACGGGTAAATAAGAATTGAAATGGAAAACAAATTAACTTCAAAATATGCGGAGGTACAGAATAATATGTGTAAAGTCAATAGCGATATTTCGAGTTAAGGTTTTTTGTCGTTTTCAACATGAAGAAAATTTCGAACAGTTTCTTTTTTCGCTTTCCCAAATGATCTCTGTAGTACCACGCAGTTTGATTTCGGGGTAAACTTTATCTTCCTTGGAACCGGACAAATTTCGAATCCATATGACCCTCCCCACTGTATTTTAAGTAAAAATACCTAACTATCTGCGACGGTGAAATGCTCGCAGCTAATACTTTTCTTAACAAACCAATTCGATTTCGACTTAATTCTAAAAGAGAGTGAACGTCGAGGTCGTGTATGTACATTATGAAACTGTGGATCCTTCGAACCTCTCACCATACGGACACACCCGCAGATGATAGTTACAGTGGAAGCTCTTTAATCCGGCACGTCCGAGACCTTAGCGATTATGCCGGATTATCGAACGTCAATAATTTTAACAGGGTATCAAAGATAAATCACTCTAAATAAAAATTCAAACATTAAAACATGTATTTTACGTACCTGTAAAGGCAATAAGTATCCTTACATGATACTGTATTTTGTCATTCTAGCAACTGCAGGGTTTAAATAAAAACAGAGTACAAAAATTAAATCCAAACATTTAATATTTAATTTTCAATTTAAAAAAAACAACAAAACAATACACTATACAAAAGAAAAATTAATATATATACATGAGCGTTATTGTTTAAAAAAGTCTCTGAGATCACGTTGCCTCCAAGATCCTGATCTCTGCTTCAAAAAGTCGTTACGGATTATAAATAAATTAAAGAGTTCTGTAGGGTTGTAGCTTTTGTTGGATTCGGCAAATTTTATAAATGTATGCAATAAATCAGAAGCCTGTTTCCATGAGACTTTAGCTTCATCAGCCACAGCTCCTACTTCCTCGTCCGATTCCACCTCCGGAACCTGAGTTTCTTATGGATTATCAAAACTTTGTATAATCTGTTCGTCACTCAGAGTTCTTCGACCACTGGCACACTTTTGTCGATTTCAATCCAGTCTATAACTTCATCATGAGGTACATCTCTTAAAGGGTTGTTGTTTGGCACAGCGTCTACAAAATCTAGCACCATATTTTGACCATCACCATTTTGATTTTGATCTGCAACTTCATCATTAGGCCAGAGAGTTAAAACCGTGGGAATAAGAGTCCTTGACATTACCGTATAAACAAAGACGAACCAATAAGCCACCTGTCCGGTACAGCCGGTATAGTGGGGGACGTCAAATCCACCGGAAAATACCCGAACACGGGCGGCTCAACCAGTGCCGGATTACAGAATGTGTGCCGAACCGTAGAAAGCCGGACTAAAGAGCTTCTACCGTACCTCGTGAAATTTACAGAATAGTATCGCTTGACTAGATTTATCATTCCTCAAAAAAAAAAAAAAAAAAAAAAGAAAAAATCTAATAATAACTTATAGTTTGCGTAACAATTTCCATTAGAACTTCCTTAACATTCGTCCGAAACGCAAAACCGTAACACAATTTCTAGTCAACGCAAAAAAGTAACGAGATCTTGATGTTACTTCCGGCGGCGCATAAGAATGAAATTTTTTATTTTATTCGTCAACTTTGGTGACCAATTTTTGTTACATAGCTGTTGAACCATGCCCCATATCTGCTGATTTCGTCACGCATCAAACTTCTTACATTGTCCAGCCACATTCTAGAGCGTCTTTTCTTCTATCTTTCCCGCGCAGTGTCGAAGTATCAGTAAATGTCTCATTGTCTCCAATTCCAAAAGTGTTCTTCAAACTATTTCTTCTTCTCCTTCTCATTCCTCCAACTCTGTTTTTTCTCATATCTAATCTAATCCCTTTCTATTACTACTGACCTTTTGTGGGTTCCCAGCCATTCTGGCATCGAGGGCAAGGAGTTAGCGGATTTTTTAGCCCGTTCGGCCGCCCGCGATGGTCTTTTGCTCTGGAATTTTCCTGCCTCGGACATCCTTCTTTTTTACTCAGCGAATCATTCTTGACTTTATTTTCTAATCCCGCCTCTCATTATCTTCAAATTCAGCCGGTTTCCTGTTCTCAGCCATGGTTTCATATTCTTCTTATCAACGCTCCGCGATCGCTTCCTTAATCAGACTGCGTTTTAATCACCCCCTTTTGCCCTTTTCACATTTTCGTTTTTCCCTATCTTCCTCTCCCGATTGTCCCCTTCATTGTTACATTTCTACTCCCATATATGATGCAGACTACATCTTCTTTGAGTGCCCCGCCCTTGATTCTGAACGCTCTGTTTTGTACTTCGAGTCTTCCTGCTCCTTATAGTCCTACTCTTGTCCTTTCCTTTCCATCTCCAGATGTAACCCCTGTACTAAGATCTAAATCGTCTCTCTATTTAACCCTTTCCATAATTTCTGTAATTGTTGCGTTAAAGCCGCTGGCGCGCCCAAAAGATAATATATAAGATAATATTATTATTATTTTATATTTAAAATAAAAAAAAGTATTTCTTATTTGTTTTCTCCCTCACAATGTGTGCTCCCCGAGTAATCATTCACTTTCCTTCCTCTAATCGTGGCCGATAATTCTTCTTTATTTCTATATTTTCTGAAACACATTTTCAGAGCCGCCGACAGATTCTGCGGCTGCTGTTTGTATGGTTCAACTGCACTATTGATGCCCATATGTGTAACGTAGCCTCCCATTAATATTAATGAGACTGTCTCTCACCCGCATGAAAATTCTATTACGTATTCGCGTTAGTGCGTTAAGGAAGTTGTAGTTAAATTAACTGTTCAAAATAACGTATTAGTCACTCTTCTGTAGGTGTTGCAGGAAAACTATCATTTCAAGCGATGTCCCGACGAGCAAGGATAAACAGTGGTCTGCCGGTTAAGATATCTCTTTTGAGCTAGTAAACCGTAGGTTATAGGTTCGAAACTTCTCTAATTTTCCGAACGAAACCAGACACCTAACCTATAAGTAAGTAAAAGTAAAGTGAGTCCCATGGATATCCTTGACATAAGGCGTATCATGGATTGTGAAGTTAAGCTTTCCATAATGGTACTAAGCCAAACGGCATGAAACTGAATATAGATTAGTTGGACCGGAAAAATTCGGGAAAATATAAACGACCGAAAGAAAAGAATTAGCTCTTCCACTTTCATAGTTTCATCAGTGCCACCTTGATATGAGAAAACTTCGTTGTCGCCGACATCGAGGAGTGTCTCAGAGTGTTTATGTCTATAACGCCTGTCGTAAGCATTATATTAAATCCTAAATTCTGCTCGACCGCTCTTACAGTCGAGAGCTTCAACAGCTAATAGTCTCAGTTTCGATTCCTATCGATGGAAAATTCAAAAAAATCCAGTTCAATTTAATAATGGGGGCAGTAATGGCGACCTAGTAAAAACAATTAAAATAATACATACAAAAGATTAAATGGCAAAAGTAACGAATAAAGAAATTATACACAAGGCTTAACATGATATCGTGATAGTGCGTTCGAAAATTGTTTATCGTCGGTAGAATAATTTCGGAAACTCGCCCGTTTCCATTTTTAGTAGTAATATATTGAAATTAATTCTTCTCTAACGAACTTGTTCAGAAATTATGCACGACGTTGACATCCAAGTGCAAAATGTGTTCGCCTCGAGAGGTAACGTAGCCGTATTGAAGTGCAACACGCCGTCGCCGATAAAAACGAATCTATTATCCGTGACCTGGTTTCAAGATGACGGTAAAAGTTCAATCAGCAAAATTATTCAAGCCGGAGGACGATACATAGAGACGTTTTCCGGCGAGCTGCACATCCGGGACGTAACCGATGAGGACTCGGAAATAAAGTTCTACTGCCAAGTGACCAATCGACTGACCGGCGAACGCTACACCAGTCAACCTGGCCATATAATAGTAACCAGTAAGTCTATTCATCATTACGAATTTTACTTCGAACTTTTTCTCGCCACTTTTCATTTACCGGCAACAAACGAAAATTCAAACGATTTTCAAATTCACGGCTGGACCTAAATATTGATTTTCTAAGCGCGATGAAGTTCTCAGTTCCACGCCGGTTTATTTTGTCTTTAAAACAGATTTTTGGGCGAACCGTCACGTGAAGAAACATATTTAAATCGTTTATTTCCGTTAAAATATCATTTAAATTTTCCCACTCCGATCTGGTATATATATATATAGTATACATATATAGTATATATATATAGTATATATATATATATATATATATATATATGTATGTATATATATATATATATGTGTATATATATATATATATATTGGTTTTTTTTTCGTTAATCAGAATATTTATATTTTCATTGGCGGTTTTCTAATATGAAATAAAGCCTTTCTAAAACGAATGAACAAAACACGCAAAATTATGAAGTCAATAACGGAAAGCACCATACTTCGGACGTATCATTCGCTAGTACATATGCAACATTACAGAACATAATGTAAAATTAAAGGGAACAGAGGTTAAGGATGCAGAAGAATTTCGGTAGAAGGAAATTTCAAATTCTGGTTAGATATGACACGGCTACACTTTGCAACGCGAGATGAAGAAAAATATTATCAAATGGTTACTAAATTAACCGACAGGAGGCGCGAAGATACGAAGAAAAAAAAAAAAAATAGTCAAGCATTTTTACTATTTAAATCAGTGAGTCGAAATTCCTTCGTTTTTGTTTTTATATAAACTTCGGAATTATTCTAATCCAACTTAGAAAACAAAAAAAAAAAATTCAAAATGTTATTTTAATGATTTGGGAAAATTTTGTAATTTTTAGTTCGTGTAAATAGCTTTCTTCAAACGATTCATGTACAGCTGAAAAAATCGTAAAGGAATTTAATCGAAGATATATGACGTAAAAAATAATTTTTGTGTTTTGTTTAGATATAAAAAAAAATAAAAATAAAAAAAACTAAAGGCTTCATAGGAGCGCGAGAGTATTCCCTTCTTTTTTTTTTTTTTTGGTAACTTCAATCAAACGCATCATCTAAGAATTACGAATAAGAATTAAATTTCAATATATAGGGAGATGGAGGAAATGAACTCTGCTAACGCTGGAACAACATCTGGTGAAAGAAAGGAACGTATGAAAGAAGCACAAAACGGCGTGTGCAATTTAAGGTGTAAGAACTTAGTGTAGAGAAGGGAGTGCTCCTGCACAAAAAGAGAACACTCAAAAAGGACATGATCCGCATCACAAACGCAGTCGTGATCCGAGGTGTTCTCGTAAATGTGGTCTAAATTTTTTTTTGGATAAGCTATCATTCGCTTTGTTCAAAGCTAAAATAAAACTAGTTTTTTGCGCTGCGGACTAACATTATTTTAAAAATCTTAGTCGGTAAAAGCGGAATATACAGGTTGTTTTTACATGTTTTTGAAGTGAAACTTGTTATGGGACACCACTACGAGTCTTGAGAAACAGAGTAAACTCGTCGAGAGCTAACAAAATCTGTTCAACTGCTTACCATTTTCTAATTTCCGTGCAGCGAGAAAGGCAGAAAAATTTTCTTAATAAATAACGAAAATCAAAATCTAACCAATTATTTCTGGCTGTTAAGTTAAATTGCGTTATTTGAAACTAAAATCATTAACGATGGTCCGCGTAAGGAGAAGATGCCGAGAATAGTCGCCAGTTATCTGTTTCTGTTTTCTTTATTATTATTATTGTTTTTTTTTTTTAAATACAGTACGTATGTCTAAATCAAACAAATCTTGCGAACTCGAAAGAAATTTTCATGTTGTTTGTTTTCCTTTTCTAATGCGCCCTTGTTCACACTAGAACGTAGAGTAGAGAGACAGAATAAGTATACGAAGATCCGCACAAAGAGAAGAAGTCGAAAAAATTCGCCGGGTTTCTGTTGCCGGTTTTCTTGTCGTTTGTTTAAATCAATGATGTTGATTCTTTTAGCTTGTTAATGTATTATTTCACTTTTATAATTACTGAATTGTTTCTACACAACAGTAGATCAATGTGTGTATAGTTGATGTGATTATAGAAGCAGAAGAACATTTTTATACATTTAACTGTCACGGTTTACGTAAGCTCATCATTTAGATTTGAAGATCGAGTTCTAAAAAATTTTGTAATGTTTTATGGCTATCTGAAACATGGTTGAAAAATGACGAAAATACAGATATCATAAATTTTAAATGCGTTAATAAATATAAAAGAACCCAAAAAGAAGGGCTGAACGTGTTTGCAATTTTTCAGAAAATTTCGAATAATAACGTTAACACGATAAAATTAATTATTAATTAAAATAACACTAATTCATCGCTGCATGGTTTTGAAAGTCATAATTGTATGTTGAACGTCACCGATTCAGTAACAACACGAGAATTAAACTCGGCTATCAGTGTACTGCTGTATGTACAACAACAAAGGGATTATCCGTTAATCTCAATATACACATTTATCAAATCAAAAAAGTAATAATAATAATGAAATTATAGAGTTTATCATCCTTGATGAATTATTATCGACACACATATACTGTGCATCACATGCATTTATAACGATATCGGAAAAATCAGTAAAGGATAAAATTCCAATAATCCTAGTCTGAAGCTTTTAATGTGAACTTCAGCGATGAAAGTTCGGAACCACTTGTTTCATTTTTACGTGATGAATTACAATTTAAAAAAGGAATAATTATTTCAATAAGGCGATATGGAACTTGTTTGGATGCTGTTTTTTCGAGATATTTTAAAATTTATTAAGATCTGAAGTATTTGTATTTTACCGTAGTGTTATCAGATAAGCCAATTATTTCTATTTTCAAATAAAAGTTACAGTAAAGATAAAGATGACGAAATAAATTTGTGGTATTTATTCTTTTTAGAGTTATCGTCCAATGAAACCAAAAAAAGAAACTATGCATCAGTCGAATACTTGGCTTTAGAAGTGAACGTTTTTATGTAATACAATAAATTTTAAACGGGGAACCAAAATTGAAGTGAAGAATTACTTTAAATTATAATAGAAAATATAAATAACTATGTGCAGATAATCAAACACACTATTAAAGTCCACTTGGATATATGTACATATTTATATATTTCATATGCATATATAATTAGTCCATGCAAGTGAAACTTATGTAGTGTTTAATTCGAGATTATCTGCACATATTGTTACCGAATTATATTACAAACCTCATATGCTATTATGGCTTTAAGTAAATTTTTCTTCACTGCCATGTATCATTTTTTTTTTTTTTTCGGTTCCTCCTTTAAAATTTATCGCACTCCATAAAAAGTTTCACTTCTAACACTGTTAGTTTTCGACAGACGCATAGTTTTTTTCTTTTTTTTTTTTTTTTTTTTTTTATTCCTGGCGACATTACACTAATTAAAAATCATCTAAGTTGGAGGAAAATACATATCGCTAACTCTGTTCAACGTTTCATTCTTTTTTAATTTATTAAAGCGGGACTTTCTATTTGAAATGCATTTTAATCATTATTTTATTACCTAAAGTTTCTCGAGCGACTCTACCCGCTAGTAATGTTCTCGTTTACATTGAAGATAAACCAAGCTGTGATTTTCGAAATGTACTAAAAATCTTTTTCGTAAATTTCAAATTAACGCGTACACGTATTTTTTATCGTATGTCCAGATGCTAGCAGTAATTATCCACCTCGGATAGATTATTTTTCTCCAAACGTGCATGTTCGAGTTGGAAACGCTGTCGAACTGGTTTGTGTCGCAGACGGATATCCACCGCCGGTTTACAGGTAAAATTGCCTTTTTATTCAATTACGTCAATTTCCGCGCCAATCGACGGTCCTTAATAATAAATGTTTTCATTGCAACTACGTATTCAAAGCTATTACAATCGCACGCCTTCATTTTGTTTTTTTTTTGCAAAATGCGCATCGTTTTCCATTATTAATATAATTATTTTATAGGAATATTTTAAAAACATTAATTGAAAAAAAATAATGTAGAGGCGGGGAAGTAACTTTAAAAAGAAATTAAAGAAATCGTCAAAAATTATCAAATCCATTCAAGTGAAACTTGGAAAAAATACAAACTGCAAAACATTAAGGGCGTTATAGAACGAAAACAGGCGAAATTAATGCTGACATTGAAATTTTAAAAAGACAGGTTTTGATAAATAAACCTATGGACTGGAATCAGATTTCGAGTTAATAACCGCCTGCGGAATTCGTACATTTAAAATGGCTCCTGCATAATTGACATTCCCCTCAGAGTCGTTTTGAATTTCCGCGTTATATACATATATATATTTAAGCACTTTATACGTAATTTCGGTCGAATAATAAGCAATATTTTTCCGTATTTTAACATAATTATAACACACCTTCTCTCTGGTAATTCTTTAAATCGTAACATTTTAAAAATTGTGAAAAACTAAACACAGAAGTTGTTCGCATGAATGTGGAACGTTATTTCTCCGAAACATGTCGCGGGATATATTTTGAATTTTTTGAATTTTAATAAAGACTTCTATGTTCAGTGTTTCGTAATTTTTAAAATACTATTTTTCCGTATATTCTTAATGGAAGAATTTTTCAAAGCCATATAGACACGTATTAAATATTCGATTCTTTAGACAACGCCATAAGGACATCTCCTCAACCATCCCAGGTGATGATGTCTTCTTTAACACAAAAGAGTCGGCTTAATTAAGTAAATAATTTTTCGCAAATGAAATAAAGTCTTATAAAAACTGCAGAAAAAAAAAAAAAAAAGAATAGGCTATTTATTTTGTTTTAGGATATTTGATAGAAAAACGTTATAGGTGTTAAAAATATTAAATATGAAATAACCGGTAAGGTTCATTTTTTGTTTCAAACATCCGGTGTAAAGAAATCTGTAATCTGTATTCTTCTTTTTGTGATATGCTTACAAGCCATTTCGTTCTTTTTGCGAAAAATAACACGGTCAGTTAAAACTGATTTTTCTGTAAGAATTAAAATAGATTACCATCCATGAGAGGGTCAGGGAGATGTTAGCGAGATATAAAGAATCCAATATAATATAGATTTTTTTTTGTTTAATATTCAAAGCTACAGCCTGCCGTATTTAACTGCCGCGGCGATCACGCTGTGCGGGGTTTGCGACTATATTACTTTAGCTTTTTTCTGTTTATTTTAAGAAAATTAATGATTGAGTATGTTGCTGTTTGGGAGTTTGATAACATCTCGGGGAGTGTTTTATATGATAGGAGCGTCCGGTGTTGATATGAATGTTGTGCATTCTATTAATATGTGCTGGACGGTTGGGATGGAACTTCCCATACGGAAAGGGCACTGCGTTGGAGAAAATGACCCATTTAGAAGATGGTCGTGCGAGATTGCGCTATGACCCGTCCGTAGTCGGCTGATTACACTGAAGTCTCTGCGGGAACAATTCATTGGGGGCCACCTTGGCTCAGTCGTTGACTTTACTTGAGACAGAAAAGTCTGACACGCGGTCCATTGTTAATGTATTAAAATATTAAAGACAAAGTCATTCTTACGCTCGTAGTAAGATGAAAAACCGTTCGAAAAAATAGAATATGGACAATGTTTTTTTGTGTTGCGTTTTGAAATATCCTTTAAGAGTGACGTTGTGAATTGAAATTTATTCTTCTGTCTAAAGGAGTTCTCATGGCGATGCAGGGTCGAGCCTTATTACGTGTGTGTGTGTACGTATTTATGAACGTATACATCCGTACATTTGTCGTTACTGTGACGATCCATAAAAGTCTAAAGAAACCCTTTTTTGTTCTTTATATGTACGTATGCATACGTATAAAAAACAAAAAAGGGTCCTTTAAACTTTTACGGATCGCCATAGTAACGACAAATGTATGCAGAACAATGCATTGTAAAAATTAGGGAGAAAATTATCGCACAATGCTCAGGCCATTATGCACACACCGGAAACGTATCGTTAAAACTGATAAATATATCTTAACACCAGAGCAGTACTACGAAAGCGGATATATCAACATGACATTTGTAGCCAAACAACCTGTTGAAAAATCTATTGAGCGACGACCCGAACAGAAATACCTCACATTATCCCTCCGATTTTGATTTCCAATTCATCGCACCACCAATATACACTGGCTAAAATTTCGGCTGTTCAAGGAAGAGTTGTGAATATGGAAAAAAACAATTAAAAAAAATTAAAAACATACGGCATACTTCTGTCGCTATTTTCAACGTAATATGCATTTCCATATCAACGTGAACAGTAGTTCGTAACATTTCCTGCGACTCTTACATAAACACTAAAACCTAACCTTCGATGTGCAGCGTAAAATGTGATGACATTGTGTGTTTCTCATAATCTGTCGACCCCTAGGCGAGTGAGATTTTTCAAAACTGAAATCTAGCCGTTTCGACGGAAACAAAAATCGCCATAGCTTTTTGAAGAACAAAAAGTGTCAAACTAATAATTTACAACAGTTTAAAAGAATGTTTTCTAAATCCAAATATATATATATATATATACTATCGTCTAGTTTTAATTTCAACAACCTCCTATTATATGCACTGCAGCGAGTATTTTGTGGTTGCTAAAATTATTGTATGAAAAACAAAAAATAAAAAAATCTACTTTATAGACGATGTAAAAAAATTTCTTTCAAATTCAAGTTTATTAAAAAATTAATAAGATGTAAGGTGCCACCGCGGTTGTTATGCTGAGAACGCAAAAATTGACGTCATCGATGTTTTCTTCAAAATTTGTATAAAAATTGAAAATTACGTCAATTTAATAATTCCTTTTCTTGATTTCCCTGAATTTTTTCTGAGGTTTCTGTTAAAACAGTATCGTCGGTGTTTCCGATGTTGCGTGTTCATTGAGAATAAAATGACGAAAGTCAACGTAATCTGAAAACGGGGGAATATGTGGAGCAAGAGAGAGATGCAGATGACTCGAATAAAAACAACCGAAAAAAATCGAATTTTACGTTAAAAAAATTTGTTTTTTTATGACGCAGATCAAATCCTAATTAACGTTAATGGTTTTTTCCTTTTTATTCTATTTTTTTTTGAAATTTCGAATAATTAAATAGACCATCCGAACGTTTACTGCAAACATTGTACCTCTGCCCGCTATTCATGTACGGAGACAAGTGTATACAAGTGGTAAATAGGAAAGGCGTGTGTGTCTTTTTTCAAATGAAATGAAGACTTGCGGAGAAAAGACGATATCAAGGCATAGAGCGCAGTGAAGTTGCTTGTTGGTGATGTCGGTGTTTCCTATTTTTAATTAATGTCGTTTTTCATTAATGGAACGAAAATAAACTGGATGAAAATTGTATGCAGAGGGGTACTTCAGTCCGGCGTTTCTATCAACGTGCGCCGGAACGTTGTTGAGCCTTGCAAAACATTTTTAACAGCCCGTTAAGCACACAAATTATTTATTTATTTATTTATTATCATCGTCCGCGCTCTTCATTATGGTACCGCCTGACGAGATGAAAAAGTGTCAAATTAACCGTAAACAACTTCCCGGCATAAAATTACAGAACAAAAATGTGAAACAAGTGTACATATTTGTAATAGTTCATTTTTCCAGATCGGCCGTTAATAAAAGTGCTCCCCGGAAGGCAATTCAGAAGAGGGTAGAAAAGAATGAAATTTAAAAGCGAATAGAAAAAAATGAAATTTAGAAGAGAGTATCAAAGAATGAAATTCAGAAGATACTAGCAAAAAATGAAATTCAAAAGATACTAGCAAAGAATGAAATTCAGAAGATACTAGCAAAGAACGAAATTCTGAAGAGAGGAATGTAAAGTTAGTAAAGGAGTTTGTATCATCGTTCAAAGGCAGTAGAAGAGGTTATTGTATCATCATTCACAAAGCGTCCTCAGGATTGAAAAGTTGCGGCTCGCAGCCGTAACTAGAATTCCGATTACAGAGAAAATTTTAGTTAGTGAGAAAACAGGTTGTTTAAAGAAACAGATTTATAACAAACGGTGTAACTTTAAATTGACAATTAATAATAAAAAGAAAATTTAATTCTCATTCCACACTTTGACTGTTCGCCTGTCTGTTTGTCTGTGTGCCGACAATTATACGTGTATATACATGATTTGCATTTGATTCGCTCAGTTTTTTTTGAAAAAAGAAAGAGCTGTAAAGAGTAAACCCCTGTAACACATTTGTGATGAATACGTTGCGATATTTCCATTCGAAAATGTTAAATCTACATTTTTCTGCAAGTTGGAGTCCGAAACAGCGAATAATTTCCTATTTAACCGTTTCATAAGAAGTACTGAAAATTCGCTTTTAAAAAAGGACGGAAGGGTATTAAACGAGACCGAGCTTTTTTTTTTTAAATACGAATAGTGTAAATTAACCGAGTTTTCAGAAAATAATAAAACTGTATCATTAAGTTTATGCTGATTTTATTTTTCAAAAAAAAACCTCGATTTACCGAAATTTAGTGCTAATGTTGATTGTATTGAACAACCGAGCGAGTGTACTCAGAATTTTTGCAAGCTGTAAATGTTAAAACTTGCCACTGTGCAGATATGTTAAATTTTCGAATATTAAGAATTTACTGCACTTATATCGCGACAAAATATGCACGTAGTCGCGGTTTACCTGAATTATTAACCGTTATGTCGAAAGATCGTTTATTATTTCCGTTTCATCTTTTATTTGTTTAATGATGGTAATTAAGCTTAATCTCAAGCAACAGAAGTACCGCCCGTGACGCACAGCTGATGAAAATAATGTAAAATAAACCTTATCAAGCACGATCGGTTCTCTGCAATAGCGAATATCTGATTTAACCCCGATGGTCACGTATAATCCTCCTAGTTATAAAACGGTTACTACTTTCATTGAGTATAATCATCAGGTGTAAAATACGAAAGATATGCGTCTCCGTGTACTAATTCAAATAATGCATCTGTTAATATTGGAATCACATGCCAATACAAATGCTGAGTATAAATTGAGAAGATTTCACTCATATTTATTAATGGAATTAAAGACTTCACTAAATTCAAAAATTGCATTTTAACAAATAAATGCCTAGATGGCTCGGTGATGAAAAATCGTAACAATAACTAATTTAATTTTCTTTAACAAATAGATATGCGGTAGCCGCACTTTGTATTTGTTAAAGAAAGTTAAATTAAACGCTACTTTAACTTGTAGTGTTGGTAACATTGGTTTTCTTCACGTACCAAAATCACTGAGACGTACGTATTTATAATAAGGCACTCGCATCATTCTGTTCTAATATTAATAACGAATTCTAAATTTTAGGACATTTAGTAGCAGCGGAGGCGGTACGTGTGATAGGAAAGAAATTGGAATCATTAAAGGTATCTACATAAAAAAGGTAGAGCCTATTCAACATGAGAATTATAGACCTATAACCTTAATATCATCAGTTACTAAGGTTGTGGAGCATTATTGTTTAGAGAATCATTTTAAAAACTATTTGGAATATAATAAAATCTTATATAAAAAACGGTACGGTTTTGGGGAAAAAAATTTACCATTTCCTTGCTTAGAATAATGACAAAAAAAAAACAGGTAAAGAGGAGCCTAGCAAATGGAAAATAATTCCTGATGTCTTTCATTGATTGCATTCGATGTTAAGTTACTCGCAAATATAGCTCGGATTAGCATAAAACGGAATCAAAGCATAATTAAAATTATCAGCAAACCAAGTTCACGAGTGAATCTAGCATAATATGACGTAGAAGGTACAGAGTTTTATCTCCACTACTCCTCCTAATTTACATTAATTGACTCGGAGACTATATCAAAAATTCCATTATTTACGCATATGCAGGTGATGCAGCTTTGGTTAGAGAACATAAGACTATTCGAATTGCCGAAAAACTCTTACACAAAGATGTTGCTATCCTAATCAGGTCATGATAGAAATATAACGATAATCGGTACGAAAGGACCATGTACGTAGGAACGTTATGACCTTAAACATACACACTGTTTCCATATAAACAACGAAAATACGCAAAATTATAGCCACCAAATATAAGTATCTCGGGTTAACAATAGATCAAGCATTGACGTGGAAAAATCATATTGACGAAATAAGCAATAAAATAAGACAAACTATTCCCTGGCTTTGTATAGATTAAAACTTACTTTACCCCTTATGAAACTGTCCGGTTATTTTTCGACTAAATAATTATAGCTAGAATTGTACGCGGAATACAAGTGTGGGGAGCAAAAGAAAATAAACAAATTTCCGCGAAGAGGTGTAAAACTAATTTTTCCCCACTGGAGAACGGATAAAAATTGCTTTATTTAGTGGAGGAAACACAGGGAGATTTCTCCCCGAAAATGATGTTTTTCTATTGTAGGCTTTACGAATACGAAATGCATAAAATACATCGGCCTAAACGAAAGAACGGACAACAAGGGGTGTATTTTAAAGATACGTATTTCATCTAACCCGAAGGAATAAATCATAAAAAAATTGGAAATGTCGACGAGTTGATAAACTAATAGAAATCATGGGACATACATGAGGAAAAGAAGATAGGATTGTAGAAACGTGAAGTTAAAACCTGGTTAATGGAGTGGTGTGAAAAATAAGCTAAGTACCTCTCAATATTAAGTAATGTACATATATTCATTCTGTTTGTTAGATCCTTTTTTTCTGAAAAAAATTTAAAAAAAACAATTTTTTCAGTTTATACGTTTGTTTGTAAAACATAATAATCGACTCCTATATGAACCCCCTCATTTGGGATGTTGCGTTATGATGGAGCTGGTGGTTGTTAACGCTCAAACGATATAGTTTCAGAATATTTGTGTAATATTAATCTTTGATAATAAAGCGTGCCGGGCATCCGCACTACGAGCAGCTTTACTCAGCGGAACCCACAACTTATTTTTTACAAAAAAAAGCAGAATAAAAAAAGAGAGAAGCCCATCATCAACCCATCATTGGAAATATTTCGGTACATTTACGTGAGCAACACAAATAGTGGCCTAAATCTGAGATTCCATTGTCACGAATGTGCTCACATTAACCCGCAACATAGCCGTGTTATCATTATTCGTTATTGTTTCATTGATTAGTCAAAGTTTAAAATTATGAAATAATTTAAAAAATGATATAAACGACCTCGCATATTTTCGCCAAGACAACGTGTTGCGTGTTCAATTTAAATATAATTCTAGAACCGCCATTTGCAAGTTCACGGACCTGAATATCGGCAACTTTCATTGAAGATGAAATCGCTTCTCGATCAACTATCAATTATTTGTGAAGCGTGCCAAATCTAACTCGTTTTTCTGACGACAAGGGAACTTTATATCGCGGATAATTTGATTAGACGCACCGGTCGTTGTTGAAACGCGAATTATTGCTAATTTAATAATTAAAGTTCGTGCGCCGATTGCAATCTAGAATCAATAATTCCTCAACAGCCAGCAACCCGTCGGGACTGTACTAATACCGAAATCTGCAAATGTCGTCGTTGGCGGTT
The DNA here is from genome assembly GCA_039619475.1 of Icerya purchasi. NCBI lineage: Eukaryota > Metazoa > Arthropoda > Insecta > Hemiptera > Monophlebidae > Icerya > Icerya purchasi. The sequence goes on from CM077116.1 coordinate 177,614,753, forward strand.
GAGCGAGTGTAGAGGGAGCCGAAATAGCGCAGATAATGGCGTTTGTAATTCATTCATTAATGAACAGTGTTCACGGGAAAACGCGAGAAATATGTATCAAACAAATAAGACGCATAAAGGTTATATTTGCTCGAAGGAGCCGGTACAATATAGAGCATGCACACCGAGGTGCACTCATTAAACTTTGTGCCACATCGACATTACCCGTGCTACCGCTATTAGTATATCCCTACCTATTTTATCTACATTCATTAACTTCATTACTCGAATCGCTTTCTTCTCATAACTCTAGACGTAGTCTACATTTCCATTTATCTTCCTTATTCTGAATTTCAGTGGTAGCAACAACGATTACGCTTTCGAAGCCGATCGCGTGTTTACTTGACTGCATCTCCTAATTTTCATTCCATCACGCGTGTACGCAATACTTTGATGTAAACTCTCTTCTTACCTATAAAAGGAAACCGCTAAAAACGCAAATTTTTACATATATACACATGATGAAATTTAAAACTCGCTTCATATTCGCTAAAATTGCTCGAAGTCTCAACCTCTCCTTGTTCACACTGAAACCACATCCGCGCTTTTGACAATAACAAAATGATATATTAATTACACGCCAAATCGATAGCGGTTAATCTCTTTAAAATTTCAACACCTTAACACTACTGTGCGTAACCTTTGATTAATTGCGATATACGATCGGTCTTTATTAGAAATTGCACGATATTCGGCAGTCACTGGAATTAATAATGAAAAAAAGCAATCTCGCCAGAGACATATTTTTAATGTAACTGGCTAAAAATTAGCCGAAAAATTTTCATTAGAATAAAATACAGACGTCTGCAAATTTTATAATTAAAGGGACGATGAGTGACTTGAAGTATCATACTGACGTTCGTTTTCCATGGAAATGTAGATTTGAATGACGATAATGAACTTGAAACCCTCAAAGCGCAATTTACAAACTCATCCATTGACGCGATTTAAGCATTAAATTCTTAAACCAATATTCATTTTTATACGGTACCGAGAGCAGTATCGTTTAAGTTGGTTTTTCAATATTACCATTCAAAAATATTTGTGCTAAAAATTCAAAAATAAAATATTTAAAGAAAAAAGCTTCTACTCCAAAAATTTAATAAAAATGCGCTAAAAAGTAAAAAATAATTACTCGATAAAAAGTGGCATATTTTACGGCAGAATGTACATAAGGATATTATGATTAAATATACTTATTGTAGTCGATACCAATTCAAATTGCAACAATATCCAGAAACAATTTAATAACGGCAATCACTTGTTTTCTATAAGCCACTGGAAACGCTGGGGATATTTAATGTGTTTTTTAATTGTTGTTACAATTTGTGAATTTGGTGTCAACTCCAAAAAGTCGACTTAATTTTAACTCCCTTATCTGTCACGATTCTCCGAAGATCAAGAAGGTTCGACGAGCCACAGCTAGAGTAAAAGTGATTCTGATTGCATTTTTCGATTAACGTGAGATAAATGATCAGCATTTTGTACCTCCCAAACAATCGTGAACTCCATTAAAATGTTCTCCGGACATTGTGGAAACGTATTTCGACAAAAGCCCCGATTTAAAGAATACCATCCGGACACTTCATCGGGATGTACGGCGATAGAAAGACAATAGTGGTAAAAAGGAAAGGAAAGATAATTCAGCACGATGATGTGCATATTTCGAAAAAGATTGAAACGGATCCAATGATAATGATTGGAAATAACTGTTTTTGTAGAATAAAATTTTCATAAGACCTACAACAGGCTTCAACGGGGTTGTAGCTTTAAACTCCTATAACGAAAAGAATTACCAAGCATGGTGAAAGCTCTAACGGTAGTTTATTTATAATGCTACATAATCGGGTAAAAATTATATTGTATTATTGTAATATATAAGTTATCATATTAAGGTATTGTAATAGGAAATATTATTTTAGATGATGGCATAATTGTAATATAAATGATAAATAATGAGAGTGTGGATTTTATAGTATAGTAATATATAAGTTAATACTTTTTATGCTGTAACAGAAAGTAGTACTTAAGTTAAGTTGATGTTATAGTGTACAAATAAATGATATAATTATGTTGGGAATCCACAGACGGGCTAGTGCCTTGTGGGACCCGCAAATTATTAAAAAAAAAAAAAAAAAGTAGCTTTATTCGCTCTGTCGAAGGGAACCCTCGGTATTTTTAAGATAGCTATTGTATATACAACTTTTACTCATATTACAAGATATATATATATATATATATATATATAAAACTCAGCCATTTTGGTCTCACAAGGGGCTGTGACCCTTCACCCCGCTTGCTTACATTTCGGTCTCTTTCTCTTTCTCTTTTATACTTTAAATAAAATGATCAAAATTTACAACGTAATTCTTACTGACATCAATACAAAAAAAATAACATAATCACAAAAGTCCTATCCTAACATTTAACTTCATTATATAAAATTAAGACATTTTTTCATTACATTTTTTCGTTACATTTTCCATTACAGAAAATTGTGACATTTTTTAAATAACAATCACAAAAATCCTCTTAAAATATAACAAAAGGTTACATGAAATTGAGACATTTTTTTAGGACATTTTTTCTAATGAGGAGTAGTCTAAGATATATATATTTACCAACGACGAGCGGAAATGAAATTACTAAGAATAACTTCGTTAGATGCAGTAGATCGTTTACATTCGCCGGTTCCAGCAAACGGAAAAATAACAAGTAGTTTTAGCATTTGCAAAGTTTTTAAATTCTAAATACGACAGCACCATATCAACCGGTTCGGTGAAAACAAGTTGAAAGCTCTATAATATGTTTTCATTAAACAAGGTTAATACAATGTTGCAATAATTCGACTATAAGACTGACTTTAGTTTGTTATATTATTTATTTAATCTAAACGAAGATTTATTCCTAAAGTTGTAGTTTATTTCGCAGTACTGTTGCTAAGACCAGAGTAGTAATACATAATTTTGTCATCGTAAAAAGTCACATTACTTTTCACGTAAGTGAAAATCGATAATAGCAGGGAACAGGGGCTTATAGGATATAATAAGGACATTCGACGGGAAAATGACAGCAAACGTTCGAAGAAGAGATGAAAGGGATAGAAAGTGGACACTGACACAAATAAATCAAATTATAGAATGTTACGGTCAACGTATCGATACGTATCTAATTTATAAGTAAAATATAGTTGTTTTTTTGGTTTTTTTTGGATCTGATGGTACCAAATTCAGCTTTTCCCCCGTTCACAATTGTCAGCCAACCAACATCTCTAGTAGTAACTGAAACGCCTAAAGCACCGCATACAACAAAGGCGTTTGCTTTTACTAATTTCCATTGATAATTAAAGTATATATATAGACATGTATATAGGCGTGTATATGCGTCATGTTCAAAAGTTCGTGAAAATTTTTTGGACAAACAGCGCTTCTTTGAACTGCAACAACACATTGGTTTTACTGAACATAGAAATGCAAACATCAAACTAAAGTAGAGAAAAAACACAAAACTTCTTTTACAACGCAAACAATATTTTAAAAATATTTTTTTCTTTATTTATATTAATTAAAAATACTGCGTCACTTTTTTCGCTTTTTCAATCGCTAGTAATTTTACAAATAAATTGTTCAAAGTAAACAATTACGACGACAATTGTAATCGGAAAAACTTAAAATTTACTAGTGATTATTTTTTTGCTGCGATGAATTTTAAAATAGAAACGTTTGCGAATGTCCCAGTAACAGTAACATTTAGGAAAATATTTAACTACAAAAACAATAATGCTGTTTATTTTTTTAAGATAAAGTTGTTTTTTAAAATATTTTTCGCGTATTATAAACGTTGGGTCACGCACGCACAGATATGTTCGTAAGACTACAGAGACAAATCCGTCAATTTGTTACGAACTAAATTTGGTAGCTTTCGGCGATGATACTTCTGAAACAGACTAATATATCATCTGAAAATTATATAAAGATTTAATTTTGAGTTTAAAAAAGTCATAACACCCGAACGTTTCAGATTTATCGAAATGTTTTGTAAACTGTGGCTGATCAATTGAAACATACGAGTACTTGGAAAAATAAATTGCCTGAACGGCACTTGTAAAGAGTACTTATGAAATCTAAAGGAAATTTTCTTTTTATAATTGTTAGTATTTTTTTTCTTTACGATGTTTACTTTGTGTATTTCTACGACATTTTCCACGTTAAAGTTCAAACTGAAGTTAATTTGTTAAGAAAGTTACAGAATTGTGTTATATTAATAACCGTATATATAAACATGTTTTAAACCATAAATAAATTTTCATATTATTAACCATCGAGTTGCTCGTATTATTACTTATTTTACAACATTCAATCCTTTAAAGATAAAAGAAGCATTGTGGCAAGAATAACGAGTTTTCCATGATTTTCCAATGATCTCTTTCCATGATTTTTCCATTCTTGTTGGAATTTCTTACTAATTATCTTTTTCTTTTTTTTTTGAAAATTCTCGGTGATTGAACAGAGGCGGAAAATTTTATAACGGTTTTGAATCAGTACAAAAACAGAGAAAAAACTAAAAAAATTACAATTTTTTCTTTACTTTAAAATTAAATGGTTTTTCTCTTTTTTGCCCCACGACCAGCAGAGCCGGAATAATTATAGATCAAAGAAGTGCACCTCGCCGAGGGGAGACTCTCCAGATGCTAGACTTCTAATTCCTACAAAAAACATTTCAACTGCCTACGTTATCTCGGAAAGAAAGTAATAATTTTACCATTTCCGGAATATTTTTGTTTTTTGACACGATACAAAATTGTAAGTTAAACGCGAAACCGTACATAAAAAATAACAGATTTTCCTATTAGTTTCATCGTAGCAGTGACATAGTCTCTCGTTAATATACTCGTAACTCGGTCCTTTGAAGCTCGTCCAGTTGGATCTGCCGGACACCGTGAAGTGGCTAGTTCTATATTCATTCCACTGAGATTGTCAAAAAAGATGTTTTAACATCATGTTGACTTTAATACTTTAAAAAAAAATAGAAATCCGCCGTAAAATACTAAATATAATTACTAACATTATTATCGTGTTTGTTTTGTTTTTTTGTTTTTTTTTTCATCACAACTGACCAACTTTAGTGGTCATTTAGCGATTAATTTATTGCGATAAAGAATGTCTTGTGGAGGGGTAAGTACTCAGTAGTACTCCCTCTAAACTTTATAATGGCTGGACAAGGTCTAGAGGCTTATTTCGCCACAGTCTACGCATTTCACCGGAGTTATCCAGCAAATTGTTAGCAAGTGGGTTCATATGGATGCTAAGTCGGGCAACATGTTTATTTGCTTGCTTTTTTGATTTCATCCTCCACAGACATGACATTCAAGTCATTATGGAGGGTATAATTTGAGACGTACCAGGGGGCTGCAGTAATGGTTCTCAGTACCCTATTTTGATATCGCTGTATTTTCTGTAAGTTAGATGTTTTTGCGCAACCCCACAGCACAGCCAGATCGATTTTAGAGCTACTATTTTATATAATAGAGTTTTATTGTCTAACGACAAACCCGATCTCTTAGATAATAGCCACGACATGGTTCTAGTTTTAAACCTCAAATGCTCGATTTTTAGGTCAGCCTGGCGTCCAAGTGCATGCCTAAATATTTCACGTTATTAGCATTTAGTATTACGACGTTATTTATTTTGATTGGCAGGCGTTCAGTTTTTCGATTTGTGAATGAAATATGCGTCGACTTACGCTCATTGACTACTATGCGCCATCGTTTTAGCCAAGTTTCCACATGCCGAAGTGACTCCTGCAGTTTTTCTGTGGCTGTGTTTTCACACTTATCAACGGCCAAGATGGCTACGTCATCCGCGTACAAAGCTACTTTTATATTATCTAATATCGGAAAGTCGGACGTGTAGATTAGGTACAATATTGGATCCAGAACGCTCCCCACGCAATAATATGTTCTCGTAATCCGGGGTATGCATGTTATATAAATATGCGGGATTAGGTTATTTTCTCATTAAGACTTCGATCCAGAAACGGTAACGCGTGCACAGAGTTCAAACACTTTCGTAAAGTTTTCAAAAAAACGAATATTAAAAACTTCACATATTATTATACTCTTTAGATCGTAAGCAGTCAATTAGTGAAAATTACCTTTCACCTCATGAACATTTGTACGATTTTATTTGATCACTCTTCCGCCCCCGGTGTGATAGTTATGCGAAAAGAACAGCTATGAAATTGCTACTTTTCTTTTGTAACGTTCTTTTATGAGATGTTATTTTGCCGTGTCCTTTTACAATATTCCTTCATAAGATTTTAATGTGACGCAATTGTCCGACATAATACGTTTCTTTTGAGGTTTAGCAATTTTTCCAGAAGTGCTGAATATTACCGGTTTAAAGATAAAAATGAAACATAGCCAATGAAAACAACCGACCTGTAAGTATCTTGGTAGGTAAACCTATATCTCTTGGGCGGCTTACTCTTAAGCGAACTCTAAAGAACCGAGTTTGTACATATTTAATAAATATATACATATTTCAATAGGCGAAAAACCGAGTTCTACTAGATATTAAAACACCGCTGCGTTTATCCAATTACGCTCTAACCTAGCTTAAATGATTAAATGATCTACAGAAATTAAGTTCATTCTTCGAATTAACACTGGTTAAAAGAGAGAGTCAGAATAAAAAAAGAGAAAATGTCTGTATATTTTACAAATCATTTTTGTGCATTTTTTTCTTTTTTTCCCGGCTTTGTAGAGTTCATTTTGCGTTATTCGTACTCGTAAAAAAATTCGATATGTGTCAATTTTAATTTTCGTAAGTGTACACCACCGATATTAACAGGAAAACGAACTGATCGAAGAACTTTTTGTTTACGGTTGTTGAATGTTGCACGTGTAGTGGTCTCATTATTGTGTATTTCAAGTCTCAGTATATTTAAGTAGTACAATGAATATACATGAAGTTCTGCGTAAAATATGGAATTATAGTAATATTTCCGATATTTCGTCTATCGTGTATGCTTCAACGAAAAGTATACTTTTTATCGGCATTTTTAATTTTATTAAAGATATTTTATTAAAATTTACATTTTTTCCGCGTATTTCGTATAATAAAAAAATGTAGTTTTAGGTAATGTATGAACAAAAAAAAAAAAATACATATATATATATATTTTCGTCGATTACCACACGTATTATTTAGTATTTAGTTGAATTAATTCAGTTATTCGGCTACAACTTTAAAATATTACTTGTAGCCGTTCAGAAGTTCATTTTTTTTTACGCAATTTTTAGTATTTTACTTATTACATAAATCGTCTACTATCAGGGGCGGATCCAGAGAAATATTATGAATACGGAAATTGTATAATTACGTAATATCTTACACGATAAACAGTAGATTTGAGAAATACCGTTCGTGTCATAAAAAAAAACCAAATAGCGACCTCCTTAGAAATTCATAAAAATGTTTTAAAAATACATAATTATTACAATTTAATTAAAATTTTGTTTTTAATTTCGATGAAAAATAAATAAAATTGTAGCTAAAATGGTAGTTTAGAATTTAAATAGTAAATTACTAGAAAGAATAGAGCGATAGTATTTTTATTAGACTTTATTTTTATTTTTGTTAATAATCCGATCCAAATTTTTCGTCCGTGAGAAAGTTTAAGTATCTATATTTCTCATTGAACTGCTATTTTCATTTACATTACAAAATACATAAAAAAGACGAAAAAAAAAAAAAAGATCGACGACAGTTGTATTTAAAACAGAATAAAAACGGAACATTAATAATTTTACTAGAAACCAGAATTAAATATCAGTTATAATTAAATCCATAGGCAAAACATTTATACAAAACTTTTATAGTGTAAATTAAAAGTCCCGCTGTTGTAACAAATTTTTTCATCGATGTTTTGGTTCTACGACGATGGGGGGGGGTGTCCCCTATTTCCCTCCCCGTGGATCCGCCACTGCGTCTACGCATTTTAATTGTGAACTTACGGTTTTTTCACTAACGTAATCAAAGAGAAAAACCAATTCTCGTAATTTAAATATTAAACGTTCCCTAAAACATTTAATTCGCAAGCAGTATTTACTTTACTCCAATACGAATAATTTATTACAAAGCGTAATTTTATAAATACTTTTCTTACATATTTTTATTAAAAGTAAATAACGTAAACACATAATTTCAATTTATTCTCGTAATTTCGTACACCGATCTTTGTTGAATATATTGACGATAAAAATCATCGAAGAAAAAGTACGAATACAAAGGAATTTTAAGTCGTTAGTAATTTGCTGAAAAAAAAATAAATGAGTAGTAAAATACGAACGGAATTGGAAAAAGTTTCCTATATATTTTTCTTTCATATTGTAATAGAGAAAGAAGTTTGAGAAATCTGAAAGCTGCAAACTTTTATAATTTCCCGGCGAAGAATAAACGAAAAATAATAAATAATTAAGTGTCCGTTCGTAAGCGATATGTTGCGGTTCGCACGTGCGGACGACACCAGGCGCACATGCTGCGGTTCGTTTGTTTCGTGGAGTGGGAAAAAAAGTTGTTTGCGGACGTACAGTGTGTGGCCTAAATTTACCGAGTAATTAACTTTTTGTCTAGTTGCGGTTTTTACAATTGCAGATGGTACTACGAAGTTTCTGGAGCACTGCAGGAAATCCGTTCGGGAGCGGCCGTGTTCGTTCGGGCCCAAAGTTCCGTTCTGCAGTTCCCCCGAGTTCAGCTCAGCGACAGTGCCAGATACGTCTGCGTCGTAAGCAACATGATGGGCGAAGACAGAAGAGAAATGAGACTGTCCGTGCTTTCGCCGCTGATAGCTTTCATCAGGCCGCAGAAACAGGTCACTCTCTTATATATGACTAAAATTATATGCTCGCGCATCTCACGATTATATTGAGCAAAAACGTTTCGGAAAATGCTTGTAACAATACCGAATTCGACATTTTCTTTTTTTTTTTTTTTTATGGTTCTTTGATCACACGTTCCCCCCAGATGCATTTTTTTTTTATTTATTTCTTATTTTTTTGGGGTCGCGTCAACTATGAAAATTATGACCCCCCGGTATAAGGAAAGTTTTTGAATATTATCAATGTGCTGCGGCGGGGTATTCCCTAAAGGCCAGGGCAGCTGGCTTCTGCAACATTTCAATTGCTAATGTTTCCGAAAAATGGCGCGTTGTCCAGGCTTGTTCATCTGCGAAAGTACCGACGACTAATACCTAGACGACAATTAGTATGCTTTCTTGGATTTTTTGACGTATAATCGTAGAACGACAAAGCCTCTTTTCGAATCTCGGCTTAGACCGCGTATGTTCACCACCATTTCTCTATTCTGGTCCGTAACGAATTTGTTGTTTTTTCTTTTTTTTTCTTTTTTTTTCTTTTTTTTTCTTTTTTTTTTTTTTACAAACGCAACACCCTATATACTATGTTTAACAGCTGTGGTTGTTACAGTACGAGGATGTGCAGTTTATTATCACAGATCTCTAATTCTGATAAACTGTGTCACAGATGAAATTGTGCTGGGGGAATGTTAGCAACTGCTTTGTTATTTATCCACGAGCACGTATTATTAAAAATGAAATTTGATAGATAAAGTGAAGGAGGGGAATTGTTAGACAAAGGGATAGTATAATACTGCTCGGGCGAATTGCATCTGTCACAATTTGAAACTCGCGTATTTTAGTACTTTACATATATATCTTTTAAAAATACTTCATTTTTTTTGCAACTTTGTCAACGAGGACATTAGCCCAAGAAATGCGACGGAGGAAAAAATAAAGTCCTTATTTTTAAACATTTAAAGATACAGGGAATAAAATTAATTCAAGGGCAGGAATAACAGAATTAAAATAAAATGAGAGCATGTAAGAAGCACCGCTAAGGGGAGTAGGAATACCAAGTTTTAATAGAAAAGAGTAGAAGGACGATTGTCCATTAGGAAAGGCCGGACATTCAAATAAAACATGATATCAAGGTCACAAGGAAAGTAATTAGAAGGACGACGAAAAGGAGAAAATGGAGTAGAATCGAAGGCGACAAGTAGCAGAGATTGTAGAGCGTTAAAAACAGGGCAAATATAACCATGGATGAAGTTGAAGAGATGGCTGAATAGAGAGATAAAAAGAGGTGGGATTAGAAAATGAAGAAGAATAAGAGTTGAATAATAGTTTGGAGTGAGTCAATTAAGGAAAGAAGAGTAATATTATGAGCTGAAAATGTGCCTAAAAATCTGCCACTGGAAACGGAAAGACGGGCTAAGGTATCCACAAAAGATCGATCTCGATTGAGTAAAGAAGGAAAAAATCATGAGTGAGCGAACGTATGAAAAGTATTAACTAATCGGAAGAGGGAGCACGTTTTCATGCTTAACCGTTTTTCGTTTGCCCTCAGAATTATCAGTCTATTTTTACTACATTCTCGTATTCTATTCTTAATAATAATAAAATTAAAAAAACCTTTCCATTATGTTTTTGTTACTCCTGTTTTAACGTGATTGTTTTCCAGATCTTTTTTTCGTAATTCGTAATATCAGTGCACACATCAACTGATCGAGTTTTGCTTAGATCTATATTCCCTCAACAATCAGCGCTTTAACGGCATAAAATCATTAGAAAACTAAGGTGTTTGCACTAGGAATGTGGTGCTTCGGATGTTATATGTTAATATTTCAATTTTTAAATCTGATATATTTTAATCTTTGATCGATCTTTGCTTTGCGGCTATAATCAGTTCTCTTCACTCACCTCACATGATACGTCCACTTTCAGCCAGCTGATAATTCAGTAGCTGTATTCCGTTTATGCTCCTCGTTTCATTCGGCGTCAGGATCCAATTTCTGATTTGACCCATATACAGAGTTTAGTCTCTTTTACCCTCTTACCATTTATCTTTTTCCTTTGACTAACAATTAGCAGTTAAAACGAATTGTTCTCTTCTTTCAGTGAATATTTCGATATTATATTGCACAGATATTCATTAATTCTGGCACATTCCTTTTTGGCGTCCACCTTCCTCCGGAATACTTGTCCGCCGTCAACATCAGGCACCTCAAAAGCAGAGATGCACAACTCAACTCGGCTAAATCGAATTAGATGTCCTCTCTAGTTGCAGAAATATATTCTCCCATCAGCTCCAACGCGGACCGAATTAAATCATACCTGGACTGTGTTGCAGTCGTGAAATTGTAGGTTGCGTGTTCATTTTTCAGTTTAGTTTACAGGCGATTTTCTATATCTAGAAATTATACTTCCGTAATAAGGGCATTTCAGTCACATGCAACTGTTTCCATCCGAATGGGGTGTTTTCTTTACATCTGGTTCGTATTGCGACTGCCGTTCGAGAAACGTTAAGCTGGTGGATCACATTATTCACCCTAATTTGAAAATGTTAAATCACACTATTACCGCTTCTATACCGTAGTCCATAATCGCGGACGTCATTCCCCGTGATGACAAGGCAAATATTTCGGAGAGTTAAGATTACATCACACTGTCTGAGATGTGTCCGAACATGGATATATTTCCAAGAATATATAACTGTGTCTGGAGTTAGCCATGCGACCCCGAAAGCTTCGGCAACTGTTCCCTTCGAGCTCGTTGTTAATATCCGCACATCCCGTACAGGGAGATGGTACGAATGTTCTCATTAATCTTTTTTCAGTGTCGTATAATTTTGTAAAGCTCTCCCCTCTGCGTTTACTTTGTTCGCTCAATGCTTCGCCCGATTTCGTTTTAATTCACACCTACCAAGTATTGGAAATAACGCGTTTGTCAAATTTGTTTCAAAATTTTAACAATGCTTTTATATGTACATTTTTATGTGACACAAAACCGTGTCCGATTACATTAAAATCAAAATACGAAATTATATTAGCCATTTAAACCAAAAACTGCCTGCATGAATCTAGCACTGGTATCATAGTTCTGCGACTTACGACATCGATTTTCATAAATTCAAACGAAAATCCATGACACTAAATTTTAAAATACTACCGCGCTCCAAACACGTTATAGGTTAGCTCTGTGTGTAAATCCTCCTAATTAGTTACATAAGTTAACAGAACTACAACATAATATACCGCATATTCTTAATCGAGCAGAACACTCACACAAGTATGTAACAAGTATCTCTATACGAAAACGATTTTCTCTACGTTTTTAACAACATTCTTCGAAATAGAGCTCGCTTTGACTGTCACATTCCGCGTCTTCATTAATCTTTGAAAGGTAAAAATCGGTTCCTACGATCATACGCTGCTAAAAACATAACTCTCAAGGTATTTTATATGATACTTGCATTTTCTAGTACAACTTGAAAATGTTATATAAAAAGGAGGACCAATCACTGATGATGTTATTCTTCAAAAGACTCCTTCAAATCACTCGAAATCCCCGCTTTAATTCACACCGTACATATTCACCAATTAATTGGGATTGACCCAGCAGAAATTATCAACCAGTCTGGTTCGTGGAAAGATGCATGCGAAAGACAGTTATACCGTTAATATTCATTTTCGTTGAGATCCATCACGTTTAGTGGCAACATTTGCTCAGTCTCACCCAGCCCGTCTACATATATCTTTCGGCTGAATGCTAGACCATTATCATTAGCCTGCTTCCCCCGGTATTTTTGCCTACATTTTACATCAGTACATAATTTTTAATAGCTAAGTGTTTTCTTTTTTTGTGCTTGAAACATTATCGAACAATATTCGAAAGTTTATTCGCTAAAACTGCGACACAAATCATTATACTACTGTCGTCCGATGTTAAATCAGCTGCGCTAGTTAATTTTTCTAAACACTTTTCAAAGAAACCTGCTCCATTTTTTCTAAATTTCGTACCCAACAGAGATGGTTCCCATTAATCCTGATGTATGTTTACATATAACACCTACATATTTATTGGTTATTTTTACGTGCCTAGTTTAACCACACCGTTACGTTATGCCTAATCTTGGGCCCTACAATGTTCATAAGAAATTCTATAAGTTCATCGTCAAACGGTAGTGTCTGATTTTCCCGACCATCATTTACGAGATATCACAGAATTCTTCCCTTCTAAAATATTTTCGGTGCTGCTACCGCTTATTTTAATTATACTTTTACGAAGGGGGCTGATCTGAAAAAATCAATTTTTTGTTTAGGTATCCGAGAAGTGTTCGATGAATGTTTTAGAGCGATATCACCTTGTTTTACTTCTACATCATGCTGACCATTCACTTCTGTTTACATCTTCAGTTATTCTCATTATTTCATTCCACTTAAGTCTCTTTCAGACTCGGATATTGCATATTCATCTTGACTAATATTTCTTTGGTTTTTTTCCTAAATGAAAATAGGTGAACCACGTAAGCATCCGAAAGTAGTATAGATATATCAAATTTATCTTTACTATTATAATTAATTTTTATTAAACATCTAACAGTAACCGGTTTTTTTTTTTTTTGTATGTATATTCCATCAGTGTGATTTACATTTTTTCCCGATTTAATTAAAATAAGCGATAATTCAGAACTCCGTAAAATTCTAACCCATACCCGAATAGTGCTAAATTCATCATTATTAATATAGATGTTCTTTTCTAATATATCATTCGGAAGAAAATGTTACCAACTTATTTTATTTAATGTTTCTTTAACATTTATTTATAAATTTTTATCGTTTTTTATTAAAGTATTAACAAACAGGATGTACAAATACAATCTAATTTCCATATTGTTCTTGGAAATTATTTGAGAACGATGTTCCGCCTGACATCATTTTACTTAACAACTTTCTCTATATTTATCATCGATTTTTTCTAGTCCATATTTTTTTATATTCTTACGATGTTTTCTCTCCCCAACTACAGCGTCCTAATTCGCTAGTTATAGTTCTTTGTCAGATTCCATTCCTTGTTACTCCTAATTGTTGCTATGTACATGTGTTGATGGGTAATTGTCAGTTGCTGACAAGCCTACGGAAAAACTTAATCAAGAAAAAGAAAAAAAAATGTGTACATTACACAGGCTATATATAAAATAAAATATTTAATTTTTTTTTTTAAAAAAAATACTAACTTTGAGATTTATTATAAAAATTTAATAAAAATGCAACAAAAAGTGAAAAACAATTAATAAAAATGCGCTAAAAAGTAAAAAATAATTATTAGATAAAAAATATATTTCAGAGTGATATAACTTAAGGTAAAATTATATCGTAATTCCTGCACCAAATTAAAATTAGAATATTTAGAAACAATTTAACGAATATTTAATGTAGTTCTTAATTATTATAGTAAAATATGTAAGATTAATCTCACATTAATGTTGTATAAAAATTACGATAATATCACATTAAATCACTCCGAAATATATTTTTCATAGAATAAAAGGTTAATGTTGTATAAGAATTAGGTTATATCACTCTGAAATACATGTTTTATCTAATTATTATTTATTACTTTTTATTGCATTCCTATTAAATTTTTATAATAAATCTTGAGGCGGGCATTGTTTTTTAAACTTTTTATTTTACAATTTTTAGCATTACATTTAAATTTCTTTCTTACTAAAAATCAACTTTTTGTCACATTATTCTCTATATTTTATGCTTTAAAAAAAAAAAAATATATATATATATATATATATATATATATATACTAGCTGACCCAGCCACGCGTTGCTGTGGCTTAGTAGTTATAATAGATTAAATTAATTTTTTACTTATTATTTTGATGCAACCAAATTAATTTTTACTAATAAACCTGAAATTATTTAGCCGATTTTGAATCATATGTAGAGAATAAAATTATCCAACTAATATACACTTATTGAAATTTACATTTTATTTATCTAATCTTTAATACAATATACTAAATAAATTAGTTATATAAAAATTAAATGTTATAAATGAGGCAGATAACACATTGGTTTCGAACTATTAGTTATATTATTTTATAAAATTGAAAATTATCAAAGCACTAATTTGTGCACAATGTTCTTGGTCAACCTGTCTTTTGCTAACACGAATAGACTTGATGGTGTTCCCACACGTGAGCAGCAGGCAACGTGCGTTTATTCTGGCAATTTCTTCTTCCGATTCAGTAGCTCTCATAACACGCATACGCCATGCATTTCTGCCAAGCGCATTGTTGAGGTTCGATTGTCTCCGCGGCATTATCTTATACTGAAATATGAAGCAACTTAGATGCCCAACAATGTCAGAGAGTTGTATCACTGCCACAATATTGTTGTCGGAATATTAAAATAATTTTTTTTTTTTTTTAAGTTTATAATGGAGTGTAAACTTTTATCAAGGCAGGACGTTTATTAAATACACTGAAATATAAATAAATCAAATGCCGCACAATATCGCACAATATTTTTTTTTTCATAAACAACAACTCCGTAATAACACGAACTTTTTGTAAACAACCGCGAAAAAACGTTTATTTTATCATTCATCGATAATAACGCCATGCGGTAGCGATAAACATGGTTGCATTTCGATTAACATCGCACGATACACAAAAGTCGCCACGAAAAGCAGTTGGTGCTCAAAAAATAATAAAATTTCAAAATTTGTTTTTTTTAATTGATTAATTAAATTATTATTTAATATAATAAATATTTATGTAAATAATTAAAACAAAAAGTATTCCATCTCTTAAGAGTTGGATTAAATTGCGCATGTACTTTCAAAATTTTATAAAAATCGGTTAAGTAAATTCCGAGTTTATCCTGCACAAACATAAAGACACGGGATTTTTATATATGTATAGATATATTTCTTTATTTAAGCTGTGTATTTCCATGGTAAAAACGTCAAAATATATAATAGCTTTTCTTATTCAAAGTTACATTTCCATACTAATTTGTCAAATTGATAGTATTTTAGGTCAATCGCCTCTTTTATACTAATAAGAAATTATCTAAAAGGACCACAATTTTTCACGTTTTTCGACGAATACTCAGATTAAGTTCATCAATCTTCATCAGTACTCATATGGTAGAATGATATACTTTCTAATGGGCTAAGAATCGGTAAAATCGGTCCATATAATAATATAAGTTATGCGCGAACAAACAAAAAAAAAAAAAAAACGCGACGAATGTATAACCTCCTTCTTTTTGGAAGTCGATAATAAAAAATAAATATATTAATTAATGAAGATGTTTAAAGGTCGGGCGTGTTGAAAGAGTGATAGCATGAGTAAAGGAAAACAGGTTGCTAGCTAGAGATTATCCGATCCGGATTGATTTCGCTAGTGAGGGATGCGCATGCTGATTAACTAGCAAATGAACTTATTGGCGCATGATTGGTTGCGGTTGGGCTAGAGCAACCAATAAAAATCGGTTTAACTTTCCACGATTCGAGCTCTCTCGAAATTAAGAATTATTTATTTTACGAGAAACTGAAATAACGGAAGTCAACATTGATAAACTCGACATGCGAACCCGGGCAACGCGAGATAGCGTTCGAGTCGAACTAAAAATCCGAGTTACAACGTCGAAACAAAAATTTTAGACCACCCGATGAAGTAAAACTCCGATTAGACAAATTAATGGAAGACGAAAAAAGCCGAATAAATTTAAATACCGATTTTTGTGCTATAATAAAATTATACACATATGTAGAAAATGTATTTCCCGTTCTCTGCATTTCGGATTTTAGTCTGTAATGTAGAAATTATAAAATTGAAATTTTAATATTAAAATGTAAGGAAAAATAGTTTTTATGGTTTAACAAATGCTGGATAACTGCGAGTGAAACAGTTTAAAGAAAAAGGATAAATGCATTTTTCTTCAAAAATTTTCTTTCGCTTAATTCGTTCCATATTTTAATTTCCAATGGTGTTTCTCACATCTACACGTATGCATTTTAATAAAAATAATATAATTTTTTATCACAGTATAAATATTTTGACCGTATTTATTATTATTATTATTATCTTCTAATTCTCGCTATCGGCAGCACTCTATTTCCAAAGGTGTAGGTGGATTAATCCAAAGCTACATCTTGATTTCCAAAAATTTTCCAACTATTGTTGCTGTATTTAAAATTGCAATTTTCTGTAATTGAATGTATATACCGGGCTTCAAATCTGATTTCCGTATGCTTTCTCTGAAACTTCCCGCTGTGTATAATAGAACTGGAACAATTTCAGCGCTATTTTGTTTATAATCGTTCTTCATCTCTTGAGATATTGGAATATATTTATTTTTAATTTTTGTATGATACGTCTTCAATAGATTAGGGACGCGTTTGGGATTGCGATATCAACAATATACGTACTCTTGGTGTTTTTATGCATTATTACTGTATCCGGTCTCTATTATGTATTGATTTCTTATCTGCAATTATTTCCCAGTACCCAAAATATAACTTTACCTTATCATTCCCTAGTACAGCGCCCGGTGAATATTTATACCATTATAATTTTTCGTGGCTTTGTACCAAGTTGTACTTTTTTGCCATATTATACATTATCACGCCTAATGGTATAATCCGTTGGCCCTAAAATTTTACACCCACCAGTCGTGAAACCTCTTCTTCTTTTCTTGGTAACGAGAAGCGTTCAACCGCAGATTGAGGAAGGTGACATCTGTATTTTTACGCAATTTTCCTCGTTATTATGTTGAGGCTATTTAAATCTGTTTCGCTCCGCTTTATTAATCCATAGGAATATGTTTATATATTGAAGTAGCAAAAGTCTCTGACTTCATTTGAACTGTTTAATTCTGTGCGGAAAACCTTCTCTAATCTCTTTGATCTATGGACGGATTTTGTAAAATTCCTAGCTATTTATAATATTCGATTTCTAGGCATGGACTCTATTTTCATATAATATTCTGTCAACATTCCTCCGACTCAATTTCAATTTTGTCTTTTTTTATTTATCTAAGCCAAAATTCATTTTTATATCTGCACTGAAACATTCAGTAATGTCTAAGGGTGTTTTAACCTTCTCTATTAGCAGAGTACAATTTGAGATCATATATATATATATATAGTAAATGGTTTATCATATACTGAGTGTTGTTATGCGAAAGTTTGTAGATTATTATTATTATTTATTTATTTATTTTTTATTATTATTTTAATTTTGTCTTTACATTATTTAAGGAACTGCAATAATTTAATGCGATACAATATTCAAGGCAATTATGATTTCGAAATCTGATACGAAGATTCTTACTACATTTTTTGTTCTTTTTAAAATAGGTGTGCAATCGTTTTTATTACCACTAACAGTTTGCCTACAGATTTTACTGTTTCTTTTTACTCGGTAATTTTTCGGAACCCAGCAATGTCCAATGTTTCATATACAATTATCTCGCAGTGGAGTTTTTTTTAAGTTTTATAGAAGCCGTTTGGAGTTTGGTTGCAAATCCTTCTCATACTTTCCACAAGAAGACCTCTCCTCCATTTGTTTTCCCTTCGTCGTCTCGAAAACTTTAATGTTTCTTTAAACTTTCTCTTCAGCATTATTGTGCTGCTACTCCATTGATATCCCTTCTGACCAAAATTCTTTTAATTACCATTCGTGGAACTTCTCAATCTCGACACGAATTTACGCGTTAAAATGTTCGATGTTCTTTTTCTCGACCGTTTTTTCGAAACATTATATACTTCTCCTTTCGGAACTTAAAAATTATACTGCAAAAGAGGAAACATTTCAATAGCGATAATCTAGAACTACTAGATGTGCACGGAGTGGCAGTTTAGAGAAAGGTACTAGTGACCAATGAAGATGAGTCAAAACGGAGCGAGACAGTCGTTTATACAACATAGGTGAATTATTCGGTGTCGCCGGAAAATCCGTGTTTGCGTTCCGGAAAATTAATAGCGCCGAAACATGCATTACTCGAAATGCGGTATGCTGGTCAAAATGCGACGTTGAAGTCGCAGCGTCGGAATTTTTTACGGACGAGCAGCACTGTAAAATTGTTGACTAGTCCTCAAAATATAGAAGGGCGTTTCACTGGTCATGAATTTTTTTCAATAGGCTATAAATAATTCATGTAAACCACGCCAGACAACGACTCGTCTACCGGTACCCGCTGGTAGCCTATATTTAAATAAGGACCGCTGTATCTCTGTAACATCGAGACAGTATTGAGAAAAGAAACAACAAACAAACGCAGAATTTACATAGGAAAGTGGCCACCACCCCAGAATGAATATTCCGCTCAGTTTCGAAATCGAATCTGTTCCCGTTCCAACATTTACCACATTAATATTCTTTTTGCACTCCTTCCTAGTTGTTTTATATACAGCTCTTCCCTGCCTTACACTATGACATCCTCCAATCACCACTTTTTTCAAACCCTCACCCATTGCCTATTTCCCTTTTCATCACACATTTTATTCGCATTCTTTCCTTCTGTCATTCCTGCTGCAAGTGCCGGTAACGCGTTTTTTCATCCCTCTTTGTAAAATTTTTTCTCATGCCCCCCCCCCGCATATCGCTTCAATACATAAAAAAGAAGACAATTTAATTCATTTAAAAATCAAAATACAAAATTACGCATCATCTTTCGCTTCAAGCAACGCTACCACGAAAATAAATGGGGTAATAGCGTCTCTGATTCTTACCGTTCCATTAATCGTCGTCACAGTTGTACACTAATCTTAATCGTTGTCGCCATTTTCGATTGATTTATTGACTGAACAGTTCTCATTGCTGTGCAGTCTTCTCGGTAGTTTGCGATTGTGTAATCAATTACGACTACGAGATTATTCTCAAGCGGACGCGGGCGTTATCGATTAGTTCTGGCAATTAATTATAGAAACGATTCTTGTAATTGTTACTGTTTAGTAATCGATTGCTTCAACTTTAGTAATCAGAATTAATGGTAACTAGCGTAACTGCAACGTAATCAGACTTATTGAACTAGTCCAGACCTCAGATTTACATTGATATGCAAAAATATCTCGATAATAAATCTTGCAATAATGTGACTTTTTATATCGTTGTACGAAAATGTGTGTTTACATGAGAAATAATAAATATATAAAGCGGAAATAATAAAAATGCCAATTTTATTATTTTATGCATGTGTATTATATTCAAGGATTCCGCCAAGTCATGCAGCTTGTCGGCAAGCTCCTACAAATTAACACATGTCTCTATTCTTTATCAGTTAATCTATACGATGAATACTATAACTAACGAATTCGAGATATACACAGTTATCGGCGATTCTTATAATATACAAAGGGTGAGCCAAAACAACTGCAACTAACCTCCGTACGGAGTATGGACGATATCTAGCGGTAAAATAACGAGTGAAACGTGATGAAGTTCATTCTTTTTCTGATAGCAGAATAAACGCAGAGCGAGCGCCATTATAGCAATATGAACTGAGATACAGATGTTTGAACGAAGTGTAGTTGAAGTTTGTATAAGTATGTGTATGGCGCGCTTATCAGTTGATAATCAAAAAGATGTGCAATTCATTATTGTGTTTCTAAGAAAATTATCACTAATGGACAGCGTTTGAGAAATCTTAACTGCATACAGCATAGAAAGTTTAAACGAAGTCACAATATTATGATGGCATTAAACAAGGTCACAATATCGCAATGACATTAAACAAGGTCGCGATATTACAATGGCATTAAACAAGGTCACAATACCTCCATGGCACTAAACAAGGTCACAATATTACAATGGCATTAAACAAGGTCACAATATTACGATGGCATTAAACAAGGTCGCAATATTACAATGGCATTAAACAAGGTCACAATATTACGATGGCATTAAACAAGGTCACAATATTGCGATAGCATAAAGCATTTACCAATGGTCAAGAAACACCTGTATTGATCCCTTTTTTGAAAAGTGGCCTGAAAGGGTGTGCAAATGTACTCTTAATGTGAAGAGCGGCACTTTGAAAAGGAGCCTGAAGAGGACGAATCAGACAGCGAATAAACAATTTTTTGTAAGAAATTTGTTAGTCTGTATGCGAATTTTAACTACACTTCGTTCACACAGCTGTATCTTGGTTCATATTGCTATAATGGCGCTCGTTCTGTGTTTGTTCTTTTGGAAAAACACATTCGTTTTTTGAACACTAGATAACGTCCATACTCCTTATGGAGAGTAGTTGCATTTGTTTTGGCCCACCCTTTGTATATATATATATATATATATATATATATATATATATATGAACTTTGACCATACCAGTAAACTATTCCCACTCACACCCTCAGCATGTAATTTAAATAAAGATAATTTTCTCATTCTAATCCATGTACTCTCCCTATCGTTATTTGATAACTTAGCCCAAACTCGATGAAGGGTAACCATGATTAATTATTTAATTTTAGTATTTTTTTTGTAAACCATTTTTTTAATTCTAATTTAGTTGTTTCTCCGTTTGACAGTAATCTTTTAATATGTTCCTTCGGTAATGCATTTAACATATTGCATAATAAGTTTATTTATAAGCTATCCCCATGTTTGTTGAGGTTACATACTTCATTGTTTTTCTAGAATCGTATTTTTCTAATATCATAACCTCGCTGTTCTCTTTTTTCTATTTTTATTTATTTTTTTTTTTTGTCTATCCGCTCCCCAATATAATTAAGTAGTAGTGCAGTTACAGTTACAAACACGCATAGTTTGCAGTTAATATTGCGCACCTGCTGTCGCATTTGCGGCCGAAATGTTACATAGTG
This sequence comes from Icerya purchasi, assembly GCA_039619475.1. Taxonomy (NCBI): domain Eukaryota; kingdom Metazoa; phylum Arthropoda; class Insecta; order Hemiptera; family Monophlebidae; genus Icerya; species Icerya purchasi. The sequence goes on from CM077116.1 coordinate 177,636,502, forward strand.
AACGACTTGTCAGCCGGCACCGCTACTGTTGCAGTGTGGCTGTTGTGTTGGGCGTAAATTCTATTCATTTCTTTTTGACAGGATGGTAGGCGCTGTCTTCGCAGTCGTCGCCATAATTATGTATCATAATTAAGAATTATAAACTTTGCGTTATAGTGGTGAAGAAAGTCATTGAACTTTCGGTTCATCTTTTACAGCGCGCTAAGCGCTGTGTTCTATATAGCTTTGGCGCTTGATGGTTCCAGCTGCTTTTCAAACGTCCCATGTTTCTTCTGCCTTAATTATTTGTAGGATAATTCCTCTAGCCGTCAATACTATGGGCTCTGTAATTGCAGATGTGGCCATGGAATTGGTTAGCAAACTCCTTTTGCTCTTTTTTTCGACAATGTTGTTCCTATTCTTTTCAGGATGCATATGTTTTGAGTTTATCGACGTTGACTGTTACTGTATCTCCCATCCTTGGTATGGTTGCTTAGTCAGGTTCCATTCCTTGTGACTCCTAATTACTACTGGTTATACGTGTTGATGGTTAATCGCCCGTTGTTGACAGGAGCAAGGAAAAAACAAGAAAAAAAAAATAGTGCATATGCAATTTTCGGTTCAAGATATTGTAATTTCGATAAAAATAAACTTTAACACTTTTACACTTTTGTAACAATTGTATAATTTTTAAAACCCCGACGCGTTTCGAAGCAAACACTTCATGTTCACGGGAGTAATAATATAATTACTCCCGTGAACATGAAGTGTTTGCTTCGAAACGCGTCGGGGTTTTAAAAATTATACAATTGTTACAAAAGTGTAAAAGTGTTAAAGTTTATTTTTATCATAATTAAAGATGTTAACAATGAGTAAGAACAACAAATACAGTATTGTAATTTCGTTATATGCCCCCTTCTATATTTGAGTTCCCTTGATGATTCTTAAACATTTTTTTTTACGGTAGTTTATATATTTCAGTTTTGTTTGCTTTTCCTCACGCTATTACCGCATAGTTTATGTGCGACTGGCATAGGACATGGTATACCATCGATTTGGCTTTTGCGATTTTATGTATTTTTTTAGTCTATGTAATATTGGAATTGTTTTTCTAAATTTTATACATACGTTGTTTATGTGGTTCTCCAATTAAAATATTTGTCTACTTTTAGCCCTAAATATTTATGATTGTGGGGTCAAAAATAAAAAAATAAAAAACGTAGAAAATAAAATAACGGTTCAGAATGTCTTGCACTATAATTATTTTATTTATTTTTTTCTTTTTGCAATCGCTATTCTATACAGTAGCTCATGTACGTCATCATAAATAGTTCCTAATTTTGTACGTAAAATAATAAAATTTTACGTAGAATTTCTAGTAAATCGAATGGTTTGATTTGATTTGATTGTAATTATTACTATTATTATTATTATTATTTCTAATACTGACCATAATTAAATTGTGTAATAAATATTTACACAAGTTAAATTCTTCCATCAAAGTCTCTTTGACATACTTTTAATCGAACCCATTCAACTTAATGCGCCACCCGGGGGAATTGCCTGTTTTTTGTTAATACTACGTCATCACCTCGCCCTCTACCTTTTTATTTTTTAAATAGCGCCTATTTCCATTTTTTTGCCTATCATTTCGTGATACCGTTCGATTCAGCACTTATGCATAAATAACGACAAAATAAAAATAGTAAAAGAAATAAAATACTTGGGAATAATCATAGACACAAATTTAAATTTTGGAAAACACATCGAATTCATAATAGACAAGATTAAAAAAATTTATTTCAAATTAAGATCACTATATTCAAATATGTTCGGTTTCAGATATAAAGATAGAATAGTACTCTACAAAGCCATTTTTGGATCAATAACAGAATACTTCTCTACAGTATATTTTCTAGCTTTACGAGAAAAAGACAAGAATAAGCTGTTAAAATTACAAATGAAAATATTAATAGGAACAATCTCTAGTTATCGCACAATATCATATACTTCAGTCAACATCATAGCAGGAATAATAATACCTGTAGACACTTAAAGTTAGAAACTATAAACCAAATCAAAACATGCAAACAAGAAGAAAAAATTTTAGACAAAAAAACGTTACGAAAACAGATCAATAAAATGAATTCAAGTAGTATACGACACTCTGGCAACTCAGATGTGATAAATCAAAAACTGGAAAAGTAACAACACGGGAAATAGTTCCAAACTTAGAAGAAAGACTACAAATGAAACATTTTTATACCGATTATAACTTTACTCAATTTTTAACCAGACATGGAAATAATAATGGGGTGTCTATATGAAACGATATAAAATTGCTGAAACAGACATCTGTGTAGACTGTAAAGAGGAAACAGACGATTGCTTTCATTCGATTTTCGAATGCAATAAGTTTAAAAACGAAAGAGAAAAACGGAAAATAATAAAAAAACCAATAACCGAAATACATAAAAAAAAACTTTTTTAATTTGATTAACTTTGTCAACCATGCAATGAATAACAAAACAAAACACATCAACAACAAATAATAACAGTAACAATCAGAAACTCTGGCTGAAAAACCGCAAGGTACAGCGGAGTAAATAAATAAATAAAATAAAATAAAATAAAAAAAAAGATACCGTTCGATTAATTCTTTTCCTTATTTTTCTATTGTTCTCAAAACTATTTTTGAAACTTTTGACGTTGACTTATTCTTAATCTATTATTCAGTTTAAGTCTGAGAGTTCAAAATAATTATTTTTAAAATAACAGATAAAAAAATAGCAGCAGTTCATGTGTACAGAAATGAATGAATTAAAAAAGAAGACAGAAGCGAAAGATTTGATGGAACAAAACCAGTTGATGTTATAAACGATTCGAAACAACGCGGTAGAAAAGATTAATTATCAGACATAGCTCGTAGACAGAAAATGGGAATGTTTAGAAGTTACGACAGAAGCGAACTGTCTAAATGTTGCCGTACAAGATTACGATATTTGCACGGCACATCGACTTCCGTCGACCAAAAATAAAATACCAACTGTAGTTGCTTGTTTAAATAATGGAAAAAAATCTACTTGTAACAACGCCTTTACGCGTTGTTTTTTTTTGAGGGGGACGGGGTTCAGTCTTCGCCATTTAGCCAGATTTTTGCCTTCATGGTAAAATAAGTCTGGCAGTACCAATTTATGTAGGCGATCCGTAGGTTAAAACAAGACAATTGATATTTCAAAAAAAAAAAAAAAAAGTGTAGACAATGTCCACGCATGGTGCAAAGAAACAAAAGTGTTTATTCGAATAGAAGAAACTTATCTGTCAATAAAAATAGTCAGCATAAACTTTTCAATCTGAATTAAGACAACGCATGCGGTACTGGTCCGAACGAATCACAAGAAAAACAAGATGTGCTATCATCGGCCGGTTAAGATGAAAAAGCAATGTTAAACAGCCAATTGTGGCACGATTAAACGGAAAAACAAAAAAAAACAAACCACGCCGTCAAATGCGAATAAATAAAAGAATATTATTGCCTTCTTTGTCGACGTTTCATCTGCGTTCGATAATTTTCACCCCCCCCCCCCCTTCCACCACTGGGTAATAAACTCATTTCTCTCAATATTCCTTCTACTATCAGCAAACAACCCACGTTTATTCATTACAATGGAAAGAGTACCATTGATTATTGTATACAGAGAACTCAACAATTGGATATCTTCTTGATAAATTACTTTGACCTAACTTTACACTGTAATATAATCTCCATTATGTCTTTCGATATTCCTAAACACAAAACTAATGTGTTTAGGAGACTATATCTTAATCTATTCTCAAAAGACATCAATTATACTTATATTAATACTCTTCAACGTGACATTGATGCTTGCACCAGTGTCACTGATTTGAACCAAAAAATTTCTAAAATTAACAGCTATTTACGCAAGACAGCCATAATGTCGCAAGCCGAGACCTCTATTCCAGCAGTGGACTGGTGGAACCCAGAGCTGCAACGACTTAAAGACGAAATTGATAATGTGCGCAAAAAGAAAAACAAATGCAAAAATAAGGTCAAATCATTCTTTTTGGAAGCCACGCTTAGAACTTTAAATACGGAATGTAAACTTTCAATTGCAAAGTCAAAACTACACTCTTGGCGCCTACTATCCAAAACTATACGGCTCGGGGCCGTCCATATAAATATGTATATTCAATAAACACAAACAACATACAATTCCTGACATCAATGTCAACACTGCCATTATATCAGGCAATTCTGAAAAATGGAAAGATTTTCTCAAAAACCTTTTCCCTAAAGTTGTGGATAATCAGCCCCCCCCCCCAAGTTCCACCTGCGGCGTTGAAGTTCCCTCGACTAACTCTAGTGACATTACAACAATAGTCCAAAAATTAATCGACAAAAAAGCACCTTCATATAATCAAATAAATAATAAAATCGTCAAATTCTTAAATTTAAACTTTCCTAAGTTATTATGCTGAATAATAAATAAGTGCTTAATCTTTCAAGCCTTTCTGGACTGCTGGAAAGTGGCTAAAATTAAACTACTTCCCAAGCCTGAAAAATACCTCAACACACTCGCAGGCTATCGTGTCCTATATCATTATTAAATTCTATTGGCAAAATGCATGAGAGTGTAATTAATGAAATCCCACTAAAAGAAGCCGATAGCAGGAGTATTTTCCACCAGAACCAATTTGATTTCTGGAAAGGGCTTTCTACCGAGGGTGTCCTCTACAAGCTGGTCTGTGACATTAAGTCTCAAAGGAAAACTGGCCACTCTGTGGTTGTCATCTCCTTTGACATCAAGGGAGCTTTTGACAATTACAGGTGGTCTGCAATCGTTGAAATTCTCGACAATTTTCAAGTAAACCTTTACATCATTAATACAATCGTCAGTTAATTTGAAAATAGATATGCCGTCTTAGACATCAATTATTTCGTCGCCAGCAGGAAATTAGAGTGTGGGGTTCCCCAGGGTTCTGTCCCCGGACCCACACCTTGGAATATTCTATATTCCAGAATATACTACCTTATGGATGAATTCACGTCCTTTTCAAATAAAAAATACAAATTAGTGTCTTAAGTTGACGACTTATGCATTCCGTTCGATATTGATAGGCACTATGACTTCGTACTAATAGAGGCTGTTTGTCAATACCTAGAACAAGTTGTTAACAATTTAGGCTTAACATTCTCTGCCGCCAAATGCCAGTGTATAGTATTTTGTATCAGAGAATTGTTCAAAAAATTGGATCTCTCGATCTCATCTCTAGGCAGTCCATTTCTCACATCAGGCAATTAAAGTACCTTGGTATAATCAAAGATTATCGGCTTACATTTCTGCCACATATTGAATACTTATAAAAGAAATGCGATAACGTTTACAATAAAATCAGAAGTAAATTATTTCTCATCAAAAAGGAACTGCAACATTGGGAAACATCGTATCGAACCAATCGACAAGAATAAATCGTTCTAGCACGTCTCCGAATTGGTCATTGTTCGATAACGCATAAATACATCTTAGAAAAAACACAAACTCCTCAATGCCATACTTGCAACGAAATCATTACCGTACAACATCTACTGTGCAAATGTAAAAAATATGTGTAACATAGAAAAAACTGCAACCTCGAGGGGAAATCGCTCTACGACATTTTGAGCGATGATGAATTGGTTTCTAAAGATCTCATAAAATATTTAAAGTCAACCTCTTTATACTGTATAATATAAGATATAAACTAACTTAATTTAAATCTGTCGTAAAATCCTATGAAATATTTAAAATCAATCGCTATGTAATCTATTTATAAGATGTAAACTTTATGTATTCGTCGCAAATAGCCAGAATTGCTGAGCGACAATAAATAAACGTATTAAAAAAAAAAAAAAAGCTCAGAAGACTCCAACCAAACATCTTTGGCCTTAAATATGGGGAGAGAGTCACATCCTGTATAAGGGTCTGATTCATTTTCTTTACAGGTATGGTTCTATCATCTATATAAATAACAAAACCTAAAATACTGTTTGAAAAAACGCCAGAGAAAATTTCTTCTAAATATATTTCGTCTTTGTATATAACCTGTCCACGTTTATTGCTAATGTTATATCAAACATTCTTCCACTGGATATTCTTGTCACTGGTGCCTCTATCATCTCTGAATACAGGGTTTGCAGGAGATGTATCCAGTGTTGAGAATATCCAGTTTCTAGATATCAATCTTTCCAGTTTGGGTCCTTTCCCAAGTCTCATAACTCTTAAAAACCTATTAACGGACACTCCTTGCAACATGTGGCAGCGGAGGTGGGACAATTGTCGAACTGAAAGGAAGGCATACATGTTCTTCCCGAAAGTTTTTGACGGATCAAAATTAAAAAACTTAAACATTAATTTTTACAATGGGCAGGTGCTGTCGGGACGCGCAAAGTTTGGCTCCTACTTAAATGGGTTTCGTCTTTCTAACGGCCCTGGGTTTATCATGTACACTTCTGGTGTTAAAGACTGAACATCTCTTTCACTGTTCCAGACATTAATAGCTTCTAATCTCTAATCATCACTAGAGAAAATTCTACAAATCTCCCATTGTGTATGGAGCCTGCGATACACAGGAAGTTCATAAACGGCAATTAATATACTATTAATGCTCTGAACTCAAATTCAATCGTGAAACTGCAAATTTAACATGGTGTTTTTCTGTCTTATGCGCTTCTTGTAAATAGCCAAAAAGCACTAAATCATTGCGCGTAATATGTTTAAGTTATTTTAAGTTGTACTTAGAAAAACTCATCTATAAACACACACGCTTGATGAGTATGGGAATGTTTTACATTCTTTTACCACCTTAATTTAAGTACATTTTGCAGAAAACTACTATATCCACGAGGTTTATCAATACGTTATTTCAGCTAAATACGTACCCACTCCTGATTTAAGCCCTTTATCCACATATTTTTTTTAAAAATACACCATTTATATTCAAACAAAAAAGATATACACTAATATTAAAAATGCAAAGATATATATTTTTGCTGATGATACTACCTTATTAATTAAATGTAAAAATTCCACGTTCTTATTCTATTAATTTTACATAGTTTCATATTGATTTCTATACTTAGGTGGATATTAATTTCGGCTTATTACTTTTATGATTTATATGATAATCATGAATAGTTTATAGTTTTGTTTGACTTGAATAATAAGAGTGTCGAGAACTCACGCAACGGGCCTACTTACCCTGTGAGACATACTACTTATTTTTTTTTTTAAATTCAATACTCCCATACTAAAAGCTGATGAAAAAGAGATAGACGAATTTTATAACGAACTCTCTGCTTTTATAAAAAGTCTTGCAAATCGTCGATTATTTGAGAAACACCCGAATTGCGCGCTTTATTTACCTGTACGGAGGGTTAAAAAAAGGTTCACTAATCTCCGCAGCAGAATTGCGCCCTAGACTTTTGCACAGGTATAAACTGCAAAAAAAAAAAAAAAACGGGCGAAAACGGCGCTCGGATTGTAATCGCTGTTTGTTCGACATTCCAAAACTGCTGATGGGCGCCTCATTAAGCGATATTTTTAATGTTCAACGGCTTTTAAGATTTTTACGTATTGCATTTTTAATCTAGTAATACCGATTTTTTATTAAAAATATTCCATTCTCTCTATAATGCGGTTTATTTGAAAACGCAAAATTGTTTAAACTTTCAGTTTCATTGCAAAACAAATATTATTATACTTTCGATAAAAAAACTATGACATATCGACGTTCTTTCTCAAAAATTCCGAATTTGGCTTTTGCAATTTGCCCGTTAGCTTAACTTTCAATAATTTAACATACTATTATCTATTTTAAATTAATCATCTTTTGGTTTAAAAAGAATCATAGTTATGATTTTAAATATGTATTCCACGATTTGACGCAAGGACAGTTGAAACTTTTATTTATGTACAAGTGTTATCGTTTTCAGTCAAATATATTAAACTTTCATATATTTTGACATTCAAGTTCCATGCTTAACATTAAGCATTTATTTCAACTTTCAAAACAAGGATGAATAGTTTTGAAATACTCAAATGCTTTGGTGGAAGAATTAAGTCGTTGTAAAATTACAATTTTGTAACGTGTTTTTATATTTTTTACGATTATACTCGTAAATGGGCAGTAATTTTAAATAACCAGATTAATATGATTTACCATTACACGCTAGATAATTTTCGGTAAGATTGCTCTCTTTTTTTTTCAAATTCCTTAGCCGAGGTATCACTCACGAAAACACTTCTTTTTTTTTTTGACTAAAGTGATGGAAGCAAGTCTAATTAAATTAATTTATTATTGTTAAAAGGATTTTTTTTTTTTTTTTTGGATTTTCGTTATGTTGTCGGATGGCGGGAGTTGTAAATTTGTAAAGGTGATTTTTTAGGTAGTTTTAAATTCCCCGTATTATGTAATCTTGATCGTTCTTTTTCGAATTTTTCGACGTCCGGAATAATCTCGGCTGTCTCAGAGTTATACATTGCCTTAGGCAGTGTTTTAATTGTGATATTTATGTGTACAATTTCGATTTAATCGTTCCGGTATTATCGAGTTTTAGTTAATTTTTATACGATTTCTAAGCACCATCTCAGTCAGATTATTCAGCACATTACACGAGACACCTAACACAATCTTATATTGGAAGCAATTGTTGAGAAGTTTGAAAATCACTGAAAGGGCGACTCTTATTAATTCTTAATTACTTCACCGCGATTTTATAAAATTTGACCGTTTCTTCTAAAGGTAGAGTGCGCAATTTAGGTTCCCAGCGGGTGGGCTCTTTAGGATACTTCCCGCTGCGTTTGGGTCTCGTGAACAATTCAAGTACTCCCATTATTCAATATGAACGACTTTCAAACTAAAGAAAACATGAGAAAGCGGAGAACTTTGTGTAGGAACTTATAGTTATGGAAAACGTAAAGAGAGAGGGGTTGGAAATTAATAAATTTCTTCCGGAGAAAATCGTTTAAAAATAGTAAACACCCGATTTAAAACCGTAAAAGTAGCACGTTCTACAATCTGTAACGTGAAAATTAAATAGATTTCATTTCAGCTACGATAAAAATGGCACACGTGGATTAAAAATTTCAATGTTATACAAACATTTTCTACCTGATCACGAATATTAAATGGGTGAAGAGACTAGTAAAAAAAAAAAAAAAAATTAATTAATAATTAACTCTCGATGGAAAAGAAATAGTACAAGTCCGAATTAAATTTTTTTCGATAATAAAGGAAATTATTATAATATCAATCAGCTTGATCATAATAATAATAATAATAATAACAATAATAATAATCGGTCAGGGATGTATACATATAGTAACACAAAATTAGTTGGAAAAACACCAGCAGTAGTCACGCGTAAAAAGAACGAGGTCGAGAATAAATCCAATTCAAAAAAGAGATAGACTAATCTTCAAAAATAATACGAGTAGAACAACCGGACACAGAAGTCAACGTAATATGTGAAAGAGTTACTAATATTTATTTTATACGTGTTATATTTTCTACGCGGACGTCGGGATTCAAACTTATGTCGATCATCGCTTAATATAGATGGTCTAGTATCCGAATGATAGCTATCAACGCATATACCCACATTCCAAATACTCTACGCTATGTAAGTCACCGTTAAAATCCGCTCATGTACTCTGGGTACTCTTGCGTTTATAATTTCAATAGTTCCTTCGATACCGTTCGTATGTCTAAAAATTGCGTATTCGCGACGTGTATGTTCTATTTTATTAATGAATAAAAACTAAGAATTCCGTCGGTTGGTTAGGAAGTGCCTTTTGTTTGCGTAGGAATTCCGCTATTGCGCATTGAAAATATTCAAAAATTTCACCTACGCTGAATTAGTGTTCATAGTTAACGACTACAAAAGAAATGGCGTTATTCTATTCACCTTTGGAGTAAAAAGGAAAATACAACAAGACTACATGCGAAAAGCGCAAGCTCCGAAACAACGGATAATTATTTCCGAACTTCTGATTGGTTGCTCAATCCAAGATTGTAAATAGAAGCGTGCAGAAAAAAAGGTCGACTATGTCCAAACATGAAGAGAAAAATAAACACGAAATTGCAGCGGCACTAAAATATAGGTCATTATTAATAATACTCATTTGTCATTCATTAAAAGGAAACGGATTATTTTGATATTAATTTAAAAGCATTTAATTCGATCTAGACGAGATGGAGTGTGAAATATTTTTACAGTGTTACGCATTCTGGCGTTTTACCCAATTGCAACGAACAATAATTTTATACTAATGAAAATTACAAAACAAAAACGATTATTACATTTATCGTAATGTAAGAAAAATTTTAAATTTAAATATCTAAATTTATTACTCGCAAAAGGACATATTATCGCGAAAGATATTTACATCTTAATGAAATTCCAAATCAAAAGCACTCTATTATTTTGAAGTAGAAAATCTCCAAAATTTACTTATTTCATTTACTTTTCTCTCATTTACACGTGGCATAAAATTTTCCGACATTCCGATAGATATAATGTAATTTTTAACGAAAAAACAGGTTGTCGATTCCGGATCGCAGGCGGTATTCAATTGTTCGGTACAAGGTGGAATCGGAGACGCGAGTATTCTCTGGCTGAAGGATGGTAAGCAACTGTACGGAAACGCTCAATTTGACATTCTGAACAAGGGTGAAACGTTAATAATCAGCAGCGTTAGTCGAAACGATCGCGGAATGTATCAGTGCTACGCACGGAATATGGAAGACACAGCTCAAGCATCTGCCGAATTAATATTGGGAGGTAAAATTAAACATTTATAAGAAGCCCGTTCCCCGAACTCTCTGTCTACATTTTTACTTAAAACTTCCCTATATATGTATAATCATATACAGTATAGTTAGTGGGGCTGAGTTTTGCTCGGATTCATTTTGAACATGCAAATATCAGCCGGTTTCACGAACATTTAAAAATATAGCAATATAGGCGCGATAAAAACAAAAACAAAAAAAAACAAAAAAAAACTATACATTTTCGTATATACATATTTCGTTACATTGAAATATGTTCACGTTACCCGAAAAATCAACTCCGCAATTTGTAAGGAAATACATATTATTACAAATTATCATTAATGAGCAGCCTATATAGTTAAATACTGTAGACAAATATACTTCGCCACGTTCTTTCGTTGTTTTTTTGCACTCGTCAAACCTTTACTGGGGAGGGGGGGAATTAGGAGGAAAAACAGTTATATTTTAATTCGATCGGATAAAACGGTCTAATTAGTATAGGAGAAGTGATGTGACGGAAGGGTAATAATAAGGAGCAGAGAGCGTTCCAGTAAATGGGAACACAAGAACGCCGTGCAAAAAGTGATGAAAACCCAAAGAACACACGTGATCAACATTGCAAATAAATGCATCGTTTGAACGGATAGGGTAATATGGGAGGAAGATAATAAAAAGGTGAATAGGGGAAGAAGATAATAGGATACAATTAGAAGGGAGCGACGAATGAGAACACACCGGAAACAGAAGGAACCATGAACTAGAAGATAAAAAGGAGAGCCAGATGATAAAATGAATAACAAATAGAACAAGTAAATATGTCCGACCAAAATCTCAAATAGAAACTTGACACAACGGTAGGAGGTTAGAAGATGAAATTTTTCTTACCAAAGGGAAGCAGAAAAAGAAGCAATCTCTAGAACCAGCCGCTTCACTGCGAGAAAAAATAACCCGCAGCACATCAATGCAAATGGAACGACAAGAAGAAAGAATATGAATCAGTAAAAACGTATACGAAGAATAATAATCGCAAGGAACGATCAAGAAGGAGAGAAAAAACAGCTGTTTTTTTTTTCTTTTTCTTTTTTAGAAGACAGTAAGTTCCTGGAGTCGAAAATGATTAAATAATTAGAAGGAAATCGATTGCAAGCAAGGAAAATGACGCTTACTGTAGAATAGTCATTAATTTATTCGTGAGTATGGAAAGAAGAATGACGAGAAAAGATTATACGAGAAGTTAAAATCTGAAAGCATAAAATAAGCTACGACGAAACCTCATTATACGAGAAAGAAATAGGATATTGATAATATTAATAATAAAAACAAATAATAATAATATAGAACAATTTAGCATAGTGTTTGTTAACTATAAATGTAGCAATTTGAAGTGTAAAAACGGGTATAAAAACAAATTTAAAATATATAAATGATATATACTATTTAAAAACGTTTTCGGGCATGGTCTCAGCTAAAAATTAGGAAGCAGAATTTTTGAAATTGTTTTTAATCACGGCTTGTCACGAATTTAAGATACATACCATCGTCAATTTTCAATTTGTTACTTACAATGCGCGTTTGTTTTTATCTACTTTTGAAAACCACCTGAAACAAGATTGTTCGTTTAATAGAGTTTAACTAAACGATTTCTAAAAATAATCGTCGGAGCCGTTCTCGAGAAATCAGTTAAGCGAGTAACTTATAAACGTCTTCCGGCGTTGTTTTAAAATAAAATTCATTTTTTTAATTACTTGTTGACATGTTTAGATTATGTTTTATTCGCCCGTACGGTTATTGTTTTAAACTTAGCGCGCACGGAGTCAAGTTAAAAAATAAAATTACAGTTTAAAAAAACCTAAAAAAGGACACGCTATTATAACAATGTGAACTAAACAGTAAAAAATAATTTTTAAATATAAAGATTCAACAGTGATGAAAATCTCCCAAGTCAATATATTTTAAGTTTTCCCAATAAGCTCAAAATGAGAATAAAGTAATTCACAACAAATGTTAACTTTAATGTAAAAGAAAGCGTGGGGGGGTTCTTTTGATATCAATTGTTTATAATTTTTCTTTTATTTTTTAACTATCTGTAAGTCGATTTAATTTATTAAATATAGAAAGCACCACACGCTTTCTTTTACATTAAAGTTAACATTTGTTGTGAATTACTTTATTCTCATTTTGAGCTTATTGCAAAAACTTGAAATATATTGACTTGGGAGATTTTCATCACTGTTGAATCTTTATATTTAAAAATTATTTTTTACTGTTTAGTTCACATTGTTATAATAGCGTGTCTTTTTTAAACTGTAATTTTATTTAACATTTATTCTCACTAAAGTGCCGCAAAATCTCTAATTGTTTGAAAACCGGCTATTTGACGGCTGTTTCCTTCTCTCCTAAGCAAACACACAAATATATAGCCTTTTTATGTTCGACTTGTAATTTCTCCGATTCATTCTCGGTCCGACTATCTGCTTTTACAGCCTGCAATATATCGACCTTTTTCATGGAAAAATCCTCCCATGAAGTCAACAACGCATACAAATACCGGCTTGAGTACCGGATAGGACTTGAGGTTTCTCTTCTCAAATTATGTATATATTTCGTTCTTTACGTACACTATTTACATTTTCTGACTCGTTAGACGTAAGATTTAAGTTTTTTTCGTTGGTTAAAGTTCTGTTACTTAATTACTTTACCGTGGTTCGTAAAAAAACAGAAGCATTCGACTGCAATACATTTAACACCTAAGGTAAAGTTTAATATAAAATAAAAAACGCGTAAAGAAAACGACTTAGCGACATCTATGAAATCAGTTTCGAACCATATCAAATTTTTGATAAACAAAGGACACTACACTTACCGATTATGTTTGTAACCTGTAGAAGGGATCATTGTTTTTCTCTTTTTTTCCCGATGATCCTGGTCAGGACATTAGGAGAAAATTATGAAATTATTGAATTGTCATCCAAAATGAATACGTATGTAAATTTTCAAATTATTCAGACGTCGGGAAGTCAGTGAAAATTGATTTGTAAAATTCCATTACACACTTACATATTACCCATTGATTATATTACTCATTGGCATACAGGTCAAGCTAATAAAAGCGTGTTAAAAATACCACATCGTCGCTCACAATTATAAAACCGACTTCAATAATGGAAAAAAAAAAGCGTTTTACAGAAATTCCTTACGAGATTAAACATTTTCTACTGAAGATATTGTTAAAAATATTTTTAAGCTGTATAAAAAATGCAATGAGTTCTATTTCAGCTGTAATGCCGGAATTTGAAAGCACTTTTTTTGAAGAAACAATACAACCCGGTCTTCCGATTTCGCTGCGATGTTCCGCCGACGGAAACCCACCTCCGAGATTCGTCTGGTTCCTGGACGGCTCTCAAGTACAAGTGGCCGATGGATTTATTATTGGAAGTTTCCTCGACTCTAAAGGTGGGGGCGCGCTAATACTTTTTATAATCTCCCGTTATTATACATTTTCAATAATCTTATCTTACGAATTGGTTGGCGCCATCGAATTAAACGTTAAGTAAACGAAAGGTAAAAAGATGTTTTTGTCTTTCCCGAAATACGTAATATGTTTCGACTACCTGCTCGGAAATTAAAATCACGCACAATCGATAACGCCCCGCTCCTATATTTATGCCCCGTATCTCGCATTATTAAAAAAAAAAAGGCATCACGTCGAGGGAAAAAAAGTGAAGAAATAAACTTTTTCAAAAACCAAAAAAAAAAACAAAAAACAAACAACTAACAAAAAAAATATTTTTAAAAAAGAAACACCTCTTATATATTTTGATGTTCATTACAAAAATACGAGAAAGCAAATATGTGATTTTTAGCGGCACATTTCACACTAAACCGGTAAATTAATTAAATAGAAATTTAAACTAAACCCATTAAACAGAGCTGGTCAATTTCCAATTTAAATTTGTACACGTGTTACGATTAAGTTTAATGTAAAGGTAAATTTTAGAAGGGGCTCCTTACAAAGTCCTCTATTATTTTTTATTTTTACTTGTACACAAATTTAATTCGGTCAGCGGTGGAAACCATCCAATTCAGCTTTAGATTATTCCACTCCACATCGTACAATCACTAATCTTTATTTTAAAATACTATAATATTAATATAAATTAATATTGGACTTCCTGTATTCTCATTAAAAATTTTCATTTTTTCCTCTACCAATTCTCCACAGGCTTTATCTCTATACTTAAAAAATACTGCATTCATTCGGAATATGCTGTAGTTCTGCTCATTACATCTAATGCAATTATCCGTTTCCGCTATATTAAATCTTTTAAGGTAGATTTCGAAATGTCCAATTGTACGTTGTGAAAATTCGTTGTATAATACGTGTGTTATATTAAATCTCTCTTTAATTGTTGGAAAAAAACTTTTCGTTATTCCGTCATGACACTTATCCGCACCATTTCAAACTTTTCCAATATATGTATTGTTCGCTGATACACCTTTTTGGAATTGTCTAGCTGTTAATTAACATCCTGTGCATCTTTTATAAGGCCCCAGTTACTTCAATCGCGCATATACATACATGCTACACCGTTAATTTAAAATCATTTTATGTTAACGTTAAATACAAACTATTGTAAGAATGATAAAGTCATGTTACCTGCTATTGATGAAATTCATCTTTTCGTACACGTGTATAGTTGTCACCTAAGAAGGGAAAAGAGAAAATTTGAAACCGAAAATACCTTTAACAATTTGAACAATACTTTCAAAGCCAATAATGATGGCGTTTCTAGAATTCGATGAATTCCGACAAGATCCTTTTTACACTATGCTCTATTAGGGGAAAAATAAAAAGACCAACCTCGTCTGTAACAGAGTGCATGGTTTAGGTATACTACGTTCAATTTGCGCAGATAAAACACAGGTAAATACAACATTCCTATCGATTAACTAGGAAGTAATAAATTACGGTAGATTAGAAGAAGAAGGTTTTACACGTGAGTTTCAGAACTTAAGTGTACATTATGCCGACAGAGAAAAGTACAGCAAACCAAAATTTTCCAGAATCATTAATTATAACGTATCAAAAATTTCCGAATATACCTTTCTGACGAACACCGGTGTTAAATAGAAGAAAAGGCGAATTAAGTGAACGAAGAGAAATAGAGAAAACTAAAAGAAATGGGACTAGCCAGATCACTGAACGAAAAATAAAACCCATCCAACAATATCGGAAGGATCAAATATATTTGATGACAGTAATGAGATAGAAGATAGAAAATTATCGGCAACGTCAAGCCTAACTAGTCTAGAAGAATTGGGATAAGATGAATATTGATGCAATACAGGATGAGGTAATAAATGCAAGGGCCGAAACTTCCAGTAAGGACATGGATAAGGAAACCAAAAAAAGTAACCTCGACGGAGAAAAATACGTGACTTTTTCCATTAACTTTTACGAACCGCTGCGTTTCTATCGAATTTCTTAACCGATATTTTAAGGAAGAAAAACCTAAAACGAAATAATAAATAAAATAGTTTGCATAGAAATTAAAAAAAAGGTTCGTAATAATATCAGCAAGCAGATGGCGTAGTCGCTTCAGTATTTCAATATACGAGTGTCATATATATCCATTAAGAGCAGCAAAATTACACAATCTCCCAATATGTTTAAAAATTAGGCATCCAAAACATGCACGTACTTCACCTTCAATTTTTATAGTCTTATAAGTTGTAATTAAATATATATATGTGAGTAGAGGGAAAACACCGATTCTAACTCAAAGGATGCCGCCAGCGCCCAAAAGCACCCAAGAGTCGTCGCGAAGGTGAAATTTCACCTTAATACCTTGATTAATTCGGAAAATTAACCTAATTAATAGTATCAGAGGTCAAAAACTAACCCAAATAGCCCGATTATTGCAGAAAATTCACCCAATTAAGGGTCCCAAGCACCCTTATGTCCCTAATTAATTGTGCAATCAATTTAATCGTTGAATTATTAATTATGCGATCAATTTAATCGTTGAATTATTAATTATGCAATCAATTTAATCGTTGAATTATTAATTATACAATCAATTTAATCGTTGAATTATTAATTATGTGTGAATATAAGCTCAAAGGATGTTGCCACCGTTGATTAAGGCCTTCCAGAACCGTTTCCGGAGCGTCTCGGACCGCGGAACCGCATTCCATTTGATTGTCGATCCCTTAATTAATACACACACATGCAAATGTACGTGTATATACGTCTGCACACACATGTAAAAATCACCATCATCATCACTGACATGGTAAATTCGTACGCGTACCATCGCAAGTGACCTTGTACCTGTCAATCATTTGGTCGATGCATGCATTTGCTTGTACGTAAATTACCGTTATTCGGTAGCAACTAGTTTTGGAGGATTACGCACACACACACACAATGATGTATATACGGTTACGAGCGTTCGTAACATATGTAAAATTAGTTATTATCATTATTGATTTTCGTTGTTATCAATATTATCAGTGGTCAGTCTGCAGGAATCGCGGTAAAATACAGGTTTTCGCCGTTCCGGTATTTCTAGGAATCGCGAAGATTTTCGTTCGGTCAGTTGCGTAAAACTTTTCTTTGTCCGATACATTATGTATGGGGGGGTAAGTCTCTATCTCACACATCGCAAAAGCGAAAATGCTTCTCTCATAGCGCTACACGTAAATGCTAACGCAACCGTTGAAACCGGATCTTAACGTTCTTATACTTTCTATTTCAGTCTATGCCTTTCATAGAACCACGCCTTACATGTACACACTAACACAAAAACACACTCATACTCAAAAGTCCTTGACTACTTTATCCATATACACATATGTAATCAAGTTCTTTCGATGGAACAACATTTTTTTCTGACGTAACATTACCACCGCCACACCCGATTTAGAGATAGTCAACGAGGTAGATCGTTGAATGGATTTATTCAATCGCTCAATATTAATTTCTCATCAAACGCATATACATTCTCCGAGCAGTGTTCATCACGCGTTTTTAAGTTTTTAATTTTTTCGTCTTTATAAAAATTATTTCATCATAATCATCATGAATACCGATACTGTTACCGCGAAAAATTCGAAACCTGTAAATACGGCAGAATTTATTCAACATTTTTTCACATATGATAATGACGATGTTGCGCAGAGTGGTTTTCCAGATACACATATGCCACCCCCACCACCACCACCAACAATATCACAAAACCCAGAAAATTCACAAGAGGCAGAAAATTCATCACATACTCAATTCTCGCAATATTTACATTCGCCACCGTTAACGCAAATTCCGCTACCACCACCATCTGAAGATGTCAGTCCGTCAAAGGTCGAACTTCCGAGAGAAATAATCAATCGACGTGCTGTAATCTACGTAAAAGATATGAACGATACGGAAAATAAAAATAGTTTTCTGTTTGCCATTCTGGCGAAGTTTACGAAAAACCCGTTCTCGATGTGGCAATATAATTTATTACAAAATGTGTACGATTTCAATTTCATACGATTACCTGTACGCTCACTGGCAGATATTGAAACCTTCGAACGAACGAATGGTGTATCTATTAACTTATATAAATTAATAGAAACCGATGGCGCCGATGCTGAAATGTGCAAATATAAAATTAAAGTCGTTTATGCATTCCGCAAAAACCATAGCATTTTAAATCACCGTAATCATACAAATATGTTGTACTGGGGTTCGAACGGTAATTTCCAGTTTGCCTGGATTAAAAAATTTAATCAACTCATACGAATTCAATCGCCAAATGCCAAATTCTCGTGCTGGGGATGTCTGGATTCGATGAAGGACGAATTTGAACATAACAACAGTCACCGTTGCGATGCGATCAGTTGGCGTAACATGCATTGTATGTAAACTATTAAAAAAAGTAAAGACGTACATTTTTTTCTTTTTCACATATTTTTTATTTTTCAAAAACTTTTACAATGTTTTCTTTCGAAATATATAGCACATGTAAACTTTATTAGAATATAATATATAATAATAATAAATAGTTTCATATATTTACATTTCTTATTTCATAAACTTAAAATTATTTTAAAATTTTAGATTTTACTATAGTTGATAATATATTTCCAACTCCAGTCTGTATTAAAGCCTCTTGATCCTTACGTTGAATAGTTGAGTCAATATCATGTATCTAAGTATATTTATTATTTTTTATCACTTACGATTACTTTTCCATCCGTAAGTATTTATGTATGTTTTCCCCGGTTCTAAAAAATAAATCTATCGATGTCTCGCCCCTCAATGAATGCGCACGCATCATTCTCGTGCACGTGTCATTCGTTCGTGTTAGTACTTTTTTCAAAATTAGTCCAAGTATATTTTATTATTTTTCTCATTACGATTATTTTCAGTCCGTAAGTATTTCTGTATGTTTTCCGAGGTTTTAAAAATTAATCCGAACAGACATCCAGACTGTTGTGAAAGCACACTAATCTTCTACATTATACGTTACTCTATTACGAGTTCTTCAAAAATTGATTCGAATATTTTTTTCATTTTTTTTTTTCAATCCTAAAAATTCATTCTTTCTACCCCCACCCCTCCCAGCTAAAATTACCGAAATCTTTATTTATTTTATCGATTCTAAAAATTAATCAATGGTTCACTCGAAAGCGTACCGTACATTCCCACACACATATCTTCTATCACGCACATGCAGTTCTATATGTTTATTTTTTATTAACGATCTTTATTTTTTTGTACCTGTATTACTTTTTCCTACACAGTCATGTCATCATATACAATTAACATTGTCAAAATAATTTTAACCTTTCGAGAAAGAAAAATCTCCGACCAATAAAAAAATGTTTATCAACATCACAATTATTTTTAATATTAATCGTTCGCTACAAACATAATTTTTTCGATCGTTTCAAGACATTATTGTTTCAAACGTCAATCCCTCTTTTCCAAGAATCGATAAACTCTGCAGGTATACATCTCGTCGTCGCAACAACCATTACCTGCATGACTCGCATACCTTCAAGACCACTTGTACATTGCTCGCACGCTATTTACCATTATTCGGTACAAGAATATTTTTCACACTCCCTCACATACATATGCACATACACTCAAAGTCCTCGATTACTTTGTTCGTATACAAATATATTCAGCTTTCTCCGACAGAACAACATTTTCTGATGTAACATTCCCACTGCCGCACATAATTCAAAGGTAGTTAATGAGATAGACTATCGAACGGAATCATTCAAGCAGTCAGTATTAGTTTTATGTTAAACATGTCTATTTTGTCGAATCTGTGTTCACGCATTATTAAAAAATTTACGTCAACGTTAAAGAAAATAATTTCCTACGTTTTTTCTCTTTTTTTCTCTGTCATTTTTTTCTGTCTTTTATCTTTTCTTTTTCTCTTTCTTTTTCTCTGTCTTTTTTTTAGTGAAAAGTTTGAAATACATATTATTCAATCATGAACGCTAATATAGTTAACGTAAGCAACAACTCAAAATCAATTAAGCACGCTGAATTTATTCAGAATTTATTTGCAAGTGATAGCGACTCGTATACGTCTTCGTCACTTCAATTACAGCAATCAGATGATGGTTATTCTTCAACAGAATCAACATCTTTTGCACATAAAATCGTTGGTCCAGTATTATTGTCAGATCAGATGGATATAGCGGAATATTTTGTAGATTTCAGCTTCCATAAGGATTCTGATTATGGTTTTCTAGTAACCGAACTAGCGATGATTGAGATGTCTGGCGGGAGGTATTTACATACGCTATACAAGCCAAGCAGAGCATGGTCTGCATCAAAAATGCCTCATTTACAATGCTCTTCCGTGAGTCATTACTTGAAAAACCCCTCATTATTTCCCTGTCGGGAAGAAATATTCATGGCACGCGATATATTCACAATATTGTCCGAAAAACCGAAGGCTCGCGTATATATTTTAACCACTTATGCAAAACTTATATTATGGGAACTTAACGAAAAGTCTGAATTGTTGCGTGACTTGGACTACGAACTCGTTAATATGGAGAAAGTCTTTCGAGTACCTAGTATCGATGATTTATATCAAGAATACTCTGGTATAAGCAATTTGCTAACTTGTAAACACCATTATGAGAATGATATTTTTCATTGTGCGGTGAAAAATGTTATGGTGATGAGGACATGGCACGATCACGTTATCCGTCCGCTGAAGCTTATGAACAATCTCAATATAAATGATTTAAGCCAGTTATTCATTACAGCCACCAAAGAAATGATAATTACATTATTTCCAAGTTGCATCGGGGACATTTATATATTTTTACCGGACAGATTAAAACAGGATGATACGATAAAATCATTTCTACCATGCTACGATCACGAACATGATAAAGAATATTATATCGACGGTGATACATTACGCAGGAGTACTCGAAATTGTGTCAAAGTAAAAGATTGCGACGACTGTCAACATTCAATTCATACGGATTAAAAATTCAATAAAAGGCGCGGAATTTGAAAGATGGAGTTGTCTAGATCCTACGAAAGTTGAATATGAACATAACAATTACCTTTCAATGTACCAAAGTCAGCTTTCGCGCAGTATGTATAATATGTGAAATAAAACCATATTTTTTTCTTTTACTCGCATTTTTATTTTTATTATTTCAAAATCTTTTACATTGTTTCACATAAATTATAATGTATGTATGTATATATGTATGGAATTTTAATATGTAATAATATACATTTCCTACATTTTATTTTATTTCATGGTCATATAATTACTTTAAAATTATTTAGATACACCGCAGATATTATAGTACCGAACACATCATTTATTATTTCATTCTATTTCAATTAATATGTTGTATGGATGAAATCACATCAATTTATGTAACTGTTTATTTAAATTTAAATAATCTTTTTCTTTTTTTTTTTTTTTTTTTATCTCTCAGCATATGCATGCGTGTATATGCTTACATATACAAGTATGAAAAAAATTATTTTTTTATTTTTTCATCGATATGAATGGTAAATCTACGACTTTATTTGAAAAACGGTCAAAACCTAATACATAGATTTCAAACTTTGATGGAAATTTCCGTAAAACGTTCAATTTACACTTATTATCTTTAAAAAAAAAATTTTCATTATTATTATTCATATCATTTAAATAGACTGATACGACAGAGAGAGAAAATAAAAAGCTAAATTTTTACATGTGAGGGAGGGAGCTGATGAAAACGTACGGGTCTTATTATTTGGAATACAGATTACGAAGGAAATTTTTATTCAATGTTTCGTTCTAAGATTTTTCATTTTTTACATTTAAAATTTTTCAATACGAAAATATTTCGAAATCTACAGGAACGTCTATGAATAGTCTTCGTCATTATAGAACACCTACAGATCATGTATCGACACTGCATGCGCGTAAGGGTGAGTAAATATGTGTGAACATGTGTGTGTATGTATGCTTGAAATGTGCGAAATGGCTAATAAGAAACAACCGTTGAATCGCAACGACAGGTAGAGATCTGCTTATAGAATAAGAGAATGAGAGTGAGATAAATTATGTACCTTTATTATTGCAGAACTGCACTGCAGTGGCAGACATGAAATATCCGTTAGCATCCTTTTCGAGGCAGTTTTATAAAAAAGGCCGAAAATTAGCTTTAAAACTGGATGAATGAGATAGTTGATAATAAACATACCATTAAGACCGGTATACATGTATGTGGGCATGTGTGTGAGCGCACGGTTAAATGAATGACAAAAGATTATTAACTGCATAGGCATTGTTAAATACAACTATACTGATTTATCCGTAAAACTAACAAATTTTACCGTTGTTTTCTTTCCTTTTTTTTCTTTCGCGTTTTACAAAAAATTCATGTTAGTTCTAAAAATATTGCTAAATTCAAATTAAATCGATCATGTTATTTTATTTTTTATTTTTGTTTCTTTAAACAATGTGTTACGATTGTATTTATCTTACTCAATCTTTTACCTAATATTCTAACGGTTTTAGACAACAGCAGAAATATGCAAGTTACCTTGGATGTATTATATTTTATTCGTGTATATGTGTATACACGCTTTCTATACAAGCACATGCAAACATCGGATGCCGGAAATGTATGATAATATAATTTTTAAATCAATGATTAACGTATTATTATTATTTTTTTTTTTTTCACCCTGTGATATACAAAATAACATCATACTTGCTTTTACAACAATATTTAAATTCTACAAAAATAAATTATCCCCAGGGTGGGGAGTAAAAATATCATGAAGAATCACTGTTTTTTGCTTTTTTTCTTTCTTTGCTTCACAATCTTTTTTCTTTATATTATTCTTTATTTCAGAGATTTTTTTAAATAGTTTTCTTTACACTCCAATATGGAATCTGTTAATTTATTGTACATGTCATATAATATGATAAATGCTAAAATTCGGAAAGTTTTTTTAAAGAAGTAATTGACAGAAAAGTATACTTTTGAAAACAAGAGAGTGAAGAGGCTATACATAAAAAGCAATATGATGCATTAAACATAATGAAAAAAACAAAAAAAAAAACAGAAGAAACGTAAACACAAAGACTATTATGTTTTTTCATTAATCTATTCAATTACAACTTTTTTTTTCATTCATCTATATTCTAAGTTCCATCATAAGTTTTAATTTTTTATATGATACCTACTAATTTCTATGTTTACTTAATTTATTTACTTTTCCACGAATGTTTTTAGAATTAAATTTTGAAAAAATTAAACATATTTTCGCACCTGCGTCAACTATCACATTAAATACATGTAGAAATTTTCATTTCAAACGCCGCCGGAAAATAACATGGGTTTTTTTTGATATTTTTTAAAAATTTATTCATACTCTCTCTAATTATAGCTATTTTTACTCATTTTTATATTCTACATACAATGCTTGAGGTATTAGATGATGCAAATTCTAAATACACCATATTGCTATCACTCTGTTTATTATTTTTTTATTTGTTACTCGTTTTTTTTTATTATTTTCTTATGTATATGTATTAGAATTAGTGATGTGCGATTTCGAAATGTTTTTACAATCGAAACAACCGATAATCGTCAAAAAAAAAAAAAACAATTGAATGATTTTTGTGAATACGAATGAATTATTCGAATAAAAACCGGAACCATCCGAACACAAACGAATGAAGTATTCGTTAAACATCGCCTAGATTCTTTCGAGAGAAATAACATTTCGAATGATTGTTGCAAATAGGAATGAATTATTCGAATAAAAACCGAAACTATCCGAACACAAACGAATGAAGTATTCGTTAAACATTGACTAGATTCTTCCGAGAGAAATAGCATTTCAAATGATTGTTGTGAATACGAATGAATTATTCGAATGAAATAACATTTCGAATGCAACCACGGAACAATCGAATGCATTCAAAGTCATCGAACAATCAAATAATTCGAATGAATCATTTCGAAGTTGCCCATCACTAATTAGAACCCATATGATTTTACAATAAAAAAAGTGTTTATACTCATTATTGAAGTTGAATATAGATAATATTTACATTTAAAGGAAAAAGAAAAAGTTATTTTTATTATTCCATTCGCACGCGAAAAAAATTATGAAATGTAAAATATATATATAATTCATGTAATATTTTTACAAACGATTAACAAGAATAAAAGAAAATTAATTTAAAAAATAAATAAATATCACAAAAAATTTAAAGATGGAAAAATTACAAGATTATGATTCGTACAATGCTCACAAATTGGCTCCTTTGATCGGGTTATGTTGGAATTCGAACAAACTTGCATGGTTGCATTGCGGACAATCTTTGATTAAGGTGGGATGTACTGCACTGAGTGGAAAAGAATCTGGAATATCATAGCTATGATGTTTAAAACACGGTAAGAAGCGTTTGATACGTCGATCATTCTTCAGTGCTACAGGTAATTTATTGTAAAAATCGCAAATTTTTTGAGGGCATACATTAATTAATATCTCTGCAGTAATATTTTGCATCAAGTCGCACGTAGAATATTTTACTAATGATAATAAAGGTCTAACATTTACATCGTACCATTTCATCATCACATATACATTCTGCAATGAACACCTATGTATGTTTTTATCCGTGTGTGCATCACATTTTACAACTCTTGATATTCCTTTATACATATTATTTAATTTCCTTAAATTGGGTATACCGAATTCTTTTTCTAAATTAATAATCTTGAATCTTGAAAGTGATGTTTCAAATAGTTTTATCCATATAGTGGTAATTTTTTCATTTCCTTTAATGTAAATATTCAATGGTTCCAAATCTTCCAACACATTTTCTATATCACCAGCAATAGATTCGTAATTGTAATCTCCTGCATTCCACGGAATTGAATGACAGTTTTGAATTATCCTCATGTTTTCTTGTTTTTTATTATTGGATAATACATCCCATTCGAATGGAGGCTTGTAAATTCTATGAAATTGAATTTCACCATCGATACTTATTATTGAAAGTTCCTTAATGATGTATGTATCATTATCATATTTAAAACATTGAATATCAATAATTACCTCACGTGCTACTATCATTGTTACAGTTGTTATTAAAGAGAAAAGAAAAAAAACTAAAACTTTTAATAGTAACTAAAATTTAAACGTGTGAAGAACACTAATTCGTGAAACTAATAACAAGCGAGCGAATACAGTTATTCAGAGAGTTGACATAATGTCTACCTTTGAATTAGATGCATTCGATGAAATGTTGCATCAGAAAAATGCCCTTCAAACGGAGAAAGTTGATTGCATACATTGATGAATGAAGTTGTTAAGAACTTGTACATACATATACATTTTGTTTGTGGTAGTGTATGCATGTACACATGAGATCTTACATATAAGTAAGGGTCAAGATCCGGTTTTAACAGCTGTATCAGACGATCTTAACGTGCAGCTATGTACATGCAGGGATAGACTTTAATATAATCATTATCGATGGTAAACGAGAACATTAATTCATTTTTAAATTTTAATATATCATCTTCCATCACTAATAAGATAACATAAAAAACTACTAACTTAACTGAATATATCCTTCTTCAACCAACTTTTCCTCAATCATTCGAATTTCATCATCTACACCAACATTTCACACTTTTTTAGATGTATGCGATAACAATAATCACTCAACCAATTCATTAGGATCGTCTGAATAATCGATCGGAATGATACATTTCACCATATATATCAATCACTGTGAATTTCATATTATTTTAAATACTTAAAATATACTTCATGTTATATATAAGTTATTAAAATTCAATATAAATAGATAGAGCAGATTTTCTCTAAACGTAACATTGGCCTGACAAATTTCTGGACTGAAAGTAAAACTAACCCAATACTCCTGCTACAGTTGTTATGCCAACAAAGGAGAATAAAATATCGAGATTTCAACAACATAAACAGCAAGAATTTGTATCATTTGTTATATTTGATTATTTCGAGTGTATCCTACAGCCTCTAAATAATGAATCACTATCGCATGATTGTCTAATAGTAAACAGAGAAGTGACGCTGAGTCTGAAATTAAAGATGAAAATATTAAAAAACAAACTCAAAGCTAAGTCGTTTAACATAAGTGAAGTAGATTCATTTCATACAGATTTTGATGAACTTGTTCCGAATGATCAAGTATATGGAATACACTATGATACAAACATTGATGAGTATCTGATAGGATCGACATTGATTTCTTGGGACTGCAAATATGGTGAAATTTATTTAGGAAAAGGAAGTAAGCAAATAAAATTTCCTTACACACCCGGACTCTTTCATTTACTAATGGTATCGCATATAGATGAGAATAAATATACAAAATAATGATTTAGATCTATATAAATAAATACTTGAGTGTACTAGAGCTCATTTACATGCTACTGGTGTATTAAAGGGTACTACATTTCCTAAATACAGAAAAATAATACATCCAATGTTTCAGTCTAATGGATCAAGTGTAAAAATTTACTATGATGGAGCAAAGCCTAAGCATTGTGCTGATGGCAGAGTATGTCATGAAGATACACCGATCGATTATTCAGACGATCCTAATGAATTGGTTGAGTGATTATTGTTATCGCATACATCTAAAAAAGTGTGAAATGTTGGTGTAGATGATGAAATTCGAATGATTGAGGAAAAGTTGGTTGAAGAAGGATATATTCAGTTAAGTTAGTAGTTTTTTATGTTATCTTATTAGTGATGGAAGATGATATATTAAAATTTAAAAATGAATTAATGTTCTCGTTTACCATCGATAATGATTATATTAAAGTCTATCCCTGCATGTACATAGCTGCACGTTAAGATCGTCTGATACAGCTGTTAAAACCGGATCTTGACCCTTACTTATATGTAAGATCTCATGTGTACATGCATACACTACCACAAACAAAATGTATATGTATGTACAAGTTCTTAACAACTTCATTCATCAATGTATGCAATCAACTTTCTCCGTTTGAAGGGCATTTTTCTGATGCAACATTTCATCGAATGCATCTAATTCAAAGGTAGACATTATGTCAACTCTCTGAATAACTGTATTCGCTCGCTTGTTATTAGTTTCACGAATTAGTGTTCTTCACACGTTTAAATTTTAGTTACTATTAAAAGTTTTAGTTTTTTTTCTTTTCTCTTTAATAACAACTGTAACAATGATAGTAGCACGTGAGGTAATTATTGATATTCAATGTTTTAAATATGATAATGATACATACATCATTAAGGAACTTTCAATAATAAGTATCGATGGTGAAATTCAATTTCATAGAATTTACAAGCCTCCATTCGAATGGGATGTATTATCCAATAATAAAAAACAAGAAAACATGAGGATAATTCAAAACTGTCATTCAATTCCGTGGAATGCAGGAGATTACAATTACGAATCTATTGCTGGTGATATAGAAAATGTGTTGGAAGATTTGGAACCATTGAATATTTACATTAAAGGAAATGAAAAAATTACCACTATATGGATAAAACTATTTGAAACATCACTTTCAAGATTCAAGATTATTAATTTAGAAAAAGAATTCGGTATACCCAATTTAAGGAAATTAAATAATATGTATAAAGGAATATCAAGAGTTGTAAAATGTGATGCACACACGGATAAAAACATACATAGGTGTTCATTGCAGAATGTATATGTGATGATGAAATGGTACGATGTAAATGTTAGACCTATATTATCATTAGTAAAATATTCTACGTGCGACTTGATGCAAAATATTACTGCAGAGATATTAATTAATGTATGCCCTCAAAAAATTTGCGATTTTTACAATAAATTACCTGTAGCACTGAAGAATGATCGACGTATCAAACGCTTCTTACCGTGTTTTAAACATCATAGCTATGATATTCCAGATTCTTTTCCACTCAGTGCAGTACATCCCACCTTAATCAAAGATTGTCCGCAATGCAACCATGCAAGTTTGTTCGAATTCCAACATAACCCGATCAAAGGAGCCAATTTGTGAGCATTGTACGAATCATAATCTTGTAATTTTTCCATCTTTAAATTTTTTGTGATATTTATTTATTTTTTAAATTAATTTTCTTTTATTCTTGTTAATCGTTTGTAAAAATATTACATGAATTATATATATATTTTACATTTCATAATTTTTTTCGCGTGCGAATGGAATAATAAAAATAACTTTTTCTTTTTCCTTTAAATGTAAATATTATCTATATTCAACTTCAATAATGAGTATAAACACTTTTTTTATTGTAAAATCATATGGGTTCTAATTAGTGATGGGCAACTTCGAAATGATTCATTCGAATTATTTGATTGTTCGATGACTTTGAATGCATTCGATTGTTCCGTGGTTGCATTCGAAATGTTATTTCATTCGAATAATTCATTCGTATTCACAACAATCATTTGAAATGCTATTTCTCTCGGAAGAATCTAGTCAATGTTTAACGAATACTTCATTCGTTTGTGTTCGGATAGTTTCGGTTTTTATTCGAATAATTCATTCCTATTTGCAACAATCATTCGAAATGTTATTTCTCTCGAAAGAATCTAGGCGATGTTTAACGAATACTTCATTCGTTTGTGTTCGGATGGTTCCGGTTTTTATTCGAATAATTCATTCGTATTCACAAAAATCATTCAATTGTTTTTTTTTTTTTTGACGATTATCGGTTGTTTCGATTGTAAAAACATTTCGAAATCGCACATCACTAATTCTAATACATATACATAAGAAAATAATAAAAAAAAACGAGTAACAAATAAAAAAATAATAAACAGAGTGATAGCAATATGGTGTATTTAGAATTTGCATCATCTAATACCTCAAGCATTGTATGTAGAATATAAAAATGAGTAAAAATAGCTATAATTAGAGAGAGTATGAATAAATTTTTAAAAAATATCAAAAAAAACCCATGTTATTTTCCGGCGGCGTTTGAAATGAAAATTTCTACATGTATTTAATGTGATAGTTGACGCAGGTGCGAAAATATGTTTAATTTTTTCAAAATTTAATTCTAAAAACATTCGTGGAAAAGTAAATAAATTAAGTAAACATAGAAATTAGTAGGTATCATATAAAAAATTAAAACTTATGATGGAACTTAGAATATAGATGAATGAAAAAAAAAGTTGTAATTGAATAGATTAATGAAAAAACATAATAGTCTTTGTGTTTACGTTTCTTCTGTTTTTTTTTTTGTTTTTTTCATTATGTTTAATGCATCATATTGCTTTTTATGTATAGCCTCTTCACTCTCTTGTTTTCAAAAGTATACTTTTCTGTCAATTACTTCTTTAAAAAAACTTTCCGAATTTTAGCATTTATCATATTATATGACATGTACAATAAATTAACAGATTCCATATTGGAGTGTAAAGAAAACTATTTAAAAAAATCTCTGAAATAAAGAATAATATAAAGAAAAAAGATTGTGAAGCAAAGAAAGAAAAAAAGCAAAAAACAGTGATTCTTCATGATATTTTTACTCCCCACCCTGGGGATAATTTATTTTTGTAGAATTTAAATATTGTTGTAGGGAGAAAAGAAGTTAACGTGTTCCGAGTTAGACGTAGTTGTACGCGTACGCGAAACAGAGTTTTAACCTTATCTTATCTTCTATAGTTTATCTCTAACATATTAATCGTTTTGTATTCGTGTTCCGATAAGTGTCAAGTAAATCGTAATCGCAACGTAAGACTTTGCCGGTCGCAGCCGACCTCAGCTGGTTTTTCGTAAATCAGACAATCAAAACGACATCCGGTACTGAGTACAGACCGAGCATGTCGTACGCAACTGCAACGAAAAAAGAAACCTTCCCGTCCGCCAACCAAGCTATAATTTTCCCACACGTCGATGGAGCTCCGCTGCCGTATTACGCTCGAAAAATGGTAAACATCATAGGTAATAATATACTACATTGCGCCAAAATATCGAATAACCGCGTTCGAATGTATATCAGAAGCAGAGAAATCGCTGAAAATTTTTTCAAGTCAGGTGGAGAAATCGAGATTAATAGAAAACTAGTCAAAGCCAGATGGTACCGACAAGAAAAAAATGATAAAAAAGTAATCGTATCTAATGTACCCCCCCACGTCCCCCATGCAGAAATAATTAAACTAATCGTCTCCCACGGAGTAGTACCTACTTCAGACATGAAATTCTTGCGACTTACGCAGGAAGAGGGTTTGACTAATATCCTTTCAGAAAGAAGATTTGTATATATCTCAGCAGAAACTTCGGAAAAATTGCCGAACTCAGAGTTTGTCAAATATGAAGACGACGAATATCGAGTATTTTACAATGATGCTCAAATCAAATGCTTCATCTGCCATCAATTCGGTCACACAACGCAGTCATGTGAGTTTAACAGATCCGAAGAATATAATGAAACTCTGGATAAATCCCAAAAATTAACGTCCAAAGAATCAGAAAAAAATTCCTATAAATCGAACGATGACGAAAAGGATGTGAACAACACAATTAAAATTGTCGAATCAACTGGAAATGCTAACACGGAGGCACCTTCCAACACCATCTGCCAAAGTGAAGACGTACCTCGTGGTAACGAAAATTATACCCGCGATGAAACGGACGTTGTTCAACAGACCATTAAACGACCACTATCAATCAGCACCCAATCTCACAGCGACCAAACAGTTGACGACCTCCCAACGCCCGCTAACGAAACAGAAACACCACATACAAAAAAACAAAAACAAAAGAAGGCCAAAATCGAAAATCCGGCAACAACTTCAACCGAAGAAACATTCTCAACAAAACAACTTTTGGAATCCATCGAAGAAAACTTTGAAAAAAATAAGCAAGATTATCCGATATCACTTTCCAACTTCAAATTACTCATGGATCTCGTAAAAGGGCAGCAAGATCCTACCCAATGCGTAGCTCAACTCACCACCGATTTCAACGGTATAATAAAAATCCTGGCCGACAATTATCTGCATCTGGAACACCGATCAATGAAAAATCGTTTTACAAGACTGAAAAAAAAATTAGAAGAATCGATTTTAGAAAATGCTGAAAGTCCAGACAATCCAGACAATCCAGATAACATACAGAAGGAGCCCGACATGAACGATTGAATTCGAATGGTAATACGCAATCTACTTTGCTATTTGTAAAAATTTATCTAAATCGTATCAACAATAATTAATCCAATCCGTTATTCTTAATACCTAATCAAATACGTTATTCAATGGAATTGTAACGGCGTGAGAAGCCATAAAAATGAACTCCAACTCTTAATTCAAAAAACCTCTCCCCAAATCATCACTCTACAAGAAACCCATTTACGGTCACAAATTTCGTTTCAAATTCCCAAGTATAAAATTTTTCGTAACGACTACCCTGGAGGCATCATTGCTTGTGGTGGAGTCGCAATTCTAGTGAATAAAGATATAAAAGCAGTCCCAATCCATTTAATCAGTAATTTACAAGCCATAGCCGTTCAAGTATATACTCTTAACCATTTCAAAAGCCCTATCACTATCTGCAATATTTATATACCCCCTGATCAAAATCTCCAGAGCGATGAATTAAATGATATTCGAAATCAGCTACCAACTCCCTACATTATCACCGGTGACTTCAACGCTCACAGCCCAACTTGGAACTCAAATAACACAAATAATCGAGGTAATTCCGTAGATAAATATTTAAACCAAACAGATTCCGTTCTTTTAAACACCGGCGATAACACACATTTTAACGCTTCTAATGGAAGTTTCTCCGCAATTGACCTAACCTTTTGCTCACCTAATATAGCCCATTTTCTAAATTGGAAACCTCTCGATGACCTGTACTTTAGTGATCATTTTCCGATCGAAATTTCGTTAAACAATAACCAAACCCCACACAACGAATTGAAAAAATATCCGAAATGGATTATTAATAAAGCCGACTGGATTAAATTCCAACAAAATTTTTCCTTTACCTTCGACTACCACCTTTCTATCGACGATAATGTCAAAAATTTCACAACCTCTGTCGTACATGGAGCCTCGGTTAGCATACCAAAATCTTCTTCCAAATTTCCTCCCAAGGTAGTCCCTTGGTGGTGCCCAGAAATCAAAACTGCGATCAAAAACCGAAAACGTGCATTACGCAAATACAAAAAAAATCCTACATTGGAAAATTTAATTTTTTTTAAAAAAAATAGAGCCCAAACTCGCTTAATCATTCGCCAAAAAAAAAACGAAAGTTGGGTAAAATTTATAAAATCGATTACTCAAAATTCATCTATTAAAGAAACTTGGAGAAAAATAAAAATCCTAAAGGGCTCATACATCCCCCACACCATAAATTTTTTAACAGTCGACAACAAAATTTTAACAGATCAAACTGAAATTACAAATAGTCTAGCCCAACATTTTTCCGATGTATCAGCATCCTCTAACTACAGCATGTTTTTTCAAAACCATAAGATTCAGAAAGAAAAAATTGAAATAAATTTTAATTCAGATAACTCGGAACCTCACAATGCACTGTTTTCTATTGATGAGCTTGAAATAGCTCTAAACCATAATATCCGAGACTCTTCACCAGGACCAGATGATATTCACCCTCAAATGATCAAAAAATTACCTCAATCAGGTTTAGAAGCCCTTCTTCAGATTTTCAATTCCATTTGGGTCTACGACACTTTCCCCACCAAATGGAGACACGCTATTGTCATTCCCATCTTAAAACCAAATAAGGACGCCAACCTACCAACTGGTTATCGACCTATTTCTTTAACATGCGTCCCATGCAAAATAATGGAGAAAATGGTCAGTACACGACTAATTTGGTATCTCGAATCGAATAATTACTTAAGCAGTCTCCAAAGCGGTTTTCGAAAAAATCGTTCTACGTTAGATCAATTATTAGACCTCCAACAAGAAATAACATCTGCCTTCAAAAACAAGGAAAATCTATACTCCATATTCTTTGACCTCGAAAAAGCTTATGATAAAGCATGGAGATCCAAAATCCTACGTAGACTTCATTCACTCGGTATAAAAGGTCATCTAGCATATTTCGTACAGAATTTCCTAAAAGACCGAACTTTCCAAGTGAGACTAAATAACGAATCCTCCAAAATTTTTGGAATAGAGAATGGAGTACCCCAAGGTTCCGTTCTCAGCACAATCCTTTTCATAATTCTGATTGACGATATAACCGAAATAATCTCCTACCCGATATCCCTACGACTGTTCGCAGATGATATAAACATAGCCTTACGTTGCAATAGCCCACAAATAGCATATCAACTTCTTCAACCAGCGTTAAACAAACTTCAAATCTGGGCCGAAGAAAACGGCCTTTCCTTTTCTAGCAGTAAAACACACATAGTTAATTTCAGCCACAAAAGAAAATCCCTAACAGAACCAACTCTCACTTTCTATAATAAACCTCTTCAGTATAAAACCTCAACAAAGTTTCTAGGCCTAACTTTTGATCAAAAACTTACGTGGATTCCACATATTAAAGAAACGAAAGCCGAAATTCTCCGATCCTTGAATTTATTAAAAATAATTAGAAACCCTCGACACAACCCATCTCGATCCCTCCTGCTACTATTCTATCGTGCCCTAATTCGATCAAAAATCGAATACGGAGCACCCATATACTGTTCTGCAAAACAATCAGCTCTCTCCAGCCTAGACATTGTTAATAACGCAGCGATTCGACTATGCATAGGAGCTCTTCCATCTTCGCCTAATCTTAGCATTTACTGCGAAGCTGCTGAACTCCCTCCATCTTATCGTAGAAAATTACTAACAAACAAGTATCTAGCCAAAACAATGTCAAACACATCCCATCCAATATCTAAAAGAGTCATAGATTTTTTCTCAATTCCATCAATCTCAGTCCACGAACCAATCACTTCATTCATTGAAATAATCAAAAGTAATCATATTTTCCCACTACTTCAAAAACAAATAAATCAACAATATCAGCCATGGCTTATATCCATTCCTCCAATAAATATCTCGCTTACAGCCTACCCAAAACCAGACTACGCACCTTTCATAATTAAAAATCACTTCATTGATCAATTATCGAGATACAGTGGCCATATACACTGCTTCACAGACGGCTCAAAAAGAAAAACACACCACGTAGGATACGCCTTTTCCATAGAGCAATCATCATTTCACTTCTCTCTTCCCTCGTTCTCTTCAAATAACACAGCGGAATTAATGGCCATTTACCATTGTATATTTCATATCAGCGAAACTTATCAGTCTGGCAAATTTTTAATCATGACCGATTCCTTAAGTTCCTTAGTTTCTTTCCAAAACACTTCTAAAAACAATCCTCTTATTCAGAAAATACTCAACTTATACAACATCTTATTCCAATCACAAATAAAAATCAGCTTCATGTATATCCCGAGTCACATCGGCATCTCCGGTAACGAAAATGTTGATAATCTTGCAAAATCCGCACACCGTTCTTCCCCTCTCCTTCCCTTTATATCACAAGACCTCCAGTCATATATATGTGTACAAACTCAAAACAAATGGCAATTAGAATGGTCCCAACAACATACCAACAAACTTCATACTTTCAAAAAATCAGTCGTCCCTTGGAAACATTTATCAAGCCTCAATAGGACCGACGAAATTATTATTACTAGAATCCGTATTGGTCACACCAAAATTACCCACGGTCACCTATATCAAGGAATTCGACAAAACCCCACTTGTACCTACTGCTCCTCAGATATCATGACAATAAAACACCTTCTTTTCTCCTGCCCTTCCTTCTCTGTCCAACGATTACAACACAAAATAACCCCTCAATCAATATCTGATGACCCAGAACAATTAAATTCATTGATCAATTTTCTCAAAAAAACCCACCTATACTCCCTAATCTAAAACTTATCCGATGGGCGCAATAATCCTGGCAATTAAAAGCGTCCCAACAAAAAAAAAAAAAAAAAAAAAAAAAAAAAAAAAAAAAAAAATATTGTTGTAAAAGCAAGTATGATGTTATTTTGTATATCACAGGGTGAAAAAAAAAAAAAATAATAATAATACGTTAATCATTGATTTAAAAATTATATTATCATACATTTCCGGCATCCGATGTTTGCATGTGCTTGTATAGAAAGCGTGTATACACATATACACGAATAAAATATAATACATCCAAGGTAACTTGCATATTTCTGCTGTTGTCTAAAACCGTTAGAATATTAGGTAAAAGATTGAGTAAGATAAATACAATCGTAACACATTGTTTAAAGAAACAAAAATAAAAAATAAAATAACATGATCGATTTAATTTGAATTTAGCAATATTTTTAGAACTAACATGAATTTTTTGTAAAACGCGAAAGAAAAAAAAGGAAAGAAAACAACGGTAAAATTTGTTAGTTTTACGGATAAATCAGTATAGTTGTATTTAACAATGCCTATGCAGTTAATAATCTTTTGTCATTCATTTAACCGTGCGCTCACACACATGCCCACATACATGTATACCGGTCTTAATGGTATGTTTATTATCAACTATCTCATTCATCCAGTTTTAAAGCTAATTTTCGGCCTTTTTTATAAAACTGCCTCGAAAAGGATGCTAACGGATATTTCATGTCTGCCACTGCAGTGCAGTTCTGCAATAATAAAGGTACATAATTTATCTCACTCTCATTCTCTTATTCTATAAGCAGATCTCTACCTGTCGTTGCGATTCAACGGTTGTTTCTTATTAGCCATTTCGCACATTTCAAGCATACATACACACACATGTTCACACATATTTACTCACCCTTACGCGCATGCAGTGTCGATACATGATCTGTAGGTGTTCTATAATGACGAAGACTATTCATAGACGTTCCTGTAGATTTCGAAATATTTTCGTATTGAAAAATTTTAAATGTAAAAAATGAAAAATCTTAGAACGAAACATTGAATAAAAATTTCCTTCGTAATCTGTATTCCAAATAATAAGACCCGTACGTTTTCATCAGCTCCCTCCCTCACATGTAAAAATTTAGCTTTTTATTTTCTCTCTCTGTCGTATCAGTCTATTTAAATGATATGAATAATAATAATGAAAATTTTTTTTTTAAAGATAATAAGTGTAAATTGAACGTTTTACGGAAATTTCCATCAAAGTTTGAAATCTATGTATTAGGTTTTGACCGTTTTTCAAATAAAGTCGTAGATTTACCATTCATATCGATGAAAAAATAAAAAAATAATTTTTTTCATACTTGTATATGTAAGCATATACACGCATGCATATGCTGAGAGATAAAAAAAAAAAAAAAAAAAGAAAAAGATTATTTAAATTTAAATAAACAGTTACATAAATTGATGTGATTTCATCCATACAACATATTAATTGAAATAGAATGAAATAATAAATGATGTGTTCGGTACTATAATATCTGCGGTGTATCTAAATAATTTTAAAGTAATTATATGACCATGAAATAAAATAAAATGTAGGAAATGTATATTATTACATATTAAAATTCCATACATATATACATACATACATTATAATTTATGTGAAACAATGTAAAAGATTTTGAAATAATAAAAATAAAAATGCGAGTAAAAGAAAAAAATATGGTTTTATTTCACATATTATACATACTGCGCGAAAGCTGACTTTGGTACATTGAAAGGTAATTGTTATGTTCATATTCAACTTTCGTAGGATCTAGACAACTCCATCTTTCAAATTCCGCGCCTTTTATTGAATTTTTAATCCGTATGAATTGAATGTTGACAGTCGTCGCAATCTTTTACTTTGACACAATTTCGAGTACTCCTGCGTAATGTATCACCGTCGATATAATATTCTTTATCATGTTCGTGATCGTAGCATGGTAGAAATGATTTTATCGTATCATCCTGTTTTAATCTGTCCGGTAAAAATATATAAATGTCCCCGATGCAACTTGGAAATAATGTAATTATCATTTCTTTGGTGGCTGTAATGAATAACTGGCTTAAATCATTTATATTGAGATTGTTCATAAGCTTCAGCGGACGGATAACGTGATCGTGTCATGTCCTCATCACCATAACATTTTTCACCGCACAATGAAAAATATCATTCTCATAATGGTGTTTACAAGTTAGCAAATTGCTTATACCAGAGTATTCTTGATATAAATCATCGATACTAGGTACTCGAAAGACTTTCTCCATATTAACGAGTTCGTAGTCCAAGTCACGCAACAATTCAGACTTTTCGTTAAGTTCCCATAATATAAGTTTTGCATAAGTGGTTAAAATATATACGCGAGCCTTCGGTTTTTCGGACAATATTGTGAATATATCGCGTGCCATGAATATTTCTTCCCGACAGGGAAATAATGAGGGGTTTTTCAAGTAATGACTCATGGAAGAGCATTGTAAATGAGGCATTTTTGATGCAGACCATGCTCTGCTTGGCTTGTATAGCGTATGTAAATACCTCCCGCCAGACATCTCAATCATCGCTAGTTCGGTTACTAGAAAACCATAATCAGAATCCTTATGGAAGCTGAAATCTACAAAATATTCCGCTATATCCATCTGATCTGACAATAATACTGGACCAACGATTTTATGTGCAAAAGATGTTGATTCTGTTGAAGAATAACCATCATCTGATTGCTGTAATTGAAGTGACGAAGACGTATACGAGTCGCTATCACTTGCAAATAAATTCTGAATAAATTCAGCGTGCTTAATTGATTTTGAGTTGTTGCTTACGTTAACTATATTAGCGTTCATGATTGAATAATATGTATTTCAAACTTTTCACTAAAAAAAAGACAGAGAAAAAGAAAGAGAAAAAGAAAAGATAAAAGACAGAAAAAAATGACAGAGAAAAAAAGAGAAAAAACGTAGGAAATTATTTTCTTTAACGTTGACGTAAATTTTTTAATAATGCGTGAACACAGATTCGACAAAATAGACATGTTTAACATAAAACTAATACTGACTGCTTGAATGATTCCGTTCGATAGTCTATCTCATTAACTACCTTTGAATTATGTGCGGCAGTGGGAATGTTACATCAGAAAATGTTGTTCTGTCGGAGAAAGCTGAATATATTTGTATACGAACAAAGTAATCGAGGACTTTGAGTGTATGTGCATATGTATGTGAGGGAGTGTGAAAAATATTCTTGTACCGAATAATGGTAAATAGCGTGCGAGCAATGTACAAGTGGTCTTGAAGGTATGCGAGTCATGCAGGTAATGGTTGTTGCGACGACGAGATGTATACCTGCAGAGTTTATCGATTCTTGAAAAAGAGGGATTGACGTTTGAAACAATAATGTCTTGAAACGATCGAAAAAATTATGTTTGTAGCGAACGATTAATATTAAAAATAATTGTGATGTTGATAAACATTTTTTTATTGGTCGGAGATTTTTCTTTCTCGAAAGGTTAAAATTATTTTGACAATGTTAATTGTATATGATGACATGACTGTGTAGGAAAAAGTAATACAGGTACAAAAAAATAAAGATCGTTAATAAAAAATAAACATATAGAACTGCATGTGCGTGATAGAAGATATGTGTGTGGGAATGTACGGTACGCTTTCGAGTGAACCATTGATTAATTTTTAGAATCGATAAAATAAATAAAGATTTCGGTAATTTTAGCTGGGAGGGGTGGGGGTAGAAAGAATGAATTTTTAGGATTGAAAAAAAAAAATGAAAAAAATATTCGAATCAATTTTTGAAGAACTCGTAATAGAGTAACGTATAATGTAGAAGATTAGTGTGCTTTCACAACAGTCTGGATGTCTGTTCGGATTAATTTTTAAAACCTCGGAAAACATACAGAAATACTTACGGACTGAAAATAATCGTAATGAGAAAAATAATAAAATATACTTGGACTAATTTTGAAAAAAGTACTAACACGAACGAATGACACGTGCACGAGAATGATGCGTGCGCATTCATTGAGGGGCGAGACATCGATAGATTTATTTTTTAGAACCGGGGAAAACATACATAAATACTTACGGATGGAAAAGTAATCGTAAGTGATAAAAAATAATAAATATACTTAGATACATGATATTGACTCAACTATTCAACGTAAGGATCAAGAGGCTTTAATACAGACTGGAGTTGGAAATATATTATCAACTATAGTAAAATCTAAAATTTTAAAATAATTTTAAGTTTATGAAATAAGAAATGTAAATATATGAAACTATTTATTATTATTATATATTATATTCTAATAAAGTTTACATGTGCTATATATTTCGAAAGAAAACATTGTAAAAGTTTTTGAAAAATAAAAAATATGTGAAAAAGAAAAAAATGTACGTCTTTACTTTTTTTAATAGTTTACATACAATGCATGTTACGCCAACTGATCGCATCGCAACGGTGACTGTTGTTATGTTCAAATTCGTCCTTCATCGAATCCAGACATCCCCAGCACGAGAATTTGGCATTTGGCGATTGAATTCGTATGAGTTGATTAAATTTTTTAATCCAGGCAAACTGGAAATTACCGTTCGAACCCCAGTACAACATATTTGTATGATTACGGTGATTTAAAATGCTATGGTTTTTGCGGAATGCATAAACGACTTTAATTTTATATTTGCACATTTCAGCATCGGCGCCATCGGTTTCTATTAATTTATATAAGTTAATAGATACACCATTCGTTCGTTCGAAGGTTTCAATATCTGCCAGTGAGCGTACAGGTAATCGTATGAAATTGAAATCGTACACATTTTGTAATAAATTATATTGCCACATCGAGAACGGGTTTTTCGTAAACTTCGCCAGAATGGCAAACAGAAAACTATTTTTATTTTCCGTATCGTTCATATCTTTTACGTAGATTACAGCACGTCGATTGATTATTTCTCTCGGAAGTTCGACCTTTGACGGACTGACATCTTCAGATGGTGGTGGTAGCGGAATTTGCGTTAACGGTGGCGAATGTAAATATTGCGAGAATTGAGTATGTGATGAATTTTCTGCCTCTTGTGAATTTTCTGGGTTTTGTGATATTGTTGGTGGTGGTGGTGGGGGTGGCATATGTGTATCTGGAAAACCACTCTGCGCAACATCGTCATTATCATATGTGAAAAAATGTTGAATAAATTCTGCCGTATTTACAGGTTTCGAATTTTTCGCGGTAACAGTATCGGTATTCATGATGATTATGATGAAATAATTTTTATAAAGACGAAAAAATTAAAAACTTAAAAACGCGTGATGAACACTGCTCGGAGAATGTATATGCGTTTGATGAGAAATTAATATTGAGCGATTGAATAAATCCATTCAACGATCTACCTCGTTGACTATCTCTAAATCGGGTGTGGCGGTGGTAATGTTACGTCAGAAAAAAATGTTGTTCCATCGAAAGAACTTGATTACATATGTGTATATGGATAAAGTAGTCAAGGACTTTTGAGTATGAGTGTGTTTTTGTGTTAGTGTGTACATGTAAGGCGTGGTTCTATGAAAGGCATAGACTGAAATAGAAAGTATAAGAACGTTAAGATCCGGTTTCAACGGTTGCGTTAGCATTTACGTGTAGCGCTATGAGAGAAGCATTTTCGCTTTTGCGATGTGTGAGATAGAGACTTACCCCCCCATACATAATGTATCGGACAAAGAAAAGTTTTACGCAACTGACCGAACGAAAATCTTCGCGATTCCTAGAAATACCGGAACGGCGAAAACCTGTATTTTACCGCGATTCCTGCAGACTGACCACTGATAATATTGATAACAACGAAAATCAATAATGATAATAACTAATTTTACATATGTTACGAACGCTCGTAACCGTATATACATCATTGTGTGTGTGTGTGCGTAATCCTCCAAAACTAGTTGCTACCGAATAACGGTAATTTACGTACAAGCAAATGCATGCATCGACCAAATGATTGACAGGTACAAGGTCACTTGCGATGGTACGCGTACGAATTTACCATGTCAGTGATGATGATGGTGATTTTTACATGTGTGTGCAGACGTATATACACGTACATTTGCATGTGTGTGTATTAATTAAGGGATCGACAATCAAATGGAATGCGGTTCCGCGGTCCGAGACGCTCCGGAAACGGTTCTGGAAGGCCTTAATCAACGGTGGCAACATCCTTTGAGCTTATATTCACACATAATTAATAATTCTACGATTAAATTGAATGCATAATTTAATAATTCAACGATTAAATTGATTGCATAATTAATAATTCAACGATTAAATTGATTGCATAATTAATAATTCAACGATTAAATTGATTGCATAATTAATAATTCAACGATTAAATTGATTGCGTAATTAATTAGGGACACATGGGTGCTTGGGACCCTTAATTGGGTTAATTTTCTGCAATAATCGGGGTATTCGGGTTAGTTTTTGACCTCTGATACTATTAATTAGGTTAATTTTCCGAATTAATCAAGGCATTAAGGTGAAATTTCGCCTCTGGGAATGACTCTTGGGTGCTATGGGTGCTATGGGTGCTGGCGGCATCCTTTGGCCGTGAACTCTCCTTTTACCTCTACTTATGTGTGTGTGTGTGTGTGTTTTTATGTGAAATTGGTAGCTCTATATGACCTATGAAAACTTTAGGGCTGTGAAAATAAAAGAAAAACACAACGAAATACTAACACAACGGTTTGGTTTTACAGGTAGTGTAATTAGTCATTTGAACATATCCAGCACTAAGTTACAGCACGGAGGCCAGTATACATGCATGGCTCATAATTTCCTCGGTTCCATCCAACATTCTTCCATGATAAACATTTACGGTAGGTTATCTCTTTTTAGTTACCGAAATAAAAATTAAACAAATATTTCCTCTATTCTTAATCCATGTAGCTGATTCGACGGATTGATTTTTTTTCTTTTCCATCGACAGGTCCGCCGCTAGCGAGGCCACCGATAAATGTAACTGCCGTATCCGGAATGAGTGTATCCATTCGGTGCCCCGTATCAGGTTTTCCGGTACTGTCGACTAGTTGGTATTATGAAAGTAATTTACTGCCGATAAACCATCGGCAAAAAGTCTATCCAAATGGAACTTTACTATTGACGAATCTTGAAGAAGAAAAAGATCAAGGTAAATTAACGTGTACCGTACAAAACCAACACGAGCAGATGGCAACTGGAACGATTTTTCTGAACATCATGAGTAAGTCATCCGGCGCGATTTTACTTGGGAAAAAACAAAAACACGCTAATTAGACAAATTAATAAAATATATTCCGTCGGCTCTAAAGCGAATTATACGACTTTTCTAAAAGAATTTTCACGCAAAACACTATTTTATGTTTACCGCGTGGAAGGATTTATTAATTTCCGATCGCTCAGAAAATTTCATAAACTCAACAAATGAATAAAAATCAGCGTTAGACGAAATTAATAAATTTCACTACAAACCGTCACTTCTTTTTCTTCTTGGTATATATAAAGCGCCTCATCTGCAGTATCAAATTGTTTCAGAACACGCGTGCAATAATGTAGTATACAATTTTTAAAGCAATAATTCCACAATGATACGCGATTTATGGACAAATTAAGCCTCGAGCTCTTGCCATGCACGTGCGCGTGCCCACTTACATACTTTATAGCTTACGAGTTTATTGACAAAAGCTTACTGCCACTTTTTCGTTATATTGCAACTCGGAAAGTTACAATGTTATCATGTCTCCGAAGCCAATTTCTATTTCCATCGTTTTCCAATCGTGCGTCCTTCCATCACCCAGTTCAAAATTATTTCCCTCGTCTCGTCATTAAAGACCATTTGTTCTTCGCGATTACTCGGCTTTTTTAATTATCATCCGTTATATTTTCGCGTAATAATCTTTTCCACTTTTCCTACGATTTCAATTATATTTTTACTTAACTATATTAATTTATTTTCTTTTACCGCACCGTGGCAAATGTTACGCGAATTCTACCATATGATTGATTCTTTCTCATTCTATAATCTTTACTGATGGCTCTGAAGATAACAAAAGTGTAGGCTTGACCCCTCTCTTCGTCATTCTAAATCCTTTATCGCAACTGAGTCAACTTCGCTACCTGCTTCATTTCCCCTACAAATAGGATCTGTAAAATTTCTCATAATGTCTGATTCTAGAAATCTCTTATACAATGTGTTTTATCCCCCCATCCGCCGCCATCAACTCGTCGAGCTGTTATCAACGACCAATTTCTGAGTACGTTCCCTATCCGAAGAAAACCTTCGATTCTTATATTTCTAGTGTCCATTCTAGACTGCGGTCTGATATTTACTCTTTCCTATAATCCTTTCTCTTATCATTTTCTAAATGGAAAGTATGCATGTCCTTGGTTTCAATTAATGCCTTCCGTTTGACATTTCCCTGTTACTTTCCTTCTACGACTTCCAATCTTTCCTCACTTCATCCGGGGTGTTTTTCTCTCTATCTTCCTTTCCCTGTATTACATGACGCGAATTTCTTTATTAACGATGCTAATCTCATGTTCTCTGCAATGCCCAGCTCTCTTTCAACTGAATACGCAGGACAAAATATGGTCCATTATAGCTGACGCCGCATATTGAACTCATTCTACGCATAGAAGCACACGCACAGTCCACATCCACGTTTTTGCATATAAAGCGTGATAGGTGTCTTAATGTTGACGTGGTACCTACCAAAAATTGTGATTTTAATGTTAATGTGAACCACAAAAACCGCGTATTGTTATTTCAGCTTCCTATCAGTGCCTGTAACAACGTACTTTTACTTGTACGTCTGCTTAATCGTATATTTTCGTTTATCCCCAACTCGCTCTCTTCGTATTTCTTTTTACTTAATCTTTTTCGTTTTATATTATCGTTTGGTTTCTCTAGTTGCATTTGTTATTGCAATCTTCTTTTTTTTTTATACCAGAGATAAATCGAGTAGTGCTAACGACAAATACTCTTCATATTTAGCTTATGAGATGAACGCATTATTTTTCAGGTCCGCCTGAAATCATGCCATTTCACTTTTCAAGCAATCTGAAGGAGAATGGTAAAGCTCACGTCGCTTGTACAGTTGTATCCGGAGACCTGCCGATCACGTTTACGTGGCGTAAAAACGGAAAACCGATTACAAACGATCCAGATATCCACGAACAAATTTTACAGATGGTCAGCACGCTTTTGATCAACAACTTAACATCCAGACATACCGGACTGTACACATGTATCGCGTCCAATCCTGCCGCTTCATCTAACTACACGGCAAAATTAGTTGTAAAAGGTAGATATGTTTCTTCGCACTTATCCGTACGATGTACATACGCGT
This sequence comes from Icerya purchasi, assembly GCA_039619475.1. Classification (NCBI taxonomy): domain Eukaryota; kingdom Metazoa; phylum Arthropoda; class Insecta; order Hemiptera; family Monophlebidae; genus Icerya; species Icerya purchasi. The sequence goes on from CM077116.1 coordinate 177,681,205, forward strand.
GAAAGTAGTTAAGACAATTTTTGCATTAAAAATATCGTTATATACATTACTCAGATTGTTGAAGAGATCCCCCCTGATAAACCATTACATTTTGAATGTCATAATTCAAACGCGCTGATTTAATAAATGAAAATTAATGTAATAATACATCCATATTATCTGTAAATATCGTTAGTAGCAGAAAACATCTCAATTGACTGCATTTTTTAATTTCCAGAAATTTAGCAAGTCCTTCTATGACTGGCTAGCAGAGCATTTTTATCTTAATATTAAATAAAACACAAAATAAATACGCATTCATTCCTCACTTTAATATTTAAAATATTAAAGTCTTTCCGGAGGTTTATACGTCGTTAAAAAGAAAACTCTTGAAGAAAACAGACACAAAAAAAAATAGTTACTACCCATTTCTTGTTATTCTATATATCGAAATCTCCTAATACCAGCTAAAGTAGGAAAATGAGCCGTCTGGATTCAAATCATCAACTATAATTCGTCAACAATTACTTTGCCAGGTGATCGCGAAGGTAGTGTGACGAAGACTATTATTGCTCAGTTTAATTGTCTAGCATAGGTGTAAAAAAGTGAAAAAAAGAACTAAAAAAAAAGCGAGTGAAAGTGTGGGAAAAACATTAGAAGGAATAAGTCTAGTAGCCTAGTGAATTGCGGAAGTTTAAGGATCAATTCCTTCTACATGCAAGGAAACAAGTTTTATAATACACCTTCCTTACGCAGTGAAATGTGAATTTCCTTATATATATATATCTCCTGCGACAATTGGTTCTCTTTTTTTAACGAATCTCTATAAACAACAAAAAATCATAAATAAACAAATAAATAAATAAAATACAATAAATGGTTAATGTACGATTTAGATCGATCCGGCCAACGGTCAGTAAAACTAACAAGTAACCGTTAAAGTTTATACTTGTTCGCTATCAAGATTTCAAACATGGCCTTGAATAATTTTAAGCAGCGAATGCCGAAAACGAAGAAGTAGGAAATTAACTAGGTCGCGGCCAAATACTCGAGTATACCTGAACAGCAGGTATCAGAAACATGTGTTCAGAATTAAGTAAACGGCTAGACGCCAAATTTTTTTAATGTCCAATTTCTAATTAGACACGGTCTATTTAAAGATTATTTACATAAACATAAAATTGCACACTCAAATAACTGTGTAACGTATAACATTCCTGATAATATTAAGCATATCCTTTCCGGCTGTTAGTAATACAGATTTTAGCAATATTAGCCCTGATCAATTAGTAACTAAGCTATTTACAATATGTTCAGTAGTTTTACGATAGCCGAAATAAATCACCGTAAAGCACATGTACACCTGTATTTTAATATTCAATTTATGTATACTAACTATTATTAACATTGTGAAACAGTCTGTCAGGGCTCCCCATAAACTTAAATGGACGGGCTCAGGACAGATCTGTTATTTATATAAATTTTCTAAACATATTTAGCCCATCGTATTGAGTATTAAGAAATAATTAAACGGCAATTCATATCGTACGATTTACACGTTTATTAATTACACGACATTTGATAATAGGCTGACAACAGAAATAGTGCTGTAAGAAAATGCAGGTAAATCCATAGTTTGTTAAATAATTAATAAATACTAAATAAATAAATTCCCCTCTTATTAACAATCAAAAATAAATATTAACAAATTTCCTCAATTTAGAAATATTTTCGATCGCAATATCAGCCAACAACGGGCAGCACACTTAATTGCATTTTTATTTTTAATTGAGTATTCCCCGTGTTCTTAGGCTACGCCGGAAATACTTTAAATTGAGGTACTCGTAATTTATTAAAGTAAAAATTATTTTATATTTTAATAAGGGGTATTTATTTATTTTATATTTATAATGTTGTAAGGGATCATATATTAGTAACAACACGGTAAGAGACAGTGACGGTCGACTGCTAATATATACGGTGTAGCCTTTAATGAAATCAAGAACAGAAATAGTCTCGAAATTCTTATAGGAAATACTAAAATAACAACAACGCCTCCATTTCATTCTCAAAATAACCTTGCTGTTCAATTTTCGACATCAATCCCTAATACCGGCTTCTCTTTGTTTTATCATCTTTTCTTCGTGTCCACGCTTTAACCTTCAATTCTCGAATAATTCCTTTGCGTGTTTTTTTTTTCCTTCTTCTGTGACCGTGAAAATGCTTTGTATTAACATTTTCAGAAAAACGAAATACTGGAAAAAAAATTAACGGCTTCAATAACGATAAAACGATTTTTAATATTTACGTTCGATTTCTAAATGTGCAAATTCACGCTCACGCTGAATAATAATTTCAATAATTTTCAGCATCTCCCGTTTGGCAAATGGAACCGCAAGATACAACCGTTCTTTATCATCAGTCGGTTACGATAGACTGTCAAGCCGGCGGATATCCAGAACCGCGAATATCCTGGTTGAAAACCAAAGGTAAACATACACATATTGATCACATTCGCTCTACACGACATTTACACTTACTTTAACCGGAATTGCTACCGATCAAAAAATAGGACCAAACTACGGTCGAATACGTGATTTTACCGGTGCAAAAAATCGGTCGTTGATAGCTTATCAACAAAAACGGGTTTTCACCACATACAAAAGCCAATGATTTTTACGGGGAGAAACATTCACACACAAGACCTTGCTACCCATCCAGCATCAAATTTTTTTTTAGTAGCATTGTTCATTTTGTTTCACAATGAATCTTAACAGAACTAAAAAAATAATAATTCAAACGCAGAAATGTGTCCAGTGAAGGATGTAGAGAAGATTTGATTAAAATCGAAGTATGTAAGTAGGGGTTATACATGAACAATCTGAAAGTGTTACTACATATGTATTTTCCTTACTGAATGCGGCAGTTACAATATTTAACCGCAGTGTGCTTTATTTTGTATACACATATTTCTTTAAATTTAATAAACTTAAATTCTTAAATTTAAATAAAATATATCGCAATAGTAATATTTGTACATCCCAACTACTATTAACGATGTTCTAGAAATACTGGCACATTGCAAATGTAACGCCATAAACTTAATCAAATTGCATAAATATTTACCATTATTTATAAATGTTCACGCTATAAATATGGTTAAATGAAAAAAGTCTTTTTTTTTCTTTCTTTTTTTTTTTTTTTCACTTTTTTGCACATTAACCCAGCGTAGATGAAATTTTTGGAATATTATCAGGGTGCGGCAGCAGGATTCGAACCAGGTCCTAATCAAGCGAAATACAATTAACTAATCAACTATAGTAGCTGACTAAAAAGAAAAAAAAGGGGGGAAAAAAAGTAAATGATCAAGCGTGTATCGAACGTATCACGTAAGGAATTAATGAAACGTTTGAATTTCCATGTATACGATTTTCGGGCAGATTGCGGTAGAACCATCAAATAACGTGTGAATGTTCTGTGTATTAAAGGAAACCTTATTAAGTGAAAACAAAAAAAAAAAAAAAAAAAAAAAAAACATGCTTTTTAACGAAATAAAATAATAACGATATATCAGCGGTTTGATAATATTATTAATAACCTGCGCAGCTGGTGAATGATAATTACGGTTCAGCATATGCATATTTTATCTCTTTTTTCTGCTTTCAAGATATTTATCTATTCTAGATAATCAATTGAACAGCGTACATAAATGCATATTTTATCTCTTTTTTCTGCTTTCAAGATATTATCTATTCTAGATAATCAATTGAACAGCGTACATAAATGCATATTTTATCTCTTTTTTCTGCTTTCAAGATATTATCTATTCTAGATAATCAATTGAACAGCGTACATAAATGCATATTTTGCAAGTTTCGTGCGCATCTTAATAATTTGTAATAATTTACAATTGTTATATATCTTTTTGAAATTATCAGAAAATCAAATAGATGTTATTAAAACTTTCTATAGAAGTTAACACAAATTTTTTCTATTTCTTTTGTGCAAGTCTGTTGTTAGATACTCTTTTTTTTTTCTTATTTTTTTTGGGGGGGGGGGCATCGAAAATTTCATCCATCGTCAAAGGAGATATCCTTGTAGCGTGTTGTACATTAAACAATAAATAAAAGTCGAGCTCTTTGGTTTCGTTGGAATAGACACATGTTTAATTAAGGTTGTAACTTTTTCTTTCGCATTGCGTGTTGAAAAATATTTTCTGAAATTAATGGGAGAAAAAAAAAAAAAAAGAAAAAAAAAGACCTATCTTTTTCATTGTTGCATCAACGGAATATCTTTCTTCAAAAGTAAAAAAAAAAAAAACTCATCACCATCGTAAGACCCTGTAATCATTAACGACAATATTTTCTTGATGAACTGCAATAAAAACCTCTACATCCGAATGTATTGGTTAATATCATTTAATTGTCTTCACAAACGCCGTTGTTAAAGCCACTCCTGAGACTATCTTATACCAATTCGTTTAAAGCTTGTTAACAGAAGATGTACAACTCAGTGACAGTTGTTCAATATTGCATGCTGAACTCCGTAGGTGTATTTTTTTTCTGATTTTTTTCTATCGGGTTCGTCAAAATAAACATTGGCTCAAGAAGAAGGAGAAGGATGAGAAGCGGAATCCGATATCTACACGATCAGCTATAGGGGATAGAAAAGACTCGAGTTAATAACCGAATGGGATAACAAAGAGGGAACAAAAAAGGGTACAGTAAGGAGTCGGAAGAGCAATTAATAGAAGCGAAAAGCAGAAAGAGGAACGTTCGGAAGCGATATAGAGGTGCGCTTAAATACAGTGTGATCAGTGTCGCCTAAAAAGTTGTGAGAGGAAAGGTGAAGGGGACACAGAGTGGAGCAAACAGTGTCCAGAACGTAGACGACAGATTACAAGGAGAGTTGAAGGCCGCATGAATTGAAGAACCAGGGATAAGACGGTAAATTAGGTTAGATAAAGAGATAACTGTTTGCGATATTTTCTTTCTCCGGAGCCTCTACCTCAGAAAGCTCTGATAGTATTCTTCAGCGGCCTTCTAATCTCTCTAATCCTCTCACCAAACATCCTATTATCCAAACCCTGCAGATATTGTATAAACTTGTTAAGCACGAATTCCCCCTTACATTTTCGTAGGCACCCAGTATCATGTATTCCCAAAGATGAGCGCACCGATGCGTCTTTCTGGTCATCAACACGCGCCTACCTAAGGACCACTCTCCTTCACTATATCTATAAGGGAAATAATTTTGAATAACTCACGTCCTTGTAGAAATCGCATTTTCACCGGACCTTCTTGTAGCTAATTAAACCCTCCATTGAACCCTGGCGGTCGGAACAAGTCAATTCCCGCGAAGACTGCCTACGCACAGAACACACACAACCTCGGCGGGCAATTTTATTTTCAAAAACATTTCTCGCTACGAATTGCCCTTTCTATTAGTGCTGCCCCTTTGTACTTTAAGACTGCTCCGCACTCTCACTTCGTTGGCCTCCTTTTAGAAATGATAAAACACAGTTACTCTAACATCCTTGAGAATTCTCCGACCGCGATCGCATCCATTATACATTCCATTCAAAATACCCCAGATATGTCGCGATTTTATATTTAAAAAAAGTTTCTTACCTGTTTTCATGTTTCTTTTCCCTTTACAAATGAAAAGAATCGGAACAGAATATTTAATTTTTCGACTGTCTAGCTGTAGCAATACTTTCGATAGCCGGGAATGAACACCGGCGATAGCAGACAAAACATACTCCTTACCTACCCCTCTTTTACGCTAGTATATAATTAGCTTTTAGTTAATGCATTATCTTCGACCTTGTGACGGCAACGAGCTTTCGAATCACGTACCGGATGATATTACACATACACAGACACGCTGATTTTCTACACGGAAAGTTACTTGAATACGAGAAATAACATTCGCGTTGAGAACTTGAAAAAAGTCCGTCGAGTGTACATTTTTAAATTTTGAACTTTTGTATTTTTATTATAAACTAGCTGTTACTCACGGCTTTGCCCGGGTATTAATTCCCCGTTCAAATCTGTACTTCTTCCCTGAATAACTCTCCTAGCGACCTTACTTTTTCTTTCGCCCCACGTTCTTCTTTCTTGATGGTTAATCGTCCCCGTTGCTGACAAGCCCAACAAATTTAAAAAAAAAAAAAAAATCTGTGCTTAAAAATTCATAAAAAAAATTTTGTCTTATCTGGAATTATAATATATATATATATATATATATATATATATATATATATATATATATGTATGTATGTAAAGATTCGTTCTCTCTTTATAGGAAACACGCGTTTATCGCCGTCCGACAAAAAGTGGTCTTCATGTTTCACGTTTTAAGCTGAAGATTATCGATCTTTCTATAACCTGTCTGTCGTGATCTAACAAAAAATTACAGCACACAAAGTCATCGTTTTGAAAAGCCCGAGTTATTCACACCGTGATCTCCCATAATTGCAACATCTTCTCCACTCATATCTTTCAACTACTCTGTCTCGAGTTTTTTATTAAAATTAATTTATTACCACAACAGCAGACTACCAGTAGTCAAGTAAAAATTTCAAACTGGAATATAAATAAAATTTCCGGTGGTGGTAGCAAATATTGAAAATTTCGTTATAGGATTTTTTATTTTTCTGTAAAAACTGATAGAAAACACTACCTTTTTTTTTTTTTTAAATCTCCGCAACAAGTACAGTAATTAGGCTAAGTGGCCGGAGACTTTAGATCAAGTCATGTTTTGATGATTTCAGTAACGCAAAAAGTGAAGTAACAGAACGCGGTGTATTTACTTACGCCAGAAATTAATAAAAGTTATCTAGAGTTTATTATTTCATCTTAGTAATCGTTTTATTTAAATTTTTACATTTATATTTACCATGGTAATCGTTTTTGTTTAAAATTTTTATAAAAATTAATTTTTTTCCCATTCGTCCTGTATGCATTTCTGTACCGCTGGTCTCATCTCAACCAACTTTAGACCTCATATTTCGTGAAAGAGAAAGGGTAGAAAGCCATATCCTAAAAACCCTTCCTTAGGACAACACGAATGCGCACTGAAAATTGCAGTACGATCCGTTCAGCGGTACAGGAATGCATAGCGGACAAACATATATACAAACATTCATTTTTTTATATTTTATTATAAATTTATGTTCAATGAAAAGAAATTTGCTAACATATAAATTCGAAATGGAAAGCATAAAATTTTATTGTTAATTTTGTTTCAAAATCCCAACAACCATTGTGAAATTTTCAGCGCGCAGTTTTAATGAAAAAACATTTTCGAACCATGTATATAAATGCGAACCGAAAATGTTAATCGAAACTGCTAGCCGTTTGCAGCGGTATCGCCGAATTCGCGTTTAATTTAATTTTTCCAATTAACCTGGTCCACTTTTCCATCAGTTTTTAGGCATATAGTCTTCATAAAATCGTTCCCACTTCTCTTACCTATACCGACGTGCAATGATGAAAATAAAGTTGCGAAATTTAAAAATATTCGCACATATGTATGTCCGAAAGCATTTGTCACAGGAAAAAATAAATTGTTCCAGATAAGCAGTCGGATGAAAATATGAAAATTGATTCGGACACCGGACTATTGCTGCACAGTAATGGTTCGTTTAGTATCCAGCTGGCGGAAAAACAGCACGAAGGTTTCTACCGCTGTCAGGCGCACAATGGCATTGGGACAATAAGCAAAGTTATTTCCGTTAAAGTTAACAGTAAGTTTACAAACTGAATGCTCGCAGCTTATAACTTTATATCGAGAAAAAGCGCGCTAAAACACCGTCAGTTTGAACTAAGAACGATTTATTTCGGTAAATATTTTTCTTTGAACACTCCCGAAAGCGGAAAAGAATTACTATTTTTTTAATAACAAATAACGCTGTATTTATTAAGAAACTGAAGATTTTCATTTAACATAGAGATTCTGTTAATGTCGAATAAAAACGCCTTGTTAAAATGCAAAATAACCCTTTTTTTTTTTTTTTTTGTTTTGCAATGAAATTTAAAAAAAGTACTTTATCAGAAACAAAAAAAAAATTGAATCGTTAATATAACGAAAGTAATAACGCATCATATTGTAAGTAAAATAAAATCAATTAAAATCCGGAAACGTTTAAGGGGGGAAATAGGTGTAGGACGGTGTTTGAATTTTTTTAACAAATAAAGAATTTATTGATATTGTGACTTTATACAAATACTTAAGAATATATTCTGAAATTTTCAAAAATTTTCCTCGGAAATTAATGGAAATATCAGCTGCCGCACATTGTAGATCGCCATCCGACTGAACAGTTTGTGTACAACTTGGAAGTCGCAATTTTCATTCGAAATCAATTGCATAAAGACTATACTTTTTTTGTATGTGTCTCTTCTATGCCAACCTCACTACCCTTAAAAAAATTGAAAATTAGTAGTTTTTAAAGGGGTGTGAACATAAAGCATGATTCTTTGACATTTTTACATACTTTTTTTTACAATAAAAAAAAAAAATACTTTAAATAAAGATATTTTTTAGGATTTATCAAATAGAGCGTATTTATATAAAGAAACTATATGCCAAATAGTAAATTAATTGATTAAAAACTTTTTAAGCTAGAGTGTACATAAAATCGAAAAAAGTCGTTTCGAGAAAAACGCGTTTGAAAACAAAAGTGGCAGAAAAGGTTATAATTTAAAGCAGTAATCACTTAATCGGTTATAATTTTTGAACGAATTGGAATTTTGTTTTGAAATTTTAAGAGTACAGTTTTGAATAGTTTTACGATCGATTTATGAAAAAAATAAAAAATTGAATTTTTTGAAGCCTCTACACCTATTTTCCCTACCGTTAAAGCACATTACGAACCATAAAGAGAACAAATAATATAAAGGGTCCTAGGAGGATAAGAATGGTAAATTTTCCCTGGAGAGGTATCGGGTTGATATGCGGGTGGTGAGTTGATACCACCAAGGAACAATCGTGACAGAAATTTCAAATTCCTCACCTCCCTAATTTATAAAAAAAACTCACTTTTTGCTGAAATACAGTTAATTTTTTTTTTTTCTTAAGAGCAAGTTAATCGATTTTCTAATTTTTCCGTATGTTGTAGACGCATGGGAGGGCATCTTAGAAAAAATTAACAACCCCCTCCCACCATATTTGACCCTCCAAATGTCTAACATTGTTCATGCTTTTTACCCCGATGAAAATACGTGAGCACAAAAATGAAACTGGTATTTTTAGATGTATAGGCCTCCCTAAATAACACATATTTTGGTCAAAAAAAATTTCGGGTGGGTCATGGTTAAAATTAGCAAAAACGTAAAGTGAAAATTTCATTGAAAATGAAGCCGCTTATGATGCAATATTTATATTTCACCTATATGCCGCTTATTCCAATACAAGACTATAGACAAGAAGTACTGACTCCCCTGAGCCTACTTATGGATCATTGTAGCACCCCAACCCCCTAAAACTGAGTCAAAACGAGGTAATACAAATGTACACCATAGTTAGACAGATTCTTAAGTAAGAATGCAAAAAATCTAATCTAATATATATGTATGTATATATGGAAAGTAATTTATTTCAGTATCCGGTAAAAATAAAATCGAAAATATCAATCCTCGTCGCTGTCTTCTTCGATCACCAGCTCGGTCTCATCGCTGTCGAATAGTCGATTAAGAATTTCAGCCGATCCCACCATTTTGGACCGGTAACGGCCGTTGTGCCAGATAATAAATTTTGGCTACTGCAGGAGAAAAAGTCGCTACATCCTCATCCGACGAAATGAACTTGAAAGCGCTTTCTCTATTTTTCTTAAAAATTTATTACAAATACAGCACTTTGTTTCATTCCGTCTGGAACTCATAATTGAAAATAAAACTTCACGAAACAAGGAATAATCTGGAATCCCGGATTTTTCAGATAACCGAGAAATAAAATTTTCTTTTCTTTCAAAGGCTTTCTTATTTAATAAAATCTACCCGGATGAGAGAAAAATAACAAAAAAAGACACGCGATCAAATTTTTTCGCACCTCTGAGAATTCCTCTCGAGGAGAGGGGAGCTCCGTATGGACAAGATATTTCGTTACCCGCCGCATAACACTTGATTCTTTTTTGTCGGCTATCTCTGATCGCGTAAAGACCTGAGTCTCTCTTTCCCCTCTTTTCCTTTGTTCTTGGGCCAATGTCCATGTTGACGAACGCCTTAAAAACAGAAGGGAAAAATACGACAATAAAAAAAATACGGGTGAAATCTTAGATCACGTAATTCGCGAAATAATGAGAAAAAAAGTACTATATCAAAAAAGGTCTATTGCTTTTTTTGGACATTCATCAATTTCCGTAATCAAGGGAAGATACAACGCAACGACAAATTCTTCGCAACACAACCTATGCGCATCGGCCGTTACAGCCGGCAGCGCAAGCTGAGCGAAGATTGGTCAAAATCCAAGCCAAAATAAGGCAGGGTAGCGAGTGGAGCATGTGCTAGAACATTATGTATCGGTTCGAATCCCTTATTAATTAATTGCTGAAGTTAATCACGCAGATGAGATTGCCCCGGCGTTTGTCAGGACAAAAAATCTTTTTTTTATTTTTGGCTTTTGCAAAAAATTTATGTTTTTGCGTTTTATTATTCCTTTGATTACGAAAATTGGTGAATGTCCAGCAAATAGAAAATACGTTATTTTTTATACGGTATCTTTTTTTTTTTTTTCGATTTTATTTTTACTAGGCATTAAAATAAATATATTCCTTCTCATATATTAGATTTCTTGCATTCTTATTTAAGAATCTAAGTATGGTGTACATTTGTATTACCTCGTTTCGACCCAGTTTTAGGAGGTTGGGATGCTACAAGAGTCCATAAGAGGGCTCAGGGGAGTCGGTGCTTCTTATTCATGGTCTTCTATTGGAATAAGCAACATACCGGTGAAATATAAATATTGCGCCATAAGCAGCTTTATTTTCAATGAAATTTTCACTTACGCTACGTTTTTGCTAATTTCAACCAGGACAAATTTTTTTGACCAAAATATACGTTATTTAGTGGGACCTAAAATACATGTAAAAAAATGCCAGTTTCATTTTTGTGCTCGTGTATTTTCATCGAGGTAAAAAACATGAACAATGTTAGAAAGTGTCATTTGGAGGGTCAAATTTGATGGGAGGACTTTGTATCTTTTTCTATGATGTCCCTCCTATATGTCTAAAACATACTGAAAAATTACGAAAATCGATCAACTTTAAGAAGAAAAAAATTAACTGTATTTCAGCAAAAAGTGAGTTTTCCGAAATTGAGGCGGGGAGGTGACAGATCTGAAATTTCAGTCACGAATGTTTCTTGGTGGTACCCACTTACCGCCCATAAAAATTAATCCGATAGCTCTCCAGGGAAAATTTACTATTCTTATCCACGTATCTTTTTAATTTTTATCGTACTATTTGCACTTCTTTATAATTGAACGGATCATTTTTCTCGACGAAAATATTTTTAATTATTTCCATTTGATTTGAAATTCGGCGCAATTTTTTATTCTTTCAATTTCATAAATTAAAAAGAAAAGTGGAAAGATAAACCAACATCAACTGGCTATTGCTGCTTTAGTTTTAATTTAGAGTGACCTTTTGACAGTTTCGTAAAATGTAAGACACAGTGATGTCTTTAACCTTACTACCCGCAGAATAACGATTTTCTTTTTATTATAATAACGATATTCTAAAAATTGTCCAAGCTCTCGATTCTCTTTTGTCGGCTATCTCTGATCGTGTGAAGATCTGAGTCTCTTGCGTCCTTTTTCCTCTTTGTTCTTGGACCAATGTCCTTCTAGACAACCCCCCCCCCCCAAAAAAAAAGTAAAGCTCAATCTCGATTTTTAATTATATCAGAAATCTTCAAATTTTTATCTCGAGCTTCCAGATCTTTTCGTTTCCACAGATTGATCATTTAAATTACGAATATCTTTGCAATTCGTGTTTTGAAGAGGGCCTTGAGACTAACGGTGTTTCGCGAGTTTTCAGTTCGAGTAATATTAACGACGTTAGCAACAAGTTCTGTTTTTTTTTCCCATTTTCTATTTTCGCTCCAAAAAGCTTAAATCTGAATCAGTGATAAAAATATAAACGTCAAATATTTTTCTCTTTGTTGTGAAATCATTTTAAGTGGCGAATACGGCTGCAGTTTCAGCCGTTATCTGATAGCTTTTCCGACTTGGTTTTTACTTTGTCATTCTCGATTTGTGGCAGAATTTCATTCGTGTTAATCACCGAATCAAGTAATTATTCGGAAATTTTAAAATCATTATCGATAATAGCTAAAAAATGTTTTTTGTGTTTCCCGATGAAATTTGCGAACCATTAGAATGATGGTCGAAGAAGTTTAATGTCGTACTGAATTAGGTACAAATGCGCCTTGCTAAAATGGGATGTTAGAAATTCGAAACGTTCAAACACGATTTATTTACTCAAAAGGTACACATAAAAATGAACGAGAAATAATTTAATAGTGTCCAATATTGATGTAAAACGGAATAAAAACATCAGCTGGCCGGAATTTATTTAAAAATATGAAATATTTATCTGAATGGATCTGATATTATTCCGAAACTAGTCGACGTTGATTATCATGAGTTCTAAATAAATTTCTACGAGCTGATGTTTTTATTTCATTTTATATGTATTAACGCACTTTATACCATTCCAAAAATTATCATTCGTCCAGATGACAATTCATAGAGCCAGATCAAACGTTTCGGCCAAGATTAAGCCGAATAATTAATCAAAGCCCACATTAAAACATGTCCAAAAAAATAAATAAAACGGAATGAAGTAAACTGTAAAGTAATTATTTTTTAAGAAAAACACTCGTAGTTTTCAGCTACTGTGAAGTCGAGTAAACCAAAGTACATAATTATTTTATTCGTTTTTTGTTTTGTTTTTTTACGTTTTTCTTTTTGGAATTTTTTATTTAATAAGCTGCAGTATGAAACATGAATTTCTTCTCGAATAATTAAATTGAAAATTATTCCCGTATAAAAGTGCAAACAAAGATTTAGTGCATCGCTGGACAACTTTTTCCTGTTAGGAATGAAGATATTATTCGTAGACTCACGTATGCTCATACGCAATGAAATGACTCAATTTTAATCACTACTCATATTTTCATTGTACTGCTTATTAATTTTAGTTTTCATTTCCTTTTTTTCTTTTTTTACTATTTGATGCGCGATTTTTTAATTTTTAAGAATAGATATAATTTTAGATTTCTTCATTTTCATTTATTCTTAGTAGTTTGTCGTAGTATTGAAGTACATTTTTAATTCTTATATAGAAATTAAAAATATTTTTTCCAAAATTGTTTATTAATTTTTTTGATTAATAGCATTTAAATCTAACAAAGACAAACAGTAATACTGAGTATAAATAATACGCATTAAAAAGTATGTAGTTGCTTAAATTTCTACAACTGTGTGTAACCTTCGGCTTCGGCTAAACATTTAATGAGACTCTTAACTGGCTTTAAATGTTATTTGCGAGTGTTACAACCTCATTATAATGCAACCAAGTTCACTATTTGTCGCTTTTCATTTTCTTTATCAAGATAATTGTTTTAATATTGAAGTTTGCACTATTATCTTTTAACATATATAAGAATTAAAATGACGAAAACTTTTAAGAAGACAATCATAGCCGCTCCTAGCTTTCCAGTAGAATGATTCTTTTTGTATCAAGATTACTAAAGTCTATTCTACGTAAAGCAATAATATATAAATCCAAAAACGATTTAACTAATTTTACGTTATTTTTGATGTAATTACGGCGGGTGTTTATATTTATTATGATATTACATTTAATTTTTATTTTCTCTGTTCCTTTCTCTCTCCCTCCAGAAATTTGGAAGGGGGGGGGTGAAAACTTTCTTCACATATTTCTTTTATAAATAACAATAAATTTTTCACTAATATTCATACTATTAATAATTTCCATCATTTTGATTTATGTATTAATAATTTACATAAATGAATTACCCCGTATAAACATTAATAATAAAAAAAAAAATTAATTTTTTTTAAAAATAGCCTTTTATTTATGCACTAAAAAGTATAAAATAACTTTACTAGTGTGCGACTACCAGATACGCATGTTAACATTAAAATCTGAAACTACAAAATATTCTGAAAAATAAAAGCGGGGGCTGCAATTACAAAAACTTTTTCGGCATGTGTGGTATTGTGGTGCACAACAATGGAACAAGATTAAATAGTGATTGTAGTTTTGGCTTAGGATGTATTACAATATTAATATTTAATTATTAATCTGCGGCCCCCACTTTTATTTTTCAGACTATTTTGTAGTTTCCGATTTTTTAATGTTAAGGTGCGTATCTGGTAGTCGCACACTAATAAAGTTATTTGAAAAAAAAAAAAATTATTTTTTTTATTTTTTATTTTTTAGTCTGGACTTTTTATTATGTATTTCAATAAAAACCAATAAATTTAGAATTGTATTTTATTTTGTTTTATTTTATTCAATATCTTGATTATAATAGGACATTTACAGAAATTTGTGTTACATTTTATTATGAAATAATGAATCGCATTCTTTCAATTATATTGTCTTTCGTTTTTCATACAATACATACGGAATCCTCAACACATGAAACACAATGTTTGACTAATTTAATTAATCACATGACTGAAAAAAAATATATAATTTTTTGAAACTTTCGAGCTTTCGGCACCCCAAGGGTCCGATTGTAAAGTTGAAACCCCAAATGTTCCAAGGTAAAGAAATACACAAGGATGCGCATTTTTTTAACCTTGTTCAAAAATTTTAGCTACAAAGCTGAGCCACAAGTGGGGAAGGCTACACGTCCTTTTTTGTGCTTTCTTAAACTTCTGGCGAACTTCGAATGTTTCGTTAAGAAAATGAAATACGAGTTTACGCTCGACAAATAGCGCTTTTTCCAACAGTATATCATATGCCCAGAAAAAAAAATATATATTTTTTCCCAAAAGTTCGAGTTTTCGAATCCCCGAAGGACTAATTTTAAAGTTGGAAACCTAGATGTTCCAAAACAAAGAAATGTACGTGCAAGTGCATATTTTCAACCTTGTTCAAAATTTTTAGCTATAATACTCGCGTCGCAAAGAGGGAACTACGTATTAGATCTCGCGCGTTTTTGAACTATTCGTAAACTTCGAAAGTTTCATTGAAGAAATAAAATATGGTTTTGTTCTCGACAAAATAACGATCTTTCCAACAATATATCACATGCCCGAAAAAAAATATTTTTTTCCCCGAAATTTCGAGCTTTCTGCGCCCCGAGCGTCTAATTTTAAAGCTGGAAACCCAGATGTTGCATAATATTGTATTGTCATCTCTAACATGCATTTCTGCAAAAGGACACTTTTTTAATTCATTCGGAAGTAGGTGAAAAATTGTTTACAAAATTCCCCTCAATTCGGCGTCCCGAGGGTCTAATTTTGAAGTTAGAAACCCGGATGTTGCATAATATTGTATTACCATCTACAATAAGCATTTCTGCAAAAAGACGCTTTTTTAATTCATCGGGAAGTAGGTGAAAAATCGTTCGCAAGGTTCCTCCCAGACAGACAGAATGACAAACTGAGTTAAATAAAAGGCTATAAAAATTACACATATGTTATTGATTATACTCATAATAAAAAATTTTTCATAAGATATTAATGAAGTACCTAAAATTATGGAGCATATTTTTTCTTTTTTCTTTTTTCTTTTTTCTTTTAAAGGTAAGAGAACCCTAAAAAATCATCAATATTTATTTTAAGTTATTGATTTTTTTCAAATTTTTGTGTATTTATAATAACTATTTCAAGCATTTCTTTTTTTTTAACCCTCCTTTGGGCACGCCAGCTAAGTACCTACACGCAGAGTCTCGAGCATTTCATTAAAATTAATTTATTACCATAAAATCAAAATAACACTAGTTGAGTAAAGATTTCAAACTGGAGTATAAATAACATTCCCGGTGGTAACAAATATTAAAAATTCCGCTGTTGTAAGAATAATAGAAAACACTAGTGTTATTTTTTTAATCTCCGCAACAAGTACAGCAGCTAGGCTAGGAGCGCGACTTGTACGTTTAGATCATTCGTTCTAATGATTTCGGTTACGCAAAACGGAACGCTGTGTATATTAATAAAATGTTATCTAGAGTTTATTATTATTTACCATGGTGTAATCACTTTATTTAAAATGTTATAAAAATTAATTTTTTTTTTATTCGTTCCGTTTGCATATCTGTACCGTTGGTCTCATCTCAACTATTTAAGACCTCACATTTCGTGAAGGAGAAAAGGTAGAAAGCTCAGCCATATCATAAAGCCCTTTCTTAAGACAACACGAATGCACACTGAAAATTGCAGCATGATCCGTCCAACGATGCAGGAGTGCATACGGGACAAATAAAAAACAAACATTCATTCATTTATATATATATATATATTATGGTTGTCGCGATAGCCTAACTGCTAGAGCGCTTGGCTTCCGTTATGGAAGTCTCGAATTCGATCCTGGGCGACGGCAGAAGTTATTGCGAAAAATTAATTTATAAAATACTCGCTATTTCACGTGGAAGACAATGGCAAACCACCACGTACAACATCATATGCGCCTACAATCAGCTCCGAATGTAGTTTTGCGTGTGTATACCCGCATTGGATATAATAATTGCCTAGTGCACAACCTATATCTGTACAGCTAAAAATGTACGAATAGGTTGCAAACCAACCGAATGGTTGAGGAAGTAAAGTAAAGTAAATCCCATACCCTTGACAGCGTGTCGGAGATCGTGAAGTTAAAGTTCACAATGTACATGGTGCGTCCAAAAAATCATGAAACATGTTTTTTTGTCGCGCCCCCTTGCCTGCAGCGCGCTCCAACCGGTTTTTGATTAGGTGGAGCTGATTCTCAGCTTCACAACGCACCACAGTTCAGTCTGTTTCGAGTATCGGTAGCGTCAGTATTGGTGAATTAGTGTGCACCTCTGTTTAGTGACCTTGTCACGACGCACGATGGCTGATTCAATCGAACAACAGTGGACAATAAAGTTTTGCACAAAGCTCGACAAAAAAGCTGCCGAAACTTACACAAAGCTTAAGCAAGACTACGGGGAGTCTGCTATGAGTTATGTGCAAGTTACGATGTGGGTGAAAAAGTTTAAAGACGGCCAAGAAGGATGGACGATAACCGGGTCGCTCTGGAAGACCAACAACAAGTAGAAACGAAGCGAATGTGAACCGTGTTCGTGAATTGTTGAATTCTGATCGCCGAATGAGTGTTTGGTTGTTACCTGACACCTTGAACATTCTAAAAAGTTCTGTGTTCAGCACTGTTACGGAAGACTTACACATGCGGAAAGTGTGCGCCAAGCTGGTCCCAAAACTTCTGACGGACGAACAGAAAGCTAGTCGAGTGCTGATCGCGAGTGAACTGAAGAGAAACGTATGGAAATTGAATCGGATTATTTGGACAACGTTATTCCAGTGACGAAACGTGGACATTCGGTACGACCCAGAAACGAAACGCCAGAGTTCTAAGTATTAGCCACCGTGCGTCGTGACGAGGTCTCTAAACAGAGGTACGCTAATTCACCGATGCTCAGAACAGACTGAACTGCGGTGCGCTGTGAAGTTGAGAGTCAGCTCCACCTAACCCCACCGATTCGACCGCGCTTTAGGTAAGAGGGGCGCGACAAAAAACATGTTTGATTATAAGAGTATTTTATGATAATTATTAATAAGCAATTTAGAATGGAAATATTTTAAAACGGAAAAAATTGTTCTAGGATAAAGTAAACGTGATTAAACGCATTTTACTTTTTTCTGGTAACAGGTGGAAATTCAGGTATTCCGCAAAAAAGGAGGAAACGAAAAAATCTGTAAAAATCGTTAACCATAAACAGCGTTTTTCAACTGAACATAATATGAAATCTCTAGTGTTCTTAAAAAAAAAAAGCACATAATAAATACCAGCGCAGGCGTGCAGGACTTTCGAATATTTATAATGAATTTTTCAACAGCTGTATAAACAATCGGAAAGTTATTTGGTGGGGCCTTCACACGCAGTACATTTAGTTTTTTTTTTTATATCCACCTTTCACATTTAATAAGGGAAATATTTTCTGTGTTTTTAAATCCGCTCGTTAATCAATTCTCTTCTTCTTTTCCTTCTACTACTTTATTCCTATTTTCTTATATAGTAAATTTTTTTTATCTGTATATATATATATATATAATTACTACTATCGAATAATTAAGAGATAAACTTTAGAATCATAAAGACGCTAACCTAGATGTATCCTTTTTCTTTTTTTCTTTACTTATAATGATTTACATTCCAGTCAACTTGGCTGGGCGTATTAAGTAAATAACAACGAGGGGGAAAAAAGCTCTACAAAGTGTTCAGCAAAAACCGAAATGTAAATAACAATGAAAAAATGTTTATTAAAGTACACCTTGTTAAAATATCGGGGTCCAAAAGCGCACCCTTAAAAATTATTTGAAATACGACTTCGACGATACCGTGTACCGAAAAAATGGCGCGGGTTATCTTGTTTTTGTTGATAAAAAACTTTTCCATCGAACGGCTAAACTGTTTGGTTAACACGACTTCTCAACTACATTTTCTCGATAAAGAATGTTTAAAAAGGAAAGTCAACAAATACAAACACAAGCTTGCCAAACCGAAGTATTAATTATTTTGCAAAATAAATAAACTAGTTTCAGTCGAGAATATTCGCGATGATTATTGGGATATTTTGTACTCGGGATCTTATTTACATTTTCAACTAACGAAATTCGTTATATTACACGTACTTGTAAAATAATTCAAATCCGAATACGAAAAATGATTTACGATATTAACGCTCCGTTTGCGATAATCGATCGGCTTACTTTTCATGTTTTCCTGTGTTTTTTTTATTTTTTGTCTTTCTAATATGTGAACATTAACGATATCCAAAAGAAGTATATTTTCGATGGAACAATCCGTATAAAACTATAACGTTTCAAACAAGATTACACACTCATTCATCATCAAAATGGAGATTTTACGAACTTCTAGTAACAAAAATCAGTTAATCCTACTTAACTCAAAATTTTGAAAATCGCTGCCAAAAATGTGCAAATACACCATTGCGAATGAGGCAGCAGACAGCTGATTTCAGTTTTTGTATCGCTTTAAAAAAATATAAAATCCAACTGAATAAGTATATAAGTTGAAGAGACCCGGTGCTCAGTTAACAGGACAAGTGGAACCTATCAATTTTCTAATTCAAAACTTCAAATTTTAAAATTATTCACCTTGTATTTTCCTATGAGTTTACACGATATGTCACAATTACTTCTAATTAAAAATGAAAATGTTCAACTTTTACCGGCATCTAAACTTAATTTACTTTATCCCGATGTATAGTCTGAGTGATCGATTAATTTATAGTTATCATAGCGGGTGAAAAATAATTTGACCTATTCTTTTATATTAATACGAATTTATCGTGATCCTCATTTCGGGTGCCATTTCTCGAGTCCTCTTTTTGAGTGCTCTTTAATTCGTATTCTTTATAATATAAATTCTTCTTCTCGAAGATCAATTGTTATTCTTTAAGACGAATCGGATCCCTGTTCTAAGGAGATATTTAGTACGAATTCTGGTTCGAACTTGTTACACTAACAAAATACCCGGGGTAGCCGCCACAATAGCTCAGTATTTTTTCGTGAAAATTCTGCGAAAATATTTATTTACCAAAAGTGTTCGTATCATATAAAAGATAACCATCCAAAAAATTTATTAAGTTTTTGATTATAAATAAAAAAATAGTATCTGACGCACCGAGCACTTACTCGGTTCACAAAATCATGCCATCTTCAGAAATAAAAATATAAATATTGAATATAAAAAACGTATATGCAAAAATCTTTATTTTAATCTTAATATACAAATTATACATATTTACAATACAAAAAAAAGATATTTTTTTAAAACTAATTTTATGTGTGTTATGTGTGCGCTTATGTATATTTTCCAAAAAAACTCGAGGATTGCATAATGTTCTGAAAATAGCGCAGCCAGTATTTCTTCTGATTAAGAGCTGCAGAGAGAGAACAAATTATCGAATGACTTCCCTTAATGAACAAAATTTTGAAATTTTCCAAATTTTAAAATTGGACTGTCGACACTTAAAACGTTGCAAATTTACTGGTATGGAAAATTTTATTATTTATTTAATTATTCAATCATTTGTTTAAAAAACCACTTACGATTATTTATTTTATTTAAAAAAATTACAAATTATTTTTACTGGCAGGCTTGTTTTTTATTCAGTTTTTTTTTAATTTATTCATTAAGTTGGCACTTAATCCCCTTAAAACCCGCAAAAACTAATATTGTCATGGACTACACCTTGACAGATTGATTTTTTGTTCCAAAATCCCCCTAGTATGTAACTTTCGTGCAAATCGTTCGGCCGTTTTCGAGTTCGAAGGACGTATTATATATTTATATATGCATATATATATATATATATGTATATACGAGGTGTGACAATTAAATAACCGGACTGCGAATGCCTTAGCCGTTAGGCTTGGCGAGGGGGAGCGAGAATGGAATGTAGTTAACTTTAATGCTTCCAGTGCACATAGCACGTTATTCCGTCTTGCTACCTAGGTTAGTTTGCTTTAAACTCTTGCTTGAGTAAGACGTCCTCGCGTTGTAGTACCGCAATTATGACAAACGTAAAAATTGAGCATCGCATTAATTTGAAATTTCTCGTGAAATTAAAAAAACCTGCAACTGAGTGCTTTTAATTATTAAAGGAGGTATTTGGAGATAATTGCATGTCACACACTCAAGTTTTTGAACGGCACAAACGATTTTTAGAAGGTCGGGAAGTTGTTGAAGATGATGAACATTCTGGTCGACCTGTGACATCAAGAACTGATGAAAACATTCAAAAAATTAATGAAATTGTGCGTAAAGACTGACGTTTCAGTGTTCGGATGAGAGCAAATATGACGAACATTGACAAAGAGACAATAAGAAAAATTTTGCATGAGGATTTGCAAATGACGAAGTTTGTGTAAAAATGGTTCCAAAAAACCTCACACACGAGCAAAAAGAGAACAGGAAAAACATTTGCTCTGACATTATGGAACAATTCACAGAAGATTCTGAACTAATTGAAAAAGTCATCACATGTGACAAAACGTGGATTTTTTACTACGACCCTGAAACAAAACGTCAATCCATGCACTGGAAGACCCCCACATCGCCAAGGGCTAAAAAAGCTCGAATGAACAAGTCGAAACTGAAGGCCATGCTCATCGCTTTTTTCGATATTAAAGGTATCATCATGATTGAATGGGTACCTCAGGGTCAAACGGTAAACCAGAAGTATTACATTGAGGTTCTGACAAAGCTTAGAGAAAGGGTGAAAAAGAAAAGACCAGATCAGTGGAAGAACGACTCGTGGATTCTGCACCAAGACAATGCGCCAGAGCACAATGCGCTCTTTGTGAAACAGTTCTTGGCGAAAAAAAGCATTACTGTGCTCGACTATCCACCGTACTCACCAGATCTCGCTCCAAGCGACTTCTATCTGTTCCCAAAAATGAAAAGTGCATTGAAGGAAACACATTTTCAGTCTGTTGAAAACGTAAAGGCAAAAACGGCAGACTTACTGAAGAAGGTGACACTTGATGACCTGCAGCACTGCTTTTAACAGTGAAAAACTCGTATGTAGCGGTGTATAGATAGAGAAGGAAAGTATGTTGAAGGGGATTAAAAGCCAATTGTAATAAGTAAGTAATAAAGCATATTTTTAAGACTAGTCCGGTTATTTAATTGTCACACCTCGTATATATATATAATTCCTGCCTCGTATAATAATAGTAGTTCGCAAATTTAGCATACGTATCAGATGTAAAATTCGTATCAATATATATATATATATATATGGGTATATAGGTATATATAAGTATATATAAGTATATATTAGAAATAAAACCCAGAGCGGTATTTTTGGCTTGAAATAAACGTCGTAATAAATAATTAGCAATAATTTAGTATTTTTTTTTGTCAACGCCGATATTATTAATAATTAAATATTACAAATGGAAGAAAAATGAAATTTCTATAACCGCCCAGGTGCTGTTTAAAACCACCTTATGACGTGTGCAGACTCAATACGTTATGTTTCAAGAACAGACCGTATAACCAACTACTTTCTCTTTGAGGTTTCCCTCATCCAACCAGATTTGCTCAATTTTTTCTGTTAACTCATACTGCCGACCTACGCGGTATTCTACAGAACCACTGGAGACTCACTTAATATTCCAATAATTATCCAGTAATCATTTTATTTCTCCGATACCGACAAAATTAATCACCGCGTAAGCACTAGTAGTTAAACGGGACAATGGACCTCCGTCAAAAATCCAATAAATTCATTTTACACATGTTGCTCAATTGTAACAATTTTTTTTAAACTGCGTTGCAATAAGCGCCAATTAAAATGAGCTTCGCAGAGCTTATTTTCTTTTAAGCGATGGCAGAAATAGAAGTTCATAATTTGACACTGGGAAATATCAGCTTTTCAACTCCCATCCCAGCAGTACATTTCTAACGCATCTATTTTTTGTCAATCGGATTTACGTAAAGTCCAAGTTTCTGCGCCGTATAGAAATACTGAGAATACCAGACTATTCACTAGTCTTATTTTTACTTTCTTTGATACCGCGGGATCAGCCCATATACGTTTTAGCCGACACATAACACTTTTTGTTATGTTTGCTCTGTGTCTAATTTCCGCTTCCGATTTCCCTCGATTTTCTACTATCGAACCTATATATCCATACTGTTTTACAATTTCCACACCGTTAACATCATGCAATTCCGAGCGATTGTCGTTTTTCCTGTCTATGATCATAATTTTCGTTGCAATAAAGTTTAGGAAAAAAGAGATTTTGCACCTTGCCGTATAAAAATAAACGGACAATAATCAAGTTTGGATAGGATGGTGAATTCGTATAGGAAGAGAATATATGAATCTGCACCACATTTACCGCTAAAACGAGATTTTAAAAGAATTATAACAATTACAAAATGTATTTAAATAATATAAGTATATGATTAAGCAAGTTCAACTAGACGCTTGGAGAAATTTAATGAATGATAAAAAAATGTGTTTGGTTTAAAGTACAAAATTTTGATAAATAAAAATAAAGTAATATAAATACCTCTACTTTAGATAATTATGCAGTAAGTGATGAAGATAAAGTAAAATTATTAAGCACTAAATTGTATTTGAATAAAAACCCATTTCAAACAAAACGTAAAGGAAGTAATATTATTAATATAACAACAAATAATGAAGTAATAACAGATAATAGAAGTAAAAACTATTATTAAACAGTTAAAAAAGTAAAGTAGCTACTGGGCTCAAATAGATTTATAAAAATATTTAATATCAAATTTCTAAATGTATAATTATTGTTTTTTCAAAAATTTATAGCTTAATGTTGCCTGAAAATGTTAAAGTAATAACATATGTTGATGATATTGCAATAGCGGCAAAAACGCAACAGCAGGTCCAAGATAAAACTGCAAGAGTTTATAATGCAATAGAAAATTTTCTAAAGGATTTTGGACTTTCAATTAACGTAACAAAAATTAATTATATGATATTGAACAATAAATTTACAAAATAGAACCTTAAATATAAATCAATACGGAATAAATATTAAACACGTTAATCAAATATTTAAGTGTAATTATTGATAGTAATATAAAATTTTATAATAATTTTAATTTTATTAAAAATAAAATCGATAAATTTTTAATGACATTTAACAAATTATACAACAATCAAAATGCTGTAAATTATAAAAGGGGAATAATATTGTATAAGTGTCAATAATACTCAGTAATGCAATATGGCAGTATTATTCATACCGATACGTTAAAAATTAAAAGGTCTAAGAAAATGATTTTTTTTTTGGAACGAAGTTCTTTTACGCGGCTTGTCGGTAGGAGTAAATTGGAAGAAATGGCGAGATAACGAAAAAGCGTTATGCGTCGTCCTCCAGGCGACCTTCACTTTCTTTCTATTATATACGGGTGTGAGTATATGTGTGTATAGAGATTCGAGCTATAAGCATTGTGCGCGGTCAGCTGTATAAGCTCAATTCTAAACATGTGTGCATTTCATTGAATTTGAAAATTGGCGCGTTTTTTTTTTTTTGTGCGACGTTACTACGCTTCAACGAGTCTAATGACCTATTTATTGTTTTTGTTTTAATTAATTCATACGGGATTTATGTTTTTTTTAATTCATACGGAATTTTTATATTGTACCATTTTTTATCGTATACTTTATAAATGACATTATACTTGTATATCTACCAAAAAGTGAAAGGTTACCGGATGTCCTCCTCTAGACAATTCATAACCGATCGTGGAATATTTAAGGTGTGACTTGTATAAATATGGAATTTCAGAGTTGGAAAATTGTGTTAGGTGCAATTTTCACGATAGTGTCTATGATACAACAGTAATACAGTTTTTGAAGATAATGCGGAACAACTGGTAACAAATAAATTCAGCAACTTTAATAAATTTACAATACAAGACTTTAAATATTGTAAAAATAATACTTCATTTATATTAAGAAAATAATTAAGATTGACAATAATATTATAGACCTATATTTACAAATTGTAAAACAGAATTAATGTAACCCAATAAACTTGAAAAGATTTTTCTATAGATAATTTATGCAATCTTTAAATGATAGACAGCTGCTGAGAAATAAGCCGAGGAATGAAAAGTGAAAACTATAGCGTGAGGTAAAAGTTTTTCCGAGAGAATTAACAAGTTGTTTTGGTCATTACTGAAAGAATGTTGTTACCGGAGCAGCAGACAAAAATGTCATTCGCAGAAAAGAAGACTGCAGGAAAAAATCGAAAAAGTGACAAGGCTAATAAATATTGAAAAGCGTAGAAAGCAAGGTATATCACGGAACACTAGTCTGAAGATGAGGAAGATAAGGGAATGGAAAGATGGATAGTTCGGTTTTGAAAAACTTTGATCATCATAAGATCAAGAAAACTGGAGAAGACTAACAAAAATCATATAGTTACTTTAAATATCAGCGGCAAAAACAATATTTATAAAGACAGGAAGAGTGATTTTTTAAAATTTCATTTGAATAAAAGTAATCACTTAACAGTGTCGGGTTGAAATTACTCGATTAAAAAGTTGAAAGACACACATCATAACGGATAAACTATTAACAAAAGCAACCCACTGAATAATACAATACACAATATGATACAACAAAAAGCAGTTGCTACAGAATTGTGTAAAAAAAGGATGACAGAACGATACAACAAAACGATTACGATAGAACTTTTATCAGCACCTGAAGTTTATAGAGTCGCTCCAGTTTATTTTGTTGCATGATGACCCAGGTAACATGTGTTTTCCTTTATCTTTGCCTTTTATGTATGTATATACATACATATATATATACACACATATATATATATATATATACATATATATCATCATCATCATCTTCTCCTCAACCCAAGGGTTGGTGGGTAACATGGCCACGTGTTAGATCTTCTCGTGCTTTAGCTAACTCTTTAACTTCCGCGTATGACCTCCTTCCTTTTATTTCGTCCATGAATCTCCTTCGAGGCCTTCCTCTTTGAGTCTTCCCTATTGTTTTTCCTTCTAATAAGTTGGTAACCCACATTGAGTGGCGTATCACGTGTCCTATGGTCGAATTTCTTCTTCTTTCTATTGTATTTAGCATTTCTCGTTTTTCCTTTACTCTGGATAGTACAATGCGGTTCGAAATTTTATCCATCCATTTTATCTTTAGCATGCGTCGCCAGTACCACATTTCAAATGCTTCCAATTTGTACTTGTCTTTCTTTAGCAGCGTCCACGTTTCGCATCCATAAAGGGCAACGCTCCTAATAAAGCTTTTTATGAAATGTTTTCTGATATCTAACTCTATATTTCTAGAAGAGAGAAGGCTTAGCTTTTTACTAAATGCATTCTTTGCTTGGGCTATTCTCCTTCTTATTTCCCGCTCCGATCTTCCATCTTTTGTTATCAGGCTGCCCAAATATTCAAATTCTTTTACTTGTTGTACCGGTTCCCCATTTATTATTATGTTTACCTTATCATCTACTTTTTTGTCACATCTTAGTACTTTAGTTTTCGTTTCATTGATTTTCATATTACATTTGATATTTAACAATTTGTTTAGTTCGTTCAGCTCCTTTTGCAATTTTGCTTCGCTGTCCGCCATCAGCACTATGTCATCAGCATATCTAATCGTCTTATATCTTATTCCATTTACTTTTATTCCTCCATTCTCTTTGCCTAAGAAGCGCCTCATTGCCTTTTCCACATAGATGTTAAACAGGAAAGGTGAAAGGCAGCAGCCTTGTCTGACTCCTTTCTTTATTTTCGCGCTGATTTTTCCGTTTATCCTTATTTGTTGATTTTTATACAATTCGAGTATTAATCTTCGGTCTCTGAAATCTATATTTGCTTCTTTTAGGCCTCGGAACATAATATCCCATTTGACATTATCAAATGCCTTCTCTATGTCGATGAAGGCTAAATACAAGGTTCTATTCTTCTCCATCATTGTTTCTATTAATATCCTTAGAGCCAAAATAGCTTCCCTTGTTCCCCTATTTCTTCTGAATCCAAATTGATCCTCTGAGATGTTCTCTTCTATTTTTCTTTTTATTCGTTCATAAATTATTTTAGTTAGAATTTTCTGTATGTGGGGTAGTAGGCTTATAGTGCGATATTGCTCACATCTCTGGGCACTACTATTTTTTGGAATGGCAATCAAACGACTTATCTGAAAATCTTCAGGAATTTTCCCGGATTCGTAAATATCCCTTATCAGGTGATATAATGCGGTTTTTGTTTTATCTCCGAGTATTTTAATGATTTCGCTCGGAATGTCGTCCACTCCTGGAGTTTTTCGTGGTCTAAGATTATTTAATGCAAACTCAAATTCCCGTTCCATAATGCATGGTCCTAATGCATCTTCCATCACATTCTTCTCTTCTTCCACTGCTCTTGTCTGGTCCCATTCTTTATCTTTGTAAAGTTGCTCAATGTACTCTTTCCATCGTATTTGTATTTCTTTTTTTCTTGTTATAATGTTTCCACTGTTGTCTCTAATAATACATAAATTCTTGCGTCTTGGCTTGAACTGGCATCTTATTTCTCTGTATGCTCGTTCCATGTTGCCGCTTTTTATATTGTGGTCAATATCCTTGCATTTCTCCATTATCCATTCTTCCCTAGCTTTGTTTGCTTTCCTGTTTATTAGATTTCTTAGCCGTTTGTATTCATTTACTTTCCCATCTATTTTGGCTCTCCTCCTCTGCTCCATTAATTGTGTTACTTCGTCAGTAATCCAAGGTTTGTAAATTATCCTTTCCTCCTTTCCAAAGTGTTGTAATGCCATTTCTCTTATTTCTTTTTTGAAATATTCCCATTTCTCATTATTGTCTTTTCCATTTATACTTTGTTGATTGAATCTTTCCTCAGTTTCTTTTTCAAAAGCTGTCTTATGTTCTTTGATCTTAGCTAAATTCCATCTGTTGTTCCGGTTAGTGGTTTTCTTCGCCTGTTTCAGTTTTAGTCTACTGGTCATTATAACTGGTATATGGTCCGAGTCGATATCTGCTCCCGGGTAACTTTTGCATACCTTGACCTGGTTCTTATATCTTTGACGAACTAAAATATAGTCCAGTTGGAATCTTGCTCTGTCTCCCGGGGAACTCCACGTGTATCTTCTTCTTTTCGGTTGTTCAAAGATTGTGTTTGTGATGATCAAATCTTGACTACTGCAGAATTCAATTAATCTTTCTCCTCGGCTATTTCTTTTGCCTAGACCAAATCTTCCTGTGATATTGTCCGCTTGTTCTTCCCCCCACTACGGCGTTCCAGTCTCCTAATAAAATTAGGTTATCCCTATCTTTTACTTGTAATAACACTTCTTCTATTTGTTCGTATAGTTCTTCTATTTCATCGTCATCACTGTTGGATGTAGGCATGTAAACTTGGATGAGTACCAAGTCTGTTGGTTCATTTTTTATCCGTATCATGATGATTCTATCATTAAATACCCAGATACTTTCCATTTTGTCTCCCGATTCTTTGGATAGGAGAAAGCCAACTCCTGCTACTCCTTTTTCCGCGCCGCTGTGTATGAACCTGTGGTCTCCGCTCCAAATGTCTCCGCTTTCTTTCCATCTGACTTCACTTATGCCCAAGATATCACATTTCATTCTATTCATTTCCATTTTCAGGTTTTCTAATTTTCCGCATTGTTTTAATGATCTGACATTCCAGGTCCCTATTTTATACGTTTTGTTCTTCGGGCTTCTTTTCTTGCTTCCTTCTATTGCACATGCGTCCCCTCCTGCAGAGTTCCGTACCATCGAGGGCACGGGGGGACTCGAGTTAATCTGCATTGCTGCAGTTAACCGTCCACTGCCTAATACTTCCTTTAGGGAGCATTCCGTGAATGCAGCACTTCTGTCCAATTCTTCACGTGCCATGTCTGACTAGGGAATTTAATGCAGTGGTTTCCCGTTTCCTTCTGCATGATTTTCTGTTAGGGTTTACTCCCTTAGCCGAAAGGAACCGGTTATAAGGCGCCGGATACTCGCCTACTTGCTCTAGATTGGTACTCACCAACCCGATAGGGGCATATTATCACGAGCAAGCTGCTGATAGTCTACCAGTTGTAAATGCAGTGTAGAAGGCTTAACGGTATTTATTAGAAGGAACACCTTCGGCAAGTGAACCCTCCTCCGTTTTCCTATCAGCTATATGTTGTGAGTTCTGGTTTAGCTTTTCTAATCCACGCTAAGCCCGTGAAATAGAAAATTACCACCCTGCACGACATGGACGTACAGAACTCATACGGTTGTTGTTTCGTTTCTCCACCGGTGGGACTAGCACCATTTGATGGTCGAGTGACTACTTACTAGAGAAGGTGACTCTAGTTACAACAACCTGTGCCCCGCAGGGCACATATATATATACACACATATATAAAACTCGGCCATTTTGGCCTCGCGAAGGGCTGTTCCCCTTGACCGCTCTTGATTTCATTACTGTCTCTTTTTCTTCTATACTTTGTATAAAATGATCAAAATTTAAAACGTAATTCTTACTGGCATCAACACAAAAAATAATATAATTACAAAAATCCTACCCTAACCTTTAACTTTCATTATATAAAATTAAAACATTTTTTCGTTAAATTTTTCGTTACATATTTCGTTATACCAAATTGTGACATTTTTTAAATAACAATCACAAAAATCCTATAAAATATAACAAACGTTACATAAAATTGGGTCATTTTTGGTTACATCGGGGGGGTAGCCTAAAAATTACGTTGTAATTAATATAACTTAGTCATTTTGGCCCCGCAAAAGGCTGCGCCCCTTGACTTTTCTTGCTTACATTTCTGTGTCTTTTTCTTCTATACTTTGTATGAAATGATCAAAATTTACAATGTGATTCTAAATCGGTCCATACGAATATAATAATATAATCACAAAATACTATGAAGTATAACAAACGTTACATAAAATTGAGATATTTTTTTGGGACATATTTCGTTACATAAAATTGGGGCATTTTTTTTAATGGGGGCAGCCTAAAAATTACACTTCAATTAATATATATATATATATATATATGTATGTATGTATGCATATATATTAGCGGCGAATCCTACAGTACATCTAGTCATGCGACTAAATACTAAATTGGAAAAGAAAGAAACCTACCAGTAATTCCCTAGCGGTAAAGATTACTTTGGCTGCAGAGACAATTTTTTGCTTGACAATAGAAATCTGAGAAGCCCCATTTAAGAATTCAGAGAACAATGCTCAATCTGTAAAATGCTAGTTCGCCTGTTGGTATCAAGTAGTAAGTGAATTCCAACTTGATGATCTGCTCAAATTCGTATTGTATTCATTAGGTGCTGTACTTCTCTTACAATAGCCAATCATTAAGAACCCATTCAGAAGCGTACACACACAAAAGTAGTGTAAGTAACCAATCAGGTCGAGCGTTTAAGGAATTAAGTACTTCTCTACTTTGACCGCGCTACCAGCAGAATACACTGCACACTTCTTGCTGCGAAACTGTGACTACGTACCACTATTTTGTCTTAATGAAATGAAGTTTACATGCTTAATTTAAAAATACGCTTGGCGAAATGCGCTGTTAGCGAAAATCTGTTGACTGTGATAAAAAGCGGTACAGAAATGGCATTGTAGCGAACAATAAAATTTGATTGGTAATTTAGAGAAGTTTATTAGTATGAGCAGACATATTTACTTTTAAATAGATTTCTTAATGCTGTTGTAATCCTCTTCCGAATAGTATATTTCAATTTTTAATATTACAAGACGAAAGCGCTGTTTATATTTCACTTTATAGTTGTTAAATTAAAGTTACTTAAAAATCCTCTTTATTTATTTATTTAATTTTCGAATTCGTTTTTGTTGTTCACATAAATTATTTCCTTTATCGAAATTTAAACATTAGTTTTCTTTTACATTTTCTCACATGGATATTAAGGGAAACAAACGGGCGGCCGACCTAATTGCTTGTGATGCTGCATTTTCGGGAAATACTTTAAATAACTTTCCCCTATTAGCGAATTATTAAGCATTATGCTATACATATAATAAAATAAACTTTAATAACAAACAATATAGATCAATAAATTAGATAAATACCTATTTAGAAACGTTTTCGGGCATAACCCATCATCAGCTAACACTAACTTAAAGGAAACTTAAAACATACTGAAGTGAATATAGGGAATACATGTGTATATATAGTAGATGTAAAGAGGAATAAACATGGCAGGTATAAAAATCTATAGGTTGAAAATGCTAATAATTAATATAAAATATAAAATAAAACAAGAAGACAAAAAGTTAAATTTTTATATTAAACAGTGGATTATTATTATTAGGTGTTTGGTCATTTAAAATATTATTTTTATATTTATTTATATAATAATTTTCTGCAATGTTCATATTATTACCTTTGTGATAAGTGGCCAGGATGGTTACAGTATTTTCTATTGAATTAGGTTTATGTTTATTTTTAATTAGATGTTCTGCATAGGTTGATTTTTCTATTTCATTATTATTAAATGCTTTTATATGTTCTTTATATCTGCAATTGATTTTTCGCCCTGTTTGACCAATGTATGATTTCTCACAATCAGTACAATTTATTTTATATATACTGCTATTTTCATAAATATTATTATTTTTTTTAATTTAAGGTGTTTATTTTATATTTTAAATTATTTTTAGTTTTGAATGCTACATTTAAACCTTGTTTTTTGAATAAATTGGTTAATTTGTATATGTTATTGTTTATAAATGTGAATGTTATCCATCCTTTATTGTTAGTAGCATTATTGACTCTTAATTTTTGTATATATTTTGATTTTGATTTTATTTTGTGAATTAGTTTATCTATTATTTGTTCGTCATAACCGTTATTTCTTGCCAAAGTCTTTAATATATTAATTTCTATTTGTTTTTTATTTATATTCATGGGTGTAGTTAATAATCTATTTATTGTAGTCATGAAGTAAGCATATTTATGTTGGTTTGGGTGATTTGATGTTTTATGAATTATATTATCAGTGGTGGTTTGTTTTCTATAAATATTATATGTTAACTTATCATTTGATTTTATTATTGTTATATCTAAGAAATTTATTTTGTTATTTTCTTCTTTTTCCATAGTATAATGAATATTTTTGTGAATTTTATTTAAATCATTTAGAATGTCATTTTCAGTATTACTACTATTTTCATCAAAAATTAGTAGTGTATCATCTACATATCTAATATAAGATTTAATATTGTATTTTTGTATTATATTTTCCATGTATATTTCTTCTAAATTTTGTAGAAAGATTTCACTTAAAATACCTGACAAAGGTGAGCCCATAGCTAATCCATTATTTTGTATATACATGGAGTTATTAAAATTAAAGTAATTTTGCTCTGTAACAGTTTTAATTATTTGGATTAATTGATTACAAAAAATATTATTCTTTAACTTATTTACAGATTTTTTAATTATATCTATGGTTTCATTTATAGGTATATTTGTATAAAGGTTTGTTATATCATAAGAAATTAATTTAGTTTTGTTATTAATTTTTATATTTTTTAATTTATCAAAAACATCCAATCTGTTTCTAACAGAAAACTAAATTAATTTCTTATGATATAACAAAGTCCGGATCATATTTAATTAATTATGAAAGTGCATCAAAATTTACTAATTAGTTCTTTGGTTACCTAGGACTATGTGGACTCTATCTAGTTACAGTGTGGCAACGAAAATTTAGCACGAATCATTAGCAGTATGCAACGTTTTCATCTAAATTAAAAATGATTTTCGTGATATTGAAGTCCAGTTACATGCCGATATATAGCTTAAAGCAATGTGGGCTGTACTTAACTATCGCACTGCTGTAGCGTATTTCCTATTTGGCAAAACAGTACCGAGTGTAAACTAGGACGATGTGGAACTACATAATTGTAGTTGTGGCTATAAGCCTCTGTGGTACCGTCATGCAGTAACTCTTCGAATAAAAAACACTTCTCTGTTCAGTATCCTAATTACTCCGGTAACTTCTCCGTTAGCATTACTATTAATGAGAGCACTGCATTTATTGTAGTATCAACAATATCCTTAGTAATTCGGGTGCAGCGGTTTCGGCTCCTTTTGTTCAGCATTCATCCTTCTCAAGTTTTGAAAGCTAAATGACTCCCAAAAAGAAGCAAACCGTTTTTACATTTTTCTGCCCTAAAGAAGCAGTGAGGGAAAAAGTCAGGATTCGCCACTGATACGTGATATTTCTAAGTTCGTTGTAAAGTTATTTTTAACTTTAATAAAAATAAGTATTGATAAAACAAAAATTATTTTCGTATTTTCGAATAGTGAATAAAAAACAAACATTGAACTTGAAACCTGATAAAGTTATCCGTTTTGTTGTTTTTTTTTGTATAATTCCTGCAGATTATAAATGTTAAACGCTTGTCCGTCAGTTTTAATGAGGTGCACTGCGATAAATGACAAGATTTCAATAAAACCGCTTGCTAAAAATTTATAACAGCAATTTGAACCTTTTTTTTTTTTTCTTTTTTAACGTTTCCTGACATTATATCAGTAACCGTAACTAGTAACGTAGAGTTTAATAGTTTTAACTACATTTTACGACAATCGTGTTTTGTTGTTGATCGACCCCACCATTAGATACCGAAGTCTTCAGAGCCGTATGTAATCCGCCTAACGTCTAGAATTCACCCGTAGGAATACGCAAAATAACGGCCAGGTTTAGCTTCACCCCCCCCCCCCCCTTCAACCTTTTAAAGTCGTTAGACTTTTATCACGCAGCTTCTGCGTGCCTCTGTCAAAGTAAATTTTTGTAACGGGTAATCGTGATTTTATTACTATCAGATTTTTTTTTCATATTTGTAATTTCTTTTACAAACCAAATTACAGAAATCCAAATCGTAAAATTTACTGAAAAACGCTAACACGTTATCAGTACATTATTTCGTATCTTTTGTGGTAAAAAATAAGTAGGCTCGAAAAATGTTATGAACGAAGTTTGTTCTTCTAAATGCGGCGGCCTTTCCCATTTATCGCTTAATTGTTTAATCGTATGCCTAAAAACTCGAAGATAAATTCAACTTCGTTTTATATCAATTTGCTCAAGATTTTGAGTAGAGATTTCCAAATTTAGTCTAAAAAAGCACCTATTTTAAATGAATTTCCGCCATTTACTTTCGCTATTTCTTTTACTGTTACCATTTTTCCCCGCTTTGCTTTCGTATCTATCGCCGTTATTTTCTTTCTCTTTTTACGTTGGATTTTTTTATATTCTCCATTATTTTTCATTTATCATTGCTCAGCCAGTTCCAAATTTTTAGATTATTAATAAAATAAAATGTTTTTTTACAAAAAATAAATACCGATACTTGAAGATTTATTATAAAAATTGAATAAAAACGCACTAAAAAGTAAAAAATAATTACTTCCGATAAGAAAATATATATCAGAGTGATATACCCTTAAAGGTGATATTATCGTAATTCTTATACAACATTAATACCTTAATTAGAGTCGACATCAAATTCATATTACAATATCTAAGAACAATTTAATGAACATTTAATGCAGTTTTTAATTATTATTTTAATATGTAATATGATGCCAACTCTAATTAAGGTATTAATGTTGTATAAGAATTACGATAATATCGTCTTCTGATATATATTTTCTCATCGGGAGTAATTACTTTTTACTTTTTAGTGCGTTTTTATTCAATTTTTATAATAAATCTTCAAGTATCGGTATTTATTTGTTGTAAAAAAACATTTTATTTTACAATTTTTAAAGTTATACTTGAATTTTTTTCTTGTTAAAAATCCATTATTCTCCATACTTTATACTTTAAAAAAATCAATTTCTTTATTTCGAACTACATTACTAGGGTATAGAAACATCAAAAGCAACATTTCATGGTAATTTGGCAAATAATCATGAATGAAAAAATAAATATTAAAAAAACAAAAAAAGAAAACCACGCTAAATCTAACCGGACGGTGACACCAACCATGAATGAAAAGCGTCCAAAAAGCTTCAATTTCCCGCATTATTAAGGATAACTCAAAAACTACTGGTCAGATCTTGATCAAATTTAAATGGGACCCCATGTGGGATGCACCAGCTTTCAAATAAAAGAAGAATCATCAAAATCGGTTCACCTAGAAGAAAGTTCTGAGGTAACATGCATAAATTGAGAAACTACAAAAGGAGTTCCAAAAACAATTAATTTTGTAACAAAAACCTTCTTCGTACTTATATGACACTTCATTTAACATTTCTTTTTTTTTCAAGAATAATTGCTCCAGATAAAAAGACAACAATTTATGTTTAAAATTAAAACTATTCGCGAAAAATTTAGATTCAACATTTGTACCTTTTCGTGTCATTTCGTTAAATCATTTGACAGTAACCGCTCGAATGCGATAAAATTACTGGCCATTTCTCTTTTCTCACGCGTTAATTTGCATAATGCTTGAACAAAACGTACGCCCATGCAATCTATAAAAGCCGTATACACACATCTATGCATGGGCGTCGCCAGGGGGCAAGAGGGCAGCTGCCTACCACTCCCTGAAGCCTAGAAACTTTTTAATCAACTGGCCATGATGAGTATTCATAGGCGCGTAATCATGGACAATTTGGAAGACTTTTATAATTTCATTATAAAAATTTGCCAGAAACCCACGAAAATTATATTTTAATTAAGATTTTATTCTTGTTTAATAAAATATTAAGCCTTTACAAATTATAAATTTTATTTTTCCCATAACTCATATCCTCTTTCTATCATCTTGCCCCCGCCTGACTCATCGACTAGCGACGCCCTTGCATCTACGGATCGGGTAATAAAGATTATCAGAAAAAATTCCGTTGCAAAATTCTAATAAGTTATTGTAGATAAATCCTGGTTATTTTTTGTTTCTTTTCTGCTTGTTTGTGCGGAGTTTTTGATTATTTAAACCGATTTGAATGATTCCCCTTGTACATTTGGAAGTGCATCAACTAGTGCGCTTCCGTATGAATACCGACGAAATCAGAGAGATACTCAGTGGTTTTATCAAATAACGAAAAAAATGTAGTCTCTTCAGACAAACTTTATTACTATAACAAACGCCGCTAGTTTACAGTAAATTAAGATTGTTCAAAAACGTAAATTGGAAAAGAAGCCAATTTTTATTGTAACCAGACAGAAAGCTTCAAACATTACCGAGGAAAATTTTCCACGGATAAATATCGAATTCAAATAAAGAAAACAAATTTGAAACCACACCATAACGCGCCGTTTACAACCTCATCACTAACGAATATATAACGTGTCTTAACATTACGGTTTGTTTTTTTGGTATTTTTCACCTGGCAAGAAATTATTTGGCCATTATTAATGTTAATATAAACACAAAACTAAACAAGATTATTTACTCTTATTATTACGAAATCATCTCGAGTAGTTTTCACTAACCGAAGAATCGATTCATCCGGAAATATAATGATGAATGGTGTGGAGATCCCTCAGAAAGAAGATGTAAAGTATCTTGGTATTCACCTCGACAAACGCTTGACTTGGAGGAAGCACATTACAACAAAGCGAAATGAGTTGAACATCAAGCTGCGGCAACTGTACTGGCTGTTGGGTAAGAGATCAATAGTATCTCTTGAAAACAAGTTGCTTCTTTATAAGCAAATTCTCAAACCCGTCTGGCAATACGGCTGCCAGTTATGGGGCTGTGCCGAAAACAGCAACATTTCAATTATGCAAAGAGTACAGAATAAGATACTACGCACGATCATCTCTGCTCCATGGTACATAACCAACATCACGATCCATGAAGATCTTGGAGTTCAATTTGTAAAAAATGAAATAGAAACTGCTGCCCGACGATATGCTGCCAGATTGAAAGAACATCCTAATAGTACAGCAAAAGAACTGCTGAGTAATCCAAGCGAGGGACGTAGGCTGAATAGGAAACGACCTCAAGATCTCTTATAAATTAAAAAAGTATAAATAATATGTGTGTGTGCTAATGTGTGAGGGTGTATGTGCGTGTGTGATGGTATGTATGTGTCCATGAGAATGCAAAAATATGTGTGTATGCATTTTGTATACACATATATAAGTTAATTTTAGCACCCTTCACTGGTTGGGTTGCTTATTCATGTCATTTTAACTTATTCCATAGATTACCAAATAGTTGATAAGACTAGGTGTAAAATAGCAAGATATATATATAAAAAAAAAAAAAAAAAAAATTACGGGGATAGTAAAGATCAGTGAACACGCGTAGGTAGGATCTATCCGCCGCACCATCTATGACAATTAAAATTAATATTACTCCTTACGAAGCAAAAAATGTCAAGCAAACATGGTCGTAAATGTGTTAGCATCGCCCGCGAATGCCCGTATAGAATTGCGTTTGACCACATAAAATTCAAATGATATCCTTTATTTATTGGAAATGATATAGGTCGTCAGTGGTGGTTTCCTTGTACATCACCGAGGCAATTTGTTCATTACTCGCCTGGATCAATATCTAGCCTTGTTGTTGAGTATAGAAAGTAGCAATATTTAGGACTATCCGCATTATTACTTAAAAATCTATACACTATAAAAATTGTTTAAGCTCTTATTTAAAGGCCAATCCCGCGTTCGTAAGCTTTTTATTATTTAATACATCAGTCATCGTTGGATTTTGATTTATTAACGACTGATCCGCTAATGTGGCACTGCGATTGCTATAACTAATTTCGTACTTCCTTTAAAGTTTACTAAAGATTTTTTAGCGATTTCAATGAGAATTTTCCTCATTTCAACGCTAGGATTTTATTTTTATTTAACCGACTCTACCTAGATTTATTTTTAATTTCGATTCGTTTAAATATAATACATCGGCTAAAATTTTATTTCCCTACTAGGCAATATGAAAGTTGAAACGTAATAATTACATCGTTTTTTAAGAATACAACCAAATTTTATCAAAAAATAAAAATTCACTTCTCCATCACAGTGCAAATGACCTGCGGCTCGAAAATTGTTGCACCGTTAATAAATTAACACAACACCTGTAAAAGAAACGAGAAAAAAAGAAAACGGTTACTTCCAGAATATTACTAACACTATTAAACAAAACCGTAACTGAGAAAAAGTGAAGCTCATAAATTTTTCAGTAATATCCATGTTGAACTCCGTATTTATATTATCTTGCAAATATCTAAAAATCTGCATGCATAAACATCACTGTATTTTTCTACCTATATGCCCGATCCCGAAAATTACTGTTTAAATTTTGATACAGTCTTCACAGTTAATTAGCGTTGTATTTCTGGAGATTAGAAAATTCTTGATTTATCGTTCTACTATCAAAAGAGTACTTATAGTAAGAATGAGAAAAATATTTCGGATTTATTAAATAGCGAATAAAATTATTAATTTTCTGATAAAATACGTTTCTTTACGAATCGCTTAAAAATTAGTAATTATTATACAAAAAATTGATATTCAACGAGCTGTAAGAAGAAGGTTCATTAAGCAACTATTTTGAATAATTTTTCAGTGCGTCAAAAGTGGGAACAGTGCAAAATTTACTTATTCACGCACCAGAAGAAAAAACAAAAAATATTGAGTATCCGAATGAATTATATTAATACTGCCATTCAATTATTATTATTGTCAATACTCAAATTGATATTATTAATTTCAAAATTCTGCTTTATTTTTTACTTTTTTTTAGGTTCCAGCCCCAGGTATTTTTTTCTATTGTAGATTTTAAAAACTACGCATATACATACGTATACATATGTGTATATATTTAATTAAAGTGTTTCAGAAACTTAGAACAGGGACGAAACTTTGGGAGCGCTATAAAACACGAATTGCATTGTTTGTTATAAGAAAAAAGATCGTTAGTAATAATATTCATCGCAATCGAGACTATAAGCATTATATTCCGATAAAAAGAGAGAGATAAAAATTGATAAAGATCAAACAGATATTGATACGCGGGGTTTATCATGAATAACATGACTTGCGGCGTCTCGCCGCTGACGTTGACACATCGTAAATGAATATTTTAATTATTTCAATCGCAGCGCAGTGTTAAGATGAAACGGTATTATAAAACACATTAAGAAAATTATATAACGCTCTATTACACTCATATAAAACGAAAATTTTAATTAAAAATGTGTAAATGAAAAAAAAAAAAAAAACAAACAAAAAAAACGAAAAAAAAAACTTTATCCTTAATTTGGCTTTTAGCGTTAATTTTATCAATATTGTGCTCCTTACGTCTCTTACTTCTCTATACATTATATTCCCAGAATATTGATTTCTTCCCACTAATAATAACATTCAATATCGTAAATACAGAAATAATTGATTCCTTTCTAATTGTTTCTGAGTAAAGGTCCCTGGTTGAAAAGCCCCAAAAAAAAACAAAGGAAATCATAAATTTTCCTCGCATCGGAATCACCGTCAACCGAATTACCGCGAATGCTGTAGGGCAGTGTTTTTCAACGTGTGGGTCCACAGATCTGCCGCGCTGCCATTATTTTTCAACAGTTTTCATCACATTTATAATTATGAAAAAATCGCCACTTATATGAATATTTTTTATTTTCATGACAAACGTAATCCCATTCGGCTAAATGAGAATAAAAGTTGAATTTATTCAGTTATTTTGAGTTGAAGAACGCTAATGCAGCTGCCAATAACACAATTAATGTTTGCGCTAGGTATACAGTAAAACGGAGGGGGTCTACGATAAATTGTAGACTAGCATCACTAGGTATACCGTCACTTACGCACTTATATGTGATTATTTTCAGATTTTATAAAAGTTTGACGATTAACGTAGAATGTATTAGCTTAATAACGAACTGCAAAAAGGATGTAGTTGCTGCATTAACTATTAAAACGGTGAGAAATAAATAAGGTTAATGTTTTCACGTTCGGTGTCAATCGCGTACTTACGTGTAGTTAATTGAAAGTATTTCGGGGGTTTTGGAGGTTAATGAGTGATACGCTAGCTCAGTTAAAGGTTGCATTCGGGTGCGCTAGGTATGTAAATGCTACGCTAGCTGTTTCAACAAAACAGGGGGTTAACGGTTAAGTTGTCCTCCCCGTCACTTGTAGGTATAATGCGCTACCTTTCATATGCGCTGCGTTGCGCTAGGTCTAAGATAAGTGAGCTAACATTTTAACGATTCTAAAAAAACAAATGGGGAGGCTAGCTTAACGGAGTCCCCACAGCGCTCATTCACTCGACTTTCATGCTTGACGCACTCACGAGGCGGAACCGGCGACTCGCAGACACGCGCGTCGTTTAGAGTCGGCTTGAAATTCACAAATTGCAATAATAATTAAAAACATCTTTAAATATATGTTTGACATTTTCAATTCTTCGCGTGTAGAAAAAACGAGTGTATTATCACGCTCGTTTATTAAGATTTTCTTTAATTATTGCAATTTAAATTTAGTGCCTACCATAATTAAGGCACGAATGTCATTTAAGAATATTCATAATATCCCCTCCTTCTTTCGGGGTATATTTTTCTGAATTATCCTTTATTGAGTAATTATTTTTTTACTTTTTACTGGCGGATTTTTATTAAATTTTCGAATAAGTCTTAAAATCGGTATTTTTCAAAACTGTTCGATATTTCTGTAAAAAAAAAAAAAAAAAAGGAGGTCCCCGGTGTAAAATAAAGCCCACAATAATAGAGATTCTAAGGATGCTGCCAACGTATTTTATAAAATTCTTCGTTTACCATCTTTCGATTAAAAACTGTTCTGTTTCTTCGTAGTTCCAGCCCATTTCCGACTGAAAATACTGAACCAAAGCGGTATAGCTGGACACAGTTTAACGTTGGCTTGCGAAGCGGAAGGAGACTTCCCGTTACGCGTTACCTGGAATAACCAACCGCTAGCACTAACACCACAGATACGGCATTCAGCAGACAGCTTAATATCGGAATTGCACGTAGAACGTTTAAGCAAGGAGCACGCTGGCATTTATCGATGTACAGCCAGTAATTCGTTCGGTTACGATCACATGACGATACATCTAACCGTCAAAGGTACTAAAGGCAATATATCCAGATTAAACTGGTTTTTCAATTCAATCTTTTTGAAAATCAAAATAGATTTTACCGATTTTAATCGCGTTTTACTTTCATATCGCTTATATGACCGGATAGTCGTAGATCGCAGCAAAGTTACCGTTTTTTGGTCGACTAAAATTCTCAATCGAACATTTACATTTGCAACAAAAAACTATCTAAAAGCGTTAGCGAACTATCGATCTTCCGTTTTTTTATGAATTACCAAATCAGCTACTTTATTATTTGTGGCGAAAAAAATCCGCTTAATACTTCTTTTTAAATGTATGTTTATGACAACAATAAATATGGAGTCTACGGCATGAAGTTCGACGTTTTTTTTAACCCCGTACACACATATACGTGGCCCTCTTGGTAGAGAATTAAACTACACAACACACTTGTCTTCTATGAAAAAATGTGGTAATTTGAGGATCATTTCAAATCAGTTCGTCTACTAACCGGTTTTATGCTTTTCCTCAACGATGAAAATTGGTCTACAGTTCTGCGAGGTTCAACGAGACCTTTGAGCGCCATCAACAATTTCATTACCGGGAGCAGCCTTTTAGAACCATCAGAATCCACATTTCAATTAAGAAATGAGCGAAATTTTTTGACAGCATTACGCATGCGATTTTGTAACGATGGCTCGCGGCAATACCATATCTGGCGCTACGATATGATCGACTCTGCATATATTAGTTTTTTAACCGAACCTCGAATGTGTAACTGTTTGAGCTTTCTGTTTTACGTGCTCAGAATCGAGAAGCGGCGTTAGAAATGATAGCGCTAGTATAATATTTTAATTCTATGCTTTTTACAAACGATTTCTTGTAGGAGCTATAAAAAACTCAGTAACCATTTCAATTAAATAGTTTTTTGTTTTTTTTTTATGGGTACGCCAACGAAGAGCAACAGCTCAATCAGCCAAGGAATCTAAGTAATAGCTCAAAAGGAGAATAACATATTAGATTTCAATCGAGATTGAATGAATGAAAGAAGCTAGAATAGGAACAACTGACAATGAAGGAAATGAGAGAACGTAAGAGTCATTGTGTATGGAGTAGGAAGACGAAGATCCAAAATCCGAGAATAGAAGAGAGAACGTTCTGAAGAGAGACATGATTGATATCACACTACAAAAATACTTAATTATAGATGTTCAAATTCGCTTCATTTTTTTTTTTTTTTTTGGACAAAGCGTTATGCGATGATCGGTAGTTTGATAGTGATGTGATATAGGTATGACACGAACATTAAATACATCGTGTGGATAACCCTTAAATCTATCATGTAGTTCTTGTATATTAATAAAATAATTAGAGAATGTTTAAAGAAAATTGATTAAATGGTTAAAGCCTGCTGCTAAAACAAGGTACCACCCTTTTATCGTGGTTTTTAAAAATTAATATGTGCCATGATTTTTTCCTCGTATACCATTTTCTGCTGAACAATTCATTCCAGGTCGTACAAATTAAGGTCGCCAAAATTACAAACATAAGTTGTTTATTACATAAAGTTCCTCAAGGCACTGTATATTTTTTTTTTCAAGTGTTACACATAACTGAATCTCA
Organism: Icerya purchasi; assembly: GCA_039619475.1. Classification (NCBI taxonomy): domain Eukaryota; kingdom Metazoa; phylum Arthropoda; class Insecta; order Hemiptera; family Monophlebidae; genus Icerya; species Icerya purchasi. The sequence continues at coordinate 177,723,637 of CM077116.1, forward strand.
ACTTACTTCCTCATCTATATTCAATGATTTAAACGTCATTGTAGAATATTTCAATATCAAAATATTTTATTTAATTCGTTATATTACAAAAATTCCTGAAGATAAAGTTTACTAGCAACCCCGACATAATTCGACTCTGGTTTTAAGAATTTTTGTAACATATTCGTCGAAATTAAATGGGATACACGGAATCATGCACACACATATATATATATATATATATATATATATATATATATATAAAATATGTGTATATGTATGTATAAGATAGATATAGATATAGATAAATGCAAAACCTAGTTTTATAATCACATTGTCCAAACTGCGAAAACGATTATTGTGAAAATGTTACAGAACCACCGCAGGCGCCTAACAATTTGGAAGTAATAGAACTCGGCAGCCGGTGGATTTCGCTGAACTGGACTTCCAATAACAACGACGATCTTTACTACGTGATTCAAACTAGGCGAGACGGAGACGAAAATTGGACTAATTCAACGTCCAGCGGTACGAAACAGTCTGCTCAAGTAAACTCATTACTGCCGAATACGAACTACGACGTGCGAATGATCGCGATCAACGAGGTCGGCAACAGTTTGTTCAGCGATATTTTACCAGTGCGAACACTTCAAGAAGGTTGGTGAATTTTTACAAAATATTACAAAAATATTCAACAAAAGGTTAAAAATACAATCCGAAAAATTTCGCAATCTTTAGAATATACCCGTATTCAGCAAAAACAGTTTTCAGTAGTGAACATTTAGAGGAACTCTTCTATTGATAGGCGTATAAATTTCACAGATATTACTATACTCGGCGGTTAAGTCTTGTCTAGACCAGCGATTCTTGTTTGGAATCCTACAGCCTCCTCGCAGAAGGACATGGAATTTTTTAAGGGAACCTGCAAAATAAAATTTGAAAGTGGCCGTCACAACGGAAAAAAAGCATTATAAAAGAACACCCAAAAAGCGCTGGGAACCACTGTTGACTCTAGTTGGCAATGAAATCCTCGTAATATAATCGACTATCAGCGATAATACTAAGGGAAAGGGATTCTTAAAACGCGGCATTTTATTCAGTTATGTCTGAACGGGAGCTTAGCAGTCGGTGCATTTGCTTAAATGAAAAAAGAAGGGAAAAAAAATGTTCTAAGGATGGGTGTAGCGATAGATTTCAATCTGCAGTAGATATAGTGTCAATCTTGCGAGAAGAATCTTATATCTCCTTAAATATCACCATGAAATCCTTTTAAATTTATTCAACTCTATCCTCCGCTTTGCATCTATTCCACCGACACGGAAATCCTTTATCATCATTCCCATCCGTAAACATATGCCTCATCTTTTCGTTGCATTCCTCTCGTAAGTTGTTTTAGAACATTTTTTGAATTCACGATAAACAAGCGTTTAGTTTGATTATTCGAAAACAATAATACCTTGTCCGATAAAATGTGCGGTTTTCATCCTGGTTAAGGTTCTCCTGACTGTGTTGCTTTCTTGCTGTTCTACATCTGTAAGTCCTTTATCCGGATACCCTAGCTACCTTTTTTGATATACATAGTGCCTTTGAAAGCGTCTACTTTCCAACTCTTGGGTGCAAGATGCTGCCAATCAATTTCATTTCACATCCTTAATTATGCGTCTTTTCCATAACGGAATTGTTATAATAAGATCTCCTTCGTATTCAGCTACACGATTCATGGCTTTCCACATGGTTGTCTAAGCCCTACTATTTTCAACATTTCCCCTCTTAGTATTGCCAGTCTTAACCCATCTTTTACCACCCTATTTCTGTGGACTACATTCTTCTTCACACAACTGCTCTCAACATTCCCAATATTTACAATAATATGAAACGATCCTTTTCTATTCTGCGGATTATCTTTAATTCACCTACCCTCCGTTTAATTGAGCAGATGAAAAAATAGTTATTTTTTAGTCTCATTTAAAAGGCAAAGATCGTTGCATGCACTTTTTTTTCACGTTTTTCTCAATGAAACAAATAATTCGAATGATTCAATATGAAATACACTTTTTTACGCTTATGAAAGCTTTTCTAGGCAGTTTTTAATAACATAGGTATTTATAATAAAATTACGACGATATAAATAATTTACACTTTTTTATATAATTCCTTTTTAAATTCCATTATGTCTGCTCATTCCTTATTCTCTCCTATCCGCATCAGTGATCATCCATTCATTATAGAAAAGCCTCATCTCTTTTAAAACGCATGAGGAATGCATCGCCGCATTTGATCCTAGTCGCACCAACTTTAAAATCTTTTGTTTAAATCTCTCAACCGAAAATTTTCTTGCTCATACTTAAAACATATGGAAGAAATCCTCTTGGAAGAATTTCTGGCCATCTTATTCTAGAAATACCCTTCTTTCGCATATTTGGAAAACAACTAGAGCTTTTAAATTCTCATCCTCTGAACAACCTTCAAATTTCAACATCTCTGTAAATGTTTCTCTTCGTCCAATTTCCTTAGCATTCTGCTCCAAGACACCTTGTTTGGTGGCTAGAACCTAAGAATGTATTTCCTTATAATATGTTCGGCTTTTAGCCTGGTCTGATTGTATTAGTCTTTTTTTTTTCTCACGTGTACAAATATTTTATTCAGAATTATTACGCATTGGCTTCCTTCACGAATATTTCTTAAGCCTTTAGTAATGTTCATCTACCAACCTTAAGAGATAAAGTGACGACAATTAAAATCTTAATTCACTTCTTTCACTATTAATCTCAACGAATCGTTCTATACATCTCTCCTCTCCTTCTCTCCATCCTTCAAGAAAGTTTTTTTTCAATCTCCCTCGAGATTCCTTCCTCCGTTCAATTTTTCCCAATATCTATACTAGTAGCATTGCTTTTACCTTTTTGAATGTTCTCTTCTTGTGCAGGAGCGTTCCCTTCTCTACACTAATTATAAGTTCTGTGAAGCACTTAATTCATCCCTTACTGCACTGAAATATGACCTCTTCTCAATTAACCTTTCTATTTTTCCTACTAAATCTTCTTATGTCGTATTTATTCTGCCACCTCATAATCCTGCTTGTGCCAATCTTGCTTCACAGTATTATTAAATGTCTTTTTCTTGATGGTTCGAAGAAGCAGAGGAGTGTCGATGCCTCTTTTATCCTCTCAGATATTAACTTTTCGGAATCTTTTCGTCCTCCTTTAAGTTTCACAATTCACAAATAAATCGAAAACTACGTTCCATTATTTTCATTTCCTCTAATCACCTTTTTTCCAATTGTTCGTTTATTCCTGTCTCCATGGGCGCCGTTCCGGACAACATCCACCCTTCCTTACCTGATCATTCCTGTGATTTTATTATTCTCCGCATGCGTTCACTTATCTACGCTTTTTCTTTCCTCCACTCCATTCGCATTGATAACTGCGAATAACGTACGAAGAATTATGATGGTTCTCGGCCGGAAAAAAAACACCGATCCTCTTACTCTTACCAGTGTCATTGAGTGTACATGGTAGTGCGCATATTAGGATAGGGAAGGGCAAATGAAATCGAGAACCCTTTCGATTGTAAATTCAAAATTGTTCTTTCTTTCGAAAAAATATTGTCCATGTTTAACGAGTATTTCATTTGTGAATGTTAAAATTAGGTTTTTATTCGAATAATTAATCCGCACAGTAATCATTCGAAATTAATTATTTATTTTGGCACTGGCGAAATACGAGTATTATTTACGGAAATGGGGACCGCTCTATCGGGCGCGATCGATCGGGCGCGAAAAAGCGGGCGCGACTCTATCGGGCGCAGCGTCTTTCGGGCGCAGGCGAACTCAGACCTTTTACAGACCACCTACGGTGATTTTCAGGTATCATCCGTTAAACGTAATCATTTGTGTTAGTGAGAAACACGAGTTACCAAATACTGCTATCAGAAATTCCGTCCAAAAAATACCGCTCTTGGTTAACGATTTATTTTTTCCGCGCCTATAGTATGTTATATATGCATATATAATCACAAAACACATATTTTACATGATTTTATTTCGTTATTCGCTTTTTTAAAATATTTTCTATTTTTTTTTGAAATAACGACTTCAGCGTGAAATACTGATAAACAGACTTTCGCGATGTTTAAGAGTTCTATTAGCAATAGTGATACGATACGGACGAAGATGATTAATATTAATAATCGGTCAAATGCATTGTCGGTTCTTTTCATTTTTTTTGTTAATGTATAGTCAACTGTATCTAAAAAATTACAAATTATCAACTCTACGTTATTTAAAGTGTAACATAAATGGATTGAATTTGTTTCTGATACATATTCCTTATACTATTTTTCTTTTTTATTCGTATCTAGTAAGTTTATTTGAGGATACGTTTATTGAAGTTTTTTCTGTGATCTATGATTTTAATTATATATTTAATTCCTTGACGAATCAACCCTGATTTCAAAAAAATATCGAAAAAGACAAACAAAGGCGCAAAAATTTTTAAACATAAACACATTTATGTTAATACTGGGCGAGAAATATATACGATATTACAAATTAAAAATTAAATATCATTGTTTTGAATTTAATATTATGTAAATGTAAATTATGCTAATCTTTAAATTAACTCTAGTGTGTTTTAAGTTTTCACTAAGTTAGTTTTAGCTGATGATGGGTTATGACCGAAAACGTTTCTAATTAAGGTATTTATCTAATTTATTTTTATAAATTATTTTGCCCTTATTGTTTGTTATTAAAGTTTGTTTTATTATACAGTTTTAACAAATAAGTATGTATTCAACTACATTTTTTTTTCCGGTTTAGTAACTATTGATTATTTTTAGTGCTATCAGTACATCAAATTTTGGAAACAGTTATACCTTTTTTTTTTTTGTATTTAAATAAAAAAGTAATACAAAAAGTGAAAAAGGAAATCGCTGCAGCCAGTAAATCTGTTCTTATTGAAATGTTTTAATTTTTCTTAATAATTATCATTATTGGCTTTTTTACAGTGTACTAAATCTTAAGGTATCACTTAATTTTTGTATTGAAAGTATAAATAAAAGTATATGTTCTCAGATATATGATGAACGAACGTAAAAGAGTGGGAAAACAATTTTGGGCATATACAAATTCGTATATATTTTCTTAAAATTTTTAATGATTATTATGGTCGAATTTTGACCATTGGGAACACTAGTATTTATAAACACGCGACTGAAGTGGCAAACTGTAAATATATGAGATACATCTACACTGCAAAATGATTTAATCAACCCAGAATAACACTCCTACTGAATAGCATGGACTCATCAAATTAAATGACGAATTAAAATCACGGTTTTTATAATCTTTTTGTATTTACCTGAAATTTTGTACAAGCAAGAATATATAAATTGACACATTCCCCGTTTTTAGAATTAACTTAAAAATATTAATGACTTAGTAATTATATAATGATTCATTAACCTTAGTGTGGTGAACATTAACGTCCCAAGTCCGAGTAAAAACAGTCAGTGAAAGTTTTTATACATATAATAATTGAAAGTTTTTAGAATATTTATTAATTAATAAACTGGCGTACCTTGGCGGATAGTTTTCACAAAATTAAAAATGCGATATCGTGATTTTTTTTGATTTTTTAGCTACTAAGGCTTAATTAGTAACCTACATGTTTATGCCGGGTGGAGGAGTAATCACATTTTTTTATAATCTTTTTATACCTACCGGGGAGTCGCATCATTTCGGCCGCAGCACGATTTACCTCGTTACATTTAGACTTCGTTCTTTTTCCAAGTAAACCTAGTTTAGGCTTAGTGAGTTTTTTATTTATTTTTTCTTCTATAATTATCATATTTAAGGCGTAATGAATCAAAAAAGAACACCCGTGAAATTAATAATTAATTTGTTTAGAAAATAAACCAGCTGTTTTCAAAAAGAATCATTTTCGGTTATAAAGACTTGAAGTGCTGATTATGTATTTGTTTAACGGGTTATTTCAATAAAAAATTTCAGAAAGAATTAGTAGATCATAGGAATAATTTGCCTCTGTGACAGATTTTCTGCTTTCAAAGGAAATCTAAATGCTTTACAATAAATGTTTACATTCACAAAAAATTAAAATTAAATTAACTTTAGTGATTATGAAAACTACTAAAAAAAATTTTTTATTACTTTTAAGATATTATTCTTCTATTTTTATGTTTATTTTTAACGGAACCCATTCGTTTGAGCCAAATCGACTGGCCCTGTTTTCAATTTAGTATTATGTAAATTGAAATTACGGTAATTCATACTTATCATATTAAATCCTTGGCGGTTGACACATTATGCTCAACTACTTTGCTGTATTTGTAATAAAATTATATTTTATTTTTTTTTAATTAATTTATTTATTTTTTCTAAAATCTAGTTACCTGAAAAGTAAATATTTTAGAGCTAGATATTTAATCCTGCACGTTATGTAACACCGATTAATTACTTGGAATCTGTTTTTCTTATTACTGTGAAATATGACCTACATAAACCAGAATTCATTTTTAAAACATGCAAAAACATCAATAAAGCAGCTCATTTAGTAATAAAATTAACATAATTAAGTAACAAAAATTTTCCGATTTTTAAACAACTATTTGACATTCTTAAAAGTATATATTTGTTTTATAACCGTTATATGTAATTATTTTAGAAAATATTGATCGCCAGTGAGTATTCCGAAAAAATACAACAGCACTAAAAACATATATGCCGAAAATAATTTTATGGATATATTGTAAACTACTCATGTTTCTCAAACGGGCGTCAGTTTTTTTTTGTCGGTTCGGTTCTCACCATGGGGGATTTCTTGCGAGTGATTGAAAAGAGGTAATGAATTATTTTACAATATGCGAATCTGTAGGACTAAAAGAAGAAGAAAAAGTAATAAAATTGTCATGGAAAAAATCGTACATTTTTCTTGGAATTGACTATAGGTCTATTGTAAAGCAGTTATTATTATTTCGGCGGAAGAAGAATTACTAGTATATTTTTCGAATAGACTATTCTTAATAATGACCGTAGTACGGAGAATTAACGAATGAAACTGTTTTCTGTAAATAAGTGTAGCGCTTTAGTTTGTTTATTTGACCAAATCCTGAATAGCTTCATAAGAGGTGAAATTTATTTACCTGCACTGTTCATAACCTATACGATTGGCTATTCGGTTTTTAATTTCTAAGAAAATGGTTAATTTTCCTAACAGAAGAACATAACAAAATGTACAATGAATGCGTGTAAAACTTGCCATTATTGTTATTTTTACTTTTCTGTTCCGAAAAAAAAAGAATGCCGCAAAGGATGTTGACACATAATGGTTTTTGTCATTCGTCTATGAACGTGATATAATATCAACAAAATGAAGAAAACATAGTCTTATTGATAAAAGTAACCGAGTAAAAAAGAGAAATATGTCGATTGCGACAAACGTTTGTTGAAAGTCGCAACAAATTATAATCAGCTTCAGCTCGAAGATTATCTTCGTGGTGTAGCACAATGTAATTAGTTAACTTTAGTGTTTGCATGTATTATAGGTATTATTATTATTACTTATATGTAAGATTTCGAAATCGTTTATTTCTATATTTATAATTAATGTTATTATTATTATATTATAATTGCAAACTCTTATTTTGTTGGGAAAACGTGAAAGAGTAAAAACATAATTTCTAATTCGACTAGCTGTATGAACACTGGTTGTACCTTGTATATATATATATATGGTTTGAGAAATTATCATTCCTGCGGAAAGAGGGGGATAATTTTTTTGCGACAGTTTTATCGCAATACATACTATAGGTTTCAAATTGTTGGTAACTTAAATATTGTTTATGCGTGTTACAGAAAATACATATTTATTAAATAAAACTGTATCCATTTCATATAAGAAAAATTGATTCCTTATCGAAGAATAATGAGGATATTGTTCCAATTTTTGTGGTTTTTGAAAATTTCAGTTATTTCTAAACGACCAAACATTGTAATTTGTGTAGTATGCTGTAAGCTAATTTAACAGGCTCAGCTTGATATCGGCACAGTTGTGTTTAAGCCGTATGTGAAAAAAAGAAACAAAAAAAAACGACGGACTAGAATATTATTTTTCTTATAAATATTGTTATAAATTTCACTGCTAGGTCTCTGTTCAGGGCGCCATTTGTTATAAATCACTACTCTCTGTCACTGTTCCGGGAGCCTTTTGTAATAAATCGATCTTGTTCCTGATTAGACTGTCCCTCTTACGGGAGCTATATGTTACAGATCTGGACTATTAGTCCCTCTATCGGAGCGCATTTGTTGTAAATCTACTTTTGATTTCGATTTTCCAACTTAATTGAATAAAAAAATATAAAATAAAATATAAACCAAAATATCGGGCGCCAGAGACAAGAACGGCTTGTCACCACCGGATAGACACTCTGCCGCGCAGAGATCTAGGCTTTTATTACGAAAAAAAAATATATATATATCTCGCGAAAATCCGCCGTTCGAAGGCGTAGCGTGTGTCTCCGCGTTGGAGATATCACGGGCTCACCACGTGTTCAAAAAGAAGCCTTATATAAAAAAAACGCGTGTATTTAAATGGAATTTAAATACAAAAATAAAGAAACAAAAAAACACAGGGGAAACAAATTCCACACATTACAACAAAACCAAAAAAAAAACGAAATTTTTGTCAAAATTTGTGATATGTACGCGAAAATTCACGATGGCTAGCGGTACAAATCGATACACGTAACGACGTGCTTTTACCCCTCAATTAAACGATCGACCATCATAGACTGAACAACGAATTAATTCACTCTCGTGATATCGTGCCATGCACACACGACGATCTCGGTACCCGATGGGCTATTCCAAGCGACATAGTTGAATCGCTGAAATTACCCCGTACCTTATCAATTAATTCGAACGCCGTCGAATTTTCTAGAATATTTTCTACAACCCGTATTATAACGCGACTACGGATTTCACAAACTTCCCTCAGCTCGATGTTCTCGGCTCAGCTGCTACCCGACGCGCACTCGCCTCGGACCCGTAGAGTACTCTTCACTATCGGCCGCTACCTACAATACACACGCACACAGTCTCACCTGACGCAGTCGTCTGTTCGACCGTGCCCGGGAATTTCGATTTTAGCCGATAAGCATCTCCGATACCCACTACGATCCGCGATTACGTCGAATAAAACGCGGTGTTCGATAAATCACGAAATAAATGATTTTAATCAGAGAAATATATTTTTATAATTCGAACACCGCTAAGAGATAGCGCTATAGGTATCGAATCCGTTACAATATGTTCAAAATGTATCCTCTTCTCTCTTCCATGCCTACTTCATGCGACATTTTATGTTTTCGTTTACTACAAAACATACACGCAGGAGAAAGTTTATTTTTTCATAAATATTAAACATTTTTTTCTTTTTGTGCGTTTTACTTTTAGGCTAATAATGTTAAATCTGAAAAAGCAACTTAAAGGAATCGAACAAAAATAAAAACAAACATACTAAGGCTAACTGACGAATCATTCTGAATAAATTAATGAAATAACTATATAAAAACAAATAGACGATCGTGCTCATTTTAACAATTACTCATTTATTGTTTTGATCACATTTTGCCTCAACGGGACTTTTCTGTTCAGCAAATACAAAAAGAAAACAAGCAAGCGTACGGATAATTTCGTATTTGCAACAACACATCATAAGTATCGGAATGCAAACTGGGTAAAGGTCCTTGATTGACGTGACCAAATAAATAAATAAGACTGAGGTCGAAAAAGGTTTCTCATTTAGGTTTTGCAGTCATTACCAATAAGCAGCTTCTTTCATATCATTCACTACCGTCACTAAAGAATTTTTTTTTTTCGAAATAAAACCAAAAAACCTTTAGTAAAGAAAGCCGATATGATGAGAAACAGAAGTGAAATAAGTTACTATTATAAATATTTAATGTAAATTGATAGAACGATGATTCGAATAACGAATACCTGCGAATTTATTCCTTTTAAAGCTTTGTGTTACTCAAATCCAACCCAGCTGAACTGACAATATTTAGAAAGTATTGTTGCAATTTAGTGTGATAAGTTAGTAAAAAACCGAAATTTTAGAGAAAAAAAATTCGGTTAAAACCCGTTTTGTAACTAACAAACGTGTAAATTACAAAGTGGTTGTAGCCATTGATGGGTTTTTCCTTTTTTTATTAAACACTATTTCACAGTGGAAAATTACTTAATCGTTTTTGTTTCTCAACTTACTTCTTTACTTTTTTCTTCTTCCCTACAAAACACGCATCAAGTATTGCCGAGTCGATTTTTCTAATTATTATTATTTTTTTATGAGCCGCTCGCTTTATTATTAGACAAAACAAGAAAAGCTTCTTGCTTATTGGCTTTATTAAAATTTTTACGAAAATAATATTAGTCCAGTGTTTTGAAGATTGAACATTTTTCTAAACGAACTAAAAAAAGAGAGAAGTTAGCCGGGCAGGATGTTTCATGTACTAAACATTCTGTGAGTTAATTTAAAGATTACCATAATTTACATTTACATAATATTAAATTCAATTAATTTGTAATATCGTACATATTTCTCGCCCAGTATTAACATAAATGTGTTTATGTTTAAAAATTTTTGCGCCTTTGTTTATCATTTGTGATATTTCTTTGAAACCAGGGTTGGATCGTGAAGGAATTAAATATATAATTAAAATCGTAGATAACAGAAAAAACTTCACAAATAAATTTGTTAGATACGAATAAAAAAGAAAGATAATATAAGGAATATGTATCAGTAACAAATTCAATCCAGTTATGTTACACTTTAAATGACGTAGAGTTGATAGTTTGTAATTTTTTAAATACGGTTGACAATACGTTAGCAAAAAAAAAAAAACCAAAAAAACCGACAGTGCATTTGACCGATTATTAATATTAATAATTTTCGTCCGTTTCGTATCACTATTGCTAACAGAATTCTTAAATTTACATCGCGAAAATCTGTTTATCAGTATTTCACACTGAAGTCGTTATTTCAAAAAAAAAAAACAGAAGATATTTAAAAAAAGCGAATAACGAAATAAAATCATGTAAAATATGTGTTTTGTGATTATATATGCATATATAACATACTATAGGCGCGGAAAAAATAAATCGTTAACCAAGAGCGGTATTTTTTGGACGGAATTTCTGATAGCAGTATTTGGTAACTCGTGTTTCTCACTAACACAGATGACAACGTTTAACGGATGATACCTGAAAATCACCGTAGGTGGTCTGTAAAATGGTCTGAGTTCGCCTGCGCCCGAAAGAGGCTGCGCCCGATAAATCGCGCCCGATAGAGCTGCGCCCGATAAATCGCGCCCGATCGATCGCGCCCGAAAGATCGCGCCCGAAAGAGGGGGACCCTACGGAAATGTTACTTGAATTTCAAATTCTTAAATATTTTAATTACAATAAATTGCACTTTTATTAATAGAATATTTTAAAATACAATTTATAATTACGAACTATAATTGATGTAAGAATGAAAATAATCCATTTCCATTTTCTAGTTCTTAAAAAAAATCGATAATTTTAAATTGAATGAACTTTCCAAATGAAATGAAACAATCGAGGTTTTTTTTTTTGGCCATTGTCAATTGCTTCGATCGTAAAAAAAATTCCCAATCGCCAATTACTAGGTGTGAAACCATGCACACAGTTCACTGCGTTCAGCTTGCCGGTTTTCCAAGTTCAAACCGCGAACTGTAACTCAATGCGCACTCGGCCTAAGGATAACATGAGCAGTAACATGAAGACTAACGCGATTTAGGGATAATACGTATTATTTGCAAGTTTAGCTGTGCACTGTATTTTCGACACTGCTGTGTATATAAAATAATTCCACCAATAAATGAAATTTAAAAGTATCGCATCTAATTAGTAATTATTTTTAACATATAAAAAAAAAAGTAAATAACGTAATTTCTTTTTATATTTAATCGTGTGATTTTGGAAAATACCGCATACCTGAGAGCTTTCGAAACAACGAATCAATACTCGAATAAGAAAAACAGTGCATTTCTCGATAATAAAGAATAACATGGACAAAAAGGCTTAATCTGGTGCTTCAATAATCTACACTACAACGAAAAAAAACGTGTGTTCATCTGTCCGCATATTCTACTTACCGTCGATAATACGTACTCGATAAACTTATTATTCTGGTGAAAAAATAATTGCTATCGGGTTACTAACATTATTATAAAGTACCTGGGCGGCCGAGCTTTGCTCGGAATTTTTTTTTGTAACTTTTAAACTTTATTTTAATCTTATACATATTCACAAAACATAAAATATTTATAAAACTAATTTATGAATTTAAAGCCTCTTTCCATAGTTCGCTTTTCAATACTGAACGCAACAATAATGTAGAGGTCCTTCCAATTCACTTTCCGGATGGTTGGAAAATGTTTTCAATGACTACTATGAATATATTTTTATACCTTTTTTATTAGAAAAATTAAATTTTAGGCCTGTAGGATCGTCGTCAGCTTTATCTATCGGTTTATTCGTTATAAAAACAAATAAAAAGCATCTTGTAATTTTACCTGTTATCAGCTGTTTTACAACCAATTTGAAAAAATTTCCGACTAAATCATTGCAAAATATAATAAGGGTACACTGCACATAAGGGGGTTTCTAAAATGTGCACAACATATTCTCAGTAATTCACATTCACAAACAAATATACGAGTATAAATACGCAAAACATTTAATATATACATATAAAGAGGTAAAGTCCTCGTTTGTTTATTAACCGATTTTCTTTTTTTGTTTAGTAGCTATTAAAAAGCGTTTTTTTTTTCTTATTTAAATATAAAATTAACACAGAAAAAAAAAAAAGAAATGGACTGTTTGTTAGGATGTTTCTGTTTTTTGTTATATACTCCTATATATTTTTATTGCATGTGTAGCGCATGATTTTCGAACCGCCATTATGTGACCGCCCGCTGATCGGCTGAAAGCCAAGACCGATGCCTTTTTTTTGTCTATTCGTTCCTCGCCGTTTCCAGGTATCTGGAATTACCCGCTCGCATTTTTTGCCTACCATATTTTTTATTGCTTTGTACTACCAGTATTGACGCCACCGACCCATACTAAAAGACACTATCGTAGCATAAGCCGATAGATCGCGCCACCAACCCTGATTTGTATCATACTAAAAATATTAAAAATCATAAAAAACTCGCGAAATCGAATTTTTCCATGGATTTGAACTTGCCAGATCAATTTCTTGATCCAAAATACACCTAGTGTGAAAATTTCATCCAAATCGTTAGAGCCGTTTTCGAGATAGCAAAAATATATATATATATATATATATACAAGAATTGCTCGTTTAAAGATATTAGATATAATCGACGACACATATCGAAATAGAGAATGGGCTATTTTCCGCAGATTTAAAACACTGTCGAAAGTAATTATCTTTATTTTCTTTTTCAGCGCCTAATGCATATCCGACTGATCTGTTACTTTTAAGGTTCATCGATTTGAACGGTGCTATTATTCAATGGAAGGTACGTATTACTTCGATATTATTAGGAAAACTAGAACAAAAAAAAAGTAAAATTATTCAACTATGACGGTTTGGGTGAATGCCCTGTGCTGACGTGCCCGTAAAATGAGAAAAAAAACTATGGCAGTTTTAATTCACATATTTTAATTCCTAATCGATAAATTAACTGAATAAGACCCTTTTACACAATATAATAATTTAGCGAACACTTCAAATAAAGAATAATTGATAATAATGGAATCAATAAATACGTGGAAAATGGTAAATGGGTGAGAAGCATTTAACGGAAGAGAAAATCAATACAAAATTAAAAATAAGTTTAAAAGGAAAAAATTGATGTCGTAAAGGGTCTTCATGAAATGTCCAATTTACGAGAAGTTAACAGTGGATTACCTTGCGGTGAAGTCAAACATTTTAACAATTAAGAAAATAAGGTCTCTTTCATCTGACAACACTTACTGAGAATTTGACAAGGCAACCGCGTAATGAAACCGCACACTTTTGAGACCATTTCATTTAAGCATTCTTCTTCAAATGCCAAATTTAAGCTTTCGGTAACACTAATATGGTAAGCTGTCGGCGTACTTTTGAACAGACATTTTATAGCAGTACGTGCTTTTAAACTATTCTATCGCTTGTAATAATAAAGTTTTAAATTTATATACCAAAAAAGACAGTAAGAACGGATTTCATTTGTTTATTTACAATTTTCTTATGCCTGTAACAGGTTAAAAGTACAATTACGCAACAGGACGTAAATTATGAATATATATCCTTTAGAAGTTTGTTAAAAACGAATAAACAAATTAATACATGTACAAATGATGAGTTGAAATAACGTTTAGTGTAATGTAAATATATTAATTAATAATTAAGGAATAATTTTTTTAAATAAACGCCTTGGATTATAAGTCTAATTCAGGACAATCAAATGAAATTAAATAATATAGTTCCACTGCTACTCTTAGAATTAAAAATTCACTAATGTTAAATTTCCTTTCCTACTGTTACCTGATTAGTCCAAAGAATCTAACTTTAACCAGTAATTTTTTTGTTTTTTTGTTATTTAATTACAGAAATCATACAAAAATAATAGTTTAGCAACTTTCCTCCCTTTAGGACATTGCAGTTCCAGGTTAATGAAATCTAGTAACAGTAAAACTTGGGATATACTCATCCTATACGTTAAGTATCTAAGAAATCTTCACTGAACCTTTTCAAGCAATTGGATCGATTGTAACATGTAGAGATTGCAAATCACTGAACTACATTCTAATTGAGCACGTACCAATGCACAATATAAAGTTTTTAAATTGTGAATTTTTTAAAAATTAATACCATTTCTAATTATGAAACCTACTGAAATGCATTGTTACGTGCATGATTATAATAAATGATATCCGTCCGTCGCAATATATTATTTTTTTTTAAACGTTTAAAGGTTGTTTTTTTTTTCTCTAGGCAAAGCCATTAATGTATTTACATCAATTTGTGATAATTAACGATCATCGAAACTATTCATTTTACGATCAATTTTAATATCAAATAACCCGTACTATTCATTCGGAGTAATATATCGTTCATAAAAATTAAAAATAATAATAAACTACCATCAGAGAAGCATCAAAATACATGAGGACAAAGTATGGCAGTATTCAGACAACTATGAAATTTAATTATCTTGTAGAAATGATAGAGACAAACGCGCTGGACAAAAAAAACATTATGGGAAAAGTTAAAAAAATTGAAACAGCATTTCAGTTAACGAGAAACGTATGTAACAAGAAATCGATGTCCAGAAATACGACACTACAATACAGTGATTTAGACGGAATGTCTTTATGCATCAGAATGTCTCACAATAAATACATTAAACAGTATAAAGGAAATTTAAAAAAAAAGAAAAAAGGATAATAAGAAGAATCCTAGGGCCAAAATAGGAAAATGATATATGGAAATTAAAAACTAATAAAGAGGAATATGAAATAGTTGAGACAGTAACAGATACCATAGGTAAAAGAAAGGTTTCGTTTTATGGCCATCTTAAACGGATGGAGCCGGAAAGACAAACCAAAAAGATATTCTACTTTTTTGATAAAAATCAGAATACGCGAATAGGTTGGTTTATGGAAGTTAAAAAAGACTTAAACGAAATGAAGATTTGTCTCCGTTATTCGTTTGCACTCCTAAGCCGTACTTTATTATCTTCCTCCCGTTTTCGTTTTTCGTTGGTTGCTCTCCATATTGTCCACTCAAGCGAAGAGAATGTTTGCGATGCGGATCACGTGTTTATTAAGTGTTCATCTCTTTCTACTGAGTGCTCTGCTTTCTATTCCATTTTATTGATATTCGGTCTTCCTACTCCATATTGCGCCTCTTATGTCCTATCTTTTTCCTCTGCACAGATTATTCCTATTATTTGTTCCTTTCTCCTAACAACATTTGTTATCGTATGAATATATAATTGATCCCTTCCTATTCTAATTGTTTCTGGGTAAAGGTCTCCGGTTGACAAGCCCAAAAATATCAAAAAAAAAAAAAAAAAAAAAAATATAGAAAAAGAAGTAATTCACGGTAGACAAATATTTAGAAAAAAAATAGCATTGTTCAAAAGTTTTAAAGAAAAACAGAAGAAGATAACTGACAAAATATGGACAGAGGAAAGAAAAGAACACCGGCATAGGATGAAAAAATATTGGCTGGAGATTTGAATCGTGATTAAATTATTTTACGTGGTCCTTAGATGGCCAAACTCGAAAATAAAAAAAAAAGTAGATTAAAAAATGGCAGTATTCTTGCAGAACGAGAAAGTAATAAACCTAATGACTGGAATTTTAAGTAATTTAAAAGAGGTCAATTAAAAATGAAGTAATGTTGGAAAAATATGCATAAAATATTCAAAACAAATATTTCTAGTTGTTTTAAGGAAATTAATTAAACGCATAAAAAAATGTATATACGTACGTAAACTAGATCATTATTTTTATTAAACTAGTATTGTAGGTTTACCTTAACGATAAATATTATTTTTATTTGTAATGTCTAAAAAATAATTTTCAGCCAGCACAACATTCAGAACAGTGGAACAGTGAAATACTAGGTTACAAAGTAGTTTATAATGATAAAAACAGCAACCAAACGTATACAAAAACTGTAAAGGGAAGTCATAAAACAGAAACTTCCATAAACCATCTCAAATATTACACAACGTACGAAATAGTAGTAAAGGCGTTTAATCAAATCGGAGATGGACCTGGAACTCCTATTCCTTTAAAAATCACCACTGTCGAATCAGGTGAATATTAAGTTTTTAGATTTTACCGTTGTTTAATTTACGGTAGCACAGAGCATCATTTAAAATTATTTTCGATACGTAATACATTACTGCATTGATTTACCAGTTCCAGTTGAAGCTCCACAAAACATATACTGTCTACCGATTTCTGCAGAAGCGTTGAAAATTAAATGGGATCCACCTCCAAAACATTATTGGAACGGGATACTCCAGTCATATAAAATAACCTACAGGTTGTCATCGCCTAAATTCGGTATTTATGTTTATACTTTTACGTTATTTTTTTTAATGAATTACGTTAATAGCTGAAATTTATTTATTTTGTTATTCAATCTCTCAATCGTATAAAAAATGCGAAAAGAATATGCTTTTTTCAGGTTCTTTTGGCAGCTACTTTAACAGCGAAACGCATTACAAAACATAAATTATTAACAGGCGTAATGTTATTATTTTTCAACATGATGGTAACCTTCAATTTCCTTCTTCACTAAAACTAAAAATATCTAACAATTTACATGTCTTCTCCAACATAAATGTAAAATAGTTTTACGATAATTTCGTAAAATAAAAATAGTACAAACTATTTGTAAAATTCAAAAATAAAAACTAAAAAAAGAGAGAAAAAAAAAGTTTTTATTAATAAAGTATAAAACATTATTTTTCCTTGTATCAACCTCAAAAAGGAGGAGATTATACGATCGACACGTATATGTTTTTTTCTATATTTGTTCGCGCATAGCTTACGCTCACGTGGATCGACTTTGATAATTCTTTATTCATTGGAAAATGTACCAGTCAGGGGCGGTACCATGTGAATACCAATAAATATCGGTAAATACATACTGAGTAGTCATCAAAAAAACATGAAAAAATGTGATCTCTTTAGAGAAGTTTTTTGTTATCATAATAAATGCAACTGACTTAAAATGTTATCAATTTACCATGGAAACGTAAGTTGAAAAAAAACTAATTTTTAATAAAACAAAAAATTAAAGTATTATTAATATTGATTACCATGAAAATGTAGATTTGAATAAAGAATGCGAATTAGATAGGAAATATGTTTAAATAGTCATCTTGGCCGTCAACGTCTGTAGATTACATATCGTCATTATCGTCATTATAGTCCTAAGACTAGTTTTATTTCATGATAAGTTCTTTCCAGACCGACCAATTATCCGCAGCTCTTTTCATTTCTGAGTATCTGCTTAATTGTGTAATTTTTTAATAACATGGCGACAAAAGTATTTCTCGGTCGACCTCGTTCTTTTTCACTTGAATTGTTCCTTTCATTACATCTCGTAGTAAGTAATCCATCGTGTCAGAGGACATGTCCCATCGAGGCTAATCGTCGTTTCTTTAACATCCTCTTTTCATCAACTCTGTTGAGTACTTCTTTGTCTATTACATTTTCAGTCCAGCTTATTCGTTCCATTTTCCTCCAGCACCACCACATCTCAAAAACTTTTATTTTTTGGATATTTCGTTTATTCAAAGTCCACATTTCAGTACAATACAGTGCTACCGACCAAACATAACTTTTTACAATGCGTTTGCGGTACTGTCTTTTGTCTCGGTATGTTTTGTTTTTCTTCCCATGCCAGCTTAGCTAGTCTAATTCTTGCGTTTATTTCTGTGTCGCAATAAAGGTCCTCCGTTATTATTTGCCCGAGATATTTGAAACTGTGCATTTGTTTAATTTGTTCTCCATTGGTTTTTAAATGGAAATAATGTGGTTTTCTACTGATCATCATTATTTTTAATCTAATAATGAATATCAATAACTAATAAAGAAAATAATATGCAGAATTTAAATTAACGAGAAAGAATAATAATCAATTAACAAATCTACAAAATAAATTCCCAAAAAATACCTAAATAAGACCATATAATCCGGGAACTTTAAGGAAGAGGAAGTTTTTCACATATCGTTAAGTTATCTTTGCTGATGCTTCGGTACATGCAGTTAGACCCTAATATTTCATTTTTGTACGTCATGTACAGTTCGCAAAACGATCGTTATATTTGTATATTACATTTGACCATGAATAACAGACTGTGAGTAAATGCCGTGTAACCAGTTCGTACTCTGACTAGGATGAATTATTCTCTTCCATTTTCTCTGTCTGCTGTGGACTTTTGTGATGAGATTAATTTGTGATGTTATATGTTTGATCTTTAATTTCGGAAATGTTCGATGAATTGATATTAAGCTTGGTGATAAGATCTTTGGTTCGGAATCCGAAAAATTTAAGGCGGACATATTGATTTTTCAGATGTGAATGAAATGTTTTGAAATGATTTAGATGCTGCTGGTCTTCGGCGATTCTGACGTAATATTTTAAAGCGAGATGTCTTCCTTATAGTGTGATAATACCTTTAAAAGTTTGGCGATGGGCTGGTTCGAAAAGTGCAAATTAAGAGCATATGGCGTGATTAGCAGTCGCACTTAATTTGTATAAGTCACTAAATTAGTTGATTATTGACTGAAGGTAGCTTATATAAATCCATATAGTATTGACTTCTTGCTCCACTTTGTGTGACTTATTTTTTTCAGCGAGTTTATAGCACTGGCCGATCTTTGTTTTGTATTTTAACTTTAATTTTAATTAATGATGCAATTTTGAAGTTTATAAGTCAAACTGTTCCCGAGCTATTACATATTTTAATTAAATATTTTTATCATTTCCGAACCATCTTATTAGGATTCCGTACATTATATGTGTACGGAATCCTAAAATAGAGTCTCTTTAGAGATAATATACTTTCTTCGCTTAATGTAATTAGACAAAAATGATAAAAAAACATGAATACTCAAAATTTTAAAATAAAATGGTCGATAAACGCGAGGACCTTAAAGTATTATTAACGTTACTTACCATTTAGAAATGCATATTCGAATAAAGATAATAAATTCGAAACTCTCAAGGCTGGCGATTTACAAGCTCATCACTTACGGAATTTCAACATTACCCCTGAACTAATACCTAGTTTTATGCAATACCGGAAGTAGCATTATTTTAGCTTTGTCCATCCGTATTACCAATCAAAAAAATATTTACCGTAAAAATCGAAAAATAAAGTATTTTTTTAAAAAAACAAATACCGACTTCAAGATTTACTCTAAAAATTTAATAAAAACGCACTGAAAAGTAGAAATTAATTATTTAATAAAAAATAATCGATTTCAGAGTAATATGTATAAGAATATTATGGTAATTCTTAAATAACATTAATACTTATTAAAGGAGGTACCATATTCAAATTACAATAATATTTAGAAACAATTTATTGACTACAACACAATCACTCGTTTTCTATATGCCAAGTACTGAAAACACCAGAAATTTTAACGCGGTTTTCAATTATTGTTGCAATCTGACTTTGGCAAACCTGGTGGGGGGAGGGGGGGCTGTAGCCCCGGACCCCGCCTTATAAGGGGGCCTCCAAGAGGCTCCCACCTCTAACGTGAACGGTTAAACGTGCAATAATAGATGTTTTTCCAAACACTTATATCGTATATAAAATATTTGTAACTCTATATCGATTACAAATTGCGAGGCAGAAAGATCTTTTTCGATGTTAAAAAGAATAAAAAACATGTATAGATCAACCAAGCTAGATGATAGATTATTGGCATTATCAAGATTAACGATAGAAACAGATTTTCTCCGTTCAGTAGATTTTAACAATATTATACAAGAATTTGCAGAAGAAGAAAAAAAACAAAAAAAAAATTAATTGTTTAAAATTGTATATATATTATTTTTTGGCATCGAAAATTCTACCTATTATCTATATGATATTCAGTTTTGTTTACATTAATAATTGTATGTTAATTCGTGAATTCAAAATAATATAATTAAATTAAATTAGAGCTAATTATTCTATAAAACTGATAATTTTGTCGCTTCCGAAAAGGGTCCTTAATATTTCTGTAGCCCCGGGCCTGGGACTTTGGTGTCGACTCAAAAAAGAGGTTGTTTAAAAATTACCACAATATCCTTATGTATAATTACTCTGAATTACATTACTTTTTACCAAATAATTATTTTTCACTTTTTAGTGCCTTTTTTATTTAGTTTTTTTAATACAAATTTTGAAGTCGGAATTTTTTTAAACTATTTTCTTAACAAAGTTGAATAACGTAAAAAAAATTCTTCAATTTTTAGAAAAGTTTATTTGCCAAAAAATATTTTCAGTTATTACATACACGCTAGAATTTTTTGGTTTTTCGAAGGGATTCGCCGAGAAAATACTCTGTCCATAAATGTTCAAAATCGATGTTTCACTATTCGCTTTATGCATATATTTGGTATTGTACAGAACTACGAATATGAAAGACCTGCATATTTTTCTATCTCAAAATATTACCCAAAACTTGACATGACCCGCCGTAAAGTTGTTCGATTAAAATCCGGTCTTTCACTGCATCCAAATCAGATATCCTCGGGGAAAATATACAATCTCTTTTCGGTCATGTTTCCTTTACCAAAATTTTCTACCAGGCCTTTAATATCGATCACATTTTTAGCATTCGGTGTCTCCTCCTCAGAGCTTTTACCAAAATTTGCTATTTAAATTTTTATACTTGTAATTTTTGTAACAGTTTTGGTTTCCGTACTTTATTGTCCTATATATCTCAAACTGCACAAATATTTGATCACATCTTCATTGGTGTCACTTTACGGCTTTCTATATGTATTATAATGTAAATAACTTAATCCAAAACAGTTGTCAGTTTTTCACAACTTAAAGTGTAAGAAAAAAATTCAGTTTGGGTTTTTTGAGACCAATTCTTTTTCTGTTCATTTTTTAAAGCATTTTCACAGGTGTATCCACGAACAAGGGGTTGACAACCCATTCTATATTATATACAAATATTATACTGAGTTTTTACTTTGCCATGATTAACGTCGCCGTTATTAAAAATCTAACTACTACTTATCAGGCTCGAAATTGCAAGTTATGAATAAAAAAGCTGCCGGTTTGGAAACAGATGTGTATAATCTGGACAAATTTACAGAATACACTATCAGAGTATCGGCGTCCACAAACAGTGGAGAAGGTCCGCCGTCCGCTCCCGTTCAATGCGCTACAATGGAGGATAGTAAGTATTACGGTATGGAAAATTATTGTAAAAAAAAGTATGTACACACATATGGTTTTTTAACGTTTAAAAATATATTTAAAAGCCCCTTTAACAATTACCACAGAAATCCTACTTTCAACATGGCTATCATATCTAGCTTAACATACGGCAGTCAAATAATTCATTCTCTCCCTTCCTTCTCCTTTGGTTATTCTAGCTCTTAATTCCTTTCTGTCGGCTATCTCTGATCGTGTAAGGATCTGAGTCTCTCTTTCCCCTCTGTTCCGCTGTTCTTGGGCCAATGTCCATGTTGACGAACCCATTAAAAAAAAAAAAAAAAACTTCAAAAATTATTAATAAAATAAAGGTTACGCAAAACACAATGTACAATAATTCCGCCATGAGACTTTCCAATAATAAATATAGACATTACATTTGCAACCTCCCAAAGCAAATACCAAACAACACATCGTCGAAATGATTAAAATGACAAGGTATACACAAACCACCTGGCACTATTTGCGTAAAGACGGGAACACCTTCAGCTGAATTTCACTTT
Organism: Icerya purchasi; assembly: GCA_039619475.1. Taxonomy (NCBI): domain Eukaryota; kingdom Metazoa; phylum Arthropoda; class Insecta; order Hemiptera; family Monophlebidae; genus Icerya; species Icerya purchasi. The sequence goes on from CM077116.1 coordinate 177,746,148, forward strand.
CCAACAACATGTGTGTCGAATACTGTTTATTGATGTTGACTTAATGATAATTGCGCCGAATTTTCTGCAGAAATGTATGCTATCTGACATAGCCTGCAATTACAGTGAAGCACTCAGAGTTACTGGTCGTTACAAATTCGTTAGTTATCTCAGATACCCTTTCTAATCTACGTTCAATTTTTCACAAATGTGTAATTGTCCGATTGACACTTAAAGGAAAACTTAACCGGTAGCATTTGTGTGAATCCTTCGTTACTTTGAAATACCATAAAATAAATATACCGATCAGCATTATATCCCCCCAACACGATTCACTGCCCCTATCATCTTTATTTAAGTTTTTATAGGGTATCTTGAGAAAGAGTAGATGACCAGCCAACCTCCTACGGAACTTTTCTCAGGCCAACAATCACGCCTTGGTGACCAGTATATAATATCCTAAGTGAAATTGTTCATCTCGATCAACTACTTGTGGTTAGATCGCATAGGTCCATTCTGTGACCAAATCTCCATTAGGTCGCCCCCAAAAATAGATTATTTCGATACTATTAATTTAATGAAATTCATAAACAACATAAAACACAATTAATAAATTATAATTATGCCGACTAGTTTCAGTTAATCATAATCACGGCACTAAATTTTACCGCCATAATTATGGTTCTATGTAACCGAAACTAGTTGGCCTAATTTTAATTTATTGTGTTTTATGTGTTTATGAATTTTATCAAATTTATAGTACCGAATTTTAACACAACTGAATTAATATGGAATAACAGATAATAACTCCGTTCTCAAACTAAAAAATACTACCTGAAATATTATAAAATTCACAGTCGACAGTTACAATTCTTGATAATTTTCCAATCGTGTGGTATAGAGAACTACTTATTTAAAAACCAAGCATCCTTGTCATGCGCTATAACAGACATTGCAGTTTAACACGAATAAGGCAATAGAAATAAAAAGCAGCTTTAAAAAACAATCAAATAATAAAAATAACGATGTCGCTACAAATAGTCGCCGTGACAAAGTAGCAGTGAATTAATTTTTAAATGAAATAATAAAATACGGGAAAACGTGTTGCCATACATTATAGAAAAAATATTGAGCATTATACGTCGCCCTGGACTTTCTTGTTTATGACTCACACATTATACAACATTTATTTCATTTCAAAGTTTTAACGCTAACAATTCTAGACCCAAACAAACAGTTGCAAGAATAATAAATCGCAAACAAAACAAACAAAACAGATGATAGTTCGTACATTTGCAATAAATAAACGAGCCTATTTCATTATTTCATTGTACATATATAGCGAACGACACCCCCTGCACTTGCAGATGGTAGTATTTTATGCATGGACGTCGCCAATGGGCGGCAGCGGAGAGCCGTTGCCCCCTCCCTCTGGAGCTTTGAAACTTTTTGATCAACTGGCCATGATGAGTATAGTCATAGGCGCGTAATCACGGACAATTTGGAAGACTATTATAATAAACTAGTAGAACAATTTGCCAGAAACCCATGAAAATTATGTGTTTTAATTAACGATTTTATTCTTGTTTAATAAAATATTAAACCTTTACAAATTATAAATTTTACTTTTTCCCCTTAACTCATATCCTCTTTCTATCATCTTTCCCCCACCACTGGCTCATCGGCGTGTCGTCTGGCGACTCATTTTGCTCCACCCTGGCTCATCGGTCGACGACGCTCTTGATTCTATGATTCAGTTTTAGTTGCATATATATAATTTTTAAACATTACACATATAATCAATCCCAAATTGTCACACTGACATAAAAATAAAGAAAAGTAGTCATAGAGAAAGATGTATTTAATTTCAAACTTTTATCACGTCACACTACGGTCTTAAATACAGTTATTTGTACTGTATTACATAATAATCATGAATTTAATTACATATATTCAGATCTGTTACTGCTTTAAATGATACTCTTAAGCAAAAACTGTCCTACAAGGAACGTCGTTGTATAGCAGTCGCCCAATCCTTCATATACATATATGATGCTAGTCCAATTGCTGGAGAAACAAAACAGCAATTATCTGAGTTCTGTACGTGCACGTTGTGTAAGGCTCGTAATTTTCTGTTCAGTGGGCTTAGCGGTAAAAGAAAAACTAAATCGGAACTTACAGACGATAACAGGAAAACGAAGAGAAATTCACTTGCTAAAGGCGTAGGTGCCAACAAATACCATTAAGCATTTTATCTGATCTATACCAGTGGGGGACTATCAACAACTTCCTCATAACAGCGTGTTCTCTTCGGATTAATAAATATCAATCTAGAGCGAGCAAACGAGGTTACGGCGTCTTACAACGAAGTCCTTTCGGCTAGGAGAATAAACTCCAACGAAAATCATGAGGGAGACAACGGAAAACTACCGCATTAAATTTCCCAAAAAGCAACTACTTAATAATAGAAGAACATAAATCGGGCTTTTCAAATTATTAACAGTCGGACTAGATTTGGAAGACATTAAAATAATCACATACACGGCATGAAAAATACAGGTAAGCATAAATAAAAGAGTACGACATGGTTGTGGCATGTTTCCAACCCTTTTCAATATCTCGGCAGAAAACTATTTAAGAAAAGCTTTATGCGAAGCCAAAAAAAAGTGTTTAGATAAATATGTAGTACCTTAATAACCAATCTGACGTCTGTGAATAACACGACACATCAATAATGGTAGACAGAAAGGAAAAATTACGAAATACATATACCGAAAAAGATATCAGCTAAGAACGATAAAACGGGTCTGTGAATAAACGATTAAAAAATGAATTTCATCGTATAAAGTAAAAAGAAAATCATACAACCACAACAATAATGATATACGAAAAAACGGTTGAAATAGCACGTGCGTTCAAATATCTTGAGCTATGTCAAAAAAAAAAAAAAAAAACAAAAAAACTTAGATCCAGATATGGAAATTAGGGTAGGAATCGAACAAGCGAAGGGAATATTTTTGAAAATGCCTTTGTCAATATTAAAAACTTTAGTCTATATCTCTAACACAGGAAACCGAAATACTATGTATATTTAGTGTTTTTATATGGAGCAGATGCATGGACACTAAAGGAGAGACAATGATAAACTGGCTATAAGACTTTGATTTATGTACTCAAAAGGGTCCTGAAAGCAACATGTAAGTCGCCCCGATAACTATTTTTCATCTATTTATTATAACATTCGTATACCAATAATGTAAAACCAATTGTACGTTATACAATTTGCATAATGCCTATTCATCATATTTTAATTTTAAATAATTAAAAATAAATTTTTGCTTAAGAATTTAAATTGATTCATTTAAACTTTTAAAGATAGAACACCACGTACAGTGGTTTAACTAGACCCAATCTTAAACATATTTCAGATGCACACAAATATGCAATTTTATTATTTGCACAATAGATTTTTATAATCGCAAATTAATAACTACAAAAATTTTAAATTTTTACTTACTTTTTTTTTTGAAAAAGCGTTTAAAAATTTATAAACAAAAATGTTATATTACTTCGGCTATTTTTAGAGGCCGTGCCAACCTAGCATTCAGCAGCGTGCATAAAATCCAATGTCTGTGTTTAATTCTTATTTTATTTTTCTCATTACGAATTCCGATTGGTTAGCTCTCCAGAAACGATGAGATGATTTGTAATACTAGTAGAAAATTTTAACGTAATAAAATGATTGTCACTGTTTTATTAAATATAGTTCCTGGAGCTCCGGAACATATTAAAGCTATAGTAGTTACCTCAGACCGAATTTTGTTAACGTGGACTTCACCGAATGAACCGAACGGGAAAATTACCAAATACAATATTTACATGAAACGTGGCGCTAGAGAGGTAAACACGTGTAAATTATGTTTATTTTCGTTTTAACTTTATTCACTTTTTTTTCTATTGCACTATATAAGTAATCATTTACATTTTCTGATGTCTTTACAGAATTATTTCAGATAAATATATGCTTGTCCGTTTGTTTCTATTTCTGTTCTTTTCGTTTTATTTCTTAATTCCGGGAATATAACTTAACTTTAACGTAATTCTTAAAATAAACTACTAATTCTGCCGTTTTCATTTTTCGGAAAATATTACATTTTTTCCGAATGTATACTTACAAACTTAACACACGGCCAGAGTATTGAGTCAAATTAGTTCCCATTAGTGGCTTAAGATACAGAAATTTATAAGTGAAACACAGATTTAACTGATTTCTTCTAATTGTAAGTAATCCTGCATCGCGAACATATTTAACATTACCTCTTAAGAAGTATATTATCTATTTATTTTTCCAATACGTACCAAAGTAAACATTTTCTTTTACTCATCTACTTGTTCATAATATTTCTGCTTGAAAAGGAATAACACTTTTGTCTTTCTCACTCTCGACGAAAGAATCAATTTAGATATATTGTTTAATGAAAGTAATAAACTACTCAAATCTATTTCAAATGCACTTCTCTTCCTGCAAATATCCGAAACACTCCAATGCCCTTTTCAATTACTAGTTGTAGATATGAAATCACTTTATCTACAACCTTGCTTTTACGAATGAATTTGAAAAAATTCGTTCCGCAGATTTTACCTTTTTTTTATATAAACACCAATGTTTAGAGATACTGGCGAGCTAATCTGTACGGGTAACCGTTAATTCAGGTGAAGATGTATGTAATCAATAGAGGCAAAAAAGTGCCAATTTTATCACATCGTTTGTAAATAGTTTTGGTTAGCTTTGTCAGAGAGGAATATCTGCATAAAGAAAAATCTTCAGAAAATCACTCCAAAGATAAACTAACATCATTTATTATATCCTACGTTTCATATGGACCACGAAATTAACATTTCTCAAACACGTGTCACTAATAATTACTACCACAGTATAATTTGGATAATACAATTTCAAAATTAGTTTCTCTATTACGTCTTCAGTCATTACTTGACGAAAGCAATACTGGCTACTTCTAGTTTAATTCTTCTTTATAGTGCAATACTCAGCTTCTGAGCGTCGGCGACAACCTATTCGTACATCTCAGCTGTACAGATATAAGTAGTGTACTAGGCAATTATTATATGCAACGCAGGTGTACACACGGAAGACTACATTCGGAACTGATAGTAGCCGCTTGTTATCGCGCTACCAGTGCAGTCCCGTGTGGGTCTGCTGTATACTGACCTAGCGCGCATATGATGTTGTACGTGATGGTTTGCCATTGCCTTCCACGTGATTATTAGCGATTATTTATTTTATTTAATTCTTGTAATAAATTCGTCGTCGCTCGGGATCGAACCCGTGACCTCCATATCGAAAGTCAAGCGTAGTCTTAAAAATTTAACGCATGACTTTTTGTAACCAGAACTGATACCCTACTCCCGATACACTATGATTTCTATTGATCACTTACAGCGTTCGTAATCAAACACATAATTATAATTGCAAATACGATTGCAGCGTCTACAGCCAACAGTTTTTAACATTATTTATTTAATAATTTTTTGAAGTCGCACATAAACAGTTACATTTTGATTATAAAAATACAGACGGAATTATAAATATTCGTACATTATTAAGCCAAAAGGAAAAAAATTAGTTTACAAATTCTATAATGTTCAATTTGTTTATCTGTATGTTAAACTTGTTTAATTTTTCACAATTTATAAACAATATTCTTACGGTTCCTTAAAGAAAAAAAAACAAATTTGACAACATAATCATTTAAATATAATTGTGATTTACATCTGCTTCAGATTCTGATCACGCAATCTGCATTTACCGTTACTAACATTTCTTTGATTTTCTTTTTTAGCCAAAAGTAAGTGAATTAGTGTTTCTAGAAATATAACACTTGCACACTTCATACGTATAGTTATTAATGACCCACGAAACTCTTCCTAGGGCTATTCAGGAAAAGTCAACAGTATTCATCTCGAATTATACTACATATATCGAGCAGCACCGCTTGGCCACCGACACAGCTAAGTACGGCGCATGAAACCCTGCTAAACATTATCGAGAGAAACGCAGGGACGTTATTAGATAAAAGTGATTGACACCGAATAAAAGTATCTAACAGTAAGAACAATATGACATCCGATGCGGTTAAGTACAGCCCATATAGTCATGCTGATACTATTAGGACGATACAATGTGCATTTGAATAAGTGTAAGCCTGGACAAGATTTACTTAAGTTCTGCTATTGAAAGAGCACTACGGCACCAACTCCTTCGATAAGACAAATATATATTTCATCAAATTATAAAATATACAATAACGTTCTTTGTTTTTTGTAATTTGTAGATTTATTTTCCATCAGAAATATCATGTTTTTAGAATTCCTTGATCCCATGTTTAATAGTAAAACTTAATTTCTAAAAGTTGACATAGTTGGTAAAGGAAAATTATTGACTCTTGGATATATTTAACTACCTATGCAACTTTTCGATGAAACAACGCTAGCAATATAATTTAACTAACGAAATCGTTGTTTTCTTTGTTTTGTTTTTTTTTTTTAAATTCACCTATCATCAATTTCCCTATCTGATAGGTGTACCAACACGCGTGCTAAAATTGTATTATCAATTTTGAATATTACAATATAATTGATTTTAAAGCTTTTTGCTTTAATTTTCCAATACTTTCACTCTTTTCCTAAACTACTCGAGCTTACTTTGTATAGAAACAAAGTAGAACATGAGACATATCCTTACTGTGAAAATTATTAACAATTTTAAAAAATTTCCTCTTCGGAATTTTCACAATAATTTATTGCAAAATTTTAAAAGAAAATATTAAGATTTAGATAATCTATTTTATCAACAAAATATGCTCTTAATTAATAAAATGTACAATAAGAGAGGTTTTCACGATGTGCGTAACATACTTTCAGTAATAATTACATTTAACACTTTATTTTTTTTAAATTAATAAAACACAACAGTGTTTCAACTATAAAATACAAAAAGAAATATATGTTTTTTTTTTCTTTATCGTAAACGCATCATAGGTATTTTCATTGCAAAATACACGTGTAAAACCACATATTTAAATTTAATAAAGTAGTTTCATTGCACACCGCGTTAAAGTATTTTCATACAATGATCTTTGATTTTAATTAAATAACTCTTGCGAAATATTTTAAAAAAGATGAAGATTGCCTCCAACCTAAAATATTTCATCTACGAAAAGTAACTTTTAATTTTGTATTAGATAAAGTACTCATTAATTTATAAAATGCTCCACTGAAAATTGTTCTAACCAATTTATTGTTCCAGCTGTTTCCCCGGATACAGTTGTGCAAAATATTGAACCTGATTCGTTGATATAAATCTTGCTTAAACGTATTCCTCTCTTCCAACCTTATTCTCGACTATTCTTTTTAAGCAAATAAAACTTTTCATGGTCTTAAATAATGAGCAGAATACTAAAAAAATGTGTATGTTTCAATGGTTTTTTGAAACAAAGGCACAAACGGGTGGTTTAAAAAAGTATCCTAAGCGTTTAGGGCTTTCATTTCTTTATAAACAATTATTATTTTTTAATTAATACAAGTATATACGTGCATAAGTATTAACTATAAAAATTCTTCAACAAATAAATATGCACATTTACGAAAATATTACATGAAAAATAAGCTAGTATTGCAACTTAAAAAAGAAAAATATTTGTTTCAAATTTTTTTGTATTATATATACATATGTAAATTATGGTGTATAATTCTTAACTAAACTATGGAATCTTCAATACGTAATGCATCATGCTTGACTAACCTTGTTTTAGTTTATTTTAGCTTTTGATTAATAAGCGTTTTTTAATTATTTAGCTAATTTTTCATTTTTTTAAAAAACTGAAATATTCTATGTTGTTCGTAAAATAATTTTAATTATTACAAACGGGTGCAGTATCAACGAAGGTGCAGAATTTACATGAAAGTAATTTTTATTAAAAACGAGATAAAACAAATTAAATTAAACTGTAAAATACCACACCTCTGTAAGAAAACAATCTTCGAAATACTTCAAGGATAACATCACATGCAATACTAAACAAATTTTATGTTGGTGGGTGTTACCATAAATGCTATTAAACTAGACTACTTTGAATTAATTCTAAAATCTAAACATCTAACATAATTATATTTTGAATTATTATAAAGATATAAAAGGCAAACATAATGAATACAATTCTTTATTATTTAAAACAAAAATAATATACATTAGGGATACCTACCGTTATTTTCAAAACTGAAATTTTTAAAATATGAGTTTGAAATATAATTTGAATTCGCGCTCAAGGCTGTATCCACGGGGAGGGGGGGGGGGGTTAAACACTCTCATTAGAACTGAAATTTATAAATACATAAAAATCTGAAAAAAATCAAAAATTTAAAATAAATATTGATGATTTTTTAGGGTGTTCTTACATAAAAAAAAAAAGAAGAAAGAAATAAAAAATATGCTCCATATTTTTACGTACTTCATTAAGACGAGTATTTCATGCAACATTTTTTATTAGGAGTATAATCAATAACATATATAATTTTTATTGATGTTTATACTGTAATTAATTTATGTAAATTATTAATACATAAATCAAAATGGTGGAAATGATTAATAGTACAAATAATAGTGAAAAATGTATTGTTATTTATAATTTATAAAATAAATATGCAAAAAAAATGTCCAACGTCCCCCCGTCCCCCCCATCAAAATTCTGGGCACGGCCCTGTTCGCGCTATTATATTTATAATCGACAATATATATAGTATAGGTATATATATTTCTATAATTAATTTCTGTCATTTTAACGCTAGAAGATCTATGTGAAAATTGTTAAGGTGTTTCATTTACCTTCAATTATTCCTTTTAGGAACCTAAAAAAGAAAGTATACCGGGAAATTCCAACCGAAAGCACGAATTTAGGCACTTGCTGGAAGATCAAAGTTACGAATTTTGGGTAACCGCCTCTAGTGGTATAGGAGAAGGTCAGTCCAGTATGAGAATTTTGCAAAGGCCTATATCCAGAGGTAATTTTTCCCTCTTTTTTTAATATCATTATTATCATTTGATTCTGTTTTTAATCTGTGGTAAAGTATATATATACTTAATAGAAAATTGTATTTATCATTGCGGAAAATACACTACCCCCTTTATTTATTTTAAGTTTTTTTAAATAAATGAAATTAAAATAAATCATTAGAATCGAAAACTTGCATTGATAAACTCAAAGTTCATGAACAATTCTACATAAAATTAAGAGATATTAAATGATGCAAATTAAAAAATTTCTAATTAATTAAAAATGTTATAAATATACACTGTAACAGATTTAAGAGAAAAAAATGTTGTTTATTCCTCTTTAAAGATTTAGGTTAACACTTTGTATTTACATATGATTTGTAACGGCGCTGTAAAAATATTTTTTTACTAACTGACAAATCATGAACAAATGTAATTTTCTGTAAATATTAAAAATTCAACGTTTAATCCAAAATAAAGAATCAGAAAAAGTTAACCTCTTGTAATCAAAAATGAATTATTAGATAAAGAAACCGTAACATTTATTGACACAGTATCAAAAATTAATTAATTTTCATTAAATATTACTCGTAATAATAATAAACGTAAATACTGAACAATTTATCTAAATATTAAATAAACACTTCAATCTGCAAACTGGTCTATTCACACGCTGGAAAAATGAAAGCGCTTCACCATTATCGCCATCTACCCGCACAAATAATCCATCCTTCAATTGATTCTAAATGTAGATAATGTTTATCATCACTATCTTACCTATTAGGGGAGGGATGAAATCCGTTTATCTATTTTTTTTTAATAATGAAATTACATGATGCTATTATTTTTTTTTAATACTTATTTGATAGATTAGCTTTGTACAGAAACAATGTTGAGATCCTCATACTTCCTTTTAGTAGTCTAAACAGTTTTAGTAATCAGTATAATTTGTTCTGAAGAACACGTTAAAAAACCATACCCTACTGAAAATTCTAGTTACGATGCAGAAGCAACAATTAAATTCATGTGCTTAATATTTTTAATCGATACAGCTGTAATAGAACTATTTTTTTCTGATTTTTTAGCATTCCATACACTTACAATGTACGAAATCCTAATAAGATGGTTCGGAAACGCAAAAATATTCAATTAAAATGTGCAATAACTCACGAACGGTTTCACTTATAAACTTCAAAATTACATCATAAATTACAATTAAACTATTATCTATGACAATATCTATAACTTCAAGCCAACCCCGATTACCCTAGGCGGAAAAAAGCACAAAAAACCATCTAGAATATATAATGTGAAATTCAAAACGGCCTCAAAATCCACCCTTAAAAAATTCATAACTCGTCACCAGATAACCGTTTAAAAGTGAAATGCAAAATATAAAACAAAACGCAGAAGCTTTTTCATAAAATCAAAAAATTATAGTTAAAAAATTATTTAAACCTCTCTTTTTGGGCTAAAACAGCAAAAAAAAAAAGGATGTTCCGGTAAGCAATATCCCAAGTAAAAAGGTTGAGCAAACCAAAATTTATCTGAAACATATGCATAAAGGACGATTTATAGGAAAATTATAGCCGAGCTTACAATTTTATATTTAGGCCCTCGGAACACCGAGAACTCGAAATTTTTGAACGAAATATTTTTTTTTTTTTCGGGCGTGTGATGTATTATTGGAAAGATTGCTATTTATCATTTAATTTTCATAACGAAACTTTCGAAATTGACGAAAAGTTCAGAAAAGCGCGAAAAATTATGCCCCTCCCCCTTTCTACGTGAGTATAATAGTTAAAAATTTTGAGCATGGTTAAAAATATGCGCATCCCCGTATATTTCTCTAGTTTGGAACATCCGGATTTCTAACTTTATAATTAGGCCCTCGGGGCACCGAGAGCTCGAAATTTTTGAAAAAAATATTTTTTTTTCGGGCATGTGATATATCGGTGGAAAAATCACTATCAACCTCTCAGTATAGCAGTCTAATAAATAGGAACAAACGAGGAAGGTGGTTTAAGTAATAGTATTCAAACGTGTATAAAAAAAAAAAAAAAAACGTTCTCTAGAACTATAAGATTAGATCTTATCTGAGTAATTAATAGAACAAAAAGTACAGAGCTTCAGATTAATAGCAAAAATTTTACTTAAATCTATAGTACCAGCACGAATAGCGTCTTTCTCAACTGTACTAATGGGTGTATACGGACGACCATTAACTTTAGAATGCAACGCTATTGGCTTACCAGCCGCAACAAGTTACTGGCAAAGCAGTTTTGGAAATGTAACGATGTCTGGAGATATACGGTAAGATACTTAATATAAATAATTTTCATCAGTTCTTACTATAATAAAATGTTCGAATAGCATTCAAAAACACATTATTGAACGTTATAACGATTTTTGGTATTTATGTATATATATATATGTATGTATTAATTACAACGTAATTCTTAGGCTACCCCCCATTCGAAAAAATGTCCCAAAAAAATGTCCCAATTTTATGTAATGAAATATGTAAAAAAAAATATAACGAAAAAATGTCTTAATTTTATATAATGAAAGTTAAATGTTAGAATTGGATTTTTGTGGTTATGTTATTTTTTTTTTGTGTTGATGCCAGTAAGAATTACGTTGTAAATTTTGATCATTTTATACATAGTATAGAAGAGAAAGAGACAGAAATGAAAGCAAGAGGGGTCAAGGGGCACAGCCCCTTGCGAGGCCAAAATGGCCGAGTTTATATATATATATATATATATATATATATATATATATATATATGATTATGTCATCCTTATGCCAAAAGTACCATGAAAATCGTGGTACATTTTTGTGTTACGTTAGTTGTTATAAAAACTGCTATGCATACTGTAAAAATGACATAGTCAACTGAAATTCACTCATACAAATATCATTTTTGTTAATTTTATTTACAAAATTCTTTAATATTATTTAACTAACTTGTCCTAATTTTTTCAATTTTCTATTATTCTTTATGCAATTTTTAGACTTTAGTAGTATGCTTTTCATCATTTTTCAATAGAAACCAAAATGCAGAGATAAATATTTAATGAAACAAACGTATGAATTACATGACATCCTAAATAAATTTTTCAAAGTGAAATTATAATCACAACATTTTTGTTTTTAAAATTATATATTTGAAATCTAAATGAATATATATACTAAAGGCCGATAGAAAATTATGGCATTGCTTTTAAAATTCGAAATGTGAGAAATATTACGGGTACTATTAGTAGTATAATTAACTTTTAACAAAAATCAAGCAAACGTTCTACTTTACTGAAAAATAAAAGATTTAAATTAAAATTCTTTTGTGAAACAAAATGATCGGATTGGAATGGTGACATTTTATAGTTTGTAAAAATATTCAGTGTTATCATACAATTTTTAAAAGAAGCATATGATTTTACTTCTCTTGTAAAATCTACTAGCCTCTTCTCTGCTATAATACATTTGATTTTGTAGTTACATTATAACCGTAGTTACAACAGTTTTCCAGTTAACAGTATCATCAGCAACAGATCTGCTATTTGTTTCTGCTGACCGCAGAAAATGTTATGAGTTAGTTAATAACGATATTCAGTGCTTCAATAAATACCGAACATATGAAGATAAGAGTAATTCCGAATATGATTTTATATTTGAAAAAGCAGTTGCTATAAGCATAGTAAAACCAAGAACTTCACGTCATTGAAAAAGTCGTCAAAATATTTGAATTGGCCATACAAATATTACAGACTGAATTTTTTTATAATATTTATTAATATAAAATCAGCTCCGAATTTAAAAGTCGATTTTGAAAAGATGGACATGAAAATATTAAGATCTGTTTTATCTGATTCCTAAATTTTGTATAAAAGAAATTAATAATTTGGACAGCATTTTACATGCAGCTAAAATTTATAAAATGATTTACTAACAAAAATACATTACAAGAAAGTTGGTTAATTGGTAAAGACACACCTTTATTATAGTAAAAAGTGTGTACAAGCATTAAAATGGCATACACATTATCAGGCAAATAATGCTGTATAACAAATTTATTTAAGTTACTGAGTAGATAGTATTGACTCAATATACAGCAGTGATAGACAAATTCAAAATCAGTAGATATTTGTTTATCAAACAACACAACACACACATACATGTATATACACGTAACACATCATACTACATGTATACTGTTGTGCTGTATACAGATGTATACTTTAGAAGAAATATATAGAATATATCGGCTTCACAAGTGTCGGTTTGATAGTACATTTTAACCATTTATACTTGTTAAAATTCTGTAGAATGAATATGTCTATCTTGCTTTTAGTCTTAACATTCGGTATGTCATACAGTTCCCCATCAAATCAGTGTTCTAAAAAGTCGTAACAGGTTAGGAAGGTTAAGGGAAGTAAAGAAACAAAAAGAAGTAAAAAATAGTGGAAAAAGAATAAGGAAAAGAATGTCAATATTTTGGGGCGACATAGTAGCCTCTGGATAAAAATTGTGACCGTGTAAAGGTAGACTTCCGAGCACCGCGACAGAGACAAGCGACAGCGACCGAGTAAGGAGACAGAGACATCTGTCGCTTAGCGACACTGTGTCTCGGCTGCAGTGTGCAATCAGGATGAATAAGAACAGTTTAAAGTTATTACTAATTTTGCTTTTTACTAAAATTGGATTTATAAGTAATGCCAAATTCTCAAATTCTTCATTTACTCATGGAAAAGGAAGAAGATGATGATTTGTCCTAAAATAAGAAATTTCACTTTAAATTTTGGTCGGATATGTACCCTTCCTCTTTTACCAATGATAGTTCCTTCTACCTCTCAATTCAACCTAACCTTCCTACTAATTCTTAGTTCTCAGAATTCCTTCCTCACGTTCTGTCGTTATCCCTATTATTCGCCTACGCTTCAATTACACTCTATTACTCTCTTCCCGTTATCGTTTCTCTTTAATTTCCTCTCTTTATTGTCTTCTACATCCTGATGAAGTATTGATGCTAATCACATTTTTTTTGAGTGTTTTGCTCTTTCTGCGGAACGCTCTTCCCTTTATTTACTTATTTTAAAGTCAAGGCTTCCAGCTCCCTATTATGCTATATCCTGTCCTTTCCTTCTCAGTCTGTGTTGTTCCTGCCATTGGTTCCTTTATTTCTGCTATTTCCGATCGAATTAAATTTTAATTAGTTAACTCTTCTTCTTATTGTTTCTGGATGAGGTCCCTGAAAAAAATAAAACCAATCAACATTACTAATAGGAAATCATTTAAAAAGTAATGAAGACCAGTTTTTCCACCTGGGGATTAAATAGAACAGAATTACACAACGCTAATTCAATTAATCCGTCGTCTTCTTCTCCAGAAAATTTAATTTCATCCATTTTATGAACAAAATCATTCTTAAGAGAAATAAATAAAAACAATACAAGAATTGCTGCTTAATATTGTCGCGCAACAGTACTGTGCTCCGGGAGCAGTAAAAGTAAAACTGCTTCGATCGTCTGCCTCTGTCGCGGGAGTTGGAATTAACTTGTTCAATTTATGCAGCAAGTCGCGACCAATCTCAGTTATATTACAGTGTCGCCTCTCTCTGTCGCGGTGCTGGGAAGTCTAATTTAAGGTAGCGGATTATTACTGAGGAGGTAGCGGTATAAAATTTTAATAGCGACCAAACTTCGCTGAGGCTGAGACAGTTATAAGATTTTGTGAATTTTTATCGAGCAGTTCGTTAAACTGCCAATCCATATTCTCGTATCGCAGTGCTCTGTCATTACTGGCATCGACTTCTACAGCAGCGATGCCCAAACTTTCATGATCGCGGAACCCTTATAAAATCTATTTTATTTTATGAAACCTTCAGCACCAAATGAAAACTTAACAAGCAACTGTTGATGTGCAAACGAAACTTGAATGTTTTCTTTTTAATTAAAACTTTCATTACGATTTAAAATTCTATTAACTTTTAATAAAAAATATAAATAAAAGTAATTTAATAAAAATGTTTAATGAAATTAATGCGAAGAATGAGAAGCTGTTTCACTGTTTTATTAAAAATGAGTTTAAAACTTACTTTAATATCCGACAATTAGATGCATACATTTGGAATAACATCCAATTTGCTCTTGAATTTATTTTTCGGCATAAGCTGAAAAAACCTCTTTCACATCTATATGTAATTATAAAAGGGAGCAGCAGAGTTAAAATAGCCTTCTCGGCTACTTGAGGGTATTCATTTTTAATATTAACCCAAAACCCCTTTAAGTGACAATGATTTAAATGTGTATTATTTTAAAGCTGTTGAACTCTGAATATCAATCGAGTGATTCGTATTCCATCATCGATAAAGTTTCAGATTTATCTTTATTGATAAATGCATTTTGTAGCCAGTCGATGCCATTTTATCGGTAATCGGAGGAAGTATTCTGACAAAGATTTTAACAGGTTCACTAAATGTTCACTAATAATGTTTCGAATTTCAGTTGGTAATTCTATCATGTTTTCTTGTGGTAGAATTTCATTTAAAAGTGGAAAACATTCAACATTGCTTTTTTTTTCCATGCAATAAATTCAGAAATTTAGTTTCCTTTTTAGAATTCGCAGTAAATGCGGTTGTTGCTTTCTAGTGACCTCGTTAAGTTTTCCAAAGATTTCGGCGAGGTAAGCTAATTTCATAAGCCATTGTTCATCATGCAAAACATCGAAAACTTTCACAGATTCCGACACATTTTTCCTCATTTGAAAAACCTTCAGCTCGTCTCGAAGTTCTTATAACGTAATTAAAACTTTGCCTCTGGAAAGCCATTAGACTTCTGGATGAAGTATGATGACCGATTCATCCTGATTATCCATTCCTTCACACACAGTTTTGAACAATCTTGATTGAAGAAGAGAAAGGGATTTAATGTAATTTACGATCTTTGCAGCTTCATCCAAAACTTTCTTTAATGATGATATGGCATTTTCTTCATTACAACAGCATGTCGATGCAAAATGCAATGACGCTACATTTTTGAGCAACATTTTTAATTCTTGATACGGTGCTTTTTATTTTTCCTACCATTGCACTCATCACTGTATACATCAATAAACTTGTTGCGATCAGTGTTATTTTTCCTCTGTTGTAATCCCGGATGAATACGGGAACATCGATCAACTCTTTTTCGGTGAAAAATAAACTAAAAACGTTCTGATTTGATTTCGCGTCTATTTCACCTAAATACGAAAATGGTGATCGAATTACGCGAAAGATTCGTTAGCCTGCGAAGACAAAATTAGCGCTACGAGCAGTGACAAACTAATCGGACAGACTTGTTCGATTTATCGGTTAATCCGACCTAAAGCCTGAATCAAACTAAATCTGAAAAAATACATCACAAACGGCCATGTACATATATATATCGGAGTGGTCGAATGACCACCTGATTAAAATTGCGTCATTCGCAACAAAATCGTGAATAAAAAAGAAGAAGGCTTAACAAATTTATTAACGGCGTCAGTGAATAAAACTTATTGAATAGCGTATGCACCGTTAGGCGAAACGTAAACAGCGATGTTAACGTTCCGTCATAAAACGGGACTTTTGGTTCGCAACACCGCGATTATGTCAGCGAATAATATCTTAGCGAAGCGCGTGTACAGCTATTGTCGAAATTATAAATGACGATGTTAGCATTGCGACATCAACGGAAGTTTGGAGCACAACATTACGTTATAACAATCTATTACATTGAACATTTCGTCTCCAGTTGTGTTGGTTTCCGAAGGAGTACAGAGAAGCAAATCTCCTTCCATAGATGAGCCAAAAATATACCTCACAAATACAAATAATATCGACAGTCCAGCAACGTTTGTACTCTCATCAAGGTTAGATACATGTCAGAATGATTTAATTTAGCAATTCTCTCGTCTTCGATGTGATCAGATATTTTACAAATCTGGACAGAGACGGTGTGGTTGAAACACTGATTCTTCAGATCGAGCAATCCTATAGAGCTTAAAAGGAATAATGCTCCTGTAGCATGTTCATTATCGGTTTTCACAAATTTATTGAAGTTGCACACTACAGCTTGATGTGATTCCTTTTGCTTTCGGAAAAAACTGATTTTTTTTTCATTTAAATTTGTACGGTTTGTGTCAAAATGTCGAATTTTACTGGCACCAGTGAACTGTTTAGTGGATTTATCTTTTTTTGCAAATAAATAAGGGGAGGGGATAATCTGTAAAACGCAAAATCATAGTAATAAAGATTAAGCTAACGTGTATGTTCTTATATGCTTTTGTTAAAATAATTAGGAAAATTCTTTACAATGTATATTGTGCTTACACTGAAATTTTTTTCATAATAAATATTTACGTTCAAACCAGGATAAAAAAAGTAAATTTTAATAATGAACCCCCCCGAAAAAGAGGAATGCGAAGGTTTTATTTCTATTATACAGTTGGTAATAGCCTTAAGCAGTAAACTATTGAATGATCAGATTATTAAGACTGCTACCACCAACTAATTAATATTTTTTCCCATTACCGTTTTCATAGCCTCTTTTCAAAGTATGTTTGTATTCGTAGTGCCTTCTAAATCTATCCTTCTTTCTCCTTTTTCTTTGTATACTCGCAATATTTTCATAAACCAACTTTAACTAAATTGAAAGTATCTAATTTTTTTTATTTTTTTCATTTATTTAATATACATATATGATATAATGTAAATCATTCCGATTATAGAATACTACCAGATAATAGCTTACACATTCACAGTTTAACCAGAGAAAACGCGTTGAATTACTCGTGCTTCGCAGAAAATGTTTTCGGCAAAGACTATATTCAGTACACGATCATAGGCGTTGAAAAGCCAAAACAACCGATTTTGAGTCAACTCACGGCTGATCACAGCACCGTACTGATAAGCTGGAAAAACATGGGCGATGGCGCATCTCCGATTACGGGTATTTTTTAGCATTAACTTAAACGTATTTCACAATATGGGAAATTTGAAAACCAGATCACGAAACTAGCATGCCTGAATATCATGACTGGAATGTTTGTACACGTTTAACACAAGCACTACTATAATTAACAGTAAGACTAAAAATCGTACAGCCCGTTGTTTTATAATAGATAGAGAGTTAATTTTTTTTTTTTACATCGACACGTATTTTCTTCATGAGATTATATAATAACTATGAAACTTTAAAAAATTACAAAAATTAAGAACCAAAATATTGAAAAAAATGAAAATCAAGTTTTAAGAAAAAAATTTAAAAAATTCATACTATAGTAGTCACGGGATGTTTTTTTTTTTTCAATAGTATATTTTTCTCCGTAGAATACCGCAAAAATACAAAAATTTTTAAATTTAAGGATACAAATTTGGAAAAATGTACATCTAAAACGGTAAGGCCGAAAAGTAAAGAAAAATCCGCAGCCTTTTCCAAAGCTTCAGCATACGCACAACCCACACAAATCAATACCTAATATATATAATAAAATATCCGCATCTACGATTACATTTTTAGGGAAAAAAGTCCGAAGCCGGCTTTTTTAGTAACCAGATAGTTGATTTTTTTTTTTTTTCAATTGACGTATTTTCGTTATTAAAATAAAGAAAAAATACAAAACCCTCACACTATAAAATTTACCGGTACAAATTTTGAAGTGATTGGAACGGAGGTTACCAGTGACTTAAAATATTATTGCTGATTCTAAAAAAGAAAACGAATTTCACCATTGCAGCGTAAATTTAAAAAAATAAGTATTATCAATATCTCATTTTAGATAGAATTAAAAGTATCATATTTCTTTCAGAGCGGTTTTAGTTTTTGCAATATTTTAATCCAAATTTCACTTTTTTACTTGTTTTTTTTTTTTTTAATTTATGAAGTAAAACGTTGAAAATCGGGAGTTGGGCCGTGAATCGACCAGTCAGTTCAGTCCCCTAGTATAATTATGGTTCCCATTTTTCAGTACTGATACTGCCCAATTTTCAATAAAGATACGGCCACTCGTATATATTGGTTTTTTAAAGTTTCTGAATATATTTATATTTATATTTATATATATATATATATATTTCATTGTTTAAAAAATAAATAAATATACTTTTAAATGTCTAAAATTTTCATTTTACTAGGATACGTTATTGATTGCTTTTCTCAATCAGAAGTGAAAAGATCGGTATTTGTTGATCCAGACCTGACAGAATACACGTTTCATCAACTAAAATGTGGAACAAGTTATTCATTTACCATTCAAGCATTAAACAGTGTTGGAGCCAGTCCAAAAAGCAGCTATTTTAATATCACAACAAAAGGAAAAGGTAAAGAAAAGAAATTTGTAATTTAATTTTTACGAAAATTCTACTATTAAAAAATGTTAAAAGAAGCTCTTGGAATATTTTAGCCACATTAATACAGCCATTTTCGATACATTTTTAAATAAATAAAAAATAATAATTTTGCATTCAAATCATTTTTCTAATAAAAAAAAAAAAAAAAAAAAAAAAAAAAAAGCGTAGGATTTATTGATATGTATGTTTTGATGAACGATGTTCTTGGACCGCGAATATACAATAAAAAATAAAATTTCGAATCTTACATTGACTACTAATCCTGTTAACAGAATAACAGAAATGAAGGGGTCTAAAAGAAAAACAAAATTAAAATGGTAGGCGTCAAGTCAAACTTGAAAATTTAAATATTCCGCGTTATTTATTATATAAAAATTCCATGCGCATTCATGACTTCACAGATTTCAAACTTGTAATCGCGATTTTCTTTTTTTTTCTATTAACAAATAATAAGTCTCAAAAGGGGTTATTGTCCGTCTGTGAGTATCCATAGTTTCAGCATAAATAAATTTTTCAAATATACATGGTGGCCACTCGAAGATAATTTTTAAATTTCCAGTTTATTCCTGGTTTTCACGGTAAAAATTCGCCCGATTTCCTGGTTACTAAAAACAAGAGTTTTAACACAAACGTTCTTCCGCTTGTATAATATAAAACAAATTCAACAAATTGAAGCGAAGGCAAATAAAATACTAGTAGAAACAAAAAATTGAAAATTAAATTTTTTAGTTTCCCGAAGTTGTTTTATTCACACGTTTTAAATATTTTACCGTTATAATGATCACTAACTCAAGCAATATAAGCTTACTTTATTATTATAAAAGTTAATAATGAAGTTTACAACCGGTAGATTGCAGTAGCCCTTCCTCATTTAAATAATTTTTGACTTATAAAACTTATTTGACGTCAAATATTTACACTTATAATCATACGGGCTGACTTCAAGATGTTTACGGAGCTCAAGCCATCCAAAAGTTTTACTGAGAGTGTTTAATCTGTCAACTGAAATGCATAACAACAAATTTTTTATGCGTTTCGTTAAAATTTTAACAAAAGTTTACTAACAATAAATATAAATATTGCTCATCATGTGCTTGCACCTTAAGCCATAGTCAATTATCTTCCTTCCGTTTTCGTTTTTCGTTGGTTGCTCTCCATATTGTCCACTCAAGCGAAGAGAATGTTTGCGATGCGGATCACGTGTTTATTAAGTGTTCATCTCTTTCTGCTGAGTGCTCCGCTTTCTATTCCATTTTATTGATATTCAGTCTTCCTACTCCATATTGCGCCTCTTATGTCCTATCTTTTTCCTCTGCACAGATTATTTCTATTATTCGTTCCTTTCTCCTAACAACATTTGTTATCGTATGAAGATATAATTGATCCCTTCCTATTCTGATTGTTTCTAAGTGAAGGTCCCCGGTTGACGAGCCCAAAAATATCAAAAAAAAATCATGAAAATAGACCTGCCTTTATAGAAAAAGTCTTTTAATCAAAAAATTAAAGACGAATTGCAAAGTCTATGATAGTATTGTTGATGAAATTGCCTATTCTTCAATTGAACCGCTCGAGAAAGAGATCAATTAATTATATCCACTGTAGCTAAATAATTCGCAAATAATTAATTTTTAAATATAGGCTACCTTATTACATATCCCCAGAACAGGGCGGTTTTATACCTGGGAAGAGGACAAGAAATCAGCTTATTAAGAGTATTATAAGGCAGCTGATAGAAAAATGTTATGAATTTAATGTGCCGGCTATATTATGCTTTCTGGATTATGCGAAAACATTTGATAATGTTACATGCAGCGTCCTTTGACGGATATTGACAGATGCAGGGATGCCTGAACAAATCATAAGAATAATTCAATATATGCATATTAACAATGAATCATGTGGACTTATCGAAAATGAAATGTCGGAAAATTTTCAAGTCCAAAAAGAAGTAAGACAGGGCTGTACACTCTCACCGCTTTTATTCAACATATATGAAGCATGGATAATGCGCAAGGTTACAGAGAAATTGGATGGTAGTGCATCAGTAAGTGAATACAGAATAACAGATTTGCCATACGCAGATGACACAGTTTTATTGGCTAATACAGAGGTAGAAATGGCGCAGTTACTGCAGTCAGTGGAAACTGTCAGTGAAGAGGCTGGTCTCAAATTAAATAGGAAAAAATGTTCCATTATGGTAATAGACAGAGCCAAAAAAAAAATACCCCCAAAGATCAAATTTATACCCCGGATATAGACCGTAAAGAGAATATTATATACCTCGGTACACTTTTGTCAAATAAGGAAGCATGTGGAGAAGAAGCTAAACGTCGAACAAAGATGGCAAAATTAGCAATAGCGAAATTAACAAAAATATAGAAAAACCGTGGCATACGAAACCAAGTGAAATTATATTTGCTGAAAACGGTAATATTTTTCCCATGGTACTTTATGGGTGCAAATCATCGACATTAAATAAATCATCCCGAAGATTAGAACCAAAGGAGATGACGACACACAGAAACATACTAAGAATACTATGGACCAGCTATAGAACGAATACTTCAATTCTGCAGGACCTAGATATTCAGCCCAGACAAAGAATACTGCCTATACGATTTATACGAAAATGTTGAAATTCTTCGGGCTTGCCATTCGAGTTAGCAGCATTAAGAAGGTTGTCATCCAGGGAAAAGTACACGGAAAACGACAGAGAAGCTGACCACCAACGCGGTTTATCGATCAGCTTAAAAAGATTACCAATAGAAATTATGCACCAAGCAGAGAACAGAGATACATGGCAAAAACTTTCTTCAAAGTGGTAAAATGGGTCATGACGCTAAATGATGATATGCTAATCTAATTTTTCGTTTCCGATCTAATACTACCTACTCTCAAGAAATAAAATAATGATAGATAAATACAGTTCTCCTTTACTTAAAGCACACAATAGTCGCCAAATGACTCCTTTCTAAATATGCGATAAACTTATTTTGAGTTTCAAATAATTCGAAATCTTCCCAGTACTCATAAATAATCTCGGCATCAGTTCCTTATTCAACATACCCAGTGCTTCATATTCATATTGTAAGTCATTATTGAATAAGGAATATTTAAAAAAAAAAAAAAGGAATCACGAACGAGTATTAAGATACATACTTTTTGAATTAATTACTTAAATATTAGTGAACAGTCGCTAGAATATCATGTTTTTAATTTTATTTCCTATAAATGTTTCCATTCTCTATGCTACCAGAAACATTTAGAATAATAAAATTTAAATGCAAAAACTTACGTGCAACTCAGAATGCGCTTTCAGTACTACATCATTAACTCATTTAGTTGCATTTTTCAGTTCCAGAAGTAGCAAATGAGAATGATATAATGTTTATCAATTCGACGGCTGTTACGTTATATCTCGATGGATGGCCTGAAAATGACTGTCCGATTACGCATTTCACCATCTCATACAAGTATGGCGAAAAATGGATACCGTATGGAAACGAATATTTATCATCCGCCTCGATTACCATAAACAAACTAATTCCAGCTACGTTATACACCGTTAGAATTGACGCCTATAACAGCGCCGGAAAAACTTCTAATGATTACGTTTTTGTTACTAGATCTCTAAATGGAGGTAACACCTTATTTGGCAAAATACTCTATTATATATATATATATATATATATATATATATATATATATATATATATATATATATATATATATGAATAAATATATATATATATATATATATGAATAAATATATATATATATATATATATATACTTTTATTAGTATCGTACGATATTTAATTACACGATCCTAAAGTATGCGAAATAGATAATCTGAAATTCAAAATAAATTAAGATATTCAAGACAAGACATATAATACCTAATCAACGGATATATTTAAACACATACACTTTATTCTGAATATTCAGGAATTGCTATTTTTAATATTTCATCTATAACTTACAATTAACCGAAACTTCTATAAATTAAAACGTTTAAAAAATAGCTGATATTCTAATAAACCCACTTTGGCTCTTAATCCTAACTGCATAGATGCCATGCATTAAAATTTAAATAATGATTTAATTTCTTCTAATAAATGAGAATATGATGATCAATGTTCGATTACTAGAAGCGAGTAAAGGGAAGACGCAGTATGAAGGAAAGAAACAGCAATACTTTAAATCTTCAAAGAATACAACTCTATCTACAGCTGAAACTATGCAACTAAACTGCAAGTGGTTGATATCGTCACGATAGATTGTGCTAACGTGTCCACTGCAGGTGTTATGAAACGGAATTCCATCCACAAAATTTAGACGCACTCAGTTATGCCCCACAGGAAATTTGCAAATGATAGTCACAAATCTTCGCACCAAACTATCCGAAATACCACAGATACTATAATACCATGGCTTAACTGGAAGAATTGACTGCACTAATTTATAAGATCTGCTTAAATTGGACGCACTCTTAATAATGTTTTCCCATTCCGAAAAAAGAAGTCGATCGATGGAATTTAAGGGTATATCGAGCCGTTTAAAGCCGTCTTTTTGGCCGCCCGTCCACCACTTCGTTAAATCCAACAGAACTTCACTCTTTATGCCGAATTAAGAAGAATTTTCATTTAATTTAGAAAATCAGTGGGTGACCACGATAACTAAAATGACCATTACTAAGAGCTAACAGGTAACTCGTACTGTCTGAGCAACTTACTGTATTTCCTCTATCACACGCTGCATTTATCATGACATCACAGGCCTTATCAATAACGAGCAACTCGGCCGTAAAAGCGGAAGCCTCCGGAAGCAGCTTAAACTTAAATGTTAAACGCTATTAAAAATAATCGCATCTTTTAAAACTTTATTTTTAAAAAATGGCGAAAAAACACTGGTTTCCACCTTGATTCAATTTTTTGTAATGATTTGAATAATTCTTATTCCTTTTTTTTCGGTTTCCAATTATAGACGTCCAAAGGAGTCTACGGCCCAACTGTAAATTATAAAGAAAATAATAAAATATAAATAGTTAAATTATTAACAGCAAACTTTGGTTTGTAAAATATGATGGAAAGCCAGTCAAAGGGAACTAATACTGCAGGTGGTAATCTAAAAAGAGAATCCACCACTGCTGGAATGAAGAAATACTGGGAAGAACGAAAAAGGAAAAATTTGCTGTTTTCACGCGGTCCATAGACGGCCAAATTCGAAGAGAAGAAGAAGAAATTAAAGTAACACACGAAAGCACTATTGCAACTTTATGTTAGCACTGCAACAGGGTCGCGCTCTATTAGGTAGACATGAAAAACTGAGATTTATTATTTCTTTGTACTGGTATTCCACTCAACCATGACGTATCCGTTCTTTATAAAAGTAGGCATGCCACTGGAAGACAAAGAAAAGTTCATTGACTCGCCAATGGAAGCTCCCACCACACTGCGCATTCAGGAAAATTAACTTGGCTAACTTCTGGATTGCAATAATAATATCTAAAAATTAGCAAAAATTTGATCGCAAATAAAAATGTAAAAAAACTTAATATTGTAGCGAGTAATTATAAAATACGGTAGACGAATACAATTTAAATACGAAATATTTAATAGCGCCAAATTACGATGTAACAAATGAACATACGTCTAAAAATAACGTTTTAAATTTTAAAAACTCAACGCTTTTACTTAGAGCCCTAAAATTATGAAACATGAAACATGCTTTAGCCTGATTTTCTGAATGCAGACTTTGTAATTGCTGTTGTTGTGTAGGGAAATTATGAGTGAAGAAATAAAAAAAAAAATGAAGAAATACAAAAAGTACGGATAATCGTTTTATTTTTCCGTTTGTTCTATGTGATCGTTAGAAGTACCAGTAATTTCATCGGTTTATGATAACTGATATAATTTTTCGAATCGATCCTTTCCAGGTAGACCGTATCAATGCACGATCCACTACGAGGAGTCGATAGAGCGAGATTTGTTTTGAACTGTAATCTGAACGTTTCTTCCATAAACTGAACCAATCGGCGATTTTCAGGTTTCTTCAGATCCGGGTTTATATCGTCAGACAAAATGATGGATATAGTATGGGGTATTGCCTTTTTTCAATTTTTTTGTAAAATCTCTGCTCCCTTAGGCGTGTAAGCCATCAAATTCAATTCAAAGAAATCTTCAATATCATCAATGCTAGTGCCAGGTGAAATGTAAACCGTTATAATCAATGCCCGCTGACGACCATTAATAGTGCTTTCGATAGCGCGTATATCACCGCAGCAAAATGAGTGAAAACGAAAGTACCGACTGCCGCGCATTGTCGGAAAATTTAATTTAATTTTCATATACACACCTGATTTTTTGTTCACAGAAATTATACCGATCGAATTAATCAGTCAACAACGTGGAAAATCTTTAACCAATCAGCTGAATTTAATCATCCCAATCATTTCATCTGTGATATGCATATTATCGTTACTAATCTGCGCTTTTGTACTTATTCAACGCAGGTACAACTTTCAAATGAATTAATACATTTCTATTATCAATTATTAAGTGAATTATTATTTACATACATACACATAAATAGCACACCTGATGGTGACCAAGCGTTGCCGGATTTATTTCGAACTTGCAAATGAATCAAAGTATATGTACGAGGGTGGTTTGAAAAGTGTTCCGGGCCTCTCAATGAAAAAAACATATTTTTATGAAAACAGCGCTTTATTTCTCAACATAGTCTTCATTTAGGCTTACTACTTATTCAATGTAGGTGAATACATCCTGTTTGTTAAAATGGTATAACAAAATAAACTTTAATAACAAACAATATAGATCAATAAATTAGATAAATACCTATTTAGAAACGTTTTCGGGCATAACCCATCATCAGCTAACACTAACTTAAAGGAAACTTAAAACATACTGAAGTGAATATAGGGAATACATGTGTATATATAGTAGATGTAAAGAGGAATAAACATGGCAGGTATAAAAATCTATAGGTTGAAAATGCTAATAATTAATATAAAATATAAAATAAAACAAGAAGACAAAAAGTTAAATTTTTATATTAAACAGTGGATTATTATTATTAGGTGTTTGGTCATTTAAAATATTATTTTTATATTTATTTATATAATAATTTTCTGCAATGTTCATATTATTACCTTTGTGATAAGTGGCCAGGATGGTTACAGTATTTTCTATTGAATTAGGTTTATGTTTATTTTTAATTAGATGTTCTGCATAGGTTGATTTTTCTATTTCATTATTATTAAATGCTTTTATATGTTCTTTATATCTGCAATTGATTTTTCGCCCTGTTTGACCAATGTATGATTTCTCACAATCAGTACAATTTATTTTATATATACCGCTATTTTCGTAAATATTATTATTTTTCTTAATTCGTTGATTTTTGCTATCGCGACCACAGAGGTGTGAGCCATTGTCTTGATGGAAAAGGACTTTCTTCTTCGCCAAATGTGGACGTTTTTTTTTTTTTTATTTCTTCGCTTAAACGTTGAAGCAGAGCCGCGTGATATGCTCCGTTTATTGTTTTTATCTTTTTCAGGATAGACGATGAAGATTATTCCGCGTGCATCCTAGAAAACCATCGCCATTACTTTGTTGAGGGACAAAATCACCCATTGCTTTCTTCGGAGCTGCTTGACCTTTCTCAATCCATTGGTTAGACTGTTCTTTGGACTCTGGAGTATAATGGTGAACCCAAGTTTCATCAACAGTGATGAATCGACACAAAAATTCGGCTGTATTGCGATTAAAGTACTGACGATTTTGATCTGAGATGTCTTTTCGACGCTGTTTTTGCTCAGGTGTGAGCAAACGCGGCACCCATCTTGCGCAGGGCTTATCCATGTCCAAAACTACGAGTAAAACATGGTACACTCGTTCAGACGATATGCCTCTACACCTTCAACTAATTAATTTTGATGCGCCAATCCTCCAGTACCATTCTGTGTATTTTTTCGATGATTTCTGACGTAGTTGCTTCTATCGGGCGTCCACTGCGTGGTTCATCTTCTGTACTCGTACAACCAATCTTAAATTCTGCAATCCAGCGTTTAACGATACTTTTTGAAGGAAAAGACTCCCCTTTAACATCGAGCTCAGATTGTATTTTTGTTGCATTTAAACCGTTTAAAAAAATTATATTTAATCATTTCGTTTTTTTTTCATTTTTTACGTAACACATGACTTCTCTACTTGAAACTGCCATAAAACTGGTAATAAGTTTTCAAACAAGCTGAAACTTGTTCAGTGACGCTGTGAAGGATGGAAGTACGCAACACGCTTGATGAATTAACCCTAGCAACGCTATTTCTCGGCGAGGCCCGGATCTTTTCAAACCGCCCTCGTACTCATTAGTTTCGCAAATATTTATAATAATGCACGGGTAATAGAAAAATCGCAGTTGCATACGACAGATACCCTACGTTTCAATCATGACTGGGTGTTTTAGTTTACGTAATATTTTAAAATCACGCGATATATAATAAATATATCGCAAATAAATTTATTTCATCGCGAAATGTCAATTTTCTATTTCACACGTTCTTTATTCACTATTCATAATTCATAAGCCACAAATACTATTACAAATTATCCGGGGTAATCGCGCTTCTTGCAAATTTTCAAAAGAAAAATCAAATTTAATAAAAACACACAGGCCGTGCAGATTTGTCATAATAATTGCAGCGTATGAAGTTTTAATTTTTTTATTTCGAGAGTTTAATAATGAATAAGGAATAATAATTGTCTTATTTACACCGTGTTAAATAGATAATTAAAGTTTCGCGATGAAATAGATTTGTTCGCGATATATTTATTACATATTGGCGCGATGATTTTAAGTGTTACGTAAACTAAAGTACACATGTTCAAAATACTGAAATATAAGATGTCTCGGTTAAATTACTATACAAGTTTAAAGAAATACTAAATAATCAAATCAATATTTTAAGTGATAACTTCTGGTGATATGTCTAGCAGTACAAAATTTATAAAACGATTTATAATTCAAAGTAAATAATTGTAATAATAACGACATGTTTACAGAAAAATTTACGGAAATTACAACAAATCAGAACAAACAACGATTGAAAATAGCAAAGCTGAAATAGAAAATCAACAGAATGCTAATCATCAAAAACATATCTACCCTTCTCCAACGAGAACAGTAACATACAAAGACAATTCATGTAAAGGACAAAAAACTTGCGAATTATCTGGTAAATATGCACAAAATTAATTATCATCAATAAATATACATATTTATAGTCTGCACCATATCCATTTCGCAAATACACAAGTTACTAGAAAGACCAGGCCACCGAGTTAACATCCTGAATTTCCTATAGAATTGCTATGAACAAACATGAATCAGTCACAACACATGCAATCGGGCGGTAAGACTACAATAAAATATTTCTCTACTTATTTCAGGTATGCAAACTTCTGTATTGGTCAAAACAATTTTTATCGATTAGCAGCCTACTATAGCTCCATAAGGAAAAATAAATAAATAAAACAGGCAAGGTCTATAATACTATTTCAGAAAGTAGCGACATCATTTCAAAAACATATCATAAAAATTCTTTAAGTGTTAGTGTCAACTAAAGCTGATACATACCAAACGTATTATTATCGACATGTACAAAATTCGTTATGTAGCGTATACACCTCGTCGAATGCACATGAACAAACACATATGAAATTTGTCGTAAAAAAAAAAAAAAAAAACACCGATAGAGATGTCTAGTTCAGAAAAGGATCTTATTTTGTTGATTATCTTCGCCGTCGTAAGGAAAAAATGAAAATTCGAAAATATTGAGTACATCCATATCTCCGTCAAAATATTTTATAACAGATTATTTATCGTTGCCGGAAAATTATCGAAAGATGGCGCAAAATTTTTAGCATTTTATAGAATGAATAAAAATACGCGTCAAAATCTTGTGTTCATTCTAGGCTCAACCATTCGGAAATAGCAATATGCGTGAGTGTGTTAACGACGGAGAAAGAATTCTGATCACATTACGGTATTACCTGTCCGAAGTAGTCTACCTACACCCGTTCAACAACATATTTTCGAAAAATATTTTTGAAGGGTACCCACAGTGATGATTTTCGAATAATTGTACGAATTTCATTCTGGTATCGACCATTTCATCAAAACAATACTTCTTCACATTACTCTACCACCAATTACCTATTGTAAACAAAATAAATTCGATGAATCCAATATTTATAAAAACTTTCGCATGTGATCTGCTCTGATTGTCATAAATATTTTGATGTGAACCAGTAGAAAAGTTTCCAATAAATATAATGAACATTTAAGACGAATAAAAATAATTCCAAAAACTTACATATTATACTAAACATTTAATAAAAGGTAACCACAAGCCATGTTTGCACTAAATAAAGGGAAAAAATTTAACGAGTATCTACGCTTCACGCAGACACATTAATACATGAATATATCTCATGAGCAGCTCCAGCTTTCCTCTTTATTCTTTCACTCGACATAAGAATTATCAAAGTTGTTTTTTCGACCGTCATTCTAGCTTTATATCTTACGGAGTGTGAAAGCCGACCTGTTTATGATTTTTACTGTACAGCACGTGATTCTTTAGAAACGGATACGGTATTTACATTTACATCGTTGACGGTATTTACAACATTATTAACATCGTTTACATTATTTATATCATTGACAACAGTTAAATTATTTGCACGATTTACGATATTGACATTGGAGGTATGCGTTATTATCGAAAGGAGAGGACAATGCGTACTAAAGTAGGAGATATAGAGACGCGTTTCAAGTGCGTCGACATGTCATGAAAAGACGGTGTCAGTGCACGTGAGAAATTACGTGGCGTGGAAATGGTTAGTTCATTCTTCAGTTCGAGTTTGAATTCTGAGCGCATAAATTCCATGAATGTGGGAACGTGCGATCCCCCTCGTAAATCCAAGTTAAAATCGCCACACCAAGAACTTCAACCATTTCAGCCGTTTTGTACGGAATCTACCTTAAACTGATCGACACTTGTGTTGCGAAAGAACAGGGGTATAGCCTGAGGAAATTTGCGGTCGACTAATTTACGATCCATGAAACGGGCCTCGATTATCGCTTTCTCCTCTGGAAGTAAGGACTGACCGTCGCCAATCTTGGTTGGTACAAATGAGAAGGCGATATCAGCTTGTCGCATCACTTGCACGAGCGGGTAGTAATGTAGCGGCTGTCAGATAATTTCGCAACAAAACTTTTTACTCAATCGTTTGTAAATCTATGTCTGGAAAATGGGCAGTAGTTGACGGAAGTCGTCGGTAAACACCATGTTCATACTCGCTAACGGACACCCATGATCATGCATAATGTGTTCAAATCAAAAATTTCTGTTCGAAGAGAATGAATCCGATCATACTCTGTATTTGTCGACGAAAACGATGAGAACATTTGCGAACGCGGCGCGAAACGTGTTCAGTGCTTCCACTTGGAGGGCCTTTGTCTTTTGTGTATACAGTAAATCCGATATATGTATAAATAAATTTTTTTTTTACTTTTCCATGGTAACAATTTACGGTAAAATTTCGTGAGCCACTTCGTGTGACACGTTATGGACGGACAAATTTATGGAATGACCCCTAGCCATAAAACATACTCATGTCAAAATTTAAATATTTCTGAAAATCATTAGGTCAGAAAATATAAAAACCAATTAATTACCGATCAAGTGTCTTACAACAGTAATCCCCCGTATTTTAAAATTTCGAAATTCATAACAACATTTTAACACAAATTGCTCACCAGCCGTTGTAATTTGTAACATGTTTTTATACATTTTTTATTACTTTCTCTGCATTAATCATCATTTTTTGATCCAGAAATTAAACGTTTTCTTTCACTTACTATGACAGTTTTCCTTTTTTCTTTTTTTTTTTTTTGTTAATCGCAATTTCTAAATTTCCCTATTCGTTACAAATTTTTGTCACGTTCGCGTGTCCTTTTCAGCTAATGACGAGATAATCCCGAAAACATTTCTAGAGCTAAATATTTATTAAATATTTTAACTGTCATTAAGTTATAATATTAATCTATTCCTTAACAGAATGTACAGAGAAGTGAGGAAGTTTTATATCTTTTCAAGTGTTCAGGAATCTCAGCTTGAGAAATTACCGAGCATCTTTCGTGGAATATAAATATTTTTGCATCCGAAATTCTATTTCTTTTTTTGTTAATTTTCACAATTAACGAATTTTCCATACGGATTCAGTTCTGATAAACGTATTTTTATGGATATTTCAATAAAAAATCAAAGAAAAAGAATACAATCCAACTATAAAAAAAATAAAATTTTACAATACATATTAAATATCGAAAACGCAGGCAAATCACAGAAGCTTCTTTAACAGACGCGCCATATATTTATTAATAAATAAAAGCATTAAACAACGATTACAAAAGAAAAACGGTAAGCAACGATTGAATATCCAATGTTATAACTTAATGACAAAATCTAATTTTCTCATTCAGCAAATTCTCTACAGTTAACAATCGAAAAAATACATTGTTCATTTTTCAACGGTGAACATGATAGAGACATTAATTTTCCTTATATCATTAGATTAAATTATATAAGAAAATATAACTTGAATAATTTTCTGTACTAGATGAATATGACGTGTATCCATATGCAACATTTTCAGTAACAAACCAACTAAATACTTTTGGACAACGGAATGATATTAGCTCCAATGAACAGCACACCATTCAAAGAAGAAAAAAAATTAGTACTCCAAAAGTATCCAACGACACACTAGGTATGTATTTCGGAAAAATTTTAATTTGTTAAATTACTTCTGCATCGATAATTTTTTACGAATAAAAACATTTTAAAAACCTCTACATTTACCTGTTCAGAATTATACGAGTACATAAATATCTTTGAGTGCTAATTTGACTGATTTTTATTCAAGTTCGCTAACGAACGTTGTTGAGGATCAAAATAATTGAAAACGCAGATATTTTCAAAGGTATTTTAAAATTATTTCACTTTTTGATTATCGCTACTATATGAGACCAGTGATGTTTTCACCTTTGGGAGAGAGAAAAAAATAATTTTTTTTTTAGATATTTTACAAATTAATGAACTATCGAAACAACATAAATATTAAAGCATGTGGAATAAAATGTTTATTTCATGAACTTAATCTTTATTCTGTTGAATAGTCTATTATTACACACACTATACCAGTATGCAAAAATACATTTCCTTCATTTCTAACTTAATAGACAGGGGGGCTAGGCCGCTACTGCACAATTCGTATCGACGCGACAGAAAATTACAGTCGAAATCGTGAATTTGCCACATAAAAGGACTTTTGAGTTAAAAATACTATATCACTGCAAGAATCAGTTTTATTTATATCCGTATCTTTTTTTTATTTTGACAAGCTCCTTACCCCTTTATAACTGAATTTAGTCTCTTGCATCCATTAGAAAAAAAAAAAAAAAGAGAGAATCTCCGTATTTGTACTTTTTATTAACAGTACGTTTAAAACTTTATTTATTTTTAAGAATTTCAAATTCAGCGAAGGAATTACAAAGTCTTTGATTATATCAATACGACTCCTCGTGTTTATTTATTTAAAAAAGTAATTTTGCAACAAATTAATTTCTAAATTGAACATTAGGCCCTTTTTAAAACATTCCAAAATTTCGGATTTACGCCAGGAATAGACGAAAAACACGAATTCTACTCAAACAGAGCCGTTATTCTCGTCTGACTATTCCAAGCCATTCATTGGACCCCTTTAGTACCTATAAGACATGTTTCTACGTTAAAAATTAACTCGCAAATAAATGAACCCTATAATAGGTCACATTGAAGAACGACTATATAATGTAAAACAATATATAAAAATAGCACACTATTAAATATGAAAAATATTTTTTTAACAATTTACAATTAAAATTTATTAATTTTGGCAATAAATAATTTTTGATATAACCGTGAACAGCGCGAATTAATTTTGACATTCCGGAAAGATTTGTTTTTCCACAATCCGAAAACTAAAAATTCTAAAGTAATTCGCGTTATGCCACAGTTATTTGGAAACTTATTTATGATGAATGGTGTTCCAAGTTCACTGTGAAAATTTTAAACATTTATTCATTTCATTTTATGTTTATTGTTTGTAATTACAGCAAATATAATTCCATTATCATATTTATTCATACAAAATAAATTCTTCCCGATTTTTCGAACTATAAAAAATTGCAAAATTACAATGAAAAATAAAAAAGATCATTCCGCCATAAATTCATCCCGATCTCTAAACGAAAATGAAATAAATTATAGAAACATAATTATTGAATTGAAAGTGTAAAACTAACGTACCAAATTTAATTGTTTAATCACGAACTAATAGAACCGTAATATTATAGCTAGTAATAATTTGTAAACTAAAACAAAAAAAAAAATATCATTAAAATGTCTACCTAAAAGAAAAAAAATACTTCAGCAAATATTTAAATTTTAAGTACATTGGTAAATTTAGGTATTTATTAATTTATAAATACCGTATTTCCTCGCGTAATTTACGCACTTTTTTGCCGTTTTTAACCTGCCAAAAAAAAGGGTGCGTAAATTACACGGGGAATCAGATCAACCTGCATTTTACGGGTTATACGTAATAGGCGTGTATTTCAAAATTACCTCTTACCTAAACAAAACACTCATTAAGTGAAATCAGTTACCTTTAATTCGAAAAATATATTTATACAATAATAGGTAACTCTACATTACGGTAATTTATAAATTCGAGTACCGGTAATTTACTTCTAAGAAATTAGACATTGTGTAGTAATGTTGAACCTATTAATCTATTTTAATAACGCGAAAATATGGTTTATATTATTTCTCACAAAAAAATGTGTGCAAAAATTAGGGTGCGTAAATTATGCGAGGGCGTAAATTACGCGAGTAAATACGGTATATAAAAGGTATATAAAACGTACGAAAACTTTAAAAGTTTGTAATAATAACAGAACATTATTTTGGTATACAAATCTTAATCATACATACACGTTTTCTGGTAAAAATACCATTTACACAATTAACTATATAATGAAATCACTTACTTCAAACTACTCTCATTAATATTTTTCATATGTTTACGATGTACTGAGAAGTAATTTATAAATATTCCGAAAAGTATCTTGTCACTATTAACAACGTGCAATATGTATTACAATATCTTTTAACAATGCCGTGTTAAGAATGATATGAAAATACTCGAATAAATTTTATTTAAATCCTTTTATTCATATTTTTATTTTATCATTGTTTTCAGAAATAATGTGTATATCAAATCAACCAACCCTGCCGTTGGCTCGAAAAGATGACGAAAATTTAACAATTAATAAATCGTTTACTCCGCAAAAAGATGGCGTAAACTGTAACGTTAGACATAAGAAACAGTATATCCGCAACAATTCTGGTATGTGTATAATATTTTACGTACAATTGCATTCCGTATTTAATCGCGCGAAATGAAAAATATTTTCAATTAAATCGATATTCAATAATTTTTACGACATAAAAAATATTTACGTAGACAATCAATTAATAAAGATTATTAAAAAAATTAATTTAGTAAACTGTAATCTAAGTTCCCGGAGTAGAAAATTTTTAATGCATAATAAATACACAGAAATAAACCGGGATAGCTTTTTCACCCATATTACATGTCGCGGGATTTAATAGGCAATGCCTTTATTTTTGTTAATTTCTAATATAATTGTCTTTAAAATTGTTTTCTGTATTTTGGCGATATTATAAGATGATTTTATTAATAAATTTGAATGATTTTTCTAAATTGTGAAATATTACTAGATTTCCAATGTTGCTGCATATTTTTACATATGCAGGTACATACATATATATATATATATTATATATATCAGTGAAGGAGGAGTTTTACAATTGCAATATTTTTTTCGAACCTTTTAAATTGCAACAAACTTCTTGCATATTTTTACTTTCGTTATATCATAACGTGTATGTTAATAATAATTCCCTTCAACATTGTCGTAACTCTTTTCATTTATCGTGGTAAATGATTTTTATAACATTCAAAATAATACTAAATTCTTTCTTTCTTTTTTTTTTTATTTAATGTACCACACCGAGTGACCACCTGACCCTGACCCAAATCAAGAATCGCAATAAAAACAAAACGACCTACATAATAAAATTATTGGCCCTTCTCCCATTGGATCCGAGGCAACTAACAGACTTAGTTTATATCTTATCCGAAGAGAAATAATATATGCAAATATTAAAGACCTCCTCTTCAAAAGTAACAATAGTATTCTTAACCTATAAGTTTGAAATAAATGATAACATAATACAAAATTTAACATGAAAAATCAGTATAAAGTTGCTTAAATAATAGCGACCGAATAAAATCATGTAAAACGATTATACCGTCGGAACGTCATTCGCTCGCTGGCTGGAGGACTCAATATGAAGTTATAGGTTACTACTATAATCTAGTGCTTTGTGGCAACGTATAATCTGTTGTGTAAGTTCCTTAATCATTCATTTTCCAATGTATCTCTACAGCACCTTTTTCTTAACATTCCATGTGAACATCTCGGAAGAAATATATCCGACTTATACTGGCTTTATATTGGAATTATCGCTATGAACTAATTTGGTATAAAATTTGGTGTAATGATCTTTATGAACTTCATTAACATATGGAATATTTAAATCGGCATGAAGGGGGTTCTATTTAACACATAAAACGAAGCGTTAACCATTTGCCTTAATATTTTTGACTGTTGTTGTTGCAAACGGTTGATAATGGTCGGAGCAGATGTTCCATTAACTTCGAGTCCGTATCTTCAAATTGAGGCTAGGAACATCACGTAAACAAGCCTTTTACAGTTTAAGGCGACCTCAGACTTTCAATTAAAAATGCAGCCTAATGGTTCGATTCTATGTAAATACATATGTATATATTCAAACATTAAAATGTTTGTACACATTTCTGAATAATTTTTTATTCTCAAATTCTAAATTATTAAAAAAAAATTGAAAATCTTACGCAGAGTTACATAAATTAGTGTACTATAAAAAAAAAAAAAAAAAAAATGCTCAACATTTAAATACGTATTTGCTGCCTTCCATTGCCCTAATAATGAAAACCATCGTATTATAGCACATTAAAAATTCTTCTGAAAATTCATTAATAAAATTAAATGAATTATCAGAAGTATTGCATTGTAAAAAAAAATTAAAATTAACGCATTACCAACACGTTTCGGAAAATTAGCTCGTCTTAATATGCAGCATATTACTTTTTTTCTTCTTTACAGATTACAATTGTAATTCAAATTCTTCCAGTACGGAATCTCGAGAAACATCTCCAGAAATTGCACGAAGATCTAAGACAAGACACACATCGTCTAGCAGTAGTAGCAGGTAACAATGTAGGTGTGCTCATTAAATTTAAGTCGACATAAAATTAATTCGAAGAAATATGAAAATTAACATTAAATTACGAATAAGAATATTTAAGATATTTACGGAATAACTGTGTTTGGCAAAAACCGTGCTAAAAATTACTTTTCTATCAATAAAATTTTTTTTTACTTAAATTAAATAAATAATTATCGCGATAGTCAGGTAGTTAGAATGATCAGACTACTAAACTAATTCTCCGATTTTCGAGATAAATACAAATAATTGTGCACATAGTTGCATCACACGATTATTATATATATATGTAAGTCAATATAGACAAACACAACTAGTCTACGCTTGTGCCCTGTAAGTGGTTACATCAGATTTAAGTGTGCAGTCTTGTACACTCACGCCACATACTGCAATGAACACTCTCTGGACATGTGCAACAAGAATGTACGAAGGGATGATAGTGATGAGCTCGGAAATGAACAGTTCGACTCTGTCCAGAGAAAGAGAGCAATCCTAAATAATTATTATATACGATATGACTCTTTAGGAAATTTAAGTATAAATGAGTAGTAGTACCCAAGCACAGGCAAGAGGAGAGTCTATGGTTAACCCAACTTTTTGGAACAAATCGTATTTTTACCGTAATCTATTACACCTATTCTTAGCTGTTTTTCGAAGCTTCGTCCACATATTAATACCTGTTTAAATATTTACCTTTTTCTCCCCTTTTGTAAGTAATTATGGAAAATTACCGTGTAACCAGCTGGAAATTAAATTATAATGCAGTATTCTATGTGTGCGTGTGTGTAAGGTAAATAGAAAACTATGTGTCAGGTTTTAATTTTAAATTTTTTTAAAATAATGGCTGTGCGTGATTTTTAGTTGAGTGAAACTTTTTGTTAGATCACGAGAGATATAGGTTATAGTAATGCTAAGAATCTTCAACTGAACTTGACGGCCGGTTTTTTTTTAGAAAGTATGTCAGAGAGAATTAATTGAACGCATTATACACATTCAAAACCGAAGAATGACAGTGGGAAAGAAGAAAATGGTATGAGGAAAACGGAATGGTCAAGAAAAAGAGTAAAAAACAGATGATTATAGTGGTGAAAGCAATTTCATTTTCAGAAATGAAGCTCGGTTGACTGCAATAAGTATTACAGCAAAGAAGATAAAGTCGCGGGAACAGCTTTATAATGTAGCCATAGTGCTGAATTAATTCGTATTCGCAAATAATTAATTACGCAAAAACACCTTGTAAATAATTATTTATAATAAAATCTTTTAATTTTTTTTAAATATTCAAATACACAATTTAGTAACTATGTCCTGTATTTTAACATTACTCTATCAGAAAAAACGTTAATATTACAGAGAAAATAATAAAAAAATCCTGCAACGCGAGTTTTAATACTTTCTATACCGGAAATAATATATACCTTCATATTTTATGCCGACTACTGCGATTTGCTGTTGCAGAATATACTTAAAGTTTATTTTAATTATTGTATTAGTAACATTCCCAAAAGAAAGGAAAACTGAATAAAGTACCTTTAGTGTAAATACAGATATAAAAAAAATAAATAAAAATAAAATACCTATTCACGAGAAATAGCTAACGTGTAATTAAATGGAGGTCCCTTGTTGCATAGGTAAATCGCCTGATGAAAATAGTGAATAAGGAATAAAAAAACGGATGTTTACAATGTGAAAGCTATGGGAACTCCAGAAATATCACCCAGTGGACTCTAACGAAAATTTTGGAAAAGGACGTACAACTTCACAAAAGTGGGATAAAACAAAATAAATATAAATTCTAGATAAAACAATTTTTTTTTTTTATTAATTTACAGATACAGATTTAAACGGTTGTTAATATGCGGGCGAAGCCGTGGGTAACACATCTTGCATACATATAAATGAAAGTCGGAAAATTTGTCCATCTGTTTATCAGTCGCGCGCGCTAATCTCACGAACTACTGAACCAATTTTATTCTGTTTTCATCAGTGAATAAACTGATTCCTGTGATAGGTTTTTAGTGCATAATTTATGAGTTTCCGATATGATTTAGCAGAACTGTAGGACTTTTTGTCAATAACGTGGGAAAAATAAAAGGGTAAAATGCACTCGATAAAATAAAAAAAAAAAACTGGATAAACTTTTACTATGGTAAATATCTTAAATAAAGTGATTACCGTAATAAATATCAGTTAAGGGTAAACATTTAAATGAAATGGTTTCTTATAGTAAATATAAATATAAGATCTAGATAATATTTTATTAATTTCTAGCACAACCACGAACACTCCGTCGCTTCTTTCTTTGCGTCACTCAAATCATTAAACCTCTTTGACAGTATCTGAACATATAAGTTGTTCCTAGCCTAGCTGCTGTACATAGCGCAGAGATTTTTTTTAAAAAAAGTATTCTTCGTTAGCTTTTACAGAGCAATAAAGAACGCTGCAGCATGAATTTTTAATAGCTGCTAATGGAAATATTTATACTCATTTTATTCAATATCTTGATTATAGAACATTTACAGAAATTTGTGTTATGTTTTATTATTAAATAATGGATCGCATTCTTTCAACTATATTGTCTTTTGTTTTTCATACAATACATACACGGAATCCTCAGCACATAAAACACAATGCTTGACTAATCGCGATCTTTCCATAGATATATCACATGACCAGGAAAAAAAAAAAAAAATTGAAATTTTCGAGCTTTCGGCGCCCCGAGGGTCCGGTTTTAAAGTTGGAAACCAAATGTTCCACAATAAAGAAATACACAAGGATGCACCTTTTTTTTTGACCTTGTTCAAAATTTTTAGCTATAAGACTGGCGCCTCAAAGAGGGAGCTACATATTAGATCTTGCGCTTTTTTGAACTTTTCGTAAACTTCGAAAGTTTCATTAAAGAAATAAAATATGGTTTTGTTCTCGACAAATAGCGATCTTTCCAACGATATATCACATGCCTGAAAGAAAAGAAAATTTTTTCCAAAATTTCGAGCTTTCGGCGCCCCGAGGGTCGAATTTTAAAGTTGGAAACCCAGATGTTGCATAATATTGTATTGTCATCTATAACAAGCATTTCTGCAAAAGGACACTTTTCTAATTCATCGGGAAGTAGGTGAAAAATTGTTCGCAAGATTCCCCCCAGGCAGACAGAATGACAAAGCAAGTTAAGTAAAAGGCTATAAAAAGAGAACAATCAGTCAAAATTGATAAATGGGAAAAGTTAAATGAAATGATATAAAAATGTCATCGTCGTTACCCAAAATACGCAAACGAAGACTCGATAAAGCATACAAGACGACATTTATCAGCGGCGGAACGAACAAGAGATAAAAAGAAATAGGGCGCTTCTTATGCGACCTCGCGATAGAAAAGTTCATATTAGACTAATAGAAATTAATCCGAGTAAAAAAATATTAAACATAGCTAAGTAAAATAATAGACACAGACACAGATCCAATAGCCCTGGAAAAAGATTATTAAAGATCAATCATACTAACATAGCTAACAGGAAAAAACCTTTTTTTTTTTGGCCTAACTGGCCATCTAGGCTATTTAGCAATATACTTAACAGAGGGAATGTCGAGAATGAAGGGAGAAGTACCCAATGGTACCTACCTATGATAGTCTGCACCTTAAACAAGGTCATGAGGTTTCTTACGCTTCAGCCACCTCACATTACTAACAGTATGTAGCAATCCAGTAGCAAGTTTGTTCGGATGACTTTCAAGTCTTCCTGCGTGTCTTCGAGCATGAGCTTTAATGACATCTGTCACATACTTTATACCTAAATCCTGATTCAAGGTTAGGTTTATCACGGTAGTTATATACATTATTTATGAAAATTAAACATTTACTTATTATAAAATGAGCGTATAATCATCAAAAATTGAAAAAACTAAACATTTTTCTCCTGAAATCAATTTGTTAGAACATAACTTAGAATATATATAGTTAAAAACAAAAAATAATAACAATTTAGGTACATATTAACATCAAATTATGAATTATGTAAAACAAAGCTTATTTATTACTTATATACTAAGTTAATCGCTACCGAAATCAACGTAACTCTGGCATACTGGAATAATGTGTTGCATACAAATAGGCTTGTTTTTTTGTCTTTGGCAGAAGGACAGTCCTCGCATTTCGTATATGTTTTCAAACTTTTATTCGGAGGGTAGGTCATAGTTAACCCAACTTGTTCGTGAATATGTAAGCCTCTGGGTAAATTCTCCATATTCTTTCTCACTCGTCATCTGAACTAAACTGTTCACTTTTACTGTGGTACAAGCTTGTTCAAACAAGGCTAGAAGTCAACTTTGTTCATT
This sequence comes from Icerya purchasi, assembly GCA_039619475.1. Lineage (NCBI taxonomy): Eukaryota > Metazoa > Arthropoda > Insecta > Hemiptera > Monophlebidae > Icerya > Icerya purchasi. The sequence goes on from CM077116.1 coordinate 177,787,441, forward strand.
TTCGTATGACACCGTTCGCAAAACTGTGAAAAAGGATATGCAATTCATCAATAAACAATAAAAAAAAAACAATAAACACGTTGTAATATATATGTAAATGTTACATGGCCATTGTGACCGGATATATCTTCACAGAGTGCAAACTCCACCGTAGTCTCAGTGACACTAAATAGCATAGCTAATACGCTCAAAGAGGTCAACGAGCGCAGCTACTGTGAGTGAAAAATAACGCGCGTATTTTGTTTTAAAGTTATTAGGGTTTTAAAAACCGTCCGGTATTAGATATCCAGGGCAACAATGACGCCGCCGGGTTAAGAAAATTATTTCTCCCTATGAACCCCGGTACATTTTTTTTAATACGAATATCTAATTCTCTTTTCTTTACCTGTATGCGCGCTGTTTCCATGTTAAGCAGCTATCTAGGTGTAATCCCAGGTACTTGACTGTTGTTCTCGCAGGCAACTCCGTTCTATTTATCTTGGCAGTTGGGGTTCTTCTATTTCTATTTGTGAAATAAACGTTTACTGATTTACTTTTTCGTTAATCTGAATTTAACAGGAAAAGATTAAGTGTACTTATACGGCTGCAGAAAAAATAATAACGGAAAATAGCAGAGTGCAGAAACGAATCGAAGATTACATATAAACAAAAACATCATTAGCTACATTACTGCTACTAGAACAAAAGAAGGAACAGAAACGAATTAACGTATTCCGCGACCTATAGAGAAAGTGAGAATCACCTTCAAAGTCGATAGATGAACATTAGTGTACATCCATGTTTCTTTAAAGCTCCGTTAAACATTCAGAAAATTTCATTTCGAAAAATAAAAATTTGAATATTAAATAATCAAAATAAAAATTGTATAGTAAAACCGTTTACAGAAATACCAACTTTACGTAAAAATTTAATAAAAACTCGCTAAAAAGTAATAATTACTCGATAAAAGATAAATTCGGAGTAAGATGCTTTAAAAAAATATACGCATATATGTACACATATATCATGATTAATCTTAAACAACATTCGCACCATAATTAAAATAGACGCCAAATTCAAATTGCAGTAATCAAAAACCCAAATCAAATGAGTATAAAATACACAAATTTATTCTACAAGCTAAATATTGAACACGTCAAATTAACGTGGTTGTTCATTATTGTTTGAAATTTGAATTTGGCGTCGATTCTAATAAGAGTATTCTAATCATGTTTAAGAATAATTCTAGACTCCCCTTTAAGTAGATTACTCCGAATTATGTGTTATCGAATAATTATTCTTTACCTTTAAGTATTAAATATTTTTGAAGCAAATTCTAAAGTCGGCATTATTTTTTTTTTTATTTTTACTTCACTTCAGAATTTTCAACGTAGTAAATATATTTAAGGGATATGAGATATACAGACAGACCAACACCAAAATGCTGCTATCTTCGGTACTCTATTAAATTACGTATTAGTTAACGAATTTCAAACGCAATATTTCTGTAAGTGATCGGCTTGTAAATTGCGCTATGTGAATTTCAAATTCGTTATTTTCATTCAAATCTAAATTTACATAAACTGACATTGATAATTATCACTCGCGTTTACCGCGCTCTTTTAATTTTTAAATTTTAGAAAATCATATTTGCCCTTCATTCTAATTATGAAAAAACTTTTAAAAAAAAAACAAAAAAAAATCAACTCTGAGAGCTATATAAAGGCCTGTGGACATTTTTAAATTTTCTCGCTAATTCTTGTCTGGTTATACAAAAAATGAAGTTTTTTCATTATAAATAGCATTGATAATATATTAAGTTGATCGATCGCATTTGTTCTATTAAAATATTCATTAAAGAGACAGACCTCCTTTTTGACATTATTTGATCATTTGTATTTACCGATAATCATCGGTACTCGTATAAAACCATTACTGACCCGTACACTTTCGTACAAAGAGACTTTTATTAAAATCGTCCACATGGTCAAATACGTAAAAAAAAAAACATAAAAAAAAATATATACGTGACGAACATAAAACCTTCCTTTTTTGAAGTTGCGGTAATAAAATAGTTTTAATGGAAAAAATACTGACTTCAAAATTTAATAGTAAAATAGCATTAATCGATAAAAGATAATTTGGAGTAAGAATACTACAATTATTCTTAACCTTCAAGTAAATGCGATATATTTTTTTTTTTTCTAAAATAGGGGGTCATACAGTACACAGTTCCGTGTTCCTTGTTCGTTTGATTTGTGTATTTTAACACTACAGAGAAATAATATGTAACATTATTATTATTTACCACGTGGTGTATTAAAAATATGAAATAGGGAATACAATAATAAACAACAGAGTCATTACAGATAAAAATTTCACTTATGAAAACTGTTAACTGTAAGGAAAATTAGAAAATATACGAACGTTGAAACATTATGTAAGAGAAAAAAACATAATACGCCCAAAAGTAATAGTTTACGTCTTATATACAAAATTAATCGCTGCTTTCACTAGACGTTTCCGTATCGATTTTTTTTTTTACATACACCTTGCCATGTGGGCAATTTCAGCAATTTATCGAACAGTGTTTTTTTTTTCATTCTATGTTCGTTCGCTCTTGATTGAGTACCGCCTCCCACAAAGTTATATCTTCAGGAAACTTTTCCATTATTGCTCTTCTAAAGTGTTAAAGTAAACCAAAAGGCAAATTACTGAAGAATGTGTTCGACTTTCACAAATATCAGATCGTTTATTCGCATTAAGTATAACTTGAGAATTTATCTCTGCCGTACCTAACATACGAAAGAAAAACGACAATGGCCGCCAGCAGTCAGTTTTTCTTTTGGTCGAGTATGTTGAATGCACGTTAGATCGACTGTATCCACTGCTCCCGTTCTTCTGCCTATAATGAATAATAACGAAAGGTTTCCCTGTATTCTCGTATGCCATCCGAATTGGGAGCAGTTGAAAGCGTTAAAACACATTTTTCTTCAGCATGTAACAAACTGAATTAGTAATCATCCCGGAATCCGAACAAAGAAGAGATCGTCCAGTCCAAGATTCTTTATCGGTATAATTATCCGTCGTTAAATTTTGTTTTAGAATTTTCATTTAGCTCTGTAAGCCTTTTAACCACATCCGATGGGTTATTAAATGCAAGATATGGAACAGCTCAGAGTTGCAAGAATAAAATGTCTTGCTGTCAAACGAAGCATATATATATATATATATATATATATATATATCTTTAGACCGCACTTTCCAAGCTTATTGTTAATGTATAACAGATATAGCATTCCGTAAAGTATTCAGAAAGGTTGTAATTCTTTTTTCGCGAGTATCTACAAAATTATTTTCGTAAACAAATGTTTTTTTTTTTTTTTTTTTTTTTGGGCGCGCCAGCGGCATTGACCCAACAACAAGAAAACTAAGCTAAGAAATTAAATAACTACGCGGTCCGAAATGGACGCAACAAAGGATAGCAGTACGGACACCACAGAAGATGAAGGAAAGGAGAGGATAAAGGAAGAGTTATAGGGAGTAGGGAGACCTAATGACAGGAGCTGACTGTATAAAAGGGAGCGTTCGTTACGAAGAGCAGGACACTCAAAGAAAATATGATTAGCATCGCATGTACGAGGAGGATCACAATCGTGGAGAGAACAATCAGGAGAAGGCGATAGAGCAAATCGAAAGCGAGAGGAAGGGAGGAGAGAATGATTGATCCGGAGACGAATTAGGGAGACAATAGAAGAGCGACGACTGAGAGGAATAGAATGGAACCAAGACAGGGAATTAGGAATTGGCTGAATGAAACGGTAATGAGAATGACGATTAGAAAATAGGGAGGGATAAATATCCTGCCAAAGACTGGCGTGATTGGAGGTGGATAAGGAAAGGATATCTGAAAAAGGGAAATGGTTGAGGAATGAATCAAGGCGACCAGCAGAAAATGGTCGACAATTTATAAGTTTTTACTTGATTTTCTCTTGTTATTCTATCATAAAATCGAATTAATCGTTAAAAAAAAAAAAAACGTTTTTAACTAAATGCAACTCTTATAATGCTACCCCAGACCCATAATTTCTTCACATTTCTTTTACATTCGACACTTTTTTTTACAGCTAATAAGTATAAAGAGCGCCGATTACTATAACTTCAGCTCGCGCAGTACATTTATAATCTGGCTCCAATTGTCTCTTATTCCGGATGAACTGGATACCAAACTACAACATTAAATTACACTATAGACATTATAAATACGAGTACGGGAAATATATTTCGCTCTCTTGATAACCCCCCTTCCCTTGTTAATCTTGTAGGGCCTGGTGAAATTTTAATTTCCTTTTTTTTTTTTCTTATTTTCTTTTATAGAACATAACCTTTCGGTATATGTAGCAATAAAAAAGGTGTATTCAATCATATGTACGTCTACTTCGCATTCCGTATCCTATTCAACATCAGCTGTTAGCGGTACTCCCATTGCATATCTTCTTCAACATACACTTCCACGCATCTTCTTCATAAGATTGTCCGAAGATGAGGTATTCTTCGTGATAAATTCATTTAACTCGTTGTCGAAATCTTGACAATGCTTGACGATCTCGTTTTCTTAGTGTATAATTTTCGAAACCTAGTGAAAAACATTGAATAAATAAAACTCAAAACTACTACAGCTAGTATAAATCACAACGACAGAAGACAGATCATATCAATACGAGTTCAAGAAACTGAACAACTTCAACATAATGGGAAAATGTAATAAAAAAAAGGACAGCGGTGGTGTTTGTATTTATTTTCATAATTGCTAAACACGGAAATATTATAATTTATGACAAAAATTACTTTTATTACGGCAAAAAATCGAGGAAGAATACGATTAATCATAAATTAGGTAATAAAAGTAGTGAAAAATTAATCTGAAAAATTTTACTTACATTTCAAGGCGCCTGCGGTACGGAATGTCGTATACTGATGCTCACTCATTCAAAGCATTCAACTGATAAGACTGGAAACAAACGACGACAGCTGTCTGACTTCGCAGTTGGTTTCTTGAGAAACGAATACATCGGGCTTTACGGAAATAGAATGAAACTTTTTGCGCGATAAACGAGTACATTTGCGACACTGTATGCCGCAAATCGCTCGCTCCGAGGACTGATACCCCCTTCTTCTTAGAGTCAACGCCGAATTCGAATTGCAACAATTAAGAACCACACATCAAATTATTCGGCGTGGTTATAATTATCGCGCCGATCCTACAACCATCTGTAGTTTTCTACTGTTCGACGAAACCATACTTATCTACAACACCTGGCTGACTAGTGCAGGTTTGCGCCTCGGCCTCCTCCAGTTGGGCAATTTTTCGGATTCGGCAATTTCAATATAGAGTTTCGTGTGTACCAGCGCGCCACAGCTTTATACGAATTATTCGAGCGTCTATGATAAATGTATATGTAAAAAGTAATTGTTATTATCAAATAAAAAAGAGTTCATAAATAAACAATTACGAAAACGGTAATATTCAATTCTTATAGAAAATAGAGGGTGAACTATTACCCCCGTACATAACGAAATCTGTCCGCTATACTGAATCCACCTTTGGAATTTTTGAAATCTAACAGCAGAACTATAATCTAAGACCCCAAAGGAACTCCTCTAAATACCAATTTATACTAAAAATACCAATTTACACTAATAAATACCACTTAATACTAAATACTAATTTATATAAATTTTTTTTTGTCGCGATAGCCTAGTTTCTAGAATGCTGGGCTTTCGTTACGGAAGTCTTTCGACCCCGGGTGACGACAGAAATTATGACGAAAGATTAAATTAAAAATACTCGTTATTTCAGGTGGAAGGCAATGTGGCAAACCGCCACGTACAACGTCACATGCGCGCTAGGTCAGTACACAGCAGACACACACGGGAGACTACACTTGTACATCGATAAATCAAACGATGACTAATCAGTTCCTAATGTAGTCTTGCGTGTGTACAGCCGCGTTGCATCCTTACTATATTATATAATATTATAAATGCGAAAGTAACTCTGTCTGTCTGTCTGTCTATCTGTCTATCTGTCTGTTACCTTTTCACGCTTAAACCGCTGAACCGATTTAGATGAAATTTTGTATGGAGATAGTTTGAGGTCAATGAAAGAACATAGGATAGTTTTTATTCTGGAAATATTATATTAATTTTATTATTTCTTACGTATTCGTTCGTTAGTGTATGTTATTTTATTCAGCCAGATGTTTTTGTTCGGAAATTCTAAGAAGCATCAGAACGCCAGAAATCGGTTTCGTTATGTAAACAAAATTACTAGCTAGCTTTTATTAACGTGTTGTTCATCTTCGACAGTCGCCATTCGTTCGTCCGTTCCTAACTTTTACCCGCGACATTGTCCGCAGAAAATTATTATTTCAAGTAAGCTGTTTCGACGTCAATATATAAATATAAATGAAAGAGGTTTTATTATTAAATCATAACGATAGTTATATAGGTACTTAGTGAGTAGGCCGGAGATTTCCTTAAAACATTTACATAAACGTATTATATTTTGATTTAAAAAAAAAAATCTTATTATTTTTACTGTCAATATGCCTCGCAGGCGTAAATCTAATCTAGCGCGTAACTCTAACAGAGCTCGAGCTGCGAAAGTAGCTAGAACTGAGGAATCTCAAGAGCAGACACAGACCCGATAGATTTTAGATGCCGAGCGTCACTCCTCTCAAAAGGTTTCAGAGACTTTAGAACAGACTCAGGCACGGCAAGCTTTAGACGCTGAGTGTCACGCCTCTCAAAGGACTGCCGAGATTATAAATGCGAAAGTAACTCTGTGTGTCTGTCTGTCTGTCTATCTGTTACCTTTTCACGCTTAAACCGTTTAACTGATTTTTTTACGACAAAGCTTTTCATTATAATATAAAGGCCATCCATTTGAGATATATATATATTTAATAGTAAATGAATATACACACTGGCAGGACAACGTCTGAAAAACGTTGTTTACAAAAATGTGTTGAATTAAAATTTTACTACTGTAATTGTAAATAAACAAAAATTATTACATAAAAGTAAATAATAAAAAAAATATATAGAAGTAAATACGTAATAAAAAAAAACAATAATAATAAAAAAAAAAAACCTATAGTTATAATTTAATAATAAAATCTCTTTCATTTATATTTGTTTTCACGTCGAAACAGCTTACTTGAAATAATAATTCTCCGCGGACAACGTCACGGGTTAAAAGCTAGTATATAACAATAGTTGCCTAATACACAACCTATATCTGTACAACTAAAATGTACGAATGGGTTGCCCACCAACCGAATGGTTGAGAACATAATGATAATTAGCAATTTTTATGAAAAACCGACGACGGGGAAAGTATGTACAATTCATTTATTTTAGGAGTCGCTTACCGTCTTAAGAAACTACATAAAAAAAATCCCGAGCACGTCAACCTTATCATCCGGTCTTGTAAAAATACTTTTTCATTCATTTTTACGGAGTCCCTGAATTTTTATGTACTAAAAAGTATATAAGTTCTCCCCACAAAAAATAAGACGCATACGACCCCAAATTTAAAATTACTTCCTTTGTTATGCAAAAAAAAAATTCCCTTTTGTATTAGAAAAGGAGATAATTATAAAAATCTATTTTTCAGGATTATATTAAAAGGTGGATTTTAAAATCATAATGTCGGCAGCTAAAAAAAAAAAACAACACGCGTGTAACATTTGTTTGATGCTGTACAAATGTTCAAATTTTGAACAAAATCCGATGAGAGGGACAGTTCCGTGACTTTTCTTGTAAATCATAAAGCGAGCTCCTATTTATAGTATTTAACTGGTATTTCAAAAAAAAAAAAGGTTTATTTTCAGTTTCAACGATAATTGTTAATTTTTGATCATGTATTTCCTTTAAAATCTTCATTATTCTTCTATATTACAGACCGAGAGAACGCGAAAAGTAAAGAATGAAATAAATATGCGATTAATCATTGACAGTTTCCTACCTTTTTTAATAAAATCGCAGAGGAATATTTCTCTCAAATAAAGTTCCGTTTACTGAGATTCGCTTACTCTGCGTTGCAGTTATATAATACGTATAAGTATTGTTAAGTTCCACTTTTTAAACCGATTTCTCACACTAGAACGGTTGCATTCACGAGCAATTCTCAAGCTTTAAGAAGAAAAAAAAAAACTGAAAAAAAGAGGCAAATATAATGAAAGAGCTGAATGAATATTAAAAAATTTCTCATTTATTTCAGCAGCAGACTATTTGCCCATCGATAGAACAAATAGTAGTATTCAATAAGTTTAATGTTTTATTGAAGATGAATAGTTTTAGTGTATTAAAAAATGCGCGCATTATAATAGTAGGCTTATTAGTAAAATATGTAAAATCAAAAAAGAAAAAAGCCTCCGGAACGTAAAAACTACGAAAAAAATCTCTTAGAGAAGTATTAAAAAAAAAGAAAAAAAAAACGTGAGAAAAAGGAAGTAAAGGAGGGCCCCGATGGTTTATAAAAATTAATTTCGAATTAATAAACTAAACAAAAAAGGAATAAGAGGGTGTTCGTTAATCACGCTACCTCATTTACGGTAAAAGTTAACGGAACGGAACATCGCGACTAAATAGGGAGGACCAAGGAGTCACTCAAATTCGATCGCGAATGTGCCAAGCCGTTGATCTCTGTTCCGGACAGTTGCGTTATTGCTTTGTTCAGACCACACCCGAACATAGACCTCGTTAGGCGTAACTGAATGAAGATATCGCGATAAAATTACCGCAAAGTTAACCTCTAGTGACGGTAAAAACCCGGAAGGAAAACACGCGCATTTCTACTTAGTTCGAAAAACGAAAAATCACCACAACACCCGATCACGCTCCGACTGCTACCAACTGGTCGCACTGTCTAGTTCAAAAAACAGGAGCAATCACTCAAAAAACACAAACATGCGATCATCATTCGCGTACACACTAATCTGCATGCCTACAGAAGTATCTAGCTAACAGCATGACGATACGGAAAAATATTTGTCGAGAAGCACATTCGACTGATATTCGCTCATATTACACCAACGCTAAGAATCAACTGGTTATCAATCACTTCGTTGTAGAATTTTTGATCACCAAAAAATGTTGTCAGCCAGTCTCAAACAATCTCCATCATTAATTCTACGCGGCATGTGCATTGCGCGAAATCGTTTTCGAATTATCGCTTTTATTTTTATTTTAAAAACTAACTTTCTCTATAAACTCGTATCGGTAATTCGCCAGTTTACATTGAGGTATTATTTGCCATCGAAATCTTTGAGAATCCGGACAACAAAATACGTGCCGCCACTGCACTCCGGCGCAGCCCTGGTAGAGGTACACGTGACATATCGCCTTTTTATTCATTATAAATGGAACATTTCAGTAAGTAAATTTCAACATGGAGGTAATAAGATCTTTAGCATTTGTCTATACGTACACTCTCAAAATTATATAAAGAGAGCTAACGAAGCGGCATTTCAGTAGGGGAAAACTGTGATTGACAATTATGTAGAAAAAAACTCGAGTAATTCAAACAAAGAATACACAAGTTTAAGATTTTTTGAACGGTTGAATATACGGATTGGTAAAATTCTTAACAACATTTAAAACCCTAAAAATTGTATTTAAAAAAAAAAACAAAAAAAAACAAACAAATAGCAACAAATTAAGGATAAAATAGTTCAGATATATGTCCAAAAAACTCTCAGCGTCGTTATAATACAACCAACGGTTCAAAAGGCAGAAAACTATCTAGTACAACCACAATTTGATTACAACGACGATAATACAATTAATAAAAGTTCCGAATCATCAGTTATTGGTCGCCATTGCTATCAGGAAAAACAGCTGTACTATATGAAATTTTCGAAACGTGGCTTGATAGGAAAGAGAGAGCAGAAAAACTCCATCTACGCTGCACGACCAAAAATATAGCTGTGAAAGACATCGCAGATTAAGAGTTTTCTAATTTTATCCTTAAAAAATCAGCCGAAAAGATTCTGAGGGTGCTTGTTTATTGGTATTTTCTCTTTTGCACTTGTTTTTCAAGACTTTTTATCGCAATTTTTTCCGATCGATTTAAAAAATTTTAATACTATATTCTTCAGTATATTATAGTGTTTAGAAATAGGTAAAAATTTTTCGAAAACTTGGTAAAACTTTTAAACGAATTTTCGTCAAAAAAAATTTTTCACCTACTATTATTAATTGTACGATATAAATTTTATACTTCTTAAAATCAGCTGCTACAGGGCATGCACGTGATTACCTTTTGTTGCAGGATACCGTATGTATACGACATTAACATAGAAAAGAAAAAAAGTCATTTAAAAAACTCCCACTTTAATTTGAAAAACATACAAAAAAGACATATTCGTATTCTTTAATAAATATGTATATGTTTCGCTTTGATTTGTTAAAAAAATTAGTCGCCGATTCTTCAAGAATTTTCAAAACTGTATATTATTTTAAAGCTTCAAAACGACTTTTTTCCTTCAGTGTGTTTACATTTTTAACCTTTATTAATTAATAAACGGAAAGTATATAACAGTAGTAACAAACAATTGACTAGAAATAAAATTTATTATTAAAAATTAATACACCAACATAATGCTTCATAATCATGGTGAATGTATGCTTTCACCATGATTATGAAGCAGTCTACGGAACATGTCGGTGTATTAATTTTTAATAATAAATTTTGTTTCTAGTCAATTGTTTATTATACATAAAATTAAAACATGAATCAAAAATTGTTTTATAAACGGAGAGTATGTTCGCCAAAATCATTCTGAGATCGTATAATAAATGTTTGTTTAAATTAACCTCTGTAAATTCACTTTACTTACAAATTATTATTTGTCGTAGAGAAATATGTGGCAAACTGACCACCAAGCAGTGCAGAAAACAAGCAATTGAACATAACAAAATAAAAACAAACGATAATACGGAAGTGAAACTTTTTCAACATGAAAAACTGAATCAAGAACTTTCGTCTATCGTTAATGAGTAAGTATCGTATTATGTAATGCTGTTGCTTCGACTAAAACCAACTTTTGCATTCGAGACCTAAGTTATACATGTTCCGCTTAACAAATAATTAAACATCCTAAACATAAATGTGTTAATACGGCTCTAAAATGGATAGCGCGGTGTCAAAAACATTATTTCTTGTATACATTTATGTATACATAAACATTAACTATATAATAACCCGTATTTACCAGCCATAAATTATTATGTAATATATAACACCAAAATTACATAATCACGTTCATAATAGATATTACTACACAGTGTAAATAAGATGAAAATTTATCAGTTCAAAACAAAGAAAAAAATCTTTAAAAATAATCTAATAGCAGTCATTCATCGGGAAAATTATGGGGAATGGCTTAATACGATATAATATCGAAACATTTTGTGAACAAACATCACGCGATACAAATTCTAATATCTCCAAAACCCCATTTTAGCCTTCGTCATCGAAAGCCCTTCTGTTTTATTTGAAACGGCGCACGTATCATTCTGTATGTTTATTTGGTAAAACCAGTGAGCCAACTTTTTTTTACAGTAGTTCGAAAACTAATATGTAGAACAGTTTATATTTGTCCAATTAAACGAGGTTTTTAAAAATGCCTCTACATTATTATGAAAATGTAAGTTCAGTCAGTAATGTAGTCAGGCAAGATTTTTTAAATTACCGAACATTTAATATTTCTATATTTCATCAGAGAAGCATACATTTTTATAAGTATTAAAATAAAACTTGGTGCATGGGCGGAATCATAAACTGATCACAGCTTGTGTATTTACTAGGATATTTCGCTTACACTACCGAGATATAATAGAAAAAAAGAAATACTTTAAAGCAGTTTCACTTTATATATGAATTTATTTTTGCTCAGGATCATTTACTACAAAACTCCAACGATGTTCTCCTTCTAGTCATAATATGCAAAATATGAAAAACTTTATTGAACATATTACTAATATCTATTGTTCCTTTCACTAAAATAGTACAGTAGTGCCATCCGCGGTTTCAATTATCCGCAGTATGTCACAATGCAGCTAGAAAAAGTAAAAAACAAAAGAAGGCGATGGATTCGTTGATCTGAATGTTGCAGATGCGAAAGAGAGCATACGGAAGAACACCAAGAAATGTTAACAAGCGATGATTTAGAAGACACAATTAAGTCATCTTCTGAAGGAAGATAGGAAGAAAGGAGAAATTGATTCAAAAGAAACCGAATTGGTATTAGATTTGCAGAAGTTTTCCGTATAGCATAAAAAAAAATAACGGATTACGGCCCACTTATGAAACGGGGAATTAACCAGAATGATCTCGGATGCCATGCAGCCTCTCCAGTAAGTCTTCAGCTTAATGAAAAGAAAAAGAAAACAACTCCCTATCACAATATTTGTTTGTTTTTCAATTTATAAAAAAAGTGCCAACTATCAAAGATCCTGTCCCATCAACGTCATCGGTATCACCAAGCGTAATAGATCGATCTCTTTTTCAAACATTGTGCCTTTTCCACTTTCAGATGAAGATGTTTCTGACTAAAGTTTCTTGTGCTTAGTTTTTAAAAAATTTTCATCAAACGTGTAATTCATTTTTTGAAAGTGTAAACTGTATCGTGTAGTACTGTACTCTATTAAATAACTTTTAAAAATATCGTCAAAAAATTGCAGTTTTGCCGTTCGACAATCACCGTAATCTCGTATTGATAGCAACAAGAAGAATGGAGTACAATGCGTAATGGTAATAACAATAACTGTACACATATATCATGCACTGCAATAATTTTCAAGATTATACATAGTGTACTTATGCAATTCACGTACCTATATACGGTACTATAAATGTCTTTAGATGCAGTATTTGTGAGTTAACGCAGAAATGTTTGATATTATCTGCGATTCCGAAATTACCGCGGCGGTATATTTCAGAACATATTACCCCCCGATCGGAGGCACTTTGTATATGTAAATTTGTTTTTCATTTTTTTTTATTTTTCGTCAACAAATTTCCACCAATTATTCTGACTATCAGACACTTGTGTATTCCATTTTTTCCGCATTTGTGTGATAATTTTTACGAAAAAATTAAAATGTTATCACATTGGTAGAGTATAGAATACCCCTTGACTAGTGTTTCTTAGCTTATTTGGTTATGCATACATAAGAAAAAAACTCAATATGTAAGAATTTTATTAAATATAAATCACGTAAAGTTTTGCTTCCCTATGGTATGGACCCCAGAAATTGATTCATTAAAGATGAAAAATGTTCAAAAGTTTAACGGTAATTATTATTATTTTTTTTTTTTACAAATTACGCATTTTACCACCGTAAATTTAAATTTTACTGTAGAACATAATCATTTGCTACATTTTTAATTTGTCCCACAATACTTTCTCAACAATCGACCTACAACTTGTCTCCCCCTCCATCTTCCCTAACCCGAGCACTTTTGTGCTACAGGACTTATGCTCTAGCGACCATTTCCGTATACTCAAATGCCCGTCCAAAGCCCTCCCTACCCAAACCACCCCACCTAAGCCTCAATTCCTATTCCACAAGGCGGATTGGGATATGTTCACAGTTAAAGTAAACGTTCCCAGCGAACCATCCGAATCTTTATCTGAGAACATCAAGCTGCCCTAGCAACCATTCCTAGGTCTGTCCCGACAACCAGATTCCGACGGGTCCTATGGTGGTGCCCCAAAATAGGAACAGTCATACGCCAACGTAAACATGCCCTTAGGAAGTTCAAATCAACAGGCCTATATCCTAATTTGATCGAATTTAAAAAAACGCTGTGCAGCTCCGAGGAGCCTCATTAGGCGCAAAAAACAGGAATCCTGGCAGCAATTTATGCATTCAATCTCCATAAAAATACTTCTAGTCACAATATTTGGCCGAAAATTAAGTCACTGAACGGTATTAATCGTGCGACCCCTACCTTTTCGATAAATAAGAATGGTTCCATATTATCTGACCCGTTAGAGGTCGCAAATGATTTTGCGAACCATTTTTTAATGGAGTCACCCTCATCGTCATATTCGTCTGTCTTCTCTTTAAAGAAATATTCCATTGAACAACAACCAATAACTATCATCTCTGACTCTTCACTTTCCTACAATTGCCAATTCACCATCTCTGAACTAAACTATAAACTTCAGTACCGTACTGCAAACAGCGCACCTGGGTCCGATTCCATCCATCCTTATATGTTAAAACATTTACCTCCGTCAGCAAAAAAACTTGCTTACATATATATAGCCAAATTTGATCCTCCAGATCGATCCCTGAGTCATGGAAATTAGCAGCTGTTATTCCTAATAAAGATCCTCTTTTCCCACAAAACTACAGGCCTATATCCATCATAAGTGTCCTTGCAAAAACGCTGGAAAAAATGGTTAATCAGCGTCTCCTTTTCTTCCTTGAACAGAATAATCTCCTATCCTCGTCACAAGCCGGAGGGCGTAAGAAGCGTACTACAGTTAATCATCAGCTGAGCCTACAAAGGCAAATATTAACAGCATTTCACAGACGCCAACATGTATACTCCGTCTTTTTCGATATAGAAAAAGCGTTCGACAGAGTATGGCGATACGGCCTCTTATCCAAGCTGACAACACAGCTAGTATAATTGGAAACATGGCCAATTATCTAAATAATTTTTTAACAAACAGAACGTTCCATGTTAAGATTGGTTCGTCAACATCAAGCACCATTCAAACTGAAAATGGCTCACCACAAGGATCTGCCCTTAGTGCAACCTTGTTTATTTTTTATATCAACGATATAAATGATTGTATTGCTCCTCTTGTAAACGCCGGCTCTATTTTGACGACTTGAACATTTCCCTATCTTCCAGTTGTCCAGAAAATGCTCAATAAATCCTACAAAAAACTATTACAAAACTACAATCCTGATGTAACAATAACAGTCTTGTGTTTTCTCCATCTAAATCTATCTGTGTTGATTTCTATAGGGAACGTCAAAACTCCTCCAGCATCTGCCTCAATCTAGAAAATTCCTCACTTCATTTTCACCTTACTGCGACTTTCCTTGGACTACTGTTCGATCATAGGCTAACTTGGCGTCCTCACATATCCAATCTTGTTAAATGTTATAAATTCCTATCTATTCTTAAATATGTATCAAACACAAAGTATAATGTTCCTCTGAAAACTCTCCTCTCCATATACAAATCCTTAGTCATTTCCAGAATAAACTACGGTATTCGTTACCTCGTCTTTCTTTACTCAAATCCCTTGATTCAATACACCACACGGCGCTCCGCACGATACTTAGCGCACATAGAACTTCCTCGTCTGTAAGTTTTTGTACCTTATTAGGCACTCCCCTACTAAAGTATTTTTTTCTCTAGTAAACATTCTTTTCCTATTCACACAAATGACCTCCCCAACACCCCGGAGTTCCCTAATGACCCTCTCCCAGAAATCCTGGCCCTCCTATCGCAGCATAATGTGAGCGGAATCCCCTTCCCTGACCTAGCTCCTAACACCATGATTCCGCCGTGGGCCCCTTTAAACATTGATGTTAATTTTTCCCTGACGAAGTATAATAAACCCCTGCACCCGAATATCGTTCAGTTAACAGCAGCAACAATACAAAAATACACCAACCACCTCATTTTCTTCACGGATGCTGCCAAGGCTATCACAGAGGCTACTTCATTCCCAACCGCCTATTCCTTTGAAGTTTGCCACGTGATTCGAAGCATTCGACTGAATGACAATTTCTCGGTACTGGATACTGAAATATGCGCAGTATTTTTCTGTTTAGAATATTTTCTTTCTACAGAGCATACATCACAGAAAGCCCTGCTTGTATCTGATTCATCCGCGGCTTTATTGACAATCTCTAATCCCCTTACTAAACATCCTGTAGCAATTCGAACCCAGCAGGTATTAAACGAACTTAATAAGGGACAGTGCCCCGATTCTTTCTGTGGGTGTCCAGCCATGCTGGGATTCCTGGAAATGAACGCGTCGATACATCCGCCCAAGCAGCAATATATTGTCCCTTGCCAAGTAATAGCCCTCCTCCACCTTCCTTATCTATCGAACATAATCTTCAATAATCTCACGTCCTCATGGAAAACCCATTGGTCCTCGTGTCAGACTTTCTCAAGGTTAATTAAACCCTCGACTGACCCATGGTGGCCAGAAAAAAACATTTCCCGTAGAGATTTCTATGCACTTAGCCGCTTGCGCACAGGCCACACAGCCATGTCGCATAATTTTATTTTACAAAGAACCCCACCTCCTATGAATTGTCCTTTCTTTAGCCAAGGTGTTTGCTCCCTCAACAGTAGCTAATAAATGGGGCAGCTGGGGCGTCTGACGTCACCAACCACAATTTGTCCCCCCGGTGCTCAAAACTCACCCCAATTTATCCCCCGGTGCTCAAAATTCACCCCAATTTGTCCCCCGGTGCTCAAAACTCACCCCAATTTGTGTCCAGATGTCCAAAATTCACCCAAATTTATGTCCAGGTGCTAAAAATTAACCCCAATTTCTCTTTTAGAGCCCAAAGTTACCCCAAGTTTCCCCCGATTTCCCCCATTTTCCCGGGGTAGGTGCCCCCGCGTGTCCAGGTTTCCCCCAATTTTCCAGGGCAGCTGCTGAAATTTCACCCCAAATTCTCATCCAGGTGCTCAAAACTCACCCCAATTTGTGTCCAGATGTCCAAAATTCACCCAAATTTATGTCCAGGTGCTAAAAATTAACCCCAATTTCTCTTTTAGAGCCCAAAGTTACCCCAAGTTTCCCCTGATTTTAAGGATTTCCTCCGAGTTCCCCCCCCCCCCCCCCCCCCCCAATTTTCCTGGACAGTTCCGCTAATTCGATCCCTAATTCCCATCAAGGTAGACAAAATCCACCCCAATTAGCATACAGGTGCTGAAAGTTCACCCCAATTTGTATCCATATGGTTAAAATTCACCCAAGTTTCCCCAAAATTTCTTCAAATTTTCACGATTCTCCGTTCATACTGCTATCTGTAAATGCGCTCGCACCGTTTCCACACATATATTCAACATAGCCTTAGCCGCCATGAAAGTGTACTCGCTTTCCCATACCCGCGCCTTCTATCATCATGTGTATGTATTATACATGACTCTTCGTGTAATATATGTAGCATACTTTTTAATTTTCATTTTTCGAGGTTGGGAGGGGTAAAATTTTGCCAGAGTGATAAAAACGTTTGAATCTCAACACTTAGAACCCAAATTTTAAAGGAATTTTCCGAGTCGTGCTCCGTTCCGACATTTTTTTTTTTTTAAATTTTATTTTTAAAGAAAATATTTGATCGTTCCATCAGTCGAATGAGAGCGGGCGAGTATGCTGCTATGAGATGTATTACGTAAGCCCGACCGCGGCTGTAATGGAAATATTTAAATGTTCAAGCAACTAGTTGAAACTGTCACCAGGTGAGGTGAATTCCAGTCGTTCGTTCGAAATTAACTAGCCGATCATCTATGCTCACTCTCATACGCCACCGATAGAAACCTGTTCACGATCGCTACACGTTCACACACGCACACATATACACCGCCACCTGATATATATTTTTCGTCTTTTTCCGCTTCCGATCTTATACTTAATCCATTGATTTTTTTTTTTTTTTATTTTTACGTATTCTCTGTTCATTGCAAAAGCACACCGTCCATTCTTGCACACATATCAAGCATTGAGTTAACCTGTACAAAGGTACACTGTACTATTCCATGCACGCTCCGTCACCACCGAAATAAACACCGCGATATCACACACACACACACACATACACACCACCACTTCGTACATATTTTATTTTCGAGTCAAAATATTATAGAATTAGCCTAACTATATTTTTCTTTTACGCTTCTGTTTATTTCTTCTGTTTTGTTTCTCCGATTCTAAAAATTAATCTGTCAATGTATTAGCCACTCTTTCATTCGCACATAATGTTCCCTCGCACTCATCTGCTACCAGTAGTTCTCTTGTCGTTCATAATAACTTTTTCAAGTCTAATATTATAGAATCAGCCTAATTATATTTTTTTCGCTTCCAATCATTTCCTCCGTCCGTTGATAATTTTCTTATTTTATTTTTTCTCAGGTTCTAAAAATAAATCCATTGATATCTTCACTAGTATGATTGCGTAAACATCTTCTAACGGTATTCCTCATATTGTTCATAATAATTTTTCATGTCTATGTATTATGGAATTAGTCTAAAATATATTTTTTCCCCTCTAAAGTCTTTTTCCAATCGTAAGTATTCAAAAATTAATTCGAGTATATTTTTATTTAACGCTGTTTCATATTTTCCCTCTCCCCTATCCACCCTACACAAATTTAAATTCTTTTCTATTATTTTTCATGAGTACATCCCCCCCCCCCGAAACTACAGTGAATCCATACCATTCATTCCCACGCATCCATCTGCTAACAATGATTTTCTCATCATTCATAATAATTTTTTTCGAATCTGTTAGTTTAAGATTATTTCATTTTTTTTCAAACTCTAAATATTTTTTTTTTTTTTTCAATATCTTCCATATTTTCCCCCAATATGCCCGCATACGCTCATAATTCAAAGGTACTCTGCTTATTTCCTTGCATGAATGTTGCTATGTCGTTGATTTCGATCTTGTGTCAAGGTCATCGAGTCTGCCCGGATCTTCTCCTTCATATCTTTTGTAGAAAAACCGGTTGACATGTACACACCTACACACAAACACCCATAACCTAAAGATCACCTGTAAATTTCGTTCATTTGCGTATGCAACCAGCTTTCACCAAAGGAATGTGGTTTTTCTGGTGCAACCCGCCCTCTTCAAAGACATGCATCGAGCTAGAATCTCGAAAGGATCTGTTCAGGCAGTCAGTATTAGTGTTACATTAAACGTGTAGAATTTGTTGAAGCTGTGTTCTTCACGCATTAATAAAAGTTTGCTCTAACATTAAAAGTAATAATTTTCTACATTCTTAGTAAAAAGTTAAAAATATTATTCAAACATGAATAACAATACCGATTCGATTGATATTAAAGTCGACGAATTTATTCAGAATTCATTTTCGAGTGATAGTGTCTCGCATACAACTTCATCACCTCAATCACAGCAATCAGATGATGGTTATACAGCAGAAGGATCAACATCTTCTGTACATAATATCATTGGTCCTGTATTATTATCAGAACAAGCAGATATAGCGGAATATTTTGTAGATATCAGCATCCATATAGATTGTGATTATGGTTTTCGAGTAACCGAACTAGCAATGATTGATATGTCTGGCGGAAAGTGTTTGCATACACTGTATAAGCCAAGCAGAGCATGGCATTCATCAAAAACGCCACATTTACAATGTTCTTCGATGAGTCATCACTTGAAAAATCCTTCATTATTTCCCTGTCGGGAAGAAACATTTATGGCACGCGATATATTCACGATAATATCTCAAAAACCGAGAGCTCGCATATATATTTTAACGGTATATGCTAAACTTATACTAATGGAACTTAACGAAAAGTCTGAATTGTTGAGTGATTTAGACTATGGAATCGTTAATATGGATAAAGTCTTTCGACTACATAGTATTCAGAATCTACATGAAGAGTATTTTGATATAAGCAATTTGATAACCTGTAAACATCATAATGAGAATGATAGTTTTCATTGTGCAGCGAAAAACGTTATGGTAATGAAGGCCTGGTACGATCATGTTTTCCATCCGCTGAAGCTTATGAATAATCTCAATATAAATGATTTAAGTCAGTTGTTCATTACAGCCACCAAAGAAATGATAATTACATTATTTCCAAGTTGTGTTGGAGACATTTATGCATTTCTACAGATAGATTAAAACCGGATGATATGATAAAATCACTTCTACCATGTTACGAGCATGAGCATGATGAAGAATTCGTCCATGAGGTGTGTTGATCAATAGAGCAACAGGTAGAAAACCTAGTAGTTTACGAGACACAGCATGTTCAAAGAAAAAAAACGAACTAGCACAAGCAGATCAGAGTTGCAACATACGAGTGGGAGATATATTCTCGAGAACAACAGCTTGATTATAAAAAACGTCGAAGATACATGTATCTATCTGTGAACAATTATCACATCAAACATAAAAAGGTTGACTAAAAGATTATTATTTTCTTTTTTCGTTCATTCTCGCCACTATTACCACTGGCGCCCCCACTGTCAAGACCTCTAAACATACATTACTAACCTCGCCAACACTATAATATTTTTTCTCTGTGTTACTAAATTAACCCAACTATATTTTTATTCATTTGTTACACAAACATTTGTTCAAATCTTTTGTAATATATCGTACATACATTTATAGCCCACAGACACTACTTGCTTCATTACCACGAATACATCTCTTTCATGGTCACTTATCGTAACATAGTTTTTCCTGAAATTGTAAAAAAATTCTCTTCGTTCCATTCTTCCAAGTTTTCCAAATTTCAAATCATGCATAATTATTTAAGAATCAAATTAAGTATATTTTATCATTTCCAAAAAATTAATCATCTCTGTACAAGGCATTAACTCATTTTTCAAAACAAACATATTATTTTTTTAATCTATCATACATATCATTTTTATCATTCAAATTTTTTTCTGAATTCACAAATAGTTAACCTATAGAAAACATATTATTGTAAACATACATGACGAAGTCACTCCTCATAATTACATCATGAATTCATTTTTTTTTTTCATTTTTTTTTTTTTACCATCATGAAATTGTAGTAGTGTTTTTAATTTTTTTATTTTCCATACATGACAAAAGCAATACAATCACGACATCTATGAATACACACCATATGCTTCCAATAACCTATCATGCATTTTTTTAAATTAGTCCAAGCATACTATTTTTTCAATAACAAAGCCGATCATACATAATTTTTTCTTCTATATAATCACTAATCTATGAAAACACTTGATTCGTTTTACTCATACTGTAGCAACCACTCCTTTTCCCTCATGCTAACAAACTTCAAAATTTAATAATATAACACGAAATTAATCTAAATATCTGTTCATGCTATTAAAATTAATATATCAATCTTTACATTCCTTTTGTTCATTTCTGAAAAAATCCTACAACATGTTTTAAAATTAATCGAAGTATACTATTTTATTACCTAAAATCAATTATTCTCTCATACAGTTTTTTCCAATCATCCATAATGTTTTTTCTGTATTGTCATTATTACAAAGTCATACAAAACAACAACACATTTTTAATCATAATGAATCCTTCATTCCATTCCGTTCATGCTATATACCATTATCATTCAATTCAACGTTATGAAATTAGTCTAAATATACATTCATGCTAGCAAAGTTATTATCTCACCCTTTGCATTGTTCCAAGATGATTTATTTGACATTTTTTCTTTAAATTTCCCTCATACTATTATTTTTGAAATGTAGGATGATGACTATGATTAGAATTCATGATTATGAAGAGAGAGATGCATGGTGAAATTGTATTGTCATTATATGCGAGATGATGTGTGTTTGTGGGTGAGTATGGATGCATGTAAAATATATGAGTGTGTTAGTAGAAAACATCCGTTCATGCGTGAACACAGGTACAGATACAGTTATAGAATGAGAGAGGTAAAAATATATATTTTGTTATGTTTGATATGTGCATGATAAAGAGGTTAACAAAGAATAATCACATTACCCTCACAACTTAGACATTGAGTTTTACCTTTGCAATATTTTAGATGTAAAAGCAGTGACATTGACATGTGGTAAACGTTTTCATCACTTTTGACTAATTATAACCAATTTTCCAACATTTCTCTTCGTTTTTCCTACATTTTAATACTTTTACACCGTTTCAGTCAATTTTTGCTATTTAATGCCATTTTTTTCCAGTGTTTTTACCACCTTTCTCACAATTTTCATCATTCTTTCATCATCTTTGTTAGGTTTTTTCTTACAACTCTTTAATATTTCGATCGTTGCTAGTGATAACCATCATTATTTATGCTTTCAATCCTTCCACTTCAGCAATGCACACATACAGCTTAGCAATCGCCGCAGCCATTGAACGTTGTAGGACTGCAATCGTGATCTCCATTTGATTATTGGGATTTAAAAGTCACATCTTTGAACGCTTGATCTAATGCATCAACATGATTTTTTTTGTATTCGCCCACCCGCTGCTGGAGGTTCCACTTAATATTCTCAACAGACTATCATACAGTCGTTTAACAAGAGAATCTGTAAGACCCGAGACATTTACTTAACGTTTTCCCAACACATTTACAGACATACCCTGTACACTAAGGAAATCTTTAAACATCTCTGTAACCATTCCTTTTAAGCTGGCGGGAGCAAGGAACTCCTATAAACGTTTATCAATCAGCACTTCATCGTTCATCGCCCTGGTTTCACTCGCCGTTGCACAGACATGTAATAAACATTTTCTTCTTTTACAATTTTCTTATGCTATAACACTATTACATCATTTTTCCTCGTTTCTAACTAATTGTAACCAGTTTTCCATTATTTCTTAGCATGTTCTTCTGTTTAGGACCTTTTGCGCTATTTTTTCATCAATTTATGTTATTTCACATCGTTTTTCTGGTGATTTTAGTGCCTTTCACACAATTTTACTAATTATTTTCGACTATTTCTTAGCATGTTCTTCTGTTTAGGACCTTTTGCGCTATTTTTTCATCAATTTATGTTATTTCACATCGTTTTTCTGGTGATTTTAGTGCCTTTCACACAATTTTACTAATTATTTTCGACTATTTCTTAACATGTTCTTCTGTTTTAGGTCCTTTTTGCACTATTTTTTCATCAATTTATGTTATTTCACATCGTTTTTCTGGTGATTTTAGTGCCTTTCACACAATTTTACTAATTATTTTCGACTATTTCTTAACATGTTCTTCTGTTTTAGGTCCTTTTTGCACTATTTTTTCATCAATTTATGTTATTTCACATCGTTTTTCTAGTGTTTTACTACCTTTCACACAATTTTACTCAATTTTTCCCCATCTTTGAAGATTTTTTTTTTCATTTATCTCATACATTATATCTCCGAATGTGACGATTAGCTATCCTTTTAAGTACATTTTTTTAATTCGATATAAGTGAGGAGTACTTTTCAGGTCGACATGTATACTTCATGATATGACATTCAATTCATTATTAATCTATGTTTCAACAGGTTTGTGGTCGGTTGTTGGAGGTTTACAGAACTTTCTGTTGCATTGCTTATAGTATAATGGTTCTTGTGTGCTAGTGAGATGATGGTGTTTTGTGGGGAATAATAAACATGGGAAAGAGAAGGAGTGCGCCCCATCAAGCAGGGGGGAGTGATGCTTCGTAATTAACTTGGGTATTGCGCGCATTGCATGGCAGTTATAATATGCTCGAGCAAAAATTAGTCGCTGTACTCGCATGGTGTTCATGTTATTCATTAAATGTTCACACTGAGAGATGCAATGGGCTCATCGACAGATGGATCCATGCTATCATTTCGATTTTTATAATTGTAATCTGCACTGAGCATGTATGTATTACAACGAACCCATCAACTCTGTTACAGATGGCAATGTTTGAGGATAGATAGTGAAACGTTCATTAGAACATGAATGTGTATACAAAGTGTTGTTACATCACATGTATGTCATCAAATTAACTAAAATGTTGCGTCTATAGTAAAAAAAGAAATGAGGGTTTTTCCCTAAGAGGGCGACTATAATAAAATTGATGCGATTTTAGATGGAAATGGGAGTATTTTACAGTAAAAACGCTGTTTTGCACCTAAATGGTGAATATTCTGGAGGTTAAACGGCATTTTTCACACAAAATTTGATGTTTTTTTATAAATGTGGCTATTTTACTCCTACATGGAGTAATTTCTGCATGAGGAGTACTTTTTGGACTGACATGTATACTTCTTGATGAGGTATTCATTTCATTCTGAAGCTATGTTTGAACAGCTTTGTAAATGGTTGGGGGGGAAGTTTACAGAACTTTTCTGCTGCATCAGTTATAAGATAATAGTTTTTATATGCTAGTGAGATGAAGGTATTTGGTTAGGAATAATAAATATGGGTAAGAGGTGGAGTGCATCCCAATCAAGCATGGGAGAGTATTGTTTGGGAATTAACTCCATTATTTGCACACATTGCAATACAATTATAATCAGTTTGGTCAAAATTACTTGTTATATATCATTCATGTTATACATTAAACATTCACACTGAGAAACGGACTGGACTCTTCGACATCAAGGTCCATGCGATCATTACACTTTTTTTCAACAATTTGTGACGTTTCATACTATTTTTTAATGTTTTGAACGGCTCTTATGATGTATTTCAGCACATTTTCACAGGTACAAAGTTCGTAATGCGAAATAATTTGAATTATTTCGACAGTCTTTACACACAAATAAAATACTATACCATTAACACACTCAACATGAAACAAATCATTACAAATAGAAATAAACAACGAAATTGCTCAGAAATTTTAATGAAATTCAAGAAGCATAGTGTATATGAAAATGAATATATTCTTTAAATCAACACTCCAAACTTGCAGTTTCAGAATTATATCAGAACCTGACTAAGAACTCCGTTGTTCCTTTTGCTGTATATATACATATATAATCATATATTATTAAATTATACATATAACTACATATGTACATATATATATCTAAATATATACATATATATATCGACATATATGCACATATACATCTACATATATACATATATATCTACATAAATACACATATATATCTACATATATACACAAATATATCTACATAAATAAATATATATATATCTACATATATACACATATATATCTACATAAATACATATATATATCTACATATATACATATATATATCTACATATATGCATATATATATCTAAATATATACATATATATCTACATATATGCATATATATATCTAAATATATACATATATATCTAAATATATACATATATATCTACATATATACATATATATATCTAAATATATACATATATATCTACATATATGCATATATATATCTAAATATATACATATATATCTACATATATGCATATATATATCTAAATATATACATATATATCTACATATATGCATATATATATCTACATATATACATATATATCTAAATATATACATATATATCTACATATATACATATATATCTAAATATATACATATATATATATACATATATACATATATATATCTACATAAATACATATATACATATATATATATATATATATATATATATATATCTACATATATACATATATTATCTACATATATATCTACATATATATACATATATATATCAACATATATACATATACATGCAGCAAAAGGAACAAGGGGGTTCTTAGTCAGGGTCTGATATAATTCTGAAACTGCAAGTTTGGAGTGTTGATTTAAAGAATATATTCATTTTCATATACACTATGCTTCTTGAATTTCATTAAAATTTCTGAGCAATTTCGTTGTTTATTTCTATTTGTAATGATTTGTTTCATGTTGAGTGTGTTAATGGTATAGTATTTTATTTGTGTGTAAAGACTGTCGAAATAATTCAAATTATTTCGCATTACGAACTTTGTACCTGTGAAAATGTGCTGAAATACATCATAAGAGCCGTTCAAAACATTAAAAAATAGTATGAAACGTCACAAATTGTTGAAAAAAAGTGTAATGATCGCATGGACCTTGATGTCGAAGAGTCCAGTCCGTTTCTCAGTGTGAATGTTTAATGTATAACATGAATGATATATAACAAGTAATTTTGACCAAACTGATTATAATTGTATTGCAATGTGTGCAAATAATGGAGTTAATTCCCAAACAATACTCTCCCATGCTTGATTGGGATGCACTCCACCTCTTACCCATATTTATTATTCCTAACCAAATACCTTCATCTCACTAGCATATAAAAACTATTATCTTATAACTGATGCAGCAGAAAAGTTCTGTAAACTTCCCCCCCAACCATTTACAAAGCTGTTCAAACATAGCTTCAGAATGAAATGAATACCTCATCAAGAAGTATACATGTCAGTCCAAAAAGTACTCCTCATGCAGAAATTACTCCATGTAGGAGTAAAATAGCCACATTTATAAAAAAACATCAAATTTTGTGTGAAAAATGCCGTTTAACCTCCAGAATATTCACCATTTAGGTGCAAAACAGCGTTTTTACTGTAAAATACTCCCATTTCCATCTAAAATCGCATCAATTTTATTATAGTCGCCCTCTTAGGGAAAAACCCTCATTTCTTTTTTTACTATAGACGCAACATTTTAGTTAATTTGATGACATACATGTGATGTAACAACACTTTGTATACACATTCATGTTCTAATGAACGTTTCACTATCTATCCTCAAACATTGCCATCTGTAACAGAGTTGATGGGTTCGTTGTAATACATACATGCTCAGTGCAGATTACAATTATAAAAATCGAAATGATAGCATGGATCCATCTGTCGATGAGCCCATTGCATCTCTCAGTGTGAACATTTAATGAATAACATGAACACCATGCGAGTACAGCGACTAATTTTTGCTCGAGCATATTATAACTGCCATGCAATGCGCGCAATACCCAAGTTAATTACGAAGCATCACTCCCCCCTGCTTGATGGGGCGCACTCCTTCTCTTTCCCATGTTTATTATTCCCCACAAAACACCATCATCTCACTAGCACACAAGAACCATTATACTATAAGCAATGCAACAGAAAGTTCTGTAAACCTCCAACAACCGACCACAAACCTGTTGAAACATAGATTAATAATGAATTGAATGTCATATCATGAAGTATACATGTCGACCTGAAAAGTACTCCTCACTTATATCGAATTAAAAAAATGTACTTAAAAGGATAGCTAATCGTCACATTCGGAGATATAATGTATGAGATAAATGAAAAAAAAAATCTTCAAAGATGGGGAAAAATTGAGTAAAATTGTGTGAAAGGTAGTAAAACACTAGAAAAACGATGTGAAATAACATAAATTGATGAAAAAATAGTGCAAAAAGGACCTAAAACAGAAGAACATGTTAAGAAATAGTCGAAAATAATTAGTAAAATTGTGTGAAAGGCACTAAAATCACCAGAAAAACGATGTGAAATAACATAAATTGATGAAAAAATAGTGCAAAAAGGACCTAAAACAGAAGAACATGTTAAGAAATAGTCGAAAATAATTAGTAAAATTGTGTGAAAGGCACTAAAATCACCAGAAAAACGATGTGAAATAACATAAATTGATGAAAAAATAGCGCAAAAGGTCCTAAACAGAAGAACATGCTAAGAAATAGTCGAAAATAATTAGTAAAATTGTGTGAAAGGCACTAAAATCACCAGAAAAACGATGTGAAATAACATAAATTGATGAAAAAATAGCGCAAAAGGTCCTAAACAGAAGAACATGCTAAGAAATAATGGAAAACTGGTTACAATTAGTTAGAAACGAGGAAAAATGATGTAATAGTGTTATAGCATAAGAAAATTGTAAAAGAAGAAAATGTTTATTACATGTCTGTGCAACGGCGAGTGAAACCAGGGCGATGAACGATGAAGTGCTGATTGATAAACGTTTATAGGAGTTCCTTGCTCCCGCCAGCTTAAAAGGAATGGTTACAGAGATGTTTAAAGATTTCCTTAGTGTACAGGGTATGTCTGTAAATGTGTTGGGAAAACGTTAAGTAAATGTCTCGGGTCTTACAGATTCTCTTGTTAAACGACTGTATGATAGTCTGTTGAGAATATTAAGTGGAACCTCCAGCAGCGGGTGGGCGAATACAAAAAAAATCATGTTGATGCATTAGATCAAGCGTTCAAAGATGTGACTTTTAAATCCCAATAATCAAATGGAGATCACGATTGCAGTCCTACAACGTTCAATGGCTGCGGCGATTGCTAAGCTGTATGTGTGCATTGCTGAAGTGGAAGGATTGAAAGCATAAATAATGATGGTTATCACTAGCAACGATCGAAATATTAAAGAGTTGTAAGAAAAAACCTAACAAAGATGATGAAAGAATGATGAAAATTGTGAGAAAGGTGGTAAAAACACTGGAAAAAAATGGCATTAAATAGCAAAAATTGACTGAAACGGTGTAAAAGTATTAAAATGTAGGAAAAACGAAGAGAAATGTTGGAAAATTGGTTATAATTAGTCAAAAGTGATGAAAACGTTTACCACATGTCAATGTCACTGCTTTTACATCTAAAATATTGCAAAGGTAAAACTCAATGTCTAAGTTGTGAGGGTAATGTGATTATTCTTTGTTAACCTCTTTATCATGCACATATCAAACATAACAAAATATATATTTTTACCTCTCTCATTCTATAACTGTATCTGTACCTGTGTTCACGCATGAACGGATGTTTTCTACTAACACACTCATATATTTTACATGCATCCATACTCACCCACAAACACACATCATCTCGCATATAATGACAATACAATTTCACCATGCATCTCTCTCTTCATAATCATGAATTCTAATCATAGTCATCATCCTACATTTCAAAAATAATAGTATGAGGGAAATTTAAAGAAAAAATGTCAAATAAATCATCTTGGAACAATGCAAAGGGTGAGATAATAACTTTGCTAGCATGAATGTATATTTAGACTAATTTCATAACGTTGAATTGAATGATAATGGTATATAGCATGAACGGAATGGAATGAAGGATTCATTATGATTAAAAATGTGTTGTTGTTTTGTATGACTTTGTAATAATGACAATACAGAAAAAACATTATGGATGATTGGAAAAAACTGTATGAGAGAATAATTGATTTTAGGTAATAAAATAGTATACTTCGATTAATTTTAAAACATGTTGTAGGATTTTTTCAGAAATGAACAAAAGGAATGTAAAGATTGATATATTAATTTTAATAGCATGAACAGATATTTAGATTAATTTCGTGTTATATTATTAAATTTTGAAGTTTGTTAGCATGAGGGAAAAGGAGTGGTTGCTACAGTATGAGTAAAACGAATCAAGTGTTTTCATAGATTAGTGATTATATAGAAGAAAAAATTATGTATGATCGGCTTTGTTATTGAAAAAATAGTATGCTTGGACTAATTTAAAAAAATGCATGATAGGTTATTGGAAGCATATGGTGTGTATTCATAGATGTCGTGATTGTATTGCTTTTGTCATGTATGGAAAATAAAAAAATTAAAAACACTACTACAATTTCATGATGGTAAAAAAAAAAAAATGAAAAAAAAAAATGAATTCATGATGTAATTATGAGGAGTGACTTCGTCATGTATGTTTACAATAATATGTTTTCTATAGGTTAACTATTTGTGAATTCAGAAAAAAATTTGAATGATAAAAATGATATGTATGATAGATTAAAAAAATAATATGTTTGTTTTGAAAAATGAGTTAATGCCTTGTACAGAGATGATTAATTTTTTGGAAATGATAAAATATACTTAATTTGATTCTTAAATAATTATGCATGATTTGAAATTTGGAAAACTTGGAAGAATGGAACGAAGAGAATTTTTTTACAATTTCAGGAAAAACTATGTTACGATAAGTGACCATGAAAGAGATGTATTCGTGGTAATGAAGCAAGTAGTGTCTGTGGGCTATAAATGTATGTACGATATATTACAAAAGATTTGAACAAATGTTTGTGTAACAAATGAATAAAAATATAGTTGGGTTAATTTAGTAACACAGAGAAAAAATATTATAGTGTTGGCGAGGTTAGTAATGTATGTTTAGAGGTCTTGACAGTGGGGGCGCCAGTGGTAATAGTGGCGAGAATGAACGAAAAAAGAAAATAATAATCTTTTAGTCAACCTTTTTATGTTTGATGTGATAATTGTTCACAGATAGATACATGTATCTTCGACGTTTTTTATAATCAAGCTGTTGTTCTCGAGAATATATCTCCCACTCGTATGTTGCAACTCTGATCTGCTTGTGCTAGTTCGTTTTTTTTCTTTGAACATGCTGTGTCTCGTAAACTACTAGGTTTTCTACCTGTTGCTCTATTGATCAACACACCTCATGGACGAATTCTTCATCATGCTCATGCTCGTAACATGGTAGAAGTGATTTTATCATATCATCCGGTTTTAATCTATCTGTAGAAATGCATAAATGTCTCCAACACAACTTGGAAATAATGTAATTATCATTTCTTTGGTGGCTGTAATGAACAACTGACTTAAATCATTTATATTGAGATTATTCATAAGCTTCAGCGGATGGAAAACATGATCGTACCAGGCCTTCATTACCATAACGTTTTTCGCTGCACAATGAAAACTATCATTCTCATTATGATGTTTACAGGTTATCAAATTGCTTATATCAAAATACTCTTCATGTAGATTCTGAATACTATGTAGTCGAAAGACTTTATCCATATTAACGATTCCATAGTCTAAATCACTCAACAATTCAGACTTTTCGTTAAGTTCCATTAGTATAAGTTTAGCATATACCGTTAAAATATATATGCGAGCTCTCGGTTTTTGAGATATTATCGTGAATATATCGCGTGCCATAAATGTTTCTTCCCGACAGGGAAATAATGAAGGATTTTTCAAGTGATGACTCATCGAAGAACATTGTAAATGTGGCGTTTTTGATGAATGCCATGCTCTGCTTGGCTTATACAGTGTATGCAAACACTTTCCGCCAGACATATCAATCATTGCTAGTTCGGTTACTCGAAAACCATAATCACAATCTATATGGATGCTGATATCTACAAAATATTCCGCTATATCTGCTTGTTCTGATAATAATACAGGACCAATGATATTATGTACAGAAGATGTTGATCCTTCTGCTGTATAACCATCATCTGATTGCTGTGATTGAGGTGATGAAGTTGTATGCGAGACACTATCACTCGAAAATGAATTCTGAATAAATTCGTCGACTTTAATATCAATCGAATCGGTATTGTTATTCATGTTTGAATAATATTTTTAACTTTTTACTAAGAATGTAGAAAATTATTACTTTTAATGTTAGAGCAAACTTTTATTAATGCGTGAAGAACACAGCTTCAACAAATTCTACACGTTTAATGTAACACTAATACTGACTGCCTGAACAGATCCTTTCGAGATTCTAGCTCGATGCATGTCTTTGAAGAGGGCGGGTTGCACCAGAAAAACCACATTCCTTTGGTGAAAGCTGGTTGCATACGCAAATGAACGAAATTTACAGGTGATCTTTAGGTTATGGGTGTTTGTGTGTAGGTGTGTACATGTCAACCGGTTTTTCTACAAAAGATATGAAGGAGAAGATCCGGGCAGACTCGATGACCTTGACACAAGATCGAAATCAACGACATAGCAACATTCATGCAAGGAAATAAGCAGAGTACCTTTGAATTATGAGCGTATGCGGGCATATTGGGGGAAAATATGGAAGATATTGAAAAAAAAAAAAAAATATTTAGAGTTTGAAAAAAAATGAAATAATCTTAAACTAACAGATTCGAAAAAAATTATTATGAATGATGAGAAAATCATTGTTAGCAGATGGATGCGTGGGAATGAATGGTATGGATTCACTGTAGTTTCGGGGGGGGGGGGGATGTACTCATGAAAAATAATAGAAAAGAATTTAAATTTGTGTAGGGTGGATAGGGGAGAGGGAAAATATGAAACAGCGTTAAATAAAAATATACTCGAATTAATTTTTGAATACTTACGATTGGAAAAAGACTTTAGAGGGGAAAAAATATATTTTAGACTAATTCCATAATACATAGACATGAAAAATTATTATGAACAATATGAGGAATACCGTTAGAAGATGTTTACGCAATCATACTAGTGAAGATATCAATGGATTTATTTTTAGAACCTGAGAAAAAATAAAATAAGAAAATTATCAACGGACGGAGGAAATGATTGGAAGCGAAAAAAATATAATTAGGCTGATTCTATAATATTAGACTTGAAAAAGTTATTATGAACGACAAGAGAACTACTGGTAGCAGATGAGTGCGAGGGAACATTATGTGCGAATGAAAGAGTGGCTAATACATTGACAGATTAATTTTTAGAATCGGAGAAACAAAACAGAAGAAATAAACAGAAGCGTAAAAGAAAAATATAGTTAGGCTAATTCTATAATATTTTGACTCGAAAATAAAATATGTACGAAGTGGTGGTGTGTATGTGTGTGTGTGTGTGTGATATCGCGGTGTTTATTTCGGTGGTGACGGAGCGTGCATGGAATAGTACAGTGTACCTTTGTACAGGTTAACTCAATGCTTGATATGTGTGCAAGAATGGACGGTGTGCTTTTGCAATGAACAGAGAATACGTAAAAATAAAAAAAAAAAAAAATCAATGGATTAAGTATAAGATCGGAAGCGGAAAAAGACGAAAAATATATATCAGGTGGCGGTGTATATGTGTGCGTGTGTGAACGTGTAGCGATCGTGAACAGGTTTCTATCGGTGGCGTATGAGAGTGAGCATAGATGATCGGCTAGTTAATTTCGAACGAACGACTGGAATTCACCTCACCTGGTGACAGTTTCAACTAGTTGCTTGAACATTTAAATATTTCCATTACAGCCGCGGTCGGGCTTACGTAATACATCTCATAGCAGCATACTCGCCCGCTCTCATTCGACTGATGGAACGATCAAATATTTTCTTTAAAAATAAAATTTAAAAAAAAAAAAATGTCGGAACGGAGCACGACTCGGAAAATTCCTTTAAAATTTGGGTTCTAAGTGTTGAGATTCAAACGTTTTTATCACTCTGGCAAAATTTTACCCCTCCCAACCTCGAAAAATGAAAATTAAAAAGTATGCTACATATATTACACGAAGAGTCATGTATAATACATACACATGATGATAGAAGGCGCGGGTATGGGAAAGCGAGTACACTTTCATGGCGGCTAAGGCTATGTTGAATATATGTGTGGAAACGGTGCGAGCGCATTTACAGATAGCAGTATGAACGGAGAATCGTGAAAATTTGAAGAAATTTTGGGGAAACTTGGGTGAATTTTAACCATATGGATACAAATTGGGGTGAACTTTCAGCACCTGTATGCTAATTGGGGTGGATTTTGTCTACCTTGATGGGAATTAGGGATCGAATTAGCGGAACTGTCCAGGAAAATTGGGGGGGGGGGGGGGGGAACTCGGAGGAAATCCTTAAAATCAGGGGAAACTTGGGGTAACTTTGGGCTCTAAAAGAGAAATTGGGGTTAATTTTTAGCACCTGGACATAAATTTGGGTGAATTTTGGACATCTGGACACAAATTGGGGTGAGTTTTGAGCACCTGGATGAGAATTTGGGGTGAAATTTCAGCAGCTGCCCTGGAAAATTGGGGGAAACCTGGACACGCGGGGGCACCTACCCCGGGAAAATGGGGGAAATCGGGGGAAACTTGGGGTAACTTTGGGCTCTAAAAGAGAAATTGGGGTTAATTTTTAGCACCTGGACATAAATTTGGGTGAATTTTGGACATCTGGACACAAATTGGGGTGAGTTTTGAGCACCGGGGGACAAATTGGGGTGAATTTTGAGCACCGGGGGATAAATTGGGGTGAGTTTTGAGCACCGGGGGGACAAATTGTGGTTGGTGACACAGACGCCCCAGCTGCCCCATTTATTAGCTACTCTCAACTTCCCACATACTGTGCGACTGCCCAGCACTCTCACTCCACCGGCCCCCTTCTATTAATAACAAAACAGTCACCAACATTCTTGAGAATTCCCCCAATGCAATCTTATTCGTAACACAGTTTATTAGAACTAGCGGAATAAGCAAATATCTATAAAAACAAACTGCGCATCATAGTCACAGCAGTTAAACACGGTACAGGATGTTGCTTTCACAAAAAAAAAAAAAATAAATAAATAAATAAATAAAATAAATATAGAAGTTTTGAGGATATTATTACTTGAAACAAAGTTTAGTAACATTAAAATATAAAAAATAATTGCTTTTAAGAAAAACCTGTTAATCACATTCCTGAAAAAAATAGTTGCTACTACTAAATAAGGTAACAAAAATGCAAACAAGAGCTCTATAAAAGACCATTTTAAAATGACATTATGAAAATATCAAGTATATAACAAAACAATGAAAAGCTATTATTAATAAATAGTTATTTAAAAAGAGAAGTCATATATCGATTGAAATATTTAGGTCGCACACAGATATGATCGACATTAATTTAATTTAGAATTCATTAAGTCTTTAGTTGTTTAATTAATAAATTGAGTAGTAACTAATGAATTCATTGTTTTTTAAGTAGAACAAATGATCGTAACAAGAAAACATGGAGTACTTATTTTGTTGCTGCATCCAGACCCCGTATGCAATAACAAAAAACATTACATTTTATGTCATGAACAAAAATTTAAATAAATAAATACTCAGGTGGAATATTTACAATATAACCTTCAATGAAGTAAGTTTTCCTTCTCTCTCTCTCGCAGGTTCATCTCATTTCCTCGCTTCTGATTTACATTTTAATGAACTCCTCTTTTCATTGCAAAAATCCTCCAATCCGACTCCAGCAATCGATCGAATTTCCTGTCTTATTCTTAAAAATCTCTCTAGTTTCTCACTCAAAATTCTCCTCGAAATTTTCAATTCTTTTCTTCTCTCTAGACTTACGTCTCTTTACAATTATCCATATTCCTAAGAAAATTCTAAATTCTTTTCGACCAATTTTTTCAGCTCCATACTTACGGAAACCATTCGAAAGTATGCTTAATCAACGCCTTATTTATTGGCTAAAGTATAATAATCTGGTCTCCGACAATATGTTCGGTTTTCGTCCTGGTTTTGGTACTCCTGACTGTATAGTCTTCTTCTTTTTGATATACACAAAGCTCTTCCCGAAAGAAAATATACAGTCACTATAGTCTCTACTTTTGATAATAGTCATCTTCCATTCCTTAACGATAGGATGCTTTCAACTGGCATTCTTGTTCAACTTTCCCCTCTAATAATTCGACTCTTTCAAAACAGAACCATTTTTCTACTTCTTTCCTTTCTATCTCTAGATGTGTGTTCCGTAGTCTTCCTCAAGGGTCATGTTTAAGTCTTACTTTTTTTTAATATCTACTCGCTTGAATTACCTTCTCTGCTCGTCTCAGCCTTCACACTCCTTTTCGCGGACGATGATATTCTCGTTTATTCTTCCTCAACTTCCAATACCTCGACTAATGATGAACTCAATAATTCGTTGAACATCCGCTCTATCCCACATCCACCTCAGCCATTTTTTCCTCTAAATCCGCCTGTATGGTTTCTTCCTTCCGTCCATATGATACTTCCTTGATTAATATCTCCTTAAACAACCTACCTGTTTTTTTTTCTAGACAGTCGATTATCCCTTTGCGAGCATATTTCTTATTTATTCACATTCTGTCTTAAGGGAACTCATTTATTAAAAGCTCTTTCACCACACAAATGGTGTGGCGACTTCAATATTCTCCTTATTCTGTATAAATCGATTATTCGTTCCAAGCGTGATTATTATTCCTTCATTTACGGCAATGCAGTTAAACATCTTCTTTCCAAACTCGATAGAGTTCAGAATTCATGTCTTCATCTTTGCCTTAGTGTTCTAAAATCCTCCCCTATTTCTACAATGCTTTCAGAAGTTAACATTCATCCTTTATTACACATTCGCTGATATTTTCTCGAGGACTGCTTCCTCATAAAACGTCTTCCTATTAAGTCTTCTAAATTATTTTCTGCTTATTCCTACAGTTTAGTTAATTGACGATTTTTCTCCCTGAAAATTCCTATTTTTGCTCATGTTTCTCGGGGTTTTTCTCCTTATTCGCCATTTATCTATATCATAAACTTCCGGTCTTTACATTCATCTTTTTATATCTTTCACGTTCCCCCCAAAATTTATAGCGACAACTTATCATTATTTTGTTCATATTAATCTATTTTACGCAATAATAAAATCGATGGGAATTCGGCAGTTTCAACCTAGCAAAACTTAAAAGCTTCTCATAGTATAATGTATGTGTGTTCCCAACGGTTCAATATTCGTTCTTTTTAAGAATAGTGTCGACATGTATATTGACGCAAGCACACGTATTCTAAATATTTTCTATCGCATACATGTGGGCTTAAGCGTCGTGCTATATTCATACAGCAGCTGTATAGAAACGAAGAGTTAGTTATTTAGTCGCGGACACGTCGTGTCGTCATTATTCAGCATTTTCACGCTCAATACATTATTAAGGTAAAAAGAAATGTACATTGACATATCCTTGAATTTATTATAACCATTTAAAGAAGAAGAAAAGAAAAAAACTGAAGTTTTTAAATTTAAGTAAATAGTAAAAAGAAAGAAAGAAAAAATTTAGATAAGGCTTGTATTTGAATTGTATTAATTTTACATTAATTTAGACTTTTTTATAGAATATTTAATTTTTTTTTTCAAATTTACCAGAAAAATAGCTTTATATTTAATTTAGTGTCAAACTAGCTACTTCCCAAAGGTTTGCCTGTATATTAATTTTTTTTTATTTTATTTAAAATTTATAAATAATCTTTTTTTCTTTTTTTATGGAGAACATATTTTACCCCCCTTTTTTTCCCTCCGCGACAAAAATCCTCAAACGTTAGCTAAATTACACCAAAAAACTAATTAATCATGCACTAGAATTTTCTTCGGGGAATCGGTATATCTGCTGGTGAAAACCAGTACAAAATCGGTTTCAGAGTTCCTGAAATTAATGCGCGCACAAACAAACAAATGCGAAAAATTACTTAATTTTATATATGTACGAGGGTTAATCAATAAGTACCCGTGTTAGAAATAAAAACGTCATTTTTTTCACAATTTTTATTTTTATTTTTCAACGTAGTATCCTTTTAGGTCTATACACATTTCCCAACGTTGAGGCCATTTGTTTAACCCCTCCAAAAAATACGATTTTCCAAACTCACCAAATTACGCTTCAGTCTCGGCGATAACTTCTTCATATGAGCTGAATTTTTTTCCTCCGAGCCATGTTTTCGAGTTAAGGAACAGATAAAACTTGCAGGACGCCAGGTCGGGTAAGTAAGGTGAGTGCGGAAACAATTCGTAGTGCAGTTCGTACAATTTAGCCGGGACAATTGAAGATGAATGTGCTGGTACATTATCGTGATGATAAAGCTCGCCAAACGGGGCCGTGTCTCCTTTAATTTCGTATCAAATCTGTCCAATAACTCACTGTAGTACTGTACTGTGATTGTTATTCCTTTCTGCAGAAAGTCTATGAGGATTATTCCTTTGGAATCGTAAAAAATCGTGGCCATAACCTTTCCGGCTGATGGAACCGGCTTTGAATTCTTCGGAGCAGATTTACCCGAAAAAATCCATTGTTTTGAGTGTCCCTTGGTCTCTGGCGTGTAATAATGTATCCATCAACAGCGATGACTCGACGTAAAAAATCCTGTGGATTTTGCTTAAAGCAGTCTAAACACTGATTCAAAATTGTTAGTCGTACCCGCTTGTTGTCCACTGTGAGCAATCGCGGCACCCATCGGGCCGATACACTTGTCTCATACCTATCTTATCAGTTAAAATCTTGATTACCGTTCCGTACGAGACACCTACGGTCCCAGCTATTTTGCGCACTTTCGTTCGGCGATCAGCGAAAATCATGTCATGGACTTTTTCAACGGTTTCCTCGGTAGTCACGTCTGACGGGCGTCCTGGCCGTTCTTCATCAAAAACAGTTGTACGACTAAGCTTAAACTCGTTAAACCAATATCTCCTCACTGTTGTCATAGATGGTGAAGGGTCCCCATAGACAGAATCCAATTTCACTTTTATTTCTTCGCATGTTTTTCCATCCAAAAATAAAAAACGAATTACTGATCGATATTGCTTTCTTTCCATTATTAATAGATTTACACGATGGCATTGTCAATTTCACTAACCAGTGTCATCTGTTATCAAACATGGATACACTTATTGATCAACCCTCGTATACATAACAGCGACTGGATAATTTTAGTAACAGAAAAACGGAAGTGATAGATGTGATTAATAACGTGAATACGCTGATAAAGAAACAAGCTACACTAAAAATAAATAATTGACCGGGAAGAACATCTGTTCTGTAACCAAGTACGTTAGCAACAATAAAATAATCATCATAAAAGTCTCACTGTTTATGTTTTTCTAAGGAGTGTAATCCATTCTTCCTCTTTCTTTAAACCAACTCGAATAATCGTTCGGTCGATACGTGATTCCAAGCGCCATGATTCATATATGTACATTTTTTATTATGCAGATAGATGAAAAGTGTTTATGGAAATTCTGCGTGTAACGCAAACATGTACCAACACGTTTTTGGCTGACTCAATCGCTTATCATCGCTATATAAGCGCACCATATCTGCACCGTTTAATGTGCCCAGTGGGATGCCGCTTACTAGTTCATATCTTTAATCACTTCTATTTCACCTGAAATAACGGTGAAAATATTTATGTATCAGTACTATTATTTTACCTCTCCGGCTATCTGAATATTTACGAAATCACAGTCGTATTTAATGAAAAAAATCAGTTTTGTATATATAAACATATAATGATTAACTTCTCTGTCGCCAAGTGGGAAAATTATCGTTTTAAATATATAATAATTTTGTGTTTATGTGTTTTCTTTACATGTAATTATGAAAAATATGTAAAAATAGCTAAAATATGCAAAATACGTCCGAAACGTCCAAAATATGCATTTATATGCACTATTAAATTAGTGTATTTCGAATCTACAGCCCTTGAAACGCCTAGATACGAAGTATCAAAGCGTTAGCTACAAACAAAAAAATTATGCATTATATGCAAAATCCGAACCCTAAATTATCACAAAAACGTTAGCTTTTCCTCTTTTGTATACGAGTCTAATAATAGGGATTTTAAGATTCATATACATTACGACTAGATCCGTAAATTCTACATATGCGCGCTGATTTTGCTTATTATTTAATTCAACGTCAATAAACAAACAATCAAATGCATTACTATTAAATTTATTCAAGGGCGTCGCCAGCCGGGCGGCCGGGGGGGGGGAGATGAGTTGCCAGCCGCCAGGGGGGCAAGGTGATAGAAAGAGGATATTAGTTATAGGAAAAATAAAATTTATAAGTTGTAAAGGCTTAGTATTTTATTAAACAAGAATAAAAAACTTAATTGAAACATAATTTTCGTGGGTTTCTGGCAAATTGTTCATGATTACGCGCCTATGAATACTCATCATGGCCAGTTGGTTAAAAAGTTTCAAGGCTCAAGAGGGGGCAGCTGCCCCTGCCCCCCGCTGACGACGCCCATGAATTTATCATAAAATTTAGATTTAATTTTATTATTAATAAACTTAATCATTTTTCCATTGTACTTATCTGTTTTTTTAATATTTATTTTGGTGAACCCTGAGATATTATAAATGTTTAATTCATTTTTACCTATATTTGTTTCGGTAATAATTATCGCGCTAACAGATTTCCCAGAAATGTATACTAAAAATTCACCCTAGTTACGTCTTACGCTCCTAATATTTATGTGCATTAGGTGAAATAATTCTTTATTAATTTCTACATTATTTTCAGCCGTATTAAATAAATGATTGAATACATTCCCCCAGTTGCCTACTGATGAATAGTTTACATAACTGATTTTTTACAAAATTGGATTAGAAACGACATAAATTTGGAACATTGCATTACGGTACAGTAATAAAGAACTGATTACACCTCGATAACACTAATATCTACAAAATTTATAAAATGAATTTCACTGTTAAAATGCTATTTATCATCGCGTTCGTATGTAAATCTATAGATACCATCTCACACACCTACACATTACATTCACATATATGCTAGCCGACACTGTTACACATTGTTTGGAACTGGTTGTATAGTGGACCAGCATAATGTATAGTGTTCCACATTTATATTTAATCTCAAACTGGATAAGTATTTTCGATTCCGCATTTGCACTAATCTCTATTATCAGTTTCTTTCTGTCTCGTGCTACAACACAGCCTGTCCTTTATTAAACTGCACCTGCAGCACATTCGTTATCGCACTCCTGTACTAAAATATCTACTCTCATAAACTCTAACACCCTTCTAGTACCACTTATTCGCACAATTATCTCGATCTCTGAGCTCTCATCACTGCACAGTCGGCAAAATATGGCACACGAAATATATTTTGACCGCACATATGGACTATAAATTGACCGGTTGTTACTTCATTAAAAAGACAGTATCAAATTTATAACAGGTATAGCATATTTATTATATACGTACATACATCAGAAAATAATCATATTCAATTGCACATCTACGTTGCCTTAATGGATTTATGCGTGCTATATAGAACGAAAAACATACCGAATATCTATATATCGATAAATAATAATTATTCTTCATACTAAAGCAAAATATTGTAAAATAATTTCAATATATCGCCACTATAAATTTATGATAGTTTATTCAAGTCTATCTCAGATCGAATATGTAATACTCGTTCCTGCTGATTCTCTCTAACATGAATTTTCCCCCTTCTTGACTGAACAAAGCGGAAATTTAATAATGTTGCTTTTTGTTTCGTCCACTAATATAGGTCGTTATAAAATATTAACAGATTTTCGCTTACATATACCATTTTCTCACTATTCAAGTTATCATCACTTACATCCTTTGTCGAAGATTCGCTATTTCCTTTTCTTCGCTAAATCTTATCCGTTAGCTTCTTGAATGTTTTGAAAATATCCCGTGTGTAGCGCCACAATATCTTCTTTATCTCCATATTGATTTTTTTACAAACCCGAGTTATTATTTGTGGTAAATTCTTCTTTTGCGTTTCGGATATACCATGTAGCTCAACATTTTCACGACGCCCGTACTGTTCCAGTTCATGGTCAACGGCTGATAACTTCAGTATCTGTTGATTTTTTTTTTTTAAATTCGCCTGTTAGTTTCTCATCTTGTTTCCGCAAAGCCGTCAAGGCTTCTGTTATCAGATTTTCATTTGTTTCTTTCATCTTTTCTCATGTTTTACTGAAATTAGTTCTACACATTTTTAGGATTCCGTATACATATAATGTACGGAATCCTTATAAGATGGTACACAAATGACAAAAATATCAAATAAAAATCAATAATTAACGAACGGCTTGACTTATAAACTTCAAATTTGGAACATAAATTACAATTAAAATTATCTTTAAAACGATCTATAACTTGAAGTTGACCGATTAACCTGGGCGGCAAAAAACCCAAAAAACCGTCAAGAATATATAATATGGTACATAAAACGACCTCAAAAATCACTTAAAAAATCATAACTCGTCACTAGATAAACTTATAACGCTGAAATTCAAAATATAAACTACAATGCAGGAGTACTTTCATAAAATCAAAAAATTACGGTACAAAAGTTATGTAAAGTTGCCCAAAAGTTCAAAAAACCGCAAAAAATGACGTGTCCCCCCCCCTTAGCGCCACGAGTATTGCAGTTAAAAATTTTGAATGGAGCTAAAAATACGCACATACCCGTATATTTCTCTAGTTTGAAACATCCGGATTTCCAACTTTAAAACTGGACCCTCGGGGCGACGAAAGCTCGAAATTTTGTAAAAAAATATTTTTTTTCCCGGTAATGTAATATATCGTTTGAAAGATCGCTATTTATCAGGAACAAAACCTTATATCATTTTCTTTACCAAAAAATTCAAAGTTGCCGTAAAGTTCAAAAAAGCGCGAAAAATGACGTGTCCCCCCCCCTAGCGCCGCGAATATTACCGATAAAAATTTTGAACACGGTTAAAAATATGCGCTTGCACGTATATTTCTCTAGTTTGGAATATCCGAGTTTCCAGCTTTAAAATTGGACCCTCGGGGCACCGAAAGCTCGCGATTTTGGAAAAAAATATTTTTTTTCTTGGGCTTGCGATATATCATTAGAAAGATCTCTAGTAGTCGGGAACGAAACCAAATTTCATTTTCTTAACCAAACTTTCAAAGTTGCGATAAAGCTCAAAAAAGCTCGAAAAATTGCGCGTCCCCTAGCGCTGCCAGTATTATAGCTAAAAATTTAAAACATGGTTAAAAATATGTGCTTCCACGTATATTTCTGTAATTTGGTACGTCCGGGTCTCAAGCTTTAAAAATAAAACTCCGGGGCTTCGAAAGCTCAAAATTTTGTAAAAAAATATTTTTTTTCCCGGTAATGTAATATATCGTTTGAAAGATCGCTATTTATCAGGAACAAAACCTTATATCATTTTCTTTACCAAAAAATTCAAAGTTGCCGCAAAGTTCAAAAAAGCGCGAAAAATGACGTGTCCCCCCCCCTAGCGCCGCGAATCTTACCGATAAAAATTTTGAACACGGTTAAAAATATGCGCTTGCACGTATATTTCTCTAGTTTGGAACATCCGAGTTTCCAGCTTTAAAATTGGACCCTCGGGGCACCGAAAGCTCGCGATTTTGGAAAAAAATATTTTTTTTCTTGGGCTTGTGATATATCATTAGAAAGATCTCTAGTAGTCGGGAACGAAACCGAATTTCATTTTCTTAACCAAACTTTCAAAGTTGCGATAGAGTTCAAAAAAGCGTCAGCTCCAATTAGCGGCCCCCTCCTTGCGACGCGAGAATTACAGCTATAAATTTGGAACATGGTAGAAAATACGCGGCTCTACGTATATTTCTCTGATTTAGGACAATCGGACTCCAACTTTAGAATGAGACCTGTAGGACACCGAAAATTCAAAATTTTGAAAAAAAAATTTTTTTTTTCTTAGGTTTGTGATATATTATTACAAATATCGCTGTTTGTTGGGAACGAAAACGTATTTCATTTTCTTAACGAAACTTTGAAAGTTGCCGAAAAGTTCAAAATAGCGCGAAAAATGACTTTTTTGCCCCCATAGCGAAGCAAATATTACAGCTAAATATTTTGAACACGGTTAAAAATATGCGCTTCTACGTATATTTCTCTAATTCGAAACATCCAGGTTTCCAGTTTTAAAATTAGACCCTTGGGGCGCCGAAAGCTCAAAATTTTGAAATAAAATATTTTTTTCTTCGGGTTGCGATATATTATTAGAAAGATCGCTATTCGTCGGGAACGAAACCGTATTTCATTTTTTTAACGAAATTTTCAAAGTTCCGAAAAGTTCAAAAAAACAAAAATAATTATGTGTCTCTCCACTAGCTCCACGAATATTACAGCTGAAAATTTTGAACGCGGCTAAAAACGTGCTGATCCCCCTATATTTTTCTAGTTTATAACATTTGGATTTTCAGTTTTAAAATTGGACCCTTAAGGCGCTGAAAGTTCGAAATTTTGAAGAAAATTTTTTATTTTTCTGACGCATGTTATAAACCGTTTGAAGGATCGCTATCTGTCGGGAAAGAAACCGTATTTCATTTTCTTAATTAAACTTTCAAAGTTTGCTGAAAAGTTCAAAAAAGCGCGAGAATTGATTTGTGACGCGAGTATTATAGCTAAAAATTTTGAGGAAAGTAGTAAATATGGGCATCCATGTATATTTCTCTGGTTTGGAACATCTAAGTTTCCAATTTTAAAATTAGTGGCTTGGGGTTGTGAAAGCTCGAAATTTTGTAAAAAAAAATTTTTTTTCAAGTGTATTATTATTGGAATGAGCGCTATTTTTTGGGAACGGACCCGTATTTCGTTTTCTTAACGAAACTGTTTGAAATTTACTAAAAGTTCATAAAATTCTGAAAAATGACGTGTAGCCCCGCTTGTAATTTATGTATTGGTTCAAGATTTTGAACAAGGTTAAAAAAATGTGAGTCCCTGTTTATTTATTTACTTTGGAACATCTAGGTTTCCATCTTAAAATTCAGAACCTTAAGCGCCGAAAGCTCGAAAGTTTCAAAAATAATATTTTTTTCCGGTCATGATTGATGGAAAGATCGTTATTTGTCGAGAACGAAACCATAATTCCTTAACAAAACTTTCAAACCTTGACGTTCCAAACTTGGGAAAATATATGTCGAAGCGCATATGTTTAACCGTGTTCAAAATTTTTAGCTGTAATACTCACGGCGCTAGAGGGGAGGGACTGTTTGAATTTTTTGGCAACTTCAAAAGTTTCTAAATACGGTTCGGAATTATGTTTAGAGACTATCATGAAGCTGGCGTACGAATTTCGACTGTTACTGGTTGAATGTCGGATGGTAACATTATCTGTTGAAAGTTAAT
Organism: Icerya purchasi; assembly: GCA_039619475.1. Classification (NCBI taxonomy): domain Eukaryota; kingdom Metazoa; phylum Arthropoda; class Insecta; order Hemiptera; family Monophlebidae; genus Icerya; species Icerya purchasi. The sequence continues at coordinate 177,831,843 of CM077116.1, forward strand.
ATCCGCACGAACGGATAATATTATTCCCCCACGCGCACAACTAGCAAGCGCCGGATTTGATTCGAGAACTTTATAGTTTTTTAGTTTTAAATGTTGGTTTTGTTTTAAATGGGTTTCTTGAATGCACGAAATAAACAGGTTTGTTAATCGGTGTTATTTTTCTTTTGGCTTTATCGGAATACGAGACTGCAGCGGTTTTTAGAATTTGGTTCGGATTGTTATAATTTGCGTTAGTAGTGTTAGTACGAGGAATAAGAAACGAAACAGGATCGCAGGTTTTGGTTTGGTTATTTTCATTACGGCGTGTGTTAGTGTTGTTATGAACTGTAATGAAAGGAACGGACTCACCGCATCATTGTTTAGGTGGTACGTCCGCCTGATGAAAAACAGATGCGAATAGTATTTCGATTTGTTAAACAATTTAACGCCCTATGCTAGTAAATAAATAAAAAAAAAATATTTAATAATGGTCTAACGTATTAAGGTAGTCGAAAGAAAAAACCGAATTGTTAAAAAATCATCTCAGTAGAACGACAGTCTTTGTCACATCGCGGAACTATATCGACCTTTTTTAGTAAAGTAACCAGTTCGTCTTGCAACCGAAAGAAGTTTAATAACAAAGTAACCAAATTGCCTCAAAATTCGGTTTTCCAATTAGTGACATTTACAAAATTCGTAAACTATAATTTCGATTACCGTGTCTCTCCCTCCCATTCGCCGAGAATCCAGGATGCAATCACCAACATACACCAACCTGCCAGCAGGGAACACCAACATTCTAGCAGCCGCAGCAGAGTGATACGTAGCATCAATATTATTTCTAATTAATATTTTTTGCGTGTTTTCGTTTATATATTTATGAAATATCTTTGACGATCGGCTATTCAAGAAAGATAGGTGTAGGAATTAACAAAATTACACATTTTAAAAAATCATAAAACCTTAATATTAGTATTATTAAATCTAAACCAATAATTTCAAAAAATAAATAAAAAAAGGATTTAATTAATTTTTCTTCATAACCGTTACATTTCACTTCAAATTAATCTAAGTCTTCAATTCAAATTAGTATTTTGCTTTACTGTTTTAAATTATTATTAGAAAAGATCTTTGAAATTTATTAAGATATTAAATTAAAATAGTAAAATAAAAATAGAAATTTATTCAAACAAATTTTCTTACATACTAAATAATTATAGTTATTGTTAACTTTCATACGGAATCCTCAGCGCATGAAACCTCATGCTTGACTGAACTTGTTTCATTTCGATAACTTTCGCGTGCTTTATTGCTGCTAAGGAAATGAATGTATTTTAGGTGTGACTATACGAAGCCACCGTATAAAAATTTAGTAATGTAGGTAAATTATAACGTACTGACAATAAATACAAATATTATTCTCATTTAAAAATAGAGAGCTGCCGTTATAGGAAAAAATTTTTAATCGAAAAGTTAGAAATAAACGGTAAAGTGAGAATGGAATTTTCTTTTTTTTGTTACTACTGGTAGTGTTTGATCGCCGTAGCATATTTTATACAAATAAAAAAGAATTTCGTCATTTATTATTGAGCAAAGAATGTGAATAAAAAAAACGCATTAATTTTCCACTTCAAATTATTACTTTTTTTTTTAGCTAAAATTTTTTTATTCGATTTTACAAAATTCCCGGCTTATTCCCGGTTTCCTAGTTAAGTGGCCACTCTGATTCATTCAACATGACCACACCTAAAGAAGAAAACAAAAACGAAAAAAAAAAATAAATTTACCTAAATTAAATCTAAACAATTTTCTAAATTAAAGGATAACATTTCAAATTAAGAAATAAACTCAGATACTGCGTTGAAAAATTTACGAATTCGATTTTTTCGGTTAAACTTTAATATAATACACATTCAATCAATTTCTGTAAAACGGGTAAAAACATATATGAAAATAATAAGACAACGAGAATAATTTTCGAAAATCTGAAAGTAAAAACCAAATATTCTCTCAATACATTCTTAGCTTATCTGTTTAATACAATCAGCCCGGCAACTGATTCGCAAAAATAACTACACCGCAAACAATTCGCACAGTACCCAGCTGTATGTGAATAATTAAGAATCGTGACTTAACTATTACGTTAAAATTATTTGTATGAAAAATAATACGATTTTAAAATTTCAACTATTGATTCTTTGTTCTAGGTACCGTCAAAGAAGAACAAAATTTGACCAGCACAACATGATACATGTTTAACATTTACGTTCAATTCAACAAATATTTGGGTAAAATAACTTCACAAATACCTTGTTACCTTACAAATTTTATTAAAATTTTTTTTTTTTATTATTCTTAAAGAATATTTTTAAGTAAACATAACTGGACTGTACATACATAATAATCGATGTTCAATGTTAACTTTATATACCACTTTTATAATTTTTAATAAATTTTATTATATCAACATTATTCATATACTCTTAATGTTTTTAAAAATACATAATAAAACTGTCGGTACTTGTAGTGTATCTAGCCGAGTTTTATAAAATTAATTCACTGCCAATATCGCATCATTACCCAGTTAATTAACTTTATCTAAGTCTAAAAAACAGAAATTTTTTTTTAAAAAATTACATTTAACCTCAAAGATCCAAAAATGTTACAATTCCTAGATTTCGCTTAGGCAGAGAATAGATAATGACATAAAAAAATGTTAATTACTTACATAAAACTCAACAAAACGTTAACAGAAAAAAATAGTTACAATTTATCGTTTAAAACACTACCAAAGCGACATCTAAACTTAACGATTTTTCTTTTCTAGAATAAGATTTCAAAAAATGAACACGGATGTGGCTGAACTTGCACTTATCTTTTAATTAACTAGAAATAAGTCTAAAACTTAAAAAATAGTATTACGTATTTTTATTTTTCATTCCAGTTAAACTGATTTATTTCAAGCTTATAATAACCGACGAATTTGATAAAAAAAATTGAAAAATGCCGTGAGTAAATTTCCAGAAAGGATTAAGAGGAAGGAATTATTGTTAATAAAATATAAAATAAATTACTTCTAGGAACAACTGTAAAACGGCAGTTTACTAACAAAAGTTTTTAATTGGAAAAACCGTTTGGGTCACGATGTAAAAATTGTTATTTAAAAATTTTATTTATCAAATAAAGATATCCGTTAACATTTAATTTTCATATTTCTTACATACATATATCGGGGTATAGTTTAAGTGGTCTAGACTCGAACAAATATTAATATAAGGATTAAAGAACTAACTCTATACAATACAAAAATTGCACAATATATCTGCGAATATTAAACAAGTAAAATTTATTATCGCGTACTTGGAAAGAAATCAATCGCTGAAGAAACTCGGTATCTAGAAACGCACTTGTGGGATTATATGTTATTAAGAAAGTAAGGGAACAAAATTTTAAACTAAAAGTAATAAATTTAAAATTTACGTTAAAAATTTGACAACAGCAGTAAACAAAGATTTGCAAACGAATATATATATATATAAAGCTCTAAGGTAGATTATAAAATTTCCAAGTAGTTTAAGAAACACATCTTAAATGATGGCTCCTTTATGAATAACTTAAATCGTTAAATCTTTTTTCACGAACGAAATATGTAAGAATCGAACGATATAATTAATTTACATATTTTTAGAAATAATTTGTTACTTAGAAAAAAGTTAAAAAGTTCTTTAAAAAATTAAATGAATTCTCGTTTTTCACATTAATGGAAAATTTTTCATACATTACAAAATTCGGACTAAACTAAGAACTAAACCTAATAAAATTTAAAATATCAAGTTTCAAAACAAAATTGAGGTTCACAAGAGTATAATTTTACATAAATAGGACATCCGGAAACAATTTAAAAATTATCAAAACGTTGTTGTTTTTTTTTTGCTTTTTGAAGAGCATGTAATAACCAACGTTTTTATTTCATTGAATATTTTCGCACAACAAACTCGAAGCTTCTGATAGTTTGCTAAAATCCAATTTATACGTTATCAATTTTCGTTTTCGACAAACAAAATTATCCAGTTATTATTTCCTCATTAACATGCACTCATAATAACTGTTTATGGAAACAAAATTCTGGAGGTTCACGAGCATAATTTTAATAACGCTGAAATATTTCGATACATATTTTTTCGAACTCTGCCATAACAACGAGTGACTCCCCGTGATACATTTCATATGCTACAATATATAAAAATATTAACTCCCTAACATCGAAAAATCTGAACTTGTTATATGACCAGTATCCACGAAAAAAGTAAGATGCAATCTACACGATAGCCACTAAAATGTAATTTTTAAATTCCCCGTTTTCCTCGGTCAAATGCTCCCGATTTTCTGGTTACTAAAATTGTACAAAAAGAATGGAAATTTTTATTACTATTGATAACATTTGACCGCCGCAGTATGTTTCATACGAATAAAACAGAATTTCGTAATTTGGGTAAAATACAGTAAAAAATGCATTTTTCACTTCAAATGATTTTTTCTTATTAAAAATATCGTTTTTGGCTATTGTTACTAAAATTCCCGGTTGGGTGGCCACTCTGATCTACTCCATTAAAAAATAACCACTCTATCAAAATTTAGTGTACACAATTATGACTATTTTCATCGTACAACAGAAATCGAATATTTTTGGAAATACGAGTAAATAAATAAAAAGTAATGTTTTTTATTTAAAGGGAACTTTTTAAACATTTTATTTGATGTATACTTTTGAGTATTTTCTTTTTGATAATTTTTTCCTGTAATTGTACTGTTTTATTTATTGTACATTTTAACATAAATATACACGAGGATCAGTAAGTTACACTCGCGCGTAGTTTCTACCTAAATTAACGTACAATCCCCCATTCCAGCTTAAACGAACCCGGTTTTCGTTTTCTATCCCCTCGTGAAAGAGTAAAACTGTCATATTGTTTGGTTCGTTTACAGTGTCTGAAATGGAGCGTCATGTGAATTGGTCATCCAACATTGAAAGGCGAAGTTTAGTGCGTATTTTATGGACAAAAAATCATAATCCCACTGAAATTCATCGACAAATATGTGAAGTGTACGGTGATAAAGAAATTTCCAGACCCACATGGTGTCCAAGTGATGCCGAGATTATGTGGAAGATAAAGCACGCAGCGGTCGGCCGTCAAATTCACACATAGATGTATACGTTAAGCGCGTCGAAACTTTCATTCTTTCGGATAATCGCAAATGTGTTCGATCATTTAAAACAGCCCTGGGAAGAGAGCGCTTCGCGAACGACGAAGTGAAGAATTTCGTCATGAATTGGTTAACCGAAATTCGACGAACGTTTTTCAAACAAAGCATTGAAAAGCTGGTACCACGTTGCAGGTGCTTGAACATTTTAGGTGAATACACCCAAAAATAGAGAAAAGATTGTAGATTTCAAAAATATATTTACATACTTTTTACGATTTTTTTTTTTTTTTTATCACAAAGTGTAACTTACTAATCGTCCCTCGTATATATATTATTGCGTTGTGGTGTAGCGAATTCCGGTACGCAACATATACATTGATTACTAGGTAAATATGTATATGTTTTTCTTTCTGATGTATACTGTGTTTGAAGGAATTAATAAGTGACCAACTTTCTTATAATTCATTTAAATTAAAAACACAAGAAAAAACAAACATTTCAAATTCAACTTTGTATTTCTATTTAATTTCATTTGCTTTAACAATCCCGCCTACTTAAACCAACTTCCTAACGGAATGTTTCATCAACATTATTATCCAATAAATGTGTATGTGTAATCGATCGGTAAAGTACACCTTCTTTTTTCAAATTTAAAAAAAGTATTTACTCTGAAACATACCATATTACTTAACAAATTCTTCATATTCAATTAATTCATCGGGAATAACTAAATCAGGATTACCACTAATCAACTACAGTCCCTTCAAAACTCGCTATTCTGTAAGATAAAATACTATTTCTCGACTAAATAGCTATAGTTGTTAACTTCGCTGAACTTCAAACAAAAAAAAATGATTAAACAAGTTTTTAAATATGACTAGTAATTTCTAACACTTATACATTATCATTATTTCTATATCCCACGCGTATAGACTAGAATTTCAAAAAAACAAGCTATCTTTTTTTTTCATTTAGCAAAGAACTGTATCACAATTGAACACACTGCTGTTAAATTATCATTTTCTCGCTAAATTAATTATAAATTTTTCACGATATATCAACAGACTAATATATAGATGTTCTAATAATTTCATCGTATATCTTAAACCAACCAATTAACGTAGTGTTACGAAAATAACGATTTAAATAAAACCTTTTAAAAGCCATCAATTTTAAAGACGATTTCAAAAAGCATAAAATTAAATAAAAAACTAAAAAAAAATGTTGACTTTTCCTTTTTATTAAGCTGCTAGTTTTTATGTCGTAACACATTGCTTTTGAAAATATGAAACAATCTCCCAGTGAAAATATTTTAACATTTTCCTTTTAATTCCAATTTTCTTTGAGAGAAAAAAAATGGGAATGTCCGTCAAAAAAAAAAAAACAAAACAAAAAAGTCGTTTAAATTATGAGGAATGATGGTTGAAAGCTTATGCCTGCCTTTTTCACTGTTTTAGTGTCCGTTTTGTGAGCCGGTTCGTACATATCGTGTCCCGATCACCACGATGCGTAGGTGCGCGTAAAATAAAAGGAAACTGTTTACGAAATTCGAATTTATTAGAAAATTTACGTGTACGACTTGCCAAACGCGACCTCTCAAACTGCCACTTAAAAAATGTAACAAATTTAACTAGTTGATGATAATAATAGAAAAAAACAAAAAATGTTTTAAGCAACAAAGCAACGCAACTGCCTTAAATTGCGTTTCTCGAACTCTGGCATTCCGCATTTCGCGGAGTCCTCAATTTAAACATTTTTAAGAAGTTAATATTTTTCTTATACGCATACCCCCCCCTTTTTTTTTGTAAGTTCTTGACAAGCTATTACACAAAAAAGGGGTACGTTTTTCAATTTTTTTAAATTTCGGGTCATACGTAACGCTTTTCGTTACTATATTTTTTTTTAGTTTACAGCCAAATTCCAATTTTACAACACAGAATTTTTTGTCATCTTGTTTAAAGAAATTTTATGTAAAAAAAAAAAAAAAAAAAAGAAAAAAAAGTTGCCTTTAATTAAAATGCAGAATAATATTAAAACCCCAATCAAATACTATAAGATGAGGGAGCAGGGAATAATGAAGTTATTCTTTCTCGAAATAAATTAAATACTTGGTTCATAAATAAATCCATTTATTTGTTTCTATATCTATAAAAATTACATGCAGTAGTCATCATTGCGTGCTCGTATTAAAATTATTTATGTGTTGTATAACATATTATACAGGCTAACAGCAAAACAAAAACTCCCATGGTGGTAAAAAATGCCTACTGAAATGGAAATTCTGTTAGTTATAATAAATAGGAATATGTAAAATGCGACTTTAATATTAATTTAGTTCGACAACGTATAAAATTCCAAGTGCGCAATTTGGCTGAAAAATCGTATAACGAAGAGAAACTGCTGTAAATTTTGCAAAATTAATAAATAAAAAGCGATAAAAAAATGTTTTCTTATGTATTATCGAATTAAAAATGTTGACCGTCGATTGAATAGGATAACTTTTTGACATTTATCCTTGTATCTTCCTTAATATTTGCGACCTCGGCGACTTCTGGTGGTAGATCTTCTAGGCTGCGCTTTAGTCGGTGTCGACTTATCTGAATTTGCGTTTTCGCCTCCAGCAGCACCATCCGATGCGAGTGCAGAATCTTCGCCAGCCAAAATGGTGTTTTCTGATGAAACAGAATCGTCTTCTGCCGCATCTACAACTTTATCTTCAGTGAGTGACTGTTCATCCGCGGTATTGTAAGTAGATGTATCTTGATCAATTTCAGCAGATTTATTATCAAGATCAGCTATTTCCGCCTCAACCGCAGACCCATTCACAACAACCGAACCTTCGGTTTTTTCTATTTTAATACGCTTAGCAACCGGTTCATCTTCGTCTGCTTCACGCGTCTCTTCATTAGCCGACTGACTTTGATCTCCTTCGTTCTTTATTAAAAAAAAAGTAAAATTTGATAATGATAACCCATTAACAAGCATTGAAACACGGATTAAAACTTATTAGTACTAATTTAAAAACCAAAATTGTTTACAGTGAATAGTTGTTAAATACAAAATAGTTCCAAAACTATTTTCTAAACTCTTATCAACAAAACGCAATGTAATATAATTTACCTGTAGTTTTAAATTTTCGTTGAATTTAACCAGTTTATTTTTGGCTTATTACAAAATTTATAATACTCCGGATACATTTAATATAATTTAGATTAAAAAAATATTATGTTGCACATTGTTTTACTCTTTTTTTCTTCGCACTTTCAAAATATATTGCGTAAATTTTTGAACTTATTTTATTTACAAAATATCACTTCCTCAACATTACAAGGTTAATACAAAACGAATATAACTTTCACGCAAATAGTACGATTATTTAGCGATAGTAAGCTAAACTTTTATTCTAATTGGCGAGCGGATCTACTCCGCTATTTGTACGGGGCCCTATATTTAAAAATAGCCTCACAGGAGGGACACACAGCAAGCATAAATAAAAAAAAAAAAAAAACATCTTTAAAATATATCATTCTATTACACACGCACACACGCACAAAATCAATTTTATTACAAATAGTCTTACCACGAAGATTAAAAAATTGAGCTCTTTTTTAATATTTTGTAAAATTTTCATAAGGTAAAAACACATCTCCCACACTATTGCGAAATTATTGTTTAACTATAATAAAACTCCGTTAACATGTACACGATAAAAATAATTATTTCCTGATCACTTTATCGACTAAAATAGACATACTAACATTTTGGAGGAGCAAGATAGATTTAGAAACCATCGACAGAAAACTAAACATGCAAGTCCCTTGTGGTCTATGATAAATTATTTTGAAGTACGGACCTTTCGACTTTTAAATGAATATTGTAAGTACATTCAAAACTGATCCAAAAGAAGAATGAAAAATGATTTGTTCGTTTTGGTAAAAAGGAAATAACATCAAAAGACGGGCTGTTTTTCAGTTTGTACATAAAAATATAATTATTCAATAACCTTAACTTAATTTAAGTCCAGAGAATACACCCCCGTATTGTTCAAAGCCGGTCGGCATTTATTCGCGCCGAATTTCTTACATATTAACTGTGTGATGAACACTGGTACATTCCCACAAATTTGGAAGATACGCAAAATTACGCTCGTTTCTAAAAATAAACATTTTAATGACATTATTAATTGCAAATTTATATTTTTTCCCCCATAAATCGTTAAAATCGTTGAACTAAAAAGGATATAGGCGCTCTAAAAAGATTATATTTCAATCGATCAACTTTGAAGGTAGATCAGTTACAACAAACTTATTGTGACGTTCACCGATTCCATTTCTGCTGTGCTAGATAAGTTTTCTTATGCGTGGACGTAATATACATAAACTTTCAAGAAGTCTTTGATAAACTAGACCACTCGGTTCTATTGGGTAAGTTAAATAATTTTGGATTCTTCTATGGATTACTAAAACTATACGAAAGCTGCCTAGTAAGATCGAAGGAAATATGTTTAAATTTACAATTGCAGGTCTCCTTTTCTCCGTCCTTCAGGAATATCAGGATTTCATTTTGGGTCCTTTTTTCTTTTTATTGTATATTGACGATTTACCGAATGTAATGCATTTTAAGATATCGTTATAAACTGATGATGCGAAATTATTCAAATGAAACATCGCAGACGCTTTATCACTATAAAAAAACTGCCAATTTCATATCTCGGAATGTCGCTAATAATTTACCGGTGAACACATCTAAATGTAAACTCATTCCATTTAAATGCAAATTTCTTCCTACCAATGCTTTGTACTAAACGCAGGTAATCTAGGGACCTCGGCATTTCATTAGATTCAAAATATACATTTAAAATTCGTGTAATGCACTTAATTCGTAAAGCGAGAAAAATGTTAGGTTCAATGATGTGAAATAGTACAAATTTCAAGCAACTTGAAACACATTTAATTTTATACACTTTATTAGTCCGCTCACATTTTCAATTTGGTACGCTAATTTGGAACCTTGCATTCAATGATTTAATAACAGAATTGAAAAAGTACAGAAATTTTTAAAATACTTGGAGTACAGATTTATTAAACAAGTAAATATGAAAAAATACTCCAACAGTTAAACATGAACAGATTAAAGGGATGGAAAAAGGAAATGGCACTAGAGAAAAATAAAATTTAAGTTTCAATTTCTGATGTCCGTCATGCACGATACAAGGGTGGTACGTGTGCGTGTGTGTGTGTGTGTGTGTATTTATATACAGACACCTAAATAAGTAATGTTAAATAACTTCGTTGCACACGTGGGAGTATTTTATATTATTTCGTTATTTCGTAATTTTTTATTTATCATTGCTTGAACGTACGAATATATCGAATTATTTTTATTACATCGTCCCGTGCAGTAATTGACGAAAGCTGTTGTACTACCGGATCACACAAAAAAAGGGAAAAAAACAGAAAAAGTTCACTTATTTTGACTCATTGAAAGGTTAATTTTAAATTTCTGTATTACTATTATTAAATTTACAAATTTAATACTAAAAAAAAATTATCTAAAAACAATTATTTTAATCACATGTAACATCAACATATGTAAGCATGTATATTTTTTTTTCCAGATTTCATAACTTTGATACTAACTGACCCTCTTGAATTTTGCATTTTGATGCGCACATTTCAATCACAATGCAAAAAAAAAAAAATGTACCATAAACGACTGTACATTATCAAACAATATTCTGAAATTTCTTCTATAAATGTTCAACAAGTAAAAATATTAAAGTAGAGCTATTTTTTTATTGCTTGTAGTTGTTCATACATTAGTATACAGCAGATCACAGAGGAATTTCATTTTTTTACAAGTTTCTTATTTGTGTTTAAACCATAAAACAGTCATGCTAAAAATTTACAACATCTCACAATTTTATCTTTATTCATAAAATCGAGCAAAACCTAGTAATGGAAATGATAAATAATTACGGGAACGTAAAGCAGTTTACGAAATCTCTAAGTATTGTATCACATTATCATTTGACGGGTTAACCTCTTTTCATTACCATAAAACTTTTGACACACCGAGAGTTTCGTTAATTGTGATTATTACATTAAAGGTAATACTTACTTTCTGTTCTTTTCCGCCTTCGCCGTCGCCTTCGCCGTCGCCTTCACCCTCACCGTCTTCTTCTTTGGATTCCTGTTCACCTTTCGATATAAGTTTTTCCTTTAAAAAAAAAAAAAAAAAAAAAAAAAAGAAAATATATATATAATGATTTATAAAAAAATTTCATAGAAACACAAGGGTGCCGAAATTTGATTGTTTATTCATTTATATTTGTAACGATATTTACAAACAATACGCAATCTCACATTAACCGGCTTATTAGAAAACAGAAAACTCAAGAGATTCCGGCCGTACGCTGCCATATTTATTACGTATATTGCAACTTCAACTAGACCACGTTATCAGAATAGTTACAATATAATTTTACGAAACACTATGTAAATAGCTCGATAAAGACAGTTTTAAAGAACAGTATAATAAAAAATACGAAAGAAAAAGCTGCTTCTCGATTTATAGGATGACCGCGAAACACACTAAAATATTTTTTTTTAATAGTTTTAAACTTCGACGTATTTGCACGTGACGAATAATCATTTACTGGATCAGTATAGTAAGTATCATACTTCTGCAAATTATTAACTTAATGTTTCTATTAAATAATTTTATTTATGAAAATTAAGAAAACACACATATAATTACATACATTCTAAATGCGAACATACGACAAAAAAAAAAAAAAAAAAAAAAAAAGAATAAAAAATATAATTCAAAAATACAACTGTTCATAACGTAATAAATCATGCAGCGTAATGAACCATGGGAAACAGTATTTTCAAAACTTTAAAATAAATAACAGAAAAACACTTTATTATACGCTTTTATTATTTATCTTGAATATGCTGACCACTTTTAGTTATTTACTGTAAGAAAACCTTTACATTTTTAACTTAAATACAAGGGGAATTATTAACAGATTTTAACAGATGCAGTTCCATATTACTCTGAGAAAAAATTTGTTTATCAGAACGTAATTTTATCTATCTAATAATTATTTTGATAATCGAAAACTTTGATTTAATCAGTTACAACAAAATGGCACGGTGCTCGTTACATATTTTTTATTTTAACAACAAACCCGATACACTTATTTAATTATTATTCGTTAAAAGGATTGTTTTAAATGTAAATTCACAGTGTGAAATATTTAAAGTAAGGATTTCTTAATTTTAAACAGAAAACATATCTACAAAAATACTGTTCTATTAAACGTAAAAATTTACTTTTCTCATTTATAGGCTTCTAATTATCAAAAACTAATTTTCAAAAATAGGCCAATAAACACAAGTAAAATAACAAATACGAATGTTAAACTCGTACAGGAATTTTACCGTTAGCTCGAACTCAGTAATACCCATGGTATTTATAAGATTTATTTTTGGCAGAGAATATTTTAATTTTCTAAAAATGTTTTTCATAATTCACGATTTTTTTTTTTTTTTAAATCATTTTTCATTATTTTTTTTAACATCCTAGAGTACATCATTAGAACCTTTTATATATCCCGATGAAATCTGAAGAATAACAATTATTTTCATGGCACGATTATTATAGAAAGCGGAAATTTAAAAATTTATAATTTTTTTTTGCAAAGTTGGTTAATTCGTTTAAAATTTTTACAAACTTGATTCAGACATTTACGCACCATACATTATCACAAATATTCTTATTTAGGTACACTGAAATCATTAAAACTAAAACATAAACCACAAAAAAAATATTCATACCTTGACTCTTTTCAAATAGCTGACATTATTGAAATGTTCTTGTGTATGACAGTGAGCCTTTTTATCATCTTCTGTCAACATAAAGCGGTAGCAAGCTCGACACAATGTTCCTGATACTTTTTCAGTGAACTCCTCACCTATGGAAATATCGGAAATTAACGCAAGAACTTTTTTGTAACATTCATTTTACTAACTTAAGGGCGAGTAGTAAAAATTAAATATTTTAACAATATTAGCGTAATATACAACCATTAACGAAACAATACAATATCCTAAACAAGGAAAATTTAAGTTATGACTCGTACATGAAAAAATATTTTGTGACTTACCTGTAACGAAACTACCTAAACAAAATAAAAACTTTCTATTAATTCTGAGATTCACTTTCCAACGGCATATTACATTGTTCTACTTTAACGTTTATTTATATCCATATTTGAACATACATACATGGTGGCCCCTCAAATATAATTTTTAAATTTTCGGTGTCTAAATTCTTCCAATTTCCTGGTTACTGGAATTGTACAAGAGTTTACACAAACATTCTTCCACTTGTACAATAAATAACAAAAATCCAACAAATTGAAGCGAAATAAAATGCCAGTAGAAACAAAAAAATTGCGAATTAAATTTTTTAGTGTTTTGAAGTTGTTTCATTCACATTTTCAAGACAGTACCGTTGTAATGACCATTAACTAACTTAAGCAACATGTGTTTACTTTTTTATTACAAAAATTAATGATAAAGTTAACAACAGGTTGATTGCATGTACCCCTCCACATTTTTCTGACTTATAAAATTTATTTGACATCTAATATTTACATTTGTAATCATACGCGCTAACCCCCCCCCCCCAAATAAAGTACATTAAAAAATACATTTGTGATTTTTTTTTTTTTTTATCAAAACTATCGTTCGCATATTTTCACTTTTTCTCCGCTTTTACAACAAAATTCTCGGCGTAATCGTGATTTTTCCGGTTGAGTGGCCACCATATCCATAGAACGGTTAAAAAAAAAAAAAAAAAAAAAAAGGTGAAAATAAAATGAACACAAACACGCTCAAAGTTCTTATTTTGTTCTTATCTATTTTACATTGTTTTACTTTTAGTTTAATGAATTTCTAAGGCTGACTGTAAGACATTTTTTACAGATAATAAACGTATAATAACTGATGCATTTTTATTACATTAATTAAAACTTCTATACCGTAATACATGTACATTCAGATAATGCAACCTTCTATAGGAATATTAAACTGCACACAACAAAATAATTTTCATCCGGAAGAATATATAATTTATAAAAAATATCGCTGCAATTACCTAACAAACAGCGCTGAGTAATATGCTTTAAAAAATTACTTACCAGTTATAGCTCCGGGACTGAACTTCGAATTGCGCTGCTCATCCTTACCGAGGTTCTGAAACTCCTCTATGTAACTCTCCTTATTTTCTTCGTACTTTTCACGCTCCTCTGGTGTTAATGTATCGCGATCACCGTCAACCTTTATTGTGACATCGTAAGTTACAACTGGAACATAAATTGATTATCGGCACTTTTAAAAGTGTTGCAGCATAACTTTTTATTTCAAATCATCAAAAATAATTAAACGCGCGAACGGATTTATTAAAAACACTTATTCCCTTACTTCCATCATTAACATCTTCAATGAAGTCCACGACATCGAATTCAGTAACACCTAATTCTGGACGTTTCGCCAAACGTAGATCGTGTAATTTCTGTTAGAATAAAAAATAGATACACCATTATGCACTTGAAATTAAATAGTAAATAAATTATTAGATTTACTGAAGATAAATCTCTTTGCGCAAGCAGATAATTAAAATTCATAAAGTTGTCCTAGAACGAAAATTTTAAATTACAGAACATTATATAAAAATTCTAACCTTAAAAGTCCGATACTAATGAAATTCAAATTATTACGATTAAAAATAGGTGATCTTTCCTATTTCATAATTCACTTTTAAAGCTTTTTGGATTTGCTAGTATTCTGACTTAAAAACGGAATATTTATTATAAACGGCAAAACTAAACTATAGCGTACGATTAGGCAACTAGATTTAGCTCGAGAGAAGCTGAATTTGTTTATCACTTCTCTAAAATTGACGAGCCATAAAAAAAAAAGAAAAAAAAAAGAGCTACTAGTGTTTTAATTTACGAAAATTTTAAATTTCCTCAATCCCGTATACGAATATATACTTACCACCTTTGACAAAATTTTCAATTCTCAAGAAAATCCTCAAGACTTAAAAATGTTCATTCTAAAAGACCAATGCTGAACATTTGCGATAACTACCTCTCGCTAATCGCCAGTTAATAAGAACGTTAAAATAAAGTATATAATACTCCGCAGTCTATCTAAGAAAGACGTTTGAAATTGAACAGTAAACACAACCAAAACCAGGTTTGATTTATAGTTTTTTTTGTATTTCACAAGTGCGTAGTCGTCTGGAATTATCAATAGAGCTGATTAATACATTCTCATGCGTTACTCATTTAGCGCAGAACTTAGTTGTTGCATTTAGAACATAATCTCCCGATTTGTGGCAGCTCTACAATGTCATGCATCTTGTGTCTCTATTTGTTCCCAGAATGCGTATTAGGCATCGATTTTGAAATTAATGGAAACTCTTAAGAAACACAGCTAAATCCATCAGAATTGTTAATAAACAGATTTTAATAGTAACTGCTTAAGACATCGTCGGCTTTAATAATCACAATAAATTAAATGAAATTTAACCTTTAAATGAGCCGCTGATAATTTATGATCGTCCCATTCTAATCTGGTATAAAACTCCTTGTCACAAGTAAGACATTTCGGATGTAAAAATTTTTTCAAGCGCTGTAAAACAATTTTAAGAAATATTATTAAAAACCAACAAAGTAGAAAATAAAACGTTTGTAACGCGACTTCCTCATCGGAAAACGTTTATCGTATAAGTACAATTAAACGATCAATATAGAAATTTATCATATCTAATAAGCACCCAATATTACAAGCATTAAATGTAAGATTTTTTTTGTTTTTAAACTTGTCAGCTGGAGGAGCAATTCGTAAATTGTTTTTCCGTAAAGGGATTTATACATTTTTTTCCCCACAGTAAACATTAATAAATCCTTCATTCGCCACTATTAAAATACATTAGGCCATTACGAAAAGAAGAGTTAAAATTTCGGTACCAATAATAAATTGGATTTATATGCGATTACTTCTTCTTCTTCTTCTTATCTACGCCGTCTCCGAACGAAGTTTGGCGATCAATATGGCTAGTTTGTTTTAATTAATGACCGTTTCTGTCAGTTCTGTTTCTGTTTCTCCACTCCAACGTAATAAGTTATATCCTTCCATAATATTTTTCTTCGTCCTGCGCTTCTTTTACCGCCTATATTTCCTTTCAAAACCAGTTGTAAAGGCTCATACTTTATATTTCTACATACATGACCGTAATATTCCAGTTCACGTTTTTGAATGGTGAAGAACTCTCTTCGTTTGGGCATGCGATTACATAATACTTTAAAAATATTTATAGTTAATACAGATTCAAAATTTATTTTAACGGGCAATTAGTCATATTAATAAAAAAAAAAAAAAAAATTAAATTAGGACTATTTTTAAATTTATACGGAAATTCGAACTCTTACAAGAAACTCCTCCTTCGCTAAACTGGTGAAGAATAACCACTCTTTTTTAAAATGAAATTTCTACCTTTCCCGATTTAAAAAAAAAAAAAAAAAAAAAGTGTGGGGGGCACCTATGCACCGAAAAAACTATTCATAAAAAATACGCTCCAACGAAATAAATCATAATAGTTAAATTTTTCATGAATTGCACGGCATACTTTTTAAAACAAATTAATATTTCTTTTAAATATGAGCAATACCTTAATAACAAGGAAAAATATCAACGTGAATTTCGAGCGGCATAATTTTAAACCATAAACTATTTTTAAACTTTAATAACGCGATTATATCGCAATATATGCGCGTAATCTTTCTATAGACATACGCATGTGCGAGCGAATATGTGTAACCTACACATATATAAAAACATATATTAACACTAATCTCAATGTTAGCCCATCTGTACAACTATTGAACTAAACTATAAGAACAAATACAAACCTGATGACGTTCATTCCTACGATGAGCAGGAAGTGTACCTAAGAAGTTTAGGTCACACATTGTGCAAAATCCACGCTGCTGCATTTTTAATCCAGTTTTTCCTTTTCGGTGTGCTCTCTGAATGTCATTTTCACGTTGTTGCTCCATAACGCGTGTATCATGACGCAACAAATCAACGGTCAGTTTATAAGATTGATCTAACTCATCTATCATCATCTTATGTGGACGTCCATCCAGATGTTTCACAAACGACTAATAACAACAGTAAAGAATAAATACATTAATATCAAAGTAAATTTACCACATATCATATAAGATACACTCTAAACAACATTTAATTCTAAGTGGAAAATATAACGAAGTCTAAAGATAAAATTTTATTTTCAATAGGTAAAATTTACCTTTTCTATCAAAAATTACCAGAAACTTATTACGGTCTTAATTCACAATTATATTTAAAGGCGAAATGTACATTTTTTCAAATAATTATCATATCTTCAGTATTTTTCTGCATTAAATAAATAATACAATATAATATATACAAACAAAAAAATTACCTCTTCATCCCACATATGTTTCTTGCAAATATGACAATAAAACAAGCAAGGTGCGATTCCCGCATAATCGTCCTGAAATGTAATTATATTCGATTTAAAATAATAGATACGAATGAAACATTTAAATATTAAACCTAAAAATGTTGAATTTATCAAAAATAATACGCTTAAACTAATGTTAACTGTTCATTGTCTAATAATTTGTACTTGCAGCAAATTAAAAGTAACGATTCAATATACCAGTTTTAATTTTCATATTTACGGTAATAAAGAGGCAAAAAAAAAACGTCTACCGTCAAAGTAGATTTATTCTTATTAATATAACTCCGGAATATAACTTTTTTCGTATCAGAAATTCTATTTTAAAATTCTCCAAAACCATAATTTTTATCATCAAGATTCTATCCACACATCAAACAACGAACAATACGGATTTCATGGTAGTGAAATTTCAAACTAATGAAAGATGAAAAAATCGTAGGCATAAAAATGAACTTGTGAAATAAAATTTTCTTACAAAATGTTAGAACTTTTAAAAATGTATCGTGTTCGTAAATTTTTAAAGATTATAAAATAAAATAATACGAAATATATTAAAGCGGGGTTACCAATGGAGAATATCATATCAAACAAAGATCTAACACATAAGTAAATTTTAAAAATGGAAGTTAAGAGAAAAGCTTGACGGGCATATTTGCCCTATGAGACAACTTATTTCTAATGAGGAAAAAAAAAAAAAAAATGCAATGGAAAAAATTGATATTTTCATATTAACAGCACTTTTCGAACAATTTCTGTAATACACATTAAACAAACTTACAACTGTGTCCGGTCCTGCTTCGCTACCAGCTACTGATTCCGTTTTTTCACCTTTACCTTCGCCTGTCGTTTCTTTACCTTCAACGCCATCTTCTTGCTTTACGTCACCATCGCCTGTTGTTTCCATCGGCTCTTCCCTGTATCCGATTATTTAACAAAAACATATTACAAACTTATACAAGACACACATGCGTCAAGAAATAAATGAAAGCTATTACAGAATACAAAAGAAAAATGTGCGAGCACTCGTCAAAAGAACACGAAATTAAAAATAAACCTAATTCAGGTAGTATGACGAAACCTAACTTGATCGATTAGTGAAATTACAAAGAAATCATCGCAGAAATTACAAAAATATATTACACTATCAATGAAAAAAATGTCGGATGTTAAAATAAAATCAGAACTACGCTAATCTCTATGTACATTGTGGCACATCATCATTAGAATGCAAATAATGGAGAACGATCAAAGTAATTTTCCAACAGCTAGTCCAGTTCAGAAAATAATCTTACTACACGATGAAATATCAGCAATGTAAACAACATACATTAGAACACAGTAAACAAGTACTGTGTGTATCGATGAACGCGAAAGATAAAAATTACCATACAGGTACAATGTAAAAACGGCGCAAAACATGTATGCTCGTTAAAATATCAATTAAAACGAGAAGTCAAAGATTAAAACTTACCATTAGATAAATTACCTACGATCGAAAGATGTTCGGAAAGTGTAATTACCGTCGTTTGATATTATCCAAACTTCAATTTACCAATTAGTTATGTGACGAATAACCATAAAAATTCGAATTAAAAAAAAAAAAAATGCAATAGAAACATTGATCCAGAAACAATAACTCTCTTGACACCATGCACATCATTTGTGGATAAAAAAAAAAAAAAAAAAAAAAATGTAAATTTAAATTTAAACGAAACGTTCTTGTACTTTCATACTAACAATACTGTTTATAATTACTCGTTCCAATAGCTGCATTATTGTCAGGTACTTACAATTTTCTGAAATATCCAACAGAAATGAAATGCATAATAATTACGCAAAGTTAACTCTATATGTACACTGGACATTCACTAATAATGATACGAAAATAATCGCAAATTTAAATTATAATTGGACAGTACACAAGTAATTCTGATAAAGAAACAAATAGAATAGATGACAAAAAATTGAAATTTGGAAATAGTTGTCGAAAATTACAATATAAAAACGATAAAAAATAATTATATTTAAAATTCATAGTTCATGAAACGGGTTCCCGTTCACTGTATAAAGAAATGTTATTGCGGACTTAAAGGGATCAAAAATAAACTATGTAAATAATATAAGAATTTAATTCATTAACGAAAAAATACGAAATAAGAAATTTCGATGCTTAGCACCTTTCAAACAACATTAAATCAAGTGCATAAAACTTTATTATGAAAGAATATATATTTTGACGTGCACATACATGTACACATTTAAAATCCGGCATTTTGAATGATAATTCATTTCAAAATAATGCGCCCAAAATATTACATCATTTCTAGAAATTACGTAAATTATTACACGAACAAAAATTATACAAGAAGGACAATAAAATATGAGTTACGGAAAATTTTTTTTAATATGTACAGATTACATCTTAAAATGAACTTTTGCATCATTTTAATACCATTTAGTAGTGTGTTCACACCATAACATTTTCAACAAAAAGAACCAGTTGTGAAGTGGAAATCTTCCGTTTGGAATGTTTTAAAATTACTTCAACAATTATCGAATGTTTTCAAATGTAATGGTAATGAGATGTGCCACGGTACCGAACTATTGCCTTCGAATAACAAGGGGGTAACTCAGCCGAGACAATAAGAACCGATTAAAAATAAATTTAAAAAAAGAATATACATTTTAGTGAAAAACGAATTATATATATATATACGAAAGAAAAAAAAGAAACATCACATTTATGTGATAAATATAAAAGTTTACAAAAATAAACAAACAGAATATGATAATAAACCAGTAGCAGTAGCGGGAGTAGAAAAATGTCGGATGGAAGAAAAAATTACAATACAAACGAATGCGTAATACTTATGTACTATACTCTTTGTAATTACTACTTACTTGTCTTTCTCTTGATTTTCTTTATCAGCAGCCGATTTATTTTCTTGTTCTTTTTTATTTTTCAATTGCTCATTACTTCTGTTACGATTTTGAATTTTTTGACCTTGATCACCACCGAAGCGTCTACCCTGATTTTCGGATTTTTTAGAACGAAACAACAAAACATAACAAGAAAGGTGAAAAACAAAATTTAACGTGAAAATGAAATGGACGCAGTAGAAGAGGAACTAATTTTCGAAATTGATATTATTAAAAATAATACAAACAAGTGTAGTATTAGCGTATCTTGGAAACTTACGCACTAATTTTAGATGCGGAAATTTTCCGAAACGAATGTAATCATGATATTAAAATAAATAAATAAAATATAGAAGGATCTCATATAAAACAAAAAATGTATTAGATTCAGTTGAAAAAAAACCTATTACAAAATGTATGTTATCAAAAGTAAACCTGGAATTCGCTCACTGGAAATGTATACGTGAATGGACACACGTGTACATTAATTAGGCGAATATTTCGAGTTCAGTGTTCGGTACATAGCAATGTATACTTATGCAGCAAAATCATCCTGACTATAAAAAGAACCGAAATTATACTCGTTGCTCGGATTCCTTTTTATGCATCATTCTCACAATAAAATACAACACAAAACACTATATAATGATTCTCTCTGAATAACTTGACTGTTCATTATCCTCGAGTGGTCGCTGATTCTGCATTAGTACATAAAACAATTCAGCCTTTAAATAATAACATACAACACAATTTATTTTAAAAGATAATACAGTAGAGCTCCGATTGAATACGGAAAATGACGAAATTTTAAACAAATAGAATTTATTCACATATATAAAAAAAATCAACATTTTTTAGAGCTTGAATTATTTATGCGGAGAAAACAAAATGAAAAAGTTATTAAATAAAAAATTGGTTCGGAAAATGATACCGTCCAATACAATAAATATCTTCAAATTTTCTCGAAATTCATACAAATCAGTTTTTTGGTAATGCAATAACTAATATTACGTTTAAAACAATCCGTTCTTTAAAAAAGAAGTGCAGAAAAGAAAAAAAAAGAAAGTGAAAGAGAACAATTACGTTGTGACTCATTAGTTTAAATCGGTCTTTATCGGCATCGTATTTGTTTCTTAACCAATTACAAATGGATGTTCATTATGAAAAACCACTTCACCTATTAAACAGAAACCAATCTACATTTATTGTTAAGCGGCACAAGTGAAAATCTAACTCGATAGATTGAAATTTGGTTTAGTTAAAGAATAGGTGCGATAAAACCGCTTAAAAAAGATAACAAATTGACGAAGAAACTAACCTCATAATATAGGTACAAAAGAATTGCTTTGCAATTTTAGATTGTTTCCATTTCATTAACCGGTTCAAAAATTCGAAACTCTACTGTATACTATTATATTTTAAAAACTAGTAACGGATATTTGCAGTTAACATTAATAACTTATACATCCTTTAGCAAAAATTGCATCCATTTTCAAAAGGCGATACTGCGAAAAATTATAATATGGCAATGTCCAAAATGAAATGAAAGTTATAAAAATATTGAAACTGTACATTTCAATCTAGAAAAATTTTGTCACAATAAAAAATAAAAATTTGGATATCTAGGTCAATATCTAGGTCACTCGGGATATCAAACTCAAATATATATTAAACAGTACATGTAAAGTATATATATCTACATACATATTATATATATATATATATATATATATATATATGTATATACACATACACATTTAGAGGGTAACATCGGTGATACACAGAATATAAGTACTATAGAAATTGACAATTCAACATATTAATAAACAGCTGAAAAAATATTGACGTCATTTTTTCCGACGTATAAATATGGAAAACAATGAAATGACTTAAAGTGTTTCGAATATCTAAAAGAAAAAGACTTCTAGTTTACCGTTACTAGTAAATTTTTGGGAAATTAAATATAATATACGAAACATTCGTTGTTTCTTACTTTGTCATGTCTTCCAAAATCTCTACCTAAGTTCCTCATCGGTTGATCAAACATATTTCGTTGCATTCCATATTTCGAACCACCATATCGCGAATTTCCGATTCCACCTGAAGCATTTCCAATTGGACCACCACCAATACCTAAACTTAACAACGAAGGCGGACCCTACAAAGTGAAGTAACAACTTATATTATCATTCCTGTACTAAATTCTCATTACACGCGCAAAAAAAAGGTTACGTTGTCCTTAAAATACTGCATACGTCACAAAAAAATTAATAAAGTAAAACTACAATAACAAAATAAAAATGTTGAATAATTAAAATTTTTTAATTACCCGGAACATTGCAAAATATGCTGAAGTATCACATTAATTGTAAAAACCATATGCAAAATACGCAGAAAAGGTACGATGTTAAAATTAAAATTACATATTTCACTAACCATAAATATGTAATTCCAAAAACTGATATAATAAATGGCTATAATAATATAATGAACGCAATTGAACAATAGTCAAAAAGCAAATAAAAAAAAGAAAAAAGATATACACAAATAACATACACTTTGTTGAGCAGGGCTTAGAAGATTGTTCAACAAATTACTAGCTATCGCTAATTGCGTTTGAGGATCAACCAAAGCAGTGGTTAAACGATTTTCATTTCCAGACATCCACGGATTAACTGGTCTTCCGGAATTATGTCCACCTAATCTTACCCCGCGACGAGACATGGCTCCGATTACACTATAAAATAAAAATCATTCAAGGGGCAATGTACATAAAACAATAAGTTTAAAATAATTTATGTCTATCTTATTGGTGCAGTTATTTATAAAGTGCACATTTACTTTTGATGGAATTCAGACACAAAAAATACAGCGTGGAGGCCACACCATACAGTGAACAAGAACTACGGATAGAATTAATAGAAACTAACATACATCATAATTACGTACACATAATTGTAATACAATCGTAAATAATTTATTAATTCATAAAAAATATTACCTGAAATAATTCAAAGAAACTAACCAAGCGTTTAAACTTCCACACACAAGTCGTATGCGAAACAATATGGCTGTTCAAATAATAAGTATCACTATTCACCAATTTCATGATGGATAGAAAATGCAATATGGCGCTCGAGTGCAAATTCATAAAATTTTAATTATAATTTCCTGCAAAAAAATATAGCATTAAATGATATTAATTAATTAAATGATTCCTTAAATTTATTATTATAGATTTTGCAACACAATTAATTTTCACCGAAATTAAAAAACTTTATTTAATTCAAACTACGTAATTTCATGAATACATAATTAAAGAATAATTTTAATATTTTTATTTTAAATCAAATCTTTCAAAAATTTACGTAATTTTATTTTAAAAATTGATTTTTAAATCTGATACTAGTAGCAAATTTTAGCCGGCAGCCAAAAAATAAATTTTTAGCTCAATTTGTTTTTATTTCTGTGTAAAAGTTTAATAATTATTAAATATGAACATTTTAATAAAATATTATAAAACCTGTTATTTTTTTTAGTACAATTTTCTGTTAAAATCCTTCCCCTCACTTCAGGTTCTAAATGATATGCGTAGATGCAATATGTGACTATAATTGAAATAAACAGAATATTAAAAATTTAAACTGAAATATAATTATACTTTAACGCGCATTCGAAACACTTCGTCAAATCAAATCAAATAAACACAATAAATATAACCATCGATCGAAAACTTACGAAATTATAAAATTTGATAAGACGTTTTCAGGCCTTGCCTATTGTCAGTGAATTAAATGGTCGGGACTGATGTTAAGACGCAATTACTTTTTTTTTGACTTTAATGAAGAATGAATAGTGGGAATGTTGCAGCGAAACATATTTTTAGAAATATTTTCAATAAAATTAATAAAAGTTAATTATTAATTAATTTTAAACAATAAATACATATAATTAAATAAAAAAATAATTGATAAAGATTAAAAATTAAAATTTTTTCTTTTAATAAATTACATTTTTCAAATAATGTATGTAATTAATGTTATTTTAATTTTTAAAAAAGTTTTTAGTATATACTTACATTAGTTGCTTATAAAGTTTATTTAAAATGATCATATATTTTACGTTTTTGTTGTCACAATATGTTTTACTTAAAATTTTGGTTTATTCGATTTTTAAAATGTTTAATTTGCGTTATTTTTCATTCCAAATTAATTACATTAACTTCAAGTTTGTACCTATTTACTGTTGCAGAAATAACTTTTTTTAAATTTACTGGGATTATTAAATACAATGTTTATTTATTCTTTTTATATTTTTGTTTTACACTTGACTTTAGTGTTTTTTTTGGCCACATAAAATTAAAGGAAACAATTAACAACTAAGGAAATTTTTGATTACAAAAATTGTCAATATATATTAACAGAAAATACATTTAAAACGCATTCATATTTCCTTAAGATTAAACCTATTCAATCATACTGTGCCAATTTTAAAAATAAAAATCTGAAAGTTATGTATGTGACATAATAATAGTCAAATGACCATTACACAATTTTCCTCACTAATCTACCCTCTTTACAGTGCCTGACTTGAATTTTTGTCATTTGCATGTACTGCTCTTATAAGGACAGCAAAAATGTTTATAGGGATGTATATAAATAGACCAGAATAGTTGACTAGCTTATTAACTTTGCCTTTTTTCTTTATTTTGTTACAAATAGTGATCACTTGTATTTTTAATTTTTCAAATACACTAAGGAAAAAAGTGCTTATTTTAGCTCAAAATTATCTTCATATTGACATTCCATATTCTAAATGGGGACCGCTCTATCGGGCGCGACTCTATCGGGTGCAGACTCTTTCGGGCGCAGGCGAACTCAGACCTTTTTACAGACCACCTACGGTGATTTTCAGGTATCATCCGTTAAATGTTATCATCTGTGTTAGTGAGAAACACGAGTTACCAAATACTGCTATCAGAAATTCCGTCCAAAAAATACCGTTCTTCGTTAACGATTTGGTTTTTCCGCGCATATGGCATGTTTTATATGCATAAATATATATATAATCACAAAACACATATTTTACATGATTTTATTTGGTTATTTGCTTTTTTAAAATATTTTCTATTTTTTTTTTTTTTTGAAATAACGACTTCAGCGTGAAATACTCATAAACAGACTTTCGCGATGTAAATTTAAGAGTTCTGTTAGCAATAGTGATACGAAACGGGCGAAAATGATTAATATTAATAATCGGTCAAATACATATCGGTTTTTTTCATTTTTTTTTTTTTTTTCTAACATATAGTCAACCGTATTTAAAAAATTACAAACTATCAACTCTACGCCATTTAAAATGTAACATAACTGTATTGAATTTGCTTCTGATACATATTCCTTATATTATCTTTCTTTTTTATTCGTATCTAGCAACGTTTATTTTAGGAACGTTTATTGAAGTTTTTTCTGTTATCTACGATTTTAATTATATATTTAATTCCTTGGCGATCCAACCCTGGTTTCAAAGAAATATCGAAAATGACAAGCAAAGGCGTAAAAATTTTTAAATATAAACGCATTTATGTTAATACTGGGCGAGAAATATGTACGGTATTACATATTAATTGAATTTAATATTATGTAAATATAAATTATGGTAATCTTTAAATTAACTCACAGAATGTTCAGTACATGAAACATCCTGCCTGGCTAACCTTTTTTTTTTCTTTTAGTTCGTTTAGAAAAATTTTCAATCTTCAAAACACTGGACTAATATTATTTTCATAAAAATTTTCTGTTTATTAACCGATTTTTTTGGTTTTTTTTTTCTGTTTAGTATCTATTGATGATCTTTAGAGCTATCAGTACACAAAATTTTGGAAACAGTTATACTTTTTTTTTCGTATTTAAATAAAAAAGTAATAAAAAATGTGAAAAAGGAAATCGCTGCAGCACGTAAATCTGTTCTTATTGAAATGTTTTAATTTTTCTTAATAATCATCATTATTGGCTTTTTTACAGTGTACTAAACTTAAGGTATCATTTAATTTTTGTATTGAAAGTACATATAGAAGTATCTGTTCTTAAATATATAATGAACTAATGTATAGGAGTGGGAAAAAAATTTTGGAAATATACAAATTCATATATATTTTTCTAAAATTTTTAATGATAATTATGGTCGAATTTGGATCATTGGGGGAACGCTAGTATTTATAAACATGTGAATGAAGTGGCAAACTGTAAATATATGAGATACATCTACATTGCAAAATGATCTAATCAATCATTATGCTCAACCACTTTGCTGTATTTGCGATAAAATTATATTTTATTTTTTTTTATTAATTTATTTATTTTTTCTAAAATCTAGTTACCTGAAAAATAAATATTTTAGAGCTAGATATTTAATCATGCACGTTATGTAACACGGATTAATTACTTGGAATCTGTTTTTCTTATTACTGTGAAATATGACCTACATAAACCAGAATTCGTTTTTAAATCATGCAAAAACATTAGTAATAAAATTAACATAAATAAGTAACAAAAATTTTCCGATTTTTAAACAACTATTTGACATTCTTAAAAGTATATATTTGTTTTATAACCGCTATATGTAATTATTTTAGAAAACAAGTAAATATCGATCGCCAGTGAGTATTCCTAAAAAATACAGCAGCACTAAAAGCATATATGCGGAAAATAATTTTATGGCTATATTGTAAACTGCTCATATTTCTCAAACGAGCGTCAATTTTTTTTGTCGGTTCGGTTCTTACCATGGGAGATTTCCTGTGAGTGACTGAATAGAGGTAATGAATAGGACCTCGAATATTTTACAATATGCGAATCCGTAGGAATAAAAGAAGAAGCAAAAGTGATAAAATCGTCATGGAAAAAATCGTATATTTTTCTTGGAATTGACTATAGGTTTATTGTAAAGCAGTTATTATTTCGGCGGAAGAAGAATTACTAGAATATTTTTCGAATAGACTATTCTTAACAATGACCGTAATACAGAGAATTAACGAATGAAACTATTTTCTGTAAATAAGTGTAGTGCTTTAGCTTGTTTATTTTACCAAATCCTGAATAGCTTCATAAGAGGTGAAATTTATGGTTTCTGTCATTCGTCTATGAACGTG
This sequence comes from Icerya purchasi, assembly GCA_039619475.1. NCBI lineage: Eukaryota > Metazoa > Arthropoda > Insecta > Hemiptera > Monophlebidae > Icerya > Icerya purchasi. The sequence goes on from CM077116.1 coordinate 177,859,684, forward strand.
ATATAATATCAACAAAATAAAGAAAACATAGTCTTATTGATAAAAGCAACCGAGTAAAAAAAAAGAAATATGTCGATTGCGACAAATGTTTATTGAAAGTCGAAACAAATTATAATCAGCTTCAGCTTGAAGATTATCTTCGTGGTGTACCACATAATGTAATTAGTTAACTTTAGTGTTTGCATGTATTATAGGTACTATTATTATTACTTATATGTAAGATTTCGAAATCGTTTATTTCTATATTTGTAATTAATGCTATTATTATAATATTATAATTGCAAACTCTTATTTTGATGGGAAAACGTGAAAGAGGAAAAACATAATTTCTAATTTGACTTGCTGTATGAACACTGCTTGTACCTTGTATATATATATATATGTTTTGAGAAATTATCATTCCTGTGGAAAGGGGGGGATAATTTTTTTGTGACAGTTTTATCGCAATACATACTATAGGTTTCAAATTGTTGGTAACTTAAATATTGTTTATGCGTGTTACAGAAAATACCTATTTATTAAATAAAACTGTATCCATTTCATATAAGAAAGATTGATTCCTTATCGAAGAATAATGAGGATATTGTTCCAATTTTTGTGGTTTTTGAAAATTTCAGTTATTACTAAACGACCAAACATTGTAATTTGTGTAGTATGCTGTAAGCTAATTTAACAGGCTCAGCTTGATATCGGCACAGTTGTGTTTAAGCCGTATGTGAAAAAAAGAAACAAAAAAAAACGACGGACTAGAATATTATTTTTCTTATAAATATGTTCAAAATTTATCCTCTTCTCTCTTTCATGCCTACTTCATACGACATTTTATGTTTTCGTTTACTACAAAACATGCACGCAAGAGCAAGTTCACTTTTTCATAAATATTAAACATTTTTTTCTTTCTGTGCGTTTTACTTTTAGGTCAAATGAGGTTAAATCTGAAAAAGCAACCTAAAGGAATCGAACAAAAATAAAAACAAACATACTAAGGCTAATTGACGAATCATTCTGAATAAATTAATGAAATAACTATATAAAAACAAATGGACGATCGTGCTCATTTTAACAATTACTCATTCATTGTTTTGATCAAATTTTGCCTCAACGGGACTTTTCTGTTCAGCAAATACAAAAAGAAAACAAGCAAGCGTACGGATAATTTAGTATTTGCAACAACACATCAAAAGTACCGAAATGCAAACCGGGTAAAGGTCCTTGATTGACGTGACCAAATAAATAAATAAGACTGAGGTCGAAAAAGGTAATTCTCATTTAGGTTTTGCAGTCATTACCAATAAGCAGCTTCTTTCATATTATTCCTAACCGTCACTAAAGAATTTTTTTTTTTCGAAATAGAACCAAAAAACCTTTAGTAAAGAAAGCCGATTTGATGAGAAACAGAAGTAAAATAAGTTACTATTATAAATATTTAATGTAAATTGATAGAACGATGATTCGAATAACGAATACCTGCGAATTTATTCCTTTTAAAGCTTTGTGTTACTCAAATCCAACCCAGCTGAACTGACAATATTTAGAAAGTATTGTTGCAATTTAGTGTGATAAGTTAGTAAAAAACCGAAATTTTAGAAAAAAAATTTACCTAATTTTTATAACGAAAAAAAAACTATATTGTGTGAACAATAAATGTCAAATAAAATAACCGATTAGAGATAACATCCTTTTTTCTAATTCTTTTTTGAAAATTAGGAATTTTAAAATTAACATAGTAAAACCGTATTCTGATGTGTTCGTTATCTTTCCATAATAAACAATTACGCCGTTTTTATACGTAGCAACTTATAATTTAATGAATTCATATCATAATTTTTCATAAAATATTTTTAAATGTCTATTTTTTTTTAGTATAACCAAATAAATCTTCGTTTTGTATATCTGGTGGCGCGATAAACTTTAATTTCAACTCACACTGAAGTATAACATATTACGTAACTAATTTACGAAACACTAAACACGGTTGAAAATAATGGTATAAAATTCATAGATTACTGCACAGACGCCATCCACGAAGTAACTCGAATATTATTCCTATAACAAAGAAGTATTTTATTGTTCAAATAGATCGGACGTAAAGTGTACTTCCTTATTTTTAATAGCATTTACATACCTACTAATTTAAAAAATACTTGGTGTGCTATGTTTGGTTGTAGTAATTATAATCACATTACAAATGACATAAAATACTTCCATTTTTCAAAAAATAAAAATAGCTACGCCATGGGTAAATGCAATAAATTTTTGTGTAAAAACGTTGTTGGATTATGTCATTTTGTTACAAACACAACGTATAATAAATTAAACAAATTGTTCCAACGTGTATATGTCAAATCATTTTGAAACACTATTGAAACATAGGCTTCTTCAATACACACGTGTTACTTAAAATGTGATGTAGTACCACAAATAATATACCTTTTTCAAAAGAATGTAATAGTCGCAAAAAGGTATATAATAAATAAAATACTGTCAAGATCTGCGTTACAACTTGAATGAATTTTTTGCAATAGCTACGATTACAACGCTATTAAGTGATCTGCTTAGTGATGTTTTTTTCACGACACATAATAGGTATTGTACAATACAAATATTTTGAAAATGTTATATTTAATCGAAATAACAAACTGAAATAAAAATATATACATTTCACTGAAATGAAAGGAATTCAGATAAGTGGATATAAATGATTATGCAATCACAAATGTTTCTAAATTTCAAATTTGAAACAAAAAAGTATTTCTGTCATTTTGCTTGTACAATGGAATTTACTGAAATGATACGTTTGATCTATACACCTTAATTTTTTAACATAGGCGTCTTATATTTTTAGATAGTATTATTTTTTTTAGTGCTATATGAAAGATACAATTTCATTTCTTATAGATATTTGTAAACCTTAAAAATCATCTAACTTCCTTACGCACTGAAGAGCTGTCAGCAGTTCTAATCTATTCGTAATACCCCAGATGTCTTATTTAAAAATACTATAACTGTAACTGAATTAATTTCCTTTCTTACCATATTAAATGATGCCTTAAAAATATAACTTTATACCTATCGAGAAGGTTCTCAAAGATGAATTTAAATGATTGAATCTAGAGGAGAGTCTTGTTAGGATTCCGCACATATATAAGGTAAAGTAAAGCAAGTCCCATACCTTTGACAGGGCTTCGGGAGTTGTGAAGTTTCACAATGTACTAAGTCTAATGGATCTGATGAGAATGCTGGGGCCAGTTTCTTTCTCTTGGCCGCCTTTACTTTCCCAGATTTCTCTGATATAATCAATTAAATTTCAGATTGTATATATACTTGGGAGCGACTTGGATCCGAAACGAGACAAGTCTCGAACCCGTGACCTCTGATTTGGTAGCCAAGCACCTTAACCACTAGGCTACCGCGCTGTCACATAAAGTACGAGTTCCTAATAATACGGGTCAGGAACGAGAAAAATATCAAATAAAATTCAATAGGTCAGGAACGGTTTGATTAATAAACTACAAAATTGGAAAAATAAATCACAATTAAAATCCTCTTTAAGGCAATCTTATAAGTTTAAAATAATCGAATACCCTGGGACGGCAAAAATCACTTAAAAATTCATCTCTCACCATGGGCGTCGCCCCCCCCCCCCGGAGCCTGAAACTTTTTAATCAACTGGCATTGATGAGTATTCCTAGGCGCGTAATCGTGAACAATTTGGAAAACTTTTGTTTTAATTAGGATTTTATTCTTGTTTAATAAAATATTAAGCCTTTACAACTTATAAATTTAATTTTTCCTATAACTCATATCCTCCTTCTATCATCTTGCCCCCCCTGGCGGCTGGCAACTCGTCTTGCTCCTCCCTGGCTCATCGACTGGCGACGCTCTTGTCTCTCACCAAATAACTTTTAAAAAGTAAAATTCAAGATTTAAAATAAAACGCAGTTCTTTTATACGTTAAAAAAAATTATTTAAACGTTCCCTTTTTGAGCAAAAACAGCAAAAAAAAATGTTTATGTAATTAACAGCCCAAGTAAAAAAGTTGAGGAAACCAAAATGTTTCTCAAACATGTACATAAAAGAACGTTTAACAGGACAAATATAGTCAAATTTACAACTTTATATTTAGACCTTACGTGCACTAAAAGCTCAAAATTTTGGGAAAAGTATTCTTTTTTTCCGGACGTGTGTCATATTGATGAAAAAATTGTTATTTGTTGGAAACAAAACCATATTTTATTTCCTTAACAAAATTTCGCGAGGTTCAAAAAGACGTAAAAAATGTCGTGTTCCCCTTTCAGCGTATTTTAGTTAAAAATAAGCATATTTCACTAGTTTAGAATATCTGGGTTTCCAACTTTAAAATTAGGCCTTTGAGGCATTAACACTTCGAAATTTTGGAAAAGAATGCTTTTTTCCTAGGCAAGTAATTTAGTGATGGAAAGGTCGTTATTTGATAGTCACTAAACTATATATCATTATTCGTTTTTAATAGTTTTTCTTAACTATTCACCATTGTACTTATCTGATCCATAAGTATAGAGCACAAATTAATAAAAATATATTTTTTTTTTTTTTTTTTGTAGAAGCGAAAATCAAAATAAAACGGCAGCCTAGAGCTTAAGTAATTCCAGATAAGATTAATAAGTACAAATAAACTATCCATTACTGCGAAGATTTATTTTTATTTTTAAATGAAACTACTAATTTTGTTTTGATAGGAAGACGGCGATTCAAAGTTTAATATATCTAATATTATCTAAAAGGACAGACAAGCACGAATGCGATATAGATATAAATGAACAAACACAAAAAAAAAGGTTTTAATAACTCGCGGTTGTAAATAAAGCAGACTTGTTTTACACCATTGATCGATATTCCTTTGAAATAATGATTTCTGAGTGAAATATAAACAAGCAGCCGTTGCAACGTGAATTGAGTTCTCTTAGTAGTAAGAAGCAGATAAAAATGATTAAGCTGTATATTACCTTCAATCGTTCATTTTTACCATTATTTATTTATTTTCTGTTAGTGCTGAAATCTAATGCGCTTGTGTAGTTATGTGTATCATTTTCAACGTTTGTGTGTACTTATACATTTCGGACATTTGTTTTGAATTTAGTATTACATAAATGTAAATTATGGTTGTCTTCAACTTAACATATAGAATTCTCAGTGCATGAAATATCATGCTTAAGTGACTTTGTTTTTTTAATTCATTAAATTTTTATTTTTTTTATGGAGGGAATTATTTGATTCTCTAAATTCGTGCAAACGAAGTTTTTGATTTGTTTAAGATAAATAAATAAAGTTTTATTTATCATTACTCATTTACTATAACTACGAAATAATTCTACATTGAGAATTAAACATTTAACTGCAGTAAGGAATGATTTAAATTGTTGAAATATTTTCATTTTTGTTTGAAAACATCAAGCAAAACTGGCAAAATAAATTGTTTAAAATTTTACAATACGTTATCTACTTCGAGTGATAAATTTAGGGACCATTATCACAAATATATCTTTCCAATTTTTTTTTTAAATTGAATTATTGATACGTAACTTTTTAAGACTTTAAAAAAGGAACAAAAAGCAATAAACGCCAAATAGGTAATTTCCTTTTGTTAATATGTTTGAAATTAAAAATGAGTAAAGGAAATTTTATAATGGAGTCCCATCCCTCAAACGAAATTCATTTTTGCTGTCATCACTGCCTATTAAAATCTTGAAATTGTAACATGGAATACCAAAACCATATCGCTGAGATTCAATTGAATTTACTTTAGAATAATACTGACATACTTTTAATTTGTGAAACTCATTTAGCAAATACAAGATACGCTACCTTTTCCGGTTATAACCCATATTTTGCAGATCATCTTGATGCCACAGCGCATGGAGGCACTGCTGTGATAATAAAGAGCAACATAAAACATTACATACTAGGGAAATATAAATCCCAATACTTACAAGCAACCAGCGTTGTAACTGAACTGAAGTCAAATAAAAAAACTACTGTCTCAGCAGTCTACTGCTCACCTCGCTAAAATATAAGGAAAAAAGTATTTATATATCTTCTAAAAACTTTATGCGATAAGTATATGATTATAACGTAAAAAAACATTTATTTTGGCTCAAGACTTTCTGTTCCAAGAGGTAAGGAACTCACATCAACTGTTGACAAAACGCATAATGATGTTTGTTCCCCTGGAGTGCGAATTTATTGGACTACAGATCCGAATAAAGTTCCAGATTTACTAAACCTTTTTATTATTAAAGGTATTCCAACAATCTTCACAGATGTAGAGCAGATAATGAGTTACCATCAGATCACTTGTCAGTTATACTATCTATTAGTAACCAGATAGGGAAAAAAATGTCCAAGCCAAGATTATACAACAGATCTACAAACTGGAAACTATTCAGAGAATATCTCGGAAATTATATCAATTTAAGAATATCACTTAAGACTACCGATGATATTGATAATGCAGTGGATTAATCCATTAAGGTTACTCCACAGTCGGTCTGGCAGGCTACAACAACAATTAATAAATGTCAACCGGTACTTTATTACCCTCAACACATCAAAGTGGAAGTAAATCTATGAAAAAATTGAGGTAGCAGACATTCAGAAATCCTGTACATAAAACAACGTTGAACAAAAACAGACGAAACTCGTTAAACGTTTTTTGTAGGATTTAAAGAATAAATCATTCAATGAGCAACTGGCCAATTTCTCACCTTTAGAGCAACAAAATTTCTATTTGTGGAAAGCTGCGCGGAACCTTAAAGGACCGAAACCATCCGTTTGCCCTATAAGGGAACCGAATCGTAGCTGGGCTCGTGCTGATGCTGAAAACACAGAACTGTTTGGCGAATATTTTGCCAACATATTCAAATCACATCCTGTTGATACATAATTAATTTCCACTCTTGTTGTCAAGATGTATCAAAACCCATAAAATTGAGCTCAGTAGGTGAAATTAACAGTGTATAATACGGACAATGAACCCTAATAAAGCATCAAGTTACGATTTAATAACATCAAAAGTTTTAAAGGAATTGCTTAAAAAGGGAATAGTGCTATTAATGTACATATTTAATGTAATGCTGTGATTAACATATTTTCCGATACAACTAAAATTGTCGCAAATTGCCGTAGTTCAAAAACCACAAAAACCTCCAACGGAACCATCATCGTATTGACCAATTTTAATTTTATCGGTACTTTTAAATTATACGAAAAATTACTGCTAAAAAGAATAATGCCAATAGTTGAATGCACTGAACATCAGTTTAGCTTCCAAGCAAAACATAGTACAATAGAACAAATGCATCGGATTGTTCATAAAATTGAAAAATCCCAGGATGAGAAAACGGTCTGGTATACTGTATTTTTAGATGTAAGCCAAGCATCCGATCGAATTTGGCACGATGGTCTATTGCAAAAAATTCGACGTAATTTTCCCTATCAGCTGACTGAATTATTCCGGTCGTATTTAAATGAAAGATACTTCTACGTTAAACATGGAGATGACGAATCAGGTATATATCCGGTTCGGGCAGGTGTTCCTCAGGGAAGTGTACTTAAACCATTTCTCTACCTTATCTACACAACGGATATTCCTATTTCATCGCACGTTGACATAGCGACTTTTGCTGATGACACAGCGACCTTGTGTTCAAATAAATGCCTAAAAGTTGCAAGCAAAAACCTGCAGACACAGCAGTTAATAAAGTAACATCATGGTACAAATTATGGAAGATAAAGATTAATGAGGGTAAATAATTTCGAGTAGTTTTCACTAACCGACGAATCGATTCATCCGAAAATATAATTATGAATCGCGTGCAGATTCCTTAGAAAGAAGATGTAAAGTATCTTGCTGTACATCTTGATGATAAACGCTTGACTTGGAGGAAGCACATTATAACAACGCAAAATGAGCTGAACGTCAAACTGCGGTAACAGTACTGGCTGTTAGGTAAGAGATCAATAGTATCTTTCGAAAACAAGTTCCTACTTTATAAATAAATTTTAAAACCGGTCTGGCAATATGGCTGTCAATTATGGGGCTGTGCCAAAAACAGCAACATTAGAATTATGCAAAGAGTACAGAATAAGTTATTACGCACGGCTATCTTTGCTCCATGGGGTACATAACCAACATCATAATCCATGAAGATCTCGAAGTTAAATTTGTAACGAATAAAACAATTGCTGCTTGACGATATGTTGCCCGATTAAAAGGACATCCTAATAGTACAACAAAAGAACTGCTGAGTGACCTAAAAGCAAGGGACGTAGGCTAAATAGAAAACGACTTCAAGACCTCATATAGGTTATAAATATATATGTGTGTGTGTGGGGATGTATTGCGGGTGCGTGTTAGTGCGAAATGTATGCGTACGTGGGAGTACAACAGCATGTGTGTATGCATTTTGTGTATACATATATAAGTTAATTTTAGCACCCTTCACTAGATGGGTTGCTCATTCACGTTATTTTAACTCATTTCATAGATTATCAAATAGTTGATAAGGCTAGGTGTAAAATAGCAAGAAAATAATAATAAAAAAAATATTTCTTATTTCCATAAATTTCTACTAAGTTAATTGTTGTCACTGAATTCTGTATTAGTGGAATGTAGATGATTATCCTTCACGATAAATTCCGTCTGAAAATAAAATCATTTATTCAGTATTTTCTACTAATAAATTGCAGAGTGAATAGATAAAAGAAATAGTTAACATGCTGTAACACAGAGTCCTTAATAATTATATTTCAGTTGAATTAGACGTATTACAAAAATATAACGCGACCTTCAATAAACATCACAGGAAATAAAAAATATAAATTAATAGACAGCCGGCATATTTGACAATTAATTATTAGTATCAAATTTAAGAAAATCCAAGGTAAAAATAGATATTTAACTATACATTTTACACAAAGAATTGTACTACAAAAAAAATGAAATGTCAGGTGTTTAAATGATTAAACACGCCATATTTCATGAAGATTTTGCTCTAAAAACAAGTTTTACAATCAATAAAAAATTGTGATGCACATTATGATGAATTCTATGTGCTGAACTTACAATATCTTTTATTTTGCATTTTTTTTTTCTGATCGAAATTAGTGTAAGCTCTACATTTTGATTTCGCACTAACTACAACAGTTGAACCTTTTTATTTTATTAGTAAGGTTAAATTAATAATACTATCGCTAGTTAACATTTTTTTGTGGGCACAACTTTATGCTTAATCAAAACATTTCATGAAACCAAAAAGTATAATAATAAAAACTGAATATAAGTTTGTCATATTTATCTTTGATTCACGATTACACACGTTTTATTTAAATTCTGCGAAATTAAACCAAACAAGTTCGAATTATAGTTCTACATTTAAAACTTTCAACGCCTCGAAAATACATACTATTTTTGCAAGTGATATTTTCTTCAATAATGAATCGAAAGTAAATATTTAGATTCGTAGCATATTAAATAGACCTTTTTTTTTTTTTTATCCAACGGTTTCATTGTAATTCCATTGTCATTAAATTCGGTAAATTAATTTAACGTTTAATTCTTGTAAACTTGACTGCTCATATTCCGAAAAATGGCGGTTCATTCCACAATGCAAAATAATTTTTTTTTAGAAAACCTTTGTCTTTAATTATGTCATTAGAATTATTGACTGTATTTCTTTTTATCGAGTTCATTAAGATATACTAAATATATAATCGTTTGTACCTTGCGAAAATAAGTGTTGTTTCTTTTGAAGACTCACCATATACTACAAATAAATATCGTAAAAAAGAAACAACCCGCAATGTATCGCGAATTTTTTTTATCTGAAAATTTCACTTTACATTTCTTGCGAGAATTTTAAAATCAGCACTCGCACGAATTAACTCTAGCAGAATCTAACATACTTTATAAGCGAATTATATAGAGGTATAAAATAAAACAATAACGATACTGACAGTTGGTATTTTAAAACAATTTTTCATTTAAGAACTTCTCTCTATTAAAAATGAAAATTTAATACTAAATTATACTCATTTACATTTGGCAATTCTACTTTACACATTATAATATAAATTCAATGTATTTACTAACAAATAACTTTATAACATATATGAAATTATAAAGAAATACATCTATAAATTAAATATCTTTAATTAAATTTTTAAATTTTATACGTATTAGTACTAAACGTTCTATTCTCATAATTTTAGTTCTATTTTACTTTTCTATGTAACTTGCGAAACTTAAAGTTTCAATTATCAAAAAACAGTGCATTTGAAATTTCTATATGTATTTATTACACGCATTTACCAGAGATTACTGCAACTTCGTAATATGTATATGAAATTTATAAATACCGAGTATTTCTTGAATTCAGTTATTATTAAAGAATGCGAAAATGGATATTACGTAAATAAAATACTAACAAAAACCACTGCCTAGTTTCGAAAACTATTATCGTTCGATAAAGATTTTTTGTTTAACTTCAAACATTTACATTCACAATTAAGTATACATTGCATATCATTTTGCAATTTTGTTTTGTAAAATTTTAATACTAGAAAGAATTTACTACTTTCATATTTATATCCTATCGAAACATACATAAAAGTTATTTGAAGTATACATACATTTTCATAATTAAATTACACATAAATGAAACACCCGTAAAATATATATATGTATTCGTACTACCACAACTACCATATAGTAAAAAAATATTTATTATTTTTCAATCAGTAACGTATTAAAATTCACATAATAATATAACTGGCGTACAAATAATAACAGTAAAAATACTTATCAAGTATAAATAAATATCCTTGCATATGCTAATGTAGAAACATACTTAAAACAAATCGCTATTTATAGTTTCTGAATTAATAACGTATCGAAATTCACATCAAATATATTTAGCGAATAAATATATTTCCATTGCAACCCAAATACGTATGAATAAAACTTACCATAAACAAAACAAAAGTATTTCGACGAATTAAAATATGTAAAATTGCTTTTAGAATCAGCCACCTGGTAGCGCTGAAATCGTGGCTGTCGTAAAATAATTCCTCATTTCCTCGTTCAAATTGAAATGCAAATTTTTATACCATTTTATTCATCATGTACCTCCTTGGGTAATAGTTGAGATTAGAAAATGAGGCTGATGAAGAGAAAATGTGCGTTACTGTTTCACAAACTGGAATTAGAATTATATAAATTGCACAGTAACTCTCTACTGAAAGAGAAGAAAAGTTTTTAAACATTAAAATCACAATGCTCCAATAATTCTGTGTCATTTGAAGTAATTTTATGTTTTAGTGAAATTAGAGATTATATTCAGTTAGGAGATTTAAACAGACAAATCAGTTTTGAAAACTGTAAAAAAACATGTTGAAATTATAAAAAAATTAATAATTGTAGATGATAACGTTTGTCATCTGCACAATACGGTAAAATAACAGGTGATAATATAACTATATTTATTTACAACCTGTTGTAAGAAAACGTGCTTTTAACTATACGTATATCTGCGACCCAACTGCTGTACACTTGAGAAGGAAAAACTTACAGCCCGTAGACAAGAGACCAAAAATATTGACGAGTGTTCGAGATCACTGTTCAGATTTAATTATTTTTCAGCATTATGCGTGAAATTATTAACAAAACTGTATAAGTTTTCCCCATTTTTGTGTAATATATTAGTATGTAAGCTAGGAATTCATTAGTTATTAAGTTATCTGTATTCTTTTATATAAAATTACTATTATCCTTTTAATAGTAGTCAACATTTTTACGTTTAAATTATACTATTTTGTGGTATTCGGTTATTGTTCAGATTGGTTAGATGAATAATCTACGTTGTTTACTTGCTTGTTTCAAATGTTTCGGTATGAAAACATTTTTGAAGTGATTAATAAGGTTAATGGAAGGAAAATTAACATTCATTTACCGTCAATTTCTGCTGACAATTTGCTTTCTTTCTATCAAGACTGTCTACTACTTTCATAATAGATTCACTTAAACTTTCCCATATTTTAGAGATCAAACTATTTAATTCTTTTAATTCTTTGTCATGTTTGATGGCGGTGGTCCCTAATTGTTTAATAGTTGTTCTTGATTGCGCCCCCCTCTCAAAAAAAAAAACATTGTTCGTTTTGTTCTTCTATTTTATATACCTACTTTATTATCTAAACCATCTAAGTTTTCTTTCCATTCTTTCAAAACTTTTCCTGTTATCTTCCATAATTATTTTATGTTTTCCTCTAATCTTCTATTATTTTAATGTTTTCCTATTTTCTTCTATCACTTTTTTTCTCATTATCCTCTCTTATTTCTTTTAATCTTTTTTTAGATTCATTCATATTTTTTTCTGATCTCTTATCAGAATTTTTCCTTCTTCCACTTCCATTATGAAAGTTTGTCAACATGTTCAAAATATCTTTTTCTTTGCACTTCTCTTTTCTGCTCAAAAAAGATGGGCTCAGATCTGTGAATCTTCTCTCGAACTAGGTAGCTTGTAACTTTCTATGACTGATTTGTCAGAATAGAATCCTCTATATTCTCCTCTTTTTCTCCTCATCTCTTGTATTCATAGGACTGTTTTGTTTTTTTTTCATTTACATTATTCGATAATTTAACTTCAATTTTTAATTTTCATACTATTCATATTAAAAAAAATACTTTTCGTTACACATTTTCTTTATGTATTATTATTACTTTTTACTCATCGTATTATCCCGAATTTTCAAATGTGATATATATTTTTTTTTTTCTTTTTTTTACGCCATGTACAGCCTTATGGCTGGAGGCGTGAGAACTGTTTGGATTTAAATTAGGGAGTAGAGATTGGTAGCTTGCAAGAAGGAAAAGAGTTTGTATGTTTTGGTATCATTGTCTGAAAGTAGAGATTCGAGAGATTCGTTTTGGATGTATAGGTCTCTTCGGGTTTGAAATTTTGGACAATCGATTAGTATGTGTTTGATGGAGATGGGAACTATGCAGGATTCACATATAGGTCGAGGCTGTTTGTTTAATATATAGCCATGAGTGAGAGCTGAGTGACCTGCTCTTAGTCTGAATAGTACGAATTCGTTTTTTCTGGATTTTTGATATGAAGTTTGCCAGACATCTACGGTTTTCTTTATGGTTTTTAGTTTGTTTGTGTCTGGGATCTGATTCCAGTGTTGTTGGAAGGATTTATATGCGACGGATTTACTGGATATTTTCAAGTCTGAAAGAGGAACTGGAACGTTTGGAATTGGGGAGATGATCAAGGACCGTTTTGCTATTTCGTCTGCTTTCTCATTTTGACGGATGTTACAATGGGATGGTATCCAACAGAAGATTTCTTTGTGTGAAGATGAGAGGGTACTTGCTATTTCTTGAGAAATGGGGTGTTGTTTCTTTTTATGATAGTTTTGGATTGTGAGGAGTGCTGACAGTGAGTCTGTTAGAATTAGAATATTGTTTGTTGAGAGATCCATAGAGTAGTTTGTGGCTAATTTGAGGGCGTAGAGTTCAGTTGAGAGTACTGTGAAATGTGGCGGTAGTGGGTATGGTATTTCATTTTGATCGTGAATAATTGAGCATCCTGCTCCGCTTGATTTGGCACCGTCAGTGTATATTTCGACGAAATTTGGATATTTGGTAAGGAGGTTGTTGAAGTGACGATTATAGATGAGAGGGTTAGATTGAGATTTATTCAGGTGCGTGAGTGACAGATCTATCTTTGGAGTGTATGAGGTCCAGGGCGGATTGCTATTGCTGGGAAAGTGTTGGATAATAGTGTTCTTTAGGATGATTGATTTTAGAAGATTGTTATTGTTGTTAACGAGGGAGTTGGAAGGGCTCATGAAATGGAGAGAGCTGCTGAAGTTGGGGTTTGTGAGGATGTTGAGGACAGCATTTGTGAAGATAAAATGTCTTCGAATGTTTAATGGCGGTTCTGATGATTCGCTTTGAAGGCTTTCAACAGGAGTTGTTCGAAATGCGCCTGTGATTAATCTTAGACATGTATTGTGAATGGTATTCAGTGAATCGAGTCGAGTTTGAGAGGCGAATCCATACAGAGGTGAACAGTAGTCGATTATTGGTCGGATAAGTGTGTGATAAAGCTTTCTAAGTGTGAATCTGTCGGATCTGTATGAAGTATGAGCTAGCTTTTTTAATACGTTAATCTTTTTGAAGCATCTGCTTTTGAGGTTTTGAATTTGTGGATTCCAGGAAGCGGTGTTGTCGAAGATAACTCCGAGATATTTGATACTGTTAGAAAGTGGCAAAGGTATATTATCGATATTGATGTTAAGATTTTTCGAACATCTGTAATGCTTGCAGGAATGAATTGCGGTGGATTTTTCTTGTGATATTCTGAGTCCGTTGCTCCGAGCCCATTTTATTATTTGATTGGCTGCTTTTTGGAGCAGGTTTTCTCCGACTTTTGGATCTTGACAGCTAGAAGCAACTAAAATATACCAATCGGTGGAGTAAATACTAATCCGGATTTTTGGGATCTGAAGAATGACGATCAGAGCAGCATTACAATCGGAAACAATTGTTTGTTTTAGGTTTTATATAGAGTTCGATACGTCAGAAGTAAATTGTCCACCATCAACTTTTAATTGAACGAATTAGTTTGATTAAGAACCGAATTATATGAAATCAACAATCGATTTTATATTAATGCAAATTATAATTGCAAGATGTCTTCCGCACCATATTGAATCTTCGACATTGCCGGGATTTTTGCTTATAATTGCTATTCTTTTCTGAAATTGTTATTTTTTTTTTCGTTGTTTCTGTTGTTTTTTTTTACTTATTTTATTCTTAGTTTGTTTTAATTCTTATTGTTAGTAATCTTTATTGTAATGGAAGCCTTTTGTTGCTCGCTATTTACTACGTAGTTTTCCAACAAATCGAATTTAATGAAACATCAGCAGACAAAACATGGCAATAGAACTTTTTTCTCGATTTAAAAATCCAGTGAAATTCCTTATAAGGACGAAAATTTGCTGGAAATGGCAGAATTACATAAAATTATATGTTAATTTTTGTTTGTTATAACAACATCGGTTAAAAGGAACAAATGTATTATGACCAATTTGTCTACAGATTATAAATTACCGCCCACAACAACGTGAGGGTACAAAATTCATCTTTGAAAAGTTTTGCATAAAAAAAAATGGATTGTTTTTTATAAAAGTTATATTTGTAAAAGCGAATGAACAACTTCTTTGTTCAGATTATACTGATAACGTTACATGTTAAATGCATGCTATAAATTTAATGGAATTGCTGCAAATGTACAGCGTATTATAAGAAATATTAATAAAAGACTGCTACTCATCTCGTCATAAACATAAATACAAATTTCTTCAGAAATACGAAAAACCAATTACCGTCGCTTTTACATAGAAATTTCTTTATCTTTTTTAGTTTTTATTTTATATTAGATTCTATTTTCATGTATAAAGAAAAAATTAAGTGTTTGAGCTTTTGAATGCATTAAAAACATGATTGAAATTAAATGATTATTTGTTTAATTCCTGAAAAGTTATTCCATAAAATATCATAACGAAGTAACTGTTCCATTACAGTTAATCTTGCATATCCAAAAATTGCTGGAAGTAAAGACGAATCAATAATAACGACCAAATTATCCACCTCCTCCGTTATTGTTATAACCGATTTTCAATGTATTTACTTTATAATTATCATGCTCGGCTAATCACATCATGTTTGAGCAAAAACTTTATTCTTTGAAATTTTTATGTTTCGTTTAAAATTAAAAACAAGTCAAAGTCCCTACGAGTTCTCACTCAATGAATTTATTAAAATTTTATTTTACCTTTAGTTTCGCAAATAAGTCTAAAATTACAACATTTTCTAAGAAAAAAGAAGAAGTTAATAGTTTATAAAAAAATAGATATATCTGAAAATTACGGAAAGAAACCCAAATGAGAGAACAAAGTTAACAGTATCTTTTTACGAACAACGTCCTACGATAATCAAAATAAACGAATTCAGAAAATATCTGCATCTTTTGCTCTCCTGAAGGAAAATTTGGTTGCCGTTAATGCGATATTCTGTAATTTTTTAGAATTTGAATACAACTTAGCAATACACACAATTTAATAATACTTCCTTCTTTTTTAAAATTATTTCAGTAACAAAAAATTATTTATATTAGCTTATCAAAATTTCCTACCAGGTAAAAAATTTTCCTTTCTCAGTTTGCTTCCCAATGGTACTATACTAAGTATACAGGAATATGCAGTTTTTGAAAAAAACGAATAATTATAATCAAAAAGGAAAGTATAAAAAAAATTTCACGGAAAGTCTCTAAAACAGATCTGCATAAATTAATTGTAGCGGGAAAATATACTTATGCAACATACATGAAATAGTGACAAGTTATGTGAAAGGCGATTAGAATTCCTTTTTTTAAATTTAAAAGCTAAAAAACCATGTTATCCGAATTTTTTTCGGGAAAATATCTTTTAAAAAATACTAATCCCGTTTAGTCTGAAATGGTGAAATTATTCACACGAGAAGTTTTAACTTGTTATTTAAAATCGTAAACAAAATAATCGGCTATTAAAGAAGATATGAAAAGAACCTCGGTTTATGACATTTGTGGAGATGATATTAAAAAAATAGTAGAATTGTTTTAAAATAATTTATGACTTTTTACGTATTGAATTTAACTATACATAAAATCTGCTCATATTTAGTACGTGTACGTTTAATTCTCTTTTATTAAACTAAAAATAGAGCTAAATACACAATTTCTCATAAAACAAGATAATTTAAAATTTCAGTAAACCAAGTCAATCCTGCTCACATCACTAGAGAAACTGTATGAAAATTTACCATTGTAACATTACGTAAAATCTAAAGTCTTACAAAAGAATCAATGTTTGAATAAGTGAACAAATAAAATAAAAAAATAAATAATGTCATTTGTAGATATTTATACTTTGTTGGATGGAATTCGGTGAAGGAAAAAATTATTTTTAGAGAGGTAATTTTCATCGATGATGGCGAACATAATACGTTTCTCATTTTAATAGACCTGCACTTTTTGAACTTTTTTCATGACTTCCGAGAGTATTAAATATAGAATAAAATATAAAAATAAATATCTTTAGTCAAATCATTTATTTGTTTACCAAAAATTATAATTAATTTCAAGTATAGAGAGATTATAATGAACAAAAAATCGTACTTTTGAATGAGAACCTGTTTTTTACTGCATAAAAAGTTAAACCATGGTAATTAAAGGAGTAAAGCACCTTCGGTGTTTTTCAGTTTTGAACAATATTTACATTTAATAAGTGTTAAAACTAAAATAATTATTTCCCCGTAAGTATGTAATGTTGAATAGAAGTACATTTAATGCTATTTCGTACCAAATTCGGTAAAAAATTTTTTGAAAATTTAAGATCGAAGTTTTAGTTGCTTGATTAATGATAATGAAAAAAATTCTTTCCTTTTGTGACCCTTTAAAGTCATCACTTACAGTTTCAGAAACATTGAAATCGACTAAAATTTTCATGATATAAATAATCTATGTAACTGTATATAATTTGAAATCAGTTGCAAATTACAATAAGTGTAATCTCATAAAATGAAGTTGCATATTGTCCATTTTTTGGGAAATTCGCATATATTGATGAAATTTTAATGTTAAGATACATTTACATTTAAAGATTTCAAAATCTATTTACCACCTTGGAAAAAGTTGATATTTTAGGAATTTAAATTACCTTCGGCAATAATCTTATATTGCTGTTAAATAATTACCCAAAAATATTGAATACATGAGTTAGTTACATAGTTTGAATCTTATTGAAAATTTATGAGATGAATTAGACCCTAAAATTAAAATCACATAACTGTAACTTGAAATAGAATTTTACTTAAGAAAGCAAAATTGTATATTAATTTTGGTCATCGTCATGATCATCATTCATTAAACCTTATGGTTCGCTTTTTTTTATTCCGTGCTTTTCAATGCTCTAACTATGTCACATATTTAAAATCTTTAAATGGTTCCAAAATGAAGCTGTTTCTTTGTCTTCCTCTATTCTTTTCTTGTCTATTTGCCTTCTATAATTTTGGTTAGCAGTTCATCATCTCACAATATATATTCGATCATCTCTGATCTCCATTTCTTAACAGCATTCAATTAGCTATGAGTTTTCTTACTCTATTAATGACTTCATTTTTTAGCTTTTCTATTCATTTTATCACAATTCTGTAGCCTCCAGATTTTTTCTTTCCATTTCATTTGTATATAGATTTTATTCATTTTTTCCTCAGATGTTATCTACGCACTTTCTAATAAATAATGTGTATTTCTGCAAGAAGCCATTTTTTGCCCAACTTTTTATTTCTATTTTCCACATAAATTTTTGTGTTCTTCTCCTCGGTTATATTCATTCGTTCGCTCGGTGCACTATTTAAATTCAAAAAGATTATTATTTTAACAGTAACAAAAACTATTTCAATATGAGCACTAAAAGAACCCATTTATATTTTTTTCCTTTTCTTTGTTTATTGGTAGAAATATGTGTTCTTTCTATCAAATCTTTACATTCCCTTTTATTTTAACTTTTAACGTTATTAATTCATACTTTCATTTTCTAGCCATCTTTTGTTGATGCGTTGGATTTTTTGTTAGAGCCAGTAATGTTTGATCAACCACAACGAATGTCCTAAATACCATTTTTTATTTTAACTGATATTTTTAAAGTAGCTCTTCCAAGTGACTTAGGATTTTCTACATAGAATATTTTTAACATTTCTTAATGAGCAAATTCCACAAGGAAAAGTTAATAAATACTTCCATTACTGACAAACGATATAAATAGTTATGAAAAGGGCAGAATATTACGAATAAATAAAATTTTCATGAAGCAGAATATACTGTAATATTCAAAGAACTATATGATAAATTTTCTGTAAAACATTTTTTTAATATATACTTTTACAAAAGTATTATAAAACATAATGAATTATGTTATACAAAAAAATCTAGAAAAAATTATATGGTATATATTTTGTTTTTATAAATAATTAAAGCTAAAACTCCTGGAGTTAATTAGAGACTATTACTATTTATTAACTTAGATATATAAATATATTTAACATAAATAATGAATAAACATTCATTATCAGAAATTAATAATTATTAAAAATTAGAACTTATATATTCATAGATAAAAGCATTTAAAACTCAAAGTTTTCAATTATTTATCTGTTATTAATTCATATTTATTTATAATTAAAATTTTTTCATAAAATAAACAATCAAACAATGAAAGATGGAAAATGATTCAAAAGAAGAACAGAAATGATTATCAAACAATTATCTTTATGAAATTAAAGAACACAAATTCATTTTAAATTATTAAATTGTTACAATTTGTTTTTTTTTAAAATGGAAAACAATCAATTAACTTGTGTTTTTAATTTTAAAATAATTCTGCATGTATTTATAATACTTCGTATACTTCTAATAATTTTTAAAAATTATTACAGAGATAAAAAATAAAATTAATAATAATAATTAAATTCTATTACTTCTTGTATTATAAATGTAAATATTTTTTTTTTTTTTAATTTTAGCAGTATTTTATAATTTTATTAAAAATTTCAACCTAAACTTGATACTGGCTAAATTGACAATCCACAGAACCCATGAATCTGGATTAGTATTTACCCCACCGAGTAGTACATTTTAGACGATTGTCTTGACAGCTGATGGCTATATAGAAATCATCTGCATAGAGAGTGCTTTTATGACGAGAGGAGGAACCGAGATGGCTAGGTCGTCGATGCCGATGATGAAAAGAGTAGGGCTGAGAACAGCTCCCTGGGGCACACCATTTAGCAGTCCATGTGTACTTGAAAATGTGTTGGCAATGCGAACGACGAATTCTCGTATTTTGCAGAAAGTTGAATATGAAATGATGTAACACATTGCCGTCTATATTCATTGAATTCAAAGCGTGCAGAATTTTGTTTGTTGATATCGTGTCGAAAGCTTTAGTAAAATATCGCCAGGAAATGATTTGTGTTATGATGAGCTTCGTTTATTTTGCTATTTCATTGGATTAGTTGGTGAAGCGTTGATCTGCCTGGTCTGAATCCACATTGAGAGGGAGATAACTTGCCGTTTTGTTCAAGATACCATAGCAGTCTTCTGTTTACTATTCTCTCGAAAATTTTGCAAAGATTCGATGTTAAAGATATTGGTCTGTAGCTGTCGGCATGAAAAGGATTTTTATCAGGTTTCAGAAAAGGGATTACGATTGCTTTTCTCCACATAGTGGGAAAGGAGTGCGAAGTCCAGATATTATTGAAGATTTTGAGTAATAGATGTTTTATATTATCTGAAGTGTTTTGAAGAAATTGGATATGAAAATGGTCTGGACCTGGAGCTGAGAGTTTTGAGGAGTTTATGGCGTCTTCGAGTTCTCTAAGAGTGATATCTTGATTGAAAGTTTGATTGGATGTTTTAGTTAGAATATTGTGGGCTTGAAGCTGTTGATAGACGGTTGTGTTTGATATATTGCTCAAGTGATCCGCGAATGCATTTGCTATTGCTGTGGGATCTGTGTTGATAACGTTATTGATGAAGACGCTTTTTGGCGAAGAAATACATTTTTTTGATTCTATACACCGAATGGCTACCCAGATCTGAGAGCTGGAAGTTGAGGAATTTATATTCGAAATGTATTGTTTCCAGGAATCTCTTTTTGCTTGTTTGATAGTTCGCTGAGCTATTGCTCTCAGTTTGCGATAATTCAGGAGGTTGTAATGAGTGGGAGCCCTTTTCAGAGTTCTGAGGGCACTTCTACGATTTCGAATTGCTGATTGGCAGTTTTCTGACCACCGTGGAACTGATTTTTGGCGGGAAGCATTGCATTTAGGAATCGATTGAGATGCGTAGTCTAATATGTGACTTGTGAAAGATGATACTAGATTGTCGATAGTTTGGTCGAAGTCGAGTTTGGGAATTTTTGAACATAATTCCTGGAATAGGGTCCAGTTGGCATTTTTGAAATTCCATTTTTCACGAGGATTTCCATCCGGCGGTAGATTAATGTTGAGATTGAGTAGCTGAGGGACATGGTCGCTTCCTGACATGTCAAAATGGTGGAATGTCTGAATGAGATGATTTAAGTTAGCTGTGCCGAATAGGAGGTCGATAGTAGACCAGCTGTTGTGAGAAGGGCTGAAATGAGTATGTTCTGTAGTATTGAAGATTGATAAATTATTGTCTTCTAGGATCTCTTGAATCAGTTTTCCTTGTGTGTATTTAAATACACGAAAACTATGTTTGAATACTTTTTCTCTCTATATCAAACGAGTATATCATATGAATCGGAATACTATTAAAATGTTTTGTTGAATTTTTATTTATTCATTAAATTTTTAGTGTACAATCGGTTATGATAAATTTTTATATTTGGGTTATATTTTCGGCTGCTTCATTTAAACATAACAAAATAAAAAAAAAAAAACATTTATTTTGATGTCTTCGAAAAAAAACTTCTATTTAAGAAAAAAAAATGTATCATTCGTCATGGTTCCGATATATATTATTTTCAAAAATTAATATAAATTGAAGGAAAATGTGTAATTCTGTATTTACATAAAGCTATATATTGTTAATGAATTTATTATATATTTCATATTATTTTATGTTGTTAACTCAGGATGTGCATACTCAATTTTCTTCCCAATTTCGTACATAACATAACGGGTTATGATAGTCATCGCATTATGCGCGAGTTAAGTTACAATATTCAAAATATCAACGATCTCGCAAACGCAGAAAAACAATACAAAGATTTTTCGAAACCGATCATTTGGAATAAATTTCATCTCAGATTTGTTGACTTCTTTAACTTCGTGGCATTGAGTCTGGAGAAGTTGACGAATACCTTGCCTAATGATACTTTCACACACACATGGTCAAACATCCTAGATTTTGCGTTACTCCCCCTATTCTAGTGAAAAGGATATTTCCTGTATAGGCATTGTTTTGATACCGCAAAATTTAAAGAACCACAATCATTGGCGCACTCAAGGGGAGTGCCACGGGGCCATTGCTCCCCCCAAAAAATCTTCGAAATCTTAATTTCGTTTTGTACTGTTTTGTTTTATTTAATTAATTTTTTTTTAAAAACATACATATTTACTTTTTACTTATATTACAAGTATATAATGTTATATATACTTTTAGCTAATTTTTTTAAAAATAAAATTCGTATACTTATCTAATTTGCGCTTATTACAAACATAATGTTACGCGTTTCTATTATTGTTTTTTTTTAAAAATAAAATTCGTCAATTTTGTAATTTTTTTAATAATAATATTCGTTAATTTTGTATTTTTTTTTTTCATTTTTTTTATTTTAATTTACAAACCACGGAAATAGATAGGTACTTAGTCGAGATACCGGGTTACCACCCCCTAACTCATCTTCTAAATTCCAGTTCCGACCAAAAAAAAAAATCCTGAGTGCACCTTTCACCACGATCATCCTCATCCACGTTTTATAGGTTGCTTTTGAAATCAACTATCCTGGTGGAGACATATCAACATGCACAATCCATGTAGGATACCCTTTAAGTAAGGAATTTGGGGGAGTATAGTTAGTGCCGGCTTTAGGGGCGGGCGAGCTGGGCAGCCGCTCGGGGCGCCTTCGGCGTCCTACACCAAGTGAAAAAACTGTGATTTTTTCAAGAGAACTTTACCCCAAAATACTACTAATATCACGAGACTACACAAGTTTAAATAAGTAAAAAAAAAATGGATGGGATAAAAGACGAAAATTTAGCTAGATTGTCAATTGAATTAATTTTGATGTTGTCATCAATAATTCTGCATCTGTAAAATCTCGGAAAATAAATTTATAAATTAAATTTTGTGTAATATGAGTTTTGTTTTTATTTATTTCATTGTATAAATTCCTTCGCAGTTTCAATTAATTATGACCATTTTAAATTCATAAAATTCATGAAAAGATTAAAAAACAGCAGCGTTGCATTGTGGTAAGGGGAGCCTCCAAATTTCGTCCGGGGCGCCACAACCTCTAAGGCCGACACTGAATATAATGATAAGTATCTGCACACAGATACTACATGCAAACATATCTGAAAATTTCAAGATGGTGTATCTGTAAACTTGACCTTACATAGTTGTGTACTGCATCTGGATTCAGTTGTAATATGATGTTTAATATAACTATTCGACGTTCCGTCTTGCGTTATCGTTTCCTCATTAAACGGTTGCCAATTTCCACTTCTCCTCTTATTTCTTCTTATTCCTCCATCTTACGTAGTTAAAGTTTTTTTTTGTCAACAAGACTCCCATTCTATCTCTTATCGCTGCCCGTCTTGTTCACTTTTCTCCGTACATCTACTCTCCTTCAATTTTTCCTCTTTTCTTCATCCGATTAACTGCTCTTATTCCTCGATTCTTCATAAACCCGTCATTCATAATGTTGTTAGATCCGAATTGTTACTGAATCTAAGCTCTTCTTTCCCTAACCATTTTTCGATTTTCACCGATGGCTCCAAGGAGGGACCCAATGATATTGATGCAGCTTTTTTCTGTCCTTCTCTAAATTATGTCGAGTCCTTTAAACTTCCCTCCTTTTGCTCAATCTTCTATGCGGAGTCCTTTGCTATTCTGGGTGCCCTTCTTTTTATCAGATCCTCTCCTGTCTCTCGCAATATCCTTATGCTGTCGGATGCTCAAAGTGTGCTGCAGACTATCGCATCTCCTCTCAACAACTACGTTATTCTTCTTATTCGCTCCTTGATTCATGATCTTTTCCTTTCTCACTTAATCCAAACGGGCTTCTATTAGATACCGTGTCATGCCTGAATTGAGGGTAATGAGTTGGTTGATTCATTCGGTCGGTCATCTTCCTCTTCCGGTAGGTTTCTTCCTGTTTCTCTTCTTCTAATATTACCCTTCTATCTGCAGCTGCTCATTCCAAACTATGGTTTGACTCTTACGTCTCCTCTTTCTCCAACCCGGATTCCTTTTTCTTGTCAATTCAGCCTTCCCTTTCTCGTCTCCCTTGGTTTCTTGACTTTCCTTCCATGCGTCGCTCCAACATCTCTGCGATCCTTCCTCGCTTCTCTTGTGCCGTTTTCTTCTTTTTGCCCATTGCATCCCTCCAATATCCAATTTGTGTGTTATCTTGATCACATAATGTTTGGGTGTTCGTTTCTTGTAACCGATCAAGCTGCTTTCTATTCCACCCTTTTACAAATTGGTATTCCTACTCCATACAGTGCTTCGTTCATTCTCTCATTTCTTTCTCCTTTTGTTGTCCTGGCTCTTGATTTTTTTTTGTCGGCTATCTTTGAAGGTGTAAAGGTCTGAGTCTCTTGCGTCCTTTTCCCTTTGTTCTTGAACAAATGTCCTTGTAGACCCCCCCCCCCCCCCCAAAGAAAAACAAAAAGTATGCAATTAGAGTTACTGACCGACTATGACACTGTGACATGTACATGTTTATAGAGCGGGAAATCTGAGGGGGGTTAACAACAGTGTGTTCAACACTTCTGTTAAGCCTGTAACCCTATATAATGGTAACAACTAAAGACATCATGTTTTTCTTCTTCCTGCCGGGAGGAGCAAGTGGGGCTAAGTTCGGGTTGTGTATTTATTCTTTTGGTTAATTTAAGAATACGTTTAATTACCAGACCGACTTCGCTTAAGAGGTAATGGTTGGGGCTCTTCCCAGGGGTGCGTGCTCAGCTTACTGCCTGGAAACACAGCTTAAGAGGCATTAGACTAAGGTGAATTTTGAGTCACCGGACTGTAATTTGGGATAAATTTTGAAAATTGCTGCTTGAATTCGAACACCAGCATCATGAATGAGGTTAGTTTCTGTAACCTGTATACACTTTTAGTGTGATGACATCAAACCTACCAGAATGACGGTTTACTGATTACTGATTACCCTGGCAGTTAGTTGAGGCAGTATTCTTTTCGATTGCAGTTATTTTTAAGGTGTTCCTCTAAGGAACATAATTGACACTCGAATTTTTACACTTTTCTATGATTTAGAAGAGTGCCTAAATCGAAAGCACTTGAGGTTCGTTGGATAAAAGGTTCGCACTCAAATCTTACCCTGTTTATAAAAATTTATTTGGGAATCTTACATCTGCTAAAAAAGACCTGAATCGATTAGGAATGAAATGAACTGTATCGTCTGCATATATTTTCTTCCGTAAACGTACAATTTTTGGAATTTCAAGCATGCCGCAATCCATATTTTCATAAATTTTTTGTTCACTAGTATTAGTATCAAAGTCTTTTACAACCGTAAATTTAGTAAGCAAAGACATGCGTACAAGCCCATGTCCACGGGGAGGGGGGGATAACCCTCCTCATTAGAACTGAAATAGTTATTATAAATACGCAAAAATCTGAAAGAAATCAAAAATTTTAAATAAATATTGATGATTTTTTAGTGTTCATAAATTAAAAAAAAAAATATATATGCTCCATATTTTTAGGTATTTCATTAACATTTTATGCAAAATTTTTACTATAAGTATAATCAATAACACATGCAATTTTTATTAATGTTCATACGGTAATTCATTTATATAAATTACGTATTTGCAATTCTGCGAACAGTATCGTGATAGTAGAAAGAGAAATATGGAGACTGGTTGCAATCGTTTTATAAAAAGGGTTCGAGGAGTATGTGTTTTTCGAAAGTGGTCCGAGTTACTCAAAATTTTTATTAGAAATTGGTGAAGGAAAAATGCCAGAGATTTTGTATGGCGAAGAAAATGAAATCCTATTAAATTTCCCCGATTTAAAAATGTTTACTTCACTTGATGAAATGATTGATCACATTTATCACGATGATGTTCTATCAAATTTTTCTAAAATGTCCAAAGATGTATTTTATCACCAACGAATAAAAACATAAATCAAATAAACAGATTGATAATAGGGAAAAAAATTTCTGGAGATGAAATAAATTTATATAGTGCTGATACAGCTCTGATTAATGAAAAAGAAACAAATGGAAATTCCACACATTTATGTACTGAAATTTTAAACAAAATATCAGACCCAGGAGTTCCAAATCACAAAATTACTATAAAAATTGGAGCGATTTGTATCCTCATCAGAAATTTGAATTTCGAAGAAGGTCTGGCGAATGGAAGAAAAGTCGTCATTAAATCTGTTAAAGGTTTCATAATTGAATTATTTCGTCCGGAAAATGAATGTAAGACGTTTCTAATTCCTAGGATCAATTTCAAATTTATAGCTGGCGACACTGGCATTTAGATTTTAAGAAGGCAGTTTCCTATCAAGTTAGCCTATGCCATGACCATTAACAAAGCTCCGGGTGAAACATTGGATTTCGCCGCAGTTGATTTGAGGGATAATATCTTCACTCATGGGCAATTGTATGTTGCCTTGAGTCGAGTGAGAACATCGAAAAATATATGCATTTTGAGCCTCGGTCACGACGAAACTCTCACAAAACGGGGGTTTGTGGGCGGTCCCGGGGGGGCCGCGAAGCGGCCAGGAGAAAAGCCCCCTAGTACAATATATTTTTCCTTTGAACTCATGTTTATTAAAGTAAAAATGTTTTCGTAATATAAAGAAATGACAATATTTAAAATCTCAGGAAAACCATCAAATTTGAGTTTAAAATTTACTCATCCTTTATTTCTAGAAGAAAATAAAAAATATAGTTTGGGGGTTGTTGAAATTTTGTTAGAAGGTTACAATAATCAACTAATACGCAATTTTACTTATGATTTAGGGGTAAAGTTTAGTAGTAAATTTTATCAGTCTAAAAACCGAAAGTACTCGATAAAGGGTGTGTATTCAATTGAGGAAATGCGAAATATTTTATTAGAAAATATGAAAGATTTCAAGAAAAATAGTGTGGGTCAACATAATGAATTTCCCGATGTTTCAAAATTAAAACTTGAAGTTTTAAATGGAAATCAGATAAAATTTAGTACACAGTTAAAAATGTTTATTAATCTTGATGATAGCAATTTTTGTGATGTATTTGGTTTTTCGAAATGTGGGAATTTTGAGCCTAACACCGATTATATCTCCGAAGTAAATCCTCAGTATTTAAGAAACCTTTCACCTTTAGAAGTTCACTGTAATCTTACCGAATACAGTTACCATAATCATGAATCAAATCTCCAAATTCATACAACTCATGAACTGCTTTATATTGATTCAATAGAGAATGCTTTTAAAGCTTCAGAAAAATATGTTATAACACCAAAAAAAGTCCTTTATGTACCGTTAAAAAAGGATATTAGGAAAATATCTAATGTGACGCTTAATTTATATTTGATGAAAAGTATAACAAACTAAGGAATATAGAGAATGTTATTACTTACTTGCAGCTTAATGAATAATTTTAAGTTTAATAAAATGTAGAACGGTCCAATTTATTGCCGCAAATGTAAAAAAAAGAACAAAAAACATAAATGCTGTTAAGTTAAAAACAAATAATGGTTTATGGAGAATAGCTGCTAAATGTAAAGTATCTGGAACTAATAAAAGTCAATTTATTAAAAAATCAATACCCGTTGTAGAAGAGCCTAAAATTCTATCATTAAATGAAAGAATAATAGAAGCAAAAGAATTACACAGACCTGCTCGTAAAAGATTTGAAAAACGGCATATTATTACTCACGGAATTGATGATCTATGGGCTGCTGATTTAGTAATTATGAACAATTATGAAAGGGAAAATCGAAGCTACAAATAGATACTTAATGTTATCGATTCTTTCTCTAAATTTGCATGGGCGGAACCTCTAAAGAAAAAAGATGGCTCTTCCGTTTGCAAAAGCTTTTGAAAAAATTATTGAAAAAGCAAAAAAAGTAAATCATAAACCTTTTGCATACTCGATAAAGGCTTAGAGTTCAAAAATAAAATATTCTCTTCTGTTTTGTCTAAATATAACATAAAATTATATCATACTGAAAATGCTGAAAAATCTGCTATAGTTGAAAGATTTAATGGCACTTTAGCTAGAAAAATGAAAGTTATATTTGAATTTAGAAAAAATTTTAAATGGATAGATGACCTGCAAATTTTGTTAAAGGAATATAATTACAAAAATATTCATAGAACCATAGGAATGACACCGAGTGAGGTCAATAAAAATAATGAACAGGAAATTAAGGGTACATTTTATGAACGATCTTCAAAAAAAGGGAAACCCTGTATTTCAAGTGGGAGATCGTGTAAGAATAAGTATGATTAAGAAAACGTTTCAGAATAAATATAAGAGCAATTGGTCTAGAGAAATATTTGTGATATGTAAAATACAGGATACATCACCGATAACATATGAAATAAAAGACTTAAATGGCGAGGAAATTAAGGGCTCTTTTTATAAGGAAGAATTGCTGTTGACACAACTATGAAATTCATCCGGCAAATTTTATTTTGGTATTAATAAAAGATGAACAACATTTCATGTTGGGTGATGTTTGTACCGATATCGTTTTCAGGAAGCTTAGTCGTTTTATGGCTTTACAGAAAATTAACAAAACACACGGCTATTGAATTATTAGCAAAAAGTGAAATAGTCGATGAAATATATACAAAACCTGATGCGCTTATGAATTTCAGAACTGTGTGCAACTGATAACGTTTTTATCAGTGAAAGACGTCACAAAATGCATTTTTATCAACTTATATATGCAAATTCTCTGTTTTTTAAAAAGCTAAAATAGCATAGTCGGTTAAATGCATTTTGCATTGAACATCACGGGTTCGATTCGCAACGTGAACTAATATTTTTATTGAGGACACTTCTTAATTCGTAGTTGGGAACGTGATATACATATATCGACTACGCATAGATATATTTCATTGAACAAGCTGAATATTAGGAAGTGTTCTCCCTCGCACCTGTTTCCTTTTCTCATGTTTCCTTCTCATAATCTATCTAAGTATCTAAGCGTTCGAAATTGGTGGTGCTTATATCGGGAAAGAAAATAGAAAAAAATAAAAATAGAAAAAACAGAAAAACTTCTAAATTAAAGACCGATGGTCGTGAAAAGCCAATATCTGGTCGTGCTGAAGAAAAAAAGCAGAAAAACTTCTAAATTAAAGGCCGATGACCGTGAAACGCCAAAATCTGGTCGTGCTGAAGTACGGTTCTATCTAAAGTCTGATATCCCGTGGTTGCTGATGAATAGTCCTATGGAGCTGCTGCCTCGGTAATAGTATTGCATAGCGCTTGTGTAGAATGTGGTAAAATTCTTTCACGTGGCTATTTGCAAAGACATATGAAACTCCATGAACCTATTAGATATATAGAAATAGATGATAATATATATTTAGGTGAAATATTTCCTTTCAGGGATGGCTATTTTAAAGAAGAACCGTACACAATCAAACAAAATAAACACCTTTACAATAATAAATGCTCAACTTCGATCATGGACTATAACGTAACGCCTGATCAAATTCACGAGAGAAAATTCAAGGGTTCTATCATTCAAATGATGAGTACGTTAAAGGATATGATAAATACTGTAATAAGTGATGTAAAAAGAAGACTAAATTTCAAAAGGGTGATCTAATAAACATTATAATTCTTAATAACGAGATTCAAATACCGGTATCAACAGGTTACCAGAAAAACCCTACTGTTACTCAATTACTAGACAAAGTGGCACAAATTCTAACATCAAACCAAAAAGTGGACATTAATAAAACAACTTTTCACTTTCGGGTTATAAGCATGCCTCGTGGTAAAGGTTATTCAAAGATTATTAATCTTTTGGAAGATATAAGTACAAAAAGAAGTATAACAACAATTAAAAATACAGATAATTTATGTTGTCCTAGAGCCATAATAACAGCTCTTACTTATCATACAAAAAATATCTTTAACAGGGACCTTTCAAATAACGATATCAAACAAATTAGACAGGGGGGTCTGATCCAAACGCAGTTTTTTTTTTTTTTTTTTTTTTTTTATATTATTATTATTATTATTATATAAATTATCTCCTTTTCAAATAATTCTTGAAATTACAAAACCTTAATAAATAAATATAAAAAAAAACAAAATACGATTACAAAGTGTAAATTCTTATAGATGGAGACCGTTTGACCAATGGTTTATCCGTATCTCCTCTACATTACAAGATATTTAAAGAGAAAAAGCTATCGACTTAGATTATAACATCATATTCTTTTTTTTTTCTTTAATATAGCGGTTATATATTTTAAGGTCTTCATGGTATTATTTTTATTCTTGAACCAGTTGTAGTTTTCTCCGATGTTGTATTCAGCTCTTATGTGCTCGAATTTGGAACAATATAGAAAAGTATGATCCGGTGAATCTGTTTCGATATTGCATTCTCTGCATTTATCATCATTTGTTATGCCCATTTTCTTTAGATACTCAGCGAAATTACCATGTCCCGACAAAAATTGGGTTAGAAAGAAATCTGGATTGAGTAATTTGTTCTTCAATCTATCCTCGATTCTGGTTAATAATCCGTACGTTCGTCTCCCTGTTAATTCTTGCTCATAAATGTTTTGCCACTCCTCCAGGTATTTCGACTTTACTTCTTTTACTTTCTGTATTACCCTTGTCCTATCACTATGGTTGTTTTTGGTTATCTTTATCTCGTTAATCATTTCCAACTGTAAATCCACTGGCATAATTCCTGATATGACATACGAAGATGTATAGGAAACCGTTCTATATGCAGATGTTATATTTAAGATGATTTTCCTTTGTTCCATTTTAATTTTCTTTTTGTTTTTTACCGAAATGTTAGGAAAATAAATCAAGGAACCATATTCCGTTATAGATCTGAACAGCGCTGAGTAAAGAATTTTCCTATCCACAAATTTTAAACCAAAGCTTCTGTTATATATACCTACTAGTTTTGTGTAATATTTTTTAATTTTATCCATGATGTAGCCAACATGTTTGCTGAAATTGAGATTTTCATCTATGTATATACCCAAATATTTCATTTCCTTGCTAAATTTAAGAGGCTTATTATTCAATTTTAATTCTTTTTCTATTTTACTTTTAATTTCGTGTTTTTTATGTTTTCTTATTAATATCGAGTTAGTTTTTTCCGGATTTAAATGTAGCCCAAGATTAATGAGTTCGTTGTTAATATTGTTAATTTTCTGATTTATTTGAGGAATGTCTTCTATATTATTTATTCCTGAAATCAATAAAATGTCATCCGCATAACTTATAAGATTTATATTATCGTAATGTCCAGTGTTGTTATGTACATATGTTCGCCATTGCAATATTGAAAAGAGTGGGTGCCAGAATGGATCCTTGTGGAACACCTGCAGTGAGTGTCCTACGATAAATTATTTCATTATCCTTATTCTGGAAAATAATTTCTCTATTTTTTAAAAAGCTTTTTATTATTTCAATTAGGTTTGAATCAAATTTATTCAGTTGTAGACACTCCGTAATTTTTGACCACTTTATATTATCAAAGGCACCACTTATATCAAAACTTATTAGTAATATTAATTTATAATAACTTTTGTAGTTGTTAATGAAATGCATGACATTTCAAAATAGCTTTTTCCGTTGATTTGTTCCTTATATATCCATATTGTTGTCCATTCAGTATTAAGTTATTATCCAGTACCTCATCAATTTTATGTTTTATTATTTTTTCATAAATCTTTCCAATGTTAGAGAGTAAAGTTATCGGTCTGTAAGCTTTTGGTGAAGAGGGTTCCTTATCTGGTTTGTTTAGCAGGATAATTTTCCCTCTCTTCCATATTTCCGGAAAAGTACAGATGTTTAAATACGAATTGACTATAGTAGGTATTAATGTGATATGATGTTTGTTTAAAATTTTTATCATTTTATTAGAAATTTGATCGGTACCATTGGCCTTTTTGTTATTGCACATTTTAATTATTTTCGTAATGGTTAATTCATCTACTTTGTTTAATTTACATATAATTACATATTGTATCACTTGTCCTGAGTTCATCATCCACTTTCGGAAAAAGTGCATTACTTATTAATTCATATTTTTCTTTTTCATTTGTAATAATTCCCCCTGCACTATTAATTAATGTTGGAAAATTAAATTTTTTATGTTTCTCCATGACAATTTTATACGGCTTGCCCCATACCGACGAGTTGGCAACTAGTTGTTTCCACGCTTCTGATTTGCTTTTGTGTCTATTTCTCTTCTATATGTTGCGGTAGTTTCTTTGAGTAATGTGAGTGTCTTATTTAGTTCATTATTCTTCTTTTTGTTTTTATACATGTATACTTTAGTTTGGTCAGTTGTTTCACTTTTTTTTTGTATTGTTCTAATGTAGTGTTCCACCATATTTTTATCAGTTTCACTACTTCGCTTTTATTTCTAATATTCTTTCGGATTTTATTCATGATTTCGTTCACCTGTTCATTCAGTTCATCTGTCGATTTAGCCATCTTGTTAATTTGTTCGTTAAAACTTTCTTTTGTAACAAGTTCCTCAAATTTATTGTAATCAATTGTTTTGATCAGCTGTTCATCTTCTTTCATTGAATTATTCTTGATTTTGAATTTAACCTTATTATGAGAGGTTTGCACATTTAATCTCAATTTTTCCAATTCGATCACAGATTTTTTCATTGGTTAATACTAGATCAATTACACTACTCCCATTTTTATTGCGAAATGTTTTAATATTGTAGTCATTTTTAACAGTTAATTTGTTACTTATTATAAATTCTTCGAAAATATTAACTCTTTTATTACTTTTATGATCTATCTGTTCATATAACGATGATCTTACGTTAAAATCGCCAGCCAGTATAATCTTTTCCGTTGTATTATTTAAGTTTAAATAGTTTTGTAATATTCCAATTTTATCTTCGATCGGTTCATTTGGTGAGAAGTAACATGCTATTAAAATAAAATCGTCTATTTTAAGTAGTAAGATATCTTCTGTTTCTTTAATAGTTTCTGCTTTATAATTCTTCCGTACTGCAGTTGCCACATTTTTTTGTATGAAATTGTCGTAACTGTTATTATAACCTGTTAGTTTATTGTTTGTATTATTTGGTTCTGTTATTATAATTATGTCATATTTCATATTTTGTAAGATTTCTGACTGTTGGTATTTACTTCTGCCTACATTTAGCATTAAGCAGTTTAATTCCGTTAATTTAGTTTTACAAAACTTTTTCCTTAATTGAGTACTACCTGCCATCATTCACAGTTAGTGTTTGAATCTAAAAAGTTTAAGATTCTGTTTGCTATTGGACATTTTGATAGCTGATAATGTTTGTGATTTGCATCGAATTCTGTGTTTTTTGTTGTATTGGAGTATTCGCAGTTAGGACAACGATTTCTATTTATCGTTTCTTTAATGAGATTTATTTTTTCTTTGATCCAAACGCAGTTGGCTAAAGAACTTTGTAAAAAATTAGGGTCTTACACGGAAGATGGTTTTACATTAGACGATATCAAGAATGTTGAAAAATTATTAGATATTCAAGTTAAAGTTGTGTGTGCAGAAAACTTTAATACCGTGATTTATGAAGGAACCGTTAAAGAAATTAAAATATACCTTTATAAAAAAGGTTATCACTTTGACGTCATCAACAGTATGACAGGATTCTACGCCACTTCCTACTAGTGTACAAAATATGACACCCCGTACCAAAATAAGAATAAACGTAAATGTACCGGTGAAAAGAGTGTATGCCCCTTGCGTATGCAACCTCAACATATTGCGGCTGAAAAACAAAAAGTGTATTGTAAAGATTGTAACAGATATTGTTTTAACAAAAATTGTCTGGAAAAACATCCAATTGTTTGGGCCAAAGTTTATAAATGTTTAAAATGTAACATGATTATCACCAGAGAAGAAATCCATGTGTGTGATTCCGGTGTGTGCCGTAATTGTGATATGTTTTGTTATAACATTGTTGAGCATTTGTGTTATATGCAACCAAAAATTCAAAAAGGAGGGTTTTGCTTAGAAGAAGACTGTACCTGTAATGAATCAGCTGGTATGGCTGCCAAGAAATGTACCTATACTGAAAGGTATATATGGTTTGACTTTGAAGCTCAGCAAGACACAGCTGTTCATGAGGCTAACTATGTGGTTGCTCATTACTTTGATGGTACACCGCACTTATTTAAAACAAACGAAGAGTTTTGTAAGTGGCTCATTTCTAAGAAACATTCCAAATTCACAGCCATTGCCCACAATGCGAAAGCTTATGACACACAATTTATATTGAAATATCGTATTGAAAATTCGTTAAAACCGTATACTATTTATAACGGCAGTAAAATAATGATGCTCGAAGTAGCTAAAATTAAAATTATCGGCAGCCATAATTTTGTTGCATCTGCGCTTTCTGATTTTCCTAAACCGTTCAACCTCACCGAACTCAAGAAGGGTTACTTTCCTCACTTTTTCAACACTAGGGAGAACCAGAATTATATAGGCCCTATTCCTGATGCAAAATACTATGGACCAAATACAATGAAAAAGGATGCCCGCGAAAAGTTTTTAGAATGGCATGCTGAAAGAGTAAAGGAAAATTATGTCTTTGACTTTCAGAAGGAAATTTTACAATATTGTAATTCCGATGTGAACATTCTGAGGCGGGGGTGTTTAGAATTACGTGAACAATTTTTGGAGATTGCAAATATTGACCCTTTCCAGTATATAAAAATAGCAGGTGTTTGTAAGGCTATACATCGCAGCAAGTACCTTAGAAAAGGCGAGATTGCTGTAGTCAAAGATACCAAGAAAGAAATGTATAGTAAGGAGTCCATAGCTTGGTTAAATACATACCCTAATGTGCGTCATGCCTTAAATGGGGGTGAAGTCTCTATATGTGGAGCTAAAGTCGATGGCTTTAATAAAGTTACAAACACCGTATATCAGTATCATGGTTGTTTCTGGCATGGGTGTCCCAAACGTTATAATGATAACACAATTAATAATGTTAATCATGAAACTATGGGGGATTTATACGAGAAAACAAAAGAAAGAAATAAACAAATAACTGATGCCGGGTATAATCTAGTGGAAATGTAGAGTTGTAGGTGGATTAAGTCAAAAGAGTACAAGAATGCTCTAAATAAATCAATAAATGTAATAAAACCTCTGTATCCTAGACGCGTTTTTAAGGGTGGACGAACTAATGCTGTTAAACTGAAGGTAAAAAATCGTAAAATGACTCATAGATGTATGCAGTCTTTACCCTGCGGTTCAATACTTTGATTATTATCCTATAGGACACCCTATAAAACTTCATAACCCTGGTACCTACCAGGACCACTGGTATGGTTTGATAAAATGTAAAGTTCTAGCTCCAAGAAATTTGTACCACCCTGTGCTACCAATGAGAAATGACAAGTTGATATTCGCTTTATGTAACCAATGCTTTAAGAACAAATGTCAAAACTGTAACCATAGTGAGGATGAAAGGGCTATTATTGGTACATGGACCACTGATGAAGTAAAAAAGGCTATAGAGAAAGGATACAAAATCATTGAAACTTACGAAGTTTGGCATTTTGACAAAAGAAGTAACAATCTCTTTAAAGGGTATGTTAAAGATTTCATGCAAATAAAATTGCAGACTGGTCCATGGAAAGACGACTATGAAACTGTAGAAGATTATATAACTGCTGTGAAAAAACATTTAGATATTGGTTTATGTAAAGAAAATATAAAACCTAATCCGGGAAAAAGAGCTGTGGCTAAAATTTGTTTAAACTCTCTCTGGGGAAAATTTGATCAAAGACAAAATCTGGCACCGAGTGAGTACATTACTGATGTTAAACGTTAGTACGAAATTTTGTTGGATGATAAAATCGAATTGAGTAATACTAATTTCATAAATGATAATATGATTCATGTTACTTATAAATTCAAAAATATGTTTATTGAAGATAGTTTATCAACCAACATTTTTATAGCAGCGTTTACAACCTCTAATGCCCGACTCAGACTATATGATATGTTGGATAGATTGGGAGAAGCGGTGGTCTATTATGACACTGATAGTATTGTTTATATTGACAATGGTTCCAATACTATTGAGACAGGATGTATGCTCGGTGAATGGACTGACGAACTTGGAAAAAATGACTATATTATAGATTGGATAAGTACAGGCCCAAAGAGTTATGCCTATGAAACATTCCTGGGTAAAGTGGTTATAAAAATAAAAGGCTTTACTTTGAACTATGAGAACTCTCTAAAGTTGAATAAGGCCGGAATGGAACAAATAGTGGATAAGAAAATCGATAAAATACATTTGACCTGCAATATGATCACCAGAAATGTGAAAGATAAAACTTTGGTTAATAAAAATGTAACTAAAGCGTTTAAGTTTGACTATTCCAAAAGAAATATTGTGCCTAAAGATGATGACATAATCGATACTATACCTTGGGGTTTTCTGGAAAACATTGCTGATACAATTCCAGTAGAGGTTCGGGTGAAAAACACAATTCCAGTGGAGTCTCAAGTGAAAAATTTGGAAAAACAAGATAAAAATAGGAGTATCGCGCGTATTTGGAAACAGTTAAGTGAAATGTAGTATATGGGCTACTTGGGTATACTTATGACGAAATTTAGGCATAACATTAAATTTCAAAATTTAAAAAAAAAAATATTTTCTATATATAAAGAATGACTTCATACAATAATATGTTAAATAAATTAAAAAAATTTGGTCAATGTAAACTTTACAAATCTTTTAAGGAATTAGAAAAAGATAGTTATGATATCATTAATTGCTATATTGAAACAACAAGATTTGGTAAATCAATCGCTTTAACTATTAAGGAAAAAAATGAAACAGTTAATGTTTATCTCCCAAAATATATGTCAAATGTGTTAATAGATGATTTAGAAAAAGCACCTAATGAATATCCTTCTAAAGTTATTTATAAAGGAATAAATGATATAGGTGATTTTATATTAGATTTTGAATGAAAATATCTTTTTTTGAAATGTTGTGCTACATTTTAAAATATCTTTTGCATTTTTTATAATTTTATTTCTTTAATTTTTTATATTTTTATTTCTTTAATTTTTTATATTTTTGTTTTTTTATATTTTTATTTTTTTATATTTTTTTAAAATTTTTTGCATTTTGAAATGTTGAAATTTTTGCAATTTTTAAATTTTGCATTTTTATATTGTTATTTTTTTTTATATTTTGTAAATTTTTTGCATTTTGAAATTTTGCAAAAAGTATTGTAAAAAAAGTGACAGGAGTATACCCAAGTAGCCCATATACTACTTATATATATATACATATATCAGTGCCGGCTCGTGACAAGTAAATCTGGGGGGCCCTAATATAAAATTATAATAATTTAAAACGTAGTGACTTAAACTTACCCAGCTTTTTGGTCCATAAAAAAAGATGATAATCTGTTGAGTGTACTTTGTAACTAATGAGGTTCTACAAAATGTGGAAAAAACCAACGGATAATCATAGTGTCAACGAAGGAATAATACTTATAAAATTAGATTATGACGATGTATAAGGACGATAATAGGAAATTATTTTGGAAAAGAAGAAAGTTGAAAATTACTTCACATAAAGACTTGTTTAAATAATAGTCCAAAATACGAATGTTTATTACGCAAAATCTCCTGTCAAGGAGAAACGGCACTAACGACGATAACGAATATTTTATCCGAGAAAATATACACGAATTAAATAAATAACAAAACATAAAAAAAAAAAAGAAGTGAAAAATATGATAACTAAAGTCAGTTTTTTAAAAAATTCATTTTTATATAAAAAGTTTAATCTTCTATCTTTTTTTGAAACAAAATTTTCAATAACTTTTTCATCAAATTCTGGAATATTGTGTATTAAACTGTTATTTACAGATATCATTGCTAAGCCA
Source organism: Icerya purchasi (assembly GCA_039619475.1). Taxonomy (NCBI): domain Eukaryota; kingdom Metazoa; phylum Arthropoda; class Insecta; order Hemiptera; family Monophlebidae; genus Icerya; species Icerya purchasi. The sequence goes on from CM077116.1 coordinate 177,897,670, forward strand.
CTAAGGCGATCATCACTCATTGAATTCCTCAAAAACATTTTTACATATTCTTTCAAGAATGGAAAAACATCGCTCTGCCTCAGCAGTTGACATTGGAGTAACTAAAATAAATTGAATCAGTTTTACTGTTTCGCTGAATGTTTCAGGCAAATTCACTTTGAAATATCCAAGACATCATATTTAAACAACCAACAATGCCTTGAAAATCTGATCTTGAATAAAAATTACTTCGAGTTCAGTCTTTAACTTATTTTTTTCCAACATAGGATACGGATTCAAAAATTTCTGTGGGAAACTGTTTGGAATAATTTGTAAAATTATCAATGGATACTAATAATGCAGCTTCTAAGTGGCCCCCATAAGACAGTCTATCTTTTACTTGAAAAACTATGGTGTCACGCACTTCTTTAGCAATAGCCGAATTTTTATTTTCTTTATTTTCTTGGTGGTCCACTTTTCGTCGTTTATTTTCATTATCGCTTATTTTGAACTCTGTTACATTTGAATGTCGAATAGTGGATACAATTTTTTTGAAGTTTTCTTTAACTCTCAAAAGCTGCCGGGTGCTGTCTTTAATTTTATATTGAAATTTATTAAATAATACATCTACATGTGGCATAATTTTATGGAATAAGGTAAGCCAAAATGTAAAATCCGGGTCTTGTAAGGTTCTCCGTAAACTATACGCTTCCTTGCATGTAATATTTTTATTAGATCTTTCTTCCAGTTCTTCGAAACATTCTATTAATTTTTCTCGATTTTCGAAAACAATATTCACTGTACGTATATTATAATTCCAACGTGTAGTGACAGTTCTAGGTAATTTCCGGTTTACAATTTCTTGCAGTACATCACATCTATGAGTAGAATTTGAAAAAAAGCTTGGTATAGCGGACAAATTGGCATGTTGCTAATCAGTATAAAAATCCCTCAATGTTTTGAAATAGACGTGTTTCGTGTGTTAATTTTGTATTATCGTACATCTTCTTCTACCGCGAGTATAATTTGTAATATATTCTTCTTATTCGAATCGCTGTTTCTTATCAGTCAACCTTCATTGTTGCTGGAATTGCTGTCATCATCACACCGGTTGGCATGGCCGACCCTCTTATCAACCATCTTTCCGACCGCACAGCTTTACCGTCCCCATCATTGTCATTTTCTACCGAAATACCATTATCATCGTTAACAGGTAATGCCGTTTCATTTACTTCTGTTAATACCGAATTAGTAGCATCATCCTGTAGAACAGACACAATAGCAAATAGACTGCAAAAAGCAGCTGACACGCTAATAAAATATTTTAAAAAGTGGCAGGTTAAAATAAACAACAATAAAACGGAAGCCATTTTATTTACTAGAAGACGACCATGTATACGAAAAGAAGTAAATATCCAAGACAAGCAGGTGAAATGGAAGGATGAAATCCAGTACCTAGACTAATCAAAAATAAAGTTATAAAAGCTCAGAAAGAGATTTGTTGTCTATACCCATACTTCAATAGAAAATCCCATTTAACACCTGAAAACAAACTTATTATCTATGAACAAATCATTCTTCCCAAAATATTATATTCAGTACCAGTTTGGTCGTCTACCAGTAAAAGTAATATTCAAGAACTCCAAAGAATTCAAAATCATTGTTTACGAATAGTACTAAATAAACCATGATACACTAACATCAATACTATGCACAAATATGTAAAAGTACCGTATATTCAGGAAATAATTACAGGGAACACGCGGAAATTTTTTGAAACGTGCACTGCATCTGACTTAATATTAATAAATAATATAGGTTCTTATGATTATCAAACCCTAAAGCTCAGATACAAAAAATATAAACATAGAAGGATAAAGCACATACTATTAACTTAAAGGAATAATTCTACGAAACTCTTATGTCTGGCGATTGCATAATGTCTAAATTATTTGTATTTTGTATCAATGTTAAGCAAGTTGCGAATTTCGACTTCCCGACGCGTGCGAAATATTCGTTATCAAATAAATTAGTATAGATCTTCCTTTATTTTCTGGAAGGATTTACGCATGTATGCAGGTTTTTTTTTTGTTTTTTCCAGCAAACTAAATTTAGTATGTACGACTAGTAATAAGAAAATTTATAATAAACATGCTCCTATCCGGTAAGAAACGCTCGTTTTCGGTACGGGTAAAACAAAATTTAAATGTTTTATATTATTATATAGAAGTGTATAAATATACGTTTGTTGTTGTTGTTGTTGATATCGAATTGTCTACCAGGAAATCTCCGACTTTTGCTAATATAACTAAACAAAAAAAGGTATTACCAATTCAAAACTTTACGCATCCTAGTGAGGAACAGGGCTTCATTTTTAACCACATTCTAGCAATATTAAGAAGTGCGTTATCTCTTGTTTGCTCGCGTTCTTGTCCGGCTTATCAGCTCGCATTGTTATCGGCATATCGGTGAGATCGTTTCTTTTGTTTATTTATAATACGCTAAATCTTCTCTATTCATACATAGATTTGATTTTATTTCGAAGAGTAATACGTATTATTTCGAACAGTATTTATTTTTATTTATTTATTTTATTCTATTTTATTATTTTTTAATTTGTCTTTCTTTTACTATCATTTATTTATTTCTTTTTTTCTCCTCCCACTTTTTTTGGATTAACCGATGAGTACGTCTTGTGGGGGCCGCCCTGCGGCCTCCGCCAAAGATACTAAACCGGAAAAAACGAATTTAACCCTTCAAATGGACATGGACGCTTCAACCAAGCGTAAACCAACCGGTCCCCTTTCACTGGTCGCGTCGATCCCTAGCAAAGATCTGCGACTATCAGAATCTGATTTATCAAAACTTTCCGGCAGTAATAATAATAGTAGCAGTAATAATAATAATAATCTTAGTAAAAATAATTCTAATGATAATGCTATCGAAGCTATTAAAAATTTCAATATAAAAACTTCCCACGACATTATCGATAATAGTACAAAAATTAATAATAAAAATGAGGTAATTCTTTTCCCTGTAGAGTATAATGGTTCTATACACATTATACTGCAATCGCTCTCTGAGCTTAATATAGGAAATTTACATCCATTTGCTGCTGCTAAAATTCTCTATAATAGAACTAAATCAATCACAGAAATCCTCCGAGCGGGCAGTAATAGACTTAGACTCTTTTTTAGGGATATTAGCTCAGCAAATAATTTTCTTCTTGATTCTGACTTCCTTAATAAAAATGACTTTAAGGCCTTTATTCCTAATAATCTATTGTTCTCTTTTGGCATTATTCGTAATGTACCTGTAGATATTACCGAAGAAGAATTATTGGAAGATATTTCAGCGGAAGTGCCGGTAGCTTCAATTCGACGACTCAAGAAAAGAGATGGCGATAAATTTCGTCCAATTCCCCTAATTGAAATTAAATTCAAATCACCTTTCCTTCCCAGTTATGTTCATTTTTTTTCATCTTCGTTGTGCAGTGGAACCCAGCGTAAGACCTCCTATCCAATGCCGAGCTTGTTTTCGTTTTGGCCACACCGACAAGTTTTGTCGCAGTAAACCACGTTGTCCTAAATGTAATAAGTTGCATTCCTTGGATTCTTGTTCAGCTCCGCAGCCGTCAGATTCTAAATGCCTCAACTGCAAGGGTAACCATTTAGCCACCGATAGACAGTGTCCTGTTTTTCAAGACCAGCTTCATCTTCGTAAAATCATGGCTTACGAAAACGTGTCCTATAATGAAGCTAGTATAATTAAAAAATCCAATCTTACCAACTCAGCTTTTTCTTTTTCCGATATAGCTCAAAAAAACCTGCATTCTTCTCCTTCCAAGTTTTCTCGCCGACCCAATCGGTCACGATCTCCCAAATCTCTTCCCGTTCCTAATCAGCATTTCCCTTCTCTTCCGTCAAACAATCGTAATTATCGTAACGGCCTCTTCTTCTCCGTCTCATAACGTTCCTTCTTATTCTCTTCCCAACTCACCTAACTCTTGCTTGCAACAACAGGTACCAACTACTCTAATTTTTCCTAATCCCAACTCATCCGTTCCCATGTCAGCAGAAGAAGCTGTCGATAAGCTAGACTTCAGCTTAAACCTTCAAAATACCCCTCCTAACCTACGTCAAAATCCTGAATTTCGCTTGGCATCGCTCAAGCTTTTCCAACTGTTATTTGCTCACTGTCCTCCGAATTCTACGGCTACGTAACTGGTCAACTTCCTGTATTTCCGTTAATGGTCCTTATGATTGTGAAATTCCATTCTAATTTCTTCTCTTGCATATGTGTAAAATTCGCTATGGTTCTTGTCATTGAATTTTATGTTTTTTCCCAAATTTCTACTCTGTCGTTCTCTTGCCATATTCCTTTATCTAGGCTAACCAGCATTCCGGAGCTCAGGCCGTTAATTCCTATCACATTTCCTTCTGTCATCTTATGTTTCTCCCGGATTGCATTACTGAGAATACAGACATTATACGCCTTATTCCAAAAATATATGTTTCCTATTCCTGTTATCACCATTGTCTCGTCTCGCAACTTGAAACCTGCGGGTGATGAGAGCGGTGGAGAATTGTTCATAATTTTTGTTTGGATCAATTTTCTTTTCTCAGCTATACTGTTAAAAGCGAGAAAAGTTAACAGATGTTTCTGTTCTGATCTATATGCTTTGCATTATTTTTATGACCATTGCCTCTTTCTGTGAACTTCGATTGGGTTCGACAGTAGTCGAGGACGGTGTATGGTTGATTGCAATGCACAATTGTATAAAACTTCTTTTTTCTTCGGTTTTAAACCGTACAAATCAATACTAATTATTAGATGCATGATTCTCATCCTCAAATATCTGACTTTTTCCTTTTTTCATCTTCCCTTCGGTCTTCTTTCAAACACGCTGGGCTACGGTAAAGAAAGACGGTTAGTCTGTTTCAATTTAATCATTTTCAAAGTCCTTTTCGTTCCAGTTATGACCCTTTTTAAAGCGAATTTAATCTCTAATTATTCCTTGCTTAATCTTAATTTCTTCACTTTGACCCGCAGCCCTTTCCTCATCATTCCATACCTAATTAAGTTGGTAAGCAAGCGAGAGAGAAAGTGGTTTTTCCTCAGTGAGCATCTCAATAAGTTTTCATATTCCTCATTCGTAAGTTATCTGGGAAAACAGATGTCTCTCCATTGTCTTTTTTTGCATCCCTTCTTCTGCCGTATCTTTCCTTGTCTTTATTCAATACTTTCAACTGGCTTTGAGTGGACTACCCGAGCCTCCACTCATTCCTTCTCCGATTTTCCTCTCTCTTCCAAATCTGCAGGCTGTAAGGTATTATTCCCCTTCCTCTTCTACACTTACATGGTTCCTTCCCCTCCAACTATTTTTCTGTACTTTAAATGATGTCTAACAGGCTAAATATTCTTCAATGGAACTGTAGAAGTCTTAATGTCAATAAATGCTCTCTCGAAGGTTTGTTGGATCAATATAACATTCAGGTTGCTCTCCTGTCAGAAACTTGGCTCAAACAATCTTCCAATATTCGAATTCGAGGATACTCCTTAGTCAGTTCGAATCGGGACGACGGCTATGGCGGAGCTGCTATTCTTATAAGAAAAGATGTACATTTCATTCATCATGATAGTTTTTCCTTCCTTTCTTCCAGTCCTCTTAATCCGAATTTAGTTCACGTCTCAATCCCATTGTGTCACGGTAAAAGTTTTAAGCTTGTCTCCTCCTACATCCCACCGTCCTATAACTTACGCGATTTCCCATTTGACTTGTTCTTGAATTCTATTCCTCGCCCTTTCATGGTCGGCGGCGACTGGAACTCCCACTCGCCTCTATGGGGTTGTTCCAGTTATAACAGGAATGGCACAATTATAGAGGAAGTAATTTTCAATTATAATTTAGTTCTCCTAAATGATGGTTCTCACACCTTCTCCAAATCATCGTCTACTTCTAGTTCTATCGATCTATCTTTTGTTTCCTCCGACACAGCTCTTAAATCCTCGTGGAAAACTCTAGATGGTACCTTCGGCAGTGACCACGTTCCGATCCTCATTGTTCTTAATGACTTCCATCTCCCTTCTCTTTCATCTTCATTTACGCCTTTGCATTATGCTGATTGGAACCTGCATAAAACTGATTGGAATAGATTTCGGTTTATTGTGGACTCAGACCTTCCTGCAATACAAGTAGAAAACGATGCTATTTCACAATATTCATCCTTTACTAATTCTATCTCCTCTGCTCTAACACTGTCTTCCCCACTCTATCCTCAAGCCCGGAAAAGTCATTCTTTAAGGGCTTCATCACTGTGGTGGAATGGGGACTGCACAGCTGCTGTCAATCAAAGTTTGTCTAACTTTAAATCATTCCGCTCTCAACCTACTTTTAATAATTTCTTGACTTACAAGAGTTCGAACGCTAGAGCCAGATATATTCTCAAAAACGCCAAGAAAAATGCTTGGAAATCCTTTTGCTCTTCCTTTTCTCGATTGACTCCTATTTCCAAAGTGTGGAAGTTGGCTAAAGCTTTTAGAAATTCTATTTCCGAACGCCCGTCTAGCTCCAGTCTTCCTAAGGATACTCTTTCTTCTTTCTTTGACTCCATAGCTCCTGATTATGTCCCTAACTATGATGAAGTGGATTCTTTAATTCCTCCTTACCAATTATCACCTCATTTCCTTTCCTCTAACTTTTCCCTCTCTGAACTTTTTTCTTCCCTGAAAAACTCCTCCAACTCCTGTCCGGGCCATGATAAAATTTCTTATTCCATCCTCAAAAACCTATCTGTAAAGTCTCTCCAAATTCTTTTAATCATTTTTAATTCCTTCCTGCAATCTGGTTCTATTCCTGATTCATGGAACACATTCGTTGTTATTCCAATTCCCAAGAATAATTCCTCTGCCTTTCGGCCCATTTCTTTAGCTTCTTGCCTGAGAAAACTCTTTGAGAGCATGCTTAACAAACGGCTGGTCTGGTGGCTGGAACACAATAACTTGCTTCCAGACAACCAGTTTGGTTTTCGTCCTGGCTTAGGCCCTCCAGATTGTATCAGTCGAACCTTGCTGACATTTACAAATCATTTATTTCCAAAGAATTCACAATTGCACTTTTATTGATGTAGCCAGTGCATACGAAAGCGTCCATCTTCCCACGCTCAAAAACGTTATGATGTCTTTAAATATCCCTGCATCCATATCCTTCCTAATTATAAATCTTTTTCAAAGTAGAACTCTCCTCCTTTCTGCTCCTTCCTTTTTCGCCTCAAGGAAGGTCTTCCAGGGCCTTCCGCAAGGTTCTTGCCTTAGCCCTACTTTATTTAATTTATATGTTTCCAAAATTGGTTTTCTCTCCTTAAAATCCAAAACTTTATTTTTTGCAGATGATATCCTTGTTTACTCTTCTTCCCGTAATCTTCTAGTTGCCAATGAGAAACTAAACAGCTCCTTAAGTACTCTAGAAGAGGCCCTTTCTAACATTCATCTCTTCATTTCCGCCCCAAAATCAGCAGCTGTAGTCTTCACCCTTCGACCTTACAACCCGGGCTCATTTGAAATAAATCTAAAAAATCATTCCATTCCAATAGTCAGTTCTTTTCGTTATCTGGGTATCACTTTATCCCCTCGTCTGTCTTTCCATGATCATATCAGCCATTTATATGTTTCCTCGCTTAAAGTCTTTAACCTTCTTAAAGCTCTCTCACCTACGAGATGGGAAGGCGATCCTTCTGTGTTAATAATGTTGTATAAATCTCTCATACGCTCTAGATTGGATTATTGCAGCTTCTTATATGGCAACGCTTCCAAATCCGTTCTCTACAAATTAGATCGTCTCCAAAACAGTTGCCTTCGGCTTTGTCTCGGAGCTCTGAGGTCATCTCCTATCCCAGCCATTCTATCTGAATCCAATATCTGTCCTCTGTTCATCCGAAGTTCTTATTTGGGTTATCGCTTTCTCATTAAACGTTTTTCCGCTTCCTCGTCAAATATCAGTACCTCTTATTCTTTTATCCTTCATCACTGGCGTTTTTCCTCCAATAAAATTCCTATACTATCTCATATATCGTTTCGCCTTTCTAAATTTTCCCCTTTTGTCATTCCTCATCACAAGCTTCCATTTTTTTCTTACGTCTATTCCAAATTGTTAAAGCCACCAAATATCATCTTCATGCCATGCTTCCTTAAATCCTCTCCCTCTCATATCGTCAGTATGGAATTTAATAATACAATAAACTCTCTATTCCGTGATCACTCTTTAATTTTTACTGACGGATCGAAGAGCCCGATCGGAGTTGGGGCGGCATTCTTGTGCCCTCAGTTCTTTCATTCTCGGTCTTTTAGACTTCCGTCCTTTTGTTCTGTCTTTACTGCAGAATCTGTTGCCATTCTACAAGCCATTATTTATATTTCCTCTTCTGCAAGTTCTTCCAAATTCCTTATTGTTTCTGATTCTTTAAGTGTTCTTCTAGCGCTATCTCCACCTTCCCTTTCTCCTTCCACTGATGCTATTATCCTTTCTATTCGTTCTCTTCTTCATGATCTATCCTCATCGACGTGTACCCAGATTGACTTTCTTCGGATTCCAGGACATGCAGGCATTGATGGAAATGTAGCCGTCGACCTCCTTGCTAAAGCTGCTGTTTCCAATGGGAATTTTATTTGTAGAGTTCCAGCACACAATATTCTTCTTCCAACTAAATCCTGCCATCTTAGACTTTGGCATTCTGTTTATGTATCTCTTTTCGCTAATCCTAATTCCTTTTATCTCTTGATTAATCCTGTTCCTCCCCCTCGTCCTTGGTTCTATGAGTTTCCCAGTTTGCGTCGGTCCATAATTACTAAATTATCTCGCTTCCGTTTCTCGCATAGTCTCCTTCCTTCTTCACTAAATCGCTTCTCTTTGGATGATTCTCCTTTTTGTCCATTGGATCCTGGTTCCCAGTATGTTTGCGATGCGAATCACGTGCTCTTCGAGTGCTCCGGTTTATCTCGCGAGCGTGAGTTACTTTATTGTCATCTTTTAAAGCTTGGTCTTCCTGCTCCTTTCAACGCCTCTTATGTTCTTTCTCTGCCTACTATCTCTGTTGTTCCTGTCCTAGGGGTGTTCCTTGATTCCATTGTCGACAGAATAAAAATATAATTTCTATTCTATTCCATGTGTCTATTCCTTTTTGCTGGGCTAATGCTCTTTGCTAGCAAACCCAAGGGGGGTAAAAAAAAAAAAATAAAAAAAAAAAAAAAACCACATTCTAGACTACAAAATTCTAGATTACCTCTTAGCTTTGAAAAACCTTATCAACGGTGCAAAAAATATAATAGCCGCCTCTCGCGTTAGCGGCAACCGTGTTATCATCTTCTTATCAAGTGTTCAATTAGTTCAACATTTCGTAACTAATCATGGCGGCTTCAAAATTGATGATCATTTTTTCAAAGTACGCAAATTAAAGTCACCAACAACGAAAATTACTCTTTCCAATGTATCTCCATCGATTACAAATGATACACTCCAACGTTACCTGACAACCAACTTCAACGTGAAATTAGCCTCTCAAATATCTCTCCTTGGAATAAATCCTATGGATGATGAATTTGGCCATATAGTCAGCTGGAGACGTCAGGTATACATCTCCAATTATGATGATATAAAAATCCCTTCGTCTTTCACCCTAAATTTTAATGATAAAAGTTTCAGAATTTTCCTGTCAGTAGACGACCTTATTTGCTTTAAGTGCAACTCTTCGGGTCATAAAGCGGAAGACTGCAAAACATCTTCAAATTTTGATAACAGTGAAACTTTACCCAACACTATTATCCTTTCCAGACTACTGATGCTCATCCTCACGCAGACTCAGTACCTCCTCATACTGATGAAGACCCCGTACAAGCAGTTTTTTCTTCTTTTCCAAATTAAGAGGATAACGTTGACATCAATACACCCACTAATGCACAGCAAAGTAAAAGGCCTCTGTTGCAAACTTCTTCCAGTTCCGCAGATGTTAATTCCAAAAAGGACAACAATCAACAAAGAACCTCTCGCAAACAAAAGAAGCTGAAGAAGGAAAATAAAAACCCGCCGGAGAAAACACCAATACTGATGCCTGAAGAGGAATCATCGTCAGGCCAGGAATCTGAATTGTCTTTAAAAGAAATTAACCAGTTGTCGATTTTTTTCGGTAACAACCACGTCCATATTTTTAACTTCGGTTGACGTTTCGAATAGTAGGGCTCTATTCATCATCAGAACCATAAATGAAACGACCAAGGAGGAAACCAGTCCTTAAATAGATAAGCCGACATCACATCCGACCTTCTGATTAGCTAATGTTATTTCCACTTTTTATTAGACTGATAACTGTCTTCCAGTTTGAATCAACTTAATAAAGATGACGGTATTAAATCAAACTGGAAGACAGTTATCGGCCTAATAAAAAGTGGAAATAACATTAGCCAATCAGAAGGTCGGATGTGATGTCGGCTTATCTATTTAAGGACTGGTTTCCTCCTTGGTCGTTTCATTTATGGTTTTGATGACGAATAGAGCACTTTTTCTATGATATGTGCAACACTAAAAATAGCAATTCGGTAGAAATAGCAACCGGCTACACCTCAGACATTGTCGCTTTAATCGACTTACTTAACAAATGTTACCCCCTACTACAACGGAGAAGTCCTAAAATAAGATTTACAAAAATCATTAAAGCTCTCTCAAATCACCAATAACTGTAAATGGATACATTAATTCTTAACTGGAACTGCAACGGTTTTTATACACACCATGAAGAGTTAAAGTTCCTCATTGCCACTTATCAACCAATGATAATCTCTCTTCAAAAGACTCGCCTAAGACCCGACCAAAAACCGCTCCTTCCGTCCTACAATCATTTATTCTACTCCCCTTACAGGTCATCATGCTCACGGCGGCGTTCTATTAGCAATTCCCAAAAATATTCCTTTCCAACAAATCACGCTCAACTCAGATCTTCAACACGTATGCGCTCGCCTTCAAATGGAACAACCCTTCACCCTCTGTTCCTTTTATCTGCCTCCTGATGAAACCGTAGAAGAAAACCACTTCCTCAACATCATACAATCACTTAATTTACCTGTAATTCTAACCGGTGACTTCAACGCTCACTCTCCAATACTCGGAAGCAGTAGTACAAACCCTAAAGGCCGATTAATAGAAAAACTACTCGACAATCTCAAACTATGCCTATTAAATTCAAACGAACCTACTCACTTGCGCTTTGCTCATCATAGTTGGTCAACTCTGGATTTAATCATCTGTTATCCGAAATTATCCAGCAATTTACAGGTATTTCTTCATAAAGACTTAGCCGATAGCGACCATGCCCCTGTGCTAGTTAAATTGATTAATCCGCCGCATACCGCACACCCTACTGTGCCTCAATGGAACTATAGGAAAACGGACTGGGATAGATACTCTTCTGACTGCTCTGAATATCAGTTGACATGGAAATGAATATAAACATCATCATTGATACTTTCACGTCTTCTCTAATTAAAAAGGTACAGTCATTTACTCCTTTGCCAAAAACAATAAATCGTAAAGTAGTTCCGTGGTGGACAAAGCAATGTGCTGAAGCAATTAGAATAAGACGGAAGCTGCTACGCAACTTGAAAACAACACCATCATTAACTAATCTCATGGAATTCAGAAGAGCTCGGGCCAAAACCAGATGGACTATCAAGCAAGCTAAACGAAATTCTTGGTCTGAATTCACCTCAACGATCACAGCATCAACGTCGTCCAGAACTCTGTAAAACAGTTCCGTTCCTTCCTATTTCCAACTATGCTTAACGTGGGTCAGAGGAAGGTATTCAAACCAGACGAAATTGTTGCCACGTCTGCAAACCATTACCAACAAACTTCAAGCTGTCCTAACACCTTTACCGATCTTCAATCGTTCAATTTTCCTACAAGAAGCTTAGACTCAGAACCCTACGATAAAGAAATTACATTAAGGGAACTAAAGTATGCTATCAAATCCACTAGAAAGACAGTTCCTGGATGCGATGGCCTACATATTGCTATGTTAAAACATGCCCCTGCATCAACACTAAATATCTTACTTCAGATCTTTAACAGGATCTGGATGAGGAACGAATTTCCATAAGCCTGGAATACAGCTGTTATAATTCCAATTCTAAAACCTGCAAAAGATCCCTCAGCTGCTGAGAACTATCGTCCCATTTCGCTTACATCAGTTCTAAGTAAATTATTCGAACGAATTGTTTACTATCGTCTAAACTGGTTGCTCGAAACAAAAAATCTGCTTCATTCTTCCGTCGTAATCGTTTATCAGTGAGTACGAATAAAGTTTATCTCTCGCGTATTTCGTCTTATCAGATTTATTAGAAGAAGAAACACACCGGTGAGTTCGTTCTAATTATCTTTTATTTTCTTATCAGTATAAGCAACGTCGTCGCATATCATCTAATATAACGAAAGCGTAACGCTCTTAGAGCGCCAGCTTCTCGAAAACGATGACACTAGAGGCGGATGGTCAGACGGTGGAGGACCTTATTATTCCGATAAAGGCCCCGATAACACTAATCGTGGTGTAGAAATGGAACTAGATAGTAATAATAAAAAGGTTAATAATATCGAAAATAATTATAAAATAAATGAGAATAATAACAACAGCGACAATTCGATTGCTAGTGATAATCAAAACGTGCTAACCGAACAATGATCTATTCTTACGTATGAACAAGGTATAGATTACACGTCTTTTAAAGTAATCGTTCAACCAAAGAATCTTGACGATAACATTACAGGTCTTCAAGTAGCAAAAATTTAAAAAAAATTGAACTATATAGATGACATTTTAGAGATCAAAAAGGCAGGAAGAAGAAGGGTCATTGTTGAATGTAGACACAAAGAAATAGCTAATAGGTTGGTCTTAGAGGATAGATTGAACGAAGTCGGCGTTATTGCATACGTTCCGTTACTATATCTAACGAGAGCCGTAGTCATTAAAGATGTCGATATAGACATCACGGATGAAGAAATTATGGGGGGAATTGACTGCGGCATGTTTCTAATCCACAAAATAGTCAGATTAAATAGGAAAATATACCAGGAAGGTAAGGTAGCTTACATACCTTCCAAAATTATCCAGATATTTTTCTGCGGACAGAGCATTCCCAAATATGTGTACATAAATAGAGTGAGGTTTGAGGTTGAACCTTATGTACAACCAATTCGACAATGCTTTGAATGTTTTCGTTTCTCACATTCTTCTACAAATTGTAAAGCGCTGAAAAAAAGATGTATCCAATGCTCCTCCGACGCTCATTTTGGAATACAGTGTGCAGGAGATAAGTATTGTATAAATTGTCATAAAAAAAAAGCGTCACTCTCCAATATCAAAGGAGTGTCCCGAACGGATTCGACGAAGAGACATTAAAATACTAATGGCTTTAAGAAATATAAGCTTCTCCGAAGCTTCAAAGGAAATTCCAACAGTAAATAGACATACCTCATACTCATCCAGAGTCACCTTTAACAACGATATAATAAGTTCCAAAGCAAATGTACATAATTTATCAAACCGCTTTTTGCTCTTACAAAATGAGGAAGACTTCCCTTCCTTGCCTAATCAAAGTATATATGATCAAATACCTGATTATAAAAACCCACCGATATCTAAGTATGGCTATCGTGCTAACAAAGAAATTAAATTCAGTGAACAAAAATTCACAAAAGATCAAACAGCCATTCTAGCTGGCAATAAAAGAGCACGGGAAGAACCGATCAGCCCTCTGTATATATCAAAGTCTAAAAGAGAATATACCAACCCACATTTATTCCCCCCTCAAAGAGGAAGAGCAGGGGCTCGATGTAGTGCGTTTGAAAAAAGCAAAAGTCACATAGATAATAATGAAAACAGCCACTTCAGTGGACATAGCGGCAATAAAAGTAATAACATTAGTATATCTTGCAACAGTAACAATAGCGGTAACAAGATAGAAAATGCCATAACGGTAGGTAAAAGTGAAACAAAAAGTAGCAGTCAGACGGCTGAAACAAACAGCAACCAGTTAATAAAAAAAAACGATTTAAATGATAGTAACATATTAAAAAAGAAAAATAATAATCCAGTAAGTAGAGGAAACAGCCGGAAATCTATATCAAAAACCCCAACTAAAAGCTAAATGCGACTGGAATAAATATAAAAGTAAAGAACTAAAAATAAAGTACGTAATAATAAGTGTACAAACGATAGACAACATAAAATAAACTTCAACCATACCAATTAAATTTATCCTACAACAATAATCAATAAGAACACTCTTACCCAATTCTTACTCACCATGGAACTTTGCCAGGTTATGCTATGGAATTGCAGGAGCGTTTACAGTAGTCAAGATGAATTTAAAAAATTCTTAATAAAAAACAAAATCATTATTTGTGGAATATCTGAGACGTGGCTACAACAGTATCATCAGTTTAACATCCCTAACTATAACATTATAAGGGATGATAGAAATAAGGGAAAGGGCGGAGGAGTCGCGATTTTAATTAATGATTCTATTTCATATCAACAGAAGAATATTAGCGTAACTAGCATTGGTCAAGATCTTATCCAAATTATTGCAATAACCCTAAAGTTATATAGTTCGCAACCTCTTGATCTGTTAATGATATACGTCCCTCCCGGCCGTAGCATAACATATGGTCAGTGGATTGATGTAGTCTCCCAAATTAATCACCATTACTTAATTATGGGAGACTTCAACGCAATCCATCCAGCTTGGGGATGTGTTAAATCAAATTTTGAAGGTAGAGAGTTATTAAAATTAATAAATCAATATTCAATGTTTATAGTTAATACAATTCATAAGACACGGGTAGCTCGACCAAATACAGAACAAAATAACCTGGACCTAGTTTTATGTCATCCCAGCATCGCTACAAGACTAGAATATAGCGTCGGGGCAGACCCTATGGGTAGTAAGCAATAACATTAAGACGATTACGTCTGAAAACCTTCAACAAATACCCAAATATGGGAAATTACTTAAAATTTAAAGAACAACAGGCTAGAGTAAAAAAGATCATTAAAGAAAAAAATAAATTAGCCTGGAAAGAATATTGCAGTAAGATAAACACCAACCTAAGCACAAAAGATCTGTGGCATAAAATAAGGTGTTTCTTGAAACTCCCGTCGAACCTCTAGATCAAAGATCTCTACTACAGGCGTCGGATAAATTTGCGAATTGGCTAGACAGAGAAATCACATGGTCAGAACTAATCAAAAGTCTAGATCATCGGAAAACTTCCTCTGCCGGGGTGAATGGGATACCCTATAGGGCTGTCCAGACGCTTCCAGTCGAAGTGAAAAATATGTTATTAAAGTTCTTTAATAAATCGCTAGACACGGGATATATCCCAGACACTTGGAAAGAATATTACATCTGTCCGATCTTGAAACCCGATAAAAACAAAAACGATCATAATTCATACAGGCCCATATCCTTACTCTCATGTATAGGTAAAACGATGGAAAATATTATAAAATACAGAATAGAATGGTGGACCAACCGCTTCGGAATAGCATCCAAGGTCCAATACGGGTTTAAAAAATCCTTGAGCACTAGAAATGCACTAATAACCCTAATAAACGACCTTCAAATAAGCCTTTCTAAGAACTGGTATTCCATTATAGTTTTTATTGACCTCAAATCGGCATATGATAGTGTGCATCTTAATACCCTAATCGAAATACTCATTAAGTTAGGAATTTCTAAAAAAAATTGCCTATTGGATACACAGCTATTTTTATAATAGAAAATTGACTATGTTATCGGGAGGAAGAACCTATGAGTCGGTAAACTCGGGAAAGGGATTACCTCAGGGGAGTCTACTCAGCCCATGTCTATAAGCACTATATACAAAGGATATAGAAAAAATTGAAGGGCGAAATATCAAAGTCATTCAGTATGCGGATGACTTGGCGGTATACTCATCGGCGGGGTCTCAAAAAACGGCAACGAGCAGAGTGACGGAGGCTCTAAAGAAATTAACATCAACGTTAAACAGGCTCCACATTCAGATTAATGCCGAAAAAACGCAGGGGCTAATAGTGACCAGGAAGATCATGTGGCTATATCCATTAATAAGAATAGGTAATAAAACCCGTGGCTTTCCAAAACTCAACCAAGTATTTAGGAGTCAAGTTAGACTCAAAATTGTCTTGGAACGATGAACTTAAAAATATAACCGGAAAATGTGAAAAAGGTCTCAACGTATTAAGAGCCCTAACAGGAAGAAAATGGGGAGCTCATCCATATTCGTTCCTAACAATATACAAAGCAATAATACGGACCCACATAGAATACGCAGCCCCAATATTAAATTTAAACAATACAAAAATTAAAAAATTACAGATTATCCAAAACAGAGCCCTTCGGCTCTGCCTAGGGTCTATGAAATCTACACCAGTTCATGTAGTCAATGCTGAATGCGCAGAACCTCCGGTTAAATTCCTCCTTAAACATTCTACGGACAAATTTTACATAAAAAATAAAGAGTATCGCTTTCATCCAGTAAATAAACAAATACCCATCTTAGACAGCTTAAAAAATCGGGATTACTGGAGGTTTACTACAACTCCCCCAATACTTACTAGTTTTAACTACTACTTTGATCTAAAAATTTATAATAACATTAAACCGACTCCATTTTGGATGGATTTCCAAGAATCGCTTTACTGCCCACGAGTCGAATTAGATACGAAAGAATTTCTTAAAACTAATCAGCCTATGTCAAATCACAACAGTTTGATACTGAATAACATATTAAAATCCCGTTTCAATGATTATCAAATCTTCTATACCGACGGATCGTTTGATCTGGGACAAAATAGGTACATTGCAGCCTTTTATTATCCCAAACGGGAGTTGTTTAAAATTTTTCGACTGATACACGCAGGATCGTCCTTTACGGTCGAACTATATGCTATATTAAAAAGCCTAGAATATTCTAGAAGATTCGTCGGACAAAAAATATTAATTTTAACAGACTCTTTGGCCGTACTGCATAAACTTTCACGCGGAATTGGCAAGAAAACATCAAATGATCGAATGCCTTATAAGAAGACAAGTATTTAATTTACAACAGGCAGGCGCGGATATAGTGCTAAAGTGGATTCCGTCGCACTGCGGTATTAAAGGAAATGAAATAGTAGATAGATTAGCAAGAACCGAGGTAGGTAGAACAATTGCTCAAAAATTAAATTGGTGGGAGTTTTTACCGATAATTAAAGAACACATTATAATCGGTTGGAACGCTGAGTATCAACAGATTAGTGATCAAAAAGGGAAAGATTATTCAAGAATACAGAAGTATGTCCCAAGAGCCCCTTGGTTTAAAGGAACGAACAACTTGGGAAGAGACTTTATAGCGACGATAACGAGATTGAGAACAGGACACAACAAAACCCCCGTCCACTTGGCAAAAATTAATATCATCAATGATAGTACACGCAATAGTTGTAGAACAGAGGGTTCAATAGATCATTTTATCTGGCAATGTAAAGTCTACGAGCAGGGTAGGGACAAACTTAGAGCAGAAATCTTAGCAGAACTGCATATTTTCCCGGTTTTAGTGACACAGATAATTGCAGATCCACTGTCGAAGGTAGCGGCATTAATGTATAAATTTATAAAATATCACAACATAGAAATTTAGAAATAATAAATAAGGAAGTTCTATAAAACACCCTATACAGGGCTAAGCAAAAGAAAGAACTGGCTAAATGGCAAAAGCTAAGCCAAAAAAAAAAAAAAAAAAATACACCAATTGCATGCCATTCAAAACGCTGTTTCGGAGGCTTTGACAAAAAAAAATCATTTATTAGCTATCTTCTTTGACTTATCCAAGGCTTTTGATAAGATACCAAGGCACAAAATCATGAGTCAACTCTTCAGTTGGAACTTCTCCGGAAACTTAACAGCATTTATTTATAATTTTCTTACCAACCGGAATTTCTTTGTACGGATGGGGAGAAATTCATCTTCCTTACGTCCTTTGATAACTGGTATTCCACAGGGCTCAGTGTTGAGCCCGATCCTTTTCAATATTGCGATCAACGACTTGGCAAATACTATTCGTTCTCCAATCAGAAGCTTACTGTTCGCTGACGACCTGACAATCTTCATTCATTGTCGAACTGTATCTACCGGCGAACATGTACTACAAGAATGCAAGGACCATCTGGTTACTCGGTGCTCTAGAAATGGATTAAGCTTCTCAAGTAACAAAATCTCCGCAATGCACTTCTGCCGCATTCGTAACTGTACACATGAAATACGCATCAACCTTCAGGTCGCACGTCTTCGAAACGCCCCATCAGATACCTTGGCTTGCTTTTAGACAAAAAGCTGTCTTGGAAGCCTCACTTGAACTACATTAAATCAACCTGTACTCGGAAAATGAACATTTTAAAAAAACTGGCTCACACTTCTTATGGTGCTGACCGAACCTCTCTACTGCGAATCTATCGTTGTTTGATCCGGTCTAAAAGTGAATATGGAGCTGCGTTATATTCCACAGCGAACCCTCCTACTCTCAGCTCCCTAAACGTTGTGCAGAATTCAGCCCTCCGGTTGGCTACTGGTGCATTTCGCACTACGCCAATTGACAGTTTGCACTCTGAATCATCGGAATGACCTTTGGATATTCGCCGCTGGTTTCTCTTGGCCAACTTTGCAGTACAATCTAATGCCTCCGGTTTTTCTTCACCACGGTTGTTTTCATCATCGACCCTGCCTTCTCCAAGATAATCGCAATCGGTTTCGGACATTTTCAGCAACATCATGTCAAAGATAAACGTTCCTAATGTACCGGTACTTAGGTTCTCTAATGCATTAATTCCACCGTGGGATGACAATCCAATCAAGATAGATCGTTCAATGGTTGCACTGAGAAGGGATTGCGCATCCATCGAACAACTAGAGGAAAACATTCGAACACGAACCTCCGGCTTGTCTCTCTTCTACACCGACGCGTCTAAATTCGATACGTTTGCTGGCTGCTCAGTTGTCTCTGATGATGTCGCTATAATCCGTTACTCACTCCCGGAACCATTTTCCATCCTATCCGCCGAATTATATACTCTCTGGCTTGCTGTCGATTTCCTCATGAGATCTGACTCACATCAATCGTCCGTAGTATGTTCAGATTCTCTCTCAGCACTCAACGCCTTGTCCAACGTGTTCAGCCACGATCAACATCCAGTAGCCAAAGAAATTCTCAAATTAGTATCGTCAAGACTAGATCGGACAGTAACGTTCATGTGGATTCCTGCCCGCGCTGGTATTCAAGGCAATGGATTGGCAGACACGACTGCAAAGGAGGCTGCTGTTACTCTGCCGGTGCCAAACATTCCTGTTCCAGCAACCGATCTTAAAATTCATATAAAACATAGCTTAAAAACCCTATGGCAGAGGAAATGGCAGCAAGCATCAGAAACGAATAAGCTTAGCGTAATCAAGCCGTCAATATCACCATGGAACATATCACTTCCAAACCGAAGAGATGACGTAATCATCACCAGACTTCGATTGGGTCACACACGCTTCACCCACGAATACTTACTAAATCGAACCGAGGCTCCTCAGTGTACCATGTGCAGTGTATCATTCACCATTCACCATATCCTCACCGAATGCCCTTTATATTCCTTTGAAAAGAAATTTTTCAATCTACCTTCCTCTCTTCCCCTTATGATAAAAGACAACTCCTCTTCAGTATCCAGTTCAATCCTTTTCCTTCATAAGTCCGGACTCTACTCACTGATCTAATCCTCCTTCTCCTCCCGTGTCTCTAGCCATAGTTGCTGCACATGGCACGTAAAATTTAATTTAATAATAATAATAACATAACACAGTTTTTCCAGAAATTGTAGAAGAATTCTCTTCGCTCCATTCTTCCAAGGTGATTTTCCAAATTTCAAATCGTGCGTAATTATTTTAGAATCAAATTAAGTATATTTATCAATTTCAAAAATTCAAACATCTCTGTACAGGACATTAACTCATTTTCGTATCAAACATATTATTTTTTTTTTAATCCATCGTACATATTATTTTTTATCGTTTAAATTTTTCCTCAATTCACAAGTAGATTAACTTATAGAAATCATATTGTTGTAAACATGCATGACGAAGCCGCTCCTTATAATTACATCATGAATTGATTTTTTCTTTATTTTTTTAGCATCATGAAATGGTAATAATGTTGTTAATTTTTTTATTTTCCATGCATGACAAGGGCAATAGAATCACGGCATCTATGAACGTGTACACCATACACCTCCAATAACCTATCATGTAATTTTTTTTTTTTTCTTAAATTAGTCCAAGCATACTATTATTTCAATATCAAAGCCGATCAAACATAATTTTTTCTTCTATATAATCACTAACCTATGAAAACATTTCGTTCATTTTACTCATACCAAAGCAATAACTCCTTTTCCCTCGTGCTAACAATCTTCAAAATTTAATAATATAACACGAAATTATTCTAAATATATGTTCTTGCTATTAAAATTAGTATATCAATTAATCTTTTTATTCTTTTTCTACATTTCTGAAAAAAATCCTACAACATGTTTTAAAATTAATCAAAGTATACTATTTTATTACCTAAAATCAATTATTCTCTCATACAGTTTTTTCCAATCATACATAATTTTTTTCTTCCGTATTATCATTATTGCAAAGTCATACAAAACAACAACATAATTTTAATCATAATGAAACCTTCATACCATTCCTTTCATGCTATACACCATTAACATACGAAATTAGTTTAAATATACGTTCATGCTAGAAAAATTATTATCTCACCCTTTTTTCTACTCAACTATATGTTTCTGAAAAATCTTATGATATATTTTCAAAATTAACACCAGCCTGTATATTATTTCCATGTTTCATTCATTTATAATTTTTTATTCGAATCTGTTGCAAGACCCTATGAAATAATACAAGCAGTCCCCCGTACACATAAATATTGATCACAGGTGTTGTTCACTTACTTTCCTTTTTTTATCATATACTTTTGTAAGTTCATACCAAAAGGTCTTCATAACCTCATATTCATTTTAGATGCGGAAACACACAACTTTTAGCGAAACAATCAGTTAGACCATCTCTTTCCCTCATTTGTCAATTTCAAACTGTGAAAGAAATTTTCGTACCATGCTTTATTCCTATATTTTATTTCTAAAATCCTATCACTTGAATGGAATGTTATACAGCTGTTGTAAATGTATGAGTCTTATTATTTGGAATATAAAATTTGAAGGAAATTTATGTATCTTGCATTGTTTCAAGACAATTTATTTTACATTTTTTCTTTAAATTTCCCTCATACTATTATTTTTGACTATGATTAGTATTCATGATTATGGAGAGAGAGAGACGCATGCTGAAATTGTACTGTCATTGTATATGCGAGATGATGTGTGATTGTGGGTGAGTATGCATGCATGTAAAATATATGGCTGTGTTAGTAAGAAACATCCATTCAAGCGGGAACACAAGTACAGATACAGTTATAGAATGAGAAAAATAAAAATATATATTTTGTTATGTTTGATATATGTGTGATAAGGAAGTTGACAAAGAATAATCACAATACCTTCACAACTTAGACACTGAGTTATACCTTTGCAGTATTTTAGATGTAAAAGCAGTGACATTGACATGTAGTAAACGTTTTCACCACTTTTGACTAATTATAACCAATTTTACAACATTTCTCATTGTTTTCTTACATTTTAATACTTTTACACCGTTTTAGTCAATTTTTTGCTATTTAACACTATTTTCCCAGTGTTTTTACCACCTTTCACACAATTTTCGTCATTCTTTCAACATCTTTGTTAGGTTTTTTTCTTACAACTTTTTACCATTTCGATCGTCGTCAGTGATATCTGTCAATATTTTTGCTTTCAATCCTTCCACTTCATCTATGCACACATACAGCTTAGCAATCGTTGCAGCCGTTGAACGTTGTAGGTCTGCAATCGCGATCTCTCCATTTGATTATTGGCTTTAAAAGTCACATCTTTGACCGCTTGATCCAATGCATCAACATGATCTTTGTATTCGCCAACCCGATGCTGGAGGTTCCGCTCTATATCTTCAACAGACTATCATAGAGTCGTTTAATAAGAGAATCCGTAAGACCTGAGACATTTACTCGACGTTTTCACAACACATTCACAGACCTACCCTGTACACTAAGGGAATCTTTAAACAGTTCCCTGTAACATTCCTTTTAAGCTCTAATACAATTTGACAATCAACATTTCTTCGTCCATCGTCCTGGCTTTACTCGCTGTTACAGAGTCATGTAGTAAACGTTTTTTTCTTTTACAATTTTCTTATATTTCAACATTAACACAACATTTTCCCACATTTCTAACTAATTATAACCAGTTTTCCATTATTTCTAAACATGTTCTTATGTTTTAGGGTCTTTTTGCGCTATTTTTTTTTTTACCAATTTATACTATTTCTCATTTTCTTGCGTTTTAGTATCTTTAACACAATTTTACTCAATTTTTCATAATCTTTGTCAGTTTTTCATCGATCTTATACATCATATTTCTGGATGTGTCGAATATACATCCTTTTAACTATATTTTATAATTTGATACAATTATAAATAATGACGAAAGATTTAATTCAATATTGTTTACAATTTATTCAATAATTTTTATGACATTCATCATAATCAATAAAAATAATCATTTGCTTTATTGCTTCAATGTTAAATTCTAATATATCATTATCAGCTATTAATAATTTACACCATAAAACGTCTAATAATTGAAATGAGGGTCTTCGAGATACACATTGGGAACAGTACTATATGCATGTTTCTTTTTCGTTTTATCTGAATAAACTTTTACATTCTTTATGGTAGATTGAAACAGAGGAGTATTATTTTTCTGTATTTAGGAAGTGGATAACCCTTTAATACACCAGTAACTAATACATGAGCTTTGGTAAATTCCAGTATTTGTTTATATAAAACTAAATCATTATTTGTATATTTATTCTCATCAACATTTGTTTCCATCAGTAAATGAATCAGTCCTGGCGTGTAAGGAAATTTGGTTAGTGTTCTTCCTTTTCCTAAATAAATTTCATCACATTTTCGATTTCAAGAAATTGGTGTTGAACCCATCACATACTCATGAGTGTTAGCATTATATTGTATTCCATATATAGGATCATTTGGTACAGGTTCACCACCATCTTTTTGAAATGGAGCCAATTCATGTATATTAATGGCCTTATATCCGGACTTATTATCACTATTTTCACATTCTTCTTCATTTTCAATATCAGTCTCATAATCACATTTCCTACTGTAATTAGTAAGTTTGTGATGTTTTATTATTGAATGTAGGTGAATACATCCTGTTTGTTAAAACGGTATAATAAAACAAACTTTAATAACAAACAATATAGAACAATAAATTAGATAAATACCTATTTAGAAATGTTTTCGGGCATAACCCATCATCAGCTAACACTAACTTAAAGGAAACTTAAAACATACTGAAGTGAATATAGGGAATACATATGTATATATAGTAGATGTAAAGAGGAATAAACATAGCAGGTATAAAATCAATAGGTTGAAAATGCTAATAATTAATATAAAATATAAAATAAAACAAGAAGACAAAAGGTTAAATTTTTATATTAAACAGTGGATTATTATTATTAGGTGTTTGGTCATTTAAAATATTATTTTTATATTTATTTATATAATAATTTTCTGCAATGTTCATATTATTACCTTTGTGATAAGTGGGCAGGATGGTTACAGTATTTTCTATTGAATTTGGTTTATGTTTATTTTTAATTAAATGTTCTGCATAGGTTGATTTTTCTATTTCATTATTATTAAATGCTTTTATATGTTCTTTATATCTGCAATTGATTTTTCGCCCTGTTTGACCTCTCACAATCAGTACAATTTATTTTATATATACCACTATTTTCGTAAATATTATTATTTTTTAAATTTAAGGTGTTTATTTTATATCTTAAATTATTTTTAGTTTTGAACGCTACATTTAAACCTTGTTTTTTGAATAAATTGGTTAATTTGTATATGTTATTGTTTATAAATGTGAATGTTATCCATCCTTTATTATTAGTAGCATTATTGACTCTTAATTTTTGTGTATATTTTGATTTTGATTTTATTTTGTGAATTAATTTATCTATTATTTGTTCGTCATAACCATTATTTCTTGCCAAAGTCTTCAATATATTAGTTTCTATTTGTTTTTTATTTATATTCATGGGTGTAGTTAATAATCTATTTATTGCAGTCATGAAGTAAGCATATTTATGTTGGTTTGGGTGATTTGATGTTTTATGAATTATATTATCAGTGGTGGTTTGTTTTCTATAAATATTATATGTTAACTTATCCTTTGATTTTATTATTGTTATATCTAAGAAATTTATTTTTTCATTATACTATGGAAAAAGAAGAAAATAACAAAATAAATGTAATCTTCTCGGATGGCTCCAAGAGTGATGGGGGCGTGGGTGGCGCGTATACGTCTCCTACGTTCCTCCACTCTGAGTCTTTCAGACTTCCTTCTTTCTGCTCTATCTTCTCAGCCGAGTCGATCTCAATTCTTCGTGCCATTCATTTCATATCCTCAAAGAGTGGGGTTCACAAATTTCTGATTGTTTCTGATTCCAAAGGCGTTCTTCAAACCATCTCCTCTCCTCCTTCTCATACTTCTGACGGTATCATCCTCTCTATTCGATCTCTTGTCTCCTCTTTGTTCTCGTTCCGCTCCATTCTCATAGACTTTCTATGGGTCCCTAGTCATTCCAATATTGAGGGCAATGACGCAGCTGACTCTTTAGCTCGCTCAGCCGCCCGCATTGGTCCTTTCCTCGACTCTTTCCCTTCCTCAGACATTCTTTCTCTATCACGCTCTAATCATTTTAGACTTTGGTCTGACATGTATCCATCTTTATTCTCAAATCGCTTTTCACAGTACCGTCTTATTCAACCGGTCCCTAGTTTCCTGCCTTGGTTTCAATCTATTCCTACCTGTCGTCGTTCCACTATTGTTTCCTTAATTAGGCTTAGAATCAACCATTCTCTACTCCCCTCTTCTCGCTTTCGATTCGCTTTGTCCGCTTCTCCTTTCTGCTCTCTTCACGCTTCTGAGCCTTCTTGTATTTGTGACTCAAATGACATCCTATTCGAATGTTCTACACTCTCTAACGAACGCTCCTTTCTTTACGCTCAACTTCTAGTTTTGGGTCTTCCTACTCCCTTTAACGTTACCTATATTCTTTCCTTCCCATTGCCTTCAGTTATTCCATTGCTGCTGTCCTTTGTCTTTTCCATTTCTGACCGCTTGGCTATTTAATTATAACTCTTAATTTTTCATGTTGTTGGGTCAAGGCCGCTGGCGCGCCCAGGGTAGGAAAAAAAAAAAAAAAAAAATTGTTCACTGATAGATGCAGGTATCTTCGACGTGTTTTATAATCAAGCTGTTGCTCTCGAGAATTCTATCTTATACACATACATGCATGCAATCTCTCACTTGCACGTTGCAGCTCTGATCTGCTTGTAATACTACGTTTTTTCTTCGAACATGCTGTGCCTTGTAAACTAACAAGTTTTCTACCTGTCGCTCTATACAATTGTTCATCACACCTCATAGATGAAGTTGTATATACCTCGAAAAATACTTACGAAATAATAAAAAAGTATTAAAACCATACATGTATTTTTATAAAAATGTGATTATAAAAGATTATGAAAAATTTTTGGTGATTAAAAAATAAAATATATGATTACTAAAGTTTAACAATTATAATAGGAATTGCATATGTATAGCGTGTGCAGTAACGCGTGTGTGTGGAAACGGGCGATATGCTTTTGCAATGTGTATAGTATATTCAATTAAAAATAAAAAATTATTACAAGAGATTTGAATTTTGGAATGTGAGGAGAAAGGGAAAACTTTAGAACTACAGAAAATAAAAAAAATATATATTCAGATTAAATTTTTGGATACATATGCTCGGGTAAAATAAAAAGTATTATGTATCGGTAAAAATGGCTAGACGAGACAGAGAGCATTACAGTTACATTCGATCTTTGATTATAAATTTTTGATTAATAGCATGTTGTATTTTAACAGTAAATGAAATTATGATGGATGTTTGCGTGGGAATCTGTGATGGTCAGGAGTTTGACGGCTTAAATTTTAGAAATAGAGAAAAATAAAAGATTTGTGAAAGATCGGGAAAATTTTTGGAGCAATGGAAAAATAAAAATATAATTAGAATAATTCTACAATATCAAAGCTCGGAAAAAATATTGTATATTAAGTGTAATAAAAGGTAAAGAGGTTTAAGGTTAGATTCAGGGTTCTAATAGGAAAAATAACAAATAAATAAAATAAATGAAAGTGAAATAACTGGCAGTAACGATGATGAAGGCATAGAAACATGTGTGCAGAATGGTTAGTGCAGTTTAGCGACAACAGATTTGTATCAAAAATAAAAACTTATGAGCGATAAAAGGATTGGAAGCTTAAAAGTCTGTAATACTAAGGTTTGAAAAAAAAATGAATATGAATGATAAGGAAAAATATTGCTAATGGATGTGTATGCGTGTATACATATTTAACAATAAAAAATAAAAATGAACGATTGATAATTTAGGTTGGGATGGTAAAAGGAGAGAAGAAGAAATTTTTGAATGGTGTAAAGTGAAAAAATATTGTGGGTTAGGTTAGTTTTGAAAATACATAACACGATGTGAACATGTATAACATACGCAGATATAGTGTTGAGTAATCGTAACGGTGTATATATGTATGGGAACGACATGTACGCTTTTGTAATGGTTATGACGATTAAAGAGTACGAGGAAAAAAATATATAAAAAGTATATGCAATCAGTAAATTGGATGTAAAAGTCAGAGGAGCCTTGAAGGTTACATTTGCTCGTTGATTATAAATTTCGATTCATTTAGATAATGTATAATGGAGAACATGCGTGAGAAGTGTCGGTGTTGAGGGTTTGATGGAGTCTTACAAATAAATAAAATATATCATGAAAAGATCTGGAAAAGTATTTGGAATTTGAAAAATAAAATAATTTTAAGCTAGTAGACTCAGAAAAATTATTATGAATACAGGAAAAACTAGCGGTAGCATATGCATGTGTGAGAATGTATGGTGTGGTTTCACTATAGTTTCAGTGGGATGTGTACTCATGAAAAACAATAGGAAAGAATTGAAATTTGTATAGGGTGGATAGGGGAGAAGGAAATTATGAAACCGCGTTAAATAAAAATATACTCGAATTAATTTTTGAATACTTACGTTTGGAAAAAATCTTTAGAGGGGAAAAAATATATTTTAGACTAATTCCATAATACGTAGACATGAAAAATTATTATGAACAATAAGAGAAATAACGGCAGAAGATGTGTACGCAATCATATTAGTGAAGATATCAATGGATTTGGAACCTGGGAGAAAAATAAAATAAGAAAATTATCAACGGACGGAGGAAATGTTTGGAAGTGAAAAAATGTACTTAGGAAAATTTCATAATATTAGACTTGAAAAAAGTTATTATGAACGATAAGAGAATTACCGGTAGCGAGTGCGAGGGAACATTCTGTGCGAGTGAGAGAGTGGCTAATAAATTGACAGATTTATTTTTAGAATCGGAGAAACAAACAAAGATATAAAAATTATGCAGGTTCGAAAGAAATAAACAAAACCGTAAAAGAAAAATATACTTAGGCTAATTCTATAATATTGTGACTCGAAAATAAAATATATATGAAGTGGTTGTGTGTATGTGTGTATGGAGTGTTATCACGGCGTTTATTTCGGTGGCGACAGGAGCGTGTGTGGAAAATTACGGTGTACCTTTGTAGAGGCTAACATAATGCCTGATAGATGTGCATGAATGGACGGTGTGCTTTTGCAATGAACGGAGAATACGGAAAAATAAAAAAAAAAGAATCAACGAATTACAAATAAGATCGGAAGCGGAAGAAGACGAAAAAATATGTATGAAAAATATATATCAAGTGCCGGTGTGTGTGTGTGTGTGTGTGTTGTGTGTGTGTGTGAACGTGTAGCGATCGCGAACAGGTTTCTATCAGTAACGTGTGAGAGTGTGCATAGATGATCGGCTAGTTAATTTCGAACAAACGACTGGATTTCACCTCCTGCACCTCGTGACAGTTTCAACTAGTTGTTGGAACATTTAAATATTTCCATTACAGCCGCGGTCGCGCTTACATAATACATCTCATAGCAGCACACTAGCCCGCTCTCATTCGACTGATGGAACGTTCAAATATTTTCTTAAGAAATAAAATTGAAAAAAAAAAATGCCGGAACGGAGCGCGACTAAGAAAACTCCTTTAAAATTTGAGTTCTAAGTGTTGAGATTCAGACGTTTTTATCACTCCGGCAAAATTTTACCCCTCCCAACCTTGAAAAATTAAAATTAAAAAGTATGCTACATATATTACTCGCAAAGGCATGTATAATACATACACATGATAGAAGTCGCGATGCGTGGGAATGGGAATGCACTTTCACTGTGGTTAACGTTATGATGGATATATGCGCGGGAACGGCGTGTGTGTTTCCACATTTACCTGTACAAACGGGGAATCGCGAAAATTAAAAAATATTCTTAGGCTAATCTTGGAATTTTTTGTACTTAGGCCTCGAAATATTTTTTTAAAAAAAAAGATCACAGTATCAGAAACGAACGACGCGTGCGCAGGAACAGAATGTACGCTTTCGCGGCGGCTATCGCAATGTTGGATATATGCGTGGGATCGTGGGAGGGCGAATGGAGACTTGTGTTAGATTCGGGACTTTAAATAGTATACTTGGGTTAATTTTTAATAGGTTACTTTCTGCTCTCTGCACATTAAAAATAAAGACTTAGGCTAATTTTATATTACATATACTTAACTTGAAATTTTAAAAGATCACAGTAACACTGTGGGCGGGAGAGGTGAGTGGAGACTTGGGTTAGTTTCGAGCTTTAAATATTATACTTGGGTTAATTTTTAATCGGATCGAACTATCGGAAATGGGCGGAACCTGTACAGTGAAATTTGGAGGAAATTTGCAGAAAATTGAGGAAAATTGGGGGGAAATTGGGGAAACTTGGGTGAATTTTCAGCGCCCGTGCAAGAAATTGGGTTACTTTCTGCCCTCTGCATACAGTTCTGGGGTTTGTGACGTCAGACTTCCCAGAATGAACATTTATAGACTACTCAAGTGCCAATAAATACATCGCTTATAAATATACGATGTCAGCAATAAATGTTTATAATGGTAAAAATCGAGTGCGCACAGCAAAAGAGAAAAATAACAGAGTTGCTTAATATAACGCGCATAAACAAAAAAGTGGAACACAACACTCTCTCACCCCTATGGGAAAAAAAGAAAAAAAAAGGAATGTAAGTTAAAATGGATGAAGGAAAGTAAAAATAACAGTGAAAACGAAAGGGATACGAATATAAATTTACTAACAACGAATGATGTAAAAAGCGAAAGTCATTTTTTTCTTTTTTTCTTTTTTTCTTTATTAATATTATCGCTTCTATTTACTGGTAATGATTGCGCCGGTGCGGTGATCTGGTGAGACTTGGCTCTCTGAAGTGGTAATCTCATCATCAGGATCTCTAGATTGTACAGCGGAGCTAGAGGAAGATGGCGACTGGCGTCGTTTTTCGTAGCAGTTCCATAATAACAGAAAGATGGTAATAGTCATGACGGCGAAAATCAACATTTGCTTGAGATTCTATTGAATCAAAGTTATCAAAGCTTAATTCATCTGAGCTGATGATGTTTTCCAGAGTGGGGTTGATGTGATGTCACTGGGAATGCGATCTGCACAGGTGTATCTTGTATTCATCAGGGAAGGATATGGTGGCAATTGCTGAGATATAGATAGGCGAGATATTCTGTAACCGATATTTTATTCTCCACCAGATAAAAAAACATCCTTAAAAGGCCATAGCACAATAAACATAATGAATCGGCCACAAAAGGATATCTGGATCTTCCTTTGAGAGTATGTTAAGTACCATTAAAATACATTAGTATTTAAATTTCAAACCTCTATTTATTTTAGTTTTTGAATAAGTCAAAAAAAAGAAAATAAAAAATCCACCATTAGAAGCAGGGAGTTTTTTCCAAAAATTTTTTTTCCTCTGATAACGTTTTCATTCTATTTTAAAACTATTATTTTTTTTTATTAAAATATTAAAATGTTCAAAAATTAATAGTAAACTATATTGAGATGTTAATAATTTATTTTAAAATTCAAGAGGATACTCTAATTAAAATTATTCCATGTTTCATATGTATATCTAAAAAAAAGTTAAAATATTTGAAAAGATTTTACTGCATATTTGTCAAAGATCTGGTTCTTCCATGCTCACGTCTTATTTCGTGATAATGTATATTCTTAGAAACCCAAACAATAATTTTATACAATTCGCTAAAACAATATTTGTTTTTTATTTATAATCGTCTAACAGAAATTAGAAATTTATGAAATAAATTTGTTTTTTATCATATAAAAAGCAGGGCTTGAAAGCTGAATAATAATACGGCTTATGTCCTTGAAAAATACAGCTTAAGCTTTCGGCTTTTGGCTGTTTGAATTTGAAAGATGGCTTAGGCTTTCGGCTTTTGGCTGTTTAAAATTAAAAAACGGCTTAAGCTTTCAGCTTTCGGCTTACGAAATGAATTTCAATAGATGTAAATTAAAATTATTTACTAACTACTATGCATCAAACTATTAAGCATTACTACTGGAACTTCAACTTTTTTCTTTCCTCACAAAAATAAAAGTTTTTAAAAACAATTTCTTACATGAATAATTATGTCAAAAATGCAAAATCAAAAAATTTTAAAAAAAAGCTTAAGCCGAATATAAAGCTTAATTTAGCTTTTTTAGAAATACAGCTTAAGCTTTTGTCTTTCGACAGTTTAAGTTTTGAATATCGCTTAAGCTTTAAGCTTTTAGCTTATGGAAATTTAAATATGGCTTTTAGATTAAGCTTATGACATCTAAAAATGATTGGCTTTCAGCTTTTAGCTTTTGGCTTTCGGCTGGCTTTCAAGCCCTGATAAAAAGTAATTTCGGTATTCTCGATTTGACAATTTCGATTTTATCGAATTTCTTCATCATAAAAATTAACCGGCACGAAGATATAACACAAAGTCCAACAAACAACAAAACTTTTGGAATTTATTGCCAACACATTTTAAAAATTTGTGTTTTTTTTTAATAATTCATATAAGTTTAATTATAATATATTAATACACTCGTTATGGAACACATGAATGTCCTCGAAAATTCAGAAAAATTAAATATGATGTAAGTACTAAAAAAATTATATTTGTCTTTTTTGAAAATACTGTTTTAAAATTTAACTTACTTATTCCAGAATTGTTTAATACATAACTTTTTCATAGGTATTTTCAGTAACTTATAACGTTAATGTGTAAAATATGGTTAACGTTTCATTTTCAGAAATGTTTTTTAATGAAAGTAATTTTATCTTTAAAAACTTATGGAATTTATATTACTAAAAGAATTTATGAAAATATTAAAAAGTCATCGAGGCTTTCTCAATAGACCAATTTTGACGATTCTTTTTTCAATATGTTCTTTTAGACATGCAGATATGTCATCAAACAATCGTACTAAAGTGCAGATATAGTAATGACATTTATTTCGTGATATCGCTTAATTTTATTCACCTTTTCAGTATTAATTTTGTTATTAATATTTGTAGAGCGGTAGGAAGATAATTTAAAAATGCGTACCGATGAGACCCCATCAAAATACATAAACGAAAATAAAAATATTGAAACTAATAAGACTAACCTATGTGTTTAAATAGAAATCTTGACAGTTTTCCAGGCTACGACTTCTATTTCAAGAATATTTCTGCAGTAACGTCATGTTTAATTATAAATGTATAGTAGCGTTAGTTTAGTTCAATTGATTTAATTTTTATCGAATTCAAAAAAATAAAGATTATATGTTTGTCGCATATGTTTTTTTCTTTTTGGCTTTTACGCGCGTAACTTTTGCCCTGTGGAACGATTTTAATGATTCTTTATTCAATCGAACGTGTTGTACCATATAAGTACCGATAAATATTTTATTTTTTTTTTTTCGGTGAATATTGATGAACCCAAACTGAATAGCTATCAAACAACGTGAAAAAAGTTCGTTTCTGTATAGAGTTTACTACAGAAATGTGAATTGAAATAAAAACTTGTTAAGACAAAAAGATTAAAATATTATAAATGTAAATTATTATGGAAATGGAAATTTAAATAAAGAAAACTAATTTTGAACACTCATCATGACGCTATTTACAACCTTATCACTGTCGGAAATATTACATCGTTACATTTTACTGTACATAACTTTTAACTATGTGTAGTGATTGGAATGATTCTTTGATTATTAGAAACCGTATCGGTCAATAGTGGTCCCTTATAGGGACCAATAAGTATTAGTGATTACTAAGTAATAACACTGGTCTGCAACGAAATCCTCCTTAAAATAAAAACATGATGAATATGAGGAGTTTAACGTGCTGAATTCAGATTTGCTTTCCATTTTTTGCTATCACGTATATATTTATTTAAAATGTTTTTTTTTTTTTAATAGCTCAAAATTATAAATATTTTGTCTTTCGTTCTTGCATTAGCAGTGCTCTATTCAGTTCAAATCGTATTTGTACGCTCAAAAACAACACTCGTGCTGATAGAAAGAGAGAGAACGATATCAGACACGCTTATCCTACACTTAGTCAATCGAGTATTTCCTCTGCTTCTTCGTCATTATATACAGACTTAACAAAACGTCGTCTTCTTACGCAATCTGATTTGAATGACTTTGTTCGCGATTTAGGACTCTCAAAATCTAGGGTTAAACTTCTCGGATCAAGATTACAATAATGGAATTTATTAGATAAAAATACGAAGGTCTCTCATATTGTCGTAACAGACAAGAACATTTTATGAGTTATTTCACCAAAGAGAATGGATTTGGTATTTTGTAATGATGCTAAAGGACTTCTACAAGAAATCGGTTTTCCTGAAAGATCGGAGGAATGGCGACTTTTTATTGATTCGTTCAAAATCAGTTTAAAAGCTGTATTACTTCACAATCGCAATAAATATCCTTCAATTCTCCTAGTACATGCAACAAGCATGGGGAAGAAAATTATGGAAATATGAAGTTTTTATTGGAAAAAATTCAATATTCACAGTATACGTGGAACATCTGTGCTGATCTAATAGTTGTAGCAATGTTAACTGGATTGTCATGAGGATACACAAAATTTGTTGTTTTTTTTTATGCAACTGGGACAGTCGCGCAAAAGATAAGCACCACGCAGTGAAAAATTGGTCAAAAAGAGCGAGTTTGATGTCTGGAGTCAAACATGTAAAAGAAGAACCTTTAGTTCAAAGTGAAAACAATTTTTTACCACCGCTCCATATAAAGCTGTGTCTTACGAAAAATTTTGTAAAAGCCATGAACAGAAATAGTGAAGGCTGTCAACACCTCAAAACCAAATTCCTTCGAATCAGTAACGCGAAATTGAAAGAAGGAATCTTTGTAGGTCCCCAAATACGAGAGCTTATGAAGGACCCAAATTTTATAAGTACGTTGAATAAAGCTGAAAAAAGAGCATGGACTGCTTTCGTAGAAATGTGTCATAATTTTCTTGGAAACAAAAAAAAAAAGTGAAAACTACCAGAAAATCATCCAAGAACTTCTTTTTGTATATAAAACTCCCCTTAAAATTCATTTTTTAGACTCTCACTTAGATTTCTTTCCCACAAATCTTGGAACAGTATCAGATGAACATGGTGAAAGGTTTCATCAAGATATATTGCACATAGAGAAGCGCTACAACGGGATATGGTCAAAAGCAATGCTTGCCGATTTTTGTCGGCCGATCCGTCACGAAACTCCAATAGAAAATATGAAAAGGAAGAAAACTACAAAGTGAAATACTATTACAGAAAACAAGTAGATTATCAATAGTTTTTGATGTTTTGTAAACAATTTTATCTAATATTATATCAGTTATAAAATATATAATTTAAATTTGAAGCACAAAAAAAGGAGTTTTATTGAAAAATTCTATTAAAAAAAATATATACGTGATTTGTAATTTTTTATACTATATTTCTTTATTGAGAAACATCAAATTTGTGATAATTACGCATACAAACCAGGAGAGATTTTTTTTTTTTTACAGACCAGTGTAATTAATAAATAAAATTTTAAACAAGAGTTTCCCTAGAGGAATACTTCCTTTGCCTAATGTAACCAGACGAAAGTTGACCAAAAAGTTTCCTCGGAATATATAAAAAATATGAACACCTGAAATCTTAAAATTAATGGGCGGTAAACCGGACGGTATTGCCAACTTTAGTTTCCTATGGAAATGTAGATTCAAATAAAGACAATGAATTTGAAATACCAAAGCACGATTTACATACTTATCGGTAGCAGAATTTAAACATTACTGTTGAAGCAATACCCACTATTTATACGGTTCAGAAAATTAGTGCAACTTTAAGTTAATCTGAATGTATTATCACTCAAAAATATTTACGCTAAAAATTGTAAAATAAAATAGTTTTTTTTTTTTTTTTTTTTTTTTGAAACACGGATATTTATTATAAAAATATAATAAGAATTCATTAAGAAATAAAAACCAATTATTTAATAAACAATATATTTCAGAGTAATGTACATAGAGATATTATGGTAATTTTTAAGTGTTATTAACCTTTTGGAATCGGCACTGAGTTCAAATTACAACAATAATTAAAAACCTCATTTAATATTCCTAATGTTTCTGGTACTTAACTTACAGGAAGGAGATGTTATACTCATTAAATGATTTTCCTAAATTGTGCACTTGGAATTTAGCGCCGATTCCAATAAGTATTAATGTTATTTAAGAATTATTATAATTTCATTATGTATATTACTCCAAAATGTATTATTTATCTTTTTAGAACATTTTTATTAAATTTTTAGGGTAAATCTTTAAAGCCGATTTATTTTTAAATTATTTTTTTAAATTTTAATCTGAAAAGTATATGATACGCTGCGGTAAACGAATAGTAAATTACTTATATCATACATTTTTAATTAAATTATCTCTAATTATCACCACGCTCTTTTCTACTCAAAACTGTATATTTTTGATTTTCAGGCAATATTTGCGAAATATTCGTACGAAAAAGTTCTTCTTGCTTTCATTATTTAATTAGTAGGTCAAATAATTACTCTGCATACTACAAACAGAGGAAACAAAAAATCAAAGAAAAGAACTTGGAAAGAAAAATTAGAAGAGCGAAAAACTGGAGGTGGAAAAAGCTTAAAGGAATAAGAGGAGAAAAAATAGAACTGATGACGTAAAGTTGTAAAAGCATAAAAAATTATGCATACTTAAGATGGCTACGAAGTATCTTAATGCGAAATAATTTAAAACTTGGAAAGAGAATTCATTTCAGTTGTTTATAGGAAGAAATTTTAGAAAAGCCTGAATTACGAAGAGTTAAATTTTTAACTTCAGAACATAAAATGTGTAAAATGTTCTCACTTGCACAGCTAATTAAAAATGAAAAAGAATCACCAATGAATATACTAAATATTTAGACTATGAACTTGTAGTGTCTCAGATGATTGTTTATTTTAAAAATTATTTTATAACTTATAAATTAGCCGTTATAGTTTTCGATAATTATAGTAATCAGATTAATATAATAAAAATTGTATCTATGCAGACTATGTTGTCAATGCGGTACGCTAATACAACCAAATCCTGCAAATATGTGTGCAGGATGTATTCGAACACATGTAGATATTACAGAGGGCATACCGAAACAGATTTCTATTCAGTTTTGTCGAAACTGTGAAAGGTAATGGGACTTCTTAAATCGCGCATTAATATATTCATTTTATATCCAGTCATATGAATAGCATAATTTAAAATATAAAACTTTTCATTTTTAGATATTTTCAACCTCCGAGTGAATGGGTTTCGTGTGCTTTAGAATCGCGAGAGCTTTTGTCATTGTGTCTTAATAAAGTCAAAGGCCTAAATAAAGTTAAACTTGTGGATGCCGGTTTCATTTGGACTGAACCTCATTCAAAAAGGATAAAGGTGGGTTTTGAAATTTTCGTTTTCACTCATTTTACTACATTTTAAATTTTTTATATTTTTCATTAAAACTTTTTTAAGAATTTAAAAAAAAAAAAATCCTAATATTTTTGACGGTAATCCGATTTGTCAATAATATAACCCTATATTTAATAGTTGTTCTGGACGGAATTAATTAATAAAAGCAATTTACGTTCCTGAAGTTACTGATAAAAAATGAA
This sequence comes from Icerya purchasi, assembly GCA_039619475.1. NCBI lineage: Eukaryota > Metazoa > Arthropoda > Insecta > Hemiptera > Monophlebidae > Icerya > Icerya purchasi. The sequence continues at coordinate 177,934,199 of CM077116.1, forward strand.
TTTTAGCCGAGACCTAATTGCTCGAAAACGTTGCACGGAAAGGGAAACGAAATAGCGCACTGGAAAGGAGACGAAAGTAGTACGGTTATAATAAGAATACCACTGTGGTAGGACAAACGGGTTTAGTCAGCACATTATCATTTTGATAGACGAGGTTAGCATGATTGGAGCCGAACTGTTGGAAATTCTCAGTTTGCAGCTTCAACAAATTACCATGGAATTCGATAAACCGTTCGGCGGATTACTGTAGTAGGACAAACGGGTTTATAGTGAGTCAGTGCATTTGAGTGCATATATTACGTTTGATTTAGTCGATTCTGGAGCACGCCTCGATAATGTTCGTCTGCGTTGATCCTAACATTCTTCCTTTAACGTCTTCAGGTTGCTGTATTCCTCATTGTGATGCTGCATCTATTTCTGTTGAAAATAATAGATGGAAGATATATCGCGCGGCGAAAAAAAGAAGGGAAAGATCTCCTAAGTCCGCGCCGGAAACTGCCGCGGAACGACTGAAAGAATGGAAATTGCATAAAAAGCTCGAAAAGGTGACCTCTAGCGAGGATAACGACGAACCTGAATCGAAAAAACCGAAAATTTCCGCCGAACGAATGGACCACTCCTCAATAATGTTCGTCTGCCCCGGTCCAAAACTGCATGTTATTTTCGGCTTCGCACATCCTGATGAAATTTGACAAAAATTCGTTAGAACTCAACAGAAGCGTGGCAGTAAGCGAAAAGTAAGGTAATATATGCGCTATCGAAAGGACTATCAATGGTTGGCGGACATTAATTGTAACGGTTTATATTTCACCTGGCACTAGCATTGACGATATCGAAGATTTCTTTGAGTTGAATTTAATGGCTTTTACACAACTAAAGGAGCAAAGATTTTCAAAGTTATTTTGAAAAAAGACAATACCATATCCATCATTTTATCTGACGATATAAGAAACCAGAAAATCACCGATTGGTTCAGTTTATGGAAGAAACGTTCGGATTACAGCTCAAAACAAATCTCGCTCTATCGACTACTCGTGACGAATCGTGCATTAATAAAGTCCTCGCTGGCCACATTGAAAGGATCGATTCGAAAAATTATATCAGTTATTTTCGTTATCATAAACCCGTACTATCCATTACTTCTAACGACCATGTAGAACAAACAGAAAAATAAAACTATTATCCGCACTTTTTGTATTTCTTCATTCATAATTTCCCAACAGAACAACAGCAGTTACAAATTTGGCATTCAGCAAATCAGGCTAAAGCATATTTTATGTTTCATAACTTTAGCCGTAGGCTCTAAATAAAGGCGCGAAGCGACGAGTTTTTAAAATAGTTTTATTCCAAAATGTGCAGTTTGCAGGAAAAAAATTTTAAATAATATAACATTACAATTTTTTTTTATTACTTGATTATCGTCTTATTTTTCATGTTATTTGTATTTCATTTTAGTTTCTTTTCTCAGTTCTATATTTTTTCGTGTGTTAGATTAAATTCTTAAAAGCAAATTTTACTCGACGATTTCATTAAAACTTGTTTAAATGTTCATGAGTACATATTAAGATCATTAGGTTTAAATCAATTAGAAATAATGATTACGTAGCCGTATTTATCGGTTTCAAGAAGGCATATCGTTCAGTCGATAGGAGTACGGTGTTTGACGTTTTAGAAGAATTTGGGTTAGACGATACTTCCAGAAATATAATAAAGCAAACTTTGATCAACACAAAGTGCAGGGTTAAATTTAGAGAAGAAATCTCAGATCCATTTAAGATTGTTACAGGTGTAAGACAAGGAGATAGCTTATCACCAATCCTTTTTAATTGTATTTTGGAAAAAATTATCAGAGAATGGAGAATTCTGATGGATGAAGAGGATAATAAACATAAATTCAGACTTGGTACTAAGAATAAAGGAATATATGTCGACTGTTTGGCTTTCGCGGATGATTTAACTATCTTTGCTAATGATTTAACGTCAGCAACGAATAAGATCAACCAACTAATAAAAGTCTCGGAATGTGTGGGCCTTAAAATATCTGTTGAAAAAACCAAGTTCATGACAAATATTAAAAACAGCCCAGGTTATTTTAATACATGTGCTGGAAAAATAACGCGAATTAAAAAGTTTAAATATCTAGGGGAATTTATAAAACAAAATGGACTAGAAGAAGAAGAAATTAATAGTAGAATATGTAAATTAGGTCGGGCATATCACTTGGTGAAAAATGTCTACGATAAAAAAGCAATGCGCATAGGAGCAAAACTAAGACACTATGCTACAGTTGTAAAACCAGAAGAGTTATATTCATCAGAAACGTTAAATCAAACAAGAAAATATTAACAAATAAATTAGAGAGAATCCTGAGAAAGATTATAGGAGTTAAATGGAATGATGGACGGTTCAAATGGGTTTCGAACGACAAACTATATAGCAAAATTGAACCATTATCCACATCAATAAGGAAAAGAAGATTATTATTTTACAGGTATATTACCAGAATGCAGGAGGACAGGTTAACTAAGAGAATTTATGAATTCGTGAAAACGAAGAAAATAAGACCTGCATGGTTCAATGAATGTGAAATAGATATGAAATCAATGGATGTTACTGAAACACAGATGTTTAATAAGGAATGGTTTCATAAAACAGTAGCGACGTCAATCTTTAAAATAGAACAAGTTAACCGGAAGAGGTCGCTTTCGATAATCCATAAAAATGCCTTGATGGGGAGTCTCAAGAAATACTAGAAAGATGTTAAGGAAGGAAGAAGGAAAAAATGTAAAATGAAAACTTAGTTGTTTAGCGTAGTCCATAGAGGCTGAAATCGAGAAAAAAAAATTAAAAAAAGAAATAAAGTAATATTTTAATTTATTTACAAATAGTTTTTTTTTTTTTAATTATCGTAAGATTTCATAGATGACTCATAAACCAGTCATTTTCAAACTACGAATTGCAAGCTAATTTTTAGTTGCCCATCATGAACGTATCTAGTAACGAAGCTTCACTTTCTCGTACTTTATGTGCTTTATATTTCAATTTTCCGTTCTTAATATTCTTGACTATAAGTTTCTCTTTTTCTTCTATTCTAATGAGTACTGTTTCGTTGTGTACACAATCAGTCCGTGATATCTCCAACAGTCTCCCGTAACACTACATTTCAAATGTAGGATTTCGCTTTCCGTTCTCATGGTCCAAATTTCGCACGAATATTTCAGTACTATCCATACTTAACGTTACATTATTCATTTCTGAAGATTCAGACTCATCTATTCATTTCAAAGCACTCTGCTCGGATAATTTAATGCTTTCTCTGCTCTACCAATGGTGCTCTTAGTTTTTTTAGGTTTCTATTATTATTGCTTATTAAAGCGTCTAAGTATCTATGTTTTTTACTTCCTTTTTCTATGTTTCTATATTTACATTTACTTTTTTTTCTTCGCTCCTCGTGAACTTTATCACTTTTTATTTTATTCGCACTAATTTTCATGTGTTAATTCAGCGCTATTTATTTACTTTACCATTTTCTGTATTTGTACTTCTGTTCTCACTACTATTATTTTGTCGTCTGCATAGTTTCTCTCAGTTATTCTATCGCTATTTATCTTCAAACAGTTTTCATGATCTCCTCTACGTATTAAACTGAATAATCTCGATGATAAAAAGCATCCTTGCCTGACTCCTATTTCAATGCCGCATTTGTTTTTAAAGAATTCCGATCCGATCTTTCTCCGGTATAGATTCTTAATTAATCTTACATCTTTATCGTAAGCATTGTATTTCTTGAGGATCCCGATCATTTTTCCGTTGTTACATGACCAAACGCCTTCTCTTAATTGATAAAGCATGTGATTATATCCCTATTCGCGTGTAATGTTCTTTGTATGACAACCTTTAATAAAGCGATTGCATCTTTAGTTCTTTTTTCACTTCTAATCCATGTTGCGTTTCGCTAAGATTTCCATTTACCTTCTGTACAATTCTGCTATTAATTATCATCGTCAACAGTAATTTAATCGTGCGGTTCATTAACGCAATAATGTCCTACGTTTGGAGCATACGTGCCAGCAGCTTTTCTTCAGTACTGGTATGAAATTCACAGCTCTAGCGTATCGTCATCGTATAATTTGTTAATAATCTTCAACAACTCTTGTTCGCATCTTAGCGCAGTATGTTTAATCAAGTTTCCTAGTATTCGATCTTCACCTACCGCTATGTTGTTTCTGGTTCTTTTTATATCGTTTTTTAATTCAAACATTTTTCAAAATGCACTTCCCCCTTAGTGCTCTGTAACATATTCTTTAAAAGTGATTGTTACGCGTTCATCCACATTTCAATTTTTTTTTTTTTTTTTTTGTTATACTTTTATACCGCAAGTATCATAAATTATTAAAACTTTTATTTATTTGAATTTTTTGCTGACTGATAAATTTATTGCTTGTTCCTTATATAATTTAGTAATTTAAAATAACATGTATTTTATTAAACATTTCATTATTACCATATTATTTAACTAATATAAATTTCAATGTGAAAATATTTTATTATTTGTTACGAATAAACATAATTTAGCCCATAGACGTTACTCTTTAAGAGTTTTATTTCCATATAAAAAAGTAAGAAAATTTATGATGATAAATTTAAAGATAATCTCATTTTAATTAGATGCATTGATGTAACGATAATAGTAATTATTGAATAATTGTAAAAGAAGTGTAATAAGTTAATCATTGTGTAATTAAAACGATTTTTCTTTTCCATATACATATATATATATATATATATATAAACTCGGCCATTTTAGCCTCGCAAGGGGCTGTGCCCCTCGACCCCTCTTGCTTTCATTTCTGTCTCTTTCTCTTCTAAATGATCAAAATTTACAACGTAATTCTTACTGGCATCAACACAAAAAAAAATAACATAACAACAAAAGTCCTATTCTAACATTTAACTTTCATTATATAAAATTAAGGCATTTTTTCGTTACATTTTTCGTTACATATTTCATTACATAAAATTGTGACATTTTTTAAATAATAATAACAAAAATCCTATAAAATATAACAAACGTTACATAAAATTGGGACATTTTTTCGAATGGGGAGTAACCTAAGAATACGTTGTAATTAATATATACCATTGAAGTTAAATTTATTTTTTATTTTTCTTTTCATCTCTTTTGTAAATTTAATTGTAGATTAAATTAACTGTTCACGGTGAAGTGTTTGGTGGCGTTGTATTACAGCAGGTATTTGTTGTAGAATATATTGTAATGAACCAGATGTGCAATGATTGCCATCGATCTGAAGCACAAGATTTTTGGAGAGCTTCGGTAATTATACATTATTCAATGATAAAATTATGTTCTAATAAAAAAAAAAAAAAAAACAACATTAACGTAAAGATTGAAACTGCAAAAGCTCTTGTTATTCAATTACTTTTATACGTGAAATTATTAGTTTATGGAAGCTGAAATGATTACGCATTAGTAATATTATAAAATGTAAATACAATTATTTTCTATATGCAAGAAAATTAAAGAGAAATAGTAAACTAATTTACGTTCACATTTAAGCAGGTACACAAGAAATTAATCGTCAATACAAGTTAACAAAATTTGCCATGTTATTTCATCGTATTTTTATGTAATAACAAGGTGGCCACCCAACTGGGAATTTTGCAAACCGAGAAAAAACCGAAAATAAGCCAGGAATTTTGTTGTAAAACCGAGAAAAAAAGTATAAATAGCCAAAAACGATATGTTTAATGAGCAAAAGTTATTTGAAGCCAAAAATAAATGCATTTTTATTGTATTTTACTCGAAAGTAAATTATGAAGTTCTGTTTTATTCATATAAAATATGTTGCGGCGATCGAATATTATCGATAGTAATAAAAAAAATTTCATTCTTTTTGTATAATTCAAGTAATCAGGAAATCGAGAGAATTTGGACCAGAAAAACTGGGAATTCAAAAATTATACTTGAGTGGCCTCCATGAATAATATAAACGTGTAGGTTAAACAATTCTAGATATTAAAATCCCGCGCAAAATCTTACATATCCGCGATTGAAAAATGAGATATTTGCCACATCAAAAAAGTAGTTTTCTTTAAAAATGAACATTATGCATAGACAGATACAAATAATCAGATAATTAAACGAGTGTACCTGGTGAATATTTCCTATACGAAATCACCGTCTTATCTATTGTATTGGTATTTGAAATATAAATAAAACGCGTATGATAAATACAAGTTATAGACAGAATTTATAGAAAATGTAGTTGTATCAATAAAATTAATATCTGAAATAAAAACAGTATCCTTTAACATATTACGGTAAACAAGCGTTCGAATGAAATTAATAAAATTACAAATGTGTATTGCATATTACAACATACCTTCTATATTTTAATTAAATACTGATTGTAAAATGATTTCAAACTGTTTATGGTTTATATGAAATTATCAAAACATGATGTACTAACAAGGAAAGTACACGAGTTGTCAGACGCCGATTTTGATGAAATTTGGATATGTTGTGGAGTATAAAAAAATATTAGACCCGTGTTTTTTTTTTATCGGCCCATATGCAGTTTCAAGGGGTGAAAACCACCCCTAAAGTTCACCCCAAAAATCGTTTTTCCTAAATATCTCGTCTTCAACTCGATATTTTTTTATGAAACGAAATGGAAATTATTTCTCACGCAAAGGACAAGTAATCCACAGTGATTTAAATAGTGGGGTTGCATCCCCTACTTTCTAGGGGGTGAAAATACTTTTTTTTTTGTCATAATTATGGAATAAAAAATTATAAAATAACATAGAAAAATAATAAAACTTTTTTTAACACACACAATTAAAAAATAAAGTTGACGTGTTTCGGCATTTTCATGAATTTCACCCTTAAAGGAGGTAAACCACCCCTTACAAGAAAAATCAATAAATACATGTATTAAGTAATCAAATTTCGTAAATAATTTGTATGTAAGGGTTTTTGAAGTCGCTGATTACGAATCCATCATCAGATTTTCTTAATTCAAAATGGAAGATCCAATATGGCGGGCAAAAAAGTCAAAAAAGCTTTAATTTTAATGACGAATTGTATACGAGGATTTTTAAGATCGCTATTTTTTTTTTATTTTTTTTTATAGAATAAGTTGTGGGTCTCACAGGGCAAATATGCCCGTTGTGTGAGTGCCCAACACTCTTATCAACGTTTATTATAATAGGTATATAGTACAATAAATTAAAACTAACTTAAATTATTTCGAAACTAACAATAATAACAGACTTAGAATTATTTATATTAAAGTAATAGCATATATATGTATGCCAAAAAAATAAAAAAATGCCGCGTAATACGCATCTGAATACCAATATATGCAGACAGCTTAATATTTATAATCGAAATAAAGCATGATCAGTGAGAGCCTAAAATCCAGGAAGGACACGACAAAGTCAAAAACTAACAAAACCGTAAACAGAAAAAAACCACCAAATAGTAATGAGATAAAGGACGAGACTTGGATCTTCAGTCTTTGCACCATTCCTTCAACCATTTTTGCACCTATTTTTTCCACGCACCAATTTTTTTTTCCTCTAGTATATGATTAGGGATTGTACTTATTAATTTGATTAGCACTGAGTCATCGGTGTTGTCAATTCGTAAATTTACCCCCCGGGGATAGATGTAATATGTATTACTATGGTTTCTTGTTAACCGAATTTTTTCCCTGGATGGTAATTTTATATTATTGACATTAAATTCTAGTAATCTATAATAGAAATAGTACATCTTGGGAGATATTTCATCATTTTCCTTCCACCATGTTGATCCAGAGTCGTTTTTCTTCCAGTAGGGTAGTATAAGTTTCAAACACCTCTTCTGTATTTTACTTATTTTATTTATTTCTGTTTTCTTAGCCTCACCCCATATTTGAATTCCATATAATATTCTAGACATTATTATTGAATTATAGTATACACGTAGAGTTCGATATGGTAGTACCTGCTTTATTTTATATAAAGCTGGAATTGTCTGTCTTAATTTCGAGTTTAAACTTTGAATGTGTTTTTTCCAGTTCAAGGATTTATCAATATATATACCTAGATATTTAATGTCATGAACGTTCTCTAATGGTGGACAAAAACATAGATGTGTACTGATATTTTTATGAAGGTCATGAAGGCAATCGTTATTATGAAGGACAATTCGCGGGTCGCGTGTGTTATGTTTAGAATTATTCCGAACGTGTAATACTTTTGATTTGTTTATATTTATACGTAACTTCCTATCATGTGCCCATTTACTCAAATTATCTACATCCTCTTGTAATAATTTTTCCATAATCTCTAAATTTTTGTGCTCAATTAATAAAGCAATATCATCAGCAAAAGCGTATCCTTCGCATTTTTAATATGCTTGCATAACGAGTTAGTATAAATCAGAAAAAGCATAGGAGCCAATACGGTACCCTGACCTACGCCATATTGAATAGTTTTTTCATTACTTGTATTCCCTGCAATTTTGACCATGTTTTTTCTATTTGTTATATAATTTCGAAACCACTTAAGTTGATTATTTTTAATGCCCAGACTTTCTAGGTCCTTGATCAATAATTCATGATCAACTAAATCAAACGCTTTGGATAGGTCAATAAATGTAATTAAAAACTGATTCCCCATCGATAGTCCTGTATTAATATTATTTACAATCGTTCTCAATAATGTTATCGTGGATCTTTTTTCTCTAAAACCGTGTTGATTTTCATATAGTAAGTTGTTTTTTTCCACATAATTTCTTAAATGTTTATCAATGTAGTGTTCTAAGATTTTAGCTATTACAGATGTTATTGTTATTGGTCAGTAATTTTCAAATTGATTTTTCACTCCTTTTTTATATATCGGTCTAACAATACCTTTGGTAAGCCCGTCTGGAGTGTTAGCTTCCTTTATGGAATAGTTGACCATGTTAGTCAAAATAGGAATAAAGATATTTGAGTTATGTTTAATATCTTGCACCCTAATTTCATCCCATCCAGGTGCCTTATAAACTTTTAGATCGTTAATTATTATTTCTATTTGGGATTTATTAGCAGGTGGAATATAAAAGGAAGACAAGATGAAATTATCAGAGTTCGTATTCAATAACCGAATGTGACATTTGTGTCTATGTTGTTCTACTGAACGCATAAAGTAGTCACTAAATTGATCAGCTACTACAGCAGAATTCCCAAAATGTTTTATAATGAAGTCATCTATTGTTGTTTTGTTTTTTTTATTAACGATATTGTTAATTACATTCCACACTTTTTTACTATCATTATTTGCCTTCACTATTTGATTTTGGTAAAATTTCTGTTTTGCATTCCTTATTTCTGTTGTAACTATATTTCGATATTTTCTAAATAAATTTTTATATCGAATATTGGTTCTATTTCCTTTACTAAGTTTAAAGTACTGATCTCTGATTTTCATAAAATTGATTATTTTTTGACTCATCCATTCATTTTTAGGATAGTATTTAGTCAACTTTTTACTCTCCCGTACTTCCAACTTGCATTCTTTATAAAAGCCCTTAAAAACTGAGTGTATCTGCTCATACATATTTCCTACCGTTGAGGAAGTAGTTACCTCCTTCCAGTTATAATTAATTATCTTATTCTGCAACCTTTTTTCATCAAAAACATATCTCAGAGAGTTCCTATTATTTTTACAATTCCGGTTCAAGATACTAAACACACAACAGATGATGTAATGATCCGATATTTTCGAATTAATAATTCCCGAGGTAATTTTATTTGTATTATACTTAATAAATATGTTGTCTATACATGATTGAGTACTTCTATCTATCCGTTCTTCTTCTCTCGTAATTCCATTTATTAACTGTACTCCTCCTGCCCCATAAATTACATTTAAAAAGTTCTCAACCTGTGCATTATGAAGCAATAAATCGATATTAAAATCACCACAAAACAGGAAATTATCTTTATTACCTAATTTTTTTAAAAGTGAATCGGTTTCGTTTATAAATTCGCCTACGTTTTTGCTCGGTGATCTGTATATAGCAATTAGTCGTAAAGGGTTGTTTTCGCAAATATCTATATCTATCATCACCATGTCCATACTTGGCCTATTATTAACTTCCCGAATATGATATCTAAACTTATTATTAATAAACACAAGTATTCCTCCGTTATACCCAATAGGTCTTTGTAGTCCAATATTCGTGAATCCATTTATATTATATAAATTTAATTCATCCTTACTTATATTAATTTCAGTTAATACAATTACACTTAAAGATAACCTATGAATGAATGTAAGTTATAAATTCATCCCAGTTACGTCTCACAGTTCTTATGTTTAAGTGTAACACATGAAATAATTCCGTATTAATTTGGAGTGTGTTATTTATATACATTTAATACGCTGTTCACGTTATCAGTCCATTTTTTGATACTACTATAATTCTTACAGCTTTGTTTACTGCGATACTGGATTAGAGAAGTCATATGAACGGGATATAATACTTATTTAATTCGTATTCTCCCACCTTAATCGGATTTTTTTTTTTTTTTTTTTTTTTTTTATAACATATATATATATATAAAATTGGGATGTAGAAAACGTTACTGGAAAGTTAAATAACGGGATAGAGGGGGTGAATTGGTCATATTTCGCTACAAATTAAGCTGTCGCATATTGTAATTCAGAACATGGTTATCGACGTTACACTGTTAATCACCGTACTTAACAGATACACATAACAGTCTATATACATTACTTTACATCTATATATATACACATATACCGTCATATATATATATCCACATAAATATACATGAAACCGCCTCCTTCGCACACCTGCATTTTAAATGGATATGCACAATTCCATATACTGACACACACATTACAGACGACCGCCCTGTAAACAATAGACAAGTATAACGCGAAATATATCAACATCGGGAAAAGAGAACGAAATACCACCGCCACCAGAAATCCCTTAAAATATAGATACGTCTCCGGCGTGACTGATGCACTTGATGCAAAATCGCGCTCACGCTTTTCTCTCTCATCTACATCATTTCGTTTCTTACCCCCGTTCCTTCTTCCTCTACCGTAAATAAATCGACTGGTTGAAAATATATACAACATTATACACTCACATACTGTCACACTATTATCACCTCCTTCACATACATCACTACCATATAACCACCGTATCGCCATTCTACTCAACCAGTGTAGCCACAGAGCAACACCGGAAAACTTCCTCCTCTTTCCACCTTCTCTCTTAAACCTCTCACACTGCACAACACGTCCCTGCCCAACCGGTGACGTATTACGACACAACGCACATATAACACATCCATTACACCTAGAGTAATAATTATGCATTTTAACTATAATAACGAGAGAACCGTAATTGATGCTATTCTTAAATATTATTAACCTAATAAGGTATCTGGAAAACATTAAGGATCGATTATACATACGAGTATATACGAGTATAATAAGTACTACTATACGATTTTATTAAGATCGTGCGCAGTTCTTATTTGGAAGGATCGTTCTTGTGAATTTTTCCGCACCCAAATTTTTCCGTTCTTTAACCAGGTGAACTGATAATCTAATATTTTCGTCTTCTGTTTAGTTTCCCAAAATAAGGCCCTATAGTAACGTGATAAGTTTTCGTTCACGAAAATTTTGAGCGTGGAATTGTCATTGCCTGTTATCTCTTTGTCCCAGATTACCTGAGCCTTTTTTGTTACCATCAAATCATCGACAATTTTTCGATGTGCCTTCACTATTATCGGACTGGGGAAGTTTTTATTTCGAGCCGGGAGCCGATGTACTGCTACGATATCATCCTTTTGCATTGGGCAGTTCACTTTTGCGCATATTTTAATTACAACATCTTCTAGATTTTCATTTTGAACTTGTGACACCCCATGCAGCTCAAAATTCTCACGCCTTCCGTACTGCTCTAATTGATGTACTGTGGCCGTTAGTTCTAAAATTTTTTCATCTTTCTTTTGCGTTTCTAACGTAAGCCTTGCCACCTGCTCTCTCAAATATTTTAATTCCGCCATTATCGTTTCGTTAATTTTCATTGTTTCGTCGTATTTGTGCGATAGAAATTCCATGGTGTGTACCATTTCCGCAATGTTGTTATCGATTTGCTTTAATCTATCATTTATCTCGGGACTATGATTTTGCTCTTCACTTGGACCAGCCGCTGTATCTTGATTTTTTCGTCTTTTCTCGTTTTCCTTCACACTGTCAAGGCTTATTTGTCTCTTTGTTCTTCCCTTTCCCACAATTTACGTTAATATAAGCTGATTGTTGTATAATGAATTACGTATATATAAAATACCGTTTCGACTGACTTCTTAACTTCTTTTCTGTTGTTTTCTTATCAGTCATTTCTTTCGTAATTATTTCGAATACCGCGATTCTATTAAACGAAATATCAAACACGTAGCATACGTCTATTACATTTAATATAAACTAAATTACAAATCTGTTATCAAGTTTTGAAAATTCAAATGCCCCAAACCCCTAAAACCCAGACAGGAATTTAACCTGTGTTTTTTTAAATTAACAAACCCCAAACAACTAAACCTCAGACAGGTCAGAGGCCTGTGCGCTATAACCATACAGCTTCAAACCTCTAAACATCAAACACATACTTTTGCGGATACCGTCTTGCTCTTAAACAAAGATGTTAATTTACATGATAAAAACAACATTATTAAAATGCAATCACTTACACATAACCAACTATCAAGTCCCAGATTCAAAAATTCATTCTTATATGCTTGGTATGCAGCAGGTTACATTAACAAACAGCCAGAGAAAGGGCCAAACTCAAAAGGATTTTGTTTTAACTCTGATAACGCAAATTGCGATATCTGTTGTAAAAGGGCTATTATAACGTGCTCGTGGTGCAAAAACACATTATGTTTAACCCACTCCTTTCATGATTATCATTACTGCAAATCGCATAATAAGTAATTTTATTATAATGAGTAATACAATTTATATAGTATTAAATACACATTATACAAACAATTAAATCAGAAGCATTATTAAGTTGTGCTGTATTTATATAAATCTACGAAACAATTAATACAGTTAAATACATGATAACATTTAATGATGTGTTGATTTATAAAAATGTTGATAATTATATTTCAGATTCTAGTAATAAATGTTTTGATTTACTCATTGAATGTAATTTCCTAACGTATTAAAGTTTATTCTAAAGAAAAATTTATTGTATTACTAATTAACCTTGGCTACTTATTAATTTATTTTTGTTATTATTTGCGTAAGAATAGAATGATTATCGTTAATAAATAGATAAAGAAATAAATAAATACATAAGTTGAACTGTATCAGTAATTTTTTAAATAAGTTAATTATAAGAACGGGTTTCCAGTATACCACAATGAATAGACCTTTCATTTGCCTGCAGTTTAGGAGTTGTTCGGTTTTAATCATAGGCAATCAGCCTGTATGATGTTTAAAGGTTTGCGGCTGTATGGTTACAATGCACAGGTCTCTGGCCTGTCTGGAGTTTAGGAGTTTGGTGTTTACCGGACTGAAAATACAGGCCTCTGGCATGATTAGGGTTAGGAGTTTAGGGTTTGTTGATTTAGAAAAATACAGGCTAAATGCCTGTCTGGGTTTCAGGGGTTTCGGGCTGTATGGTTATAAAGCACAGGATAATTTGAATTTTCAGAATTTGATAACAGATTTCCATTAAAATCCTCGTATACAATTTGTCATTAAAATTAAAGCTTTTTTTGACTTTTTTGCCCGCCATATTGGATCCTCCATTTTGAATTAAGAAAATTTGATGATGGATTCGTAATCAGCGACTTCAAAAACCCTTACATACAAATTATTTACGAAATTTGATTACTTAATACATGTATTTATTGATTTTTCTTGTAAGGGGTGGTTTACCTCCTTTAAGGGTGAAATTCATGAAAATGCCGAAACACGTCAACTTTATTTTTTAATTGTGTGTGTTAAAAAAAGTTTTATTATTTTTCTATGTTATTTTATAATTTTTTATTCCATAATTATGACCAAAAAAAAAGTATTTCACCCCTAGAAAATAGGGGATGCAACCCCACTATTTAAATCACTGTGGATTACTTGTCCTTTGCGTGAGAAATAATTTCCATTTCGTTTCATAAAAAAATATCGAGTTGAAGACGAGATATTTAGGAAAAACGGTTTTTGGGGTGAACTTTAGGGGTGGTTTTCACCCTTTGAAACTGCATATGGGCCGATAAAAAAAAAACACGGGTCTAATATTTTTTTATACTCTACAACATATCCATATTTCATCAAAATCGGCGTCTGACAACTCGTGTACTTTCCTTGTAAGTATAATTTTCCGATGAATTTTGAATGAAAAGCGTTAATTTTGATTTAATTATTTCGTATATCAAATTTTGAATGTTATTAGACAATACGATACTAAATCATATTTCTTTTTGATCTTATTTTAATACGTTAAATGAAAGTTAAAATTTTTATCAGAGTATTATTCTGGATTACAAAGACATCGATAGTAAAGAAATTTTGTTGTGTTTTTTTTATAATTACAAAATCAATACTTAAATATCTTCAACAGTAATGCGATGTATCCTTTTTAAATTTTGTTATTTTAGGTTCAAGTGAGACAGAAAGCTGAGAACAAAAAAACGATATATTATATGGAACAGCTAATTCTTAAACATAAAGCGCATGAGCAGACATTGAGTATTAAGCCGATTCACGGTATTATATGCATATATGTATTAGTTTCAGCGTAATATTTTCGACATGTCGGTTTTATTTTTTTTCAATCGATTGATCATTTAATTATTTGAAAATTATTATTTTGAAAAATTGAATTGGTTATATAAGTCCAAATTAAAGAAATAAAACGTACCTTAAAGTAATTTATATCTATTGCATTTGAGCATCCTTCAAGAAGAAGGAAATAATAATTTTTGTGCAAACGAGAAATGAAAGGGAGGAAATAAAAAAGAGCGGGAATTTCGTTTTGGTAATCGTAATGGGACAGAAAATTATGTATTAGGATGACGGGTTCTTTACTTCCTTAGTTATACATTTATGGAACTATTTATAAATTATAAGTTATAATAATTGTGTAAAGAAAGTGTAGACATTATCAATTAAGGATCTTTTGTCATTCAGAAAGATACGTATACTTGCTACAGAGGTATGAAAAATAATTTTAAATCTGATCGATTATTTTAATTATAAATCTGGCAGTTTTTAAATAAAAATATTTAAAACCAAATTAATTTTTACTTTTCGTATCATAATAAAGAGCACGTAATATGTTGAATTTATAATTAATTTCGTTTCTTTTGCTGCAAAAATTATCAGACAAAATTACTGTATCACTTTCTACTTAGTAAAAAAATTATTATTTCACTCGAACATTAATATTACGTGGGATCATTGTATATGTTGTGATTATGATAAAATGATACTTCGCATACATTATTTGTGTGTAATTTTTTGCGAAAAGTTATTATTAAAAATTCTGAGATTTCAGTTATAATTTTAATGAAATTAATAAATTTAATTTTAGAAAAGTATTAGAAAATTTACACGATAAAATGCGCCTCCCTGAAATTTATTATTAATTGATTTTAGAATATTTTCTGAAAATGTAGGACAAAACATAAAAAAAGTCTACCGTAATTCAAAATTAATTCCAGCACATTCCATTGCTTTATATTCACTGCTTATACAACCGGCCCAATTGACAATCAAAACACAATTGTAACAGGTAAATATGGTTTTTGTTGTTAAGATAATTAACAACGTTTCCAAGGTATTATTGATTTTACATAGCCCGTAAGAATACGATATAATGAACATCGCAGTAACCGGTTTTAAAAAAAAATTCAAATCACTAAATATTTAGTTGACCAAAAATGCTTAATATTTGAATTAAGTAGCTTTAAATAAACATCGCAAAAATTATTTGAAAACAGAAAAAAGTTTAGTTTTAGAAATACGCCGGTACTTTAAAACTAAAAAATACTAAACGTAACGTAATGGAGATAAATAGACAAATGAAAAGTTTTGTAGCTGAAATTTAAAAGACGTGAACAAAAGTGCAAAGATATTTATTATTTTTTTACAAGTTAAATACGTAAATATTTACTAAAAATACACAAATTGATAATTTAATTATTTTCTTCTTTACTGTTTAAATTTACGACCCGTCTGTGATCAATTTCAAGAAAAGAAGGGGTGCTAATTAACCTCGGAGGAGACCTTTCAGTGGAAACGAAAATCGATTTTTTAAAACTCTTTGGTAATAAGATTTTTTTTTCAAATTTGACTGATTGCAAATTTAAATGTTTGCTTTTTGTAAATCATTTAAATGATTTTTAATATTGTATTTCTTTATTTATTGGGTTATTTTTAATTGCACATTTTAGGATTTGAAAAAGAAGTAAATCATTTTTGTTATGAGCTAATTCATTTACGAATTATTTAAAGTGTAGATTTAATTACTATAACCACCATTTTCATTGATTATTACAGTTATAAAAACGATTTAATTTCGTACTACAATCTAATCTTTATTCGTTTTATGTAATAAATTGTAATATAAATGTTATTTCAATGCAACCAAAATACATATTTTTGATTTTTCGCCGCTAATAATGAAGTCCGTGGAAAAGATCATTGTTAGATAATAATCGTTCATTTAATATATATTTATTTAGATTATATTTAATAACGAAATTTTTACGGTATACATATTTCCTGTGAAATTGCTA
Source organism: Icerya purchasi (assembly GCA_039619475.1). Classification (NCBI taxonomy): domain Eukaryota; kingdom Metazoa; phylum Arthropoda; class Insecta; order Hemiptera; family Monophlebidae; genus Icerya; species Icerya purchasi. Next base: position 177,951,046 of record CM077116.1, read on the forward strand.
ATGCAATTGTTGTATATTTTACGCGTGTTTTTAATAGGTTGACTGAATTATTTCTTTTAAAACCGACCTTACCTTATTTTACAGAATTTATTTAATCTACAGAATAATTAGTTTTCGCAAATAATCCTATGTTTGTAGGTGGGTTAGATTTTTATTTTGCTACTGAAACACATGCGCGTAAACTTGTTGATTTCTTAAATACAGTACTACCTTGTCGACAACAGCAGTCGAAACGTTTAATGTCACATGATATCCACAGTAATGTATACAACTATAAATTTACATTCAGGTAATTTTCGTTTCTAATCTGTTTAGATTTAGAACAATGATATCATTAACAAATATTTTTTTTTTTGTATGTAAATTTTTTAACTTCTCCGGGTTGAAAAATACTGTAACCGTCACAAATATCAAAATCAGAATTTTGTAGTATATTTGTGTTTACCAGTATGAAGAATCCTATCTTCAAACCCCACTAAACATATATAACATATATATATATATATATAGATATGTATGTATGTATGTATGTATGTATGTATGTATGTATGTATGTATGTATGTATGTATTTGTGTAAATTTATAGGACAAGACGTAGTGGATCATAAAAAATTTTTGTGATACATTTAAGTTTGAACAAACAATGCTGGTTTTTTTTTGGTTTTTTTTTTTATGGCCCGGCTTTAGTTAACTATCAAGCCATTTAGCCACCAGTCATTTAATATAAGAATACTGCCAACTAATGAAGGATACATAATATTTAAATAGGAAAAAGGTTATAAACAGACAACCATGGTCGTAAATGTTCAACATTACCCGCGGAGCCTGAATAAACTCTTTAGGAAGGAGAAATTGGCCAGACTGAGTCCAAGGTACATTACCTGAACTTGCCTCACCAGAAAATTAATAAAATAGGAATTATAATCATCATACACAATAATTATAACAAACAATCATGGCCACAAATGCTTCAGCATAGTCCACGATGTCCGCACAAAATTATAACAAAGGAAAAACTGCCCAAGTCAAGTTCGAGAAGCGTTGGGTTTCCCGAACATGACAGGGCATCAAGAATTAGGATAATGGATCACTTATCATCAAGAGCTGCATAGAATAATTAGATAATAAAACAAATGAGTGTATGCTGTTAAATTTGGATGTCGTTTAATAAAATAAATTTAAACAAAATATACAGGACCTGGTTGTTCTGGCACAGAAGACTATAAATGGTATACGGAGGAAAGAACCCAAGAGACATTAATTGTTCACAAAACGATCTACGGTAATGTTCATATTTATTACAATTAAACAGCAAATGATTAATGCCCTCCAAGAAATTTGATGCGTGATGATCACTGCATAGTACACCGTCACCTCGATCAGAAAAATTCAAAACTATCCGCGAATGACCCATACGCAGTCGGCAAATAGTAATCGCATATTTACGAAGGAGTTGATCGGGGATAGATTCCGGAATGGAATAATACCAAGGGCTAGAGGAGAGCTCTGACTGAACCATGTGGTAGTGTTTGCCTTGGTTCTGACTATTAATAAACTCAATCCATTCCGCCCTACTATCAACTTTAACCTTAGAATAAAGGTCGGATTAAGGAATAAATAGTGATAACTCACCCTTCAATGCAGCAACCTTCGCTGCGCCATCGACAACCTCATTCATTCCAACACCACAATGACCAGGCACCCAGTAGAAACTTACTTGTACACCCTTGGTGAGTAGATTTGCACATTTATATTTGATTTCGTAAATGAAAGGATGACATTTATAATTAAACTCACTGTTATCCAACGTCTTAAGTGAACTTAAACTGTCGATACATACTAAATACTTTTGGCCTGTAATACATTTGTTGAGTATAGTTCCTAATGCTTTATCGATAGCCAGCAGCTCGGCCGTGAAAACCGATGACATAGGCGGAAGCCTTAATTTTTTTAATAAACCCCCAGAAAATAGTAATGCAGCACCAACCGGTCCGTTGTACACCTGAGCTTTAAAACCATCTGTAAATATCTGAATAAAGTCACTATACTGTCTAGATATAAATTGCCAAACCATGCATTCATTAAACCTGGAGAAAACTGTTGTTTAAAAAGAGAATCATCAATGTTCAATTTAAAATAATTAATTTCATAGGGTAAATTGAAATAACAAGCTGGAACTATTGGAATAAGTGCTGAGCTATATCTGTAATATAAGGATAATCGCTTAGCTAGGACAGGCAGTTTAGAAGAAACAACCCTGCACTGCGTAGTAATTCTATTTAGATCAGCGACTAATGCGGGAAAGCGATAATTACAAAATTTCAATAAGAATCTATCAGCCAAAATATTTCTTCTAATAAATAAAGGGCAAATGTTAGTCTCCATTTGGAGACAAGAAACAGGGGAAGAAATGACATTTCCAGTAATATGTATATCTTAGACAAATATTTTGTAAGACTTCTAGTTTTGATAAGTTGCTCTTGGAGGCAGAACCATAAAAAAATGCGCCATAATCTAATCTAGAACGAATTAAGGACTTAAAAAGTAATTCTAGAACAAACGGGTCTCCACCCCACGAATTGCTACTTATCGATTTAAAGGAATTGAATATTTTTAATATTTTTACTTGTAGAATCTGTATATGTTTCGCCCAAGTCAGTCTAGAGTCTAAGTAAAGTCCTAAATATTTAACGTATGATTTTAGAGGAATATGTTCATTTCCTATCTGAATATATGAAACCTGGGAGGTAAAGGGTCTAGTAGAATAAATGGAAGAAGTTGATTTAGTGACCTCAATGTCAAGTCCAATGTTAGAAAGAGTTTCGCTGTAAATAGAAATCGCGTTCTGATTCTCGCGGAAACAATTCGTTAAATTCTTATTTTTATTATAAACTACCAGATCATCCGCATACGATAAAATGCATGAATTATCAGGAGTTGTTAAATTAAAAAGAGGAATAATATAAAAATTCAATGGCAAGTTTCTACGGGGAAGGTATTTATAATTTAATTTCTCGACTGGACAAATGCTTAAACACAAACGGTGAATATGTGGAAAAGTAAATAAAAGTATGCTGAATTCAATACTGGTGTTCATTTTTCTCTGGATTTATTAGTTTCGAAAATAAAAAATAGGGAACTTACGACTCTCGTATATACCTGGGTATCTGAGCTACTCTTTAAAAGACCGTAACGCAAGAACTAGTTAAGATATATATTTAATATTTTAGTAAGTTATTCTTAAAAGTATAAACTATCGAAAAATGCAAGAAAAAAATCGTTTTTTTGCAAGTTTTACACTACTGGTGCCCTTTAACGCGAAATATGTATATGTAGATCAATTTTAAAAATTGTGGATTAAGAATAATTTTTTTAGAGAATTAAAGAAATTATAGGTGTGGATGCTACGTAAGCGTATATATATACATATACATATACATATACATATATATATTAAAACGTATTCTGAGATTTCTTTTTTCTTTTTTAAAGAAATTTAAAAAAAAAACAGATTTTAAATGAAAAATATTTTTATGTGCTGCAAAAGGTGTTTTCAACTTGTAACAAATTTTCTAAATATTTCTCGGACTGTTTTTGTGCGTTAAACCAGTAGGCTATTAAAAATTAAGTTTTAGGAACAAAAAAAAAAAAAAATCTTTAGATCATCAAAAGATGACATTTGTTCAACTGTAAGTAATTTTTCAGATTCTTTGTTTGCATATAACGTCTACATTTGATAGCAATAAATTGTGTAGAATTTACTTACTTTTCACTAAAAAAAAAAAAAAATAATATAATTTCTGTAAACCTTACTACATTAGTTTTTGTAAATCATTGCAAAATTTATTAAAAATATTGAAACAGTTAGTAACAAATTTGAATTAAATTCTTATATTTTTAAAATGATTTTTATTTGTAATGTATTATTTTTTTACTTGTAATTATTATTTATTAATAATATAATATAAAAATTATAACAGTTAGTAACTGCAATTTTTGGACATTCATTTATTTATTTACTTATTATTGGCTGTTTACAAGCAGTTTACGGAAGAAAAATACTTATAATAAATAATATAAAAACATAATTAATTCTAAAAATCGATAAGAAATTGTGAAATTTTGGTTCATCATGCACAAACGAAGCACAAACGATTGCACTATATTTTGATAAAAAATTTCAAAGTAGGGGGGCCAACGTTTCAACGCCCCCCCCCCCCAGTGTTTTTCTTTAATTGTGCACAAACGATGGAGAACTTTGTGCACATTTCTGCACAAACGATTGCACTATATTTTGATAAAAAATTTCAAAGTGGGGGGCCAACGTTTCAACGGCCCCCCCATGTGTTTTTCTTTAATATCGCGGGATAGGGATGTGCACCAACGATGCACAAACGATTGCACTATATATGAAAAAAAAATATTAAAGTGGGAGGGCTGTTGAAATGGACCCCTAAATAACATTTTAACCTTGAAAATATTACAGTTCTTTTATTTCCCTGTTCATTTATAAATGATGTGATTATTTTAGCATGGAAATTGTACCAGCTTCGAAAGATAGCGTTGTTTGTTTATCAAAGAAAACGGCTCATCAGCTTGGAGGTATAAGTCAAATATGTTTAGTACACCGCGTGACGAACACGGTTCATCTTATTGATCCTTCATCTGCTCAGAGTAAGTTCCTTTTGTGTTTTTAAGCTTATGAACTTTTTAATAACATCAAATGCGAGTCACAACTTAAAAGTATCTTTTAACAGTTGCTGAAGTTAATAGTGCGGCTTATTGGAGAGATCCGTTTTATGCAATATGTGATCCGAAACTGTTAACGGAATATACAGTAATGGATTTAGAACCTATTATGTTCAAAGACAGGGTTACTTTTCCCGGTCAGGGATCTGTTTCTAACAAGGCATGTATTTAACGAATTACTAAATAATTATAATTTAATATATCTGTTTATGGCACTTATTGTTTACGTTTATTGTACAGTAAGTAAATTTAAAAACACCAATATAAAAGAATTATTTAATAAAGAAATTAAATAATTCTTTTATATTGGTGTATTTAAATTTACTTACTGTATAATTGTAATTTATATTGATAATGTTTAGAAGGTTCACACTGTATCTGCACGAATGCTGTATGAAAAGTTCCATTTATCCTGATAATATTACGAAATTTTTCTTACCTCAAACTGTTCCCTCCATTTATTATACAATTTTAATTTAATAAAATTCATTGCAAATAATAATTATAATTATCACCTCTCAAGTCGCATATATTATTTTTAGAAATAGTTTATTATCGAGGATTTATTTTTAAGTATATTAGAACATTTTTCATAGGATAAAAGACGCTTTAAGTACTGCTTTTGGAATATGCTAATTTCCTTCAGTATCTTTTGAATGCTTTTAATCTAAAATTATTGAAAAACTTATTTATTGGAAATTTGTTAGATCGTTTATATTTCAATCGAGGTTACGAAGTTATTGTACTATTTTAGAAATTGTTTCGTAACCTTTCGATTTATATTTCCTATAAAACTGCAGAATTGTTTAATTTATTTTATCTTACTTTTTCGATTTAAAGCATGTTTTAGCTGATGTATGGGTTTTGAAGTCTAGCGATTTAGGTCTTACGGAAAATACAATCCATACGAGATCACATTTGGGTTCCATTCTTAAGCCAGGCGATTCAGTTTTAGGGTATGTTACAATTATTATATTTATAATTATTTTAGATATTATTCCTATGTTGAATAACTTTGAATTTATATTGAGCGCGAAAGGCTAAATAAAAATTCATTTAGAATTTTTCTGTTTTTTAAAATAACCGTCTAAAATAGAATCGGAAGACTCTAAAACGGAATATTTGGGCAAAAAAATCAGTGAAAACGTTTCTATAAATATACTAATTACCATTATGACAATTTCTTAATCTTCTGTTAAAATTGAGGACAGATATACCTCGTTCATTCCACGTTATAAGTTCTTTGGGTAGGACCATTTTTTTCATGTTTCCACGTCCTTTTACTTGTACGTTTTCCTACATATATTTTATATAATTCTCCCTTGGTTTCCTTTTAATCTTTTCCCATCCAAGGAATTCTGAATTATTGTGCTTGCATATGCGACCAATCTTCTGGCATCTTTCTTTTAATGTTTTTAATAGGCTACTTTGTTCTCCACTTATATTGAACGTTTGTTCTCCTATGGTTGCAGTTTAATTTATCATTCGGCATCTAGTATCTGCAAAACATTCTGTTATTGTTACTTTCAGTTATCGTTTGACGATGTTACAGACTAATTAAGTATGTAGATGGGGAAACATTAAAAAACTTCTTGTGTAATGGAAGGTGGTTTTTGAAGGCAACATTTATATAATGGATATGAAATATGCCGTTATGTTGTGATTGTGTTCGCATTAAATGTGAACTAGGTTTGTAGTCATCAATAGCGTTAAAATGCACCTGTCAGTATTTATAGTTAGCAATCTCGGTGAATATAAAATTTTAGAAATTGACGCAAACCCATGTTTGAATTTATGAGCCACATGAAACGATATAAAGATGTAATACTTTTGTCAGGCATGCCAATTCATAATTCAAGACCTACAAAGGCATATTAGGCCCATAGTATTGATATATTAAAATAATTTATAAAGTACTATGTTTTGTCTTGTTTAATTTGAATTAAATTTCTAAGCGCTTCCTCGTAGCACTTTGATACCTGGCGTGTGTGTTGCTTATCAGGTGAATGTGGGAAATCTTGTGTGACTGTCCACTATCTCAAAGCCTCGGTAAACCTCATTCAAAACATGCTATTTTGAGTAAAGTCCGGAGGCAGCCAGTGATACAGATGGAGCAATTTCTAGCTTCACGAGAAGAAATTAATGTATTTCCTACCAGTTATTTATTTTTCGAAGGATATCGCTGATTACCTATTTCGTAATTAATAATTTCGACCGTGTGTAGGACTAGAGATGGTTGAGCGACGATCTGACTGCGCTTTAATTGCGGGGCGGAGTAAAATACGTGTTTGTAACTAATAAGGCTGTGATTAGAGACAGAAATCTGTATCTGCACTAAAATCAGCGATTCGTCTATCCGTTATAGTTCCATTTATAGAAATACGCTGAATTTCATTAAAATTTTTAACCTTACACTCAACATTGATGATCGTAACTTTTTCTAGTGATATACATACAAGGGGTGATCAAAAAAAAAAAAAAAAAGCAACCTCGCAATCAAAATTCATTTATGCGAGATAGAAAACTGGTCTTCATCCTAAATGAATGCTTCAACCCTCCTCTAACCAGCCACCTATCCTTAAAACTGCTTTCTCTTTTAGCAGTATTTTTATGCATGTTTTGAATCGAAGCCGTCTGTTTACCATTTGCGATCTGTATTTTGCAACCATATCGAAAACTGAACAGCGTATTAGCATTAAGTTCTGTTTTTGTCGGATAAAACGTTTACTGAGTACTTTAATACAATCAAAGCAATGTATAATAAGTCTCTGTTAAACGGACAACAGACCATGTGTGATATAATCGTTTTAAGAACAGCCGAGATTCGCTCGAAGACAATGAAAGAAACAGTTGTTCGCATTCCTCTCGTAATCCTAATCACACTTTCAAAGCACCTATCACCGCAATTGAATATCGATTTTGGTTCGGTACAGTCAAACCTACAGAACGACTGGAAAATGCCTAAAGTTGCCGTTCATTTCGTTTCAAGATTACTCACAGATGACTAGTGATACGGATTCGGTACTTGCAGCGCTATCTTTTAACGATGTCCGAGTTAGAAAATATTCTCTGAAATGTCATTAATTCACGATCTCTCGGACATCGTTCTTTTTAGCCGTCGCTTTGCCTTGTTAAGTATGCTTACTCGGCCAAAACCGAAAATCCCATGCCTGTTCGTTCGATCAGTTGCACCGGGATGATATTGCACTAGTGTCTGTGTAGTGGTAGTGGTCGAGGGCTAAGGCAGTGACATGTGCTTGCGACGAAAGCGCGCATCCGAACTGTGTGGCGAATGACATTGAGCGAGCAGAGATTTTTAATGTATCCCGCCAAAAGTCAGGCAGGGCAGTAAGTGCGGTGATCTATGCAGAAGTATTCTTCTGGAAACTTCTGCGTAGCCTTTATCACCGTAGCACGGAACACATTGTTCGTTCGCTTATTGTTCTAGTCGCGGTCGTCTTAATTTGGCAGTTGCCACGTTTTTCTCATCTAGTCGATCGATACCGGTTTTTTTTGTTTTTTTTTCGCGCGTTACAAAGAGCGCCATGCTGTAAAATTAACTTTGTTTTCTTGTCGTAATTAACTTGATAGTTTATGTGCCGTTTGATGAAATACACGTGTTTTTTTTTATATATATGTTTCCGGTTTACTATTTTAAACTACGCATTTCGTTCGACACGGTAAAAAAGGGACACTCGTGAAATCTCTGCTATAGATAGATTACCGCCGTTCCAGGGCGGATAAAAAAAAAGTTAAACTTAAAAAACAACTAAAAGCCTGATGCTCGTCTTTTTTATCATCTTCTCCACGTAACTGGCTTCCGGAAGAGAAAAACAGATCGGAGGGACAATTCAAGATTTGTGACACTGGCTGCCCGGAAACAAGGACTTGAAGAAAGTCAGGATTTGTTACACTAGAAAAGATGCAACCTCGAAATTTCACGCGAGTTGTTGGAAATTATCATGGACGATGGAACATGGGGCTATGAACACGGCTCTGAAACAAAAGTTCATTCAACCAAATGGATTACGGGATTCAAGTCATCAAGACCAAAATAAGCTCGAATGCAACGTTCTTCAGTGAAATGCTTGCTCATTATTTCTTTGATAACGAAGGAGTCGTTTACCACGATTTGTCCCCTCGGGTCAAACAATGAATGCTATATATTATCACGATGTCCTCATAAAATTTGCTTGAAAATGTTCGGAGACTAAGATTTGAAAAATGGAAAGATGGTTGGTATTTCCATCGCGATAAAGCACCCGGTCTTTAGCCGTTACTTTTCAAGAATACCTTACATCTGTTCAACTTCCAATTCTGCCTCACCTCCTTGCAACCCCCAACATGATGACGTATAATTTTAGTTTACTCTCGTGAATGATGTCAGTTAAGAGCAACCGATTCCAATTCATCAAAGAAATCCGAACAGCGCGAACTCTTTGAAACACCCCGCGAGCGCGATTAACCAAATTTTTCAAAAACTGAACTATTCGTTGACAGAATACATAGTTGAACAGGGTGAATCTTTCGAAGGGGACTTAGACTAACTTAAGATCCTTAATCTCCATAAAATCTTACGCGAATAATTTTTTGTAATATTTTTAAGATAATTTTTTCTTTAATAAAATGCATTGCAAAATAACTTTATTTGCATTAAATTTACTATCGTGTTTAAATACCCCTAAACACTGGAAGTTCAGCGTACTATTTTTAAGAAAAAAATTTAAGATGAAGTCAAGCTCACCAACTCTCATAAATGACTCACAATGCGAAGATTAGGTTTTTTTTCTATTTTTAATCAGTTCCCAAACGTATTACATTTACAATCGTGTTTTTTAATTTAGGAAAAAAAAAGGATTGAAAATATACCATTTATTAGTTAAAAACAATTACAGTAATTTTTTAAACAATCATAGTTCAACTTTAATTTTGTCACCGGATATTGTAATTAATTTAATAAAACCAAAAAGTAAAAAAAAAAAAAAAAAAAACTAATAAGAAGAATTTATTTCAGCTATTAATTATTTTATCATTGTCGCAAAAATAAACGTAATCAAATGTATTTTAAAAGAAATGTATATTGCGATTGATATTTCGATATATAGGAAGTAAAAATATTTTTGTAGGTATGCGATTTCCGACAGTAACATAAATGATAAAAATTTCGATAAACTGCCTTCAGAATTTGTCCCGGATGTTATATTAGTGAAAAAACATTATCCAAATAGGACGCGTCGTAGGAATTGGAAATTGAAACATATCAATGAAGAAGCTATGGAAATTGATGCTGCACAAAGGTAGATATTTTTCTTGCATAAAACAAATTAGTAATCTTATACATTAATACAATTGTCCATATTCGTGTCATACTCGTATCGTCGCCCGGGATCGAATTCGAGACTTCCGTAACAGAAGCAAAACGCTCTAGCAATTAGGCTATCGCGACGACTAAAGCTCGCCTTTAAAAACGTTTTAATTGAAGAAATATGCAAAAGTCGCACGGAATAACGTCCAGTGAGTTAAAGAGCGATCATCTTAGGAATGGAATTCTTAAAAATTCTCTAATTAAAATCTACGTATGACGGGGAATGTTATCACGATGCAAGAGATTCTTCCACTTGGCACGTGACGTGGCGAGTAGATTCGCACAGCTGGTAATAAATCGATCCTCCATAAAAAAATAAATCTGTCCACACAGTAGCTCCAAATAGATTCGTAGTACATCCCACCCCTTTGTAAAAAAACATCACCAACGTGCATTTGATGAAGGATTACTATTTTATGTGCGCTTTTTCTTCGAAATGAGCCACGTTCTGGCACGATTCACTGCGAAGACTACTCTTTCGTCACCGTACCTGAAAAAACCATGTTTCACTTTCGATAACGATTTTGGATAGGAAAGGTTTGCTACATCGATGTCCAACAATTCGCGAGAGATGTTCCAGCGAGTTTTCCTTTGACCTTCCGTCAGAATTTTTGCATAAATTTGGCGCACACTCGTGACGTTTTCAAATCAGCGCCAGAATTGATCTCGAGTTAAAGCGAAGGATAAATTCGGTGTATCGCACTAAAAAAAACATCGGACTTTGGGTGAATAATTAAAAATACGGAAAGTACCAATAAACGGAGAATAAATTTTTCGTATAAAAAAAATAATATTCATCTTACAATACTTTAGTATTAGGTATTTTATAAGTTGTACTTAATTTAATAAATTTTAACCAAACGCTTTATCGATGATATAATTAAAGAATGTAATTTAAGTAGAATGATGATCATGAAGGGGTTAAACAATCGGTTCATTGAATATTTTTACAATATTAAAAGTATAAAAATAACATTAAATATAAATAAATTTAAAAAGTGCAAATAATAATAATTTATTGTTAAAGAATTGTATTTGTCCATTATTTTTGAATTACAAGTGTTTTTTTTTTAATTTGTTTTATTGCTATATGTAGTTGGTTATTTTCATAATTTTTATTAGACTATATTCTAACCGCCGAACTAGACACCGGTTTGGCATACTTTGAAGCAATTTTTTAACATATGCAAATAAAATAACAGGGAAATTAAACTTTTTTTTTTTTTTTTTTCAATAGAAATAATAGTGAACGAATTCTAGAGTTCTGGAATGTTGCTAAATTTTCTGTGAAGATAGACAAAATACGTTTACAAAATCGTGTTGTTAATTTTTAATTTATGTTGCGTTCATAAAAAATTTACAAAATATTAAAATTAAGTACTTACATAGGTTGTTCAATAAGTAATTCCTTCACCGCTAGATCTCAGCACTGCAAATAGCTACAGTGTCGCGCACGTGTTCACTGGAAAAAGGGAGGAATATAGTTTCTAGTGATGTGTTTTCGCGTTAAATATGGCAGCAAACGTAAAGCGAAGTAGTGAACATCGGTACAAGCAGAAGGAAGTCACCGAGTTTTTAACCCGTGAAGGACTTCAACCAAAGGCCATTCACGACCGTTTAAAAGTTATTTATGGTAAATTGGACATTAGTGCTGTGCGCAATTGGGCTCGTGAAGCGAAGAAAGATTGGATACCATTATTCGACAGGCCAAACAAAGGTGAATTGCGTAGAAAAATCGATAAAACAATTCGTTCAAATCGACGGGTCACTCAGCGACAATTATCAAACCAGTTTGGTATCGCAATTGGGACTGCGAATAAGTTTGTGAGAAACCTCGAATATCCGAGGTTGTGCGCAAAGTGGGTGCCCAAGTTCTTAATGAATGAAATGAAGGCAAAGAGAAAAGCTGCCGCTGAGGAACTGTTATCGCGCTACTTCGCAGAAGGCGAGAATTTTCTTAAGAATTTAGTTACAGGGGATGAAACCTGGATCAGTTATTACGATTCAAAACTACCGTCAACATCGAAAAAATATAGGCATAGCGACTTACCACGACCAAAAAAAGTGCACAGCGAAAGATCCACCCGTAAGCTAATGTTGACTGTGTATTGGGATATGGAAGGAGTCGTGTATCTGGAATTCATGCTGCCAGGCAAGCAAATAAATTCAGATTCATACTGTGTCACACTGACGTCCTTGAAACGACGAATGAGACGTGTGCGACCGAATAGGCAGCTGTTCCTATTGCAACACAACGCACGCCCTCACACTAGTGTCCAAACTACCGCACGTCTGGCTGCACTTGGTTTCGAAGTTGCTGTACACCCTCCGTACAGCCCTGATCGCGCTCCTAGCAACTATTACCTCTTTAAACACGTGAAAAGATATCTAAAGGGCATTCACTTCACATCAGATAATGAATTACAGACCGCTACGTCCGCTTGGCTGCGCGAACAACCACAAGAATTCTACGAGAACGGGATTAGAAAACTTATTTCACGGGTGCAGCGTTGTATTGAATTAAACGGCGATTATGTGGAAGGTTATCGTTTGTAATTTGTAGAAAATAAAATTTCCTATATTTTAAAAACAAAATCAGCGCGTAATCTTTTTTTGTTCACTAGATATAGCGGTGGAGGAGTTACTTATTGAACAGCCTTTGTATTTATTTTTTATTGTTTTAATTTAAATACCCTTTTTTAAAAAAAAGTTATATTCGATTGTTAGGTACACGTTATTTAAAAATAGTTCTACAATTGTGTATTTTTTTACATTCCTGTAATCTAAAAATTAACGAATAATAATTAAAAATTTCAATTCAACTCAAATATTCTTAACCTGATTTACCTATGAAAGAGAGCCATGTGTTTTTTTTTCGGTTTTCTTTTACGTATGCAAGCGGCGGATAAAGCTGAAAAAATGCTTTATGCTGACGTAGAACTAATTTTAAGAATGTGGCTATCTCGCTGATACATATAATAATAAAGTTTAGCTGATAACGGTATCACAAGTGGTTTATAGAAGATTTTAAATAATAGTTCTTTTCTCACTGCTGTCGAATTAAACCCGAGTCCAAACAAACTTGCTTTGAGACGATTCCTCATATTTAATTATACTTTTAATAGATTTTGCGTATTTCATTAAATTGTGGGAAAATTATTAGCTTTAATTTGAAACATGTTTATGGTTTAATTTTCCTCCCTCTATTTTATTTAATGTGAGTGTTTTTAAATCATCTCACTATGCATTTTCGAATTTTTTATATATATATATACATTTGAATTCATTCTGAACTTAACAACCTTATATTATTATGTTGTAATTTTTCAGTTATTTGTTACATTTCTACTTTATTTCATGTACTTTCGGTATTTCAAATGTTTTTTACAAAATATGAAATTTAATTTTACTGCATTCATAAAATGTATAACGATAATTTTGAACGTTGTCAAATTATGGTAGAATAATTTTTGCAGGTTTTTATCATTTACTAATTTAATACAAATAAAACATTTTCCATACTGTTTTTCACCCCCGAAATGCTATAATAGGTATTTTTTCGATAATTTTGTTAGACTTATTACAGTGCGTCATATTTTTACAAAGTAACAAAGTCTGTATTCGAACAATTTGTTTTTGTGCATTTTTTGACCAAAATTTTTAATTGCTTTCACTTAATAAATAACCCGCGTACATCATAGTAATTTTAGTATATTGCATGCAGTAAAATCGAATTTGCAAACCGGCTGTGCTATTTATTTTCACGTAGTTCCAAATACTGAAAATTAGTATTTATTCTGTAATTAACCTTGGTACAACCCTTATCTAGTAGTTCTGAAAATTCTGATGAATTTCCTCCCTTGTTGTTGTATAATAAATTTATCCGAATCTATCTCCTTTTTCCATTCATCTAAATTATATTAACAGATAAATTAATTTTCTAAACTTGAATATGAAGTACCGAAATAACAAGAACTACTGGACATGATAGTTACTCGGCAATTTTTTCTGATGTTTACTGAAAACGCTTTTATTTTTTCCACCCGTCTATCGACAATTAAAATTCTTCGGTTTACAAAACTTTATCAGGTTGCATGATGTATATACTTTATTGCAAATTTAATATCGTTCATTTTTGCAGGGATTACAATGACTTTATGGATGACTTGGAGGAGGATACGGAATACCGAAAGAATGTTAACATTTATAAAGCTAACAAAATAATTCCCGTAGATGTAGACGAACTGGATGATCCAAGTATACCGCAAATTACGTTGAACGAAATGTTAGACGATTTGTACATTTGAACTAGGAAATAAATGTTTTTTTCTACGTCGAAATTATTATTGCGAATATATTTTAATTTTCGGTTCAGATTATATATGTATCTCCTTAATATATAACAACGAAGTCGTGTCTGTTTCGTAGTGCTCTCTTGACGGTGCCTAAATAGATCGCAATAAAATCTCGCATATGGACCAGATAAATACTTTAGCGGTGAATAGGTATCATTTCATCTGAGATTATGAGTACGATTAGTATGCGACTGACCGTTGAGATGTTTGAGATGTTAAGTAATGAACTGATAGCGAAGGTAAAAGATAGCAGTGACAGCATCCTTGTCAGGTCTTTAATTTCGTGCGAGTTATTTGTTTACCTTATTTTTATGATAGACCGGAATAGTACACGAATTTTACGCTCGAAATGATTTCTATTTCGTTCTTTGTATTTGTTAATCAGATAACACTATTTTGGATCATCGTACCACGTTTAGAGAACGTTCGTTCTCGTTAGTTGAACAACACTGCGTATGCTAACAACTGAAAATAGGTGACTACCATGAAAACGTGATAACAAATGTAACCATTCATTGTATTAATTTTAAATTACCTGATTAAAAAATAATTTAGAAGAAATCATTTAATTTTTATAATAATTTTTAGCAACGTATTAATTATAAAATCGCGAATATATTTAATTTTGTAATCAAGGTATGAATTGAATTGGTTTTCATAGAGCCGGAATGCAACTCTGATTGATTACATGAAATATCCATTACATTATTCCGTTTCTACTGCAGTACTAATTAATAAACAGTTTTAATATGAAAAGTTCGATTTACAAAATTTTCAAATGTAACTTTTTTTGTGATAAACATTTAATTTTGCGCCGGAGAAATAACTATAGCTCAACTCTTATTCTTCTTCATTTTCTAATCCTGCCTCCTTTTATCTCTACTTAACCATCTCTTCCTCCTCGCCCATGGTCCCTTAACTTCCCCTCTCTTAAACGCTATACAATTTCTGATATTTGTGACCTTAGCTTTAATAAAAGTCTCCTTTCTGCATCATTTTCCCTGCGTTTACTTAATTTTATCCTTTTCATCCGCTTTCCACATACTTTCCTTGTGATGCTTATCAGATTTTTTGTTTGATTTTGCGGCCCGTCTCTACTGAACAATAGTCCCTTTATTTTTCTCTTTTAAAACTTGATATCCCTACTCCTTATAGTAACGCTGGCATTCTCTCATTTCCCTCTGCTTCTGTTATTCCTGCCCTTGAATTATTTTTATCATCTACCCTTAAACGCATAAAAATATAAATTTATTTTCTTTTCCTTCCTATTTATTCGGCTAATGTCCTCGTTGAAAAAACCTGTTGAAAAAAAATTATGCGTACTGCTGCACTTGAGCGGTTTACGGTCGTCTTTCGATACATTCAATTTGTGAAAATTTTTGTTTTAATTGAGGGCGATGTATAAAAAAGAAAAATCGAACCGCAAGGTCTCAATTGATAGTCACAACGTTGATGTCAAGGAGGGTATTGACTATCAAAAAATATTCAAACCGGTTCCTATTCTTCACCCGTCCTTACTTTACAGATACTTCTTTCAAATAACACTGCGGGATAGAATGCATAACGTTCTTTCTTTGCGTCCGTGTTCTCCTGCACCGCAGCAGCTCGCGGAAACGCGACTGTTTAATGCCCAAAGATATATAAAATAATGTAAAATAAGCAGACTCCAAAGTCCGCGTTGAACAGGTAATAACTTTGTCATCATGTCGGGGGGCGTCGGCTATCAGAAAAAACTTACACCGGCTCTCCTGCTGTTCACCACCCTTACGTTACAGATACTTTTTTTTTAAAAAACACTACACGATAGGGGTGAATTGTATATCTAGGAAAAAGATATAGGCGAGAAATATGCCCACACATTCGAGGTTCGCTGCATTTACTTTCGGAAACAAATATTGATAAGAATGAATATATGAATAATGATTTAGCACTTTATAAACAACTATTAAATTTACAGAGAGCTCATTCGCATATTGATGGTGCGACATTTACAAACCGATGGAGGTACAGAGTTCTATAATCCGCAAGTGCGAGCTGTTTTAAACTGTTACAATATTAATCTCTACCGTACTTACTTCTTAGAGCTGGTATCGTTAAGCTATTTAATTGAACATTGAAACATTGGCTTTGGAGAGGAATTTACCACTAATCAAAATAACTAATTGAGTTATATACTTATTTTACCTTTATTTTTTTATTTTTTGGGAAACAAAATGGCCATTTAAATTGCCTGCCATATTATCAATAGAAGCACTGAGATGCCAATACTATTTGATAATATCCTCTCCTTTAGTTTATGTCTTGAGAATACTGCTGTAACATGTATAGTAAAGTAAATCTGCTGCTTCACAATTCAGAAACTTATTTCTATTTATAATTACTAAACGAATCAAATGAAATGAAATTCATTGGTGTTACATTACTATTCTATAAATCTTTATCATGTAATCTTTCTCTGCCCAATTTACCTGTTGTTTCATAAACGTTTTTAAAATAAAGTAAAGTATTTTCAATGCATCTTGAAATGAGCAACTATGGCAATTCCTCACTGATCTTATTAGTCTGCCAGTTACGCAAATAATCATACAAAAGAAATTGATGGTCCTTAATAATGTACGGTTAATAATATAAAAGCGGCCATAGGAACCATGAAATGTTGATTAAAAAACAGAAAAAAACCAAACTGAAAAATCAGGGTGTAAATTGATTTAGGAAAGAATATCACCATAAAAAAGTGTTGCAGTGGTGAACATTTCAAGATATAAAAAAAAAAAACGTTTTGTCTAATACGCAAAAATTTAATATATATTAAACTAATATACTTAACAAAATATAAAAATAGGCCAAATAACAATGATTTATTTTATTATTATCCAAAATTAAAGTTATTAAAAATGCAATATTACATAAAACATATATACAGCAATTTTGATTATACAATACACTTGTACTAGCTTTTACTTAATATAATTAAACATATTAAAAACTGCTAGTAATTAGAAAATAAAATAACCATAAAAAAAAATCTTTTGTAATACTTCAAATGTCTACAATCAGACCATGAAAATTTGTATTATAACAAACTGGTCTGAAGTTTTTCACCATTAGCTTTTATACGAACAACGAGCATTAATATTTCATAAAAGACTTAGAAATATTTGGGAACTAACTTTTTCAGGCTTAGAGATTAACAGTAAAGTTACATTTCTACAATAAATTCCTAAACATGGTCTTGAATTTGTATACTATACTATCGATACAAATTTAACAAAATGTCATTTAAAAACAATATATGGAATTTCTAAACAATAAGAAAAAAAAGGTTAATAAACTACAATGTAAGCATTTTTCAAACAGCTGGTACATGGGAAATATCTGATAATCATAAATTTATGAAATTGTTTAATGCGATGGATACCCTAGAGTAGCTGAAATTAACTATGAATTTTTTGACAATCTGATAAATACGAAATGAAAATTCTGGTAGAGTGGAAAAAGTGTTTGGTCACAAAAAATAAATTTGTGGAGCATTATTTTAGTAATTAAACTTGAACACACTTTATTTTAATAAAATTTAAATTTTTTAAACGATCCAAAAATTATTCGCGTTCGTAGACATTTATAGATCTTGTAAATTAACTTAAAATTTGTAATCCAAATAACAAAACTAAAAAATAATAGAAAATTATAATTTAAAGAAAAAGTGTCTTTTATTCAAAGGAAATTTTTTATGACTATCGAATGTAACTTTCATGCAATTTTTATGTACTATCGTTTTTTCCATTCTTGTTTAATAATTAAATTTCTATTTTGGATTCAAAAATTAGAGGAAAATTAAAATTAAATGAACAAATTTAGGAAAATGACCATTTGTAGATTTATTTTCTAAATTCCAGTAAATAATTAGTTTTGAGATAATTTGTTTATAAAAATGATATTGGGACAAAATGCATCAAAAAAAAATTTTACATCTCTTTTCTAAATAAAAGAGATTTTACAATGACAGAATGTTTCAAAGGGACTACAAACATCATTCAAAGCAGTTGAGAAAAGTAAACAATAACCAATTTACCATTCTCCTTCAAAAATGGATTACAGAATTATGTGAATGTTAAGAAATTTGATATATATATAATACACGCGTGTATGTGCTAAAAAACAAAAAAAAAAAAAAACTACACATAACATATGTCAAAAGTAAAATTTTATTTTTACTTCAAATATACCATACTCATACGTGAACTATTATATTTTAGAAACTGAAATATTATTTTTAATTAAGATAAATACCTGGTGTTATATTAATCTTAAATATTTTTGTGTTTACCTTTTCATTTTATTTTTTATTACGAAATACAGAAAAATAAATAAATTTTTTAATTCTTTTATTTAGTTCACTGTCCCTCGTGAACGAACGCACTTCTTTGTACTCCGATCTGTTATCACTCAAACTCCCTAATCCTTATTGCGTTCGCATATCTTATCATTTCCGTCGATTTCCGTTGTTCCTATCCTCAGTTATTTTATCTTATCAATAGCTGACCAACTGATCCTTTTCCCTCGTGCCGTTTCTAGGCGAAAATCCGTTGCTGACATGCCCAAAGAGGAAAAAAAAAAAGAAAAAAGTTCACTGTAAAACTGAAAGTGTTATAGAAAAACAGAAATACTTTTTATAACTGTTAAAAACACAAATTATCTTTTTGTACCATTTTCATTTATAAGCAATTCTTGATAATACACTAATAAAAAAAAAAAAAAAAAAAAAATTAAACATAAATAACAAAATATATACTGTTAAACTGAAAAAATTAAATTAGAATATTGACGAATAAACTTAAATTAAAAAAAAAAAAAAAGAAAAAAAAATCAGTCGTTTAAGAATAAAATAACTAAAAATAAAAATTTCGCTTAATCTGAATAATTGGTTACATACGGCGTTAAATAAATTCAAAACAAATTAACCAGTAGTGGGCGTCATAAATTGTTTCCATCAGCTATTTTCACCGGAGGTAATCATTTGCAGCGATGTAAATGGACGTTGGGTTTGGTCTGCACTATTAAGTTCATTTCTGAAATCAATTCTTTCGATTTCAGTATTATATTCACCGATCTGGCGCTTGAAGCTATCGTTTCTAAATTGGCATAAAAAATGTTTAATCATTTAAAATTCGATATAACTATTGCTTTTTTTTTGTTTTATCAATAACCTTAGAAAAAAATTGTCGATTACTTCAGGCGTGCCAATTAAAATTGGAATCTGACAGCATCACTTTTAACTTTCGCTTAGTTAGAACTTATTCGGACGACTAGTTTTTCGATAGGGATGATATATTAGCTAAAATGAAAAAAATGTTGGAAAAAATATCAGCTTGAAAAATTCACAGCCTCAGTAGGAAGACTGCATTGACATTTGTCAAATATGAAATTCTACAACCAACGCAGAAAAAATGAACGAACTCCAGAAATTAAATTAAATCTGCAGCAATAGTTCTACACATATGTATGTACTTCAATAAGTTTCGATAAACTAACAGCGGTTTCTTTATGGCTTACTTTTAACTTTGCGTCAGCAGTTATCGTCTAATAATTGAAACTATAAGCTCAAAGGTAGAAAGAATATTATACAAAAATCTCAAATTAAACATCGGCTCCTTCTTTACCTTTTCTAAAGGAAACTAAATTAATTTTTCGCTAAGTCTTCAATTCTTTGTCAGTAAAAGAGACAATAGAATGAAATGATAACAGTATATAAAGCAATAGAGAATTGACTTTAGCTACTTGAATTACCAGTATTTACACACAAAATACATTATATCTCGGTAACTCTATTTCATGAAGTTTCCTTCTGTTTACGAAGAATGCATAGCTGTTTAAAAAGTTAACGTTAATAAATATTTTTAATTTTTGAATTAATTAAAATATTTTTACAAATCGTTGGACCTCCAGATGAGATAGTTTTCTACAATTCTTATAGAAGAGTCGGTTTCAGTTAACAAAATTACTTTTTAACTTACAATTTCGTAATAATTTCTAATTGTCGTTTGTTAACGACACTTTATGCCGCAACTAGAAAATTTCACTAATAGATTTCACGAGATACTTAGTTACAAGTTAAAAAGTAAATTAAGTCCCCCATACCCTTGACAGGCTGTCGGGGATTATGAAGTTAGAGTTCACAATAAAACCAACGACACTACTGATGAGAGTAAGAGGGCCAGTTTCTTTCTCTCGGTCGCCTTTACTTTCCCAGATTTCTCTGATAGATAATTATTTCAGGCTGGGTAAACCCGGGAGCGACTTGGATCCAGAACGGAATAACTCCCGAGAACCCATGATACCTCTGATTTGGTAGACAAGCACCTTAACTACTGGACTGATGCGTTACCTGCGTTACATAAAAACGTTACATCTAATTGATACAAAAACATTATATGGATTTTTCATATTATCCTTGGCGTAAAAGTGGCATAAGTAAGAAATATCGTAAATTTTGAAAAAACAATCTTCTTTTCGCGTGTATATCCATTGTAGGACATGTTTGAAAAAACTTACAGTTCAGAAGAAAACATCTGGTTTTCAGTTGAAAATGTTTCAATGTTGAATGCAAGCGTTTTCAAACCAATTTTAGTTTTTTCGGTACCTGATTTATCAATTATTCCATTGTATATTAACAAATCATCTACCATCACCTAAGTACGAATTACAAGAAAAAAAAAAAAATTAACAATATTAAACTATAATTAAAAGCATTATGTAAAAATATGATTTTTTTTATGATAATTTTATTAATTTAGTGACCAAATCGTGCGTTTGTTACCAGCTGAGTATAGTCGCGTTCTTCATTGTTCAACGGTAACGATAAATCAATGAAATCTTTCTACTATTTTATTTTTAATCTACATTCGTTTGAATTAGGATTTTTTTTTTTTTGCAAAATGCAATGTACAAAACCATTTAGGCCGCTCACTATATCTTAGTACATCCATTTACAACCGAAGTATAGCTAATAGCAAATCAAAAATACCATAATTAAATAATTAAAAAAAAATAGAATGATAACCATAAACCACAACTAAACCGAAATCGTCAACCAAAAAATAAATCAAAACAAAAAAAGATAAACGAAACCTTTTTACATAAATTAAATAATTATATTGTTTTAAAAAAACAAAAAACAAACTGACAACTAACCTTGTGGTCTTTTCGCTACAAGAAAGTAAATAATGAGAAAAATATGACGGAAAAATCTTTATATTTCATAATTTAACATAAAATACTGCCTTGTTATTTACATATTTACTACAGCTAAATAATAGATCGTTAATATCCTTTGTGAAGTTAATTGGAGTTACAATTTATTTCAGTTAATTGTTGTATCTTTAGGGCCGAATTTCCACCAAACGGACTTGTTTCATAAACAATTTTATTTCACAAAAACAAAACAAAGACTGTTTTATTTTTTTCAAGCAGAATTATTTCTTAAAGTGTTTCCACTGATGAGAAATAAGTTTTGTTTTTACTATTTGCTCTGTTTCTGCAAGTTTCCATTAAACAGATAGTTTTTCGCAACAAGTTTTTCGTGAGCAGCGATTTTTTAAAAATTTACCCCCCCTCAAAAAAACAAAAAAAAACAGATGTTGAGTTAGCCCTCTATTAAAGAAAACGGGTTAATTATGGTATAGAAGAATCAAAACGGACAGTTTGACCGAACATTTTTTATTATTATTTTTATCATTATAACTAGCTTCATTCGGTGTGCGGTTTTGTGATAGCATTTATTAAAAGATACTTAAAACATTTTGATTATGAAATTTAACATAATTTTATAGATTTTCGAGAAGCTGATTACTAAAATAAGTACAGTCTAAATTATAAAATTTTTTGCCTCATAGTAAAATCTTTAAAATACTCTATTACACCTGGATGAGATGTAGTAGTTATCGCTATTTGTAAAATACTCTATTCAAGTAATAGAGACCTATCTGTACGCTCTCAGTATATCCGCTTTCACCGAGTAACTCAAAATCGATCATATTTTCTTTCAGTACTCTTCTAATTCCAACCCTATCTTCTTTTCTTACGCTAGTATCCAATCAAATTAAAATTTAAAATCTTCAATTAACTTATAGCTCTGAATCTGGGTAACCACCCTTGTTGATTATAGCTATATTAAAGGGAGAAAGAGAGAAAAATAAAAAAAAAAAAACAGAGAAAGAAGAAAAAATGTCGAATATCATAACTTACACTGGATCCACATTTAAATCGGCCTACTTCCCTTTCCTCGGTTTATTCTTGTCATGATAAAAAAAAAAAAACGCATAGACTCATATCCAAATCATTTTGAAATAATGAATGAATAACCTCATACTTTTTCCTTTTTTTATACTTCCTTTTTTCTCTTTGTACTGACTGATCAATTTTTTTATTTTCCAGTCGATTTCCTCACAGTCAATACGAAAATCATCAGCCACTCATTTCAGTACATCAAGTCTTTTCATTCTATTCTTTTAGTCAATATTTTTTGAGTTACGTAAGAAATAATATTGACACAATTATTACAATTAGATTGCTGAACTCTTCTTTCGTCCATTGTTTTTTTTGGAATTCACAGCCCAAAAACAGAAAACTACACTATAAAACGTAAAAGGTAATGAATAACCTTCTCTAAATGTTGAAATTGTGCAAATGATGTGAGTATGTTAGCCAGAATCTGAACAAGAAATTTAACGAAATAAATATATTACTTACTGTAAGGTAGAAGACGATGAAATTAGGTAAACGACGAAAGAAAAAAGTCGAATACAATTTCGCTGATACCGAAAACGTACTTGTTGCAGAGGACACAATACAACTAAACTGACTCAGTTTTTAAAAACATGAATAAAACATTTTCCTTTGATCTTTCCGGCTCGGTGTGAGAAAATGGTTTGTTTCTAAATTTTCAAACGCTGTTTGTATTTCTCAAAACGCGGTTTCCTTTTTTGGTGCTAAAAACTATTTTTGTTTGTTTTCTGTTTTGTCGCTTTGTTGGAAACCAGGTTTAAGAAATTATTATTTTTCTGTTCTGTACTTTGTAAAGAATTTAATTTTCTTCTTTTTAATCTGTTTATTTATTTAGTATTTTAATTTTTAATTAAATGAACGTGTCAAAGGGGGAAGCCGCTTTACGGCATGGTCTACTAGTCCAGCTAAAACTAACAAACCGTCCAATTTACCCTTAAATATAGACGTGGATGTTAATTCCAAATGAAAATCTACGGACCCCTTTTTGCTCATTCCCTCCGGTCAGCTAAAAGAAATCAAGTAGTCTTAGACTGAACTTACTACCAATCTCGGTAATAAAAATAAAAGCTATAAATAACTTTAAAAACCTACACAATAAAGTGGAAAAGAATAAAATCACTTTTATATTACGTTTACAGATGCATAAATGGTTTCAATATTTATCTTATCCATTGATCAAATACCGAATATAAATAATCCACTTTTTAATATAAAATAAAAAACGTAAAAAGTTTTAATTTAATTTTCCAATTAAAATTTATAATTATTTTTATTTTATTTTTAAACACATATAAACGGTTCCAATATTTATATCACATTCATATTTCTTTCCATGGTTAAATGTACAAATATAGGCAATTACGGTATTTTTTATATTTTCATATTCTATCCTTAAACTTACATGCATTTCTATATATTCAGTTGTGTTTTAATTCCGTGTGAATACTTAGTTGTGATTGTGCAGTTTAGATTATGCTTTTCGGTACCTCTTTATTTTCCTTTTTTTTAGATGAAGACGGCCAAGCTCACGTTACGATAAGTACTTGATAAGTATATTATTATTTTATCATTGTTTACTAATATAAGTAGTATGATTTATTGTATTAATTATTTCAATTTAGCAACAGAATATGAATTTTTCATCATTACTGTTATTATTATAGTTAAATGATTGTAATGGGGAGGCAACGTATTATGAAAAATAGTTTGGGAATAATCCTGTGTAAAGGTTTTTAAGGGTTTAGTATATTGTTCTCGTGTGATAAAGTTTACTCGTGTAGCGTTCCGCTGTTTGTTGAAAAAATCAATGAAACTCTTTCATTTATTAATATCTATTATCTGCTTTTACGTTTTTTTTTTATTTTTTATTTTACTTCGTTCATTCTTACTGTATTTTTTCTGGGAGTGGGGGTCACGTCAACTATTAACATTAACCCACTGCAAGTGAAATTTTTGGAAGATTCAATATGTAGCAGCTGGATTCGAACCACGTTCTACCTGAGCCAGACACCACTGCCCAACCAACTACGCCATGGTATTGGTTTCATTTCTCATTCCGTCGCTATCTGATTTTTGAATTTAATATTATTTATCTTGCTAATTTAAATTAATACCGAATTTATCCAACCGGAAAGGTAAACTTTCCCCTAATTCCCCCGCATTTTTATTAAAAGCGTCACTAGACCCATCGCGCAGGTTGAAATGACTAACAAAACAAATAAAACTTTTCAATAATTACCTTCTCCGTTCTCGACCAGTTTATCCATTTCGAAAGACAAAAACGTCTTGGTAAAGTATATTAATAAGCTCGTCACGGTGGATATTTTTATTAACTCTAATAATGCTTTTAAACTAATACCTCACATGTATTTAATAAACCTAGTCTTACCACCGCCACTTTTCCCGAGCACCATGTTAAACAAATTATTGTCTTAATCGAAAATTTGTAATAAAATATGTAGCCTATCTTCTCAATTAGCACTATTTTAGAAAGTAGTTTAACGAAAAGACGTATTAAGTTTTACATATATATTTTGAATTTTAAATTTACAGAATCAACGGTAATGAAGTTATAAAATCTGTAGTGATATCTAATGTTTTAACTATTTCCAACCTTTCAACTTATTAAGCATTTTTTCAAAATTTCTAGATTTTTTTTTTTTTGGAATTATTTTATAATGACTTCGATTCACGTTCGTATTTATTTTATTGTCATAATGAAAAACTTTCGAAAAATTAAAATCGTTCAATTTGCTTCACTTGTGTTATGTGCTGTAATTATAACATATTAGCGTAAAAAAATTAAAACGTACCCCAAATTCTTTTACGCCTCTGGATGGTGTTTTTGAATAATTCCATATTTTCACCATTGACACTGATACCGGATAATCGAATATAATGTATATACGATTTATCTGTATGTATATAAAATAAATCTACAATCGGCAAACTAATAATTATAATAGTGTTATAATAAAGAAATTTATTGAAAAAAATACATATAAAATGAGTAAAATTAAACGCCACAAATGAGGTAATAATAAAATGAAAATAGCTTCCATAACCAAATCTTCCCCTCCGGGGGATCACCGCCTTACTTTAGCGGAGGGGGTTGAGTGCTCCAAAGAATTTATGAAGGACCTCCCAAGCTGGACGAGCCACAAATGAGGAGCCAGACAAAGAGTGATCCCCTGATAGAAGTACTGTTAGCAGATGAAGAACAGAGTTCAAGAACAGCTGCAAACAAATATTTATGCGGCGTGGAGTACATATTACTGAAGCAACCATAAAACTGCGACGAGGAAAGTAACGGGAACCTACCTCATTATTATCCCAAGATTTCAATCAAATATGGAACGTACGAATACTGATAAAAAAAAGCCATGCCATCTAGCTAGCAACTGGCGCCGGACATTTGGTAGGATATGACTACCCGTAATAAGGCGAAGAACCAGGCTTTATACAAAAAATACGCAACTAACTCAAAGGAAGTGAAAATCGAAACATGGAATATAAGATCCTTAAGAATAGCAGGAAAACTAGAAAATATTAAATTGGAAATGGAAAGGAATAATATAGACATATTGAGTATTACTGAAACTAGAGGATTGAATAACAACGATTATTGGAGCGAAGATTATAGAATAATACACTCGGGTTCAGAAGGAGGAAAAAACGAAGTAGGATTAATATTAAACAAAAAATGGGGAAGAAGCGTTGGATCCTATATACAATTCAATGACAGAATACTTCTGGTAAAGCTGAACTCCATGCCAACAACAACAACGATAATAATTTTTTACATGCCGACCAGCAGCTATAGCGAGTAAAAACTGAAAGTAGTATATGAAAAACCGAACTTAATGATGAGCAATATGGTTTTAGATCAGGAAGAGGAACAAGAGAAGCTATACTAGGCATCCGCATGGTGATTGAAGAGAAGTTAGAAGTACATCAATCAGTATATATTGAATGTTAGATTTAGAAAAGACATTCGATAATTGTGATTAGGGAATTTTAGATCAAACTTTAAAAAGGATATGCATAGATATCAAGGATAAAAGAATAATAAAAAAAACTATACAAAATACAAAAACAAATGACCAAGGGAACAAACTCAGAAGAAGAGGCAAGAATCCGGAACGGAGCAAGACAGGGATGCAGTTTATCATCGTTGTTATTCAATATATATATATGTGTAAAGCAAGCGTTCAGACAATGGGAGAAAATTAGTAACAGTGAAATTAATATTGGCGGAATGAAGATAACATCATTTCAATTTGCCGACGACATAACGGTAATAGCAGAAAATGAAGCGGTTTTTTCCGATGCGTTGACTAAGGTAAATTCGATACTTAAAATATGACAATAAATAAAAAGAAAACGGTTGTTATGAGATGTAGTAAAACGCAGAATAATAAGAAATTGGAAATGAAATTAGATAATGAAAGAATACAATATGTAAAAACCCATAGATACCTAGGCTCAATAATATCAGAGGATGGAAAATGTGACCAGGAAATAAGGTCTAGAATAGCGCAGGCGAAAGCCGCGTTCATCAGAAAGAATTCACTGCTAACGCCCAAAGCTATAAGTGTAGAACTGCAGAAAAAATTAATAAATACATACGTCCGGAACGTGCTCTTATACGGAGCAAAGACCTGGAAAATTAATAAGGGAAGGCAAAAACAACTGGAAGCTTTCGAATTATGGTGTTGGAGGAAAATGCAGAAAATTAAATGGCTAGATAAAATTAGAAATACGGAGGTGCTCGAGCGCATTAATGAAGAAAGATGTTTAATTAGGACCATAAGAGAAAGAAGATGCAATTGGATTGGGTATGTAATAAGAAATAATAGATACCTAACAACGATGATAGATGGAAAAAGATCAAGGGGAAGACCGAGACAAAAATTCATTACGCAAATATTGGAAGATACCAAAACGGATAATTATCAGTTAATGAAACAGAAAGCGCAAGCTAAAGATTTAAAAGCATCGCGATTCTAAGTATAGTACTTCCAAGAAGATTGACCACCAATCGAAAGATTGATGAATAGAAGAAAAAACCAAATCTTACTGATCAGTTACAGCTCGTTAATTATAATTGATTGTAATCGCTAGTATGTTGGAGAAGGGGTGCGGGGGAGAAAATTTTTACTGGAAAGGACAAAAAAATAGTGTGTTTAACAGAAAAGTTCAACACGAATAGGAACTTCGTTACAAAAATCGATATAAAATTAAACAACATCGGTACTTACTTAAAATAAAATTCAAATATCAACTTTATTTATAAAAACTAGAACACATTATTTTAAAAACTAATCTACAATCATTAATACCCACTCTTTGCGTCAAAAAAAAATAAATCGCCGGTAAATGAAATTGATTCTCCTGGGTTTTTTGAATGAATTTTTTCGCAATACTATCGTGAAAATTGACATATTTTAGTAACTTAAGCAATAAATTATTTTCAATCGAGAAAAAAGCTAATCTAGATAATTTTTCTAATTGTTTAGTAAATCGTACGAACGTCTTTATTCTCTTTAAGGCAATGATTGAAAAGCTCAGTTGTTGCACTTGTCACTGAAATAGAAATTATTAATGCACGCAATTTTACAACTCTTAACCGAACAACCAAACGACCAGGTAAGTTTAAACGCATACGGAATTAGTGAATTGGATAACTTCATTAATTCTTCGAGTAGTACACCACAATGAATTCGGATTTCAGTTTTACCATCTTAAAATTTATACCATGTGGATGTGTGATCAATTTCTTAAATAAATTATCAGGAATTTTCGTTTGCATATTAACTGAACTTTGCTTTATTCAGTAATGCGACAGAGTCAATTTTTTTCATTTTGGAAAATATTTTTTAAATTTGCACCATCGTCGTGTCGATAATTTAATTATAAAGTCGTTTTTATGAAATATTTTTATGTTTTACTATACTTATTATTTTTTAAATTCATTTTATTATTTTAATTATTAATTCAGTTTGATTTGTTTAACATTAAATAAAAGATATAACATAATAATAGTAAATAATATTTTTGAAAACGAATATCCATTTTTTTTCTTTTAAATAAAAAGATTAGTTAATATTTTTAAAAAAAAACGCAGATTATACCGTATTGCTATATTATATGTGTTAATAACTTCGATAGAATTAAATGAAATAAATAAAATTAAATGAAAACGCCCTTCTTATATTACATTAAAACATGCGTACGCATTATTAAAAGAAAATTTCAAAACGAATAATTGCGTGCGAATAATCTCCCCCGGTTACTTTTAAGCGCAGTTAGTAGCAATTTGTCACTAAGGGTCAATCAAAAAATTTTATGTTGTAAAAAGAAATTCATTACGGTTAAATGTCAAATTAATCATAAATTATTAAATTTATTTAAAATTAAATAATAAACCTATGAAGAAACTTATTTTTAAAATAAACATTTAGTTCCGGTCATTATCATTTTGGCCAATCAGATTTTAATTACTTAATTACGAACAGTATTCAATAGTCACTTATGCTGTACGCTTCGTAAACGAGATAATAGCGTCATCTTTCAGATTGTGTTCGAAACATTAATTTTTTCCTCACTAACAGACCAAATTTTAGAATAAATAGGTCATTAGTTTCGCGTAAAGAGAATCACCTTCAAATTTTACAATGTTTTAGTGTTATGTGATTAAATTTTGAGTTCCAATGTGAAAAAATCCTTCAAAAACCATCATGAGTGTCAGTCCTTTATTGAACATCCAACTATCCACTGGCTCTAACATTAGGAAAGCTCATCAGCCCCATTGAGTACATTACAACGTAATCATAATACATCGTCGTTTTAATTTTCATTTGTACAAAATGTGTTTTTCTTTTTCTACAAATGAAATTTTAAAAATTAAAATTACTAGTTATTTACCACATCTGGTAGTATAGGTGCCAACCACATGTGAGATCCGTCTGCTGTTTCATTGATACCATCAATTAACTTTTCCGGAGTTCGTATGTCATTTTTAATACCTTCCAAACTATTGATATCAATCGGATAAGCACTAACGTCTTAATGTAACATAAAATAAATCGTATAATACTAAAATATAAAGACACTATCATGATATTTTAAATTTTTATTATAGATACGCAATATATTAGGGTGGTTCAAATATAAACAGGAATTTCGTCATAAAAATTTTTATTTTATACTTACAGTGCTCATATTTTTTACAATTTTTCGAGATAACCCCCCTCGCACGCTACGCACTTTTTCCACCTCTCCGGCAATTTTTTTATTCCTTTTTCGTAAAAATCTCGCGGCTTGTTACATAGCCATTTGCGCACGAACGATTCCACCTCATCGTTGCTGTCGAAACGTTGTCCACCAAGTGCTTCTTTCAACGGGCCAAACAAATAATAATCACAAGGCGACAAATCTGGACTGTAAGGAGGATGTTCAAGTGTTTCGCAGCCCAATTCGGCCAATGTCTCCATCGTGAGCCGAGCGGTATGTGGCCTGGCGTTGTCTTGAAGCAGTATCGCACTACGAATCGGAATTTCGCGCCTTTTTGTTCGATAGGCCGGTTTGACTGTGTTTTTTAGGAGGTTACTGTAATACTGCGCCGTCACAGTACGTTGTTCAGTTAGGAAATCGACTGCGATCACTCCCTTCATGTCCCAAAACACGGTACACAACACCTTCCCAGCTGACTGTGTAACCTTCGCTTTGACTGGCGCTCCCTCTTTTTTCTTCCGCCACTCCATAGACGAGCGTTTACTCTCCGGCGTATAGTAGTGTACCCAAGTTTCGTCCGTGGTGAATATTCGCCGCAATAAATTCTCTCCTTCCTCTTCATACCGCTGCAGGAGACGCGTACAAACTTCCCAACGAGTGAATTTCTGTTCAAAATTCAGAAGTCTTGGCACCCATCTGGCTGCAATTTTGCGATAACCTAGCCGATCATGAATTATTTGCTCAATACTACCTATGCTGATGTCCAATTCGTCGGTCATATCGCGTACACGGACGCGTCGGTCAGCCAAAATGAGTTGTTCGATGGCTTTGACGTGTTCATCTGTAATGCTGGTTTTTGGGCGCCGCGCATGTGGTATGTTTGACACCACTTCACGTCCTTTTCGAAAAGCGGAACACCACTCGTACACTTGAGTTTTGGAGAGACACTCATCCCCGAACTGTTCGCGTAATTTTCGGTAAATTTCCACGGATTTTACGTCGTCTTTGACTAAAAAACGAATAATGATGCGTTGCGCAACAGACACTGGTACTTCTTTTTCACTCATGGCTCTAACTACACTAAAAAGTGAGGTTACG
This sequence comes from Icerya purchasi, assembly GCA_039619475.1. NCBI lineage: Eukaryota > Metazoa > Arthropoda > Insecta > Hemiptera > Monophlebidae > Icerya > Icerya purchasi. The sequence continues at coordinate 177,982,132 of CM077116.1, forward strand.
CGGTTCTAATTGCTCTACATGCTTCGTAACAAACCGGTCTAACTGCCAGTGCAACCACTTTTTTCACAATAAATTTTTCGCGCGTTTATTTAAAAATTCCGGTTTATATTTGAACCACCCTCGTATTTTATTTGTGCATATAATATATTAATTATAACTGTTTTAATATTAAAAACTTTTAACACTAATTTTTTAATACAAAACTGGTAGCTAAGGTTGTTTTAAAGATGTCAAGTCAGAACAAAATATTTTAAATATTTCTATTTTACGATAATTATAATTTGTTAAAACCATTTTAAACACTTCAAAGTAAACGACAAAAATAAAAAATCACGACTAGTATTGAATTTTTGTGTTCAATATTATTCTTTTCTATTTAGATATAAATGAACCGTCACATTTAGGTATCCTTTATTAATTAATAAGTTAATCAACAGATTTGAAAAAGTAATGAAAGTTTATATATCAATAATAAAATATTTCACTTCCAGATACCTGATATTCTAACAGAAAATAAAAATGAAATAATTTGATAGTCTAAAAAAAAAAAACAATTATCTTTAATCAATAAAAAAAAAAGGTAATTTCGAACCATTCTGAAAATTTAATCATTTTTCCCATTAAACGGAAAAAATCATAATAAAAAGAAATAACGATATAACTATTTAGCTTTTGCATACTCGTAGTTGTGAACATTTTGTTTTACGAAAAAATTACTTTATTTTCCATTTTTCGTTTAATTTGCTTTGTTACTCTAGGTCAAAATGGAATTTTGGTTCCGTTTCAACGATAACGGGAGATCAAACGCGGAAATGGTTACACTTACATTAATAGATGTCATTACTACATTCCGTATAAATAAACACTTAATGCAGAAATAGATTAATGAATATAAAATTGAAAATCATAATTTACAAAATAAAAATCTCTAGACACGTTTCAGAGGTAAACTTTTCATAATAGTGATATAATTGATATATCGCTCATTAAATACAATAACGTCATAACTCAAAAAACGCTATTTCGCAGAAAACGCAAATTAACATTTACTATAATTTGAACGGTGTACCCGTTCCAAAAGCAATGCTTATTTTGTCGAGTTTCTTATTTACAAATACGGCGTTCTAACCTCTAATTGTACTCATAAAATTCATTCCAACTATACACATAACTCAAATTCGCTACTTTTTGAGTTATGACGTTATTGTATTTAATGAGCGATATCATGATTATGCAGCGTGCTTCCAAAGCATTTCGTTGATTTTTATTTACAAAAAGTTAAACTTACTAGATGACTTTAAAGGTATGACTTGACCTTGAATATCGTATAACTGAATTCCGTTGAGACCGATGTAATATAAATCACCCCACGTCGATAATAAAACAAACTGATAAATAAATCCACTAGGAGCTGATGGATGAACGTACGATGAACCGTCAATTCCTGCAAATTGGAAAAATAATAAAAGTTGTTTCATTACTTTAATTTTAATAATAAAATCAGTGAAAATCAAAATAGTATTTTCATTTAAAATATCTTTGTTATGAAGATAATTCTATTTATCTTGAACAATACACATTTCATGGTACATTATTTTTATTATTATAATATTTTGTGAAAAATACATGTTTTTAATTTTATTGCAACTTGGCGTTTCCCCTCTTGCGTAAAACGAAAATTTTGTACATTACTTTAAATAAAATGTAGACATGAATATTAATATCATTAAAATAAATTTAAAAAAAAAAAAAAAAGATGTAAACATGAGTTATTACGAAATAGTTATCCGAATAGTAATTCCAAGTTCTTATATTGTCCGTAACGTTATTGGACGAATTTTTAAACAAGCGCAAATTAGATTCATTAGCGGCTTTAAATAAACAATCTGATAGCAGCAATAGACATAAGCATATTTCATTGTGTAATAATTATTTTTACAAACGATTTGTTTAAATTGGCAGATAAACATATACTGCTAAAGAAATTTTAAACATGCATATTAAACTATATAGGATAACTGAAAAACGAAAACTCTGAGGAGACGCTGAGAGGTCTCCCATGAGCAGTCTAAGATTTTCTCCGCTAAACAAACAATTATTTGACGCAGCTGTTAATACTAATGAAATTATTATGCTAACTAGAACGTGTGAAAAATAGGCACAAGAGAAGAAAGAAAAATAGTAAATGCACAATTACGTAAATGTAAGGAAATAAACTTCCTTCATATTATTAATTAATTTTAACTGTGCTTGTGTGAATTAGTTTATTATTTTAAAGCCACAAGTTGAAAAATATAAATATGAACTATTGAACAATATGTGATATCGTTTTTTTTTTGCCTAGGCTCGTCAACTAAAAAAAGAAAGAGTCGAATATATTTTAATCCGATAAGATATCGTTAATATAGAAAAAAAAACAAATAACAGTAATGTATAAGGAAGGAAAAGACAGGATATAAGAAGTGCTATTAGAAGCAGAAAGTCTAGGTCTCAACAGATCGGTGTACGAAGTAGAAGGTCTCATAGGAAAGGATAAATACTCAAAGAACATATGATCCGCGTCATAAACAACTACATTATTTGAATAGAGAAGAGGAAGCCAACGAAAAACGAAAACAGGAGAAAGGCAGTAGAGAATGGACAAAATGCAGGCAATTTATACTTATCGTTATTGGCATAATAATTATAGACCACTGTGAAAAGTGAAGAAAACGTATTTTATCAGAAAACAGATAAATTTTCTTCATCGTATATTTTAATATAAGCAAAAATTGTATATATACATACACATACATATGTATGTATGCAGTGGCAACCCTAGCAAAATTTTTAAGTTGTGCGAGATCTCAAAATTGCGCCCCTCCAAATATAAAACTTAACGTTCTTTCTATGCAATTGCTTATCCGTGATTTAATATTTTCAAATCCAGATGAGAGATTAGAATGGCTAAATCTACTTCATGAGTTCGTCTGAAAGTTGATGACTAGTCGACGCGTTTCAGTACATAGTATCCCTTAGTAGTCTATGGTGTCGGTTGATTTTGGCGGGTGGTGTGGCCGCACCGCTCGCACCACCCTAGCCACTGTATGTATGTATATATATATATACATACGAGTATATAAAACTCAGTCATTTTGGGCTTATAAGGGGCTCTGCCCCTTGACCCCTCTTGCTTACATTTTCTCTTTCTCTTCTACACTTTGTATAAAATGATCAAAATTTACAATGTCATTCTTACCGACATGATACATTTTTTTGTTACAAAATCTAATGGGTGCATGATTAAGAATGACGTTTTCATTTAACTTTCGTTACATAAAATTGGGACATTTTTTCTAATGAGGACCGACCTAAGAATTACGTTGTAATTAATATAAATATAATTGGGTTAAACGCTCTAACAATTTTGATGAAATTTAAAAATTAGCGGTTTTTAAGGGTAGGAATAAATTGGTCGAGGTCTTATCGTTGAGAAAATTCTACGAAACGGACAATTGTAAAGGGTAAACGACCAATTTTCATTTTAGTGATAAATAAAAACAAATTTGAAATTCATAAACCGGAAATATTACAAATTATCATATTTCTAAAGAAATCACTTCTTGCAAATTTTCTGAAAAAAATTAAATTTAATAGAAATACGGAGGTCGTGTTGATTTGTCATAATAAGATTTCTGGTTATGAATTTTGATTTTATTTTTATTTCGAGTTTAATAGCGAATAAAGAATAATAATAATTGGCTTGTTCACCATGCTAAACAGGAAATGGAAATTTCATGATGAAATAAATTTATTTACGATTTACATGGCGATTTTAAACATTGCGCAAACTAGATTACACTTTTAAAATTTAAAAATAGGATAATGCATAAACTGTAACTTTCATAACATATGCGTATATTATTGTTCTACTTTTCAACGATTATGTTAATTGAGGTGCAAGTTCAGAATAAATCTAAACAGAGCTCATTCATCGGATAGTACATAGTAAGTGTGGGCGAAAAAGGTTCCCTACTTTCATCAGTGCCGTCGGTCTTAATGCATTATGAACCTTAAGTTCACAATCCCGAATGCTCTATCAAGGGTATAGGACCCATTTTATTTTACTATATATGTACAGGGTGATTATAATTAAAGTTCAAGTTTCAAAACGCTATAAAAAAAGAACCACTGATCAGAATGACTTCAAATTTGAACGGAATATTATTGAAGAAGGGGGAAAGTGAGCGGCATACACAACAAATGGCGCTGTAAGCGACAGAATTAAATGAAAATACTTGTCATACGCACGAATCATTGCAGTTGTTAGCATCTAAAATGCAGCACTGTATTTTAGATTCGTTTAAAAATTAATTTCGATGCAGCCTACATCGGTAAGTGAACAACAGCGCGCTTGCTATTCCCTATCGCTTTTATCTGTGCCGGCTTTTGTTTAATTTCACAGTACAACTGATTGTAATACGTTGTTATTCGGTTTGTTGTTTCTCTTTCGTTATATCTCGTATTTTTCGTGGTCGACATTTCTCGTCAGAGAAGTTCGCCATGGCTGTCTCAATGAAGAACCGCGCTCTGCTTGTAAATCTTTTTTACAAGAACAATGACCGTACACCAGTAGCTTTGCAGAAGTTCCGGACACTCCAGAGTATGAAAAAAGGCATTGGTCCGATGATTGACAGGGGTCTGAACAAAATGATTCAGAAATTCAAAAAGACGGGTTCTTTTGATGTGCAATCTGATAGAAGGAGGAAAAGAATTGATTCAACGTTAGTTGAAGAAGTGGCTACAGCAATGCAGGAAGAGTCAAGCGATGGTGTGCAATCCTGCAGTGCACGGGGAATTGTCCGAACATTGGACAGGCCTGTGAGCACGGTGCGTAAAATTCTACGAAACGTCCTGCGTTGATATGCATACAAAATTAGCCATATGCAGTAGTCACTTCCTGCTGACTTGCCAGCAAGAGAGACTTATGCTTTAGAATTTCTTGCTCGCATGGAAGTGGACAATGAATGGCCGTGGAAAATTTTGTAAACAGACGAAGCTCATTTCCAGCTACAAGGATATGTCAATACACAGAATTGCCGAATATGGGCAACAGAAAATTCACTCGTAAATCGACCAGTACCGCTTCATTCTGCAAAGGTCACTGTGTGGTGCGGGTTTACGGCATCATTTATCATAGAGCCATATTTTTTCGAGAAGACGGGTGCTTTCGGTCCTGTTACCGGTATCGTCGCTGGTAAGCCCTATGAGTGCCTTTTGCGCAACCACGGCATTCCAGCTCTTCAACAACGTGGATGTATGGATGGGATCATTTTTATGCAAGATGGCGCTCCTCCGCACATTGCAAATCCAATGAAGCAGCTGCTGAAGCGGCATTTCGGAAATGCTGTAGACATCGGCCGTCATTTTCCTACAACCTGGCGGTCTCGATTACCTGATCTTAATCGGTGTGATTTCTGGCTGTGGGACTATCTGAAAGATGTTGTGTTCAGTACTCCGACTGCAAACTCAGCTGAACTGAAGGCACACATTGCGCAACGCATTCTGAACGTAACCCCGGAGACACTTCGATCAGCTGTGAAACATGTTATTTCTCGATTTCAACTAGTTGCAGAAAACGTGGACAGCGTATTGAACATGTTTTCCGCCAGTCTCGCGAAATTTAAAAACCGATTTAATTGACGCTTTTTATGCGATTGTTGGCCTCAAGATAATTTAAAACCGATTTGATTGATGTTTTTTATGCGGTTTTCGGCCTCAGGACAGTTAAAACCCGATATTTCCCATTCCGATGTGATATGACCTTACCATGGCGAATGGGCTTACATAACTAACAGTATCACACCTGTACAGCCATGCACACTGAACAGTACAGTTAGTTTAACGTTTAACTTACACTTTGGCCGTTGTTTTACGATTCATTTATCATTTGTAGTCGAACTCTTTTAAATTATGATGCTTACAGCGCAATCTGTTGCTAAAATTTGGAACTATTTTTTTTTTATAACATCCGCTTTCCCCCTTATTCGATAATATTCCGTTCAAATTTGAAGTCATTCTGATCAGTGGTTCTTTTTTTATAGCGATTTGAGACTTGAACTTTAATTATAATCACCCTGTATATGTAACTAGGTTCTCAAACCCGTTCTAACCATTTGTATGAAATTAACGGATTAGGGATTTTTAGGATCTAAAAATCGATTAGTCAAGGTCTTACATTTAAGAGAACTGTATAAAGTAATTGTAAAAGGAAGGGACTAGTGTTTAATTTAGCGATTATCTTATTAGGGTTCATTAAAAAGTAATTTACTTATTATGGTAAAAAGTAATGCGTTTATTGAAAAAATAAAAAGGTATAATTTACGACTTACGCTAATAAATTTTTGGCTTACGAATTTTGTTTTCTTTGTTTTTTTTTTTATTTAGTTTTACTATGTGACAAATTTTATTTCATTTTCAGTCTAACTTTGCTCCGCTTTTTCACAAAATCGCAATTCATCTTTTACACATTAACAAATTTATAATTTATTATTTTTAAATTATATTATGCCTTAAGGACGTCCTCTCCGGAAGCGCACAAGGTAATTTTGCTTCAACTTCTAACCAAAGAACACATTTAATCGACAAAGCTAATCACGTGTCTTTTGCAGAAATTCAGTTATCAATTTAACCTACTGGTGACAGTAAAATGAAGTGGAAATGAAAATTACACGATAAAAGTGTTGAATAACATCGGCAGCGACAAGACTATTTACGACAGGATGCATCATGAATATGTTAAACAATACTTTATTTGCATTTCATTTTAGCCATTACGAATAGGTTGAAGTGACGGAAACATTCGGAAACCGTACCCCATATTACTGCTATCGACAAATGTCTGAAATTTCAAACGGATTGGAATTACTCTCAACCCGAACTACATCAACTGAGATTGTTACTTTATCATATGAAAAATATAAACAAGTTTCGAGGGCCTTCGAATAATAAATAGCATTCAAAAAAAGACGTATAAACAAGCTTGCTTAACCCGCGATTTAGCCTATGGTGACCAAAAATGGGTAAAAAGATTACAAAAATCTGCTCTGTCACAAATGACTGCAGAAATGCGAAGCCTTTTCATACAAACATTCATTTTTAGATCTTCTGAAAACCTAAAACAATTATGAAAAAAGATTAAAGAAAATTGGCAGAATATTTCATACATTCAGCTCAGCCAAACTTGACAGTCTGTGAAAGATGCGATTCAGTTGCTCACAAAATTATTACTCACAAATTAAACACCGAAACAACAGAAGGCAGCAATTTCAAATACTGCAAAGAAACTTTTGGCTTTGAAAAAGTTAATAATTACGAAAATAAAATAAATCAAAATATTTCGAACACTGATGAATCAGAAACGTTAGGAGAGCAATGTATCAGATTCTCGGAGATAAACAAAAAAAAATCGTTGCTACCATATTTCAAACGGCGAACGATTCGAATGTTAAAATAAAATGCTTTTTCATGATGGCTCAGGTAATACTAAGAAAAACTTAATTTATAAGACGACTCTGTACTATATGCTTACAGGAAGAAATCACGATTGAAATGTATTGCATTTAATGATTTTGCTTCCACACTATTGCCTAATGATCAAAAAAATTTGAACTAAAAGTACCAATATCCAGGAACGAAGCCAACAAATTAATAGAAACGAGTGTTTTTCTTGTAGGTAATACTCCAATGATTTTAAAATATGGATTAAATAACACTGACCAACTGTTACGAATCATTAGCAAAGCAGATTTTCCTTCTGTTGAAAAAGTAAAATGATCCTAGGCAGAGATTTTTGTCAATTATAGATGTTTCCTATGGTCATGTTTCAAGGTGTTCACGCTTGAAGATAATATTTTCTGATAATCTTGTAGGATCGGGTAACGGAGAATTAGCGTTAAATACAACTGAAGAAACCAAATTGCCACAAGATATAGCGGCGAACAATAATTTTATTGAAGAAGTGTTTGGTGCTTTGCCAATAACAATTATGAAGCCATGAAAGATAGAGGCACCGAAAATATGTTGATTTATTAACAATAACATCATTGTCAAATTACCTGAAAAGTAAAAAATTATTATCATAATTATTACCGAGTAAAAGATCAACCCGAGGTAGTACTCCAGTTCACAGCAGAATTCTCAAATTTAGTCGACGTGTCAGACTTACCATCGCATGAACTGAATTAAAAAAAAAAAAAAATAATGCTATTACAGAACTTAGATATATTAAAAGGGTTTATGCACTGAAATGAAATTACTTTGTAATATTATAATAAAATCGTCACTGGAAACAATCTAGAAAAGAAGTACATATCATATACCGAGAATTCCTCTTAACTCAACAAAAGGTCGAGTAGGATGCACTGTGCAGTGGAATCAATTTCCGGTAAGACCTGCATTTGTTATTGAAGTGCACAAAGTCCAGGGGCACACTTCCGACTTAATTGATGTTGACTTAAAAACGTCAGTATTTACGCACAAGGTATGTTTCATGTGACATTTTCACGGATCAAGAGGCCAAGTAATATACTTCAAGGAAAATCAACAATTCTCGAAACATAGTTTGAAAAGAAATATTAAGCTTGAAATGACGATTACCTTATTTTGTACAGCTGTTATTTTGTAATTGAAAATTTAATATATAATTACTTCTTGCAAACCACCGCCATTGTTTATTTTGTTCTTTGTTTCATTTTTCACACTGCTATGTTTTTTCAATTAATCAGCGTTGCGTTTTTCATACTTTATTCGTATTTCATACCTTACCAGTTGTTTTTGGTTTCCTTTTTTCCTATCCGAAATTTGATTTATAAAATTTTTTGTAATTCCTACCGTTTTTCTTACAATATCGCCATTTAATTAATTATTAATCCTTCTATATATTACCTCTTTTTTGTTGCTACCGATTTCTTCCGGTTGTGTTTTTCATATTTTAAAATTGATTTTTCCAGAGCATATGCTTTTTTTTTTTTTTTATTAATATTTTCATCATATATACTTTATTCTATTTCCACTTTCATTTAAACGCGCTCCTTATTTAATAAAACACAAAAATTATAATTCTTACAACTATTCAAAAAATTTTTATTTTTAAATATTCGTGAAACACCCATTAATATTTTAATTGATTTCAAAATTTAGATAAATCTGAGCAAAACTCGGCCACCGGGTACTAATTTAATTTTATCAAACCCGAATTACTAACGGTGAAAAATACTTTGTTAAAAATAATATTCTTAAAATCGCGAAAACAAAATTAAAAAGACAAAACCGATTTTTTTCAAAAATAAAATTTAGTTTATTTAATTATTTACAGTCAGTGCAAACTACTCTGATTTTACTTCGAATTTGCCGAAAGAAAACGCATTCCGCAATTAATATTCTACAGAAACAGAAATGTCAATCTTCGGCGAAAATCGCGATATTTGAATTTTAAATTTGAAAGAACGTCAGAAAAATGCAGTTTCCATTTCCGTCGATGTTCTCCGTATTCTCAGCTGCATGACCTTCAATTAATTTCGCATTTTGCCATCATATTTTATTACCAAAAATGCACCAAACCAACATTCTTCAATCATTACGGTAGACCAGGAAACACATTCATATTTCATCGATGCATAAAAAAGTGCAAGTTAATCGATAAGAATTTCTTTAAAGAATTCATATAACTTACGACTAATTACCATGAACGCGTAACCAAAAAGAAAAGGACCTCGCTCTTTCCTTTCGTTGACTTACTGATAAAAATTAAGCACGTTCAGATACAAAATTAACAAAAAGAAATCGAGACGCACCAAAAGTTACTTTTATTAAGAAGTGTTTAACTTACACCTAAATTTTAAATGTTACAGAACTACAAATAGATTATGGCGCAGATAAGTAATCCATACTTTACAGACTTATTAATTTACACCTTTCTTCTTTTTCTTTTTTTTTTTTCTTGTAAGTTAGTTTTAAAAGACGTAATAATGTAATGGACCATAAACGCTAGGTGTTTTTATTTCAATTTTCATACTGAGATATTGACTAAATTAAACTACATTTCATTCTATAAAAGTATAAATCACTCTTTAATCGAAATTAACTAGGACAAGTAATAAGAAATTAATATTAAATTTCTATAAATATAATCACGGTAACCGAATGCTCTTTTTTTAACATTATTTTCAATTGCGGGAACTTTTTTGATGAAGGAGAGTTATGTAACGTTAATTAATTCAGTTGTCTTAAGAGATAGTTCACGATAGTACTATAACAGTCCCGGGAAAGAGTTGCAGAGGTAAAACTGAACCGTGTCCAGCTTATTGCATCAAATGCGAGACAAACTAAAAGCAGAAAACTCGAGAATCAGCAAAATACAAATGGCGCTGCTGCGTCATACCGGTGTAAAGAAGTTTAATGGAGAAGAATAATTGGAGAGTATGTAATTGTGTTCACGACACAACATTTTCCACAAGTATCGATGATTTGAACGTCACCAATATTTTGTAGTAGGTTCGATAATATTTAAGAAGGTGGATTTAAAGACTATATTACCGATTTCATTTGATAGTGCAACAATTTTTTAAAAAGAGGCATGCACGTGCTGCCAGATAAATTTGTTTGTTTCCTGCACACGTGAGCAGGTGTTTGTGTTCGGAAACCGATGCAAGAAAGCGCGGATTTTATAAAATCAAATGATTCTCCTCCGTAATCAACGAGAAGTTTAAAACGTAGTAAAATATATTTAACAGAAAAAGTACTTACGATAGGACGATAAAATATCAAGAGCGGAAGAAAAATTATAATTCGTTGAATTAACACGCATTTCATTTGGCCTTTGAATTGGAATGTATTGCCCGTAATCGAAATAGCAGTGACCAGTTCCACGACGAATTTCGATAATTCCTCGGTCGGTGAAATCTTTATCGTCCACCGATAAAGTGATCAGTTTAATCTGTAGGTATACAAAAAAATATGCGATCACGCAATGTGAAAATAACTAAACAGTGTGAGGAACTAAAAAATATTTTACCAGTTTTAAAAGTAAAGATAATAATATTTGCAAAAATTACATATACAATTAATACACATACAGAGCAACGTTCGAAGCATAAGAAAAATAGGAGTACTCGTAGTTTATTTATACAAAGGATGAAAACACTCTCGCAAGAGACGCTCTCTTTAGCAGTACATTACCAAGTGCAGCTTTATAAATTTTTGTTCCGAAAATTTTAAATAGTTTATAATAACTTGAAAATAGAAATCTTTCACTCACGTATCCGCACGAAAACCGATTTTGTGTAACTCGCCCTCTTCCACGCCCTAATGACAAATGTAGTTTTTCAAAATTTTTAGAGTGCAAATGAAAAACAATTTTCATTAAAAATAACAAAAATCCGGATTTTTTACAAACACGAAAGCTATATTATTTCTTAATTTCGACAGGCTAAATCGTTTTCATGAAGAATTTTAAACTTCTATTTTTCAAGATGCCGATTTTAAACTATAAAAATCGTGTTCCATCGAAAAAATTTAATACGAAAATAGCTTAAGCGATTATATTTATAACAAGATTTATAGCTCCCCTTACAATTAGATATTTTCCAGCGTTTTTATTTACCATAAAACTTTCAGATCTAAATATCTCATAAATGGTTTCATACAACGAAACCAATAACGAGCGACATTTTCTACGGGGGGAAAATCTATGGACTGTAATTACTTTTAAAGAAAATTGTTTTCTATTCATTTCATAAAAATTTCTAAGGAATGTTTTGAAAGCTAGCCCCTTCTCATTAAGGGTGCTTGAATCGTTAAAATCTTTATCGTCAAATTCTTCCGAGTAATCGAAGTTTGTATAATGTATTAAAAATTTAAAGCTTTCATCACAGTGATTACTCATGATAAATAATTCATCGGAAACAAGTGTGTTCTTTTAAAAAAAGATATAGTTATTCGCTTAACGTTTCGACCAGCTTCTTACACTGGCCATCATCAGAAGCAAACTGAAGAACGGAGCGAAAATTGCGATCGTTTGCTTCTGATGATGGCCAATGTAAGAAGCTGGTCGAAACGTTAAGCGAATAACTATATCTTTTTTTAAAAGAACACACTTGTTTCCGATGAATTATTTATCATTTGTATAATGTGTTAAGTTTCACCGATTTATTTTTATTTTTTTTCTAATTTTCTTTCAAGAAGTACTTTTGATTTTTTTCCCTTTTTTCCTAATATACCTAAATAAATTTTTACAATAATTTTAAACGATATTTTCATTGTAACAAGCACAAACTGCTTTAAACGATATGATTTTTTAAACGGAAAAAAACTGAATTTATTCATTTAAAATTTTATATTAAGAAAAACACCATTACAAAAAAAGTAACTCAATAATAAAACGTATTTAAGCGAATGAAATAAACTATAGTCGTTTAAAACCATGTCATAAAAATATGAAAAAGTAAAAATGCATGATTTCACTATAACTAACTATCGCACTGGTTTTATATTAAACATTGCTAAATTCTGCTTTGAAACCTCTATTACCGGGGGTACCCGCTGTAAAATAGATAAGTAAGATTTATAGCTGCGTGTAAAGACTGATGGAAATTTTAACTTTAATACAATTAGCCTAAAAATATAAACTGGAAATGTTACGATATATACACACTCATCTTTTCAAAAGCGGAAAATTCAAAAAAAAAAAAAAAACACACATTTTAAACAAACGACATAAAGCGTAAATAGAATTTTGTGACATATCGAATTTGAACAAATGCGATGTTTTTTACTTAATATGCCATTTGACACGTATGTTGTCATGGAATCATGAACATTAAAATTCAAGCCAATTCGTTTCAAAAATTTTTAAACAATTTATGAAAACGCGAAAAAAACTGATTCAATCATTTTGTAAAAATTATTCGTAATATGATGTTGACTATGACGCTAACTGATAAAGTCTGACAACAAGTATACGTATAATACATATTTTCTTTCTTTTTTCTTCTTTCTTTTTTCTTCTTTTTTTTTTCTTCTTTCTTTTTTAAATAATATTTTCAAGTTATATTAAAGAAAATACCCAGGTATACAACCTGCGTTTAAAGCATAAAAATACTTTTAATTTCTAAGCTATAAATATGTAATAATAATATGGGAATATTACTCCGCAGTATGAAGATTCTTGACTAGCATTATAATTCCAAATAACAATGCCGGATATATGTAACGGTGAAGGAAATTTTAATCTCAGCACAAACGGTAAATCACCCGGATTCAACTCAGTTAACCACATATGTTCCGAGTCCACCGTCACATTTTCTTTATTCAGTAATCTACGATTAAAATTATTTGTACATCGACAATACGTCGTTATTTTTGACAACTTTTTAAACTAAACGAAATAACGGTTTACATTTAAATCATAAAAAAGAAATTATTGTATAAAATTAAGTAAATATATTATTATATAGGCTAATATTATTTAATTTAAAAGTTCTCTCAGTTTTAGTTCGTTTCGTCACCTCCGTGATTTACTATGGTTTCGTAATCTCGTTAAATTATGTCTCCCTCACAATTTCTTAAAAATTACTTTTTTCACTTTTTTCTGCTAAATAATCTAGTATCCAGTATTTGTAATCAGACGGACTAGTTTATTTGCATCGATGGAAATTTTATTTCTTTTTCTGACTTCTAACATCTGTTTCGATGTGATCGTAATTATTTCATTTTCTTTGCTATCTGATCGCGTACACCTTGCAACTACTTCCACTAATTCACCAATTTAACAGGTCCATGAAAAAGTCCTGAAGCAATTATTCAATGTCGAGAAATCTGTTCTAATTCAGTACGTACTCCCGTAGGCAAAAGAGCGAAGAAAAATTAAAAATATTACTGCAGAATAATTGTCGTGTATGAGATAAACTAACCGATGTAAATTTTCGGAGGAGATGCTACATTCAATCGTTACCGATTGTACCGGCAATCCAGTTTCCCCAATAACCGCTATACCTGTTAGTCCTACAGCCGGAATATTACGATCCCACGTTCCGATAACATTAATTGTTAACGACTCTTCGCATAATATAGAACTAGTTGAATGACTATTTACTTCTGTATTATCAGCGGTAAATAATGATTTCGAATTGAACATTTCAGCGTGCGTAAGAGGCCGGAATTCCTAATTGAATATAATTAAACACACATTAGACACATTTAAAAATATTTTTCAACTCTAAAAAGGTTGATTTCTCCGCTACTTTTTATATGTTTTTCGATATCGTATATACATATATGTGTATATATATATATATATTAATTACAACGTAATTCTTAGGCCGGCCCTCATTAGAAAAGTGTCTCAAAAAATGTCCCAATTTTATGTAACGTTTGTAATATTTTAATTTTTACCGACTTCCAGAAAGAAGGAGGTTACACTATCGTTCCGTTTTGTTTTTCCTTTACGTCTGTTCGCGCATAACTTATATTCATATAGACCGATTTAGAATTATGTTGTAAACTCTGATCATCTTATACAAAGTATAGAAGAGAAAGGAACAGAAATGTAAGCAAGAGGGGTCAAGGGGCACAACCCCTTGCGAAACCAAAATAGCCGTTTATATATACATATCGCTCATTAAATACAATAACGTCATAACTCAAAAAATAGCGAATTTGAGTTATGTGTATAGTTGGAATGCATTTTATGAGTACAATTCGACGTTAGAACGCCATATTTGTAAATAAGAAACTCGACAAAATAAGCATTGCTTTTGGAACGGGTACACCGTTCAAATTATAGTAAATGTAAATGTTAATTTGCGTTTTTTGCGAAACAGCGGTTTTTGAGTTATGACGTTATTGTATTTCATGGGCGATATATATATATACATGTACATGCTACTTTATCTTATTTTTAGATTAAAGAAATTAAAATTTCAGAAAAAAAGAAATGCGACAAATTACAGAAATTTCCGATGTAATTTTTTTAATTCGAAAATTAATGTTACATCATATGTAAAACGCGGGTTTTTTTAATTAACTGATTTCCGGCATATATAACCACTCTACTAATAAATAAAGAAGTAACAGCTTTATTCCGTAATAATAAATATTTCCAAAACATTAATCAAATATTCAGTAAAAATTACTTTAATCAATAAGTAACATATATCAATTAATATCCGATACGTAAAAATTGATTTAATATTCCAACAGAATTTGCGAAAACTTGTAATTTTTACCCCAGTATCCGCAGTCAATGGTCTATCAATACTATCATGCAGCAACGACATTTCCACGCTACTAGTGTTTATAATGGCATAGTAAGAATCATCGTATTCTGCAATTTTTTCTAATATATTTTCATCCAATGTATAAAGGATTGTCTGTAAACAATAATTCGTTTTGAAAGAATAAAGATAGAACACAATAGTACGTATACATCGTAGTATGAATCAACCCGATTAGATTTTTTTTATTTTATTAAACTAGTTCCGATGCGATATTTGAAATTGAAATCAAAATTAATTAGTTATATAAAAAAAACTTACAACTGAATCCTCAATTAAATCTTAAAAAATATATTACGTTCAAATGAATTAAAGATTAATGCAAAAATTTTTTAGATGAATATTCCGAAAAAAAAGAAACAGAGAAACAATTCGCTGCATCTTTACAATAACGAAAAAAGCGGAACTGAAGTTGAATATAAAATTTAAAGCAGGATGCCGTCTCGACGTAGAAAAAAAACAATACAATTACTTCACAATCGTAACAAGAGTAAAATATTACGTTAGCATAGTCATCTAAACTCTAAACTACCGGATTCTACAATCTACGAATTAGAGTGTGCATGATGTACGGTAATAAGCCATTACGCTCTATCAAGGATTTATTGTCGCGAAAAAAAAAAAAGACCAACACCTAGATATAGAAAAGCTGCATATATAGGCGAAGAAAAAATAATTAGATATTCGTATTAAAAAAATAAATATACCGGCTCATAGGAAGAAATAGCGTACTAAATATAGATACAAAACGTTTAATATACGCAAGTATTTTAAAACCTATTTTGACCTACGAAGCACTGCTTTGGAATTATGCTAAACCTACAAATCTGAGGATAATACAGACTACGCAGAATAAAATCATTAGGCTTGTAACCAAGGCGCCACGGTACGTAACAAACCTAACCTTGCATCAGAATTTAGGTACAGAGTATGTGACAGATGTTATTAAAACTCATGCCGGAAGATACGCCGGAAGATTTGAAAGTCACCCGAACAAACTTACTGCTGAACTGCTACATACTGTTATTGATGCGAGGCAGTTAAAACGTAGGAGACCTCATGCCCTTGTCTAAAATAAAGACTATCGGGTAGGTACGATTGAGAAATTCTCCCTTTATGCTCAATACTCATTCGTTTTAAATACATTGCTAAATGCCCTAATTTGCAGTTTATAAACTATAAATAAAAAAAAATTGATTGGTTCGATAAATCTTTCGGTAATTAAATAATTTTTATCTTCCACATATTCTTATTTGAAAAAAAACACACATTTTATTAAGTCACGTTTAAATTATTCTACTTTTAAATTTGTAAATAAAATTCATAGTATATTTACTTGTACCGAATTTTTATTAGCTTCGTATAATTAAATAAATTACCTTTTTTTACGAGACACTTTTCTGTTTTATAAGTGAATGACTTACGAGTTGATATTATTATGAATCACCATTCAAACTAAAAGTTTTCTAATTGATCTAAATATTAAATTTTAGCCAATTTTCCAGCCAACTACTGTGGTCCAGTAGGTTAGGCAGTGATGTTACGTTCAAGTAGATACGTTTATAGTTAACGCGCACAAAAAAAACTAAATAAAAAAAATAAACAATTTTCCATTAAAATGTAAGAAAATCAATTCTGAAAATTAAATTCAAATTGGAAAAATAATTCGTCAGCCATCCACTAAATGTAAATCCGTCTCCTATAACTGTACATATTAATTTACGATCAGCAAATAATGAAATATCCTGTGATTTAGAAAATGGTGAACTGTCATTAAGGAAAAATTGTCTATTCACATAACATTCATAAATAAAAAATTTGGTTCTGTTAACATTATCATTAGAAATAATTCAATGCTTTCTCTGTTAAAGTTAAATATCTTAAAATTCTTTCCTAGATAAACAAATGACATAGAGAAATCATTTTTAAAAAGCGAAATGAGCTGAACATTAAACTTTTAGAAACATGTTTTGGCTTCTTAACAGAAAACTCTAAAATTTCCATAGATAACAAACACTTATATAATCAAATAGTGAAATCTGTGTGGAGTTATGGGCAGCAGCTATGAGGTTGTGCAAAAAAAAGAAGACATCTTTAGTATACAACGCTACTAAAATAAAAATGTATTGTCAATAATAATTTTTGGTATGCGATTTATTAACGTTTTTCCAAAAGAGCTAAAAATACGATTCGTTTAAATAAAAATCGAAAAAAAAAAAAAAAAAAAAAAAAAAGAAACAAAATATAAGCAACAACTTAGCGATTTCACTAATATTAGATATCGTCGAAGAAATTAGAAGACTTAAACGTACTAAAAGATCACATATAGCTAAATAACACTTCTTGTGTATTAATTAAGATCTTTATCATCGGATGAGACATTTCGTCAAATTGTTATTTTAAATTGAGCTTTCGAGATAGCCTAAGTTTCATAATAACAGGGAAAAGAATTAAATATTTTTTCGATTAATAAAATAATTACATTCATTAATCAATGTATATCAGGCTTAACATTACATTTCAACACAATCTACGTACTACATTGTAAACCACTGAAGTGTTCGTTAATCTGTAAATCTTTACACGGGCATGCGCCTACACACAGACGTTTTCTTCCATAACTCCCGTTATTTTATTTTGCAGAATAATAAAATGAAAATCAATTGTATCCTACAATATTTTAAAAAATTTCCTATATTATCTTTTTAAAATCGAATTCGACTAATGTTCAAAAAAGTTTTTATTTGACGGTGATGCAAACAGATACGTCGAAACACTATTTAAAAACTATATAGCAAAGGAAATGATATACCAGAGCAGAGCAAAACTGTCTTCGTTGTACTCAAAACACAAATGTGTATTTGTAAAAAAATAATTAGTCTGCCGCAATTCAAAATGACACAGTAAGCAGTTCTCTCCTTGTAATAAAAAACAATATAAAATTTTAAACCAATTTTTAGAATAAATAATATTCGAAGATTTTAATTTTTCGCTTTACAAATACGTAAATATTATTTTTCCTGAGCCAAATTAATTTATTCAGCAGGAATTACGATAAACTAATTCGAATCGAAATCCGCTTTGATCTGTAAAAATATAGGAGATTATTTCTAATAGTGCCGGCCTTAATATTACAACCTAAAAGTTTTTCATCTCTAGGATTCGGATTTTGCATATAATGCATATTTTTTTTTTGCTTGTAGCTAACGCTTTGATGCTCCGTATCTAGAAGTTTCAAGCATTGTAGATTCGAAATACACTAATTTAATGATGCATATAAATACATATTTCGGACGCTAGTGCATATTTTGGGGATTTTTACGTATTTTTATAATTACATGTACAGAAAACACTCGCATACAGACAAAATTATATATTCAAAACGATAAGGCCGGAGCAAATGCATGAAAATTTTAGCTTTAATAAAAAAACAAGGTTATCGTTTCATTTTTTGTAAAGTCTGCAGTTAGGGGATAGCTTCATGCCACTTGTTTATAAGAACATAAAAAAAACAACTTATTTCTCCTTGTTGTCCGTGTGACTAACATTATTGTTCTATCTCTTTACGGACAAGATATCTCTCTGCAAATAAAAAAAAATATTTTTGTTTCCTTTATAAATAAAATAAATTTGAACACAGTATTTACTTTCCAATTTTTTAGAATTTTTATATTTATATTATTAATTGCCTAAGTTGAACACAATAGTGTCGGCAAACAAAAATAAATATTGTTGACTGATCTTTTTCACACTAGTATATGATTGATGCTAGTTAACAGTATTACACTATCTTCGACCTCGTGATGGGTAACTGTCCTCCGAACCATGTACCGGATGTATACATACACACACACACACACACACACACACATACACTTGCATACGCAACTTGTGACAAATTCGATCTGGACATGCTGTCTTCATATCAGATGAAAACGAAATCTCTTACATTCCATCTGAAATGGCCCTCATTTAAATATTTACCAGTTGTGTCTGGAGATGTAGAGAGGTCGTTTTCCATGTGGAAAATTACGTTAACAAACACAAGACATAATTTTCGTATTGAAAATTTGGACAAAATTCTTATCGTTAAATGTAATAATTTTTAAATTTAGATTTATAATTTAATTTTTTTTTTTTTTTTTTTTTTTTTTTTTGGAAGAAAATACAGTATGTTAATAAAAATTTGATGCGGAAAACAAAAAAAATTAGTTTTATTGTTTTAATATACACTATCTATTATGAAATTTTTAGTGCATATTTCAAGGTTTGTTAGTGCATATAAAAATCCGAACCCGACTCATTACAGACGTTTGGAAAAAGAGAGAAGACTCATAGCAACAATCAAGTCAGTTCCTTATAAGTGACTCTTGAACTGAATTTTAAGAGCTGATTTATATCATTATTTCATAATTATTTCAGTATTTTTTATTTTTCTATAATAAAATACAACAACGAATTTATTTTCGAAATTTCGTTAAATAACGTTAAATTCTCTGAAGTTTTGACCTTACCGCTAGAGATTATGCAGATTTTACATTGATAGAAAGGATTTGGAAAAAGCAATCTAGCTGAACTAATTTTTTCTTCGATAAGAATATACATCAGCAGTATAACTGTAAAATGTTTTTATTTATTTAGATACAATATAGAACCTTGATTACTAACAATAGTAGTCCAAACGATCTTGTAATTTGAAGTAAGAAATTTTACTACGATGATTTTAGCCTAACTTAAATATGTAAACCTACATTTCGCGTAAAATCAAAATTTTACTTTTTTTAATAAACAAATTTCAGTTATTAAAAGTAAATTATTCGTAATATAAGCCGAAATGCCCATTATTAATTAATTAAATAAAGCCATCTAACATTTTCTAAAGTAAAATACTAACATCGCCGAAAGTATCAATGCTTCCGATTATTTCACCGCTTGCTCGTGTGATTTCTCCTTTAAATATAACCGTACTATCTAACGATATAGTAACGTCTTTCACGCCCCTATATGAATGAATTCTAGATTTGTTATAATTCTGAAAATCCGACAAAAATAAAAATATTACAATATAAAGTGTGCTAAAAATCAAGAAGGAAATTTATAACATCAAATGACGGAACAAAGTTATGTTTTAGTTATAATTTGTAAATAATTAAATTCATAAGAGAAAGAATGCATAAATAAATTAGCTTTTCAAATATTAATATACGCGCACATACTTTTCTTTTAAAACGGATTGTTGATGGTGTCATCGTGGAAGCTTGTTAGAACAGTCGGATTACTACGTAATCAGCGGGGTCTTGAGTTCGAGAATTAGCAATGACGAGTGAAAATTATTAAAAATACATAATCGTTAATAACCGTATGGAATTCGATGCCTAACATGACCATTGTACACACTCGGATGTCGATGGATAAACGTATGCACACTTGCACTTGCATAACGATAAATCTAATCTATACAATATCAACTTGAAGTGTAATCTTTCATACACATTCTAGCTGCATAGAGAATATCGTCTTGAACACTACGCCTATATAACAAGAATGTACAAACAGGCAAAACTCTTAATGCAAGATAGCATTTTAAAAAGGTTTTAGCTTACCATAAACTGCTTGATTTATACTAAATAAACAAATAAACAACAATCCACGCGGTGCAGTTACTTTTTTTCGTTATACAAACAGAAATTCACACATATATAATATTTTTATTTAAAAATTACACACTGGAATTTCTGGAAATGGTTAAAAAATGATAAAAAAATAAATATTTAAAACACTGTCCGACTGTTTTCATCTCAATTATTTAGACATATCAGTCCATGAACATGTCTAAATATTTCAGACGAAACCGGTCGGATTTAATTTTTTATCTCTTTTTTTAATCGCTTTTCGACATTTCAATGTGTAATTTTTAATTTATAACTTAATAAAAATGTTGTATATGTATGTGTGAATCATGAACTTTAATTTGTATAACGAAAAGTATATAGTAACCGCATCACATGGATTATTGTTTATTTATTTATTTAGTATTAGTAGCAGTTGCAGTTATTTCGTAGTTAGTCTTAAAATAGTTGATTAAATTTCAGTCGACTGAAATATGAAATTTAGATATTTTATCCGAGAAGTCGATTCAAATTTTTATTTTAGTATTACTTAAAATACGATAGTTGTCACAGAATGACTGAGACTGAATATTTCACACAGGCCGACAGTGCTACTCATCAGCAAGAATACATCTTAGGATAATACTTTGATTCATTGGAACTATCTATACAGGTCTTTCTAAGCCCGTGTGGTTAAAAACTTGCTGCTACATACAGCAGTTTAAAAATAAGTATAAGCGCAGACCTTTTCAAGATTTCCTAAGAAAGTTTATAAAAAAATCTAAAAAAAATACTAACACAAAAATGTTCCTTCTGAATTATTACCAGTACATAATCGAACATCTTTCTCAAAATATGTACTGGCTAAACTTAACACGATTCTGCCATTAAATGTTTTCAAAAATTTATCAGCTCCGGTAACGAGTTGAGAGGCAGTCGTGCTGCTATGACAACTTTATAATTTGCAAATTAACGACTGCCTGAAACGGTCTTTTGTTGCGCAAGTAGTCAAAAATTACGGGGCGCAAAATCCGTGGTATAAGCTGGATAAGGGTAAATTCCAGTTTTTTTTTCTCTGCTGCGTACTCATCGAACGATTGCGTTGTATGAGGGAACTATTATTGTGATGGTAAACCGAAATTATTCTTCAACTGAGGCCTTTTCTTCACTATGCGTTTCCGTAAAATCGCGACCACATTTCAACAACAAAGTGCATTTATCGTTTGTACTGAGGGGTAAGATGTTCGAAAAAGGCTATCAACATAAATCCGATGGCACTCTTTTGCTGTCTCTTGTTGGGCAGGTAAAGCGGTTTCTATGCGCTGCCTTATTGTTTAATGAAAGAATCTTAATGATTTTATTTAAAATGAACGGGGATCATCTTCTACAAGCTTTTTTCATTCGGTGCAGACTTGCACGCCGTTACATCTGTTCTGCAGTAAACCCAGGTGGAACATATTTTTGGGTGTTCAAACGATCCTTCAACCTTCGATGTACGGTGTCTCTCGATATTCACAGTGCGGCACCTAAAACTCTTAAAGACATGTGTCTACCCCGTCACGGATAATTGCAGCAACTGCATTGACAAATTGTCCATTAATCGTAGACAGTTTCTGTCTAGAGTGCGCGGCAATAAAGTTGAGCGTCACTGAAACACAGTAGTTCTATGTAATAGTTCATCGTCCAAATATGCCGCTTGCATCATGTGAAAGGTTTCCGCAGCATTCTTACCTAATTGCCAACAAAATTTCATAATATGCAACCGTTCGTCTTGAACACAGAAAACAACACACGTAAAAAAAAAAAAAAAAGCGCGAAAATCCTTAAAAAGCACATCGAATTAATCAGCATAACTCCTCAACGGAACGAGTTAAAAACAAGCAAAAAATTTATACGGAGTTACAGAATTCTTCTCGCTAGACGGCCAGAGGTTTGCCGAAACGATAAACCATTCACAAACTAGAAAAGAAAACGCACACAAAGAAGAACGTAATAGGCTAACGAGGAACACTGAACCACTTCTATGTAAGTGAACACACACTGCCGAATGAATGAGTTGGAAACAAGTAACGAGCTTATACGCAGTTATAGAATTATTCACGCTAGACAACTAAGTGATTGCCGAAACCATCGACAGTGTTGAAAAAAGAAAGAAAAAAAAGGCAAGTTTCGGTTACTCCGCAACAGCAATTACATATGTAGGTACACGAGTATATTAAAAATTCTGATATATTAAAATTAATTTTTACGCTATTATTTAAGTTCGGTAAATCAACTTTTTTTAATAATAAAGCTTAAGTTAATTTATACTCTTAAAAAAATTTAGTACCAAATTTAGTGGTTAAAAAATCTTTTTTGGCTAGAAGAAAATTTGAAGAAATTTTTATAACTTTGTTTTTGCTTATAATAAAATGAGATTGTATTATCGTTATTAATTTTACGTTACACAGCGTAAATAATCTTTTACAGCCCATTCAAACTATTCGCGGCACGGAGCGATGTAAAAATAATACCGCTAATTAATCCGCCGTGTTAAATTTAGCTCCACTTAGTGATGTATCTGGGGAGATTCTAACCCCATTGAAACTTGCAAAAAAAACAACAAAAAACGGAACATTTAAATTAAAAGAAATTGAAATCAATATTACTATTTATTAAAATGAATAAAAAAAATGTAAATGTAAAGATATATATTTTAATTCCCTCTTTCCCTCCATTAAAATTGACCATAACATAAAGATCAAATATAATGCAAAGCTAAAACGTATTGTATACTCTTCTTCAATTACAAATTTTTCCAAAATCAAAAAAAATTCAATTTTTTGTTCAAAATGAAATTACGTTTTTTTATTGTTTTCTTTCGCAGCTTTTGATTTGCATTTCGGTGCCCCTTCGAAATCCTGATTAAACATAATGTTGTATCGGGCCCCTGTTCTTTAGTAATGTGTGCTTTTCTTCGAGGCTGCTAAAACTAGGATTACTTTTGCTATCTGTAACAGTATCTCGGAAAAAATTTGTGGTTTATTATTTTTGTATTTCAGTGAAATTTCCAAAGAAACACTTATAACGTTACCTTTAGATCCCGGAATGAAATTTCTTTGTGAAATATTTGACTTTATTATCGATATGCTATAATTTAACCATCTGCGCATGACGTTCATTTTCAGAACATGCGTTTCTTATTTGATTTTTTTATCCTCTTGACACGCTATTTTAATTTCTTTATTCTTTCGTATGGTTGATAGCAGGTCAGATTTCTTTACTTGTCTCTTCGTTTTTCAGTTAATTTTTATAAATTTTCAATTATACATTAACGAACATCGAACGAGATTGAATGCCGGATAAAAATGAGTACAAGAAGTAACACACCTCGAAGGAAGTAGTAAATACAACGTATGCACATAATGTTAAAATGTTGCTATAAAAATGTAGTACTCTTTTTATCATTTTTTTTTACTCCTTCATACGTAACAAAGCAATTGTTTTCGACGTTATAAGCAGTTGCGAGCGCATTTAAAATAAAATATTAGCATAAATTACCCAAATCCTGAGCATAGCGATAGTTTCATGTTGAATAAAAGTTATACGAATGTAATGATGAGCACCTGGAGTAAACGGAGTCAGCCACAGGTACATATCGTCTCGTGTTTTATTGACGCCATCTATTAAATTAGTTACCACTCTCGGATCCTTGCCGTACTCCGGTAGTATATTTATATCTGCAGGATTAGCTGTAATCTTTATAAGAAGTTTTAAACTAACGAATTAGACGGCTCGAAATAAACAAGTAGTTATTTCGAATAGCGACAATAGCTTTGCTACCAGTACATTTTTATATGGAATTTTACGATATTTTTTAAATTAAAGTACCTGTAAAATTTTTATAAGTTCCCCGGAACTGTTGTATAATTCTATTCCATTCAAACCTACGTAATGCCGATCGCCCCATGTTGAAGTAATATCAAATTCTAGATGTTTTCCATACGGAAGTTCTGGAATTATAAATTCGTCCAATGCGTTAGCATTAACCGTAAATGAACCGATTCCGGCCGGTGTCGTATTCAGTGATTTATTTTCATCATCGTTATCGGCAATACTCAAGTCTATAAACCATTCAGATATATTTTGACGTTACTTACAGTAGATATTTTTTCACTTCAAATAATTAATCATATTTATAAGATACATTTAAATGCAACGCAATGCAAACAATACAACATAGATATGATGAAAGAGGGTGCTTGTATGTATGTATGCGTGTTAAATTATTTAGATGAATCAACTGCTGTACGAAAAATTCTTACTTTAACTGTGAATGTAACGGTTAATGAAAATTTACAGTCGGCTGTAAATGCTTTTAAATTATAAACAGTAATTAATATGTTCAAAAAATGTCTTATTTAAAAAAATATTTTCAATTTAAGTTAAATAAAGGTCCTTGCACACACAGAATGTGATATTATATCGTACGATACAGCGGTAAAATATCGCTGCGATAAACAGATTTTATGCATTCACACATAAAACGATACATCGTTGCTGTTCGTTTTCTATACTGTGTGTAGTGTGTATTTATTTTTAAAATCACTCCAGCTTTGTACAATTGCACTTCAATTCAAACTGAAAAATAAAACAGTGTCACCATTTCGAATCCATAACTCCTACCGAAAAAGCTATAGAAATCATTGGAGCAATACGATGGTTGATCAATAAGTACCCGCGTTAGAAATAAAATCGTCATTTTTTTCACAATTTTGACACTTTTCCTAACGTTGGGGCCATTTGTTTAACCACTCCAAAAAATACGATTTTTCAAACCCACCAAAATACGCTTCAGTCTCGGCAATAACTTCTTCATTTGAGCTGAATTTTTTTCCTCCGAGCCGTGTTTTCAAATTAAGGAACAGATAAAAATCGCGGGGTACCAGGTCGGGTGAGTAAGGTGGGTGCAGAAGAAATTCGTAGTACAGTCCGTGCAATTTAGCCGCAACAATTGAAGATGAATGTGCTGGTGCATTATCGTGATGAAAAAGTACTTTTTTCTTCGCCAAACGGGGCCGTGTCTCCTTCAATTTCTTATCAAATCTGCCCAATTACTCACTGTAGTACTGCCCTGTGATTGTTTTTCCTTTCTGCAGAAAGTCTATGAGGATTATTCCTTTGGAATCCCAAAAAAACGTGGCCATAACCTTTCCGGCTGATAGAACCATCTTGCCTTCTTCGGAGCAGATTTACCCGGAAAAATCCATTATTTTGATTGTCTCTTGGTCTCTGGCGTGTAATAATGTATTCGGGTTTCATCAACAGCGATGACTCGACGTAAAAAATCCTGTGGATTTCGCTTAAAGCGGTCCAAACACTGCTTCGAAAATGTTAGTCGTACCCGCTTGTTGTCCACTGTGAGCAATCGCGGCACCCATCGAGCCGACACTTTTCTCACACCTATCTTATCAGTTAAAATCTTGATTGCCGTTCCGTACGAAACAGCTACGGCCTCAACTACTTCGCGCACTTTCGTTCGGCGATCAACGAGAATCATGTCATGGACTTTTTCAACGCTTTCCTTGGTAGTCACGTCTGATAGGCATCCTGGCCGTTCTTCATAAAAAACAGTTGTATGACCACGCTTAAACTCGTTAACCCAATATCTCACGGTTGGCATAGATGATGAAGGATCCCCACAGACAGAATCAAATTTCATTCTTATTTCTTCGCGTGTTTGTCCATCCAAAAATAAAAAACGAATTACGGATCGATATTGCTCTTTTTCCATTATATCGATAAATACAAAACACACGTGCAATATAACTGGCTGTCACAAGAAAACTAACCCGTTGAATTAATCTGAAATTCAGCATGTTATCTTTTAATAGATTACAGTACACGATGGTAATGTCAATTTCACTCACCAGTGCCATCTGTTATCAAACACGGGTACTTATTGATCAACCCTTGTATATTGTGTAAAAAATTAATACTTGGAAATCAAAAAAACTCTATTTTTTCAGCTTCTATATAAAATTAAATAAATAAAACTTATCTACATGAATTATGTCTATATTTAAACGGTACTAGTTTAACAGTAACCTAATAAACGGTCAAGAACTTGTAAAAGTATAGCCAAATCCAATAGCCTAAAAAAAAAATCTTCCAATTCAAATATAATTTTTAAATTCCTGATTTATTCGCGTTTCAAATCCTCCCGATTTCCTGGTTACTAGAAATGTACAAGAGCTTATATTATCAATGTTCTTCCGCTGAACCAAATAAATTGAAGCGAAGACAAATAAAATATCACTAGAAACAAGAAACTTGCAAATTAAATTTTTTTAGTTTTTTGAAGTTGTTTTACTCACATTTCAAATATTTTACCGTTATAATGACCACTAACTATAACTTAAGCAATGTTTGTTATTACAAAAGTTAATAATAAAGTTTATAACAGGTTGATTTATTCCTTCCTCATTTAAGTAGTTCCGACTTATAAAATTTATTTAAATTTTAATATTTACATTTGAAATCATGCGTACTGACTTCCAACGGTTTTACTGAAAGAGTTCAACCCTCTTACTAAATTGAAATTCCTGAAATTCATAATAAAAACTTTTTTCATATGTTTCATTAAAATTTTAACCAAAATGCACTGGGAATAAATATAAATATTACTCATCTTGAAATACCAACAGACATAGATCAATCATCACTAATATATTAATAGAGTACGATTTGTGTACCCTGGTCCCACCTGACCACACACATTTCAACCTCTCCCATAACACTTTCTCGACTATTGACTTAGCACTAGTATCCCCATTATTCCTCTCTAAACTTAAGTCTTTTGTCCATGACGACCTTTGCTCCAGTGATCATTTCCCTGTATTTCTACAGTTTGCGAGATACCATCCATCACCGCTAATTCCAAGACCCTCACGATTTTTGTTTCACAAGGCGGACTGGACGGCATACACGGCCGGAATCAAAATCCCAACTCCTAGCGAGTTCCTATCAGACAATTTAAGCACGTTCCTTAATGCCATACTACACGCCGCCTGCTTATCAATACCCATCTCTCACAATTCCCGAGCTAAGAGAGTACCATGGTGGTGCAAAGAGCTTCATACCGTAATCCAACAGCGCAAACGAGCACTTAGAAAGTATAAAACGTCTCGGTCGCTACCTGACTTAATAGCCTTCAAAAAGTCACGAGCTCTTGCCCGTGCTCTTATTCGCGGCAAAAAAACAAGAATGCTGGGAACAGTTTATCTCATCGATCTCTTCGTCAACGTCAAACAGGACCATGTGGAATAAAATAAAATCAATCAGCGAAATCAACAGTGCTCAATGGCAGCCAGATAACGGATGAAGCGGACGTCACCAAAGCGTTTGTTTTCTGTTACATATAAGTTAGAATAGTTATAAGTAACAAATTTCAACATTCCGTCTCCTGTAGTTATGGTTTTATAAGAAATACTTCTAAATTTGGAATATTTAAAATTTATGACATTTTATAATTTTCGTGTTATTTATAAGTCCGGCGTAGTGTACATACCAAATTTCAGCTATCTGCCTCTTCGAGTTATTGTCATATATTTTGATTTTAATAAAAATATTTAAAAACTTTAAGATTTCGGTCCATTTGGGGCTTAATATTAAGAAACGTAGTTTTATTTATAATTTATCAGTTAGGAACGTTATAAATATTTAACAGGCAGGAATCGCGAGTATCATCCGACATCTGACGATAGACAAACGATACATAAAACGAACCCTATGCTCAGTCGTAAAACGACAAACGAAAATCGCAAGCGTCATCAGACGTCCGTGTCCGACAACACAAAAAAATTTTTAATACAAAACAAAAAATCAGTTTCGTCGAATGAAAAGCGGGAGTCGCACAAAAGAAAACGCAAAAAAAATTAAGGCGAACGGGATACGTTGTAATCACATACGTCATACGGCATCCAGCGATACGGAAACAAAGTCGCACGAAGGAAAA
Organism: Icerya purchasi; assembly: GCA_039619475.1. Classification (NCBI taxonomy): domain Eukaryota; kingdom Metazoa; phylum Arthropoda; class Insecta; order Hemiptera; family Monophlebidae; genus Icerya; species Icerya purchasi. The sequence continues at coordinate 178,011,048 of CM077116.1, forward strand.
TGACGCAGAGCCAAACTGTATGTATAGTTTGTCAGACGACAGGCGCGAATCGCATACGTCAACCGACATTCGACGATACGAACAAAAAAAATAACGCAACAGAAAATGTTAACGTAAAATGGGTATACTTTAACCGCATTAAAGCACGAAATGAACTGAAATCTGGATCATTGTTTAATTCATTTCGATAAAGTTGTCGTTGCGTCATTCATCACTTCGGTGAGATCTTTCTTATTTTATCTTATAAGGCTCTACGTTTCTGTTGTTAATTTTACTGCCGTCGTTGTTATCGCGTAGGATATTTTTCTCTTTATTGTACAGCACTATTATTTATTTGTATAGTTTTACGTATTTATTTATTATTCTAATTTTTTTTTCGGGTCATCTTACTTTAATAGGAGGTACATCGTTCACTCTTCTCTTCTATATCTAAATCTTCTTTATCATCACTGGACAGCATTCAGCATGCGACGCTTTGACTCGCTACTAGTGCTTTCCGAACATCTCCCATAGGAGTCTACTCTGTGAGGCATCCGAATGGCTTCCATCGATGCGCCGCGATTACCTTACTAACCATCTTTAATACTCTTGTCAGAAATTATGTTAGCATCGCAACAAGAATTATTCAGACATAATCTTTGCCTATTTCCCCGCACCAAACAGATGCTAAATTCTGCATCCTGCATTTTGACCTATCCATACGATTTACTAAATATAGACCTTCAGTTACACCAAGTTTTTCAGGTTCAATCTGTAACCCATCTGATGATTTATCTCCATAGACGAACAGCTCAGCTTCATCTGATTATTCACTGCTACATCAAAAAGGATTCAAGTTCATAATTGTTCATAAACTATTGTCGTTCAGAGGAAACATGTTTACTACACTGACCGATCCAGTTCGGAAAGCTCAGCAGGATATGTTTTGATCTGCAAAAATACGATCATATCTACATTTCCTTTACCATCTTTTTTTCAGCTTTGTTTTCATCATTGCACGGTATATTCTTAGCTTTTACATACACGTCAAATATGCATTAGATAAACATAGCTATTGTAACTAACTTCATGCCTGCGATGAAAAATATAGAAAACAAAAATCTCAGCCACATAATAGCTTCCATCTACAAGGTGCTTGCAAAAAAAAAAAAACGATCTTTTTCCCATTATTTATATAGATTCTGGAACATTCAAGCATTGTAGGGAACACAATTTCTGACAAGCAATATAGGAAACAGCACTGATTCGACCTGCTCCAAATATAAGGACCCCACCATCCAGTTTTCTGGACCCTGCGGTAAGATGAATGGATTAACTCGAGACCATCTCACCTTTGCCTCATTAAAAACGACGTCTATCCATGGAATCACTTTTCATCGTGGTCACGTCTTGTCTCAACTCTCCGTTTCGTTATGCTCCTTATGTAACGCCGCTATCTCTATTACCCATTTTCTCGTTCTACGTCCTTTACTCCAAAGCCTACGCCTAAAGTACAAACTACTCCTTAATTCCTTAATCTCAACTACAGGACGGTCCTGCAACTATTATATCCTTTCTATCTTCTTAAAGAGTCTGAACTAATTACAAAAATATAATATTAATTTTCTGTACTCCTAGCTAAAGATGCTGTCCATAGTGTGGTAAGAAAAAATATATACATTTAAACCATCCCCAAGAATATCGAAATTAAAAGAACGCTCCGAATTTAAAAGCACTAGCCATTTTCAAAATATGTAAAGAAAGGTAGTATAGAAAGAAGAACAGAAATTTTTCTGAGAGGACTTTTCGAGGCTTTAAAAATATACCTATCTTTTGCATTATTCCATTTATGAGCAAAAAAATTTGAGTTGTACGATTTGAACGCAAAGTTTTAAAGATGACACTGCTATCATCAAGCGCATTGCATTGCTTATTCCATCAAAGATAAGAGGCCGTACTGCGATGATTCAATAATCGAGGATGGCGAAAAAAATAAAACAAGAAATTAGCAGATGTGATAAAATATACTAAGGAATTATAAAGAAATATAGGATTAATCAAGTTGAGTACTAAACAGTGATGAATCAACAAAAGAGTAGAACGAATTCAAAATTTTTTGGAAAGATTCAATCAAGGAGAATGAAGAAACCTGAAATAATCTGGAAAGGGAAAATTAACAGGACTTATTAGGATAGTGATATAGTCACTACCGCAAGGCCGTGTAAGAGCCCTCCGGTTGTAATTGAATCCAGGGAGAATAAAAGGTTGGATTGATTTCTGAAAAAAAGTTGGTGAAAGTTTGTTTAAAAATATTAAGTTATTAGAAAGTGTATAACTTTTTCAAAGATAGAATCACTGGTATTGTAGATATGCAACTTCACAAGGGGAAATAAGCATTCCAACCACCACCGATAATAAATAGTTGTGAGTAGAGCTAATAAAATAAAAGAGAGAAATAGCTGAGATGACAGTTAGGGAGAACGCGAATAAAAATAATGTTAATAGGACACATAAGAGTAAAATAGATCGAAATGTGAACAAAGTTAGGTCGATTAGACTTAGGAGGAAGGTTAAAAGAAAAAACGTGTAAGTGGTATGAAATATCATTTCTCATCGGGATTACAGAACTACCATAGCCATTAACATGATCATATCTGATGAACGTGATACCTTTAATATTACGATCTACGTTTGACTAAAGTCGCGATAAAACAAAATTTTATGAAGATTTAATAAACTCTCTAATGACTTTGGCTCTGAGGCTACGGCAGTTCCATTGCAGTATATTAAAGGCAGACGGCATTGCGAAGTAAAATAAGTATTAGAAATAAACGAATAGAAAGAAGGGAAATAAGAAGACGCAGCAATTGATGCAAGGTGCAAGAAATTTGTATTAGAAGAACTGAGATGAGCGGATAGAGAAAGAAGGAAAAATAGATGTAGATTCGAGTAAAGACAATGAATTTAAACTCCCAAAGCGCGATTTACAAGTTTATCACTGTCGGAATTTGAACATTACTTCTGAACCAATGCTCAGCTTTATACGGTGCCGGAAGTAGCATCATTTTAGGTTAGTCTATCCATATAGAACAAATCATGAAAATCGTTAAATCATCCTCGTATAAAGAGCATTTCACTTGGGAGCTTTATTCGATCAGTTAATTATTGATGGCTAAGTTAAATAGTGTTGGACTAGAACAGAACCTTGAGGTAAGCTATTGATATGTTTTTGCAAATCTGAAAAATCTTAGCCAATACATACAGTACAAAAGCGATTAGTTAGAAAGTTCCAAATGAATACAGGCAGTCGTCCACGAAAAAACCAAGTTTGTGTAATGTTATTGAAACTTTAAAACACCAAATGATGATATTCAATGTTTTAGAACAATCAAGAAAGACCGTTTAATCATTTTCTATAAGCCAAGTATTGAAAATATAAAACAATTGTTTAATGTGGCTTTAATTTATTATTATAATTTGAATTTGGTACCAATTACAAAAAGTGAACGTTGTTTAGGAATTAGCATAATGTCCTTATTATTTTTTTTAACCGACTTCAAAAAAGGAGGAGGTATTCAATTCGACTGTATTTTTTTTTTTTTTTTTTATTTTTTTTTTTTTTTTTATGTGTGTTACCACAGAACTTTCTTCTAGATGAACCGATTTTGATGATTCTTCTTTTATTTGAAAGGTGGCGTTTGTCATGTGGTCCCATTTAAATTTGATCAAGGTCCGACCGATAGTTTTTGAGTTATCCTTAATAATGCGGGAGATTGAAGCTTTTTGGATGCTTTTCATTCATGATTGTTTTCACCGTCGGATTAGATTTTTGACTTAAAATACTATAAATTTGCCAAATTACCATGGAAATGTAGCTTTTGGTGTTTTTACCGTGGAAATAAATGTTTTAATTTAATTGAATAAAAATGCACTAAAAAGTAAAAAATAAAATGCTTTTTTACAAAAAATAAATACCGACTTCAAGGTTTATTATAAAAATTTAAAAATGCACTAAAAAGTAAAAAATAATTACTCCCGATAAAATATATATATCAGAGTGATATAACTTAAGGTGATATCGTAATTCTTATACAACATTAACTTTTTGGAGTTGGCATCAAATTCATATTAAAAGAATAATTAAAAACTGCATTAAATGTTGATTAAATTGTTCCTAACATGAATTTAATTCCAACTCCAAAAAATTAATGTTGTATAAGAATTACGATATCACCTTAAGTTATATCACTCTGATATATATATTTTATCGGGAGTAATTATTTTTTACTTTTTAGTGCATTTTTAAATTTTTATAAAAAACCTTGAAGTCGGTATTTATTTTTTGTAAAAAAGCATTTTATACTGAATTTTACATTTACGGGCATTTTTATTAAATTTGTAGATTAAATATTGAAGTCGGTATTTTATTTATTTTTTTTCAACTATTTTATTTCACCATTTTTAGTGGAAATATTTTTGAGCGGTAATTTTGTAGTTGGCGCCAAATTCAAATCATAATAATAAATTAAAGTCACATTAAATAATTATTTCATATTTTCAGTACTAGGCTTATAGAAAACGATTATAGCGGTGGTCTTCCCTGACTGTTCTAAAACACTGAATATCATCTGGTGTTTTAATAATATTACACAGACTGCCTATATTCATTGGAACTTTCTAACTAATCGCTTTTGTACTGTATACATTGGCTAAAAAAAGTTAATGTCGTTTAAATATTATTATAGTTTTCTGATGAACATTATTCAAAAATATATTATTTTTTATCGAATAATTATTTTTTACTTTTTGGTGTATTTTTATTCAATTTTTAAAGTAAATTTTGAAGTCTATATTTTTTTTTGAAAAACTATTTTACTAAAAGCCTTTATTTAGCTTGACCTCCTTGTTTGTATTCCGGTATTCTTACAAATCTTGGAACGCTAGGATCTCCAAAATGGCAAGACCAATTTTTATGAAAATTAACACCTAGATAAATCTGATCCCGCAAAAAGTTTACTAAAAAAAATTACGCATTAGTGTTTTTTTCCTTTGTTTTTTCCTTGGACTTGCTAACGGCGGACGATTACCCATCAACATGGTTTAGAAGTCACAAGGAATTAGTGTTGAAACGCTAACGCTAATATCTCAAAAACAACAAAGCCAGTTTTAATAAAAATTGATACTTAAATCTGAACTTGTAGAAAGTTTGCGAAAAAAAAAATATCAGGAAGGCACTGTTTGTAATCATTTTGTTACAGACATACAAAGCTTTAGGCTGAAAAAAACTGATTAAAAAGTGCAAATAAAAATAAAAACCTAACCAATTATTTCTGACTATTCATTTAGCAAAATCACATTATTTAAAATTAAAATTGTTATACAAAAAATTTCATTTTCTTATATATTTTATGTGTATAACATTCGCACCATTCAAATACCTTTTTTTCATTTCTCTTTTACACTTTCATTCGTCCACAAATGGAATTATTCTTGTCTCGTGTGATAAAGTTTACTCGTGTTGTGTTCAATTTCTACACTTATTTTATTTCGTCCATTTCCCTCTTATCAGTTTCACTTCTCGCTTCGTTGTTATTTCATTTTAATTTAATTTAAATTAATGCCAGACTCGTCGGACGAAAGAGATAAACCTCACCCTTATTCTCCCGCACCGTTGGTAAAAGTATTACTAACCCCATTGTACAGGTTAAAATGACTAACAAAACTAATAAAACTGTTTCATCTAATGTATCTCCTTTTAAAGATAACACTGTCTCAGCAAAGAATAAAGACTATTGATATGGATATTACCAATAATGCTTCTCCAGCTAAAACCATATCACTACTTCCGAATAACTTCGAAGGACAAATTGTGATTTTAATCGAAAATTTAGAAAATAAAAACATAGCTTAACTTCACTCGGCGTCTTTAGCTAAAATGTTTTATAAAAAATTAGCGGTTTATCCGCAATTACTCGTCCAGGAAAGAATCTTATTAAGCTTAACGTTTCCTCTACCCCCACAGCTGATCAGTTCCTGCTTTTTGACAACGTCCATAATAAATTTTAAATACAATAATTTACTCCGCAATCGTTATAATTCCGTTTCGGCTTAGTTCGTGATATTGCAACTTATTTTTTTTTATTATAATTATTTTCTTTAATTATTAGAAATAGATTTGTTTGTCGCGTATAACTACCTGGGCTAGGCTCAGTAGAAGCTATCTGGCGAGGTCGTGCGCTCCCTCAGAGGACAGGAAGATGGAGGAGGAGTTGTCTCAAAGACGTAGTTGTGAGACAATATCATGTGTCCCGACCGCAATCTCAATAGAATTGATAATTCTCTGCTAAATCTAGTTGCCCTAGCAAACAAGTCAATCCGTTCGTTGTCTGGAACCGCAGCATTTCCAGGAACCCATAAGAATGCAACATATACATTAGATAGTGAATGTCGGTACATCACTTCTTTTATTTTAGCTTGTAAGGCAACTGTATGAGTCCTAAATGGCTTTAATAGATAGAGGCGAATCTGAAATAAGAAGGGAATTTTGGGACGCTGGGTTGGAAGAATATGCCTCAAGACAAAAAAGGATCCCAAACATTTCTGTCTCTGAAACAGAAGTAGTCGTTTAAGCGCTCGGTACACATTACGCCACCAATTTCATAAGCGTATGCAGTTGGTGAAGGAGAATTTATAGGGCTCCCTTTGACCGCGTTCATATACATGTATATGTGGTTGGAAAAGGAGGCGAATTTATTCAACACTTCTGAGACATGGATAGGGAAAGGTTAGGTGTTTTTAAAGAATCTATTAAAGTTAAGTTTACAGATATTGAGATGGGCGCTATAGTGATTGGATCAACGTGGTAGGCCCTCCAATTTATGCTTACTTTAAAGAAAAACAGTTCTTTATGTCGAAGCAAACCTATCTGTTCCTTTTGTTCTGGTAGACATTTTTCCGAATACACCATCACCGAACAAAATAATCCAGCTAGTTTTCATTGCGTCCATTGTGGTGAAAATCATTCTACCTTTGATCCTTCCTGTCCAGTGTTTAAAGAGCAAGTAAAAATACATAAGATCATTAGTCTCCAAAATGTTTCGTACTTCGAGGCTAAAAATATCGGTCAAAAGAAACTGGTCTCCACGACTTTCACCTTTGCTGATATTTCTAACCCAAACAATTTTTCCACCTTACAGGACTCTTCTAATGTCACAAAAAGTAAACTACAAAATTATTCTAGTAATTCCTCCACTTTGTCTACCTTCCCAAAATCATCATTCCCAACCGAAATCATAAAATCCTTTTAACAAATATTATTCAAACTTAACCGTTAATGTCGCCTATAAAGGTCTTTGATTAGTAATTTCTGGCCATTCAAACAGTCTGTCTGAGATTATGCCTTTCTTAGAGGACAAGAAATACGAGATGCGCAAAAATGATACAGAACAAAGTGAATTATATAACACATTCATATAAAAAATTAAAAGTGACATATTATGAAAAAATTGTAGAAACTACAACTGAAAATCAAAAATGCCGTAAGGATATCACGGCCAGAATTGCACAGGATTGGGAGAATGACAGAGAGTAATAAATAATTCAGACCGTTTAATCTGAAATTTAAAAAAAAACGTCATCGTGAAATATTGCTTGAACAGCTGTCTCATGATAACATATACTGAAGATATTTAAGGACCAATAAAAAGTTACAAAATGAGACACCGATTATTTCATCTACGATCTCTTCGGCTGACGATTGCGATGAATCAGACAATATCGTTTACCCGTCCATGCACTTTTCTCCAGGATACTTATTAAATCCAACAAGATTTGTTGTATTGCGGAAGTGAAAAAGTAGGGACTTAAGATACATAGATGCGTTTTTTATTTTATTACTGGAAAATCATTGGAACAGATAGTGCAAAAAAAAGCTATAAAATAAATTTTTATTCGCATGATACATGTCATAAATTGTGTTTGCGTGATGATATCTTTTTACAAAGAGGTTTTATAGAAATATAATAAAATATTCCGCAGCTTAATAAAACCGGCAAATACGTTTCCTATCTCTTTAGTTAAATATTCATATTTTAACATACTCGTATTCAAGAAAATGCAAGTACGACGTATCTTACACTACCGCTGAAATTACTTGCTAGCCATACTATTTTTATCAATAATGAATTTTCGATTAACCGTATATTTTCACTCCTCAATTCCTTAATCTATATATTTTCTCTCTCTCTCTCTCTCTCAGAGAACGAGCAGAGAAATTTATATTTTATAGTTTGAAAGAAATCGATAATATCTTTTGATTGAATTTTTTAAAACGATTTATATACAATACCTTTACTCGTTTTACGAAGACGACCTTTCTGTTTGTAGTTAAAATCTTTCAAAGAATTCCAACACTCTTCTAATATTTTATCCGAATGCCGTAGCCTAGACGATCTTGAGCGCAAATCGTTTCCGATAGTTTTCGTTTTTTGAATACCGCTAATTTGTGCTGCATCATACAACGCTGTTAAATTTTCAATAGTTTTCGCGCCGTTGTTCTCAATTTCTTCGTCAGAATTTAGGTCGTCGTACAATTGTGTAACCTTATTTTCCACTTCCAAATTCCTCGACTTTCTTGCTGATAGCGTTTGTCGCGAAAGCTTTTTAGAATTCGCTCCGACTGTACTTATCGAACAGGCCGATTCATTTTTCGTCAACGCAACGGTTGAGAATAAATTATCGTCGGCTAGTACGTAATCGACATCATAATATCCACTGATAGGTTCTGCAGGTGTTTCCGATAGAACGATATTTTTTATTCGACTAGCAATTTCACCGTTGCTTGAACCGTCAGACGATGCAGTACCTGTATTTCTTGATAGCGCACTTTCAGCTCGTCTGCCGTATCGTGCCGATGTTTTCCTGTTATCTTTCGCTAAACTATATAAATAATTAACTTCGACTAGATCGGAATCTTCGTTCAGCGTCGATTTTTTAATAGGAGTATGCGCATTATTCGATGTTCTACTGGATGCTCTACTAGACACTGCACTGTTAGGAGTTGCCCTTCTCCCATATCGAACAGCGCTCGGTGTTCTTTTATACATAACCACGTCATTATCATCATTATCCTCTAAAAGGCTCAGCAAATCAGTATCCATGATTTTGGACGGTGACATTGTTTCGATATTTATATCGTAATCATCGCTCGATTGTATTTTATTATGTACGGAAATATCACACGTTCCAGATCTTTTTGGTAATATCGAATCCGGCCTCCTGTTATTATTTACACTCCTGTAAACGGTATACAAGATAACAAGCAAGTTTTCATCATACTTTGAATAAATATATAGAAATAATCCTTTAAGATAACATTTAAAATATATGTGCAAAAGCAACTTTCCCGTGAATATTTTGCAGACCTTTTTTCTTTCTTCCGAAACTTTTAGTTCATATCTAAATTCAATTGCTAAATTTTATCTCTATTTTCTGTGATAAACAATGAAAAACATTATCAAAAATGCGGTCAATACGTAAGAAATAAATCGAGCTGTCAAAAATTATAAACGCTAATAAAGCAGGATATTTTTCTTTTGTTTTTATTTATTTTTCCATAAATAGGTTATATTTTCTTTTTTTTTAACTCGTGCGTGCGCGCGTGCATGTATATGCGTATATATATACGTATATAAATATATGTGTATATATATACACAGAATGTTCTGAAACTAATTCAGGAAATTTGTTTTACGCTATAAAGCTCGTCAAAATGAACAAAAAGTCCTGAGGGAAAAATCATCTAGGCGAAAAATTAGTTAGTTATAATTTATTTAATTATTTAATTTAAATGAAAAATTTTTTTTTTTCATAAATCAATATTTTGTAAAATAAGAAGAAAATAAATATTGAAAAGAAGTAAAATACGTATTAAATATAGTCATAAATGTATAGTCAACAATGATTTGTCAATGGCCTAGAGCAAATGCTCAGTATGTTGACAATTTTGCTATATCACCAACTCAGCTCTTCACGTAACGTTATGTACGGCCCGTTGCAGAAGTTCTGGTGTTCGTCGAATATTGTGAAGCGCTGCGACGATTCGCTGTATGCAGTCGTCTCATATGTTGGTTGGTGTTCGATTATACCTTTTCCTTATTACAAGAAAAAATCCAGAGAAGTTATATCGGGACACCTCGTTGGCTATTCGATCGGTCCGAGGCGCCCTACCTACATGTCCGGGAAGACTTCATCCAAATGCCTTCTTACAACCCTTTTGTAGTGTACCGATGCTCCATTCCGTTGCGACATCATATCTCGTCTAGTTTGCAGAGGAATATCCTCTAATAAACCAGGTAAATCGTTTTGAAGAAATTCGAGATATGCTGCACTGGGCGACGAATTGGGTTGAATTTTTACTTAGTGGATACACTTACAACTACACTTATACATATTTTACTTCTTTTCAGTATTTATTTTATTTGTATTTCAAGACATATTGAATCATAAAAAAGAAATATTTATTTTTTTATTACAATGAATTAATTAAATTGTAACTAATTAATTTTTCGGCCAAATGATTTTCCCCTCAGGACATTTTTGTTAATTTTAACGAGCTTTATAGCGTAAAACAAATTTCCCGAATTAATTTTAGAGCACCCTATATACATATATATATATAATTTTTAATTTTATATTCCATAACTAGACAATGAGATATTCATTTCCTATTGCAATAGCAGTATTGTAATTATAATGCTGTTTTTAACATTTTATTTTGGGTACCTAGGAAAGTAATCATTAGCTATAGTAATTTTATTTAAATTATTATTATTTATTATAACAGATTATAATATGCTGACTAGTTTCGATTACTTGGAACCAAAATCATGGCCCTAAAATTAAAATCAAATTAACAATTTACAATAACAAATAGTAATGGATAGACATTGATTAGCTTTAACAAACGTAACACGATAGCCAGAATATATAAAATAAAATTTAATTTTAAATAACATTAATAATTGGAATTAAATTGGAATTTTAAAAAATGAAATAAAATAAAAATATAATAAAATATACAAACATAAATATAAATGCACATGGGCGTCGCCAGCGGGGGGCAGGGAGGGGCAGCTGCCCCCCCCCCCCCTGGAGCCTTGAAACTTTTTAATCAAATGGCTTTGATGAGTATTCCTAGGCGCGTAACCATGGACAATTTGGAAAACTTATGTTTTAATTAGGATTTTATTCTTGTTTAATAAAATATTAAGCCTTTACAATTTATAAATTTTATTTTTTCTATAACTGATATCCTCCTTCTATCATCTTGCTCCCCCTGGCGGCTGGCAACTCGTCTTGCCCCTCTCTGGTCCATCGGCTGGCGACGCCCTTGTAAATGCATTGTATTTAAATATTAAATAATGGATTTTTATTAGGGAACTGTATATTTATTAATTTGTCTTTGTATTTATTAAAAAATTTAAAATTTTCTCATTTTCGATTATTTTAATTATTTTTAAATCTTGTTCTATGTTATTACCCGTATTGTGTTTTTCTATAATTAAAGTACTCAGCGAATTTTGATTTTTCTACGTATCCATATCTACGTAAGTACTGTTATTTTTGTATTATTTTTCGACATTAATAAGTACATACTGCAACGTATTTTCGTGTCATCTTAATTTTTAGCGCAATGCAATTTTTCAAATTACATAATTAATGTGTATTTTACACTGCTAAAACGAATAATAAACTATGTTAATTTTTCGAATAAATATTAATTTATTTTATGAAAAATTTTCTATTTTTCTACTTACTAGAATAAAAATAGCATAAACAAATACTGACGGTAAATACGTACTATATAGATAAACATTTAAATATAAATTTAAAAAATACCGGTTCAACATGTTTCGCAAAACTAGCTTAATGTTTTAACGACTACGGAACTAGTTCACCGAAACGTATTGGTGTGGCATTTTTTAAAATTTAAGTTTATTCACATTAAGGCTATGACACCTAACGAGGAGATAATCGACCGTCTTCTAATTTTAATTTAGTCGTATTTACTATACTTCGTTATTTCAGCAGATTATTAATTTTTACTTCTTTAAATTCAGACCGAATTTTCTAAAAATAATCGCAAATGTTACGTACCGATGAAGCAAACGTTCGCTCAACTCAAAAGTTATATTGGCAACAGAAAGCGAATATAGTGCTATAAGCAGAAACATAACAATGGAACAATTTTGAAGAATGACCGATCTTAGGTGAAATTAAAAAGCATAAAACATTTCGGAAGACATTTTCAAATTAACGGTGAAACATAATCCACAACATCAGTGTATTGGTGTAAAATGTTATATTTTTTCGTATGTACTATTATAATAGGTGTATATATTTTCTAGCTCTGTAATTAAGGTACTGGTAAATCGTTATCAGTTGCGTCTTAAGTTATGTTACCGTTGATAATGTTGAATCCAACAGTTGGCAAACATTAATAAAATGAAAGATATTAAAAATTTTTAAACAAGCAGTTATATAAGAGCATTTCTTATATGCCTAAAATTTTTAAATTTAACATTGCCACTTTCTAAAAATTACCAAACTCGCTAAGAATTAGAAACGACTTTAGATTTTAATGCATATTAAAACTGAACTCTAAATATTAATCATGTAACTAATTACTCCGTAACGACATATGTACTAATATTTTTTTATATGAAACGATTTTTTTTATTCCGCTTTTGAGAAACAGAATCAAAACAATATCATATTTTATTAAAAAATTTACCAACGGAAAAATTTTGAATTACACAAAAATAAGTAACGCGCTGAATTGCACTACGACGATAAAAATGTCATAATATGTCCCATTCTTTTCATATAGCTTTTCTCAAAAATTTAACTATGACGTTTAATTCATATAAATTAAGACAAGATTATAGTATCTGTTAATGATGACATGTAGCATCTACCAGTTACACTAGTGGTTTATTATAGAACTATTCCATTTAATTTGAATTTTGTTGTAAATTAAGTCAAATATATTTGCCCGATCCTCATTGGAACGGTTCCAACCTAAATTACCACAAATAAACTGTAACTTAGTAAGATTGTTGAACATTAACGAATTTTGTGTTCAGTCCATTCCTTACTCAATACGAAATGCGACAACTGTTAAAGAATTCGTTCTTTTAAGGATTAAATATGTAGCGAAATTTTTATTCTTTATTAGCAGCAGTCTATTTAAGTTTACAATAAAAAAGAGTACTCTCTATAAAAAGTTCACAATGACCATAAAATTCAAAAAAAAAAACTTTTACTGATATATTTTTTATTGAGATAACAGTTTCAAGGATCAAATCAAAAAAAAAAAAAACCCTCCTAACCAAGAAACAAAAAAACTGATTATGACCCATAATAACAGCTAATTACGCCAACATATTGAACATGCCGCATACTATAATATCGCCTATTACCTAGTTCAGCTAAAGTTCGTGCATATAATAAAAATAGGAAAGCCAGGTACGACACTAACTTATATGTTATGACATGAACCTATATCGCTTGAACGGGCACTTTTAAAGTTCTAGTTGAAACATTTTTATTAAAAGAAATACTTCATTAAACAGTACAAAATAAAAGAAATGAAAATTATTCCACGCAACTATTAACAATGCGGCGAGAGTATATTGCATCATCTAAAAGGTATACAACAGCCTTTAAAAAAATGAATTTGCGATTATTCAATGAAATAAGCAACCATTTCTTCAATTAAAACATAAACTAAACTGTCTTATCAGTATTACATACTATTGCAATCCTATTTGTATGAAAGATCCTTTCAAATCATTTAACATGCCTGTGCATATGAATGAATATATATATATATATTGTTACGGTTTTGCTCTCTTCAGTTAAAGTTTAAACTAGTCACCATTGAAGAAAAAATTATTCAAGATTTAAAAAAAACACATTAACCAAAAGAGGAAAGAGAAGCCTCTCCTACCCACCGCAGAGCGGTTCACAGTGTCCTTTACTCAAAACGCCTACCACGTAAACGCCAATCTCGAGGATTGGACTAAAAAATCGGAAGAACAAGAAATGAAATTAAGTGAAATAATAAAAAAAATGATACATTTCCTGTATCGCGATTATTCTACTTGACTAGTTACTGATATTCTTCTAAATGCAACTTGCGACAAAACGATTACCGATCGATCACGACGTTGATCGTACGGCGAGGAAAAGAGAAGAAATCTGCGGCTTCGAAAGACGCGTGTCTTCTTTATATGCAACAATTTGCGCAGCTGAGCAATTGTTTAGGCATCGCTTCTAATGCGAAATTTACCATCAATCGCTCGGCCGCCGCGATATACCTTTTTACCATTACTAATACTTAATCGCAAGCCTCGGAACACACCGTGACGTCATTCACACTCGCTTTTATTAGTAACACAAGTACACACACACCGGCTTACGTCTTAGCGAATTCGCCAGATTGCTCGGAATTTCTCTAATGCAACCCGATTACGTCGCAACAAAAATTCCACATTTCCGAACTCGATACATATGTACATCGCTAACCTAACTTAAAATACACACGCAAAACTACTCACAATTCTTTATTTTCCCTTTTCGAATTAATTGGTTAATTATTACTATTATTCCTATTGTTATTATTATTGTTACATCTTTTTCTATACATAACATTTAAATTAAAAGAACCAGCCCATTTGGTTAGTTACAATATAAAAGAGAAAGTCCTCGAATATTTGAGTAGTCAAACAATTATAAATATATCTCCGAAAAGCTGAAAATTCACATGTAACATAATAACACAATGTCCTTAAGCCATGCAAAAATATATTAAACAATTCAAATTTAGTGAGGCTGAAAAAAAGGGTAACAGTCAAAAAATCGTTCTTTAAAAACTAATAATCATGCTACAACTGAAACCATTTACACCAAATAATTGAATTTCATATGTACATTACATAGATTTCGAAGATGTCAATAAGAACGCTTTTTGAAAATTTAAACTTTAAGGGATGAAAAGCGGTTAAAAGCTGTTTTTTTAAAAATACAAAGTGTTATATTTTTAGGCACAAACAGGTTTAGCAAATTGTAATTTTGCATAAAGATCCTTAATGCGGTCTACCAGAAACGTGCATTTTTTTTAAAATCCTTTAACCCTTATGTGCACACCCGGATTTACTTACACTATTACACATCCGCGGTACCCGAATACCCATCTATGAATTTTATTGTTTTTTAAATTGTTTTTTAAATTTTTAAACAACAATAAGAGGTTTTATTCACATCTGTCTTTTATATTGGATATTTATGAATGTAATTAGCACGTTTTCAGATATAAACATGAGTGCGGGTAAAAAATTAGGCCAGGTGCACGAGGTAGGGATACATCGTTTTCGATCGTTACTTCGTTTCGCACGTTTTGATGATTATCAAACGTGCCAACAACGCTTGCGCGAAGGCAAAGCAGCTCCTTGCTCAATAAAAATCTCACGTCAATGTACAAACCCACCAAAAATCTGACGACCAATGAGCAGCTTTTTCCTTTTCATGGTAGGACTAAATTCACGCAGTAGATTCCATCGAAGCTTGCGAAGTGTGGGATAATAAAAGTATGGTGCATATGCGACGCGGAGAACGTCTACCCTTTACAAGACATTTTGTACACGCGGAAACAGGAAATTTTCGCAAAGTAAATCAGTGTGAAAGAGTCGTGAAGGATTTTGCGATAACGGACAAGGGCTTTAGGAGAAATATCTCGATGGATAACTTTTTTACTCCACTGCCGCTTGCTAAACATCTGATCTCGTGGAATTTGACTATGGTTGGCACGTTGAAAAAAAATAAATCGTACATCCCATAAGCTTTCGTACCTTCAAAATCAAGAGAGGAATTTCCGTAGTTGTTTGGATTTCACGAAAAAGTAACTTTATGTTCGTACGTGCCAAAAAAAAAAAAAAGGTAAAGCTGCTACATTATTGTCTAGGATGTAAACTGATAAGGCAGTGGCCAACGACACGAAAAAAAAAAAAAAAAAACAAAAAAAAATGGGTATGATTTTATTATACAAGTGTAAGGCTGGGATCGATACCATGGACCAAATGGTTGGTCGGTACACATGTCACCGATGCACTAACCGCTGACAAGTTTCACCTCCTTCAACCTGCGCAAGACCCAACAGACCGGATAAAAGTAATTGAATCGTTTCATCTGTGTTATAAACAAGCAATAAAAAAACGCAGAAAAACTAGAAAAAAATATGCTAATTGTTAAAAGGCAGTATGCGATGAACATGCGATAACAGTAACAAAATGTAGAGTGCGTTGAATAAGTAACGATCTATTTCTTTCAATATATACGTATAAATACATCAATTTTACGGCATAATAATGTGTTGTTATTTATTTAATAATTATTTATATTTATTATCTGTACAATGAATAATTTAATAGTATGATATCTATGTAACAACAATGAAATTCCACTAAAATCATGTTTTCATACGGGGGTACCTGGGTATTCGAATGTGTCCAGAGCGTGTTGTTTTTTCAAAATTAAAATTTTCATTGTTAAAAATTGAAACAAAATTTTTTAAAATCACCATTCCATAAAAAAAGGGTCAAATCACGAGGATCCGGAAGGATTTGGAAAAATATTGAGGGGTTCATAAAAAATTTTCGCACAATGTCCGCTCGCCCCCCCCCGTGTGCACATGAGGGTTAAATTTTAACCGTGTGAGAAAGGACTTCAACCTGTTTTTCGCATAAAATAATAATCACGCTACAACCGAAACCATTTACAACAGATAACTGAAATTCCATATGAACATTACCCATATACCGAAAATATTTAATAAGATAGATTTTTTAGAAATTCAACTTTAAAGGGTGAAAAAAGGTTACAAACTGTTTTGTAAACAGCACATAAAGTGTAATATCTCTGTGAAAAATGGTTTTAACATACTACAATTTTGTATGAACATTATTTTTATTCCGTACTAACGGTGGAGGAAAATTGTACCCTATTTTTCGGAAAACTTAATATCACGCTACAACCAGAAGGCGTGTTTAACGAAAAATATTACATATTGAGCTTTGTTTCGCATTTATACCACAAGTAGTTCAGAAACCGCAACAGTTTAAAATTCAAATAACCAAATCGGAAGACGTCAAAAACGATAAATGGGTGCTTGAAAGGAGCTACGGATAAAAGTATTTATAAATGCGGGATCGACTTTAAACATCGACCTCAAAGCTTAAAGGATTCGCGAAATTAAGGTAAAAATTAACCATATTAATTAGAAAATCAGGTAAAATTTATAGCTATTTCGGATTGTTCGTTTATATATGCACATTATTTACATAGGAAAGCAGAAATACGTAAATTTTATGTTTACTGTAATAAATTGTGCGTGTGTTTAATAATCAACAGCGAGTGTGTGAATCAATTAATCAAATATCAAAATAAGTCCAAATTCATGTCAATGTGCCAATCGTAATTGTGTACAACGTTGTGTTGAATTGTCGAAAATTGTAGTAATTCATTTAATCATTAAATGCATATATGTATATCTTTTATTTTTAGTAATTGTTCATTTTCTTCAAACGCCCTTTTTTAGAATTTATTTAGGAACTTATAAAAATCAATAATTAATGACACATAACAAATTGGCGACCATATACAAAAAATCTGTGTTCTTACATCGAAATACCTATGGATATATGTATCTAAATTTTAAAAACTTTCCTTTAAAATAATATAATTAACAGAAGAATAAAGAAACACATTAACCTCAGTGACAGTTTTTAAGGTTATTTTATATGTAATGACTTTTTTTCAATAAATTCCCTAAACATCGCCGCCTCAAACTATCGCTGGGGAAAAAGATAGTTTTAAAGCAAACCTATCCTGATATCGGACTCATTTTAGGGTTGAATAATTACAAAAAAGAAAATTACTAACAGTAATAAGGAATGCTACGGAATTTATAAATGATATAATTTCTTTGGCCACTCTCTGTTGCCTTCCTCTCGTTTTCGTTTTTCGTTGATTTCTTCTCCATATTATCCTCTCCACCAAAACGAATAGCATGTTTGCGATACTGACTACGTGTTTATTAAGCGTTCATCTCTTTTAATCGAGCGTTCTGCTTTTTATTCCAATTTGCTGCAAATTGGTATTCCTACTCCGTATTGTGTCTCCTATATCCTGTCTCTTCTTTTCCCACACAACGTTCCGATTGTTTGTTCCTTCCTACCAGAATATAACTTACTGTTTCTAAGTGAAGGTCCCTGGTTGACAAGTCCAATAAAAAATATATATATATATATATATTCCACTAATCCAGAAATGTTTTATGGTGAAGATTTTGAAATTAAACGTAAGTAGTATTGTTTTTTTAAAAATTCTTCTACTTAAACATTCGTAAAAGGAAACTACGCTGTACATTTTCTACTAAAAAATAAACATTTCTTTTAATTTGAAGTATAAATGTTCGTATCCATTTTCTGTTTTGTCAGTTTATTAAATACTAGCTGCGCTCGCGGCGTTACTCGCGTAAATTATGATTCTAAAAAATTACTTTATTTGTTAAATTACACCCGCGCGGAATTCAGTTCATGACTGTGTAAGAGTATCAGTAAATGATTATTTGTCAAAAGATTTTTTATTGACTGTGGCGGCTCCTGAATATTGGGGAGACTAACTTTTCCAGAAGCACAGCATATACCATTAGGTTCATTGGCTCATTTTTTGACAGAACACTTGGAGCAGATCTTATTTATGGCTCCGATTTGGACGGAAGACTGTTGAGCATAATCAATCTGTGGATCGTATCTGAAAGCCGATCTGTTACTGTGAGCTAAAACTCGATTACGAACTCTAGTCGTTGACGTCTGTAGTCTTTCTCTCTGATCTCGAAGGCGTTGGGAACGCTCAGAGCTCGATTCCCTAGTGCGAGCTTGTATATTTCTAATATTTTGCTCTTCAAGCCGCTGCGAACGCTCGATACTTGACTCTCTAGCACGCGATTGCGACGCGTATTCTCTCTGACTTGCAAGACGATTTTCAGTTTCTGATGAAGATTCTTCATTACGACGTATTTTTGATGCCCTCACCTGGAAACTATTTCTAGAAAGTTGAGATCTTAATCTTTTGGGCATTTTGTACCTTTTACAAAAGAGATAACGGTAATGCTCGAAAATTTTCATTCCTTACGTTAACACATTATTTCCATTGGTGATGAGCTTGTAAATAATGCTAAGGCGATCTTTATCCAAATTTCCATTTCCATGGTAATTAACATTGATATTTTAATGGTTTATAAAAAAAGTTTTTGCAGCGCACGCAATGTAAGGAATTGTTTAGGTCATTTTTTTACACCTTGAGTTACATTATTGGACTTTTAGTAAGGGTCCCTAATTTTTTTGAAAATATAATATAGCCTATGTCACCCGGAGATAGTTTAGCTTCCCAACGGTGAAAGAATTTTTCAAATCGGTCCAGTAATTTCGGAGCCTATTCAATGTAAACAAACAAACAATCAAATCTTTCCTCTTTATAATATTAGTATAGAAAAACATAAAAACACGATTTTTATAACTATAATTTTCTGTAATACGTGTTTTTATATATATATTTAATAAAGAAACATTTCTTTTATTAAAGAAATTTTATTGTTGAAATTGAAGAATAGTCAGTAATGAAAATAATCAAGGGGGAGATTAAATTTTCTGTACGCAGAAAAATCTAACATCATCATTAAGTTGACAATAAAAATACTATAGAATAGATGAAAAAATGAACGAATGAAAAAAAAATTGAAAATAATGGTATATGAAAAATGGTTTTTAAATATTCATTAGCGATCTGCACAGATAAATGATATGAAAAGACTAAAGTGCCCACATATTAAATGGCTCACATTGTAAGTACATCTGTTATCTTCATATGGAGTTCCTGAAAATCGGATAAGTGCTAGAAGTAAAGTGGTTTTTCAACAACAGTTTTAGAACTACGAAGACTATATGGCTATCATATGAAGCATTACATAATCCTTTTTACAAAAAATCTAAGAATATACGAAAAAATGGTGTTCTTAATTTTTATGGGATTTAAAGTTTTTATATTATATTATTGATGTAACTGAAAGAAACCAACCATCTTTGTAATTTTAAAATCAAATATTCTGAAGAGTAAAATATTAACAAGTAGTCGTTAAAACATAGCGCAAAGATTTAAAACCGTGACAATAAACTGCTGAATTTTCTCTGAAAACTGTTCAAATTCATTAGATCGATTCGTTCATTGCTTTTTTATAACATCTAAATATGAAGATTTAGCAGCCGGAATAATATTAAAACTGACTGTAGAATAAAGTTAACTATATCGTACAAGCCAAATCTTCTTGTTCCATATTAAATAAGTTAAAATTAGAGAATTTTAATCGATATACCCGATGGTCATTTGTTCATAAACTAGACTTACAACATTTGAAAACCAACGTATACTATCGCAAAAAAATTTTCAAAAACATTCTAAAAAACAAATTTTTACTAAAAAAGGTAAACAATAAACACAGTTTCAAAAGCAATAACTTAACAACTTACACATTCAACCCCGACCCAAAAAAAAACGAGATTTTAAAATAGTAATAAAGCAACATCATCTCTTCATCTTGCAGAAGAAAATGAAAATTACGCTTTACCATCTGGCATCTACATCAAAGGAGCAGTAAAAATATTTCGAATAAATTTAAAAAGCAAATTCTCTCGTTGTATTTTGTCAATTTATTCCCGCAAAAAAAAAAACAAAAAAAAAAAAAACAAAAAAGAAACGATATATGTAAGTCTTTACAATGTGAAATATCCGTTGAATGTAAAAATTACCATTGAACCACCAAGACCATGGGTATGATCAATCCGGTACATGCGAAATCAACAGTATAAATGAATGTGTAAAATACGGTGATGAACACTATAATGAGGTGTAAAAAGCTAACAGATATGGTCATTACCCATGTCTTACATCAAGTATCTTCTTCTGCGTCGGTCACCAGTTGTACATTATAGCCGTACAGATGTAAGTAGTGTTCATGGCAATTGTTACATACAATGCGAGTGTACATGCAAGACTATACTTGGAACATATTGTAAATGTTTGATTTATCGATATACAAATGCAATCCCGTGTGCTTGCAGGATACTAACTACCGGATGATATACGTGATGGTTTGCCATTGTCTGCCACGTGACTATTAGCAATTATTTAACTATTTTTGTAATCATTTCTGTCGTCGACTGGGATCGAATTCGGACTTCTGTAAAGGAAGCCAAGCGCTCTAGCAACTAGGCTTTCGCGGCGAAAATTATGATTAAACAGCAAATTACAAAGACTGTATCAGTTATAAGAAAAGATTCTTATCAAAAAATAGCTGAAAAATATAGTCATATCACAACCGAAACCAACTAAACAAAAAGAATACTCCTCAAAGCCGAAATTTTAACATATTCATAAAGAAATCTACCTAAAAAGCCAAAAGGTCAAAAAGGAAATGTTAAAATAAGAACACAAAACACAAAAACCGTAACTAAAAATGCTGATAGAAAACTATCAAACTGGACAGAGCTCATTATGTAACAAATAAAAGTTTAATAAGTTTACCGCATACCATTATTATCCGTATGAAGAAACAATGATTTTGCAAATTTTAAAACAGAACATTAACAGCTTGCCATAACATTTCTGCGAAATAGAAATTTTCTTTCGTCTAATAAAATTTCGATATTTTACTTATATTGGAGGCACATTTCATAAATTGTAATTAAATCATGACTCAAGATGGATTTAATTTTAAACGACTTCTTAAAAAAGTTTTTCTCGTAACGAAGTTCTGTTCGAAAAAAATGTAGCAACTTTGCTAAACTAGCTAAGCTTGATCATTTTAAAATCAAGAAATTTTAATCCATTTACTAATGTATTTCAAAATTCTGCCTACATTAAAACATTCAAAATTCCTTTTGTTTTTAAAAATGTAAAGCTAACACAGCGGTTTATTAGGCCGAAGCAAAAAAAAATTTCGTTAGATTTTAATCCATTAAATGCAACCATCAAATATTTTTCTTTTTAGAGTAAATGAATTTGTTATACAACTACAAACGTTTGCTTTTACGCATATGTTATCGCACTGACATATTTCATGTTTGTGAAATTAACTTATTTCTTAAATACTACTAATAATTAAATGGTGACTCAGTGTTTTACAAATCATACATCCTTTAAATTAAAATTCATACAACTAGCATGTATCGAAACATGTCTCCTGTCTTCAGAACTTAAAAGTATATAATTATACTAGTGGATAAATTAACAAACCCAGTTATATTTTCAAACCATTCCGGAACATTATCCTTTACTTCATTCATAATTAGTACAAAATAACCTTAATTATATGGTAACACTTAAAATAATATTCAATAAATAAGCACATTTTATATAAGGAACTTGAGAGATAAAATTTTACCAATGCCAAAGTTCAACAACCGCTAATTTTTTTTTAGTTGAAGTAAATATTTCAATGTTTGGAAGAGTTACCATGGTGATAACTTTACAAACGAGGATCGACTAAATCATTTTTCGATACTTTTGTAATTTTTCGATTTTCAATGTATTATTCACGTACGCCTAAAAATCATTTTATAAAATATTCATTGAAAACGAAAAAATTCGACGTCTAATTTTTAGTTTATAAACATAAACCAAATTTATATTATACCTTTATTTAATTTTATTTTCTTACAATTTAATGGGTGTATAAAATAAATTAATTTTTCCATGTACCAGTATATAAACATAATAATAAGTAGAAGCCAGATTTATATACAAAATAAATATGTTTATCGGCTGTGATAAATCGATCTTTTTAATAGTTCTTTACATTTTAAAACAATGGGTGTTCAAAAACACATTGCATATTTTGCATATTTCGAATTTTCTTTGTTTCCTCTTTTTTAAAGTTACAATTGATCCTCTACAAAAGAATGATTCCTTTTTATTATTACTTAGGAATATTGTGGGGTAGCCGTTCAAACAAAACAGGCATTTTAATCTATTTTCTTCAAATATATTATTATTTTGCAATGCGACAATTTAATATCAAAAATCAAAAAGTAAACAATGAAACAGTTAAACGTAATCAAAATAAAATGTTTGTATTAGGCCCACTATTTTTACAAACATTACTCTATACTTTCTATACAACTAAAGCCTGCCATTCCAGCTCACTATAGTCATTAGTGTCCCGCCAATTGCAGATTAAAACTTTTTTATAAGCAAGTTGTAACAAATAAAATTCAAATTTTCAAATAAATTTTACTGCAATATTATAAATGTAACCTTGAGCTCATCAAACAGATTAATAAGATGATAGAAAGAAGATATGAGTTATAGGAAAAATAAAATTTATAAGTTGTAAAGGCTTAATATTTTATTAAACAAGAATAAAATCTTCATTAAAACATAAATTTCGTGGGTTTCTGGCAAACTGTTCATAATTACGCGCCTATGAATAATCATCATGGCCAGTTGATTAAAAAGTTTCTAGGCTCCAGGGGGGGGGGGGGAGCTGCCCCCCTTCCGCTGCTGACGACGCCCATGAATACTGCTATAATTCTATTCTATCAATGGTGTTCGAGGAGATTCTTATCACTAATCATTTACTTTAATTGTTCGTTAATTTTAATGGAACTAGTTGGTACAGAAAGATTTATAGACGAAATAAGAATTAAATCAGTTACCAGAAATTCTTCTTTCGCAAAATATAATAATTGAGAACTTTGTTAATTTAAAATATTTTATAAAAAATAATTTCCAGGATGATTATATTTTATAACACCTTAATTATTCGTTCCTATATTTTCCGCTTTTCTTCAAATTACTTTTAACCTTATATTTTATATAGTCTTAAACTAGATAATTGTGCATGATATATGACATACATATACAAAAGGATTAAGTAAGTATGTAAAATTTAAAAGCGATGCTTTATTCATTGATGAAGGGTCTCTTTGATGTAGTATGTTTGTATTGAATAAAGTATTCAGCTTCTGTATGTTTATTATTAACAGCGGAAAATATTTCATATCGATAGAATTTATGTTTTTTCCAGGGGCATAAGGTGAATTTCAAAACTGAGGAAGCGCCACAATCAAATACTTTTTTCACATAAAAATAAACATGTATAAATTCAATTAAATTAGAACAGAAACGAAAATTAATTACGTGGAACAAAATGTCTCATTTTTTTGTAAATTAATTTAATTTTCCGGTTCTTGTTTACGAAAGTGTCTATTTTTTTTTCTTTTTTTAAATAACATATGGAGCTTAGGTCTGGTTCTTATTTGCGAAAGTGTCTTTTACATCATCACGAAAAGATGGTCGTTTCCTAATGTTTGATAATAATTCTTTTTCAATACTAAAAAAAGCTAATGAAGATAGTCACTCCCGATCTTGTGTATTTCTTAAATACGTTTTATTCGTTTAATTGCTGAGAACGATTTTTCTGCAGATAAAGTGATTGCCAGAATTATGGTTATTAAATGAGAAAGCTTGTATACACTTCTGGAAAAACATCTGTTAGATCTACGAAGCAGTCAAGTATAAAAGCATATGCAACGTAGTGTCTTTATGTATGTTAGAATCTTTAAAGTACCTTTTAAACTTGCAAGATCAAAAAAGTTTCCGTAATTCTGTTGTAAATTTAAGAAGTCTTCCAGAAAATTTTATTGAGAATTTAAAAATTTTTGTATTAAAAGATTTAAAAATTTTAATTTTATTACGTCATTAAACCTATTATTAGACATATTTGTTTGTATAATGTCGATAATTTTTAAAAATATCCTTTTCCATCATAACTTTCCGTCTTCCCTAAAAACAATCAAATTAAAGCCATTTGCATTCCATACATTTTTTTTCTTACTTAAATAAAAGGCAAGCCCAACAGAACAATTTTTTATCTTCCCACAACTGTATAACCGTGGCATTGTTGTGTATAAAATTGTTTGAAAATGTCGGTTAAATATTTTACATATAGAAAGAAGTTTGATAAATTAAGAAGAAAATATTTTACATACCTTTTGATTTTGTAATCGAATTTTCTAAACTAAGCGTTGGTTTATCATTTTGAATAGTATTCATTTTTTCTTGCAAACTGAATGAACTAAAACTAATTAGTAAAAGTTTTTCAATAATACAATTGTATGTAGCCCAGATTTCGAAAGTGTTTGGATTTTAACAGACTGGAACGTTAGTATTTGTGGCGGAAATAAGATAAACGATTCAGTATAGCTTCTACCACAGACTGAAAAGCGTACCATCGCTTCCATTTCCGCTGTTAGTAAACGACAGCAAGTAAAAAACGATCCAAAAAAAATTTACTGCAAATACCGCACTACCCATGGTCGTACACACATCCATTGGCATGAATAAAAATCGAGCTGTTGACCAGTGGACGTGACTGTAAAGCAATCTGACTTAGCGCTTCCAGATTGAACATGCGTGCGCATTTCTTCTTCACTCCGGTACATATTACTCCGGAATCGCCCGGATCAAAATTTACGAAAATGATGTGATCTTGAAGCTACGCGACCTGGCGCTTCCAAATTGAATATGCGTGCATAACCTTTTTCTATCACATCGGTACGCAGCAGATCATTCAGAGACAACTCTAGGCAGTAGTAACGTGAAATAGTACATGTAGCTATTTCTGCCACTCGCGCATGCAGAAGCTCTTTCATCTGGCGCTCATTTTTTCTAGTAATTTTTAATTTTGGCACTTAAATTCAGCAGGTTAATTCATTTTCTTTCTCAGGCTCGTATTCTTTTCGCAAATGCTAAAAAAGTTTCGTACTAATTTGTTAGGCGAAGCGGCGCTTCCATCGCTTCCATTGACACTACGCCCCTGGTTTTTTCTAATTACATTTTACTATGGTCACTGACGGATTATGTTATTTACAGATTTTTTTGAAAAATGTATACATTTCCGTTCAAAAGTTTTTAACAAAAAGAGCTATATAATCAGCTAATAATATTTGAACTTTTGTTTATAAGTTAATTTCTCTTTTTATAAATGAAAAATTAGGCATGGCGGATTGTTATATAAAGTAAAAACGCATTTGCCTTGTCATTATTATAAACTAATAAAATCATATTTAGATGAAAGGTACATTCAGGTCAAGCAAGAGGAGAAATTATCCGATAAATATTCGATAAGTACTGGGGTCCCGCTAGCGAGTGTGCTGGCCTCTCTTCTGTATATTACCTACACGGCTGATCTTCTTGGATCAAACGAAACCCTTACTGATACTTTAGCTGTTAATACGGGTGTTTTGTGTTCTAATACACACCCACATATAGTTAATACCACACTACAAGCTTTAACTGATAAAATCTCAGAGTAGTGCAAGCAATAAAAAGTTAAGATCAACAAAGACAAGTCGATCCACATATAAAATTCACTAACAGGCATATAGATCCTTAGCCTATTAAAATGGACAGTAAATCAGTACCATTAAAGTAGGACATAAAGTATCTCGGCACTTACCTTGATTGCAGGCTGATGTGATGCAAGCATATGATGACAAAACAAACGTATTAAATATTAAAACAAGGAAAATGTACTGGTTATTAGCCAGAAACTCTCACAGCTTTCAGTAGGTAATAAAATATTACTTTACGGGCAGATTCTTGATCTAATATGGAGATGCGGCTGTGAATTCTGGGGCTGCAGCACAGATTCAAATATAAATATAATACAACCATATCAAAATAAGGCGTTGAAAACAACAGTCAATGCCTTGTGATATGTAATAGAACTCTTTGCCAAAATTTAAACACTCCTTATATAAGGGAGGTTATTGGAAAATTAGCCACAAGGCACATTGGAAGATTTCAAAAACATACCAACTTACTAACGGTAGTGTTGTTGAATAATCTGACAAAGACTCATCGGCTGCATAAGAAGAAGCCAATAGACTTAAGTGCTTAAATTAAGTTCTGAGTTCTACGTCAGTTCAGGGTGATGGTTCGAGTGATTAATTCATGCAACAAAATCTATTAATAGCCCAATGAGCTGGGTATAGATCAGCAAAAAAAAAAAGAGTGAAATAAGCAATGTTGTAAAATTTTTTTTTTATTTAAAAATTACATTACCTTCTCCTTTTTTTCAATTTCTACATCATTGTTTGTAAATATTATTCTAATTTTAATATATATATATATATATATATATATATATATATATATATTCGCCAGCCGATGAGCCAGGGAGGGGCAAGATTAGTTGTCAGCCGTCAGGGAGTGGGGCAAGATGATAGAAAGGGGATATGAGTTATAAGAAAAATAAAATTTATAAGTTGTAAAGGCTTAATATTTTATTAAACAAGAATAAAATCTTAATTATAACATAAGTTTTCCAAGCTGTCCATGATTACGCGCCTGTGAATACTCATCAATGCCAGTTGATTAAAAAGTTTCAAGGCTCCAGGGGGAGGGGAGCTGCCCCTCCCTGCCACCCGCTGGCGACGCCTATGTATATATATATATATATATATATATATATATATATATATATATATATATAGCGAAATAATAAAATATGTAAATCGAGTTTCTTTTAAAAAATAAACTATGTAAAGAAAAATTGAAATAACAAAAGAATGAAATCATTATATTTTTTAAGTGTTAAATACTCTACCATAAAATTTTTGTTAATATTAGCTAAACCTTAAATTAAGAATCTATCAGTTACTACTAATCATAGTTACACACGTTTTTTTTTAAATTTTAAAACATAAACATCAAATGTTTTCTTTATACATGAAATTACAATCATGAAAGAATAAAACCTAAATCAATATAAAACAAATGACAAAGAAAAGAAATTACTAACCATCCGTAGTTTACAATATACATTTAACAAATTAATTAGCAACATAACTCTAGCGTAGTTGGTTAGGCAGTGATGTTTTGTTCGGGTAGAACTAGGTTTGTGAATCTCGCTATCGCATACTGAAAATTCTAAAAAAAATGCTAATACATGATACGCTAAAAAAAAAAAGTAATATATTTGTTTTATTCTGTACAAATTTTATTTTTTCGCTTTTTTTTTGTAAATTCATCTACAAAAATCTTTTAAGTTAAATTAGCGACATTTTTTTATCACGTTGGTTGGTGACGCCTGATGTTCCAAAATAGAGCTGGGCGATTACGAATGATTTTAATAATCGAGTGATCAACGAGTTACTAATTTTGATAATCGATTATAAAAGTAGTAACCGAGTGATCTGTATAATCGAGTGATGAATGACGAGTGATGAATTATGAATGACGAATGACGAGTGACGAGTAACGATTATATAGTAATCATTTATATTATGAACAACACATGTGTCAATTGTTTTGTAAGAGTATTAGTGGCGCTTTGAACTAGTTTTTTGTAAATTTTGTGTTTTTTATATCAAAATTTATTTAACATATAAAATTAATTTTAAAACGTACACAAGCGCTCTACATATAAATATTTTGGAATTTGTTTATGTATATTTTTCTAAATTGTTACTATTGTTTAATTATGTATACTTATAAGTTTCTTTTTATTCTCAATTAAAACAACTTTTAATAACTTAATTATTGTCTAGTTATATTCCCGTACTATTATAAATTTAAGTATTTTTGTTTTCAGTTTAAATACTTTTAATTATTATACATATAAGTGTACCTTACAAAAGCACACCATTTTCTTATTTTTATACTATTGTTGCTAAATTGTATGTTTTTTAGAATAAAAAAAATGTTGCACATAAATTTTTAAAAAGAATAGTCTCTTATTCATTTTTTATTATATCCGTACATGTACAAATCTGAATTTAGTAAAATTATGTTACTAATTAATTGAAATGTCATAGTTTTCATAATCATATACTATTTTACATAATTGATATGAATAATCGGCATTCATTAGATATTCTCGGTTTTCATAATCAAGCTATTCTACATGACTAATGTTAATAATCGGTATTCACGAGTTGTTCTCAGTTCTCATAATCAAATTATTTTACACAATTGCAATTCACAATCATTATATAATTTTTGGAATATAAATCTGTCGTTACTATTAATTTCGCCGATAAAGATATCAATATTTGTCAAAAACTACCGTTAAAATTAAAATAAATAATGATTTGAAATTTAACCTTATTAATGAAATTTAAAAAAAAATCAAATCACGTAATAGTTCTCGTAAATAAACACTGAATGATGATTCGAATCATAATTCGAATGATAATTCGAGTGATGATTCGAATGGTAATTCCAGTGATGATTCGAATGATAATTCGAGTGATCATTCGAATGATAATTCGAGTGATGATTCGAATGATTAGTAGTTAACACAATCGTCTAAAACGATGGAAGTGAGCAGCCGAAATGAAAGAAAAACCTCTTACGTCATTATTTGATAATATTCCTAAATTTTATAGGCTTTTAATAAAAATTTACAAAAAATTAGTTTTTTTTCATCATAATAAGTGTTAAATATTTAAAAAATACTTAAAATGTAATAAAAAATATTATTTTTACAATTAGTAATCAATATTTTATATTTACTAATTATTTTTATATATGTATGTATATATATATATATATATATATATATATATATATATACAATTTAATGTTTTTAACAGTTATTAGATGCAATAAAATTGGTAATCAAATAAATGTTTTAAATTGATTTTGTTTTTAAAAAACATAAAAGCTGACGGCAAAATATTAATCCATAAAATAAATTTTAGTTTTTTGAATATGTATATGGATTTTCGTACACTGTAAAAAATTTTAAAATAATTAACAGTAATGTGTAGAATAAATTTAAAAAATATATTATTTATTGTATAATGAAACTATAATGCGAGATTTTATTTTATGCAGTACTATTTAGAAAAATTATCTATTAAATGGGAATAGAAAATGAAATGAAATTTTTAAAGAAAATTATGTATCTATATTATTGGATAATTTTGAACATAAGTTCCCCAATACTGTGTAAATTTTATTAAAGCATTGATTTCAATTAAATATATTATGAATTACTTAAAAGTAGTAAGACTGAAAATGACATAACTTAATAAAATAATACTAAATGAAAAATACCCCGAAATATACATAATAAACTATTTTCAATACCAAATGTTTTAGGTAGAAAAAGGAATTATATAAAATAAAAAAGTGAAGTAATAATTTTATTATGCCGAATACAAATTTTACAAATAATTTTTAAACATGTAATGAATTTATATTTAATGTAAAATATCAAATTCAGTAATGTTATATTATTTTTAAAAAGAAAACTATGTAGAGATAAATAAAAGTTTTGTACAACAAGAAATAATTATAATCTACTGAATTATTATTTTGTTTCTAAGACTGAATTGTTTCTGCATAACATTTCAAAATAAACTGAGCCCGAACACTAATGAGTTTTCTAAAATTTCATTCAAAAAATTAAGTGCTTCTGCAACGGTTTTTGAAGATGCAGTACAATGGCAATCACAAAACTGCTGTATTTATGAAGATGGATACTAAAAATTATGTACACTAAGTTTTTCAGCAAATTTGTTGGTTTGTTCTATAAAATTTGGTTCACTAATATGAACATTAATGTTTTATTGAAATTTAAACCATGTCAAATTTTTTTTAAATTTAGTACATTTACTTCAACCATTTTTCCTTTATTCTGTTTTACTTTTCCTTTTCAATTTTAAAATTGTTGTATGAAAAACACTAAACTGTTTTGTTAACTTTTAATGGACTTCCCATTTTCTTAACATAAAGTAATATAAGTTTTTCTCTTTAATGAATAATTATCTTACATTTATAAATATTGCAAAAATATTTTTTACAGAACAAACTTACTGATTCATGCTAAAAATTCGCCTTAATGATGGAATAGAAATAAAATATGTTTATGACCTTCATACTAGCCATGTATGTATATATAAAATAAAAAATACTAATATAGGTGAAATTACTTAATATGAAATGCAAATTTAGTCTGGAATTGAATCAGTCTATTCATGTATTTTATTATAATAGTAAGAAAGATATAACAATCTAAGTTAATCTAATAAAAAAATTTAATGATTTTTAAGAGAAGAAAGATTCCATATACTGTCAGCCACCTGAAACCATTTATCCAGTATTCGTGTAAGGCTGTTACTAATTTCTGAACACTTACTTTTCTATCTGTTGATACTAGTCGCTTAATAAACTATACATCAAGAGCGCCCATTTTTTTCGGCTTCTTTTTTTGCAGAATGAAATGGATTCAACTTCCTTTTGATACTGCCGAAAAATTACATTTATGGTGATTCACAAATATATTTAGTAATCAACTTATCTCACTGTCCAGTACATTATTTTTTGTTATGAAAAATTACAAATTCACAAGTCTCAATTGTGCTTTTTTTGATCTCACACAACACTTTTTCCACTACAACTGTACTTACATTATTTGCATAGTAACTGCAACTTAATATTTATTAATGACTGATATGCAGGCAATGTACTGCCCTCCCTACATTAATGTAATTTCTCATGTTGGGGAAAACCCAGGACTGCTGCTCATGCGTTGGTCCGTCATTGACTAAATATTATTGTGGCACACCAATTTTAACTTTTTGTGTTTGCTGTTACCAGAGCTGTGGTACTTTTTCGTTTATGATTTTTTTTTGCATGTATATATTTAGGCGGGTTTTCTTTGTGTTATTCCATTAAAAAAGTTTGGTGCGTTAATTTATTTCACAATGCTGTGACGAAATATTAATATGGCTGACTATATTTCAACAAAAACTGACTAGTGACTTATTTGATACTAGTAGCAGTCTTTTGTCATCTTTTTTATTTTTTAAGAAAAAAACATATCGAGTGACAATGTTAGTTAAATTCATCTATAAAAACTTTTAAAACTATATATTCAGCTATCATTATAAGCCATAATTCATTACATGAATAACAAATTTTGGTTGCAATATTGCATAAAAATTATGCATTTCTTCCACTTACAGCAATACTCATTTCTATAACCTGCATGCTGCTATTATTCACTGTAACTGTTCACTGTAACACCAAATTTTTGAGGCAATATATCAAACAATTTTTTTTTTTTCTCTAATCATATGTGTATGTAACAGATAGAATTTATAATTGCACATAATACATGGGCATTTTATACTATAAAAAGATTAACCATTATATAAAAATGAATTCCTACACATTATTATAAATGATTTCAAGGACTGAGAACAATTATTTTGCTTAAGAAAATGCAGAACAGAGAACATACATCAGAAAGTCTTGTTTTAACTTTGTGTAGGGACTAATATATGAAATGGAATGAGTCTTAATTGCAGATTTCTTATTTTACACTATAAATCGATATTTTAAAATCAAATTATACCCAATGAAGATATATAGCTTTGCAAAATAAATACATGAAAGTAATTAACATTTTCTATCAAAAAATAGACTGTGAAATAAAAAAAAAGATTTAACTTTTAACATTTTATTTACTTTTCTCTTATTTCTGAGTTCCATTTTCGTAACATTTATTTAAGTATCTGTTAGGCAAACTGCACAAATTGTCCATTAAAAAAAAAAAAAGCAATGGCATAATTTTATTTATATCAATTTGTGTGCTAGTTTCTTCACTTTAAGATTCATTTCTTACACATTGATTACCAAAATTTAAGTGTGTTTCGATTCAAAATAATTAAAGGATTGTAAATATTTAGGATCATTCTTCAGAACACTAATAGAACAAATTAGAGTAGTTATTGTCAATCTGACAACTTCTTATTTAAGGAATAATGTCTTACAATACATTGCATGAAGTTTTACAGTTATTACTTAAAACAGTGTACAAAAAAATTTTAGATATTTATATTTAGATTAAATCTGTTATTAAATATTACCTCCCCATCCTTCAAATGTTCAATTATTTTAGATTGTTTTTTTATTTACTCATCTGCTCAAGAATTAATTTGAGTTTGAAGGAAGTAAAAATTCACTGGTCAGTATCTGAATTACAGGAATTTTTTTTATTCATGTTCTGTAATAATCGTTCAATTCATTATGCATGCTTCGTTGTAAGTTGAATTCAGTAGCAGCAACCCCTTGGAATTTTTTTTTTATTTTAACCTCCAAAACTAAAACTCCAAAGTCAGCAAGTAAATTATTCTGCAGTGAATTGAAAATGGCCATTCTGTTACAGGGACATCATTGTGAAGAAAAATATAAATCACAACTTTTTCGTTTAGACCAGTGTTTTCTTCCTATTTATCATATTCATAATAAATAGACAGGTGAAAATTCAGATGATTTTTATATATCATACTAAACATTCCCAATATGGCTAAGATTTATTTATATTTGTGAAATAAATTTGAAAGAAATTATTACTAAAATTAATTCAGAGATGTTAGTTATACATTTTGTAGTAACATTTCAATTATTAGATCAAAATAAAATATAATTTGCTCTTAAAGATTGTAATCAGAATTAGTTTTAAATAGTTTATAAAATTTTAAAAACATACCAACAATTAATTTGTCTTATGTCAATAAATTTGAATATCAGTAATAATTGTATTAAAAATTGTAATAGATAATTTTTGTTGAGACTGTTCAATTTTTAGAATTCTATACACATATGATGTTTTTGGAACCCTAATAAAATGGTTCAGAAACAATAAAAATATCAAATAAAAATCAATACCTCACAAACATTAGATCAAAAATTACAATTAAAATATTCTTTAGACAATCTACAATTTCAAGGTAATTGATTACTCCAGATAGCAAAAAACTCAATGAAATTCAAAATATAAAATGAAGCGCAAAAGTTTTTTCATAAAACCAAAAAGTTATGGCTAAAAAATAATTTAAACCCCTTCTATTTGGAGAAAAAACAACAAACAAACAAAAAGGATGTTCCCCTAAGTAATAGTTAAAATATAATAGTTAGGGAAACCAAAACATATCTCAAATATATGCAATAAAAGCC
Source organism: Icerya purchasi (assembly GCA_039619475.1). Taxonomy (NCBI): domain Eukaryota; kingdom Metazoa; phylum Arthropoda; class Insecta; order Hemiptera; family Monophlebidae; genus Icerya; species Icerya purchasi. Next base: position 178,045,179 of record CM077116.1, read on the forward strand.
TGCCTTATAAGAAAACTATAGCCGAGCTTACAGCTTTATATTTATGCCTTCCAGGCACTTAAACTTGAATTTTCAAAAAAAAATATCCTTCCATTCCTTGCATGTGAAATATTGATGGGAAGATTGCTACTTGTTAAGAATGAAACTATATTCCATTTTCTTACTGAAACTTTCAAAATTAGAAAAAAGTTCAAAAAAGCACCAAAAATAGTGTTTCTCCCCTTTTGCAGTACAAAAAATCAGAGATTTCTTTTTTTCGAATTTAATTTTATATAAATGTAAATTATCTTAAACTTAATATATAGAATCCTCAGCCCACAGAGAATCATGCTTGATTGACCTTGTTTTAAAGATATATAATACGCAGTTGAATCACATGAATAAACTGGAGATTTGTAGTACACACATCTTTTCTATTAAAAAATATAGCAGACTTATAAAAGTTATTAACAAAATATGAAATAAATTTAAATAACACATTCTGAAATTTAATAAAATTAAAAGATCTACACTATGAAATTAATCAAAGAATAAGAATTTTCAAAAGTGAATAAAATATGTATTGTAAAAAAGTTTTTGTAATACTTTCAGTTGTTACAATAATGTAAATTACAGTACATAAATAATTCTTTTAGTAAAAATCTGCAGAAAAAATAAATCACAATAAATCACACATTCAGCAAATGTAAGATGTTTGGGTTATAGTAAATTACAACTGTGACTTAAAATTAAAATAACATACAATATAATGTCTAATTTAACTATAAACAACAGCAATTCAAATCACAAAAATTTATTTTATACGTTGATCCAAATAAGTGTGGTCAGACCATATGAAATCTGCAAATGAAACATAAATGTAAATAAATAGAAAAAAATATATTAAACAATGCACTTTAAATTATATTTTGAATCATATTTACTAAATAAAATATATATTATGTTAATAAATAGAAATAGATAATTTCATCAATTAACAATAAAATCAAAGTTGAAAGTTACCAAAATATATTCCTCTACATTTAGGGTAGTGATTTATAATATATTCTGAATTACTTTTTTATAGTTTTTCTATATATTAATTTAACTTTAATGATAAAATTTTTCATAATTTTTAAATAAAAAAGGAATCTAAATGTATTTTATAAAATAAATTCCCTCCCTTTTGTTCCAAAACATTCATAAGTTTACATTTATAGGATATTTTGTAATTGTTCCTTAATTATACAAAAATTATTAATAGTTTTATATATTAATTTTATTGAGTATTTTAAAATAACGTTTTTTAAAAATATACTTTGAATGTTTTTTTCAGTTTCTTTTAATCAAAGCGTTAAAAACTGGTTGCAACCTGCATCTTAAAAAACAAGAGCAGTTGAGATAAAATTTTCATGAAACACCTATAATTTCATCTATGAATAAATATTAATTTTTTAAAACTGAATAAAATGTGTGAACGAAAGCAATAAAAACAAATAAACAAACATGAAATGTACATAAATTAACATCTATATAATTTTTTTCCACCTTAGTATTTAAATACATGTCCACTTTCGCTTATTCCAAATTTGTCTTAAATAATATATTCTTAATATTTTCTATATTTAGAAATTGTTACACCATCCACCATATTAATTTTTTAAAACCAATACACTTCTACAAATACCATTCTATTTAATTTCAACAAGATTTATTTTTATATGTTTTTAGAACTGCAAAAAACTCAATTATATTGTTTAAAAAGGATTTACAATAAAATTTTAGTTAAGTTCAGTGGGTTTTTAAATATTGAAAAGTTTATGTTTTATTAGATACCATATTCATCATAAATACTTTGCATCACATATGAATATATGCCGAATGAAGTTTTACAAAACAATATCAACATATGAATTTTAGTTATTGCAATCTTTCATTTCCGGAATATATATATATATACTTATAATAAATATTTGAAAGGTGTAAATGTTAATGTGAATATCCTATTGAAAACTATGTAATGGTTACCACATATTTCCTTTTCTCTTCCGTGTTCATTGGTATACAGCTTAACTATTTTTTACAAATCCAGTGTTGCAAAATTTTCAATAAAAACTTTTCCATCCACAATTACTACTATGATATGGTCTCGACACAAATTACACCTATTTATAATTGTGCAGTACAATCTATTAATTATATATCAAAAGCACTCTTTTCATTTTACTAAATCTTTTAGTTATTAACAATACAGATTATATATAACTCACCAATCCTATAAAGCTTCTTTCTACGATAAATACGACGTCTGTGTATTTTATTTTTTACTTGGCCAACAAAATTACAAATAAACAGCTCCATTCTTTTTTTTCCCTTTACTGCATTGCACGGTTCACTGTTCTATTTTACTTAATTCCTGTTTTCGTTTCCACACATTAAATTCTAAAAAAGTTTTATGTAAATCGTTGAGTATTAACATTTTCACATAATTTTCTTCTCAAAATGTATTATAATATCCGACGATAAGAAAAAGATAAATTATATTTTTCTTAATTCATCTACTGACCATGATTACTACTTATACTTCCTTTTCCACCATTACATTTTTCCGTAATAAAAATTTAAAATTACTATATACACAAAGTGTTCTAAACACGCATTTCATCACTTCATGAATTATTATTCTTTTATGTTGAATAATTACAATTTATGTATAAATAAATGCATAAAATTCATGAAAAGAGCAGAACAGCAAAAACCGATAATAGGACTAAATGGCATCTGAGAATTGATTTAATTGCTGAAGACAGCATTAAAAATTCAAAAAAGTCGATAATTGTTATAAGCAATCGATGTAGTTTAACAATTTTGCTATCAATTATACAACGATGACGTAAGAGGAGATTATTCCATTTTGGCTGCTCACTTCCAGCGTTTTAGTTGCTTTTGTAGTTAACAAAAGTAGTAATCGAAATATCTCGAGATATGTTCATAATCGAGTGATTCCATTAGTATATCTCGTAATCGCCCAGCGCTATTCCAAAACACGAACGTTGTATATAAAAGTCAGAGCTGTAAAAGCCGATAAACCGTATTTAGAAAACATTTCAAAACATTCAACGATATTGCCAATAATTTATATTGTTTACTTGCATTACTTTTATTTTATTTAGCAAAAATTAAAAATCAAAGTTTCTCTATACATATCAATAACGAAAGTTAAAACTTATCAGCCTTTTTCTGATAGAATGGTAGTGCTGTAAGCTAAATCTGATAGTTTTTTATTGTCAAACATATTCTTGCTTTGAAATGATTTGTACAGTTCTTTCGCGATAAGTTTAAGTTTTTGTGTATAGCATTGTTTATAAGTTTTACTCTCACTTAGACTCCAACCGTAATATAAAGTGATAACAGAACTATGTTAATAATTTTATCATTAATGTTTTATCAGTGTAAACACACGGTTACTTATAACTACGCGTTTCTTTGTTTATCTTGTATTCTAAAATGTTTTCTGCATTTCGCGGAATTAAAAAATTACTTAAATTTCAACCATTTTCCACTGCCAGTTCTGAAAGTATCAATTTAATAGAACTAGACGGTAAGGATAAAGGTATATTTTGTATCGGTATTAACAGACCGGATGTTAAAAATGCAGTTAATAGAAATGTGATTAAAGAACTTTCAAATGCATTGGATAATATAAGTTTTAATAACAATGTAAGAGTTTTAATATTTAGAAGTTTTATACCGAATGTATTTTGTGCTGGGGCAGATTTAAAAGAACGTATTAATCTTTCATCTAATGAAACTAGTCAAATGGTAACGAAATTTAGGGCATTAACGAATCAATTAGAATCATTGCCGGTACCAGTAATAGCGGCATTAGACGGAATTGCTTTAGGCGGTGGCTTTGAACTCGCATTAGCGTGTGATATAAGAATTGCGTCAACAAATGTTAAATTGGGCTTAATTGAAACAACACTAGCTATAATTCCAGGCGCAGGTGGAACCCAAAGACTTCCTCGTATTGTGGGACCGTCTATTGCTAAAGAATTAATTTTTACAGGACGCATTATCACAAGTGAAGACGCTGAACGATATGGCATAGTTAATCATGTGGTGAAGCAGAATGATACAAGCACTGCGGCATTTGAAAAGGCATTACAGATAGCTCATGAAATAATACGTAATGGCCCACTTGGTGTTAAAATGGCGAAGATTGCAATAAACGAAGGATTACAAGTTGATCTTCACACTGGTTGCGTTATCGAAGGGTCGTGCTATGCCCAAGTTATCCCGTCAAAAGATCGCTTGGAAGGATTGAATGCATTCTTAAATAAAAGACGACCTTGTTATATTGGAGAATAAAATATACCATGATAAACTATGGATCATTTTATAATGTATACTGTTCCTGATGAAGACTTAGGTTAGTACATTTAAAATTCACGGATATATATAGAAACATTTCTAAAGAAATTTAAAAGTTTATAATTTCTTCTGTAAAGTTGAAAAATAATTACTCGATTTAAATTCACTAATGAAAAAATACGAACTTAAGATTATTACGAAAATCTATCTAAAAAGTTAAAGAACTATGTACTTTAAAACAACTGTTTTTTTTTTTTTTGGCTACTATTACTGTTCAGAACTTTAATTGTTAATTAAAAGGTATACTTTATAACAGCTGAAAAATTGTTAAATATTAATTTCGTCTTTCAAAAAATATAAGGTTTATTAGCAACTTTGTTTTTTACAACTTCAATATTGTTAGAGATGGAAAAAGGCAGTACGCTTTAAAGTGTTCAGATTCAAAACATTTATAACTGAAACGTAGTGTTTAGAAATAGCGTGTCGCTACATTTGGTACAACACTAATTTAAACAAAACGGTTGAACAATGAACAAAGTGAAACTTCGTAAACGTTATTTTTAAACAGCTTTTATGTAATTAAAAGTTTATAAATGAATATGAACAAAGATTATATCATTATTACAAAGCAGTTTTTTTACTGAAATTTTTAGCCATGATTTTATAGCTGTTTCATTTATTAAATTTTTAATGTAAACGAAATTTTAATTTATCGTCTGAAATAAAGAATAAAGGATATTGCGACAATTTATTTTTAAAGTATATTAATATGAAAACGTAAATATGAATATTATATGATTATGCATAGTTTTTTTAATGACTTATTACAATATAATGTATTACTATTCGTACATTTTATTAAATAAATTTAATTCATATAATAAAGAAAAATGTAAATTAAGTATTAAATGTTTTTGTTTTTCTAATTATATTATTTAGCTTACATAATTATTACAAATAAATTTACAGAATTGTAGTGTTCATCAGTTTACACAGTAGTAAAAAGTATGAGTATGATTTTTTACTTAAAATAGTTTGCTTTTTTTAAAAAATTGACTTCAAGATTTACTCTAAAAAATGAATAAAAAGCTCTAAAAAGTCAAAAATGATTATTTGATAATAAAATATTTCAGAGTAATATATATACGGATATTATGATTATTCTCTAACACTGACTTTTTGAAGGTGATAACAAAAGTAATTTACAATAATTAGAAACAATTTAAATAACTACACAATCACTCGTTTTCTATAAAGCAAATAATATCAACATTAGAAATATTTAAAGCGATTTTTAATTATTGTTGCACTTCGAATTTCGTATAGACTCCAAAAGGTTAATATTGTTTAAAAATTATTATAATATCCTTACGTATATTACCCAAAAAATGTTGTTTTTTACTTTTTAGTGAAGTTTTATTAAATTTTTACAGTAAATATTGAAACCGTTATATACATATATATATATATATATATATTTTTTTTTTTTTTTTTCTTTAAACTATTTTATTTCACCATTTTTAATATAAATATTTTTGAGTGATAATACGAATAGACCAACCGAAAATGACGTTACTTTAGTTATTATACAGTGAGCAAAAAAAGTATGTAGACATCCGTGATAGAAGAAAAAATGAGGAATAAAAGAGTGAAAACGAAAGTCATTTAATGCTACTTTGTATATAAATAGAAAAAAGAAACATTCGCAAATACTTAGTATACGAAAACAAAAGACAAAATAAAAAAATCACAGCTGTGGTAAAGGTAAACGATTAAAAATCAGAAGTTGCACGCATATAAAGTATATAGACTTTTGAAAAAAAGTGTTTAAAATGACGAAAAAAACTGAAAAATTAGCTCTACCTTGTACTTGGCGTGAGCACCTTTGGCTCTAATAACAGCTTCTAACCGCCGAGGCATCGATTGGACTAAAGTCTGGAGGTAACTGGATGGAATATTCTGTCATTCCTCAAGTAGCCGTTTTTTCATCTCGTCTCGGTTGGAAACTGGGCGCTGACGAATTCGATGGTCTATATAATCCCAAACATGTTCTATCGGGTTAAGGTCGGGGGATTGTGGAGGCGTTTCCAACACTCTACCGCAGTTATAGAGTAGCCACTCACGGGTTGCATAAGCCCTATGCTTGGGGTCGTTGTCTTGATAAAAACGGTAAGATTCTAAAATGCCGAGTTTGTCGGCACTTGCGCGGAGATTTTATAAATTCCAACGTCCCTACTCTTACGGCCGCCACACACCCCCAGACCATAATATTTCCACCTCCGTGTTTGATTGTACAATTCAGGTTTTTCTCCTGCAATTCTGTCCTGGGCCTCCGCCATACTCTCTGTTTACCGTCGTGACCAAACAAATTGAATTTCGATTCATCACTGAACAAAACTGTCTTCCACAACATTTCATCGGCTGAAATATATTTTTCCGCGAAGGCTATACGTTTTTTTCTATTGACGGGACTTATGAAGGGTTAGATTTTAAACCAGCCTTCCTCAGTGTATTTCGAACCGTTTGCGCTGCGACTTCCATACCAGATCGATCTACAATCTCATGACATATCTGTGGTGCACTTAATTTCGGATTCCGTGTAGCTGTGTGAATGATAAAGCGCTTATCCTGCGTAGACAATTCGATCGCCTGACATACCCTCGGCGTACTTCGAAATCACTAAACGGCGCAGCTCAAACGGGGTCTCTCACGAATTTTGAATTATCTTGGCGCACTCATTCGAATACGATTCTTAATGCGGCTAGTTTGGTCGTGATATACTGTACGTAGTAGCCATGCACTGTGATGCATTACTCATGCATTACTCATCTCTTATCTTCTTACACGTATGACCCATACCTAGGGAAAACCTCTTACACTCAAATGTCTACATACTTTATTTGCGTGCAACTTCTGATTTGTAATCGTTTACGTTTACCACAGGTGTGATTTTTTTATTTTGTCTTTTGTTTTCGTATACTAAGTATTTGCGAAAATGTTCCCTTTTTCTATTTATATACAAAGTAGCATTAAATGACTTTCGTTTTCACTCTTTTATTCCTCATTTTGTCTTCTATCACGGATGTTTACATACCTCTTTTTGCTCACTGTATAAAGCTGGGTATTGCTTAAGGAGTAATGTTCAATTTTGTCAGTGATGACCTTAAGCCTATCGTTTTATCTGTTTCACTTAATTTGCTTTTGTAAATTCTTCAGTACTATTTATTATCAGAATTATATCATTAGCGAATCTTGATTGATTTAGGTATTCTCATTGTCAATGTTAATTACGGTGTTATACAAAAATTTGAAAAGTTCTCGTAGTGTAGCCGTGAATAACGAAGCCAACGATTCTACACCCATTTTATCACTCTTCATTCATATAATTAGGCCAGTTAATGTAAGCTTACTGTTTATTTTGCATTTTTATAAATATTTAAGAGTATTTCGGTACATCGTTTATCCGCCATTTGTTCTAAACTGCCCATTGCTTTAGTAGGGTATGCGAAATCAAAAGCTTTTCCGTAATCTATAAAAGTTGCCACTAAGTAAAGGCTGTCCATATTCTTGGTTCCGATTTGTCATTTACTTCATTACATGTACACAGTAGACTGTACACTAAATAGTTTTTAGACTGAGCTTGTTCTGTTGGCCGTATATCTTTGGGATGTCTTTTATTCTGTTATTTATTGTTTTTGTAAATATGCTCTTTCTAAAAAAAAACAAAAACTTATTAAACTAATTAGTTTGTAGTTCTTCTCTGTCGCAATAATTCAGAATGCTACGTTTCTTTAGGCAAGTATTATATAATTGGGCTAGACGTTGTCATATTTTGGATCCCGCTGGTATTATCTTTTCTGGTAACCCCGTCATTACCGCGGTTTTTCATTCTCTTCATTTCCCATAGCGCACATTTTGTTTATTCTTTTAAAACTACAGCGGCAAGGCATTCTGAAATTAAATAATTTGGTAAATCTTTAGTAGCATTGTATATGTTGTAGTATGCAACTACACATTGTGTACTTAGTCTCTTCTGTGTGTAATCGTTTTGTTCTCGTCTTTCAATGCTGTTATTTACGTTTTCCCCATTATTAGTTTTCTTTTTACTTTCTTACGGCATTCTTGATTTTCAGTTGTAGTTGCTCCAATTTTTTCATGATAGTTTTGATTGTTCTTTTGATTATTTCTATGAATGTCTTACATAATTCACAATATGTCGTATTTCTTTTCTTTCCTTTTCTTTAAGATTTGTAACGTTTCTGCAGTTAGTTGCTTAATGTCGTTTCATTTTATAATGCCTTTTATTTCTTAGGCTCAGGATTTTACTATGTTTATAATATTACTGGCGCCATTTCCTTTTACGTTTCTAGGTTTAACAATTAGTGTTTTTGGATTATTTTCTTTGTTTACTACTAGATTTTGTAAATCTAGCGATAAATTTGTTTTTTTGTAAGTTCATTTCATTCATTTTTTAGATTTATTCCGGCTCTTAACAGCTTATAATCACTGTTTATTTTTAATTTATTGACGTCTTTTGCAGCGGCTTATTTATTCGTTAAAAAGAAGGCAATTGGTACTTTTTAAGTGGTCCATTTTGGTTAATTTCATTGCGCATTGTGGGCACTACTCTGTAGTTGCGGCCATACTGTAGAATGAAATTTCCTTCTCTGTTTTTTATTCCTTTTGTCTATTAATATTAATTTTTCATATCAATTCATAGTGTAGCTTGCTGGCCAAATGAACGGTGTTCAGGCCAATAAAAAAAAGAAAAAAAAGATAGTCCATTTTCTTGTTTTTTTTAAAATAATGGGTTCGTTATGAGCATATTGAAATATTCTGCAAATTATATTAATCTTTAGATACACTTCCCTCGCCTACCAAAAATCGAATTTTAACTTGAAAAAGGTATTATTTAATTATGCTCAATCCATCCCTTATTTGTGCATAAAATTTTCAGTTTGTGCTCGCACTCTTTCTTAGAAGTTTTCAATATAGTTGTTATATCTGCGTTGATATATGGATCGAAAATTATACTGACACCGTATTTGGGAATTTTTTTTTTTTTTTATATTAATAATAAAGGTACAATCTTAACGGTTAAATTAAATAAGTACCAACAATAATAAATGTTTAACAATTAAATCTTATTTGGAGTATAAGTCCAGTGACTCCACTCCATAAAAATATATTTAGATCACTAAGTCTAATGGATGTCTGCGTTTGAGACGTCTGGTGTCATAGCCGGTATCTAGCAACTGTATTGCTTCCACATTTACGTGATTATGCAAACGCTTCTCGTGTACCTGAGCAAACTCCTTAATGACATCGTTGACAATAGCCATCTGGAAATCCGTATAAATATCATCATTACATGAATATCGATTTGCATCTACAATTGCATGTAAGATTATATTCTGACGCCGCTGGATCATTTCTCGATTGGAACGCGCAGTACAGCCCCATAAGGCAATTCCATACGTCCAAATCGGTTTAATGATTTGTTTGTACAATAATAGTTTGCAGGACGTATCCAGTACGGATTGCCTGCCTATTAACCAGTACAATTGTCGTACTTTAGTTTCAATTTGTTGCACTTTCATTTTGACATGAACTTTCCATGACATACGTTTATCCAGGTGCATACCTAGATACCTTGCAGAATCAGCTTGTGGAATCGCCTGATTACCAAGATATATGCGGTATTGATCACTAGCAGTACGTAGTGTAAAGAGAATGTGGATGGATTTCTGCTCATTCAGCATAATCTTCCACCTTCTAGTCCATTTATACACCGAATCAACCCTTTGCTGAAGCTTGTTTGTAACATCTCCCTGATTCTGGTCGGCAGTCATTAAAGCGGTATCATCAGCAAATGTTGCAGTGGTGGTACTATCATTATTTACATGCAAATATTGTGTATAAAGAAGGTACAAGAGAGGTCCAAGGACACTCTCTTGGGGAACTCCAGCCTGTATATTGTAAAATGTTGATTTGCATCCTCATGACTAACTCTGAACTTCCGATCTGTTAGGTACGACTTAACCAGTCGACATAGGTTACCTGGCAGCAGATGACTTAGCTTGAAGATCAGGCCTTCATGCCATACCTTATCGAATGCTTGTGCAATGTCTAAGAAGATGACAGAACAATACTTTTTTTCTTCTAGAGCCCTATTTATTATTGCTACAACCCGATGCACTTGGTCGATTGTGGAATGTTTTTTACGAAATCCAAACTGACGAAGTGGAAGGTGTTCTCCAACTAGTGGTAGTAAACGTTTCAGTAACAATTTCTCTAAGAGTTTAGCAACCGCTGGTAGTATTGATATTGGCCTATATGAGTTAACTACTTCTGCAGGCTTCTCTGGTTTTTTAAGCATGATGATCTGTGCGACCTTGAAAACATTAGGTACATGCTCAATTCTTAAGCATATATTAAATAAATAGTATTTGGGAAAATGATAGCGATTTCAACAAAGACTGATCTGCTCAATGTAAAAAATGAAATGTAACGACTTTATAAGAAATGAAACTGCATCGTTTTTCGGGGCTGAACGTTATAAAGAATTTATAACAAGATTGCATCTCTGATGATTCGGCCGAATTATAAGGATAGAAGATCATAAATTACCTAAACAAGCTCTCTACAGTGAATTGACACATGATTGCAGAGCAAGAGGAGTTTAAAAAAAGAAATTTAAAGGTCATATTAGCGGAATTCTGTGACGAATAGTGTTAGCGTAAGATTGAGCAACTATTGCTCAAGATAGAAAAAGATAGAAGCAAATTTCTGAGCTAATCGCAAATACGCGTGTTTGAAAAAGGCTAATTCCGACTCTTTGGAACAATTTCCGCGCATAATAATTATCAGCCACTTATGACTTATCGTTCGTGTGTTGGTCAATGATGTATATCTGGACTATTCGGACACGAGTTGTTCATATGATAATAATAATTTGTGCAGCAATTTTTGAAGCTTGTACTTACTCCGTTCTATAATTATGCAGTTTTATAGTGTATCATAAGTCCCCTTCTCGATCACCCACAAAATTATATATCAGTAATTGTACTTAATTTGTATCCGTACGTACCAGGGCCAGATCTAGGGTGGGTTGTAGCCCCGGGTTACGCGCTTTCAAACAGAAAAAAATTAAATTTTCCACGTGCATAATTAAAAGTTTCCTTCTCCAGAATACTCAATACTGTAAAAATGCAAGATTTTAAATTTGCGTTTTTTATCTTAAAAAGACTTCAGTTAATTATTATATATAAAAAAAGAATATATAAGTTCATTAATACAATTATATACTTTTTTTCTCTATTTTTTTTTTTTTTTTTTTTTTTTTTTTGTGGGCGCCTCAGCGGCATTGACCCAACAACAAGAAAACTAAGCTAAGAAATTAAATAATTAAGCGGTCCGAAATGGACGCAACAAAGGACAGCAGTGCGGACACCACAGAAGATGAAGGAAAGGAGAGGATAAAGGAAGAGTTATAGGGAGTAGAGAGAGCTAATGACAGGAGCTGACTGTATAAAAGGGAGCGTTCGTTACGAAGAGCAGGACACTCAAAGAAAATGTGATCAGCATCACATGTACGAGGAGGATCACAATCGTGAAGAGAACAATCAGGAGAATGCGATAGAGCAAATCGAAAGCGAGAGGAGGGGAGGAGAGAATGATTGATCCGGAGACGAATTAGGGAGACAATAGAAGAGCGACAACTGAAAGGAATAGAATGGAACCAAGACAGGGAACGAGGAATCGGCTGAATGAAACGTTAATGCGAATGACTATTAGAAAATAGGGAGGGATAAATATCCCGCCAAAGTCTGGCGTGATTGGAGGTGGATAAGGAAAGGATATCTGAAGAAGGGAAATGGTTGAGGAATGAATCAAGGCGACCAGCAGAACGAGCCAAAGAATCGGCTGCGTCATTGCCATCAATTCCGGAATGACTGGGGACCCATAAAAAATCAATAAGAATAGAACAGGATGACTGCAGAGTGGAGGTAAGAGAACGAATTGAGAGAATAATATTATCAGAGGAATGTGAAGGAGGAGAGGATAGGGCTTGAAGGACACCCTTAGAGTCCGAAATAATGAGGAATTGGGAAAGATCGCTTAAACTCTACGACAAATATAATTTATTGTGTTAAAAAAATGAACGAGTCCTACATATTGAATAATACGAGTTTTGGGACAAGGCTTCGGCCGTTATCACGTTTGCTTGTTCGTTCGCGTTGCGCTCTTATCAGCAATCAATTGTGTTCCGATTGCATTGTTTTCTATATCAGCTAACTCGGTAAGATCGTTCTTATTTGTATTATCTTAATCTTCTAATTTTTAGTTTCTAGCAGTTTTTAGTTTACGTTTCATTTATTATTTGTCACGTAAAAGTTGATTTTTCTTTTCTTTTATTTCTGTTCAATATTAATTTTATTTTATATTACTTATTTCGTTTAACTTCATCTGGTAAATGAACTCATCTAGTAGGGGCCGTTCGGTGGCCCCTTCCAAAGATTCTAAACACTCCGAATCGGGTCTAAATCTTCAGTTGAAGAGGTTAACGCTTCAAGAAAGCGCAAACCATTCAGTCCTCTTTCGTCGGTAGCGTTTACCCTTAACCAACAATAATAACAATAATAGTGACATTAGCAGCAGTGGTAATAATACTGCTGGTAAAATTAATACTAATAAGGATATAACCAATATTAATACTATTAAAGCTATTAAAAAATTTAATATAAAAAATTCGCAAGATAGCATTAATAACAAGGGTAATGGTGATGATATCCATAATGGTAAAGTTAATAATACGAATAACAACAAGAATAGTAGGAACAGTAATAATAACAATAAAAGTAACGGCATTGACGACAGTAATAATAATTTCCGTAATACTAATACTACTGCTACTACTTTATCAAATCAAATCTTCTTTATTATTATTATTATACAATGTTAAGGCTACGATACGCAGTGCTGCGCGAGCTGTAGCCAAAAATAAGTAAACAAAAATTTTTCTTGAATTCAATCAAAAAAGTACAAATTTGCAACTAATAAATCAAGAGGTACTAAAAAGAAACAATATATATATATATATATATATATATATCTTTTTCTTTCTCTCCTCAACCTAATGGTTGGTGGGTAGCGACTACCTATTCGTACATCTCAGATGTACAGATATAGGTAGAGTACTAGGTAATTATTATATGCAACGCAGGTGAACACACGCAAGACTACATTCGGAACTGATAGTAATCGTTTGATTTATCGATATACAAGTGCAGTCTCGTGTGGGTCTGCTGTGTACTGACCTAGCGCGCATATGATTGTTAAACATGGTGGTTTTCCATTGCCTTCCACGTGATTATTAGCGATTATTTATTTAAATATATATATATATATAAAAAACTCGGCCATTTTGGTCTCGCAAGGGGCTGTGCTCTTTGACCCTTCTTACTTTCATTTCTGTCTCTTTCTCTTCTATACTTTGTATAAAATGATCAAAATTTACAACGTAATTCTTACTGGCATCAACACAAAAAAAATAACATAATCACAAAAATCCTATCCTAACATTTAACTTTCATTATATAAAATTAAAACATTTTTTCATTACATTTTTCGTTACATATTTCATTACATAAAATTATGACATTTTTTAATAATAATAACAAAAATCCTATAAAATATAACAAACGTTACATAAAATTGGGACGAATCGATAAATGTAAATTTTTTTATATAAAAACGCAAGGTCGCCATTCAACCGGGAAACCGAGAATAAGCCGGAAATTTTGCCGTAAAACTGAGAAAAAAGTAAAAATAGCCAAAAACGATATTTTTAATAAAAAAGAATCATTTGAAGCAAAAAATAAAGGAATTTTTAATGTACTTTACTTAAAATAAACTACGAAGTTCTGTTTTATTCATATAAAGTATGCTGTTATGGTGGTCAAATATTATTAGTAATAAAAAAATTCCATTCTTTTTGTACAATTCCAGTAATCACGAAGTCGAAAAGACTTGAGCCGGGAAAACTGGGGGAATTTGGACCAAGAAAACCGGGAATAAACCAGGAATTTAAAAATTATATTTCAGTGGCCACCATGAAAACGTTTTACGATCTGAAATATTCTTAATTTTAATAATATTTAATTTTTTATTTTTATTGAAAGTTAATATGTTTTATTTAGAACTACATAAAAATAATTTAAAATAATAGTGAGTTTTAATCGATTGCTGATTTTATAAATATATTTGTATTTCAAAAAATTGAATAAATCATCTGTATTTCATTCACTTTTTTCTGATCACATAAACAATTATGAAATTTTAAACATGCTTGTTCAATTTTATTAGTCATTCATGTGTATGCAGGTTCTTTTTTTTTTTTCTTGTTTGTTTGCATATATGCAGGGCGTTCTGAAACTAATTTAGCAAATTCGTTTTGTGCTATATAGCTCGTCAAAATTAACAAAAAGGTCCTGAGGGAAATATCATTTGGACAAACAATTAATTAGTTATAATTAATTTAATTAATTCATTGTAATAAAAGAATAAATATTGAAAAGAAGTAAAATATGTATTAAATGTAGTCATAAGTGTATAGTCAACTAAGTAAAAATTCAACCCAATTCGACACATTTTTTCAAATCAGCGGTAAATGCATTTGGTGACAACGTGGCATCAGTGTTCACTTGTTTTTCTTTGCTGTTTGTAAACACAAGAAACAAAATACAATCATCGCTTTCAAAGCTATCTGTAGCATATTTTTTCATCAATGCGATCGTAATCACCATGGCAAACTGTCGCGAACGTCGCCGTTTTATGACCGGGGAATACCCGCAAATGGTGCATTATTATTTCTTGTTTTGTAAGCACAAAAAACAAAATATAGGTCGTCCCCGCAATATGCTTGTGCTAGCCATTGAGGAGAGAATCGAAGAGTGGGACGTTGCTCGTCAAATTGGTATAACACCAAGCAAAGTGCATGCTGTAATTAAAGACACTGGTAAGCACCCGTACCATTTTTAAACTAGGCGCTGGTTTATCATTTTGAATAATATTAATTTTTTCTTGAAAACTTAATGAACTGAAACTAATCGTGGAAGTTTTTCAATAATTCAATTGTATGTAGCCCCAATTTCGAAAGTGTTTGCATTTTAACAGACTGCAACATTAGTCGTTGCGGCGACGGAAATATGATAAACGAACTGGTATAGCTTCTACTGTAGTGATATTACAGACTGAAAAGCGCGACCGATCATCGCTTCCAGTTACGCTGTTAATAAATGACAGGCTAAAAAAAACGATCCAAAGAAAATGTACTGCAAAAACCGCATTCGTACTCACACATATTGACATGCATAAAAATCGTCCTGTTGATCGGTGTACATGACCGTAAAGCGATTTGACTTAGCGCTTCCAAGACTGAACATGCGTAAACATTTTTTCTTCACTCTCGATACAGATTGCTCTGGAATCGCACGGATATAAAAATTCGTGCAAATTATGTGATCTTGAAGCGACACAACCTGACACTTCCAAATTAAATATGCGTACGCAATCTTTTTCTATAATCGGTACGCAGCAGATCGTTCAGAGACAACTCTACATAGTAGTGATAGGAAATGTGACATAATTTGGTGTGTTAACACAGTGAAATTGATACAAATACTGTGTCAGTTGTTCAATATAAGAACACAGTGAGATAGTAGATGATACTTCATATATTTTTTATTATATTATACTGTGCAAAAGGTTTTTAATTGTATTTAAATTTATGGATAAATTATTCAAAATAAATAAACGTTTAAAATCAGATTTTAAATGGCTGCTTAGAATTTCATAAATAATTTTTGCAAACACTGCATAATGATACAGTTAGACAATACTGCTAAAAGTGATTAAAATAATATTTCAAATGTATCACAATAAATCTCTGCTAAAAGTAAAAATGAAACACTTAAACTTCTTGTTTGAAAACAAAACAATTGAAACAGATGAGATAAATGTTTTAAATGTTTCATTGTTTCATTTTTTTCGGTTAATTGAATTTTCCAGATGTATCGATACGCAGTTTTAAAACTCTTAACTACTTCTGTTAGAAATGTTGAAAATAGTATAATGTGCCACTTTGCTCACTTTTAAAACTGAATATTTGGTTTTGGCTTCAAAAAAGGAAAAAAAATACATTACCCTCAACTATAATTTTTTGTTTATCAAAATTTAAAGAATATTAAAAATAAATACTATTAAAAATTATTAAAATAATATTTCAAATATATTACAATGAACATAAAAATGAAACACTTAAACTTCTTGCTCGAAAACAAAACAATTGAAACAGATGAGATAAATGTTTTAACCCTTAACTGGTCCAGCGTCGTCTGACAGACGACTGAATATAAATAATTATTTCTCATTGCTTAATGAAACAACCGACACACTTTTCCTGTTACCTAATCCTTCCTCTATTAGTCCGTGATAGACGGCCATATTTGTGATGAGTTTGCGATATTTTCTTAGAAGTTATGATGGAAATTATTTCAATCGTAGTCTGTCAGATGACGCCGGACTGTTCGTGTAATAGTTTTGCGTGTGGGAATTTTTGTGAAATATGGCTGGACGGTCGAAACGTGTCCATTTAGGCGATTTAAATTATGAAGAAACTATTTTAAAATGGTCCGATGAATGTGACAGTGGTAGTGATATAGATAGTGTGCCAGAAGGCTATAACATTGAATCAGAACACAATACCAATTCAGAGTTATCTGACTCAGACGGCAATGAAGAAATTGTTGAAGACGAAGTAAATGATAGTGATAAACGTTATATATATATGTATACATGGTAAAAATCGGTACAGGTGATGTACGTAAGAAGTTCGCCCATCGTCTAGAACACAAAAGCACAATATTGTAATAAAAGTTCCCCGCACTAAAAGCAAGAGCAAGACCATCTTGCAAAAATTGTTCTTCAAAGTAACTAACTTTGACTCATGCTGGAATCCAGAATATTTGTTACATTTTCATTTTTCTTGTTTTTTTGTTTATATAATGGCTTATAAACTTCACAGTATAAAATAATACATTTTACTTGTTTTCTCTTGGTTTCTTTAAAGCTTATTTTGCAAATAAGTTTTTGTTTTCTATTTATCGGCATCATATATCATATTTTATTTACTATGATATTTTGCTAATTTTCGTTTCAATTACTTTAATTTTAACATACCTAAGTTTAGTAGTGCTTATAATATGTATATGAAATAAAATATTTAGTTTATTTGTATGTTTGGCTTTCTTTTTGGCCTCCCAAAATGAGTAGTCTCACAGAATACGCCGGACTGTTTATGTTACAAATACAGCACCGGACCAGTTAAGAGTTAAACGTCTCACTGTTTCATTTGTTTCAATTAATGACTAGCGATGGGCGGTATTTCACTTCACGGTGAATTTTTCACCGTTCACTAAAATTCATTATCTTCACGGTGACAACGTATTGAACTAAACCGTGAAATTTTACTGTTTCGACCTAACGGTGAAATTTCACTGTTTTGAACTAAACGTGAAAAATTTCATTGTATCGAGCTAAACAGTGAAATTATCAGTTTAATATTTGGTAGGTTAGAACGGTATTTATTATGTCTCGATTCACCGTAATTAGTAAATAGTAAATTTGGATCTTATCTTTTATTTTTCAGTAATTCCCTATTTACTTCTCTGTCCAGCAATGTCATGAGATTAGTTTTTTAGGGAAGTTTTAACTAAAATTGAATATATGACAAGAAAACAAGTCATTGCATAATTTAAACTAATGGACAAGCAACTGTATCGTGTAAACAATAAATGTGAAGTTAAATAACCAATTGTAGATAAAATTTTTTCTTTTTTATTTTAAAATTATGAATTCTAATAGTAAATAATATTGGAAAAATGTATTTTATTGCATTTGTTACTGGAAATGTATGAAAAACATTCTTTAAAATATCTATGTAACGCATGTAATTTTTTTATTTTTTAATCAATATATAAAATAATTTTTCTTAAATTATATACCACTGCTTTATAAATTACAAAGTGTGTAAGAGTTATATAAAATGTAATGAATGTATCGGATGAGTATAAAATAATTCATAATGACTGAATAATAAGTTATTTTATTACAAATTAATATAATAAATTATTTTATTTTATATTTTCCTAATATGTTCACATGTATTTTATGAAATGTCTAGACATTATACAAAAGTAACAAATGTACATAATTAAGAAAAAACTTTATGTTAATTTACTAATTTTATATATTACGCAGAGTTTGTGTAGATCTAAGTACAAATAAACCGTACAGTATTAAAATAAATGTAATTACAAAAATGTATGTAATAATTTAATTATACACAAGAATTAAATTTTAAAAAATTATTTCTATGTGAATTTTAAATTTCCAAATGCGATTGATTTTTCATGCGGAATTGACACTATATGCATTTGTAATTTCGAATGCTTAAACTTTTTCCCCTTTGTAAAGTATAATAAGCGTTATTTCTGTCACTTGCTCTTTCATCTAGCGCTCCTTTTTTGCTAATAATTTTTAATTTTGGCATTTAAATTCAACAAGTTGCTTCATTTTCTTTTTGAGGCTAGTAGTTTTTCCGCAATTACAAAAAACAATATTGTACAAATTTGTTAGAGGAAGCGGCGCTTCCATTGACTCTACGCCCCTCGTAAATTGTAACTGAGCATTTAGGAGGAGCAGTACATTCGTGCAGCAAGAAACAAAGATATTAAAAATAATTACAACTTGTACTCTGTGTTTCTAATAAATTAAGCGTGTAACTAAGGTTATGTGTGATTCGTCGTGTTATTTCTTAAAAAGCAACTGATAAAATTATCAACGAACAACAAACATCTCTGATATGTTCTGGCAGTAAGTTCAGATCAATTTAACTAAACGTATATATCGTGGTAATTGAAATCTTACTTTTTTATTTTTAAAGATCTTTTCTTAATTTTTGAAAAATTATTTTTTCTCGCTTCTTTAAAATAAAGTTTATACACTTTTGAAGTAACATTTATTCTTATTAAATACTTAATTATCGATACTAAACACCGTAGTAGGAAAAATTACTTATTTTTGGTAAAAACATAAATAAACATTACTAAAATGAATAACTGTACCAGCTAAGACAAACATGTGCCATATAGCATGAGCAAACGGTATCTTCTCATCAGATACAAAAAATGCAACTCCCAACACATACGTTAGCGAAGCTACAATTACTTGTATAAATCCAGGAGCTGATACCTATGAACAAAAATACCGCTTAATCGCATTTTAATCATGTTTTGTTCGCATGAAAATTTTGTTACAATGGGATTATTACAAATGGCTTGGAACAGATTTAATTTTTAGACCGAGAAAAATGAAATATGTAATTTTTCAAAACGTATTAGAATAAATCCTGTCGATCGTTGTTAAATAAAAATAGTACATAATTACTAAAATACTTATAATACACGGTTAACATGTTTCACAGTAATAATAAAATTAGGGAAACATATCAATTATTTAAATTTCTTGGCACATAAGAGTAATCGTTATTTTTACCTTTAAGAGTGTACACAAGTGCGTGAATAGTGAGATAATAAAACAATTGCAAAACTAGAAACAAAAATTTCGTATAATTTTTAAATAAAACATATATTTAGCCGCAACCTTAAAAATCAAGTTTATACATGCAGTAGTTTCGAGCATCATTAAAAAAAAAAATTTGTCGCTTGCGACCCTTAAAAACTGTGAAAATATACATATGAGCCTATGCAGAATTTTTAACAAATATTCTAATTATAATAATTTTACTTACTGTAAACTGCCACTAATAATTAAATAAATAAATGAATGTCCAAAAGTTGCATTTACTAACTGTCATAATTATGTTAAAAACTAATTTTATTCACAATATTCACATATGTATACAGGGCCATATCTGAAATTGGGTTTTCCGGGTTTAACCCCCCTCCCTAAAATGTCTGCGAAATCATAACTGTTTAAATCAAATGAACCGAAATTCAGAATAAATTTATTTCTTTTCAATTTTTAACAATAGAAAAGAAAATTAAAATTTTTATGAATTCTATGGAAACGACCATTTTTTATTTGTTTTTATTGTAGTGTTCAAATATTGTATATATATATATATATATATATAAAAAATTATAAAAATATTTTCGTAACCCCCCCCATTTTGGTCTAGATACGGCCGTCATTATTTTATATTTATTTTAATCAACGGATATAATTTTACACACTCTCATTAATGGCATAATATTAATGTATATTATACAAGTCTTCTTTTTTATTTTTCTACACACGTGTTCAAAATGTTTTCATATTATTTATTTAAAACTAGCGGACCCGGCAGACGTTGTCCTGCATGAACGTTGGCTTGTCTGCTATTAGCGGATTGAGGAAACGTTTTTTCAATATTCTAATTTTCTACGGTTGCCCAAAGCAAAATTCAAAAAATAAGTGCAATTTCTCATTATCCTGTGCCGTTCAATTCTCGTGAAACTTAAAAACGTTTTAAATAAATTTAATGAAATCGTAAAATGAGGGCCTACACAGATGGAATGAACAGTTAGATGATAGCAACAGATGCGGTAGGTAGACAATTTGAACCGGGACAGCAATCCATTTTTTCGATTCCTTATCTTTTTACACACAACCATTTTATAGTTTTTTTTTTTTTTAAACTTACGAATAATCTAAACGATTAAACAAAAGAAAACAAAACAAAATGTATACATATCTTTTCTTTACATAGTATCATCCTAAACAAAAGACAACAAAAAAAAATTTATGCATATCCTTTTTAAATATAGTATCAAATATTATTTTGTTGTTTTCTATATTCGCTTACACGTTCTGCTGTTATTTTAGGCCTGAAACGTAACGGGCATTTAGCAGTCGATGTGATAGGCGTCTTTTTATATATAGCCTTTTTACAACATTTTTTATTTTTTATTTCTTGCTGGCATTCCTCACTTATTTACAAATGGAAAACAAAAAAACAAATTACATATATATATATATATATATATATATATATATATATATATATATATATATGTATGTATATACAACAATTATTTATTTCGCTGTATTTATCTAACCAAAATACTTTTCTTCACATAAAGTTCTAACGTTTTATTTTTTTATTTTGTTTAAATTGTTTTTACAAATGAAATTTTGTATTATTTCGTTACAAATTCTAATTTCATTCTGTATTAAGTGAAATTGTTTAGTTTTCCTTTATTCCCACTTGCGTTTCGCGGACCGTTCCTTCGCACTTTAAATTATTTCACTTAGTAAATTTTCATAACAACTGCAGCGTTCACATATATATATATATTTTTTTTTAAAAAAAAAAAAAAATAAGTACACGAATACATCAATCAAAAAAGTAAAATTCAGATTAAAATATCTGAAACCCTGAAACCGCCAGCAGGGTAATATATGTGACAGGAATATGTTAAATTGAATTCTTTTTAAAATAAGATATTAGCATTATTTACTTTTTTAAATGCAATGATGAAATTTTTTTTTTTTTTTTTTTTTATCAGAATCTAAGTGATGATATATTAAGTCACTGTGACCATCACTCTAAACATTTCAGAATTTGTACGCTTAAATTATTTTTCAAAATTTAGGCCCTTAAATTAAAAAATTTTGGAGGCCTCGTATTTTTCTTATATTTTAGTGACTGAAATATACTAGTTTTAAAAAATGGCGACCCCCCAGCCACTATGGAAAGAGCTGTGGACTACTTTTTAGTTTCCAGTCTTTCCACTTTAAGGGTGTATTTTTTTAAAATTCGGTTCCTAAATATCAAAATTTTTCGAATTTTATATTTCCCCGTATTATAGAAGCCTTAGTGCACAGGTTAAAAATTAAATCAATAATTCATACAGAATTGGCTGTAGAATTTTTTAAACATTTTTTTTTTTTAATTCGATTTTTATATATTTTTAAATTTGGACCGTTTAGTTTTAAAATTTTGAGGGTTTTATAATTTTTTTATGATCTCACGAAGAAAATACGTCCGATTGAAAAAAAAAAAACTCTCTAGCTACTATAGAACGGGCTGTACGATTTATTTTCTTGAAGCTTTATGAGATAGTTTTTTGAGTTTCTACGAATAAACCTGAAACGATACTTTGTTGCTTTCTATATTCGCGTGTACGTTCCACTGTTAATTTAGATCTGAAACGCAACGGGCATTTAGCAGTCGATGTGATAAGCGCCTTTTTATTAACCGACTTCAAAAAAGGAGGAGGTATTCAATTCGACTGTATTTTTTCTTTTTTTTTTTTTTTTTTTTTATGTGTGTTACCACAGAACTTTCTTCTAGATGAACCGATTTTGATGATTCTTCTTTTATTTGAAAGGTGGTGTTTGTCATGTGGTCCCATTTAAATTTGATCAAGGTCTGACCGATAGTTTTTGAGTTATCCTTAATAATGTGGGAGATTGAAGCTTTTTGGATGCTTTTCATTCATGATTGTTTTCACCGTCGGATTAGATTTTTGACTTAAAATACTATAAATTTGCCAAATTACCATGGAAATGTAGCTTTTGGTGTTTTTACCGTGGAAATAAATGTTTTAATTTAATTGAATAAAAATGCACTAAAAAGTAAAAAATAAAATGCTTTTTTACAAAAAATAAATACCGACTTCAAGGTTTATTATAAAAATTTAAAAATGCACTAAAAAGTAAAAAATAATTACTCCCGATAAAATATATATATCAGAGTGATATAACTTAAGGTGATAACGTAATTCTTATACAACATTAACTTTTTGGAGTTGGCATCAAATTCATATTAAAAGAATAATTAAAAACTGCATTAAATGTTGATTAAATTGTTCCTAACATGAATTTAATTCCAACTCAAAAAAGTTAATGTTGTATAAGAATTACGATATCACCTTAAGTTATATCACTCTGATATATATATTTTATCGGGAGTAATTATTTTTTACTTTTTAGTGCATTTTTAAATTTTTATAATAAACCTTGAAGTCGGTATTTATTTTTTGTAAAAAAGCATTTTTATATAGCTTTTTTTACAGAATTTTTAATTTTTTTTTTCTTGCTAAGATAAATAATAAATCGCAATAACGACTGAAATATAAAATTGTCACTCGCCGCTCAAATATGAATATTTTCATACAATATTACCGAAAGTTGCGAAAATACCGAACACACATTAAAAACGAATACACACAGATAATATGCGAATAACGAACGGGCGGATAAAGTACATTTACCGAAATGAAAATGGGAAGAGGTCTGAATAACTCTGAACACGAAAAACTCTATTGTAATGTTCGTAGTTGATCTTTCTATTTTCTGCCAGTCACTAATTTTTCGGATCAAGGACCTTTCAGTTGTTATAAATTTCTCATTATTAGGACAATCTTTCTGTGTTCTTCAAATTTCTTTCGTGACCTGATTGCCGATACGTGAAGGTTTCATTTTTCTTGATAGTTCTCGCGGTACTTGTGAAGTTAGGTCGTTTATTATTTTCTTTTCTCTTTGCGGATTTAGGGTGTACCATGTTTAAGAGAAATGCAGACCGGTTTGCACCGTACTCGCTAAACAATCAACATCTTTTTATTATATATTTAGTTTATTGTTGCGACCATTTAACAACAGTAAATATGGTTCGCTACAATTGAAAAATGTTAGAACGACCTTTTACTCACACCTCTATTCCTGTTTTCTTTTTTTACTGAGTGTGGTACGCTACAACCTTAAATTAAATATGATAAACTGATCACCGTTAGTTAGAGATAATAAAATAATAATTAAAGCAAAAAACTAATTTCATCTGTAACCTTTTTATTTTACTTATTTATTTATTTATTTTTGGGCTCGTCAGCTATCGGGGCATTAATCTAGCGCGCACTATCGTTTTTGTTTACACTTTTCCGTTAACTGCAGCAGCATTCGAACCATCGAACGAAACATCATTGTCTAACCGAATCACGCGTCGTGTTATTTAATTGTAAGTACCCAGCGCACTGAGCAGTTGTTCCGCTCACAAAATCATGCCGCCCTCAGAAATTAAATTATACGATTCGCCCTTTTTTTCTCTTTTGAATATTTTATGAGAACATAACCAAACGTTGCGAAAATACGCAACACACATTAAACCACGAATACGAACGGATAATACGCGAGTAACGGACGGGCGGCAAAAAAAACAAACATAGACCACGAGTGCAGATTACGAAAGAAGAGTAGCTCTAGTGTTATCCGGAGACTATTCTAAACATCATAGACCGAACATGTAATAAATGTGCCAGTGATAGCAAGAATAAGGGAATAACGAAAACTATTCGAAGGTATTAAAAATCGAAAAATGAAATATCCTGGCTCATAAAATAAGAAAAAAAGGTTTGTTTACGATGGCGGTATAAGGAAAGATACATTTCGTCTTTTTCTTCATGCAACCCGATTCGGACGTAGCTTAACCACTTTTCATGGACTCTACCATTTGACGAAATTTGTCTTGACTTCTTGCGACCTGGAATAATTCTCCTACTTTTATAACTCCAGTTCATGTCCTAATATTTTGGAGTCAAAAAATCCTTCTTTCTCGTCCACTTTTCCCTTCTACCGCTCCCATCATTATTGTTCACAGAATGTGAAATGTTGGCCCTCTCGAAAATGTGCATTTTCTGATTATATCCATTAGTACCGGAACCGTTTTCATCAATTGTAGCGCGCCGCCGCATTACTGTAGTTGCGTAAGGATTTCGAATTTGGGTGTGAATAACATTCCCGGTAGTGGCAAATATTAAAAATTCCGTTGCAGGATTTTTTATTTCTCTGTAAAAAATAATAGAAAACGTACCTTTTTTTTAACTCTCTGCAATGTGTTCAGTAATTAGGCTAGAAGTGCGACTTGTTTGTGTAGATCATGTCATGGAGTTCTGATGATTTCAGTAACGCAAAAAGAAAAATGGGCATCCATGTATATTTCTCTGGTTTCGAACATTTAAGTTTCCAACTTTAAAATTAGTGTCTTGGGGCTCTGAAAGCTCGAAATTTTGTAAAAAAAATTTTTTTTTCAAGTGTATCATTATTGGAAAGAGTGCTATTTTTCGGGAACGGACCCGTATTTCATTTTCTTAACGAAACTGTTTGAAATTTACTAAAATTTCATAAAATTGTGAAAAATAATGTGTTGTATTGTAGTTCAAGATTTTGAACAAGGTTAAACAAATGTGCGTCCCTATTTATTTATTTACTTTGGAACATCTGAGTTTCCATCTTAAAATTCGGAACCTTAAGCGCCGAAAGCTCGAAAGATTCAAAAATATTTTTTTTCCGGTCATGATCGATGGAAAGATCGTTATTTGTCGAGAACGAAACCATACGTTTTTTCCTTAACGAAAATTCCAAACCTTGATGTTCCAAACTTGAGAAATATATGCCGAAGCGCATATGTTTATCTGTGTTCAAAGTTTTTTAGCTGCATACTCGCGGCGATAGAGGGGAGGGACTGTTGAATTTTTTGGCAACTTTAAAAGTTTCTAAATACGGTTCGGAATTATGTTTAGAGACTCCCGTGGAGCTGGCGTACGAATTTCGACTGTTACTGGTTGAATATCGGATGGTAACATTACCTGTTGAAAGTTAATATCCGCACGAACGGCTAATATTATTTCCCCATGCGCACAACTAGCAAGCACCGGATTCGATTCGAGAACTTTATAATTTTTTAGTTTTAAATGTTGGTTTTGTTTTAAGTGGGTTTCTTGAATTCACGGAATAAACGGGTTTGTTAATCGGTGTTATTTTTCTTTTGGCTTTATCGGAATACGAGACTGCAGCGGTTTTTAGAATTTGGTTCGGATTGTTATAATTTGCGTTAGTAGTGTTAGTACGAGGGCTAAGAAACGGAACGGGATCGCAGGTTTCGGTTTGGTTATTTTCATTACGGCTTGTGTTAGTGTTGTTATGAACTGTAATGAAAGGAACAGACTCACCACATCATTGTTTAGGTGGTACGTCCGTCTGATGAAAAACAGATGCGAATAGTATTTCGATTTGTTAAACAATTTAACGCACTATGCTAGTAAATAAATAAAAAAAAAAATATTTAATAATGGTCTAACGTATTGAGAGAGTCGAAAGAAAAAACCGAATTGTTAAAAAATCATCGCAGTAGAACGACAGTCTTTGTCACACTGCGGAACTATATCGACCTTTTTTAGAGTAAAGTAACCAGTTCGTCTTGCAACCGAAAGAAGTTTGATAACAAAGTAACCAAATCGCCTCGAAATTCGGTTTTCAAATTAGTGACATTTACAAAATTCGTAAATTATAATTTCGATTACCGTGTCTCTCCCTCCCATTCACCGAGAATCCAGGACGCAATTACCAACGTACACCAACCTGCCAACAGGGAGCACCAGCATTCTAGCAGCCGCAGCAGAGTGATACGTATCATTAATATTATTTCTAATTAATATTTTTTATGTGTTTTCGATAATATATATTTATTAAATGTCTTTAACGGTCGGCTATTCAAGAAAGATAGATGTAGGGATTAATAAAATTATACATTTTAAAAAATCATAAAGCCTTAATATTAATATTATTAAATCTAAACCAATAAGTTAAAAAAATAAATAAAAATTAAATAAATAAAAAAAAGGATTTAATTAATTTTTCTTCATAACCATTACATTGAACTTCAAATTAGTCTAAGCCTTCGATTCAAATTAGTATTTTGCTTTACTGTTTTAAATTATTATTAGAAAAGATCTTTGAAATTTGTTAACATATTAAATTAAAATAATAAAATAAAAATGGAAGTTTATTCAAACTAATTTTCTTACATACTAAATAATTATAGTTGTTGTTAACTTTCATACGGAATCCTCAGCGCATGAAACCTCATGCTTGACTGAACTTGTTATATATACAATACTATTAAAGGAGCCCGTCGAAACCCCACGAACAACAGAATTCTCAACCGCAATCTAAATAACGCATACTGGAATAATTTCTTTACTGTGGCGCCATCTGTCGGGAATTATGGTAATTGGTGTTTTGGCGCTAGTTGGCCCCATTTTCGATTAATTTTTATTAATTTTATAATTTATTTATTTATTTCTTTGACTTTGAAGTTGCCTACACTGTTCCCTCCAACCCTATAAAATTAAACTGCCCAAATTTCATAAAATCGGATGGATAGTTTCGGAGTCCGTAGATGACATACAGACATACATACATTCATTTTTATGTATATAGATAATTTCGACTTTAACAAAGCAATCTTACTCCTTTTCTTAACGGTAATCATTTCTCTCTACCGATATGTGAATATTAATGTTACTAACTGTATGCACCATATAAATATCGATGCGGATTCGGTATTTATGGCGCTATCTTTTGGCTGTGTTCGAGCTAAAAAATATTATTCGATAAAAGTCGTTAATTCACGATTTCTTGAACATCGTTCTAATTTGTTGCGGCTGCTTGTAAGATTCAAGAATGCTTATTCGCTAAAACCAAAAGTGCGTGTACATTTGGTCAGACAACTGTATCGTACCAGAGACTACGTCAATATCTTTTAGTGGTAGGGCCAATAGCAGAGGTAATGAATTAAGTTGGTAGCGAGTGCGCTCTAATAAAGGATGTGCCAAAGACCGTCGAACTAAGAGAAGATTTTGTGAATCCTGCTAAAAACGGGCACGGTAGTAAATGCAGTGTACGTTTAAGACACAGTAGTCGATCTGTTCATTGTACGTAGGCTTTTCTCGATCACTTTTGTTCTTCGCCATAATGTCATACTTACAACTAGCCGTAACAAATTTGAACGATGTTCGAAAAATCGTGAACTAACGACTTTTATCGAATAATATTTTTTAGCTCAAACACCGCCAAAAGATAGCGCTATAAAAGGTGAATTTTGTGTATAAATTTATACTGTTTTTCTATTAGTGATATATATCTTTTTTTTTTTCAATTTATTTTCAAGGGTTTATATATATATTTATTTTATTCGTTTATCAAAAATTTGACATTATAAAATATTATTTGACTTATAAATTAAAAAAAAAAAAATTTCTATTTCTATTTAATTTACAATAATTTTGAAATAATGTGTGCAACAAACTTTAATAATTATTTGACTTATTCGTATAAATTAATTTTTGATGTGAAAACATCATTTTTAATCACGAAGCATAGCCCGTCCGGTCGTAAAAAATAAATCAATCACTGCCGTGATAGAGCAGATACACATGCTTAAGTTATTAGAGTTCATTTTTCATTATTGCCGAGATAGTTCGTTTTAAGTTAACTCGTGTTTTTCTGGAAAATAGTAACACTTGAGACTCGTATCCGTGGTGAGGTTCTTCAGGAGGTATTTTCGCGTCCGCCACACGCGTAGTTATAAATTAAATTTACTGTTCATTCTGAAAAAACCTAATACCCACCAGGGGCAAGTAGAGTTCATCCGTAACAGTTGCCGCCATCGAATTCAACTCAGTTCAAAAAAAAAAAAATAATATGTTTTACTGATTTCAGGAAGGGACCATCAAAGTAATCGATATATTTCAATATATTCATTTATATTCAAAATACATTGATTAGCAATTCTGTCTTGGAGGGATATCTTATATGGTTGTTAACTTTTTTTTTTATTATACGTGACTGTTAAATTTAAATTTAAATTTAAGCATAAGTATTATTCTTATACTTGTTAAATTTACTATTTTTAATATTACTCTAGATTTAAGTACATATATATTTACCTGAAGAAATATACTAAGAGGTGTAATTGCGCCAAGTGCTATGTAAAATATCAAACTAGTTATTGGATATTCAATAGCCAGAGTCTGTAAAAAAACATTAATATTTGCTCGCACTGAATAAATTACATAAAAAATAATTCATAGAAAAAATTATCAGAAAATAATGTTTTCGCGGAAAAAACTATTTTCTTATAGTGTTGTTCGAAATATAATTAGCTTAATTTTTTAAAAAGTGAATCACAATATGGTTTTGTAACTGCTCTAATTTTAGGATGATAATAAACTTTTAAAGAAATTTCATATTAAAATTAATATAATTAAAAGCTTTTACCACCGAAGTTCCGACATTATTAATTTTGTATGCAATTTGAAAAAATGTTATTTAAATGCGTTTAATCGTAATGTATTTTTGCATAAAATGTTAATCATGCCTGGCTGCATGAAAAACAACCGTATTTGTCAGCGAAGGTAAGACACGGAATAAAGAATGTAAATGAGAATAGTGGGTATTATAATAGTAAAATTCTGCACTGTGAATAATAATCAAAAAAGTTAATTAGTTCTGAGAAAGGAATTAAAAATTTTTTAAATTTCATGAAGGACTGACAAAAGAAGAAAGAGTGAATGCCAGAATATGCAAAAATTAACTAAAGCGTAGTAATATAAACCGATTCTATAATATAAAAATGGTCACATCAAATTGAACCGTTTATAAAAGCGTTGAAAATAATTTGTGTCTTTGGAAATGTCAAAAAACTTTTAACAGAAATAGAACTTAATTCTTTGTTTTAATATTAAACAATTAAAAAGCGAGAAATTTTCATTTAGCCAAATGAATTTGTATGATGCGTTTAAAACATTATACCTTAGATTAAGAGGTGTTCTATCTTTTTCTGTGTTATCAGAATCAGAACACTCGATTATTCCTCTTAACATTTAAGATCTTTGAACTTTTTCGCAACATTTTCTTCTGTACACAAATTCCAGAAGCATCCGCTTTATTCTTTTCTCTGCTTAAGACTGCTTTATAAAGAACGACTGAAGGAGAGTACAGAAGTAGATTTGCGTTAAAGATATCGGAAAAAAATTACAATATGAAGATAAAATAAATTAGAAAACCATCGATGATTTTATTATTAAAGCATACTTAATAGAATTACCATAAAGTAGGAGATAAATATATGAATTTCTTAACGAAGAGAAATGTTTTTTGAAAGCAATAAATTTTAAGTTTTAAACGAAAACTGCAGCAGCTGTTACTATTTTTTGAATAACATTTTTAATGTTCGTTCTTTTTAATAATTTGTCCTACTACAATAGTATAACTTAATAAACTCAGCATTATGCGCGTATTTATATTTAAAAAACTGATCGAGCAAGCACACTTTTGTATATCCTGGACACCGTACAACTAGTGTTACAAAGACAGATGAGATAATTAGGCTAATTTAGTGACTATCATATTTTCATAATATAAAAGAATTATTACCCTCAAAATACTACGGTGTCTGGGTATTTAATTCAGAATTTATTTTTAATTACATTGGGGGGCATAAAATATTTTGTTAACGAGTGAATTATGTGATGGGGCTAGATTATTTTATCTTTCTACTTTATATTAAATAATGTTTTGTTTTTTTTAAACTAAAATTTAAATACGAACACAAAACCAAAATATCAAACATGTTTTCTATTTAGGTTATGTTAATGATTTTCACGCATTTTGAAAACCAAATTTTATGAAGAATTTGCAAAACAGTTATATCTCAGCATTTTTTTTTTTATGTTCGAAATACAGAAATTAGGAGAATTAATGAGAAAAACTGCGATTAAATACAATAATTATGTCAAGTTTTTTTTAAATTATTCGATGAAATTTTTGAAACTAATTTTTAATTTATAAAATATAATTTTTATACATACAAATTCAAAAACTGTTCCCAATGCTGCAATGAAGTATATGTGTCTTATAGAAGAAATCCAACTGTTTTCTGGAAATACTGTCAAAAGAAACCAAGGCGCATACGAGGAAGAGATAACAAAGTATATGGCACTACGATCTAGTAACTGAAATATCCTAAATGTTAACAATGGTGTAAAATATGTTATTGCTTGATATTTGAATATATTGGAAACGCAAATATATATATAATATACATTTTTATTTATTCAAATTATCCATTTTATACTAATTTATTTTATGAAACTTATCATAGCAAAGTTACATATTTAAAAGAATTTTCGTTTTAAATTTTTAGAACTTTTACACAGTTCCTTAAAATAATTACCTTCGTAATCTAAGTTGCTTCTTAGTGGGCGGATAAAGTTCACATTTTAATATATAACAGTACCAGTGAAAAAGAGCTGATGTTCCAAACAAAATAATTAAACTACTACCGTACAGTGCTGTCGATAATATCATTTCGGAATTTACGGATTTCGTCCACATTGCGATTATACCCGGTGTAAATAAAATCAGTCCAAACTGTATTAAAGATACAAAGTGAAAATTTTCTTTGTGTAATGTATTTTATTGGAAGAGCAACTATTTCACATATTGTGAACGAATTTACTTTTTGTACATAAACTGATCTCACTTTATTCATATTATTGTAACTGTTAAAAAGAACAACTTGGGGATATTACACATTCTGTAATAGAAATTGGCAAAATAGAAATATACACTTACAGCTGCAGTCACAACATTAGCAATTTCTTCAGCAGTCGTGGGAACATAATCCTTTTGTTTAGCGCCCATATTAACGTGTGAATTCAAAAAAAGAGTACCGACTTATCGTTAGAGCTGTAACAATTCAGAAAGCAAAATAACAGAAAACATTTAGTAGTCAGCAGACTAAAAATGAATACTTTCAAACTACATCTTGAATTGCTAAAATATAAAAGACTATAATTAAATGATCGCTAAAATATTATAATGCAATGATTCATTTCGAACAAAACGACATCGAAAAAAATTTAATTCCAAGCACACTTGACTCATTATTTTTCATCCGCAAATGATAATCAAAAAAATCTAATTCTTTTATCAATCTAAGGAAATATTTGAATGACTCTGGGCCAAAAAAAAAAACATCCCGCTGATAACAGACATGAATTTTTTATTGATAACTAAAAAGAGCGCGAATTTTTCGATATATCAGACTATATTTCGATACAAAAAATTGATAACATGCAAAATCTTTTTTAATCGTTAACAATTTAAAAAAATCTTTGTATACAAAGACTGCAATTCTATCTTTAATTTTATTTTTAAAAACTTCCAAAATAATA
This sequence comes from Icerya purchasi, assembly GCA_039619475.1. Taxonomy (NCBI): domain Eukaryota; kingdom Metazoa; phylum Arthropoda; class Insecta; order Hemiptera; family Monophlebidae; genus Icerya; species Icerya purchasi. Next base: position 178,077,674 of record CM077116.1, read on the forward strand.
CTTATGTTATTTATTTATTTATATTTTTGCACTATTTCCACATAGTGATACCATAAAAAGATTAAGTGAGAAATATATGCAAAGGCTTCAACAACACGTCAATCCGCTAGCCGCTAACCTGCCGGTTAACTGTGTCAGCTTTGTGCGGCTTAAAAGGATAAATCAGATTCAGCTGCAGCATAGAGGATAAATATTACTAACTTTCTCATAAGGATTTATCACCGCTGGGTGATAACCTTTTGTTTAGTTTAGTTTTGTTTTGTTTTGTTTTGTTTTGTTTGTTTGGTTGTGTGTTGTTTTATTATTATCGGCACTGCTACTCATTGTCTTACAGACAGATTGTATGCAAAAATAATAGAAAAAAAAAAAAAAAAATTTCCACAAGAATTAGTTTACACGGGTAGAATTAATAATAGAGTAGCAAAGTATTAACTCTCCTAATTACTACTAACATAGAAACTACTATTGAAAGAGTAGAGTAGTAGAATTTGGTAGAGCGGAGAGACGAATGGTAGAATTACTTTACTATTAATTTCCCCCAACTATCAAACCTGCTTGAACTGTAATAAAATTCGACTAATGAAATTTAGTTTGACAGTAAATAATTGTTTATTTACATTTTGGATCCTGAAGGGCTGAGAATGGAATTATAAACAAATTATAAATGCGTGTGGAATATTTTAAATATTAATTGTGGGATAAAAATTAACAAAATGCAGCGTATGAGGATACAATTTGTATAGTGAATAAAAATTATTTTTGTGTGCCTAAGTTGAAACAAAAAAATTAAAAATTTATGTGGCACTTATAATTAAGAAAGGAATTAAAAAATGAAAGGAATCTTTATATGGAAAGTTGCAAATTCATGTTCTTCTTCTTCTTCTTCTTCATCCGCCGTCTCCGTCTCGAAGATTGGCGATCCACAATTGGACTTTATTTCTATCAACAGCTGTTCGGAAAAGTTCTAATGAGGAACAGTTGAACCAGTTGTTAAGATTATCCATCCATGAAATTTGACGTCTATCTCTCGATCTCTTCCCAGCAATTTTACCCTCAAGTAGTATTTTTAGAATGGTATGCCTAGATCCTTTTAAGATATGTCCCAAGTATTGTAGTTTCCGTTTTTTGATGGTTCGTAGTAGTTCAAGGTTCTTTCCCAATCTATTAAGTATTTCAATATTCTTTACTTTTTGCGTCCATGGTACTTTCAGGACACGTCGGCAGCAGTACATCTCAAAAGCGCTGATTTTTTTTTTTAAAAGTTGAGTCTAGTGTCCAGCACTCACAACTATACAATAGGATGGAGAAAACGTAGCACCTCAGGATTCTGATTCTGAGTTCCAGTTTCAGTTCTTGACACGTGAATAGGTTCCTCATTCTTATTAGCGCTCCTCTCGCCTGCTCAATCCTGCTATGTATCTGAGGTTTGGAAGTGCAATTTTCTTCAAGTATACTTCCCAGATATTTGATGCGTGGGACTTGTTCAATTTTTTCACCGTTTATTTTCATTGGGCATTTAATTGGCTTCTTCAAGAATACTACTGCTTTTGTCTTAGATGTGTTCATTTTTAAACCGTATGCAGCACTTTTTTCCACGATCTTATCTAAAATGCACTGGAGTTCCTTATTACTGTCTGCCAATATTAAACTGTCATCAGCATATTAAGGTTGTTCAAAATAACACCGTTAATTTTCAGTCCCCCATCATTTTCTTCAAGTGCCTCATGGAATATAGCCTCCGCATAAATATTAAAAAGAAGGAGAGACATGACACAGCCTTGACGTACTCCTTTCTTAATGGCTGCTTCTGCTGATAATGCGTTTGCTACACGGATTTTGACTGTTTGATTCCAGTACAGATTACTAATTATTCTGAGATCATTCCTGTCTATAGGTATGTTCTTCAAAATCTTCATCAGTTTATCACGGTTCACGCAATCAAACGCTTTCTGGTAGTCAATAGCACATGCATAGACATCAATGTTGACATCTCGACAGCATTGTGTTATTGTATGTATTGCAAATAATGCTTCCCGAGTGCCCATTCCATTTCTAAAGCCAAACTGAGTATTACTTATTTGTTTTTCGCAATGCTTATATATTCGTGTGTGAATTATCCAGAGAAAAGTTTTCGGAGCGTGTGACATCAAACTAATTAAACATGGTAATCATCACATCGGCTCGCGTTACTCTTTTTTGGAATGGTTACAAAAGTTGATTTTATCCATTCTGATGGTATACATCCTATACTGTAGATCTTGTTGAACAACTTTCATCTTTCTCTGTATACCATTTTCACTATAATCAGCAATGACTTTCAGCATTTCTGCATGATATCGTCGGGTCCAACTGTTTTTCTGTTTTTCTGTCTTTTAACGGCATACAGTACCTCTTCTTTAGTAATAGGTGGTCCTTCATCACAGAAATCGTGGTATTCTTCCGGAGGTAGACTGTTTCTGTTATCATCAAAGAGATTCTCGACCGTATTGATTCCAGACTTCTATCTTGTCTTTTGTACCAATAACAGGTTTTGCCTTCGGGCCTAGCAAGATACCAGTATTTTGTTTGCGATGGGTACCTGCAACTTCTTTGACTAGCTTGTGAACGTTTTAATTAAATCCTGTTTATTCTGGTAACCTTCAATTTTTCAGTGCACTTTCCATTCCAGTATTCTTCTTTTGCTTCTTGACAAGATCTCCTGATTATATTGTTCAGACTCTTATATTCATTTGGGTTCTTCTTAACACTTCTTTGCTTCTCCATCAGTTTCAGTATTTCATGTGTCATCTATTTCTGCTTTTTCATATTCTTGTCATAGCCAATGTTTTCCTTCTGGACATCTAATATTATTTTGCTGAGTTATCCCAGCTGCTCGTCCTGTTTTCCTTTTGGAGTTCAATTTTCACGTTCATTATGTCTCCTATTTTGGATTTGAAAGTTTTACACTCTTCAGTTTATTCACGTCTATTCTTCCTTTCCGTTCCTTCTTTATCTTGACGGAATTCATGTTCTTATGTACATCAAAATGATTTCCATGGATGGTGAAATGTAACGAAACATGACAAAACACAAGCTGCAGTAGACAGGACAGGCTCCCTAGTAGCAGTCCACCTAATGGTTATTAGAAAAACTACATTTCGCATACATGCTTTCATGTTTTTATTACTATTATCAAATGTGCCATTTGTGCATTATAATGCCATTTTACTCTGGCTTCTTAAAAACTTTATATATTTATTATTTTCATTACATTCAATTACTATCATATTGGTTTAATTTTGTACATGGAAAAAAATTGTAGTATAAAATTGAGCACAACATTTACTAAGATATTAAAGAGAATTATTTGAAATTAATTTATTAATTGAAGCGCCTGAAATTGTAAAAATAGTCAGATATTATACCAGTGCACTGAAGATTTTGCATATTAAATTAGAGATAATCATAATTTACATTTACTATATATGGTACTAAATTCAAAACAATGATATGCAATTTTAAATTTGTAATATCATATGTAATTTTTACCCAACGTTTAAACATATCTGTCACTTTTTATAAAAATATTTTAACACTTAAAGAGCTTTGTTAAGGAACAGAAGTTGGTTTCACAACCTTCAAATTGAGTTTTTTCTTACACGATAAAAAAAAAGAAAAAATGATACTGCTAATACTGTAATACTCTCTTCTATTCCTCAATCTTTCGATTGTTGGCCAATCATCTGGAAAGTACATTACTTGAAGTCGCTTGCTTTTAAGCATCTACTTCGGGCCTTCTCTTTCATTAGATGGTATTTGTTCACCTTTATATCTTCCATTATTTGTGAAATGAATTTTTGCCGCGGTCTTCCCTGTGTTCTTTTACCATTTACTGGTCCTTCGATTATTGATGTTAAATATTTCTTACTTCTTATTACATGTCCTATCCAGTTACATCTTCTTTCGCTTATGATCTTATGAGTTTGATTTTTTTTTTTTTTTTTTTTTTAATGGGTTCGTCAACATGAACAATGGCCCAGGAACAGCGGAACAGAGGGGAAAGAGAGACTCAGATCCTTACACGATCAGAGATAGCCGACAGGAAGGAATCAAGAGCTAGAATAACCCCAGGAGAAGGAAGGGAGAGAATGAATGAAGCACAGTATGGAGCAGGAATACCGGTTTGTAAGAGGAAAAAATAAAAAGAAGCTTGTTCAGTTGAAAACGACGAACAACTGAATATTATATGATCAGGATCAAAAATACATTGATCGCCGAGAGGATGCAATGGATAATAAGGAGAAGGCACAAGAGAATAATGGAACAATGAGGAAGGGAGCAAACTATGCCCAAAATGCAGGCGGCAAATTGCAGAGAGATTGGAATGGCGCATAGAAGGAAAGTTAATAAACCATGGAAAGCGTGGAAGGGAAGGATTAATAGACAAGAAAAAGGAGTTCGGGTTGGAGAATGAGGAGATGTAGGAGTCAGACCACAGTTTGGAATGAGCAGCTGGAGACAGAAGGGTAATATTAGAAGCTGAGAAGGCAGGGAGAAACCTACCAGAAGAAGAAGATAATCGAGCGAATGAGTCAACCAACTCATTTCCCTCGATTCTGGAATGGCCAGGAATCCAAAGGAAATCCGTTTGGATAAAGAGGGAAAGGAAAAGATCGTGAATTAAGGAACGAATAAGGAGAATGATGCAGTCGGTTGAGTGAGAAGGGAGAGACGTGATAGTCTGCAGCACGCTTTGAACATCCGACAGGATAAGGAGATTGTGAGAAGCCGGTGAAGTTTTGATAAAAAGAAGGGCACGTAGAATAGCAGAAGACTCAGCATAAAAGATTGAAAAAAAGGAGGGAAGTTTAAAGGACTCGAAGTAATTGAGAGAAGGACAGAAGAAAGCTGCACCAACACCATTGGGTCCCTTGGAGCCATCAGTGAAGATCGAAAAATGGTTGGGGAAAAAAGAGCTAAGATTCTGTCGAAATTCGTATCTAACAATGTGATGAAGACGAGGTTTGGGAGGAACAGGTGAATAAAAGCAGTTAATAGGATGAAGCAGAGAGGAAAAATTGAAGGAGAAATAAGGGAGTTTATCGTAAGTGTATATACACCCTGTCAAGAAAGTATCGGGAATTGTCAATTTAAATCTCCCGGGTAATAGCTAGGCAGATAATTTTTTTTTTCCAGGTTGGTACAACTGTTTTGTATTATGATGCCTATTTTTAGCGCGATCTGTCAAACAGTGTGTTTACAGCAGCTGTTAAAATCAGTCGACCTTGAAGGTTTTGTCGAAGTTTTACAATGAGTGAAAATATTGAACAACGTACTTGTGTTAAATTCTGTGTTTCGAACGAAATTTCTTGTGCCGATACACTGAAAATGTTACAGAAGGCTTTTGGTGAATCTGCTTTATCAAAAACGCGGGTTTACGAGTGGTACAGAGCGTTCAAGGATGGTCGGGAGACGGTCGAAGACATGCCTCGCTCTGGACGGCCTTCAACGAGTGTGACCGATGATAACGTCGATAAAATCAAGGAAATCGTTGCTGAAAATTGTCATGTGAGCTTGAGAGAGATGGCTCATGGATTGGGCATGTCACACGAGAGCGTACGTACGATTGTGCACGAAAAATTGGGTATGCAACGCGTTGCGGCTCGGCTTGTTCCGAAAGACCTGAATTTCTTTCAAAAAAAGTACCGAGAACAGGTAGCTGCAGACATGCTGGATCGAGCCAATTTGGATCCTACCTTCTTGGAAAAGATAATTACTGGTGACGAGACATGGGTGTACGAGTACGACACGCTTACGAACCAGCAATCGCCCGAATGGCGGCCAATTGGCGCGCCAAAGCCGAAAAAACCTCGCCAAAGCCGATCGAAAGTGAAGATCATGTTGATTGTTTTCTTCGATATTCGAGGCGTGGTACACTATGAATATGTGCCAGCCGGACAGACAGTCACCAAAGAGTTTTACTTAAGTGTTTTGAGACGTTTGAGAGAGGCTATCCGTCGTAAACGTAACGATTTGTGGGTCGACAATTCTTGGATTCTCCATCACGATAATGCGCCGTCTCACAAAGCCATAATTGTGAATGAGTTTTTGGCCAAACACTCGGTAAATATCATCGAACAACCGCCGTATTCACCAGATTTAGCACCCTGCGACTTCTTCCTATTCTCAAAACTCAAATTTCCGCTACGGGGAATGCGCTTTGAATCGATTGATGACATCAAGACGAATGCGACGCGAGAGCTAAAGGCCATCCCGGAAACCGCCTATCAGAAGTGCTTTGCCGAGTGGAAAAAGCGTTGGCATATGTGCATCGCTTCGAATGGATGTTATTTTGAAGGTGACAAAATAAATTTGGATGAAAATTAAAAATTGTTCGTTTTATTTAACAATTCCCGATACTTTCTTGACAGGGTGTATATGGAGAAAACTGGATAAGACGGCCGGCGATAAGAGATAGAATAGGAGTTTTGTTAGCAGAAAAGCGCCAGGAACGCAATATGAAGGAATAAGAAGGAATAAGAGAGCAAAAGGAAATAGACAACCATTTGATGAGGAAACGATAACCCAAGAAGGAACGTCGAAGGAAAAGGGGAGGAATGTGACACTGTGTGCAGAGCTGGAATAGGAGTAGACTTTCGGGCTCCAAACAGAGGCGGAGGCATGTATTTTGAACCCAGTCGAGCTTAGACAGAAGGGATCTAGAAGAATTACCATAAATATAGGAATAATAATCAAGAACAGAGCGAATAAAAGATTTGTAAAACATAAGCAGGATCAAGGATCACCTCCCCAGACAGTGTGTGAAAAGGATTTAATGAGGTTGAGCCTTTTAAAAGAGGACCCGTATAGCCGGTTAATATGGACATGGAAGGAAAGTCGACTATCCAGAAAAACACCCAAATAACGAAAGGAGGAAGTAAGAGGAATCAGGCCATTATTTAAGACGTGGACGACTGAAGGAGGAATAAAAGGGTGCAGTGTAAAGACGACAGTAGAAGACTTAAAAGAAGAGATGAAAAGATGGATGTTGGATAAGGCATTTTCCAATGCAATTAAGGAGATTTGGAGTTGGGAGTTGGCCTGCGAGATGTTGCGATGAGAGAAATAAATGATAATGTCATCAGCAAAGAAAAGAGAACAGGAATTCAAAGACAAGGACGCAATTTTGATAAAATAAATATTGAATAAAGTTGGGCTAAGGCAGGAACTCTGCGGTAGTCCACAACAGATTAGTCTAGTGGCATCCTGAATGGGAACGGAAGGAGTGGCCGTTCGGCAGAGGAAAAGATTAATAAGCAGGGTAGACAAATGAGCCGGAATGTCTAAGGAAAACATCAAATTAAAAAGAGTCAGAAATGGACATTGTCGAAGGCTGCCGAAATATCAAGAAAGGAAGCAATAAGAAATTTTTTGTTGATGAATGACTTGTAAACATCTGCTAGGAATGCGCTAATACAATCAGGAGGACAGCGACCAGGGTGGAAACCAAATATATTATTAGGTAATAAGTTGTGTGATGTTCTAGCCACCAAACAAGGCGTCTATTGATTACATTGAATGAAGTGAGGAAGAGTTGGGTTTAGGGATAGAGATGACCATGAAGATATTCCAAGATAAAGGAGTACAAACAGAGTGAAGAAAAGAGTTAAACAAGCTTAAGAGGAACTGAAGAGAAGAGTCCAAAAGATTTTTGAGAACAGAAAAGGAAATACCGTCTACTCCGGGAGCAGAATCTGAAGAATTGCGTATGGACGTTTCTAATTCCATGAGGGTAAAAGGAATAACCAGAAAATGGGAGGAGTTGGAAGAAGATGAAATGCAATGAGATTCATTAAGGTTAGGAACGTAACAAGGAGCAATGGAGTCAATGAAAGAGATTAACTCATCATCCGAGAGATTACAGGAAAGAGGATGACGGGAAAAAGAGAACTTGAAAGCCTTGGCCATTTTCTAAACCTGTGAAATAGGATTAGTGTATGAGAAGGAGGAACAGAAGCTTTTCCACGTATTTTTTTTGGCCGATTAGAGGATGAATCTGGCTCTAGCATTGGCTCTTTTATGAGAAAGATAGTTGCTGAGTGAAGGGCTAGAGCAAAAAGATCTGAAAGTGATTAAACTGAGATCGAAAGCAGCCTTAGAATCCTGATTCCACAACACAAAGTGGAGGACGATTTCACTTTTTTATGAGAAGAACCGCGGACAGGGGAAGAAGAACAAATTAAGGCAGAAGAGATAAAATAAATGAAGAATTTATATTGGGAAAAGCAATTCAGAAGAATCAATGGAGGAATAGAATAGAGACCAATCAACTTTAGAGAGAACCCAATTTGGAGTATTAGGAGGAATAGAGGAAGGGGAGGAGGAGACTTTATTCACTGAAATAATAATAGGAACATGGTCACTTCCAAAGGTACCGTCTAAAGTACACCATGGCCAACTGAGACCAAGATTAGGAGAGGTAAGGGATAGATCAATAGAACTAAGAGAGGAGTGACTTCTGATGCACGCAGGAGAACCATCATGAAGGATGAAATTCTCTACTGTAGTTGGAACAACCCCACAAAGGCGAGTGGGCGTTCCAATCACCACCTATGAGGAAAGGAGAGGAAAAGGAGTTGATTAAAGTTAGGAAAGGAAAATCACGCAAATTGAAAGTTGGAGGAATGTAGGCGAAAATAAAATGAAAGGGCCTGGAAAAATTAGGGATAGAGATGTGCACTAAGCTGGGATAAGGAGGATTAGGAGGAAACAAGGGTTGAGAAACATGAGCTAAAAACCAGACATCATTCCTTACTAAAATAGCTGAACCACCATAGCCATCGCTTTGGTTGGAACAGATCAGAGAGAATTCATTAAAACTGATGTCAGAAGCGCTTGTTATCCACGTTTCAGAAAGAAGCATGATGTTAATATCATAGAGTTCCTGTTGGCCTTAATGCTGCGACAGTTCCATTGTAGAACCTTAAGATGACAAGGCATAATGAATACTTAGATAGGCGGTAGTTGGAAGAAGAAGTAGAACAAGGGAAGGTGAAAATAAGCAATAGATCAAAGAAGGAGGGAAGGTGAAAAGGAAGAAGAGAAAAAAACCACTATTCCATTTCCATAGACCAACGAAATAAAAATTAAAATTTCGAGAAAAGAGGAAAAGATAAAAAGGAACAAGATGAGGAAAAATACAAAACAATAAAACACCCTCCGCTCAAATAAATCATTGTGCGAGGGTTGTGGTATGCTATTAACTAACCTAGTTAAAGGCAGCAAGCAACATTGACGCGCTGTAAGAAGGACGGTACAGAAATAGGAAAAGAGACAACGAGAAAGAAAAAATAAAAAAGGTATAAATAGCAAAAAATTACATAAAGGTGGCTCCACATGCTCAGAAAATTCATTGCGTCTGGGTCACCATACGCTATCAACCAACCTAGTTAAAGGAGGCAAGCAACACCAAAAAATGCACTAAAAAGTAAAAAATAATTACTCCCAATAAAAAATATATATCAGAGTGATGTAGCTTAAGGTGATATCGTAATTCTTATACAACATTAACTTTTTGGAGTTGGCATCAAATTCATATTAAAAGAATAATTAAAAACTGCATTAAATGTTGATTAAATTGTTCCTAACATGAATTTAATTCCAACTCAAAAAAGTTAATGTTGTATAAGAATTACGATATCACCTTAAGCTATATCACTCTGATATATATTTTTTATTGGGAGTAATTATTTTTTACTTTTTAGTGCATTTTTAAATTTTTATAATAAACCTTGAAGTCGGTATTTATTTTTTGTAAAAAAGCATTTTATTTTACAATTTTTAGCGTTCTTGAATTTTTTTCTTGTTAAAATCAATTTTTTTTCACATTATTCTCTATACTTTATACTTAAAAAAAATCGATTTATTTATTTTGAACTGCATTTTCACGGTAAAAACATCAAAAGCTACATTTCCATGCTAATTTGGCAAATTTATAGTATTTTAAGTCAATAAATCTAACCCGACAGTGAAACCAATTATGAATGAAAAGCATCCAAAAAGCTTCAATCTCCCGCATTATTAAGGATAACTCAAAAACTATCAGTCAGATTTGATCAAATTTAAATGGGACGACATGAGAAGCACTACCTTTTAAATAAAAGAAGAATCATCATAGAAGAAAGTTCTGAGGTGACACACATAAAAAAAAAAAAAAAAAAATACATTTGAATTGAATACCTCCTCCCTTTTTTGAAGTCGGTTAATAATAAAAGCTTGTGTGTAATAATTTTAATCATTCCACAAACTCGTTTAGATCATCACAGTATTTGTATTGTAGAACAGATAAGACCATATGTTTTTTCTTCCTTTATCTGATTCCTTTTTTCCACACTATCCTTATTACTTTAAATATGTTGAAAAGAAAAAAAAACATGTTTTGTTACATTCCAGTAACTGTTTATATACTTGCAAATCATCACTGGTATCATGGCCGTATCTGGGGGGGGGGGGGTCCGGGTTCAAACCCTTTCCGAAATGTCTGCGAAATCATAACTGCTTGAATTAAATGGACCGAAATTTTTTTTTTTTTTTTTTTTTTTTTTTCCCTTCTACAACTAGCCCTTACAGGCTATCTAGCAGATCTTTATATGAAAGGTGCGGAGTGGAGAAGGCTAGGAGGGGGAGGGATAGGATGGAAGGTGCAGAGTGGAGAAGGTTGGGAGGGAGAGGGACAGGAAAGAACATGACTAAGAAGAGGCCAGCGTGACAGAAATGCAACCACCCGTTGGTGGGCAATTTCTGGTGCTTACGCAGTTAAATGCACGTTTACACGGTTAAATCAAAAACTTTCCTTCTCTGTAGACGCCTAACTTCCTCGGAGTTGTCCATCAGTGCGATCGCTAGCGGATTATCGTGATTCTCCAGTCGACGAAGGTACTTCGTCGCCTCCTCTGATACTACTTCGGAAACATACTTCACGTCGAAATCGGTATGTAGCGTTTTATTTGAAATGAACCAGGGAGCGTTTGTCATCATACGCAGTACTTTGTTTTGGAATCGTTGCAAGATTTGTATATTAGTGTGTTTCGAACATCCCCATAACGGTGCTCCGTACCGCCAAATTGGCTTTAATAGCATCTCATAGAGTAATATCTTGTTCTCCATCGTCAATTCGGATTGTCTTCCTACTAGCCAGTTCATATTGCGGAGCCTGATGTCCAAGTGCTTACGTTTCATCATTATGTGGTGCCTCCAAGTTAGTTTGTTATCCATGTGTATACCAAGATAGCATGCAGTATTTTTTTGTGGTATTTCGTTATTACCGATACAGATTTTTGGCACCGAAGTTATATGACGGTTTGTGAATGTTACGTGCGTTGACTTAATCGTATTTATTTTAAGGCGCCACTTGTCAAACCACGATGCCACTTCTGTGACCGCATGTTGCACATTCGTAATGCACTCCTGTAAGTCATTAGCGGAGCAGACCAGCGCAGTGTCATCTGCAAACGTGGCGATGTCGACATTTTCAACCTCTGGTACATCAGATGTGTATATGACATATAGTAATGGCCCCAGTACGCTACCTTGCGGTACACCGGCGCCTATTTCACGTACTGCCGACAAGGATTCACCACTTTTGACCCGAAATGTTCGATGCTGCAGATACGATTTCAGCAGCACGCAATACGGAGTAGGTAGTATTTTCGCCAATTTGTCCATCAGTCCTGAATGCCACACAGTATCGAAGGCTTTTTCAACATCAAGGAAGACAGCAGTGCAGACTTCCTTTTTTTCCAAGCAGTCTTCAATTTTACAGACGATACGGTGTACCTGTTCAATAGTGCCGTGTTTCTGCCTGAACCCGAATTGATGCAGCGGAATCGTGTTTCCAACTATTTCCACTAGTCTTTTGTGCAACAACTTCTCAAATATTTTTGACAAAACAGGCAGCAACGATATCGGTCTGTAGGACCCTGTTTTTTCCGGTGGTTTACCTTCTTTGAGTATTAGAATAATTTGCGCAAGTTTCCATTGTGTCGGGAAATATGACAATCTCAACATTGCATTATATATGTAGGTTAGCAATACTACTGCTTTGCGAGGTAATTGCTTTACTATTTTAGGTGTGATAAGATCATAGCCGGGGGCCTTCTTTGGGTTTAAAGTCTTTATTACTGCTTTGACTTCTCCTGGTGACACATATTTTATGAATGGCGAGTTCACTCTTTCCCATGAGCAGTAGGTTTGATTATTACCAATGTTTGTAGCATGCGGCTGAAATACCTTTTCTAGGTAGTCTGCAAATTCCTCAGCTTTTTCTTCATCTTTCCTAGCCCACTCTCCACTTTTTTTAAGTATTGGAGATTCGCCTTGCTTCGGCTGTTTCATTTGCTTTGTAGCCCTCCACAAGCTATATCCATTTGCTTGTGAGGGCGACAGGTGCTTGACGTAGCTATTAAATGACTTGTTTTTTAAGTCCTGTAATGTAAATCTTATTCTTTTAATAGCACGATTAAGTTGATTTTTCATTTGTGGATCTCTGTTTCTCTGCCAGATTTTCCTCAATTTCCGTTTGTTTTGAACAGCTTCCCTTATGTACTTAGGATAATTTTGCACATGTTGATGCGGTTTAACTTCCATTGTTGATGCCCGTGCTGCTGAGCATATATTGGTGACAATATATTCGATAGCATTTTCTATATCTGAAGGTGATTTTAGTGGAATCCTTAACGACAGGTTTTCTTCTAGTTCATCTGCAAACTGTGTCCAATTTGTATTATAATTTGTAAGCGTCATTGCCTTTTTCTTCATTATTATACTAGCACTGATTGTCAAAATTATGGGAGTGTGATCCGAGGTTAGCGATAAATCGTCATCTATGGCCATGTAATTTGAAGAGATTCCTCTGACAATAAAGAAGTCTAGAAGGTCCGGGGTTTTCCTTCTATCGCTAGGCCAGTATGTTGGTTTTCCAGTTGATATGGCGTCACATTTGCAACACTTCATTGCATTCATTAGTTCCCGTCCCCTGGGAAGAGTTAGCCGCGAACCCCAATATGTGTTTTTGGAATTATAGTCTCCACCTATTATGCATCTACTTCCTAATGTTTTAAAAAATTTGACAAAATCTGCGCTCTTGATTTTGTGTTTCGGTGGGCAGTAAACCGCGGATACCGACACGCATCCGTTGTTATCAGACACCATTACTGATGACGCCTGTAGATGTTCCGACTGATATTTGTTTAATTCATAATGCTTTATATTACTTTTAATTATTACCGCTGCGCCACCGTGTGCTCTGCTGTCTGGATGCATTGTGTAATAAGCGGTATAATTTGGAATCTTAACATAGCTCTTATCAGTAAAATGTATCTCCGAGACTAACATTATGTCAATTTTCTCATTATGTAGGAACATTTCTACTTCTCGTATACGTCTTAGTAGTCCATTAGCGTTGAACGAAGCTATTCTCAAATCCTTCATTTTTGGGCCAGTGTAGCAACAATTGTATGTAATATGTTTGTTATCATGTCATTTTGTTGCTTCATCATTTCCATCATCATATTTCTTATTTCGTTTATCATGCTCGATATCATGTTTTCTACGTCTCTCAAACTGCACTCGCTTATTTGGTTTCCCTCTGGTTTTCTGTTTCTATGTGCAGCCGCCATTCGTGCGAAGGACACACCTCTATCTACCTGGTTAGGTATTGAATTTGCTTGCGGTGCAGCGACAGTTCGAATATTCATAGGTGGATAGTTTAGGTTGTTTATAGCTGGAGGTGCTACATCAGTATTGAATGACGCCACAGTTGGAAGGTTAATTCTTTTTTGCTGCCTACTCTCCCCGTATCTCTTGTTTATAAGGTCTTGATATATTTTACAGCCCTTGTAGTTGGCTGGATGCGGTCCATCACAGTGTGCACAAACAGCTGGTGTATTCATTGCTTGGGTACAATTTTTTGAGTCATGATTGCCAGCGCATTTAACACAAACGAAATCGCAGTTGCAGTAGGTCTTTGTGTGGCCATATCGTTGGCACCTGGTACATTGTGCTATGATGTTCTTCTTATATGGCGCTTCCACTTTAACACGCATATTTAATAAGTAGTTCAGTTTATATATTTCCTTATTATTCTCATTTGGCTCGATCTCAACGAAAAATATGGGTAAAGGTTCTTTAGTTACCCTGTGTTTAATATTAATTACGTGCCTAACCTTATGACCTTCAGTCAGTAGCGCAAGTTTAATGTCATCAAGCTCAATAGAATTATGCAGATTGCGTATCACCACTTTGAAACCTTTCTCTTTTGGAACTTGAAATGTATGGTGTTTAATGTTGGCATCATTGAAGTAACGAATTAATTTTCTATATTCGTCTATTTCCTCGACTCTAACCTCTATTCTTTGATCACTCATCGATCGGCATTTGATTTGTTTTGGATGTACATGCTTTGTTAAATCAATAAACATTTTACGGAAGTCCATTACCCCGTACACTGTGATGGGGGGAACTTTAGGTTTACTATTTCCTACACTATTACTATTATCCTCGCCAGTGGAATTTCCTTGGTTCTCGTTACCATTATGCTCAGAGTCGTCGTCATCCTTGGCGTCGTCTCCATCTTGCTGGTCTTGTAAACAGGAAAATCGGTTCTTCGTTGTTATTGCAGCTACTGTTGCTGCTACTGCGGGGGGAAATCGTTTCTTTTTAGCGGTGTTGCCGCCACTTAGTTCGGTCGATGTGCCACTGCTACTACTTCTACCGTTCTTTCCAGTTCTACGCGACCTTTTTTTTGATTTAACGTTTTGCCAATCCGTTCGCGCAGATAATGTATTCGCGTGGTCTTTAGTATCACAAGTCGTGATGTCACCTTTGCTAACACTGCTACCTTGCTGGGGCAATTGCTTGTCTATTTCCATGTTAGCTATTGCTGCTGTTGCTGCTTGCACAGTTGAAGCCAAGAAGGTGTGTGTGTCACTTTTAAGCGACTCGTTCCCCGTACGAGATCCTGGAGGACCCATATCTCGGACGAGGAGACGGGCAATTTTTCGTTAAGACTGTGTTCGAGTTTCTTACTAATAGCCGCTGTTAGTGAGGAACGAATACAACCTTTCCCACCGATATAAATTATTGATAAGAAGCGAATGTCTGTTGGCTGCTGTAAATTAACTAGATTAAATAACCAGCTACTTTAAATAAGCAAGTTAAAGAGATAACGAAATAATGTAAAATTAGAATAATCTCACCGACAGCGCCGGAACATCCGATGCAGCGACCGCGATAAGAATACAAAAGATTGTTACGAAGATAACACTAGCGTAATATCCCGAAACGAACGCGAGAGAACAAAACTCGTGCCGACAATACATGTTCGTAGGGACCGAAATTCAGAATAAATTTATTTCTTTTCAATTTTTGACAAAAGAAAAGAAAATTAAAATTTTTATGAATTCTATGGAAACAACTATTGTGTTCAAATATTGTGTGTGTATATATATACACATATATATATATATATATATATATATATATATATATATATATATAATTATAAAAATATTTTCACCCCCCCCCCTCCCGGGAAATTTTAGTCTAGATACGGCCCTCACCGGTACAGCACGTTTTACTTAACTTTTTCACAGTTAACAAATGCATTAGACTGGGTGTTAAGGGATATGTTCTTCTATTCAATCCATTATCCAAGTAAAATTTTTTAGCGTTCCACAAAATAGGTACTTCACCTGAAGTTGTTTCTCCAGTTTGCAGATTGGCATATATTCCATAGACCAGCTTGTTAAATAAAAGACTGTCCAGATGTCCGGGGGAAAATTTTTCTTCATCAACATTATAATCCTCATTATCTCCCTCATTCGCCTCTTCATTTTATTTTTCAAGTAAACGATGCTGTTGCCCTTTTTTTTCATTGTAAAACATTACGAATATTTGTTAATAGCTTGTTGATTGGTTGTAATACAAAACTCAATGTTTTAGCTACTGCATCACGTTCATTTTTAAACGGTTTGTACTTGTTGGTTTTATTCCTGTGTAATTAATCCAGTTAATTTTTAACACGTATCTCTATGTTAATTTGAGATAATTCAGTTAACTTGATTAAAAATTATATACTAATCAAAATTGATACCTTCCGCTATTTATGGGTTTTTCCTTATCTATCACCAGAAATACATATTCATCCTTCCAACACTGTTTGCACATAATTTTAAACGTCTTGTACAAACATTCTTCATTCACATGCTCGTTGTATGCATTGGGATCTTCATATATGTCTGACAAAGATAGAAACAATCGATGTTTTTATGTTGTCCCATTGAAAAGTATCTTTTAATAATTGCTTGATCTTTGCCCAAGGAGACCTCGTTAAATATCAGTACACAGCAGGGACGTAGCATCAATGGAAGCGATGGAAGCGCCGCTTCCTCTAACAAATTAGAACGAAATTGTTTTTTAGCATTTGCAAAAAGAATACTAGTCTCAGAAAGAAAATGAAGTAAATTGTTGAATTTAAGTGCCAAAATTACAAATTACTAGAAAAAAAGGAGCGCTAGATGAAAGAGCATCTGCAAGAGAGAATGACAAAGACAAACACACTTACTATTTCACGTCACCACTGCCTAGAGTTGTCTCTGAATGATCTGCTGCGTACCGATGTGATAGAAAAAGGTTATGCACGTATATTAAATTTGGAAGTGCCGGGTTGTGTCGCTTCAAGATCACCTCATTTGCACGAATTTTTATATCCGTGCAATTCCAGAACAATGTGTATCGAGAGTGAAGAAAAAATGCGCGCGCATGTTCAGTCTGGAAGCGCTGAGTCAAATCGCTTTACAGTCATGAATACCGATCAACAGTGCGATTTTTATACATGTCAGTGTGTGTGAGTACAAGCATAGGGTAGCGCGGTACTTGTAGTACATTTTCTTTGGATTGTTTTTTATGTGCTGTCATTTACTAACAGCGGAACTGGAAGTGACGATCGGTCGTGCTTTTCAGTCTGTAATATTACTATAGTAATTTCCAATAACATTTTCTGCAAGAAGACTTCTTAAATTTATAACAGAATTACGGAAACTTTTCGATCTTGCAAGTTCAAAAGTGTACTTTAAAGATTCTAAAATATATAAAGACACTACGATGCATCTGCTTTTATACTTGACTGCTTCAGATCTAACAGATGTTTTTCCAGAAGTGTGTACAAGCTTTGTCATTTAATGAACACAGTTCTGGCAACCACTTCGTTTGCAGAAAGATCGTTCTCAACAGTGAAACGAACAAAAACGTTTTTAAGAAACACAAGTTCGGGAGTGACTATCTTCATTAGCTTTTTTTAGTATTGAAAAAGAATTATTATCAAACATTAGGAAACGACCATCTTTTCGTGATGATGTAATAGACACTTTCGCAATCAAGAACCAGACCTGATGCTGACCGCGACAGCTATGCTGTCCTTAAATAAAAAATGACGCTATCCTTACAATGTGGCAACCTTTTAAAACTAGAAGCCAACATACAATTAACAAAATTAAAATATATAAATATTACAGGCGGAAGAAAAAAAATAGGTTATTATTAGGTACAAACAGACTTTGGTAAGCAAAATTAAAGATAAAATGTGACGATATTTAATTTTAATAATTTAATACACAGAAAAATAAGAAAAGGTATTAAAAAAAAAAATGAACAGACACAGGGAAGCGAAAACGAAAAACAGAATAGCTAAGATGGAAACAAGAAGGAAAAAAAAATTACAACAGTTACGAAACTTGAAAAAAAATTTTAAGATGGTGCCACATGCTGTGACAGAGGGTGGTGCAAAGAAGAAAAGGAAATCAAAAAAATTTATGAAACAATTATCGTTTTGAGATGTATTAAAAAAGGCATGTAAAGCAGCTCAGGAAGGTAAGTCTATCATTGAGAGAACATAAAAGCAATAGAAGCAGTTAGAAACAAAGTATAGCAACAATGTTGGGAAAGCAAGAAGTTAAATCAACAACAAAGAATTTTCATTTGCTATTTTATTATGTTTCTTATTTGGTTTTATCAAAGATTACATGTTACACAAGAACTCATTTTGATCAGATCTAGTACTGACAAAAACATATTTATAGCTACAAAAGATAAACTTTTTTTTTTTTTGGCTTGTTTTTTCCTTTTAATCTAAACGTGTTACATAGTATTCAAATTTGAAACTTCAATATTCCATTTTTTGAGAAATTGATAAAGCTGTTTACATGTCTAGCCTAATGGATTTGTAAGAATGGATACTGCATTTATCGGTAGCGTGTGATATTCCCACATTACAAAAGATGAACCTGTTCACTTAACTCTGCATTCAAATGTTTGGAACATACTGTTTATTAAGGTTAGCGATAGGGCTATTGACTAGTGTAATGTGACCATTACATGGTTCGACAAAAAATTAACAAAATAAAACCAAAATTATTAAACAAATAAATAAAATATTAAAAATTTAATTTAATAGAATATCGGGCAAATGGTGTGAGCGTAAGTGTGCGTATATGTGTAATCCCGTTGTCGGCTAGGGAGAAAGGAATTCTGCATCGCCACCCACGGAGGACTATTCGGAAAAAATGAGTATTACGAATCATAAAAAATAAGGCCCGAAAACATCGCAGGTTGTAAAGATTCCGGGAAGGCACGACCTTTTTGAATGCGTCAAAGGATCTCCGTGACCATAGGTTTTTGTTTGTCGCGATTCCGACGAGTCCGGCGGTCAGGTTGTAAAAAACATGCCGACGAAAAATAACGACTGGAATGAGCCGGAGTCGAGGGCAAGCAAAACCGTCTAAAAAAGGTGGAAGTCACTCTAATTTTTGTCACGGTCGAAGTCGGCACGTTATAGTTTTCGGTCTTGGTCATCGGACCAGTAAAAAAGTGAAGAATCCGCTCTAGTTGGCCACTGGCTGTAATTCGACTGTAAAAACGCGAACGCTCGTAATTCCGATTGTTATAATAAAAAAAAGTGTACGGAGTATAATTCGTTAATTGTTCTTAAAATACCGCGGACCGAATTTCCTCTGCATACCAACCGATTTAAAGGACCAACGAGACACCGTCATTCAGGATCTTGCACCACCCGGCCGACAACAGAGATACGTATTGAATTATTTTATATTTATTAATCGTCGTAATATTATGTTCGTATCTAGTTTAATTAACGTATGTTTTTAGCGGTCGACCGTCCCAGTAAAATAGTTGTTGATACGAATTCGGTATTTACGGCGCTATCTAGCGATGATGTCGAGCTAGAAATTATTCTCCGATTAAAATCATTAATTTTCGATCTCTCGGCATCATCGTATTGTTCGTTGTCGGCGGAGAATACGGCCGGGATATTTACACGACCGAATTTGTTATTTCCGATTTCTGTTGAATTTCTCGCCTCGGGAAGTGTTAAGGGGTTGTGTAAGTGTCCTGGTATGTGCGGTCTGCGACAACAGGATAGCGTCTGTCGGCCGCGCGAGCCGTGTGAGATGAGTGTTACAACGGCTATGTAATATTAAGTGATAAGGATTTCGGCAATGTACCGTTAGTTTTGTTAAATTATTATCGAGCGGATTTAGTGAAATAAATGTACAGTTAGTTACCGTTTGATTGAGCACGAAACGAGTCGTCATAACACTAGTCAAAAAGTTCGTTAACCTAGTCGCCGTATAGTAGTATTTTGCGTGGGGCAATTTTGGCCGAATTTCTTTTAAAACTCATTTATTTTTCGGGTACGCGCTACTACAGTCAAATTTCATGTGAATTAATGTTGTTTTACCGAATATACGTGTTTTTTGAGACAAGCTGTGTTTTTTATTGAACTCGTGGTGCGGAGAGGCGGATTCGCAATTATTTGTGATAAGTTTCCGGTGTGTCGATCATATATGAAAATCTAGTCCTCTCATAGGAGCAGAATCGTCAACAATAAGAACAATCAACCAAAAGAAGATATAATAGAAGAAGAGAAAATCATTTCATTGTAGATAAATTTTAAAATACAAACCGTTAAAACGAAATCCATTTCTTGGCTAATCTAATAATTAATAATAATAATAACTATCATGATAATAATTAATAAAATAATAATTAATAATTCCGCGGACTAAATCCGTGGTGGCATCCCTGGACGCGAGTCAGACGCTTTGCAGCGTAGTACCGTTTCACTAGAACAAAGAGAACGAAATGCATTCCAATTCAGTTTTGTACCTAGTTGATATATCCAAATACAAGAGATCGCAGTTGGTTAATAAAAACTACATCTGTGATAGAACGTCCTTGATACATAATAATAGCTTTTCAGACTGATAAACAAAATAATCTGACAAAAAATGTTTTTACATTCAATCAGGCTAATATTATAGAACTAAGCATATAAACTCTTATTAATTGATAACTGTCTGCTTCAGATTTGTATAGATTTTAGAACGGCTAAAAATATACCTTCTAATACAACTGTGTACATGTTAATTATACATGATAAGAGTACCAGTTATGATATTCTGCACATGTAAAAAAAGTATATAAACCTCGTACAAAAAAATGTTTATCATTTTCAATTGTTATTAAAAATGTTCAGTCTAACAATTTTTGTTGTTTACAAAATAAAAAAATGAAATGAGATGAAATTAAAGCTATTTCAGATATGCAATGTTTTAAAAAGGGGAATTGTGGTTGTACTATTAAAGAAATGGTAATATTAAGTTTAGATGGCAAATATCATCTTCATGAAGTATATACTTCACCATGTGATTAGAATTGTTTACCTCTGCATATACATATGTAAAACGAATAGATGGTTAATCTCATACTATCGTAATATTCTATGGGTGAATAGAACTCAAGATTATTGTTTTATGTATTAAAGTTGATTGGGAATGATGGAAAAAATGCAACTAATAGAAATTTACATTAAAGGGAAAGAAAAAATTAAAACGGTAAGAATTTATTAGGCAATCATTCGGATTTAAATTATAAAATAATCGATTTGGAAAAAGCTAGCAGCATGCCAAATTTGTGTACATAGTATGTACAAGGGTGTATATCAAAATTGGTAAAATGTAATCATTATAATAGATTGAATAATAAGGTATGTTTGCTAAAGAACACCTTTGCATTATTAAAATGTTACGATTTAAATGTGATAAAATGAAAAAAACTATAACAACTGAAATGCTTACTGATGGAAAACCTGAAATTAAACCTAAACTTACCCTACTCGTACCATTAACATTGTGTAATCTTAATGAATGTGAAAACATAGTATTTAATGCACAGAAAAATTGACCATTTTTGTTTTGTTTTTTCTTCAAATGCAATATATTTTAAGCGAAAAATTCTAATAAATATATATATATATATTTTTTTTTATAAACAAATTTGTTATTCATTTCAAGTATTTTAATTTATAAATGAGCAAGCAGATAAGTGGAGAGTAAGATAGTGTACAAAATAATGTAATGAAAATGATACATGGTTGTTTTACTTAAACCCAAAATAGACATACCTATATATAATGGCTTATCTAATAATAATTTTGTAGGTTGTTGATGTAGAGCACATAAAAACAGTGTTTCTATAAATATAGTACAGTCTTTGAAGGTAGGATTTTTAACTAATTTACTAAATCTTAATTTATTGCTAACAAGTTTAATATTTAATTGTTTCCTAACATTTTCTAAACAAATATTTTTCAAATTTGTTGGTAACCTGCTGTCAGGGATATATTTAAATCTATATGTGACTTTAATCTGGATTGTTATCGTGTAGTATCAACGTGCGTTTACGCGTTAAAGTGATTAATTGTTTTTGCGCTGATATCAGTGATAGATAGATAACGTTTTCAAACGGAAAATACAAGTAAGAAATATATTTATATAAATAATAATTAGTACCGGAATATAAAATTAGCGAACAAAATGCCGAGAGCGAAAAAAACGGTAGCGCCACTCAAGTTAAATTTAAACGAATTCAAGAGACAGTACAGTGAGAGTAGCGGTAGCGGCGTAAACGTACCTCACAAAAAAAAGAATAAAAACGTAGAAGAGGCAGAAACGGACAGCGAAAGCGGAACAGACATAGCCGAGAGTCTGGAAGAAATTAAAAGAGACATGTCGGAAATAAAAAAGTTTATCGAATTCCTGTCGGCAAAATATGACGACATGTATAAAATCCATGAAAGGTTGATAGAGGAGGTAAAGGGGCTCAAAGAGCACGTGGTCCTGCTGACGGCGGAAACAAGGAAAAAGGACGAAAAGATCAAAGAACTAACGTGTACAGTTCATCAGCTGGAGCAGTACGGACGAAGGGAAAACGTGGAAATACACGGAGTGACGGAAAAACCGGAGGAAAATCTCAGAGAAATTGTAATCAAGACGGCCGCAAAAATCAATGTAACGATAAAGGAAGAAGACATCAGTGCGGTGCACAGACTACCGTCGAAAAGCACCACATTGCCAAAACCGATAATTGTAAAGGCAAGCAGGAGAATAGCCGACGAAATGATGGAAAAAAAGAAAGGGATAGTAATATGGGACAAAGACATTTCAAACGCCGAGAGTAGCCTAAAAGTGTTTCTGAACGAGAACTTATCCAGGTTTTACAGGGGACTTCTATGGCAAGCAAAGCAGAAGGCCAGAGAAGCTAACTATAATTTCGTATGGGTGAAAAGAGGAAAGATCTTTATGAAGAAAAACCCGCAAGGAAAAGCAGTTCAAATAAAAGATCCGGACGATTTAAGCAAACTAATATAAGAACATGTTAGAGTAGCGGGGAAGAAATATCGGGAAATCGCGGAATACGTAGTTGTAAGATTAAAAATAAGACAATATTCGAAAATAATTTTAATAATTCGATTGCACAAATTAGTTATGAATTGTAGAAATAAGATTAGAATAAATAAGACGGGACTGAGAGAACATGTGTATATGAGTGTAGACAAGGGTAGCGTAATATGGTGCTTGGTGCGCGTGTGTTATTGGGATACTAAGAATTTACATAGCAGGTGTGCGTATGTGTGTGCGAGAGAGAGTGTGTACAGGTGTGGTTCTAGGAATAGTTGCGGATGGTGTGTTGTTGTATATGTGTGTGTGCGTAGCTGGGTTTGCGAGTGGTTTTTGGTTACAGTGTGTGTGTTTCGGGTTGGCGGTGTATGGTGGTTTGATATAGAGGTGTGCGGTGGCAGGGTGGAGGCGGTGTGAACAGTTTAGGGGAGAGAAAAGGAAAGAAGATAAGTGGAAAGCGGAAAAAAAAAAGTAAGCGAACGAAGGAGCAAGAATAAGAGAGAGAAGCAGATGTGATAAGAGATATGCAAAGAAACAATGATGAGGAGGCAGGTGAAATAGATAAGATGCGCAGACGTGCATCCACCGCGCCGCTGCAGGCCTCTAAAGTACGTTTTAAGTTATGTTTATATCGTAATCTAAACTATCCGTTTAAAAATGTTGTTAATTTCTTGTTTTCAGTCTTGGTGCGTTAAAAACTAACAATCTAAAAACAAACAGATAAAGGGGAAAAAGAGAGCCAAGGAAAGGAAGGAAGAAAGATAAATATAAGCTACGAAACAAAGAAAAAAGAGGTTAAATAAATAAATAAATAAAATACAAAAAAAAAAAAAAATAAAATAAAAAAATAAAAAAAAAAAAAATGATTACAAAATTAAATATAGCACACATAAACATTAGATCAATGAGGAAAAACTGGGAGGAAGTAGAGATATTAGAGGGAAGACAAGAATATGATATATTAATTTTAGGGGAGGTAAATATAAAAAAGGACGAAATAAATTTAAATAATTTAGAAGGTTATGAGAAATGTCACAATTTAGATGCAGAAGGTGTAAAACATGGGATTGTGATATACTTAAAAGGGGACAAAAAAATACAAACTCAAATTAAAAACAAAAATATGGAAAATGCGGAATGTGTAATAATTGAAATAACTTGGTATGAGGAAAAACTATGTCTATGGGTGTTATACAGATCACTATCAGGAAAAGCAAACAAATACATTAAAGAAATAAAGGAGATTGACAAAAAATACATGGAAAACTGTTCTACTATATATATAGGAGACATAAATATAAATACTGGAAAACATAACTCAGTAGCAACAAAATACATGAACACAATGGCAGGAATGGGATATGAAAGCAATTTAGAAGGATATACAAGAGAAGAATGGAGAGAAAACCGGTTCACACAAACCAAAATTGACCATATATACACTAAAAAGAAGAAAAGAAACATCGACTTTGAATATTATAATACAGATATTAAAATAGCAGATCACAACATGATAGTGTGTACAGTAAAAATGGAGATGGGAAAAATCGGAGGAAAACAAATGGAATTAAACAGAAGTTTTTTAATGGAAAATAAACTGAAAAACGAACTAAGACGCATAAAGTGGGAAGGGAAATCAGATAAATTGGACGCTGAAAATTTATACGAAAGCATAAAAGAAAAATTTGAAAAAGTATATACAGAATGTAGGCAAACAAAAAATACGTCAGGAGAAGGGAAAATACAAAGGAAGAAAGAATGGATGACGCAAAAAATAATTGAAATGATAAAAAAAAGAGACAAACTGTACAAAAAAGTAAAAAAGAATAATCAAAATATTGAGTTAAGAAGAAAATACAATAAATTCAGAAACCAAGTGAATGCAGAAATAAGACGGCAAAAAGACATGTTTGTCGGAAAAAGTTTTAAAGTGGCACAGGGGGATATCAGGAAAACTTGGTTAAATATAAACAAGATTATAGGAAAACAAAGGAGTCTAGGAGTAGATGAAACCATAAGTAAATACTTTGGCAAGGAACAAAAAGCAAGAGAAATTGCAGATAAATTCAGTAAAGAATTCAAAAATGGTATAAAAAAACTAGAACACAAATGTAATAAAGTGCTATTAGGAAAAAGAGAAGAAGATGAAGTAAAAGTAAACATGTACTTACCTAAAGCAAACGTAGAACAGGTGGGGAAAATAATAGATGGATTAAAGGAAACAAAGGCCACCGGAATCGATGGAATAAGAATAAAAGATATAAAAACAGTAAAAATATATATAGTGAAGGAAATTACTAAGCTAATTAATCAGACGTTAAAAGAAGGGAAAATACCAAATGGGTTAAAAATATCGAAAACAAGACCAATATATAAAAAAGGGAAACACAGTGAATATGAAAACTATAGGCCAATTGCTGTAAGCAATGTAATTGCAACAATATTAGAAAAGTACGTAGCAAATAATCTAACGAAGTACCTACAAGAAAATAGGATAATTGACAAAACACAATACGGATTTCAAAAAGGAAAATCCACATCGAAAGCAATCGGCGAGCTTACTGAAAAAATAAGAGATAGCTTTGAAGAGGGAAAGAAGGTGCTGATAACGTTCATAGATCTTAGTAGAGCATTTGAAACGGTTGATCATAAAATAATCATAAACACATTAGAGGAGATAGGAATAACGAATAATTTGAAAAAATGGTTTCAAAGTTATTTAACACAAAGGAAAACATGCGTAAATATCTTAAATGTGCAAAGTGAAAAAGAGGAGATGGATGTAGGATTTCCGCAGGGTAGCAACCTAGCGCCAATACTGTTTATTATATATACGAATGGTCTATATAAGGAATTAAGTTACAGTGAGGTAGTCGCGTACGCGGATGATATAGCAATAGTTACGTCACATAAAGATATGAAAGAGGCAGAAATAAAGATGCAAAAAGATCTAATAACAATAAGTAAATGGGCACACGATAAAAGTCTAAGAATAAATGTAAAAAAGACTAAAGCAATGGTACTGCGGAAAAAAAGCGACAGCTCTGATTTGTATTGTCCAAATATAATAATGCACTCAAATGAATGTGTACATTCAATGGGGGAAAGACGCGAATGCGAAATGAAAAACTGTCAAAAGTTAGACATAGTAATGCAGTATAAATACTTGGGAGTAATGATGGATCAACACTTAAGATGGGACATACATATGGAATACATTGCAAAGAAAATAAGAGCAGTTTTACCAGCTTTATATACATTAAAGAAATATGCAACCAATGAAACATTAAAAGTAGTTTATTATGCGCTAGTAGAGTCGAGGATAAGATATGGAATTCAGGCGTGGGGAATGGCGAGAAAAGCATACTTGGGGAAAATAAATAAACTGCAAATTAAATGCTTGAAATTAATAGGAAATCATAAAGGAGAGACCGATAGTGAAATAATTAAAAAAGAAAACGTAATGAGCATAAGAGGAATGTACTTATTACTGAAGATATGGGAGTACATATCAGCAGAAAAGAAAATAGAATTGGAGGAAAGAATAAACACAGAATACGAGTTGAGGGAAAAACTTTCGTACCAATTGCCGTTAGCAAGAACAAAGATGGGGGAGCAAACGGCTAAATATATTATAACTCAGATGTTGAATAAAATACCCAAAGAAATAATAGAGAAGGAAAAAATAGGGGAAAGAAAAAGGAAAATAAAGGAATGGCTTCAGGAAGAAGAAAATATAAAAAAAATAATAAACATAAAATAAGAAAACAAAGCGCAACAAAAAAGCTAGGAAAAAAGAAACAAAAAAAAACAAAAAACAACTGAATATAGAAAATAGAAATAGATTAGCAATTATTGATAAGTAAAATAGATAGATTAAGTAAATATTACACGATCATGTATATGTATAAGTTAATTTAAGATGGTAAAATGTCAAATAGGATAATTCGTCGACAAGCGTTTTAGCTTGACGAAAATTTTTGTATATAAAAAATTATAAATAAATACAAAAAAAAAAAAAAAAAAAAATCAAGTAGATTGATTAAAACTAATTACCCTATGAATTTTACTTATTTCTAATTCATGATTTAAAGCTAATTTTAGGTATGAGAAATGTACTATATAATTATATTTATTTTGTAAAGTGGTACTAACTTTTTCACTTTACCTTTTGACAAAACTTGTTTATTTTCAGAAATAAATGGAAAATTATCATGCAATATATGATGGTGTGAGGAGGGGGTAAACTACATCTATTTCAAATACATAACCAACAGACCTGTTTTCATCTAAATTACTTATATCTATACAGGCAATCTCCTTCTCAGTTAAACAATGAAAACTGCTATACTGTAACAGCTTTGAAATGGCATGCTTGTATAGATTATTCGCGTCTAAATATAAAATATAATTATTACTAACTAGAGAGATAGATGCTACCAACAACAATGTTGATGATAATGTTATTGATTTTGAAGACAACAGGTATGGATCGTCTACAGTACAGTAACAGTAAACACATTAGCCGAGGCTTCCACATACCCCGTTCTTAAAAAACAGCAACATATTGTAATCAGTCAACAGTTCTAACTTTGCCTTGGTACTTTTTAACATCACATGAAAAGTGAGAGCTGGAGCAGTATACATCCACGTGGGATTGAGCTTGTAAGTATTGTAGCAACATCACAGAAATTCTTAAAAACGTCAGTGATCAGTAGCACACCATTCACAAGTATTCATTGCTGTACTAACCAAGATTTTTTATACAAAGAGTTATCCATACCTGTTGTGTGTGTCTGTAAGCTGCTCCTGAAATGGTAGATTTTGACAATGAACTGTAGAATGTGGAGCACAGAAAAAACGAGGTTTCCTCCAGTTTTGTGAGATTGGAACAGAATTTGTATGGGAAGTAACCTTTGCAGCAGAATAACAGTTATGTTGATGAATCACATACATGTTTCAGCATATAATGAAAAAAGCAAACTTCTCCAGACTGCTAGCCATGAAACATTACTCTAGGTATCACCTGCTTACTGATGTATCATTCCTCCAATGTTGTTAAAACATGTATATCTTCTTTATCATATACCAATTCACAGATTATCAGATGAACATTGTACCAACCAAATTGTGCACAAAGACTGGGACAAAATGTGGCAGACAATATAAAATATTGCACAAGCTATGAGCGGCACTGTGGAACTTGCCTTTGATATGACAATGATCTAGAACTTTTCCAACAGATCTAACAATTTCAACAGCAACACACACTTAAAACAAAACCAGTCTGTGTTTTGCACATTAACAACTGCTTTCCATGCTGCAATCTTCCCTGGCAATCGCATGTATGATGAAGTCTAACTCAAAGCATTACACCAATTAATAATTGTACTTATACCCATCCTGACTCCTGCACATTTTCAAACATATCAGCCAACTGCTTTATAGATTGATCGTACATGCACAATTATACAAAAAGGAGGTATATTGCTGTTTTAGACAATGTTTTTTAAATTCAAAGGTCAAGATGATGATAATGTTTTAGCTTATATAATTTGTAAAAAATGTAGTAAACCTAGTACTAATTGTTTTTGTAAATGTGAAAGTAGAAAAAATGTGTAAGTGCCATTGTGATTGTATCATCAATTTTTGTTTTTACATGATGTTATTCATTATATATACGAGGTGGGACAATTAAATAACCGGACTAGTCTTAAAAATATGCTTTATTATTTACTTATTACAATTGGCTTTTAATCCCCTCCAACATACTCTCCTTCTCTATCTAAACACCACTGCATACGAGTTTTCCACTGGTAAAAGCAGTGCTGCAGGTCATCAAGTGTCACCTTCTTCAGTAAGTCCGCTGTTTTTGCTTTTACATTTTTAACAAACTGAAAATGTGTTTCCTTCAATGCACTTTTCACTTTTGGGAACAGATGGAAGTCGCTTGGAGCGAGATCTGGTGAGTACGGTGGATAGTCGAGCACAGTAATGCTTTTTTACATCAAGAACTGTTTCACAAAGAGCGCATTGTGCTCGGGTGCATTGTCTTGGTGCAGAATCCAAGAGTTGTTCTTCTACAGATCTGGTCTTTTCTTTCTCACCCTTTCTCTAAGCTTTGTCAGAACCGCAATGTAATACTTCTAGTTTACCGTTTGACCCTGAGGTACCCATTCAATCATGATTATACCTGTAATATCGAAAAAAGTGATGAGCATGGCCTTTAGTTTCGACTTTCTCATTCGAGCTTTTTTAGCCCTTGGCGATGTGGGGGTCTTTCAGTGCATGGATTGACGTTTTGTTTCAGGGTCGTAGTAAAAAATCCACGTTTTGTCACATGTGATGACTTTTTCAATTAGTTCAGGATCTTCTGTGAATTGTTTCATAATGTCAGAGCAAATGTTTTTCCTCTTCTTTTTTTGCTCGTGTGTGAGGTTTTTTGGAACGATCTTTGCACAAATTTCGTCATTTGCAAATCCTCATGCAAAATTTTTCTTATTGTCTCTCTGTCAATGTTTGTCATATCTGCTTTCATCTGAACACTGAAACGTCAGTCTTTATGCACAATTTCATTAATTTTTTGAATGTTTTCATCAGTTCTTAATGTCACAGGTCGACCAGAACGTTCATCATCTTCAACAACTTCCCGACCTTCTAAAAATCGTTTGTGCCGTTCAAAAACTTGAGTGTGTGACATGCAATTATCTCCAAATACCTCCTTTAATAATTAAAAGTACTCAGTTGCAGGTTTTTTTAATTTCATGAAAAATTTCAAATTAATGCGCTGCTCAATTTTTACGCTTATCATAATCGCGGCACTACAGCGCGAGAACGTCTTACTCAAGCAAGAGTTAAAAGCAAACTAAACTAGGTAGAAAGATGGAATAACGTGCTACGTGCACTGGAAGCATCAAAGTCAACTACATTCCATTCTCGGTCCCCCTCGCTAAGCCTAATGGCTAAGGCATTTGCAGTCCAGTTATTTAATTGTTACACCTCGTACATACACACACACATATATATATATATATATATATATATATATATATATATATATATAGATAGATAGATAGAAAGAAAACACATTGTTTTTTTATGTTTTTAATACAAAATGGTGTGTGCGAATTTCTGAAATGTGTATTAAAAACAATACTGTATTTGCACACTTTCTCTTCAGTTTTAATTTAATATTGATTTAAATAAATGTTAAACCCATATACCAACTTTTTTTTTGGTTTCTTTATTTTTACACATAAAAGAAAAAACTCAATCTTTTTTGATTTTGTACTAGCATTAAAATCATACATCTAACCTTTCTTCTCATTTTTAACATTATACTTTTGATTGGCATTCCTATTAAATATATATACACACACATACACCCACCCACATGTATATATATGTATACTACCTGTCATGTACAGCTTTGTCCACTTATCAATACTTGTATAAATCTCTATCCAGAAATTATTAAAAAATTCTTTTGTTTTACCTAGAATTTATATACATTATAGTAAATGTTTTTTTTAAATTTTTATTTCATTTTGCCCCACTTCAATGATAAAAATCCGCATTGGTCGTTTTACTTACACCAAAAAATTGTATAAAATATGCAAATTTTCAGGAATCATTAAAGAAAACTGGAACTAAACTGGTTCAAAGCTACTTGCTCACAATTTCACATGCATATTAATACCAGCTTTTTTGCAAATATTCCGAATATATAATTAATTTAAACTTCAAGTACATTCCGTGACAGCACACTATACCAGTCGGCAAGGATTTAAAATCTGACTTTGAATAACACTTCCGTTGTAAACATTACAATTACTGTTGCAGGATTCTTTATTAATTTCTTTGTAACTTTAATTTCTAAAATATTTCAATAAAATGCTTTTACTTCCTTATATGGAGAAAAGGAAGTACTTTATTGGCGGAATATTTTGAATCTCACATTTTAATGGAAATATCCATTTTAACCACCCCCAGATCCATTTTAAGTCGTTTTTTGTGAAATGTGAATGTAGGTATGTGTGTATATATCATATGTAAATAACTTAAAAAGGGCTAGTTGTAGAAAGTTGAAATTTTGAATTTAAGACTCTTTTAACATATAGTTGTGCACTTCGCTTTTTACTTACAATCGGTTAGGCCAAAGGGGCACTTCTCGTGGAGGGTTTCATGGAATTTTTTTCATAACTCAAAAACAGGTAGTCATAAAAAGTCTATATGTTAAACTCAGGATTATTAAAACATATATTTGTATACCCTCCATTTTGGTTACAAGTGGTTGCGCTGAAAGAGCACTTCTCTTGGGTTTTTTAAAAGTTTTCTTATAACTCAAAAATGTGTAGCGATAGATAGGTAAAATTGTGTATTTAGGACTCTTTTGACATCTATTGGGGAAATTATAGTAACTCACGCGGTGTTTTAAATTAAATTTTTTATGCTGTTTTTATTTATTTTATATATTTTAGCTGTGTTAATCACTCGTTTTAATGCTTGATAGTTGTATAAACAAGTCATGTGTTGCCCACATAGAAGATTACTCATGAACTGCTTAGTTACTACATTGTGTATACAAATGTATAAAAAAAAATTAAAAGATATTATAAGGAATTGTTTATAATGTAAATTTTTGTGTAATTAATACTTGCGATTATACAATAATGGAACACGATGTCTACGTTATAAAACAAGCAGTTTTCTGTGACTTTTCCTTCTTTACTAAAATACTTATTGGAGTTAACTGAACTTAATTTCTGAAAATCACATTGCTTTTATCACTGCAATCATTTATTTTTGACTTCTTCTTTACATACAAATATATACAGTAAACATGTTTGTAAATCTCTATTTTTATCCTACTTTTTTAAATTTGTACGTCCTTCGCAAAACATTGATTAGAGTCAACTAAGTGACAATTCGGATCCCATAGCTTTCATCATTGTAATCATCTGTTTTTTATTCCATTTCACTTCTTCCATAAACTCCGTATTTATTTATCCACTAGATATTCCCTGTGGCTTCACCCACGGGCTAGTAGATGTTTAAGTCTTAAATTCTTCTCTTTTTTTATATGGTAAACTCTATATTTCCACTACAGATATCTTTTCTTTTGGAAATATTACTAATATAATAATTAAAACAAACTGAAGTACATTTCACAATGACAAACCACAGTAGCTGGCAAGGGGTTAAGATTTAAATGTAATTATTATCTTTAGCAACTAATTGGTACATATTTACGGATGGGTCAAAAAATTCACATAAAGTTGGTTCTGCTTTTTATATCCCTCACTTAAATATGATAAAAAAATTTACGCCGCCTTGTTTCTCCAAAATTTTCACTGCGGAGTGCATGGAAATTATTAAATTTTTATTATTCGCCATTAGGCTAAATTTTTCGGAGAATTTACTTATTCTAAGTGACTCCGAAAGCTGCTTAATGTCTCTACAAGATATTTCCTTTAACTTTAAGGCACCCCTGCTTAATCTTAAAATAAGATCATACTTGATTGAATTGATGGAGAAGGGAGTTAATATAAAACTGGTGTGGATTCCGGCTCATGTAGGGATAAATGGTAATGAAATAGTGGATAAAGCAGCAAAATCAACGGCTGATGAGGTTGCTTCACTAATTCCAAAATTCCCTAGCAGAGATCTTTTATATTTCATTAAGTTTGCCCACAAAGAATATTGGAATTCCATTTGGTACAATCCATATAAATCAAAATTATATAAATCTATTCAACCGTATATCCCTAGACCACCGTGGTATGTTCCGATTTTGGATAGAGGGGTTAACAATCCTCAGAAATTTAGAGTGACGATAAGTCGGTTAGATTTGGAATTAACAAATTACCATATTCTATGTATAAGCAGGGGCTTAGTCAGTCTCCTTTTTGTCCACACCCGGATGATCGAGATAAGCTGACAGACGCGGACTATTTATTTTTCGAATGCAGCCAATACAAAAACACTCAAACAATATTATATAATTCATTGATTAATCTTAGAGTAGACCTTCCATGTAAAATAAGTTCGCTCTTGGCTACAAATAATATCGCCTTATATTGGATTTTATATTCATTTATAATGTCTTCAAAAATTGAAATTTAACCTTGCTCTAATATAATGGCCAATGGGTTGTCTTGCATATAAGCCCCCCCTCCCCTAAAAAAAAAAAATATTAAAACTTCTGTTACAGGATTCATTATTAATTTCTTTTTAGTTTTAATGTATTTTTTTATAGAACCTTACTTACACATTGCATAGTTACTAAATTTCGTATTCAAATATTTGAAAAAAAATTAAGATATTACTATAAAGAATTATTTGTAATGCAACATTTTTGCGTAACTCTCAATTTTTACTACTCTATTATAACTCTAAATGTTGGCACCAAAGACTGCCGTTCCGTTATTTTTATTCACATTTTACATTCTTCAATAGTCCTATCTTCCTCTAATGCCACGAATTCCAGTCAGCTCGAGTCATTAATAACGTTTCTCCTAACTCTTCTTCCCTCACCTCTAAAAATATCTTAACCACTATTTTGTTATCCCACTCTCAGTAGATTTGATACCCCTAATTTGGAGAATAAAGTATTATTCACCTATCAGATTTTGTAATTTTAGATATGGTGAATGTCGCTGTTTCTTCTATTCCAAGTTTTTTATTCTGTTTACTCTTATCCTTTTTCCTCGTCTTCTATTATTCTTTTCCATTTTCGCCTTATTTTATTCCATTCCCATAACACCCACGATTTGTCGTCCCTACTTTGATATAATGCTACTGCTTTTATTGTTTTTTAGGGCGTTCTTTCAATGTTGTTTGCCTGCTTTAACTAAGTTGGTTGATAGCATACAGGCAGCTAGGCTCAATGATATGGAATATTTAGTTATATATACCTTTTTATTTTTTCTTTATTATCGTCTTATTTTCAGTTTCTTTTACCTTCCTTTGCAAAGCACGTCGGTTTGGCTTACCGTCTTCAACTAGGCTGGTTGATTGCATACCACAACCGTCACGCAATGATTTATCTGATTGGAGGAAGCTGTATTCTTTTGTCAGTTTCTTTATCTTGTTCCTTTCTACCTTTTCCTCGTTGTCCATTAATTTATTTTACATTATGTTGGACTATGGAAATGATATAGTTGTTATTTTCTCATCTTCTTTTCCGCCTTCATTCCTTCTTTGGCCTATTAGGTGTTTTTAACCTTTTCTTATTCTACTTCTTCTTCCAACTACCGCCTATCCAAGAATTCACTATGCCCTGTCAACTTCAGGTTTTACAATGGAACTACCGCAGCATTGAAACCAACATAAACTCCTTAGAACAGCTGTTGGATGAATATGATATTTATATTTCCACTGTTTTCTGAAACCTGACTAAAAGATTTTCTCTCGTCAGTTCCAGCTGTAGCAATGGCTACAGTGATTCAGCTATTTTAGTCAGGAATGACATTCAGTTTTTAGCCCATGCGTTCTACCCTTGTTTTCTCCTTCCTTATCTCAGCTTAGTTCACATTTCCATTCCTAACTATTCTTCCCCGGGCCCTTTCATTTCATTTCTGTGTACATCCCTCTGAATTTCGTTCCTTTTCTAATTTTAATCAATTCCATCTCCTCTCTTTTTTTCATAGGTGGTGATCGGAATGCCCACTTTCCTCTTTAGGGTTTTACAAATTACAATAGTAATGGAACAATCTTAGAGAATTTTATCCTTCGAAATGATCTACTCCTCCTCAATGATGGTTCGCTTACATGCATCAGAAGTCACTCCTCCGCAGCTCTATTGATCTATCTTTTACCTCTCCCAATCTTAGCCTCGGCGGTTTATGTTGCACTTCAGGTGGCACTTTTGGAAGTGAACATGCCCCTATTGTTATTTGTGTAAACAATGTCCAGTCCTCGTTTTTCCATACTCCTGATACTGTGAAGGATTCTTTCTAAAGTTGATTAGCCTAAATTCCGTTCCTCCGTTGATTTCTCACTCTCTTCTGTCCCTACTGACTCGAATTTTTCTTCCCAATATGAATTCTTCATAGATTCTATCTCTTTTGCCTCAACTTTGCTCTTCACCCTCTATCTGTAATTCATCTTGTAGAAAAATGAAATGGTCTTCCACTTTATGGTGGAATCAGGACTCTATAGCTCCTTGTTACGTTCCTAACTTTAATAAATATGTTGCATTCGGTTTTCTTCCACTTCCTCACATTTTCTGGTTACTCCTTTTACCTTGACAGAATTAAGAACATCCTTACATAATTCTTTAAATTCTACTCTCAGAGTAGATAGTATTTCTTTTTCTGGGATTCATGGCAAACGTTTATGTGTTATTCATTGACAACACTAGTGGTTAAGGTGCTTGGCTACTAAATCAGAAATCACAGGTTTGAGACTCGTCTTGTTCAGATCCAGGTCGCTCCCTGGTTTACTCAGCCAGAAATAGCTGGGTACCAGGAATTCTAGGAAAGTAAAGGCATCCGAGAGAAAACAACTGGCCCTCCTACTCACATTAGTGCTGTTGCGTTTGGTATATTGTGGACCTTAACTTCACAATCCTCGACCCCCTATTAAGGGTATGAGATTTACTTTATTTTTTTTTATTTTTTATGACCTGGCGGCTAAGTAGCTTATACTTTATTTTTTCACACGCATATATATATGAATATATGCAAACATACGAGCGTGAGTGTATCTATCATAATTCTTTTTATTGGATAATAAAAGTTATTCATTCGCGTTAAATTTCAGCTAACAGTATAGATTATAAAGATTCTCACGATGAATAGATGCGAATGTAGGTGAATTTTCTTTACAGTTAAATTGTTTAATTAACATTTTTTTTACTCAAAGTGGACCTGAAATTGTTTCACATGAGTGATATAACATTCCTTTTCACGTTAAGAACAGGTTATTTCATATGCACAAGTTATGAATGAGACTTTGTTTCGAACGTTTAACCTGTTGTTAGTTATCAAGGTTTTTTACAAAAAAAGTCCATCGACATACGGAAATGTGAATAATCATACTTTTAGAAGTCAACGATTTTTGTTTTTAATCTTTTTCCTCTCCTAATATACATCATCCTACCGATAGGTAAACGTATGTATTCTTTTTTTTTTTTATTAATTTCGATTGGTGACACCAATCTGTCGATTAATCGTGCAAGTATAGGTTTTCAAATCATATACATGAAAACCTTCAGTTACTTGCACAATTTTAAAAAGTAAGGTTTCTATAAATATATTTTGTTAAAAATCAATAAGTACTGCGAAAGACAAGACATCACCAATATATAGCATGCAGTGAGATAAATGTGATCATGAGCCAACAGGCAGATCAATAGATTCCATTAAAAAGGCAACGGTTATACCAGGTGCAGACACTGAGGGTACACTAAACAGATTGGAATAAAGGGAGATGTACACCATAATAGCAATGCGGCATAAACGCTCGAAGATCGAGAACTAAATGAACTTATACTTACTCTTCATTTATCTAAGATTTTTTTTTTTTGAAATTTTAAAAATTTTTGGCTTCGCTTTCGTGTTTATATTTTCTTTAACAAGTCTTACTTTTTTAATTTAACAACTTAACTTTATTTACTCCTTTGTAAGTAATGTTGTACACTCACTTCCCCATTTCGTCAAATTCACGGTAGAGTAGGAGTATAGTTCTACTAATACACCCATACTTGGGGCGTTGAATTTTCTGCGTCAAGAAAAATTTTTCAGCTTTTTAAATTGTTTTTTTTAGACAGTTCATTAATATTGGGTCATTTTAAGCAAGGAAAATGACGTGAATTATTAGTGAAGCGAAGGAAAAATATTCATAATAGTAAAGAGAACATGACGGAAGATGTAAGCGATGAAAATTGATTTCAGTGCCTAAGCAGCGATCGGGGTAAAGAAATAAAAAGGGAAAATCTCGATTGTCCTTTTCTTCAACTAAGAGAAATATATTTTCTTAAATGCTTGGCCCATTAATCATCAGAATGACCTTTCATGGTCCTTGCCCATCAAATAAAGTGAAAAGAAAATAAATCGCCGTTTGTTGGTATACGGTAGAATTAGATTTATACCGAACAAAATTTTAATTCCTCTTAATAATACTTTTACAAGGAAGTCATATGTTCCCCACATTAGATTTTTTTGTTTGTAACATAATAAAAATGCTGGAACAAAAGAATTAATCTGTCCTCTTCTCGACTTCTGGATTTTTAAATTACGTCAATCTTGATAACATGGTTTTTAAAGAAAGCGTCACGTTACTAAATTATGAGAAGCTAAGTGAACGATACACACACTCATATATATATATATATATATATATATATATATATATATGTGATTTAACATGGCGAATTATGTAGCATTCGATCACATGTTATGAAACTATTTCGATAGCTTAGGAGTGGAAAAAGTTTTCAACGAAAGGTGTTTTTTAGGAACGTCACAAATGAAATGACAGCACACGTTGCCTCTGATTAGTTAAATCACATGGTGCACATTTTCGTAATTGCTTCGCTTTTATAAATAACGAAAAAAGCAATTCTTGTCGCGCAGACGTATTTTTATGCGCCGTTCGTTGACAAGGTGTTTGATTGATGTTACAACCGGAATAACTTAACTCGGACAGGAAGAAGAAGGGAGCAGTTACTGTAAAAATTGATTTTCATCACGGTTCAGGGTGATACTCGTTAGAAATTACAACGATACTATTAATAAAATAAAACAAAAAGAAGCAATAAATGAAAAATTACAATTTTCCGCAATAATTCCATATGTTTCCACATGTTTACATAAACTGCAATTTTCGTTAATTTCCATAATGGAGGGATGATGCCTAGAAGCTTATAAGGCGCGTAACAGTCATGAGATTTCACGACGGACTTCTGTCATATATATATATATATAATTTAATGTAGGAAAAATTTCATGGAAATTATCCTGCCTCTCGAGCAGTAAACAATATCGATTCTGATGAATATGATGATGTTGGTCAATTTTTCATTTCAGTAAAAAGTAAAAGAATAGAAAAAATAATTTATTTCAAAAAAAAAAATCAAGGTTAATATCCAACCGGATAATTTATTACTTTTTATATTTACACTGCCGCCTCATTTTACAAACTAGAAATCCAGCTAAGAATCGTTATATTCATTTTTAACTGTATTTTATCGTTTGCTCGGTATTAGGCTATGCGAATTTAAAACAAGTTTATAAAATGGCGTGTAAAAACACTAATATTATCCAAAAGTGCATTATCTCTCTGTGTAATAAAATACTCTCGCCGTTTTACGTTGCTGGGGTAAAAACGAATGAAAGTGTAACAGAGAAACGAATGAAAGTGTAACAGAGAAACGAAAAAAAGTCATCCGAACAGAGTGAATGTTATGCGAAGAGGGAAATAAAAAAAGAAAAACAAATACAAAATCGGCAAGCCAGAAATAATTCTTTCGATTTCAGTGTTTATTATTTTTCTTCGAAATTCAATGCTCTAAAATTATGTCCGGGATTGAAGGCTCGAGCAAAATCTCAGTGTCTCAGCGGCGAAGTCTGCAGTAATTCAATAAAATAATTAAATTCGGATCTATATTTCGATTTCTCAACATAACGCTTACAATTTAAAAAAGTACAATAATAAATGCCCATACTTCGTATTATCCAAAAAAAAATTGATGCACTCATAAATATGTACACGTGCTGCATGATAAATTTATGCGGCAATATTACAACTTTAAAATTAGAAATATTTGTTTCAAACATACTACTATGCAAATATAACTGTTACGGAGATATTTTTAACTTAACATATTCTGGGTGCATAAAACATCATGCTTGACTGACCTTACTTTGGCTTAAGAATACATCGAAGATATATTTGACATCTTTTTTTTTTTTTTTTTTTTTTTTTGCCCGGAATAAAACAATTAATATTATCATTGCAATGACAATGTTTGTTTTTTTTTTTATTTATTTTTAAGCCCCGCATTAAACACCATTTGACTACCAGATTAAATTAATCATTCAGCTTGTTTAAATCAGTCGATATCTTTGTCGTCGCTAGGAATCGAACTCATGACTACCATCTTAATAATCAAGTGTTCACGCCACTAGGCTATCGCGACCTTTTATTAGTGTGATCCGCACTTTGCTACGACTGCATTTGCTCCCCCCCCTTAAGTACCGTGTTATTTGCCAAGTCGTTCGTCTAACATACGGGATTAACTTTTTTTCCACTTCTAAATGCGCTAGAACAATAACAATTTTCGTGTCATTATATCTCTTTTTGATTTTTAACCGCATCTTTATCTCACTCATTTGCATGCACTTTTCCCCGCCGACGGTTCAAACTACGAACATAGCACGTATTTCAATCCCGTTTACAAATTTATATTCCCTAATGAATAAAATGAAAAAAAGATAATAAGGAGAAAAAAATTATTTCGCGAAATAATAACGTTGACGAATTCGTAATTAACCTTACATGCCCCTTGTTTTATACTTTTTTAAGGATTTTTGTTTATCATCTCTCAGTGTTCGTGAAAATAATCATTTTTAGTTTTTAACATTTCAGAAACATATGTGAACATGTTTAATCGCGTTTAGTTGAACGCCGCTCTTTTCACGTTATCGACAGTACCGGCAGTTATTGCACGAGATATATACATACAGATCGTTTAAAAAAATTTGGAGTGCCGTCCTTTTCTCAGAAAGGAATTAAAAAGTTGCAAAAATTAACCAGCAGTTACTTCTAAGTACAGAAGAGATCTCCCAGTCCAAATTTTGATTACCCTTTGAAAAGCAAGCGCAGACAAATGGAACTTTTAAAATGGTATAGGCTATGTATTAATGTGAATATTCAAAAAAATCGTATAATTTGAAAATAACGCTGTTTTTATTTATATGTAACGCGACTTTCAATGCGCCTGCATAAAAAATCGAGTTGAGTCGTCAGTTTGACTTCATGATAGAATTATACCTTGAAAACATTTCAGTTAAAAAGTTATTGAAGAATTTTACTAAATATGTTGTTAGCTCGATATTTAGAGAAGTAGAAAATAATCTTACGTCGTAAACGTTCAGTCGTTTAACGTAACACTCGAACAAAAATCGGAGTGACCAACATATTCCAGCGATTTCCACGCATTTTATCAAAATTACCTCTTCAGCTGATTTTTCCTAGCCGAAACGAACAACGTTACTGTGTTTTCGTAATGAAATAGCCACCGCCGAAAGAGAAGTATCGGAAAAATGTATTAAAAAAGAATAAAGAAGTTGTTTAAAAAAAAAAGTATTATATTTTACCGTATAAAACAAGAAAAAGAACAAAAACAAAAAAGATCATTTGCGGTTTCGTTTCAGTTTTATCTTATAAAACAGTTTTTACCAAACCGCATTTAAGCAAATGCCTCAAATTACTTATTGACGTTATTAGCAGCCAAGTAACGCACACCGAAATTTCGTGTTAAACACGAATATTTTTATTCAGTAGTTGAACTACTGTTAAAAAAAAACTTTCAACACTAAACCGCGACTAAACGTATAGGTCATATGATGGGGTAACTTGTAAGTATATCTGTCGCAACAGACTTTGAGAACATCTTAAAATACGTAAAAGCAATAATAAACATTAACATAATGAATTACAGACGCTACAAGTACGAACAGATGCCAAATAGCGTGAGCGAAGGGTATTTTACCGTCCGAAACGAAGAATTTAACTCCGATAATGTACGTCGATCCAGAAATCAGTACCCCAATAAATCCCGGAGCTGAAATCTGTAATACAAAAAGAATTTAAAAAAAAATAAATATATATATATATATGTGTGTGTATATGTGAAATTGCAATTCTATGCAATGCATAAA
This sequence comes from Icerya purchasi, assembly GCA_039619475.1. NCBI lineage: Eukaryota > Metazoa > Arthropoda > Insecta > Hemiptera > Monophlebidae > Icerya > Icerya purchasi. The sequence goes on from CM077116.1 coordinate 178,118,352, forward strand.
TAAACGTGATTACCTGGCAAAAGATGGCCAACGCCGGAAATACCGCAACTGCTACATAGAATAATATTGCGACGAACGGATATTCCGCTGCCAGGGTCTGCAGAATAAAACAGAAAATCTTTATAATAATTGCATTTCCTGTAGACGCGTTTAAAAAATATCTGAACTTAATTTAAATTACTTAATTCGAAAGAAACGATAAAAAATCAGAATTACCACATTGATTTACCTTTTTTCTTGTTTTTGGCGGGAAAGATCCGTTAATAAAGAAATAACATAAACATGTAGCGCAGCTGAGATTAAACTAATACGAGGGCTTATAGAGAAGCCGCAGTGGCAAAACTTAAAGACACTTTTATAAGAAACGTTTGTCGTCATATGAGTGATATTTATTTTATTAAAATCATCAAAAATATATGTGAAACACAATTTTATAGAAATATATATATATATATATATATATATATACATATATTTTATTCTATTTATTTCTTTTTCTTTTTGGAAAATTTGAATATTCGACGCATCTGTTATTTTAATTGATACTATTTTAAAGGAGAGAACTCTAATGCTATTAGTGAGTCTAATTGTAGAATTTCCAGGGGAAATTTTTAAATACTTGTACAGAAATAAAAGGGAACTATCACCTCGACTGCGGCAAGAAGCATGTTAACATTTGTAACAGAATCGCAGAAAAAATTAATTTTTATAATACAAACTAGATAAAGATCCTGAAAACATGATTTTTTTTAATTATGAGTTTTTTTTGTTTTTTTTTTTTTTTTTTTAATAATTTTTTAGTCTCTCATTAGTATGTAACTTTGTTTCCGCATTTTTATATCAACAAGGGAGCCTAGTTAAAATTTAAAAAAAATTCTAATATGTAATGTAGAAAATCATTAGTACCGTTGGCCTTAGTACACTGTGAACCTTAACTTCACAATTCCCGACGCCCTGCTAAAGGTATGGGACTTAGTTTACTCTAATGTAAAAAATTAAAAACGCTCTTCCATCGCCATTATTCGAGGCCTTATCGGTAAAACCAAAAAACCAGGTCGTGATTATAAATGCTAAAAAACACCTGCAATATGTACAGTATACTATTTCCTTTTATTTTTTACGAGTTTCTGGACTTGGTATTTTATAGTCTTTAATTACCATTTATGACCGTAAACTCTAGAGATACCAGTGACAATAACTTTTAAGAAGCACGGCAGTTTGAAAAATATTAATGATAACAGTAATACATATAACAATAACAACAATAAAGATGTTTTTAATATTTTTAAATTATGTATTCTTTTTGCTTTTTCTTTAACAGTTAGATGCTACCGGAAATGTACGCTAACAAGGTTTGGATCAGTGTTTCTATAGTTCACAAGAACCCCATCTCTGAAAAATATTTCAGTTTTTTAATAACCGAGCATTCCAGCACAACATCAAATAAATAATTACAATAAGCAGTCTTTAAGAACTTACGAAGTTGAAAAACTTGAGTCCGTTTTAAAAGATAGTTTTCTAAATATTTCACGCCGAGAACGGAACGATTAAAAAATTCTACACACAAGGTGTTTTAAATCCTAAAACAGAGTGTAAAATCACTTTGTTGAATCTGTTAACCTATTTTATTTTATTTTATTTTATTTTATTCAATCCACATTCAGCACAGTTATTACTGATTACTATTTTTAACCTTGCCAATGTAGTCGCGTTCGATGTTGGCCCAACTTTATTCGACATATAGTACTGATGTAATCTTGTTCCAAACCCTTTTTCTTAAACCATGGATAATCCTCGGTCTTGCTCTTAATACAGTTATATTTTGTCACCTTTAATTTCACTCCTGCTCTTATACTCAGCGCTCCACTTTCTAGCTAATTCTTCTTTTATATGAAGTATAAATTCTTCCGAGTTAGCAATTCATTTAGTTCCCGCAATTACTCTGATTAAATTTATCATAAAAGCCGCGGCGCATAGAAAAACATATGTCACATTAAAAAGCGACTATGTTACCGATAGCAGGCTGACATCACATCAAATATATTGTAAAGACAATGGTTTACGAGAAACACTTTCAGTGGTTCAATTTTAAATTTACGTGCCTAAACAGAGTGTTTTTTTCTCGTTTTGTTTGTTATTTATTTTTAGTTTATCGCAATGCTCGTAAATATTCTGCAAAAGATTATCTGTCATTTGCTAATGAAAATTAGAAAAAAATTCTGCGCGTATATCGTACCAAGTTTTCGAACGAATTAAAAGTACAATTCGAATGTAACGAGTGCGCGGAATTAATATGAAAATTAATAATTCTTACGAAAATACGTTCACTGAATTTTATGGATAAAAGAATACGTCTATATAAAAATTGCGGATGGTCGTTCATTAAATGATTACAATTTGAAGCGATAAATAATTTAGTATGCATCATCATACGTAAATACTCTCAGAGACAGTTGGATCGAAAGTACATCCATAGCGTGCAATAAACAGATTATTTTAAGTTACTGCTTGAAGTTTGTTCTATGAAGATTATTTGACACGTTTAGTTTCATGAATTTTGCTGTTTCGGGATAAAACCGATTTGATATGAATAAAATTAGTTCACAATAAATTGCCCTATGTACTTTTAAATTTTTCTAATAATCTCCATTTCCTCTAACTTTTAAATTCTTTACAGCTATACAATAAATATCTCTCATTCCAGCGCCACCCGCAAATTTTATAATACGACAAATTCTCTTTTCCTCCGCTGCCATACTAGTTTCATCGATGAATGTTCCCCGGATGGTTTAAGTGTGCTCTATCCGTTTCCCTACTAAATATATTATAGTTCCCAATTTCAAAGGTGGCACAACTTATCACCTACTTCTTTTTCTCCTCTCACGTGTATATGATTTTATCCTACTGCTCATCCGTTTCCGTACAGCTAATCGTTTTTTTTAAATCGACATTTTCCAGTAGCATAAAAATACTCATGATGATAACGAAATTATTGACATATTGACTCGTTTAGTTGCGATTAACAGACACCTTTTCGCGTAAATTCTCCTCTTCCAACTTCGTTCCGCCTTACAAGATTCCATTTAAATATTTGTCTCACCCTTTATTCTTATTCTCTAAGCCTCACTCTTTCAAACTATCAATTCAGCTACATCTGTCACCATACTTTCAGTTTTTTCACTTTTTTTCTGTTAATATACGTCTTTTAAATCTTTTAAATCATACTTTTTCCTCTTTTCACATTTTCGTTTCTTTCTTTCAATATCACTTTCTTTCCTCTATAACCTGATTCCTTGTCCTCGATATCGGTCTATCCTTTTTGAATGAGGCCGTTCTGCTCTTTCTTCTAAATGTTCTGTTTTTCTTATAATGCTGCATTTATTCTTCTTTTTCCTCCTCTCTGTTTAATACTTAACTATTTTTTTTTTTTGTCCTTATTTACTACAATCTCACTGCCAAAAATTTAATTTTATTTATTGCCGTTGTAACAATATTCCCCATCGTCAGCGCAAAAAAAAAAAAAAAAAAAAAAAAAAAGCATATCGGTTAAAAAAAATATTTCTCAAGATAATATAATAGTTACCAGTTCAAATAAAAATCCTAAAAGAGCTATGAAATACACCGTCCATATAGAAGTACCGTAAACATGGTCGGGGTAGTTTATTAACAACAGCCATGGAACGCAGGAGGATGCAACGCAATATAATATGGAAGATCTATCAACTATCTGCAATATCCTAAATTAAAAATATCGGGAATTATTCGTTAATTTTATTTTCACAAGGAAAAAAAAGTAAGTTATATATCATTAAATAGCTCGGTCAATGCAGAAATAATCATTTAATTAATACGAAACAGTAAATACGGCATTACGTTAATACAATCGTCTTAAGTAGCAATATATCTGATTAATTCTGCGGACGAAATTGTAAATTCAGCGTTGATGTAAGTTTAAATTTAAATATTTAATCTTTTTCTTTTATAGCAAATAGTCGAATTTTATATTTAGAAAAGTTATTGATTTATCACAAATTTTAATAGAACAATTATTTTATTCTTACCTGTTTAACTTGCGAGAGCTTTCATTTACGCGAAGGTGTCCCCATTGTAATTGATAACAGTGTAAATGAAACAGGGTCGAAGAAAGAAACACCAAAAAAAGACTGCTGCCGTACAGAAAAGTTGTAGTTATTTGTTCGGGATTTGTAGATTTTTGGTACAACAATGCAGACGCTAAGATAGATATTGGTATAGACAGCTGTAATCATTCGAAATCAGATTTCGAATACACAATTGTTTATTTACTTTAATAAACTCATTACTTTATAATGTTCAATTATTTTCAAGGTATTAATTTATATATCTCATGCGACAAAATCAGTTATTGGAGAGAGCCGATTATTTTGCAGAACAATGCTACTCTCTCGCAACCACCTAATTTAAGTACTTGTCATCTCAGATTTGTAATATCGTGTGATTTTTGTTTCTTCCAATATTTGAAAATAAATATTAAGCAGGAATTCATTCCATTGAAAAAAAGTAACCAGAAAGTGTGGCAGTCAAAATTTAAAAAAATAAAAGAAAATCATAAAAATTCTTCTCTGATGGGATTAGATAATTAGTTCATCGTAAGAGCCTCGCTAGAGCAAACATCGAAAAATAAGAGTGTATGATCTTATAGCCAGTAAAAGGTAAACCTTGCAAACCTATTTCATTTTGTTCTAATATTAATGGTTTACGAACAGTTTTTAATAATTTTTCAGAAAATTAAATTTTAAGAGGCAAAACGGAAAATTTAAATAGCTGTAGTAAAGGCAAAATTCTATTCTTTTTTGAAAATCAAATATCATGCGGACTTACCCGTATGTTCTAAAAAGTATATTTCTTAAAATTTTCAATTACAGGATTGCTTGATGTATTGAAAAAAATAAATAAAAACATCTAGTGTTACATCGATGTAGTTATTTTTACATTTAACAGAGTAACTAATTTCAGAACCAATTTAACCTATATCGTCAATTTTAGGTACCTATATGGATTTTCGGTATTATTGGCCATGATATAATCTGACATACGGAAACATTTTTATATAAAATCAGCTTGTCTTTGCTCTTTAAGACCATATTCAACTTACAGAGCTAAAAGATACAGAAAAAAAAAATACAGATGTAAATTAAAAGTGTTACAATGTGATGTTAGTAGGTTTATACTTTTAATGATAATTTAAACAAGAAAGAAAAATTTATATACTAATTAAAATATTAATCCGAATTAATAGGAGATAAATCTAAATGGACTTATTTTATTAACAATAATACAATGATACATATTTCAACACTTTTGTTGAATTTACTTTTTTCATGTTCGAAGTATTCCGATCATATTAACTAAGAAATTGTACCAGGCGGTAGGTTTTCCTTCCTGCATACTTTTCTGTTAAAATTTACTCCCTTAACCGAAAAAACACGGTTAAAAGGCGTCGAATGCTCACCTACACACACTGGATTGATATTCATTATTCCGACTGGGTCACTTTGTCACGAGCGAGTTGCTGATAGTCTGCTGCTGTAAATGTAATGAAAAAGTTTAAGAGTATTTATTGATCGTAACACCTTCGGCAAGTGAACCTCCTTCCGTTTTCCTATCAGCATCATACTATGAGTTCCGGGCTTGAACTGCGACATTGCAAATTATAACAGGAAAAAATCTAAGGGAAGAAGAGAAAAGGGCACCAAGAAACATGTTTATGTTATTGGAGACATAGGAATAAACAAATACTCACAGCTGAAAGAGACTAGTGGAAAATCAACAGTGAACTAGAGGAGTTGCTTATCATGGAAGAAAATCAGTTTTAGGACTGAAACACAGATTTCTGTGTGGGGGGGGGCTAAGGACGTTTACCCAATAATCCAAAGGTATGATGGCATTAATGATTATATAGGAAAAACATTAGAAATGAAGCATATGAATGAAACTAACAAAGAAATAACCAAGGGAGAAGGAAAAAAAAGAATGCTGTGAGCTCTGTAAGACGTAGGAAGGCCAAGACGCAAAAGACCGGAATATAGTATCGCGTGTTCTGAAGAAATGAAAAGACATTCAAATAAAATGTGATTCGCATCATAAATGAAGTTTGCTTCCGACGGATCAATCGGGCAAAGAGGAAACTGGGTAATGGAGAAACGGAAGAGCGAAGCAGGAAGCAGGAAGCAAGCTATTTAACCGAAGTCTAATTATAGATGAGATAGTTGACCGCATCATGTTGGGGTAATTAAGAAACCACGGGAAAAGAGGAAGAATGGGTTGCATGGCTGAATAAAAGGAAACAGGATTAGAAAACGAAGAAAGATAGAAATCAAAATAACAGTCGCGGTGGCAACGAAAGGAATTTGGTCTGGAAAATGATTAATAAAGCGACCGCTTGAAGCAGTTGAACGTGCCAACGAGTCAATTAACTCGTTGTCCGAAATTTCAAAATGACTAGGAATCCACAATAGATCAATACGGACAGAGCAGGAATGAAATAGATGCGAAATTAAGGAGCGTATGTGAAGCACGATCGGATTAGCGGATGGTTTAAGAAAGGGGGTAGCAATCGAATGTTAGAACTGTGAACTAGCTAAATTGCTGAAGTAGATGAAAAAACATTAAGATACCTCTGTCGCTGATTCCGGTACGAATATTAGAAAAATTGTAAAAATACTTAATTTATCCGTACGAAAAATGTTTAGATCGGTAATGAGCACTGATAAAAAAGGAGTTTTTTATTTTACAATTATTCGCATTACGCGCTATTGCAAGAATCTATTTTCTCGACGAGATATTATTACTTATTCGAATAATTTACACCTTATTGGAGTGATGAAGCCCAAAATTCTCGGAACGGTAAAAGGTCAGATGTAACAGGTAAAAATTTAAATGGAACTTAATAGTTAGGCCGGAATGATTGTTGCCAAGTTCCTAAACCAAAAAGAACCTCGTGATTTTTTTGCAAAAGAACTTATTTAACACGGGAAAGAATAAAATACCATTACTATCCGATGGCCAGAATAGATATCAGTCTTAAAATAATTAAAAATATTTTATTAAAAACTAACTACAAGAATAGAGGTCAGATAAAGGACATGTGCAGTGAAATTCCGGCTCACACTTCGAACATGAAAAAAGAAATCTATCTATCTGTATATATATAAAAATGAATGGTCTGTTTGTTTGTCCCGTATGCGTCCCTGTACAGTTGAACGGATCATGCTAAAATTTCCAGGGTGAATTCATCTTGTCCAAACGAAGGTTCTAAGGTACGGATGAGTTTTCTACTCCTCTCCTTCACGAAATATGAGATTTTTAAGTAGTTGAGATGCGACCAGCGGTACAGAAATGCATAAGGGTCGAATAAAAAAAAATAATAATTTTTATAGAATTTGAAATAAAATGATTATTATGGTAAATAATAAACTCTAAAATCATTTTATTAATTTCTGGCGTAAGTGAATACACTGCATTTCGTTACTTCACTTTTTGTGTTACTGAAATTATCAAACCTTCGTAAAATGATCTAAACATACAAGTCACGCTCCTAGCCCACCTGCTGCACAGATTGCGGAGAGTTAAGAAAAAGTACTGTTTTCTATTATTCTTTACAGAGAAATACAAAATCCTGCAACGGAATTTTAGTAGTTGCTATCGCGAATATTATTTATACAAAAATTTGAAATCCTTACTCAACTACTGTTGTTTGATGTTATGGTAATAAATTAATTTTAATACTCGTAAAATGCTCAAGACGGAAAGGTCGGAAAATATGAGTGACGAAGATGTTCTCTTAAACGTGTAATTATGGAAGATCGTCCTGTGTGAATAATTCTCGGCCTCTTCAAAATAATGGCTATGTGTGTACTGTTTAGTTGAGCGAAACTTTTTGTTAGACCACGACAGATAGGTTATTCAGAAAGACCGATAATTTTCGGCTGGACATGAATCGTGAAGACGATTTTTTGCTGCGCGACGATAAACATATTTCCCAAAGAGAGTAAGAATCCTCACATAAATATATAAATTAAAAACCAAAAAATAAAAGTTTTTCACGTATGAAATCGAAGAATCAAAGGGGAATATAGATGGGCAGATTATAAAATAAGTGAATATCGTATAAGAAAAATGGGAGTGATCAAGAAGGAGTAAAAACCAAATGATTGTAGTGATGAAAGCAATTTGATTTTCAGATATGGAGCTCAATTGACTTTAATAACAGGAAGCAAATTTGTTCGCAGACATGTTACCGAATTACTGCGTAATTACAAGTATTGATTACACAAAAACGTTACATTATAAATAATTTTTTATAATAATATCTTTTAATTTTTTCAAATATTTCGGTATACAATTTAGTAACTATGCAGCGTATTAGCAATGTTTTACAAACAAATATATTAAAGTTGCAAAGAAATTAATAAATAATCCTGCAACGGGAGTTTTAATAGTTGTTACCGGAAATATTATTTATTTTTAGATCTTAAACCCATGCTTACTACCATGGTTTGCTGTTGCAGATGTGTATTTAAGGTTTGTTTTAATTATTGTATTAATAATATTAACAAAAGAAAGAAAAATTGAAAGAATAAATAAATCTTTAATAAATATACAGAATTCGCCACATAAAAAAAGAGAAAAAATTAAAGACTTATATAAATCCATTGCCGAAGCTGCGAAAAGTAGCGATCGAGTAAGTAAATGGGCCGTTTATAAAATAAGTGAATGATGTGAACAAAATGGTGAATAAGGAATAAAAACCAGATAATTACAACGATGAAAGCTGTAGGACCTCCAGAAATGTCACTGAGTTGTCTCCAATGAATATTTTGCAGAGGATGTACAAATTTAAAAAAGTAGGAAAAAATAAATTAAAGATTTAAAAATGTTCACTATAACACACACACATATATATATATATATATACACGCGTGTAAATTCAAGATAAAACAATTTTTTTTTTTTTATTAATTTCCAAGTACAGATTTAAACAGTTGTTAATACACGGTCGAAGCCGTGGGCAATAGCTAGTAATTATATAAAAATCGAACATTGAATAATAATCAAATAATGTATTATTTTATTATTTTTCATAAGTTTATTTCGCTCAACTTCATCTTTTATTAATTCCGATTAATATTTCAATTACTTAGTATTTTGTAATCATGTAAACACCTAAATTAAATCTGTCGTATTTTTGAGCGTTTGTTGTTTAACTCAATATATTATATTATATTACTTTAATTTTATCCATTAACGGGCCGAGAACCACAGAAGTTTGATGTTGTTAAGGATGTTCGATGGTTTTAAGAACAGGAGGAGAAGCAATTGAGAACTTTTCCTTCATTGCCTTTTAAAATTTGAGAAAAGGAACTAGAGAAGAATAATTAAATTCGCATGATCCGGTTGAATTTAGGGCAGTTCACCAGAATGTAACATATGGAGATGTGGGAATAAACATTTGTCACCGGCAGCAGGATCAGTTTTGTATAATCTTTTATAAGAATGAAAGAATTTTGCAAAGTCTGTTTTCAGGCAGCATAATATAACTTCTTTACAAGAGGAGCTTGATGATGTACTCCAGAGTTTGCGACACGAATTTTATGTCAGCCTTTCGATCGTCAGCAATACCCGAAAACTTCAATAAGGACACTGGTATGTTTGAAATCAGAAAGCAGCTACTAATGGATGGCAAAGTATAAAAATAAAAAAACTCCAGCTACAAGAATAACTGATCTGTCAGATTTGCCTGAAGTATGCGAAAGTTTTTAATTTCGCTGAAACAAAAACTGAACTTATCCGTGTACATGTGCTGAACATGACATTTTTCAATCGAGTGTTTAGCCTAGGTATGTTACGTTATTGTTGGGATATCTTTAATAAAAACGGAAAAGGCGTGTATTCTACAGAAACAAATAGCTAACGTTTGGTACAAAAGAAATGGTCACCGTATTCGTCTACCAACGCGTTAAAGCAGTTGGTTGCTTCTTATAATAAATGCAGTCTTCGAACAACCTTAGTCCAAAGGAGGAATATAGTAAACTTATCGGCCGTAATATTTACAGATAGATTAAATAAGTCTGGACTTAGCACTGAGTTCTAAAATTAGAAAGTTTAAATAGATTTGAGTAATGATGTCTCATAGACATCTTAAAATAACGACTGGTAAAGATTGTGTAATCTCATAGGAATAATTAAATATTTAAAGCTTCCACAATAGACATAATTAGGAAAACAATTTACGGAAGACAACAATGATTTAAAAAATTAATTTTAAAACTTGACATTTCGGAAAGCTTACACCTATCATAATTAAAAACTAACTGAACTAACAGAACTAAAAATACAGACTTGAATAGTGAAAGTTATAGAAATAAAAAAAGAACCTAGATTTATTGAAGGAAAGAGAACGGAAAAAGAAAAAAAAAACGCGGTTGACCAGTATCACTCTCTCTTATGTTAAAGTAGTGATCGAAAATGTTGGTCGTATTCTCAGAAAGAGTAACATCCGACCAGTATTTACTACGTGCGAAAAAATTAATAACGAATATGCAGAGTGCCTTTTTCTTGCGGTTTACGTGATATTGTACAAACTGTTAATGGCCGATGCAAGTAAAACCGTGCTGAAAAATCGGCACTGGCTGAACTACAGGAAAAAACAAAACATAATTTCTCGTTCGGTAAGAATGTGATCTTGGTTAAGGAAAACCATGACAGGAAAAGGCTAATTAAAGCAACTATCGAAATAGGGAAATAACCCAATTTTAATCATGAAGATGGTCTTCAGATACCCCTATAACGTGGACACTTATAATGATATCGTTAGTTAAGAGTAATATATAATTGTTTCGTTTTTTACACGACATTCCTTTTGTGTGCTCTTCCTGTTTTAGTTTTTAGTTAGTATTTCTTTCACATTTCTTATTTAGTTTAATTCTCGTGTTCGCACTTCCTACTTTATTAGAGTTTAGTTAGTTTTGTCTTGCCGGTTTATTGTTTCTCTTCTCATTTACACGTCCAGTTTTGTTGTTTACCCATTCCAGTTTGAGAATTTTCTTAGTATTTTTTCGAATTGTTCAGTTTATTCTGATGCTCGTATTTTCTGCTTTGTTAATTTAGTTTTTTCCCTGCTGGTTTCTTTCTTTTTTCCTTTTGTTAGGTTGGCGTTTATTTATTTATTTTTCTTTCTTTTAATGAGCTCGGTGTTAACACTGACCCAACTACATGGACTTAGACCACCTACTCAGATTCTGAGGCGATCGGAGATAGCAAGTATAAAGGAAAGAAGGAGGGGAATAACGGCTGGAGATGGGAAGGAAAGGATAAAGGAAGCATTGAAAGGGGTAGGAAGATCCAACGCCAAAAGTTCGGCGTATAGATGAGCGCACTCAGGAAAAAGAGCAGGGCATTTAAAAAGGATATGGTTGGGGTCGCATATAAAGGGAAGATCAGTAGAGTGGAGAGGGTAAAAGGGAGAAGGTGAAAGAGAAAAAGAAAAAAGGAGAAAAGGGAAGGAGGGAATGACCAAGTCTCAGTTTGATTAAAAGAAACGATAGCCGAGCGCCGAGAAAAGGGAAGAAATTGGTACCAAGGCTGTGAATTGGAAGTAGACTCTGGGAGGAGGTAGAAGGAGGAGTGATTGACAAAAAAGGAAGGGTAGATGTTTTACTTGTCCTATTTCGAGAATTTTTGGCGTTTTTTTTTCCTTCATAAAAAAGTTTTTACTTTTTAAGGCCGTGTTTTCGAGATCGTTAGTTTCATTCTCGTGTCTGTTTTTTTGTTATTTGTTCCGTTCGTACTTTCGGTTTGTTGTTTACTGGTCCCTTTTTGGGAATTTTAGGTGTTTTTTATTTCTATAAGGGTTTTACTATTTAAGTCCGTATTTTTCGTTTTGTTAGTTCAGTTGGTTTCTGATAATGGTAAGAGTAAGTTTTCCGAAATGTTAAGTTTTAAGATTAAATTTTTAAACATGGTGTCTACAGTAAATTGTTTTCCTAATGTTTTCGGATTTTTAAAGTTATGTTTTGCCAAACTGAGGTTGCCATTACCAGGTGATCTCAATATAGGCGTTTTTTCATCTTTTTAAAATTGCATTTTCAATATGACTTCCGGAATTTTCATTTATTGTAAAGGGATAAAGATTTTGCGTGTTAACTGATGAACTTCTTCATGTTTTAGAACATCCATATGGCCTTAGAGTTTAATACGAGACACGTTCGCTCCGCTTTCTATGCATAATTTTTTGCTAGAGCTGAAAATAAAAACTAGAAAAGACGTAACAGTAACAAAATCCCTTTAAATATCTTTATTAATTAATCCATTCAGACATTCGAAAACAGCCATTAATTCTGCAGTGAAAAGGAATAACCATGACTATTTATTAAAAGACACGCCTTGTTTTCAAATGATACATCAATTTTTAAAGAACTCGCAAAAAAAAATATTACAAGAAGTAAAAAATTACGTAAATTAACAAGTCGCTCTATTATGTGAAATAAAATTGCAATTAAGTTTTGTTTTCCTCCCGAATTCTGCTCAAAGAACACTTCTGGTCATTTTTTTAAGCGGCCGTTCGGGACATGATTTTTCCCAGTTCTAAAATACAGCAGTTGCTGCCGTCACCCAAGGTTATCCATGAATACTTGTGGCAAAGCTGAAATTTGAACAAAATTCGTATTTTACATCGACAAAATTAACCTAACTTATATTCCTACACACCTTGAGCACTGATTTCCATTCACTTTCCTAATATTCCAAACCGATACAGAAAACTGTTTTTTTTTTTCATTTAAATAATATGAACCAACCTTAACACAAATAGAGTTAAATACGCATTTTATAGAATAAGATTATTTAATATTAAGTCGCGTGTAATGTGAATACACGGACTGGTGTAATGATTGATGAATCACAAAATAAGTACCGAACTGGTAGAACGAAAGAAAAAAAAAATAGAGAGAATGAGAGAAGGGGAGAGAGCGGTACATAAATTAGTATTACAACAGAAGTTTGTGTAGCAAAACGGTAAATGATACTTAACAAACCTTGTCTGATAGCAAAAACAAGCATTAACTTTTAAATGTCTTAATGGATGATTAATATGTTAGAAATAGCAGCTGTAGCAAAGCAGAGATGATCTCATTAACAACTTCACTGACGGCGCAATCAAGTGTTCTAGCAGAACAATAACTTTTTAGAAAGTGGTAAACGGTTGAAAAATTAATCGATACAAAATTAATTTCATTTTTCACGAGCCATCGATGCTCCGCATGTCCACACGAATGCACATCCACAAAATTCGTTAAAAATATAATTTAGTTAGATTTAAAGTATTACTGTTGCGAATTTATCTGCGTTTAACTACTGTCGAAACATGCAACTGAATGATGAAAAATTTTTCAATTTTTTGCGAGACAGTCTTAAATTTAAAACTACTATTTTTTACCGAATATACGCGGGTTTAAAAAGAGATTTTTTTTTTCCGTATTAAGAAGAATGGACTTCCAAGTTTATTTTGATTTTAATAAATTGTTTCCAATTTTCAGATTAAAAATCGACAAACAACGCGTTTATTAATCTGTTTAACGCAGAAATCGGTAAATGTATATGCATTTGCAGGCGCGCGAGGCTTTAAAATTTAAACAAGACATTATTTATTTAGTGCAACTTATTAGAACGAAAGATATAAAAATTCAGTACAACAAATAGAAATAGAACTTAACCATTTTAGCGGGGAAAATGGCTAAAAAACTAGCTGAATAAGTAAGCGTGGCTAATAAATTCCTAGCTCGAATTGTCAGCCAAGCGAATTTTTAAAAACACATTTCACCCGTTACCTTCCGCCTCCATTAATGTATTTTATATCAAGGCCGTCACTTTTTGATTAAAATTCTACACACAAGATGTCAAATTGCATTTACATGAATACTTTTATGACCGACGCTCTGTTGTGAAGTGTTTTGTTAACAACCAGTTTTACGAATAATGGAAGTGTGGAACAAAAACATTAATAAAACCCTTTTACATAAAAACACACACTTCATGAATATTTATAAACATATTAAAAAATTAATTATGCAGCAAATTTGCAAATTTCTCGTTTCTTGTTGTTGTTTTTTTTTTTTTTTTTAAATATAGGTTAAATAAGTTATTAATACGTAATTTTTATTCTTTCCCGATAATAACTATTTTCATTTAACTTCTTCAATTTGTCGTATAAGTTGACCTAAGGTACAAAGCAAAGTTAATTTACGATTTTTTTTTTTTTCAATACAAATTAATTTATAATAAAAAGAAAATATTTAACAACAACGGCAATATGATGTCTAACTGTTAAGAAAAGGCAAAATAAAAAAAGAGAAAGAAAAAAAATAAGAATAAACGATGGAAAAATTCAAGAAAGAATATACATAAGTGAATACTTCTGGGTAGCTATGCCCTTGGTTGGCCAAGCTCCCAAAAAAAAAAAAAAAAAAAAAAAGTGAATACTTAATAATTACAATGTCATTGGTTGTAGTAAAATACAATAGATTTATAACCTCCTGGGCCAGAAACGGTATTATGTAATGTTTTAATACTCGGGAGCTTGTGATAATCAATTGAGCGGGACTCGTTCCGGTCTTTAACCTGGTACAATATAAAATGAATAAATGAATTACTCGTGCTGGGTGGCGTGTTTTTTAAAAGAAACTATACCATACTCGTATCGCTCGTTAAATACGATGACATCATAACTCAGAAACAAAATTTTGAACTTCTAAATGCACAGAGTGCGCGTCAAGTGAAGTTCTGCATACGCAATATTTACATTAACTATTTTAAGTTCTTTTCGACTGTTACAAGCCTGAATATTTTCAGGTGGGTTAACATTACCGAAAAGAAACAGCATCCTAAAATATCGCAGTGGAATGGCACGTAGAATACGATAATTTTCGATATTCACTGACTCACTGATTAACTGCCTCTGATAGATCATCATGCGTCTAGGGTACTTTTAAACGAGCCAAACCGTTGCAATTTAAAATACAGATAGAATTTAAAGTATATTAATTTTTTGTTTAATGAGGGGGGGGGGGGGGGGTCAAAGACCAACAAAAATCCAACAACGCAGATTCTGACGCGAAATAATGACTTCTGCTTCCAGGCAATCGAAAAATATGGACTAGTGAGATTACTTACTAATATAATATAAACTGCGAAACTATGCTAAATTAAAATCATACAGTTATGAAAATACATATTATATAAAATAAGTCCCGCTTTGTTGTGAAAATTTGCAAGAAAAAAAAAGGTTATTAACAAACGTTTTAGACGGCGTAAATAAATATCATTTGCGTTTTGTCTATATCTGAACAAAAAGTTATGAACTCCTACCAGAAACACGCATGTAAAAAACAGGCCAACTTTCCATCCGGCTTATGGATAACAAGTTCAGTCAAGCATGAGGTTTCATGCGCTGAGGATTCCGTATGTTAAGTTAAAGATAACCATAATTTTTATTTACATAATACTAAATTCAAAACAACAATAATTTCAAAACAGATATTTTTAGTCCAGTTCTTTTTCACACTCACGCAATGTCATCATATTGTACTGCAAAAAAAAATAAATTCTAATAAATAAACGCTATTTAGTACTAGATTTTTGGAAGGATTAATTATCAATAAATATTTTAAAATTTGTAATTGTACTTGTTTGTTTTCCGAACTTCTATATAGTTATATTTGAATACTATTACTTAAACCATCTTCCTTGTTTGTAACTATTTATTAGATTACGATTTTTAAATAAAATTTATTTAGATATATACACAAAATTTTAAATAAACTACGCAAACATGCCAGAATGAGCATATTTTCAACCCCATTCAAAATTTATAGCTATAATATTCGCGATCCAAACAGGGGGCTACATATTAGTTTTCGCGCTTTTGAACTTTTCGGCAAATTCGAAAGTTTGGTTAAGAAAACGAAATACGGTTTCGTTCCCGACAAACACTAATCTTTCAAACGATATATCACATGCCCGGGAAAAAAAATATTTTTTCCAAAATTTCGAGCTTTCGGTGCCCCGAAGGTCCAGTTTTAAAGTTGGAAATCCGGATGTTCTAAACTAAAGAAATACACGGGGATGCGCATTTTTTTAACCACGTTTAAAATTTTCCTAAGCGGGAGGACATGTCATTTTTCGCGCTTTTTTGAACTTTGCGGCAACTTTGGAAGTTTCGTTAAGGAAATGAAATACAATTTCGTTCCGGACAAATAGCGGTCTTTCCAACAATATATCACATGTTTGGGGGAAAAAAAAATTTTTTCCCAAAATTTTGAGCTTTCAGCGCCTCGGGGGTCTCATTCTAAAGCTGGAGAGCCGGATGTTTCAAACCAGAGAAATATACGTGGATTCACATATTTTATATCTTGTTCCAAATGTATAGCTATAATATTCGCGACGCTAGGGGGGGGGCACGTCATTTTTCGCGCTTTTTTGAACTTTACGGCAACTTGGAAAGTTTTGTTAAGGGTATGAAATACGGTTTCGTTCTCGACAAATAGTAATCTTTCCAACGATATATCACATGCCCGGGAAAAAAAATATTTTTTTCCAAAATTTCGTGCTTTCGGCGCCCCGAAGGTCCAGGTTTAAAGTTGGAAGGCCGGGTGTTCCAAACTAGAGAAATATACGGGAATGCGCGTATTTTTAGCCGCGTTCAAAATTTTTAACTACAATACTCGCGGCGCTAGGGGGGGGACACGTCATTTTTTGCTTTTTTTTGAACTTTTGGGCAACTTTACGTAACTTTTGTAACGTAATTTTTTGATTTTATGGAAGTACTCCTGCATTGTAGTTTATATTTTGAATTTCAGCGTTATAAGTTTATCTAGTGACGATTTATGATTTTTTAAGTGATTTTTGAGGTCGTTTTATGTACCATATTATATGTATATTCTTGACGGTTTTTTGGGTTTTTTGCCGGCCGGTGCAATCGGTCATCTTCAAGTTATAGATCGTTTTAAAGAGAATTTTAATTGTGATTTATGTTCCAAATTTGAAGTTTATAAGTCAAGCTGTTCGTGAGTTATTGATTTTTATTTGATATTTTTGTCATTTGTGTACATTAGGATTCCGTAAAGAAGTGTTTTTAAGTATTTTAAGCTTATATTTTTTATATCTTAATTGTAGAGATGTGCAGCTGTAATCAAAAATGGATTTAATAAAAATACGTATAACCTTTTAAAAAAAAAAAAAAAATTCTGTTTCCTCTTTAATAATACTACTGATAAATAATTAAAGGAAGTTATGCATATAATTTATACTCGTGTATAATGGTGCATTTAGGAAAATAAAGTAGCACTTATTTTGCATTGTTTGAAGTTTAATAAAATTCGATATTACTGCACTGGTCCAGAAACCGTAAAGCACGAAGAAAAATAATTCAGATTAAATTTTTATAAACAATTTATTTTTGATTTTTTACTAAAATAAAGAGACTTTCGATTTTATCAAGAAAGTAGAGAATGTGCCCGTGAAATAATTAAACGCCTAGATGATTTACTACCTATCTTTTAAATGCGATATCTTCATTTCCTAATAGTAAAAAATTTAAATTTGGATGACGTTTCTTAATAAATAAAATAATTTAAGTTTTATCACGACTTATCTTGATTTTCACTATTCCAGTTACTGTATTCTTAGTTTTGAGAAGTCGTTAAAAAGTTTAAGGACAGAAAGATTTAGATAATTTCTGTTTCTTTTGAATATTTGTCGAAATGTATATTTATGTTTGATTAACATACAAAAAGGAAATATCACGGACGACTTTTTTCATACTAGTAAATGAATGTTAGGTTTAATTGTGTTATACAGAGTGCGGCAGCATAACTACCTTTTTTAAAATACGCCATTTTTTTTCTACTAAATTTTTTAAAGAAATAATAACAGAAACTCTAAACCCCATTGGCAATATGTATGCTTCTTCCCTTGCAGTTTTATTTCGATTTTCTGTTATTATTTCTCACAATGGCGACAACAACAGAACAAGGAAGTGAAGGAAACAGACGGAACCAAGGATCTGAAGGAAGATTAGGCTGAACGGACAGATAAAAAGAGCGACAATTAGAAAAGGAGGATGGGGAACATATCCGACCAAAATCTGAGATGGAAATATTTACACAAAGGCAAGAGATTAAAGGAAGGGATATTTTTGAAGAAGAACGAAGAAGCAGCAACCCGAGCCAAAGAATCAGCCATCTCATTACCAGAGATGCCAGAATGGCCAGGAACCCATAGCAGGTCAATATGGATCCCATGGAGAGAATAGGTATGCGGAGAATAGTAAAATCACAGGAATGATTAGGAAGAAGAGAGATGGCTTGAAGAGCACTCGTGGAGTCGGAAATGATCAGAAACTGGGAAGAAAGACGATTGGAGGAGATACAAATAATGGAACGTAAAATAGCCATTAACTCGGTTGTAAATATGGAACAGAAAGAAGGAAGACAGAAAGTTTCAGAGAAGTTATAATTTGGAAGAATAAAAGAAGCACCAACACCATCAGGCCCCTTAGAACCATCAGTGAAAATGTTTACATGAGAAGGAAAGAGAGAATTGACAATATATGGAATTGCTGTTTAATTACAGCTGGAGGGAGAGATTTTGCAAGTGTAAGCAAAATAAATACTCTGGGAGGATGGCAGAGATCGCTGAAGTAAAAGGATAAATAAGGCAGACTATTAAAAGAAATTGTATACGGCTAAAATGAACTAAGATGGAAAGAAATAAGGGGCAGGATAGGAATTTTCCTAGGCACAAAGCGCCAATTCCGAGAAATTGAAATGTAGGAAAAAATGAGAGAAGAAGATGAGAGTGAAAAACGTTTAGTAAGGAAGCGATAGCCTAAATAAGATCTGCGAATAGACAGGGGAGGAGCATTCGATTCAGCAAGCAGTGCTGGAATAGGAGAGGATTTAAGAGCACCAAGACAGAGTCTAAGGCAAGAGTTTTGGATCACATCAAGTTTAGAAAGCTGGGAGACGCAGGCTTAAATGAACGAATAGTAGTCAAGCTTGGAGCGGACAATGGATTTACATAGAATAAGAATGAAAGGGTCACCACCCCATTTAGTCGGAGACAGGGCTTTCAGCAGGTTCAACCGTTTAGTAGAGGAGGAGGAAAGAAATTTGATATGTTCGGAGAAAGTTAGACGACTATGGAGAAAGCTACCGAGATAACGAAAGCAATTAACACGAGCAAGAGCTGTACTATTTAAGGATAAATTAGTAGAAGCAGGGTTATAAGGGCGAAGAGTAAATACAACGTAGGAGGACTTAGAAGGATAAATCGAAAGGTTAATTGAGACAAGAGCACTTTCAAGCAAATTGAGGGACGAACTGAGAGCTTCATTAGCTGCATCAATATCGTGAAAAGAGGAAAAAAGCAAAATATCATCAGCAAAGAATAAAGAGTGGAAATTTAAAAGAAGGGAAGCGATACTAGCAGTATGAATGTTAAAAAGAGTAAGACTGAGGGAGGAACCTTGAGGAAGATCGCAGAAAACCTTGCTAGAAGTGTCAAATAATGGAGGAGAGAGGTGGATAGAAAGATTGGACATGAGCTTAATAACAAGGGAAGTGAAATTGACTGGAATGTTAATTGCTGTCATTTTATCTCTTAAAGTTGCGAGATGGACATTGTCAAAAGCACAGGAGACATCAATAAAGGAAGCCAGAGTGTAATGTTTTTGAATAAAAGACTTGAAATAAATGAGACACAAAAAGACTGATACAATCAGGAGGGCTAATACCCGGGAGAAAGCCGAACATATTGTTAGGAAGTACATTATGGTGTTTCAACCACTAGACAAGTAAACAATTTTCTGATGCAGGATGCCAAGGAGATAGGGCATAAGGAAGAATTTTTCTTAGGAATAGAGACAATAATGAAAGAATTCCAAGAGGGGGAGATTGAACCCCCGGAAAGGAAAGAATTGAAAAGATTGAGAAGAAAGTTAAACGATAGTTCAGATAGATTTTTAAGAGCAAGATGAGGTATAACATCAAGGCCCGGAGTAGGGCTGGAAAATTTGGATAAAACAGATATTAATTCATTAAGATTGAAAGTCGCAGTGAGAAAGTGGGAAGGAGGGGAAAAGATTTGCGGAGAGGAGCTGGAGTACAGTTCGTCAAAAGAAGGAACGTAAGCAAGAGCGACAGAATCAATGAAGGATATTAGGCTATCCTTAGATACATTAGAAAGTGAAGGACGTTCAGAGGATGGAAATTTAAAAGCTCTAGCCATCCTCCAAATATGTGAGAGAGGGGTATTTATAGAAACGGAAGAACAGAATTTCTTCCAAGAGGCCTTTTTCACGGCTTTAAGAATAAACCTAGCCTTGGCGTTGGCTTGTTTATGAACCAGAAAATTTTAGGCTGTAGGATTAGAGCGATAAGTTCTGAAGGTGGAGCGACAATGGTTAAATGCCGCGTTACACTCCTCATTCCACCAAAGAGATGAGACCGCACAACGATGACTAGATGCAGGAGAACGACGAGGGGGAAAAGATAGAGAAAGAGCAGACCTGATAGAATGGGAAAAGAAATTATAGAGAGAAATGGTATCACAATTAAACTGTGGATCAGGAAGTGACGAATCCACAGAAGAGCGGAAAAGAGTCCAATTAGTTTTGTTGAGATTCCACCGAGGAGAATGGAGAGTCCTGGGATAAGTTGGAGAAGGAAGACTATCAGTAGTAATTATTATGGGAACATAATCCCTGCCGAAAGAACCCGAAAGGGTTCTCCAGGTACAGGTAAGACCAATTGAAGGAGAAGAAAGTTAGATCAAGAGAACTGGAGATGAAAGCACTCCTAAAATAGGTTGGGGAAAGATTATTAAGGAGCACCAAGTTTTAGCAGAAAGGATAGTATTCTCAAGGGTGATTGAAAAATGTAGAAAGGAGGAAGTGACGAAGATCGTAAGTAGGAGAAACATAAATCGAAACAACGTTAATAGGACGCATAAAAGGGGGATTGACGGAGATATGAACGATGTTGGGAATATTAGGAGTAGAAGGAAGGCTGAGAGAAATCTCGTGAGAACGGAATGGAATGTCATTTCTAACGAGGATCGCAGAACCAGCATAGCCATCATCGCGATCGCTTCTGATTACCTTGAAGCCTCTAATGTTAAAATCCATGCCTGATCGAAGCCACGTTTCCGAGATGAGAGCAACTTGAATATTATGAAGATCCAACAAACCCTCCAATGAATTTTTGTTGGCTCTGAGACTACGACAATTCCATTGTAGCAGATTAAACACAGCTGGCATTGTAGAGCTAAAGAGGCATTAGGAGCAAAAGAGGTAAGAGAATGAAGTAGAAAGCAATAGGAGGGCACAATGGAGGATATAAATGCAAAGCATTTATACTAAAATAGCAAGGATAGGTGGATAGAGAAGAAAGGAACAATCGACTATAATGATTAGAATACAGGAGGAAGTGAGTCAGGGCAGCTATATTATAGAGGGAAACAAAGCGTAATGGGAAAGGATAAAACGCAATTGGCAGCAGAAATGAAGGAGATATATGGAGATTTTGGGAAAACAGCAAAGAGTTATGAAAACATCCAAATAAATAAAATAAAGTCAGCTGAAGTTAGACCATTGCACTTAAAACTGGAGCTGGGTGTTACCAAGTCATAGCTAACAGAGAAACTTAATTTATATTATAAAAGATTTGTATAAATTTTATCTACGGATTTATTATAACTAATATTTAATACTATTTTCTAGTAAAACTATTAATGTTCCTTTTTTATTCCATCTTAAAAACAACTGTCGTCGATCTTTTGACATTTTTATTTATTTTTAATTTTTATTTTGTAATGTAAATAAAAATAGTTCAATGAGAAATATATAAATTTTTTTTACTTTCTCATGAACAAAGAATTCGGATCGGATTACTAACAAAATTAAAAAAGAAGTAAAGTCTAATAAAAATACTATCTTTTTCACTATTTCTAAACTACCATTTCAGCTAGAATTTTATAATTTCGTTTTATTTTTCACCTAAAAAAAGAACTAAATTTAAATTAAATTGTAATTATTATGTACTTTTAAAACCTTTTTATAATTTCTATAAAGGTCGCTATTTGATTTTCTTTATGAAACAAGGGGTATTTCTCAAATCCACTGCCTACCATAGAAGATTTTACGTAATTATATAATCCCCCTACCCCCAAATTTCCTTCTGGATCCGCCCCTGTTTTAATCTTTCGTTTATATTTTTAATTGTATATTTTAAGGTTTTTAGTGTGCATATAAATTCAAACCATAACCATAACTGCAGCTAAAAAGCTCGCCTCTCGAAAATGTTAATGTTGTTCTAATGCAAACATGATTTGAGCATTCTGTCAGCAACAACGACGTATTATTTTGGTTACGTTGTTTATGTGTATTTCGATGAATCGTTGTTGACTACTTTTGTAACATTGTCAAATTCTACATTAAAACAGCATCGCACTGAAAACCAGAATTAATCCGATATTTAATACCATATAAGCGTGTTAATTTTAGCTATGATAGTCTTTAAAGAAACACACACTGTTACATATGTCATTTTCTCGCGATGATGTTATTATGGGGAGAAAAAAAACATTCTACCCTTGCCATGTTATTATGAAAAACTATGTTATGAAATCTTTGTTCTCTAATATTCCCCGGTAAATAGATGAAACACATGTACGAATTATGTAAACTTATAACCCTATTGTGTTACAGTTTTACTTTTAGCAGATACATCGCACATAAAGCTTTCGATTATTTTATTTTCACTTCAGTATAATAATATTCCGTTCTCTGAATTGTAACGCGTAAATTAATTTTGGAAAAAAAATCAAAAACCCCCGTTGGAACGGAAGAATATGTTAAATTCAATGGAAAAATCAAGGGCGTCGTCAGCCGATGAGCCAGGGGGACAAGATGAGTTGCCAGCCACCAGGGGGGGGGGCGATAGAAAGAATATATGAGATATAGGAAAAATAAAATTTATAAGTTGTAAAGGCTTAATATTTTATTAAACAAGAATAAAATCTTAATTAAAACATAATTTTCGTGGGTTTCTGACAAATTGTTCTACTACTTTATTATAAGTCTTCCAAATTGTCCATGATTACACGCCTATGAATACTCATCATGGCCAGTTAATTAAAAAGTTTCAAGGCTCCGGGGGAGGGGGACAGCTGCCTTTCTGCCATCCGCTGGCGACGCCCATGGGAAGAATACTAGGCTGAACTTTGAGAAATTAACTTTTGCAACTTTCGATATCATCAAAAAGATCTGCAAATAAACTTCATTCACGTTGATGGTAACTGCGACAGAGTGCAACTGCCAAAATTCCACTGGAACCGGATCAAAGAAGAAAATACGGAAAGACGTTAAAGATTTGGTTTTTATTTGTGAAGGAATTTGTCAAACCATCGATTTGATTTTTAAAGCAGAAAGTCACTGATCTCGAATACCATACGTATATTTACAGATGACAGACGCTCACCAGCATGCATTAACGGAGACCACGTAGCGAAATATACTCGAACAAGAAAAATCTTATGTTAATTATGAACGTTTTATAATCGGATATTTACGGAGAAATTTAATATTTTGTTTTTTACGCAGTCCAAAAATAGCATACAAAAAACCACCGTGGGAAAAAAGAGAGAAAAAAAACGTGATCTAGTAAAGACCTACAAACGGTCAAGCCGATACCAGAAAGCTAAGTATGCGTTTTACAAGTGTCCGAACTGAATGTTTACACGTTCCCGTTAGTATTTGGTTTAGAACGAATCGAATGGACATCAAGGAATAAGTGAGTCAGGTACGGTGCATTCTAAATACTTACACAAAAAAGAAATATGAAAGTAATTTTTTATTCGCGTCATTGTGGAAGATAAAAACAAAAAAAAAAAAATTATTAAGAGTCAAAACAAAAATTTCTACTCGAGAGGCATATATAAAATAAGGAAAACACCAGCAACTTAAAAGGGGACCGATTCACACATCGGATAGACACACCGCCACTATTCTAGATCAATAAAAAAAACAACAAAGACCACCGTATTATAAAACGATTTTTTTTTTTTTTGGACTTATATGCAAGACAATCCATCGGCCTATAAAACGAATTACTGTATTTAGCCATGTAATGGGCGCACATATTTTCATATAAATGAGATTGTAATTTGAAGGTGCGCACAATCGACGAATGTTAAGTTTAGATAAAATGAATGTCACGTGTAGATCGTTCTCTGTTCTGGATATCACGCTGAATCACATCCAGATACCGAAACATCTAGTGAAGAAAATTTGAAGAAAAACAAATGCTGCATCTTTAATGTTATGGACGGTGCAGAAGACGATGTGGTACGGCTAAGTGAGAGTGATTCGAATACCAGTAGTATAAATGAAAATAGTGAGACAATGATGACTGAATAAAGTTTCGCAATACTATGTATTACAGTGATATACGAAGTAAGGTTTTTAAATTTCAGTAAGTGTATCAGTAATCTGTAGGATGATAAGTATACTCAATTGGCAATAAAAAATGCTCCAAATGTTCTGCTGAAAATTTCGGAAAAGTTTGCAGCTTTTATTTTCACTATCTTAATTTTTTGCTAACCTTGTTCTCAAAAATAAGGTGCGCGCATTACATGGCTAAATACGATATGCTATGAAGACTGCTATAATACTAAAAAACAGCAAACATTAGACCATTCGATAAGTTAAAAATTTATAATATATATGAGTAATTAAATAATGTGCCAATACCTATCATCTGTTTTCATTAGTATAGTGATGAATTCAAAGAAGTTGACATTGTTAGAAGAAAGTAAACAAATTTACCGATAAATTTAAAACGCGCTTTTAATACAGAATGAAAAATATTGTATTTCTTAGATTTAGCTATCGAAAATTACGTACTCAAACATTATGGTGATTAGTCTGCGTTTTTGTACTCTACGTGATTCAATAATTGTTTAATTTCAAACATGGGAAATAGTTTTTTAGGGGAAATGTATAACCCATATAACAATAAGTTTATTATACTAACCATCTTTTATACCTTTTAACTCATTTCAGATTAAAATGCAACATTTTGTAAAAATAATTTCCTCATATATTTTATAATATTCAGGTGAACGAAATTTTTTGGTAATGGCGTCACAACTATATAAATAGTTTAAAGGATTTTAAAATACAAAAATGTTTTGTTTAAGAACGTCTTATTTTAATTAACAGCATATCTTGAAATTAAGTTATAACAATAGTAACGTTAGTGCAGAAAAGCATTATTTTGCTTTTGCAAACGCCGGGTTTTTTTTTTTTTTGGGTGGGGGGAGTATATGTCGTAAAAGATCGTAAGCGTTAAAACGTATTGGAATTAGATAAGAACATTATTTACATTTTTGACGAAATACGAGTTTTCTAAGTGTATATGAAAAAAATAAATACCGAAATGCAACTATGAAAACGGAAAAATAAATGTTTACTATCATGCTTGAAGGTACAATTTTTAATTACAAATAAATTTTATGTGAACTATATACAAGCTGCGGTTAAAGTGCTAAAAAAGGAAAAAAAGTTTATATAAATTTTAACAGAAAGAGCAAACGAATAATTAAAACAAAAAAAAAAAAAAAAAAAAAAAACGTTTATAAAGTTGCCGAACAGCTTTGACAAGCTACTTTAATGAAAAAAATTGCAACTTAATACATAACCATCACGTTACTGTAGAGAATTCCTTTCAAATCGTGGATGCATTATGACTAGCAAGAAGCATCAGTAGATTGTAAAATCGCCGTTTTCGCGGATATAAAAAAAAAAAAAAAAACTTTTCTACATTTTCGTAAAATGTTTTATTAAAGATTCAATATGATCAATCATTTGATTAAATATAAGACCGGTGTGACCAGCCAATAAATGCCGCAAGACGACAAAATTTCAATAAAATAGGCCATTCATAAGCGAACATGCTTAGCAACATATCTACTATTCGCGTGATAACCTGAAATGAACTTCGGTTACAGGTGAACTTAAACTGTATATTGCGTGTTATGATTCGACAGTTAGACAGTTACTAAAATTACAATTATGATCGCAGTACAGTAGTCGATCAAAAATAGTAGCATCGCGTTGCATAAACATTAAGAAAGCACCCGTGTACGTCATCGTCAGAGACTGCAAAGGTTTTAAATTCTCCACACTTACCCGAATTCTTCATCAAAAAAATAAGCCGCTTACTCTTAAAAACAAACTCTTTCTCTAGAAAAACAGTTTTGCATTTTTTAAACTAACCCGGTGACACATTATTTTTGAATTTTTTCCATTTAAGTACTTTTTATGCTTTTTTACCATTTCGTTAGCGTAAAAAAGATCGAAATAATTTCCAATGAACTCTTTCAAAAATTCTTTATTATCATTAAAATAGATATTTTGTAAACTGATTAATAAATAAAAATGCGTATTACTTATTTTCTTTGTCGATAAACCGCATCATAAAGAGTACAGTCAACATGAGCGATTATTGAACCATTTCGATTAGTTGTCACGCTGGCTGCTGCGAAGATAAAATGTTCGACCTGTGCTACAATTATTGAAAATTTTCTAATAATTCTAAGCTACCAATAACATGTGTATTTAGCGTTCCAACTGGTGAACGGTACCCTTAATTTTCTAATCATTACATTTCTTCCAAATACAACATGGAAACTATCTAACGAATGAGTGAAACACAAAAAAGTCAGCCTGACTAGATTAACGTTTATTTTTCATAAATGTATTTTCCGATTACATTTTGTTAGGTGCCTACGCGTTCACAATTTTTCCGCAAATGTTAAGTCTACTTTTCACTCGAGGTTATATACGGAACCAAAACGGTGAAAAAAATAATTCTCGTATTTCGAGAACTACTCGAAATTAGTTTTAAAAAATGGAAATGAATATTAAATTATAATATTGGGTTTCCATATAATGTGAATGGCAAATTAACCAAAAATAAGCGTAAAATTAAATTGAATCACATTCATCGCTTATGGGAATGCTGTTTTTAAACAACGCTGTTACAAAAAACTTTGACGTCGATTAAGGTAAATTAAAAAGTAAGTAAAACACGTTCAATTTCGCAACACAGATTTTACTGTACCATTTAAAATTTTACACCCGACAAATGTTAAAAACCGAGGTCACTAAACCGCCAATGTTAATGGTCTACTGTAGTCGTTTTTGAGTAAACTTTTTCATTACCTTCAATTAAAAAATGATAGTAAGAATCATTTTTGCCTGTTAAAAAGAGTAAAAAGCAACGAGCTAAGAGTTAGTTATTAAAGCGCAGCGGATGGTGAACGTTTTCACGACGAAATGTGCGCGTATCGTTCTAATTACATCATTCGCTAATAATTTTAAAATGCTGAATATGAAAAATTTGGAATTCGATTACCGTTACAATCTATAACAGTCCTGATAAGCGCAATAATCACAAGAGATACGATTACACTATTCTCTATATTAAGTGTTGCTGAATTACAAATATATTACTATTGTATAAAGCAGTAATCATCCTTCTTAACAATCATGCAGTAATATACTTTAGAGGTATAATTGTACACTAAAATTTCATAAATATAATTTGGTAGCTTACTGCAGATGTTACGATGTTCGCTAACTGCTCTTCCTTGCTATACACGTAATTAACTTGCTTAGCAGCCATTTCTATTAAATACCAAAATTTTACAAGTGGAACTTATTATTTTTTAGTAATTCAAATTATAAACTATATATATATATATATATATATATATATATATATATATATATATATACACATTCTTTAGTAAAGAAAATAAAATAAATATACATATTATAGGGTTTATATTCACATCTGTATAAAATTACTTTTTCAGTCAAAAATATTTTCAAAAAATATATCGATTAGTAGCTGAAACATTAATGCAAACTTTAAATTCGTAAACACACAGAATTTTTCACTATACGTAACACTGTTAAATATAACTGAATACAATTCTCGTAGCATAGTTGGACAATGAAGCTGGGATCGAATCCAACAGCACCCTTTAAAAATATAAAAACTAGTGTATATACGCACATAGGGATTGGTCTCGCTGGCCGATTGGCCCATTCCTTCGGACTTTAAATTGTATTACTTTGTAAATTTTCATAAAGACTGCGGCGTTCACACATTCTTATTTAAAAAAAAAAAAAAAGAAGTACACCAGTGCGTTAATTAAAAAAATGAAATTTAGATTAATAAAATATCTGAAAAACTGAAACCGCCAGCAAGGTAATATAGTATGTGAGAGGAATATATTATATTTAATTCCTTTTAGAGACGTTAGTATGCAGGTTAAAAAGAAAATCAATACCGTAACTCACATAGAACCGGCTGTAGAAGTTTTTATTAACATTTTTTTGGTTAAAACTTGATTTTCACACTTTTCAAAATTTGGGCACTTTGATTTTAAAATTTTAGTGGTCTCGAATTTTCCCTATATTGTAGTGATTGATATACATCATTTTAAAAAAAGAGTGACCCTCCAGCTACCACAGAAAGGGCTGTGGACTTTTTTTTAGTTTTCAATCTTACCGCTTTAAGAGTGTATTTTCCCAAATTTTGGTCCCTAAATATTAAAATTTTTCGTATTTTATATTTTCCCTGTATTCTGAAAACCTTGGTATATACGTAGGTTAAAAAGAAAACCAATACCGTAACTCATATAGAACTGGCTGTGGAATATTTAAAAAAAATTTTGCTTAAAATTTGATTTTCACATTTTTCAAAACTTGGGCCCTTTAACTTTAAAATTTTGAGGGTTTTATAATTTTTTGTACGATTTTTTTTCTTGCAGCTTTATAAGATAGATATAAAAAAATACATACATACATATATATATAAATGTATATATAACTCGGCCATTGTGGCCTCGCAAGGGGCTGTGCCCCTTGATCCCTCTTGTTTTTATTTCTGTCTCTTTCTCTTCTATACTTTGTATAAAATGATCAAAATTTACAACGTAATTCTTACTGGCATCAACACAAAAAAAATAACATAATCACAAAAATCCTATCCTAACATTTTTCATTATATAAAATTAAGATATTGTTTCGTACATTTTTCGTTACATAAAATTGTGACATTTTTTAAATAACAATAACAAAAATCCTATAAAATATAACAAACGTTACATAAAATTGGGACATTCTGCGTTACATAAAATTGGGAAATTTTTTGGGACATTTTTTCGAATGAGGGGTAGCCTAAGAATTACGTTGTAATCGATAAAGTACAATTAAGAAAAACTAATTATTAACCAATATATAGTGTCTTTTTGTTTTTAACGACATATTTTTGTAATTCGAAACATTAAAAATTTAAGTAATTTCAAAACTTCCTTTCAATTTTTGCTTCGCTTAATCTTTGCTATGTGAATTCGTTGCCTGTGTTATTGTAAAGGATATGGGACCAACCTTACTTTACTTTATTGGCCATATTGGAACGTGTTCTTATTTCTTCTCTGTATCTTTATATAATTTATCCTCTCATTATTATTTCGAATTCCTTACAAGTTTTTCTCCATCAAATTTGATTTGACCATTTATCTTAACTATTGTAGCATTTTTAGCATATGATACATATCGAAATCACTTTCAAGCATCTTTTATTGAATTGGTGTATATACTCACTACTCGCTTAGTTTGTACACCCCCAAGACAATTTTGCTGCAATCACTCCTATGCAACATTGTGACTTGTTAAACTATCAAAAATGTCATTCGAGTGTTCGCGTATTAAATGTTTTTCGTTATTTGATTAATATTGTAACATTTTGCAATTCCTGTATTACCAAATAATAATAATAAAAAAGAAAAACATCGAAAAATATGGAAACTTTATATAAAAACATATAGATATGGATTTTTGATTTTCCCATAGAGGTACAGTCACAATAATCCGTCTAACACTTTCATTTTCATCACTTGTAACATCCTTGTAATTAATCGACATTCAACATCAGAAATGCGGTACATGTTCTTGATTCGTTCTTGTGGTAGTCTTTCGTCATTTTAAGGAGCAACATTAATCTCATTACGTCCACTTCTTCATAATCCAGCTAATGATAAAAATTTCAAAATTAAGATATTCAACTTTTACCCGTCCAGCCAAACTTTACCATTGATTTTTATTACGTCGAAATTTATTTCGATCTGTTTCTCCATATATATTTATAAATGTAAATCATATTACAATTTTACTGCATAATTTTTTGGTTTGCAATTTACCGCTAGTTTCGTTCTCAGTATTATAAGAACATCGGCAGGGGACCTCACCCAGAAACGATAGGAAGACGATTTAACTAATTAAATGTTAATTTAATCGGAAATAGCTGAAATAAAAGAACCGATGGCAAGGACAACAGACTGAGAGGGAAAGGGCAGGATATAGGAAGCGCAATAAGGAGCGGGAAACCTTAACTTTAGGAGGAGTAAATAAAGAGAAGAACGTTCTGCAGAAAGAGCAGAACACTCAAAGAAAATGTGATTAACATCATAGACAACTGCTTCATTAGAATGAAAAGGACAATAAGGAGAGGAAAGCAAAGGAAGACGATAGCTGGAAGAGGGCAATAAAGTGTGACTGAAGCGTAGGCGAATAATAGGGACAATAACAGAACGTGGAAGAGAAAGGAATTCTGAAAACCAAGGATTAGCAGGAACGTTAGGCTAAATTGAGAGGTAGAAGGAACGATTATTGGTAAGGGAGGAAGGGTACATATCCGACCAAAATTTAAAGTGAAATTTCTTACTTAAGGATAATAGATTAGTACTTGGAATTTTTTAAAAGTGAAAACTGGAACGAACTGCATCCTGAGCTAAAGCATCCACCATTTCGTTACCCTTGATGCCCCTACGACCAGGAACCCTAAGGTTAAGTTTCTATATATAATATTTCGATAATTTCAGTGACAGAAAAACGTGTAAATACAAAAAATATGTTCATAACTCCCGAATAGTCTCGGGACCCCTGAATTTGAACGATTTTTAACGTACTCTTACAGTACTCCCAACGAAGACTGAATTTTAAATTAATGCATGCTTAAAGAAACATTACTCGAGACCCCGGAAAAGCATGGTTTTTTAGTCGGTTCGTAAGTAATAAAATTTGATATGTACACTTGTGACTAGTAACGAATTTAAATAATTATAATACGTTTCAAACTATTTAATTAAAAAAAAAATACACCTGATATAAATCAACGCCCTTACACATGCTACTCGTATTTTTACTACACAGCTATTTACAATACCTAAAATTTCCTATACCATCATAACTTTATTACGTCTATTTAAAAATTATATGACCATATTTTTGTTAAATCGCACATTTCGCATTTTATCAATTGTATATCTCTTAACCATATTGCGACCATTGATGTAATTTTTTTTATGTTGTGTATAAAAATATTATTATTTATTGTTTCCACATTAATTTTTCTTATTTTTACTCGTACATTATTGAACTGTTTTGGCAAAGTTCACTCTTAAATATAAAATATCAATTCTCAATTTCATGTTTTTGTAATTAGTACTTTTTTTTTATACACAATGAACATTACACTGAAATCACTTGTAAATTACTAGAGAAAATACATGAGTAGTAATAATAATTAATAATAATAATAAATAAAAACGCTTATGTATTCCATCGTGACAGTTATCCGTTTAAATATTATAACCAACGAAAATGAGTGAAGACAATTTCAAAGTGTAATATCCTGCGCCCAGAATAAATTTCTACCGCCACCATTTCCAGAAGAGACTTCGAAGGAAAACCATAATCTAAATTTTAGAGCAATGGAAGATATGAGAGAGGAACGGAAAAGAATAAATAAAGCATTATATAGTGATTGGAAAACCTCAGCCGCGGTAATCTGACATTAAAAAAAAAAAAAAAAATGCAAGAACTTTTAGTGGTAACAGAAGAGCATTCAAAAACGCCGAAATTTTCTTACTCTACTATGAGCGGGAACAAAGAGGTGAGATAGTAGAACAAGAAAAGCAAAAATAAATTGTAATTTTAGAAGATGTTAAGAATTCATCAGAAGAAGAAAAGGTAAAAAATAAGGAGAAATAAATAGTAAATCATTATTGTATAATGGAGGAATGCGGGGGAAGAGAACTGATTTAAAGAATGTTTAATGTCAGCCGATCGCATCAATTAGACGACTATTTCGTTACAACGGATGTCTACATAACTGGCGATCAAAATAAATCAATTTTGATATAATGGATTAAAAGATTAAGAATAAGTAAAAAAATATAAAGAATTATGAATTCATCAGAATAAGAAGAGTGAGAAGTTATAGGACACTTTTGGAAGTAAAAAGAACTTCCCGGGAAATAAAAACGACGGACAAGGGAGTACCCTATAAACGAAAGAAATTTGCCAAAAAAAAAAAAAAAAAGAATAGGAAGTTTATGGCGTGATTCTAAAAGTAAAGCAGATTCCTAGGTCGTTTAAACTTTTAAAATAAAATTGATTTGGCTGTAAAAAAACAAAAAAAAAACGGAAACAGTGCGAGTATAAAAATTTTAAATTGTCGGCTTTTTTATTGTTTTTCTCGCACTTTTAATGTACGTATATTACAGTGCACGACACTCATGGACGGTTGTGTGACGGTTTTTTTGGGGGGGGGGGGGGGGGGCTCGTCTACCAAGACGGTAGAAAGAGCGAAACATTCGAAAAAAAATATATGACTAGAGTCGCAAATCAAACTGTAATCATCTGGGTGGGGAAGACAAATGGAGAGGAAATAATAGAAAAGCAAAAAAAGAGAAGATGGAAGTAAATTATGATTAAAGCGAAGACAACAGACGACAGAAATGAAAGAACGATGGAGTTGTGGAAAGTCATGGTACCATGGCCGAGACGGTGGGCAAGGCTGAATCGACAGATTTGACTGAGGATTTGAAAAAAAGAGGAGGATATATAGATCGCCGTAGTTTAGAGTGACAGTATCTGGAGAGAAAACTTATAAGCAGGAAATTTAGAAAAGAATCGACCGTTACGTACAGTAGATCGAGCAAGCGCATCATCTTGCTCAAGACGTTTAGATGAGGAGTCCGAAATTATTACATCCGCAAAAAGTGCGTCGACGCAACTATTTTTTTTTTTTTAATATACATACAGTATTTGTTTTCATTTTATTTGCATATTGTAGCATATGAAAAAAATTTCTCGAAATATATTAAAAGTAAAATGAAATGAATTATTTATAAAAATGAATCCTAACAGAAAATATTCAATATTTGATTACGTAATCAACGAAATCCATTCTTTAAAACTGAAAGAAAGAAAAAAAACCCGTAGATTGGAAAAATCATAATACACTGAAAACAAAGTAAATAAGAAAATATATAAAGAATTTATCAACCGCGAGAAACCAGAAAGATAACAAAACGTTAATTTAAAAATTAGTGTTCAAAAGTTATTCCTCATCATATTCCTAAAGTATTAATAATAACGCTATGTAATTACAATGTTGACATAATGGAATATTAGAACTAACCCGTGCTTAAGTAAAGTAGTAAAACATAAAATAAAATTTTCAAAATGAACTTAAACGACTTGTTTTTATTACACGCAAAATATCGAGCGAATTCATCCACCAATAACTAATATCGAAAGCATTCACGATCCGTCTGTGTATTGTACTATATTCAGCAAAGAAAGATATAGGTAGAGCTTTATTAAACCGCAAACTGATGTACGCTCATACGCAAGAAAAACACTAAAAACGTAAATGCTAATGTTGCCTGCTGTAATCGAAGAAAAACCGTTATTATGATATAGTATCAAGAAGTAAAATGAATTGAAGACGACAGTCAGAAGTACATTAGGTTAACTAATGAAGCTGATATTTCTTCTCTTTAAAACATCAGAACAAATATAAACCTAGCCTAGCCTATAACTTTACAAATTAGAGATTGTACGAGGGGCGTTTCAAAAGTCTCTGCTACGCTTTCAGATCTCAGCTTGTGGTAACAATGGCAAGATAAACAATACAACATTATATTCGAGACGGTTGTGCGAGTAAATGGCAAAAATTTCAAGGTCTTAATTCAAATACCACACCATCAGTGTTCGTTTAACCATTGAGCTACCACTACAATGCGCGTCCAACTTTTGTGAACAATGTGCAGTTATTCGTTACCTCGTTACGAAAAATTTTTTGGATAAAAAAATACACGAGTTGAAAAATACATATGGTGATAACGCGATGTCGAACTGACCCGTTCGTGAATGGATTCAGCACTTTAAACCACGAAAATCGATACCATGGTGTAGAAACGGGAGTATTCACCGCGGCCGAAAAAAAATGCAAGGCAGAGAAGTCTGCGAAGAAGCTTATGGCCACGGTCTTTTGGGACTGTTACGGGCCTCTTTTGATCGAATTTATGCTTCGAGGTACCACCATAAACTTCGATAGTTATTGCCAAACGTTGGGTAATTTTAAAAAAGCCATAAAAAACAAGCGACTGGGCCTTTTGACGAAAAAACCAATCTTGATCTCTCGCGCGACGCTCCAGCATATCGAAAAATGAAAATGGTTAGTCTTCGAATACCCGGCATACTCCCCGGACCTTGCATCGTCTGATTTTCATCTTTTCTTCTTGTTGAAATTGGGTACACAACGGTTCAACAATGATGACGAACTCAAGAACAACGTGACAGCTTGTTTACAAAAGTTGGACGCGCACTGTAGTGGTAGTTCCATGGTTAAACGAACACTGACGGCATGCTATTTGAATTAGGATCTCAAAATTTTTACCAGTTACTCGCACAACCGTCTCAAATATAATGTTGTATTGTTTATATCGCTAGTGTTATCACAAGCTGAGATCTGAAAGCGTGGCGGAGACTTTTGAAACGCCCCTCGTACATTTGTAACGTAGTTTACCAAATCAAATTTTACATATAATGGTAACATGGCATTTAATAAAAGTGGGGAAATTGTGTTTCAATGAAAAATCAGAATATTTTAAAAATTCATCAATGCTACTTTCTAAGTTTCAATCGATTAGATATCCGTCCAATGTACTCAAAACACAAACATGATCAGAAAAAGAATACGCAAAAAAAAAATTGCAAAAAAACACTTACAGAACGCGAAAATTCTTAAACGTTAATCAGACGGAAGGTTACTCCATTGTATATGAAATCATTAAACTAGGAAAATGAACACAAAAATCCTAGATTTCTAAAGTTGCACATCTAGACATTTGTTTGGAGTAAAAGAAAATTTTAACTTTCTGATTTCAGTAATTTTAATCGAGTTTATTTGAAGCTGAAAATTAAATATTTTCGTCTTTATTTAATTAAAAATTTCAGTTTCTTGCCAATTATCGGAAAATTGAATTGCAATTTTTTGATAAATTTAATATCTTAAAAGATAATTTATTAATAATTAATCGCTGGAAAAACAAAAGAACTAATACAAACATGACTTTATCGAACCTAAATCGTTGATATTTTTTTTGAATTTTTATATTCTTTCATAATTTTTTGTTGTTATTTATCGTTAATTAAATTTGAATTACGTGTTTTGTTGAAGTTTGTTCCTGTGGTAATAAATTATTTTTTTTGAATCATATTTATTTTTTATATTTTAGTAAAAATCGTTAAATTTGATTTTTTATTTTGATCAACGCAGACATGTGCAGTAACTTTCTAACGCAGTTATATCGTTTGAAAATCCCGCTTTATTATGGCGTAATTTAAGATTTATCTGGAACAAAAGCTCATCAAACTCAAAATGAGCAGCCAAATGTAAAAATACAATCCTTTTTGTCTTATAACTTTTAGGCTGTTCATATTTTTAAAGCAAATTGACTTTTGAAAATATTGAAAGTTTCTTAATCTCTTTTTTGCTTTACTCAATTCGCTGCTTTCTATAAAAATTACCGATTATCATTTTCCCCCAGTGAATTTCGCTAAATGAAACTGCAACACCTAAATTATTCGTTGAATCATTACAAGCAATCCTTAAATAGATTTATGCCCAGCTAAGTCGAAAGATTTTTAAACACATTAAACAAAATTCACGAGTTCGCAGTTTGCATAAGAACATTTGCATCTTACAAGTACACTAAATATAGCTTTTTAAAATTTTTTGCACTCATAAATTATATTTAAAAAAATATATTTAGAGATTCATGTTCTAGACACTTACAGTAAAACCACGATTATCCATGTGTGTTTTAACCGGTTGGCGGATTAACCGCGCATCTCTTTGAATTCGCGTGCTTCCGGCAAAAAAGGTTTCAAATTGTGATGGGAAGAAATTTGAACATATTGATGATGAAAATAAGGAGTGGATAGAAAAATCGATCCTGGTTAACGTATTTTTACTGATGAAGAAATTTGAAATGAAATCAATGGGGTTCTGAATCGGAAAATGAAGAGGAAGTCGAAAGGCTAATACCAGAACAGCGAGCAAACTGTAAAACTGCGTTGCATTGTATGCAGATTGTGATCACGTATTTCGAACAGCAGATAGTTACAACGTTCACAGACATTCTGCAGTTAGAAAATTTCCTGACTGACTTTTTTTAATAAAAATTAATATGTAGTTTAAGTTATTCTATTCCTTTTTATAACACTTTTTCTGTACCTTACGTTCATTTAATTTTTGTTTGTACTTTACTGTGTATCCTTATTTCTTCGTCTTGTCAGTATACAGTATTTAAAATGAATAAAAATTTTGAATTTTATAAATCTTCTGTATTTACAGTATTTACTTAATTAAATTAGTTTAAATAATCCAGTTTCCTTCTTGCTAAAAGGTTTTATATCGCAGCTATCATTTCATATGCAGTACTATTATACGTATTTATCATAAAGCAAAACAAAACAATACAGAAAATTATACAATTGCAATCGTAGATGGTCAGCTATCATTTCATAATATGAAATGGAGTGAAGAGCCTCGTGGATCGCAAAGCTCGGAATACATAAAAACTCGCAGAACGGTCGGCGGCGAGTGTTTTCCCGTATCCGTGCATGATGAATCCCCAATTAACATGGATAATCGGGGTTTTACTGTATATGATTTTAGATTAAAAAAAAAAAAAAAAAAATTCTTTGAAGTGTAAATTATTCCGGAAAATAAAGCAATTTTTAAAGAAAAAGAAGGTAAAGCAATAATTATGCGATCATTAATATTACTTTATAAAAGTAACTTTTAATTTTATTAATTTTAAAAAATCTAAAAAATAAATATATAATTTTAATTAACGAAAAATATATAAATAAACGTGTGAATTTCACCAGACAGATTAGATTTAGAAAAAGATAAACCGCTAACTGTTGATTCACATCATGCGTAAAGGTTATCTAATTTTAATGTGTACAAAGGGCAACGCCAATCATGTAACGATCAATGAATTACTACTATAATTCTCTTCGCATTTTTATTATTCAATTCTTTTTTTTAAAAATTTATATTAAACTGAAAAAACAATAAAGCACATTGACAATGAATGCAACGGAATAAATTATAAATATTACCAATACCGAAATTGCTAAAGAAAGGTACTTTCTCATAAAAACACAATGTTTAGTAATGCCAGAAATCACGTTCAATTATATCAATATAAAAACATTGTTCCGATACACTATACATTAATTTCGTATGAATTCTAAATTATGAAAATATTTAAATATGTAACTTAATTTAAAATTTATACATTTTTAATACTGAATGTGCGAATATTTAAGTAATCTAAACAAAGGTTATTTAAATAAAATAACAAAAGAAAATTTACTATAAGAGTATTATTTTCTTTTATTATTTTATTTGATATAATTAAGAAATTCCAAGTAAAAATTATGTACATAATTACAGAATTGAAAAAACCAACCTGAAAATTACGCTCCCAAGTCGTGCCGACAAACCAGACTAGCATATAGCATTGATAACCGACACAAAACGAAAGAACCGCGGTTATTTCCCGGATTGTGTATAATATCACAGAACACCATTTATTTTAGTAACTTGTTACTTTGCCAGAAATAATTAAAATTATAATTTTTTAAATTTTTGCAAAATTTATCACTTTCTTATTAGAATATGTAACGATAATGATTGTAGAAAACTATTTTTTAAAGTTTAAATGATAACGAATTTTTATAAAATGCCACTAAATTGAATTTAATTAGTTTTTAAGATATTTATACATCATCTTAAACATTTAATAGCTGAAATTATTTTTATTTAAAATTACGGACTTATTTATTGGATACTGAATTATTTTATTTCTCAATAAAGTCCGAACTAAATTTACTATAACTGTGATGTTTATTTGACTGTGTTATGCGAAGGACTATATCGTTTTGTGAAACAATATTGTATTAATGTAACCTGCACTAACTCAATAAATAAAATTGTTTATTTTCATTGTAAATGAAATTATACCGTAAATTTTATAATTTAATTTGAGGAAAGATTAGAACATGCCTTACGCAAATCAGCCGTCAGTACATATATCTGAATTAACTGATGAAAGCGTAAAGTTTGTTATTGAAGATACCGATTTAAGGTAATTATTTTTATTTTAAACCTTTTGTTTTATTTCCGTTTTTTCTTTTTTTGGTTTTTAGTTTTAAAATAGATGTTGCTCACGTGTATAAGTTTATCGAGATTAAATTTCGGATGATTTTTAATGAATTAACGTAGTTTTAATTTTCATTAGATAAATACAATATACTGCTACGTCATTAATAAAAATCTTGAACACTTCTATTACAGTATTATATCTGTGTAAATAAGATAAATTTGAAAGATATCTACGAATGTTACATAGAAGTGCTTTGTAAAAAAAATATTTAT
This sequence comes from Icerya purchasi, assembly GCA_039619475.1. Lineage (NCBI taxonomy): Eukaryota > Metazoa > Arthropoda > Insecta > Hemiptera > Monophlebidae > Icerya > Icerya purchasi. The sequence continues at coordinate 178,157,330 of CM077116.1, forward strand.
TTTGGTTTTAGCGTTGCAAACAGTTTACGTAGAGTATTTATTGCAGAAACTCCGACAGTTGCCATTGATTGGGTTCATTTAGAATCCAACTCTACTGTTTTAAGCGATGAATTTATTGCATCCAGAATTGGATTAATTCCGCTGACGTCTGACGATATCATTGATCGAATACAGTACTCTCGAGTAAGTTATTTCTTCGCTAATATTTTAGCAATGTAAATTATATTGTGATAAAAAACAATGATGTTTCTTAGTATCCTGTAAAACATTTACTGTAAGATAATTTATATTTTACACCTATTTCGTATAAATTGTTTTAATATTTTTCCTCTTAAAGGATTGTACATGTTCCGACTTCTGTCATGAATGCAGCATCGAATTTACATTAGACGTAAAGTGTCTTGATGATCAAACTAGGCATGTATCCACAGCAGATTTAAAAAGCAGTGATCCACGCGTTATGCCATGCACTTCCAAACAGCACGACAGCGATTCCGCTGAATATGGAGAAACCGATGGTAATATTTTTATTCTTAATTCATCTTACATATTAAATTAAGATTAAATGTACTTAATCTACTTACCTTTTTTTTTTTAATTGTGTTTGATCAAAAAGCTAGATGATCGTAATAATTGTATCATTATAATCGTATAAGGAATTCGTGTCCGAGTATTACCGAAACACATTATTGGTCAGCAAATTAACAATAAATTTTTCAGTAGCTAATAATTTCTATGTGAGAAGAACAAATGTGGTCTATTGATCACATAAATAAGATTGTTGATTAATTTTCTGCAAATCCAAAATAGTTCTTTTTCGAGCCGTATGTGTTTGTAGCTAGTTCAGAGATCTGTTTCCAATTTTTCCTATGTAAATCGACTAACTACAAATCCTGCATTATTATTTAAGCGTTTTAAGGATTCCACTAATATAATCTTTTAATTTCTTTTTTTGACTACCACGTGCTCAGTAGCTTCATTTAGGTAAGCGATGATCTTTCATTCGTTTAATGTTACCAAATTATTGGAAAAGCAATTTTGTTACAAGTATTTCTTAATATCCCACCTCAAAGCAATGCAGGATTTCCTCGATTCTTATAGACATTTCATTTAATTTTTAACACTGAGCGGATCAATCGTTGTTGGAACTACTTCAGTTTCCTGATATGGCGTCGATAAAGTGTTCAAGTTTCCAACATGACAGCATGGATACAACTATAGTGGGGAAATTTTTGACTTTATTTTGACAGATAAGTCTGTATTGTGAAATACTTTCGTATGTACGCGCCTAAAGAAAAAGATGGCGCATCTTGGCTTACCTTAAATTTCATCATCTAATACCGTTTTACTAATTGTAAAGCAACCAAGATACAGGATTGGTATTGTAGAGTAATGCAGCGAATGAATATTAGAAAACGAAAACAATTCCTATATAATTAAACCATTACTTGACATCATTTTATACATAATAATTTTGAATTAATAATTCAGTTTTGTGTACAGAATTTTATTAGCTGGTCAAATTATGTTTTTTTCCCATACTTCATAAATTAAAATTAAAAGTGTTACATCTACTGATACAACGAATTTGTTTATAGTAATAATTGAGAACATTACTTGTTTGATTTATAACACATAAAACCGGATTAAAGTATTTATGTTATTTTATATTATTCGATTGTTGGTTGTAAATTACTTTTGTTTTTTTGCAACTATTATTTTAATACAATACAAATAAAAGGTTAGAATATAACTTTTCTTTTAGTCTAATTTTTTCGATGCTATTCATCATTACATCAAAATATATTTTATTTTGAATGTACAAATTGTTCAAGGCATCGAAATTTTAAGTGAAGCTTTAAATTCTGTTCGGCTGTAAAATTGTTTATTGTACTTAATATAGCATTATTTAGTTACTTAATACTTTAAAAAAATTGGAAAAACACATTATAACTAACATCATTAAAACAAAATTATTTAACAGCTAATCTAATGTTTAAAAAATTACTTTGTTCATTACTTGATAACCTTCGCATGTTAATTTTAAATAATAGAAATACAAGATTAAATTTTTTATGTATTTTGTCCTAAAGTTAATGAAGTATTCTGAATAAATTTCTTTTTTATACTTTAAAAAATCATTAATCAGACCCGTTAATATTTAATTAAACAATCATCCGTTACATAATGCAATACTCATTTGCACTTCCAAAAGGTGTAAATAAAATATTTTTAATAGAAGTATTAGGATTTTCTTTTATAAATTATACCCCAAAAAAATACTGGTAAATTAGAAAAAGTACCTTGAACGCGTTTTGTAAATAATTTGGAGGAAAGGAGATGGTTTTTTTGGTTATTTAAAGATAATGCTTTTAGTTCTATCTTGCTTTAAATAATCCTTGGGGGAAATTGAAAAATAATTATATCTTCAATGATACTAATTTATGGTACATTTACAGATTGTATTAATATAAAATCTTGTGTTACAATTTAAAAGATTATGAATTGTTATAATGTTTTATGAGTAATTTTACTGCTATCTTGTTAGTAGTTAAAGCTATGTATGGTTAAAGTCAAAATTGGTAGTTTCTTCTAGTTTACTTTATTTACTTATAAAAAAAAAAAAAGATGGGTTCGTTATTAAGATTGATAAATTAAATAATAGTACGGTAATGCGAAACTTTATATTTAATTTAATAATACGAAAATTTTATAATTATAATATATTTGGGAACGATATCCGACAATAATATTAGAAGTATTTCAACTATGGCTAAAACTGAAATTTTTATGTAAAATATTTATAGATTTTGTAGTCTTATAATTGAGTTGCGAAATAAACATTTTGTAGAGCATCTGACATAACGCGGTTTTAAGTTTATTTTTTGTCTCTTTTTTAAGACTCTATTGCACATCAATCAGCTGTTTGTATTGTTTTCGTGGTAAAGAACAGATTAAAATTTACGCTGCATTTCTATTAGAATAGAATTTGAAATATGTTTGCTACCAAAAGAATTTAATAACTTTATAATTCGTTTTTAGCCGTTGCCGTCCTTATTCCATTTCTTTGCTTTTATAATTGATGAGTATAGCACAGCTGCACGATCGTTTCAGAAGTGTCATTTTTATTAATAATAAAGAAATTACGCGTAAGCCGTTCCCAGTCGGGTATGTTTATTATTAGACTGCTGACTAGTAATAATACCGATAATACCGGTTAAAAAGGATTTTTTAACATTTTAAGTCGTTTCATTTAAAATATTAACAAATATATAAAATTAATATTTCAGTGATGTGCTTTAAATGTTTCCGTTTCTTTTAGAAATTTTGATAGTTAAGTTACGTAAAGGACAAGAATTAAAATTAAGAGCGTACGCCAAAAAAGGATTCGGCAAAGAGCACGCTAAGTGGAATCCAACAGCTAGTGTTAGTTTCGAATATGATCCAGATAATACATTGCGTCATACATTGTACCCAAAACCAGAAGAATGGCCGAAAAGTATTTACACGGAATTGGACGATGATCAGTGTATGTATATCTCAGAAAAAAAAAAAAAATGTATTAACCATCATGCATTTGTGCATTTTAAAGGATTGTTCACTTTAAATATTCTATAACGAATGCTATAATTTGTGTTCTTATTTAATAAACGGAAATAATAACTTGCTTCGCCAAAATATTTGATATAAATTGTTAGTTACGAAGAAATTTTATATTTACATAATTACAACAATTTTTTTTTTAATAATTGAAATATTTTATATAAATTTCTTTGCAACTGCCAATTTAATTAACATATTTTAATTATCAAAATTGTAGCGCAAACAATTTTAAAAAAGCTAACTGGATCCGTTTCACAGAAGAACTGGAAATTCATGTCAAACACATACCGCCAATAGTAGAAGAATATGAGACCTTTGTTAAAACTGTTAAAGCAGTATCTGGTAAATGTATCCCGCGTGGTGTGCGGAAGCTATACAAACCTGGTATGTCCAATCATTTGAAAGAACAATATGAAGAATACGTTCAGAAATTTAACGCAGACCCGTTCAACGACGAAACCATTAAATGTGGTATAGAGGTAGCAGAACAGGTTGCTGCGGAACGTAGTAAAGAATGGCAGGGATTGGTCGAAAACTTAGACTTCAGCAAGGATAGTAGGAAAGCATGGCAGTTGTTGAAGAAATTAAAGAGTGAAGATACTGGACGCAAAGAAACACCGAATGTCACTGCTAATCAGGTCGCCCATCAGTTGCTAGTGAATGGCAAAGCAGACCAAAAAGTAAAACTATCAAAAAGCAAAAATCGGATTGTAAGATGTCATGCCACAGAAACAGATCACTTTCAACAACCAATTGCCGAGCTAGAGATTAATAACGCAATTAAAAATACTAAAAATCGGAAGGCCCCAGGCGTCGATGGCATGCTAGTGGAACAAATAAAACAGTTTGGAAGTGAAACGATTAAATGGATTCAACAAATGTTTAATAACTGTATTAATAGAACAATTATCCCTAAGCTTTGGAGAAAAGCACATGTCATCGCATTATTAAAGCCTGGTAAAGAACCTAACCACCCAAAGAACTACCGCCCAATATCGCTTCTATGCCATCTGTATAAAATCTTTGAAAGAATCATCCTAGACAGAATTAGCAAAACAATTGACTCAAAACTCATCCCTCAACAGGCAGGATTCAGACCAGGAAAGTCGTGCACGGGACAAGCACTGCACTTAGCCCAATATATAGAAGATGGCTTTGAGAAACGCAAAATCACAGGAGTGGTCTTTGTAGACCTCTCTGCAGCCTTCGACACAGTCTCACACAGAATGCTCATCAAAAAGGTCTATGATATTGCAAAGGACTTCAAGTTTACCCAGATAATCCTAATGTTGCTGAAAGACAGAAGATTCTATGTGTCACTAAACGGGAAGAACAGCGCATGGAGGAGACTGAAAAAAAACGGACTACCTCAAGGAAGTGTCTTAGCTCCAACTCTATTCAATATCTATACCAACGACCAACCAATTGGGAAGGACACTAAGCATTTCATATATGCAGACGATCACGCAGTAGCGGCCCAACATGAGACCTTTGAAGAAGTTGAAAATACATTAAACAAAGCAATCAAAACCATAAACTTATACTATCTCGCTAATCAGCTGAAGCCTAATCCGGCTAAGACCGAAACAACCGCCTTTCATCTCAGAAATCGAAATGCAAATCGCCAATTACAACTTCAATGGAACGGAACTAAACTGAGCCACATTGACTACCCTAAATATCTGGGTGTTATATTTGACAGGTCTCTTACTTTCAAACGTCATTGCGAGACCACAAAAGCGAAAATTATGTCATACGGAAACTAGTAAATTGTAGCTGGGGAGCCAAACCAAATGTGTTAAGAACGTCATCCCTCGCACTCTGCTACTCTGTTGGAGAATATGCGTGCCCGGTTTGGAGTCGATCTGCTCATGCATAAAAGGTGGATACTGCTCTTAACGAAGTATGCAGAATAATCACTGGCTGCTTAAAACCAACAGCGGTTCGTATACTATACGAACTAAGCGGCATAGCACCACCAATAGCAGAAAAAAAAGAAAAATGGAAATCTAGCCATGACAATCGCCATCCCCTACATGGATACAAAGAGCTAGCTGAAAGCCGTCTAAAATCCCGCCGTAGCTTTCTCACGCTGAAAGGCTTCGGATGTGGAGTACACGCACGAAAGGGAAACCAAAAGAGTCTCTCCCAAAAGGCGCTTGCCTGAACTATAAACTATGGAGAACATTAAACAGATTACGTAGCGGTACAGCCAGAACGAAACATAATTTAGTAAAATGGGGTTTGACAGATAACGTTCAGTGCGATTGTGGCGAACCGCAGGATGAAAAACACATATTTAATTGTAAGTTATTTGGAATTTTTGAAAAAAAGAAACTTAATCAGGATATTGACGAGGAAACTGTCAAGTTTCTAAAATTTTGGACGACCAGAGGCATTTAAACCGACCGGATACGCTATAATAATAATAATTATCAAAAAAGAATTGTAATTATGTAAATATAATTTTTTTTCTCTTTGGAGGGGGGGGAGCTAACAGCAAACCATTTAGCCACTATCAAATTAGTATAGGCATAAACCAACGTAACATTGTTCTCCTCCTCTCTTCGATACTTTTTATTCATTTTTATTTTTTAACATAATATGTCAACCTAATTTGAATCAGATCTTGCTATTGCTGAAAAGAGAGAAAAAAACAACTGAAAGCATTTTCTATAAGGACTTATTAAAGTGGTTAATAATGTTCTTCGGCTGCTACCAGAGGCATAAACACTAAGGCAGAAACAACGGCGGAGAAAAAGAAAGAAAACGAAAATAAAGTTTAAAAAATAAATCAAAATCTAAGTACAAGAAATTAAAATCAATTTCTGCGTATATAAGGTATTTACATAGCAATATTAGTTTACGAAATAAATTTAAAAATTAAAAATAGAACTTTTTCTTCGCACCATAGCAAATAATGCGAGGAATATGGTGGATAAATACCAAGGGACCTCAGTTTATTAAAATACTGTTTCTATTATTTTTAAAATTTTTACAACTAAATAAAATATGATTTATGTTTTTTAAAAAATAAACTGACATATGATAATTATATTTCCCTGGTTATCTGCATGTATGAAATTAAGGAACATACTGGAGTGACCCATACGTAGCCTACACACCGAGGTGTCATATTTACGGAGAAGATGAGGAATTAAAATTGGCATGCAGCAATACCATGGAAATGCCAGAACGCATGGCTGAACTATATTGTTTTTTTTTTTTTTTTTTTTTTGTAGATTACTAATATATGATTATGTTTAATTTCTGTGTAGGGCTGGAATATATGGAAATTCAATACCCACTGAGAATGCCTTTTTGCCAGCAACATCAGTTACTTTATTAACTTTTAACCCCGCATGGCTTGACACCCGACGAAATCCTAATACACCGCCTTCGTAACTAACGATTTATATAAAATACTTTTGTGAAGCCAGTTATTATTTCAGTTTATTAAATGAAAGAAAAAATGAAAGTATGTGACATATACAAAAAACTTAATTTTTAAATATAGAGTTATCCTCTTTATCTTTAAAAAAATTCAAAATCGTCAGTAAACTTTACTTTTTATAAATATATATATACGAGCCTATATATAATTATTTAAAATTTTCTGGAGCAGTTTTTCAATTTCTAATTTTTTACAAAAATAATAACATAAATAAAATCTAAAGATTATTGTCGTGCTGTATATATATATAAAATGTAACAATATAAACTGATTTGTAAGCGAAGGAAGAACTCGAATTAAATCGAATAATGTTGTACAGTAAAAGAACATCTCAAAATTCTGTTGACAGATGCGCAGATATACAACAAGTAATAGGTTGAAGAAGACTTGATGTTTTTTGGAAAAGTAGGATTTATAAAACAAAAATTAAAAGGAGACGTAAAATAACAGTAATTATGGTTGTAATCGTAGGGAGCTTAATTTAAATATTCGAAAAACAATTGTATCGTTAATAATTAAATTGTATAGTTTACTGACCTTTTACCGCCAAAATATCTTTTTTTTTAATAATTTTATTTCAGTAAAACTTTTAAGGTACTATATTTCTACAGTTATTATTATTTTTTAAACAAAATTCTGACTGCGTAATTATACATACGAGTATATATTTGTTTATTTTATATGTCTAAATTTAAATCATCTTTGTTAAGTTTATATCGAATATGAGAGTCAAACTTTGAATCTTTTGTTGATTCTATAATTAAACGAGCATGTAAATAACAAAGATGGATGCTGTGTTTGAAAAAATAAATGAAATAATAAATGAGCATAAAAATCTTAAATTGGGTTATGCAATTTGACTGTATTTTTTAAAACTTTTTGTTTTTGTTTGAATACCATTAAATTTTGCAAATTGAAAATTATAAAAAAAAAAATGTAAATAAATTTTTTTAAGGGGAATCCTACTTTAGAAGACCTAAAAAAGCTCTTTTTGAGAATTTTTTTTGGAAGAGAAAAAAACAACAGCCCAGCAAACTTCTTTGGAGTATATTTTCTTACCTATTTGAAGTGTGTTAATACATAATTTTTATTAAGTAGATATAATAATAACTGTTAGGCAATGAGCCTTTTCCTAAAACGTCTTGCTACTGTAGTTCGCAGTTGGCGGGAAAGATGCAGTTAGTAGTTCTTATCAAATATAAAAACCAAGTAACTTTCCAAGTATCATACATTTTTCTTCTGGATAAACTAAAAATAGTAAAAATAATTGGGAGAAAAGAATGTTTTTTCAACAAAAAAAAAAAAAATGACTATGTTGCGTGAAAGATCTCTAAAAATACTTTTTTAATAATTTTGTTAGTTCACATATCACATTGAAGAGAATTCAATACTGAAGAGAATAAATTTTAATTCAAATCAGCAGATCGTTTAGTTTTTTTTTTGCTATCGCCCCCGCCAATTCAGAAAAGACGAAAAAATGATAACTCGAGAAAACGCGTTTTAAAGTTTTCAATAAGAAAAAATATAAATCTTTTTTTCTTAGGCCAATGATCGGCTAATCAGCTACTCTTGGTCCATACAGTAGTCCTTCTGCTTCCAACAAATAACTCATTCTGATGCATTTGTTCGAGTCTACAAGCCGTACAAGCCCCATTGGTGCTAAGTAACTGCTTCGAATTAATGCGCCATATCATTGAGTTGAACGACTCGTTTGAATTTTGCGTGTGACCGCCTAAACATCTCGTTAAAAGGTCGTCATTTGATAGTTCTTCGTAAATCGAGCGAACGTGCTTCTAAACTTTTTTCGTTAATCAATCGAGTAGGATATTCAAAAAATCATAGTTCAGCTTTGCGCCATTCCCACCAACTGTCGATGTCTGTTGGACAGTTTTCGTGTCGAGGGAATTTATATGTGGAGCAATAATGATCTAGCATTGCTATCGTCGCTTTTTTCATTTCTTGGAAAAAATCGATATTTCTTCTAATTGCCAAACCATAATAAATTGTTAACTTCTTTATGATACCTTTCGTTAGCCGCTTCTTACCACCCAGCTTCTCTTTCTTCCTTATATTTTGGAGACGCGTAGCCATTCGTTTTTATACGTGTCCCACGCACTCACTTTTTGTAACAGGACAATCGTCACCATATGGTTTTATTTTCAAAATACCTGCAAAAGTTTTAGAATCGTCGTCGCTGATGTAATTGGTATACTTTACGCCGAATTTTTCTTGGGGTCTCAAAAACATTTCCATTATAGAATCTCCCTTCATCTTCCCTGCTGAACCTTCATGATTTGAGAAGCATGATTTCTTATAATCTTCATACCACTCTTCAAATTCGTCATCATCTATTATGTTTTTTTTTTTTTTGATAAAGTACATGCGTGGCAATATAAAATTTTTATGATAAGGTCGATTAGTTTGCCGGAGTAGTACGCAATGAGAGTTGTCACACCGTACAATGAGGTAAAGCCACGTTTTTTCCAGGATCTATCGCCGGATTCTTTTAAATGAGTTTCGATCTTTCCCTTTTTGACATTTTTTCCCGCTCTTCTTTGACAACTTTCTCACTGGCTCTTTTAAACATCAGTTGGACGCTGAGTAAAATTATATGCTGATTTCACTAGCCCTTGGCACAGGTCCATAAAGCCGCAAAATACATTGATACCTTCTCATGAAGTACTAAGTAACCTCATAACGAACACGATCCGTCTGTTTATTTCGTAACGGATGTTAACCAACCGTCCTAAATTAATTTTTCTTCGACCGCATGTGTACGATAAATTGCGGGATCTGCAAACTACAATATTAGCAATTGTATGAAAAACTGTCGAGAATTCGATAATACGATTACAATGAAGTTGATTCACAATTATATTTTCGCAGCTGGCAGGTGACACTTTTTTCGCATTGGCACTCGTTATTGTCTTTACTTGTAAATCGATTACCGTGAAATTTTCGTTTATACGGCTTTGAAGTCCGTTTGGAAGTTGATTTTTTACCTTTTGGGTAGCTTGCCGTGATGTTTGACGATGTGTACACGCTAAGAATAGGAGAAGAACTAGCCATTGATACTGAAAGTCAAAGTAAAAACACGTGCATAGACAACTGTTATCACAGAATAGAAGGTAGAAGGGCGGAGAGAGCACATGCGCATACATTTGCTCGACGCTCCTTTTCGTTCAGCTTTGTATCTCCAAAAGTATTTCGAATTGCCATCTGTGACTTTATGAATATATTCTTGGATAGTTTATCTATCGATTTAGGAAATTTAAAAAATCGATTCTTTTTTAACCTTTTAAAGCAGTAACCTTCCTTAACTAGCCCAACAGAGCTCATTATGGATTTTATATGTTTCTGCAAAATTGACATAGAGCACTGAGTTAATTCCTTGAGTAATTGTAAAAGGATATATTTCAAACTCATCATCATCCTATTTTACGAAAAAGTTCCTTTCGGTAAGGTATGTTTTTAATAACAGGGTAGTTCGCGTGAATTAATCCGTTGTTTCATATTTTGTCAAAGACTTGGCTAATATCGAGGAATATGTCACCTTTCATATCTCTCTAGTTTTGTAGGTCGCTTCTATGATACTAACAACTCAATTCACTTAGTCAACAATTTTGTGACCTTTTCGAATACCAAATTAATAATCGGATATTTAAATCTTCAAGACAATCCGACTCAGTAGTACCTTTTCGTTCGACTTACTGAAAACTAGAAGCAAAATTGGTCTAAATAACTTTAGCTCTTCGGTAAGTTTGGCAATTATTTGACAACACTTTGCGATAACTTTAATTAGATTGGAAAATAATTTAATACATACAAACATTACATCAAATGTGTGCATGTTAATGAAATAAAATCTATTCGATGAAGTTCCCTTAGAATTTTAGTTATGATGAAGTCAAGGACGAGAGCGTGTTATCATTTGGTTACATCCCCTGCAATTACTCTCCAAATGATTAATTTCTAGTCGCATGTTTGATAACCGTTTAATAAAAAATTCATTAAACCGTTTTATAAATATAACGTATTTTCGTACTAAACGGCGTGTAAAACAATCTGTAATTTTGCAAAAGTATTTTAAGTATTTTATTTTCGGTTATTTGTTGAATTTATAGATGAAGCACCGTTTAATTGGGAAGCAAAGCCGAATAAATTCTATTTTACCGTAGAAAGTTGTGGTTCATTAAAACCAGAAAATATAGTGATGATCGGCACACAGGCCCTGAAGAACAAATTAATTAATTTGCAAGCGCAGCTTTGTCACGAATTAGATAGTGACGTTTTGACTATACAGTGAGAGGTATATTGCCCGATATATTAAATTTTCAGATAATGTTTTCCATTGTTAGTACGTAATTGTGTTCGTAAATGCTAAACAAATTACAGCAATATTTTCAGACTATCACTTACGAAAATGTATGTACATTATATTTCATTTAAAATTTTCAGATGAAAATATTTCATTATGTAAATGTATTACATGTTTTGATATCGAGAAGAATGTATAAAATAATTTCGTAAGCGGCTAAAAGTGTTATTCACTAAATAATTGAAATTTCATTATTTCAATTAATACGATTTAAATATAGATATCACATTCTAAAAATTATGTTTACATACTGCGTGCCGTATTTTTCCAATTTTTATACATCTTCGGATATTTTGAATAACGAAAAATATATGTGAAAATGTAAAGAATGCATATTTATTTTCCTCAACAATATTTCTGTTTACCGAATGAAAGAAAAATTCTAGAAAATAAAAATGATAAACGTACAGATAAACTTTCGATACTGATAAGGATACAAACTTGTCGAGTACGTATCAATATATAATGATACCGAAATCGGATTATTTTATTTTTTAAATTCAAATAGATGCTTAAGAAATGGAAAAAGTACTAACAGATCGGAAAAGATCTAATATAAATGTGGTGAAGTAAAAGCGATCGAGAGAAACGAATTCTCCTGCAGCATTCTCTTCGGATTCGTTAGGGTTAATATATGACGGAAAGTTAAATTCAATGCCCTGTCAAGGATATGGGACTCCGTTTACTTAACAGAGTTATTAATCGGACAAGCTGTTTAGTTTTTTTTTAATCTCAAACGTAACTCGCAATATTTAAGAGAAAATTAATTAAATGAAACATTACACAAATCAATATATATCAAACAAAAGTGATTCTCCTTAACGAATTTTCCACTGTAAAAAAATATCGGAGCCTCGCTGTTGAGTTAGAATATGCATTTATTAGAATGTTTAAAAAAAAAAAAAAAAAAAAAAAAAAGACAACTTATTAAGGATGTGGTATAATAGCGACTATAAAACATTGAAGAAAATGCGAATTGATTAGTAAGTTAAAAAGAACTGAATCGCAATTTTTAATATTTAAGAAAAAACAAATTAACCTAATTAAACATTACGAAAAAAAAGTTACTTTTAGATTTCATTTTATTATAACTTGTGCAGGTGTTCTTACATTAAGAACTAATAATTTGTATTAAAAAAACGAGTTGAAAATTAAAAACTTAACGATGAATGTCAGTGTTCTCGTCTTTTTATTTGTAGCTGTTCTAAAACTGAAAAAACATAAAATGGTAAATATTTAAAAAAATTCTTCTATTCTAATTTAAATGCTTAGTGACTGTTTATTGGTTAAGATATTTAATTACAATATTTAAAAGTAAATAACTATAATTTAAAACGCATTAGAAACTTTTCGCTTTTAAAAGCAATCCATAATTATAGATATTGAAATTTTCAACATTCCTGCTTTAGACTGTTGTAACACGGTTTCGAATGGTACAGGTTAAAAATATTAATAGCGGGCGTCGGAAGTAGGTTCACATTTCGTTTCTGACACGAGTATTTCCTAAAAAAAGGATTATTTCGATGACGGTACTTAAAAACGGTTTATTGCCGTGCTCCATGTTTTTCTTTATACATAATGTGTCTAAAATAAGTATTTTAACGTACAATTTTTTTTTATATAAAAGTATTTTTAGACAGAAAATGGTGTAAATCTGATTAACGCATTTTAATTGTCCTAATAACACGAATACAAATATTATTTGTCTGATGTAAATAGTTGAATAATTTCAGTTTGCCAGTTATTTTCGATGATATGTTATAAACTCGTATAATTACGATACTTTCTGTTTCTGTTTTAACTTGTACATGTATTTTCTCTGAGGGTTAAATATTTTTTTCATCAACAATTTTGTCAGGCGTTTTTCTAAACATATTGTAATTCAAATAAAATGATAAACCAATTCAAGCAACTAAATTCAACATCAATTCTCAACCGTAGTACGTAGAACACTGCGTACTGATATTGCTAGGCAATTACACTTTATATAATTACGTGTTAATTCTATACAGTTCAGTGTTGCGTGCTATTAGACTTTTCTAATAAGTCTTTTTGGAAAGACTGATCCGAATGCTTTCATTTAACACGAGTAAATTCTTTCTTTTCGCAGGATTTTTTTTTCCGACGTGAAACGTCTTTAAAATCGTCTGTGAAACGAAATCGCGCAACGAAGTGTCCTCCAGGCGACCTTCGCTCTCTTTCTCTTTCTATCTCTTTCTATTATGTACGGGTGGGTGTGTGTATGCGTGCGAGTATCGAGATTCGAGTAGCAAGCATTGTGCGCGGTCAGCTGTATATAACCTCTATTCTAAACACGTGTAAATTTTATTTCAATTTATTTTTGACGCCAATGTTAAATAAAATCGTTACTGATTATTAATAAATAAAAAGTACTGAATGCGTGTTTGTTTTATATTAAAGGATTTTTTGAACGAAGTCAGATTTGCTTTCAATTGAATCATAAATACGTAGTAATAAATTCTCTTTGAAATAATTTCTGGTAATTGTTTTTGTAATTAATTGATATTAGAAGCGTATCGATTAAAAATAGATAAAGATAATTAAACCACTGATTACAGAATTAAAATATTAATTATAATTAATAAAGTTCACGAAATCAGTATTCTTTAACGTTGTTGGTTTAATCATATTTGTGGAATTTAATTTTGCCGTAACTTATTTTAATTTTCGGGTGAAGTGGGAAAAATCAACAGAAATGGTTAGTCCCGTAATGTAATGTTAAGATCGTCCATCGAGTTCAAAAGAAATAAGCACTGAGGATGTGTAATCGGTACTTTTTTTAAAAATAATTTCAGATATACACTGTCCGGTAATTTTTTTACACAGACACACACACACATTCGTATCGGTTATTGCCCGTCCTTTTCATTTCTGAGTAACTGGCGCAGCCGGAATCTTTTGTCAGCTTATCTACTCACCTTAATCGTGGCCTACCTCTTACACGTCTTTCTGAGATTTATCCTTCCATTGTATCCCGCAGCAATCCTCCATGTCGGAGCACATGGCCCATCCAACGCAGTTTTCGACTTTTAATTTGGTTCAGTACCTGTCGTGTTTCGCCGATTCGGTTTAAGATTTCTTGATTGGTTCTCTTTTCCGTACAGTTCATTTTCTTCATCCCTCTCCAGTACTACATTTCAAATGCCCCTATCTTATCCTCCTCTCGTTTTGTACTAGTCCACGTTTCCGAACCATAAAAAGCTACCGACCATACGTATATCTTAATGATGCGCTTTCGTAATTCCATGGACATTGTTTTGTTGGCGATTATTTTTATCTTTTTCATTAAAGTCTGTTTTCATATATATATATATATATAAACTCGGCCAGTTTGGCCTCGCAAGGGGCTGTGCTCCTTGGCCATTCTTGCTTACATTTCTGTCTCTTGCTCTTCTATGTTTTGTATGAAATGATCAAAATTTACAACGTAATTCTTAGGCCGTCCCCCATTAGATGTTATAACAAAAAAATGTCCCATTTTATATAATAAAAAAAAAAAAAAAAAAAATACAACCGATAATTTATACCATAAATTTTATTAAATTACCGAAACAACTTAACATACTACAACACATATAAATAATATTTTTTTTACCTTTCCATAGTATTATTAAATTGGGAATATAGTCTTTACATGTTCTCCCTATGGTGGGACATCTTATTTGTCAACTTGTACAGTAATAAGAAGTGTATTCATTACATTTTCAAAAACGAAAACCGCCACCGAACACAAACGTAAATTGCGAAACGAAAACGGGACGACAAACTGTGTAATAGCGAAAAATTTATCACATTTATACGTAATACGCCTTTTGGTTCGGAAACGACAGATGTAAAAAAGTCTGAAGCGTTTGATAGCTTTTAAGTCAACCGCTTCTGTTATACTAATAAAAAATAATAAGAAAAAATATTTTTTCCTTTTTTTGACGAATACTCAATTTATTTATATATTCGTCGCGATAGCCTAGTTGCTAGAGCGTTTGACTTCCGTTACGGAAGTCACGGGTTCGATCCCGGGCGACGACAGAACTTATTACAAGAGTTAAAGGCAATGATAAACCACCACTTAGAACATCATATGCGCGCTAGGTCAGTACACAGCAGACACACATGGGACTGCACTTCTAGCGCGATAACAAGCGACTATAATCTGTTCCGAATGAAGTTATGCGTGTGTACACTCGCGTTGCATATAACAATTGCCTAGTACACTACCTATATCTGTACAACTAAGATGTACGAATAGGTAGTCGCCGACGCTCAGAAGCTGAGTATGGCACTATACACAAACACATATATATATATACTTTTTTTTTTTAATTTTTCGGCGAAGTAAGCAATCTATTAATTATTTTCTGACCGTTGACAGATTCGTAATATAACCCTTCTTTCAGATTTCTATTTCTCTTTTTAAAGAAAGCGTTAAAAATTTTAAAGATATTTCAATAATAGCGCGTTAAATTACATAAATACCTCTACAATTTATAGTAGTCAAATTTTTCTGATTTAGGTAACTTTTATAAATAAAATTAAAATTATTTTGGTGTAAATAAATTCGCAAAGATGTTTTTTACTTATTTTATATTACTAAATATGATTTTTTTAAATTATTAGCGATATTGAGTAGAATGGTACGGCGATCATTAATACGGCACAATTTCTTCATATTCTTCAGCGTATTCGTCGAATTGTTCAACTTCGTCATCTCCGCTGGCTTCTTGGTACTGATTGTATTCATTTATTAGTTCTTGCATATTGGTTTGTGAAATTTCGAATTCTTCCAATTCCATACTTTCACTCAAATACCAGTGCAAGTAAGCTCGTTTTTCGAACATAGCATTAAACTGTGATTCCACTCGTCGAAATAGCTCTTGCACTGCCGTCGTATTACACACTAATGTCGCCGATCTACGATATCCGTGGCCGGCAATATCGCATATGGCTATTTTTACGCTATTCGGGATCCAGTCAGCGAAGTAAGACCAATTCTTATTTCGCACTTGGATCATATGCTCTTCGACATTTTTCGAAGAAACCTTACCGCGGAATACACCGGCCAATGCCAAATAACGTCCAGATCTAGGATCTATGGCTGCCATCAAATTGTCCATATTGTACAATTGACGAACGATTTCGGTAATTGTATATGCGCAGAATGTTGCATCTTGATTGCTGTGTATAGGCGCGAAAGCTGGAACGAGGAAATGTAGCCGTGGAAATGGAACTATATTAACGGCCAATTTTCTCAGATCGGTGTTTATTTGACCGGGAAAACGGAAACACGCCGTTATTCCTGAAATCGTGTTGCAGATGATGTGGTTTATATCGGAAAATAACGGTAACTTTGTTTTCAATTTTCTGTAGCAAATATCGTACAGCGCTTCGTTGTCCATAATGAATGTTTCATCGATGTTTTCGACCAGATGATGTAATGAAAGAATCGTATTGTATGGTTCGATCACGATATCGGATACCTAATAAATAATGCAAATGCGCCATGTTATAATGATAATTTCACGCTACAGCTAAAACAATCGAATTTAGATACTGACGATAATTAATCATATATTTAACAAGTTAATAGAGTCGCGCGCACGCTGATCTGCGGAAAGTCTACCCAGTTTGTTAATGCGAATTTTTTAAGTTTGCCGAATAAATCTGTATTTTTTCTCGTAAAATCGATCGACTCACCGTAGATGGCAAATATAGCTTTAGCAGTTGTTTATTTTGCTTCGCTTTTGTTTGTTTGTTTTTTCCATTTTAAATAAAAATTAATGGAATTTTTTTCAATAAAAAAAGACTTATTGCATATTACATCGCTGATAAATGTGAAATGTGATTTGTTTTTTTTATCAGATAAATTGAAAATGTGAATATCTCGTTTTTGTACATTTTTAAAGTACTTATGTAAAAAAAAAAAACCTCCCTAGTTTCACGCGATATTGTCTTGAAACATTTAGCTATCATTTTACTTATAAATTCCAAGTTGCCGAGATTTGAAATGTAACCTAACTACAGCGAGTATTTATCTCGAATTCGCTCAACGGAGATGATCGAAAAAGTAATTAACTATATATGAATGTTTTGAAAATTAATAAAAAGAAATAAAATGGGAATTATATTATAAAAATCAAAATGATTTCGAGGGTCTTTAACAAAGATGCGTTACAATCGACACTGTTAATTAATTACAAATTATTATTTCGTTTAATTATCTGATCTTTTTCAGCGCAAAATTATTACGTGTACACAGATTGACCGTTGTTTATTAAATAGTGTGTTTTGTACTACCTTTGGTGATGGTATGACGGAATGAGTACTCATAATTCGATCCGGATATTCTTCTCTTAATTTGGATATTAACAAGGAACCTAATCCGGATCCGGTGCCTCCTCCTAGCGAGTGTATTATTTGGAATCCTTGTAAACATTCGCAGTCTTCTGCTTCTTTCCTAAATAAATATTGCATTCCTATCTACTTATATATATATATGTGTATATGTCATTTTCATCAAATAAAAACAATTCTATTTACGCTTTTATTAAGTTTGTAACGTCACGCATCATTGATTTCAGTTATATTATTTCGGTCTTTGGTGCTGTACATTTGTTAAATGGAAACTTTTCCTTATGACTACAATTTACAATATGTAGAATAAAATTTAAGAATTTTACTAGATGGCTCATTATTTACGATATTAAGAATACTGAAATATTCACTTTTAAAAATAATATATGTAGTATATAATTGTGACGCGTTTCGAAGCTTTATAATAATGGAAAATATTCCGTATTCATAAAGCCTTCAACTTCGAAACGCGTCGGAATTATATGATAAATACGTTTATTTAATAAGTGTGTATTTTAGAAACAGTAATAACATTAAACCGTTGAATGTACAAACCATTTGTGAAAACATTGAATAATATTGGCGCTAACACACTTCCTTGTGGAAACCCATTGTGTTTTTTTTTCCGGCGGCTACTTTTCCCATCTAAAGAGACAAAATCGTCGATTTTCTAGTAGTTTGGCGATAATGGTTGTACATTTATAATCACCGGTGATATTATATAGTTTATTTAGTAATTACCGATGGATTACTGTATCGTAAGCGGCCTATAGATCTATAAAAACTGCACCTGTGATTAATTTTCCCTCGAAACCATCTTCAATGTACTGCGTTAGGTTAAGTATCTGTTCGGTGCATGACATACCAGGTCGGAAGCCTGCTTGTTGTGGAATTAAAGCTGAATCGATGGTATCAGCAATTCTGGTAAGGAGCAATCTCTCAAATAGTTTAAACGTATGACAAAGGAGTGAGATCGGTAGGTAATTATCGGCATTGTCAGGAGGCTTCCCTGGTTTAAGCAGGGTAATCACCTTGGCCATGATTTAGGTATCGGCTTATTATTCATTATGCTATTAAACAATTCTAGAATCCATAATCGCGTTCCCGGTTCAAAGTGCTTAATTTGTTCTATAGTTATGTCGTCAACACCGGCTGGCTTGCCATTTTTCATAGTGCCAATGGCTGCATCGAGTTCTGATAATGTAAGTGTTCATCTTTGTACGTCTGTTTTAGTATAACTTTCTTAATACGGATTTCTTTAGCTGGCTTGCCATTTAGTAGCAGTTGATGTGTGATTTGGTTTGCAGTAACTTTAGCTGGTTCTTTGCTTATTGAAGGGTCTCCACAGAATTTCTTTACTAGTGTCCATGCTCTCTTGCTGTTATGTTTCATGTCCAGTGATTCAATAGTTTCTATCCATCGATTTTTGCGGGCGCTGCTAATACTTGCTGCAACTTGTTCACCATACGTGTTTCCACTGAAAATGAATTTATTTTAAAGTTCCCTTCGTATTCGTTGTAAAGTTCCAATGTGTTCTTGTCCAGTCCTGGGGTGTATCTAGTTCGACATCCTCTTGGTATACATTTCAAAAATATTCGATTAAAAAATTTATAATTTGTTTTGACGATGTAATTTAAAATTTCTTCGCACTTTTAAAAGTTATCTTTACAAAATTTGAAAATCAAATTTCCGTTTTAGGATCCTTATTAATGTTACATTATTTTTTTTTCTCCCATAAAAATAATGATTTTCCAGGTGCAAAAAAAAAATTTATAATAAAATCGATTTTCCATCTTATAGAAAGTAATGATTTTACTAGCTCTAAAATACGTATTTTTATTTTCCAAGAAGATATATGTAAATTATAAAATAATAATAATAATATAAACACAATATTACAAACGTCTTAAAATTGAATATTAAATGAATATTCTAGAAAAGTCCTTTTTCGGTGGAATTTCCCACCTTCTACTAGAAACAAAAGAAATACATAAATAAAAATAAATTTATCGTTGTTACATGTTTGGAATTTGGAGGAAATCTAATTAATTTATCTTCAGCTGAAAAAGAAAAAATAAAAGAATATTATTAGAAATTAACCTAAATATTTCATTTTGATTTGAAAAAAAGATAAAAAATGTAGTAATATAAAAATTATTAATATTGCAGGAATTATGATTGAATTATTGGAGATGAACGCTGAAAATAAAAATTTTCAAGCTTTCTTCAGTTTTTAATAATATAATACTATTTTTTTTTATGTTCTCAGGTACTGGAGGTGTGGCACATTCTAACGAAAAGACTTCTCGAATATTAATTTAGTATTCAATCTTATGATTTTTTTTTATTGCATTTAATATTTTATTATTTTATGAACTATTTAACAAACTGGATCTATGAATTGCGCTACATATTTAGATAAGTGCGGATTTCTTTCGCGTAGATATGTTTGGTTTTAACATAGTCGCAGTGGCGTAGTGTGAGCTTTCACCGCTTAGGGCTGACTGGAAATTTGCCGCCCCCTCTATGTTAATTATTAGTCAAGAAAATTAGTAAAAGCCCAATAAAGCAGCTTTAAAATTTTTTATTAATTAAAAATGTACTTTGCGTGTTTTTTTCACAGCAAAATCTTTCATACAATATTCAATATCAATATGTATGTCATGCTAAATTTGATAGCCTCAATGTGTACATAGTCGATCTGAGATAATTTTTGATTAACTTTAGTTTAGAGAAGCTTTTTTCGCAACTGGCATTACTGATGGCAGATGTTCAAAAAAATTCTCAACATTATGACAATGTTTGGTAAGCCATCTTCAAGTTTGCACTCGATAATATATTTTAATAAACCCAGAGAGCCGGATTTAATGAGCTCTTTTTTACAGTCTGGGTCTGTTGCAGCTACGAAAGCTCATAAACATGCGCGCTCAAGTTGGAATTGTCCTTTATTAATGTCTTGAGGAGCTTGATCTAAATTAAGTTCTTCTACGCTCAATATCACTGTAAGTCTTAAAAAATCATATTTTTGCGCTAGATTCTGCAAGTGTTGGAATTTTTCTCGAATTTCAGCAATTACCCTGTCTATTGAAGAAAACATTGTTCGCCTCAAGTCATCTTCGAAAGATATCTCAACATCTTTACTTCCGTCGACAAATATATGCTTCCTCCTGATTCGTCTTGAGGGTTGAAAAGAAATTTTAAGATCTTCACATAAACTTTTAGCGTATTTTAAAGAGTCATCCACGAATTCCTCTCGCTTTTCTTCTAATACGGTCTGTAAAGCACTTATTTTCTGAGCACATTGATGTATATTTAGTCCCTCTGTTTGAAAATAATTTTGAGCATCATTGACTTCACGCAGTACCGGTTGCAGGAAGCCTAAGTAACATAGACAGGAATATGATTGCAGAACGACTAATAAGCTCCCTGCATCTGTCTGTGTGTTCAAGCTTTCATTCGTTTCCGTCAGTTTTTCCAGTGCAGTTAAAGTTTCTTTATAATGATGTCTAATGGAATTTACAGCATCACTTCTAGCGCTCCAACGTGTATCCTGGACCCTCTTAAAAATCTGTGGCTGCAAGAAGAACTTTCCACCAGTGCATGAACGTAGAAAAAAAAAGCGTAGCAGCGTTCTAGCGTATCAATAAAAGTCACCGAATTTACCTCCTCTGAAGCTGCATGTAGGCAAACTAGGTTTAGTGAATGGTTTGAGCAAGGAACAATTTTGGCATTGGGATTGATATCCTTTATCCGCTGATGCACACCTGTGTGACATCCAGCCAACGTGGCAGCGTTGTTGTAAGCTTGTCCTTTGCAGTTCATAATGTCAAGCCCATCAGCCTTAAGCTTGCTTACTATCATGTCACTTATACCTTACGCAGTTTCGCTTTTCGTTTCAATGAAATCTATAAAAGATTCCTCTACTCTAACCTCCTGGTTCTCAATCATCACATATCGTAATACTTGGCTTGTTTGATCTTTGTGGGAAACATCCGGGGTGCTGTCAAAAATCATGGAATAATATTTAGCCTTTTGGACGCGAGCTATAATTACTTGGCGAACTTTTTTTCCTAAAATTTCTATGAACTCATTTTGAATTTGAGGTGACATATAAGTGAGAGAAATGTTTTGGCCCATTTTTATCCTTACTAAATGTTCTCTGAGAACGGGATCGTACTTAGCCAAAAGATGCACCAATTCTAAAAAGTTTCCTCTATTAGTACTGATGTTATCTTCCCTGTAGCCACGTAACGACAAATTTTGTTTTTCCAGAAATTGTATAATATCAAACATTCTTGTCAGAATTTCATGCCATTTTTTGGTATCCTTTGCCAATATTTCTTGTTCCTTTTTATCAATTGTTTGTCATTTTCGAAGCCTCTTTTCTAACTTCTTCCAATTGCAAAAATTTTCGTTATGTTGAGCACTTAGTTCGTGATTGGCAACGTTGGGACTGATATATCACGCATTACGAAAGAAATTGTAAAATCTCTTGAAAACAATTAAAATTTTTATCTACTTACCTTTACTCCTATGTACTTGCTTGACGATGTTTCTGAAGACAGTAGGTATAAAACATTTTTTTTTTTATATTTGTTTCAACCAAACACCAAATTACTTATAATTTGTAAGTTATAAATACTAAGTAGGAATTTACACTAACGAAATTATGTGCTATTCGTACTCTACACTATACCTGAAACTTTCAAATCAGAACAATAATAATAGACAGGTGGATAATTAAATAACTCATCATTCGCGCGCAAATGGAATCACAAGTATGTTGTGACATGACATGACAAGCACAACTACGAATTGCCGTGGCGAAGTTCAAAAACACCCACACATTTCGAAGTAAGTCATTACGTAATGAAAATAAGGAGTGTTATTCTTTTGTTTAATTGAATAACTACTCCTTCGCTTTCCTTGTTGGTCCGTTCAGGAAAACTCGGTGCAGCTTGCTAGCACTTCGGCAGCACTCGACTTCACTACGCTCTCCGTGCCGCTCCTGTCAGCACGGACGCGATTTGGAGTTCGAAATAGGATTTTTTGATTTTTGATTTAAAAAATCGCGGTGCCTGCCGCCCCGGCCCCCCTCACGCTACGCCACTGCATAGTCGCGTTTTTTTTTTAACGTAATCACTGCCATTATCACCATTACAATGCTGTTTGCTAACTGAAAGCAGTTAAAATATGCCGTTATTCTAGTTATGTTATCTTTTCCATACAGTTTACTAAACTGCCCGAGAGCATATACACAACTTTTAATAAAAAAAAGAACAAATTGTGCAGATGAAGCTTTGGTCACTGCTTTACTTTAACATCATATGAAATCCGTAAATTTCTGAATAAGCTAAGTTAAAAAGTGAAAAGGAGAAAAAAATTATACGGCTATATCTAATTTATAACGGCTCGCCTTAACCTTCGGGTATGTTTTTCTACTCTGAAAACTTAAACTGCGGTAATATGTGTATGTTTGCGAAGTTGTTCGTATTTCCTCGAATAAAAGCTAACGACTTCATTAATACCTGGAATTTTTCGAAATAAACCGAAAAAAAAAAAATCTAACATCTCGGCCGCTTAATCAAAACAAAAAAATCCAATTATATTTGGACTACGACTTTGTTCTAACGCATCCATTTAATTCTGTAATGGTAATTTTATTTATACTAGCTCTTAGCAGTGACAGCTTTAATGAGGATAAGTCACGTCTTTGCAAAACTTAAAAAATCAAAGGAAAAGTTTTATAAATTTTTATGGGACAAAACTCAATATCTAATCAGTGGCGGTGTGTGAATCGCTGTAATCGTTGACGGCAGTCGGAAAATGAAAAAAAAATTATATTTTTTTTCCGAACTGCTTTTAAATTCTACCACTAAAAATACTTCATTAATCATATTGAAAAATAAATCATTATCAGAGTGCGAGTACAAATGACATCTCGTTCGAGTGTTAACGTTTGGTATATATAAGGCCTCACGAAGTCAACGAAACATGTTCGTACGAAATGTGCTGTACTCACTTCCAGACGCAATTACAAATTCAAATATCAATACGCATTTGACTGAATTGCGTAAACACAGTGTAAAACTCAAAAATTTTGAATTTCCATTTATTTTTACTTAAATACAATGCTTTAAAAGAACATATTTTTAGGAAAATTTAGAAAAAAATTCATTCCGTAACAGTAATTATCCGGCTATACGAGGCTGCATCAGTAAGTAGACGGACAAAGTGGCAGAAAAATCGTAAAAATTCAAATATTTAATAAAAAATACTTTTACTTCTCGACATAATCTCCCTTTATACTTACGCATATTTTCCGCATCGATATCCAATTGCATACCTTTTTCATAGAACCAATTAGATTGACTACGAATTCACGTTGGTTTTAACGTCTCATTGTTTGTGAAGAAAATAAGAGATGGTCAACGAAAATATTTCCGTAGCACTTAATCTGAATAATACTCTCAAATTATGTTGTGGTTGTTCAATATCTTCAGAAAGTGTTTTGTTGACCTTTTTTCTTATTCAGTACAAAAGTTGATGATACGTTTGTTCAACACTTAAAATTAAAAGTTTTACCTACTTACAATTTGTAATAAATATTAATAAACCATTGATCAACATATGATAATCTATAGAAAAAATTGGATTTCCTGTAAATTCATATAGCAGGGAAATTGCTGTAAATAGTCGAAAGTGAAATTATGGATTTCGATTAACAGTAGTAATGATGCAAACAAAACGGTTATGTTTACAATTCACGATGCAAAGACAAAAGAATTACAAAATAAAAATAAAAAAAACTGTTTTAATAAAACGTATAATTCAAGATCTTTATACTTCTATATCACTAGAAGTTTCGGAGTTTCTTGCTCATTATGAATTTATGAAAATATTTTTAAAACGATCCGCTAAATTTCAGAAATGTTATTTTATTAGTTTTGTATTAATATTAGTAAAAGTATTTTATGTGAAATTTAAATGGTTATCACCTTATAATTTCCATAATAGAATAAGAAAGGTCCAGACCTTCGCCGTAATGACCTTTCGCCCAGTTATTACCGGCTCCATTTACACCGCAAATAAAGTTATCTGGTCTGAAAAGAGTTCCATAATCACGGAATCTAATAGAATCAATTACGCCTGGTTCTAAGTCTACCAGTATTGCTCGAGGAGTATATTTGTTTTCTAGATGAGTACAAAGACGAATAAACATTAATCCATTTTTAAATGCTGTACACTTTTCGATATTTTAAAAATTCAACTACTTTCTTTTGAATAAATGTGTAAAACGTTCTGAATATCTGAAATTACCAAATCCCTCATTATAATATACGGCAATTCTTTCCAATTGATGAGCAGATTCTCCACAAAATAGTCCTTGATTGTTTATTCCGTGTTCGCAAGATATTATTTCCCAAAACTAAAAGTACAGATTATAGTCGTTTTAAAAAAAAAGTAAGACACACACAGTTTATATCTATCTATCTATGTATATATATATATATATATGCCTATATGGGGGGGGGGGTATATTTCTTTAAAATTAATTATATTAACCTGTAAATATTCAAATTTCATATCTTTTTTATTTTTATTTTAATCTAAAATTTCAATGTTAATTTTACAGAAGTAATCGTTCGTTAAACAATACATAATTTTCGTATCATATTTTTATTTAACAACCTATAGTTAAATTCATAAATGTCTTCAATGTAACCATAAAATTCACCCTATATCACATAGTTTGCATTATATCAGGGGCAGATCGAAAGACATTTTGGGGGAAGATTACATAATTACGTAATGGTAGACTAAATTTGAGAAATACCTTGTTTCATAAAGAAAATCAAACAGCGATCTCTTTAGAAATTTAAAAATGTTTTTAAAATACATAACTAATTAGACTTTAATTCTGTTTTATTTTTGTTAATAATCCGATCCGAATTGTTGGTCTGTGAGCAAGTGAAATAAATATATGTATATATTTCTCATTAAACTATTTTCATTTACATAGCAAAATAAAAATTAAAAATAAATAAAAAAGCCAAAAGATCGACAACAGTTGCATTTAAAACAGAATAAAAACATAACATTAATACTTTTATTAGAAAACAGTATTAAATATAAGTTATGATATTAAATCCATAGGTAACATTTATACAAATTTTTTATAGTATAAATTAAGCTTCTCTGTTTTAAAAAATGTTTTCATTGAGCATTTGGTTCTTTTGAGGGGAAATGTCCTCTATTTCCCCCAGCCCCCTGAGATCCGCCACTGATGATACAACAATAAAAGTCACTACTAACTGGTATTTTTATTTAAAGTGAATCAATGTAGTAAACACAAAAGCTAAAACATTTAAAAGTGTATTTTTTATTTTTGTCTTGAATTTTCATATAAAAATTAGCTAATATAGTGATAAAACAAAAATATGAAACGCTTATATATTTACCTTTGCACCTATTTGATTTCCGCATTGTCCTAAGTGAACGCTTACAATTTCTCTCATATTAATTTTAAAATTTTAATGTATCGTATGTAAAATAATAATAATAAAGAAAAGCAACATGTACTATTATTTTATTTTTACGAATTTTTAAAATTTACGCATTCATTGTATATCGTAAATAAAATTATTTTGAATGCAAAAAAGAAATCAAATTTTAAGTACCAGTAAATTTAGAATAAATAAAGTAAATTTAATTCACTTTTTTTTAATATTATTTACTTAATTAATAAGTTTAATTAAAATTAATATGTTGTTATCCTGTATATAGACAATTTCTTTTAAAAAACTACAATAATTTTTTAAAAGAAGAACATTATATCACAATTTTTAGCTTTTAGGTTATATTTCCATTTTTTAGGCTATATTTTGATCATATTTTAATAAATTCATATAATTTTTTGTTTTTGATAACTTTTCTAACATTTTTGGCGAGGAACTAGAAATTCGTCAAACCCATGCCGGAAACGCCCGCTATTTATATGTTTTTCTTTATCCAGCACTAAAAACCCGTACCTATCTTTTCAACATAGCCGACACATATTTTGAAAAGTCTTGAGTGAACACGCCCCATTCACAGGTTCGTAGTAAACTTGTTGCATAATAAGGTTGTCCTGAGCAAAGAATAGAATAACGTTAGCATCTAATAGTAGTCTCGATGAAAAGATTGGGAGTTGGGCCGTCATAAATTTGATGATGTTGCAGAGGAAACTGGGCGGCGCCTGCTACGATAATAAAGATGTGGAAGTCAAAAGAAGCCACAAGAGCCGTACTGGAGCGGAGGAAGAAGACTGAGTCGACTAAAATGATATCATTTCACGATGTTTTAGCTACAGCCTGAAAAACCGCGCATAAGGAGAAAACCCTCCTCGGCAGAACTGTGAGAGCCTTAGAAGCGGTGAAGAAACTACATCGCAGTCGGAGTACTACAGTAGTGGAAACGACTACTCCCCGAGTAATACCTATTAATAAGACCGGCGGAGCATTGCTCTTAGTGCCGATACTAGCTGCCCTATGAGATATATCTGCTACAATTTCTATAATTTCCAAAGCCATCAAGGACATGAACGATGCCAGACGAAGTTTTCAAGCGGACGGTGGTGCTGCAATAGATAAACGGATCGGCATAGGAGCTTACTTGCGCTCGTACAGAAGCGGATTAGGACTTTACATAACATTTTTCGTCCTTAGCCACGTTCCTAAGAATCAACCGCTAAGTAATGTGGACATTGAAAAGTATGCCCGACGGTCGTGCGTGCCCTATTTTCGAAGCGCCTTTGACAGAGATGGTCTGCTAAACAAGCCAAGACGTAATGAAGCCGCCGATATCAATCTAGACTCTATATGCTGACGGGGATGCACTGGACAGCGTACACCAAGTGAAGGGACTGGGTCGAGTATTTCGACAGTTTTAGCAATATCCCACCCCCGTGTGAGCTGATCGACTACTTTCAGCACCATCAGCGGGAATACACATCCAGTATAATAGAAACGTCTAACATACCATCAACTGCGGAGAGCTCTGTTTAAGGTTTTTATCAAGAACCTTACCAGGACCCAAGTAGATTATCTATAAATACAAAGTCCGCCTATAGCTGTACCAACCAACAAACAATTAGCAGTGTGTCGTATTTATTTCAGTTGAGCAGCCAGTCATCAAAGCTAAGTTCAGCAATATTTCCACCACTGTCGCTAGATGAACAACAAGAGTGGAGTATCGGATTGGTGCCATTCACCAGTTACAACTCGATACATAACATAACCTCCTTGTGCAACGTATTGCACTATTGCGAAGAAAGTAAGCTGGATGTGTCAAGTATGTTAAAGTCATTTACCCTATTGGAAGATTGTTATGTGGTCAAAGATATTCAACAATATCTGAGGGAGAAGTGGGATAGTAGTTTCTTGCTGGAAATGGACGATCGAACGTTAAAATGCATAATACAGAACACCATAGTCTTCTCTCCAGACCTCTCGAGCAATATCAGCATTCTCTTAAGATATGGGAAAAGCGAGTAGTACACGCTGGAATCCAGCACTCAATATACTGCACAAATGTCCGCTATTAACATAATTAATGTAGTATGTAATATAGTGGCTGGAGGTTACGTAAACGGAAGTCCTGCGCTTATTGTCTACTCCTTCCCCAATATTCCACATGGGTATAAGATTGTGGAATACCCTAAAAGTGTAATCTATCTACTGGTTCTTACAAAATATATAGCGGACTTGAGTATATATATATATATATATATATATATATATATATATATATATATATATATATATATAACCAATCAGTATGGAAACCCAATCATCTTTGAAAATGAGGAAATCGTAGTAAACCTGCACGTGACGGGATCAGGCAGCAGCGACAGTGGTGTATAGCAGTCAAATGCCAATCGTATACAATAGCTGCAAACGTGTGCAACTGGAACAGTATATATAGAGGGACGACTGTGGAAAACAGTGTGCTCGAAAAACAAAAGTTGAGGGAAGAAAGTAAATACATACTACAGTCACTCAGATACAAAGTGAAATGGAGCAAGTGCTAGACAGTGAAAGCAGATGTTCCTACAGTGATGATTCCATTACAGCGTACGAATATCAATGCCACAAGCCGTACTCCAGTTCCAAATTCGAACCCAACGACGAGATATGGATTCCTATACAGCAGCAAGATGTAGTAACCTTTCCGTCAGAAAATTATCTCTCCATCGAGGGATGAGTAACACCGGAGCTGGATTTTTTCCTAGGAGGGCCGCTATTCCTGTTCTTAGAGCTACGCTACGAGGAAGCATTGTGGACATGAGCAGACTCCCAGGTATTACCTCACTAATAAAGATGTTGCTATCATTGGAGAGCCTTCACTCGAACTATAACTACGGCAATAGTGTCTTAAACATCGATGATTGCAAAGTATTTATGCTAACAGCAGAGATGGCGGAACAGGGGGCGAACTTTTTCCTCACTATTCGGCTTTGCTTTGTCTTTGAATTCTTCGGGGATTATAGAAAAAGCATCGTGCACACCATGCAAGAACTGGTTCTGGTATGTGCCAACACAGATAAGGATGTGAATAAGACGGCAATTGTGACAATTAATAGCATCGCCTGGTATATGCCGTTCCTTAAACCGAATGACAAAGCTAAACTCTCGCTACTAAATTGAATAAAGAGAAGAAGACCCACATCACTACAGTTTAGGATGTAGGCCCTCTACACACAGCCGAGCCACCCCACTACTACGGATCATAGTTGGATGATTAAAACAACGTCTGTAGTGGAACAACTGAAGTATATAATAATCATATTTCAGATGAAGAAATGGGATAGTGTGAAGAAGAATGAGCACCTTCGATCATCTGAATATTATGGAATTGTGCACATATATCAACTCAACAAGGTACTCGTATAAGCCGTATATAACAGACTTTGGAAAGAAAAGGCTTACACATCTGTACCTAGCTTACACAAAATTTAAAGCTGAGTACTATGGACAGGAAATTGTATATCCGGCCATTAGTGTGTCTGAGTGGGTTACCACCTATCCGCTCTTTGTGATCCCTTGCGTCTATCAAAATGAGCTGCTGATGGACAATAGCTTTATTCAGATACAAGTAGACTTCAAGGCATCCAGGAATGTTCCCGCCAACGCATTGGTGTATGCCCCCATCATACACGATAAGAGTGTGAGCTACAACATGTTACATATATAAATAGTACTAGTCCGACCACATCTCGTATCAATCGTGAATATATTGTAGGACGGACAGGGTGTAGTTTACACGTTC
This sequence comes from Icerya purchasi, assembly GCA_039619475.1. Taxonomy (NCBI): domain Eukaryota; kingdom Metazoa; phylum Arthropoda; class Insecta; order Hemiptera; family Monophlebidae; genus Icerya; species Icerya purchasi. Next base: position 178,187,443 of record CM077116.1, read on the forward strand.
AAGTTACTGAAGTCTTTGTATCATGTTTCTAGCTATAATGCCTCTGCTGAGTATTTCAAACCAATCAAGTAGTTGAGTAGTCGCAGACATTCAGCGTTTTTATAATAACGTCAACCAGTATATTATTAAAGACCTGGCCATACTGAGTCTAACCAGTGAATTTTTATTTCATACCGTCTATTCCTCGTCATACTCATGGGAAACATTATTGAAAAAAATTTGAGGCGTTAATACATGGATTCGAGAGAACTACCATCATATTCCTTGGAATTTTGGACATAAAGGGTACAGGTTCCTGTATACTGATATAGCTGGGTGTATAAAACGATTACAACCTAGATGGATATATGTTAAAGGAGCGGAAAAGCTGGAGACGCTAAAAGAAATATTACAGCCGATGCTACTGGTAGGAAGTGCACTATACAATTTGAAGACAAGTTATAAATGTCCGAACCTACGCATGTTAAACGACAGTATATAGAAAGGCCTATCGCGAGCGATTCATTGCTCGGCTCACACTATGCGGTCAAGAGCAGAAGCGTATGCATGCTCCATAACGTTGTGCTGCTGAGCAAATGGTTGGAAAGTAACATCCTATCGATGTTGTACATTCTTTCCCTAGCGAACAAAAATGAATTGCGCCATGTAAGCACTGTGGCAGTAGCTGCGGAATTTTGAAGGTGTATATACAATATATACCATTACTTACCTTCTGATATTCAAAGGGCGAAAGAAATATAGGATCATACGTCATGTCTCAAACATCATGATTACTCCTATCCTGACTATTTATTGCTTACATGTATGCATGCAGTGCTAAAAAATATTTCCGTCAGTGCCATGAGCATGCTACATGCTAGACAGCGATGACAAAACCGGAGAAATCAGTGCCGCAGCCAAGAAGCATGCTGATGTCAATGATAAACAGGACGAAAACTTGAGTGACGGGGAGTCCGCCTTTGCGTTGATGCAGAAAATAGACGGGCTCAGCCGTCATGAGTGCTACTTTTTTTAAATTTTCATTGTTGTTTTAGATTTTTGATTATTTCAGTTTGTTTATAGAATGTAATTTAGCAATTGTAATAGTAGTTTTAGCATTTATTTAGCAATAAAGACTTCATTTTAACCATTTAGTGTCCATTTTATTTCTTTACTTATTACTACTAAAAGTGTCAGAGAGACGGAAATGAAAAACACATTGTACAGGTAAACAAATGAACGTGTATTGATGAGAATAAATACAACATATGTGTAAACGACGAACTTAATACTATAGATACGATGAGTATAACACGAAAATAAACAACTACTAAAAATATACACGAGTATATTACACAACAATATATACACATATATGTATATACCAGGAGTTCCTATCCGGGGGGGTACACCTCCCTAGAGCGGCGTATAACGATGTCAAGAGGGCGGAGTACTTTTGCATTTTTGAAAGAAAAATTAATTTAATGCGTAAATTAAATATCGTCGTACGATGGGCGTTCAGTAGACATACCTTCGAAAATGATCTTCCAGGCATCCAAAAATTATGAAAAAAATACCAAAGAAATTAGAAGAAATACTTTATTTTTCGATATAATTTCTGAAAACATTAAGGCATTTACCATACCGGATCACGAATTTATCGATACCGTTGTGGTAAAATTGGCAGTGCATTTAGCGAAAAATTTCGTTACTGCCCTCATGACTTTTTCGTCTGTTATTAAATGTTTCCCACCCGGATCACGTTTAAAATGGAGATAAGCGTGGAAATCTGAAGGTGCCATATCAGACGAGTACAGTGGGTGTGGAAATTTATCCAAATTCAGGTTCGTAATAAAAAATTTTTTATTAGAAATTGTGTTTATTCCTTTAATTTATTATGTCTAAGAATGCGTGTGGGCTTAAAATAGTTTCTACAAACTTAATTATAGTATATAGATATGATGTTATTTCTAATTAAATTGTGTATTTGTAGCAAAAATTTGGCGCTTTGCCCTAGGATGGGTCATTTTTCATTTAAATTTGATGTTTTCTGCCTAAAATGATAGCATTTGTGCTAAATTGTGATATTTTACCATAAAATTGATGTTTTGTATCTAAAATGGAGATATTTTTGTGTATAATGGCCCGTTCCCTTTAAAATTTGATGTTTTGTATAAAATGTGGATATTTTAGCCCTAAATGGTATAATTTGTATGAAAAGAGTGATTTTGGTTTAAATTGAGTGCTTCTTTGTATGATATTACATTTATCTTAATCCCTGTTTGTGATGTTTGGAGGTATGCTGCAGAAATTTACAATTCTTATATCCTAATGGTTGTATTGGTGCAACAAAGGAAATAGGTTATTTAAGCAATGGCTCTATTAGGTTAAAAAGACATGGTTAATAGAATTTCTGGGAGTGTAATTATGTTTGTTGAATAATAAAAACTTTGGAGGAGTGGTAGAGTGTGTACTCCATTAAACAAGTGAGTGCAACTTGTTAATTAAATTGTTCATTGTGCTCATTGCAAGGTAGTTATAATATGATCAGACAACTTATATATGGTTGTTATAAATTAAACGCTCACACCAACAGGTGTGAATATTTCACCAACATCTCAATCCATGCAGTCGGTTTGATTTTCTAATTTTAATCTATACTTAAATACTGTATGTTACCAGGGCTGCATCACATCTGTAATGATTGGTAATTTTGGGAGGTAAATATTGTTTCATTGCATTAAAAAGTGTATACATGCATTTATAGTACATCACACTTATGTAAGCATATCAGCTCCATGCACATGTTATTGTGATGGTAAGTTCTGACTCTTCATACACTGAAAATGTCATTGAGCCATGCATAATTAAATAGTAGACGTAACACATGTTAGTAAAGTAACTCTGGTAAATATCAAACACAGTCTTTGCAGCAATTGTGATATTTAAATTGTAACACAGATTAGTGATCTAATCGGTTTTTTATCAATCATCTATTCTGATTACTGGTATGCAAAGTATCACATTGGAAACAAATAGGCTGGAATAAGAATAAACCACCAAGAAAAGGTTAGTACTGCGGTTGTTTTGGTTGGATACACGTGCAATACGCCCAAATTCTAGAAGCTGAAACACTCCTTCCTCACAAAACATTAGTTCAGTGCTTATTTTTTGGTTAGAGATACATTAATGCGCCTTTTAAATCACATAAACACAGCAGATTTAGTAGGGGTTAGAAAAGCTTAAAGGTGGCTGGTCAACAGTGAAACATATTCTCAAAGCATACACAAACATAAACCGCTAGTATAGGTTAGCAAATTATTACATCGGTTAGGCAATTATAAATGTTTCATCAACACACATGCCAACATCTAAATACATCAAGCAACTCAGTATAGGTTAGCAAAATTATAAGTGGCTGGTTAAAGCCTCCTCTTAATCTCTATACCAGACAAGTGCTGTTACTGAGTGAGAGCCTTCATGCACAGGTGTTTGCAGAGAAAGGAGGTGATTGATTTGAGGTGTGGTGAGGTTTGAGATATTTAGATATTAGTTTGTAACAGTGGAGATGTAGCAAGCAGAAGGATGTAATTGGGGTAGAACATGGCGGTGCACTGTTGAACTCTTACTGAATGGTCTGATACAAAAAGGATATGGTTATTTAATTAAGTATTGACTCTTGATCAGTTGATAAAAGGGGGCACGGTCATGTGACTAAATACTCGCTCCTAGAAGTAACTTTTCCTATCTACTCACTACACATGAGCAGAACTGGATAAATTGGATATGGCAGTTGCTGTAGATACGAGAAATTTTAACATAATCGTTTAGTGACCTCGTTACGTAGAGTTGTTCATTTTATAAAAAAATATTTTTATCAGTTTTGGGACGTTCCTTGTAAATTATAAATAAATTTATTGACATATCATGCCGTACCAATTTTTAATTAATTTAGTGATAAAAAAAGATAATTCAGGCGTGATAGCGTATTTTCAGTTGGAACACAACATAGTTACTCGATAAAAGAAAAACACCTTATCACTTAGAAATGTAAATTATAGTTCCATGAAGAATTTAAAAAACAATAGTGACAAAACTAAATCAGTACGCAATAGTATGTAACGAGAAAGTCTGGAAAAATATAAATCTATTTAATAAGTCTTTGTTTTAAAAAGCTAACGAAGCGGGCGAATATTATTTTCAGTTAATAAATATACATTGCGACGTTAAATTAAATGCAAAACTTGAAATAATCTGTAAGCACTTGTAATTTTTTTTTTATATTTTTTTGGCAAGAAATTATTCTCATCTACATATAAACGAACATTAGTTTAAAAAAAAACATTTAAAGTGATATAAAATACCAATGTTACAACTAATAATAATTATTAAATCGATATAAATTAATCTACACAATCCGCTGTACTAATTTAAACTACATATACAGGATTTAAAATAGTGCTCTGTGTACAAAAATCAGTGTTAAGTGATGTTCTAACATACCATTCTGCATTTATTTTGACTCGTCGGAGTAATTCTGAACTATTTGCAAATGATGCAATATCCAATTTCTCAAAGCCCTTACAAAGAAGGAAATATAAAAGCTATGAAAATTATGTACAGACTATATGTCTACAAATATATTATTACAGTACTATTATTTTATGTTCGAGATACTGTAAGTTAAAATTTTTCCCTAATCTTAAATAACAATCTTGCGGGGGGGGGTATTGCCATCCCTGGAATACCGGCGCCTCCTACTACTGAAAAAGGCAATTTTTTTATTTTCTAATTTCTGAATTTCGTTATTATTTTTTAAAAATCCCTTTCATTATGCCCGGTATTCCTCAATTAAAATATTTCAGAGAACTTTCCACTTACCGAGACACCTATCTGTATTTTACGTGTAATCTGTTTCTCCCTAGCCATACAAATAACTTTACTGATGCACGCCCAAAATTTCTCCAATGACTCACTACCAGAGATTTCCAGAGCTCTTATCAGACCGGAGAATAAGCGTAATAAATTCCCCTGTACAAACGCTTAATACGCTGATACGGTTATGAGACCCCTAGCCATCTGTGTTGATGTCTCACTACTAAAATATAACAAACTCCAGCATTCTAATATTGCGAAAAAAGCACGAGCCACAATTCAGAAATATCCAGACTATGTAACATTCTACACAGCTACAGCCAATGCCCTCCCAACTGACTGGGTCGTTGTCCACTCCCTGTTCATTTGAGGCATGTGATGTATCACAAGCAGCGAGACGCAGTGATAGCTGTGTTCCTCCATAACATGTCTTCGTCTCAACCATAATTGTCTTCCTTCGTCTCTCCTTCGTTTTTCTATTGTTTCTTCCTCATACTGTAATTTTCATCCCTCAGGTCATGACTGTGTTTGTGATGCAAATCATATCCTTTTTGAATACTCTCTTCTTGTACAGAAGCGTTCCCTCCTCTACACTAAGCTTCTCCACCTAAAACTACCTACTCCTTTTTGTGCTTCCTACATACTTTCCTTTCCTTCACCAGATGTTGTTCTACTCTTAGCGGAGTTCATTTCCTCTATTTCTTTATATATCAAAATTTAATCATGTTTTCGTAATTCTTTGATGATGGGTCATTGCCCTTGGTTTGCGTTCCCAAAAAAAAAAAAAAAAAAAAAAAAAGATACATACATATATATATATATATATAAAAGTTTCCATTCTGAAGATATTTTCTTTTTATTAGTCCTACTCGCGCCTTTTTGCTTTAACTTCAGATCGTCACAAAGAATCTTAATACATTTTAATAGGGTAATGTAACCGAAAACTCGCACTATCTTCTATCTTATTCAAATTTGATAATCCTAATGGGTCTAATCCAAGTACAAAAAAATCCCATAAATATCGTTAACAGTTTCACCAGCGACATAGATGGCTTGATAAACATGCTCTCCAACAATTACCCCTTACTGGGAAACCGCGCAATAAAAACACGTTTCTCCCAGCTAATCAAAAAATTAAGCTCCATTCCGCAACCTCCCTCACAATCTTCTCCTGTGTAAATAGAAACAAATAGACAACCAAAACAAACAAGACTATATCTTAAAGTATACTGTCATGGGTCATAATAAAATCATCATGCAGTGGATTGTAGAGGTCTCTACAATCAGCTCACTGAACCCTCATACGCCCCCAAAGTCATATGTTTACAGGAGTCACATTTCAAAGCATTTAATAACCCAACAGTCAGAATTACACTATCATAACAAATCCAACAAAGTGAAACAAAGGCAAATAAAATATCAGTAGGAGCAAAAAAAGTGCAAATTAAATTTTTTAATTTTTTGAAGTTGTTTTATTCATATTTTAAATTTTTTACCGTTATAATGGCCACGGACTAACTCAAGCAATATACGCTACTTTATTATTGCGAAAATTAATGATGAAGTTTTTATAATAGGTTGGTTACAGCACACCCATTCTCACTCAAATAGTTCTGAATTATGAAACTTATTTGACATGTGATATTTACATCTGTATATCAAAATTTTAACAGCAATTACTGAGAATATTTAAATCAAATATCATTTAAGTATCTTGTATGTTTCCTATGTTTGTCAAGTAATAGTTGTTGAAAAACCGCTTGTTTTATGCGAAAGAAGGTGATTATTTTTAATTTTAATAAAAACAAAACAAATTCGATTTAAAAGTTGCAGTTGAAATTGCAACGCAAAATACTTTTCTAAGTTTCAAGAAAGGACCTTCAGATTCGTATGTGTAAAATTAAATAACTTCTTTCGGGTATAAATACTCTCAAAAAGTATAAAATAACATAACATAAAGCTTAGAAATAATAATTCATATAAAAAAAGGTATTGTAATGAACTCTAGGAAAATAAACAAATAGAATAACTAAAATCTTCCAAAAATTAAAAAGAATAATGTAGAACCGAAAATTCGGTCACTACGCGCATTGCGCAAATTCTAAACAAAAACCAAATCTGGCCGGTATTTAAGATAAACAGAAATTTAAAAAAATAAAAAACGACTTATATCACTTACATGCACCTGTAATGTACCGAATTTTTTGCTCTTGTGCTCTAATTTCAAGTCGTAGCTGATACAAAAACACAGAAATATCCGCAGTAGCCGTACGAAAAAAAAAACAAAACACGAGAAAAAATGAAACAGAAATTAATTTTAACAATCCTAATACGATAGCTAAACTTGAAGAAACAAGCTAACTTTAATCAAAAATGGTAGTGAAGTAGAGAAATGTATAAATTTTAATAAAGACCACAGCGCTAAATATTTGATTCAAGTTGGACACTGGTAGTTGGTAGCATAAAAAGTAAAGTGTAAATTTGCCCGTCATTATTTATTTACCTGACTTCGCTTTCTTCAGGACTGTGGTTTTTGTATTTTCTGTCACAGTTTTTAGTTTTGATGGCGATGAACAAAGTATAGAAATTTAATGAATAATTGTTTTGTTTTTTTTTTTGATTTTAACTGAAAGTAGGTAATGCGGTAGCCTTTTTTTTTTTTTTAATTCACCCCAATGGGTTTGCCAACGAGGACATTAGCCCAAGAAATGGGAAGAAGGAAAAAATAACGTTATATTCTTAAACTTTTGAGGATAAAGGATGCAAATAATTCAAAGGCATGAATAGACAGAAGTAAAAGGAATAAGAGAATGTAGCTTTTCACTTTGCTTTGTACTTTACCGCTTGATTAAAAGTACCTGGGGATTCACCACTGATGTACATACAGTACTTCCGAGGGTAAGAAAATCCCTACGAATTCCATCGAAATCAAATTTTCTAGTAATACAACTCTTCCCAATTTCGTGTCTATCTACATGCTCCGTTTTCCTGTAGCCCCCAGCATCAAACCTCCGACCCAGTGCTCTAAATGTTTCCTCTTTGATCACATCGCTAAAAACTGCCGCAGCTCCAGCGCTATTTGTTCCCATTGTTCCTTAAAACATCCTGTCTCTGAATGTTCTAATCTGCAAAACCCTCCTCTATGCCGAAACTGTAACGGTTCACACTGTTCTAATGACCGCAGTTGCCCCGAGTGGTCTAGGCAAAAGGACATCAAGAAAATAATGGCTTTTGAAAACGTTTCATTTCATGAAGCTTCTGCTATAAAAAACAAATCTATTACTACTCCGGCATTTTCTTACGCTAGTCGCGCCTCTATTCCTTCCTCCAAATTGATAATTTCTCCCGATACTCCTGTTTCTACTGGTCACGCTCTTCCTAAGACTCCCACTTTCCACAAACCTAATAAAAACCATCATTCTTTTAAACCTAAGCCTGAATTCCCTCCTCTTCCGTCTAACCAACTTCCGTCCCCCTCCAATGGCTGGGCTTTAAACCTTCCTCTTAACGTAAGTAATAATCCCGGTCTTCCTAACACCAGTGTTCCCTCCGCTTTAATCTCCAATCATTCTGCACCTGCTTCTTCTTCTGCGACTTCTTCTTCCCCTATGACCAATTTAGCAACTGATATTATTGATCTGCTTTCTTCCCACAACATTGTGACCTCATCTAACTTTGCCTCTTCACTTTTCTCCTTCCTGTCTAGTAATTTATGCGGCAATTAACTTCTCTCTTAAATTTCTTCTTCATTTTCCTTTTGAACTTGTCACTGCTCTGCAGTACGCTGTTGAGAAATGATTTGAGTCATCTACTCACAGTGGCTCAGTACAAAGTTTTGAACTTCCTTTCACAATCCTTTCAAATTTTTTCTTTAAGAATTATAAGATATATGGAATCGGTTCATTTTGACCAGTATTCCAATGCAGTTAATGTTTTCCTTCCTATGGTTTAGCCTGGTCATTTTAGAAAAACGCCTTGGGAGGTAATTAAACCTACCGGTCCTAAGGACGTTTTGATAATCTTTCCTTTAGTCAGTCGCAGGCTTTTTTACCTGTTTACTGTTACATGTTGCATGCGGACTGAGTATAGCTTCATTTATATAACATTTTTACATAATAATGGAAGGCATAGAACCTTCTGTTGTTCTGGTGTAATGTCTTTCTGCATTTACTGTCTTCAGTTACTATTATTATTTATCCATGTTTATTTCCTTGATATTTCGCCTTATTGCCGCAGATTCTATCTTACTTCCTTGTCTTATTCCTCTGCCTCCACAGTCAGCTCCCTCTCTTATGGTTCCACTCATACTCTTCCTTGTACTCCCTTCTTGGTCGGCAAGCAGGAACTCTCTTCATGCCATTTTCCACGCTTTCTTCCTAATGATCCACAAGTTTAATATTCTCCAATGGAATTGTCGTAGTCTAAGAGCCAACCAACAAGCATTGGAGGGAATACTAGACTCCTCCTCTATCCATATTGCTCTTTTATCGGAGACCTGGCTTTCGGAATCCTCTGATATTTCCATTCGCGGCTTTACAGCAATACGTTCTGATCGTGTTGATGGCTATGGTGGCGCTGCCATCCTCATAAGAAATGATATCTTCTTTGTCCACCACGACCATTCTTCTTACTTTTCTTCAGATTCTCTCTCTCCCAACTTAGTCCATATTTCGATCCCAAATATTCATCCTCAGCCTGTTCATATATTTTCTGTATACGTTCCTCCTAGTTTTGACCTTAATAATTTCCCATTCTCTCTTTTGGCTTATCCTCACTCTCTTCCCTTTATTGTCGGCGATGACTGGAATGCTCACGCTCCTCTTTGGGGCTCTGCGCGTCATAACAGGAATGGCCGTGTTCTAGAAAACTTTATTCTCGGTAAAAATTTTGTCCTTCTGAATGATAACTCTCCTACTCTTTATAGAGGCGCTCACTCATCCAGCTCTGTTGATCTGTCCTTTACCTCTCCACACTTTGGTCTTCGCTGTCAATGGATCTCGCTCCTAAATGGTCTCTCAACAATGTTAACTGGGAGGAATTCCGTTCTAATTTCGACTTATCTCTTCCTTACATACACTCCCTCTCCGATCCTATTCAACAATATAACGTTTTCTCTGATTCCATTTCTTCTGCTCTGGATGCCTCCTCTCCGCCAATTCATCATTCCAAAAGATATTACCATCTTCAGGCTTCCTCACTTTGGTGGAACGAAGATTGTACTAATGCCGTTAAAGACAGTGTCTCTTCATTTAGATGTTTCCGGTCTTGTTCTTCCTTTGCTAACTTCATGGCTCATAAAAAAGCTAATGCCAAGGCTAGATTTATCCTCAAAACGTCCAAAAGAAATTCATGGAGGAAATTTTGTGCTTCGTTTTCTAGATCTACTTCAATTTCCCATCTTTGGAAGATGGCTAAAGCTTTTCGCTCTTCTAGATTGGATCGTCCATCATTTTATAACCTTCCTTCAGATAGACTCACTACTTTTCTTGATTCCATTGCTCCCTCCTATGTTCCTTCCCTTGAGGAATCTTGGTCTCCTTCCCTTCCTATCTCCAATTCTTCCCACTTCCTGTCTTCTAGCTTCAGCATCAATGAACTTCGTGTTCCTTGACTAATTCTTCTAATTCTAGCCCTGGTATAGATGGCATTCCATTCCGTGTCCTTAAGAACCTTTCTGAATCAGCACTTAAAATCCTGTTGTCAATTTACAATTCTTTTCTATGTATCTGTGAAACTCCTCCGCTTTGGAATTCCTTTATTATTATTCCTATTCCGAAGAAGAATCCCAATTCCTTTCGTCCTATTTCTCTAGCTTCTTGTTTAAGAAAACTTTTTGAACGAATGATTAATAGGCGCCTTATCTGGTGGCTAGAATAATATAATGTTCTTCCTGATAACATGTTTGGTTTCCGTCCTGGCTTTGGTTCTTCTGATTGCATATCCCTTTTTCTCTCTGATATCTATAAATCTTTCATCCACAAAAAATTTACTATCTCTGCGTTCGTTGATGCTACCTCAGCTTTTGATAAGGTTTACCTTCCTTCTCTTCAGAATAAAATGCTTTCCATTAATATTCCTCTTGAGTTTACATCCTTAGTTATTAATCTGTTTCGGAACAGAACTATCCATCTTTCTACCCCTTTCTTTTCTGATTCCAGGACAGTTTTTCGAGGTCTTCCGCAGGGATCGTGCCTTAGTCCTACCCTTTTTAACATTTATTTCCTTAGTCTTTCTTCTCTTTCTATTCCATCTAGTTCGCTATTCTTTGCCGACGATATTCTCGTCTATTCTTCTTCTGATGATCTGTTTTCTGCTAATGAGGAGCTTAATAACTCCCTTGCTATTTTAGAAAATTCTTTATCTTCTCTTCATCTTTCTATTTCCCCTGAGAAATCTGCTGGTATCGTTTTTACATTTCGTCCTTTTGATCGTTCCTTGGTTAACCTTTTCATGTGCCAGGTCCCTATTCCTTTGCTCACTTCCTTCTCCTACCTCGGCGTAATTCTTAATAGTACTCTGTCTTTTCATGATCATATTAACTATCTCTGCACGTCTGCTCTCAAAAGACTCAATTTTTTGAAGGCGTTGTCTTCCCCCAAATGGGGTGGTGATCCATATATTCTTCTCATGCTGTATAAATCCATTATTCTTTCTAAGTTTGACTATTGTTCTTTTCTTTATGCCAGTGCTCCTGTGTCCCTTCTCGTCAAACTTGATCGCATCCAAAATTCTTGTCTGCGCCTCTGTGTTGGTGCCCTGAATTCTTCTCCAATTCCAGCTCTTCTGTCCGAAACTGGCTTTGTTCCTCTTTGTATTCGAAGACTTCACCTTGATGAAAGGTTCATGATTAGACGTCTGCAGATCTCTCCTTCCAAACTCATGAATTCTTATCAATATATCCGGGTCAATTGGCGTTTTTCTCTTCGTAAGATTCCAATTCTTTCTCTCATCTCTTCTCGACTCGTTCCACTTTCTCACTTTGTCCTCTCCCAGAACAAATCTCCATACTTTACCTTTAACTTCTCTGAACTGTCTCATCCGCCTAAGTTATTCTCTTTACCTTCTAATTTTAAGTCTCTTCCTCGTCCTGCCATTCACGAAGAATTTAATCACACTCTTTCCTCTCTATTTCCTGCTCACATCACGATTTTTACGGATGGCTCGAAATCTGCTTCGGGGGTCGGTGCCGCTTTTATTCTTCCTGCTCTCAACTATTCTGAATCATTTCAACTTCCCTCCTTCTCTTCTGTCTTCCTAGCCGAATCCACGGCTATTTTGCGTGCGGTCCTCTTTATATCTTCAACTTCTAATTTAGTGAATTTCCTTCTACGCTCCGACTCGAAGAGTGTTTTAGTAGCTATCGCGTCTCCCCTTCCTGAACCCTCTTCCTGTCCTATTATTCTTTATATACGCTCCTTGATTTTCAATTTATTAGCCCCCCGTTCTATCCATATTGACCTGCTTTGGATTCCTGGCCACTGTGATATAGCTGGTAACGATCTTGCCGACTCGTTAGCTTGCTCGGCCGCAGTAAATGGTCGTTTCATAGGCAGATTTCCTTCCCAAAGTCTTTACTCTCTCTCTTTTCGTTCTCACCGTGACTTTTGGACTGATCTCTATCCGTCCTGTTTCTCCAACCCTGACTCCTTTTACCTTGCTTTACAGCCTTCTCCATCCGTTTCTCCCTGGTTTAATAATTTTCCCAGTATCAGCCGTTCTGTCATTTCTTCCATAGTTCGCCTTCGTTTTAATCACAGTTTGCTCCCGGCTTCTCGTTTCCGCTTTGCTCTGGTTCAATCTCCTTTGTGTCCCTTTCATCATCCTACCTTCAATGGCACGTGTGATGCAAACCACGTACTATTTGAATGTTCCTTTATTTCTACTGAACGCGCGATCCTTTATTCCAATTTGCTTAGCCTTGGCCTCCCTACACCTTACAGTGCCCTCTATATTCTCACTTTTCCATCTCCTTCTGTTGTTCCCTTGTTATCCGCCTTCATTTCCTCTGTCTCTAATCGTTTCTTGATATAACTTGTCGCTCCATATGTCCTTCTATTCTTTTAATCTTTTGTGCTGGGTAAATGTCCTGTGCTGGCGTGCCCATTTAAATATAATAAAAAAAAAAAATACATATATGTATGCATGTATGTAAGAATATATTGATTGTTACATTTAGACCGTTCATATTAATACAAAGTATTTTGATACACATAACAAAATTACTCACTTCTTAAAATTGAATTAGCCCACTTTATATTATCAGTTAATTTAAATTATTTCGTCATAACTGATTTGAAAAATTCTTGCAAATTTTCTTTATGCTCACACTATCAAAAATATAAAATTTAACATTTCAAGCATGAGCACTATAAGGAATAGAAATACCAAGTTTTAATAGAAAGGAGTAGAAGGAAAATTGTTTAGCAGAGAAGACTCCACATTTGAACAAAACAAGATCAAAATCACAAGAAATGTATATGGAGGGGGATGAAAAGGATAAAATGGAGTATAAGTAGATGAAAACGATGAAAATGATGCGGAAAGGAGACTGTGGTTAAAGCGAAGACGACAAATAGCAGAGATTGTAGAGCGTGTGGTTAAGGTGCTTGGCTACTAAATCAGAGGGGTCACGGGTTCGAGACTTATCTCGTTCCGGATCCGAATTGTTCTCAGGTTTACCCAACCTGAAATAATTTAGTACCAGAGAAATCTACGAAAATAAAGGCGAGCGAGAGAAAGGAACTGGCCCCTACTCTCATTAGTGCCGTTGGGTTTAGTACACTGTGAACCTTAACTTCACAATTCCCGACGCCCTGTCAAAGGTATGGGACTCATTTTACTTTTTTTTAGACGAATTATGAAATTTATTTCTAATGTTTACAAATGTTTTAACCATTTAAAAGTTATTATTTCAGGTCCATAATCTTTTCATCTAGAACGGCTGTTATTTTCCTAACTTCATGTGCCTTTTCTTTTATTTAACTGTTGCCTTTTTTCGATAATCCATTTTCTTTCTATTTCTTCAGTTTTCTTTCCTTTTCTTTCTTTTTCCTTCTTCAATAAGTATTCATAATAGCGGGCGTGATCATTTCAAGCCGAATACATCAACTCATTTTTTATTATAAAACTGTTCAACTCACCATCTGAAATTACAATGTTATAAATTTTTTGTACAAAGTAAATACAACACTAAATGAAGACTTGCCGATATTTATCGGTGCGTGGGTATTTGAATGAATATTACATGTTGCCACATTCCACCTTGCCTGTTTATTTAAACGTTTCTACAGTAAAATTTAATTAAAAATTTTGTTTTCACAAAATAATAAACCGCTCTTTACCACACATTTTTTATCCTTCAGTTTTTTAAACTACATTTACACATAACCGAAATGAAGACGTTACATGCACCACTTCATACTCTTAATCATTTATTCACCGCAAAGAGATACAGACCAACATTCTAACGAACCGCTATTAAGTTGGGTTACATGAAATTTCTGCTTGCCATGAATGGAATGAGTTTTGCTTTTTTTCAAAATAGGCAAAAATGCGTAACTTTGTATCAAAATATTCTAAATTAAAATAAATTTACTTCTAATATGCATGTTTTCAATCTTTTCAGTGATATTACCACTTTTACTACGGCATCTTTATCCATGTTAGGATTGTAAATTCTTAAATACTCTAGAGCAGGAGCGTTTATCGATATTGATAAAAATTCTTCACGCGAACAGAGCTAAAAAATAAAAATGACTTTCATTAGTCCCAATTACATAAGCGTCGTATAATTTATTATCTGCTAGAGGTTAGAAAAAATTAATAAAATATTTCGTAGCAAAGAACTGTCCGAAAATTTTTTAAAATTATTATAAAATAAAACAGTTACTTTTGCTTAATTTCAAAATAGTTTCGAATGTACTATTATTTTCGAGCAAGTAGAATGTTTTTTATTTTACATTTATCCATGTACGCCATGGAACAACCAATTTTACAATTTTTCGAAACTTTATTTCCTGAATAATTCACAGAAAATGTTTTATTGGTTTTTTCAACAACTGTATCTCCTAATAGAACTGGAAATGCGAAGCCCACTATCATTTCAGACATAATGGCTAGCAACAGTAAATGATGCTACTAATCCGGATGAATGTAAAAACTAATTTTTTATCGCACCGCTTTGTAAATGTTTAATGTTACACTTACTACCTTGAAACAAAAAGTGTAAAAATTCAGGAGGGAAGGGTTAATTACTACGGATAAATATAGAATCGAATAAAGGAAACAAACTGGAAACTGCTATAGCATCATTTATATTTTAGTAATGAGTAGGTCCAGAAAGATAAGTATGCGCATATCTGTATCTCACAGCGGAGCAGATGATGAAACTTCGATTACAGTTTCAGGCACATATCCACAACTTCGATCCATCAAATATAAACTAAATTGATGAATGTTAATAGATCCAGGTTCACAAGGTTCTGCTGTGGAAGCTAAAATGTAGACCTTGTATAGAAAAGAATAGATCGTCTGTCCTTTTCTGCATTTCATACAGAAATATACTAGATCAGGTGGAAAATCTTGAAAACGTAAAAGACTTTAAATATCACTTTTCCTCGCTAAATTTAATCCTCCAGTCTCTGACCCAGCTTTGTATTCTGTCTATATGGTTTTGTACGGCCATACTTGGGTGTATAAGATTAATGTTTAAAGCTCTAATATAGCTATATCATCTGCGTATGTTGTCATGATAGTTTGGTTTGATATAGGCAATTCAGAGGTATAAATCGAGTAGAGAACCGGCCCAAACAAGCTACCTTACGGGGCAGACGCAATAATTTTTTCCCCCTCGGATACTGTATCATTGATTCTTACCAAAAAATTCCTATTTTGTAAATAAGATAAAAAAACTAAATACATATCTGTTGGAAGAATTTTTCTCAGTTTATACAAAAGCCCCATGTGCCAAACTCAATCTAACCTAAAACACTAATATATACTGCGTCGACAACCAGTGCAAACTAGTACCAGAGTTCAGTGCACTGCGCACATGAATGTCGGATCCACTTCGGTGTGATGGATACGTATCCGGGATGCAGTTCTATAACCTGCGATTCAGTTCCAGATCCGTATCCGAAGAAATAATGAATTTACCCATCACTAATTTATGTACTATATCCGTCTAAAATAACTAGAAACAAAAATTAGTCAAAACAAATCATTATCGACAGAACTTGAACATTACTCCTGAACCAATGCCCAGCTTTATACAGTACGGAAAGTAGCATCATTCTGTTCATGTTATAAGTCAAAAATATTCACACTAAAAACTATAAAATAAGTTTTTTTTAAAGAAAAATACCGACTTAAAGATTTACTCAAACAATTTTAATACCCTAAAAATTAAAAATAATATATTTTAGGGTAATGTATCCAAAATATTATGATAATTCTTAAACAACATTAACTTTTCGTAGGCGGCAACAAGTTCAAATTACAATGTTTAGAAACAATTTAATAAGTATAACAAAAATGCTCGTTTTCCATAAGCCAAGTACTGAAAAAAAATTAAACAAATGTTTAATGTGGTTTCTAATTTTTATTGCATTTGTGAATTTTGTGTCGATTCCAAAAAGTTATTGTTACTTAAGAATTATTGTAATATTTTTACGCAGATTACACTGAAATATGTTATTTTTTGAATTTTTAAAGTAAATCTTAAAGTCGGTATACATTTTTTTAAAACATATATTTTTTATATGATACTTAGAATGTGTACAAAATGATTTTAAAAGAATTTTTTTTTTAAATCATTTCACTTGCAAAGCAATTTATGGGCATTATACTTTTATTATTAATTTAATAATATATAAAAAAAAAGTTTAGATCGTTTTATATATCACTAAAAACGGGGGTGGATCCAGAGAGACACTTGGGGGGGATTATATAATTACGTAATGTCTTCTACGGTACGCAGTAGATTTGAGAAATACGTTGTTTCATAAAAAAAATCAAATAACGATCTCTTTAGAAATTTAAAAATGTTTTCAAAATACATAATTATTACAATTTGATTTAAATTTTGTTTTATTTTCAAATAAAAAATAAAAAAATTATTCTAGCTAAAATGGTAGTTTAGAATTCAAATAGTAAGAAAGATAGTATTTTTGTTAGACTTTACTTCTTTTTTATTTTTGTTAGTAATCCAATCCGAATTCTTTGTTGGTGAGCAAATACAAAAAAAATACATATATTTCTCATTGAACTATTTTCATTTACATCACAGATTAAAAATTAAAAATAAATAAAAACGGAAAACGATCGATGACAATTGCGTTTATAAAAGAATAAAAACGTAACATAAATAGTTTTACTGGAAAATAGTATTAAATATTAGTTGTAATTAAATCCGTAGGTAAAATGTATACAAATCTTTTATAACATAAATTAAGTTTCTCTGTTATAACAAATTTTTTCATAGACGTTTTGGTTCTTTAAGGGGGAAATGCCCCCACCCAACCGCGTGGATCCACCACTGTTAAAAAACAATACAAAGTACCAACCTGAGGGTTCATCAAACTCAGTTTTTTCAACTTTGGCTTTTTCAACAAATATTGTACTTTGTAATCTTTTAAACAACCATGCGTAAGATACAATTCTTCCAGATCTGAGATAGAAAAATTTTGTAACCATAACTTATATCAATTTATAATACGAATATTTGAATTTTTATAAGTGATAATATTACAGTTTACAAAATGCAAGATTGAAATAAAAAACAATAAATGAATTTTTAGCTTCCTAAATTTTTGATTACGAATTTTTTTTAATTCTTTTTATTTTGAAAATATTTGAGTAAAACTCATATAGAAGCATAATGAATTAAAAATTACATGTAATTACTTTTATTTCAAAATGAATAGTAAAAATTAAAAATTTCGTAGTTATTTGAATGTTAACAATTAAGCTTAAAATTTTACTTTACACAACTGGTGACACCATACAGTCTTTCAAACAAACCGAATTGTTTTATATATATATATATATATATTTGTTTTTTCTTCTAAATAATGGAAAAATCTGATATTCGTGATATTACATTTTTGACTTTCGATAATTTAAAAAGTTATTTAAAATTAAAACATAGTAATTTTCAGTTATGCTCTTATTTAGAATTTATAAATTTTATATTTGTATAGAGCGGAAAAATATTAATGTTGAAATAAATTATATCTTATTTTTTGCTTAATAAACTCTAAAAAAAGATTACTATATAAGTTTTTGGTATTGCACACTCACTTTTTTTAATTAAATAAGACATTATGTCGCCCTTTACAAAAAAAATAAATAAATAAACCCTAATGAAATGACGAACGCCTACAGACTAGGACCAAAATTCCTTCAAGGACTCCACCTTCTTCGTTAATTTAAAATTAGGAATTATTCAGTACCAGCTTCAAAATTAAGATTTTTATTTTCTTAGTTTTTTTAAATTAAAATGTTTTATTGGAATTTCCATTTTTTTGTCATATAAAAGAAATGATAATTTAGTGACACATTTAAATAAAATTAATAAAACCAGACCATTTTTGTGCGGTAAAAGGTATTCTTTAACATCAAAGCAAATTGTCGATTGTATAATTTCTATTTTTATTTGGAACAAAAACTAAATATTACTTAACTATGCAGTTCACATTACGATGCAAAATTTAATTAAAATAATTATTTTAAACGCAATACACTGGCACTTAAAATTAATAACTGAATTTAACTAACCTTTAAACCATATATAACTTATATTTGAACTAATTTAAAGTATACGTACAAATAGCAACGAAAATTGTACAACTTAAATCAATGTGTTACAGGAAATACATAAAACTCAGGCATTCTATAGAATACTTAAGCGAAGTGTGTAACTTTTTGCTATTTTAATCAACGTGTAAAACAGTTTTTTTTTTTTTTTTTCGAAATTCAACATGCGGGATGGAAAAATATATCTAAAATATGTATAATTATATCCACGTATTAAAACAAAGTATATATATATTACCGGCAATGACATTGTATGTAATTTTATGCTTTTTAATCAATATATGAAAAAAATGTTTTCCTCAATTACTTATATTTGTCTAGTGAATTTGTAAAGTGCTTAGGCGTTATATGAAAGGTGCATGTTAGTGCATTAGAAAAATATAAAACAGAATAATCCGTTATATAACTTTAAGTAACAAGGACGCCTGCAGAACTTTTTCTCAAAGAGATCAAGATTGAAAAACATATTTTGACTATAGAAAACAATTCACTACTACATTAAAATTGGGAAGTTATTGTTTTCATTAATTCAAGAAGTTTATAATAAAAATATTAAAAATTATATTACAGTCCACCGTACATTTATGCAAACAAAATGTCATAAGCAACGATATTCTGTCACAAAGACAAATTTTTCTGTGTAATTAAATAGGAGTACTGCGCACTTATGGGTCAAAATATCTCAAACACGGTGTGACTTGCAATATTCTATCTCAAAATTTAAAGCACCACATATGTGTGCATGTGTGTACTATTGGTGAAAAGTAAAAGTGAATTAAAGTTCAGAATGTTAATACAAAGTGATTCGAATCAGACATATTTAGGCAATTTTTCGCAACGAAAAACTCGTGCAACATTTTGTTCGAAGCTATCAAAATCTAGCCATTTGAAGCAAAATCGATAATGAACTATCTCACCACGATGCGTTTTAAAGTGCGCATGCACAACTTTTCCTAAATAAGTGTGTGTGCATGTGTATGTGCGTGTGTGTGCATGTGTATGTGCGTGTGTGTGCATGTGTATGTGCGTGTGTGTGCGCGTGCGTGTGTGTATATTGTTTCTTAAAAATATAGTGAATACACCGTTAGTGCAGTCTTCAAGAAGATATAAATAAATTATTTAAGACTTCCGCAGATCATTATTCTCAATGCTGTTGCACCTCCCATTCAGGAGGTTGCACGTCACGAACACTATTTCGGCATCTGGCTAATTTTGTTAATAAGAAAAAATCTTTAATCCCTGTATTTGTATATTCATTAATTCCAGTCTCTTTCTTCCTGTTGGAGCTTTTCTTTTAATTCGAATAAGCCTTCTTCTCGAATTTTATAAACAATATATACTTAATTTTTCTTCTTCCTATATTATCAAGTATTTGCAACTTATCAACTTTACACCTATTCAACATTTGGCGGTTTGTTACCTTATTCGTCCACAGGATTTTTAGCATACATCTGTTTGTCTACATTTCAACAGCGTCACTTTTTTTTTTACAATCTAAACTTATTATCCAGATTTCAGCAGAATACTGCACTACGGATCACGCATTACATCGTAATATTCGTTTCTTCATCTCTGTGTTCATTTCGTTGTTTGTCATTAATTTTTTCCAAGGAAAGCCTGGCTACGAATATTTTGGATTTCGTTTCTTTGTAACCACGTCCGTCATCGCAGTACTCCTAAATAATTGCCTTCCATTCGACGATTGGATGGATAAAGAATTAACACGAAGAATTACCGCAGCATGAAATAAATTTTAGAGATTAAAAGAAGTTTTAAAGAACAGAAATTGGAAAATCAGTTTAAAAGCAAAAGTGAATATCTTGGAAAGGTGCGTCGTACCAGCTCTATTATATGGTTGTCAACATGGTCAATGAAAACTGTACATATTAACAGGATTAATCGAGTAAAGAGAGCTATGGAGATATCGATTCTTGGAATTAGGAGGACAGATAGAATTCAATGGAAAACAATAAGACTAAAAACAAAAATGAAGGATATCGCGAAGAAGGCAGTCAGTTTAAAATGGAATTAGGATGGTTACAGATTCGTCGGGATGGTTTGGCCGCGAATGTGATCAAGTGGATCTTACTTAACAGCAGAAAGAGTGTAGGCAGGATAAGATAGGCAAACGGCTTTAGGCAGCGGATAGGTTCTGCTTGGCTACGGTTAAGTTTGGATGGAACGGTTTAGAGGAAAATCTGTAAATTACATGGCATTGATCCTGAAAACTAATTTTAAGAAAATTTATTAATTAAACGGATAGATGTATATATATATATATATATATATATATATATATATATATATGTATATATAAGAATATGCATGGGTGGGGGGCCATCGGCCAATAGTCGGCGTAATAAAGACTTACATATTAATTTATTTATTTATGGAAGTCGCATATGCACATGCGCATATCCCTATACATCGCATATGTGCAATATCGTAGGTACAGGATATACTTTACCCACATATCGGTTATCGGAGAAATTACTCCAAAGCTACATATATGGTTGAAAAATAAAGTTCACTTATCTTTCCATACGCACATCTTCGGCCCATGATGCTGCAGGATACTTATTAGGTTGAATTAAATACTAACATAGAACAAGCTCGTCTTTATATACAGAGGTGAATTTCAAAATAGTATTATTGCGAATATCGTGATTAATTAATGAAGAAATATTGCAAGTTTAACAAAACCGGTCATTCCTTAATTTCTGGTAATTGTAGTAAATTATAAGTTCGTTGATCTAGTTACTCATTTCTGCAGCCTAATCTTCACTTTGTTTTCATGGAACATCGGTCAGATCGTTGATCATGCGCACTGCCTTTTTGAAGTTTTCTAGTCACCGTAATCGCCTTTATGCGTGTAAGTTTTTACATTAACTCTGCAATACGCTAACCTCTATAGTCTTTCCATCAATAAATTAATCATTTTATATATACCACATCATTTTTTTTCCTTAATTCCCGAGGTGTGGCATTCGTCCACTAATGAAATAACATTTTCACAATACTAAAGTTGTATCTTTATAGTGCCATACTCAGCTTCTGAGCGTACTAGGCAATTGTTATATGCAACGCAGGTGTACACATGCATAACTTCATTCGGAACTGATTGTAGTCGCTTGTTATCGCGCTACAAGTGCAGTCCCGTGTGTGTCTGCTGTGTACTGACCTAGCGCGCATATGATGTTGTACGTGGCGGGTCGCCATTGCCTTCCACGTGATTATTAGCGATTATTTATTTAATTCTTGTAATAAGTTCTGTCGTCGCTCGGGATCGAACCCGTGACCTCCGTAACGGAAGTCAAACGCTCTAGCAACCAGGCTATCGCGACGACTAACTAAAGTTGTATATCGATTAATTTTTTTAATACCGCAAACAGCAACATTTTTAAATTTAAAATAAACGCCTAATATCGATTATTGTAAAAAAAAAAAGACCCCAACGATTTAAATAAGTTACATTTCCGTCATTCTTTTTTACACACAGATATCATTCGTAAACTTAAACATCTTAAATTGATATTAGAAATAAATTTTTTAACAATATTATAGAAAAAACTAAATGAATGAATTATTTACCATCAAAACTATTATCTAATCCAGTTGAAAATGCGGTATCTAATCCAACTGGAACTGTAGCACTACATTCAAAATCGTCATAAGTTAAACTGAAACTAGGGCCCAATGTTAATGATTTCAAATTTTTCTAAAACAGATATAAACATTATTTATTTCATTAACTGGACAGTTTGCTTAACCACATATCATTTCTAATTTTCCAATTTTTAGTTTTTTTTTCAATTAATGGCTTATTATTGTAGCTCATCGGCTCAAAAGTACTTCGTTACTAAAGCTTTACAAACTCTTTTCATAATTCTAAACGCAAAAATATATTTAAAAGATTTTTTTTTTTATATACATAAAGGTGATCAAATAGCCAGAAATAATTAGTTTAATTTTAATTTTTATTATTCAGCCCTTGAGACGCTTGAGACCTTAGCTTCACCCGGCCTTCTAAGCCCGCCCCATCACTCACTTCGCTCGTGACGGAAAAAGAATTGGACTTGAATGTTTAAATTAAGTTCTAGGTTTTACGTCAGTGAACTGGGATTGTTCGAATGATTAGATTATGCAATAGAATTTATCGATAGTCCAATGGGCTGTTTAAGATTAGCAAAAAAAAATAGATAAATAAATAAAATTCGAAATACAATTATTTTATGAAGAAATATATTTTTGTTTTCAATTAATAAATACGATTAATGTCATTATTTTAAGTCAAAGCTTCTTCAAAGATGATGTTTTACACGAATAAAAGATGATTCAATTTTTATTCCAGCTTTAGAGTTACAATGCAATAAGGTTTCATGCGGTAGCCCGTGTGAAAATATAGCATTTTCGTCCTTCATAGTTAAACTTACTTTTTCAAAACTCTGACCTTGAAATTTGTTAATCGTTATAGAAAATCCTAATCGGGAAAACTATAGTACTTTAAAACAAAAGGCCATCGGCGTATTTTTTCAAGTCAATACCTATTCACGGAATGTGAGCTGCAACGTCTTTTTTTTATTGCCCGCTAAAATTTTACAATGTAATAGATTTTGAACTTCTCAATCCAATAACTAAGAAAAAATTTAAAAAACCGTTCTTAATACGTAAGGCCCATAATAACATAACAATGTTCTGTATTTTTAAGTTGATAGACGCAATAAACTAAATAATAATTTCGAGAATGTATTATTTTATGTCAATGAAATTTCAAAACATTTGTAAACATGCCCACTCCAACCCATATTCCAGACAGTATTAACTCTTCTTAAATCAGCTATGTTGCCAGCTGTTTTACATAAAAGCATATATAGGTAAAAAACAGTACAAGGAACTACGTTGTAGATGATAATATTCTGAAGGATTTTCCAGATCTGCTCAACGAAAACGGGAGGAAGATAATAAAGTATGGCTTAAGAGCGCAAGCGAATAACGGAAACGACAACAGAACGACGAAGTGAAGGAAACAAAGAGAACCACGGATTGGTAAGAAGACTAAGTTGAACAGACAGATAGAAAGAACGATTGTTGGAGAAAGAGGAAACGTACATATCCGATCAAAACCTAAGATGAAAACCTTTGCACAGTGGAAGGGGATTGGACGATGGTACATTTTTAAACAAGAAGTGAGAAGAGACAGCAACCCGAGCCAAGGAGTCCGCCGCTTCATTATCGAAGATGGCCGAATGACTAGGAACCCACAGCAAATCAATTTGAATAGAATGAAGGAAAGAAAGAACGTGGGGATAAGTGAGCGTATGCGGAGTATGATAAAATCACAGGAATGATCAGGTATGGAAGAATGAATTAAAGAACGATCATGGAGTCAGATATAACCAAGAATTTAGAGGAAAGGTGATTGAAGGAAATGAAAATAACGGAACGTAGGATAGTCATTTAATACGTTTATGAATATAGAACAGAAAGGAGGCAAGCGAAAAGATTCTGAGAAGCCAAAATCTGGGAGGATAAAAGAGGCACCGACACCATCCGGCCTCTTCGAACCATCTGTAAACACGGTTGCATGAGAAGGAAATTGAGAATTGATAAAACCGTGGAATTTCGTGTCTAATTAGGGCCTGCGGAAGAAACTTAGAGAGCGTAGGTACAGTATTATACATATTTGGAGGATGGCAGAGATCGACGAAATTAAAAGTTAAATAAGGGAGACCGACAAAGGACAAAACGAACTGAATCGAAGGGAGATCAGAGATAAAATAGAGGTTTTCCTAGGCACGAAACGCCAGTTCCTAGAAATGGAAAGATAAGAATGAATAAGAGTAGAGGGTGAGTGGGGGACGCTTAGTAAGAAACTGATATCCCAAATAAGATCTGCGAATAGAAAGGGGTGGTGTATTAGATTTAGCAAGGATTGCTGGAACTGGAGAGGATTTAAGAGCACCAAGGCATAGACGAAGGCAAGAGTTTTGGATTATATCCAATTTAGAGAGTCGGGACTTAGAGGCACAACCATAGAGAAATGAACAGTAATCAAATTTTGAGCGAATGATTGATTTATTTAGAGAAATAAGACTCAACTTCGTATATTTGGTAGAAGTAAGTCGAGTGCTGAGCGGCTTTCTCTGTCAATAGATAACTTAACTGAAGATTCATTGTAGAATGAAACGCGCATCAGAAGCTGAATAAGAACTTATTTAGTTTCTGTTATATTGTACCTAGTTTAGACTGCATGATTCTGACTGTATTCTTTATAATGCACATATATCGTTCGGCCTGGCCCCGTTTGTAGTCGCTTAATATAGTGCACAAGTTCAATATTTAATATCATACTGTTGCACAAAGGTTTAGAATTTCTAACTAATGAATATTTCCCCATTGCCACTGGCTATTGGTTCCGGTAGACCAAAGTGGCAAACGTACTTTCGAGCACCTGTATAGTCTTTTCAGATGATAAACTTAGAATAAGGAAGATCTTAAGATATTTTCTGTAGGTATCACCAATAATGAGGTACATGTATTCATAGAAAGGACCAGCATGATCTATTTTAAGGAAATTCCTAACAATATATAGTATACTTATTCTGCTTCTCAGCTATATCGAGGTACGGGGAACAACTGTTCTAAAGTAATTGAAAGGCTGGAAAGTTCATCTTCATGTAACTGGTTTTCTATATCGAATATGAAATTGGAATGCAACTGGATGGCAAAATATAGCAGTCCTGTAGCAAAAAGTATTGTTAATTTCCTGTTTAGGTTAAAGATATGTACAAGTAGATGGTGATCTGTAATGGGCGCAAAACATTGCTCATAGAAATAAAGAATTTCTGAATATCTCGTACAATAGCTAATGCTACCTTGACCAGTTGTGAGTAAATTCTCTCCGATGTTATAAGTATTCTAAAATCGTATACAACTACGTTCATAATCACCGATTTCATAAGCCAGCATTACTCTTAATCCAAAAAATCTGACATCTACGATAACAGCACTGGTAACAATAGGTGATAATGTATGAGGATTAAGCCAGTCCTTTGTTAATCTTATTGAAACAGTCTTCAAATATTATTACAAATTATTATCAGTATAACACTATAACGACGTTCTACATATTTGGGATTTGCTATAATATTTAAATCCGTTTTCTAAAGCGTGGGTGACGCGGTAGCCTAGTGGTTAGGATGCTTAGGCTATCAAATCAGAGGTCACAGGTTCGAGATTTGTCTCGTTCCAGATCTAAATTGCTCGCAGGTTTATCCGGGCCGAAATAATTGGGTACTAAATAAATCCGGGAAAATAAAGGCGACCGAGAGAAAGGAACTGGCCTCTCTAATCTCATTAGTGTCATGTTAAGCTTAGTACATTATGAACATTAACTTCTCAATTCACGATACCTTATCAATAGTATGGGACTTACTTTACTACTTACTTATGAAACGTAATAAATATATTTCATCACGAAACAAAGGTATTATGCGTTTATCTAATTTTAATTATCAAGGGTAAACAAATTTATTATTTAAACGTTGTGTGCTTACTTCTTAATAAACCCTAAAACTACAATCGTTAATCCGTGACGACACGAAATATTTTAAATAAAATCATTGCCGTGGTAAATATAAAGGAAACGTAAAAATGTAAATAAAATGATTAATAAGGTAAATACGAATTATAAGTTAACACTCAACGTTATTCTGTTATCCCATGGACGGCACGCAACAGTCGCAATAAATGTTTCACATCAATAAATACTAAAATCAAAATAATTATTTCTGGCTCACTGATTTTTCATATTTATCGCTTGGCGTGTTTTCATTTCTTTCACTCACTCTCTCTCTCTCCTCTAGAGAGAGAAAAGATTATTTCTATATAAAACTAGTTACTTCTAATATTTGATGCTCTCAAATTCTCAACTTTTAAATATTTTTAGTCATTTCATTACGGTAATGTAAATTATTGCACGATTTTCATTGTATAATTGCCAGTTGATATCGCTAAGGCGCGACTCGAATAAAGCGAGTTGGGATTTTCAACACCATCGAGTGTTCTTAATTTTTAATTATTTCTGACTATTTTATTAATACTGAAATAATTTTCAAATTTTTAAACCAATTACAAATTAATTTCTAATAGTGACTATTTTTTTTTTTTTAATTTTATTTTGTAATATAGAAATTGTAAAATAATTTAATATCAATCAAATAACCAAAAATAATAATATTCAAACAGCATTTCTGATAGTTTAACGAGTAACAATGCTGCATATACGAAGAACTGATGGCTAAGCCTTCTAGTATCTTAAATCGTAAAGGAAAAAAAAATATTACTGACAATTCGAGTAGATAAAATGCCCAAAACTGTCTTTTTTAATTATCTTACATAATCAAGTAAAATAATAATAAAATAATAATTATTATCTAATATTTAAATCTAATCAAAATAAAAGTAAGCTGAAAAGGAGCTGATACAATCCTAGAAAATAAAAAGAACATAAAAAAATTTTAAAAAATGTAACATCCTCGTCATTGAAAATTTACGTAAATGAAATTTATCAAAATATTATAAATCACCTTTTTGAAAAGCGAAACAAAAAACCAATAATTCTTCAATATCAATTTATATGGGTCAAACGAAGAAAAATATTCGTGCGCAAAAACTCTCAAAACCAAATAATCTCAATGGAATCTACAGAAGATTTAACAAGATAGTAACTAAGATATTATGGAAACGCCGTCAATTTTAAATAGATATACACTATTCGATAGACAGAAAAGATGATAAAGTAAAATAAAATGAACGAAATCAATATATACCAAATTATTTTAGCTTTTCAACAAAAAATTTTTTAACCAGTTACAAACAATATAAAGAAATCTATAAAACATAAAGCAAAACGAAATTCAACTGTTAAACGTAAATGGCTATAATTTATTTTCGCAAACTCCCGAACACAAAAATAAGTGATGTACAGCAATATATATTAAGAATAGCGTATAAAGCGATAAAATTAACATTCAATGGAATAACTGCAAGACGATTGCTCTAAAATTATAGACAACAGAAATTTATAGACAGCCAAATAATAGCAAAGCACTGTTTATTTTTGAATTAAAGAACAACATAACGGAATTCATTAAAAAGAAGGTTGCATTATACGTGGTGCTATTAACATTAACACCATAAAAATAAATAACAACTTTACTTAATATAGGAATATGCTATCGGAGGAAGGATTTGAAAATAAAATTAATAAGGCTACAAGAATTGAAATAACGATGGATAATACCTTGAAATTATGTTTCGATCATGTTTTTACAAGATTTAAGAATAAAATAAAAGCAATCTCGCTTATATCAGACCACAGAATTTCTGATCACTATCTAATATATTATAAAATACGAATAAGTGCAGATATATAAATAATAATAAGGAAGACAAACACAAAAATAACATCTACAATGAAAAGAGTTTAAAAGAACTCTTATAGGCAACTGTCTGAGGGAATGTAGAAAAAACGAAGCCCCCCTACCTTATGTTTTTACTGCTGAGGAACTAGATCTTTTTCCACATAGTTCAAACCTTTCTCATCCCTTCTTAACCTCTCCTTTCACTATGAGCGAGCTCATTGCTGCCTTTCCTAAAAACATAAACTCATCTCCAGGCTTAGACGGAATTCTCTATTCTGTTCTTAAAAATCTTCCTAAACAATTTTATGGAATCCTCTTAAACATTTTTAACTATATCCTCGTTTCTGGCTATACTCTTCTCACACAGAACTCCTTCATAATTGTCCCCATTCCAAACGATAAAGACTACGCCTTTTCGCTGTATTTCCCTCGCCAGCTGTCTTAGGAAACTATTCAAATCCATTTTAAACAAACGTCTTGTTTGGTGGTTGGAGAGTAGTAATGTATTTCCTAATAATATGTATGGATTTCATCCTGGCCGTGATCTTTCTGATTGTGTTGCCTTTTTCCTATATCATATCTATAAGTCATTCATTCAAAATAGGTTCACATTGGCCGCTTTTGTCGATGTCTCAAGTGCCTTCGACAGCATTCATCTTCCAACTCTTCGAAATAAAATGTTCTCTATTAATTTACCTCCTCATTTCATTTCCTTAATTATGAATCTCTTCGAAAATAGAACCATTCATTTGAGTTCATCCGACGAGTCAATTACACGAAGAGTCTTCCGCAGTCTCCTACAGGGGTCTTGTCTTAACCTCACTCTCTTTAATATATATTCTCTTAATATCGCTTCACTTCCTATACCTTCTTCCTCTCTGTTCTTTGCTGACGACGTCCTTCTTTATACCGCTGCTTCTAATATTCTAGAAGCTCGCCATAAGTTGCACGAGTCTCTGTGTATTCGGGAAAGTTCCTTATCAGAAATCCATCTTATGATCGCTCCTTTAAAATCCTCATGTACTATTTTCACTTATCGCCCCTACAATCCAGCGTTAATCAACGTATCTATCAATAATCTACGCCTGCCCTTCGTTATCTCCTTCCGATATTTAGGGATCTATCTTAACAGTTGACTATCCTTCTCAGAACATATAAATTATCATCATTCATCCACACTAAAACGGTTGAATATCCTAAAGGCTTTGTCGTCTTCCAATTGGGACGGGGCCCTTGTGGTACTCCTTACGCTCTATAAATTTATTATCCGCTCTAAGTTTGATTACGATAGTGTCCTCTACGGCCTGCGGTAACGCATCTAATTCTCTTCTCTCCAAACTCGTGAAGCAATTTCGTCGCACACTTATAGCTACCGTAAAGCAAAACTGTTGAAGTTTTATTAAGTAAACTTTTACGTTTAATTTTTTAGTCTATTTTAAATACTTCCCACAGTAAATATTTCATCGAATTTTTTTAAAATTTCCTCAAGTGTATTTTACCATTTTATTTTTGAACCAATTGTAAAGCCGATTTACCCTGCGAAAATGTATACCGTATGAGTTTTAAAGATAGATTCGCCCCTTCTTCTTGTATTTAGGAAAAGAATAAAAAAAAATTAGGTACATATATATGTCAATTAGAACGGACGCTATAGGTATGTAATTGAAATACTTAGCGCATTTATATAAAGATAAATAAACTAAAGGAAAAGGAAGGTTAGGTATTAAATAAATTAAAAGTAAAACGTATAATATTTATAAAACATAAAATAGTCCCATACGTTACCAGAATAATGATAGACACCATTTAGATGTTAACCACACTAGATGAACTTAAAAGAACAGAAATAAGTCCCATATACAAAAAAGGTAAATTTAAAGAATAAAAGAATTATACATGGTAGGAAAACCTATACCAGAACTCCTTTACAACGACAGATCAAATTGTGAAAATGTACTAACATACCTAAAAATTGTAAATATGTATAATAGTATCTAGATAAGCTAACTGTTAAGATTTAATATATTCGTCGCAAATGGCTCCATTGTCGAGCGACAATAAATAAATATATTTTAAAAAAAAAAGACCTATCAAGAACAAAAAAAAAAATCATGGGAAAACATATAGCTAAACGGTTACAAGAACACATTATGATAAACAGAACTTTAGACCTAGTCATCAATATAGGTTTCAAAATATAAAAATACCCCTTGCTACAGAGCAATTTCCCAAATTTAATTTTTTTAACTACAAAAAAACATTGCCTAATTTTATTTATTTATTTAACAGAAGCGTTTGATTCAGTCAGACGTCATTTTTAAAAATATAGGATTTGAAGGAAAACCATTACTTAAATAACAGAAGTAGTATTTGGAACTGGAAATACCTATAGCCAGCCTCTTACCATGAAATGTGACGTTCCTCAAGCAATAATTCTGACCCCCCAGCATTATTTCTGTATATGTAAGAAATGTACAAAAATCAATAAAATATGGGAAAATTTTTACTTATGTAGGTAATACAGTATTAATAGTAGCAGACAAAAATATTAATAATACCAAGTTGCACCTCCAAGAAGACTTGAACAATACATTTGGTTACACGATAAAGTACTACAGATAAAACACAGATAAAATCGAATTATTATAAATTAAACTAAGTAACCACTACAATTTTTACAATATACACATAATGTGTCATAGAGTGAGCTGTTTGCAAGCAAAAAATAGCAATTTATGTCAGTACATTAATATTGAAACAGTAAACAACTAAAAATATTTAGGAGTAAAAGTAAACAACTATTTTAATTGGAGGGACCATGTAAATTATTTGAATATAAAAATTAAAGAAACAATCCTATTGCTATATAAACTAAACCAATATATATCATATATCAATCAATAAAACGAAAATACTGCTTTATCATGCATTATGTTAGTGTCATTAAATTATGTAGTAATAACTTGGGGTAAAGCAAACAAAACTTAAATGGAACACATTATATATTTAAACAAAAGTACCTCACAGGTATAGTGAAAAATAATACGGATAATTTATAAACAGATAGGAACATGTTAAAAAAATATAACATTTTGAACCCAAAATTATATCTCTACCAATTAATTGTAATGGCAAGGATAAAAAAAAATAAAGGAATAAAAAATAAATTCAATACATTATAATATTAGGAAAATACAGCAGTATAAAAAAGTGAATTATAGTAATTTAAACGAACATGATCATAACATTCAAATAAATATACTCCATAAATTATTAAACATATTACCCGAATATATCAAACAAGAAAGAAACTAACGTAGAAGCCGCTTAATCAAAAATATTTTGTTGTTCTTCCTCTCAAAATCAGCTAACCATTTTCAACTCATATTCTCAGGATTTTTTCGAGAATCTAAGTTTGGTGGGTCCTGAATTAGGGACCTGAAATTAATTTAAGAAAATTAACTTTTTTTTGTAACTTCGGTCAGCAGAAGAGGAAAAACAATCCAAAAGATCGAAATTAATATTGACTGGCGCTGCGAATTTGGATAGAAATCGTAAAATCGTATCAACTGGCACTCATCAACGGATACCTCAAAATTCACATGATTCGTAACATTAGCTCCCGAAACAAGGACAAAATAAACCGAAATTTCATCAGTTCATATTAATATTAACCATTATATCATTCTTACATTGAAGATAACATATATTGAAAAATTGCAAATTTATTTTATAGAAAAAGATATTATACGAGTACTATTATTTTTTTCCGTAAATCGAAATAATTTTTCGCAAAAATAAAAGCAGACTTTGAAAATTACTGAGAAAATTTGGTGACCTAAAACGGCCACAACATGAAAATACCAACCAAAATCTTAAGATATACATACAATTTTCTCTGCAGTAAACACAAAAAATAGTTTCTTAAAATTATGAAAAGAATCAAGAGAGCATAGAAGCACAATTTAAAAAAGAAAATCTTTTGCAACTAAAAAAAATTGTGAAATATTAAAAATAAAGTTCTACAACTCGAAATAAAATTAAAAATTCGCTCATCAAGTTGCTTTAAACTTTTTTATCCAAAATATATA
This sequence comes from Icerya purchasi, assembly GCA_039619475.1. Classification (NCBI taxonomy): domain Eukaryota; kingdom Metazoa; phylum Arthropoda; class Insecta; order Hemiptera; family Monophlebidae; genus Icerya; species Icerya purchasi. Next base: position 178,219,628 of record CM077116.1, read on the forward strand.
TTTTTTGTCTTTAAAACTATTATTAATATTTAGCGAGAAATAATTTTATTTAATATTGGTAACACCTTTTTAATATATTATTAAACATTGTGTATGGAAATATATTTTATTTACTTCAGTCAGAAAACCCTCTTTTTTGAAATCTAAACAAAAAAAATACAACAAAAGTATAAAAAAGAATTGTTATGCTTAAAATGAAAAAAGTCCCCATACCTTATAATTTTGTTTTCAAATCTTTCAGATGTATTGGTCGCTGAATTTTTTTTACAAGCTTGCAGCACCATGTTCTAAAGTTTGTATTGTTTGCCTTTCATCTCCAGTTATATTGCAACAATTGCTCATTAAATAGCATCTCTTTGTTTATTTATTCTATCCTCCATCATATATATGTTGTAACGGTTCTTGTCGTTCACTTTGGTCCACAGGGATGCCAACCACGAGGTTTTAAGCTCGTGGGTTTGATTTATTTAGATTTTATTTAAATTTATCGGAGAATATTTCTTATTATTATTATGAAAGGAAAACTATTTACTGAAATTTGATTAAAAAAACGATATATTAAGAAAAGCTCACACCTATCTTTCGGGACCGGTCGACCGCTGAAAAAACACAAAATTTATATCGAAAATAACGATTAAACAGTTAGGCACGGTAATAAGAAATTATAATATTAAACACTACGTATCACTATTGTCGGTGTTTATCCGGGATCCGTAGGTTGGTGATACGGCGGTCAATCGGCACGGAGAAATCGGACTCAACGTCGTGTTATTTTTCTGGACTTTTGATTGTTTTCGATTTTTTTTTTTACGGTAGCGAATCTCAAATTATATTTACGGAATCAAAATCACAACTGGTTTATTACGTTGATAGAAACGTGAAAAAACTTCCGAGCAACGAACAACTTCTTAGCAGAGGTAGACAAAAGACTCCTTTTCTGAGCACAGGTAAAAAAACCAAAATTCTTCACAAAAAAAACGGAACTGATCTTTTTCTAAAAAATCGTTTTTGACCACTCTACATTTCTCCCGCTTTTCCGTTTTCCACCCCGGCACGCGACCGAATCAGATCGATTATTTCTTCCTTGGTCCCTGGTGATTGGCCACTCCACCGACAATAGTTTCAGGCACGCGCGCATTCGCCCTCGCACCAATTATTCCAAATTATGTCTATTTTATTTTTGTTTTTCAGAAATATATACACCCCATGTAATGGACACATTACAATGTATATAAACTTCAGCCTCAGACAGCCTTTGAAAAATTTGTCATTAAAAGATTCGATAAGATCATCGTGCAAACCATAAAATATAACTCGTTGTGGAATTAAACGCCTTGAAACCAACTTTTTTAGAATATTTACCAAAATTATATTACTGAAAGAGTGGTAAAATCATCTGTAAATCATTAAAACCGATTTACCTTAATCGTTCTTGCCTACAACAAATTTCATGGTTTTTTTTCCTCCTTAAAAGAGAACAGTTCAATCGCCACAAAGTTATCACAACTTGCAATAAGAAACTTGATTTACAATGCCTCCTCGATAGCTATATACACAAAATTGTGCTGCCCCCTTCAAAAAAAAAAAGAACAACTAAAAAACTGCTTTTTTAAAATACGCTTCAACAGTGAACGCACATAACTCACCAGTCCAGAACACTGTCAACTGAAACGGTGTCATGTCTATAATAAAAGGAGATGTAACACACGCTTTTAAAGACTAGCTAATGAAAATTAAAAAACAACATTTAACAATTACCATATGTGTCACAATCAAACATAAAATTTGATCTGTAGTGCCCCTACGATGATTTTGTAACTGCAAAGTGGTTACATTCTTATTGTTATTTAATACGTTAACTAAATCGTGGAACTTGAAATAGTGAACGTTCAATACTAATTTCTTCATATTAAGATTTGTGATATTAAAATATATACCATCACTTCTTTGTATTTCCGAGGCCTCTAATTCCTGTAGTGATTGAGTAGCAGCTACGCAGGACACCCCTTCCACAGTAATCTGTGAACAGGCATTTATATGCAACTTTGTCAAAGTACTTGATAAAACTTCCGCGATGGTTTTTAACGTTCTATCATTACATCTGGTTTTACTTAAGTATAGCTCTTGTAATTGATTTTGTTTACGTATAATATATTCTAATGATTCCCCGCGTAACTCGGTACATCCACATAATGATAATACTTCTAAACGAGCAAACTGAACATCCGATAATACTTTTAAACAACGATCGTCGATCTTTGTATCCGATAAATTTATAATTCGGATGCGTCCCGAGTTATTATCTTTTCGTAAAAAATGTAACACATTGCGAAAATGTAAAATCTGGGTCGAATTAAAAACGTAATTTTCTTCTTCTTCAGAGATACCAATAATTCCCGGATAAAATCTCATTAATACTGCATGATTGAAATTAAGCCACGTATATCGTAAATCAAGATTCTGTAAATTAGGCGCTATTTGTGTACATTTATTGAATATATCATCAGTTATATATTTGCAACCAAATGAAAAAATTCTTAGAGATGTTAACCGAATGGGTTCTGTTAATTCGAAGTCGTAAAAATCCGTACATTCTTCCAACATCAATTTTTCTAAGCCGGTACACCTTTTTAAAATTTTTTTAAAACAACCCATACTTATTCCACAGAATGAAAATGAAAGTGAACGAATGAACATACCCTGTTGATCCAAAATCTGATTCAGTTCATCATTTATTAGCGAATATATGAAAGTGAAATGGTAAAATTTTCGGTTTAACGCGTTCTTTAAATAGACGGTTAAGTGATTCGGGTTATACAAACAACCATCAAATATAAATTGTTCTTTATCTATTAAAACAGCTCTCATAGAAGCGTTGTAAAATTTTTTGCACGTCAACCTGATACTTTTCAAATCGAAATGATCCAAATGTGTAAAAACAATCGTTAAAACCTAAAACAGGTATTTATACAACACAATTAATACACTTTCATATAGTCTTGTACCTCCTCTATATAGATATTTTTTTACACTACAAAAACATAGACAATACAATAAAAATTAGACAAAAAAGGATACAAATACCTACTGAAAGTGTACTTTTAAAGACGGATTAGAAAAAGGAATAAACATTCAATTTAAAAAGAATAGCGGCAACTCGTATATTATTATTATACGAGGTAGTTTGAAAAACTGTACACGTTTTTTATAATGCTGCTATAAAAACGAACGGTATGAAGATATTTTTTCTTTTTTCTTTTAAAATAAAATAAAAAGGACAAAATAATGGTACTGTGGGGGAATATACGATTAGAACGATGATTGTCAACAAAAGTTTTGTCGTTTACAAAGCAAGCAAAAAGTTCTATTAATATCTAATATACCGCATAAGATGGGAAACATTTTATAATAGCCTATAGTAAAGTAGCAGATCAGTGCCCCCAGTTCGCAATGCCTTTTTTAGTTCATATTCTTACGTAAAATGTTGTCAATGTTTAGTTCAATTGTTATACGAAGAATTATGGATAAATTTATTTTATATCTTACTAAAAATTTTCAAAAAATACAAATTTGTAATTTTTGGGTTTTATAAAATTTCAAATTCAATGTTAATAATTATATATTTAACACTATTTCTGTATATCGATTTTAAAATATTTAGTGTAATTATTTACTTTCAATTAAAAAAAAAGTTGTTATAAATTTATAATAAATTTATTTTATTATTAAAAAATTGATTTTTTAAATTAAAAATAATCCATGAAATAAAGAGAATGTTCTTATTCATAGTTCGTGTTAATTTACACACTATGAATTAAACCAAAAACGAACGAATTAAAATTTCGGCTAAAAATGAACTGGGGGAACTCATATGCCCGCTTAATTGATTTATTAACCAATTTCAATTATCTTTTACAATAATAAGACCTGCATAAAAAGATTTATCGTTCTGCTTAAATAATAGCTATCCGTTTGTAGAAAGTATGTAAGGGGTGCGATTTCAAGTACTGAAATTTTCACAAACGAAAAACAATTATATTTTTAACAAAACCATTATGTACACATAATATATATGTACCTCTTCTGGTAATTCAACTAACGGTGAAGTTTTCGCCATTTCAGTTGTAAATTATAAAATTTAAAATTTCACAAATATATTAAAAAACCCTTAAGGTCTGAAAAAAAAAAACAAGAACAAAACAATACTAAAAACTTCACTTCTAATATTAAAATATTAACAATTACGGACGATATACGATGCTCATACACGTTATGTGACAATCAGGTGAGTGTTCATCAATCCTGACCTCAATTAAATTGAACCGCACATCATTACTCAAAATTCACTTTGACCCGCACTTAGTTTTAAAAACGACCGAAATACATTTTGTGGTATGGCTCATTAGACAAAAACAAAACACAAATATAATTCTGGGAAAAACTATTCTTTTTTATTAGAATTTTTCAATGATGTTACAGCGTTCGTAATTGAACGTACAATTTGAAATAGGTTACATTTAAATAGCACCATAAGTTGATAACTTCTAATATTATTTGTCTTCACATTATAACAAAGAAGCGACTAAAATGTACCGCTTTAGGGAGTAACCGATTTTAAGCGTGAAAATATACCAAAAACGCAAACAGATTTGCAGCCAAAACCACTAGTTTCGAATTGCCACACAAGAACAAGCATTCACGATAGAACATAATCAACTACTTTTTAGTGTTTTTTGTATAATATTATAAACATACAAATATGCCAAACAAGTTTTCCAATATTTATCGGATTGGTATATTTTGTTTTTAGTTTATTTGTGTCTTGGTTTGAATATTATTAAAAGTAAATTTTTAATTTTACTACTTCCATTGAATAATGTAATTTAACAGATCATGATAAAATCGAATTTTCTAGCATTACAATAAGTTTTACGACTGTAAATTATAGTTTTTGTTTTTTATCCATTTTTATGATTCTAATGCAATTACCGGAAATTAGATAAATTTTAATTTGGTTCTATTAAAATAAATATAAACAGTAAATAATAAATTGCTCAAGACTTAACAGTCAAAATAATTAATTAAAAATATCGTATGAAAAAAAACAAAAAAAGTGGTACTATCGTGTCCAATAGCAAATCTGTTTTCGAGGCTAGCGCTAAAATGCTTAATCGAATGTAACCCGATTTTGAGTATTAGTTCACAGCATTGGTAATCGAATGGGAAAGATTTCCATCATTTTGATTTATATATTAATAGTTTAAATAAACGAACTACTGTATAAACACATTAATAAAAATTACATATGTTATTGATTATACTCATAACAAAAAATTTTGCATGAAATATTAATGAAGTACATAGACTTTTTCAGTTCTTATGGGGGGGGGGTTAACCCCTGAAACCCACCCCGTGGACACGGCCTTACTTATGTGTATTAAATTCTATAATAAAGTTTTATTTTAAATTAATTTTATATATAAGTAACACATTTATTATCATTATTGCAATCATATAAAAATAAATATAAATATAAATATATATATATATATATGTATATACATACATATATACTGAGGAACAATATTTCATACAAAGTAAAATACATTTTTGAAATTATGATTTAAAAACTCACTAACAGACTAAATATATAATATATCGCATTGTGAATATCTATCTATAGAGTGGTGTGCACACATACTTATTACATGTATATATATGAGAATGCTTATAAACTACATATACTATACAAAGTACTATGGTATAAATACTTAACTATACATTTACTCATTTTGGTATATTATTAGACCCAGGCGGACACTTATACATACTTACACATACACACAAAAAAGAGAAGTGGTGTCTAGAAGGGGATACCTAGTAGGAACGAAGTTCCTTTCACTTTTTGATAGATATACAAGTATCAAGTCATTTATAAAATATATGATAAAAAATGACACAGTATATAAATCCCGTATGAATTAATTAAAACAAAAACAATAAATAAATTATCAGACTCATTGAAATGTGCTAACGTCGCACAAAAAACCGCACCAATTTTCAAATTCAATAAAATGTACACATGTTTAGAATTGGGCTTTTACAGCTGACCGTGTACGATGCTTGCTGCTCGGATCTTGATACTTGCTCGCGCACACATACCAACACACACCCGTATATAATAGAAAGGGTCAGAGGGAAGGTCGCCTGCCTGACGGCCTACAGCGCGGCCAGTTTACTCCTACTGATAAGCTGCATGTAACATGTAATGTGTAACAAAAATATTTCCCTACCGTGCGATAATAAGTTTCACTTCAAAAATAACAATGTTTGAGGAGTTATATTATGCAATTAAAATCCATTAATGTTTTTACTTTTCAGTTATTGTAAAATGAAAAAATTTAATACTCAATCTTTTATCATATAATCAAAAATCAATGCTAGAAGCAAGCAAATATTGAATAAATCTATTTCAGACTTGTTCATAACCTGTAAACTTAATTTATATGACTGGGGTTAGAGTGGAGTATATGAGTATACTAACTTCACACACCAACTCTATTCTACCATTTTTAGTCGAGTTATGCCTGCACATGCTTTACTTCTCTGCTTACTATTTTTAGAAGTCTATTTACAATTTTCTTCCTTTCAAATCAAAATATCATAATGAGCAATCTGTGGCTATTGTAAGAAAAGTCTTGTTAAATATAAGTGAAATTCTGTTGAAAATAATTGATGATGCTTAGAAAAAGTAAGATATGGGTAAAGAACTAGATAAGAAGGAGAAATAGCTAAGAATCATCAGCAATGTCATTAAAAAAAAATGGCTGTGGAAAATACACAGGAGTGCATATTGTATTTAAGGACGATACCAGAAAATTGGATAGTATTTCACAAAAGCATTCCAGAAATAAAACAAAAGAAGATACTATAATGAAAAATATATTAACTACAAAATTGAGATCAGAAGTAATGTTAAACTTTTTAACTGCTGGAAATAGTTATAGAACACTATGAGTATAACATTGTTTTACAATTTATAAATCAATTATATCAAAGTTTATTCTGGAAGTTTATGATGCCATATACAAATTTCTCAATCATTTCAAAAGTAAATAGTAAATCTATATATTAATATGTGAAGAAAAAACTTTGTACTCCTTCTTAAGCACATTGCATGCACGGAGGAGTGTGAGATTTGACATAGTTAAAGTATATATAAAGAAGAAGTGCAGAAATATCAAATTTATGTACAATATGCGTTACAAATACATTAAATTAAATAAAATAAAACATTCATCGTTTACGTTCATACACTATAATAAATTAGTGGAATGAATGATTTGTGCTTGATTTAATCTCCCTGTAGTGAAAACCACTGCAGGAGGGAGTTTATTTATAAACACACTAAGCATTTCAGTTACATACCTGTAGCGTCCCTTCTATTAACTGATGTATTTATCTATTTCTTTTATTTTATTATTCCTTTCTTAAATACAAGAGAAAGGAGAAAATCTATATTTAAAACTCACATGTATACATTTTCTCAGGTGAAATTGGCTTAATTCATATGTGATTTACATGTATTGCAATAACAAATGAAAAACCCAAACAACAGCTTACAATGAAAAAAACAGCTGTTGTATTTCATGTGACCCAATACTTGCACACTATTGGTTTCATGCTCCAATACATAAGCACGTATTTTACAGCTATGTATGTATACAGTTAAACAGTACAATAGATACAATAGATGGATGATATGAAAACTGATGACTTAGTCCTCTTCAAAATGTGTTCTCTTCTGAAAATGCAGAATATACATCTGAAATGATGCCATCTCTGTATAAGGCATAATTAGAAATATAAGCTATAATGCCCCCTTTAAAAAAAAACAAACTTAACTTTAATATAAAATTACCAGAGGGAGTAGGAAGAAAAGTGACAGAAATTTGGCCTCCACTTTGAGGAACGATATCGATACTGAAAGGTGAGATGGAATTTATTAGTCTTGCAAAGGCTGAATGATGATAATAGCCCATGTTCTTATTGGCAGAGTCATTTTTGACATGAACAATGTAAGGCCCTGTATGGTCATTGGCAATAAAGTATTACTATTATTATTATCATTACTTTTGCTGGACGGTTTGGATAAACTGGGTTGAAATAAGATCAGATCTTTGTGAGGGACTGGCAAAACTGATAAAATGGGCTTGGATAGTTTGCACTTTGTGAAAGCTCAGGAGATTTAAAGTCATTTTTGACATATAAGTATCCTTGAAGGCGGCCGCCAGGCAACCCCCACTAGACAAGTTCATTGTTTAAATAAAATTAAAAGTAAAAAAAAAAGAAATAATTGAAGACTGTGGAGAACCACAATGGGGAAAAAAGAGAAAATGAGAGAGAAAAAAAAACAAACTGTAAAAAAATGGTAAATAGACAAAAAAGTTGAAACTAAATATATCAAAGTAAAATTAAAACATTCTAGCTGATTTGGTGATAATAGCTGTACAGTTGACAGTGTGAATGTGAAAAAACAAGAATAATACAAATTCCCGGAGCTTATTTTTGTATTTTCCGGGGGGAGGGGAGTTTTGAAAATTTGCTTCACATATTTATTTTATAAATAACAATACAACTTTTCACTAATATTCATACTATTAATAATTTTTACCATTTTGATTTATCTATTAATAATTTACATAAATGAATTACTGTATGAACATTAATAAAAATTACATATGTTATTGATTATACACGTAATATAAAATTTTGCATAAAATATTGATGAAGTACTTAAAAATATACAGCATTTTTTTTTTTCTTCTAAAGGTAAGACCTAGTTTACACGGTGCGAGATACTAACCCAAAAATTGACAGTAGCTGACGTCACAAACTCGCCTCAAATATAGGACGAGTTACTGTTATGTTTACACGATAAAAGTAACTGTTATTTCATTACAGTACATGTGTCATGCCTAACATGTCGGAACAGCGGAAAATTATAGCTATATAAAATAATACGATCGTTTTCATTGATTTTACTTCAAGAATTAAACCGAATAACGGGAAAAAAGAAACAGAAAAAGAAACGGATTTCCACAAAATTTTCTTTGTTTCTGTATAAAGTAGTAAATTTCACATGATCATCGCTACTCCAGCGTTCACATATTTTAAACTTACTTTTCTTAGCATAAAATTTGAACTAAATCGAATGTAAACATGAAATTGTAAACAAAACCACGTGACTGAATGAGGCGAGTGGATAGTAAAACAAAACATTCTGAATTGACTTCGTGACAGTAGCTGACCTGATAGCTACTCGTATAAAGTGTTCATTTGATAATAGTTGTTGCAGTACAGTAACTGACATTGTCAACTTGCTCTCCAACTGGTAACGTGTAAACCAGCCCTAAGAACACCCTAAAAAATCATTAATATTTATTTTTAATTTTTAATTTTTTTCAGATTTTTTCGTATTTACAATACCTATTTCAGTTCTCATGCGGGAGGGGGGGGGGTTAACTCTCAAAATTGTAAATTTCATTCTACTTGTTAAATTTAAAATTTTAATTAAGAACAACATTTTATGAAGTACATTTTAGAGTATAGTTTTTTTGTTTTGTTTTTATTTTTTTTTTGTATATAAAACATGTTTTAATTTGCTTACAAGAAAAAAATTGTATTTATCGATTATATTCATTTTATAATTCATAAAATACAATCTATTTAATTTTATTATGTTTATTAGTTATTTTTAAGTGTAGTTTTAATAAAAAAAATAATGCACATATGTAGTTCTTCTTTGTTTATATGCAATGTGTTGCGTACGATATTTTAGTTTACTTTACTTAATGACACTGCTGTTGCTAAGGAAACAATAATGTTAACCTTTGTGCGCAAAAGATATAATCTCCGTACTTATTAATTGTCAGCTGATTTCGCGTCCATTTGCTTTGCGATTTTGGGGGGTTTAACTTGAAAATTTAATTCAAGGTCGGGTTTTAATGCTTCGTTTTTCGAATTTTCAAGTTTCTTTGTTGACATGCTCATAGTATATAACATTTAAACATTGGTACTAATGAGCTCAGGTGAATCAAATGATATCTACTATGTTGATTTCAATCAAGATTGCACGTAAGTTGTTTTATTGTTACAATTTTGATATTTTTGAAAAAGTGATTACATTTAGTATATTTTGCGTGTTTATTAGTTTTGTACGATGATCTTTACGTTATGGTTGAAATTAAGTTTTTAAAAATAATATATATTTAATGGTTTATTTATAAGTTTCTGTACAATCAGTTCATATTGATTTGAAATTTTTCTGCAAATAGATTAACCATGTAATAATGAAGAAGTTGAATTATTATTAAAATCAATAAAACTGAATTAAACGTATTTTTTAAAAAGATATAAACTGCATTTGAAAAATTATGTATTGTTCGGTAGTTACTTTTTAAATAAGTTAACAATTTTTAATCAGTTAGTTTTGGGCTGTGTATTTATTTAGTAGTGTAACGTTAAAATTAATTTTCTGTTTTAACGTAATACATTGGTTTTCGGTTTATTATGTTTTTTGTTTTTAAATCGATATATAAAATTCAAAATAGTAAGCAAATTATTACATTAGGGGGTGGTGATATATTAGAATGCGATTATTAAATTTATACTGGCAGCAGCATTTATTTGTTGTGAAGTTGCTGTAAATGTTAGCTAATGTGAAAAGTACTATCAAAATCTAAGTTTGTTAATTGTTTTTAATAAGGGGCTTGAAGTAGAATGAGAAATAATTTCAGATGGGAACTTTATCAGTTTTCGTTGCTGCAAAGTGAATTTATAGTTCCGCTTTTATTGTACGAAGCTATAGTAGTGTTAGAAGGTTTATTAAAATGATATTTGAACAGCTAACGAGTAAGATTTTCTTTTTCGTCGGTCTATAAATTACGTTTATAATCGAAGTATTCGGTCATTTTTTCGTGCTGATTACGTTTACGGAATCTTTCAGTTTAGCCCAAATGAATAGATAGAACCGACTGATTTTTCGCAACGATCTTGATAACTATCTTGAGTAAAAGTATATAGTCGCGAGACCTTCATTGTATCGGACTCGATGTTATACCTTGAGAATCTGATCGGACTAGAATTAATAATAACAACGGCTTCTTTTTCTCCTTTTCTCCTATTCATGTTGCGTTTTCAGTATTAAACCGAAGCACGTCTCGTTTCTGTAGCGCGAAAACCGCGTTACGTACGCAGATGGCTCACTCAGGTAAAATACGCAGCTGCTGATAATTGTTATCAGCCATTCTGAGATCGGCCATCACCAGTTTGGCTGCGATGATCACATCGTGAAAAGCAATAAACGTTGTCCGCGTGCATTTTATAAAAGCGCTGATAATAATCACCGGGATAATAGAGCAGCTGCGAACTGAACGACTTGTTTCGACATGTTATTAACTGGTCACTATTAACAACATTCTGTTGCTGTGTGGTTTCGTTCATTGGGCGAATCGCGTCGATTGCGTAGTTTTGTTTACTGCTTCTCTATAAATATTAATTTGCGTTGATTTTTTTTACTTTTTTCCATCTTTATAATAATTTGTTTCATTCCGCGCGCGGTAAGTTAAATTAAATAGTAAAATGTTTTGTGTCACAGAATAGTGGCTGTTGGCCAGCTTGAAGTAGTATATATTTCTAAAAAAGGATGGTATGATTGTACGCAAAAATTGGGATTGGAGGGCATGTACATGACTAATCAGTCCTTACATCGCTTCTTTTTTTTTTTTCTTCTTTTTTCTGTTGTTTCAGTGCCGCAAAATAGAAGAAAAATGTTTTGTCAAATAGTTGTTTATAGCATTTATTTTAATTGTTTAGATTTTAGCTTTTTTTCCTACCATTTTAGGTATTATTTTCTTTTTTTCGTAATCGTGCTGTGCGGTGTTTATAGAGTGCTATATGAGGGTTAGTTACAGGATTTTTGTGGTTTTACATTTGCATAAATGTATTTTTGATAAATTATATGCGTTAATTTCCTTTTTTAAGCCTCTTTTTTTTCCTTTCTCAGTTTTCATTACTAAGGAAGTTATTTTAACTCATTTGTTTAGCTCAGTGTGTATAATCTTTTAAATCCATTTTAATTAAAGCATTTATCGATTATAATTTATGTGTAGTGAGAACGAATTAATAGAAAATTCGTTGAATCGTCAGTGAAATTTTATTTGGCGCGAAATATAATTTATTGATTTTTGTTTTCATTTGACATTTTTTAGAGCGTTTTTATTATTATTATTTTAAAATAATCTCTGCTCCTTTTTTTTTTTTTTTTTTTTTTTTTTTTTAAAGCATTTTGGTTAAAAGTATTTGTTACATTCCAGCGTTTATTGGTTTTTAAATATCTTGATACGCGTTGCGGTAGTTCAAAAAAGTAAAATTGATTATTTAGGCGACATGATGAGAAATGAAAATATTGGTTATTTCAATAATAAGAACGAGAATTTTGTCATCGAGAGTGTGTATGTATATATTATCAAAATTTACGTATTCGTCGACCTGTACACTTTTAATGCAGCGTTTTTTCTTTGGTTAAGTATGATAGTATGTGTCAATACTTCCTCCGTTCTTAAAGAAGATAACAAAGTAACTTTTGTTGTGATAATTTATAAGTATTTAAATCTTTCAGCAGCCATTTACTCTTACGTTCACAGTTACATGTAAATAATACGGGTAGTCGTTTAAATTCTTTTATATTTCGTTGTTTTATTTAATTTCGAATTTTTACATTGTTTCACGTTAACCAGCGTAGTTGTAGTTTGTTTCTATTCGGTTAATTACTTTGTTACCTATGCAAGAGCTGATTACCGGGAAATTAAACACCATGTAGTAGTAGTATATTCTGAAGCGTTTGAAACGGTTTTTTCGAAAATTAGTTTTCCACACTATGTATGAGCAATTCTGGTTATCGTATTTGAATCGAGATTTTGTGGTTTATAACGATTACAAGTAATAAAAATTCGAGTTGTAAAAATTGCGATTTCTTTTGTTTGAATTTATTCAGGCAATGTCTTAAATTTGTCTGCTACGACAGTTTATAGCATTTGACAAAACATAAATTCGACTGTTAATCGAATTATTTTAAATTCTGGAATATTGTTTTCGCTCGGCAATTGATTGAGATGCAAGTAGTGTTTAATTTGTTAACTGTATCCATATCGGTTACACGAACTAATTTCCTACTATTTCGCTCTAAAAGAGAAAATTTTGATGAAAAAGAACTATACGTAGAAATTGTAATGGTCTGCTTCTTGTTCTTTTGATTCCGAATGATTGTTTAGATCAATAATAGAGAACTAAGAACACACGTCGTGTGTCGATAATGTGAAGAAATTAAGATACACAGAAATAAGTTTATCCCATGTATATTTATGTATAATATTGGTGAATAGTAGAAATTACAGTTGCGCCGAGAGTAACATTGATAATGGTATTATAAATTTAATTCAACGCTTACGAATAAAACGATAAAATTCATTTGATAGAGTAATAGTGAGAGTAAGTAGTTGAATTAGAATCAGCAAATAATTGGGCCCACACGCGCCGCATACACAAAAATAAGCTTTTAGATCTTTAACATAGCGCAGAAAGGCGAATGAATGGAAAAACTGCTCCTGCGAACGAGTCCAAGTTGCGATTGAAGAATCAAAATGAATCGAGAGCGGGATGAAAGGATTGTTTTTTAAAAACATTTTGAGTTGTTAATCCCGTATGTATCGATGTAACACGCGTTGTCTACAGGACAGGCGGCGCAGATTCAATTGGCTCTATGACAGCAGCGCATTCAGCGGCTATTGTAAAAAACATTTTGTTCATTTTCATCAATTTCTTAGTGTTTTCTATCATAATATTGTCAAACCACCGGTATAAAATGACAAAAATGTATTTTCATACAGTTTTTTTTTTTTTTTTGCTTCACGTAGATAATGTACGCTTTACATATTTACTATTTTTATCATGCTTTATTTAAATGGTTTGTGCGACTGGTTTCGCCCAAAGCATTTCAATCTTTCATTTTATTAGTTAAATTTTAGTCAGCTGTCAATTACACTTGTTTTATTATCTTAATATATGTAAACTCAAACACATAAGAAATATAATAATGCACAAAATATAAATCAAAATTAATAAATTAAAAAAACCGACATACTTGTTGTGTCACTCCATAATCGTGATGTTATTTTTATTAATTTAATACTTCTTGTATTATTTTTTATAGTCTAATATTTTAGAAATTTCCTAATCAGTGACGTAAATTTTTCAGTCTTGTTTCGTTTGTAAATATTATACGGTAGTGTTCATTTGACACGGGGCATAAGCATAAAATCATTTAATGTAATGAAAATTGTTATGTTTTAAATATGTTACGTACACGTTTATTGAGGACATATTTTATTTTTTTTATTTCTTTATTTATTTTTGCATAGATAATTTGTTGCTTTGCTCACTTATGTTTAATTAAATATTTACTCGCGGTTTTCCTGAAACATTTTCGTTACATTTTTTATCGAGCAATAAATTTTATTCTTATGCGTGTTATTTAATTTGTAATTCATTAAGAAAAAAAAAAAATTAGAGCTTTTTATATTTCCAGTTATTTATTTTTAAGAAACTTGTTATACTAGTAGCGTACATTATATTGTCATCTACACTATATTTCCATTGAGAACTATCGTGTTATTGCAAATTTAAAGTACATCACATTAAAATTTTTCATTTCATTTCTATTTCTAGCGTTCAGTTTTACTAGTTTGTTTTTCGATCAGTGTGAAAATTTTCCCTTTTAAAAATTATAATGATTAAAAGATCGAAAACGGAACACTCCGGATTTTAATGTTACTTAAGATCAACTCTTTAAATAAGCAACAATTTAAAATTCTTTTTTTTTTTTTTTAAATTGAACTCGGTCAGCACGATCGTACTTATTCCAAATAATAATGCTTTAATTATTTCGCAGTAAGTTAGATTTTATTTCTATTAGAAATTAAATGTATAAAGGAAGCAAGAATACGAATTATATAAGGATTAGGAAATGTAAGGATAGGTGAAATGTTATAAATAGAAAAGAAAGGAAAAGTATTACCGTAGTTTTACTGTAAGAGCTTTAATAAATCAAAATACGGAGCGAGGCTTTTTCAGGCACCCATGAGAAAAGCGCTTAGGGAAAGGGTACGAATACAACCGGATTTGAAGGAATGATTTAGACGAAATGAACAATCGATAAAGTCAGAAAACGAAAAAAATTCAATGGAAGGATCAAAGATAAATGTAACACGAATAGCGGTAGCATTTCGAAATTAAAAAGAAAAATAAGCTGTCATCGATGACAAAAAGATCATTTAGATTGAAGTGAAAGTACCATGAAAAATGAAAAGACAGCAGACGCTAGAGCTGAAGTTCAGAATATAATTTAATTTTAAGTATTATTTACGGTTCAAAATATCAAGTATTAGCTCTCGTTTACAAACTGAGAAGAATGTGGTAGATCATCTTGAATTGGGCACGATTGCCCGCGTGCTTTAAAAAAATCACGAGTGACCAGCAGAAAATCAGGAACTCAGTGCTAGAATTTAAGAAATACACAAAATATAATCAAAGAATGAGGAGCATGTGATATAAAGTGTAATATATGTAATAATGCTTTTTAAAATTTTTTTCCCTCCCCCGGATTGTTACTTGAATAAAACTAGTGATCATTTAGTTTTGACTACTTATTTATGCATACATTTTATGTTTATGAGCCGTAAAAAGAATAATCACAATTTAGTATTACGCGTGCAAGACTGTGGGTAACAGCCAGTTTTAATATAGAATTTAAAAAACATGCAAATCAAAATAAATTTATGTAGTAAAATAACGAAAAATTAAATTCATTTTAGATTGAAATTCATTATTTTTTATGATTTTTGTCTGCTATTCGAATATTTACGCTTTCGAAAATAATTTCTTCTAGTGACGTACGCCCTTCTGCAATGGCTTTCATTGAGTTGAAGTGTAATAGTAATCACGGTGAATATGAATTGTAACTGTGTAAAACTGTTAGTACGTTAATTTTCAACATTCCTTATGAGCATATATAGGTTAACAGGAACTAACCTTATTTTGACTGGCTCGTTTTATAGTATTTACTCTTTTCAGATTTAATTGTACATTTTGCCGTTATTGGAGGGCTGGCGAGCGAAGTGAATAGAGAAGAATTGAAAGAAAAGTATATATATATATATTCTTCTACACAGACATTTGTATTGTAAAGCTAACTGTAAGACGATAAAATAGTCCGTTCTGTAGTAACTAAAGAGGCAATTTTTTTAATTGATGCATTTTTGTTATTACAACATATAAAAACCTTTAAAACATCTAAAATTCAAAAACCCAAATTCTAAAATATCTATTAAAAGCTGCAAGGCAAAGAATTTAAAAAAAATTTACCATTCGTTCTACAGTAGCTGGAGTGATTTGATTTTTTTTTTTTTTATTGTTTGTCGGCGCATTTTCATCGAAAAAATATGAAATCCTTAGAAATTTTAAATAGAAGGAGTCAGATTTTAAAAAAATTATGTGCCATGTAGTAAGATAAAAATATAAAATAGTACTAGAAAGTAGATTATTTCTAACATTTCATATATATATTTTTTAATTCTACACACCTAGCTGTTAAGCTATCAATAGACATGTAAGCGGCATTCCTTCTAGCAAAAGAGTGACTGAGAGGAATATTTTGGAATTATTTAATCAAATCCAATTGTTTTGAATTCTTTGCAACCACGACGTAGTTCTGCGGAATTGTCAAGCAGGCTGACCGCCAACCAGTTTACGCGTTAAAGTGAATCAATTTTTTTGCGCTATTATCAGTGATAGATATAGAAAACGTTTTTGAACGGAAAATAAGAGTAAGAAACATATTTATTAACTAATAATTCGTTTTAGCCGTAGTAGAGGAATATAAAAATTAGCGAGCGAAATGCCGAAAGCGATAAAAACAGTAGCGTCACTGAAATTAAAATTAAATGAATTCAAGTGGCAGGACAGTGAGAGTAGTGGCAGCTGCATAAATAAATCCTACGAGGAAAAAAATAAAATGATAATGAGGCAGGATCGGACAGCGAAAGTGAAATAGACATTGCCGAAAATCTAGCAGAAATAGAAAAAGACATGACGGAAATCAAAAATTTTATCGAATTCCTGTCAGCAAAATATGACGACATGCACAAAATGCATAAAATGTTGATAGAGGAGGTAAAGGGGCTCAAAAAAGAGCACGTGGTCCTGATGACGGCGGAAACAAGGAAAAAAGATGAGAAGATCAAAGAACTAATACTCGTATGTACAGTTCACCAGATAGAGCAGTACGGACGAAGGGAAAATGTAGAAATACACGGAGGAACCGAAAGACCGGAAGAAAATCTCTAGAGAAATAGTAATCAAGACAGCGACAAAAATCAATGTAACGATAAAGGAAGAAGACATCAGTGCAGTGCACAGACTACCGTCGAAAAGCACTAAATTGCCAAAGCCGATAATTTTCAAGGCAAGCAGAAAAATAGCGGACGAAATGATAGAAAAAACGGAAGAGATAACAATATGAGGACAAAGACATTTCTAACGCTGAGAGTAGCCTAAAGGTTTTCCTAAATGAAAATTTATCCAGATTCTGCAGAGGACTTAGATGGGAAACAAAGCAGAAGGCCTAAGAAGTAAACTATAATTTCGTATAGATAAAAAGAGGGAAGATTTTTATGAAGAAAAATCCGCAGGAATGAGCAATTCAAATAAAAGATCAGGACAACTTAAATTAATATAAGAAGATTTTAGAGAAGCGTTGAAGAAATATGGAAAATCACAGAATACATAGTTGTAAGCTTAAAAGTAAGAAAATATTCGAAAAGAATGTTGAAAGTCTAGATTGTACAAATTAGTCTTAAATTGTAGAAATAAGCTTAGAATCAATAAGATGGGACTGAGCGAACGTATGAATATGATTGTAGACAAGGGTAGCGTAATATGGTGTTTGGTGCGCGTGTGTTATTGGAACAAAAGGAATTTGCTTAGCAGATGTGCGTATGTGTGTGCCAGAGGAAATGTGTGCTGGCGTGATTGTTGGAGCAGTTACGGGTGGTGTGTTGCATATGTGTGTGTGCGCGTGGGATTGTGCGAGTGTGTTCTGGGTTTGCGAGTGTGTTTTCCAGGTTGGCGGCGTATGGTGGTTTTGATTTAGAAAGATGCAGTAGCGAGGTGGAAACAGTAAAGACAGCTTAGTGGAGTGAAACGGAAAGAAGATAAGTGGAAAGTGTAAAAATAGATAGTAAGCGAGCGAAGGAGCAAGAAATCACAAAGAATAGGAGAAAGAAGCAGATGTAAAAAGAGGTATGCAAAGAAAAAACTACGGGGAGGCAGGTGGAATAGATAAGACGCGCAGATATGTTTCTACCTCGCCGTTGCAGGCCTCTTTTTTTTGAATTTTGAGCATTCAGCTAAGGACGTTACTCAATCCAACGGTATGACAGCATTAATGATTATAAAGGAAAACTATTAGAAATGAAACATACGAATGAAGCTAACAAAGGAATAACTAAGGGAGATTGCAGGCCTCTAAGGTACGTTTAAGTTATATTTATATCGTAATGTAAACTTTTCGTTTAAAAAATTCCGTTAATTATTTTGTTTTAGTTTTTGGTACGTTAAAACTAGCAATTTTAAAACAAATAGATGAACAAGAAAAGAGAGTCAAAGAAATGAAGAAAGAAATATAAATAGGATAAGCTTAGGAAAAATAAGAGATTAGATAAAAAAAAAAAAATGAATACAAAATTAAATTTAGCACACATAAACATTAGATCAATGAGGAAAGACTGGGAGGAAGTAGAGATATTAGAAGCAAGACAAGAATATGATATATTAATTTTAGGGGAAGTAAATATAAAAAAGGACGAAATAAATTTATATAATTTAGAAGGTTATGAGAAATGTCACAATCTAGATGCAGAAGGGGTAAAACACGGTATCGTGATATATATAGTATAAAGCGGGACAAAAAAATACAAACTCAAATTAGAAACAAAAATATGGAAAATGCGGAATGTGTAATAATTGATATAACATGGTATGAGAAAAAAATATTTCTATGAGCGTTATACACATCACCATCAGGAAAAGCAAACAAATACATAAAAGAAAGAGGATTGACAAAAAATACCTTGAAAACTGTTCTACTATATATAATAAATATAAATACTGAAAAACACAATTCAATAGCAACAAAATACATGAACACGATGGCAGGAATGGGTTATGAAAGCAATTTAGAAGGCTACACAAGAGAAGAATGGAGAGCAAACAGGTTCACGCCAACCAAAATCGACCATATATACACTAAAAAGAAGAAAAGAAACATCGACTTCGAATATTATAATACAGATATTAAAATAGCAGATCACAACATGATAGTGTGTACAGTAAAAATGAAGATGGGAAAAACCGGAGGAAAACAAATGGAATTAAACAGAAGTTTTTTAATGGAAAATAAAATGAAAAACGAACTAAGACTCATAAAGTGGGAACGGAAATCAGATAAATTGGACGCTGAAAATTTATACGAAAGCATAAAAGAAAAATTTGAAAAAGTATGTAAAGAATGTAGGCAAACAAAAAATAAGGCAGGAGAAAAGAAAATACGAAGGAAGAAAGAATGGATGACGCAAAAAATAATTGAAGTGATTAAAAAGAGGGACAAATTGTACGAAAAAGTAAAAAAGAATAATGAAAATATTGAGTGAAGAAGAAAATATAATAAATTCAGAAACCAAGTGAATGCAGAAATAAGACGGCAAAAAGACATGTTTGTCGGGAAAAGTTTTAAAGTAGCACAGGGGGATATCAGGAAAACTTGGTTAAATATAAACAAGATTATAGGAAAAGAAAAGAGCCTAGGAGTAGATGAAACCATAAATAAATACTTTGGCAAGGAACAAGAAGCAAGAGAAATTGCAGACAAATTCAGTAAAGAATTCAAAAATGACATTAATAAACTAGAACACAAATGTAATAAAGTGTTATTAGAAAAAAGAGAAGAAGATGAAGTAAAAGTAAACATGTACTTACCTAAAGCAAATGTAGAACAGGTGGGGAAAATAATCGATGGATTAAAGGAAACAAAGGCCACCGGAATCGATGGAATAAGAATAAAAGATATAAAAACAGTAAAGATATATGTAGTGAAGGAAATTATTAAGCTAATTAATCAGACATTAAAAGAAGGGAAAATACCAAATGGATTAAAAATATCGAAAACGAGACCAGTATGTAAAAAAGGGAAACATAGCGAATATGAAAACTATAGGTCAATTGCTGTAAGCAACGTGATTGCTACAAAATTAGAAAAGTACGTTATCTAACGAAGTATTTACAAGAAAATAGCATAATTGACAAAACACAATACGGATTACAACAGGAAAAATGCCCATCGAAAGTACTCGGTAAGCTTACCGAAAAAAGAAGGGATAGCTTTGAAGAGGGAAAGAAGGTGTAACGTTTATAGATCTTACCAGAGCATTTGAAACGGTTGATCATAAAATACTTATAAATGCATTAGGGGTAATAGGAATAACCAATAATTTAAAAAAATGGTTTGAAAGTTATTTAAACCAGAGAAAAACAAGTGTAAATGTCTTAAATGTGCAAAGTGAAAAAGAGGAGATGAATGTATAGGAGTACCGCAGGGTAGCAACTTGGCGCCAATAATGTTCATTATGTATACAAATGGTCTACATAAGGAATTAAGTTACAGTGACATATAGTCTCGTTCGCGGATGATATAGCAATAGTTACGTCGCATAAAGATGTTAAAGAGGCAGAAATAAGAATACAAAAATATATAATAACAATAAGTAAATGGGCACACGATAAAAATCGATGAATTAATGTAAAAAAGACTAAAGCAATGGTACTGCGGAAAAAAAGAGATAGCTGCGATTTGTATTGTCCAAATATAATAACGCACTCAAACGAATGTGTACAGTCGATTAAGGGAGGAAGAAATTAATGTGAATCGAAAAACTATCAGAAGTTAGAGATAGTAAATCAGTATAAATATTTTTGGGGAGTGATAATGGACCAACACTTAAGATGGGACGTACGTATTGAATAAAAAAGAAAATAAAAGTAGTTTTACCTGCTTTATATACATTAAAGAAATATGCAACTCATGAAACATTAAACGCAGTTAATTTTGCGCTAGTAGATTCGAGGATAAGATATAGAATTCAGGCATGGGGAATGGCGAGAAAAGTATACTCGGGGAAAATAAATAAATTGCAAATTAAATGCTTGAAATTAATAGCTAATCCTTATAGGGAGAGACTGAAAGTGAAATAATTAAAAAAGAATGAGCATAAGAGGAGAATATACTTATTACTGAAGATATGGGAATACATATCAGCAGAAAAGAAAATTGAATTGGAGGAAAAAATAAAAACAGAATACGAGTTGAGGAAAAACTTACGTACCAACTGCCGTTATCAAAAACAAAGATGGGGGAGCAAACGGACAAATATATTATAACTCAGATGTTGAATAAAATATCCAAGAAAATAATAGAGAAGGAAAAAATAGAGGAAAGAAAAAGGAAAATAAAGGAATGGCTTCCGGAAGAAGAAAATGTAAAAAAAAAAATAAACATAAAATAAAATGACAAGGCGCAAACAAAAAAGCTAAGAAAAAGTATATCGAGTATAAAAGAATAGAAAATAGATTACGATGTTGTAGTTAGTAAATCTTACACGAAGTTATATGTATAAGTTAAGATGGTAAAGTGTTTAAGAATAGGATAATTCGTCGACAAGCGTTTTTAGCTTGACAAAAGATTTTATGTAAAAAATAAAAAATACATATTTTTCAAAAAAAAAAAAAAAAAAAAAAAACTTGAAAGTACTAGAAAATAATCTGGTTCGCCTATGGCCAACAGACATCAGAAAACTACCATACTTGATTTCTTCATAACTAAAAGACTATCGATGAGCTAATGTTGGAGTTAGACAGAGATTAAGTGAAATAAGTATCGTGAAATCTCGTAATATTTTTCTCGCTTACATCATTTAGTTAGCTGTTTTTTTTTTTTTTTTGTTGATTTTAAGTTCAGAAAAAAGACGTGACAATTTAATTTCTTTTTGTTATCATTAGCGATTTGACAGATGTGTTCTGCTGCTGAAATGACTTCTGATACGTTTTGGTCTATTCAGTGCTTATCGACACTCCAGACAATGTGTACTTTAAACAGGACAAAAGATATATTAGCGTTTGTGATTTGAAAATTAAACTGTTTTCATTATACACGGCTGGTGTTTGTAATAATTTTTATTTACTTATTCGGAAATTACACAGCCTTAAGATTATATTCATATTTTTATTTTGACTCTTTTTAAGGATGCAGATTCAGAAAACGTTAAATGGAATTGGAGGAAAAGTATATAGCCGTATGTCAGTCAGTAGTAACGTGTTTGTTTGTAACATTTTTTCCTTTAATTAGTAGGCCATTTTTAAAAGATCTCATCTTCATTTCTTTTCTGCAAGATCTACACATGTTCGTTTCATTTTGTTTAAATGTGAAGTATCGTGTTTTCGATAAGTTTTTTATATTCGCGGGTTTTTGATCGTCCGGTGTTTGTTGTAACTGTTGTAAATACCTGTCCATGAAAAACTATTGTACTACACTGATCTTAGCGCGTTACCTCGATTCATTTATTGATTTTTTTTTTTTTTTATTGTTAAGGGGGTCCTCTAGTTTCTCGGGTCGAAAAAATCGATTTTTTTTTTTTTTCATAAATCACATTTACAACATGTGTAGAAAATGTGTGCCAAAGGATTTTTCGATATTCGAAGCGGTTCACAAGTTACAGCCCTGGAACGGAGCAGCGCATTCGAATATTGACTGAGACGCTGTGAAGCATCGGTTAGTTCAGTTTTGCTGTGGCAGTTGCAAAGCGTACTGTATATTTTCTCTTACGAGTCGCACGTAGCTGATTTTTTGAAAATAATTTTTAAAATGTTAAAAAAAGGAAGTAGAGACGCCCCGGCTCGTTACGATCGACCTAAAAAGCAAAAATTCGCAGGCAACCGACACACTTTTGAACAAGACAAGTCGTTTACATCGGCGTCAGCGAAGAAACTTGTTCAAAATAAAAATTTAGAAGTGAACGTTGAACAGACTTTTATGTATTGTATTTTGAGTTTCGCGAGTGTATTTTCAACTATTTTTCCGGCTGTTATTTGTAAAGAGTGCAAAAGTACAGTGATTTTCCATCAACATGATGTACGAGGATTGGGTTTTACAATTTCAAAAAATCTAATAAAGACATTGGTGGAAAAGGTGTAGGAAAACTCGCTGATAAATTGATTGGTGAGATGAAAAAGTATTATGGATTAACTATTCGAAGACATCCAGATTCTATTGAGGAAATGAGGAAGGAAATTTAGGCAACATTCTATCACAAGATTTCCACAGTATCAAATTGCCCTGCAGGCGAATCTAGTTGGTGCAAATGGCGCAGAGCTGAGTTTCTCGAAGAGGCTGAGCAATTCAAGCACGATAAACCGCCTCTTTCTGAAGCAGTTCAAAAGGTTATAAAGCCAATTTATGAGGATTTATCCAGAGAAGAATTGTTAAGCAGATGCCTGGGAGCGGAAACTCAAAATAATAATGAGTCGCTCAATTTGTTAATCTAGACTTTTGCTCCAAAGCACCTCCATTCTGAGGCAAAAGTCGTTGAAATCACCACATTTCTCGCTGTCATGATCTTCAACGAAGGATTCGAATTTATCCTGAAGACCTTGGAAACCTTGGGAGTGAAAATCGGCCCACAAGCTAAAGGATACGTTTAACAGCGTGATAGCTCTCGGATCGACCGTTCAGAAAGGCGCACGAGTGATGTTGTAAAACAGACCCGAATCGCGAAAAGGGAAGACGGAGCAGCTCTGTGTGACTTCCAAGAAGAAGAGGAAGGCCTACTGTATGGTCCAGGCATAGCAGATTGACGGTGAGATGAAATTTTTATTATAAATCACATGCGCGAACTTTAAAAAGCGTTTTTCTCGAAACACTATTTTTCAAAACGGTGACCACGATATTTCAGAAACTACTGCACCGATCTTGTTCAAATTTATACAGCATCTTTAATATGTTATAAGCCAGCGATTGAACCAGGGTTATCATGATTACTTCGATAGTTTTTTTTCTACGCGCGAAAAACTTAAGAAAAAATGAGTAAAAAATAGAATTTAATTTTCAAACGTGTATAAAAAAATTAATTTTTGTAATTTAGAATTCATTCTGGTTCAATCGCTAGTCTTAAATATGAAGATTAAAATGCCGTTTGGTTTTTTGATTTCGGATAAGTAGAACAGCCGCAATCCTGGTCACCATCAAGCACCTCCTTTACTTGATGTCTTCCTGTCAGCCACTATAACTTTGATTCTATTATATATTTTGTCTTCAAAAAATTTGTAAAGCTCATTTAAGTGTTATTAAAGATTATGTAAAAACAATGAGATTTATTATTTCGATGGTTTGCCCGTAAAATTTTTTTGAAAGAGACGTAAAAAAACAGCCGAGAAACTAGAGGACCCCCTTAAGCTCTTATTTTTTGAATGAATTACATTCTTTAATCGATGTATTCGTATTATTATTCTAGAAAAATAAACACTACCGGAGTAGAGTGCCCTTTTATTTTAAACACTTACGAATTAAAAATCCGAGTGTGGGAGCTTGGGCCAGTTCCCCAGCGTGTAGCTTTAATATTACGGAAATTTATTTGAACGCCATAAATTTTTTTTTGATAGTTGCACTAAAATTAACGCACGTAAGTGGTTTGATGCGAGAACTTTGAATGGAAACATAACGGGAGTTCGTTTAATTGTTTGTTTAGGTGGTATTATTATAAATTCAGCGTTTGTTGTTATTTAATATCAGTCGAATAGACATCGATGGATGGGGAGGGGGCACATTAATAATCTGATATGGTTTAAAGCGACCTTAATTTTTTTTTCATCGGTAGGACTGCTCCGGGGTAAACTGAAAAATATTAACGAACCGTACGGTATTGCGGCTAATAAAGGTGTCATTATGTTCGCAGGGGGCGGGCTCTATAATAATGTTACATCAGCTGTATTTATAAATGCATGCGTATCGTACAATTGAATACACCTATTTGTAGGTTGTGGCGTTTCCGCTTTTGTGTATTATTATTATTTTTTAAAAACATCCCTAAAGCTTTTGTATTGATTTCGTGTTGGGTTTTTTTTTTTTTTTTTTTTTTTTTTATATATTTTTTCACCGCAATATAAATTTAGTAAGTTTAGTTTAGAAGGTATATATCGTCGCGTTAATTTCAGCGTCCCGGTGTTAATAGCACCATTGTGTGGTGGAATGATTGTCACGTCGGAGAAAGTTTTTTTACAGTGTTCTTCGAGATATGTCGTCGTTTTGTAATTTTACAGCTGGCGTTGATTCTGACAAAACGTATACAAACATATTCCGTAGAATTGTGTCGTCGAATTGATATGACTTGTGGAGATTCGCGAAACGCTGCATGTCGGTTGATTCCCTCCCCAACGGTTGCCCAGACCCTTTCGTAGGTATTATAATGCAAAGAAATTTTTGGCAAGATGAACCTTCCGTCAAACTATACACATTCTGCCAGAGTAAGCCCGCAAGGCGCATCTTGTGAAAGCAGGTTTTTCGAAATATATCTATTACCTTTGTGTTCTTAGTGATGCGTGTTTTTAGGATAGCCGGAACAGTGAAAATTTTACACTCAACAGCTGGTCGACTGGTATGTGTGTCGTATTTGTACCGATGGTGTAGTCAGTCAGCGGGCGTCCGTGTATATAGGGTTTGGCATCTGCAAGAATAGCCTAATGACTGTAGAATTGCGGGTTTTTGATGGTTTTCGCGTTCGAATGATCGAAACAAGCCCTTCTCCTATCCCGTACGCACAACTGGTAAGGGTTCGCTGTAGAATTCAAGGCCACGAAGTTCGCTCGATGGTACTGGTGCAAACGAATTACTCGATTATAGTGGGAAGTTGTGCGTGTATACGTGTATCGTGTTAGTTTCGAGCAGCGCTGAAGAACGTGGTGTCTTTCGTTTGCCTTGCTTACCTGTCGAGTCGAATTTTAACCGTGTGTTTCGATTTCTATCTACAAGACTGTAAGGATACTACCGTTCACAATCTCTTGTTTATTATCTTTTTGAGCGACGAGATGGTTTTCAGCAGTTATATTTTTATACTTAACGCGCTCTCGCAGTACTCGGCTTGCAGTTGCCGAATATTAGGCGCGCTAATTGCTGAAGATACTTTTATTATCTATAATAACGATAATCGAACCGTATAGTTTTTTCCTGTGCACTTTGCGTGCGAGGAAGAATCGGTTCATGCTAGATAAGCGACCTTGGCGTGCGGTTTAACGTCGGAGCAGCGATGTGGCCTGCGTACTCTCGGTGTGCTAAAAGGAGAAATGGTGTGTGATTCATTTTTATAATGAACGAATTTATATACACGAAGCGTTTCAGAATTAATATAGACTCGTTAACGTGTGTTGCGTAATCTCTGACTTTGTTATTTTATTCGCTGTGTTAGCGTTGTTGCGCGATGTTGACGGGAATTTTTTTCATTTTATTACTGCCATCGCGTTGTCCCGCTCGGCGGTTTGCCCGGTACGTTGGACGTCCAGTGAGATGAGGTCTGACGTTGATTGCGTATCAGCGAATATGTACTGTGTCCAATAATTCCTCGTACCGCATGCCCCGTTCTGTTCTCCGCATTTTCCTATAGTCTCCAGTTGGTGATGTTTCACATCTATTATAATGTGTAGTTGGAAAAGTATGTAGAGAGTAACTCGAGTATGAAGGTAACGAAGTTACAGTGATTTTAAACGAAACGATTTTTACCGACTGTTGTGCCTTTCAGATTTTTTGCATTGAATTTTTTCGACCCGATTCGTTCTATTTATTTACTTTTTCGGTTTAATCAGCATTTACTTAGTTGTTTTTTTTTCAAACAAAAGGAGCACGTCATTATCATAGTAAGTAGAAGCACACATCAGTGTTCTTACGAGCTGTGTGCACTCTACGATGCATGAGGGTTCCCCGTATTTTAGTTCCTCCGGGTAGCACATCATTCGTTTAGGTGTTACGCGGCCGTCCAGGAAGATGGCCAGTACTGGAATAAACTTTGGACTGTTTGTTTTAAGTATGAGATTTGTAATTTATGCGGTGGCGCATTTGAACAAGAAATCACTTTGTCGCGTAAGCTTAGGAAACCTTACGAATGATTATAATCCGATAAGAGTTTCTTTCCTTTATCGAATTTCGTATTAATGAGCAAGCTAAAAAGGTAAAATCCGAATTTGCGATCCTTTCTTCAGCCTTCAGTTCGGAAAGATTTATTTCACCGCAGTGCTGGCTAACTGTCGCTATTTATTTATTTATTTATTTTCTTTCTTTCTTTCTTTCTTTCTTTTTTTTTTTTTTTTTGTTTTCTTTTTCTTTCTTGTATTAAGCGTTTAAAGTATTTTATTTTTGTTTGTAAACGATTTCTGTAGTGAAGAACATTTGAGTTGATAGTCAGATCAACTGCTTAGCGAATTTTGTTGAATACAGCCGAGTATTTATTTCATTTTTCGGTTCTATTAAAATGGACACGGAAGATCGTTGCACTTACGCCAGTTTTATTAATATAAGTGCAAGTGACGGGAAGAAGTAAGTATACACGTTGATCTCGTTTGTAGATAATTTTAAAAGTAAATGAATAAGTTGTGTAAAGTTTAAACTTTATTTATTACTAGCTGACTGACGCCGCCTCATTCCCTGAGAAAACCGGTAAATTTTTAACGTATGTCTGATTGGAGCCGCGAGATCAATTTTTTGTTATCTGAATATGACTATATAGGAAAGTGTTAAAAACGAGAATGCAATTCTGTATTTTTCCTTAAAGGCTAATTGAAAAAAAGAAAGTCGAAATCAAAAATGATAATTATGGTAAACTACTGGGGAGCGGCGCTCCGTATTTTCCACATAATACAAATATATATATATCTGATATAATAGTTGGATTCATTTTTTTGACATGGCTATATCTTATAACTGGTCTCAAAAAATTTTCCGTTTTTTAATGATTTAATAAGAAATTTTATTTTTAATTTTACATTTATACAGTAGACATTTCATTCGCTTTGTCACTGAGTTATCATATTTTTTTACTAAAACGAAATATAGTTTCGACACCGGCCGAAAGATATATCCATGTCAAAAGGTAAAATTCTATACCGAAGACAGCGAATACTCTTTATTTTTTTTTTTAAATTGCTAAATATTTTCTATAGTATTTAATGTATATATATATATATATATATATATATATATATATATAGATTTGATTTTTCTGAAATTTCATTTTCTTAAATTTATTTACTTTTAGATTAGCCTATAAACGATACTTTTGAACTTCTTGTTTTTTATGCCGTCAAAACACACTTCTTTTCCTTTTCTTAATCATTCTTCCGCCCAAATTATCAACTTTTACCCCGGTTGTTGCCAATAGCCGTAAGCAGGATCGTCTATTTTTAACCATCGTGAAAAATTTAAAACTACGTTTTTTCCACCTGGTATTAAGTAGTATTAAATGCGATAAGAGTTTTGATTAATTTTTTAAATTAACATGACTTCTGACAAGTCGAAAATTACATATGGTAAATTATATGTTTGTTCAAAAAGAAAACATTTCATTGTGATTAAACGGAAAACTAATCTGTAAATTGTAAAAATCTACCACCGGTAAACTTTTATTATCGGATAAATAAAATTAGAATGAAAATCTTTCTCACTGTAAGTGAAATTTGTACAAGTTTTATAATTAAATGATCACTAAATTCGCTGTTTTCTATCTGCTTGTCGGTCTGTTGTTGGTCTTCTCGAATAAGATTAGTCGTAATACGGGTGTTAACATAATAATTACACAGAAAAAAAGGGGGAACGATTGCAACAACTACGATGCAAAAATACGCTATTTTACTTATCCCCGGAAAGAAACTTCATTTTACGAAACGGGTACGGTTCAAACAATTTTGAAGTCGTGACCAGTAGGTTTCTATCAGTCTTTTATCGATGAACTTTCTCGAAGTGTTCGCGCAGTGATACATTTAATTCCTACCAATTTTCTTTGAACCGAGAAGAAGCTGGAAATATTAAAGATGGTATTGAAAGTGAACCTGGCACCAGACTAAAACAGTATTTCAGTGGAACAAAGCAAAAAAAAAAAGATGTTAATAATTCTTCAGATTGAATTGCAGTCCTTCCGCTACAAACCTAGATTTTTATTCGTGGGAATTAGCCCGATTTGATGATTTTTCTTTTCATTGCTGGTTTCAACTATCGAGTATATATTTATAGGAATTTTATAGTTTTCTACTACAGCTAATACTGTTTTTGGTTTTTTCCTATTTCATCGAGGGAGCTACTCCGTTATTTTTAGTCCGCACAGCCGGTATTACTTTGTAGTGTCGGTTTAAAATTAATATCATTATTATTAATTTATTTATTACATATAAAAAATATCGCGCCACTTACCAATTCCGTTTCGGTTACCGGGAGAACGAGAAGAATATTTTTCTTTCTCGGGTAATTTCGTTGACGACGTGAATATGTGTGTAATGTTACATTTACAGCGGTGCATAGCCAGTTCCGTTTGATTTTGAGACTGCCCTTATTTGAAACAAATAAAATAAGTATAAAGTCAGTTTATATCTGCAGACTTATTAAACTTTTTTTGTTTATTTATTTATTGTGGTTGTAGAATAAAACGCGTTTAAGAAGCTGCACTATTATTATTAATATGCAGCGGCGATGAATATATCAAAGGTTCTAAGTAAGATTCACCCAGAATGTTTGTTTTTTTTTGGCTGTAATGATATATTGGGGTAAAAAGAGTTTTACGATTTTATGTGTTTCCTGTCTGTAATCGTGACAATCTATAATAATAAGCGGAGGGCCGGAAGAAGAATACTCTCGAGTGGCTAATCTTCCTGTTGTACCGTTGAAGTTTAATAGTACGGAGGAGAGTGGTTAATTATGATTTTCCACGCTTCTGAGAAAGTAAATAATCAGAGGGAAATACAAAAAAAAAGAAAAAGACATTAACAGCCGGGGGTTGATACATTTATAAAACTTGTATTAGGAAAAGTAGTTTTCCGTTTATAATGTGCGCAGTTGTTTATTTAAAACATCGTCAGTTAAGTGTTCAAAAGTTTTAACATTTCTGTCGATATTCCGATACGTTCTTGTAGCAGATTCGTTAATATACCTTGTTGTTAAACAAACAAAGGACTGCGCCTTTTACGCGGCGGATGATGAGAAAATCCCCCGTTACATTTTTCCGTTATTTAGAAATGTGCCGTGTTCGGACTTATATGCAATAAAAAACCTCGAAATATGCACGAACATATGCAATAGAAATTTCCTAATAGATAGTGTATATTAAAAAAAAAAATTAAATAAAATCTTTCGTTTTTCGTCTTAATTTTTTATTAACACGCTCTGCATTTTCTTCTATTGAATTAATTTGTATCAAAAAAAACATTAAATTATAAATTTAAATTTAAAAATTATTACATTTAACAATAAGAATTTTTTCTAAATTTTCAACAAAAAGATTATGTCTCGCAGCTTTCAGTGTAGAAAACGAGACCTCTCCACATCGAAGGACACGACTGGTAAATATTTAAATGCGGCCACTTCAGTTGGAATGTAAGAGATTTCATTTTTATCTGACACTCTCCATTTAAAATTTTTTCTTACTCATTTCACCTTTCTCCCAATCTTCTCCCCTCCCTTTTCTTCTTTTCTCATATCACCATTATTTATGGTGGGCTATCTTTTTTCACTGTTTTACCAGAAACGTGTTTCATTTCTCTGTTGAAAGGAATTTTTTTGAAATTTAAACGAATGGCAAAGTATAAAAGATATACTAAATTGAGCGGGTTACATGGTTTGTCTATATCCCCCGGCGGGGCGGGGGGGGGGGGTTGTTTAAATATATGTTTAACCTAATTAAGGTGGGGTCATTGGCTAATGAATTCAAATAAAAGAGGAAGGTTCGGCTAATATTTGGCCGAAACCGAAACTTAAACCGAAATTCATATTTTAGGCTGAAACTGAAATTTCGGTCGGACACTATTGTGCAATAGCGGTGTTGCTCAGTTCATAAAATATGTAATTTTTTGCTCATCCCGTGAATTTTGAATTTTCACTATCCGGAGGAGGTTTTGTCTGTTTTTTTAGCATCAGGAAAATTGTGTTTTTTACGGTCATGTTAAAACTCGGCTAGCGAACGTCTTCTGTTCACATCGATCCCTAAACGAAATAGGAAGAGAAAATTGTCAAATGCAGTTGTAGAATGCGTATATAATGCATTGTGGCGTACGTTATCGTTTAGAATTGGTATCCCGTGTGGTACCGTTTTTAAATTTTTTCCCCTCTAAACTTTCCAGTGAAATGTCCAAAACGGAATTGCTGCATTTCTTCTTGTGTGCGTAGCCATTTTTGAGAGTTTCGTGTTTAATCATAATAGCCTTGAAAGTGTTACCGTGACTAAACACGCATCGAATAGAAGCGATCTGGTAATTAGTATTCGTATCTAAAAGTGCGAAATGAAGTCAACCATGACCTATCTTTCAATAAAAGAACGTGTTCTTCGGATATGTTTTGCGTTTCTTTCTCATTCGAAATAATAATAATAAGAAAAAGTAATTTCGATGAAAATTTTAAAGTGTTTCGTTTTACATTTTTTTATTATTTTTAGAAATGCATAGTACAATAGCTTTATAACTGTGAAATACGTAAAATTTTAAATGTTTTTCTTTTCTCTTGGTATTTTAATTATCAGTGATCCGAATCACCCCTGTTGGTGCGTATTTAATATTAACGCGGAAGAATTGAATTTCTCATGTATATTATTGCGTTTGTCTTCCTGTTCCGTCAGTTGTTAGTTCGATAATAATTTGTTAACGCTCGCGATTGCGGAATGAATTATCCTTAAATCTATAAGTTCGAATATTTTATAAATATGTTATAGCGACGGACTTTTTTATATGTTTTTTTTTTGTTTCTTCGGGCATGACCAACCATGTGACCGACTTTAATGATTCTTTGTTTATTCCTAAGCGGAGTGGTCAGTGTCGGTCCCGTATGAGTACCGGTGATTATTTACTTATTGGTCATCAAATAATCTGAACAATTTTTTAAATATTATTAATGCAGGTTGCGATAGATAAGGATATAGGCAGGCAAAAATTAGTTCAGAAATTTTAAAAAAGTCTCTTCGAATCCTTTTCGTTATTAGAATATAAACGCAAAAGAACTTTGGAACTACTAAAGGGTCGTTTTTTTTTTTTTGTTTTTTTTTTAATGGGTTTGCAAACGAGGATATTAGTCCAAGAAACGAGAAGAGGAGAAAATATAATTATATGAACGTTTAAGGATAGGAGATAAAAATAATTCGATGGCAAGAATAACAGAAGCAGAAAGAAATGAGAGAATATGGAAAGCGCTGATAAGGCGAGTCCGGATACCGCATAAGCAAATAACTTAAAATATTATCGACGTTAGTTTATCATAGAAATGTAGATTTGAGTAAAGACGATGGACATAGTGTGACATATCTACAAGCTAATCGCTAACGGAAATATTACTTTTGACCTGAAACGATACCCAAAGCTTTATATATAGGGTATAGAGGGAGTGCCGTATTATCACTCAAAAATATTTATACTAAAAATTGCGAAGTAAACTACCTTAAAAAAAAAAGTACCGATTTTAAAGTGAAAAGGAAAAATGCACTGAAAATTGAAAAATAATTACATGATTTATTCAAAATAATATACTATTAAAGGAAGGGGGGTATATTATGATTATTGTTAGACAACATCAATACTTATTAGATTTGGCACCAAATTTAAATTGCAACATTAATTAAAAACTGCATTAAATATTTCTGATCTTTTCAATACTTGGCTTATAGAAAACGAGTGATTTTATTCTTATATACTCTCATTTAATATGCTTTTAAATTTTGTTGTAATTTGAATCTGGTATATCGATGCTAATAAGTGTTAAACTTGTTTAAGAATAATCATAATTATCCCCCTTTAAGGGTATTTTATTTTTTTTAGTGGATTCTTTTTTTTTTTTTTTTTCAATTTCAAAGGACACTTTGAGGTCGGAATGTGTTTTTTTTTGTTTTTTTTTTTAAATTTTATTATTTTTCGTTTTAAAAATTAAAAATAGAATATTTATGAAAATAGAAAACCCTTCGTAGTTTTTAAATAAAATAGTTATTCGGTATTATCTTTATAGCGGTAAAATTTAATATATACATTTTATGACTCGATAGCGATAAGACTCGCTAATATTAGTTTAAAAAAATCAGTTTGTTTAATGAGTATTTTTGTTTACGTGACCGATGTATGTGATTATTGTTGGTCGTTTTATTGATAATTAAATTTAGATCCTCACTAGCGGTTGAACGGGATACAGAAATAATATCGAATTATTCTTAGTTCATTGCGGTAAACGAATAATGTGAAATCCGTAAGGTAAAAATTTTTGCTAAATGAAAAATAGACGTTTCAATGTACATACGTGTACGTAAATTTTTAGAATTTCGCACGGAATGCTAAGATGGCTCGGAAACAACAAAAATATCAAATAAAAAGAACTCACAAAACGGTTTGAATTATAAGCATCGAAATTCGATCATAAGAGTCGGTGTAAGCTGGCCGAAACGTTGAACGTTGTAAATAAACGAATTTTCGTAAGTCTACCGTGTACATTTTTTTTTCTAATCATATTCACCGTGAAAGTCTAACATGTTTAACTCTATACACATGTATGCACTGACGGAGCAAAATTTATCGCAGCTAGCGGTTTAGCACCAGCAGCCTGCTCCTATTAAATCTAGAACTTGGTGCGCGCGATCCGATTAAATGATGGTTGTACATATTCCCGGATGCAAAATTATGTGAAATCATGTAATACCGCATGTCGAATTAAATAGACACCACTACTAGCGAATACTGCTCATCACAGATTCACACTGACGACGGCCCCTTTACATCTAATATGCCGCTGAGATAGTAAAAGTTATAATAGGGAGCTTTATTTTGCAGGAAGTTTATTTGAAAATCGAGTTGCTGTCGCTGAGTGTTGTATAAATTTACGCAATAATTTTCTAGCCTAACTGGAAATTCTGCGAATGAGAGACCGCGCTTCCTGTAAAAACTGTACCCGTTGCTAAACATATCAAATTTTAGAATTAATATAAAAAAACGGAAAACCTACGAGTAGGTGACTGAAAAACGGTACGAAATTTAAGTATAATTTTTTTTTTTTTTTTTATTTCTTGTTTTTGGGTTTGTCCCAAAACTGTGCGTATTAAATCAGCGCGAGTGAACTTTTTTTCTATATTCTTAATTTACAGAATCGGGATACTCGCCCGAACACCAAACACCAGTGCCTAACTAACTGCGGCACGGTTATTGTCTGATCTAAATATAACTGGTTATTTAATTCGAAAACTACTTCTAGTAGGCATCACCCTTTTCACTGCTTTTGTCATTGTGCAATGCGTAAATATTGCTTTTTCCTTTTATTTTTTTTAAATTTACGAGAGAAGTTAATAGAGTGTTATCGTTACGGAAACAGAGTGACTTACTGTTTTACCAGACACCACGGAAAGGCTGCAGCAAGTGGTGGAATGTGTTTGTATCGTGCAACATTATTAATTAGCTATATCGAGCCATCATTCGTTTATAGATTGAACCCGGCGCTGGTTTCACGTTTTAGTTCCGGCTTACTAATTAAGCCCCAAAAATGTGCGCGAATGTCAAGGACGTTTTTGTTCTCGGTATAACGTTTAAATGCTTCTGTGCGCACTGTTACTCGCTGAAATATACAATGTTGACCGCTAAATAGTTTCTTACTGTCATCTGGTTCTTTGTGATAATGACTAGTTTTTGTGTGTATCATCGGGCTTCGCGCAGCATTTCGAACTGCAGGAAAAGGAGAACTAGGGATGGTGATCGACGCCTTCTTGATTAATGTATTTTTCCTGTTTCGTTATCAGGCTTTTTCACAGGTGTGTAGAACAGATGTAAACGTTTTACCGCAGTCAAACGATACTACGTTCTTTCTTTCTTTAAAGAATAGTTTAACTGTTTTTTTTTTTTTTTAGAATGCACTTCCGTGTGAACACTATTCTACTACTACTGAGTATTGAATTTGTTTGCTTACAGAGACGAGTTGCTCGGAGGCGAGTATACTTTAGATAAATGATTAATGTTTCAAAAAAGGTGAAATATTCGTTTGCGTCGTATATTTGAAGATACTTTACCGATTGCGATGTGAGAATAAAAAAATTTCGAAATATTCTGACGATGATTTTTCCATTTTTAAACATACGGGTGTGTGTTTACATTACGTTGGAAAACGTTGGTCCGAATCTCACAATTAATGAGTTCTGTATTGCAACGCAATGTGTGTTTAAAAATGTAAATATTTGAATAACAGCTTTTACGGTTATTTCGTGTTTACGAAGTCATGTTTGTACCTGTTTCTTTTTTTATTGTTTTCCCCGGTTTTAGCATGAGCCCATGCGCGATTTTTTAATAAATTATCCTTGCAGAACTTCGTTACACATGTTTTAGTCATATTTATTAAACAATAATCTGTAACGTCTGTGTATACACCTTCTTTTAAAAAATTGACATTGTTAATTTTGCAAATTAGATTATTTTTCTAACTTTAGGTAGAACAATTATTTATAGATTTTTATGATATAAAGTAAAGTAATATACATTTAAACTTGACCTTTCGGGCATAGCATAAAAATACCCCCTCCTGGTCGGCGAGTTTTTTTTTCCTTTTTCTTCTTTTTGAAAGCGAGGTAATTAACAGTCTCAGTTTCGAGCAGACCGTGATGTTCGGAAACTAGTTGCAAAGAAACCTTGATTCAGAGAAGGGGCAGATGTGAAAATAAATTTGCTTTAGGTATCTTCATTGAAATTGTATCCACTCGTACTTAACATGTTATTGGCGAATGATCATTCGTTATTAAGAGTAATGTGTATCATTTCGAATTTCGGAATTACATATTTCCTTTTCCGGGGGGTGGGGGGAGTCATTCAGGCCATTGAAATTTAAAATTATGCTACTGCACTTCGATGAAATAAAACGGGAATACTTTTAGAAACAGTGAAAGCATTTTTAATGTTATGTGCCTGGAATTTGTTTATATAGAAAAATGTTAATGAGTAGAAACTTGTAAATATTTTTCATTATTTGTTTACCTATATATATATATATATATATATATATATTTTATTCGTAGTCGCTCGAATAAAAAAATTGTTAATAATTTGGCAAGTAGGATTACGAAGTTATCATAGGTTTCAGTTTTTTTCTCTATACGCCAATGACAGAACTAGTCGGCCTTTCGTAAAAACGTCACTGGAAAACCTTTAGAGATTATTCTCTAGAAAGTTTTTTAAATATTTAATTCAGCGGGCTAGAATACAAGCACTGCTAAACTGATTATTGCAGTAGCGAAAGTTCGTATCATATCTTAGTTGAAATGCTGTATATCGAACATTATGATACACAATAAAAGTGTATATGGTATTCATGACAATATTCTGCGTGTAATACGAATGTGTTACTAGTCTGACCGTTTTAGCAATTCCGGCTGTGGCGACGACAAAGATAACTGACATATGTACAGTTTTTTTTTTTTTTTTTTTTTTTTTTTTTTATTAAAAAAAAGGCGTTCAGACGATGCAAAACTGTAAAAACAAAAACGTTGTAGAATTAAAAATATGAAAAAATCTAAAAACAATAATAATTTTAAAACTGCTTTTTTTTTCAGCACAAAATTTACTATGCCACTTGTCTTTGTAATTGTATACCGTTTATTTTTAGTTCACCACCAGCCATGCCAAATATAACGGGTAGTACCTGTTATCCGATTGAGCGTTCACGGATGCCAACCATGATATCTTACTACACTTGCTATTATGACCAATGCCTAATCCGTAATGATTTTAACCGGACGACCTATTTCGCAATAAACTTAAAATTTAGAATTTTTTAAAAATCATATTCATTTTAGTTTTTATTGATTTTTGCAACACTATTTGACTTCGGCGTTTAGTTTCAAAATTATTAACTGTAACTTATAGCTTTAAGTGAAGATGAATTTGCAAATATTCCAAATGTAAGATGGCATGTATATAGTAGTAAATAAAGATTACCCTGTTCTTTCTGATGAAGAAGAATTTCATCGCGTTAATATCTTATTGGAAGATTTTTTCGACAGATTATTACGTTAAAGAGTTTTTGTATCACGACCGGAGAGAACAGGTTTAGTTAATTTAAACTGCGGCGCGGGCTCGCTAAGATAACTTTCAGCACCTATTCCGGACTTTTAGAATCTTCGTGAGACGTGAACTGCGAGAAGATATAAACTTATCTTCAAAGTAAATTATTTTGCGGTGTAAAAGAGCATGTGTGTTGATGATCGATTGCAATTATTTCCGTGTTGCAGTTTTGTTGCACTCTGCGAAAAATAATGCCTTGCTAAAGAATCGATATTATGTTTCGCTGTTTGACGTTTACAGTACGTATCGACAACTCTAGTTCCGTGGAATTTCGATCGCGTATATTTTTACCTGAGTTATTTTTATATCCGTGATGCTGCGAAATGAATGACCGGCTAGACTGGATTCGCAATAGAACGATCACCGCAATTGTGATAAGACACGATTGCATCAAATGTTATTCTAGCAAATAGTCTCTGGTTCGGTTTTTAATGTATTTTGTTATTATTACGTAATAAAGGATGTTGGTTCGAATTTCGTCCGGTAAGTGAAAATTTTTTAATTCGTAATCATTTTAATTGAATGCTATATGTGCTTTACGTATTACGAAATTGCGATGAAATCGGACATCCTTTAGGGCATTACGAGAAATTTTCAGCCAATAAGTAGAATCTTTGTTTTTCATAAATTTTTAAAACATTTTAAGTTACAGGACAAGGATAAGAACTAAATTTTAATCATTAAAAGTCATTTGAAATAGATATCGGTGAAACGAATAATAATCTACGCGAGACACTTAGAATCGACTAATTACAGAGGTATTTTATGCGGCGACGAGGGGAAAAAACAAAAAAAAATATTCGTTTAGATCGTGTCTTATCGTTAAATGCAGCCATCGTTATTGTGAATCCATGCTAAACTAGAGAAAAGCTCGACGCTTGAAGCTACACGAAATGGTTGTGTGGCGTTGTCAAATGGATAAAAATTGTGTTTCATAATAGTTATGAGCGGTCATTAGGTAACTGATGTGAAAGTCGGCAGTGTTTACCTTATAGAAATTGCTTTCGAGAAGTATTTTCATAGTGCACACACTTATGGAGGAAGAAGTTTTTTCTAATTGCAGTGCCAAAATAATGAAATATACTCGTATGTAATACATTTTTATTTGTGATGTATTCTTTTAGTTTAATTTTTAAATTGTTCTAAATGAACGATGTCAACCGTTGTGCCGGTAAAACTAGTAAGCGATTAAAATAATTGATCCAACCTAGAGGAATAATAGAGGGTTAATTAGTTGATTACTTCAGAAATATTATGGAAGGCGAGAAAACTATTATTCTATGAAATTAAACGAACTGAAGTATAATATAAATACCGAAAAATAATGTATGTATAAATATAACGATACGTATTTTTAATTGCAAAATGTTACATCACACGAAA
The DNA here is from genome assembly GCA_039619475.1 of Icerya purchasi. Classification (NCBI taxonomy): domain Eukaryota; kingdom Metazoa; phylum Arthropoda; class Insecta; order Hemiptera; family Monophlebidae; genus Icerya; species Icerya purchasi. The sequence continues at coordinate 178,258,538 of CM077116.1, forward strand.
TAAGTAGATTTCCCTTTGAAGTTTAAAAAAAATATTTCAGTATACATATTTTACTAGATATATGATTGCTAAAATTATGGGTTCGATTTTTCGCGTAGTCGGTTTAAAACTGTATTTGAATATTTGTCAACTTTAAAGTATCTTTTATCCATTTAATACCGCGCTGTAGGTCTATTTCGTGAATTTATTGCTTCGAACGCCTACCTTTTCTAGTCTAGCGTGAATCCGTTTTATCATTACGTGAGCTCGCAGCAATTGCGAATAAATACAAAAAATCGCGTCGCTGTGTGTGCTTTAAACACATTAGCCCATTCGCAAAACAAGCTACACCTGTGTGTAAGCGAAATTCTCTTTTGAATTAGCTACCGTTTTCTAAGCTCATGGAGCATTTACCCTTTATTATACCCACAAAAGACCGTCTGTTATTGGCCGAATCGGATATTTAATATTTTTATTAACGCCAGGGGCGTAGCTATCGCCGTATCAGCCGTATCCAATAATACGGGGCCCCGAACGTGTGTAAGCGATTTTCTACTGTAAACCGCTCTATATATTAAAGATGTAAACAATGGAAATTGACCGTTAACATTCGGTTACTAATGTTATATTTTTTATATTACTCGAACGACATTCACAAATCACAAAAAATATATAGCATTATTTATATTGCAATAGACTTAAAATCGTTCAAAACACATTAAAAATGAACGACTAATATATATATATATATATATATATATATATATATATGTATACAAAAAAAATATAATAAAATAGTCTGACCGGTTTCGTCATTAGAAGTAACCTCGCGGAGATCCAAAGTTTCCGTACAATCACGTCAGCACTAAAATATTTCTCTAATAAAAACTTTATATCACGATTTAGATATTCCATTTGTTAGAACAGACCATGTCGAGATTAACTAAATGCCGAACATAAATAGAATAATGCATAGCTAACTCTATCCCGGGTAAGCCAAGAAGAAGGCTAAAAAAAAGAAATTGTGCCGTGACACCCTTTTAATCGTTTAATGACAATTATTACCAAATTGGTAATTATTCGGAACTTTTCCTCTCCATTAATTACAAATAGTACTTTATTGCAATCACAGCAATGTCGCAATACTTTATTTGAAATAACTTTAACCGGGCTCCCGTGGACGATACCTGATCGCATTTGTCGCTATGGGTTTGGTTTCTAATTGTAAATACTGCTTGTTACATCGTAACTGCAGAATTTTTATCCCGAACCAAAATCTCTGCTTAAAGAGATCGTCTTACTCTTTATATTTTCAGTTTTTTTTACTACAGTAACATTGCAGTCAATGGTAATATGTTTCCTAAAAAGTTTCCTAGAGTGTGTTCAATTAGAATACAACGGAGATCAGTGGCGATATTTTACACATCACATGCACGGTAATCACGACATCTCCGCGAGAAATTACACGACTCAATGATGACGATGAAAGCCGATATAACGGAAGTATAGGAAACAAAAAAAAAAATAAAAAATTAACAATAAACAAAAGGGGCTTCGTTAGTGTCGCTTTATATTGAAATTTTATTATCTGAAAAATAGATGAATGTTAAATTACGATAGATGAAGTAAAACAATTCATGTCAAGTTATACTGAAGTAGTAGCTGTTAAAATAATTCAGCTGATATATATTTTGTGAATTTTTTAACCTCCGTGTTAAATATAGTTTTAAAAAATATGATATCAATACGTTTTGAAGATTTCTAGTCTTTATTTTTAGGTTTTTAATTAAAATTTTCATCAAATTTTCTGATCGTTGAACTACAGTTTATTTCTCACGATGGTTAATAATGTTTTTCGAGTATAATGTTCGTCGATATTTTGTGGGCAAGGCAAACGATGAACGCTGTCGGTGAAATATGTGAAATTTGAATTACAGTGTATAATAATTTGGTTTATCAGAAATAACGTTATTAAAACTGTGTTACTTGCTTCACCTTCGTATTAAAAAATTGCCAGTTAGTAGTTTCCATCGAAGGTTAGTAAATTAAAATTGCAAGAATTTCGAAATAAAAATGTTTAACAATGACGCTGATAAGATTGTCAATCCATGATTTTTGGAGAAAGATAATTAAAAATTCAATTAATGCGTAACCGAGATGAAACATTGAGTAATTGATATAGAGGAGTAGCAATAAAGCTATTTTTCTATTAAGTGTTTTTATTTAATTTATACACATTAATGTATGCATTTACGCGTGCTTGTACGATGTGAATAATGTGTATTTTATGAAAGCTTTTAAACGTTAAATTGAAAATTAATTCACGAAAAAATTAAAAATTACTGTATCCCTGGGAACATAATTGAAGTGTGAAAATGAGTACATAGTGTTGAAATATATGCATAAATTTAAATTAATTTGTTAAGTTTTGCGCATTCCGTTTTTCGGTAGCAGATCGTTTATATGCAAATGAAAATCACTTATTCCAATAAACCATTTATGTGTACATTATAAAACGGGATGATTTTTATGAGGTTCAAAGAAAACTTGCGAGTATATGCAATTCAGATTTCCGCCGGAATAAGACGGGAAATTAAACTTTCGGATTGCCTGCCGATTTTGTTATTTCAAAAGATTCTTGTCTCTTTTACAAATAATATTTTCCCCTATACTTTTGCGTTAATAAAATAATACTTTTATTCGTTTTTACGTTGCAGTGGTCAATTTGCTTCATTGTAACCTTATTATTGTGTGTGGTTTTTTTTTTCATATTCACGTTCTATAAAAAATTTAATAAATTTCTGTTTTTTATAACTACTTTATTTACCTTTGAGGGCTGTTACACGAATATGTGAAATTCTAGAAATACTTTTTAAATTCCCGATAACATATTTTTCTGCTCAGAGAAAAATTTACAGGTGCTAGAGGTGGACATTGTCTTTCGTGAAAGTGAGCCGTTTGTTTATGTACGGATTTATTTGTTTATAAATTAAGCCGAATCATTCAGTTAATCAACAATACCCATCTAATCAGTGTTTATTAGAGTATGCGAATTCTTCGCTAACTGAGACTACATAAATTTTTCTGTGCAAAATTTATTTTATTAAATGTTCTGACTGAATTGTTAAAGCGAATTTCGTTTTGAACATAAAATTTTTAATTTATTCAATGCAAATAAAAGTTTATTTCTCAGTTGAATCTGTAAAAAGATTATTTTATAAATTGTAGTTAATTCAGTTTTCCAATTTCCATTTAGATCTTTTTTTTTTCCTCGCGAACTTAATTTACTGTAAAAAGATCTCGCCTCATGTAGTATTGTAAAATTTTGCGTCAATGTGAGAAAGTTTAAAAGTTAAATATAGTGTTATTTTTTTTTTTTTTTTGATTAATATGACGGCAATTTTGGTGCTAAAATATTTTTAACACTGGCAAACTCAAAGGTGTTGAAAATTTTCTTAAAAAGTTTATATTTTATTCGAGATTCGATAGACGAAGAACGAATCTGTAGTATTTAAGAGTTCACATTTAGCGGTCGACAAAATTATTTTTTCCCAGCCTCTACGAATTCACTAAGGAGAGTTCGTCGCCTATCTGAATAATTTGCTGGTTGCTAGGAATACCATTCGTATGCGTGTAACAATAGACGATTATTTTTAAAATTAGATTTTTCAGATTTTTTTCGTATTGGAATCCTTGGCGTATCTCCAAATTCGTATACCGAGGTCCAGATAGGCCGAATGATATGCAAAGGTAAAACGATCGTTGGATAGTAAAAATTATTTTAAATTTCTTCCAAATAGACCGTCTTTGATTTTTGATATGTTGTTTTTTGTTTTATTTTATTTTTTCGTCTGAGGTGATTACAGCTGTTAATTTGTTTATGAAAAGTTGATTATCGTTTTAGTTTTGCGGAGTGAATGTAAATAATACAGACAGATTTGATTTGTTCGATCTGTTCGAAAAAATCATTTTATCGAGAACATTTTGCAGTTTAACTGTGCAAATTTCGTACAGTGTACCAACCAATCGGAAAAAGAAATTGTTTAGAAAAGTTATTATTATTGCCTTTTTTACTTGTACGTATGGGGGTGTGCTAGACGTAGCCAATCAGAACACGATATTGTGTAGAAAAGTTATTATAGTTGCCTTTTTACTTATTCACGTATACATGCTAGACGTAACAGATGAAAAATGTGGACGTATTAGTGCTATTTCGAGGCTGTACGATTTATATTGCACAAAAAAATTTACTTTACTTTTTTATTGGGCAGCTGCTCAACCTGTCTGATTAAATACGTTTAATTTGAAAAGACGGCAAAAGTTTTCACCGATCCTTGCAGCAGACGTTGTTGGGCGTTTTGGTAGTTTTACGTTGACTGTATGAAAATTTCTACTGATTGCATTCATTCGAATTTAATTAATTGTAAAATAGTATCAGGTCATTTACACGATAAAGCTAATTAATATGATTATTTTGATTTTGGTTTTCGTATTGATTCTGATTTTATTGCAAATTCAATCCCAGGATGGAGAGACGTTAAATTTTGATTTCACTCCAACTAGATTAATGTACCGGAAAAAAGACGTTTTATACAATTAAAACTTTGATAACAGTTCTTGCTAAATATATTTATTTAGAGGCGACAGTGAAAGATTCTGCTTTGGTAAAAAAAAAAAAAAGATCTGTGCCATGCATATAATATATACACGATGTAGGTAATTATGCTTGTAGAATTTGTTATGTAATAATAATTTGGAGACCTTGAATGGACTGGTTTGATTATTAAGAAAGAATTAATATTAATTTTTGTACGTACTCACTGTTCAGTAGGCGTTGGCTATCCAGTGATACATATATAGTGTTATAACTCGAGTTTTGTTTTAAATTGTTCTTTTTCAAGGTTATTCCCGCGTGTATTCTGTAAACAATGTTTTAAAATGCAAGCATAATGATCAGTTACAAATTAAAATACGAACAGTAAATAATGAATAATGTGTTGCGATAATAGACTCTTACGGCATTTGTTTTCTGTTTTTTCTTTTTTCGGTAGTAGGTGTGAATTAATGAATTGTTTTAATTTTAAATAACTCTCGATGTAGAAATTAAAACCAACAAATAAAACGGTAGAACAATTCTTCATAATAGACAGAGAATTATGAGCTAAATACGTGAAGATATTATTTCACATTTATGTATTTTTAAAATGTAAACTTAAATCACGGCAGTTTGTTAACTACAAAAAAAAAAATAAAAAAAAAATGAAGATTTGGCCGCGAGGACAGACAAAACAAACAAAAATACACAGATATTATTGAAGTTATTCCCCCTAATTCCAAATGAGTGTATAGAAGAAGATAGGAGTATTGGATTGTGCAAAGGAGAAACATTACTTGTAATATAATATACTATGGGTACAGAGAAAATTTGAAAATAAAGAATATTCATCATCGGATATTAGTTTTATATTCTCTCATTTTATTTCACTTTATTTCTCACTTTTTCTTAATATTTTGTTTCGCTTTTTTCTCGTTCCTTTTTTTTACTAACGTACACGCGCAGCAAACATACATATATATATATATACATATATATATATATATATATACATATATATATATACATATATATATATATATATATATATATATCGTAAACGTGAAGATGTATTTTAGTTTTTTATTTATAAGCTGTGTAATTTATAATCCGTAAGAATTATTGTCTTTTATTACATGTGGGCATTTGCTGATGGGTGAATAATCCTGCGGCATCTGTACTTATAAAAGATTAAATTGATTTAGAAGTTAACATTAATTTCGAGATTGATGGTTTTCTTTTTTCTTTTTTAGAATATGCATGTGCGATAATTAAAGCTTTTTCTAAATTCATAGGAAAATAACGTAAGAAATGGAAATTTTAATAATTGCATGAAAGAAAACTGTTGTAAAACATAACTTCTAAATAAATTTTCAATGCGTTTGTGTAACATTGTTTGATTGAAGCTAGCTACTCGCTTTATCACCTACAAACATACATACATAGTAGTTCTAGTAATTATAAATGAATTTTGTGTTATTATAGTTTTGAATGTTTTAAAAATATTTTAGCGATACCAGCAACTGAAAGAATTTTTTTGGCTATTTTAATATAATTTTGAAGTTCGTATAAGGCCGTGTCCAATTTGAGGTAGAGGTAAGGAAATATTTTCAAACGTATGTAATCTGTGCAGTGTGTCCAATTTAAGGTAGAGGTGCGTGCGTGCGACTAAAACGCACGCACGGATCGGTTTGATTTTCCTTTAAATACATGCAGATTTTAAATACTGTTTACAATATCGATAGTGTGGTTAGTTGTGTTTTTATGTATTTACTAATGGAATAATTAATTTGGAAGTGGAAAAATAGTCGATTTATTAATACTATTATAAAAAAAAGGAGTATGGTAGAAAAATTATTGTGATTAAAGCTTTATTTATTTTAAAATAATTGCAATTACGCAAGAAAAGTATATGAAGTTTTTTTTCAAATTGCAACATAGATTTAAGTACATTTGCTAATAAAGTATTACTGGTAAAATTTAATTCTATACTTTGAAATGTAGTGAAATTGTAAAAAAAAACTTAAATAATTATATAATATATTAAAAGTTAGACCATTTAAAGTAGTTAATATTAAAAATAAAATATTTTTAATAAATCTTTATTTCATTTCTTCTATTGAACTTTGGCGTTTAAAGTTTGTTATAGATAGCGACATATTTGGAAGTATCACGTCCACTAAATAATTAAACGTTTAGTTATATATTCATTCTGGTATATTCCAAAAATGTGCTTTTATTATTTTTAACTTGAGGAAATAAATAGTGAAATTCACCAAATATTTCTCTCCTTTTATAAATTTCATCTACTTTCTTTCTTTTTTTTGTCAACATAAGCTAATAATATATGATCTATTAACACTTTTAATATACATTAAAATATAAAAATTATGCAGTTACAAAATAAAAATACAATATAAACAAATGGCTACTGATAAACAAACGTAGGCACGTACGCATCATTCATATTGGACACTTCCGCATTTGACGTGCTGCGGTGAGGTGATTTTCAAATCGCATGCACGCATCGCATGTCCAATTTGGACACGGTCTAATGTTTCAAAATTTTAAATTTTATTTGTAAACTAGTATGTTAAAAAAATAAAATAGTTCCTACGATTAAGTGGTGAAAAGATTTATGCTTTTTTTTTTTTTTTTTTTCCGGTTGGGTGAGCGGATTATTATAAAGACATTGAATTGGAATTTTTTTAAATCTATAAACTTTTTTAGATCTCCGAATAGTACCTTTTTTCGTACATATTTGGCGTTTTTTATTTTCGCATTTTTCCGAAGAAGGAGCTAAAAAAAGGAAAGAACGATTTGCACGCGTTAAGATGAATTTAAAAGTTTCAAAAAAAAATTATATGTTTAATAAAAAAACTAGTAAATTTTTGTAATTATTTGCTATGTCATAAGATCATTTGCACACTGATTAACATTTAGTTTAATATTGTTTACACCAGTAACAGCTAAATTTTTAAATAATATAAACTTCAGACGAATAAAAATTAAAAACTTTTTTCGTGAATTCATTTATGAAAGTTACAAAAATTATACAATAGTTAAAAATTAGTTTTATTCGAATTTTAGAATTTTTTTTTTCGCCTGAAATTTTGCCGCGCGCAGTTCAAATTTCAGATTGAAAATTTAATCGCAGCTTGTAGACCCCTCTCCGACGTCCTAAAAGTTTTGATCCAAATTGGTTTGGAAATAATTTTGCTTTAATGCTTTTAACGTATTAGGCACGTTTCATACGATTTGCGATCATTTTTGCTAACAAATCTAATTTTAAGATGAGAATTTCTCAGAAATAAACATTCACATATTTATTTTGCAAGAAGAGTCAAGAGCATTTAAATAAATCGATAATATTGCTAGCTACTAAATCTCAAAATTATCTGAGATATTTATTTATTTATTTTTTTTTTTTTGTAAAATATTATAAACACTTTTAAAATATTGTAAAATTTATAACCTGTTTGCTAAACTTGAAATAAACAATTACATTAATTTTTAACGTTGATTTCATCAACCCATGATTGAAAATCAGTTGGTTATATCGCTTTTTTAGTACGCAGGACATCTCAAAAATAAGTTTCTTTTCGTTCCATTTGAAAAGGAATAAAGACAACGTTATAATAAAATTAAAAATAGGGTGTTTTGTTTTTTTTAATTTTTCAACATGTTCATCATATAGATTTAAGCATTTATTATAACGTAAGATTGTTTTACTTGAACTGACATCATAGTGAGAGGTATTTCGTTGTCTGCTGTTTTCACACTTTATTTCCATTTCATCTATGCGTCCAGTTAAAAATTTTACATTGCGACCAGAAACACCACATATATTTAACTTGTCTTACATTTCATTGCATTTAGCTTATTTGTGTTCAAACGATAGTGTAGAGAAACTTACTTTTGTGATACCCTTCGCGAATACTTTGTTATTACTGACTGGTGTATATAAATAGTTGTTGGATCAAATTTATTTTACCTTATTTTTTGATTGAATGCGTTACGTACTTTACGTGAATTGCAAAATTGTGCAAATTTCCTAGTTGCACAGTTGAAATTTTACATAAAAAAATATTTCTTTTTCACTATCTGACGTTTTAGAGAATGGATCAACTACGCATTTAAAGTGTGATTTAATGATTTTTCCGTAAAATCTGCTGATGCTGCGTTAAACAGTCTGTACCGCATTAATTATTCGTAGATGAAAATGATAATAATAATAGTAATAATAATAATAATAATAAATGAGTGTTATTACTATTATTAACGTGATATAATAGTTATTTGGAAAACAATTGTGTCTTGCTTAATTTCATCTTCCGTTGTCGGCAAAGATAATTTTTTAAAATCATAACAGATTTTCGCGATTATTTTTCTTGAAATAAATCTATATTAGGTAAATTTATGCTTTCAGATGTTTCTAAGGGACACTTTTTTTTTTCACCTTTAGATAGGAACTAATCACGAAAAATGGATTTTTTTTTTATATTTATATCTTTATTATTAACTGTAGTTTGATAGTCAATACATTAAAGTACAAGGTTTCATATTCAAGATTAAGATTGTTCTGGACTTATGTCATAATTGCGTTTAATGAGCTCGAAATGTTCCGGAGAATTTGGAAAATTGATTTTTTTTTCTCCTGAGAGTTTCGGGGGTTTTGAGAAGGTGTATTTTTAAAGTTATATATTATCGGTTACATTTTTCTTACAAAGTTCTTTTGTACGTACACGTTGGAAGATGTGTTTTGGTTTTTTTAACTTTTATAGCCGAGCCGCTACTTATATAACACATGTTTTTTTTCCTAATAAAAATAATGATAATCATAAACATAAATAAACGTACAATAAACATTGAATGCGACGTGCTAAAAACGTTTTTTGGGAGAATGTACCATTTTCAGCTAGAAAAGAAAAAAAATAGAAAAAAAAATATTTTGGTGAATATCGTTGGAATTTTGAGATCTAAATTATCGTCTATATTTAATTAGCAAAGATGTCTGGTCTATCTATTAATGACCGACGATAATAATAATAATAGTGAATGAGCGTTATTGTTATTATTAACGTGATGTAATAGTTATTTTACTCAATTTTATTTGGAAAGCGATAATTCAGGTTTGATTACGATTACAACAATATGTATACTATGTTTTTATTCTTGTCTAATACTTGTTCTTTTTCCCCGTAATTAAAGATGGGATTATTTTCCAGAAAAGACGTTTCTAGCATATTTTATTTAATATTTATTCTTAAGATGATTAGTTACGTTTACAATTTTTATTAACTAATTACTAAACAGGGTGTATAGGTAAACTATTTCTTTTTTTCCCTATTTTTTCCTTCAATAGAAATACTATTTTACAATAAGCACTTTCCCCGTTTTAAGTTTTGTGCTAGTTAATTAAGTAATACAAGTCGTAATATTTTTAAAAAGAATCGATTATTGAAATTGGCGTTCACAAATCCTCCCGGCCTGTAAAGAAAAAATCTCTTATAGCGTTTCTAATTCAGACTCCCTTTTTAGAGCAATTATTTGTTTACAAGTATAATGTGGCGTTACGGTAATAATTATTAAAATTAACCAGTTTAACTCCTGAGCATTAGTTCTATTTTTTCAGTAAAGGTTACCGGGTTCTTCCTTTTATAGCTTGGTTGTCTTATTAGCTTGCTTTTTCGATAGCTGATAAAATATAATTAAACTGTTGAATATTTAACCGAAAACATTTTTGAAATACCAAATCATTTTTTAATTAATGTCTGCACAAGAATATACTGTTGCGCAGTTGGTTAGGCAGTGGCGTTCTGTTCGGGTAGAGTTGGGTTCGAATCCCGCTGTTGCACATTGCAACCTTTAAAAAAAAATTTCACTCGCGCTTGGTTAGTTGACGCGCCCAAAAAAAAAAAAATTGTCTCTTAACGGATAAATTGAATCCTGTTTATTATTTATTTCCTTCAGTACCATTAATAACTCTTCATCTTGTTCTTGTTCTTCATAAGATCCTCTCTTTTCTTGTTGCTACTGTGTAAAGGTCCTTTGCTGACGTGCTCTCGGGGGAAAAAAAACAATACACGAAACAATAAACGATATTTAATTGAAGACGTAATGATTGAAAATAACTCGCATTTACAGGTGGTCAAACGGGGGGCGACTTCAGTCGCATAAACAAATCACGTTTATAAAAACTGTAACAGGCGGCTCCAGCCGTTTCAGTCGCGTCATGGATATTACAGCATTATAATATTGAGAGAAAATACTGACATATGTTACCTTACAGTCGCTGTAATAAGAGCCAATATTTGAAAAATAGAACGATTATAATAAAAGATGAAGAATGGAATCAGCGATAACATTTTATCACTTGTCATTTTCCTGTACAAAGTGCGCGTCCAATAGAGTCATGCTTCGGATATTCTGATGGTGAGCTGTTTCTTCCAAATATAACATGGAGCGTCGTCCTTGCGACTATTCCGTTAGTGGACGCATTTTTTTGTAAATCGAATTTTCAAAACTTTGAATCAAAATAATTCAAAGACTAAAACCACTAGAGGGATGTGGTGCGAGGGAAATGTTTTAAATTTGACACCAATTAAGTCAATTTTTTCATTTTTGAGATATCTTCAAAAAAATGAAAAAAACCGTCAACGTCGTCTAATTAATTTAAATGTTTAGATCCCTCGTATAATAATGATTGGGTTTCAAGTCGATATATGCATATAAAAAAAAAAGGAGCTCCTGCCTATGCGATTGAGAAAAATCACACTGGAATGCTTATAACTGAGCTCAGGCTCAACGGAGAGGAATGCTGTTTTCGTTGACATATCTGCGTGTTAAAAGGAGCGCGTTAAAAAAAAAAAAAAATGGTCAAAATTGTCCCATTAAGAAAGGCTGAACAACTATCTAAAGGCCTTATGATATGTAAGAAGGAGATTAAACCGGTTGCGCAAGCGAAGTGAACGTAAGTAGTAGACCAAAGTTTTCATCTGCAATAATTTACTAGTTTAGAATTATCTTTGCTGATTAATACTGTACCCTTATTCGATAATTTCGCATAATAATGATTTTAACTTTTGAATTTAAACAATAATTAAAAGTACTCGCGTAACTTTAGATTTATCAGAATATGATTAATATTCAAATAATTCTTTATTTTTGAAAAGAAGTATTTAAAAAGCTCAAAAAAGTGTGTGCGCTCACACAAAATGAGATATGCGAGTTTTACTCGTTGTATTGGCATTAAGCATGTTAAAATCACCGAGTGAGACTTAGGCGGGAGTTTTGAGAGGTTATAATTATCGGTAATTTCTTTCATTTTGTGTAACAGTAATAAGTACCAACGAGATACTAAAGAGCATTTGGGAATAAGTATTGAATGAATTCGGATTGATCGGTATTGTTTTCGTCTCTCTCCGTGTTATATGTTGATATTTATTTTTGTATAATTATAGTAATTACTGGGAATTAACCGGTAGAAAAGAACGAGCTCGACTTTATGTATTCGTGGATTCATTATGGTACGATTTCGATTGTAGAAAGAGTGAAAAATTCTTTTACTGTTAATATGGTCACCGTTTTTACACTTCACGCGCTAGATATATGAAATGATAATGTAACCTGTATTCGTTATTGCTGGATTAGTCCTAAACATATTTTTCTCAAAAAATTTTTAAACAACTTTTTTTCTTTTTTTTTTTTTTTTTTTTTACGTGTTAATTGTTTAACAATAAACTTATATTCGGCATATGCTCACATATACTTGGATATATATATTTTTTAAATCCTTTATTAACTTAATCAGACCAATGTTAAGTGGCCAAAAAGTTTTTGTTTTTCATTTTCAAAGGGGTGTTCGCCAGCCATATGGCCAGTGAGATTATTGAGTTGAAAACTATTCTGGTTTGGGCAGTGTTTAATTTAGTTGCCTTGGTTAATTTTAGTATCGTGTCAAGTTGTTTTCTCTGAGTTTTTTTTCCCCCTTTAGTATTCAACCATGCTTTACATGTTATTTCCGGTTGAAAAAATTTTCTATTGTTTAGAGTGAATGAGTTGATATAAGTTAATTCTGGCGCAACTTCGCACTTCGCAAATATCTGGTAATCGTTTGCGTTTAGAATAATTCATTTTCAAATGCATCGTTGATCTTTACAGTGTTGTGACGATGATATCCATTTACTGTATTTGCTGTTTGACTGTACTGGAAGGCTGGACGTGTCTTGATGTATGCGCAAGAATTTTTCTGTTTCACAATTCGTCGTTTACACATTGACGTCGATTGCTCTTATTTTAATATCTAGTTGATCAGATTGTACGTTCCCTCTTGAGTTGTACAATTTAGGTATTGAAGGCAACGCAGGTCGATGCTAGTTGGTTTTAAATAAAAGAGGCGTTTATAATTACGATGAAATTTATTCGGTTTTCTTATAATTTCATGAATTTCTTCGAAATTATTGGTAGCATGCTTCACGCATATTTGTCAACGGTTTTGCGTAATGAATATTTTCTTTTGATTTTTTTAAAAATATTAATTTTTAAACTTCGCACTGCGGTGAATGATTTTTAAATTTTAAACCGAGAACAATGTCATTAACCATGAATGTTATCCTTTAGTAGTTGGTCTACAGATGAACCCTATTTTTTCTAGCATTCATTTATTGTTTGAGCTGTTCAATTTTATATATCTATATATTTTTTTTTGTTTCGCGAATTTTTTTTCAAAAATAATTAACATTAAGTCGTTTCCATCTTATTTTTTTTTTTTCTCGAACAAACTGCTATAAAATATAATACTTTTCGCGTTAAAATGACTTTATAAGACTTCTTCAAAACTGTTTTTAATTATAATTTTGAATTGTAATTTGTAACGAAACGAAAAGCGGAAATAGTTCTGTGATAAGGAACGGTAATATAAAAATAAAAGAACGAACAATGTTTTTAAAATAAAGATTAACGTTATCCAATCATATTCAGTTTACGTGAGTAATGCACAAAAATTCATACTAAAAAAATACACATTTTTCAAAATAATAAAAAGGGTGTTGATTAAAATGATTTTAAAAAGTAGCATAGCAAAAGAAAAACGTCCCCTTTTTCCCTTTACTTTTTAAACTCCCACAAATTGTCTGTTTTCTTTTTGCTATTTCATAATTTATTAAATATTTTACCTAAACTATGTAATAATTAGAAAAGTTCTAAGTATTTCTTTCTATGTTCCGGCATTGACTCGGGGCGTTTCTGTCTGATGACTGCTATTAGTCGGTATTTTATTGTTAGGTATCGTGCAATAGATAATTGATAATTAAAATATTTTTAAGGAAAAAATGAGTATTGAAAATGCTGTTTTATTGTAGTACAATTTTAAAGAAGGATTATCAATTATTGCAAATTAGAATGTACTAATAACATTACGAGATAACGCTAGATGGATTATCAGTAATTTTCGAGGAATAACTGTAATTAGCGGTTTTTTTTATGATTATTTTTTTTTTTCTCATAAGGAACAGGCCACTCTACTCTCATTAGTGCCGTTGGGCTTAGTACATCGTGAACCTTAACTTCACAATCCCTAACGACCTGTTAAGGGTATGGGACTTGCTTTTTTTTTTTTTTCTCATAATAAAATAACAGTAAGATTTAAAGAAACGTGTACCAACTTGTATTAATGCCGCTTCGTATATGGGAAAAAAAGAACACTTTAAGCTTAAGAGGTATTTTAGTGTTTTTAATATTATAAGCGATATAAAAAAAAAAAAAAAAAAAAAAAGTATTAATAAAACTTTAAAATAATAATTACGTATATTTCCTACAAATTACACGAAAGTTTAAGTATGTTGGTGTTGCACAAAGTAAATTATATTTGAAGTTATTATATTTATAATTATATGTTTATACTGTTTGTTGTTAAGAAATAAAAAGTAAAGTAGCTAATTGTAGAGTAATTTCTAAGTAGCGGTATTTCGTTCGCGTGGAGCTCAGTTTGAATCTTCCTCTCTCATGTTGAAATATAAAAAATGATCATCATTTTTGCTCGGTTCGTGTTTTTCCTACCCTGGGCGTGCCAGCGGCCGTGACCCAATAACATAATAAATCAAGAGATAGAACTAAATAGCCAGGCGGTCAGAAATGGAACTCACAAAGGACGCAGCAGCGGAACAACTGAAGGCAATGGGATGGAAAGGATATAGATAGCTTTAAAGGGAGTAGAAATACTCAAAGCTAAAGGTTGAGCGTAACGAAGGGAGCGTTTGTTAAGGAGTGCAGAACATTTGAAAAGGATATGATCTGAGTCACAAATACAAGGATGCTCAGAAGCGTGAAGAGAGTAGAAAGGAGAAGCGGACAAAGCGAATCGAAAGCAAGGAGAAGGGAGTAGAGAATGATTGATTCTGAGTGTAATTAAGGAAACAACAGTGGAACGACAATAGACAGGAATAGAATGAAACCAAGGCAGGAAACGAGGAACCGGTTGAATAAGACGGTACTGCGAAAAGCGATTTGAGAATAAAGATGGTTACATGTCCAACTAAAGTCTGGAATGATCAGAGCGTGATAGGGAAAGAATGTCTGAAGAAGGGAAAGAGTTGAGGAAAGGACCATTGTGGACGGCTAAGCGAGCTAAAGAGTCAGCTGAGTCATTTCCCTCTATATTCGAATGACTAGGAACTCATAGAAAGTCTATGATAATGGAACGGGACGAGAACAAAGAGAAGACGAGAGATCGAATAGAGAAAATGATAGCGTCAGAGGAATGAGAAGGAGGAGAGGAGATGGTTTGAAGAACGCCTTTGGAGTCGGAAACGATCAGGAATTTGTGAACCCCACTTGTAGAGGATATAAAATAAATGGTACGAAGAATTGAGATCGATTCGGCCGAGAAGATAGAGCAGAAAGAAGGAAATCTGAAGGACTCAGAGTGCAGGAACGTAGGAGACGTAAACGCACCACCCACGTCCCTATCACCCTTGGAACCATCCGTGAAAATTAAGACATGGGAAGGAAAAGAAGAGTTCAGCAGCTGAAGGAATTCGAAGTTGACTACACTGTGAGAGAAAGAATTAGCTCGGATCGGGAGGGAGGAGAAATTGATAGGGTGCCATATGCTATTAAAATCATAAGAGAAGTAAGGAAGACTGTTATAAGAAAGAACGTAGGGAGAAAATTTGGAAACACGAGCAGCTAAATGCGATGGAATTGGAATTCTATGAGGTGCCAAGCGCCAGTGATTTTTGATATGAAGATAGGAAGGAATAAGATTAGATATAGTTGACAGGCCCAAATAAAATTTAAAAATATGTATGTATATATATTGGTACTTAACTGATTTAATTTTTTTTTTTATTTAACAGATCATTGGCTGTTGGAACAAAAACTGGGTACAAATTGTTTTCCTTACACTCAGTGGACACACTTGAACCTATTTATAGTACCAGTAAGTTCAAAATTATTATTAATTTCTATTTACTCATATTTTCTTGGTGCAAGTTAAGCATGTTTCACGTGTTGAGGATTCTGTATGTTACTTTAACGATAACTATAATATTTACATTTACATAAAATTATTTTTACAATAATGATATCCAATTTTAAATTTGTAATATCGTATACATTTTTCACCTAGTATTCCCGTAAACGTGTATATTTATAAACCTTTAAGAATTTTTGCGTCATTATTGCTCTTTTCCGAAATTTTTTGAAGTCTAGGAAGTTTCATTAAGGAATCAAAGCATGTTTTCACAATCTCCAAAGGGTATTCCTCGTTAAGATACGTGAAATGCCCCTATTCCGGAATTTTAAAATTAACTGAGGCCAACGTTTTTGAAGTATTTATGATAAGGTTTGGTTATATTAGTAGATTCCGATTGCTTGGTATAACCCGTGTATAACTTGAAAACTGCCATTTTTAAAAATTATTTTTTTTCGGGAAATAAAAATTATATCTTGATGAAAAAAAATCAGGTTCATATAACATGTTAGGAATATAATTTGTGAATTTTTTTAAATTATAATATGTACTTTTTTTACTTTTAAAACACTTCCCCAAAGTATTTAAAATGTAAAAATTTGGTTCATTAGAAGGGCTACAAGTAATTTTTTTTTAAAATTACATCTTTTTTATGGCAAATACAATAATTAGAAAATTGAATTTCCGTTGGGGTACTCACAAAAAATTCAGAAAACCGTTTTTTAGGTTTTTTTATAGTTTTTGGTCACTAACTTTTCGTAGATTATTTATGTAGTAAAATTGTTAATGCCATCAAATTTTATAGGAAAAAATATGTTGAAAATATGCATAACACTTTTAGGAATTGTTGGATCGTCGTTTAAATATTCAGCAAATAAAATAATTTCAGACCAGTCGGCTCAGTTCATAGTGTATACATTCGAAAATCTGACTCAATTTGAACTCAAACACTCTTTCAATCGTTTGACGATTGCAAAGCCAAAAGAAATGCATTTAAAAAATATCGTTCGGGAAAACGTTGAACATAAAAATTGTGGGTTATAAGACCGTTCTTAATGTAACGTAAGATAGAATCATCATTTGAGGTCACTAATTGTTAAGTAAACATACGTAAGTTGAACATAAATAATTCGAAATTAATACACGCAATTTGATTTAATTGTGCTTCTGGTGCGGAGTAGAAATAGCCAAATTCGTTATTTATTAAAAGTTATGAAAATCTTCTGAAATATGAAAAGTGGATAATTAACATGTTATATGAGCCTGATTTTTTTCATAAAGATATCATTTTTATTTCCCGAGAAAAAAATAATTTTTAAAAATGACGGTTTTTAGGTTATACACAGGTTATGCCAAGGCATCGGAAACTACTAATATGGCCAAACCTTATCATAAATCCTTCAAAAACGTTAGCCTAAGTTGATTTTAAAATTCTGGAATGGGGGCATTTCACCTATCTTAAATTTTATTACATTATAATAAAAAAAATAATGTATCTGATGCTGTAATTGATGTTTAACTTTTCCTAACAACAACATTAAAATATATATAAACAAACAATGCGATCACGTATATATATATATATAATCGAAATCAAAGGTAATAACAGAAACTTCAAAGAACGCTTTACCGAGCACCAGTTCATAATACTAACTGGCTCGGCTAGCGCCTTTGCAAATATTCGATTGATATATAACACTAACCCTATAGTGCAGAGAATCTATGAAATCATAACAGAATTACATTCTGTTGGACTGGATATTCTATTCATATGGATCCCGAGTCATAAAGGAATAAAGGGCAACGAAATCGCAGATAAATTAGCAAAGAGATCGAATTCGCTGTTTCTGGATACTAATACCGAAACCATAATAACCACAGATGATCTAAAGACCGCGTATAAAGAGAAAATTATAAGATTGTGGAATGCGGAATGCGGAATGATGATCGACCTCATCCACAAACCATCTCAGAGACATAAAAGAAAATATCGAAGAATGGGAGTCATCTGACTGAAAATCGCGAAAAGAAGAAATAATTTTAACTAGATTAAGACTCGGCCATACCAATGTAACCCATTCATACCTTTTCAATAACACACCACTTCCATCCTGTCCCTTTTGTTAACACTCCTCGGCTTACTCTTCGACATATCCTAACAAGTTGCAATAATTTATCCAAATCCCGCCAAAAATTTAATCTATCCTCAAACCTATTCCATTTACTACGTAATAATAGTCCTTATATAAATGATCTTTTCCTATTCTTCAAAAACTGTAATTTATATTATACTTTGTAATTAACAACATAAGCGCGGCTTGATAACCTCATAGTTGTGTTAAAGTCGCATAAAAAAAAAAACAAAAAAAAAACGCCTAATACGAATAAAAAAGAAAGACCTAATGATGAATTTTATCCTCTACTATCGTTTTTATAGCAATTCCAACTTGTGCTTTTAACATTAAAGTCGCCTCCTATAATGGCTTTAATATTAAGACCTAGTAATATATCAGTGATTCTGTCTTCCGGTAAAATGACCCCAGGATGACAATATATCGCCGTGACTGAGCAGTCGAAATCACTAGTTTTTAAATTAATTGCTACAAATTGATAAGCAAAGGTGGTTTCGGTATGAGCTAAAAAATGTTTTATATTAGGCCGTATTAGTAAAGCTACTCCCCCGTGAACTATACCATCTGGTCTGGATGTGATACTCCATAACAAGTGCAGCCTTTAATATTTAAATCTACATTGTACACTAAGTGCGTTTCACTTATTAACGCGATATCTATCGTATTCTGATGTAGAAATATTTCCAATTCGTTACTTTTGGATCTAAATCCATTAGGGTTCCATAGCATAATTGCTAAAGATTTATCTGTTACATTTATCCGATGCGTCAAGTTAACTTGTCTCATAGTTTATTTAAAATACGGAAAAGTGGATTTATTAGTGACTTGAAATCATTCATTAGTTTGTCTAACGAACTGACCATTCTTTATGTTAGAACGAAACTTAATTAATTTATGTTACTTTTTAAATGACGGAGAGCTACGTACATATGGCTGAATATATGTTAAAAAAACATTAGATAATGTATTTGACCGATTATTAAAATATATGTGTGCGGAATCTTAATAAGATGGTTCAGAAATGGTAGAAATATCAAATAAAATTTAATAACTCAGAAAATTTTTTCACTTATAAACTTCAAAATAGGAACATAAATCGTGACTAAAATTTTAGGCCTCCAATTCAATTTAGTGAAGATTGCGCTTATAGATATTTTTTATTAAATATTATATTATTCTTTCAAAGGTCGTTTTTGATTACTATTAAGAAGAAAAATCTTCGAAATTTATTTTAAAAAAGAGATATTAAGTTTAAATAATAAAATAGAAAATGGAAATTTATTCAAACAAATTTTCTCGTATACTAAAAATAATGAATGTTATGTGAATTACGATATTGTTGGCATTTTTCATGAAATTTAAGTTTGAAAACAAAATAGCAACCAAGAATTGTGTATAATTTATTAATCGGATTTATATCGGTATGTAATTTTAGTATAAACATTAATGATGATTATTTACAAATAATGTGTAGACAAACGATGGCGAAATTCTGATGAATGTGGCTCATTGGGTGTGTGTGTGTACATTTTACGAATGGTAAATTTAATATTTATGATACTATGTATTCTGATGTATCTGTCTCATCTCGGTGACTCATTACGAATACTGCTCCCCTTTAATCCACCTATTGATTTCCCGAAAGTTCAAAAGCAACAAATTGTTATGATTTTGAAATATTTGCTTAATGTTTTGCATGAATGATGATCTTGCATAAGTTCAGTATTGTGCAAAGCAAATGCGCTCACGTTTATTAAAAGTAATACATTATAATAATTTGGAATTGTTACCTTGTATTAAAAGTGTAGTATGTAATCATTATTATAATACATTAAATAAATTAGAAAGTAATTTGCGGAAATCATACAAGGAAAATAAACTAATTGTAAAGAATATTTCGGATGAAAATAATAATAAAGCCATCCTAGAAAAAGAAGAAAAAGCACAAGAAAAATCTAATGTAAAGTAAAAAATAGTGCAAACAAATTTAGGAAGCCTTTATTTAATGATCTAATAGAATTAAAAAATAACAAAACTAACATATCGGAGGAATTAGAAAAAAGAAACGGTATAGGAAAAAGAAAGGAATTGTAAAGAATATTTTGGATGAAAAATATAACGAAGGGAATAGTGAAAAGGTCGTCCACGTAGAGAATTGATAGGATTGCAAAATGATCGAAATAAATTGCTGAGGAAATTATGAAACCGACAAAATAAAAAAAGTAAAATTATGTTTAAAAATATTGCAAATGAGGAGTATAAAAATTAAATAAAAAAAAAAAAATCTAGAAACATAATTATTTGGAAATTAATACTTTTAGTCTTAGTGAAAATAAAACACAAATAATTCAAGGAAGAATCGAAAACATGTTTTTCAAAATATAAAAAAAAGACACTTTTTCCAAAATTTGGAAGTTTCAGCGTCTCCAGGATGGCAAATATAAAGTTGTAATGTCAGTTATTATGTTGTGTAATCTTCAATATGTTCTCAGCAAGTGACAGTCTTTGATTCGACAAAATACTTTGGTCCATGTATAGATGTAAAGCTGACCTGGAAAATAACCCATATTGTTTTAAAAGCTGAATAGATTCGAGAAAAAACACGTGAAATATATTGGTTAGTCCTAGCGACATTCTAAAAGGAAGCTTGAAAATAAGCGACTCATCTATCAAACTATCGTAAGACCGATTTGGTCATATCAGATACAGGTATTAGGAGATGTCCAAACTATTAAACGGAAAAATTACTTCGTATGATAGCCAACGTTCGATGGTTCCAACGAAATGGATCATTCCATATCGGTTTAAGGTCAAATAGGTTGACGAAGTTATTAAAGGTTTTGCTCGCCGTCTTGAAGAAAGATGCCGTATTCATCCAAACCCGGAGAGGGATTGGATTTTTTGCTTACTAGTTAAGACTTAAGATGCCTTAAATATTTTAAATTGAACGACCCGGTCATGTTGTAAAATATTTGTCACACATATGTGTATATAAATATCAAAGAAATTTCTTGTTAATTTAATTTTAGTTCTAAATATTGCTTATTTAGAAATAATTCTAAAATTGTGAGGGCCATATAAGTTCTGTATTTAACATTTTGTGCCTTACTTTAATTACAATGCTAGAAAATCTAAATTTTGAAACTAAGGATAATTTAGTTTGTACTTCTTTGATGTTTTGATTCACGCAAGAAATTAAATTTAGATTGTAAGAATCGTCCATACTGATGAGCAGGTTTTTTTCTTATAGAAGTTCCACGTACAGAGTTTTCGATACATTAAAACGTAAAGATCTATTAGAAAATCCTACTTTTTCTTAGTAAGCTAGTTAAAGTAAGATTTAACTATAATTAATGGAAATACCCCTACCTTTGAAAATTACAATGGCAAAAGCGTTATTGATTACCTCATAGTTACACATAAAATTAAACCCCTGTTTAATCCCAAAATACATTATGCGGACCTCACCCCTCCCACAAATGCTTCTCTATATTATTAAATGACAATATTAAAACGAAAATAAAACTCTATTTCTCAAGGTAGATATACCTAAACTTATTAAAGCTATTAATTGTGATATTATTAATAAAACTGTACAGAACATAGTTTCATGAAAAACTTTTCTTAGGCTTGATGATACTATTACATTTCTTAACTCTTATTTAATTAACATTTACAATACTTCACGAATAGCTCGGCCAGAAATTAATGATTGGTGGACACAAGATCTTCAAAAACTTAAGGTACAAATTAACAAAATTAGGAAAATCAAAAATAAAACGAAGAACCCATTGAAACTGGTGCCATCTTAAAAACATTAAACCAAGATTACAAAAAATCAATCATGCAAGCCAAACTGAATTTTTTTAAACGTTTTATCTCAGAATCTAGTGCTTGGGGCAAACCATACAAATTTCTCCTAGGAAAACATAAACAATTTAAAATCCCAGAAATCACACTCCATAATAGGAAAATCACTGATGATCAAGAAAAATGAAATGCTTTTCTGGACCATTTCTTACCACTAAAGGAAGACTATAAAATAAACTCAATTTACTATACTACTCGTAACAGACTTCAAGTGAGCTAATTATACTCTAAACCAAATAATTAAATCACTGTGTAACAGGAAAGCTGCTGGTAGCGACAGGATTACAAACAAAATAGTTGAACAAATTAATATTCACTTTCCAAATTTATTCTATAATATTATTAATAAATGCCTCCAGTTAGAGTTTTTCCCCACTGCTTGGAAAGTCGCTGACCTAGTTCTAACACAAAAACCTGGCAGGGCACCAATGGAAATCACGGCCTACCTGCCAGTTTCACTACTTAACTGTTGCAGAAAAGTGTATCAAAAAATTGTGAATGAAATTCTTATAACAGAAATCACAGAAAAGCAAATATTGCACCTAAACCATTTCAGTTTTAAACATGCCCACTCTGCCGAAGGTTCAGTATATAAACTAACTTCCTCTATTAGAGACTGTCTTACTAATAGATGCACATTTCTTGTTATATCCTTTGACATCAGAGGTGCATTTGATAACTGTAAGTGGTTAGCTATTATTTGTATATTACAAGATACCAAAATTAATCTATCGGTAATAAATATTATAATCAGCTACTTTCAGAACCGTTGTGCGCTCCTAAAAATTAACTTAGCTTCGTCTGTCAAACAGTTATCCTGCGGTGTTCTCCAGGGTTCAGTTCTGGGACCAACATTCTGGAACATACTATATTCTAAGGTACATAATGAAATTGAACTTTTCTGTAAAATATTAAACATTGATTGCAATCTAATATCTTATGCAGATGACTTGTGCATACTATTCAACATTAAGCGCTACACAAATATGAGTAAAATCTTTGCAATATGTAAAATGCTTGAAGACACAATAGCAGATTTGGGCCTTACATCTGCTGCGGAAAAATGTGAAGCAATTATATTCGGAAGTCAAAAAAGGCTAAGGAATATGGAACAAATTACAGCCATCTCTGGCTAACCCATTAAAATTCTCAACAAAATAAAATATCTTGGGGTCACTCTTGACCACAAATTAAGATTCCTTCCACACCTGGAACACATCAATCGCAAATGTAGTCTAACTTATGACAAACTACGTATTCTATTACCAAACAACTATGGAATTCGACACAAAGAGAGGGCCATCTTATATAAATGTCTGATTCAATCTATGATTGGATATGGAGCAGCCATTTATATCAATCACAGAATTCTTAATACAGTCATCAAATATCAAAGGAAATACCTACTAAATATATTATCTCTGTATAAAACAACCCCTACATCAACAGCATGTGTCATAGCGAATATTCTGCCTCTTGACTTATTTCTTATTGGAAGGACAATCCTAAGTGAATATAGAATCACATTAAATCCAAGCCAAGTCAAATCTCTAAAATTTATACAAAACAATACTCTAATGTTGGATCTTGGCACCAAGCCACCGGTTAATAAACTTAAAACTTACCTAAAAAATATTCTAATTGACACGTGGCAGTTGCAATGGGAGAGGGAGACTATAGGTAGGAAAACCGTCATCTTCTTCCCAAATATTCGTCAAAAACTTAATTTAGCCAACCTTGAAATCACCTTCTTGCAAAAATTTTGAATTAGTGAAAACACCTCACTTGTATTGAATGTTCAAAATGTAGACTACTTGTTAGAATATTTCCATGTTGCCATGAAAAAGAAATTAACATTAAATCCACAAGTGCCTGATCAATCCTCTCCTAACATTCAGATCTAGATGTAAGTATGTAATTTTGTATGTGGGTATGTGTGCCCATATGTAAATATATCATCATCATCATTATATCCTCAACCATTCGGTTGGTGGACAACCTATTCTCAATGTAAATATATGTATATGTAAATTGCATAAATA
Source organism: Icerya purchasi (assembly GCA_039619475.1). Lineage (NCBI taxonomy): Eukaryota > Metazoa > Arthropoda > Insecta > Hemiptera > Monophlebidae > Icerya > Icerya purchasi. The sequence goes on from CM077116.1 coordinate 178,282,628, forward strand.
CCTAAGAACTGAGTGTATGTGAATGTATATGCGTGAGTATGAGTGCTTTTTATCCATTAGATAATTTTATTGCATTAGCTAATATGTAACTATTAATACAATTAGCAACTCTAATAATATTTTTCTTATCCTTGTATTGGTGGCTAACCGTATGCATCACCAATACAATGTTATAGTTGATGTTACATGTATTATAATATTGTTGTTATATCAAAAATATGCTTGCCCCATCGGGAACGACCGAACTGGGGGTAAAAAAAAGCTGGTTAAAGAATCTTTTATAGCATCTGTATAAATCGCTTTTTTAATAATATTTTGTATGATTTATGATTTTATTTCTCAAATTTTTATTTACAGGCGATTTTGAAGATATTTATATCGTAGAACGATTATTTAGTAGCAGTTTGGTTGCATTAGTCGGCTTGTCTTCACCTAGAAAATTAAGAATATGCCATTTTAAGAAAGGCACTGAGATTTGTAATTATAGTTATTCCAATAGTATTCTTTCGGTTAAATTAAATCGAGCTGTAAGTATGTTTTTGATTAGTATATGCATATTTTATATTATTTGGTGATCATCACGTATTCAAATTTTTTAGTATAACTAAATCCATATTGAAATAAATTCTCTCCTCTTCACAAAATGAATCTTTTCCTTTTTAAGAGGATTTACTTAAAAATAATAAAAAAACAACAATCTTCTGTATTTCTCACGGAAAGTATTCGGGCCAGTGAAATAACTTCTAGACGTCGTGTCATCCAGACACGGGCCGAGTGTTATTAACGATCGTAGATGACAAATGAACGTATACGAAAATTATGGTACTTTTTTTTTTTTGAAAATATATATATTTATTAATATTTACACATTTCCTCGTCAAGCTATACGCTTGTCGGCGAGTTTTCTTACATCTGAATATGCCTACATTATACTACTTGTATACTATACTAAATGCATATATTTCGATCTGACAGTAAACAGCCAAAACACATAAACATTCAGGAAAAGTAAATCACAAAAGGTAAAAATCATCGTCGCTAACGACAGTACGGCGACTAAAAAGGAAAAAAAAAACAAAATTGTGCGAAAAAAATAAACGCTACAATTTCTACAAACAGTTGCGAAAACCGACGATCGATATTGCTCTTGTGGACAGCGACTAGATGTCCTGAAAATTTCAGGACATCTGTGAAATATTTACCAAAAAGAATTTGCTAATTTATTTTAGAAAAATATATATTGCAAAGTATACTCGGAAAAAAATTGTTTAAGAAATTATTTAGAGAATTCCCCGATAAAAATTGCTTGAAAGAAAATGTTGAAACGATATGATGAATGAATTTTAAATAGAAATCATTAAAATTATTGTCCCAAATTGTTACCAATAATATTTGAAGAAAGATGTTTATAGTTCTAATTTTTTTCTCAAAAATTTATTTGTGTTGTAACGATGTTACCTAAAACCGGTTTGAAGTTTACTTGATCGTCGATGAGAATAAAAAATTCTGCTATTTGAAATATATTTTTTCGAAATTTCTGAAGCTTTCGCTTATTTATTTTTTGTGCAAGGAAAACATATTGTTGTTTTCAAGCTCGTTTAAAATTAAAAATATAACACTGAATACTAGGAAAACAAAAATAAGCGGAATGGGACAAAACTTCAATTTTATAAATTCTGTCATTAATGTTAAAATTTTAAAAATAAAGTAAATTTTTAATGTCAAAGGATGAGGTATACTTGATGTTTTCGCAAAATTCGGAAGTTTCGTTAAGGAATACGACTTCGTTACTTGCAAATAGCGAGCTTTCGGTCGATGTAACTGCGGGGTCTCTGGAATTTAATTTTTAAGTTAAAAATTCATCTATACTTAATTAAAAGAATGTTCGAATGTGCATATTTGAAAGCTGGTTTAAAATTTTTAACTGTAACATTTGCTCTAGAAAAAGAGGAGAAGCCTGATTATACTGCGCTAAAAAATGTATATATGTATTTTTTTTTCCAGTTTGGATTTTTACTCCCCTAAGGTCCAGATTTGAAGTAATAATATCTCGGCTTTATTTTTCCTATACAGTTTCTCTTTATATACATTTTTAAGATGTATTTTGGTTTTTCATCTTTTATAGTTCAGATTTTTTTGCTCCAAGAGGGTGGTTAAATTAATTGGTTAACGAAAATTTTAACTTTTTATAGAGAAGAGTTCGATTTTTGTTACATATTTTAAATTTCACATTTAACTGGTTGTCGGTTGGCAAGCAATTTGTAAGTGATTTTTTAGCGCGTTTTAAATTCAATGTTATGTATTTTTGATGTTTTTTGTCACTGCAATCAATGTTATCGGTTGCCTCAAAATTATGTGCATTTTCCGATTGAGTGTTTTAATTGTGATTTATATGCGCATATTTTAAGACCGATTTTATAATTACGGATGTAAAAAAGGAAATCGTTCAGTTCAGTTTCATTTCAGATCTCATTAATTTAAGTACCAGTCTTTTTAAAAATACATAAAATCGATTTTATAAAGATCAGTCAGTTACTTTATAAACCGCATGCAGTTTATTTAAGAGAGTTTACGCGAGAGAATTTTCTCTCTCATTTTTCTGAACTTAAACGAAAATTTTTGATCATCGTGAAATTTTTTAATTTTCAGCTGATGGCGTTGATTTTCTTTTTTTTATTTATTTATTTGTTTTTTTTTTTATTATTTTTAATTACCCCTAGTAATAAGTCATGTAGTATTTGAACAAATATTTCCGAAACCAATAAAACCGTACCAATTTTTATATTTTAATTATAGGTAAGAAATCAAACATAAAATAGAAAAAGACAAAAAGAAGTCTTATACTATTTTCATACTGTAGTACTTTTTTGCGGGAAGGTATAATTTTTTGGGTTCGTGGAGGAACTACTTCTACGCTCCTTTTAGTTCACTTCTGCAACAGTGTTTTTTTGTCTCGTTCTTTGTTTCTATCCGTAATTATGTACATTATTGGCAAAGAAAACAAAACAATATCGATAAAGGTCACTCAAAAACAAAAAATATAATCTTCTATAAGTTATAAAACTTTTTAATAATTTCCAAAAAATTTCTAATGCAGCTGAAATTTCGAGGACATTCTTAGAGCAAAACATAGATCATTTTTTTTGCGAGATTTCTGAGAAATATAATAAAAGTAAAGATCAGTTTAAATGGATCATCTTAATGTACAGTATATTGACTAGTCTAATTCATGTGTTATCGATAATTTACATTTTTTATTTCAAAATATTGATTTCACTGAATAATTTTTATTTAAAAACATATATTTATAAATGAAAATAAATTATTTGAAATATTTAATGAAGTTATTATGAAAATATTTCACAGATTTTAATTTTTTCCGAAAAAAACTGTAGGTGACATTGTTAAATCAGATTCGAGTAAGATGATGGATTTGCGACATGTTTTTATTATTTTTTATGATTGATGAACAACTTGCACTTAAAATAGGATTTATTTAACTTTCCTTTTTTATATGTATTTAATCGGCTGTAAAAATTGATACAGGTTGTAAAACTTATTTCGTTAAATTTATAAAGTTTGAGTATATTAGAATGTGTAGTTCGAGTAGTTTATTTTTCTCTTTTCCGTAGCGCTTAGTAGTATGTCTGGAAGACTCACTGCATATTCACAACATTCGCGATATGAAAGTATTGCACACCATACGGGATACTCCTCCAAACATTGCTGGACTATGCAGCCTATCGGCGAACAGCGACAACTCTTACTTGGCATATCCAGGTTCAAGTACGATAGGTGAAGTTCAGATTTTCGATGCCATAAATCTCGTAAGTTATAGAATAAAATTTTTTAATGGTGTTATGATTATCGGTAAGCTTAATTACAAATATAAGGGTAATGTAATAAAAAAATATAAATAAAAGTAAATCTGTAGTGCGCTGTTGTGCCGTTAGAAGTAATGTTTGTAATAAGGTGTTTTGTTAAGCTTCAACTTTGGTATACATGGTTTCGAAAGTTATCTTTACTTTATCAGTTTTAAAAATGAAAAAAAGAAAAAAAAAACGAAAAAAAAAATTAAAACTAGCTATAAAAATACTTAAATTATTTAAAAGAATTTAATGTAATAAATCCGTTTTTCTGACCGTTAATGGGCTACATAAGGATAATAAACTACCAAAAAAATTGTGAGTAGGTATTCAAATTTTTATTTATAAACATTGCTTTTCTTATAAAAACTGGAATATAAAGTAAATTTTACTGCAGTTAGTGAAAACCTGTAAATAAAAAATTAAGAAGCTAAAATGATTGCACTCATTTTACTTTTTTCCCTCGTATTCGCTAGTATATAAATTCCATTGTTGTTAATTTGATATTCATTTCTTTTATTTATAATTTTTACTTACCGCACTACTGGTTTTTTACGCGTTAATTTAATATTATCTAAATGTTGTTACAAATGCGTACGTTTTACATATGTATATTTTTTAACCTATTTTATTTATGCTATTTTCGTTTTTGTACACATTATTTAATTTTTAATTTTTTTTTAATGTGTTTTTATTAATGTATCGGCATCCAAAACAGTGGTCAGTACTAATTTTGGCGCGTTTTAACCGAAAATTTTAATACACAATTGAAATAAATCACGAAATTTTTTAATTATTTTCGTGCTTTATTAATGTTCACTTTGGAATCAAAAAAATATATTGGATGCGCGTTTAAGGTTATTTGATGTAATCATTTGTTCCATTCTGTTGTATTAAAAAGCGATCTGGTAAACTCATTTTTGATTTAATTCGGAATCGAATTAGTGTTATCTAAAATGTATTTGTAAAAAAAATTGTTTTAATTTTATAACACATTTCTTCGCAGCACGCTAAAACTATGATTCCCGCTCACGATAGTCCGCTAGCTGCTCTTGTATTTAGTCAAGAGGGGACGAAGATAGCCACGGCCAGCGAGAAGGGAACAGTGATTCGTGTATTCAGCATTCACGATGGAAGTAAACTATTCGAATTCCGAAGAGGAATGAAAAGATGTGTTACCATATCCAGTATGGCCTTCAGTTTAGATGGCGCCTATTTATGTTGTTCTAGTAATACCGAGACTGTACATGTGTTCCGATTAGAAGAATCTAAAGATCTGTAAGTTTGTAGTATTTTTTTAATAGTAGAAAAGAGAAATTAGAGTTGAAATATATACGACGAAATTTAAGCGCGACGGTTGGTTTTAAGCATTCCCCTTCTGCAGAAACAAATTCTTTAAAAAAAAAAAAAACAAACGTTAATACGTTATTAGTTTGATTTTTTTGTTTTTTCCTCTTTTTAATTACATTTATTCGGTTATTATTGTGAACGGAGCCTAAGATTGCTAAAATCCATCACTTTATGAGCTGTTTTATTGTTAAATACGTTTGAAATTTGCGATTTTTTATCTTTCTTTAACATTACTATAATGCGTTCGGGGATTCTCGTGTTTTTTTACAAAAACATTTATTTAACGGCTTTTATTATTTACTATTTCAGTTTCGTGTGTGCGCGCTGAATGAGTTTGGTTTTTAATATATTTACTAATAGGAGAGAATTGATTGTTTTTATAGCAAACCGAAGCCGTCATTAGATGAAAGTCAGACGTGGATGGGTTTTCTTTCTAAGGCGATGTCGGCATCGGCTAATTATTTACCGAGCCAAGTAACGGATGTGTTCACGCAGGGAAGAGCACACATATCTGTTCATTTGCCATATCCGGGCATGAAAAATGTCTGCGCCGTCGTAATGTGAGTATTTGTCCTGTCGATTTTAAAATAATGCTTTTGCAAAAAATCGGGAACAACTTTACTTGATTATCTGTTATTAATAGATAATGTTTAAACAATTTCTGGACGAACTTAAAGTATTCCGTTTGTGTGGAAAGGTCTGTGGTACACTGATATGGGGAAGGCAATCGAAGAGCCTTATAGACGTATTAAATTTATTTTTATATTCAGATTTTTCACGCGTTGGTCGCCATGCTGCGCTGTTGCTTCGTTTTTATGTAAAAAGTTCTTATCCGAAACAGGCTTAAAATTAATTACACTTTTGTTTTTTAATGAATGATTTCATATTTATCGTCATTTAATAATCTAGTAGATTAAACGTGGTGATAATGCACGAATTGTTACCCATAATTGTTAATGCAGTCATTTCATATTTAGGATTTTGCAAGTGCAATTCAGAAATTTGTTAAATTACGTAAAATAAAAATAAACATCGCATAAAAACGGGGTAACGCTTTTCATTATCATAGATCGAATAAAAAATAAGAAAAACGGGAAAAGCGATTTTTATATACGAATTCGTCAAAATAAAAGTCAGCCGTTTGTTTACTTTACAAACATCAGAAATCCAAAGAAAGAATCTGGTTACTTAGACTTAAGTCACTTTTCCTTTTACAACGAATTCACACGTCGCCGTGATTCCTGTGGCGTAACCGACAAAATCTCTATTATTATAAAAAAGTTTTGAAATTTTTCGTATACCAGCGTGTATAGTTTACTTCGTCTTACAGCGTCAGCATAGTCAGTTTGGAGTTCGTTCATTTTTAGCCTTATGCAATTTACACTAATATGCCAATCCACAATTTAAAACATAAAATAAAAAATAAAAATAACATGTCATTAAATAATGGCAGTTTAACGTTGAAACTAGTTTGCATTTTATTTTTATTTTCCATTTCATGTTTTAAATTGTCGATTGTCATATTAGTGTGAAGTTAAATAGTAAGTATCAAATATGGTCGTTGTTCACATCATTTTTTCTACAAAAGTTGAGTCTTGAAAAAAGCGAACAAGTTCATTTGGAATATAGCTTCTGCGTATTTTTATGTTACGAGTTGGATATTTTTATAATTTTTAGATTCCCAGCAATCATTTTTGCTGTATTACATAGATAATTGTGAAAAGTTAATTCGCTTTATGTATATTTGTGGATCGTCGTTGCAGGGTTCAAAAAGTATGGAGGTTATTGGTTGCCTCGTCTGATGGATATTTATACGTGTATAATATAGATGGCATCGATGGTGGAGTAGAATGCCCTATATGGAAACAACACAGGTAGAGCGTTTAACGTTTTTGTTATTTACCTAAAACGTTGTCAATTTTTATGCGCGTTTTTCGAATTTAACAATATAAGGAACGATATCGAAGAAAATATTTGGCGAGCGTTTAGATCGTCCCTACCAGTTAATTTTTTAGTTCGTTCGTTTTTGCTGTTATTCACAAATGAGTAACAGTAAAAATAAACGAACTAAAATTGTGGTTATAACATATAGAAAATAGCGTGAAAGAAAAATGTAACGTAAAGAGAAAATTTAAAAATTACGGCTATAAAATATCGAAAATAAAATTATTATTATTATTTTATTTAAAATTTCGCGGTTCTATTAATATTTTTAAAAGGAGAAAGGAAAATCGTTTTCGACTTTTTCAAAATTTTTGGTACTCGGTGGATTAAAAAACTCATGAATACATAAACTGAACGAGCTGGAAATGATTTAAAAATTCATGCACGTTTATTTTATTTTCGGTAAGTAATTAAAGTTGAAAAAAAAAGAGTATCACAATTCAGCAAAACGGTTTGAGTAGTTTTAAATATTACGTTGGTCCTGTGAAGGAAAAAACGTGTTCTGTGTTAAATTAAATTCCGATTGCGGCAATGAAATATAACAACGAATTATTAAATATTTCTTTTTATTGTATAATATTCAATGTGGTACAATGTCTAATACCAACAAACGTATGCAGCTTGAGAATTTGTAACGAAATTTCTAAAGAAGACGAAAGAGTCAGATATTATGGTACTTTAATTTTCTTATTTTTTTTTTACTCTTCTTCTGGAGTTATTAAAAATCGTTTCTTTGTAAAGAAATCAAATACCGTAAAAGAATTGAAGGTTCGTTTCCGACATAGCGGAAAATAAAAAGAGCTTCTGAAAGCATACCTGATAGAAACAAAACTATATTGATGAAAATAATTACTAATCTGAGCTCATATATGGGCTAAATACGCCTGTTTTTTTATTTTGATTAGTTTTTTTTTCTTGTTTTTTTTTTCTTGTTTTTTTTCTCTGAAAATAATCATTTTGCCCGTTAATCCTTTATAGAGTATGGTGACAGTTCTACCACTGTGCATTATAGCTAATCCTGTTTTTATTTCTGCTTTCTTAACCGCGTATTTTTCCTGCAATATTTCGAGGGAATTGATTCGTTGCTTTACTAGATGACTAACGAATTCGAGACACATTATATCAACCGACGGATAGAAATCGATCTTCATTTCCTATAATTTTTAATCTGAAACGTTTGTAGAAAAACAAACCCAGATTCTGAAACAATTAATGGCTCTCTGTCGGCATTCTGTAAGTCTCGTACTTCTAATGTATATGCGGGGATTAGTGTGTCAAGTTTTATTTTTTCCCGTATTTTTCTAAGCTAAGTTTTGTTCGTGATTTATATGGCGTTTGATTTCTTTGTTGTAGTTTCCCGAGTTTGTAGGGAACCTATACTTCTATCCAATGCTTTTTTCAGTGAACGATTATTTTTCAATGCATGATCGTTAGTTTATTTTTCTCTCCGCTAATAAAGCCTGCTCCTGAATTACTCATCTCGGAAACATTCTTTATTTTGAATTTTCTCTATCCATTTCACTTTTAACATCTTTTTCATTATACCTACATTTCAAAAACCGACAACCTCTCATAGGTTTTTTTAATCTTAGCATTCGTACCGTTGAGCCACATAATAGAATGCTCCAAACAAAACGTTTTACTATGCTTTTCTTCAATCGAAGATCCATTCGTCCACATAATAAACTTCTCTTTCTCCTAAGGGAGCTGTCGTCGTAGCCTGGTAAGTAAAGTGCTCGGTTATCAAAACTGGTTCAGATTGGTTCAAGACCTGTTTCAATTCGCTTTTACATTTACTCAGTCCGAAATTGAATTGGATACCAGTGAAATCTGAACAAGTAAAGACGGCTGAGAGAAAGAAACTGGTCGCAATATTCTCTTCAGATCCATTAGGCTTCGTACATTACGAGCCTTAATTTTACAATTCCGACATTCTATTAAGAGCATGAAACTTTCTTTACTTTCTTTCCCCTAAGAACTTCCTTTGTCATATTTATTTTTATTCTGATTTCTTTTTTACATCTCCAGCCCTTAGTTAATCTGCATCTCAAGTGCGTACATTCTTTGACTTCCTTCAATGAGTTATAATGAAAATGCGCTTGGTTTCGATTTTAACATTAATTAATTTATCATTGTCATGCATGCATGTATAATTAATCGGAGATTCTGTTTGCTTGATGGCGAAAACTACCCGCTGTAACACTTAGGTGAATCAAATTTATCGTCTTCGTATCGCATTCGACCATTTATTGTGGTTAGAAGTAAGCATGAAAATCGTGTTTATAAAAGTATTTGAAAGACGAGTATCCGTAGAATTTTTCGGTCCGTAATAAAAAGGTTTTCTCATTTAAATGGCTTTGAACATGTGGAGGAAATTGCTGTCGCAGCTGTTTCTTACTTGCGACTGCAAAGACGTTGATTTTATAACATTAAATTCTTATTAGTTTTGTGTTTAAGTTTGGTACGCGTCTTATGAATTATGTGAAATTGCCAGTATGTTTATTATACTGTATTTTTTCCAATGCATATTTCCTTTATAAGCAGCGTGATCAGTATATTCGTGATAATTTCATGCAGAGATTCAGTTGTAACATTTCTTATTAGCTTTAGAATGCGTTCTTTTTTTATTGAAAAAAAAAAATCCAACGTCTCGTTAATAAATTACGCGGATTAAATAGACAACTTGTTGTTTTAGCATTATAATATTTCATTACTATCCTGAATATTGTAACAGAAAATTTGAAAAAAATGAAATGGATTCACAGAAATTACAAAATAAATAAATAAAACATATAAAAAAATCGACTAGTTTCGTTTCTTTCGAACAAAATAAGTTGAACGTTGCCAAATTATTGATATAAATGAAAGCGAAAATAAAAAAATTTTTACGTTACCAGTCGAAGAAACAACATATAGATTTGTGAGCAGAAAAGATTGGTGTACATGAGCAGTTGAGATTGTAATAAGTTATGCATGTAAAATGCTGGAAATGAAGTGTGATGTTATAGAATTGATTTACTGGTGTGATGAAAAGCCGCGTCCCGATGGAATGCGCAATGAAAAGTACCATCATCCAAATATCGTTTTTTTTTTTTTTTTTTTTAGAGGAAAAACTCATTAAGTGATATTTAATATAATTTCACTTAGTCAGTTTTAGTTCCAAATCGAAGATATATTCTAACTATGTGGTTATTTTAATGATCCAGTTTCTAAACGTTTGAATATATGAATGATTAAGAACTATACTACGGTGAAGGTAATATTTGTTTAGTTCTGAATTAAAAGCGAAACAAGTATTATTGTAGTCTGCAATATTATCATTAGCCTGAATGCCATTTCCCTTTTAAATTTTTTCTATTTTCCTCATGCACGTCGCTGGTACGTGATTTGACATGGTTAAACCGTTGTTATGAATAGTGGTCATATTAATATTATCAAAAAGTCCCTCGACCTTTCCGGAATTATTAATATTTCTATACATGTAGTATCGTTGAGTAAGGTGAATGCATACTGGTAAGATATCATCTTGCTTTTGAAGTTTGAAAATATCTACATGCAACATCTTTCACGGATTTTATGTGACGGATCCTGTAATGTTTAGATAGTATCGTATTTTTAACGGTTTTTTCGCTGTAGTAAATTTTTATCCCAGTTATGAGAGTTTATTATACGGAGGTATGATATTTAAATGAACGTAGCTTTTAAAAGTATTGTAATTTCCTAGTCCTTTTCGGTTAGGCATCCTAAATTCATTGTGCATTTCCCTTCATATCATTTCCCCTGTCTGCATTTGTTTATCAGCGTGTTAAATAGGCAAACTTGTGTTTTTTTGTTTTTTTTTTTTGTTTTTTTTTTTTGCGTTACGCATGAATATAATATGATCCTATGTAAGAAATTGCACGAAATCAACAGAAAAAAGATTTTCAATTATACCATTTAAACTATTTTAGAGAGAATAACAATTAACTAAAATTACTGTTAGCGTGTTTGTTTCAAATGAAGCGTTTCAAAACTCCGCTGTTTTAGTGAATTTTAAAATATCACATTATTTTATCACCGTTTTACTGAAATCGTCGCTAAAAATTCCGTATAATTTTATAAAATAATAAAAAAAAACGCAAATTAAAAATAAAAAAAATGATCTACGTTTTTTCTCATTATTATAACAGATTGGACGGCAGCGATATCAAGTCAAATAAAAAGAATGCTCAAAAAACCGAGAAAAAATCGTTGGAAGCTTGTGAGTCAGGTAATAATCTTTAAATATTTCTCAAATAATGTAAAGTTTTAAAATGTTCATTTTAATCAGACTTTTATGTTGGTATTATGACGAATTTCGATAGCACAATCTGTAGCTAAAATACGAGGTAAGTTTTGGATGATATGCTCTTTTTTTGCTTTGTTCTTACACGCTTTTTTTTCGGGCTTAAGAAATTTTGCTTGTTACTCACATTTTTATTCAATGGACGCTGGTCTTGTTTTTTATTTTCGTTTTTTACTTTTTTTTTTTTTATTATTAAAGGTAATGTGTTTTATGAAATGTTTTGTAAATTATTTCATCCTTCATTCTGATGTAATTGTTCATATTAGTTTAAAGTTTTATTATGTCATTTGTTAAAAATACATTTGCTCATATTAATAATTTGGTCTGGCATTTCTAATGTTTAACCGTTTACTCGCATTTTTACTCTTATTTTAATAACTCCATTCTTTACCAGTTTTAGTTAATATTTCGTTTGAGGTTATATTTTTTTAATAGAAATCATTAATTACTAAAATCTACGCCATTTGTTGCGGGTGTACTGCGATGTGAATCAGTATGTTTACCAGTTGCAACCTTGAATTTCACTTTATTTCCGACCTGCTGCCTCAGGTGTTGTTGGTATTTGTTTCGAAGAATTTGAGGATCTGCTTGGTCAGTTAAAGTGTGGGGAATCATTTAAAATTTTTCCTCCTTTCCGGGGCGCATAAACAGTTGCCATTAAACGATTTCTAGAATAGTAATTTGCGTGCGCGTGTGTGAGATATTTTTCCATGCATCTTTTGAACATAATTCTGATAATTTACTTAATTTTTGTTAATATGTAAATTAAAACGTTACCTTTATTCTGAAGTATCCCTTTCGGTTGATAAAAGGGAAACCGAAGCTCTAGGCTATCCGAGTTATTGTTGGTCGAGTTCTTTGTTATCAAATAAAGTTCTTCTAAGCAGAGGGTCGCTGTTAGGCAAATTGAAAAATTAGAAAACAAGCTATGCACACTACAAAAATGATTTTATAGTTTGATAAATGTAACTAGAGGTTCATTATAATTTAATAGAGTGTTATAGAAAATGAAGAAAAACATAATTTTGAAAGAATAGTGCAATTGTGTAACACTCTAAAAAGCGAGCATAATTTTCTACAGCATGCTTCGTCGCGACTCTTGTCTTTATATTGAGCTATGCTTTTTATTTTCTGCGATATTATTATCAAAAATCTTTTATAGAGTACCTCTGTCTTCAGCATGTAAATGTTGTGATATGTGTTACAGAGAAATGCTTGAAATTACTTTCTAGATTAATTTAAAACATCGATCCACTTAAGACTACCATTATGGGTAACTGATTTTATTTTTCTCGGGCCTAACATTAAACACCTTTCTTTGCTGTCATTGACTAATCGTGAAATTATTTTTGACGTGACAACGTCTTATAAATTGGTTTGCCGGGTGACACTTGAAGAAACTGCGTTACGCTTCGCTCACGTTATGCGCTCACAATGAGAGCGACTGAGAGGCACGCGTCCCTTCCACTCGGGCATGGTTAGCCCGCCTAAGAGGGAGAGAGACAGACATTTTAAAAATATGAGAAAAAAATTGGTTGCCTGTAAAGTCGGTATACGGGCGAAAGTTTTACGTGACAACGACTTTGAGTGGTAAAATAATTTTAATGTGAATATTCATTCGTATAGTAGGAAGAAGGATGAAATAATAGTAACAATTTAAAACATTTATTTATACAAAGAATTATATTTAAAACATTAATTTATACAAAGAATCTCGCACTGAATTTCATATTAACAAAATTTTACCACTCAAAGTCGTTGTCACGTAAAACTTTCGCCCGTATACCGACTTTACAGGCAACCAATTTTTTTAATATACCACTTTAATCAACTGCGCTGTTGAAAATTAAACTCGTAATTGCTATACACGCGATAATACCACTTAGGCTACCGCGATAAAAAAGGAGAATGGTTTAATTATTTAATGCCGTTGTGATGAAGTTCAAGTCGACTTTTCTTGCATTAATTATACACTCAGTAATAATTAGATTCTTTTCTTTTTAGACTGACATATGATTCATTGGTAAACAATTTACAAAGTTTCGTAATAAATAGATATCAATAACAATCCAGAAATAAATTATTTAAATTCAAAAAACAGTTTCGAAGCTAGAGCTATTTATTTATGGTATTTTCCGGATTGCTAGTGGGCTGATTATTATAAAACATATATAAAAATGTTTAATCTTATTAATTTTCATAACTTAGAGAATTTCGGTTAATTTTTTTTTTTTTTTTTTTTTTTCATTTCTGTACACTACAAATACACTTTTTTATAATTTTTAGCATTACGATATAATGGTTGATCCATTGGTAATACTGGTGTAATTTAAAAGTGAATTTTATTTTTTATCTACGTATCAAATTGCATCAATAGGAGCTATCAAATCTAATAAGTATTCTTTGCTTTTTAAAAATAGGGCAAGTTACTGTATTTATGTTCCTTATTGTCGCTTTTCAAGGGTTGACGCCGCATAAATAAACGAAATAATGCACTATCGAATATCTTATTGGTTAGCCTTTTTTCTATTTTTTAAAAAATATAAGAGAAACAGAGTGATACAGAGTTATAGTTAATATAAGATGGTTAGGTTAATTTCATTGCGATTGGTGTTTCAGATTTGTATATTCCTATCACACGGCTGCGTCTTATACAACATCATAAAAGTATGATATAACCATTGTATTAATATATAACAGCGGTAATAATGTTTATTGCAGGGAATTACACTTTGTAATTTTTATAATATCTACACGTATATGTGTGTATATATATATAAATGTGTATATATATATATATATATATATATATATATATATATATATATATATATAATTTTTGTATTGAATGTAAAGCCAATTTTCCTTTAATCAACTCCGTGACACACACTGTAGTTCCCGGCAAATAGCCGGTCAAGGTTTCTTTTACGGAATGGCATGTACTTTCATTTAATTGTTTCATACATGTTTTTCTTTGTAAACTGAGAATTTTTTATTTTAAAAACTGTCCATTTTTGCGATACTAACTGCCAATTTTATTTTATTTTATAGGATGTAGGTGTGATACGCCTAGAACGCGATTATTAACATTTTAAACCTAAGCAGCTTGTATTAACATATTAACGAATAACATAACATTTCAGTTACGCCTTTTAATGACGTCATAGCGGTGCCTGTTCCTGAAATCTCGTGCTGTTTACAGCAATAACATGCGTGATTTAAGCGAAAATACCGTTTTTAATATACTGCCTTTTTATCTCTTCATTTGCTAGGCTATTATGCAATTCATGATTCTTGAACCTCCGTTATTATTTATTGTTCTAATTTCAGTTGACGTGTACGTGTTTTTCGTTTAATTTAGCGTAAAATATAAGGAAAAATAATGTTACATAAACTACACGTAAGAATATTGAAACAAAAGATACATTACGGTTACATTTACCTGGAAGTCCATATGTTTAGAAATATCTAATTAAAATAAATAGGTAAAATGTGAAAACTGGGAAATTGCTCGTTCTTTTCCGGTACGGTGAAAATTTAAGTTCACTAGCGTCCGTAAGTATTTGCTTGTTGCGAAATTAAAAAAAAAAAAAAAAAGAATATTATAAGGTGAACAATATTGAAAAATATTCATTATACGAATACATTATATACATATGAATATAAAATAGAAGAAATAAAAATAATGGTACAATTTTTTTATATTAGGGAAATTAAAAATTTATATATTCGTTTTCTCGGTTCATTTAGTAACTTTGCATATTCATGGTATTCTGATAGTTTTTGTTGAGGTTTTCGTTGGTGATGTTTCGATTTTTGTACATTATTTCACAAGTGTTCAATTAGATTGAGATCTGGGAATTTCAGAGCAACCAGTCCTTTATTTTCGTTTTAATAAGTATTTTTATACAAGTTTTGGAAAATTCATCATATTGGAATATTTCAACTCGTGGTGAAATTCGAAAAAGAAGGGAAAATGTTCTGTTAAAAAATACTCTGTTGTCTTTTTAGCTTCGAAAGCGGTTTTTTTGAACGAATTTTAAACGGTAATATTATGTTGATAGCGGTGTATCTGACAATGTTTAGAACTGTTTTTTTCTTCACAGCTGACTGCACCGATTTTAAATTTTCGGCCTGATGAAGGAGTTTTTCTAGCTCGGAATTCGTTTAGAACAAAATTTCTTTGATCATCAGTTGAATGGTCGAAGAACTAGAAGGTTTTCTATGCTGTTGATTTTATATTTAGCAGTGTTTTACTATGTCTAAATAAATAAGCATGATTAAGCGATTTGAGAGAATTATTATCTTAATATATCACTATTCGCAAGAAAGCTTAGAAGAAAGATGTTTTTTCTTCAGTGAGAATAGTTATAATTAGTGCTGTTAAGTGTTTATTGGTATTTGGCATCTTTATCATTTGGTCCTCCCTTCTCAACCAAAAAAAAAAAAACAAAAAAAAAAACAAAAAAAATAAAACAAAAAGGAAACAAAATAAAATAAATAATTATTTGCGCTAAGCTATTAATACAGTAATAATAAAGAAAAAAATAAATAAAGTGAATGTTCGTGATGTAAAGTGGGTTGTGCAATTTTTCATAACGTACGAAACATCTGACGAATTTAAATGGAATTAACGACTATTTCTTTTTCACGAGATCCATATTTTTACTTTAATATCCAGTTTAATTTCAGGTTCGCTGAACACTTGGAGTGATTTGAGTTTTTTTAAAACGGGCAAATTCCAAACTCGAGTCCAGTATGTAAAGGAACGCTATCCTATAATAATGAAAACTTCTAGTAGAATATGGTTCTTTTTGTTAAGAAATAGTGTAGAAATTTAAATTGATAATATAAAGAAGCTGAATATAATTCAAATTTACAATTAAAAAGCTATTTTTAAATAACGAAGTATATATGAAGATAAAATAAAACGCCGTTTTCTGTTTACTCGTAAGTGAAAATGGTATTTGGTTGAATTTTCAAATTAGTTTTTTTCGCTAAGTCTTTGTTCTTATTTTTTTTTTTTTTTTGTTTTTGTTTATTGATTTCAGCGTCCTAATTGATGAATTTTACTTTTAACATTTTTATAATTGTTATACATACACCATCGTTGCAGATTTTGTAAGTGACAGTTATGATTGAGGAGTGAAAATCTCTGTACTAGCTGAACAATCGAAATCCATATCAACGTAAGATTTTGAACGAGTCTAATCGAAACATTAAAATAATGTAAATTAAACGTAGTTTGTGCTATTGATGTTAAATTTTTATAAGTTAAAGTAACGTTTGTTTTGTGATTGGTAATCTCTTGATTGTTATTTTTATTTTAATTAAATTTAGCGATATTTTTGTACATTTCTATCGGTTTGTAAAAATTAGATGATTGATTCTAAAAAATAAAAAATGAAGAAAAGTAAAATTACAAAAAGAAAGAGACAACGAATTGTGCTTAATGTTAAAAATTGCAATTACGATATTAGGGCGGTAATATAAAAGGGCAATGTATGTATTCTATCGGCGACAGTGCCACGCATCCATCCTCACAGCTTTACTTTAAGACTAAAATTCGCCTGAAAAAACTGCTCAGCATAATTCGTTATACATTTTTAACGCGTCACGCTTTATTTACTCCTACCGTTTAATCAATCTTTTTGCGAGTTCATGTTTTTTAAACTAATTCCATACAGGACAATGAGGCGGAGTTATCGTAACGCTCTTCAAATTTTACTCTGCGCACATATTTCGAGTATTGTTACGTAGCCGAGAAATCGGTAGGAATGTTCGGTATTTAATTTTGTAATGCCTTTACCGCTAATCAGTGTATGCGGTGCGTACTTATTCATGGCGTTAATTGAGAGGTATTTTCAACTGTTATCCAGATCTTAGACTGAAGAAGCCGCTAGTTGCCGGTATGCAATGATTACGTTTGATCTCAGTTTGCACACCTAAACATCGCGCTTTATTATTTTCGATTAAAAATGTATTAAGTGTTATTGGCGGCAGAATCAATCGGTTGCGACGTGATCTTTATTGCCGAGTAGCTAGCGATATTAACCGGTCGGTGTATATTTGTTTTTTGGTTCAGTATAATTTCAGTACTTACAATTATTTCTGTGAGAAGAAATGCTGACGGGGAAAAAGTTAAAAGACTTTCTCGAAAGCGGTTTATTGTAGGCGGTATTTTTGAATATGGTTCTCAATTTTTCGTTGCAAACACTCAACTATATACCGTAATGGAGAAAATATCGGTCCGGCGTTTTGTTCAATATTCAGAATACGATATTACTTACTCGACTATGTCACAGTGCTAACCCGTCATTTGTTAATATTTATTCGGTGTGAAAGAAGCCGAAGACGCCGATTTTCTCATATTGATATACTATTTCGTAGGTGGCATCGAAGCTATTGCTGTAGAATGATAGGCTTCATCGGTGCTGGCTTTTCCCGGCAATGAACATCCTTAGTTTTTTTTTTTTTTTTTTTTTTTTTTTTTGATCAGGCAGAATATGCGAACCTTTAAGACATGGAACACACGCTGTTGGCTAATTTTTTACCGAGATGCAGAATGCAGCGAATTTAAGCCGATACAGTCGTTCTAAGCATTTATACTGTTATGCAATGATTTGCATAATTTTAGTACATCCTCATCGGAACTGCATATCTCAGTAGACTTCTTAATAGATAACTGATAACGGAAACCCCGTTTTTATTTTTGATCCGTGAAAAGTTTTTTAACTTCACATCGGCGCCCAATATTTCCTTTGACAAAAAATTTGAACATATAAAATATTTCAGTAAAAAAGTTACACGATTTCCTTTTAACGCTGGTCCAGGTCACAGTTATCCTGTTTTCATAGTTTATTTATTTTATTATTATTATTTTTTTTTAATATTTAATTTTGTTCGATACTAAAAACGACTAGGTAACTAAAAAGAAAAACACACAATTAAAATACCTCGTTTATCTAAGTCGATGTATTTATAATTGAGGGAAGCAACGATCGTGTTATAACGAATAGATCGAGATTGTTTTAGAGGTGGGACGCGGTGGAGTTATCTCAATCAAACTGAAAACGCAGTGTCTGTCTCGAAAGGGTAAACGCAAAACCAGCAACATTTTCACCGTTATGTGATGATACAAAAAAGGCATGTTAAACGACTTTGTTTCGGTGGCCGCACAGTATGTTTACATGTAGGATTGTAAATTATTGCTGTCTTGCTTAAAAAAATATATTGTAAGTCTTTTCAAGTTGTGGTGAAACATTAATGAGATATTTGTGCGCTTTATAATATTGTCGCTTCTTTATTTATTTATTTTTTTAGACTGTTTGTGTGACGTAAAATATCGGTTTTTAATCGTAACGTATATATTTAAAAGGGGGAGAAAAAAACAACAAATATAGTAAATCTATCGTTGTTGTTGAGAATCTGTCATAATATTGAGGGAATTTTTTAAAATAACCGTTTTATACAACTGGTGGGAATTTTTTAAGCCTGAAGGACATAACGTTTCGGTAGTTTCGTTGAAGTGTCCCTACTATTAGTAGTTATTAAGCATGTGCATGGGTAGATAAGTTCACTTTCAATTAATATATATATACAAATATATATTTATTCTTATTCGCTAATTAACTTTAATCATCCTAGAAATATTATCTCAACTTTTATTTATTAATTTTTTTTTGTATTAAAAACTAACTATAATGTGCTAATTTACTTTAAAGCACAGGTGACTATTCCAAATATCGCGCTGGGTGCGCAAATATTACTATCTTGCATATTGCGAAATAAAAGTTGAACACGTATATATTTGAGTTTTTTTTATCGATAAATAAATTATTAAATACGATGGTTAAGAAGAGAAATGTGGTATTGTATTTTTCTTGGTTTATAAATTTGAATCAAAGCTAAATTTTAAATACCATGCCTAAAAGAAATCAGTAGCGGATTTAAACGAAAGATGGCTCAGCAATTTAGTAGACACAGTTAATAATAACTTTGGAACGGAACTTTAAATTAATAGAATTTCCAAATGATTGGTTACGATTATTTATGAAGATGCCCGACTCTGTTGCCGTCACCGAAGCGGATGGAAAGATAGAAAAAGAAGAAGAGAGATAAAAAGAAATACAACCACCTCACTGGCGTATACTAAGTTAGGAATTGGTAAAGTTGTTGCTTTTTCAGGGAATGTTTATCAAGTTCACTTGCAGTTTCAACAGAAATCGATTAAAGCTCTTAATGATAGTAAAATAGGAATGTTTTTTTTTTAAACTGATTTAGTGATTTAAGCGATTTACATGTATTAGATGGGCATGTTTCGATAAAATGAAATGATGTTACCAAATTCATTGTGAGAAATGAAGACAGCGCTAAAATCGCAATCGTGATTTCTCTTATCGTCTCTTCTAAACATTAACGAATGTGATTTTTTTACCAGTCGGGTATTTTCGTATTTTTGCGAAGGAATATTAAGTAAGAATAAATAAACGGCAACTTTAAATGGAATGCATACACTTGTCACAACTATTTTCAACCCAAGTGCAGTTCACGACAGAAATTAATTTCGTAATAATTAACTTTTCCGCGGAAAGCAAGGTTTAGAATGCACCTGTGCATTAATAGCAATGCTGTTTCAAGAAATCGTAGAGATACAATTACGTTTGCACACGTCTTGCCATGTGATTTATAATTAGACACCAACAGTGTACTACAGCAATCTGTTCGGTAATGTGATACACATACATTTTTTAATCAACCGTCCCGATGGATATTTTATTATTATAAAGAAAATTGAAAAATGAAATCTAAAATCGTCATATACGAATAGAAAAAACAGTTAACTCTGGTGTTTTTTTTCTACTCAAGTTGTACATAAAACTGGAATTACCAAATTGTATTTTTATTTAATAAATTATACGAAAAATGTGTAAAATACATTACTCAGTTTTTTGTTTTTTTTTTTTTTTCTAGTGACTGTTGGAAATGTTTTTTCTAATTTTATTTGTTATTATAACAAGGCTCACGTATGTTGTTATCTAAGGCGTTTTTTTTTTTCTTTTGCTTAACTATCAGCGAACGACGTAATCACGCATTATCATCCTAGCCTGATGTGAGCCAGAGTGGTAAGAAACTTCCGTGTGAGTAATTAAAAAATAAAGGTGTTTTTTAATTCGTTTTATTTTTATTTTTTATAGATTTTTTAAAATAACATCCCTGCATATAATTACGGATATTCGTAGTTTTTCCATTGTTTTCCTTCTCTATTTATTTACTTTTTTTTTTTTTACCTTTCTTAACTCTGCTATTAACTATTTAGAGATAAGCTTCTCCGATCAATTTTTGCTTAAATCCGCTACTGAAAAGACCCGTTTTTTTTTTTAATACAAAAAATTAAAAATTAAAATTCGTTTTATTAGCAATTTAATTAAAAGCGCGAAAGTTATCTGTTTTTTAAGGATTTTATATTATATAGTACAATGTGTGTTTAATAATTTAACAACACCCGTGTTATATTGTGCGTGAATAGGTTAATAAAACAGACGTATCCCCGCGTGTGTTATTTTCTTTTAATTTGCTCAATCTTGTTTTTGTCCAATGTGTAATTCCATCTATGTCGCTATTGTTTTTTTATGCTGCTTCTGTCATATGATGCGTACTACTACACATATATCGGTATTATATGGTTTTTGGTTGATATTGGAAAGATCGTTTCGGTAGCTATGTTGAAGTACTCAAGGGGAGTTCTCCTTCATGTATGTCAGGTATATTTTATAAATCAATGAAATTGTTTTTTTGTTTGTTCTGTTTTTTTCCGGTATGTGTTTTTTTTTGTATACATTTTATTATTTATTTTTTCGCGTATTACAGTAGAACGCCGTTTTTTTTTCGACTTTTCATTTGTAGAATACACGGTGAATTTTTTTATACATATATATCATACATGTGGATGTGTGCGTATATAACATTTTCACGTAATGTTTTATTGTAATAATGGAGACAGTATTCTTAATGTAATAATGTAAATGATTAGCGTGATTTTAAATATTGTTAAATGCGAAGACACGTATATTTAATGGCGGATAAAGGTGCTAAGAAACATTATAAGTACTCTTTCCTATTATAAGAAGACTGATACGTATGATAATAAACTATTATTATAATAATAATTATTATTATTATTATTATTATCATTATCATTATCATTATTATTAATATTATTATCATTGTTATTATTATTATTTGTGTATGCATTTATATATATATATTTTTTTTTTTTTTTTTTTTTTCATTAAAATGGTGAAGTTATATAAATCATGAATAAGTAAATAAATAAATTTGGTGTTGCGCGTGACATTTATTGTTGCGATATATTGAAATGTTCTCTTGGAAAAACTGAAGAAAAAGTTGTTTGCTGATATTTTTTTTGTTGAAGTACTTGGAATATCTTTCTTTTTGATACTTGATAAGCTACAGATTTCCAATAAACGATGGAAAAAAGTATACTGCGCGTAAATAGAAGGTCACAAGAAATAAAGTAGAAATCTAGTAGCTTTAGGCTCGTTGTCCATTGTCAATTGCAGTGAAGGAGTGAAATGTGAAACGTGTTTTTTGAAAATTGATTACCGTACATTTAAATACTACACTGCTTATTGCAATTGGAACTATTATTGAAATAGGCGAAAGTAGAGAAGCGCAAATTAACTTTGTCAGAGCAGTTATACATATATATATATATATATATATATATATATGTGTGTCCTTTCCGCCTATAAATAAATAAATATATAATATATGCATTAATCAATTTCAACTCCGACAGAGTTATTTACCTCATACCTAGTACAGAATAAAAATAATTAAATCCCAAAGTCTGTGTATTCATTTTCGCGTTATTTTACAAGTGATGTCCTTGTATTTCTGTTCACATGCATTGTATGTTGGTAATAAACAAATATATTTCACTCGCACATATATATATATATACTGTAAAACATTATTGTTTTTTTCCCTTTTGCGAATAGGATACTTTTTATACCTAAATATGATAGCTAGTTTGCACCGTATTAGATATCACTGTATTTTGAAAAGTATTAAACTAATGAAACACATTACTCATCTAGATTTGAAAATGCGAAAATCACATTATCATTGATATCTGTTAAAGCTGCAATGCATAAATACAGGACTGTATGTATGTAAAATAGTAATTCAAAACTAATATTAGTTGTGCACAATGTTTTTCGTAATTGAGACATACATTAAGTTACATTGCCAGAAATAAATACGACCGTGTCCGAAACAACATTTATTCATCGCTGCACGTCTTTTTGATTTGAGACATATTAAACCATACTAGTCAGAGATGTATGTGACTGTCCGAACATGGACATAGTTCCGACTATGTAACGGTCTTCAGTTACCTATGCCTAGTCGAAAGAAACAAACGAGGAAAAATAATTCCGCACTCAGAAAATACATTTCACACATTGCAATGTGTTTTCATTAAAAATGTTTAAAATTTAAATACTTAAATGTGTTTTTCGTTATTCAAATATTTTTGTTTACTTAAACTTGCGTTATTTATTTTTTGCCCGCTTTAATTTGTATTATTATTAGTTATTTGTTTAATTTAACGTACGTGTAAACTAACTGGAGTTGTTAGAATTTATGAATTTTTATTAATAATAATAATAATAATAAAAAAAAAAAACGTTAATTTTAACTTGTGATATACATGATTGTGAAATTTAAAAGCGCATGACTCGGTTTGATTTAATTTTGCGCTAGTGCGGTGAAAGAAAAAAATTATAATATACAATTTACTTAAGTTACAAATATTTAAAAATAAATTATAACATTAAACAACAATTATAAAAAATAATTTAACAATTTAATCACAAATTATAATAATTTTACTTACTGTAAATTACTAAATAATAACTAAATAAATAAATGAATAAATAAATGATTGTCCAAATGTTGCAGTTACTAACTATTATAAATATGTTGAAAACGAATTTTCATTCACAAATTGCACATATGTACGAAGGGCGTTCAATAAGTAACGTGACATGTCTTCGAAAATGGCCTTCCAGGCATCGAAAAATTATAAAAAAAATACGAAAAAAACTAAAAGAAACACTTTATTTTTCGACATAATTTCCAAAAACATTAAGGCATTTATCATACCGGATCACGAATTTAACGATACCGTCATGGTAAAACTAGACGGTGCATTTAGCGAAAAAATTCGTTATTGCCTCCGTGATCTCGTCTGTTACGAAACGTTTCCCACACATTTCAAATGGGGAAAACGTGAAAATCCAAAGGTGCCACATCAGGCGAGTAGGGTGGATGTGAAAATTCGTCCCAATTTTGATTTTTAATTCACCTGCGAACGAAAAGAGACGTGTGCGGTCGTGCATTATCGTACAAAAGCACTGCTCCCCAGACTGGAGCCATATCTCTTCCGATTAATCGCTCGATGAAGTGCCGTGTGAGTGTCACGGTAAGTGTACTCCTTTATCGCATCCTTCTGTGTACGAAATTGCAACAGTAGGAGTCCGTGCCGGTTCTAGAAGATGGTTGCGGGAACCTTCTGGCAGAGCATTGAGTTTTGGCGGACCTGGTTGACCTTTCATTATTCACACTTTACTCACTTCCTTTGACTCGGAGACACACTTACGCGTCGTAATGCTATTTGCATCGTATGTTATGCACAGTCGGCAATCAATTTTTGCACCTACAACTTCTTCAGCTGTCAGAAATTTGGTGACCGCGCATGTTTCGTAACTCACCGGCTTGGAAACACGTTCCCCGACATGTTTTACACGTGCACACAGAAGTTCTACTGATCAGATCAGAACGCGGAAAACGGCGTTTTGTTCGTATTTTCCTCCTCTGTCGCTCACATAAATTTCACACAGTTTCACCAAACATCGGGCGTGAAATAAGCCGTGTCACGTTACTTATTGAACGCTTCTCGTATAACGTTAATTATTTGTAAATAAACATAAATTAAGTTCACTAACAACTTTTAAAAATTTTATAAACATTTAAAAAATTATATAAAACACATTGTAATCTTCTCATGCGACCTATCTTATCAGAAATATTCAAAGATAGACGAAACCGGTTGGACGAGAGGATTAAAATGTGTTTTATGTAATTTTTTGAATGTTTATAAAGTTTTTAAAAGTTGTTAGTGAATTTAATTTACGTTTATTTACAAGTAATTAATGTTATACATATGTGCAAATTGTGAATGAAAATTCATTTTTAACATAATTGTAACAGTTAGTAACTGCGACATTTGGACAATTATTTATTTACTTATTTAGTTATTAATCGCAAATTACAATTTTTTCGTCAGTGAACTTTCTGCAATGGACAGTTGAAAAAAACACAACATTCCTTGCTGCAATACGGACTTTAAACTTATAAAATGGGGAAAGTAAAGTAAAATTTAAACGAAGTTTAAATTCAGAGATTATATTTTATCACGGTGTGTCATATCTAGGTGTTTATTTATTTTTGTTCAAAGACTTCTAACAGCAGTCTATAGATAAATTATGTTTTCATTAATTCGCCCTATTTCGAATAAATGCGTAAGACATGGCAGATACGGTAGACGCGGTGAAGAGAAAGAAGAAAAAAGGCTTGAAATTAAATAAAAAATTTATAGTACAAAAGAAATACAATAGTCAAGTATCTGTTCTGTTACCGTACAAAAAAAATTAAAAAACAATAAATCTTCATACATATAAATCCGGGCGCACTACTAACGGACTCATAAATTACTCTAGTACATTCGTTTGTGTGAAGGCAGTTGACTGATTGCGCAGAAGTAATTTGCAATGATCGAAGCGTCTGGAAAACGTTGAGCAGAGCGATTTAAAAAGCTCCTATCGGAACTAGATTTAAACGATGAACGTGATTTTGAAATTTAAAAATTGTAACATTATCGAGTACCGGTGGCCTTACGATTGGCAATTATATTGCGAAATGATAGCGATGTTTAATCTACAAAATATCGAATGGAAATTATAATAAAATACTCGTTTTTTAATCGATTTGTTGCAAAAAAATCGTCCGACATTAATTTCCGCTACAAAAAGCTCTCTCTCTCTCTCTCTGCAGACTTGAAACGTATTCTGCGTTTCAAAATATTCGTGTCGATTTGCTCTCACTGTAAACTGACCCTTTCGTCGCATACATACTTTAAGTTACTTTAACAAAAAAAATTTTAACTGCGTGCACAGTATATTATAGGACGCTCTTGCACGGTAGCCTAGTGGTTAAGGTGCTTGACTATTAAATCAGGGGTCACGGGTTCGAGACTTGTCTCATTCCGGATGCAAGTTGCTTCCATTTTTATCCAGCCTGAAATAATTGGATACCAAAGCAATCTAGGAAAGTAAAAACAACCGAAAGAGAAAGGAATTGGCCCTCCTAGTGTCATTAGTGTCGTTGGACTTAGTACATCAAGATTATACGAGACTTATTACCTGTACTTGATGAAAAACTTAAATACTTGTAACCTGTGAGAAAGGTGGCATTCTGTACTTCTGAAAACCGGATTTATCTCTTAATTTGATTTAGAAGCTGTTTTAGAAAATAAAATTTCTATTTAACATTGTGAACAACCGTGTGGTATAATTAGGATAAATAAAGTGTAGGTAAGGAAGACATTTTCAAGGGTATTATATAAAAAGATTCGATCATTTCAAAATATTAGATAACTTACGCATATTTAACTACACACCGTGCGAGTTAATTAGGTGGTTTTTACCTGTAATGTAACTGTAGGGTAATTTAATTTTTCTTGTTTAAAATACGAAAACAAGACGTCAAAAGTGCCGTAATAACAGCGTGTAAATGAAATGGAGAAGTAAAAAACATTTTTGATTATATCGCTTAAATTGTAATAAAACTTTTACATTTTCTAGGGGAATGTAGATGTAAGTGTATTAGTAAAATTAATTCCATGTTAAGTTTCACTTCCGGGGGTTTTAGCTTACAAAATTAAAATAACTTTTTTAAAACGATGATACACGCGAAGATGTTACATACACAGGGCACAATGTAGAAATATGAATTCGAAAAGAGAAGAATTAAAACCAGTCCCGAAAAATGAATGAACAAATAAATGAATAAAATACGATAAATAAATGAATAACTGAAGAGAAAAATGATACAGTTGTCTAGAATTCGGTTTCCGATTGATGGAAATAGAGAAGTAAATTTACGTAGCAATTGGACTTTGTTACCGACGAAGGCAGTGTGATAACATGTCAAAGAGTACGTGAATATATTCCTACAGAATAAAAATTCAAAATTAGTAGAGATTTCCGATTCGGTACATTTAGTTTCTGAATACGCAGTTTAATTTTTTTTTTTTTTTTTTTTTTATTAGAAAAATAAGTTGTGGGTCCCGCAAGGCATACTGCTCGTCTGCGGGTGCCCAACACGTTTATTACCGTTTATTCAAGAAAAAAGTGTGTTGCAATAGTTCTTTACTTATACTATTAATTTTCATACTTATAAATAGTGAGTAAATATAAACTAAAAATAAAATAATAATAATAAAACAAGACTAAAAAAGAGAAAAACTACTTATACAATTTCATAACCACGTGTTCGATAAATATATAGGAATTCGACACTATGTAAATTTGTAATCATTCGAAATTATTAATTGAACGAACGCGCGGCCGATCAGGTGGTCCAAAACAAACTGAATTAATACAATGCTGAGGTATGACGGAGTGGCGTAAAATAATTCGCTTGTATATATGTATATATTTCGTCGGTCGAAAAAAGAGATAGTACATTCTATTTCTAAATCCTCCGCTGTTCTGTTAAAAAAACATTAATCACGAAGGGCATTTAAGTTATCCGGTTCTTATGAATTCTCTGTCAGGACCACCGCACGAAGCAGAGATTAGTTGTCTTATTTTAAAATGTGAACACTTTTTCAATTTCACTTATAAATTTATAGATGAAAATTATTCTCATGGTTTTTAACAACTTCGCGCGGTGAATTTTTCAAATGTCTAGACAACACCTGTTACATAACAGCCTGAAATCAACACTTTAGATTTCTTCGGTCTCCCATTCTATTTCAAACGCAAAGTAAATTAATTTAGTTTTCTTTTTGTACTAGACGGTGAATTTTCTAAAATTTTCCTAGATTAAACTAAAAGCAAGTTTCTTCAGATTTCTCTTTCTTTGAGGTTCGCATGGGCTTTTAAATTTTAATATTGAAAATGTTACAAAAGCGGTAATCCGCAAAATGTGGCAATTTTTTTAAAATTCGCATGTACATCCATTTGAAAATAGCTTTAGTAAAAAAAAACGAAGAGGCTTCAGGACCTTAGTGTCCGATTAATTCGATACTTTTTAGTAATTGAAACATTAATCCAGAACACGGAATGGCTCCCATTATTATTACACACCATAGTTTATTGATAAAGTTCGGTAATAAAATAGAACGGGTTAATTATAACAGGGGTAGCTGTCAATAAAAACGAAGGCTAGATCACGATTTGACAACTTAAACTTACTGCTAGCAGTTACTGTGATGTCTAATGAGTTTTAAAATAGACGATCGAGACTCAGAAGTTCCTTTTGGTGTAGTTTATTTTTAAATTATCAGTCGAAAAACAAATTAATTTTTTCTTTTTCTTTTTTTAGTAATTTGCCGAAAAGTAAAGAACTTCGATCTTAGCTCCTTTAGTTTCTGCTACCTTTAGGAAAACGTGAGACTATTCGGTTATTTTTAGGTCCCAAACTTTTCTTTAAAATAGATTTACTAATTCATTTTCTTTTTCCAACATTCACCGCATCCCTCATGTTTTTCGAAGCTGTACCTTTTACGTTAGGTAGTTTTCGAAAGTCGGGGAAAAAATTTGACATAGTTATGCTAAACCCTGAATTTAAACGGAAAGAAGATTAAATATATTCTTCGATTTTGCAAAAGAAAAGAAAAAAGGGAATATTTATAATTAAGTCCGGCATAGATTTTCTCGCCGGAAAGTCGTCAGTTTGCCAGCGCGCGCTTTGGTCAACGAAAAAAAAAAAAAAAAAAATGTTTTGCATTTTTGTATGACAAAAGCTACCCTTCTTGTGTAATTTTGTTTTAATTTGCCATATCTTTTTGTAAATAAATTAAAATGCACCGTTTCAGCTACCCTGATTAGTTAATTGATTTATTTTTTTGGTTCGAAGGAGGGGATTTAAATGAGTAATTAGATCAACTCTTTACCTTGTGGTTATTTTTATAAATAAGTCTAATTTCGTTGGTAATAATTTAAATTTGTATTTTACGGTAAAAAAAAAAATTAAATTAAGAATAATCGGCGTTCTACTGAATAATTCTATCGAGTATATTTAATCGATGCTTACGTTTTATATATGGTAATAATGTAAACGAAATACGATATGTGTAATCGAGCAATTCGTGAATTTCTCTTAGAACTTCTTATACATATATCGCGATCTTTTCACGGAATGAATTTTCGGAATTTTTTTTTTCTCCATACAACGGAACTAAACTGGTTCGTTTCAGCACATTTCCTTTTTTTTCCATTCTGGTTCCTTTCTTATGAAATCCCCCCCCCCTCCCTTCCCCCAAGGAAAAAAATTAGGCTCGTCAAGTAAGGACCTTTACCCGGAAACAATTAGAAATGGAAAATGAAAGTTATATAATAAGACGATCAGATATCGTTAATAGGAAGATAATAATGGGAGGCATAATAAGTGTAGAAGGAAAAGACAGGATATAACGGGCACAAGGGCCGAACACTTCACTGAGAAAGATAAACACTTAATTAACACGTGATCAGCGTCACAAACAACCGCATCATTTGAATGGAGAGGACAACATGGGGAAGAGGCTAACAAGAATCGAAAGCGGGAGGAAGGCAACAAGGAATGAATGCAAACGCATAATGAAGACAACAACAACGCGAGGAAGTGAAGGAAACAGAAGGAACCATGGATTGGTAGGAAGACTAGGTTGACTCAGATAAATAAAAGTAGTGGCTATTAGAAACGGAGAAAGTGTATACACATCCGACCAAAGTCTGAGATGGACATTTTTACACAATGGCAAGAGATTAGAAGATGTGATTTTTTTGAAGAAGAAGGAAGAAGAAGCAGCAACCCGAGCCAAAGAGTTAGCCGTCTTATTAGCAGAGGTGCCAGAATGGTCAGGAACCCACAGCAAGTCAGTATGGATCCGATGAAGAGAAGAAAGAGTATGAATGCTGAAACGTATACGGAAAATAATAAAATCACAGGAATGATCAGGAAGAGGAGAAGAGATGGCCCGAAGAGCACTCATTGAGTTGGAAATGATAAGAAATTGGGAAGAAAAACGATTAGAGAAGATAAAAATAATGGAATGTAAAATAGCCATCAGTTCGGCTGTAAATATGGATCAGAAAGAAGGCCAACACTATTAGGCTCTTTAGAACCATCAGTGAAAATATTTACATGAGAAGTAAAAAAAAAGAAAATTGACAGCGCTGCAGAATTCCTGTTTAATTATTACTGGAGGGAGAGATTTCGAAAGTGCGGGCAAAATAAACACTCTGGGAGGATGGCAGGGATCATTGAAGTTAAAGAAATGGGACAAACTATTAAAGGAAATTGTGTACGGTCAAGAAGAACTAAAACGGAGAGAAATAAGAGATAAGATAGGAATTTTTCTTAGGCGCAAAACGCCAATTTCCAGAAATTGAAAGGTAGAAGAAGATGAGAGTGAAAGACGTTTAGCAAGGAAGTGATAGCCTAAATCAGATCTGTGGATAGACAGGGGTGGTGTATTCGATTCAGCAAGCAGTGCTGGAATAGAAGAGGATTTAAGAGCACCAAGACAGAGTCGAAGGCAAGAGTTTTGTATCACATCTAGTTTAGAGAGTCGGGACTTAGAGGCACAGGCATAAATGAATGAACAGTAGTTAAGCTTGGAACGAATGATGGATTTATACAGAGAAATAAGAATGTAAGGGTCACCATCCCATTTAGTAGGAAACAGGGCCTTTAGCAAGTTTAACTTTTTAGTAGTCATGAAATATTACAGTGAAAGAAAACCTCACGAGAAAGAGGCAAATGCGGCACACGCGTGCACACGCATTGAAATGATTCTCGTTTCATGAATCCGAATACACGATAAAATGTGTTACATTTAAAGGATAATCAAGGAAATTCAAAAAAAAAATAAAAAGAGCTCAAAGACAGTCTATTGATTTTAGAAGACTTATTTTCTTTATTACCAGTCTCTTACGGGTAAAATTATAGAATATATAGTCAAGACTGAAGGATTTGGCCATCTGCAGTGAGTCAAGTTACCCCTTCAACTGATGATCTTTTTTACTCAGTGGATGAATTGAAAAGTATTCTGCACTTTTATATCCGAATCGATTTAAAGAAATCATGGTAGACACTTTTTTTTTAGCTGTTGCCGATTCACTGCCGGGCAAAAGCCTGTTCACTTTTGTCAACTGTTTGTTTCCTAAGTTTCCATATTTCATCTTTCGAACGCTTCTTTCGTCACGTTAGAGCTCACACTTTCCATCGGGCCTTGCCTCCTCTATTCCGGTTGAGTTACTCTCTACGCAAAGCGTTTGGAGCGTCATCCAGGTACGCCTCAATTGGAAATTATATTTTGCACGTCTTCTCGGGCGATGGTAAATATTTTTTGAAATTAAAATTACTTTTTTCTATTCTTTCTATCCTCTGTTTCTTCACTTTTTTAAAATATATTTTAGTCATTTTTTACCGGTTAAAAATTTTTTTCTTCTTAATGATTTACGTTGTTGTGCCCTTTTCGTAAAGAAATATCTCATCTCTAGTGATCGGTTTGATCCGATTAATTTTATCCTTCACCAAAGTCGAAACTAAAATCCTCGTCATATAGAAAGTAAGTCGCGACGCGTGATTTTCTACTGAAAATGAAAATAAGGAGTCGTCAATTATTTTGGGTAAGACCTTTTCTTTCTCAGTTAAAATTTAATCTTCAAATTCGTACATAGAAACTTTCACATAAGATCCGAACGAAAACACTTCATTATAATGCAGGACGTGTTGAAATTAAAAAGAAACAATATCCCATCAGACCGCAAGAAATTTTTTTGTGAAATTTTCGTTAATTAAGATTCATGAAAAGGTTACTACTGTTTCCTATTGTTTATTTATTAAAAAAAAAAATTATAATAATAATAATAGTAATAATAATAATTGGAGAATATTACACCGCGGCAATTTTTAAATATTACGTACAATTAAGAATAGAAAAAATATATATATATATATTAAAGTAAGTTCTTTCTAAAGGTAGATGTACGAGCAGCACGACCGAGACAGGAAAAATACTATGTTAAATAAATAAATATATATATATATATACATATATATATATGCACACGCACATATATATTTCTGGGACTGGTCACGATTCCATCCTGACCTCTCAGTGAAAAACTTTTCTCGCCGAAAAAGTGGTTTTTGAGATTCTTTCGACAGTTCTCACTTTCCGAATTAAAATAAATATTTAAATTCCCGCATTTGCGTAAACGTTGGTAGCAGCCATATTATTCTGGATTAGTGGGCAATCTAATGCGAGGCAGTACTCGGTATTTTTACAGTTATACGGAGATTCTTAAAGAGAGGCATGGCGTTCCGTTTTCCAGTCAACGTTGGTAGCTCCATTTTGGTAGGGCGAAAAAAAAAAAAAAAGACGCGTATAACAACCGTTTTCGTGATATTCGAGAAGTCGAAAATTGCAATTAATTATACAATACTCGCGCGCAATTACGTAAGCTTATCTAGATTACCACTAGTAGTAATAGCTTTAAGTTTTGCAGCAAATAATGAAATATTTTTAGCAATTTTTTGTTTGTGTGAATAGCACACGAAGAAAATAACAGGCAGTAGAGCACGGTTCTGTAAATTCTTCCACAGCGGCAGCGAAATTGTTAATATCATGTAATTTGTATGTACCATATACCTATATATACCTCTATATATATATATATATATATATATCTACTAATTACGTATGCGTTAGTTTTAAAATAAAAGTAGTTAACATTTATTAGCACACGCCATAGAATCGTCCACATACTTTTTCACCGTTAAATTGCCTGATTCTAGGTAAGTATTTTAATTTAGTTCGGTTGCAGCTGAACTAAAATGAGCACGTTATTAATATGCACGATAATTATATATTTTTTAGTTAATTGGGACGACCATGATGCGCGTTCTTATTATGTCTGTCCTTCTGTAAACACTTATTTTATTTTTTTTCGTATTTTCTTTTTATTTTTTACTAACAGTTTGCATTTGTGTATTTTATAAAATATCGATTAAAAAATAAATAAATAAAATAATGAAAATCGCGGGAATTAATGTTTGCGAGTTGAACATTAATTGACGTCGTTCTGATAGTTTATTTTTTTTATTTATTTATTTTTTTCGCGAGTGCCGGTGATAATTTTATCGTTAGTAAGTTGTATTCTATTTCATCGGAATAGTGAGTTAGTTGCGTCATTTACTTTCACAGTTTCAAGATAAAAAAACAAAAAACTATTTATAAATAATTTTAGGAATGTTGGAATTAATAGAAAAATTGTAGAAATTACAAATTTTCTCTTTTTTCTTCCCATTTTAATGAAGCAAGATTCTTCTCGAAGATGCTAAATCGGACGGGAAAGGTGGATGCTAGGAAAATGATGCGTATCACTCGTTAGATTTTGTTAGTGCTTATCTGAATTACCAAGGTATGACTGTGACGAATGAATTTAAATAGTAGCGCGATATACGCATTTACAGGGTGGCTACCAAGCCGGAAAAACTGGCTCAGAATTTTGTTGTAAAACCGGGGGAAAAAGTAAAAACGGCCAAAAACGTCGTGATGGTTTTGATAAAAAAAGGTCATTTGAAGCGGAAAAGTGAATACATCTTTTAATGTACTCGACTCGATAATAAATAAAGCTTCTTTTTATTTGTATAACAAGTATGCTGCGGCGGTGAATCATGCATGGTAACAAAAAAATTCCATTCTTCTTTTACAATGTGCCTTTAATTTTCCAATTAAAAGACTTTTTCTATAACGGCAGGTCTATTTTCATGATGAGTAGTATTTATATTTATTGCCGATACGTTTCAGTTAATATTTTAACGAAACGCGTAGAAAATTTTTGTTTATGCATTTAAGTTTATTCAGATGGTTAAATGCTCTCAGTAAAACTTTTGGAGGGACTTGAGCTCCGTTAATCCTTGAAGTCGCCGCGTATAATTACAAATATTAAAATTTAAATAAATTTTATAAATCAGAACTATTTAAATAGGGAAGGAGTAAATCAACCTGTTATAAACTTTATTACTAACTTTTGTAATAGTAAAGTAAACATATATTGCTTGAGTTAGTGGTTGTTATCGCGGTAAAATATTTAATATGCGAATAAAATAATTTCAAAAAATTAAAAAATTTAATTTACACATTTTTTTTTTGTTTCTATCGATATTTTATTTGCCTTTGCGTCAATTTGTTGGCTTTGTTAATATACAAGTGGAAAAACGTTCGTGTAAACTCTCTAGTACAATTCTAATAATCGGTAAATCGGGAGGATTTGGACCGGGAAAATCGGGAATAAACCGGAAATTTAAAAATTATATGTCAGTGGCCACCATGTTTTAAATAATAATAATCAGAAATTAAACGGGAAATTTTTTAATGTATATGCAATAAACTCGGAGATGTGCGTACTCTTTAAATTAGTAGAAGGCAGATCAGAACGTAAAGATTTCGATAATCGGGGAGCTTAGATAACATGTTCTTCACCAACTACCGGCCGGTGAAAACATAAGAAGGAGAAAAAAACAGATGGATAACATTTTAGATTAGCAAAGATCGGAAAAGTTTTTTGTTCAAATACGTAATCTATTGCATTTATTAATGATAAAATTAATATGTTCTCGTAATTTAAGTTTCGAAAAAGTTCAGGTCAACGAGATTTTTCCGCGATAAGAACGAGAATGCCGAATTTGTGCAACAGGTGTATGTAAATAAAATTTCCCAAGTTGTTGAATAATCTTATGATTACTAATATTGTTACACGGGCGTAGTATAGAGTCCAAAGTCAGATTACATAAACCAGCTCATCCAAGATTATGTTCTGTAAGCGATTTAAAAAAAAAAAAAAAGAAAACAATAGACG
The DNA here is from genome assembly GCA_039619475.1 of Icerya purchasi. Lineage (NCBI taxonomy): Eukaryota > Metazoa > Arthropoda > Insecta > Hemiptera > Monophlebidae > Icerya > Icerya purchasi. Next base: position 178,317,340 of record CM077116.1, read on the forward strand.
GGAAAAAATTGAAAATTAATCGACTGAGTATTAAGGAAATTTTGTGCGTTAAAATGGGAACGAAATTAGACTGAGATGATATAGGTTTTACGAAACCGCACGTTATAAATAGTTTTGAATTTAATGAACTAGTAAAACTGACTAGAGCATTAACATTGCAAGTTTGGAAAAATATATAATGGAGGGAAAAGATACATTTTTTCTAAATAATCTCATAGAAGATTTAAGTATAGGTTATGAACAAGAAATCGAAATGTCAAATTTTGGCTCAAATGAAATTAAAAAATTTGCAATCAGCATTCATAAATTTTACACTCATCCGGATCTTAAAATGCTTCTAATTAGACATGCGAAATTTTCCAATGTTGGTTGTACGTACTCCTCTAATACGAAATTAACTCTACATGTAATTGATTAAATTGTACTATTATTTCTTTTGAATCCGAATTATTAATGGTTCGTTACAAATTTTAGCAGGCTCTGAATTATTACCGATTTAAATTTTTTCTTAACGTTTTATTTTATTTCCAAGAAATTTGCACAATCTCACACCGATCGTACGAAACTTAATACTAGATATAAATTTATATTTTTAAATAATATTTTTATGAGTTTCACTGAAATTTATTTTATTAATCTGAGTTTTCTTTGTTCTTCTATTAATATTTTTTTAGATATATATAGGCAGCAAGAATTATTACAAGCTGTTACTGAACCACCAAAGGATGGATTTCAATTAGATGATGATAAGGAGTTTCCTCCATTGTAAAGAATGGAGCGTTTGTATTATGACTGAGAATGGAAAAGTACGTTTTTTTGTTTTTTTTTTTTTTTTTTTTTTTTCGTGTGTATACGTTAAAAGAATGCATCTATACAAGGGATAAAGTTTCAAAAATTTGTGTACATACATTACTAAATTTAGTACAAAAAAAAAAAAAAAAAAAAAAAGTTATATACATTTATTACGTATATATCAAATATGTAAGGATTTATGTAATTGAGTTAGATTACTAAGTTTTTTCTTTTCTTTTTCAGAATTTCATGTTCGTATATTATTATTTGTCTATCTATGTACTGTAGAAGTCATACATATGTTTATAAAAATTGTGCCGTCGTATTTTAGCTTTAATCTTTTTTCGTTTTATTTATTCTTTCCTCTGTTTGAATATCTAACACGCAACAAGGAAATGTACTCGTAATTTGTGTTCATACACTTAGGGTAGTTTTTTTTTCTTTTTTTTTTTTTTTTTAAATTCAAATTTAAATATTTGTATTTGTATCATGCGGACGAGTCAAAGCTGATTTTTACCTTTTAGGAAGTTTCAATGAAAATTTTATTTTTAACTAGAAATGTATTTTATTTTAAAAGATCATAAAGATAAAAACATCAAATATCTCATATTTTTTAATTTGTATGTTAATATAATTTTTCATACTACAGTATATTCTATAATAATTATGTTTACATTTTATTTTACAAATAATAGGTGTAGTAAAACAGTTATTACATTCCTTTTTTTTTTTTTCTTGGTGTTTTATATTTTAAGTACAAAGGAATCAATTGAAATTATCGGAATAAAAGTAAATTTATGCGATGGACTAGAAATAATTATACCTTGTTAAAATTACCCTGATCTTGTAATACATTTGAAAATTATTTGTTCGTCTACAGTGTAGACTTTGATTTCTTTAAACAGTTAATAAATGATATTATTTGTAAAATATATTCAAGCGAGTCTGCAATGAGCATTTCCAGCTTAATTTCTTTATTATAATAATAACAAATTTCATATTTACTAACATAAAACTATTAATAATAACGAAGCACGTTTCAATCTTTTGGATTCTTTCCAACATTCGAATTTTGTTTTTACTTATCTTACGCGTGTGAACGAACGTTTTTACATGTCATATAATTTTTACGTCAAAATTACCCATTTATTTGATATTTACCCACAAGACTTTTTTGCTATCTTTTTTTGTTTCAATTTTTCCGTTACAAGAGTTTTATTTATTTTAATTTTTTAATAATGTTACCTAAATATCTCATATTTTTTGCGATCATATTGTATATTGAATTTTCGTAGAATACTTGTTTCTCTCTTTCTAAATCATTAGATGTTTTCGTACAGAACGAGCACCTCTGTAGACATTAAGCAAACAGTGTAAAAAGCGATTATAAAGATGTTTATGCTAAAATGTTATTTTAAACAACTTTTTTCGAACATTGTCCATTTGGAAAACCAAGAAAAATCAACGAACTTTTTATTATAAGAAAATAATAGTTACTCTTTCTCATCACAATAGCTGTTGATTGTATTTTACTATCTGTAAATCTGTTGTGTTATTTAAGTTCATTGTATTTTTCGTTTTACTGATTTTGCCGGAAATATCCGGATTACTACAACTGTTAAGGTGGTTAAGATGTTTGGAATCAAAACATTAAGTAAAATTGACCAAATATAGCATTTAGATTGCTTTTACTTATTCAAATAAAATATGTACAAATATATTTAAAAAAAAAAAAACAATTCTTCATACCTATTCAAAGAAGGACCCACAGACCCCAACCTACCAGTTTTCTATAGTTCTTGTGAAAAAGTCAGTTTCAATCGATTATATTATTATTTTTCGTAAAATAAAATAAATGAAAATACTTGGCGATATTTGTGTCATAAATAAGCTTTTATTCTCAATAGTTTTGTTAATTTGATTATTAGGTCATTTTCGATATATTTTGCCAATTATTGCCAAGAAATGTTTAAAAAGGTTAAAATTATCCATTTTAACTACGGCGCAAAAACGTTATAGATTTTATTTTAGGATTTTCATATAACCCCTAACATAACAATAGCTGCTCATTAATACACACACACACACACACACACACACACACATATATATATATATATATATATATATATATATATATAAAAGAAACGTAAAATGTGAAATTCATAGCGTATCTGAATTTCAATTAGTAGAATGAGGGCGAATTTCTGTCTTTTCTTCGTCTTAACTTTCCAGATTTCTTTGATACTTTAATTGATTTAATAATTGATGTAGGAAAGGAGAGAGAGAGAGAATGAAATTAAAACTCATTAAACAGTGAAAAATTAGTAAATAATTGTTATAAAAACAAAAATAATAGTCTTCTTACGTGCAATTGAAAAATTTTGAATTCAAGTAATAAGTCGCAAATTGGAAGTTTTCTATATGCTTTATTTTCTTGTGTTTATATTTCATTTATTAATTGCAACAAAGTTTGAGTGCAATCACCGCTTCTATCAACAAACGTATCCAATTATCTGCATACATTTATTGAAAAGAATTTCTCAACGCATTATTTTAAAGTACTAGCTGTTTCCTACGTATTCGCCCGTGTATTGATGCCCGTTTAAATCTGTACTTGGAAATTCATAAAAAGAAATTATTCCACTCGAACACTTTGCTACGACCTAAATGATTGTTTCTATATTGCTTCCTTCATCACATGAAATATTTCTGTAGCTGTTTAACCAGACAGAGAACAAAACTTAATGACGGCACACTACTCCATTACATAAATCGTAACAAACACACAGAGTGCTCAATTTTAAATGCTTCTAAAACACAAACTAACTGACATTTCAGCATGATCTAAAGTCCTGTAGATTTAGAAAAGATCGGACTAATAGTATTGTTCATTGCAAACAGATAGCGTTAAGGATCCTTTGATAAAACGTTGCAGCAGTCGGCCGATTAGTCGAAGTAGAAAATTTTATCTCAACTTCTCGTAACAATCCGCGAGGATTGTTGAGTTAAAATATTTTTCAATTCTGTTTGAAAAATTTATAGTTGATCCAAATAAGGAAGTTAGCGAAAACTTAAAATTTACTTGTTTTCAGAAAGAGGAAACCTTGTTGTCTGTTTTCCTTTTTCTGATAAAATTAAAATTATCTTTTTATCACCGTTAATTTTATTCGAATTCGGAATATTATTTTGCAACCTGAAAAATATTAACCATTATACGGTTAACTTAAAAATACCGGAAAATTAATATATGTATTTTGCTTTTTAAAGAAACAAAAAGTGTTGCTAGCGCTATAATAATATCATAAAGAGGTTCTCAGTTTATAGTTCAGTACTATGGTATAATAATGCCCTTTTCAAAAAGAACTTATACGTACAAAAGAAAAAAAAGCTAAAGTTGATTTAATACTAAAAGCGCGGAAGCGTGGTTTTTAAGATGATACAAATGATATAGCTCTGCAAAACATAAATTATAAGTGTTACGTAACACGTATTCAGTATTGCGAAAATTAACTATTTACTCCCGTCTTAAAAATGTTCATATTTAAAAAAAAAACGCTCAAACAGTAAAATTATGTATATTTCGGTAATAAATAAACAATATTTAACAATAATTATATAACGATGAATTTCAAAAAATTTCTGACAATCGCATTCTTATGCTGTCATAAATTTGTGCGAGAAAGAAGTAGGTGTACGCAATATAATGTTTTACTGAACGATAACATAGAAAAGTCATCTTTTTACAAAACGCTGTCGAAGTTCATTAAATTATTCCTTTTATACCTATATCTACATCTACATCTACATCTATATCTATCTATCTATCTATCTATCTATCTATATATAACAGTCGTGTTCGATTTCATTATGTTACCGAACAAATTACCGACTCCGATTATAGAAATTTACACGTCGCGTAATTTTAATTCATAGTCGCTATTCGAGGATACAAAATGGAAGTTCCTAATGTGCAAAAAAAACATCGAGTTGAAAATAATATGCCGACTTTTAAATTGTTCTGGACATTTCGGTAAGTACGAAACACAGTTTGAACGAATAGTAGGCAGTTTGTACACTCCATTTTTGTTTATCATATTTCCGGCAATAAAAAATCAAAATTATTACTTTATTTTTCATTTTTCAAAAAGCATCATGTTTGTTTCGAAAAAATGTAAGTTTAAGACTACGAAAATTTCGGTCTCTTTTAACTAGTGTACAATAATAATAGAAGTCCTTCTCGACCAGAACGCTTTTTGTTCCCGAATTACAAAACGGAATTTTTGAAAATGTAAATGAACAATTATTGGGATGACGCAAAATAAATTTTCTTCTACCATAATCTGACTTGAACACAATGCTTTTTAGAAAAGCGGCCATATGTAAGAAACGTGTACTGAAGCGTGCGATTATTAATTCTCGGGAATACGCAACATTAATCAACCATAATCAACTTGCATCTAATTATTTCTACACATGCGTTGATGTTCAGGTAAAAAATGTGAAACATGCTTTGATAAACAATAAGTGAAGTAGTGTTCGACACGACTAAGTATCGAATATCGGTCACCCTTTTTAAGCAATAATCTTACCAGATCGATATATGTAATCATTTATTAAGTTTCCGGCGAAAGAAAAATCTGTACGGAATGTAATTCTTTACTTGTGATGCATTGTTAACTTTTAAGATTGTGCAGAAAATTTGGACAGTTTTGGGGATATCGTATAAAGTGGAAAAGTAACGAATAATAACAGGCCAAAAAAAGGGAGTATTTCTCTGACAGCAAAGTAATAATTATAATAAAAAAAGATTTTGAGTTCATAACAATACTTTTGTAATAAATGTCTTTACTCGGGCTACTTTAATAATGTTTTCTAAGGTAAAATTTTTGTTTTATAATTTTTGATTTCATTAGATAATTTTGTTGTTTTAACATTCGGTGTACTAAAAACATCATGCGCATTTATAATAAACGCGACTAGTTTCCAAATACCCTTTTTTGTAATTTATAATTAAACAAATTATTTTCGTGTTTCTAAAAATTTTCCTCCAGAACTGGTTTCCTTTTATTGCTTTAAGCAGATTGCACATAAAAAACCTATACTTGAGGCCAAACTTTATTGTTTGTGCGCACATGTAAAGTAGGAACGTTCTGCTTATTTGTTAGATTTCAAAATTGCTCAAGCTTAACTTTGAAAAAAGTTTTTTTTTTTCCTTTTTCGTATAAATTTTTCTACCAAGATGCAGTGATGCAAAATACGGGCAAGCAGAAATGTACACAAAGTTGCGATCTTCTTCATTAACTAATCATAATAATTTATAGAAAATTAAAAATTGCAAGCTATCATATACGCGCGCGCGCGTGCACACACACCCACAACCACACACACACACACAAGTAGACACGGAAAAATAAATATCTGTCGTAAACGTATAAATTAAATGAATATTGGAATGCTTCAAGAACGCATACATTTATATACAAAATTTAAAAAACAAAAAGAAAAAAAAAGATAAAAAATTAAATATATATGTCTTACGAAATATACATTATTTTTGAATCGTACTGTTCTAATATAGGTCTATGTATAAAGTGTTTCTTTAAATTGCCTATTTGCGACCAACAAAGCAATAAAATTCAAAAAATACTACGAAATTATTTTACACGTCATTATTACAAATTTAATTCATTTCATGTTAAAATATTTATTCCGATAGACTTTAGTTATTTAATGTACGCGGTTAAAACAATTTTTGTAGTATGAAAATAATAGAAATTTAAAACTAATTAATAAGACATTATTTCTGTCAATCGGTTGCAACGTATATTACTAAAATACCTTTTTTAATAAATTTAAAAGTATGTATATATCAATTGCTGCATACTGAATTTTAAATATATTATTGATTTGCAAAACAATACTATTTTTGAACGCTGTGGACATGCAACCGAATAAGGACTTTAATACCACTTAAATGAACAGGAATACTAATACTAATATTTACTGTTACTTAATAGCAATGACGCAATTTGAAATAACCAGTACTACACAGTGTATATCGGACCTATATGTATATATAAAAATGAATGTATGTTGTATGTCGTTCTGTACATCCTCGATAGATTCCGAAACTATCCATCCGATTTTTATGAAATTTGGACAGTGTATGTATGGGGTCATAAAGAACAATTTAGGCTATTTAAAAGTAAAAAAAAAAAAAAACGGAGAAATTCGTTTTCGCGAGTGTAAAGGGTTTTCACAAATTATAAAGCTGAATGATTATAGGTCGATACAGACGAATACTTCTGAAAACATGAACAAAATCGGAAAAGATATATATATATCACATGTAAGCTAAATGATTCTGTTTGTAAATAAAAAAGATTGCGGGCGATACAGACGAATATTTCGGAAAACATAAACAAAACCGGAAAAGATATATACACACACAAATATATACGCATGTTTTTGTTTGAAGTATGAAAAAAAAGGCGAATAGTATAATTTAATTTCTGAGGATGGCATGATTTTGTGAGCCAAGCAACCGCTCGGTGCGCTGGGACGCGTGATTCGATTAGGCAATGATGTTTCGTTCGATGGTCCGAATGCTGCTTCAGTTAACGGAAAAGTGTAATCAAGAACGATAGTGCGCGCTAGATTAATGCCCCGATAGCTGACGAGCTCAAAAATAAATAAATAAATAAGTAAAAACAAAGGCTTACAGATAAAATTCGTTTGTTGCGTTAATTATTATTTTCGAAGGAGGTAATTATATTTACATATATTATCGTGCGAACTACAGAAAGACGACGGTGCGAGCAAATGTAATAATTGAAATTACTAAAAATAAAATAAATAATGAAACAAACTAAATGAATAAGAAATTTAGCGAGATACGAAATGGAAATTGCAACAAAGTTTTATATATATATATGTATATATATATATATATATATATATATATATATATATATATAGAGAGACTTCGAAACTATCCATCCGAGCGTTATGAAATTTGGGCAGTTTATTTATGGGATCATGAGGAACAATATAGGCTATTTAAAAGTAAAAAAAAAAATAAATAAATTACAAAATAAGATTTTTCATAAGTTCTACTTTTAATTATTTCAATTCTTCTGGCTATGTAAAATATTTTACTTTGTACTTTTTACATTTATTTACGTTTTCTAATTTTTTTGTTATTTAAAATTGAAGGTTATTGTTTAATGTGAGTGTTTTGTTTTTATTCTTTTGTTTAAAAATGGTATTTCTTTTGTGTAAAGCTATAGGTAAGCGACGAAATTTATTTAGTCTAATTCGAACTGATTGACGAACCTATTAATAGATAAATCTAATATTAGTAGTATATCGTACTCGATTCATATTCCAGCTGTGTAGGCCCTCATTTTACGATTTCATTAAATTTTTTGAAACAATTGTAAGTTTTACGAGAATTGAACGGCGCAAGATAACGAGAAATTGCACTTGTTTTTTTTTGATTTTGCTTCGGGCAACAGCAGAAAATTAGAATATCGAAAAAACGTTTTCTTAATTCACTAATAGCAGACAAGCTAACGTTCAGGCAGGACAACGTCTGTCGGGTCCGCTAGTATTTAATAAACAGGGACGACAGCGTAGAAAACACTAAGGGGTTAAGGGAATATTCTTTTCATATACAAAAAAAGGTTTAGTTTGTTTTTTTAAAGAAATCACAAAGCATTAAACATTTTGTAATTTTTATATGAGACTTTTTAATATATTTCTAGAGATGAAAAAATAAAATAAGTATAATGTAGTGCACTATTTATAATGTATAGCAATTTGTCAAGATAATTAACACGTCCGTTGTTAACTATGAGTATAATCGTAGTAGAAAATTCCTTCTACGGCGCTAACTACAAGAATATACTCGTATTTGAATTTTTTTCCACTGTTCTATTCGAATACTTCTAAGAGGTCTTTCAGACGTTAACTTAAACTATTGTAAAATTTGATTTTAGGGGGTTAATGCAATGTGCGTAACAAATAACATCAAGGTACTCGTCTATGTTTGTAAGTGAGATATTACAAGTAACTTTGAATTTATTCTTGGCGTAGTGATGGTAAAGCGGTAAAAAAGTAAGTATATTCGAAATAATAAAAAAAAAGTGTGCGTTCAGTAACTGAAATTATTATTATTTCTTAGGAGAGAGTAATTATTATTACTTAAATTAAATGTTGAATCATTAAAATCAGTTCAGCAGTTCTCGAAATGCACATTAGTGAGCTGATCAAATAAAGTCATTCGTTAAAATATCTTCATCGATTTAAATTAACGATTTCATTCCATTTATGAGGCAGTCTAATGCACCTATTGATAATTATCGGCCGAATAGTTCCTCCAGTGATAAAGCACACTTTTAAACATTTTTTAAAATATAACTTAATATTTGTTCAGTATATCGGGGTATTTCGGGAGAATAGAACATACTACACAGTCACTCTTACATCGTATTACGGATAGTGTGTCAAAATAGTATTAATGAACGTAAACTTAGTCTGTATATGGTAGTGAAATTATATAAAAACTTGTGCTAGAACGATATGGACTATAGCCTTAGTTGATACGGAAGATTCGCGCAATTGAAAATTACATTGAAATATAAGGAAACATTAATTTAAACACGATCGCGCATAATAGGGAGGGGAGTGGTAAAACTGATGTGATTTTGACAAGAAAAGTTTATACTGGTTAGAGAATTTTTAAAATATTAACCGATGAATTTAGTTCCGATGATGAACATAATACTGTTATTCGAAAAGCTAATAGATAATAATTGTGACACGGATTGAATTCTGAAAAACAAACGCGTTGTGAAATACTACGAAGTCTAAAATTTGTCACAAGAGATAATAAAAATAGTATCGACAAGTGGTGGACTAGAAGCAGTAAATGAGAGAAATTATTTGGAATTATAATCGCGCAGCTGTAATTCGAATATTTAAAAACTCGGTGATTTAATTTTAAAAATTAACGCTGTTCTTTATGTACAGGCTACAATTTTTTATTTATTTATTTTCCAAATATTAAAAGTGTTAATAACTGTTAGCAATAAAAATTGGTAATATGCGTATAAGAATTTATTTTAATTTTTTAACCTATATATGTATACACGCATTATTATTAAATAACAGTGCATTTGCTATTTCAAAATTAATGGTTTACGGGGAAAAGACAAATGGTTTTTGTGTACCAGTAGGAAATATTTTATTGCACGAGAATTTGTATCGCGGTTTAATTTTTTTTTCTGGTTACATGTCAAATAGTTTTTGCGATTTATTAAGCTATTTGTATAAGATTCTATGTATAATATTACGCATTCCCATCAAATGAGACATCGTAGTTGTTTTTATTACTTTTATAACACCGGCAAAGCTTAGACCCGAAGGTTAACGATGCTTTTCAGTTAATTTTTTCTGTTTACCTTTAATATTATGTACAAATTAATACAAAATTTAAATTCTATAAAAAAATATAAAAATCCAAACTTTAACTTATCATGTCTGATTAAAAATGGAAAATAGTCCAGACGAAATATTTAAAGGTCAATAAAATACAAATAGTTATAAAATATTTCTTGGAGATGAGCATGAATTAAAATGGATCGGGAACAGATTATTATTATTCAACGATAGATACTTACAGCAAAATCATGATTTTCTAAATTAAATAAGAATTAACGGACAAGGAGAAGAATATGACTAGGAGTCCGAAGAAATGGTCTAAAACATGGTAATGTATGGTAACAACGTAAGAGTTGTTATTCCAGACTTATCTTCTGAAGAAATCTCGCAAAAATTTTGAAGAACAAATTTAACAAAAAAATTACGTTTGTCGTTCAAACGGAGGGGGGGAACACTGGACGGTAGATCGAGGATTTCTGTTCGCATTATTAAACGGTATCGTACTAGTAGTGCCGGCGAGCTTTCGTTTTGGTTTGTGCCTCGCTTTCCTTGGTCTAATTTTATGCGATTTTTTCAATCGAAATTCAAAAATATCGACATTTTCATTATTGCAATTGATAATTGTACTTTTTTTATCGTTAACGGTATTATTTTCATCGTTTACCGCTATACAACTATGGTCTGCTCTGTTTGTATAATCCATCCTAATGTTATCATCATCAATATCGTTATTACAATTTTGAATTGTTTCCCGTTTTTTGTCGTAGCAATCATCATCATTGTAAATATGATCTTCATCGTTCTCAGCAGTGATAAAAAAATTATTATTATTATTATTATTATTATTATTATTGTTCATTTCATTGTTCACTGAAATTGGTATAGCACTGTTGACGTTACTACTATCATCATTGCGATTGTTATCATCACTGTTATTATTGTTATTATTGTTATCGTTAGGATTTTTAATGGTTATTAATTTTTTATTGTTTCGCCAGTTAAGGTCTTTGTCGAATGAGTTACTGCTGTTTAAAAAAACGTACCTTCGGTTTATAGCCGTGTAACTCAGCTTAAACGGATTCACGGACGAGCCAAGATAATCTTCTTTATTATTAGCGATTTCTGGGATGGTTACATTTTTAGCGTTATTACTGTTGTTGCTATTACTACGTTGCTGTGCCGTATACATAGCTTCAATTATCCAATTCGGCACATCAGTCGAACTTGTTCGAGGGAAAGTGAAAGCTTTCGAATAATATCTGCAGAATAATTGCTCGTATTTTATGCACTGCATGGTCACCCAAGTATGCAGTAATAAAAGCGGAAATCGACTTATCCAATAGTCAACAAATCCATCCGGAATAGGACCTAGAATTGTTCGTACCGGATCCGATAATTCTCTATAATGGTGTTTCTGAAAATAAAAGAGATTATTATATGTACGCTACTAGTAATAGATTTTGTTATTTTACAAGTTTTTCCGGAACTATCATAATTTTTGACCTCGTCAAATTTTTTCTCGTTCCCGATTTTCTTATTATCCTGTACGAATAAGGAGCTACTGTGTTTTTATTATAATTTAGTTTTCCCTATCATTGGTTACTTTAAATCGTCAAAGACCTCATTAAATCATCTTTCGAGTCTCAAAGGAAAATATTAAATATTCCGGGGGTATTTATATTTTTTAAGTATTTCTTTCTCTTTGGGTTTCTATAAATTATTTCTTCCGCGCTGCGATGTATTCAAGTTGAAAAATTCCGAGGTTATTTGCCGTAAAAAAATGTGATAATAATGAAAGAAACATTTTATTATTTCCTATTTTACAAGCGTTTCATTTTTTCTAGACCTGTCTTGGATAGTTCATACGGTCTTCTCCTATGAGAGTTTTACAAAAAACTCTTCTTTCGGAATTGAATTCAAAACAATTGTTATGTTTTTCTGCACACTTTTTACATGATTAAATCCTCAACTTTTTAATACTGTTTTTAAATCCAGCGAATACGCCGCGGCTAGTTTAAATAATGAGTCTTTTCTATGAAAATTGAAAAACACCAAATAATTTTCTTTTCAAAAGACAATTCAATAACAATGCTTCGCAACGGATGACGTTTTGTGGATCGAAAATCAAGATAAATATTATTTTCTCTTTCCAGACATTGTTTACCATTTTTTAAGAAACTAAAAAATTTACGAAATACATGATTATTTTTGTTACATAGAGATTTTATTACAACATATATTTCAAATAGGATTTTAATGAATAGTTGTAAACGCATAAATAACAAACATTAAATAAATATGAAAAGGTATGTCAGAAAAGTTTTCAGTAACATCTAACTTTCGGCTACAAAAGAAAAAAAATATTAGTAAAAACATGGTCCGAATCTAAATCGTCCATTTTTATCTAAAAAAGAAGAAGAAAAAAAAATTTGCCAAAACGATCTAGTAATCTGTTGGAAGTCTAAATTTTAATTTTTACTAATATTTTTCTTTTAATTTCTAGCTGAAAAGAGGATATTTTTGAGAAATTTTCTGACACACGTTTTTATGTTTCATTATTTATGTTTACATTCACTATTTTCATAATTAATCAACAAATAGGATGTATAGATTCAGAGAAATCAAATTTTATTATAAAGTAAAATTTTGCGACAGCATGTTGTTCCATTTTAAAAACTGCGGCAAAAACCCATTAACTTCAAATGAACATGGATCATTAAATAATGAAAATATCATTTCAATGAATTAAAAATCTTGATAATTGAGTAAAGATAAATTCGACCGACCATCTTTATAAAAGCGGTCTCAACGGCGTGTATAACTACTTTCCTAGCTTCTTTTTTTTTTTTTAATTTAATTTAACGTGCCGTATAAAACGATTAGGCTAGAGGCACGGTAAAGATGTATTATAGTAACTGTAGCAGATCTGATTCTTTAAGAAATCCGAAAAGCCTGGAAATTATCCTTTCATCATCACCAAGAAGTTCTGTAAGTGATGAAGGCAGAGCGAATTTTTCTCGTGCCGTTTTGAATTTCGTACAATCGATAAGCAGGTGTTGAACGGTCAGCGGAACAGTGCAGTAATCACATTGAGGAGGAACATCCTTATTTAGAAGGAATGAATGTGTGATAGCAGTATGGCCAATGCGAACCCGACAAAGGGCCGTTTCCTCTCTTCGGCTGCATCTAGTTGAGGTTAACCATGGCACTGAACGATGTTTAATTCTTTTTAATTTATTTGTTGATGGAACTTCCAGCCACGTGTCATGGAATTTTTTATCTAGACAACGAGTAACATGTTTCTTAAAATCCGCCGTCGGTATTGGAATGTCTGGAACAGGGTTGAAATAGGTTGCTTCTTTGGCAGCTTGGTCCACTGATTCGTTGCCTGGAATTCCTCTATGACTTGGAGTCCATACGAAGACTATTTGGAAGCGAGTTTTTTGCAGGGCCGAGATAATTTCTTTTGCTATGGGATGTTGTTGATGATCATGGTACTTAAGTAAGCTTTGTAGTGCTCCTAAGGAATCTGTACAAATTAAATTTTTGTCTGAAGAAATATTAAGCACAGCCATGAGAATAGCATAAAGCTCAGCCGACTGGATGGAATAGAGTGCAGGTAGCGAGCATCGTATTGTATCGAGCTGATCTGATATTTTTGCGCAGCCGGTGCGATTTTCATTAATGGATAAGGTTTAGTTACCAATCAAAAAAAAAAAAAAAAGGCAATTTTTCTTTTGTTTTTAATTTTTTTCCACATGTAGCGCGGTAATCTAGTAGTTAACATACCGTTATTTAAACTGGTCATAGGATCGAAATTTGCCTCATTCAACTCAGGTCGCCACTAAAAACTCAATATTGGACAATATTTAAGAAAGAAAACTTGGCTATGAAAAACTAGTTACTCTCTTTGTTTTTATTAGCGCTTAGTTTACTACGGAACTCGCCTTTTATTTACAATAATTAAAAAAATTAATTTAACTTTTAGCCGGGGACGTTCGAGAATTTATTTCGCTTATACTGTTATTTATGTGTCATAAAAGTTAAGTTGCTGGCAGTTTGTGGTCTAGAAGTTTATCCCAAGATTTTTATTCAACAGATTGATCTAATTTCTAATTCTAGAATGATTTGCAGAACTATTTGCTTAAAATTAAAAAAAAAGTCATTGGCGCGATTTAAATCCTCTTTTTAGTTGATAAGAAAAAAAATATCGGTCAAATATGTTTTACATTATCTTTCGGGTAATCAAAGACATATTCCGAATCATAATAGAGCGTTCGTGTTTTAAATACAGTACCAATGTTTACCTATGTAGTAATGCGAATATGATTAACATGATCGCCGAAAATGCGTAATTTAAATTTTATTGAATTTCTAAAACTGTAAAAATATGAAAATAATTGGGCTAATGTATCTAACTGAAGTTCGATAGAATTTCCGAAGATCGACTGGAATTGTAGACTATTTATCATGGGGCTAGATTCCGCACGGGAAAGTTAAATAAAACCGCGGTTCAGTATTTACAATTATTTAATGGTAAATTGAAAATAGTTGTTGAACCAAACGAGTAATAGTAAATATTACGAGGGTCAGTCAAATATAAATAAGACTTTTTTAAAAATTAAAATTTATTGAAACATTTCGAAAAATTAACTCTAGCACTATTTTTCTACATAGTTACCACCTCTATTGATGCATTTTCCCCAGAGTTTTGGGAATTTTTTAATGGCTTTATCAAAAAACGAATGCAGTAAGCCAGAGAGTCAATTGCGCACGAATTCCATTCAACCTTCATAATCTTCAAATCGCTGGCCATCTAATACCTTTTTCAACGGCCCAAACAAATGATAATCGCATGTACTTAAATCTAGACTATATGGCGGATGCTCAACGGTTATCCAATGTATTTGGTCGAGTTTGACTCGAGTAAGGGCAGTTGTGTGTGGTCTAGCGTTGTCATGTAAGAGTAATACGGATTGGATCGGAACGCCGCGTCTTTTGGGACGATATGCCGCCTTGACTGAATAGAGAAGTTAACAATAGTATTCGGTATTAATAGTCCTTCATCCGATTAAAAAGTCAACGTAGACTACGACTCGGTAATCCCAGAACACAATCGAAAGAACCTTTCCCGCCGATAACTTGACTTTCGTCTTCTTTGGTGCAACTTCGTTCTTTCTTCGCCATTCCATATTAGCTTTTTTTGATTCCGGAGTGTAATGGTGCACCCAAGTTTCAAAAAGCATTTCCCTGAGTAGGCGTTGAGAAACTTCAAACTGAGCAGCCAAGGAACTCACCATGCCGAAATTTTACGAAAAAGGAGATGATTACGGATAATGTTCTGGACACTATCATGACTAATATCAACTGAAGACGCAATATCGTCGGTCGCAAGTCGATTGTCACGTTTAATGAGACTTTCAACGCGCTAAATGTTTTCGAGAGTAATGCTCGTGTTTGGACGACATGGATGAGTCAAATTTTCGGCTGTATTTCGATCGCTACTGAACGAACGATGCCACTTGTATACCTGACACTCTTCGATAATGTTTCATTTCCGAACTGTGACCGTGATCTATCGAGAATTTCACTAGCTTTTATTACACCTTCGTTACTAAAAAAAACTTGATAATAATGCGTTGCGCAACGCTATTCGGTACTTGTTACTCACTTATCGTAAACAAACGCGGTAGAACGTGTCTTGTTGCGCTACTACTGCACTGAGCGCGTCTAAAGATACCAAAGAATATGCCCCCAAGTTACATGGCGCCACGTGCGTTCGTTCAGCTTCAGTGAAAAAAGTATCGTTTATATTTGACTGTCCCTCGTATTTTCTTTTATTGTACGAAATTTTCACATTAAAAATTAGTTTTTACTGACTATATTTTTTAATTTAATATTATCCAAAATATTCTTTCCGAGTTTTCCAATAATATCGGGCTACTATACGGATATGCTATTCTAATCAGTTAACATTAAAAATAATGAAAGTTTACCTTATTTCTGAGTGCCCGTAATAAATCGCGTAAACTGTCTCCTTTATAATTTCTATGTTTTCTAAGATCTTGAGCTATCTCTGGTTCTATAGCTAGCCTCCAATCTCTGTTCATTAATACCGACGAGTTACCTATTTCGAGTTCTAATAAAACTGTACTGTTTATATCCTCCTTCTCAATGCGATCGCTTACATCCTATTAAAATTTACGTAATTAAAGAATTAAAGAAAAAGAAAACACAATAAAAACCTTTAAATAAACAATAAATCTTTCATATTGTAGATGAGAATTAAAATCTGATTTCTTACATTTACATAATTTGAAAATGCTCGTTTATAATATAAAACAATATATTTTTACAATGTCAATTATATAGCGTACAAATTATTCTCCGCCGTCTTGCGATCGTTTTAATTAATCAAATAATTAGTGAATTTTAAAAATGGAAATCTATTTTTATGTAAATATAGAATTCTATTTGTATACATGTATATCCACTAATTTTGGATTATTAAATCCATAATGATAATGTTTGATGATAACGGAGTAGTGATATACTCTAAAGTTTATGTCATTAATTTGTAATTTTACTGTTTTTACTTCCCAATGCGATAAGAGATTGTCATTTTAATACAACTTTTTCTATCCTTTAAATTCTAGCATATCTTAAACTAAACGTATATATATTCTTATAAAATCAACAATGTATAAAGCTTTTTTACCTGTAAAAATGATAAGACAGTGTTTTTGTCCCAAAAAGCAGGATGACATTTCACAACCGAAGCTGATGGTCTATCAGAAGGATTTTTTGAGATCATTTTAATAATAATATGTTTCCAGAGATCATTGGGATCGTCTGTCAAATCGCTCAATCTGAAATATAAAATTGAAAAATTATTTATAATGATAAAAAAACAAAACAAAACACGATTACATAAATTTAAATGTTTTTTTTTTTTTTTTTTTTTTTGTTACCTAAAGTTGGTAATCCTCTGGTATCAATCTTACATATACAGGGTACGGCAGAGAAACAGATGGATTTCAAAATGTAATAGTGCCATCTGTATGTAAGTTAGGAAAACGAGCTTGGTCGCGTTGGGAAGAGAAAGAAAGAACATTTTTTCTGATGTATTTATTTATGTCGACAACTTTGTAATCATTTAAATCACGACCCTGATTTTCGATACAATTATGAAGTTGCAAAGCAAAATTACCATAAACTTTAGCCAACATAGTCGTCGGAATAACCGCGGTATGACGTCGAATTTCGGTTTTCAACTCTTACATTTGATTTCGTATACTTCTGACTTTAAATAACCCCGCAGAAAAAAATCACAGACAGAAAGATCCGGCGAGCGGGATGGCCAGACAATCTGCACAATTATGGAAATTAAACTGCTACCAAACATTCGTCCTAAACGAATCATCGTTTCTCTCGCCGTATGACCGACGCGCCGTCTTATTGGAACCAGTTACCTGATAACCTCTTTCTCCTTGTCAGTTCGGGTCGCACAAACTCATTTAACAACTGATTGGAACGTTCGTCGTTAACTATGCGGTCGAAAAAATACGGGCCGATCCTCACATCCAAGTCGTAACTTTGGGTCAGCGGAGAAGCTTTTCGTGAACAATACGAGGATTTTCGTCGCTGCAGTATCGAAGATTTTGTTTATTTACGTCTCTCCATTCAGGTAAAAACTTGTCTGTTATCAAGATCGTGTCTAGTGGGTTTTTTTCGACTCGAGTTTTTGTAACATCGTGTTTCACAGAGTGAATCGGCCAGTAGGAGCCGTTGGGTGTACAATATCTTGTATCGGCGGTAATTTAAATCTTCATGAAGTTTTTTTCTTACCGTTCGATCAGACACGTTCAGGTTTTTTTCATGCATACGGGTGGAGCGACTCGGACTTGACTGTATGGATCATCAGCGAGGTTCATACGCTCTTCGGAAGGTCGAGAGGTTTTTTTTTATACACAGAGCCAGTTTCTCAATGCTACTTGAAAATTTCAATTTTTTAGTGAATAATTATTTTTTACTTTTTTAGTACATTCTTATTAAATTGTTGAAGTAAATATCGAAACCAGTATTTTTAAAATTATTTTGTATTTTTTTAAAGCTCATTTTATAATTAAAAATGATTATTCGGTACACAGTTCCTAAAATTTGTGTCCATTGTGCATTTAATAATTTTTCTTCGTTATAAAATGAACCTCAAAAATTCTTAAACAGACCGATACTCTTTTTATTTTATTCGTCTTTTTTTTTATTTTTTAAAGAAGATAACCCGCGAATTTTAATTGTTTTTTTTTTTTCTCGCCGCACTTAATTTTATTTATATTCTAATATTTTTTTAATGGCAGCATTTTTTTTTTTTTTTTTTTTTATGGCCTGGCGGCTAAGTGGCTTACCATTTGGCCACTTCCATATCAAAATAAGTTTAAATTATTCCACTTCTCTTCTCTTCTCCTCTTCTTTTTCTCTCTTTTTTTTCCTTTTCTTTTCTTTTTTTTTCTCTTTTTCTTTTCTTTTTTTCTCTTTTTTTCTTTTTTTTCCTTTTTTTTTTTTTTTATATGAATAAAGAAAAACGTATTGGAAAAATGAGCAAATGAAAATCTAATGACAAGGACAATTCACCAGCCATCTATCCGGACCAACTGAGCAAGATAAATATATTTTTTTTTTGAATTTCCGGACAACTATGGCCGTAAATGAATTAACATTACCCACAGCCTGTCTGCCTGGAATCATTTATCAATAACCTGACTGTTCTGGTCAGTACCCGGGAACTTGAAATTCCAGACTCAACTGAACAGCCATAATATTTTGCTCGTTAGATTAAGATGGTACAAATTGCACCATATCTTCGTGGTCGGCGATGATCAAATCTTCTGGTTGAATTCAATTAATATAGGACGCACTTGACAGAACTATTATTATAAATACTTGTGAATAGTAAGGATAAACAAACTACGGGAGCGAAGGAAAAAAAAAAAAAAATAAAAAATAAAAATAAAAAAAAAATAAAAAATAAAATAGTCCTCCATACAAATAAGTTAAATAACAATCTTGTTTTGAAAAATAAACTTAAAAATCAAAAATTGAGCCTTCTCTCCGCATCCTAGCAAATGATGCAAGGAATACGGTGGATACCTTCCGAGGGATATCAATTTATTAAAAAAAGTATGTCTACTGCCTTCAAATTTCTCGCAATTAAACAAAAGATGATTTATGTCCTACAAAAAGTTAACAGACGAATGGTTATTGCATTGTCGCTGGTTATCAGCATGCATAAAATTATGTGACACACGAGAATGCCCCATACGCAGTCTACACAATATAGTAACATATCTGCGGAGGAGATGAGGAGGCATTGAAATTGACACGTGGAGATACCATGGGTGTGTCGGAATAAAAGATTGAACGATATTAAAGTATGAACCCTTCTTGGCCAATCGAATGGCAGCATTTAGTTTAATTAACTGTAATCGTTTATAATAAAAAGGAACAAGTTTTAAATTTAACTCTAAATCAAAGTAAAATGTATTATTTTTTATTGCGTTATTACATACAGTGAGCAACGAAAATATTCGGACACTAGGTAATTTTTTCATTTTTGGATTAAAAAGTTGTATTTATGCAAACTTTTTGAAAAAAAATGAAATGGTATGTTAGAATAGAGCAAAAAAAAACAACAAAAATCATCAATAAAACCACCAAAAAAATGAATAACGTAACGTAATAGGCTTTTAAGCGGCAACAAAAATATTCGGACACGTACGTACGTCGAGCAGTGTTGGGTTTTTCCATGAGACAACGATGCGCGTTCACCGGGGGTGAGTCATTTCTTACTAAAGGCAACCTGTTAATGAACCGCTGATCGACATTTGACATTTTACATTCATGTTTACGTTCGGTTTAAAATTTATTTAAAAAAATGCTTCATAAAGGCAATAACTCCTCTTTTAAGCAACGACAGTTGGTGATTCTTAATCATAGTAAAGGATTTTCTGTTCGTAAAATTTCGATGTTATTAAATATGAGAAAAAGCACTGTCGGCAACATCATTAAATGTGTTGAAAAAGAAGATCGGATAGACTCAGTTCCACAAACAGGTCGGTCACAGAAATTGTCAAAAGTGATCAGCGGTTCATAACGAGGCAGGTAAAGAAAAATCCAGCAATTAGTGCGCCTAAATTATCCTACGAAAATACTCGAAAGACTTAATATTGAAGTTCACCCACAAACGATGCGTCAAATAATTAAAAAGAACGATTACAATTCGAAAGTCGCGCGAAAGAAACCTTTAGTCAGCGAAACAAATCGAAAAAAACGTTTCAACTTTGTAAAAGAACATGCTAATCGTGATGTAAATTTTTGGAAAACTGTAATTTTTACTGACGAAAGTAAATTAAATGATTTCGGAAGTGACGGGCGCCTAAAAATTTGGAGGTAACCGAATGAGCTTAAAAAATACAACCTGAACGCGACAGTCAAACATGGTGGAGGAAGTCTTATGGTATGGGGATGTTTCGTCGCGTCTGGGGTCGGTAACTTGGGAGTTTATGGAAGGTAATATGAATGCGGATACATACGTCGACCTTCTGAAAAGAAATTTGAAATGTAGTGCTGAAAAATTGGGTCTGGAAAACAATTTCAAGTTCTACCAAGATAATGACCCTAAGCATAAATCGTACAAAGCGCGGTCGTGGCTATTGTACAACTGTCCGAACGTCATTGAAACACCACCCCAATCACCGACATCAATCCCATCGAAAATTTGTGGGTCCACTTGGATCGAAAAATTCAGGAAACGAATATTAGAAGTGAAACACAGCTAAAAATAATTATCGAGCAAGAGTGGCGAAAAATTTCACCCGAATTTACAGAAAAATTAGTTGAATCGATGCCTTGGAGGATGAAGGCTGTTATTCAACAGAAAGGGTTACCGACAAAATATTAAAGGTGATTTTAAAATTGAATTTTTGAGTTTTATCGAAGCTGTCCGAATATTTTTGTTGCGCCTTAAATAGACTATTTTTATTTAGTTTCAAATTTCCACTTGTTATTATTATTATGCATCGAAAGTTTTTACTGTCTCTATTACCTAATGCTCTGTTCTAACATGCCCTTACATTTTTTTTTTCAAAAAGATTGCATAAATACAACTTTTTAATCAAAAAATGAAAAAAATACCTAGTCGTTGCTCACTGTATACTTTCTTTTTAAGCCAAACGACAGGTGCGCTTACGCAGCCACACTCATTCATTATATAAAATATCGCGATGTTATTTCCCCCGCAATTTTCTCCGTGGGTTCAAAAAAATTGTATTTTATTCAGATTGTAGTGTCACGATATTTTATTAAATGAATCTGCTACAGACATCTCAGGTGTACAGTTTTTTAGATTTAAGTGTGGAATATTGTTTGTCACGTAATACCGGGAATTGGTGGTTAGCCTTAGTATTTTTGACTGCTTCCGCATTTCATTTACGTTACTGGTAAATTTTATTCTATAAACTTCTAAAATTATGTTTTATATTTGGGATATTATCGATAAACATATTGTTTTATAATTGTGGGTAGCATTTGATTTTCTTCTAAATAATTCTTTATGAGCAACTGTTCTTCATTTGATATTCATTTTGATTAAAGATACTATGGTTACTTTTTCCGGCGGTGGCCCATTTGTACGTCTAAGCATTTGATTTCTGTGTTTTTGCTTCCTGAGTATTAGCTCGTTTATTGTTGTTTATCTTAACAGAGTGCACGTTAATTTGTCGTTGAAACTACCAGTTTAGTATTTTTCAAAGCGATGAGAAAGAATATTCCGTGTTTTTCATTTTTATATTCATTGATTTTATCACGTAACTAGTTCCGTAGTAAGTGCGTATAAGCGAACGTAATCTGCTTCGTTACCATCTATCACGAATATTTTTAGTAAATCGAATTAACTTCTCTACTTCAATAGGAACATTAAAAGACGGAATAAACGTTTGTTGGGTATTTTTGATAATAGTTTTGTTTTACAGCCATCCTATACATTTTTGGTAAGGTTCTGCTGCCTTATCTATGTATGTATATCTTTTTTAACATTTGTTCAGATCGATTATTTCATTTAGCTAGTTAGAAAACTTATCTTAGTTAATAAATTACTTAATATGCGCGTAAATGAAACTTGAAATAACCGAAACACCATTTCATTGTGATGGCTGAGTAGGTACAATGATTGCACTACTACATCGAGGTTATGAGTTCGAAAATTAGCGATGGCGAGTAAAAGCTCTTGAAATAAATAATCGCTATCACACGGGGGACAATGGCAAATAAAAAAACGGTGGGGCCCCCTACCATCTAAACTGACCGACCATCCTTTCAATCTTCTCCGCAGAGGAATCCATCGTGGTCAACTGGACATCTTGCCAGTCCTCGGCCTTCCGTAGGCGCCGTAGCTACCTTGTGTGCCTTCCCAGGGCGCACACCACCCATTCGGGTGGGAAAAGAAGAAAAAGAAACAGGAACACTAATAAATTTAATTGGGAAGAAACACATCAAGATATGACGACAGCACCTCGAAACTCGCGAAAAGGTAAAAAAATTAATTTAAATTACTGATAATCTCTAATGGGGACCTGGTGTACAAAAAAAATCAGATGCACCCCGACCTCCGGATACCGCAAACGATATATACAATTGCATCCGAGGTCGCGCACTCACACTCACACATTGTCCCAGTGACAATATAAGCGAACGAACAAATAAAAGTATATATACACGTGAACTAAATTACAAAATAGATCGACCACACGCCTAACTGACAAAATAAAACACAGGATAATAGGAACTCTAAAACGGGATCTTGACCCGAACTAAAGTACTGAAAATAATCTAATGTATATAAAAAATAAAATAAAATAATAAACGGTTAACTGCCTCTTTTAATTGTGGGGCTTACAGGATGCTATCGCTACCTGACTCCGTAGTGAAAAAGAAATTATCAAAATAGAAGGAGAGGAGATGAGGTCACTATCAATATGAGAACGGAGCTCTGCGTCTTCGTCCTGCGCCATATTCTCTTCATTCATTTCGAGGAGAAAAAAAAAATGGCGCACAAAGAAAAATACAGGAAAGGAGGATTGTAAGAAACACACACAAAAAAAAACACAAGAAATAAATACATCTTCCGATGAAAAATATCGATCGCATTCCGGGAATAAAGCAAAATTCACCACTAGATCACAACCACGGAGAAATCCCAGCCGAGAATCACTATCATATTTCCTTTTTCCCCGGTACCCCGTGTCGGGACAGCTCGTACAGATTATTAAGCATTAATGTGCCACTAGGTCGAGTCCCTGTTCGGGTGCCAGTTGATATGAATTCAAAATGGAGTCACTAATTTCGGACGCCAGTTGATGTGAATCGATCTTGTTCCTCTTTTGGGAGCCCGTTGATCAAGCAAAATAATAAAAAAATACAAAAAAATATATATATGTCCGAAAACTATCGATATACACACTTGAGACTGCATTTGTATAACGATAAATCAAACATTTGCAGTTAGTTTCAAGGTTTTTGCGTGTTCCGCGTTCTATGCAGTGAGCAACATAAAACATTAAGACAAAAGTTTAAAAAAAATGTAGAAATTGAAAAATGAACAAATGAACACGGCTGATCACAAATATGATAAATAAAAAATAAACGTAAAACAGAAAAATTACAGACGATACGAAAAAAGTAGGTAACGAGACAACAACATAAACATTAAGACAGCGTGACTCATTCTATTATCTACAACGCTGGGTTTTTCCTGATTCACTACAAACGCTAATAATGCATGCATGTGCATGAGCAATACTCTTTAAGTTGTTTAACAATTATTTTGTGGTACGCGGCTACGTAGTACGTACGTATAAATTTAAAATTCCCGCGCATTCGAAATAAAAATGGCATAAAAGTCAAGTAACACTTCGCTCGATAAGTGTCAACTAGTGCTGTTTCATTATGCGAAAGGAAAATCGGTTCAGCAGATTACTTCTCTATTACAAATGTCACGAGCTGCTGTTTATAGAATTAGTAACTGGTTTAATAAAGAAAACAGAATCGATTTTAAGAAGCCATCCGGACGACCTGTGTGAGAAGCTGTTGGCTCAAGATGATGGGCGTTTTATAGTGCGTTGTGTCGCAAAAAATCTAAAAATAAGTGCCCTTGAAATTACTACCCAGTTATCCGCGAGAAGTAGCAGTACAATTTCAGGGCAAACGATACGCCGAGTTCTTAAAAAGACGGGTTATAATTCGCGCACCGCTAGATGCAAACCTTTTTCGTAGTTAAATTTTAGTTTTCAATGTTTATGTTGCAGTCTCAATATTTATGTTACTTACTTTTTTCGTATCGGCTGTAATTTTTTTTGTTTTACGTTTATTTTTTATCATATTTGTGATCAGCAGTGTTTATTTGTTCATTTTTCAATAAATTCGATATTCTGCTTTTGACCCCGTATATCACACCCTTCGCAATTTTTTTTAAACTTTTGTCGTAATGTTTATGTTGCTTACTGTATAGAATCAGCCTAAATTCTACTTATAATTGTACAACTAGAACGGATAAATATGTAGTCATGATGTTCCCTGTTGGAAAGTACAACTTAGGAACCGATACATCATACGAAAAAGTTCTTAAAAACGGTAAACTCAGAACTTATTCAAATCAGTGTGCAATTAATGTGCAACCTAATATAAACGCATAAACCGCATATATTTTGTAACGGGTAAAATTTTAAAATACAACAAAACAAGAAGAATGTGTAAAGAAAATAAATGAAAATATTAAAAAATAAAGTTTCTAACATGTACTTACTTGTAATCAGCGCTAATGATATTTGCTTGTCTTCTCAGTGAATCGCCGAATGGATGTTTTCCTTTACTTAAAACATAATAAAATACACAACCCAGTGAAAATATATCAACAGCTGTTGTCTGTAAAAAAAATTTCATCACGCACCTCCTTTATCATTGAAGTTAGAAAAAAGAAAAAATATAAAATTTTCGACATACACATTTATACCCCCCCCCCACATCCCATCCCCCAAATCTGCCGGATTTCACGTTGTTCATTATTAGAAAATTCAGCCAAAACTAGTTGGTACGATTAAAACCGGCTGCTAATTACCCTTTGTAGGCAGCTTAGTTCTCTAAAATAAACAGATCAGCAACAAATCATTTAGTGAAACCAAATCGCATACTATTCATTACTGAATTTAGTGAAACCGCTTTTAATAAAATGAAAAATAGCTCGGCGGGTAAGGGTAAATTTTAAATGTTGTAATAAAGATAACGGAATTCTTAAAGTATGTTATACAGATTAAAAGTTCCGCAAACTTAATCATTACTTCCTACATAATATTCATTTTATAGTAGTTTAGATTAGTGTTTTTCAATTTTTTCAAACCGCAGAACACCCCGATACCCACATTTCGCCCTAAAAAAATGTGGATATCGGGTGTTCTGCGGCTTAAAAAAAATTGAAAAGCACTAATCTAAAAACTACTGTAAAAGTAATATTATATAGAAAGTAATTATTATTTTAAAAATTGCGAATAATAATAATGTTTACACGTACTTTTTTCTTCACATTAATGTTTTATTAATGTGAGAAAAAAAATTACGTGTAAACATTATTATTATTATTCGCATTTTTTAAAATAATATTTACGTTATAGTTATTAATGATTTTATTAATAATTATCAATTTTTATTACGAACTGATGAATTATCATATTATTACGCAAACAAATTTATTTAAAAATCATTTAAAATTACAGTACAATTCATAGATTTAATGCGATACGTATGTTTCATTATTGCAAGTTTTAGCAATATTAGGAAATTTTTCAGCCTCTTGTGTTTTTTTGGTGTCATATTAGCCATCGCTGATAATCCTGATTCGCAAAGATTAGACGCGAGAAATAGTAATAGTGCGCTTAGTGTTTACAATTATTCAAGATTCATTTCAATGAATTTCAATTTTAATATACAATCCAAAGACAACGATATCAAAATTTTTTTTTGATTCAAAGTGAAATCCAAAAAACTGAAAGAAACAAACGGATTTCTTATCCGATCAAACTGTTTAGTGTTTAATGATATAAAATATTTTTTTATCGTTGTTAAATGTTCGATTATTAAAGAAATGATTTCCTCATTTGTCTTAAGCACAAAAAAAAAACTGTTTCTGTGTTTCTTTCTCTTACATGTTTCTTTCATAAAAATGGCACCGAATAAAAAAAGAATAGCAGAAACAGCAGTAAAAGTACCGGGAGAAGAGATAGAAATATACAGGGGAAACCATGTATTACAAATAAAAAAATCGAATTAATGGAAAAGAAAATTTAAAAATATCAATACAATAAATGGGCAGCTAATGTATAAAAAATATACAAAGTTAATAGAAAAGCAAAAAGAAATCAAAACAGACATACAGTCAGTTACATCAATATTCGGTCACAGCATTACGGAACAAATGAACGCACCAAACAGGTGAAAATAAAATTTTATTTGTAATTTTCTTAATGAAATAACACAAAGAGAACCCTTCTAAATACATGTATGTAAAAAAAAAAAAAAAAAAGTCACAAGCGAAAAAATATCACAGCTTCGGTGATAACGAACACAAACAGTCAAAAATGGTGCGCCGCATTAATATTCGGTCAACGACAGACCGATGCATGAACAGTAGCCCTGAGGTTTTCCCTAACGTGAGCAATAGCGTAAATGCAGCGAAGTAAATACGTTGCTTGCATGTGAGTCATTAATGAATACGAAATTGCAGTTATTATGCAAAATAACGCAAATGCAGTTGTGCAGAAAGGAAAAATAATGTCGCGTAAGAGTAAAAATACTTTGATTAAGACTCGCAAACTCGTAATTTTCCATAAAAAGAATGGTGTACTACCAAGCAGTGAGATAGGTCGGTTACTGAATATGCCACGAAACACCGTGAATGATATTAATCAGTGGTATCAAAGGGAGGTCCAATTCACTCTATAACGTAAAAAGGGAAGCCGAGAAAAAAAATGGGCGCTCCTCCTGATGTACGGTTTTTTATTCGGCGACAAGTAGCGGCACAATTCTAAAAGTAAATGCTCCGAAATTAGTAAAAGCCTTACACGAACGAACTGGGAAAGTGGTTTTAACTGGAATCATACACAGAGCGTTCAAAAATATGGGATACAATTCGAGAACAGGCTTAAACATTTCATATCTCCCGTTAACTGTAGATAAAATTTGCAAAAAAATACGTGCATGAGGACGAGGAATTCTGGTACGACGTGTGTTATTTACCGATGAATCGAAGTTTAATATTTTCAGTACTGACGGAAAACAAAAAGTGTGGCGTAAGCAGAATACAGCATTGGAGAAGAAGAATTGGCTACACCGGTCAAACATGATGGGGGAAGTTTGCTGGTATGGGGGAGTTTTACGGTTATCGGCATCGGGACTTTGAGTTTTATAGAATGAACCATGACTTCTGCCTCTTATATTGAGATTTTGAAAATCAATTTACGTACAAGCGCCCAGAAAGTGGGTTTACAGAACACGTTTCAACTGTATCAGGAAATGACCCGAAACATATCGCTCTCGAAACTCGATTTTGACTACTCTATAATTGACGCTCTATCATGCCGGTCCCGCCACGGTCTCCCGACGTCAACCCCATAGAGAATCTATGTGGGACTTCTTAGATAGGAAATTACGTGAGAAACCAATTACTAGCCGTACTCAGCTGAAAGAGCGCTCACTGGAGGAATGGAGCAAAATTTCTCCAGATTACAGCTGCAACTTGATTTCCTCGATGTCACGTGGGTTGAAAAGTGTGATTCGGGCGAAGGGTTGGCGTATAAAGTACTAATGCGCTCATTTTTTTACCCTATCGAAGGAATCTATATAAATGTAAGTCTTACTTTTCCACTGACCGAATATTAATGTGGCGCACCGTTTTCGACTTTTTGTATTCGTTGTTACCGGAGCTGTGATATTTTTTCGCTTGTGACTTTTTTTTTTTTTTTTTTCATGCACGTATTTAGAAGGGTTTTCTTTGTGTTATTTCATTAAAAAAAAAAAAATACAAATAAAACTTTATTTCCATCTGTTTGGTACGTTAATTTGTCCCACAACGCCATAACCGAATATTAAAGTGGCTGACCGTAGATCTAATTATAAGTTAAATCGCAAAACTACAACAGTCATGCTTCTCGCATTCGTTTTATCTTGATAGGAAATACTACATGGGCTGTCTCGTGAGGTGTCTCACTCACCACCATCAGTGAGCACGCTAGTTGGTACATCGGAATCGGACGGAAGCAAAACAACTACCGGTAGTAAGTACACAGCACACAAAACAGGCAAGTGTCACATTTGCACTAATGATAATATTAGTACTGAACCACCCAACCCAGAAGAAGATCCACGATTATTTGAAATTGTCAAAATAAATATGATTCACGGACCATGTGGACTACATAACCCTTATTCGCCACGCATGAAAGACGGAAAATGCAACAAAAAAGTATCCACATCGGCTGTTGAAAAAATACAAACTGGTGGTGATGGTTATCCGCTGTACAAACGACGAAAACCAGATGATGGAGGCCACACAACAACTATTAAAATTAATAACATTGATTTTAAAATTGATAACCGATGAGGATTGTACCTTAATTTCCTATGCTTTCGAAATCACTTAATGCACATATCAATGTGGAGTATTTACATATATGTAAATATGTGAATAAAGGAAGTGATATGGCAGTTTTCGGAATTGCAGATCCCAGTGCACCCATCAATGAAGTCAAACAATTTCAAATAGGACGTTATAATAGCATTAATGAAGCTGTACGGCGAATTCTGGGTTTCCATATTCATGAACGATTTCCTGCTGTTATGCATCTCAGTGTTCATTTGAAAAACGGTTGACGAGTCTACTTCACAGAAGAGAATGCGTCCCAGAGAACTACAGATCCACCAAACACAACATTGGCCGCTTTTTTCCAACTGTGTGCAACCGGTGAATTGGCAAAAACGTTACTGTATCACAAAATCCCGAAGTATTACACTTGGAATCAGTCAATGAAGAAATTTCGCAAAAGAAAACGAGGTGCAAGACATTCTTCAATAGGTGACATATTTTCTACTACTACATTGGGACGAGTGTATGTGTATACTTTTCATCCAAAAAATGCTGAATGCTACTATTTACGAATGTTGCTTCACGTGATTAAAGGACCAACATTGTTTAAAACAACCAAAACAATCAATGGTCAAGAGCGTCAGACATATAGAGAAGCATGTTTCAAATTTGGTATGCTTGAAAATGATCAACATTGGGACAAAACATTGGCAGAAGCATCTGAAACACGCCATGTTCGCCAAATACGAACTCTGTTCGCTGAATTGCCTGCAAAAAGACCATCGATAGAAAGTTGCTGAAGAGATGATTTCTGAGACCCAAAGTGATCTAAACTTCATGAAACGGATAATTACGAGAGACCAGACATGGATCTATGAATACGACATGCAAACAGCCTAACAATCATTCAAATGGCGCCTTAAGAGCGAGCCGAAACTGAAAAAATCACGCTAAAGTCGCTCGAAAACCAAGGCTATGCTAACAGTGTTCTTCGATTACCGAGGTGTTGTCCATTACGAGTTCTTGCCACCGGGTGAAACGATCAGCAAGGAGTATTACCTTGCTGTTTTGAAGCGTTTGAGAGATACTGTGCGCCACAAACGGTCGGATTTGTGGACCGAATTTTGCACCACGATAATGCACTGCCACACAAAGTACGGATTGTGATGGATTTTTTGACTAGACACAGCGTAAATATCCTCCAGCAAGCATCGTATTCGCCAGATATGGCTCCGCGTGATTTTTTTTTCTTCCATCAGCTTAAACGGGAAAATATTCGAGTCTCTGGAAGCCATAAAATAGAATGCGACAAAGGTGCTGAAAGACATTTCTGTTTCGGCCTACTAAAAATGTGTGGATGATCGGATCAAGCGTTAGCGTACGTGTGTTACTTCAGATGGAAGTTATTTTGAAGGAGATCAAATAAATTTGCTCGAAAATTAACACAAACTTGTTTTATTTACAAATTCCCAGTACTTATTGATCATACTGTACATGTTATTATCGATATATAATAAATTTATGATTTCACAAAACACATATTATTACAGATTTATAATTAACTTACGATTCTAAGCACACATCTCGCGGACGAAGTCGCAATGGGCCAAGTTATGGGACCTACAGAAATG
The DNA here is from genome assembly GCA_039619475.1 of Icerya purchasi. NCBI lineage: Eukaryota > Metazoa > Arthropoda > Insecta > Hemiptera > Monophlebidae > Icerya > Icerya purchasi. Next base: position 178,347,892 of record CM077116.1, read on the forward strand.
TCACTGAGTTGACTTTAATGAATATGTCGCAAAGGATGAATAAATATAAAAAAGTGTGATAAAATAAATTTAAAATTTAAAAAAGTGTTCGCTATAACATATATATTATATCTATATATTTAAAAATTCCAAATAAAACATTTTTTTTTTGTATTAATTACCATATATGTATAAATTAGTTGTTATCTTTGACATTGGTTGTGTATCTAGAAATTATTATTTTTTTTTTTTTTTAGTTTTACTTAGAATTTATGCATATTACAGTCAACATTTTTTGGTAAATGGCTAGAATTCTAATACCAGTTCCTTTTGCTTCTTTCCTAGTTAATATTGATGTACGACGTTGTTATTTTTTAGTTAATTTTTCAATAATTGATGAATAAATAACTATTGATAAACTTTTAATTTATATTTTACATAAAATTAAATAAAGACCAAAAGTAATTTAATTTTAAATTTACAGTTTACAATGTAAACTTAGTTGGAAAAATATGAAATTCTAATTCTGCTTGTATGTTTAGATCCTGTTGTAAAGGTTTAATAATTTGAGAAACGAAAGAAAATAAGAAACAGAATGCAGTTCATACGTGCGCCAAAAGTTAATAGCTAACATTTATATTTATCGTAGTAATCATTATACTTAAAATATTTACCGTGGTAAACATTTTATTAGATTTTGATTTCACTTATATTACCATTATTTAAAATATTTACTACAGTAAATCAGTTACTATTTTATCCAATTTTTTCTTTTTTCTTTTATTTTGTCCGGTGTAATTTACTTTTCTGTTTTCTCCACTTTATTGACAAAAACATCAGTCGGCTTAATCACACCATAAACTTATAAATTATGCACTAAACAGTCTATTCATTAGTGAAACCGGGAATCAAATTGGTTCGGTAGTTCGTGAGATTAACGCACACAGAGAAACAAGGACAGAATATTTTTCGATTTTGATATATGAAATCCACTATGAAAGAAAAGATCTAATATGTCATATTAAATATTTCAAATTATTGTACAAAATTATTATTTTACTGAATATTTGTATACTTGATTACTTACTGTGCGTTCTTTTCCATTTATAATTTCTGGTGCTATCCAACCATCCGTTCCAGTAACTCCAGATCGACGGGAAAATGAAATTTTTCCAGATTGTAATTTTTTACATAGTCCGAAATCGCTTATCAATACTCTTACTTTATTACTTTCTTTAGAAGGAATCGATAATAAAACATTATGCGGTTTTATATCCCGATGTACTATATAAATTAGAATGAAAAAAAAAAAAAATGATATCAATGTTAAAATAAACCTAAAGATAAAAAATAAATATAGCGAATTAATCGAATAAATACATCAATATATGTAGTCTGAGTCAGTGAATTTAAAGTTAACCCAATATTTTAGTGAAGGTGACGATTGAAAATGTTATTGACGTAAGTAGATTTATGACTTAAATAATTAGTAATCGTTAAAATAAAAAAGTGTAATAACTGCTTAATAACATTTATTGAAACAATTTATTACTATTTAATGTACGACAAAATTGATACTATTTAATTTAATAAAAATATTACGGTTCCTCAACAATTTATAATCGAGAGAAATTTTTTTATATTTTGATTCTTGTATAGAAAAATTATTACATATTAGTACCTAGTGACCGAGCTTTACACGGATCTATTATGAACTTTCAAATCAATCAAGTTATTAACAAGTTCAAAAAACATTTAAAAATATAACAATAATAATATGTATGTAACGTGGTAGTATAAAAGATATTTTTTTTATAGTACAAAAGAGTTTTGAATTTTAAAATCAATTTTTTAAAAAAATGATACATTTTCAAATTACTCTAAGAAATATAAATTGCGTGTATATACAGGATGATCCAAACGTCATTGCAAAATTTTCGAAGAGGTGTGTAATAAAGTAGCGCGTCTAATTTTGTGATGTGCAATGACTTTTTGATCACCCTGTATATTTAAGAAGTTTTTAACGGTTTTCACGAGTTAGTCAGAGGCTAGAAATTGTTAGGCCGAAGTCTTATCTTTGAAAAAGTTTTGTTAAAGAAGCAATTTTAAAAGGAGGGCTATCAGTATTCATTTTAGTGATCATTGAATTTTTAATATATATATAGTACATAGATATAATATAGTATATTGTGTTAACGAAAGATGGTAACATTTGAAGAGGGTGTTAACTTTGATGCGTTTTAAAAATAATGAGGTTTTTAGGTTTCTGTCTTCCTACGAAGAGAAACTGACACGAAATAAACTGAAAACGTACAAAGAAAAAATTTATTCAAAAATTTAAAAAGTCGTAAATGATACAAAATTGAACATAAATATAGATTATTCATTTAATTATCGAAAAATACATCAAATTATGATCACAAAAGCGATTTTGGAAAAACAACACGAAATTGGCAAATTTAATTAAAACTAACGATCATACTTCGTTAATTTTGATTTTCGTGCTTTTTTTCTCAAAATCGGTTCTGTAATCATAATTTGATGTATTTTTCGATAATTAAATGAATAATCTATATTTATGTTCAATTTTGTATCATTTACGACTTTTTAAATTTTTGAATAAATTTTTTTTCTACGTTTTTAGTTTATTTCGTGTTGATTTCTCTTTATAGGAAAACAGAAACCTAAAAATCTCGATATTTTTAATAAGGGGAAGAGTCATTCTACATTCGGCACATTTAAAACTAACGCGTACGAGTTGATGATTTTCCAGGAGAACGCATTAAAGTTAAAACCTTCTTTAAGTATTAACATCTTTCGTTAACACACTATACATATATATAAAACTAGCTGTGCCCGCGGCGTTGCTCGCGTGAATTATGATTCTAAAAAATTACTTTATTTGTTAAATTAAACCCGCGCGGAATTCAGTTCATGATTGTGTAAGAGTATCAGTAAATGATTATTTGTCAAAAGATTTTTTATTGACCGTGGCGTCTCGTGAATATTGGGGAGACTAACTTTTCCAGAAGCACAGCACATACCATTAGGTTTATTGGCCCATTTTTTGGCAGAACACTTGGAGCAGATCTTATTCATGGCTCCGATTTGGACGGAAGACTGTTGAACATGATCAATCTGTGGATCGTATCTGAAAGCCGATCTGTTACTGTGAACTAAAACTCGATTACGAACTCTAGTCGTTGACGTCTGTAGTTTTTCTCTCTGATCTCGAAGGCGTTGGGAACGCTCAGAGCTCGATTTCCTAGTGCGAGCTTGTATATTTTTAATATTTTGCTCTTCAAGCCGTTGCGAACGCTCGATACTCGACTCTCGCGCGCGTACTTGAGAGGTTCTCAAATTTTGTTCAAGCCGCTGCGAACGCTCGATACTCGACTCTCTGGCACGCGATTGCGACGCGTATTCTCTCTGACTTGCAAGATGATTTTCAGTTTCTGGTGAAGATTCTCCATTACGACGTATTTTTGATGACCTCGCCTGGGAACTATTTCTAGAAAGTTGAGATCTTAATCTTTTGGACATTTTGTACCTTTTACAAAAGAGATAACGGTAACGCTCGAAAATTTTCATTCATTACGTTAACGCACTATTTCCATTGGTGATGAGCTTGTAAACGATGCTAAGGCGATCTTTATCCGAATTTCCATTTCCATGGTAATTAACATTGATATTTTAATGTTTTATAAAAAAAGTTTTTGCAGCGCACGCGATGTAAGGAATTGTTTAGATCATTTTTTTGCACCTTATTATTGGAGTTTTAGTAAGGATCCCTAATTTTTTTGAAAATATAATATAGCCTATGTCACCCGGAGATAATATAGCTTCCCAACGGTGAAAGAATTTTTCAAATCGGTCCAGTAGTTTCGGAGCCTATTCAATGTAAACAAACAAACAAACAAACAAACAATCAAATCTTTCCTCTTTATAATATTAGTATAGACAAATAAATTTAAAAAATACTTGTTACTTTTTTTTGGAAAAAATCACGTTAAGATTATTACATGGTAACATTTTAAACAGATATGCACTGTTTTTCGTGTTGCGTTCTGATGATAGACAGATCATACCTATTTGAAACGTTAACGTGTAATAATCTTAAAATTGTTTCTACCAGAAAAAAACAACACATTGATATAAGTATAAAAAAATGATTTTTCTTTGTATTTCATTTGATTATTTTGACTTTCTTTTGAGTCAAAAACAAATTATTTTCTTATTTAATATTTTACAATAACATATCGAGATTTATTAAAGTTAGACAGAATTTTACGTATTTTTAAAGATATAGCACATTTACATATTTTCGGATTTTTGGTTATTCTGTGTAAAAGCAATTATATATCACGTCAACTATTGTTATAAGTAATATCAGTACAGTTTTTTTTTCTTCTTATTGGTCTTTAGTAGTAAAAGTAAAATTAAGAACCATTCACATAAACAATCTGTTTGATCATATTACCAATGTGTAATGCATGTAGATGTTCTAATCCGGCTGTAGCTTGATACAAAGCTTCAGATGGAGTAATCAAATTATTCAATACGCCTTTTTCCACATACTCCTGTATTTATAAATAAATTTAAAAAATATTAGATTTATATATTATAAATTATATTTTTTATTACACATTAAAAAATATTTCTGGTAAAAATTACTTTAATATTATCGATATCGCAAAATATAAAAGTTTCAGTAAATTCACCTTTTCTAATTAGTTATAAGGAAGATAAAACTTTTTGTTAAGAATTTTTAGAGAAAATTATAGCAGGGCTGTTTAAAACAAAATCTTGTATCTAGAATTTAGAAACTGGCAAAAGTAAAACAATTCGGTTATTTTTTTAAGGAAATTTTAAAATGATCGCAAACATTTTGTTATAAACAATAAAATTCTTAAAAAAGTGAACATTATAAGATAATACGTATATATATATATATATATATATATATATATTAACAGTGCTAAAGTTTATATATCAATTTTCATATTTTCAGAAGAATACATCTATAAAATGGGTATATATCATGGTGGCCACTGAAATACAATTTTTAAATTTCCGGTCCAAATCCTCCCGATTTCCTGATTACCAGAATTGTACAAAAAGAAGAATGGATTTTTTTTGTTAATCTTGATAATATCTGACTGCAGCAGCATATTTTATATGAATAAAACCTAACTTCGTAATTTATTTTGAGTAAAGTACATTAAAAAAATGCATTCATTTTTCGCTTCAAATGATTTTTTCTCTCTAAAAATATCGTTTTTGGCTATTTTTACATTTTTCCTGGTTTTACGACAAAATTCCTGGCTTATTCCCGGTTTTCCAGTTGGGTGGCCACCCTGTATACATACACGGTCTGTCCCAAAAGTTCCCGTACCGATCGAGTAAAATCGAAACTAGTGACGCAATCTTCAGGAAACTTTCGATGATGATAATTCTAACCTTTATATATGTATACACAAAAGTTAAAACTATCATCACCTGAAATTTCCTGAAGATCGCGTCACTAGTTTCGATTTTACTCGATCGGTTCAGGAACTTTTGGGATAGACCGTGTATATATACATTTAGTACATATACACGCATGCATATGTATTATATCCTTTGTATAATTTATTTATTTAAACCATGTGCGCCCATAAGTAAAATCTGGCAGATATATTTTGTGAAATGAGTATTCCTATTTTGGTTTCAAAAACTTAATAACTACAGAGTTTTCAGTTTTAAAAATATTTCTAGAAAAATTGGTCTTGTATATAATCATTATTCTTCTTTTTCTTCGTCGTCGTTGCTCGGTTCCGAGTGTCGAGATTTATCATCTAATGTTATGTATGATCTGTCTCCAGGCTTCTCGATTTCCGCCGCCCGCATCAAATCCTTGATTGATAAGTCCGCCCATTTCTTCATCTGGTCCACATAACGGTTTGGAGCACGTTCTTTTCTCCTTTTCCCGTCCAATAATCAATTTTTCTATAGAGTCCCTTCTGATCACATGTCCGAAGAACCGTGCCACCTGTTTACGGATTGATGGGAGTAAGCGTTCCTGTTCTCTAATATGGAATCCGTAGCACACGTCGGTAGCATGCTATTTCAAAACCTTCAATTCGTTCTGAAGTATCTTCCATTCCACAGTTGGTACCATCTGATATTGTCAAAAACTTTAGCATAATCAAGGTAGCATATAACTGTGGGTATGTTGTATTCAATTATTTGTCTTATATTCAGTATTTGATCCCTTGTTCCTCGACCTGGCGTACAACCCGCTTGTTCTTTAGATATATATGGAAGTATATATGGCGTCAGCCGCTCTTGTATTAGATGTAAAATTACCTTGCTGTCATGGTTTATTAGCGAGATTGTTCTGTAATTTGCACACATATGTTTATCTCCTTTTTTGTATAGAGGAATATACAGGGTTTCTCTCTCCATTCGGGTGGCCATTTCTGCGCGTTCCATATTTTTTCACAGACTTGGCGGTGTATATCAACTCCTGGATCTCCCGTAGCTTTTATCATTTCTGCTACTAAGCCGTAAATTTCTCCTGACTTGTTATTAGAAAGTTTCTGTATGGCTGTTATAACCTCACTTCTCAAAATTGACGGTTCTTTTAATTGGTTGATAAGCTCGTGCTTCTGAACATTCCCATCCGCATCACTATGCATGAGTATCGTCTCCATCTATTTAATATTTTGCTCGTTTCAGTAAGAAGATTTCCGGTCTCATCCTTAATTAGAGAGTAACGTAGTTTAAATTTTCCCGTTATCATTCTCACCTTTATTAGGATTGTTTAAAAACTGAAATTTTAATAACCGTTTTGCATATCATTAATTTTATAAACTATATATGCGACAATTTACTAGTGAAACTGTAATGTTATCGTATCTACCATTAACAAATACATCGAATGATAAATCATTCATAATTTTTATTGTAAATTATTTAAATTAAAATATGAGAAAAGTTATCTTGAGTGTTAATTAGTTTTTTGTTATTGCACACTGTGATGCCTTATTTACATAACTTTGGAATTACTGATGAAAAAAAAATTGTAAATATTGTGTCCTAATTCGCTAATTGTGTTCCTCTCCGTTTTTATAAGTTATTTTATTCTAAGAAAAGAAGAAGTACATTGTGTTTGCTACATTGTTATGTAGTAGAATGCAATAAAGGAAATAACGTAATAATATAAGTTTGATGTACTTTGTTCGCTGAGGGTTGAGAAATGTTTGAGACAACTATATCGATAAATTAATAATCTACGCGTGGTTGTAATTATTACGACCAGTAATTATGTGAATGCGTTGCAACATTAGATACTCACGTGCAATGTTGCCTGGCATAGTTCTAAAGCAATGTATCGAAACTGTTTATCTTGTTCCATACAAAAGTATCTAATTACATTCGGGTGTTGATCGGATTCCCTTAAGAGGCACACTTCGCGATCGGCCACCATAAAACATTCCGGTAGTAACCTTTTCACTGCTACAAATCTATTGTCGAATTCACCTCTAAAAAAATTGCATTTGAATTAAAACATGATTAATTTAGATCGTAGAAAATGAAATAAGAGCAAAGAAAGTGTATAATATTCTATAAAAAAAAATCGAAATGTCCGAATTTATATTTCATGTTTTACTAGTACGAATAACGCGATACCTTATCGGTACAACATGATTACAGTACTAATAATAATATTTGATATAAATGTTCATCGAAAAATAGATGAATAAAGTAGCATTATTCCCTAAAAATAAATGGCAAAAAAACAAAAGTGATATTACTTTTCTTGAAAAAATTTATATGCCCGAATGGATTTAGAAAAAAAGATATGATAAATCTCACGAATTTAGCATGCAATAAAATCTTCATATAAAAAAAAAATCAAAATATGCATAAGTCTGTATTAATTTCAATTAAATGTTTTATACATAATAGATATGATGCATACCGGAAAACAAATGTGCCTTCACAACCTTTACCAAGAACCTGATCGGGTCGAAACTGAATTTTTCCAACTCTAATTGTGCCATTTTGAAGTTCTTCCGCTATCGCTGTTATAGAGCCATCTGATTTCCCTATACCGCTTTGTGAAGAACTGTGATTTGATGACTGCTTTAGTTCTTTCATCTATATTTACAAAATATAATTAGTGGTATATTTGTCAACAGCTTTATTTATAATACTACTAGCTTTTAACCCGTGACGTTGTCCGCGGAGAATTATTATTTCAAGTAAGCTGTTTCGACGTGAAAACAAATATAAATGAAAGAGATTTTATTATTAAATTATAACTATAGGTTTTTTTTTTTTTTTTTATTGTTATTGTTTTTTTTTATTAGGTATTTACTTCTATATATTTTTTTTATTATTTACTTTTATGTAATTATTTTTGTTTATTTACAATTACAGTAGTAAAATTTTAACTCAGCACATTTTTGTAAACAACGTTTTTCAGGCGTTGTCCTGCCAGTGTATATTCATTTACTATTAAATATATATATATCTCAAATGGATGGCCTTTATATTACAATGAAAAGCTTTGTCGTAAAAAAATCAGTTAAGCGGTTTAAGCGTGAAAAGGTAACAGATAGACAGACAGACAGACACACAGAGTTACTTTCGCATTTATAATCTCGGCAGCCCTTTGAGAGGCGTGACACTCAGCATCTAAAATCTGTCTGGTCTGTGCCTGCTCTTGAGATTCCTCAGTTCTAGCTACTTTCGCAGCTCGAGCTCTGTTAGAGTTACGCGCTAGATCAGATTTACGCCTGCGAGGCATATTGACAGTAAAAATAATAAGAATTTTTTTTTAAAAATCAAAATATAATACGTTTATGTAAATGTTTTAAGGAAATCTCCGGCCTACTCACTAAGTACCTATATAACTATTTATGATTTAATAATAAAACCTCTTTCATTTATATTTATATTGACGTCGAAACAGCTTACTTGAAATAATAATTTTCTGCGGACAACGTCGCAGGTAAAAGCTAGGAACGGACGAACGAATGGCGACTATCGAAGATGAACAACACCTTAATAAAAGCTAGCTAGTAATTTTGTTTACATAACGAAACCGATTTCTGGCGTTCTGATGTTTCTTAGAATTTCCGAACAAAAACATCTGGCTGAATAAAATAACATACACTAACGAACGAATACGTAAGAAATAATAAAATTAATATAATATTTCCAGAATAAAAACTATCCTATGTTCTTTCCTTGACCTCAAACTATCTCCATACAAAATTTCATCTAAATCGGTTCAGCGGTTTAAGCGTGAAAAGGTAACAGACAGATAGACAGATAGACAGAGTTACTTTCGCATTTATAATATTAGTAAGGATTACCTATGATTAATTGATATTCAACATTAATACTACTATTCATTATGAGACTATGCCCTACACTTGAATCTCATCGTGGCATAGTTATTCAACAAAAAAAGCAAGAAAAAAAATAATATACATAAAAATGAATATAAAAATAATAATAAATATATATGTATATAACATATACACAATATTGATGTAATGATTTAATAAAATTTATCATTAAGTTAATAAAGAACACTTTCAATTTATATTTACCGTAATAAACATTTTTTATCACTTTTTTTTTTTAAATTTTTGAATGTATTTTACATTTATATTCATATGTGTGAATTAAATTTCGTTTCTGAGATAGTATGGCAGTCAATACAATATTATTCCCTTATTCATGATGAGAAATAAGTCGATATAGTCTTTTCATTTCTCTTTAGTCGTACCTCTCGATACCGAATGTCGTGACTATCTACTTGTATATCCTAGTTGTAAATGTGTAGGTAGTTTTCATGGCAATTGCTATACACTATGCGAGTGTACACGCAAGACTAAACTCGGTAATGGTTAAGGTGCTTGGTTCCTAAATTAGAGGTCTCGGATTCGAGACTTGCCTTGTTCGGGATCCAAGACGCTCCTAGGTTCACCTAGTCTGAAATAATTGAGTACTGAGAAATCTGGGAAATTAAAAGCAGCCAAGAGAAAGTAGCTGGCCCCCATGCTCCCATTAATGCCTTTGGGCTTAATACACTCTGAACCTTAACTTCACAATCTCCCGGCGCCCTTTTAAGGGCATAGAGCTTGCTTTATTTTAAATAAGTGCCTGGTTTAATTTTTATATAAATATATATATATTTTTTAAGTTAGATTTTTTTCGTTAAGTATTTGATTATTTTTATTTCTACTTTTCCGTTTTTTTCCTTCTTGTTTGGGTTTTTCCCTGGGCTTGTCAGCTAAACGAGACTATACATGTTACGTTCATTTTTATCACAAAAAAAAAAAAATAATAATATTTGGTAAATTAGTTGACTTCAGCGGATCTTTCGTGTGTTTTATTGTATCGTTATAATAGCAACCGTACGCACCAGAGTGAATGAATAAGAATAACCTTCGAAAGAGAGGTAACATAATAATCTGGTTTACGTGAGTGATTTGTAAACATTTTTTAAGTGATTTAGTCATCTATGTATCAAAAAATAAGTTCATTTAAATGCAGGAGTTGCGTAATACATTTTACACGTGAGTAGTATCACGTATTCATGTTTTCTTTCTCTGAAATATTTCGACCGCCGAAAAAATCAGTTCGAGAATTCACTTGGTACAATCTTGTCTGGATTAAAAGCACGACTGGTTAAAATGACTGCAGATGATACTTCCCCTTCTTCACCGCTGATTCGAATTCTTACTACTATATCGGTAATATTTACTCATTTATCGTTATATCAAACTTGCCATTTACCAAATATGGTAGGTTTAATACAAGTTTCACGTTTTAGCAGTGAAGAGACGTGCCGTTTTATGTCAAACAAGATTGACCAAATGAACGAACAAATCATTAGAGTAAATTAGCGGATATTCCCGACTACTTTAATAAAGTTAGTGATTCTTCTGACATACTCGCTCACTAAACGATTCTGTTGATCACAATTGATTCATGAGTCGAAATGTTACGAATTCTTGTTAACTCGTTCACGAACAGTTTACAACTATAGCACTGTATATTTTCATTTTAATTTTAAAGGCACTTTGTTTTTTTTTCAGCTCCAGCAGTATGGTATAAAAGTGGTAATTTAGTGTTCAATTTTTTTTAATACTGTAAATCTGTAGTAATGATTCGGAGGAATGAACCAGTAATCTAAAAAGAAATTCCCAAAAGCTTGAAGTACCAATTTCAAGGACTAACTAAAATAACATAAAGTTAAATGTCTTCGTTGATTAGCATGTAGTTGAAGACATAAAAGCAACATCTGTCCCCGTTACATTTTTATTATGTATAAAAGATTGTAATCACAATGGGAAATAAATGAAGAATGATTTGACTTAATTAACGACCTGCTACAATGAACGACAATAACTACCCCCAAAGGCACATAACATTTTAGGAAGTTTTATCAATATTACATGTATATATTAAATTAAAAATCATGTTGATGGGTAATCGTCCGTTGCTGTTAAATCCAATAAAACAACTATAAAAAAAAAAAATATAAATCAAAAATCAAAGTTATATCAAACCCTTTATATGACTGATGCAAGAGTTTCTGAACATGTGTAATTACATTTCATCTGTAAAATTATTTATACATTTTTCCAATATATATATATTTATACTTAATCAATTTATCAATAACTTTTCACTGACTTCCAAAAAGAAGGAGGTTATACATTCGGGACGTATGTTTCTTTTTTATGTTTATCTGCGGATAACTTATATTCAAATGCAGCGATTTTACTGATTCTTTGTCCATTAGAAAGAATACCATTTCCATGTGAATACTGATGAAAATCGGTGAACATAAACTGAGCATTTGTCAAAAAATATGAAAAAATGTGGTCCCTTTAGATTACTTTTTTTGTTATTATTTTTTATTAGTATAACAGAGGCGACTAACTTAAAATACCATTAATTTGCCAAATTACCATGGCAATGTAGCTTTTTTGGTTTTTACCGCGGAAATGCAGTTCAAAATAAAAAAATCGATTTTTTTTTTAAAGCACAAAATGCGGAGAACAATGTGAAAAAAAGGTTGATTTTCAGCAAGTAAAAAATTCAAGCATAATGCTAAAAATTATAAAATAAAATATTTTTTTTTACAAAAAAAATACAGACTTCAAGGTTCATTATAAAAATTAAATAAAAATGCATTAAAAAGTAAAAAATAATTATTCGATAAAAAATATATTTCAGGGTGATTTCCCTTAATATTATGGTAATTCTTATACAACATTAACTTTTTGGAGTCGGTATCAAATTCATATTACAATTATAATTAAAAACTACTTTAAATGTTCATTAAATTGTTCCTAGATATTGTAATATGAATTTGATGCCGACTCCCAAAAGTTAATGTTGTATAAGAATTACGTAATCTAATTTATATCACTCTGAAATATATTTTTATCAAATAATTATTTTTTACTTTTTAGTGCATTTTTATTGAATTTTTATAATAAATCTTGAAGTCAGTATTTTATTTGTAAAAATACATTTTATTTAATTTTATTTTTATCTGTATATTAAAATTCAATTTAAATCTCTCTCTCTCTCTCCCTCTAAGATATTATTGTACGTTAAAGAAAAATAACTTAATCATTATAGAAATACATATTAAGAACAAATTTAGGCGATATATTTCGCAATAACGAACCCGGTTTTCGTAGTAAATTAAGCTGAAATTTGAAAAATATCGATAAATATAATGAAAAATTTAATGATAATTTTTTTAATACTATTTTAACTTAATTTTAATTGTTACTACGAAACGAGTCGATTAAGTCTGTTTATATTTCTGTTATGATTAATTTTTCTTTAATCATTTAACAGAAAGCTTCGTAACATCAATAATACTAATTGCCCATAATTATACAAAGAGCTTCAACTTGTTTAATAATCAAATCTTTTTCTATTTTCTCGCGTCTTCCTCATTTTAATTGGCGTTTCAATTCTATTTTAATAACCTTAAACAATTGTTACTATTCATTTTTTTAAATTTTTCTTTATAAAATGTATTCAAAAAATCTAACACTTTCTTCGTACTTTTTTTATTAATCAAGAAGAGCGGCAAATGAATTGTTTGAATTTATTTTAAAAAAATAAAAGAAAAGAAAAGAAAAGAAAAATGGAAAAAGAAGTGAGTTAGCACCTTGGCCAATGAAATAAAATATTCGCAGACATTGGATTAAATTGATCAGTGCCTGAATTTTCGATTGCATTCCCATTATAAACATAAAGTTAAAATACATTATCAGTAGAAAATTTTAAATTAAGGAAAGGAGTAATTATAAACAAAGTTTTTTCTTTTTAACATAATTTATCGCTAAAGTCTTTTAAAAAAAAATAACAAACTTTCAATTACCTGATTTTTCAAATAAATGAACATGTACGTAACGATAATAAATAGGGAGATCATCGATGTTTTTAATAATATATTCTCTTGCATAACGATATAATCGATCCATTTCGATAACTTATCATTTTTTCGGTAATCACTATTGCTTATCGAATCCGTGAAGTTGCCGGAGGTTTCACTGTCCGAATCTTCGTCAACAGTTTGTACAGCGATCGATTTTTTGTATAGTATATTTTTGTTATTTTTTAAAGCACTGCTGTTAAAATTACTTTCAGTCGAAATAATCGGGTCCGATCTGCCGGTAATCCTCAATCGTGTAACTCCGTATTCCGGCATTTTGTAGTGTCCTGTAAATTAGTGTTACTGTATTGTCGATTTTAATTTACACGAGAAAGAAGAAAAAAAGAAAAAGGATTGTAGAGTACAAAGAGAAACGAGTAATAGGAAAAAAATTGAAAGAAATGCCGATGACCTGCCAACCACCGGAGAACACTAGTGTCGGTGATCATATGAAGAGTCGCGGCACACTATTCGAGGTAACGTCGAAGTTAATGGTAATATAGTGAATAAACAAAAATTAAACTAACATTTTCAGCGCAATAAATAATCTAGGATATAATAGCGAGTGATGGGCCTTTTTAGCGTAAGAAATACGAAATGTACATCAAAAAAGTTTGATTAAAATAATTCATCGCGATGACTAAAGAAATTTGATATTATTCTAAATAAAACAATAAATAATGAAATGTGAATAAAATTGAACTAAACACATATCCGTGCAATTTATAATGTAACTATGGCTTTCGACAAGACTCATGCAATACAAATTCGAAACTCCGTTATACGTGCAAGTACATCAGGAATCTTTTCTCATGTAACCTACAGTATATAATAAACACGCGCGCCGTTCATATTTTACGTTATCATCTCGTGTCTAACTTTAACGGTAATTTTATTTTAGAAATTTATAATGCAACCGGAAAGTGAAAATAGAGGCGAGTTGAATTTTAATTGAGCGTCAAATGAAATAAACAGGTGAATTTTAAGATCGAACGAAATGTAAACCATTTTTTATTTGTAATTTCGAAAAAAAACTTAAACGCAACTTAACATCTAAGTCAGCAATACGGGTTAAAGAATAAATAGTAATACCTAAGATGGAAACTGACTGGTTTTCATTATCGTCATCCGGTTGTATATGTACCGATGAAGCAGCCAAAGTTATCAGAGGTCCGTCTAATAGCATGACGGGCGAATTAATTGTCGCAATGGCCGGTAACGCATACAATCCATGCATATGTTCCCCGATATACAGCGTAGAGCTATTATTTAAACAAAATAAAACGACAATGTATTAATTAATTTATATAACAGATGAATAATTAATACGGGGTTTCGATTTTTGAGTTGTCGTACTTACAAAAATTTCGCATGTCCTCCAGGAGAACTGAAAATGTGCATAGATTCATCATCTATAGTGGTAAACGGAACAGACTGTAAACTGTCACCATCACGGACATATACACCCACTACCGGAGATCCGAAATCCGATTCCCACAATACCGGTCTATCTGCTCTATTCTCAACCATGGAAAACCTTCCGCTATAACTTCCAGAAAAATACACAAATTCTGCAAAAATAAAATTATACACATTTTGTTTGTCCGCAGATCTTATCTATTTTAAGATTTGAAAACTACTATATAATCATCATTCAAAAATTGGTATATCAGGGTTATTTCTATTTACTCCAAAGATCGATACCTAAATATTATATTTATCTTTTTAAACAATTGTATATTTCATATATAGTCATGAAAGCAGTTACTGCATTTAAATAAATTTATATAGAAAACGTTGAAAGTATTTCAAGCTTGTAATTTTTACATGAGTGAATCAATAAGATGATTTCTTTTCATAATAATTTTTCGATAATACGTGGTTGAAAAATTGTTTAAAAATTTTTACGTCAAAAATTACTTTGAGACAGTAAAACTATGTTTTTGTTGAGAAAAAATCAATTAAGCAAGAATAAATTTATATTTATTATGAAATTTAGATATTTTTATAATAATATTGTTAGAATAATGATAAATATTGAGAGATTTTTGATGAATAATGATTAATGATGATGAAAAAAGTCAATTTGTTCCGTTAAGTGAAAAAAATTGAGTTGAAAACGAAAAACTTAAGATTTCAATTTTTTCTTCGATTTTAATCGTGAATAACTTTTGAAGAAGTAAATTTAGGCAAAAATATTAAGAGATTTTTTTTGTAGAACATTAAATTTCCTTCAAGAATCTGTCATGGTGTTTTTTAGATATTCATCGATTCATTAGGTACAAAATTCCAAAGTAATAAAGTCAAATCGAAAAAACATATCGCTTTATTAAGCGTAATTACTCGGAAACGGCTTATCTGACGAAAATTTTCAATCAGACCTTTTTTGTAGGGAATTCAATTTTATATGTGAATAAGCTAAAATTAATTTTTTCATTTCAATGTTTTGGCAGTTCTAACGTAAACCATCAAATAATGAATAAAAATTAAAAATAGCGATGATAGACCTCTTAAAATTAATATTGAAGGCTCAAATTTTCACGATTTTTTTTTTTTTGTCATTCTGAATGATATTCTCGATATATCTTTCAAAAAAAAAAAAAATAACCAATTTTTTTCCGCCCAGTCTAATATATAATATAATAAAAAGAATCGCTGTTCTGTATAATTAGAGCATTTGACCGTGGCATTTTGTAAATTCCTTAATTGATTAAATACTAGTATATATCCTACGATTAGAGATATTATTAAAGTAATCTTATCGCTACTTCGAGAGTTATCGAAGAAATTTAACAAAAAAATTTACTATATAAGCAAATCAAAGTTCGATTTCATTTATATATGTAAATAAATTAATTTGTTGTAATTTCAGCTGCATTACTGAACGTACATACCATGATTTTTTTTGCCAGAAGGTATGGAGTTTACAGCGTAGTCGTAATAAGTAATGTTCCAATGTTTATTGCGTTTACTCGAATCATACATCATCAAATTATATTCTGTTGAAAGTAAAATAATTGTAAAACAAAATTATTAAGTGCAATTTCTATTACCGCGTAGTTTAATTAAGAAATTAAATGTGAGTATAAAGTTCAGAAATATTCAAAATATAATCGTAACTGGTATTTTCTTGATATAACAAGGCGAATGCAATAAACTGCAAGACGTAGTATAAAAACTGGAAACGATAACTGATACTCTTTTGGATTATTTTAATTTTTTAAGCGATAATTGCGATTTCTATAGAGGGTGGGGGTGTTAAAATTCGTCCTCTCCTTTTTTAACGGAAAATGCTATTCCTTGGACTTATATTTGATTCAAAACTCACAACACCGCGTTAACACACACCCCAAATAAAAATCAGACGCATCGAAAAATCATTTCTATACTAAAATGCTTATCCAATCCAAGATACATTCATTCGGAATTATTTTTAAATATGTATGAATCCCCGATTTTATTCATAATCATTTACTGTTGTCAGGTGTACTCATCTGTTAATCCATCTTAAAATTCCTCGATCTTGTGCATAATTCCTCTCTTCAAATTATACTTGAGGCGCATAGAATTAGGTTTGTTTCTAATGTATGCGTTTTAACATTATTGATTATAGAAAATATTATGGCTTCTGAGACAAAAAATTACTCTATCTCTCATAATTTTAAATTTCTAATATCAATCAGTGGTCTTCCATCTTCTATCTTCTGCGATTTAAAAAAAAACTCTTTGCCAGAATTTCTTGTCATATTGGAAAAACACGACATTATTAATACATCAAAAACTATACCAAAGCCTTAAACCAGAATACCGCCTTGGGAGACTCTGCAAATAAACATACACATTTTATTTTTTACAAAAACACTTTTAGTTAAAACGGGTTTATAAATGAGATTTAAAATCAGAATCACAATTTTTGGTAGACACCACGTTAACATTAACGAAATCATTTAACGTTTCGAACGTGTTATTAAAATTATGATTTTGATGTTAATATGAACTACAAAAATTCTTTGCGTGATGATTTAAAATGTTTCACAGCAAATAAAAAGTACACTGTAATTTAAAATTAATCTTTATACATACCAGTTCTTCCGAGAAAAATCGAATTTCTGCTATTTAATAAACACGTTCTATTTTCATTACTTAAATCGATTAATTCTTCCAGTTTTCCAGTTATCCAGTCGATAGCGAACCAACTATCAGTCTTTTTACCTAAATATTTAGACATTTACGAAAATAATTTACATATTTTAGTTTCTTCGGTGACCTTTAATGGAAATAAAAACAGAAAATAGTAAAAACGACGAATGAGATAATTTCAAACTACTCTTATAACGGTAACGAAATTACAGTTGCCTTTATATATTTTAACTTTTCTTTTGTAGATGTAGACAAAATAAGACACACCGACCGAACAGGTCAGAAGGGTTGTATACATTTTGACGGATAAATTCAAGTTTTTTTATCATCTGTACAGTCCGTCGATACAGACTTTATTGGTGTAAAAGTTTAAACCGTTTTTAAAGAACTACCACTGACAAAGTATACGTATATTTTTATGGCTTTAGAGTTGGTTTAATACGCGGCGACAGTTTTTAACATTTCACTTTCGTACCAAATTAACAAAATCAGAATCGTTTGTTTGATCATTTTAAAATTTTATAATGGCTTTCCAAAAGTCAGTTAAGTCATTCTGTCAGTATTTTATAATTTAAGTAAACAAAACTAACTTTTTTTTTGTTTTGTCTGGAAACGTACAATTGAACTTAAAAATTCGCCGTCTTTCGTAAATATTCTCATTGCATCGCTATAATAACAAAATCTTAGGATCGGTCCTAGATCACTTTCAACATTTCTTTTTCTATACGATTTCGTTACTTCGGTCATAGGACAGCAATTGGCGCCGAGATGTTTAATTTGTGATTTTTCAAATAATTTTCGTATGTCTCTTCTGAACAGAGTGTATTCAATATTAAAATGAATCAAAATTTATTCTAGCGTGAATATAAATAAAGAAAGACTTCTTACTTATTGTCAGCTGAAGTAAATTAGAGCAAGGTAATACGCTGGTTATATGCGGTTTTTTGTTGTTTTTTTTTGCCGAGCGGATAAAAAATCGAAAAATTATGAAATAGTTTTATTTCATTTTACCAACTTTAACGGAAAAGTTACTACTATTTGGGTTAGCACATTAGTTTCTAGTGAAATTTTCGTATACTTTATGTATAAAATGTAGCATAAAAATTTCTTTAATGTTACTACGGATTACTGAAATGTTAATTCTTTCGATATTACATGGTGAAAAATATTTAGAAACAAATTATATAAATATAATAGGAAACTACAGGTTTATCTGATATTCAGTAATCGCTAGAAAATTATTATTTTTAAAAGTTACTTAGGCCATTGTCCTTTTAGTATTATTTATTACGGCAGGTTACAGCATTTGGTAAAGAAGTTCAAATTTTTTTTATTAATTTCGTTAGTCGCATACGTGGGAGAAGAAGAAAACAATATATTTATAGTAATTTTAATTTGCTTATAAATAATTCGGTTACTATTTCTTTGTTTGTTTGTTTTCATTTTTTATTTTTATATATATATATGGCTTTAACACAACTATGAGATTATCAAGCCGAACCTATGATATTAATTACAGAGTATAGTATAAATTATAGTTTCTGACGAATAGGAAAAGATCATTTATATGTGGACTATTATTGTTAGGATATGTCGGATAGTAAGCTGAGAAGAGGGACAGGATGCAGGTGGTGTGTTATTGAATGGTTTACATTAGTATGGTCGAGCCTTAATCTAGTTAAAATTATTTTTTCTTTTCGCGAATTTTGATCGGATGACTCCCATTCTTCGGCTTTTTCTTTTATTCCTATGAGATGGTTTGTGGATGAGGTCGATCTCCATTCCGCATTCCATTGTCTTATAATTCTCTCTTTATAAACGGTCTTTAGATCATCTGCGGGGTTATTGTGGTTTCAATATCCATGAACAGCGAATTTGATCTCTTTGCTGGTTGTTTTTAGTACAGATCATAATTGTAAATTACAATGCAATATTCACTAAGGAGTGCACAAAGTTTTGCTCCTAAATTATTATTATTATTCATTATTGTAATGAATGAAAACAATTAGTAAATATAAAACGATGAAACTTGAAATCAGCTGTTATACTCGTAAATAACTCAAACTGTTTTATTTACATATTTCGTTATACTAAAATATATTAGGTTTAGTATATTTTGTCAAGTAAATGTAAAATAATTCTTTTCCATTACTAAATGTAGCAGTTAAAGTTTTGCTGCAGATATTATACACATTTTTTATTTAACACTTGAATTAAAAATAAAAACTGAGGTTTACACTCACACTCGTCGTATTTATCACGTTTACATTTAAACATGTTTATCAACAAATACGAATAAAAAATATTAATTTAAAACTAACCTGTATAAAATATTCCATCTACACTTCGACACGGTGAGGCGGATACGAGCTGCTGTATTGTCAATTGCAATTTTTTCAGATTAGAATGAGTTCCCGTACTTAACATGTATAGCGAGCCATCTTTGGGATCTGGCAAGAATAATGGCCTTAAAAAAAAAAAAAGAAAAGAAAAAAATGTATTATTAAAATTATATTTACACATAAGAATAAAAATAAACGATATTTATAAATAAAACATAAAAAACACATCTCTAAAATACTCGCAGAAAAATGAATGAAAGGTAAAATACTGTTTTTTGCGTTTGTATCCAATAAATTATGCTTACAGTAAATCGAGTTTCATTAAAAAAAAGAAACTTTTTTTTTTTAAAAATAACTTTGTACATACGTAAAGTACGTACTAAGATTACGTTTTTTTTTGTTTTTTTTTTTTTGTTTTTTGTTTATTAATTTTTGTTTGGTTGGCAAATATAGTCGCTGTTTAAAAACGCTTCAGTTATTCAATTTGTTAGTTATTCTAGTTTTTTTTTTTTTTTGCGTCGGAATTTTATTGAATATCTCTGAATATTTTCTTTTTTTTAATGCGCAATCTGTTAACATCAAACGATTGTCAATCACGAGAAACGAGAGTTAAAGAAAAATGTGCGTTTTACAAAGTTGTTGATCGAATTAAATATATTACGATTGTGTTGATGAATAACATTCTCGCCACTTCAAATTATAATTAGAAATAAAAGCCGCTCTAATTATAGGAAGCGTGAAAAATTAAAAGCAAATAAGATTAGTAATGGAGCAAGATTGAAAATAAATGACAATAGTCGACTGCACATATTTCGAAGCAGAAATACCAAACATATTAATAAATATACTTCAGAAATAATTACAGAAGCCTTAATAAAGTAACCATAAATAAGAGAGCGCGTATTTCGATTATGAGATCAGCAAAAAACCAATAATATAATATTGATGAAATTTCGGACAGTAACATGCGTTGCAAAATCACAGAGTCAAAAAGGCAGATTAAAAGGAAAAAGGGGTAAGAAATGTTTTCTTTGTAGTGTACACTTAGAATTCCCTGAAGAGGAAAAATAAGCAACAGCTAATAATATTAGTGTTACGAATTGATTAAGGTTAACTTTAAGAAAATAAATACAGAAATATTAGGATGAAAGGTCAGAAAAAAACATAGCAAAAAGGCTGAAAAAATGTTATGGAAAACTTCTTTGACCAATGTATGTGCCTAGCAACGAATGGAAATTTATAACGAATAAAGAAAAATCAGATATATCTCGACGCGTCATATAAAGGAACTAAATTAGGAAAAATATTTTATTCAAATTGCTTTCAAATATTTGAAATTAATTTTCAATATATAAATATAAATGTTTTTTCTAAAATAAAAATATCAATAAAACCGAAAATGATTTTTTTTTTTTTACCCGTACTTATAATAAAAAAGAGGAAAGATTAAACTGAATAATGATTATATTTCATAAATCTGATCGGTGGAGTTTTAAATTGTAATATGTTAATTATCCTTATTTAATTCGTTGTAAAGTTAGAGGCACGCAATTATTTAACGAAGTGCGAGAGTTTAAGGAAGTTGAAAATATTCAGAACTTCAAAACATCCGAGATGATGATACATACGGTGATACTTTTATTATTTATTCAGTGCGGTTATTTCGTAAACCATTCATCACATATGATGTTCATATAAAGTTAAATACAATACCGTCAGCATTATATATATATATATATATATATATATTTCACAAAATAATCAATTCACAATATTATGTCGAACATAAATAATAAAATCATCATAAAACAAATTATACGAAAAGCATACAAATCATATTAGAAAAACATCGACTAGTTTCGACAAACCACCACCATTATCGAGATTCGTACTGCACTAAGGTATTCTACGGATTTAAAAAGTTCAGAAATTATTTATAATTTGAAAGAGATTAAAGTGACATTGTCTATACGACTTAAGAAATACGTGACGAATGCTCAGGAATCTTGCGAATCCAAGTGTGATAACAGATTTTCGGGTTATTCCGAATTTAGAAAACGAACTCTATAGGTTACATTAAACAACTGGATTTTAAGTAATTATAACGAGATAATTGTGAGTTGGGAATGAGAACCGGTCAGATGGTAAGATATACTTTGCAGTATTTTGTCGTACGTGACTAATCAGCTGAAATGTGATATTTTCACCAAAACTAACGCGTTAAATCTATTCAATTTTCAAAAATACGCATCATTTGAGGCAAACACTGCCAGAGTCATGAGATGTAGGAGAAAACTTTGAAATAAAAGAATAAATTTTATTCCGTAGAACGACTGTCCAAAAATATCGCAGACGATTTTTACTCCGTTATTATTACACAAACATGTGAAAAAATAGCAATAATATGGGTGTAATATGAAGTTACATTCGCATTTATCGCGCTATTTGTCCAAATTGAAGTAATCTCGTATTAAATGAAATTAAACCAAATTCAAAATTTAATAATTTATTAGCCAAAAATTTTATTATTAAAAATATCATCCTCACACAATGTCCAATGTATTTTAATAGGAGAAATATTTAAAATTGTCATATAAATATTATGAATAAATTTTACTACGAAATAAAAATAAAGTACTCCTGTCCGTTTTCATTTTGCTATTTATCATGTAAATAAAAGTATTATTTTCATTCAGTTTTTAACAACCTCTAAATACCAGCGTGAACACTAAAATAAACATTGTTCGCCTTCATTTAAGAATTGCTCATTTAACATAAGTTTCTAGAGAGTGACCGGGCTTTGCTCGGATCCATTGTAATCTTGCAAATCAAAGTATTTCACAAACAAATGTAGCAATATTATACGCATGACATGAGAGCTACGTTGTTGTATGCATCGTTATTTGTGTTGAAGTATTCTCGCGTTTCCTCTTCTTTTTCCTTGTACCCTCAAGAGGGTGTGATCGTGTTATGAAACTGAGGCGTCTGTCACAGTTCTCCATGTTGATCTAGCTTGAGCTACCATTAACGCCTCATGTAGGCTCAAACCAGTTAATGATTTTAATTGGTCTACCCTTGGCCCTCTTCCCGTTCATTTTCCAATAATAATCTGGTGTTGTAGAGAGTTTACGTCTCACGCCAGATGTCCGAAAAAATTTAAAAATCGTTTTCTTATCGTTTCTGTTAAGCGCATTTGTATATTATCCAGCTTGTTGAATTTACGTTCCGTCCATGATATTCTCAATAATTTCCTATACGTTTTACGGTGTATCCATATTCTTAACAATTTCTTAATTCTCGCGTTACACAAAGTAAAACCAAATTCAGAATTCACCATGGTGAATAAGCGCACTAAATAAGCGCGTTGTTTTATAGTATCCGAAAAATTCAATGATCACTAAAATGATCACTGATGACCCTCTTTTTAAAACTGCTTCTTTAATAGAACTTTCTCAGAAGAAAGACTTCGACCAACCGATTTGCAACTCTTGAAAACCCTTGATTCATGAATTTCATCAAAATTATTAGATCCGTTTCCACATATAGATACATACACAATTATTACAGAGAATTCTATTATCTCGTTCGCTAGAATTATAAAATATTAAAATGAATATAACTACGAAAACAGCAGACAAACAGAAATTGTATACAATATACATTTATTCACAGGAACCTTTTTGAGATCTAGCTCATCATCAGCTAGAAGTGTAAACTTGCTGGGGTATATTGGAAAAAGAAAGTTGATTATTTATTTCTAAAGTTTTATTATTAAATTAAAATCAAATGAAATTAATAATAACCCCTAAGGTTAATAAAACGTGCTTAAAGGGTGGTGTCGGTGATTAAAAATAAAGAATAATTTTCGTTAAGCAGTAAAAATAAAAAATTAAAATCACATTAATGTTAAATTACCCATTTTCGAAACTTATCAGGAACTTCCCCCGTTTCCAACTCTAACTTCTTTAAACAGAATTGAGTTGTCCTTCATTTATTAAAACATGTTAGGAATTTCCGTGTTATCCAATTTTACTGTATGGTATATAATCAAACTGCGCCTTTCAATATACTTCAGAAGGTTTACACTTTTCGTTGGTGATGGGCTAGACCGGAAAACGTTCTCGCGGATAAGTATGATATTATATACAGTTTCTGTTTGTTTGATAGTTTTGTGGTTATAATTATTTTAATATTTTATACTCTGATTATTGCTCGTATTATTATATAATATACATATTATCTATATTATAAAGCCGCAAAGCCATTAGAGCTGACGAAGAGAAAGCTGAAGTGTTTACCAAACACTTTTTAAAAAGCCAATTCCGGGAATTAACGATTCCAAATTCTTAAATGCTCCTTTAAAAATGAACGTTCCCATTACGCCAACATCTCCAGGAGAAATAAAATATCTATGTACTCCAGAAATTAAATAATAAAAGAAGCCCTGGCTTTGATTTAATTACTGGTAAATTATTATCAGAACTACCTAACAAAGCGATATTATTTATTAATAATATTTTTAACAACGCAGTGTTTCGTCTGTAATATTTCCCCCTGTCATGGAAATTGGCCCAAATAGTTGTAATACTTATACCGGGTAAAGCTCCGGATGTCATCATCACATTCTATAGAGACCTATCTTCTTACTACCTATCTTGTCAAAAGTTCTTGAAAAAATCTTATTAAAGGGGTTAAATCCTATTCTAGAATCAGAGAATATTATTTTCGAGTATCAATTTGGATTCTGCAAGAAATATTCGACCATCGAACAGTTGCACCAAGTTGTACATACTATACAAGAACGCCTTAAGGTCAAACAAGTATGTCTAGGTATGTTCTTAAATGTCAGGCAAGCATTTGATACGGTTAGGCAACATGATATATTATATAAACTCAAGAAAATATTTCCTCATCCTTATTATTTTCTCCTTAAATCATACCTTGAGGGTCAGACATGTCAAGTCAAATTTCATAACGAATAATCTAATATCTATCATGTTTCCGCTGGCGTGCTGCAAGGAAGTGTTTTAAGTCCGGTGCTTTATCTGTTATTTACAGCTGATTTTTCAGTTAATGACGGCGTCACAACAGCCATGTTCGCGGACGATACAGCCATTCTAGCTGCAACTAAAGATTGTGATGTGGTCTATGATACACTGCACCGGGCTTTAACCAAGACCGAAAACTGATTAAGACGTTGGCGTATGTATCCAGGTCACATTTACTTTGCGAAACATAACCTGCCCACCCACAAAATTAAATGAGGAATTAATTACTCAACAGAATCACGTCAAGTATTTGAAGATGCATCTAGATAATAAATTAGCTTGGAGCAGACAACGTCGATCAGAAAAGAAAACAGCTCGACATTAAATTTAAACAGTTATATTGGCTTCTTGGCAGGCACTCCAGCTTCTCTTTGGAAAATAAACTTTTAATATATAAAATAGTATTGAAGCCTATATGGACATACGGCCTTGTTGTGGGATCGTGGAAAAAATATTCATGTCAATAAGATCCAGCGGTTTCAAAATAAGGCCATTAGATTTCTTATCTCAGTTCTCTGGTGTGTACCTAACTGTACGTTACATCGAAACTTTATTATTCCTTACGTTAAAGACGAAATCAAACACGCCGCTGAACAGTATGTAAGGTGTTTAGAATCTCATCCAAACGCATTGACCAACAAATTACTTAATAACAGTTTCGATGGACGACAATTAAATCGAACCAGGACCTTTGATTTGTCTCAAATTTTACCGGAATTCACTGGGGAGCATTAATGGGTGTTGGTCCCTAACGCGTTACTTCACATTTCAAATAAAAAAATTGTTGGATGGCTCCTTGGCCAGTTGTAATTTAATAATAATAATAAAAATATTCTAAGAAAGAAAATGAATGTGACCATTGTAGCGTAAATTTAATGAAATAAATATTATCAATATTTAATTTTTAAAATAATTAAACGTCACCTACTATTGTCGTATACATTACGATTATACTTATAAACAAATAAAAAATAAACTAAAGAACCCATAGAACCACAATGCGCACAAGTCTAAAATTTGCGCTATTATGTATTTGTTAAGAAAGGAATTTTAACAAGTCCATATTTATTTAACATTAGAAATTTCAAAAACCGGAGTTTCCAAAAAAAAAAAAAAAGAAACAAAAAAAAAACGGGAAGTTAAAAACACAACTCTCTAGAATTTGAAATTTAGTACGTCAGCCTACAAGAGACTATTAGGCAACATCAAGAAAGGATCCCAGATTGGTATTGTGATCTCTGTTTAACCGTATAAGTGATCATATTACTTCATTATAGCAAATGTATTTCACTTTAAATTATTACTTCATTGAGCAGCAATTATTATTACTAATCATATTACAACTACAATTTTTCTAGGACATTGTTAGCTTCCATTAAAAACAGTGTGATTATATTACTTCAATATTGAATATCTTTTTAATTTCAAAATATTACCTAGAATTACGGCAATGGTCGTGTGTTAGTTTAGTACTGCAAAACAGAAATATGTAAGAAAACAAGAAAGAACTCAGCTTTGTTAAATGTTGGAATGCAAACATTAACACGTACTATTCAACTTTTTTGTTTGCATAAAAATGTTAATTAAAAAATAAAAAGAATTAAAAATTAATTACATTTAAAGGCCAATGAAGTGGACAGGTAATAATATAATAAGTGAATGGTATGAGAAAAATAGAATGGCGAAGAAGGAATAAAAAAACAGATAATTGTAGTGATTAAAGCTAAGTGACCTTCAGAAATTGACTTTAATAGGACTTGGAAAAGGGGGTAAACATTTATAGATGAAGCCGCGGGGAAACAACTGTACAATATAGATGTATTATTGAATTGCTAGATAATCGTAAGTATTAATTACATAAAAACGTTATATTATAAATAATTCTTTGCAATAAAATTTATTTTTTTAAAACATCTGGCTATTCGATTTGGTAATTACACCGCTTATCAGCAATGTGCAATTAAAAAATAGATTTCATCAGAATATTTTAGAAATTTTAATTACAGAGAAATTACTAAAACATCAGTTTCAATATATATAAATCTTAAATTTTCACCAACTATTACGGTTTGCTGGCAAGTTTGTCTTTATTATTTTGTTAGTAACATACCCAAAGGAAAGGAAAACTGAATAAAGTACACACTGATCAAAGAAAAAAAGATCTTTCGGGGAAATATAGTTATATAAAAAGAGAAAAAAAAGAATAGATTTAAACAAGTATTAATATGTGACTAGCGTATACAGGCACATACATACACCAGCTGTTGCCCACGGCTTTGCCCGCATATTAATACCTGTTTAATTTTCTCTTTCTATATAACTATATTTCTCGGAAAGATTTCCTTTCTTAGATCACTGCGTACTTTATTAAGAAGTTACACATGAGTTTTGAAATTCCAAAAACTTCTTTCTTCTGAAAAGTTCTCCTATTGGCGTGTATATATTCAAAAGGACTGATGTTAACACGCTACTTTGGGGAAATCCACTTTTTTGTCACCTCCAGTTACTATCCTTGCCATTTAATGTTTTATGTAGAACTGCCGATTGTTCACTAATATTCCCATTTAGAAGTAACTGATGGACACTTGACTGGGCGTTACCTTTGTAAAATCGCATTGTTGACTTCTTTCGCCATTTAACTTTTTTAAATGCAGCCATGTCCTGTGGCTGTCATTATAATTTTTTTTATCACGAAGGAACTACTATTATTGGAACTTTTGATCACAGGTAGTTGGGTTAGCATTGCTACTCCTAGTTGTTTCATCACAATGAGAATCGGAAAGAGACGATGGATAAACAAAAGCCGATGTATTATTTAATGGAACAGATTTACTTGCTTGAGCAGTAATTATAGCGACAGTTGGAGTGCTGTTCTTATCAGTATCGCTGATAATATTAGCAGTGTTGTTTTCGCTGACTGCTACCGCTCGCGCACCATTCGTGTTTTCGATTGCCAGCGAAGGTCGTATCATACCGATTAAAAGGTTGACATTATAAATAATCGAAAGAGGTAGAACGATCGCGATAACAATCCGACTAGATTATCTATATAGAACGGACGAAATAATGAACATGAAAGATGAACACTCATTTTCATTCAACTAACATTGACATGAAAAAAAATTACGAAAAGGCGTTAGGAAATATGAAAATGAAGTTGTAACAGAAATTTCTACGCGAACTATAAATGAATTTGTTTTTTTACAAGAATGACGCAGTCAACTGAAACTTACTCTTGCACACGTATTCTAGAGGGTCTCCCCATGTGGAGTTTCAAAGGATCTAGTTTTTTATACATATGTATAGTATTTTTATGCGCTTTAATGTGAAATATGTTTTATTGTTAGCAAGATATACACGTGTGTTTATGAGATAATTATTTGATTTTTGGAAAATTGAAAAATATTCTTTATATGTAACATCAACAACGGGTTCAAAATAAGAGTAAATATGACCAAATGGTAATTCTACAGTACTGTCAATTCATAATTTCTTTTCATACAACCATTTCCATTGATGCTTCGTTCAGGCCTAGCGGTGTTGAAACTTCTTTTATCATATCAGACTTTAACCCTTTTAGGAATTCTTTCTCTGTCTTCTTTCAGTTAGATCTTGATAGATAAATTAATGGTCATTCTACACTTCTCCGATATTTTAATTTCCTCTAATCGGTTTTCTTCCAATTATTTGATTATTTCTGACATCTGTTCTACTCTTCTTGATGATTTCTTCAACTTTACTTTTCCCTTATACTATTATCATCCACATTCCCTTTTTCCTCCATTTTAATTTATACTGATTTGCTGTAGATTTACAGTCATTTGGATATAAAACGATTGATTCTTTGCCCCGTATAGCAGTTTCTTCGTAGTACGCTTCCTCCTTAAAAAATCGTATACTGTAATTTACCGTTGTGTGATTTTGGTTCAACATTTACGTTTTATTTTTTATTTTTTCCTAATAATTATTCATTTTGTTTTTCTATCCATTCTTTATTATTCGCTTACGTTTTAACCATATTTCTTCATTGTTCCTCGTTTTTATTTTTCCTTAGTTTCTTTTCCATATAACCTTCCACAACTGAATAATACAGTTGTCTGTAACGTTAATCACGTGTTATTTGATCACTGCCTTGCAACAGCGTTCTGTTCTCTATTGCCATTTGCTGAAACATGGACTTCCTACTATTTATTGGGCCTCTTGCATCCTACGTTCCCTTCTTTGTACATTATTTCTGCAATTGGTTCCTTTGTATTACCATTATTTTATGGGATTAACGGCCCTTTTCCCTTTTTCATTATTTCTAGATAAAAATACTTAGTTGACGATTTCTTTAAATATAAATGAAACGTAAAATTTAAATAAAATGATTACTATGGTAAATATAAATATAAACTAATGTTTTATTCATTTTTGGGGTAAAAAAGAACACCGCGTACCGTCACATCTCTCTTTTTTCATTACTCAAATCATTAAACCTGCATAACAGGATCTACCTCTCCGGGGGACCACCGCCTTAACGTGGCGGATTGATTTGTGTACTCTTAGGACTTTGTGAGCTATACGAGCAGTAGTGTATACTACCAAAAAGGCCTTTCAAGCTGGGCAGGTCTCAGAAGAAGAATCAGACGAAGAATGGTTCCCTGGTAAAGGAAGCAGCACTCCTAGTACTGTCTGTGGGTGGAAGACAGTAGTTTGGTACAGCCGCGGAACAGACAGTTAGTAAGCCTGAAACACATATTGCTGAAGTGGTTCTAACACTGCGATCAGGAAAGCAACGGAAAACTACTCATTATCTTTCAAGCCTACAGTTGATTATGAATTCACAAGAATGGATTTTCCATGCGATCCGGTTAGCGCCCGGTACCGGAGTTACGGTGGAGCTTCGAATAAAAATATGCGACTAGCCGTATACCAGTGGGTACCAGGCTGTTTACGATACATATACGACTGGAAAGACAAAGATGAAATCAATTATGCCGATCATAAACATAGAAGCATGGAATGTTAGATCTACGAAGATATGCGGAAAAATGAAGAATATCAAGTAAGAAATGAAAAGAAATGAAGTGAATATATTAGGGATATCAGAGACAAGATGGAATAGTAGTGGCAACTTCTGGAGCTACGATTATCGAGTAATTTACTCAGGACAAGACAGCGTGGTAAAAATGTGGAGTTGGAATAATTCTTCTTCTTCCCAGTCGTATTGCTTGATTCCGAGCGTCGTGACTACCTATTTATAGATTCTAGCTATACAGAATAGGTAGCCTTCATGGCAATTTAATCGTTTAATTTATCGATATACAAATGGTGGTGGTTTGCCGTTACGTGAAATAGCGAGTATTTTTATGTAATTTTTCGTAATAATTTCTGTCATTGCCCGGGATCGAACACGAGACTTTCGCAATGGAAGCCAAGCGCTCTAGCAACTACAATATCGCGACGGCTTCACAATATTGAGGGGAAAATGCAATGAAGACATATATACAGATTAGTGATAGATTAATTTTAGCTAAAATGACAAAAATACAAATATATATGCCAACGAGTGATTATGATGATGAAGAAGTAAAAAAAGTATACAAACAACTGGAAGATATCATAACATACTATGCCGAACCAAAAGAGAATCTGATAATACTTGGTGACCGGAATGCGGTAGTGGGAAAAGAAAAAGAAGGTGAATGGGTAGGATCCTACGGACTAGGAAATAGAAATAAAAGAGAAGAAAGGTTAAGAAACTTTTGCAAAGAAAATGAAATGGTAATAGGAAGTACAATATTTAGATAACATGCCTGAAGAATATACACTTGGAAACTTCTGAAGATATTGCAAGATGCCAGAAGTTAATGTATAAAAAATATAGAAATAAAGTTAATAGAGAAGTAAAGAAAGCAAACCCGATATATTTAGAAAAATAGTGTGAAGAGGTGGAAGAAAATAACGGAAAAGGGAAATATTGAAAGCGCCTATAAATAGATACGATCACACCTTGGAAATTTAAACAAAACAAATGGAATCTAAAACGAAATGGAAAGTTAGTTATAGGTGAAGAAGAACTTATTTGATAGATGGAAGAGATATGTAAAGGACTTATATAAAGAAGAAGAAGATATGCTGAATAAAAACCAAAAGGATAGTTTAATAGAAAATATATCAGTAGGTAATGAAGGAGCATTAAGAACAGAATTTGAAAAAGTATTAAAATAACTCAAAACAGGAAAAGCTCCGGGATACGATAATGCCAGTAACGAATTAATAAAATCCTTGCATGAAAACACACAACTAAAATATATGAATTAATAAAAGAAATATACGAAAAATCTGAATTCCCAACAGACGTTAGCTTTAAGATAATAATGATATCTAAAAAGAATGGAACACTTAAATGTGAAGAACACAGAATGATAAATCTGTTCCTACGCGCTTCGAAAATAACAACAAAAATTTTGCTCAATAGAATCAGTAACAAAATCGAACAAGAGCTAAGTAAACATCGATATGGCTTCAGAAAAGGAAAGGGTACAAGAGAAGCAATTTAGGGTTTAAGATTAATAATAGAAAAGAGGGTAGAGATAAATCAACTAACGTGTATTGCCTTAATAGGTCTAGAAAAGGCCTTTGACAGGTGCAATTGGAATATACTAAAAAATGTACCAAAAAAAATAAGTATTGATAAAAGAAACATAAGACTTATAGATGCGTTAAATTAATGAAAATAAAGATATACAATATGGAAAAAGAAGCAAAAGTAAGGTAGGGAGTAAGACAGGAATGTAATTTATCATCCGCCTTATTTACTATATACCTAGAACAGGTAATAAAACAATGGAAAGAAGAATGTAATACGGGAATTACAATAGACGGAATGAAAATAAACATTTTTATGTTTGCAGATGATATCGCTGTACTAGCAGAGAATGAACAAGATCTAGATCGTTACTAAAATCAAATGAATCAAATTTTAAAAACCCGTAACATGAGAATAAACAAGAAAAAGACATCGGTTATGAAATATAGTAAAAAAGAAATAGATACGAAAATAAACATAAAAATAGATGGAGATAATAAAACAAATAAGAAGACAAAGATATTTAGGCAGCATAATAACAAAAGATGGACAAAGTATACACAATATAAAGGAAAGAATAGGATTAGCGAAATTGGCATTTATGAAAAAGAAAAGAAATATGAATGCAGAAGTTAAGAAAAAATTGATTACAGCATTCATATGGAGCGTATTGCTTTGTGGCTCAGAAGCCTGGAAGATAGATAAAAATATGCAAAATCAGTTGGAGGCGTTCGAAACCTGGTGCTTTCCTATGTTCCTCACTCGCTTACGTAAGCACTTCACTGAAATTATTTTTCTTTCTTCTTTCGAGTACTGTTGCTTTAAGAACATAGTTACATAATACAGAGAATCTAGTAACTAAAATTTACACAACTGATTTAAGGATTCTGGAAGTAATCAATTGATATATCAATAAAACGGCGGGGTTTTAAATTTTTCTTTTTTTATTATTGAGCAAACTCGCATTAATTCAACAGTCTTTTAAATGAAAATAAAACAGCCAATATGAATTTTGCAAAGCGCAATCAAATAAATCGGTATCACATTAAAAGGATACCGATATTGAAACGACTCTGATTATCAATAAACATATAATCATCAAAATGTTACATGTAAAGTCATTAAAACCTAACTAATATTTCACAGACATACATCGCAGGAAAGATAAAATAACCATTACACTAAGAGATATCGATTTTAAAGAACAACTATTACTGTTTTTGTCAAAAATAATAACAATAATAATAATAATAATAATAATAATAATTTAATAATATAATTTTACGTCCACGGTATTTACGAGACCGTGGTGGTATCCGTGAAGGCATAATCAAATAATTCACGTTTCAATATTGTGATCAAATCAAAGAAGAAACAGAAGAAGCTTTAAAATACCTCAAAAAGGGGATGAAAATTTAATGCAGTGATAGGAGAAGGCAAAGATGGATTGCTAGAAGGAAATTATAGATAAGCACAAAAAATGACAGAGGCCAAAGACTAATTGAGTTCTGCGAAAAACATAGCTTTGTTATAACGAATACTTTTTACTAGTTATACAAGACGAATACATGTATGGAAAATTCCTGGTGATAAACGAAGATATCAAATCGACATGCTAATGATGTAGCAATTATAATATTCCTTAAAAATTATAAAATAGCAGAGAACTATTGCAAAAAGACTTAGACGAGTTAACAAAATGGTCATATGATAGAGGATTATATATTAATCTAGACAAATCAAAAGTAATGCGGATAAAACCAAGCAGTAAATATAATATAGATGAAATCAAAATAAAACATCACAGTTCAGAATGTCAGCATTTACATATGCAAAACATATGTAGTTGTAATAATTTAGAAGAAGTGTATAAATATAAATATTTGGGTGTCACTGTTAACAACATGTTGAGATGGAATAAACATATAGTGTTGCAAATAAATTGAGAAAAAAGGCTACCCAGTCTCTATCAAATGAAGAATTTTGTTATAAATACCTCAATAAAAAGAATGGTTTTCAATGCATTATGTCAAACACACTTGTACTATGATATTATGGTCTCGGGACACGCGAATAATACAAACTAAGGCAATTAAACTATTTACAGGATAAATGTTTGAAAGTCTGTGTGGGGAAAAAATATGAAACTTTCTTAAATGTAAATCCTTCGAATATTAGGAAAAGACATTTAATACTTTCCCCGAAAATGATACTTAAATACAATTTGATAATTAAAAACCTAGAAAAAGAAATTAGTATAACACCTAGAAGTAAATTTAATTAAAGTTTTCGTAACGTTAGACAATATGCAGTTCAACATAGAAGACACGTTAATAAACATAAAGACAAACTACAACAAATGATTTTAATAAAGTTACACTTAATAATATACCGATAAATGATATGTTACAGCAAAATTATACAAAAATAAATAAAATTAAAATAAAGGAAATGTTGCTAAAATTTAGTTAATAACAAACATAAACATTATATCAGTCTATATATAATTATGTGGGTGTATATGTGCATGCATGTGTATGCGTGAAGTCTGTAAAAGTTTATATAGATACATCACGAAAGCCGTGCCCACGGGGGGAGGGGTTAACCCCCCATGAGAACTGAAACAGTTATTATAAATACACAGAAATCTGAAAAAAATCAACAATTTAAAATAAATATTGATAATTTTTTAGGGCGTTCTTACTTTTAAAAGAGAAAAGAAAAAATATGCTCCATATTTTTAGGTACTTCATTAATGTTTTATGCAAAATTTTTTATTACGAGTATAATCAATGACATATGTAATTTTTATTAATGTTCATACGGTAATTCAATTATATAAATTATTAATATATAAATCAAAATGATGAAAATGATTAATAGTATGCATATTAGTGAAAAATATATTGTTATTTATAAAATCTGCAAAGAAAATTTTCACCCCCTCCCTCTTCGAAATTCTGGGCACGGGCCTGTACATCACTACTTGAGGTTTACATTTTTTTGATAATATGTGTGAGATAAATATTTAGTGGTTTATACATATATTAGTTATAGATAAATAATGATAAGTTATAGAAACTAAGTTTGTAATATTTGTTAAAGAAATATACGCATGTGTATTTATTTTGGGAACTTGCTGATAAGTAAAATTGACTTGGCGGGGACTATGGTATCGCACATGGTTTAAAAATAAAAAAAATTTCGGTAATTACCATCAAGAGTAATTATAAATCGATGTTCACGAAAAACTAAATTTTGTTGAAATAATAATTTTTGTTTTGACCAATAATACTGAGATTATAAGAGCTGGATTTATTTTATATATTTAAGCACCAGCTAAATAAAACAAAAATACTGCAGTATCATTTGGAGAATGTTAAATTTACATTATAATACCGTAAGACAAAAAATCGTGTCAAAAGTACGCAGACTGTTTTATGGGGTAGGTAAAGTTGTTTTTTTTTTTTTTTTAATCGATAATTTTGTCATTTGTTATTAGAATATGGAAAAAATCCAAAGGTACTAGGATTTCAAAATTTAACTTCCAAATTTTGAAATAAAAGGGGCGATGAACGTAGGTGACTTAAACCATTATCAATATTACCAATGAAACGTACATAACAAGAAACAAATGTGATTAACGTTCTATGATATTCTCGCAGCTTACGCGGTTTTATGGTTGTGATATTTTAATCCCGATTTCCCTTTTTAATTAACGTTTTTCCAAAATCAATTCTCTAGCATGCATATGTTTATATACATCTTTGCAATAGTGAAATTACACTATACTCGTAGGTTACATAATTTTACTAATTTAATTATTAGTAGTAATGTTTCGATTATATATGTTTAGGATTTTTTTTTCTTTTATTTTTAGCTCGCCAACTATGGACATGGAGGAATTTATTTATGCACTGTAGGTAGCGGTATTCGAACCAGGTTCCACCTGAACGTAATACCACCGCCTAACTACGCTATGGTAGCTGGCTCTATGACTTTAGTTACATAAAACATCTATGTATTACATAAAATAATGAATTTTACATTCCCCAGACAACAAGTATAATTTTAAAAAAAATATCGGTTAACACACATTTTTTAAAACAAACGATGAAATTCACTTAACCTATAAGTATGATATAGATTTATAATTTTTCCGTATGCGCAAAGAAGTATCTATCTCTCTACAGTCTGTCCAAGGAAAAAAGCCCGTTCGTAAAACAACCGAAACGTGCTGACGTCACGAAATTAGGGGCCCTCACATTAGGCTATATTAATGGTATCATTTAATACGCCATAAAGGATAGATAGTAGATAATTATGACAATAATTTAAGTGAAATGATGAAAGATTATATGTAAAAATTTGAGATTATAATACATGAGAATTTATAATTTTTAATTTAATATTTCATACAAAATATGTTCAAGGTAATGGATATAAACTACATCGGATTTCCAACTACACTCTGATGTGTTGCTGAAAATATCAAAATTATCGTCATAGGTATCATTGAAATGTATTATCATGTCATCTACTTTTATCTTTATTCGCTTATCAGTTTCCCAATATTTATGTTCCAGTTTTATAACATTATCTAAGTATCTTTTTGGTTCATTTAATTTTATGTTATTTATATTGCTCTTACAGTTTCTTCTCTTATTTTATAAAACTTTTTTTTCCTCCTTTCTCGTGTCTAGCTTTCGCCATCTGGCTGTTTAACATAAATTGTGATTCCAACCCGGGTCTCTTGGGTGAAACCAGGTATCTTAACCACTAGACCACACGAGAACCTTTTTATAAAACTGAAATCTTCACAGCTATTTAACTCCCGTACTTCCGCTTTCATTAACCTCTCAGTCCATTGCGTATTAAACATAACACTCGCTGAGATAGCAGCAGGTGGTTCGTCCAGATGTAAACAGATCGGGAAAAAAAAGAACGCATTAACGTACACAAATGAAACAAATACGAGGTTACTGCTCCTGAGAAGGAGAGTAATAACAGAAATATGGTTATGTTATTTTTATCGGTAATATTGAATTACGCGTCAAGTGTTGATACGCATCATATTGATAGTACATTACTTTGAGCAACACTAATGTTCCGAAACAAAACTCGAACGGACTTATTTCATTGGACAGACTATATTTGTGTATACATATATATATATATATATATATTCTTCCTCTAGCGATAAAATAATATTTCATTTAGGGAGTGCAGAAACATTTAGTAAATACAACCTTTATAATTTTAGGATTAGCAGTCAAAACAAACAGTTCTTTAACAAAATTTGCGTTTTTCTTAAATATTAATTCACAATTACATTTGGTAATAGTTGCCGATATTTTTTATTCTACTTAATATTTGATTTGTTAACACTATACCATTTTCACAACTAGTGAGGTGTAAGCGTGTAAATTTAAGACAAATAAAATCTTGTAACTAAAATAGAAGGCTAATCTATTTTTTATCAATTTTCTTCTACTATATATTACAAGAATATGAAATTAGTGTTTTTAATTTTCATTACTTTTTATAATTTTATAAGATATTAATCTTATATGTCAGGAAGGCAGCTGACAACAATAGATAAAAGTGGGGCTACCTTTATGTCATTCATTATTATGTAACCTCCAAGTATAATGTAATGATTTGTGAGTTTCTTTCCTATAAATAAAAGTATTAAATAAAAGACTTTTCTACACTTTTTAAATTTATTTAATTTAAATATAATTCGGAAATAATCAAGTTATATTGGAAATCTGAATTTTAAAAATAATTGCTATCATCTCCCCGTACAGAAAATTATTTTAATACTAAATATATATTATCATTCTTACAGTATTCGACACAGATTTCTCATTAACACTATTACATTGTAAGACACTTAACCACCCATTTGTAGATACCGTTAAAAAATTTAACTGCGCGATATATCTTGACAAAGTAATACGTTTATCAATGAAGTGGTACAGTGACGATGAAGACGATAAAAATTGGCTGCTGTGTTGATATTCTTATCAGTATGACCGATTAAACAAAATTAGCGAGCGCTGTAATGAAGAAATAACACTTAAACGAAGGACGTTGTAGGCGTAGTCCTTAAAATAAATAACTAGTGGCGATAATAGGTTTTATAACTTATGTTAATTTTACTTACGTGATTCCCTTCTCATTTATCGGAACTTTTACGATTGCTTCTACAAAAAACAAAACAAAAAAAAGACCGTGTTATAAATTAATTTATTCATTTAAATTAATATTACAGACATTCAATTTTTGCTACGATTAAAACTCATTTTGTTTATATTTCAAAGCAAGATTACATTTTAAATTTTACGAATAATATTTACGTACTTATAAATTAAACTGAAATGGTAATTTTATAAGGGAGTTGTTGTTAAATGTTTAAATAGGTACACATTTCACGATATTATAATAACAATACGCAAAGAGTTGTCGTGGTTCATATTAATATTAAAATCACAATTTTGGCGGACACTATGTCATTTTGTGATTTTGATGTTATTTATGACAGTTTAATGTGCAGTGTAAAATTTTCCAGGTCATGAAACCAGGGCCGGATCTACGAGTGAGTTGTAATCAATTGCTGATTTTATAAATATATTTATATTTCAAGAAATTTAATAAACCATACTGTTTCATACATTTTTTTCTGATCGCATAAACAATTATGGATTTTTAAACATGCCCGTTTAGTCTATTTAAAGAAAAAGACACGATTAAAAACATCGCGTAAGTGTATCAAAATTAGCTTGAAAACCGCTGTAGCGACAACACCGGCGCGCCGCCACCGTAGATAATGCATTATAAATAAAAATTTTATTTTTATTAAGAAAAAGATTATTTTTTTGATACTACAAATTTAATTTTTATATATATATATAAATATTTTTTCGCAGAAAAAGAAAACATATTAACAAAAAATTACAAATATTACCCCCCCCCCCCCCCCACCACATATATATATATATATATATATATATATATGTGTATAAAATTCATTATTTGACGTTCAATTTATGTAGTATTTAATTTGTTGGGGGTAAGAAAGTTGGTTTTTTAAAGAGCATAATTTTAATTTTGTTATTCATTCGTACGCAATAAGTTTTTTTTGCTTGTTTATTTGCACATGTATGATAATGAATTTTTTCTTCGAAGGGAGAGCCCCTCATTCAAGATTAGTCCGGGTCGTGTAAATCTTTAATCCGCCCCCGCATGTAACAAAGTGTTTTACCTACAAGTTTAATCTAATCGTTTCCAAATTTTAATATTGATTATTTCTGTTAAATTAATAACTGAAGAATATTCGTTTAAATGTATTCGCAATATGTTTTTCTTTTTATTCATGTGACATACGTAAGAAGTGCGCATATTACGCAGCAAATTTTATATATTCCAATAGGTACACCTGCAATTGAAATTTTTAGCGTATTTTAAACTAATTCTCATAATTTTTTAATTGTTTATTTTTACAACCGGTTTTAATTATTATTTATTTTAACCTCATCAGGCAAGAGCGTTAAGAAAACCGATGACGGAAAAAAAAATAAATAAAATAAATAACAGATGAGTTATAAATAAGTTATAAATAAGGAAAAAATAGGACAAGTTTGTAATAAGATATTAGTGCTAAGTATGTATAGAATATAAGTAGTATAGTGTAGAAATCATTAGATGTAAGAAAACTCGTTGACAAACGTCTAGCTTGACGAGAAAATGTGTAAATATATTTCAAAAAAATTGAAAGAGAAGTGGAAAAATAAAAAATACATGGTGAAGACGCGTCTTCGACCAATTTGAACTTTGTTGCAGTTAAAGTTACATCAGAGGACATTATCGATATATACATTTGTAAGATTTTATAAATCAACCATATGACGGTTTTGTCCTTTGTGCAAAGAATAATTTCCATCTGAACCTTATGTATAACCTTAAAGATCGAAAAGTTGTCCTTATTGGCTGGCTTAAAATAGAAAGTATAAACTTTCGACGGCGTGTATATGTATAATTTCAAATATACGTGCCATTGAAAAGTATAGATTAAACGTTTTTTAACCTTTCATAATTCAAGGCTAAAAAAGTTCGAATTATTTGTGATTCATAACACCGCTTCCTCTTCCCTTTTCAATTTTCACTTTTTTTTTTTTTCGACTTTACGCTCGATCGGTATATGACAAAAAACCGCGGCGATCAAAAAGTTCTTTGATCTTGATCTAGTCAACAGTCGTGACAATATTCATTATCAAAGAAGTATATAACCGTGGATAAATATACAAAAATAGTCTCCAACAAATAAAAAAAATTCAGGTATAGTTCTAATGTCACATAAGTTTAAAAATGTAACGTAAGTTGATGTAATAACAAAAAGAAATAATAATAAAGGTTATGATTTAATAAAGAAACTATTAATATTAGTTTAATTAAAACAAAGCCGTACACACAATAAACAGTTAAAATAGTTACTGAAAAAAATATCGGAAAATGGGCCAATAAACGCTAGAGCTTCTTCATTAACAGATGAGATAAAAATTAGAATAGAAATCTTCAGCTTATATGTTAAAATGACAGGTAAAATGGCACGTCCCCTAGAAGTGAACAAAATAAACAAATCTAATAGCTAACAATTTACCAGATATCAAATGCTCCGATAGTAATTTAAGTATTTTCTAAACAGTATGTAAAAATTTTTAGTGATATTATTTCATGTAAATAATATAAGAATATAATTTTAAAAAATTTTAAAATGTTTTCTTTATTTTTTACATTGTTCCATACTTTTTTAGAAAGCATGAAAAAAGAGTATATTCTGAAGTAAAAAAATATATTTTTTTCACTGTACCAGCAGAAAACCATAAATAGCGTCTCTCATAACCGTGACTTCAGTTAGGCATATATGAATAAATGAAATCTGTGACTTACCTTTCCAACGAGGACTAGACCAACGACAACAATAGTAGGGTCAACATGATAGCCGACATGGTTAAATACAGTTCACAAAAACCCCCCACTAGAACAGCAACGGGTAATTTGACTGTTCTCTATTCATAAACTGATGAAACAGTTACACTGAGACCTAGACGATTATCTCAAATATAAAATACAGAGCAACAAAGACTGTATGATTTAGGGAATAATATTTTGAAGAAATTATAGAAAAAATCAATTTTCTTTTTTTAAAAATGATATTGCCCCAACAAGATCAAATTGAAAATTTCATTATATACAAAACAGGGTATTCCACAAAAATTTGATGAGTTACACTTGAAACGAACACATTTAAATATGATAGCCAAAACTTATTTATTTAAAAAACAAATAATAATAATAATAATAATAAAAAAGAGGTAGCTCAAAATTTTGGAAAAAATCTTTTAAAATCTTTAATCGACAAATTCTTTTCCAAAAAATTTTCATTAATAAACATTAATTGTAACAGTCATAGTTAAAGTCATAGTATTGAATCAAAGAGATAATGAAAACACGTTTTTTTGAATAATAAAATAAATAATTGGGTTAGTGAGTTGCAATTTTTTTCAGGGAAATATAATTTTTTTGATAAAAAATTTGATCAACCACATGCGTTTTGAAAAATCACTGGAGGCACTTTTTGTATACTTATCCGATTATACCTTTAATACCAATGCTGTGTGCAAGTAATCAAAAGAAAATGTTTTCTTCATTTCATATTATCAACAAGCACTTCACTTTTTTACACTAAACTTAATGGAACATGATATTATTTACAGTTCTGTTAATAGATTACGTCTGTTAATTTACTGATTTCCGATATTTTTTATCTTCTCGTACGTAAAAAAATATATACACATATATATATATACATACATACATATATATATATATATATATATATATATATATATATATATATATATATATATTGTCATGAGCTTACTATTGTGTAACGTAGATAAAATTCTGGTTTCATCGTTTGGAATTCTGGTTTTACAATGCTGTGGGAAATGGAAAGCATAAACGAAATTTTATATTTTTACCTTATTTCTTTTAGATTTGCACACGGCATAGTATTTCGTATATATATATATTTCTCGAATAATACTCGAACCGGCGTACACCTCTATAAACATTGTATAGTGAAGCTTTAACATTTGCGGGAGATACGTTCCAAAATTTCTTCGCGAATATTAAGTCTACTTTTCCACAATAAGTACTGAGACAGAGAAAAAAAATAAATTCCTCCAACTGATTTATAAGAATCCAAAATTAGGTTTTAAAAAAGAAAGAAAATAGTACATCACAATGTATTTCCGTATAATATGCACACCATACAACTTTACTAAAAATTGCACACAAATAAACTTAAAATAATCATATTCATTGTTAATAAGCCTTTTTTTTTTTTTTTTTTATGCGGCTGTTGCAAAAAACTTGTGGATTAAATATT
This sequence comes from Icerya purchasi, assembly GCA_039619475.1. Lineage (NCBI taxonomy): Eukaryota > Metazoa > Arthropoda > Insecta > Hemiptera > Monophlebidae > Icerya > Icerya purchasi. The sequence goes on from CM077116.1 coordinate 178,389,902, forward strand.
TTATTTAATATAAATAGAGAACTTTAACATCAGAATCACAATTTTTGAAAGGACGCCACGTCAACATTAACAAAACCAATTAACGTTTCGAACGCGTTTGTCTATCATCAGAAACCTAACTGAAAACTAACTCACTCGCTTCAACCGATTACGACTTTGTAGATAATATTTTTCTCTACGATGGAAAACACGGGTGTAAGTGACGGTATGGCGACTCTTGTAAAAGAAAAAAAACCATAATCTACAAAGTTATAGTCGGCTGAAGCGAGCCCGTTGTTGATTTTTAGTTTAGTTTCTGATGATGGACAAACACGTTCGAAACGTGAAATGGTTTTGTTAGTGTTGACGTGGTGTCTACCAAAAATTGTGATTTTGACGTTAATGTAAACTACGAAAACTCTTCGCGCATTGTTATCAGAGCACTTTAAATAATTATTTGTTCATTATTATTTTTTGCTAATAATCCAAAAATAAATAGCACTGGATTTCAATATACATCAATTTTAGGGAATCAAGCATGTACACATTTAGAATTTTACACTTTGTTAATGTTTAAACTTGTCACTATTTTTTCGTTCGCAAATGTAGGAACCGTGAATGTTAAAGATCTGCTGTTTTACGCTCTCGCCCTGGAATCGCGTCCCTGTTCATGGATGCCATTACGTTTTTATCAACTTCCACAATTCAGGTCCAATGTTACACATTCTCAAGTTTCCTGAGACATAGTTAATGAATTCCGTTTGCTCCAAATTTTGTAATTTTTTTGTTTTGCTTACAGGATTAAATTCGGCTTCAGGTGTTAGGCATCACCGCGTAATGCAATATTATCATATTTTTTATGGCTATTTTTTTATTTCCGATAAGTGTTCGGAACCCCTAGTTTAAGTTAAAAAATGTTCCAGCGCACATTCTACCTCTGACTTGGTCTGACCAGTTTTCTCTTCCTAATAATGATAGAACATTTATGGTCATGTTTTCAAGGGCTCTTCATAATACAGAGATTGGTATCAAAGCAAATTGCCGAATAATAAATAATATCAGATATGCGCAAAGGTGTCTAGAGTTCCAACAACCCCTATTTTTATGCTTTATGGACTTCGAAAAAGCCTTTGATAAGGTCCAGCATCAAAAGCTGTTTGAGATACTGGAAGACATTGGATTGGATTCAGCAGATCGTCAAATAATCAAAAACCTATATCTTAACAGGGCGCTATTATTTCATTAAATCAAAATATTACTTCGAATCCAATTAATATTAATCGCGGAGTGAGGCAAGGATGTGTCTTGTCGCCAATGCTGTTCAACATATACGCAGAACAAATCTTCAAGGGAGCTCTAGAAGACAGTACAATCGGTATCAAAATAGGTGGAAAATATATCAATAATATTCGTTATGCGGACGACACAGTTTTAATAGCTGGTAGTGCCAAAGAATTCAGAAATTGATCGTAGAAAAAGTAGAGGAGATTAGTCGGAAGTATGGAATATCATTAAATGCAAAGAAAACAAAGATAATGGTCATTGGAAATAACACCAGTCCCAGAATACACATTAATGGAGATAACCCGGAGAAAGTCGAATCATTTAAAAACCTAGGTGCGCAGCTAAACATTATAGGAAGATCTGAAGTAGAAATCAAAAGTCGGATTGAGTAGTCAAGAAGTGCATTCAACAAGCTTGGAATTAAGGGTTCGAATTTTAAAATGTTATACATGGTCCATCTTACTATACGGTTGTAAGACGTGGACTTTGAAGAAAAATACCCTGAATCGATTACAAGCTTTTGAATTGTGGTGCTACCGGAGAATTTTGAGGGTACCCTGGACAGCTAAGAAGACCAACCAGGAGATACTCAGGGTTATGAAAAAAAGGCCACGAATTAATTAATTTAATAAAAATTCGGAAACTGAAATATTTTGGACATTTGATCGGTGGGACAAGGTACAGCTTGCTACAAACTATTCTGATGGGAAACATTGAAGGTAAAAGAAGAGTTGGGCGGAGGAAACGTATCTGGTTCTGTGATATCAAGACGTGGACAGGATTAAATACAGAGTGGTTGGTACACTCTGCGTACGATAGAGAGCGGTACCAGATATCATTAAGACTTCACTAGATGGCCACCCATGATAGAGATCGGTCGGGACAGCAAGAAGAAGAAGATGCAGACGATACGGTGTTAATTGCGGGAAATCCTCAGGACTTACAGAAAATTCTAGATTCGGTCAACGCACATGGCAAGGAAGTTGGGTTAAAAATAAATGTAGATAAGACCAAGTTGCTTACCATCTGCCGGGAGGATCTTAGTTCCACTACTTTGCACGTTGATAGCAAACTAGTAGAAAGAATTCCACAGTTTAGGTATCTCGGAACGTTGATAAACGAAAAAAGAGATCCAGTTGTGGAGATCAAGTCCAGGATTGAACATGACAAACAGGCTTTCATAAAGTATAAACGGCTATTCTTTGATCAACACCTCTCCTTTCAGATTCGATACAGAATGGTCAAGTGTTACGTATGGTCTGTCCTTCTTTACGGTGTGGAGGCATGGACACTGAAAGCACAAGCAATAAGCCGGTTAAAGGCGTTTGAAATGTGGACCATTCGCAGAATGCTGAAGATTTCATGGACACAAAAATTTAAAAATTCAACGGTTCTGGAAATAGCTGGTGTTGGAAGACAGCTTCTATCCAATATAAAGTGGCGGAAGTCAAGTTATCTTGGCTAAGTCCTGCATAGGAAAAAATACTCCTTACTGCGTCTAATATTGCAGGGTAAAGTAGAAGGTCGACGTGTCATGGTGCCAAAATATCCTCAAATGGATTGGGATATCCAATTTCGGGGAGCTATGCCGAGCGGCAGAAACATATTCTTTTAGTGTTGTCCGTTAAAACTCATGTTATGATAATCGCCGACGCTCATGGAGTATGGTAGTACAAGAAGAAGAAGATGTTTGTTATGTCGCTATCACAAAAGAGTAATATAAATTTATTCAAATAATCTCAGTGGAAGACAGACGGTTTCTACCTTTGCTTAAGCACTGTTATTTTTATCCGTATATATATATATATGTGTGTATATATATAGAAAAGAAAAATGAATGAAAGAAGAAAAAAAAATCAACTTGATAATGGCCAAATGGACTGCTGCCGGGCCCCCTAAAAAAATAAATAAAAAAATATATTATTTGTTGTAATTTAGTTAATTGTTTTATTTTATTTGCGAGCGGTTGATTTATTTGTGCTTCGTAATATTATTCAGTTATTGAAAGTTAACTATAATTTTGATATTTTTCTGGTTATTGGAAAGTCTGACATCGAATCTTTCCATCCCCTATATGTGATTGTGTAAATATCCGATTCTACCACTCTCCCTTTTCCCTCTTCTTGGGTCAGTGTCTATTTTGACGAACCCAATAAATAAAAAAAATTAAAAAAAAAGAAAAACAAGTACAATTTGTATAGTTAAATTTGATTTTGAAATTGTGTCATAGGTATATAACTTGAATCTGCCATTTCGTTTATTCCTTTTAATAAATAACCTTACTTAATTAAAAAGTTATTTTCGTATTCAGCCTCTACTAGCAATAATAAGAACTGAGAAAAAAACAAACTTTTTTTTTTTTTTTATCTCCCTTGGACTTGTCAACCAAGGACTTTAACACAAACTGAAAAAAAAATTCAAGATAATGAGGGGATAATGGCCAATGCGCCATATTACGTTCGTAATTGTATAATCGAGAATAACCTCAACGTTCCTTCGGTGTTGGTGATACATAAGCAGCAATATAGCAAAATTCATACTGCATTCAGTTATAATTTCAACATATTAATATCGCGTGTGAAAACTACCGAACTTCCTGACAATTCTATCAAAAGACTAAAGAAAAAGCAATGTAGAGATTCGCTTACCGTCCACTAATAATAATAAGAATAATAAAACACTATTAATAACAAAATACTCATGTATCTAATGAAATAATGAAATGCTAACACATAACAAGCGGCGTCATCTATTGCGATGCACCGTTATTTAGGAAACTTAAAATAAATAATGATCAACTGCGTGCGTTGATGACTTAGGAGTTGGAATGTAAAAAAAAAAAAAAAAAAAAAGACAAAATATCGTGTGATTTGATTTATTCTAGTCAATATGATATTATTAAGTAAAGTAAAGATCACCAAATAATGTTTAGAAAAACAGCCCCCTGAAAGATATACTTTCTTTGTTTAATGTAACCAGATAAAAATTAGTTAAAATCATTTTCATTAAAATATAGGAAAAAATTGAATACCCAAAATTTTAAAATTAAAGAAGCCATAAATGGGAATGGCTTAAAGATCATTAACGTTAATTTCCAATGGAAATTGAGATTAAAGTAAAAATAATAAATCCGAAATTTCCAGGGTGCGATTTATAGGCTTATGGCTGACAAAATATTGAACATTACTCCCGAACCAATCAGTTTTATAGAGTATCGAAAAAACATTACTTTAGTTTGGTCTTTTCATATTAACACTCGAAAATTTTTACGCTAAACATTGAAAAATAAAATATTATCATTGAAAAAACAATGACCGACTTCGAGATTTACTTTAAAAATTTTATTAAAAAAAATATATATTTATTTTAAAAAAAATAATTTATTTTCGGACTAATATGCGTAAGGCTTATGTGATAATTCTTGAACGGTATTAACTTTTTGTCCGTACCAAATTTAAAACTGCCATAATAATTAAAAGCCTCATTAAATATTTCTGATGTTTCCACTACTTAGATTACGGAGAACGAGTAATTGTGAGTTACATTCATTAAATAGTTCCTAAATATTACTGTAATATGAATTTTGTGCTTACTGTAAAAAGTTAATATCGTATACTTAAAAACAGGTAAATGACGAAGGCTGAGCCCAAAAAAAAAAAAAAAAATTGTATACAACTTATCATAATATCCTTAATACACATATTACTTTAAATTATATTTATTTTAATGTATTTTTATTAAATATTTAGAATAAACTTAAAGTCGGTATTTTTTTCAACTAAATTTTTTTAATTTACAGTTTGCGCAACAATTTTTAATTACCGTTGGTTAAAGTCAATTGGTGCCGTAACTCGGGGATTAATCAGAAAAAAAACAAAAGAGAAAAACGTTAAATGATTTTTCATCCTTCTCTGGCATAAAAATGACCACACAATACGCATTTACACAGATAATCCGTCTTGCCGGGACGCTCTCCCGCTTACCTAATGGCTGAAAAAGTTCACACACGATGTATCTCTTTTCCAACATACGAGTATCAATTCTTTGTTTTCAGTTATTATATGCATGTAGCTGGTTATTATCGTGTTGATGGAGTTCTTGTATCTTAATTTAGTTTCTCATTGGAGACGCTAATTTACTATTAAATTTAAGTTAAGATCACTGTTGTTTATGGTAATATTACCGGTACAATAAAATAAAATAATCAAAAAAAATGTCAGCAAACAATATTAACCCCTACGCGAAAAAGCTGTTAAGAAATATATTTTCTATTATGTTTTAAAATAAATTGTTACATGAACCGTTTTTTTTTTGTTTTTTTTAAAAGAATGCAAATAAAATGTTTAATTTTCTAGAAGTATTGTAGAACTGTAATCTGGTGGTCCAGGAGATGTCCCCATGGCAAGGTTCGACGGATTTAATTGTACACGTAGTAAAGAAATAAATTACGACATATTTTAAAACACATTATTATAACTCCAATTCGCGATTTTCATAACAACTCATTGGACAGCCACGTGGCCCAGTTGATAAAAAGAAATTGTTTACTTTTTCTTCCGTTTTTGTTTATAAAACATATTTTACAGACTGCATGCATGTGGTGCTGCAGTATTAATAACTGGTCAGCGTTCGGTAAATAATCAAATTTAACGAATGAATATGTTTCCCTTGAGCGATTTTCATTACCGGCGAGTTACTGACATAGAAAAACAGGTCAAAATTCTCAACGTTTTATTTGTGATAATCCAACTTGTACAAGTTTAATACCCGCGTTATAAAAGGATTTTCTTTATTAATAAATAATAATATTAGTATTAAAAAAAAAAAAAAAAAAAAATATATATATATATATATATATGTGTGTATGTATGTATATGGGAGAGGGTGTGAAGGATAATGTTACTTTTACGTCGGAAGTAATATGAAATATGTAACTGAAGTTGTAACAGAAATTACTACACGAACCGTAATATCTTTTTTTTTTTTAAAATGACTGAGTAAATTGAAATTCACTCTTCTATAAGCCTTATAGAACTATCATACGGGCATTCAAAGAATGTTCTCATACGAGGTCCGAAGGAGATAGAAAATTTTCAGATTACCAATTTCACAATCGTACAATACTCAAATAGTGCCAATTTGTTAATATATTGACATATTTTGAAATTGAACAATTTTAACTACAGTTTTCAAGATTTTATATTTATAACATCCCACCAAATGCAGAGCATTGTCTTTCTGCTAATGCGACTTCGTCTTGCGGTTAAGGCGAATGATGCGCCTGAGTCTACCCATAATCTTTTCTGCTCGATATTCTCAAAATAAATTCACTTTTCATCCCCAATAACGATACAACGACCACTTCCTAATTTGTCTATAAATTTGTAGAATAAATATACGGGATGTGCCTAGGAAGTCTTAACGCTGGATAACAGAAAAAGCAGACTGGAACAAATTTCAAGTTATGCAGTCTACCTCTGAATACTAGTCTGAATAATGTCGATTCAGCGATTGATATTTTCAGTAGCTATGTTATTGGAGCGACGAAAAAGACAATGCCGAAGTCATCCCCGGTTGTAAAAATGCGCAATGTTCACTGGCGGAATTTTAACATAAAGATAGCTATTCAAAAGCGCAGAAAAAATTTCGTTCCGCCAGGCTTGAGGCAGATTTAGCCAATTCTTGCCTTTATCGTGCAAAGGCTCGATCATTAGACAAAGTAAAAGGAAAAGCTAGGAGGAATTTGTTACCGAAACTAACGCGAACTCTTGTCCACCTTAGATCTGCCAGAAAATCAATATTATAAAAGGAGCTAAAAGACTTCCTCCCATTATTACTTTTTACAAGAGTTATCAGCGCTTACTCAAGATTCAGAAGAAGTAGCAAGTATATTTGGTAAATTTTTTGCGGAAGTATTATTAAACCAAAACTACAATGAATGATTCCTAGCATACAGAATTAAAAAGAAAAAAGCTTTATTAATTGAGTCGAATAATCAGGAACATTTAAATATGCTATTTGAACTGAATGAAGGCATCGAACAAAATTAAAAACTGCGCACCAGGAACGGATGGAATTTCCCTCCTATTTCTCAAAAATCTGCTTTCTGGAATAAAGAAACAATTATTAAATATTTTTAATAAAATCGGATGAATAACCGCTTCTCCCGGTAGTGGAGCAAAGTAATAATTATCCCCAATTTGAAGCCAAACAAAGAGCGTATTAACCCGTCGTCATTTAGAGGCCTATATCTCGAACTAATGGGAAAACTCGAGGCGCACCAGCTACTATGGTATTTCATGGTGGTCACTCAAATAAAATGTTTAAATACCCGGTTTTCCTGGTCCAAATCCTCCCAGTTTTCCCGGTATAAATCCTCTCGATTTCCTGATTACTAGAATTTTACAAAAAGAAGAGTGGAATTTTTTGTTACTATCAATAATATTTTACCTCCGCAGCACATTTTATATGAAGAAAACAGAAATTGAGTAAGGCACATTAAAAAACGCATTCATTTTACGCTTTAAATGATTTTTTCTTATTAAAAATATCGTTTTTGGCTATTTTTATTTTTTCCCCGGTTTTAGAATGAAATTCCCGGCTTATTCCCAGTTTCCGGTTGGGTGGCCATCCTAAATTTAGAGTTAAATGGACCCATTTTTGAAAATCAGTTGGGATTCCGAAAACATAGGAAATGCGCGCATTCGCCTCTATAATCTGGAGCAGGAAATAACAAACTCATTCCACAACAATCAGTACCTAGTGCTATTTTTTCTTTGATATACAGAAAGCTTACAATGCAGCTTATAAATCAAAATTATACCGTTGCTCGTAAAAATGGGTATGACGGGCCGACTAATATACTTTATTAAAAACTTTCCTCGGGATCGTGTTTTCAAAATTCGAGTGGGAACCAGTCATTCACAAGATTTTAATATTGAAAACGGTATACCGTCAGGTAGCGTATTAAGCGTGAATTGTTTTTGGTTCGAATAAATATTGTAACCGATTATATTCCTTTCCGATTTCAACCAGACTGTTTGCAGATTTCTAATCTAAGTATAGTTAATTGACATATGTCACGTCAAGTAATAGCTATAAAACTAGTTAAAGGAAGAAAAAAAAAAGTAAACAATTTAAAATACTCTAAAATATCAAACAATTTTAAATTATTTTGCGTGTCCTGACTAAAAACCTGTGATTTTGAGAAATTTTAAATTCTATAGATTACGAATGATTCGAATGCTGCAAACGAATCAAACACCAAGATCTAACCAAACCTTATTGCTTTTACGTGTAAAATCACTTCTACCAAAATTACCCTCCTTTCTTCCATGTAAAATACTAAGATATAATTCATAAATAATTTAAAATTTAATTTTTTTTAAAATTATAAAGCATTTAAATTATTTTAATTTGTTTATTGATTAAACTACAAAGGAATACATCAATATCAACTAAAGCGACAAAATGAAATGAATAAATAAAATGAACGGTCGGGATTAATCTGAACAACAATAAAATCTTGTCTGCAGTGTGTTTATTTAACATTGTCATTTCAGACGATGGGTGGAATTTGAGTTTAAAGCCCCCCAAAAAAAACAAAAACATTGTGATTTATTGTTTTTTCAAAATTCTTTATATAGTTTTCCATTTTATAAATTAATACTTATTCCAGAGAATAATTTTGTATAAGATACAATATTATGTCCTGTAAATGCAAACTTTTTCGCGATTTATTATTTTGTACAATATATTACCTTGTTTGAAGGTCCATAAAATATTACCCGATCTTTGATTAACAGCAAAAAATGATCCATCTAAAGTTGAAATTAGTAATGGTGAATGTTCTGCATTAGTCAATTCAGTGCCGCAATCTGTACAAGTCTACAAAACAATTTTAATAATGAGACTTATATATAAAGCGTTCAAACACGAAAAGCAAACTCAACATTAAAAAAAAAAAAAATGATCAACATAAATTAATGATAAACAAAAGGTTTAGGAAATACTAAATTATACAATTATATGAGAATAATTTAATGTTCATTATTCGCAATAAACCAGATAACAGAAACTGACTTTTTTTTTAATATTGAATTTGCCTTCTCTTTTTTTAACGATTCATATATATATATATATATATATATATATATATATATATTGGATTAACAATCATGTAGAACAATTACATTTACATTCAACTATAAATATAGTTTTTAGAATACGTGTAATTTACATTTGGGGAAAATTATTACTTTTCATTCAAAATAATGCGCGACAATCTGAAATCTACTACGTATTCTATACCTGAAGTATTTATAAACTGTACAAATATGAAATATTAAATTGTTTAAATGATTCCTGAAAAAAACAAAACTAAATTTCCTTTTACATTTACACATTTTATTCATTTAAAAAGAATGAGGTGTGGGGCTTGAGTGTGTTTATTTTTATTCTACCTTATTATTTATATTTTGTTAAAAATAGATATAACTCAAATACAATATTTAATAAGACGCTTTGAACTCAATGTGTAAACATGGGCTAAAGTGTTTAACTCAATATGTATTATACTTTCCTGGATAGATATGAAAGGATAAAATAAGAGAGGATAAAGAGAAAAAAGAACTTTATTTAATCCATGTACGTCTAATTTTATTTCCGCTACTCGCGTTTTTATGGCGCATACGCGGCTTACGAATTTTACATTATTTTATTACTGTTCGTAACATACGTATTAAACAAATAAATTGAATATAACACTAGAAATTATGTTGTAAAAATAAACACGTTATTATGCTTTTCATGAGCATTTTACAAAATTATTGTTATATTAACATGGTATGAAATTTATTTGAAAATATCGGGAAAAAGTTATAAAATATTTCAATGAATAATCGTTTTTTTTACCTATTATAATATTTTATACGGTATTAATCACAAAAGGTAAGAAATATAAAGAGCGCCTTCTCAATAAAATCTATTTATTTGATACTCAATTTTCATAAGATATGTACCGAACTATAAATATTCAAATTAAAGTTTAAGACTAATGAGAACACCTTAACTTACAATTTTTCAGGTTAAATTAAAAATTTTCCATTATAACTTTTAATTTTTTGAAAATAATTTGAATCAATAACACTGATGAAATTTAAAAATAATAAAAATTAAAAACATAATGATAAATATTAAATAAATATGAATGAAGATTTTGGGAACATATTCAGGAAGATTTCATCTTCAGACAAAAAAGAAAGAAGAAAAAATTTTTAGTAAAGAGTAATTTAATGTACATGTTAAAGATGGGAGATTCTCGAAAAAATTCTTAGTATAATTATTTATTCAACGTTTACAATTTTTATTATTACTATTAACTGGCAAAATAAATGTATAGATATTTTTTATAAAACTTTTACTTTATGTTCTCGTTTAAAAACGAAAATAAACATACCTTCAATTTTTCTGTTTGAAGACCATTACTGCTTTCTGACATTAAATAGATCAACAAAAACATATATTTGTAAATCATTTTTATGCTGGTTTATTTAATTTGAATTACACGAGTAAATTATTTAAAATTGCGAAAGTCAACTACGACGATAATACCAGCAGGCCACAATGGCTAATTTAACTGTGAATACAATTAACGGAAATACCCAATGTTCGGACATTTTCAAAAATGTTTAATCTACATTTTTAAAATAAATGATAAAAAACAACGCGCCGTGCAAACAAGTACTCTGAAAATAATACAGTTGTTTTGAATATTCCGATTCGATTCGATACTTGTCTTTATTTTTAGACTTCGTAGATTCAGCAAAACGATTAACTTGGAAGAGAATTAAAAAAACGAAACGTTCCTAATAGCTAGTCTGGAATTATAATACTATTTCTGTGAATTTACAGTGAGACACGATTGAATCGATTTATTTTCTTTTAATATTATGAACATATATGTTAAAGCAAGTTTTAACAAAGAAATGTGTAGTTTAGCGGTTATAAATTTAGAGTATATTTTATTATTATCACATTTAAAGAGGTGATCCAAATTTCGTTGCAAGTGGAACTTTTAATTTTATCATTTTAATTGAATGTTACATATTTCTATGTCACAAATTGTGAGAAAATGATATTCCCTAGCATTGCAATAAGTTTTATATACGATATAAAGAAAATTTTTATTTTCCATTGAACTTTATAATTTTAATGTAATTCTTGGAAATTAAGTAAATTTAAAGTTTGAAGCTATTAAAAGAGTTGTACATAACACATAATAAGCTACACAAGACATAACAGTCTAACCAACTAATTGCAAATATTATATTATTAAGACGAAAAAAAAAGATATTGTAATTATAATATGAGATTTTATTTGCTGCCACCAAGGCTTGAAAGCCAGCCGAAAGTCAAAAGCTAAAAGCTGAAAGCTAATCATTTTTAGATGTCATAAGTTTAATCCAAAAGCCATATTTAAATTTCCATAAGCTAAAATCTTAAAGCTTAAGCTATATTCAAAATTTAAACAGTCGAAAGAGGAAAGCTTAAACTGTATTTTTAGAAAAAGCTAAATTAAGCTTTATATTCCCCTTAAGCTTTTTTTTTAAATTTCTTGATTTTGCATTTTTGACATAATTATTTGCATATGAAATTGTTTTTAAAAACTTTTATTTTTGTGCTTAAAGAAAAAAGCTGAAGTTTTAATAGTAATGCTTGATAGTTTAATGCATAGTAATTAGTAAATGATTTTAATTAACTTCTATTAAAATTCATTTCGTAAGCCGAAAGCTGAAAGCTTAAGCCGTATTTTTCAAGGCCATGAGCCATATTAAGTTGGAAGATGCTAAATACAGATGGCTTCAGCAACCATGACGTCACATACCGTGTATCATATTAAATACATCGGATCAGAAAGTAACATCGAGGTTTGAAGTTGTAAATGAAGAAAATAAGACATGAACGTTTATTTCTTTGTAAACTTGACATATAATATTCGTAATTTAAAAAGGTAACATCAAATAAACGCATTATCGAAGTAAAAAGGTGTTTATATATATGATTAGTAGAAAAAACTTTATTATAGCTGATTTTTAGTTTATAGCATTATAAGTTTTCGTTTTAATTTTACTTTTACATGTTGAAGTTAAAAGTAATTGTTTTTTAGTTATTTAAAACCTTACATGTTTCAGAAGCAAAAGTATTACTCCCAACCCATAATCAATGAAAAAATTGTGAAGTTTGATATGTAAACAAATATAAATTCATGTGAATATGTAATAAATTAAAATATAAGCATTAATTACTTTTTAAACTGCCATCTGATGACAACAATAATTAACAAATGTCAACTGGTGCTTTATTATCCCCAACATATCAAAGCAGAGGTAAATCTACGAAGAAAATTGAGGAAGCAGTGGCAAATATTCAGAAACCCTGCGCATAAAACGGCATTGAACAAACAGACAAAACTCGTTAAACGTTTGTTGCAGGATTTAAAGAATAAATCACTCAATAAGCAACTAATCAATTTAACACCTCTAGCGCAAAATAATTTCTCTTTGTGGAAAGCTGCCCGGAACCTTAAAGGACCAAAACCATCTGTTTGCCCTATAAAGGGAAACCGGATCGTAGCTGGGATCGTGCCGATATTGAAAAAGCGGAACTGTTCGGCGAATATTTTTCCAATATATTTAATTCACATCCTGTTGATACATCGTTAATTTCTGATTCCTGTTGTCAAGATGTCTCAAAACCTATGAAATTGACCTCACCAGGTGAAATTAACAGTATAATACGGACAATGAACCCTAACAAAGCACCAGATTATGATTTAATAACAGTAAAAATTTTAAAGGAATTGCCAAAAAAAAGGACTGGTGTTACTAGCGTATATATTTAATGCAATGCTGCGATTAACATATTTTCCAATACAACTAAAATTGTCGCAAATTGTTATAGTTCAAAAACCACAAAAACCTCCAACAGAACCATTATCATATCGGCCAATTTCAATTTTGCCAGTACTTTCTAAATTATACGAAAAATTACTGTTAAAAAGAATAATGCCAATAGATGAATACAAAGAGATAATACCTGAACACCAGTTTGGGTTCCGAGCAAAACATAGTACAATAGAACAGGTACATCGGATTGTTCATCAAATTGAAAAATCCCTGGATGGAAAAATGGTTTGCGATACCGTATTTTTAGATATAAGCCAAGCATTCGATCGAGTTTGGCACGATGGTCTATTGCAAAAACTTCGACGTCATTTTCCCTATCAACTAGCTGAATTATTCCGGTCGTATTTAAACGAAAGATATTTCTACATTAAATATGGTGATGACGAATCAAGTATATATCCGGTTCGAGCAGGAGTTCCTCAGGGGAGTGTACTTGGACCGCTTCTCTACCTTATCTACACGGCGGATATTCCTATTACATCGCACGTTGATATAGCAACTTTCGCTGATGACTCAGCGATCTTGTGTTCAAATAAATGTCCAAAAGTTGTGCGTAAAAACCTGCAGACAGCAGTCAATAAAGTAACATCTTGGTGCAAATTATGGAAAATAAAGATTAATGAAGGTAAATCATCTCGAGTAGTTTTCACTAACCGAAGAATCGATTCATCCGGAAATATAATGATGAATGGTGTGGAGATCCCTCAGAAAGAAGATGTAAAGTATCTTGGTATTCACCTCGACAAACGCTTGACTTGGAGGAAGCACATTACAACAAAGCGAAATGAGTTGAACATCAAGCTGCGGCAACTGTACTGGCTGTTGGGTCATAATCTCTTATTTGTAATTTATACAAAAGAAAAAACTTGTTAATTTAATTAAGATACAGAAACAATGTTAATTTTAATACATAAACAGTAAATAAAAGTTGAAAATCGATTATTATAATATTAAGTTACGAGTTATTTTATACCAACATATTTTATTTTTAAACGTAAAGTAGATTTCCTGGTTGAATAAAACATTCTGCAAATGCTGCAAACTGCTATTTTTATTTTAAATTTCTGTCTAAATTAAATCAAACAATCATAACTCATTTATAGGGTTCAGAAAGTTACCGTATAAAATTAATTTAAATAATTGTTTTATAAAAAGTACACTTAATGAAATAAAAATTTATGACAATAACAAATTTTTAAGATGTGCCGCTAATGTTAATCTGAAAAAAAATGTAAATCTATTTAATGTAACAATATAATGCAAATAGTATGTAACAAATGAAAAGTAATCTAATTAAACTTTTTTGCTATTATACGTTCAATTATACAATAAAATTCAAATGTATTATTAAAATTTGAACTAGTTCTAAAATTTTTGCAATTAGATAAAGGTCATCTTGCAAAAAAAAAAAGGAATGTAATTAATTTTATAAAACGAAAAAACATTAATCAGATAATATTTACTTCAAACCTTTTGCATTTTATAAACAACATTTCGTTATTGCATTAAAAATTTTTAAGTAGTTCTGCTGCTAATATATGTAATTATAGTAAAAATATTGATTTTCTTCGTACATTATCTAAAATCATTTACGTATAAAATGTTTAGATACATAACAACCGTAACATACAAAAGAAAAAATATATTATCGTTTCAAATCGTTGCATTTTCTTGATGATAAAGAAGTGTTTCTTATTCCTTTTAGTTCGTTTCCTGTATAAAATTAAGTAAGAAATGAAAGTATTTCACGTTTGTTGTGGGGTGCAAGGTAATTTTTCACATACTACATATTTGATATAAATAGTATAAGAAATCTTTTTTAACAAACGTGATTGAGTTTCATATTTACTATGAATCTAGGAGAAAGTGATTCAAAAGCAGAAACATTTTTAGACGCATTCATGGAAATAAACGGGTTATTCTGATATTTTTCCGGTAATCTTTCATAACCATGGTCTGGATAATATAAAAATACCGCACAAAAATGTTTACAAACTAAGCGAAATAATTCAAAGTCATAATAGTTGCAAGATGGAACGTTAAAATTAATTACATAATGTAGTTTTAGATTTTCCTTCACTTTTAACATAGAAAATATCATTATCTTTCTTTTTTTTGATTTTGTCAGAATGCATTTTCCGCAGATGTGTACCTTCGGTAAACGTTTTACATACGCCATAGGTCGCGGATGTAAAAAAGCAGGTATATGAGGATCAATTTTTTTCCATTTCGAACTGAACTTGCTGTTTTTTTGGTAATATTTTTGATATGAATGTGGTAAAAATTTTTCTAGAATAACATTTAAAGCACCACTTAATGATTTGTCACCAGGGCCAATTCTAGACTCAATTTTTTTGGGTGGCGGGAGGGGAAGGATACGAAAATATATTTATAATTATACATACATAATTTCGGTCCATTTAATTCAAGCAATTATGATTTCGCGGACATTTCGGGGGCGGTGAACCCGACCGCCCCTCCGAACTACCCTGTTTGTCACTTGTCTGTATCAAAAAAGCAGTACTTTCTAACATGCGAATTTATCTCTCAATACCATTGTTATTAGTTACTTTAATTAAATAGTCGTTATCATAAAAAACTTCCGTCCATTTGTGTTTAATTTTTAACCATTGGTTGGTGAAATAATCCTGAGTTCGAACATTATTTTTCCATGCAGAACTTCCTTTTAGAATCTGAACACGTTCTTCATAAGTTTATCAGAATTTTTAATTGAAGTTAAGAACTTATCGTCATTATGTTAAGTTTACAAAGAAATAGACGTTCGTGTCTTATTTTCTTCATTTACAATTTCAAACCTCGATGTCATTTTCTGATCCGATGTATTTAATGTGATATACGGTATGTGACGTCATGGTTGCTGAAGCCATCTGTATTTAGCATCTTCCAAGGAGCTGATTTGTGACGTTACAATTTTTGCTCTTCAAAGTCTGTTCCGAAGATTTCCCGTGATTTTGTCATGCAAGAAAATCGTAAGCATAAGCGTAGTTGAAATGTTGCTTACTGTAAAAAATTACTAAGAGGAAATGATTTAATTAAATGCAATTTATAATTTTTAAATTTCTGTTTTAATTTTAAATTTTGTACTGTAGCATTTCCATGCATTTATAATTATTAACATTATTATTAAATAATTGTGTAGTAAACATTTTTCGAATTACGTATGCATGTATATCAATATAATAGAATGGATTAAATTGAAATAAAATATGTGGTTTTAATATTTATAAAAACATAAAACTGTTAGTTTCAAACAAGAGAATATCCTATTATTTGAATCTGTGACTAAGTAGTTTACTCACTTTTTATATATAATTAGTGAGATAAGTTTATTTAATGGTGGATTAATGTTTTCGTTCTGTTTGGAATTGTATGTAGGTTGTAGGTGTATACATATTTAACTATGGTGGAGTATATTTCAAGCTGAGCGATGTGAACAAGTAATAGTAAGTATACATTTAAATTACATTCAGTTAGTCTGTAGTTTATTGTCTACGACGTCGGGTTGTCGGGTTGTATATGTAACTGTGCTTTTTTAATGTGTAATTAGACACGCCTTTTTTTAAGTATTTATTTTTATTTTCGTGAACTGTCTGTGAAGTTTATAAAATTGTTTATAAAGCAAGATGTGAATTTTAAAAATAATTGACTTCGGTCATTTTTTCTAACTGTTATTTTATTCCGGTAGGCGTGTTTTCTCATCAACTTACATAATATATTTTAGTTTATAGCAGTAATTTTTAACCATACTGTATGCATTTAATATATAATTAATTGGACGACTTATTTGATTAGTTTTTTATTTTCTTCTAAAAAATTATGCATTTCTTTAAGTATAATACTGGTTTGTACATCTTAAGATTGTTCTCTTGAAGTTGGTATGCAGTTTGTCGGTAACGTTATGTAGGTAGTAAACAGATTTTCTATCAACAATGATCAGATCAAATTTAACTACAATTTACTCGAATGACTTTTTTAAATGTGCTGTATCTAACAATACTAAATTTATAAATCAGGATAGGTAAGAATAAATTGAGTATTAATGTAGAGAAGAAAGAAATGAAAAGAATTCTTGTCTTTCATAGATAAATTCCTGTTTTTTAAAGTGGCGATTAGCCATTTTTCTTTCTCGATCTTTGTTGCTTTCAATATTAATAATTAATTTTGATTATTCTTTTATTAAAATCATTAAGTTGGTTTCAGTGGTCGAGTTTTTATTTTTTAGTTGTACATTTTTATGTTGTAGCATTCCTAAATGGCATATCTGCAGATTTGATTGTATGCGTATTTCATGTAACCTATGATTATTATATTAGTATTTTCACTTTCCGTTATTTTAAATTAAGTAGAAAGAATAATGTACATAACCTCAATCTTAAACAACTTCAGAAAAAGGAGGTTATATGTTTGTCGCATGTTTCTTTTTCGTTCACATAAAACGTTTGTTCATATAGACTGATTTTAGTGATTTTTTGCTCATTCCAAAGTGTACGGATCAGTGGAGTTATCATATGAATACCGATGAATATCGGTAAACATAGATTGAGTAGTCATCAAATAACGTGAAAAAAGGAGGTTTCTTGAGAGAAATTTTTATTAATATAACAAATGCGATTAAAATTATTTCAATGTTATTTACCCGAGAAACGGAAACGGAAAAAGAAAAACTAATTCTTAATGCAACTAGCAAAAAATTACGCAATGCTAGTTACCATAGAAGTGCAGATTTGAATCAAAATAATGAATCTGAAACCCTCAAAGCGCGATTTACGAGATCATCGCTGACAGAATTTGATTGTTATTCTTGCACCAATACCTAATTTTATGCAGGATAGAAAGTAACAGCATTTAAAGTTGGTCTATTTATATTGTCACTTAAAAATATTAACTCTAAAAATAGTAAAATAAAATTGTTCTTAAAAAAAATAATTTCAAGATTTATTCCAAAAATTTAATAAAAACGTACTAAATAGTAAATAATAATGTATTTAGAATAATATACATAATGGTATCATAATTCTTTAACAACGTTACCTTTTTGAAATTGGCACCAAATTCAAATTGTAACGAAACACTGTATTAAATATTCCGAATGTTTTCAATGCTTGGCTTGTGGGAAATGTGATTGCGTTGTAATTGTAGTTTGAATTTTACGTGAACTTCGAAAAATTGATGTTTTAGGAATTATCATAATATTCTTCGATACATTACTCAAATATATAATTTTTTATCAGATAATTATTTTTTACTTTTTAATGCATTTTTATTAAATTTTTAAAATAAATATTGAAGGTGGATATTTTTTTTTAATAGTTTTATCTTTACTTTTAATTTTTTGCTGTTTACAACGAAAACAAAATATTAAAGTATAATAAGGAGAATAATAAAAATCTCACTAAATTTATAGCATGGGAGAAGAGATAATATTCCTAAATTTTTGTTTTTTACTTTTTAGTAAAGTGTCAGCAGTGCCAATAGTATTCATTTTCGACTGGTGTGGCAAAATAAAAAAAAAAAAAAAAAATTATAGCAAAATATAATCCGTAAAACTATGTAATTTTGTTTTTTTTTCGTTATGCAGGATTTTATGGTACAAAGTATTGGGGGAAAATTTTTTTTACCATTAAAATTTTCATGAATATAAAAATTAAAATAAATTATATATATGTATATATATATTTATATTTATATTTATATATATACCAGCTGTTAACGGCGGCTTTATCTGCTTGGATACATTTTCTTTGATCAATGCTATTATCTTTTAATTTGATCTTTAGAATTTCGTTAATCTCATTCTATTTATTTAGTCAATAATCTATACTTATTTAACCATTCGCTTCTTTGGGTTTGAAATATAAGTTATTAATATTTTTCTGTTTTTAATTAAAATTTATATGTAAACAAAATGCATGCACCATCTCTATCTGTGTATTTTACATAAGGGGGAATTATTGTGTCATTAATACATATTAATTCTAAATTCATAATTAAAATGAATATGTGTATAAATCAATTTCCAGAAAAAAAATTAAACATAAAAGCGAAAATTAAAGTAAATAACAATTATTGAATGAACAGTTTATAAAAATACAACACAAAGAGTCAGTTGAAAATTTCAAATTCGCCTAAAAATTAACGCTATGAAGGAATTTGATATTGAAACTTATAAAATCATTTCATAGGATGAAAATTAATATTTAAAATTTTTTCGGATCTTTTAGAGGGATGGAAAATGGTCGAAATTACAAAAAAACTGAAATTTTCAGCTATTTTTGATGTTTTAAGAATTAGTGTATATCAAACACAATTTTAGTTTCGAAAATAAGCTCAGCGACCGAAAAAAACCCCAGTTTACGTGCTTGGTTCAGTTTGTCACGGCATGTGGTTCAAAAACATGAAATTAACATAAAAAGAACGATTATAACGGCCTAAAGCAATTCAGATATTTATTTTTTGACGTACTTCACACGAGTTTTTGTACTCAACTGTGAAACTAACCTGAAAAATGTTTTGCTGGTATTTATGTAAACCTATCCCCATTCTCTATCTTTGGAACGGTATATATAAAGTTGAAAGTAACCTTAAAAATCTTATTTTGCGATAAAAAAAAAAGATGATTATTTGCGATTTGCGAGAACAAGAAATTTTTATTTCTGAATTGGACTTTTTTTTTTTTTTTTGAAAATATATATTTATTTATTTATTTCTTTTTTGAAAATGTTTATTAATATTTACACATTTCCTCGTCAAGCTAGACGCTTGTCCAGGATTTTTCTTACATCTAAATATGTCTATATTATACTACTTATACACCCTGTCAAGAAAGTATCGGGAATTGTCAATTTAAATCTCCCGGGTAATAGCTAGGCAGATAATTTTTTTTTTCCAGGTTGGTACAACTGTTTTGTATTATGATGCCTATTTTTAGCGCGATCTGTCAACCAGTGTGTTTACAGCAGCTGTTAAAATCAGTCGACCTTGAAGTATTTGTCGAAGTTTTACAATGAGTGAAAATATTGAACAACGTACTTGTGTTAAATTCTGTGTTTCGAACGAAATTTCTTGTGCCGATACACTGAAAATGTTACAGAAGGCTTTTGGTGAATCTGCTTTATCAAAAACGCGGGTTTACGAGTGGTACAGAGCGTTCAAGGATGGTCGGGAGACGGTCGAAGACATGCCTCGCTCTGGACGGCCTTCAACGAGTGTGACCGATGATAACGTCGATAAAATCAAGGAAATCGTTGCTGAAAATTGTCATGTGAGCTTGAGAGAGATGGCTCATGGATTGGGCATGTCACACGAGAGCGTACGTACGATTGTGCACGAAAAATTGGGTATGCAACGCGTTGCGGTTCGGCTTGTTCCGAAAGACCTGAATTTCTTTCAAAAAAAGTACCGAGAACAGGTAGCTGCAGACATGCTGGATCGAGCCAATTTGGATCCTACCTTCTTGGAAAAGATAATTACTGGTGACGAGACATGGGTGTACGAGTACGACACGCTTACGAACCAGCAATCGTCCGAATGGCGGCCAATTGGCGCGCCAAAGCCGAAAAAACCTCGCCAAAGCCGATCGAAAGTGAAGATCATGTTGATTGTTTTCTTCGATATTCGAGGCGTGGTACACTATGAATATGTGCCAGCCGGACAGACAGTCACCAAAGAGTTTTACTTAAGTGTTTTGAGACGTTTGAGAGAGGCTATCCGTCGTAAACGTAACGATTTGTGGGTCGACAATTCTTGGATTCTCCATCACGATAATGCGCCGTCTCACAAAGCCATAATTGTGAATGAGTTTTTGGCCAAACACTCGGTAAATATCATCGAACAACCGCCGTATTCACCAGATTTAGCACCCTGCGACTTCTTCCTATTCTCAAAACTCAAATTTCCGCTACGGGGAATGCGCTTCGAATCGATTGATGACATCAAGACGAATGCGACGCGAGAGCTAAAGGCCATCCCGGAAACCGCCTGTCAGAAGTGCTTTGCCGAGTGGAAAAAGCGTTGGCATATGTGCATCGCTTCGAATGGATGTTATTTTGAAGGTGACAAAATAAATTTGGATGAAAATTAAAAATTGTTCGTTTTATTTAACAATTCCCGATACTTTCTTGACAGGGTGTATACTACTAGCTTTTAACCCGTGACGTTGTCCGCGGAGAATTATTATTTCAAGTAAGCTGTTTCGACGTGAAAACAAATATAAATGAAAGAGATTTTATTATTAAATTATAACTATAGGTTTTTTTTTTTTTTATTGTTATTGTTTTTTTTTATTAGGTATTTACTTCTATATATTTTTTTTATTATTTACTTTTATGTAATTATTTTTGTTTATTTACAATTACAGTAGCAAAATTTTAACTCAGCACATTTTTGTAAACAACGTTTTTCAGGCGTTGTCCTGCCAGTGTATATTCATTTACTATTAAATATATATATATCTCAAATGGATGGCCTTTATATTACAATGAAAAGCTTTGTCGTAAAAAAATCAGTTAAGCGGTTTAAGCGTGAAAAGGTAACAGATAGACAGACAGACAGACACACAGAGTTACTTTCGCATTTATAATCTCGGCAGCCCTTTGAGAGGCGTGACACTCAGCATCTAAAATCTGTCTGGTCTGTGCCTGCTCTTGAGATTCCTCAGTTCTAGCTACTTTCGCAGCTCGAGCTCTGTTAGAGTTACGCGCTAGATCAGATTTACGCCTGCAAGGCATATTGACAGTAAAAATAATAAGAATTTTTTTTTTTTAAATCAAAATATAATACGTTTATGTAAATGTTTTATGGAAATCTCTGGCCTACTCACTAAGTACCTATAGAACTATTTATGATTTAATAATAAAACCTCTTTCATTTATATTTATATTGACGTCGAAACAGCTTACTTGAAATAATAATTTTCTGCGGACAATGTCGCGGGTAAAAGCTAGGAACGGACGAACGAATGGCGACTATCGAAGATGAACAACCACGTTAATAAAAGCTAGCTAGTAATTTTGTTTACATAACGAAACCGATTTCTGGCGTTCTGATGTTTCTTAGAATTTCCGAACAAAAACATCTGGCTGAATAAAATAATATACACTAACGAACGAATACGTAAGAAATAATAAAATTAATATAATATTTCCAGAATAAAAACTATCCTATGTTCTTTCCTTGACCTCAAACTATCTCCATACAAAATTTAATCTAAATTGGTTCAGCGGTTTAAGCGTGAAAAGGTAACAGACAGACAGACAGACAGAGTTACTTTCGCATTTATAATATTAAGTAAGGATACAATCTTATCCCTGCGCAAATCATTTTATTACAAACTTGTCCTATTTTTCCTTATTTCTAACTTAGCTATAACTAATCTATTATTATTTTTTATTTATTTTATACTGTCCCTTTTCCTTCCCCTTTTTTTCACTTTTGTTTATCACTATTTTCGTACTCTCTTCTCTTATTTAATGCTTATTATTGTTCCTATATTTTCCTCTTCTGTAACCATTCCTTTATTTTCCTTTTTTTTTCACCCCAAATTTTTCCTCCTCTATTATTTCTGTAGGCATTTTATTTAACAACTGCGTTATAACGTATTTGTCTGCTTGCTACCCCATCTTTATTTTAGCTAAATATTCCAAATTAATTTGAAGTAAACGTCATCATTTTAGTTATTTTAATGTTGGTATAAGGTAGATTAGATACATTATATTTATTTATTTGTAATTAATCTACACATTTCAAAAAATATTTTTTTTATAAAATCTGTTTATCTGAGATTGGTTTTTCAAATTTCTTAGTACAATTGAACATTAACTTGTTCAGTGATGTTTATAAGTTAATTTTCTTTATTAAAGTTGAAAATATTAAGTTCAGTTAAGTAAATTAATTATATCATTATTCAAGTACAGCTAAGCTATTGAAAAAGCATTTTTATAATTTATCCCTTTAATTTGATTCTTTGATAATTATGTGATTACTTAAATAATATCAATTTCTTTAATATTAACAAACTTTAGAGATTTAATATTTTGCTTGTTTAAATCATCTTTGAGCGCGAACTGTCATGGTTAAGTGTCATAAAATTTTATTTACAAGTTTTTTCCCTTTTTTTTCAATAGTATATTTCAGGATTGTAAGAGTATACATTTACCAATTTCAAAAGGATATAAAACGGCCAATAAATAAATACGACAAAATATTATTTAGATAAAAGAGAGGAAAATGGAGCTAATTAAAAACTAATTAATTTTAAACATTAATAATTAATGAAACCTAACGGGTGAGTGCGATTTAGCCGTCTACTGATGAATCTTCCGTCTGTACTGTGAGTCGTTTTTGGTACAAGCTAAATTTAAAAAAAGTCGTGTTCCATTTAAATTCTGTTTACAAACAGCTTTATAACGGAAAAGCGAAATATAATGAGCATCTGTTGACTCTGAGCTTGCGCTTATTTCTCGCCCCGACAAAGATCAAATATAGTGAGTTGTAATAAATATATTATTTTTCTAGTGCACCATGGAGGAAAGAGCAGCAAATGTTGCGTAACCCCGGTTTGTTGTGCATTGTGAGGGGCATCCGCGTGCAATGATCATCATACGAACTTTGTATGCAGTGTATGAATAGAAGTTTTTCCTAATTTTTTTTATTATTAGTTTTTAGTATTAAATTAATTTTTTCATATTTGTGTAAAGCTTTTTTTATGAATAAAGTAAAAATTAGGCCATAAGTATCGTTTTTCCGAATTTTTTAAAAAACGGGTTTTCAATAATTAAAATAATTATAGTTTTTGAAAAGTTATATTTTTTTCTCTAAAAGTACATGTATTTAACAATACAACCCTGTAAAAATTTTATTTTTGTGTTGAAATTTGATTGAGATATGATTTTGTTAATGAAAATTAATTTTTCTGCGATTTTCTTGTATATATACATATACATTATATATATATTTTTTTATAATTACAAGGTAAAAAACCCAAAAAAGATCGTGGACAAGAATTCCTCGAACATCTTCTTGGAAAAAAATATTAGCAGACCTTTTCGACTCACGGTGCAGATAATGCCCTAAAATTTATAATTACAGACGAAGGGTTAATGTAAAACAAAAAATGACTTTACTTTTTGTTTTTATTTATTTATTTTTTTTTTAACTCGTGAGCTTTACATTTTAAAGGCGTATAAAAAGTAAGTTGCATAAAAAGAATCTTATTTTTCGGAGAATGAAACTATTCAATTTATGAACTGTAAAAGCGAAGCATAGATGATGGCGCGGAGTTGCTTCCCTGATATTTTA
Source organism: Icerya purchasi (assembly GCA_039619475.1). NCBI lineage: Eukaryota > Metazoa > Arthropoda > Insecta > Hemiptera > Monophlebidae > Icerya > Icerya purchasi. Next base: position 178,414,447 of record CM077116.1, read on the forward strand.
TATATTCTATGAAAAAACTTCCAGGTAACTGAAGATTATTGTTTTTCTATTTGGTTCTTCCAAGATTTAATTTAATTTAGTTTTTTCAAATTGGTGCCGGCCTTAAAAAGTTAATATTGTTTCAGAATTATAGTATATCCTTACGTGCATTACTTTGAAATACGTTGTATTTTATTCAATAATTATTTTTTCCTTTTTAGTGTATTTTTATTTTAAAGTAAATTTTGAAGTTGTTTTTTTTTTTTTTTTTTTTCTTTTTACCTATTGTAATTTATTTTTTTTGTCGACTATTTACGAATATTCCCTTTTCTCTTTCATCAGGTGTCGATTAAAAGCGAGCTGTGTTTATTTATTATTCTTTTGCCGTTATTGTATTAAACATTTTTCTACTGTCGTTTGCCAGTTGCAGTTTTTTAAATTTTTTCATCATAACATCAAAACGTTTCAATAATTTATTATTTAGTATCAATATTTTATATGTTCGGGGCGCAGTTTTCAAATTGGCTGACGATAACATTGGAACGTTATGAACATTAGCCGCTCCCAAGAACCTACTAATTTTTATATATGTATACATATACGTATATATGTTATATTTACCGTTTTTATACTTATTGAAATAAGAACTTATTTAAAAATGGAACAATATTTCACCCGCAATTTTATTATTACGGCACGTTTACCTATATTGAGATAATTAAAAATTCATAATTTCCTCGTGAAAAATTTGCTTGCAGACGAAAATAACGAACTGTGGCCGAAGTATTAGTGTAATATCGACAGAATTGGAGATTGTATAAGAGAAGAAGAATGATGTCGGGAAACACATTTTATGTGTTCTGTGTGATTTCGGTGATATCGTCGACCGTTTATGATCGGTGTGCCGCTGAACGACCGTTACCGCCTCATATAATAAAACAAGCTCCGTCGGATGAAATCCTGTTTCAGGTGGCCACGCAACAGAACGAAAACGATAAACCGTTCATTATTGAGTGCGAAGCGGAAGGAGATCCGCAGCCGGTGTACGAGTGGATAAAAAATGGGAAAAGTTTTTCGTGGCAAACGTACGACGATCGAATTTCGCAGCAGCCTGGTCGCGGAAGTTTGGTGATCACAAAGCCGCGCGATGAGGACATGGGGCAGTATCAGTGTTTCGCGAAAAACAAGTGGGGTACAGCCACGTCGAATTCGGTATTTGTGCGTAAGGCGGAGCTGAATTCGTTCAAAGAAGAACCGGTGCTGTCGGTTAACGTGAAAGAGGGGGAGCCGTATAAGTTTACTTGTCACCCACCGGACGGTTGGCCGAAGCCGAGCGTCTACTGGTTAATGCAGACCACTGACCACGTCATTCGCAGCATCAACAGTTCCCGTATAACGCTGGATCCGGAAGGTAATTTGTGGTTCTCGAATGTGACGCGACAGGACGCCAGCGACGATTTCACATACGCTTGCACGGCTGTTTCCGGCTTTCGGAACGAATACAAAATTGGGACTACGATATCATTGCACGTGGAATCGACCGGTCTGGCGCCGAGTCAAAACAAACGTTCGCCGAATTTGCAGTACGTTTCACGGAAACAGGAGGTGGCGTTGCGCGACAAAAAGGTGCAACTGTACTGCATATTCGGCGGTACGCCTCTGCCGCAGACGGTTTGGTTCAAGAACGGGAAACCGTTACAGGTTGCCGATCGAATTCAACAGGGTAACTTCGGTAAAAGTTTAGTCATTAAACATGTAACGTACGATGACGAAGGAGATTATACGTGCGAAGTGAGCAACGGCGTAGGCGATGCTAAATCGTATTCGATCAGTTTGAAGGTCATGTCGGTACCGTATTTCGTGGAGGAGCCGGACTTCGTAGACGCAGCTGAGGGCGAAACGGCCGTGATCCGGTGCAAAGCGTCCGGAGTTCCAGAACCGCAGATTCAGTGGATCTACAACGGGAAGCATATAGCCTCAGCTCCGCCGAATAGTAGACGCTCGGTGTCCACGAACATGATCATCATTGAGAAACTCGAAAAATCGGATATCGGCAATTACGGTTGTAATGCAACCAACAGTTTAGGTTACGTTTACAAGGACGTGTACGTAAACGTGCTCACGGTGGAGCCGGAAATTAAAGACATGCCGCGCGACGAGGAAACGGTGGACGGACGGAACGTGACGCTTCAGTGCCGCGTTATCGGCGTTCCGAAGCCGGAAATTAAATGGATACGGAACGGCATCGAGTTGACTGGTGGCCGCTACACTATACAGAAAGAGGGCGATTTGCACATTAACAACGTCGGCTTCACCGATATGGGACAGTACACGTGTAATGCGCGGAATAAATTAGGGGAAACGTCCGCGTCCGGTAATCTGACAGTACGGCGACGAACCGAAATCAAAGCGGATTTGGGTCCGATCGATTATGAAGTGAAATCCGGATCGCCGGCCACGTTTCACTGTTCCGCACAGAAAGACGACTCGCTCGATTTAACTATTAGCTGGCTGCGAAACGGCGAGCCGGTCGATTTCGAATCGGAGCCGAGATTCGTCAAATCGAACGATTATTCGCTGACGATAACGAAGACGATCGAACTCGACTCCGGTATATATACGTGCGTGGGATCTACACGATTGGACGAGGCTACCGCCCAAGCTACCCTGATCGTACAGGATGTGCCGAACGCTCCGAAACTGGTACAGGTAATCTGTAACCGGAGAGACGCGTCGGTCAGCTGGCAACCGATGGGTGACAACCGAGCCGCGATACTAACGTACACAATTCAGTATAATACCAGTTTCACTCGGGACATTTGGGATAACGCGTTCGACGGAATTCCGGCCGCTGAGACGTCTTACAACGTTCCGATGACGCCGTGGGCCAACTATACATTCCGAGTGGTGGCCAAAAACAAAATCGGGCCCTCGTTACCGTCCGTTCATTCGGCCGTTTGTAAAACCGAACCGGATTTCCCGTTCAAGAATCCGGAAAACGTGGAAGCACGCGGCACGCGACCCGACAACTTAGTCATTACGTGGACCCCGATGCCGGAAATCGAACATAACGCTCCGCGATTTCACTATCAGGTGTCGTGGAAACGGGATATTCCTGGCAGTAATTGGGTGACCGAGGACGTGTGGGATTGGCGGACCGGTCGTAAAGAGGTACCGAATCAGCCGACTTTTCAGCCGTACATCGTCAAAGTGACCGCCGTTAATGAACGCGGCGAAGCCACACGTCCGGCTGAGGAAGTTCGCGGCTACTCCGGCGAAGATGCGCCGACTGAATCACCGACCAATCTAACCTTGTTGAAGGTTCTGTCCGCCACTAGTGCTCGCATCAGCTGGGCTCCGGTGCGCCTTGAATCGGTTCGTGGCCATTTTCGAGGCTACAAAATTCAAGCGTGGTCCGAGTATGACGCGGAAAAAGAAATGCGCCAGATGGAAGTGGGAAACGTGACCGAAGCGGATGTCAACATTTTAAAGCCGAATTCGAAGAATTTCGTTCGCATTGTAGCGTTCAACGGTGGCTACAACGGTCCGCCGGCCGAACATATAATGATTGAAACGCCGGAAGGCGTGCCGGGAGCTGTGCAATCGTTGACGGCTATACCGTTGGGCAGTTCTGGTTTTTACCTATCCTGGAAACCGCCGTTACAGCCGAACGGAAAGCTAACCGGCTATCACATATACTATCGGCCGGTGATGGGTAATGAATTGGCACGGCTGTTGGAGCGGAAACCGCAGATAACCGATCCGCATCAATTGAAAGCGAAATTAGCGAATTTGCAATCGGGCACGAAATATCGTATCTGTATTAACGCTACCACGCGAGCCGGCGTAGGAGCTGGCTACTGGATTGAGCAGTACACTAGATCATCTACCATCGGACAGCCGAGACCACCAACGTTCGAATGGTCGCGTGTCTTTTCGGACGACATATTCCCGGCCGTTCGAATCGACTGGATACCGGACGAGAAGAATCCCGGCTCGCATTTTTACACCAAGTATCGTATTAAGGGCGAAACAATGTTCGAAACGATAAACGGCGACCCTAATGAACATTATGTGTTAGTGCGCGGCCTGAAGCCTGGCGAAACGTACGAATTCGTAACGGTCTCGGTGGACGGCGACCATGCGACCGAATCGGAAGTTCAGGAAATCGAAATCGACTCGAGCAGCGATACCGTTTTTATAGCCCGTGAAAATGTGATCAACGCCGGCTGGTTCGTCGGTATGGTTTTGGCGATCGCGTTTTTGTTGATCATTCTGATATTAGTTTGCTTAGTGAGACGTAATCGTGGCGGAAAATACATCGTCCACGAGCAGGAGGCGTCGAATAGACGACAAGACTATCCAGACGAACCGGGATTCCACGAATATTCGCAACCGTTGGGCGGTCGGCCTCCGCGTCCAAGGGCCGATTCCGGAAACAGCGATAAGAAGCATCATCCGGAAAGTGACACGGACTCGATGGCTGAAGCAGAAGCAGACACGGAAGGCATGAACGAAGACGGATCGTTCATCGGGCTGTACGGTAAACAGCGGCGTCAAGGAGAGACCTCTTCGGCTGGATTTGCCACATTGGTTTAATAAAGAAAAAAAAAGAAAAAAGAAAATGATCCCAAAACTTCTATCTTTTTTGTCGCCCGTAATTGACAATAATGTGTTTCAGTTCTCATTATTAATTTCTTTTCTTTTTCAATTCCATTTTCAGTCAATATATTTTACGATCGAAAATAAAAAAAAGACACAAAAATAAAGATAAAAACTATTCCTCCCCTTAAAATTTTTTTTATTTTCCGAACAGTATTATTTAATGAATTAAATTATCGTAATAACTCTTATTAACTTCAATGTAAATTACAACAAAAAAAAAGGGAAACATTTTTTTTATTACCTTCTTAGATATGACACGGGCGTTCAGAAATATAGTTTCGAATGGACTGATTAATTTTTTGACGCATAAAACATTACAAATAAACGTACAAGTGAAAATATAAGTGAAACTGAATTTTGAAATAACCAGTGCACGGCCATTGTTATACGAAACATGTAATAAGTATTTTTTATTGCATTCTTTTATTTATTTCGCTATGTATTATAAATAATTATTCGTGCGGCGACCCTTATTGTAAGGTAAATCCGAAGTCTGTTATTGCGTATTTTAATTATATTATTGTTAATTGATTTTTTGAAGACTCCAGCATTGTTGGAGAAAAATTAAGCTAGTTGTGACAAAAGCAGTATTAGTAAAATCGAATATTACTTTCTTTTGTAGTAACAAACGCATTTAGGAACCCTCCGATGATTAATTATTTTTAATTTTACTCTATTTTTTCCCCATACTTTTCGATTACGTGAAGCGTAAACGAAAGTATTTTCAAAAAGTATTTATTACAAACGCCGTTTTTTTTTTGTTTTTTTTTATTTATTTTTTTTAATCTACAAACAGTGAACGTTTAAAAGACTACGAAAGGAAGTAATATTAATGATTATATTTAATTGCCACTGTATTATTGCTTATTATTTTCCCATGTTTTATTCCTAGTTTCACCGTGTAAATTTTTTTTCCTGCATACGTGTGAATGATGGCGATGAAGAAAAAAGTGTGTTAATTTTAAAAGTGAATGAGTTAATAGTTATAAGTTAATTTTAAAAATATAAATTTACTACACATTCCTGCCCTCGTGTCAAACGCCAAACTTCTTGTTGCTAAATTTCCTTTATTTTTTTCTATTTTACACATACACACACACACACACACACACACACACACATATATATATATATATATAATAGTGCGATTTTTTAGTTATCCGTACGTTTGTTTTTTTTTTTTACACTAACCGCGTTCTACCAACGTTCATTAAATGTAAATCATACACGAATTGTTAAATGTATATATTGTTAAGCGATTTGCGGCATTAATTTTTGTTTGCCTATTGCAGTTTAATCGTGAAAATCTGATTAAATGCGTTCTGTTTTATTTTTATTTTGTTCGAGAAAGTGCATTTCCCAAATCGAAAAATCGTTTCCTTTTTGCTTCATTTTATGTTCTTTTCGTTTTTATCGTAGACGTTAAAGTATTTTTATTGCTTATTAGAAATTCGGATGAAATTTGATTTACTCACTTTTATAGTTATTAAAATAATTTTATTGTGTTTGCGAAATTGTGTAACTTTTAAATTTCCGACGTTTTCATTCTAGATGAGTACCTTCTATTATACATTTTATACTTATTTTTACGAAGTTTTTGTGATTTTTTATTTTCCGGAACTTGTTACACGTATGTGCTAGTTTGTGTGTGTGTTTTCGTGGTATTTATAAGAATTTGCATTATATGCGCACTCCATTACTTTTAGAGTTTTTACTTATTTGTAAAATTATTATTGCTGTAGCGTCACATTATTTATTTTATTTTATTTATTTATTTTCTTTTTTTTTTTTTGTACTTTTGTACCTTACCACAATATAATAATTTATTCTACTTACTAAAAGCTTTTGTTTCCTTTCTTATTTCTTGGTTTGCGCCTTAGTCGCGTTTTTGTAAATCTTGTTGCGCGCATATTGATGAAAATTTAAAAGGAACTCGATAATTTGTCTAAAATAGTAATTGTGAGTTGCCTGCTTGATGATTTTTTCTGTTTTTCTCAAGCAGTTCTCGTTAATTTTTTTTTCACAACTTTTTCAACAGTTTCATTTTCTTTTACAGTTTTTATCTCACTTCTTTTTCATTTCTTTTTCTCTGTGTGTGTCACTCTGCCTCGTATTTTGCCACCTTTCACCTAAATTTCTCTATGCTTTCCGGCGAATTTTTCGTTACGATACTTATCATATTCGTATTTTTATTGTGTTTTTTACTGTTTCCATGATTGTTAACTGTATTATATGTTTCGTTGTTCATTTGTGATTTTATGTTATCTCACATTTCTGCACTGTTTTTTATTAACCGACTTCAAAAAAGGAGGAGGTATTCAATTCGACTGTATTTTTTTTTTTTTTATTTATTTATTTTTTTTTATGTGTGTTACCACAGAACTTTCTTCTAGATGAACCGATTTTGATGATTCTTCTTTTATTTGAAAGGTGGTGTTTGTCATGTGGTCCCATTTAAATTTGATCAACATCTGACCGGTAGTTTTTGAGTTATCCTTAATAGTAATGCGGGAGATTGAAGCTTTTTTGATGCTTTTCATTCATGATTGTTTTCACCGTCGGATATGATTTTTGACTTAAAATACTATAAATTTGCCAAATTACCATGGAAATGTAGCTTTTGGTGTTTTTACCGTGGAAATATCTGTTCTTATTAAAATGTTTTAATTTTAAATGCAATAAAAATGCACTAAAAAGTAACGAAATACAATGCTTTTTTACAAAAAATATATACCGATACTTGAAGATTTATTATAAAAATTTAAAAATGCACTAAAAAGTAAAAATTAATTACTCCCGATAAGAAAATATATATATCAGAGTGATATAACACTTAAGTGGTGATATCGTAATTCTTATACAACATTAATTTTTTGGAGTTGGCATCAAATTCATATTAAAAGAATAATTAAAAACTGCATTAAATGTTGATTAAATTGTTCCTAACATGAATTTGATGCCGACTCTAATTAAGGTTTTAATGTTGTGTAAGAATTACGATATCACCACTTAAGTGTTATATCACTCTGATATATATATTTTCTTATCGGGAGTAATTATTTTTTACTTTTTAGTGCATTTTTAAATTTTTATAATAAACCTTCAAGTATCGGTATTTATTTTTTGTAAAAAAGCATTTTTTAATACAGGTTACGGAGTAATCGTAATTAACGAGTGAAGTTGGGTTTGAAAATTTTTGCATTTTTTTAAATAAATAAATAGCTAATTTTAAAAAGATCGCAAAAAAGAAAACAATATGGAAAATAACTTTTTAATACGGCTCAGAATACGGAATTTTTTGACTATCGAGATTCTTTTAGTTTTAGAAACGGAGAAATTAATCTCTAGCGATATTTTCGATAGCTAATTTTCTTTTCTACGTTTCACGTACATACTTAAAATTGTATATAAGTACTTTTATTTTTAGTTACTCGTTAATAAAATTGTGCAGTGCGATGCGCCATTTCGCCGCGTAACGTTTTATCAGGCGTATTTTTAATGTTTAATCGTCGATTTTCGAAATTCTAACAATCCTTTAAATAGTAGAGATGTTTTACATGGCTATGACAAGATTATTGCTGCTTTTCTGCGTTATACAATTTGTGATAGTTAAAAAATGGACATTTTTACTGGAAAAACTCGTTAACATCCAACGTAAACGAATTAGAAAAATATTAATACTAAAATGCCGTGTAAATTAATGGAACCCGATAAAAAAAAAATTGCATTACTTAAATAAGAAATCTTTATTTGGGGGCGGGGGGAGGGAGGTCCGATCTATTAATAATTTTTCGAGTTCAACGGTTTTTTAAAAAAACGATGTTGTAATACGAAAAATTCTGTTAATCGCGCAGTTATTGAAGTTCCTTTTTATATGTTAGTCGTGTTTTTGTTTTTTTCTTTTTTTTAAATTATAGGGCTATCAATTTTGAAATACGCTTCGATCAGTTTTACTCGATAGAGGTAAAAAGAATACGATATGAACGTTTAACAGGGGGATACATTTAAAAATGATTATAAAATTAATCTAATATAACAACTTGAGTACCTACAAAATATATTTAGCTGCGAAACGTTTCTGGGATTATCTCATTATCAAAGGACGTGTGAAGAGATGCCGCAGAAAGTTTCGAGTTTCCAACAATTTCCAAACGCGACTAATTTCAAACGTTAAGATCTGCGCATGTTTTTAATTATATTCAAGCGTTATATTCTTTTTTTCGGTCGAAATTTTTAAATGCTCGCATAAATAGTACTTTAAATCTATATAGACCTTTCCTGTACAGTGCTTTTTTTACGTTTTTGAAAAGTGTAACAATAAATTTCGTACTGTATTTTTAATTATAATTTCGGAATTGGTTAAAAAAATCCTCGTTTTATCATCGAGCGTTCCGCGTTACTCTCTTTTGTTCCCGATATGTCTTATATTTCCGCTTAATCGATGTATTGAAGTTAATTTTTCTTCAATCAACAACCTATCTTTACTACGAACTATTCGATATAACATCGATAACGAATTAGATAATTTCAGTGTTTCACAAACAAGTAATCGTTAATCCTGTTTCAATAGTTTTGTTTCAAAAAGTGTTAATTTTATCCGGAAAATAAACGAATCGCAAGAAAACCAATTGGTAACATTTTTTCGATTTTGTTATCTGCAAAAAAAATTTTTCTAACTTGGCAGTCTTATTACGCGTGTATTGAAGAAGGGTTTATACACGTATGTTGGTAGCGGCGCCATACTCTGCTGCGGTACCGAGTTTGAGGAAATGTATCTACGAGTGGAAGTATGCAGCAGCTGTTTAGCCGACTTTAAGTACGCAAAAAAAACCGTGAGCGAAGAATTAAGTATTGCGTTTTTAATGAGATTTCTTGTAGGAAGAATACGTTTTGGTTCGATAAAAGAAAATTCGCCGATGGAGCTTAAATTTAAAACTTCTTTATTGTTTTTAAAAAGTAGTTTTGAGGATCGGGGAAATTAAATATAAGTATCGCTCCCGCTGGTGAGTCTTCCTATTTGGAATTTAGAAAAAATAAAAATTATCATGAGAACGAATAAGTTTTTTGTTGCAGCTTTATAAGTTATATATATATATATATATATATATATATATATATATATATATATATATATATAATACGTCTATCTTATAAAGCTGCAAGAAAAAAAATCATACAGCCTGTTCTGTAGTAGATGGAGAGTTAATTTTTTTTTTAATCGGACGTATTTTCTTTGGGAAATCATAAAAAAATTATAAAACCCTCAACATTTTAAAGTTAAAGGCCTCAAATTTTAAAAAATGTGAAAATCAAGTTTTACAAATTTTTTTTTTCTTTTTTTTATTAATTATGGGCATGTCAGCACAAGACATTTATCCAACACAAAAGATTAGAAGAAAAGAAAGACATATGGAGCGACGGGTTATATCAAGAAACGATTAGAGACAGAAGAAATGAAGGCGGCTAGCAAAGGAACCCCCAGCCGATTCTATATAATTAACGGTATTAATTTTCTTTTTAACCTACGTAATAAGGTCTCCAGAATACAGAAAAATTATAAAATTCGAAAAATTTCGATATTTAGGACTAAAATTTGAAAACATACATGTTTAAAGCGTTAAGACTGGAAAATAAAAAAAAAAGTCCACAGTCCTTTCTGTGGTAGTACGAGGGTCCCTCTTTTTTTAAAATGCTGTACTTTAATCGCTAGAATATAGGAAAAATACGACAGCCCAAAAAATTTTTAATTAAAGAGCCCAAATTTAGAAAAATGTGGAAATTAAGTTTTAAGAAAAAATTTTTCAAAAAATTCCATAGCCGGTTCTATATGAGTTAGAGTTTTGATTTTCTTTTTAACCTGCATACTAGCGTCTCCAAAAAGAATTAAATTTAATATATTCCTCTCACATATATTACTCTTTTCAGTTTTTCAGATATTTTGTTCTAAATTTCACTTTTTTATTGACATATTGGTGTACTTTTTTTTTAAAAAAAGAAAAAAGTATATGTGAACGTTGTGGTCTATGAAAATTTACAAAGTAATACGATTATAAGTCCGAAGCAATGGGCCGCGAAGCGGCCAGCGTGACCAATCCCCCAGTATATATATATATATATATGTATATTAATTACAACGAAATTCTTAAGCTGGCTCTCATTAGGGAAAATGTTTCAATTTTATGTAACGAATGTTATTTTTTTTTTTTTTGTGTCAATGCCGATAAGAATGATGTAAATTTTGATCATTTTATACAAAGTATAGAAGAGAAAGAGGTAAGTAAGAGAGGTCAAGAGGCAGAGCCCCCTGCGAGGCTAAAGTGACTGAGTTTATATATATATATATATATTAATTACAACGTAATTCTTGGGCTACCCCCATTAGAAAAAATGTTCCAATTTTATGTAACGTTTGTTATGTTTTATAGGATTTTGCTTATTGTTATTTAAAAAATGTCACAATTTTATGGAAAGAAAAATGTAACGTAAAAATGCCTTAATTTTATATAATGAAAGTTAAATGTTAGGATAGGATTTTTGTGGTTATGTTATTTTTTTTATGTTGATGCCAGTAAGAATTACGTTGTAAATTTTGATCATTTTATACAAAGTATAGAAGAGAAAGAGACAGAAATGAAAGCAAAAGGGGTCAAGGAGCACAGCCCCTTGCGAGGCCATAATGGCCGAGTTTATATAAGGTGATACTGAATTCAGTGCAGACAGCCAGGCGCAACCATTGGCTCGAAAACATGCAGTGGTCGGAACAATAGTTGCCGAAACAGCATTCGGAGCAATTGTTTCTGGAGCAACAGTCGGAGCAGTGAACAGTGTTTTTCTGATTTATACTCCGAATGGCAACTACTCATCTGTCTGAGCAGTGACAAAAAAGCCGCGTTGCGATTTTTGGGCCATCACTAGTAGGTAGTGAAAAAGCACGTTCAAATCACCAACAATGAACAACTCCAACACCTACTTATAAAGCCTTAACCCATTGAGTTACTCACTCTGTAAAAGCTACGTAGCGCGTATCTATACATAAATAGACTGTCGCGAAAAGGTGAAATTGAGTTCAGTACAGACAGGAATAAAAATTGATATATTATTTCATTTATTTTTTTCCGTCATTAAAAATCTTGGAATAGACCGGATAAGTACTTATTTTTAAACAGCCCTACGGTAGCTCGTTTTCAACGAAATAATCTTGTCAAGCGCTTGATCGATAGATAATAAACCAAATATTTATCCTAGCATGTTTTCCAGCCGATGGTTGCGCCTGGCTGTCTGTACTGAACTCAGTTTCATCTTTTTTGTGACAGTCTATTTATGTATAGATGCGCGCTACGTAGCTTTTACAGAGTGAGTAACTCAGTGGGCTAAGGCTTTATAAGTAGGTGTTGGAGTTGTTCATTGTCGGTGATTTGAACGTGCTTTTTCGCTACCTACTAGTGATGGCCCAAAAATCGCAGCGCGGCTTTTTTGTCACTGCTCAGACAGATGAGTAGTTGCTATTCGGAGTAGAAATCAGAAAAATACTGTTCATTGCTCTGGCAATTGTTCCGACTGTTGCTCCAGCAACAATTGCTCCGAATACTGTTTCGGTAACTATTGTTCCGACCACTGCTCCAACGACAATTGCTCCAATTACTATTCCAAATGGTGTTGTTTCTTCTGCTGAATGTTCCACTGTTTCTACTCATCTAGATACATCACACACGCAACACACATCAAAAACAGCCAAACGAAATATGCGCCACTGTTGGCGCTGTATTTTTTTTTTTCTGTCGCACAATTTCGTTTGTAATCATGTTTTATTTTATTTTTCGGAAATTAAAATAAACGATATGCGAACAATTTGTGCTTTTTGCACTATTTTTATGTGTAAGTGCTCTTTTCTTTTTTGTTTTTTTTTGGTTTTATTGCTATTATAAATATGAACAATTAATGTTAAAAAAAAATAAATCAAATTTCCAATATTAAAAAAACGTTTATCTTAAAAGGTGTGCTGTAATTTTATTTTAAACTCTTAGACGTTACCTATGATTAAGCAAGGTGCATGTATAAGTATTGGAGTCAGTTTTTTATTATTTTCTTTTGTTGCATTAAAATGCGCTATATGATTTATGTTTATTCTTATTTCTTAATAACTAATAAGTACTGTTTTGAAAATATTTTTATTTTTAATTTTAAAAATTCTGGGCGCGCAGTTAGTGGCGTAGCGTGGGTTTCAGCCGTCCTGGGCGCAGGCAAATTTTGTCGCCCCCTTATTTACCTATTTCAATTCAAAAGACTCTAAAACGTACAGTTATGTATATATGTGTTTTTCAATATAATAATCACATTTATTACAAAAATTCTTACACGTATACTACTTACACTGATATAACAAGTACAGAACACTTATGATTATGTGTTAACGATCGACAAGATTAAGTTATTAGCAAATTGAATATAAAACATAAATGGACTTGAACTAGAACGATACTGTTAGTATTTATATTTTTATTAAAAAATAATACAATTGATAGAATTAAAAATGAAACTTCTGTCTTTAACTAAAATTCTATTCGTCTACTTTTTTTAAGAGCAAAATCTTTTATTGCACTATCAATGTCTATATGACATACCTCTTGCTCAATAGACAAGGTTAGCCTTAAAGTACTCATTGTTGATCTTAAATTATTTTTGATCAGTTTCAATTTTGAAAAACTTCTCTCACAACTGTCATTGCTTATGGCAATTGTGCGGGGGCGCAGTGAACATAAATTACTACATTATTAATTTTTACGCAGTCGCGAATTTAGTAATCTTTAGTATGACAATCTTTTTAGTTATGTAAAAAAGCATCAGTCTTTATTATCTATTAATCAAACGTGTCGCACGTCAGTTGTCAGGGTAAAAATAATAATTCTGTTTCGGAGCTACTGCTAGAGCAATAGAAAATTAATGCTCATTTCGAAGAACTGTTCTGAGCGGAGCTGCTGCGACGGCAATTCAGTTGTCAGACACACTTATGCTACTTACTAGAGTTAGTGATGGAAAACCCGGTTTGCATTACAGGTAAGCTTATTGTAAAGATTAAAGTTAACGACAGCCGGTAGTACAGTACGGTCTTTCCTGGTAAATTGCTATTAGCTTTTGGTAGAAGGAAAGTTATCGAGTAATTAAGTGAAGAACAAGAAATGTAAACAGTGCTTTATACATCGTCGCTGTTATCAGTTCAACCCTGGTCCGAGTTCCTCTGTACCGAGTCATCAAGCCGGTGCGTATATGTACGTGTACATACGCTTGACGCATACACATATACATACATATCATTATATGCACGTGTATATATATATTGTTTACGTTGAGGATATTAAGGTGTGCCAAAAGAAGCTGTAGCGATCAGATGCGGAATCTATTTTCGGTGTTGACAGCAAAGTGAAGGAAAGTGGTTGTTGTCTTGAGAAAGTGCTCAGTTTTGATAGCAGAACCGCATTTTTTTGACGTTACGGGCTTAGCCGTATCTGATTTTTAAATCGTGATTCTTAATTTTCTTACAAAAGCGAATAAGTCGATTCATTTCGAATTGTTCTTTTCTTGCGTTCAATTCTCGTTTAGTTTTTGTTTGAAGTATTTTCCGTAGATTTTGCAAGTTAAATTCTCGTATGGTATGATTATATTGGTGAGAGGAGAGAATGCAGACGTTGATGAGGCATATGAATAGTAGGACAGTAGGGTGAATTGTTATCTGAAGACAAAGCTGCTGCACGGAGCTATAGTTTTTGAATACTTCTCGAGTTCATGTCTAAATTATTTGTAGTATAGAAGGGTGTTCGGAGTTGCTCTATCATCGTAAAGATGCTGAAAATTCAGATCTATGGTCGTTTTAAGCTAAATCCAACTGGCGGAATTATCGGAAAAATCTGGCTGGTAAAGTGGTCAAAGGAAAGACAATTATTCCCCTATCTAAACAATTCTTTACCGGCGATAGGCTTTCTGCATGTACGGATAGCTCGTCCGCACCCTTTAATGTTGTTTGCGCTGTGCAGCAGCATAGATAACGGTAATCGCAAAAAGAAAATGGTTCTCGAAGCACTAGCTATCGGTCAAAATCTGGATTCACTTTAACTTTAATTCGCAGTAAGTTATATTTTGGAGTGAACAATAATGATACGAATGATGGCAGAAATAGTCGCGATCAGACGACGTTTATTTCATCTTGTTAATTAGAAACCCGAGAAATTAGGAAATATTTTTATTTATTTACTTACTGATTGATTCTTTTTGAAATTTGATCGTCTGTTTCGTATAAAACTAGATGGTATTGAAATGACCTACATATGTAAAGTATTTCCCTCCTTTTGTTCCGAAATTCGAATTATTTACATCACCTGCATCGATTCAGTTTTAATAGAGTTTATTTTGAAAAATGATTCGGAAGTACTAATTCGAATGTGGCTCGTATTTAGGGACGTGCCAATGACCAACCAAAATTTTGCGGAGTTGATTATCTCATTAAGAAATCGTTTCGCCGCTAATAGAGTAACCTTACAGTACCGAGCGTGTTCGTCTAGTGTCAACGTCTAGTAGAGTTGTACGATGCTATTTGGTATGCGGAAAGGGCAGCTGTGCGCGTGTTTGATCGTACGTGTGAAATTAACTGTAATTCTCATCATCTGTTCGTTAGAACCAATTAAAATTAATTATTACATATTCGCTACACACGTACGTGAATGTTCGCATTAGTAGTCGGTTTTAGTTTGCTGCTGTCGTCGCTGGGACTGTAAAATTTAACCGAAGACGACAACTCGAGACCGCAGTATATTGTTGAAAAAAGCAATTCCTTATTTTTATCCTCTTTTTGTTTGCTTTTTTTTCGTTTTCGTTTTCCTTTTTGGTTTAGTACAACACCCGCTGTTTTATTGTATTTGAATTTTCGTCTTCGTTTGAGAAAGTGCGTGTAAATATTACAAGGTTATCAATAATTCTGGGAGCACACTTTTCCTCACGTTGTGTGTGCTGTTGGAACTGTGCACGTATTTCCGTTTCGTGACGGTAGCGCGTAGTGTCCCGGTTTTTATTAATTTTTATTGCTCCTATCAGACATACGGTAGATAAATTATTATCAGTCACCATCGTGTGCTATAGTTCCGAACAGTGCTGTAAATAGAATTAATCGTTAGAGGATTTTTGTTTCCATATAGTTTTAACGAAAAAGGAAGATTCAACTGTTGTTCGGCGAAAAAGAACAAGTCGAACTATGTATTAACAAAAAACTATCTTTATAAATTAGGCTCATCGAATATTATCGAATCAACGTCGAAACAAAAAATCCACCCTACAGAACTGTTCGTCGTGAAGACGGCAAACAGGTTTCTTCCAAAAATTATGGAAATGTATGATGTTCATTCTGGTGTTTTTTAAAATGTATGCACCTCGCGAAAAAAATTAGTAGCATAGAAATTTACGATGAGTAGCCGAAATACGTTTGTCGTAAAATTTACCAATACATTAATGTCGTTGTTTTTGAGAAATATCCGTAACGGTTCACGGACAAAAGCGCACATGGATAAAAGCGCACGCGGATAAAACCGCACAGAGATAAAAGCGCACATCGATTTGCAGAACAGGAGCAAACTTATTAATTTTTCCTAAAATTTGTATCAATAATGTATTCAGGGGCGTCTCAAACATGCCAAGTTGTGGGAGGGGTGCATTACCGAAAATATCGATTCATGAATTCATATAATTTAAAAATAATTATTTTTTATACTGTATAACTTATATAAAAAAATGTTATATGGTGTTTTTTAATGATTTTCTTTAAACTTTCACAATGTGGGTCTTTTATTTTTTACTTCTGCAGTCAAAACTGATTTAGATCGAACTGCGAGGACTAAATATATTTTTAAAAAATAATTTTATTAAAAGAAATCTCACCTTTTAATGCTCATCTTATAAGACTTAGTAATAATGCTTTACTTTTTCAAACAGTGAGGGTAACTTTTATTTTACGCTGTTGTATACTAACCGTTTCTTTATAAATTGTTTCAACTGGTCTGAATTTTCTTAAAAATTTTTGCTTTTAAATTAGTATCAAAAAATCCGCAACTCTTTGTTAACTTGGTAAAAGTTTTCATTATATTTAGCACTTCTATATCGTCAACCGTTTGTTTGCTTGTTTCTTCTTCATCGTTTTCATCATTGTTGTTTATTTGATTCTTTGATCGCGGTTTCATTGCTGATTAAAACAACTGTTGCAATATTTTCGTTAACGTTTAATTATCCTTTGATAATAAAATTTCCCGATGATCATTCTAATATCGTGAAAAACTTGAACTCCGTTTTTATTCCGCAATACTTCAAACTTTTGTATTAAGGGAATTTTACTTACTTTCATTTTAATATGAACAGAATAAAATATATAAATATAATGATTGAATGATTTAATTCTGAACAGAATTCGCTGTTGATTAAGCGGCTTCTATTGCATTGTCAAGAAGTTCGCAATTCGACCATACTTTCAGACAGATATATATAAATTAAATATATTTGCACTTCCTTGTTGCTAGGTTAATATCTTGATGCTGAGGTATCAAAAACGTACACAAAAAAAATCTAAAATTTATTTCAATAAAATACTTTAGAAATTTAAATTATGGTGAAGTTGTGAAAGAGTTTCATGTAGAGTTGAGAAAAAAGACAGTTAAGAACATTATGTTTGATTTATTTATTACTTAAAATAATCAAATTTAGTACTTTTAGTTAAAATTCATCTGCTTTTAAAATTCACAATTTTTAATTTATAATAATATGGGAAAATTTAATTTTTTAAAACAAAATGAGCAGGGGCCGAAACCTTCTATTATTTTAATAGTTTAAAATTATTTTTACTAAGAATTCTAAACAAAACGTTTATTTGCTATATTATTATCTAGAAATGCCATTCGTTGTTGGAGAAATTTATTATTATGTTTTGTGGATAAGTGGTCTTTAAACGTAAGAAAAAGATGTAATTTTATTTTTTATATACGGTAACTTCCTAGCGGTCATAGTCAATAGATACTATGATTATTAGCAAACAAATACACATATAAGAACAAAAAAAACCAAAAAAAACCCAGAAAGATGACTAGTGAATCATACAAAAAATTGTATTATTTTTACTCTGTTTTCGCTGATTACCAATAATTTTTTTGAATTTTAAATTCTTTGCGGGGCAACTGTCCAGTTTTGCCTTTTCACAAATGATGCAATTGCCGAGAACGGAAAAATTAATAAGTTAGCTCCTGTTCTGCAAATCGATGTGCGCTTTTGTCCATGTGCGTTTTTGTCCGTGTGCGCTTTTATTGCTGAACATGGCATCGTCTACTTTAGATCCAGGTGGACAGTACATAGCAGTAATTGTGATATTATCATTTCCATCATTAAGTCGGATGCTTGTTGCTTGCAGTTGCTTTTCCTGAAATTTTTCTATCTCATAATGTTTAATTGTATTTTCGATTATTACGGCCGTTCCACCTTGAGCTTTATTGCTTGGTGTTCAGTAGAATAGATATGAAAACCTTGTATTTTAATGTGCATCCATGGTGTAAGATGCGTTTCCGCGACAAGCGCAATATCTATTTTCTTGCTATGAAGTAAATATTCCGATTCATTTTTGTGTTGAACCATTCCGTTATTCTTAGGGTGCTGGTCATTTTAATTTATTTTGCACTTTGTTAACTGACTCGGCAGGCTATTTTCCAGTCTGTCCAGTCTCGCAGTAATTTTGGCCAACGACTGGCTGACACTTGCTAACGTTTTCATTATGTCTAGCAGGGCTGAGTTTTTTCACTTGCTGTAGCTTGCGCATATGTTTTGCCTTTGTCTACCGCAGTAGTTACTTTCTGTTGTTGTACCCTTTGAACTGCTGTAGTTTTTTTTGGAAACGCCTTTTCCAAAGCTTAATAAAGATAATAAATTTTAAACTTCCAAAACGCGATTTACAAACTCTTTACCGACAGAATTTGAACATTACTTCTGAGCCAGCACACCTCTAGTCTGATGCAGTATCCTAAAAACACTTGAAGTTGGTCTATTTGTATATTATCACTTAAAAATATTTACATACTAAAAATAGTGTGAAATAAAATTGTTTTTTTGAATAAAATATAAACAAAAAATTTAATAAAAACGCACTAAAATGTTAAAAGTATCAATAAATATAATTTATTTTATAGTAAAATTAAGCTTATTCTCGAACAGCATTACGGTACACCCAATATTGCAACAATAATTAAAAACTGCATTAAATGTATTATTTGGCTTGCCGGTAACGAGTAATTGTGTTGTTTTTGTTTCACAAAATATTGTTTGAAATTTGAATTCGGTGTACCGAGGCTTTTAATTACAATTGTTTACGAATAATCATAATAACCTTATATTATATATTATCCTGAAAGGAATAAAAAATATTTTACTTTATGGTGCCTTTTTTTTAAATTTTTTTAAAGCAAATCCTGAAGTTTTTTTTTCTTTTAAATATTTTATGGGTTTTTTGTACGGCATTGATTTTTTTACGTAACGGATGTGTCTGGTGAAAGCTGTTAATGACATCTGGAAATTATGGCATAAAGCATCGCACACTTAGAAATTTTGCTACTTTTCTATAACAATTATAGAAGACTATCTTTTCGGGGATTTAGAAGGTGTTCGTAAGGCGAGGTCAATTCTAAAATATTTGTTTGGTAAACTCAAACAACGAGTAACGGAACGCATGTTCGAGGGTATAAATTCGTACTAATACAGTGGAAAATGTAAAGTTGACGCTAAAGTGTGAATGTGGGAACACGCGAAGATATTGACCGATAGAAGTGATGTAATACCGCGAAGGGACTAATAAAACCAAGCGGTTAAATATAGACGATAAATGAATGGCTACGTGTAATGTCTGTTGAATGTGAGACTTCTTCGATCAATGTAGACAGCTGGCTGCCATAAAAGCGGTTTTTAGCACACTCGGTAGGATTATCTGCATGCAATCGAAAGAACGAACCTCGTCGTTAATTTTTTGCCCCGTATTAGTCTTACTCTCTGACCTCGGCAGAGTAAGGTTTACACCGCACAAGCGTTTGCGCTATAATGTTTAGTCTGACAACATAAATATATTAAAGAATTTAAAGAATTTTTACGTTGAATAATCCGTTTATGAAAATAACGTCTGTGTAATTGATTTTTTTACATTTACGCGTTTTTATTTTTGTTTTATCGTATTTAATTGTTATGGATAACGCGAAAGAAATGTAATTATATTAAAATTGAAATTATTTCGAATTTTTAAGAGGGAACTCTATTTGAATCCATTTAATTTATCAATTTACTTTATCTTCAAAAACAAGCATCATCGACAAGACGAGATTACTATTGTATATGCTAGTGATGAGTAGGTCCGGAATGATACACATACGCGGATCCGAATCCAACAGTGCAGTTAACGATATAACCGCGACTACAGTTCCGGACATGTATCTACAAAACTCCGACCCAGCAAATACTGAATATCGATGAATGTTATGCAGATTCAGGTTCGCACAGTTCCACCATATGGGGGAGCTAAAATATAGATCTTGAACAGGGAAGAATAGACCGTTTGTCCTTTACTGCGTTTCATATGGCGAATGAATATCTGGGCAGAAATGTGCCAGATTAGCTAGAAATCAGAATTAGAAAGAAACTTTACAATTATTATACTGCTACATTAAATATTTTGTAATTTTTCCTATTCTGTTTTTAACACGCGTAATCTAACCTAACATACTGGTAAACACTGTGTCTATAACTAGTGCAATCTATTTCCAATTTTTGAGACTGCTATGTATGAAGATACCAGATGATCCATATGAGTCCCCGATTACATATCTGGGGCGCAATTCTCGAACCTGCGATTCAGTTCCGGGTCCCGAAGAAATAACGAACTTACCCATTGCTAGTATATACATACATACATGGACATATACTTAACGTTTAGGTGACACAGTTTTATAATATTTATAAGAGAATAAATTTAAATTGACTTCGTCATTTGGAAAAAATTAAAAATAAACTGAATTTACGGTTTTGTGTAGAAATTTCAGCATTTATAACGCAAATGAGTTCCAGGATTTTTAAATAATTCAAAAATGTATTATCTGTATTAACCTTGGCGTAAAAATTACATAGCCTTTTTAATATGGGTTAGTGGTGCTTAGTCGTAGATTGATTGGTCGTGGTTCATTCGCTATAGAGTGAATTGGATGTGATCGATTGGCCGTTCGCTAATACTTTTTTATACTGCCTGCTGTTTTGTTCTTTCTCTGCCATGTAAACATGATTCTTGAATGTTAGTCAGACAAATCGATTCTCAAAAACTTACTTCTGCATCGCTTTAATCTAAGCGCTCTACAAGTTATTCTGCAGTCAATAGAAAAAAAAAAGAAAAGAATAATAAAATAAAATACCAAAAACATCTGTTACCGATTTAATGTTTACAGCATTGTAATAAAAGCATCAACGAAGATAATAGGATTCCATGCACAAATAATATGTAGAATGTTAATATGTACAACGATTTGGAAAATGTAAAATTCAACAACTCCGATACCGTTTAATAAATAAATTTGTGGGGGCAAGGCAGGAACCTCCACGTGGTGCCCCTGGACAGCGCTATTCAAGAACTCATCATGAATAAATTAAAGAATTTTGCTGAGAACTTTAAACTCAAAGCGCTGACTAATCCTGCCTCCACCGAGACGCTGCATACCAAAAAAGGTAGTAAAGAAAAGAAAAGGTCTTTTTCAAAGCCAACTTTAACGGCGATCTCGATAAATATCGATGGTCTGACAAAAGAGAAAGCTGTGCTCCTGTCGGTATTATACAAACAGAATTGTTGCGATATCCTTTGCGTACAAGAAACTCACTTAGCCGCGGAGAAAAGTGCAATTAGAATCAGCGGCTTCAGTCTAGTTGCTGAAATACGACATCCCAAACACGAAAGTGCTGTCTATGCGAGAAGTGGCCTATACACATTACCAAGCGGCGTGACCAACTTTAACAACCTTGAAATATTAACAGTGGCGACGGAACACTGTACTGTGTCGTCAGTGTATAATCCACCAAACAACCAGTTTTCCTTCCTAGCAGCATCAGTTTTTACCCATAAACCAATAGGATCATTATAGGCAATTTCAGCAGTCATAGTGAATCTTGGGGCTATGCTGAATGTGACCCAAATGGCGAGAAGGTCGAACAGTGGGCCTCAGTGAATGGATATTCCTCGGTACATGACTCGAAGCTAGCACCCTCCTTTCAAAGCAGACGGTGGCGCCGTGGATATAACCCAGATCTAATTTTTGTGTCCGATTCCATGAGAGCTATGTGCCAGAAACAGGTCCTGGATGCATTACCAAGAACGTAGCATTGTCCCATCATGCTCGAAATAAAATCAATAATCAAGTCTAATACAGTCCCCTTTAGAAGACGGTTTAATTTTAAAAAAACGGACTGGACTAGTTTCCGGCAGATAATAGAGACAGAGCTGGCACAGATAGAGCCTTCTCCAAAGAATTATGATGAATTTGTCCGGATCATTAGAAGGGCATCTACACGGTCTGTACCACGGGGGTGCAGGCGGCACTACATACCCGGGCTGAGCGATGAGCTAAAACACAAGTTGGAATTATATCTGGCGAAATATGAATAAGCATCCTTCGAGAAGAAGAGACACGATAAAACTAGGAGACGAAATTATCGAAGCTTTGTCAGAAGAAAGATGCAACAAGTGGGGTAAATTACTGGCAGAATTAGATATGAAAACGAACAGCTATAAAGCATGGCGCCTACTAAAATGACTGAACGGGGAGCAGACTAAAAGAGTGCACTCAAACGTGATAATGAAATAGCTAGTCTACTCGTTAAAAATGGGAAACCAAAAGACAGAGTTCATAAAACCAAATTAGTACGTAGCCCCCAGGAAGAAGAATATAGCCAATTCGAAAAACTATTTACACTGGATGAAGTAACTGAAGTAATAAAAAAGATGAAAAATAAGAAGGCAGCTGGAATACATAGAACTTACGCTGAGCAACTGAAACAATTAAGTTCTAAAGCTGTGGAATGGATCGTGAAAATGTTTAACCTCATTATTAAGCTTGGCTCGGTCCCAAAACTGTGGAAAAAATTTCACATAGTGGCGATTTTAAAACCGGAAAAGGATTGTAATGTTGGGTCGAGTTTTCAACCGATATCATTATTACGCCAACCAATGAAACTGTTCGAGAGATTGCTGCTGAATCGTATTCAAGGAAAAATTAACGAACACTTAATCCCGGAGCATGCTGGCTTCCGCAGCGGGAAGTCAAGTGAAAGCCAACTATTAAACCTTACTCAGTACATAGAAGATGGTAACCAGAGAAAACAAATTACTGGTGCCGTATTTGTGTACCTTAGCGCAACCTATGATACAGTAAATCACAGCAGACTTCTTAAGAAAATATACGACTTAAGTAAAGATTTCACTTTCACGAAAATACTACGAGCTCTGCTAGAAGGAAGGAAGTTCTATGTGTCCCACCAAGGAAAGAAAAGCCGATGGAAAAGTCAACGGAATGGGTTGCTACAAGACAGCGTACTGGCTCCCATGCTATATAAGATATATACAAACGATCAACCGATAAGTAAAGATATAAAACATTTTCTATACGCCGACGACTTGGCAATTACAGCACAAGGAGATACACACTCCGATATCCAGGACAAACTGCAAAACGTATTGAACGAACTAGACAAGCACTATAAGGCTAATAGTTTAAACTTAAACCCAGAGAAAACCCAAGTTTCCACGTTCCACTTGAAGAATTCCCAATCGAAATGCAGGCTAAGGCTAACATGGCGTGGCCAACTTCTGAACCACTGCGAACATCCTAAATATCTGGGCGTAATCCTTGACCGTTTATTAACATATAAGAAGCAATGCGAAAGTTTAAAGATGAAAGTTGCAGCTCGTAACAACGTCATCCGGAAGCTGATCTCATCAAAATGGGGAGCTATACGGGAAGTCTTCAGAACAACCGCTTTGGCACTGTGTTTTTCAGCAAGAGAATATGGATGTTCATCTTCGGGTCGATGTACATATGCAAGGAAAGTGGATCTACATGAAACGTACCGCATTATAACTGGATGTCTTCGTCCAACAAAGACTGAGTCATTATACCTGGCATGCGGTATTGCTCCCCCCCCCACCTATAAGAAGAACTATTATCGTTGATGTTGGGAGGACAAAAATTGAAACAGACCCCCGCCACCCAATGTTTGGCCAAATAGTATTGGACCAAAGGCTGAAATCCCGGAAAGCTTTCATGCATAATAGCACTATGTTGACCAGTAGTCGAACCACCATACGGAAAGAAAGATGGAAGGTTAGTAATATAGGGCCTGTATATATCTGCAACGGAAGGTATACGACTAAAAAACGCACTAAACTGGCCACAACGGAGAACATTAAACAGACTGCGCAAAGGTTGCGGCCGTACACAAGTAAATCGCGTTATGTGGAAAACAGACACCAACGACAGATGTCAATGCGGTGAAAGGCAAGATCACAAGCATTTGTTCAAATGTACGCGCGTGGCGTCAACAGTCAGTATGGAAGACCTGTTTGACACACTTCCATCAACGACGATGTTATTAAACTAATAGATGCATGGATTTTGCATATATAGAGCGTCTCGGCCACGAAAAGAAGAAGAATAAATTTGTAATTGTGCACATAAATTAGAAATAAATGCTCTTTAAAAAAACGAGTTACTTCGAACAGCTTATTAAACGTAACATTAAAAGAAATTTTATTAATTTAAACCGATTTTTAAAGTTTGATTATGTATAGAAATTGTAAAAGTTTACGATACGTTCATAAAAGTGCGATATAATATAGTACGGCTCTTCGTCTTAATAGCTTATAAATATGAGTATACGAGTATTAAAGAGAATATTACAGAAAAAAATATATAGCGGATATTAAAACTTAAAATTTGACTTCAGAGATCCCATAAACCTCGGAAGTGGAAAAAAAATTATTCTGATTTCTTATATGTTTAACTTGCTATTAGGAGGTAACAAAACCATATTTCGATTTCTTCTTGATGAAATTTTAAAAGTTTACAAAAAATTCCAAACGGAATGAGAACGCATCCTACTTTGCAAGATGAAATTATACGAGAGATAAAAAAAGTTTTCGATAAACGTGCTTATAATAGGACATTTCTCTAATTAAGGTTAACCAACATTTCCAACTTTAAATATGGGGTGAACTTCAAAGCTTCGATGACTTGTAAGATTTAGAAAACTCACACCGTTCTAGTCATTTAGCAGAACTTCTAAACAAGCGCGTATATGTTGACACCAGAATAATTAATGTACCGTATAATATCCTTCATAAAAGAATCTCCGCTCTTCCACCTACACATAATTCGGAAATACGGTGCAACATAGCGTTGACCAACAAAAATCTGACATACTCTTGTCATATAAGAACGCATTGAAAGAATACAGTGCGCATGAAAAATATTACACGGATGCTGCAAAAAACATCGAAGGCATTGGATATTATACATCGACAGCAAATCACCAGCTTTGCGCTTCTAACGGAACTATCGGTAATGTCGGCCGAATTAATTGTGATCAAATTGGCCATCGAATCCGCGATGGATCAGAATTACGATCGTATTATCGTATTTACAGACTCATTACAGGCCGTCAATGCGATTAATGAATGACATGCTTCTCTGAAAAACCCGATTGTTCAACAGATACATTACTTGGGTATTAGCTCGACTATGTACATGGTAATATGTTGGCTATCAGGACATTCGGAGATAAGTGGAAACACTACAGCCGACTTAGCTGCGAAACGAGCAATAGGGAAATCCACATTATTATCGGTTGCAGTCCCAAGGAAGGATCTTTACACTGCCAGCTACAATCAAGCCTACTACTGCGCCTTGGAACATCATCATGACATCAAGACGTGACGACGTAGTTTTAACAAGACTGCGCATCGGCCAAACAGCACTAACCCACAAGCACTTCTTGGATCGTACCGACGCTCCACTCTGCCGATACTGTGGTCAAGGTCCTATAACAATAGAGAGCATATCCTCTTCGACTGCACCCAATATTCAATCTATCCTTCTATCACTATTCAGACTGCCTTATCCGATGATCCCCATGAAATCAGAAAAACATTATCATTCCTCAAACAAAATAATATCTACAACTTAATTTAATCATATCTTAATATCTAGCGCCTTTGGTCACGGTTAAAAAAAAAAAAGATTTAGAAAAAATAAAATAAAAAAACTTTACAGTAAATATTTGTTTTTAATTTAGTGTTATAGAAATTTAATTTATATTAATTTACAGATTATCATACGAAATCCCCTAAAGTTCGATACACTTCACACTCGACTATTTGCTGCACGCGCAATAACAATTTTATCTTTTACTATTATTTTGATTTTTGAAACTTCTTTCCACAATGCATCTATCTGAAATATGAATATTCGAGAGTTACATATTTAATCTTGCACGACATGTAACATTTTCAAACATCCTTTCGAAATATATGCAAAATTCAATTGGAAACCGTTATTCTTATTAGTGTGAAATATGACATGCATCAGCATTCCCTTTTAAACTGCGTGAAAATTTCAGTAAAACAGCTTGCTACTAATAGCAATTAATAAAATTGACAAAATAGACTAATAAAAGTTTTTCGGCTTTTAAACTTCGGACGTTCGCCAACTCGAAAGTATAACTTGTTTAATATGACGTCAGTAAATGTTAATCACTAGTGAATTTTAAAAAATCCCTCCCTCCCGCCATTAAATTGAATGTGCTGTGTGTAACTACAATGGTCATTACAGCACACACAAGGGAGGGGGATCATTTAAATGCGTTGAGTTAAGCCGCTCATTTTAATGAAGGTAATAATCCTGTTGATGGAAATTACCTCATTTGAGAGTGTCTGCTCTATATTTCTGAGTAGGCCAAGTTAGTAAACTTTTGGCAGGTAAGTAGTATGTGAGAAACTGTCGGTACGATTGTCTGGCTGCACAAGGGGCATGTAGCCGGAGGCGGCGTTTCATTACCTATACGTTTGTGCGAAATAGCGATTTAGCCAATTCACAGTCGGCTGAGGATCTTAAAATTGTTTTAAAAATTGAATTATGTTTCTTTCTATATCCTTTCATTTCCTTCGTGTGTAATGCCGCTTACCCGAATTTCCGAAAATGAGCACCTTTTCCACTTGTCCGACCTCATTAGGTATTTCTTTTGCCTACTTGTTATAAATAGAGCTGTTCAAAACGGGAGCGGGAACCAGTTTTTATTTCAATATTTTTTAAGAAAAGAAATGCGGGGATTCTTTCAACCATTGACCACTTTAGAATTAAGAGGCGATGAATAAGTTTTCAGATAAGTTAATAAGGACAGAAAAAAAAAAACTGGTAAAACTGCCATGGAACATTTTGCACCTTTTCCTCAAAGTTAACTTTTTATAGTTTTCTATTTTGATATTTTGACGGAAAACAAATTATTAGCAAGCTAGGATTACGTATTGCGAGTGGAATATTTTTTAAATGGACTCTTTCATGTGATGCGAAGGGACTTGAATGGAAGCTGTTTTCCCTAAATATTGATATTGTAGACAAAACAGCAATTTCTCATTTTGTGTAATTTTAAATTATTTTTGTTCAGTCGAAAAAAAAAGAACACTTGGCACTTGCCTGGTTATTTATTATTTATTTATTTAAATTTACGTGCCATGAACAGCAACTATCGGCTAGAGCGTGGATAAATATAGATGTATATGTTAAGTAAATGAATTACGGAATTTATATTGCGTAGTACAGCTTTGCATAGTGTAGGAAACGGATTAGGTTTGAAAGGATAGTAGGGTCATGAGAAAGGATATTAGACAAGGAGAAAAGAGGATTATGCGTTAACTTGAGGGAATTGAACTGAGGATATTCTGTGAGGATATGGAGAACAGATTGTTATTAAAGTTTGTTTTATTATACAGTTTTAACAAACAAGTATGTATTCAACTACAGAAAAATCAGAGTTACATATGCTGCAGATTGGAGCCGGTGTCTTTTGCAGTAGGTAATCTCAGCCGGAGTTAACGATTACATCATCTCTTCTTCGGCTCAGGTGAATCTTCCATGATCGGACATTCTGTTTAATTTGGCGAAGTTTATTTGAACACGGGATGGCCAGCCATCGTTGGTTCCATAGTTTGCCCAAAGCCAATTTTAGGTAGCGAACAAAGTCTGAAGCTGGTACCGGAGTGTCTGGAACAGGGAGAATCGCTGCGACTTCTTTGGCTGGTTATTTCGAAGTAAATTAAATAGTATTAGTGCTTTCTTTTTTCTTTTTTTTGTCGTCGTGATAGCCCAATTGCTAGAGCGCTTGACTTCCGTTATGGAGGCCAGGGGTTCCATCCCGAGCGACGACCGAACTTATTACAAGAATTAAATAAATCAATCGCTAATAATCACGTGGAAGGCAATGGAAAACCACCACGTACAACATCATATGAGCGCTAGGTCAGTACACAGCAGACACACACCGGACTGCATTTGTATATCGATAAATCAAACGACTACAATCAGTTCCGAATGTAGTCTTGCGTGTGTACACCTGCGTTGCATATAACAATTGCCTAGTACACTACCTATATCTGTACAGCTAAAAATGTACGAATAGGTAGTCGCCGACGCTCAGTAATTAAGTATGGTGCTATAAAAAGAAAAAAAAAGTGCTTTTTTAAATGTCGTAAAATAATCATCGAATCAAAAAAAGTGACAGCAGAATTAGTAATTGTTTTTTGTTTTCTTTTTGACTCGGTAATTGTTTTACACCTTTAATAGGATATTAACAAAGAAAGCCACCGAAAAACTACTAATGCTAAATTGAATCTGTTTCGAAATCGGACCGGAGAGGAACATTAGAAACAACTGGTTCATCATTAAAAAAATTTTAGTTTGTTAAAGTTTTTATTGCATCTCACTTTTTAATTTGGTACATGGCGATGATGAACAAAGAAAACATTTTTTTGAGGTAAAGCATTTCTGAAAACCTGAAGGTAAATATGTAAAATAAACTCGGTTATTTTCCCATAAGTTTCCTTTCGTAAATTTACGTCGGATATATCGTTCCTTTTCAAAAGTAACATAACATGTTCAACAGGAAACATTTGTAACTATTTTTATTTTACTTTTTTTAAATTACAGGTTATTTATCTCTTAGAAAAATGCATACGGTATTTATATGACTTTTAAGTGATTCGCCTTTTTTTACTTACAGAATTATCGTAAAAACACTCTTTAAAATCTCATATACCGTTTAAACGATTTAAAGGTAGAACTTTTGAACAAAAGCAATCAGTAAATTATTTTGAAAAAGAATATATAATTAGCAAACTGAAGAACTGCTGTTAATTTGGGGACACTCGAATTCCGCACAAAGCACTAACACAGTGACAAGTCACACACGAATTCCGCACCAGACCCGAAATAGCCCACCCGCTGACAACTCGAATTGCGCACAGCCTTTAAAAAAAATACTCTGATTTTATAAAATCGATGAAGGAATAAAATGAGTAAAAGTTGCTCTTTCAGTGACTTCCAAAATGTGTTATCGTAATGAAACGTTTACTATTTGGAATAATAACCGAACTACATTTCAGTCGATTAAAAAAGCCTTTAACGTTTGCGAAAAATAGGCTACTGTCCCGTTAGCAGTACGATTGTTATTCGAAATATTTTTTACAATCTAGAAACGTACACATATTTAAAGAAATGTTGCATAAAATAGAATAATTTTTGCACGAATATTATATAAAATAACGTAAATTACGATAATTTCTAACTGAATATGTAGAATTTTCAGCGCACGGCATATTATGTTTCATGAAGCTTCTATTTCACATTAATACAAAATACTTTCATATCAACTGATTAATGTACATAAAATATAAATGTGACCATGTAAAATTTTCGAGTTTGACAAATTAAATATGTTCTTATAATATAGTTACTTACGAGTTTGAGGGAACCGAGTTTCGGGAAAGTTTCAGTTCAGATTTTATTTTATCCATTAATCAGTGTTCAATCTCAGTTATAAATTGTCATTTGAATTAAAATCAAATTTGTTAAAAATCGTAATTTTTTCATTTAGTGTACCAATACATAGTATTCTACTTAAATTTTAAATGACAACGCAAAAATTTACCATTAAAATAAAATCCTATTTAAAACAATTTAATTAAAACTTACAATGATAATAATTACGCAAATAAATAGTGTCAGTACTACTACCTTTTTGCTTTAAATGTTAGTTGGATTTAACAAGATAATTTTCCTTCGTCAAGTTTTTATAATTTGTAGTTTATTGTAAATTAAATAGTTTCTACTCTAGATAATAGATATTTTTGCGCACATTTGGTTGGTATTAATGTATTTTGTTAGATAAATGATAAAGAAGCAGAAGTCTAAACTCAAATTTAGGTTATGAGAATAAAAAAGTAATTCTTAGAAGCAACACTGAAATATGATTTCATTACTTCTGTGTAATGTTTTCCATTAATACAGAACATGCCCGGGAAAATTTTTTTTTGAACTTTTAAGTTTCCAGCACCCTCCGGTAATTTAAATTTAAAGCTAAAATATCGTCATATTTTTCTTTCCAAAGTATTCGTTTATATATTTCCGAAAACTACATTCGTTTGCCGTTTTTAGATGCAAATGGGGTTTAAATTAAATGCTTATTGGAAATGTTTATTGCGATGCAAAGTTTTTGTTGTTTATTGTATATTTTAAATTTCAGGAATAATATCGGTTGGTGATTCATGCATTTTGAAGTAATTTTTAGATAATTTTAAATTTGTCATATTACATATTCTTAACTCGTTGAGCGACTTTTAGCGCTCAGAGGTCAGAAGAGTTGTTCAAACGTTAGCATTTTCTGAAAGAGCATTTAATACTATTTTTGTATATAGCTTTACATTTTAACGTGTAAGCGTCATAATTTTTCCTCATCAAAAAACATCAAAAATTATCATCCGGCTTATAATAAGTACATAACAGTAATTCGACACTGTTTAAATTATTGCTCTATTTTTAATCATAGAAATAAAATGATGTTTCAAAATTGTTATTTTACAGGCGCTTTGTAGAATTCAAACTGTTCTAGAAATATTTATCCCCATGATAAAACTGTTAACACTGATAATTTCTTAACATTAATGGTAACACGAAATTAACATTAACGTATATATGAAAGTGAAATATTTTATTAAAAATAATAACTTCCAAATAAGGAAAAATTTTAGCTGCCGCTATGTCAAGGGGTAGTATACACGTTTAATCATAAATATAATTCTTTTGAAACTAGAAAGATAAAAGAACACAAATGTAGACAATTAGGAGTAAGCTAAATTACTGAAAGTTGAGCTAACTGGTAAATTGCAAAAGCCGGAATCAATTTTTAATGATTAAAACATAAATATATCACAGTTATTTATCGGAAGTACTTGTTTTAAAAAAAAAAAATGGAATTAGAAGTTTAAACAATTACGTATATTTAAAATTAATCTGGCGTATTCTCAAATATTTTTTAATAAACCGTTATACAGGAATGATTTTTAATACATAGACAGGTGTAGAGTATTTTTCATTAGTAGATTAAAAATTAATTGTCAAAAATAGGATACGTAAAAATGTTGAAAGTTATCGAACATTAAAAATATAGTACGATCAAGCGCCATCAGTTTTGGAAACCCTTAGTCCAGCGAACAGCGATTATGGTCCGAGCGTCGTTTTCGTTTGTTTTTTATATTTCATACCTGCAAACTTCCGGTGCGCAATTCGTGTGTGGAGATTAGAGACCTTTTTTTAACCTTCGACTCAGGTAAATAACTGCGCGCAATTCGAGTGTGGCCGTTAATTTAACACATTGTTTTAATTTCTTTTTTCTGAAACTTAATTAACGGGCTGCAAATAAGGGAAAAAAAGTGCAAAAAGGAAAACTGATTAAAAGTATTTAAAGGAAATGAATAATTTAGCAAAATTACGTAAAATATGTATTTTCTAACAACATTTACATGTAATTTAATTTAATCATTCCTATTTAAACGCCTAAAGGGTTCATTCCAAACTATTTTTGTTTACATGATTCCTTATAATTAAGTACGCATTCAAACATTATTTTCTCGGTTGGTATTTAAGGTCTTGCAGGGACAGACAGAATCGTATTCGAGTGTTTTTCTTCAATTAGCTCCGTGTGTAAATTGATCAGGTGGCTAAAGCGTAAGCCAAATTAAAGAAAGAGAAGGGTAGTTTCTGTTAAGAATTTCTCTGACGTAGAATTTAAATAAAGTACGAACCCTCTGCCGTACGGGGCTCAGGTTTTTGTAACTAGAGCTACCTTCTTTAGTAAGTAATCAGTCGACCGTTACATGGTGCTAGTCTCATCGGTGGAGAAACGAAACAACAACCACGTGAGTTCCGTACGTCCACGTGTCGTGCAGGGTGGTAATTTTCTTTTCGGCCAGCTTAGCGCTGATTCTTCTTCTTCTTCTCGTGCCACCCGATTCGGGTATTGCTTAATCATCATGTATGGATTGGATTATCTGCTGGAATTGATTACGATCTTTTGCTATTCTGACTAGCTCTTCTGTTTTCTTAATTCCGGTCCATTTTTTTATATTATCTATCCAAGCGGTCTTTCTTCTTCCTTGTATCATGCCCATTATTATTGTCTGTAGTAATTTGTATTTTTCACCTCTCATGAAGTGTCCAAAAAATTTTATCTTCCTTCTTTTTACTATTGTCATTAATATTCGGTCAGTTCTCATTAGTTCCAGTACTTTCTCATTTTTTAACTTTTTTGTCTACAGTATTTTCCACATTCTTCTGTAGCACCACATTTCGAATGATGATATACGCTTCCTCATATTTTCCTTTATGGTCCATGTATCGCTTCCATACAGTAGCACTGACCATACGTAACATTACAATATCTTGGTCTTGATCCTTAGGCTTAATTTCCTATCGCACAGGGTGTTTTTTAATTTCATAAATGTGTTTCTGGCCATCTCTATACGAGTACGTATTTCCATATCAGAATCATTACTTTGTGTTATCCAGCTACCTAAATATTTATATTTTTCCGTTCGTTCAATTTCTTCGCTATCTAAAAATAATTTTTCATTTAGATTAGGCTGTCTTGCAACTACCATGAATTTTGTTTTTTTAGTATTTATTCTGACTCCTTTCTTATTGTTTTCTACTGCAACTATGTCTAGTAGCCTTTGTAGGTCTGTTACATTTTCCGCCAGTAGTGCAGTATCGTCAGCAAAGCGAATCACTGAAATTCTTTCGCCTGCAATTTTAGCGCTGATTAGAAAAGCTAAACCGGAACTCACAATATAACGCTGATAGGAAAGCGGAAGAAGGTTCATTTGTCGAAGGTGCACCTTCCAATAAATACCGTTAATAAACTTTTTACTGTGTTAACAACAGCAGACTACCAGCAACTGGCTCGTGACACACGTGCCCCAGTCGGATTTGGTGAACACCAATCTAGAGTGAGTAGGCGAGTATCTGGCGTCTTAAAACCGGGTCCTTTCGGCTAAGGGACCAAACCCTAACAGAAAACCCAGCAGAAGGCAACTAGAAACCACCGCTGTTTTTTTAATTCCCTATTACTAATATGACACATGGAAGAAAATATATTAATTCTGCACCTTGCAAGACACTCTCGAAAAAGAGTGTCAGGTAATAGGCGGTCACCTGCAGCAATGCAGGTTGACTCGAGTTCCCCTATACCCCCGCTGGTACAGAAATATGCAGTAGGGAACACACGTGTTTCAGTTGAAGCAATTCAGCTAAAGTCTGATTTAAAGATAGGTACATGGAACGTGCAAAGATTGCATCAGTCTGGTAAAATTCACAGTACGATAAAGCGGACGAAAAGATCAAAAATATCCATACTCGGTATTAGCGAAATACGCTGGCCAGGTGCTGGGAGATGATGATTGTACCGTTTTTTATTCAGGAGAAAATAGCCAGTATCACAGAAATGGAATTGCAATCATAGTATCAAGGGAAATAATGAGTAGCGTCACATCAGTCAGTCCGGTAAGCTAAAAATACAATAAACTAATAATTTTTATATGCAGAAAACGGATAAACAAAAACTGTAGTACATTTATTAGCTTTATAATAAAAAAAGGTTTTTAAATGAAAAACATTTCTTCTTTCTTTTCTTTCATTCCACAGCATAGCCATAGCAACACAAAGTATGGTATTAAATTGAATAATGTGTTTTCTCAGAGTGAATCGATGTTTACTAGAATGTTTTTATTTACTTCCCCAATAATTAGTATTAAACTGAGCCGTAGTGAAGCGTGGCCGGGTTTAGCTAGTATTTAGTATGATAACATAGATGGACCTGCTGTTTCATTTTGCTTAAAAAAAATATGAAAATTTTAGATTTGACCCCCCATTCTCCACCGCCATTGAAAATGTCCATGACTGTATACAACCGTTACAGTATTAGTTTATGTCTATTTAGTGTTTGTAATATTATTATTTTATTATCTATTTAACAAATGGGGATGTGTGAATAAGCTACGTTTAATTATTCGTTTTAGCTGCGTACTTTTTTTTTTTTTTTTTTTTTAGGGTTATGTACACATGTAATGTACGGAATTCTAATAAGATGAATCAATATTAAATAAAAATCAATAACTCACGAATGGTTTGACTTAAAATCTTCAAAATTGGATCATAAATTATATTTAAAATTCTCTTTAAAGCAATCTATAACTTCAAGCTAACTGATAACCCTGGGCGCCGAAAAACCTAAAAAATCGTCAAAGAATATATAATATGGAATATAAAACGACCTCAAAAATCACATAAAAATTAGTAACTCATCACCACATAAACCTTTAAAGGTGAAATTCAAAATATGAAACAAAACGTAGAAGCTTTTTCAGAAAGGCGAAAAATTATATAGACCCCCACCCCTTTGGGATCCAAAAACAGCTAAAAAATTATGTTCACGTAAATAATAGCTCAAATGAAAAAATATAGAAAATCAAAACGTATCTGAAGCATATGCGTAAAGGACTGCTTTGTAGGAAAAATATAGCCGAGCTTACAACTTTATGTTCTGAACTCTGAGGCGCGGAAAGCTCGAAAGTTTCGATTTTTTTTTTTTTTTCAAGGCATGTGATTACTGTTGGAAAGATCGCTATTTATCGAGAGCGGAACCGTATTTCAAATTGACGAAAAGTTTTTAAAAGCGCGAGAAGTTTCCAACTTTACAGTAATAATTAGTTAGTTTTTCCGGAATTCAAAATATATTTATCTATATAAAAAAACACTGTGTCAAGAATTATAAAATATTTTTAGAAAAAAATTAAAAACAAACTACTTTAAAAAAATGTTATCAACCTGAAGTTTTTTGTTACATCGTACACATTGTGAAGGGGAAAAAATTTCTTTAAAGGCGAAACGTTTCTCTCAAAAACTCGAAATCATAAGATAAAATTAATACGACAGTTATACGTAATGTACGTCAAATATACTTTTCCAAGAATATCTGACATTTAGTTATTTAAAATTTATTTTATACATATATTCGGCTTTTATTCCGTAGAAAAATTCACGCGGTATTTATTACTTATATTAATATAGAGTTTTCTGTGTTATGTGTTCTCGTATTTGCTCAGTTCGCTTGAAAGTTCGAAATCGTATATCGCTTAAATTTCAGCGAGAACTACTGTATACGCAATAGTTCGACGTTCTGCTAATTTCTTTTTCATCGTAGCAAGCAGAGTATAGTTGACTAAACAATAAATTTTCGACAGAACAGGTGCGGAGTTCGAAAATGTCGTTCTTATCTTGTATTAATTGCAATATTTACCGAAATAAGTTAGCCAGCTACGGTAGTGTAATTGGCTGGGCGCAGATGTTTCTTCCAGTGAAGTTCGCTTCGAATCGTGTTATCCTGCAGGACTAATGTCAAACACTATTACTTACGCTAAATTGACGTCTGCAGCAGACAAACCAAAATAATTTGCAGGTAAAAAACAAAAATAGGCTAAACATATTTTAGGAAAATAAATAATTTAACGATATGTGTTAAATAATTTTATCTTTGTTTACATAGCTTCGATACACAACCGTAAAAGAAAGAAAAATAACCCAGAACCTTCTTTTTTGTTTTTGCATGTAAACACCACTCGCTGTCACATGACTCAAAATCGCGGTCACACCATTTATTCTTAACACTCTGCCACACTTAAAATATAAAATCATCTGAGTATGCTGTTCGTTTATGAATTTCTTAACGATCTTTGTGCGGTTCTAACTGCCCCTATTCACATAGTTTTATGATTCAACTATTGGACCGTAGTGAGCTCTCGAGCTACTTAATCTACAAACGAACGATACTTCACATACAGGATTTCAATATTTCATCATTGTAAATTGTACCTTTTTCAGATTCTTCTCTGTTGATACATCATATTTTCGCAACTGGTTAATGCGTCACCTTAATGAATATCTACCATCCAATTTTATGACCGCCCCAATATTTTCTATATTACTCCTACTTTCACGCTGGTTTTACTTCGATAGAATTCGATCATCTACTTTGAAGTTATGCGTTCGGTACTACGAAGCGTCCTGAACTGTATGTTTTCAAGGATTTCAAACATTCAGTTTTATCCGTAACCGTCGGTTTAAATATAGTTCGCTTGGCGATTTCTCGTTTATTAATGGCATCGTTTAAAATCGAAGTAATATTTCTTGCATTTTCATTTGTATCAAACCAGGTTCACGTTCTATCGACTTCTACTTTTCTTTATGATTTGGACATACCGTTTCAATAACCATTGGTTGCCGTGTGTTCAACGGCAGAGAATCTTTGTTGAATATCATTTGAGTTAGAGAACGTAATGAATTGCTGATTCTTAAAAATCGCTGCATTATCAGATCAAATCATGTATTTATTATTATTATTATTATTATTATGTCTAGGCTACCGTGGCGATAAGGATGACGCTGAATTGACAAATAAATAAAAATAGAGTAACGATCAGCTGCTGATATTAAAACGATATGAAATCGCAGCATTGCACGGAAAAATCGAACGGATGCAGGTTTCCATAGACCAGCTGCACTGCGAAAATGGCCAGCTACATAATATTGTAAATTGGATTTTGGAGACATGTGGTGTGATAGGTGAAAGGAACATGTAATGTTAATTTTGGTAGTGCGGTGATATACTTGGACCGATTTTGAAAATTTGAGATAGGTTACTGAAAGCGTGTGGTATGCGCTTTCGTAGATGTAGCAGTTCCGATGACTTTGACATGTAAGGAAAAAGTGAACAAAAATTGAAACAAAAATGTATTGTTTGATGAAACAAAACAGTGTATTTTTAAAAATACACTCATAAGAACTAGAATCGTCAGCACGTGTACAACGATACGTTTTTCGCAAGTTAGGACACTCAGAGATCTGCGAAAAAAGAAATAAATTAAATGATAAAAAAATAATACGCACGATAGGAAAAAAAAGAAATATCAGATAATCGACATGAGGTTAGTTTTTCGTAATGGAATAGTATACCTGGTTTTGTTTTTAATACTTATTTCGGAAATTTTTCTAAACCGAATCGAGTGTGCTATCTATTGTTTGTTCGCGTTCGCGTCTTCCTTATCAGCGCATTGTAATCGATAAACCGGTGAGACCGTTCTTTTATTATCTATTTATAAGATTACGATTTCGCAGCGTACTAACTATTCGTTAATTTCCACCAGCTGTACTTTCGTTTACTGTTAGAACTCTTACTTTTATTTATTTATTTAATTTTCTCTATTCTGTCCTTTTTTTTTTTTTTTTTTTTTTTCGTTATTTTAGTAGTTTTCTTCACTTAAGTCGCTTAGTCGGATAGATGAGCTCGTCTAAGGGGGGCCGCTCGGCGGCCTCCTCCATTTCCAACAAACCGTCTCGTGATGGTTTGTCTCTCAGTTTGACGGAGGTGGATTCCTCTAACAAACGGAAACTTCCAAGTCCTTCTTCGCCTAAAGCATCCTTGCCCCCTAAGGAATTTCGATTTTCGCATACCGATTTAAGCGCTTCCGAAAACAATAATAATAATAGTAATAATAATAATAATAATAATTATATTAAGAGTAGTAATAATAATAATAATAATAATTATAATAACAGTAATAATAATAATAATAATAATAATAATAATAATAATGATGATATTTGCAATAATAATGATAATTACAGCGAGAGGAGTAATAATGTTACTACTTCCACTGATTCTACTGTTACTCCTCCTACTAATACTTCTACTATTACTACCACCAATAATAATATTAACAATAGTAACAATAATAATTGCAACAACAACAACAATAATAATAATAATAACAATAATACGAATAATAATAGTAATAACAATAATAATAATAATAGCATCACTAAAGAAAATTTGTTGTTTGCCTCTGATCATCCAGGGCCTTACACCGTTTACGTCGAAGGTTGTTCTTCAGAGGAGAACCTCGGCAATCTTCATCCTTTGGCCCTTGCCAGGCTAATTTACTCTGTATCCTCCTCCCTTACGAGCATTGTCCCTCAAGGTAGGGGCCGTGTCTCAGTTAAATTTCCATCGGTCTCTTCCGCAAATTCTTTTCTGGCGCAGCCTAATTTCTTCGCATCGCACAATATTAAAGCGTACATCCCCAACGGTGTTCTTTTTAGAATGGGCATCATTTCAGGCGTTCATCCGTCCTTCTCCGAGGAAGAAATTGCTGAAGGAATTGAGTCCTCAATCCCTATTGCCTCAATTCGCCGAATTTACCGTTCTTCCGAAGATTCTAAAATTCCTACCCGCTCAGTCGAGATCAAATTCCATAAAACTACCCTTCCCGAATTTGTCTCAATTTACAGATTACGTTTTCCCGTTTCCCCCAGTGTCCGTTCACCTACGCAGTGTTCAAAATGTTTTCTTTTTGGTCACATTTCAAAACACTGCCGTAGTTCTTCGTATATCTGTTCGCACTGTGCTTCCAAGCACCCAGCCTCAGAATGTAGTTGCCTACAAGTTCCTCCCACCTGCCGAAATTGCAAAGGCTCTCACCGTGCCTACGATCGGTCTTGCCCTGAGTGGATTAGGCAGAAAGAAATAAAACGTATTATGGCTTTCGAGAATATCTCTTTTCAAGAAGCCACACTTATCAAAAAGAACAGCTTAGCTACTCATGCCTTTTCGTTTGCTGACCGAGCCTCCTTGCCTTCCTCTTCCCACAATAATATTACTAAATCTCCACCATCACTCCCCTCTCTTCTTTCTAACTCTATTCCTCGTCCCAAATCACCTACATTCCACAAAAAACGGTTCTCTAAACCTATCTACGATTCCTCTCCCCCAATTCCCCCCTCTTCCATCTAATCGTATTCCTTCTCCCTCCAATGGATGGGCTCTCAATAAATCCGTTCCTTCTTTTCCTAACTCTACTTCAGAAAGTTGTCTTCCCGCAAATCTTACTAATATCAATCCTGTATCCTCAGCCCCTCTAAACTCTTCCTCTTCGGATCTTTCTCCCTTAATTAATAATATTTCAACAGCGGTTCTAGAGCTTCTTTCTTTAAACAACATTGCTTCCTCCTCATCCTTTGCTGATTCTCTTTCTCGTTTCCTCTCTAATAATATACGTTCT
The DNA here is from genome assembly GCA_039619475.1 of Icerya purchasi. Taxonomy (NCBI): domain Eukaryota; kingdom Metazoa; phylum Arthropoda; class Insecta; order Hemiptera; family Monophlebidae; genus Icerya; species Icerya purchasi. Next base: position 178,453,898 of record CM077116.1, read on the forward strand.
TAATAATTATTCTCCTAATAACAAGGAAAAATCAAATAGGACTAAAAAGGAGTAGAAGTGATAAGATTCAGGGCAGAATTTTCTCTATTTTCTTCTTTTGTCCTTCCCCCTTCCCCCTCTCCTTTCCCGTATCCTCTTGCTTAATCTCTTTCCAATTGCGCAGTATGATTCATCCAAGTCAGTTGGCCATTGACTCAGGTTTAAGCACGGCTTTCTCCTGTTTTACATTTCCTTTTATTATTAAAAGGGCCGTTGCTGTAGTGGCCATACCCACTATTGAGCACTGGTACCTTTTATCTTCTTATTATTTTCTCGAATGGGCTCATGTCGAGTTGACGTACTCAATCTTTGGGCTGAGTTCCATTCGAAGTTGCTTTTTTTCTCACTTTTACTGTTACATTTATACAGTTGTGAGACTAGCTGGCGTGTATAGCTATGGCTTCGTAACACCCAGCTCCAGTTTTAAGTGCAATGGTCTAACTACAACTGACTTTACTTTATTTATTTGGATGTTTTCATACCTATTTCCTGTTTCTCTAAAATCTTCATATATCTCCTTCATTTCTGCTCCCAATTGTGTTTTATCATCTCCCTTTCTACTACGCTCCGTTTCCCTCTATAATCTAGCTGCCCTGACTCACTTCCTCCTGTATTCTAATTATTATAGTCGATTGTTCCTTTCTTCTCTATCCACCTATCCTTGCTATTTTAGTATAAATGCTTTGCATTTATACCCTCCTCTGTGCTCTCCTATTGCTTCCTACTCCATTCTCTTACCTCTTTTTTTCCTAATCCCTCTTTAGCTCTACAATGCCGACTGCGTTTAATCTGCTACAATGGAATTGTCGTAGTCTCAGAGCCAACAAAAATTCATTGGAGGGTTTGTTGGATCTTCATAATATCCAAGTTGCTCTCATCTCGGAAACGTGGCTTCGGTCAGGCGTGGATTTTAACATTAGAGGCTTCAAGGTAATCAGAAGCGATCGCGATGATGGCTATGCTGGTTCTGCGATCCTCGTTAGAAATGACATTCCATTCCGTTCTCACGAGATTTTTCTCAACCTTCCTTCTACTCCTAATATTCCTAATATCGTTCATATCTCCATCAATCCTCCTTCTATGCGTCCTATTAACGTTGTTTCGATTTATGTTCCTCCTACTTACGATCTTCGTCACTTTCCCCTTTCTAAATTTTTCTCATCTATCCCGCAACCGTTTATTATCGGCGGCGATTGGAATGCTCATTCCCCTATGTGGGGCTGCACATCCTACAATAGCAATGGTTCCATCCTTGAGAATACTATCCTTTCTGATAACTTGGTGCTCCTTAATGATCTTTCCCCAAACCTATTTTAGGAATGCTTTTGTCTCCAGTTCTCTTGATCTAAATCTTTCTTCCCCTTCAATTGGTCTTAACTTTACCTGGAGAATCCTTTCGGGTTCTTTCGGCAGTGACCATGTTCCCATAATAATTACTACTGATATTTTTCCTTCTCCAACTTATCCCAGGCATCTCCATTCTCCTCGATGGAATCTCAGCAAAACTAATTGGACTCTTTTCCGCTCTTCTGTTGATTCCTCACTTCCTGATCCACAGATTAATTGTGATCCCATTTCTCTCTATAATTTCTTTTCCCATTCTATCAGGTCTGCTCTTTCTCTAACTTCTCCCCCTTGTCGTTCTCCTGCATCCACTCATCGTTGTGCGGCCTCATCTCTTTGGTGGAATGAGGAGTGTAACGCTGCATTTAACCATTGTCGTTCGACCTTCAGAACCTATCGCTCTAATCCTACAACCCAAAACTTTCTGGCTCATAAACAAGCCAACGTCAGGGCTAGGTTTATTCTTAAAGCCGTGAAAAAGGCCTCTTGGAAAAAATTCTGTTCTTCCTTTTCTAGAAATACCTCTCTCTCACATATTTGGAGGTTGGCTAGAGCTTTTAAATCTCCATCCTCTGAACGTCCTTCTCTTTCTAATGTATCTGAGCATAGCCTAATATCCTTCATTGATTCTGTCGCTCCTGCCTACGTTCCTTCCTTTGACGAACTGTATTCCAACACCTCTCCGCAAATCTCGTCCCCTCCTTCTCACTTCCTCACTTCGGCTTTCAATCTTAATGAATTATTAGCTGTTTTATCTAAATCTTCCAGCCCTACTCCAGGCCTTGATGGTATACCTTGCTCTTAAAAATCTGTCTGAACTATCCCTTAACTTTCTTCTCAATCTTTTCAATTCTTTCCTTTCCAGGGGTTCAATCCCCCCCTCTTGGAATTCTTTCATTATTGTCCCTATTCCTAAGAAAAGTTCTTCCTTACGCCCCATCTTCTTGGCATCCTGCATCAGAAAATTGTTTGAGGGTATGCTAAACAAGCGTCTTGTCTGGTTGTTGGAACACCATAATGTGCTTCCTAACAATATGTTCGGCTTTCGGCCTGGTATCGGCCCTCCTGATTGTATCAGTCTTTTTGTGTCTCATTTATATAAGTCCTTTATCCAAAAACATTATACTCTGGCTTCCTTCATAGATGTTTCCTGTGCTTTCGACAATGTTCATCTCCCAACTTTAAGAGATAAAATGACAGCAATTAACATTCCAGTGAATTTCACTTCCCTTGTTATTAAGCTCATGTCCAATCGTTCTATCCACCTCTCTCCTCCATTATTTGACACTTCTAGAAAGGTTTTCTGCGGTCTTCCTCAAGGTTCCTCCCTCAGTCCTACTCTTTTTAACATTTATACTGCTAGTATCGCTTCTCTTCCTTTAAATTCCCACTCTTTATTCTTTGCCGATGATATTTTGCTTTTTTCCTCTTCCCACGATATTGGAGGCAGCTAATGATGCTCTCAAATCGTCCCTCAATTTCCTTGAAAGTGCTCTTGCCTCAATTAACCTTTCGATTTCTCCTTCTAAGTCCTCCTGCGTTGTATTTACCCTTCGCCCTTATAACCCTGCTTCTGTTAATTTATCCTTAAATAGCACAGCTATTGCTCGTGTTAATTGCTTTCGTTATCTCGGTATCTTTCTCGATAGTCGTTTGACTTTTTCCGAACATATTAAATATCTTTCCTCCTCCTCTACTAAACGGTTGAACCTGCTGAAGGCCCTGTCTCCGACTAAATGGGGTGGTGACCCTTTCATTCTTATTCTTCTATATAAATCCATCGTCCGCTCCAAGCTTGATTACTGTTCGTTCATTTATGCCTGCGCTTCCAAATCCCGTCTTTCTAAACTTGATGTGATCCAAAATTCTTGTCTTAGACTCTGTCTCGGTGCTCTTAAATCCTCTCCTATTCCAGCATTGCTTGCTGAATCGAATGTTCCTCCCCTGTCTATTCGCAGATCTTATTTGGGCTATCGCTTCCTTGCTAAACGTCTTTCTCTCTCATCTTCTTCTCTCATTTTTTTCCTACCTTTCAATTTCTCGGAATTGGCGCTTTGTACCTAGGAAAATTCCTATCCTGTCCCTTATTTCTCTCCGTCTTAGTTCATTTTGGCCGTATACAATTTCCTTTAATAGTCTGCCTTATTTTTCCTTTAACTTCAGCGATCTCTGCCATCCTCCCAGAGTATTTATTTCGCCTACACTTGCAAAATCTCTCCCTCCAGCTGTAATTAAACAGGAATTCCACAGTATTGTCAATTCTCTCTTCCCTTCTCATGTTACCATTTTCACTGATGGTTCTAAGGGGCCTGATGGGGTTGGTGCTTCTTTTATTCTTCCAGACTATAACTTCTCTGAATCCTTCTGTCTTCCTTCTTTCTGTTCCATATTTACAGCCGAGCTAATGGCTATTTTACGTTCCATTATTTTTATCTCCTCCAATCGTCTTTCTTCCCAGTTTCTGATCATATCCGACTCCATGAGTGCTCTTCGAGCCATCTCTTCTCCTCTTCCTAATCATTCCTGTGATTTTTCTATTCTCCGCATACGTTCTCTCATTTGGACTCTCTCTTCTCTCCATGGAATCCATGTTGACTTGCTGTGGGTTCCTGGTCATTCTGGCATCTCAGGTAATGAGAAGGCTGATTCTTTGGCTCGGGTTGCTGCTTCTTCTTCTACATTCTTCTTCAAAAAAATCCCATCCTCTAATCTCTTGCCTTTGTGTAAACATTTTCATCTCAGATTTTGGTCGAATATGTACCGTTCCTCCTTTTCTAATTGTCGCTCCTTTTATCTGTCAGTTCAGCCTAATCTTCCTTCAAATCCTTGGTTCCTTCTGTTTCCTTCACTTCCTCGCTCTGTTGTTGTCTCCATTGTGCGTTTGCGCTTAAACCATTCCTTGCTACCTTCCTCACGCTTTCGCCTCTCGTTGACCTCTTCCCCATGTTGTCTTCTCCATTCAAACGATGCGGTTGTTTGTGACACCGATCACGTGTTCTTTGAGTGCTCTGCTCTTTCGGTGGAGCGCTCGGCTCTATATTCCCACTTGCTTGGGCTGGGGCTTCCTGCTCCTTTTTGTGCTCGTTATATCCTGTCTTTTCCTTCTACACTTATTATCCCCTCCATTGTTTCCTTCTTATTAGCGATAGCTGATCGCCTCACTGTATAACTTTCGTTTTCCCTTAATTGTTTCTGGGTGAAGGTCCTCGGTTGACGAGCCCAATTAAAAAAAAAAAAAAAAAAATAATTTGAGAACGAGTGACTAGACAGGCATGGCGTAAGAGGTCAACGCTGGGTAAGATTAATATCAAGGATCTACATATATAGAAAAAATAAAAATAAATAAATGAAAAAATTATGTTATCCATGATCGACGGTAATATAATAGAGTAAAATTGTTGCGGCGGGTGTAATATGAAAAAAAAAAAAAAAAAAAAAAAAAGAAAACATTGTAAAAAACCGTTATGAAGTATGTACCGTTTTTTCTGAAGTAATAAATTAATATTATTGGTTAAAGAAAATATTTTGGTCTAAAGGTTTATTTATACATATTAGTCACGGCTCGCCAGTCTCACAGACCATTTTCAGCCGAATCTATCACGCCCATGTATGCACATCAGTTTAGTTTTTGTTTTCAGTGTGAAAGGACGATGTTTAAAGAGGAGGAATTAGAATAAAGAACGCGAAAAGCAGGAAAATGTAAAAAAATGTTTGTAGATTTGTGAAACGTTGAAGAAAAGAGTGAAAGAGAATTTACTACTTTATTAAAAAAAAAAAAAAAACAGCGGACGATGAAACAAAGTTCTTCAAATACTTCAAACTAGTTTGCATACAGCTTCAATACTTTGCTTAATAAAATTCAAGAATTTTTGAAAAAGAAAGACACTCTCATTAGAGAAAAACTAACTCGCTTAGCAGTTTCTTTAGGGTATGCAAAATGCGGAATTAATATAAAAGTTGTATTGTAAGTTTTTTTTTAGTTATTCTCGAACATATTACGAAATTCAAAAATAAAAAATAAAATAAAAAAGGGTTCCATTTGTTTCTTTTTTTTTTTTTTTTGGGCGCCACCGTGCCAACCATAGACATTAACGCAGCGCAAGTGAAATTTTTGGAAGTATTCGAATCCGCTCCTGAATGCCATTGCCCAATAATTAAGCCGCATCGTAGCTGACTATAAGGTTCCATTTATGTATTAACCTCTCTTCATCCAAATATCATTCTTGAAATGTACATCCGTAGATTTCAGTTTTGCCAAATTTTATAAAACGACGTGTTTACGAAAATATTTTATCAATTCATTTGGGAAGTATATGTTTTCTTAACAAAAAAAAATATCATTACGAACGAAATGGAACGTTACGAAACCACGCTTGACGGGCAGATTTTAAACGATTCACGAGTATAAACAGTAGTTTTGAACGGTGTCTTGAGATCTACCCCGGTTCCAGCTATCCTTACTGAATTCCAAATTACTCCTTTCTTTATTTGTACGATCCTACTTGGGTTACACTTTTTGATTAGGCGCCTGCTTATTTATTTCTCTACACTTGTTTCTTCTCACTCCTTTATCCTATTTATCTCTAATAAAACTCTAAATTTAACCCTTATTTCTATTTTTAATTTTCGCTATTTATTTTTGTAGTCCTGATAAGTTTCCTTATTTTTCTTTCAGTTTTTCTAATTACCTTCATCCTATTAAATGTCTTTCTTTACCGATCTGTTCTAAATTTGTTCTTTAACATGTTGCCAGAATTGAATTTTTTTCGATGCTTCAAGTTCTCTTTTTCCTACACACACATACACAGACGGGTTCAAAGAGCCAAACAGAGTTGGTTCTACTTTTTTTTGTCCTACCTTTAATTAAATTCTGGCTCTTTTACACTTACCTCCTAATGCGCAATTTTCTATGCGGAATCCATTGCTATTTTATGTTTCCTTATCATTGGTTTTCCATAAAGTGCTCATAATCTCGGATTCTAAAAGTGTTCTACAGGCTACCACATCTAACCTGCTGCCTCTTCCGATTCTGTAATACTTCTCATACGTTCCCTCATTCATGATCTTTTCCTTCTTCACTCGAACGAGATCGATCTTCTGTGGATTTCTGGCCATTTAGGTATTAAGTTTAATTAATTAATGGACATTCATTAGCCCGTTCTTCCATTTCCAGTGACAGATTTTTAGGCATCTTTTCTGTGTTTAATATTGTTCTTCTTTCCTCAGCCGCTCATTCCGAACTGTGGTTCAACTCCTATTCTTCTTCACTTTCTAATCTCGCCTCTTTTTACCTCTTCACTATTCAGACATCTCTTCCTCCTCGCCCATGGTTTCCCGACTACCCTTTTCTTAAACGTTCTACAATCTCGGCTACTTGTCGTCTTCGTTTTAATATCATAGTTTCTTTCCTGTATCGTTTTCTCCACTTGCATCTGCATCCACTCCATTTTGTCATCGCTCTGTAATAAAATTACATAACGGTAAATCGTTTGATCTTTTGGGGGGTGCATACGTCTGAACTTTTTTTTGTTTTTTATTAGCGTCTGATTATCGACCTTTTTGTTGTATGTAGCAGTTGAAAACAGTTTTTGTGTTCTTTTGCAGATTAGAAGAGTCCGAAGTACTTTAAATATTCAAAATGATACAATTTAAAATTATAATGTAGAATACTTGTTTTTGGGGGATACCATAAGAAACTGTGGAATGCGTATTGGCATTTAAATACGTGGCTTACGAGCCAGCTAAATAGGGTACAGTGATAAAGAAAAGGAAGTTAATAATCGATTAGTAAGAGCGTTCGAAAACGGGTGCATTTTGCAGTCGAATTATTTTAAAACTCGAAGAAAAAGCGATAACAAATTGCTCCATAGCGGATATGCGTTGAAAATTATCTCAGTTTAATCCGCAAGTAATTAATCTCAGTTTTATTTTGTTTTTTCGCACTAATTAACGGGTTAAACTTTTAGTAGACATCTAAACTGCGAATGTATAGTGCGTACGTATCGATAACACTTTCCGGATGCTGAACGAAATTTGTATCGAGTTAAAAGGTTGGACAGTTTTTTGTAGTCTGTGAGGTGTAAAAATACGTGTCGTAGTAGTACTCTACTTGGCTTCTAATGGAGATGTTGACGTCGTAACCGGGATTTCCGTATCAGTTTTTCTTTTCATTTTCGAAGTGTACAACTTAGGATTACAATCGAAAACAACGTTACATTGGCACGCTGCTTGATAATCGCATGCGCGTGCGTTATCAGATCGCATTAATGGTATAGTTACGGTTACGAAATAATTTACTCGCGACAGGAAGTCGTTCATTATACGGTTAATGTGATCCAACTATTCCGTTTCGAATAGAATTAAACGATTCAGTTCAAAGATGTTTCGTGAAAATCTTAATGAGGCCGAAAATAAATACTTATCGAGCGGTCTTCGCATACGCGATAACGCTAAAAAAATCGTATCAAACAATCAAGGTTAATCGAAGTTTTTTTATTTTCTTTTTCCTTTCATTTAAACGGTTGTCTTTTTAAAAACAGTTTCGCTTCTTCAATAAACAAAGCGAAAATAAGTAACAGAGCCCCCGTCCTAACGTGAGCAGTGTTAAGTACCCGGACTATGTGATTCTTTTGAAAAAAAAAAGAAAATCTATAAAGTACATGACCAGAGAGATAAATTAAAAAATGGAAAGGTGCAGAAAAGGTGTGCTAATTGCGTTTTAGTTAGTCTCTTATTTTTACTTGAACTTTCTGAAGAATGCGATCGATACAAAAAGCAATTTTATATTAGGGCAGTGTATTTCGCGTGACACATCGGTCTAGACCATACACGAAATATTAATTACTCCGACCAGGTAGACAACGTTCGATTTATTCGTTGTCAGCGAGAGGAATATCCTCTCGACTACATTTTTCATTACATGCGGAACACGCGTTACTTATTGTCAAATTTTTTTTAGAAAATTCTTTGGCCAGACTACACTGAAAGTAAAAAATAACTCTGGCTGTTTTAGCGCTTCACGAATTGTGTTAACCCTAAGCGGTTTTGCGAAAACATTAGAACGATTCCGTAAAAAATTCGGAAATAAATAGATTTTAAAATAAACACCACGCCCTTTTGTATGCGGCTAATTTTCGCGATGTCACTTGTGAAAAAGGAAAAACACATCGTGCGTCGTCATTTGATTTTTATAACTTTACTAGCTGGGGTATCCGGCTTCGCTCAGAGAGTTGATATGAGATTGTGTGTTAGTTGGAGTAAAAGGATAAACTTTAAATTGTAAGAGGTAAACAATTTTCTTGAAAACATATTCTAACTATTTACAATACTTGTTTATAAACAACATTTTTCATTTTGTTATCCGCGGTATATATGTATAAATTTTTCAAATTTCCTACTCGAGAGTGAGCTACATATAGTTGACCGTGAGGAAAGCAGGAATCTTTGAGGTTGATGACGCAATGTTTTAAACCTTGCGCTTTGTTAATTGTAAAACTATAGGCTAATTTGATTGGAAATTGCAGTCTTTTAAATTGGAATGGCAGTTCAGTAGAGATCAGTGGTATTCTGGGGATAAATACTGTGTGTTCTTTGTCCTTTCCAATCATAAGTTCGACTTTCTACGATGTTATTCGATAGTTGTTTGACGATCATCCTTGTTCCAATAGATAGTTTTCGTGATTCAGAATTCTGAATAGTATGATCGCAGATCCAATTTTCAATCGAAGGCAGTGTAATGACATTCCTGGTACTTGCAAACAGTTTAGAAATTCTGCAGAGAAATTGACACTTTCTTCAACGTTTACTATCGTTTTATTGTTTTCAATAAAATTTTTTACCACTTACAATTTAAAGTTTATCCTTTTATTCCAACTACCGCGCAATCTCGTATCAACTCCTTGAGCGAAGCCTAGTAGCCCAGTTAGTTTTAAATAAACTCTATCAACATTAGAACATATTAACTAAATGTTATTTCAAAAATATATAAATAAAAATTAATTAAAATTTTCCAATTATATATAGCTGTATATGTATTAATTTTTACATGCACAATTCTTGCACTATAAAAACAACAATAAAATACATTATTTACTTACATTTAAATCTATATCATAAATTTATGTAATGTCGTTTTTATACACTGTTCACTTTTTTATTCGTTTTCTATTAAATTTTTACTTACTCTTTTTTAATAAATAGTTTTCGTAGGAATAATTTTACTCGATACTATACGTGATAGGTTAATAATATTAACGCAATCAATTGTATTATATTTATTTAAATATTGTGTCACTTATAAATTTGAATTAAAACTTCAAAATGTATTTAAATTTTATTTTGAAATTTGCAGAAAGGAAAATAAATAATATAGCGCCGAGTTTGTTTAACTTTTAAGGAAGTCAATGAATTAATTAGTATTTGTTTATTTAAATTATAATTAAAAGGACGCTTAAAGCTATCCGTTTTTAATAGAATTTGTACAGTTTTTCACTCTCTATTCACTATGATTTTTGTTATTTCGTACCGCGAAGTGAATTCTTGTATTTAAAATTAATATCCGTTACGTTGTTGCGTTAAAACGCACCAGTAAGTTAATTCTGTTTAACTGCTTTTTGTTTTTGCGTAATTTATACTTTTTCTTGTGGATTGGGAAATTCAGCTTGGATGATTTTGTCAATATCCGTGGAATGAATTCTGTCGTATAATCATATGGGGCTGTGCGAGTGAGGCAGTACTCGTTTTTGCCATTCGATTGTGCACATCCAGCATTTAACGGTTCCAAAGATATAGAGGGCGAAACTTCCAAAACAGGAACCCTCTTCATGGGTGAAGGATAGAGAGCTACCACACCATTTAACTCCCTTGATCGTACCGGGACTCGTTTTTGAGTTTTAGCGGCATGTACATTGTACACTTCGTTTTTATAATATATCTCTTTATAGTGCCATACTTAATTACTGAGCGTCGGCGACTACCTATTCGTACATCTCAGCTGTACAGACACAGGCATAGCGTACTAGGCAATTATTATTTGCAATGCAGGTGTACACACGCAAGACTACATTCGGAACGGATTGTAGTCGCTTGATTTATCGATATACAAATGCAGTCCGGTATGTGTCTGCTGTGTACTGACCTAGCGCGCATATGATGTTAATGATTAATGCTAAATTTCAGGAAGGAGTCGGAAGATTCTTTATAAACTTTCGCTTATTCATATTCCGGCGTGGCAAACGCATATGGAAGTTTTAAGAAAGAATTTTCATGCACTCTGGAAACCTTTCAATGATATCCAAAAGGAATGTTTGGTACCGTGTATTCCATCTACATTCAGTCTTCAAAACAACTTTCCTATCGTCCCTTTAATTTATACTCGTAGAATTCGTTGATAGCAGTTTTCGTAGCTTGCGTGTATTGTGCTAATACTATACACGAGACCTATCGATCACTTTTCCTCGATAACTATTTTACACTAGCCATTACATACTTCACCATTTTTCCTAATTAATAAGAGCATACCGCGCCCAGCGCACTTTTCATGTCGGTTCATATCTCTTTTTGAATCTTTCCGTTCCGGTGAAAATATTTTAAATTTATTTCATGATATCGATACAAAATAGTTTTTATTTGTAAAACATCAGGGGCCATAGGTCGGAATATATCTGTTTCAATGATTTTTCTATAAAATGTATTCACTAGGAAGAGACAAATATGTGTTACGGGGTCAATTAAACGTAGAGGGTTTTATGGAAAGAAAAATTATCACAAATATTGACACGATCTGAAAAGTTTGAGAAGTACTGTTTTAGTAGAACCGCAACTTTGTCTACTTTAACCGTTCGGCGAGCTTCTCAGTGTTTGTCAGGAATGTAAAGGATCGATGTTAAAAAAAAATCCTCCTACATATATATCTGAATTAATTAAACGGCGAAAAGAAGGATTGTATTTTTCAGTCTTGTGTGTACGTGTGTGTGTGATTTTGGGCTTGCTTTAGAGTTCTCTTTTGAAAGTATTCGCGCCGGGTATTAAAACTGTAGATATATAAGGGAGGCGGTTTGTGCATATTCCAGTGCGTCAGTCGGAAGAAGTATGAATACTTCTGACGGTGTTATATAAATAAAGTATTCGGCGTGAGAAATAAAAAAAAAAAAAAAACAACTGCTGCGTATATAAAGTCAAATTTGTGCCCTTTAATAACTCTTATAGGATTCACTATTACTAGACCACATTCGTATGGTGCGCATGTATTCTAATAATCGGGTTTTATACGAAATATGTGTAATTAGTAGAAGGTTATACTTACATTTGGACACAAAGAAATGCCGTCACCGTTAGTTCGGGCCATCTAGAGCCGTTTCTGAAGAGTCTCAGATTAAAATCTAGATGAAACCGATCGACATAACTTATTAAATTTTTTTTAAATAATTTTAATTGTGTTTTTACGAATGTTTTATTTGTTTTCAAAAAATGTTTAAGAAAGCGATAACAGATCGAAAATGGGCTCTCAGGAAATATAAGTCAACTAGAATTATTGAGGACCTAATCACATTTAAGAAGTGTAGAGCAGCTGTTCGAGATCTCATCCGCAGCAAAAAACAGGAGTCGTGGAATTCTTTTGCAACATCAATCCCCCAAACGGTTAATGACCATGTAATTTGGAAAAAAATCAGATCTATTAGTAATAGCAATAATACCCCTACGCAACCAACATTAAAAATAAACGGAGTTCACATGACAGAGACTAGAGATGTTGCTGAAGCATTTTCACATTATTTTTCCATGGAATTCTCTGTGCTGAAGTATTCTAGCAAGTTCCAACAGCAAAAAAACACTTTATGAGGAACAGTCCATTAATTTTAATTCCAATACTGACGATCCTTATAACTGTCCTTTTTCTATGGCTGAACTGGAGTTTCAACTTAAGTATCACAACAGGAACAATGCACCTGGTGAGGATTTCGTACATCCCTACATGTTGCAATATCTCCCGGGTCATACCAAGAAATATCTGCTGAATGCATATAATCAGATATGGTCAGCTGGGGCTATTCCTGATACCTGGAAAGTTGCGACCGTTATTCCTATCCCAAATACGAATAAAGATCTTTTCCAAGTTGAAAGTTACCGACCAATATCATTTGCTGTCTGTCCTGTCTAAAACGATGGAAAAGATGGTGAACAGGCAACTTCTGCATTTCCTTGAAGCAAACGTTGTCCTATCACCTATTCAAGCTGGAGGCCGAAAATCGAAGTCAACCATTAATCATTTATTGAGCCTTCAAAGGCAAATTGTATCTGCCTTTCATCGTCGACACCACCTTTATGCAGTATTCTTCGATATGGAGAAGGCATTCGACCGCATATGGAGACAACACTTGCTTCGGAAATTAAAAGCGGTCGGAGTGGGCGGTAAACTGGGGCGATACATTCACAACTATCTGAGTGACCGATGGATTCAAATCCGAATTGGCTCCTCGATTTCGAGCAAAGTTCCAATAGAGAATGGGGTACCTCAAGGTTCCGCCTTAAGTGCTACCCTTTTTATTCTCTATGTAAACGATATTGTTGACTGCATCAGGCCTCCAGTGAGTGCTCGCCTATATGTAGATGATCTAAACACATCCGTGGCATCTAATATCCCTTCCCTGGTCCAGTCTATCCTGCAAAGTACAATTAATAGATTGCAGAAAGGTCAGGAAACAATGGATTAGATTTCTCCTCCCAGAGGTCTTAATATGTTGTATTTCAGAGAGGTCGCCTCATTCAGAATCCACCATCACTACAACTGAACAGTAATACAATTCCTTACAAAACAACAGCAACTATCCTTGGCATCTTGATGAACGCAAAACTGATTTGGAAACCCTTTATATCTGATTTAAAAGCTAAATCCCTTCAATCTTTAAGGGTGATCAAGTCCTGTCAAATCCCAAATTTAACGTCCAACCAAAGTTTCTTCTAAATATTTATAAAGTATTAGTCCGCAGCAAAATCAATTATGGGAGTCAGGTGTACTCGTCGGCGAGTGGTTTCTGGAAATCACATCGTACATCCCCATCTAAAAGCCTATGTTCGTTAGCTGGTGTCCCACCTTTATCTTATAGCAGAAAATTCTTCACTTACCGCGATATGCTTTCATGGGCTGCGGAAAATCACAGTGAAGTAATTATAGAGCCTGACTTTCCCAAAGATAATCTACCTGAAGTCAATGCACATAAAGCCTAACTTTACACCTAGAATGGACTATTCAAAACTACCTCCTTGGGCTTCTTTTCAGGTAGAAGCTATTACAACCCTCACCGATAAAAATCACCCACCAATACTGCTAGAGCACAGGGCGCTAGGCATTATTAATAAATATACCACATTTTCGAAAGCACACACTGATGGATCTAAATCTAATAAGTCCATGGTTGCCCCAGCTGCATGCGCGTTCGAAATAGACGGAATCTCAGAGGGCATACGGTTGAACAACGTTATATCGATTGCGGAAGCCGAAGTGTATGCTATGTTGTTTTGTCTTCAGTCATATTTAGAACTGAGATCCCAACCGCTCGCAATCTTACTGGTGACTGATTCCTTGCAGTCCATACGTCCTTTTCAGTCGGATCACCTGGAATCACTAATGGTCCTAGAAGTTCTGGCTACCTTACATCAGCTGAGCTGAAGAGGATGCCGAGTTGTTTTTTTATGAGTGCCCAGTCATGCCGGAGTTCCAGGAAATGAGTGGGTAGATCTGGTCGCTCGGACATCCACGGTGTGCCCAATGCCGCTATTTGCTTTCGGTCCATTATCCTTGAGAAGTTTCCTGTCGGATGCAGTCTTCGCATAGTAGAATCATGACTGGATGTCTCAATCGACCTTTTTCAGAAAATTGAAACCTACGACGGAGCCTTGGTGGCCTCCAGTCGGAACGGAACGCAGAGTGTTCTCAGCTGTCAATCGCCTGAGAACCGGACATACGTCTTTTTCCACGCTTATATCCTCAAACAAGCTCTAATGCCAAATACCTGCCCACTTTGTTCTATCGATGAATACCGATCAGTTTCGCACATCTTGCTGAAATTCACACGTCTTAATGGGTTGCGGCGCGGCCAGATTACATCACTTGCAGACATCCTCTCAAATACCCCTACCACTTTGAACAATCTCATGACTTTCGTTCAGTCTAATGAGCTGAGGAGTCTGATTTAAAACGTAGGTCCACTCACTGTGATAACCTAGGTAGTTACATGCAGTGTGCGGTTTAGTACTCCTCCTTAAATTTAAAAAAAAAGTTTATAACAAAGTTTAAATGACGTCAATTAATGCTTCCAATTTAAAAATAATAAATGTTATATGATATGTGTGAATAGTGAATGAAAATTCGTTTAACGTAAATGTAACATTAAATAACTATAACGTTGGACAATTATTTAATCAATTTTCATTTATTTAATTTATTTAAAGTAAGTAGATACCATCACAATAAATTATAGCATTGTCAACTGCATCTAAATTTCGGAAAAGTACAAAGGATATTTCTACAGTGATATTTCAAGCGATCAAAAATACTAAAATTTGTGATTATCTGTTTTTTTTTGTTCTTTTTTTCGGACATTAACCGAATGTAATGATAATTATGCTTTTAATGTTCAGCAACAGTCTGGGCCTACACAAACAAAACGCCCCATCCTAACCAGCTTACGGCAGTTCGCTATTAAGTACAAAGTAAATATCCGAAATTTTGAACTTCAGCTTTTGTTTATTTTACAGATAAATTTTCTATCATTAAATATTTGGGTTTGAAATTTTTTATTAATAGATCATACCTGTCTTTCATACGCGAATGCGGGTTTTTCTTTGCGGTGACATATCGTCAAAAAAATGAATAATAGATTTTTATAAAATTTCAACCTTACATTTTCATTACGAAAAAAAAAAAAAAAAAAAAATTAAGGCAATTGAAATCGAAGATATTTATATTGAAAAACTACCGGACCTCAGAAAATTTTAATCGCTGCATGACGTGGAAAATAAAAGCGAGTACCAAAATAATCAATAATATTTAACAACAGATGATTTCTCATAAATATTTTTCAATTAGTCTATATTGTCATTAATGAACAATAATAAAAATTACAAACTTAAGTCAGGAAAAACTGCAAAAATATAACAGAGCGATTAAAAACATAATTATAAAATTTTTATAATTGAAAAAAGTTATTAATGAAAACAATATTTGAATAAATGGCCACGCAAGATTATCTCATTCCTTTTTATTAAATAACTCAGATCCCCCTACTTGTGACCTTTGCTCTGTTCCCTTATCCACTCGCCATCTTCTGGTAGTCTGTCCGAAATTCAATCTATTCCGGTCCCAATTACGTCTGTCCAGTTCCCTATCTGAAATTCTTGAAGACAATGAACAAAATGTCCAGCTGCTCTTCAGATTTCTGAGACTATCCAATATCCTTAATAACATCTAAACTCCATTCACCCGTGCCTCTGGCCAATGTTGCAGTACACGGCACGTTAATGGATACAACTACAACAACAATAAAGTACAAAAATTATCAAAAATATTTACAGATAGTTTAATTAATTTTTTTTTCTTTTCTTTTCTTTTTAAGGTGTGTATAAAGGTCATGTACCGTGTTTAACTACTGGGGCTATTACAGCACATTGAGCTTACTTACGGGGATTAAAGGCAATAGTACAGCCCTCATGAATTTATGAGGTGGTAATCCAAACGGATTCAAAGAGTTTAAATAGGATACAATTGAGCACTGTCTGTTTCTTTATGTTGGACACATTCAGAACTGAAGTAAACCTTTTCTTCTCCAATTAATAAATCGGAAGTGATATATTCATTAATTTTTGTACAATCATCTTTTTTTTTTTTTTTTTTTATGTAAAATCACCGTTCAATAAAACTTCAAAATATTTCGTTCATTGATTTCTGTGGCATTGAATATTTTGGTAATAATGCTATAATAATTACAATAACAATGTTTCAGGATTTTGATTGCTTCATCCTTGTAATCTGTTTGAACTTCCAAATCACCATTACCCAATTTAAGTAACTATTTAGTGAAAACAGGATCATCATTTGCCCTTATATTTTGAGTCAACTTATGAATTTTAACAAAAGACCATAAGGGCGATCGTTTAACTGTATTTTCTACGATGGCTATTAACAACGAGTAACACTTGACAAAAATCTCCACCAAACAGAATTATTTTCCCTCCACAAGGAAGGTTATTATTCATAATGTCCTTTAAAGGTCGATCGACAACGCTTAGTGCATCTTTGGGAACCATTAAAATCTCATTTCAAATAATGAGATCTGAGTCACGAAGAAGTTGTGGTGCATCCTTTGTATGAATGCAAATCGATGAGGCCAATGTGTCCAAGGTGGGTACAGGTAGCTTGAAAATTAAATGTGATGTGCGTCCTCTTGGTAGGAGATTGGCAACAATGCCTGTCCGTGTAATTGGTATAACAACCTTGTTTTTACTTTGTAAAATGTGACACAATGTTTTGTAGACAAATGTTTTACTGGAGCCTACTGGTCTATTAGTGAAGTAGCAATTCGGAATTTTATTTCTGATTGCATGCAAAACTCCCTCAGTTATTGTTTTCTATTCTAGGTTTAACTACACATGAGCTGCCTTGCCATACACACGTTTTTTTTCTATGTTGTAGGTTTCTTCTGTTGTATGCTGTGCGATAGTGAGGGCAGGAATCGACAGTTTGAATTGTTTATAAGATCTGCCATGATATTTAAAAATATTTTCCAATTTTTGCATTGTGAGGTTGTGCTGTCGCTGAAAATCTTCTGAAAGTTCACCTTGCAATTTTGTTCACAACTGAGGTATATTAGCAGAAGAACAGAATATACAGTTGATAGCAAAAGGCCATGTCAACTGTGTTGACATTTTGTGACTGACAGCCTCCTGCAAACATTCTTTTCATTTGACGTCGTTAATGACTAAATGCCATTTTTCTGCAGCTTCTTGAAATGAGTTGTACAGAATTCCATCAACTGTACGTAAATTGTCAAACAACTGTGGCCCTTTGGCATGCAGAAGTAGTACACGGAGGTGATATTTTTTGATGTTAACTGGATTGACAGTGTAGATCCGTTCAAAGTACTTAGCATTTTTTTTGTGAATATTCCATCGTCCATTTGACCAAATAAAATGTTTTGGAATTTTATGGTAAAGGTAATTGTGGGCGACAATATTTTCATTACGCAATTTAAACATAGCCTGAGTTTGGAGACTCTATCATGGTCAGCATCAGCTTCGAATCCGGCTTGAAAGTAGTATGCTATTTGTTCTTCTGGGTAAGTGAACAGAAAGTCCTCAATTGTATCAAATCGATGGAAAAGTTGGCGTTCGTGTAACCATCACATAGTTCAAGTAGATGTCCACTTCATCAATGAGTTGTTGTTGACCTTCAGAATCTGAACGTAATCGTAAAGCGCTGCAGTTATGTCCTTTGTACATGTGTTTGTACAAATATTTAACAGATTTGATTCAAGAACAACGCTCGAAATTGATATGAGAACGATATTTTTTACTGAGAAATCTATAATATGGTACAATCCACCTGTTATCAATAGTAAATGCTCGAACTGTCATTGTAGCACCATTATCATGTAGCCTATACATAGAGTAACCATTAACATTTAAGTTTGTTTTTTCTTGAAAATCTTTTGGATAATTTTTAATACACTTTTGTTCTTGTATGCATGGATTGTTTGGATTGATCATACCGCAACTTCCATGTACCATGCATTCCTGAATAACTTTGAAAAGTTGAGGCTCTGCTTGCTTATCTGGAATTTCTGTACAAATTAATAATTTTACATCTTCAACTGAACATAATTTATCTTCATTAGCAAAATGAGCAGCATGTATGCATAGGGAAGGCCTCTTTTTTGATATTCAATTACACACACATAACGTTTAGTACATGTTTTTAAACAATCATCTAATAATGCTTGCAATTTTAAATGAAAAACTAAACACTAGGTCAAGTATGTGTAAAACTCTTTTTCATATGGTTTCAATTGAGAGGTAATTTCAATCCACTTGAGGTTGCAAGTAATTGTAAGGGGTAGATTAGGCTTCCCTAGACGGGCAACAATAGCCATCACGTCTTGATAATTTTGAAGCATATTTGAAGGACTGCCAATATAAGAACAGTATTAAGGGAGATATCTCATACCGACAAAAAAAACACCTTTGAGAAATATCCTCTGTGCGAATATTTCGCGCAGTATCGTGATCAAACACTGAATAGGTAGTAGTATAATAATATGAAAATAAGTAAATGCAAATATTTATTAATGAAAGATATTTTATTTTGTAGAGAAGTAATAAATATTGGTCTTGTTGTTAAAAACCGTTATCTTTGCATCGTCGTCGTCGTCGTCGTCGTCGCAGCTCTTGAAACAAGAGATAGCGTGCAACTCATATGATCCTATTTCTGGCATCCGTCACTGTTTTCTGAAATGTTTTGCTAATCAGATTCGATGTTACCATTTCCAGTCTTCTTCTCCCTCTGTAGGGTTTTCCTTGTATTTTTCCCTGTGCTGCCAATATGTAGATTCCGTTTTTTCAGATCTCATGAGCCATGTATTTCGCTTTCCTTTTCTGGATACTGTCGACTATTACAGGTTTTCCTTCTTCTACTCTGGTTAAAACAATTTTATTACTGACGAAGTCTGTCCAGGGAATTTTTAATAGTCTGCGATAACACCATATTTCAAAAGAATTTATTCTTTTTTTACTATATGCACTCATAATCCATGTTTCGCATGCATACTGTAGTATTGACCATATGTAACAGCGCATTATTCTTTTTTTGAGTTTTAAACTTAATCTGGAATCCTTTAGTATGTGACTCAGGTTGTTG
The DNA here is from genome assembly GCA_039619475.1 of Icerya purchasi. NCBI lineage: Eukaryota > Metazoa > Arthropoda > Insecta > Hemiptera > Monophlebidae > Icerya > Icerya purchasi. Next base: position 178,473,189 of record CM077116.1, read on the forward strand.
AATTCCTGTTTCGCCATTCCAATTCTTGATTTGATTTCTTTGTCATCTCTGCCATCATTAGTGATGAGGCTACCTAGATATCTAAATTCAGTTAAGTTTTCTATATTCTCTCCGTCTATATAAATATGTACATCCCTGTTTTTATTTCTGGTAAATTTAATGATTTTTGTTTTTTTTTGTATTAATCTTCATTCCATATCTTAAACCGATTTTAGTTATTTTGTTCATCATTTTTTGTAGTTGTTCTTCTGTTTCTGCCAGTAAAACGTTATCATCCGCATAACTAATTTCGTTTATACGTTTTCCATTTATTTTCACTCCCATTTTCCCTATATTTGCAGCTTGCTTAATCTCTTCTGCATATATATTAAATAATCTGGGTGAGAGTGGACATCCTTGTCGTACACCTCTTTTAATATTGCTTTTCTTATCCGAGAATTCTGCATTTATCTTGATTTTTGCACTTTGTTCCCAATACAGATGTTTAATAAGCTGGAGGTCTGAATTATCGATATTATATTTTTGCAGTATTGTTATAAGCTGTTCATGATTAACTCGGTCAAACGCCTTTTCATAGTCTACAAAGCATGCATAAACCTCCCTGTTTGCGTTCAAGGTTCTTTGTATTATTATCTTAAGTAGGGCTATTGCATCTCTGGTTCCTTTTCTTGGGACAAAACCAAACTGCGTATCGCCTAAATTGTCATCTAGTTTTCGCTCTATTCTGCTATTTATAATTGATAGAAGCAGCTTCAGCGAATGACTCATTAGTGCTATTGTTCTATATTCGGAACACGTTTGCGAGCTACTCTTTTTTGGAATCGGTATAAAATTTATGCTTTTAAAATCCTCTGGCAGTGCGCCTTCTTTGTAAATTTTATTAAATATCTGTAAAAGTTGTTTCTTCTCATGCTGCGTTATGCATTTTATCACATCAACCGCTAGAAGATCATCTCCGACTGCTTTGTTGTTTCTGGCTTTATGAATAGCATTCTCTAATTCCCACGTTTCAATAATTGGCGCTTCTTCCTTCATTGTTTTATTGTTCTGTTCGAATCGCATATCATCTTTATACAATTCTTGTATATAATTCAGTCATGTTTCTTCTTTTTCTTCCTTAGTTATACAATATTCTCCGAACTTATTTCGTATACAGTTTATGTTGTTTTTTCTCTTTTTATGTACTTTCATCATTTCTTTAATTTTCGTATGCATTTCTCGCATGTTATGCTTTAAATCTAATTTTTCGATTTCCTCGCATTTTTCTTTGTACCAGTTACTCTTTGCCCCTGTGCATTTTTTCACGATGTCTTTATTTAATTTTTTATATTCTAAACTTATTCTATCTTTTATTTCTCTTCTTTCCTCTATCAGATTTATAATCTCTTGCGTAATCCAAGGTTTGTGTTTTTTCCTTCCTCTTTTTGGTACTGTGTTTCTGGCGGCTTCAAGGACCTTTTGTTTCCATGTACACCACATGTTTTCTACATTTTTTCCTACATTATTTTCATCTATCGTTTCCTTCCCTATTCTGTCTAACTCTGCTTGAAACTTTCCTCGGATTTCAGTTTATTATAGTCTAGCCACTGTAACTGTAATTGTTTTTCATTCTTTTTGCATTTCTTCAGTATTATTTTGCATTTAGCGACTAGTAAATTATGGTCCGTATTGCAATCCACTCCCCGATAGGTATGGCAGTTTTTAATCACGTTCTTGTAACCTTTATTAATTACGTTCTTGTAACGTTTATTAATCACGTTCTTGTAACGTTTATTAATCAGAATAAAATCAATTTGGTTTTTTGTTCTTCCATCCGGACTTGTCCACGTATAAAGCCTTCTTTTATGTTGCTTAAACCATGTGTTACATATCACCATATTACTTTTTTCTGCAAAATCTGTTAGCATTTCTCCTCGTCCGTTTTGCTTCCCTAAGGCAAATTTATCGGCGGCCTGCTTCTGTGGTCTTGTCCTACCTTTGCATTGAAGTCCCCCATGGCGAATACGATATCATTATTTTTGGTTGTTTTTTTAATCTCTTCTATCTCCTTATAAAAGTCGTTAATCATTACTTCGTCGCTATCCGCTGTGGGAGCGTAAGCCTGAATTAGTACCATTGGTTTGCGCTTCACATTTAGTCGTATCAGTATAATTCTGTCAGTCTTCGGAATGATTTCCCTTATTTTGTTGACCAGTTGTGTTTGTATTAACATAGCAACGCCGCTTTCATGTCGGTTTGGTTTTGAGTATACTATTTCATAGTTTTCATCAACCTTAAATCTTCCACTCTCTATCCATCGTGTTTCACTAATTCTCATAACGTCAATGTTTAGTCGTACCTTTGCATACAATATATTTAATTGTAAAACATCTACAAAATAGATATTTAAAAAAAAAGATATTTGCTTTGACAGATGTACTATTCTTTAACAAACTTTTTCCCAATTTCACAAAACTTCTTTGCAAAAAAAATGTTAGCAGTTATAATATGATCATCGTTGACTTTTTGACCGTACATATCTTTAACCCAAACATAAATATCACTGAATTTACAGAATTTTTTAAATGTCTACTCTTTAGATGTTTTACAATTATAAACATATATTGATTAATTTATCTATTATTTTTTCATTGTAGTCATCGTTAAATGTTTTCATTTCATTTTATTTTTTATTCAACATTATTTATAAAACTCATGATAGATAAAAAGTAACTATTAAGAGTAATGCTTAATTATGATCTCTTTGCTGGTAGCAATTTTTACGAAAATATAAATATAAATAAATAAAACTGTCTTCTGCAGTTACTTTATGTTACATTTTGTTACACGAACATTTTCACTATTCAGAATGAAATAACATTTTAAACACATATTCATGAATATATATAATATGTATCTTGAAATAGACGAAATCGGTAGGGCATTTTATATATACAGTGGAGCGTCGATTATCCGAATGTCAATTATCCGAACGTTCGATTATCGGAACCATTTTTTTTTTTAATTTTTTTTATGTGTAATTTTAATTAAATTGATCATCTAATTTACTTATTGGGAGATATGTATTGTTATAATTATTGTTGTTTTGAATAAAATTAAAAAACAATAAAATTATTTTTCTCAGAATGTCTATAATGGAAGCCATCAACAATTATTTCTGAGAAACTGCTTCGTTACATTTTGTATTTGGTTCAATGTGTGTTCAATGAAATTAGACGCTGAATACGTGTTGGTTTACTTAGAACTGTATACGTAATTGTTTCATTGCATTAGATTCTGAGAAACCCTTTCCGTTCATTTGACTGGTTGTGGATAGCTTTCAGTTTCAAACCATTCTTTGAAAGGTGTATACCGTATTGTGATCGTTCTTTTTTTCATTTTTAATTAAAACATGTCAACAAAAAGAAAACGAGTGGTACTTTCTTTAAAAGATAAAATGAAAATTATTACGCGGCTAAAAAAAGGTGAATCGGGTCAGACATTGTCTATCGAGTTCGGTGTTGGTAAATCAACAATAACGGGTATAAAAAATAATTCTGATTCAATGGTCAGGTACTCACATAATCTTGACAGTGAGGTGGGCAGTTCAAATCGTAAAACTATGAAAAAAGCGAAAAGTGAATTGGTGGGAGATGCTGTTTACACTTGGTTTTTGCAAAAACGGTCTTCTGAGCAGCCCATATCGGGGCCCATTTTGTGTGAAAAAGCATTGGAATTAAACATGAAGCTTGGTAGTGACCCAACCTTTATCGCAAGTTCTGGTTGGTTAAAAAATTTCAAATCGCGACATGGGATACGGCAAATAGAAATTCACGGAGAAAAATTAAGTGCTGATGCTCCAGCAGCAGATTCTTTTTCCGAGAACTTGAAGAAATATCTTGAAGTTAAAGAGTATGATTTGGATTTCGTTTACGATGCAGATGAAACAGGCCTCTATTGGAAAGCTTTGCCATCTAAGTCATTAGTGTCTAGAAAAGAAGCTGCAGCTCCTGGTTACAAAATGAGCAAGGATCGCGTTACAGTAATGGTGTGCGCCAATGCATCTGGCACACATAGAGTTCCGTTGTTAATGATAGGTAAATCCAGAAACCCACGATGTTTTAAAAACGTGGAAATTCCGTTAATGTACGCAAGCCAAAAAAATGCATGGATGGACAGCGATTTGTTCATAAAATGGTACGAAAACACTTTTATTCCCGAAGTGAAAAATTTTCAGCAGCGTAGTGGAAAAGAAGGCAAGGTTCTTCTCCTTTTGGACAATGCTCCGTCACACCCATCGCCTGAAACTTTGAATAAGGTGAGTGATATGTTTGAGATTAAGTTTTTGCCCCCTAATGTAACTTCTCTAGTTCAACCTATGGACCAGAGCGTTATCGAAACATTAAAGAAACTGTACCGAAAACAGCTCATGCGTCGTCTGCTTTTAGGTGATTCAAATGACGATGAAACAATTTTTTCTACGTACAAAAAAATCAATTTAAAAGACTGCAGTTATATGTTGGTCGAAGCATGGAATGGAGTTAAAAGCTGCACCTTGCAAAAGTCGTGGAATAAATTACTGAAACCATCCAAAGATGAAATCGAAATCCACGAGCATGATAATGAAATTTCATCGGGAATTGTGGATGAAATGAGTAATATTAGTGTTTTCGCGGATTGTGATAAAAATAACGTGAACGAGTGGCTACATGTGGACAGTGATGATCCAGGCTTTCAGCTGCTGACAGACGATGAAATTGTTGAAAAACTACTATGTGGTGAAGACCTCACAGATGACGATGATGCAAATGAGGAACCAGAAGAAGATGACTCGGGACCATCTCATGGTGAGGCATTCCAAGCACTGGATTTGGCGTTCCAGTGGCTCGAACGTCAAGAAGAGTCAGACCACACGCAGTTATTACAACTGAAGAGAATCAGAGACCTAGCTGCTATGAAGAGAAAGTCGACATTGAAGCAGACAAGTATTAAAACATTCTTTAAGCCACAGCATTAATTTTGATAAAACTTCGATTAGATACACTTTGATTATTTTTTTGCATACATGTAAATACATATTTTTTTGTTGTTATTTTCATTAAGTACAATGTAGCTGAATTAAACAATTTATATTATGTACGTACTTCATAACACTCATTTCTTCACTTTGCACATATGTACATACTATGTTAATATAAATAAACAAAGTTGATTTTTTTTACACAGTTGTTGTTTTTGATCTTCCTTTTAGTTATTAAATACATATGTACAAAAAAAAAAACAAAAAATAAACACAAAATAAATAAAACTTCGATTATCCGAACTTTTGATTATCCGAACCATCTCTAACAACATTAGTTCGGATAATCGACGCTCTACTGTACATATATGTGTATATATATATATATAATGAAATACATTTATAACAGTGATGGCGAACCTTTTTGAGAAGTGGGTCAAATTTTGTTCATAACATTTTTTTAGTACTGTCCCGTGGATAACATGTAAAGGGGGTGGGAGGATGATTAAAAACTACTTCTTTTTTGGTTCTCACTTTTAAAATTCTTTAAAAAGTTTACGTTTTCTTTTTGTTTTACAACTTTTACTTTTGCAAGTGAACAGCAAATAATAGAGGTCGACATGAAAAAATTAAAATAAATGTGATGAGACCATAAATTACCGCACATGCATAATCATTTAAATCGTTACTCTCATCTAAAGCAATTGAATACATTTCTGCATAATTTAAGTCGTCATGTATTTGCGAACAAACATTTCTTTCTAATTCCGTTACTCAATCTTTAATTGTATTGCGATTTATTGGTAACTTATTTATACGCTTTATAATCGAGTTATTTTCTTTTAAGAAACCTAAAATAAAGTAGCACGGCATTTTGAAAACGCTTCCTTTAGAAACTCTCTTTCTGAAAAAGATTTCCCGCGGCGCGCAATTCAGTGGACAATTTGAGAACTAACAGCTGTAATGTTATTTTTTGGAATGAAGAAAGTTTTTAAAACAGTATCGTTTCTGAATGATTCTCTTTTTTCTTTTCTAAAAAATCTGTTTTTCTTTCTTCATCCGTTGAAAAGCCGAGATTAGAATGCAACTTTTCAAAATTCCTTTTTACATTGCATGTACGTGAAGTAACTTTTTTGTTACAAATTACACACACAGCCGTTTTATTATTTTCAATCATACCATATTTATCAAACCATTCCGTTTGAAATCGTCTGGAACTTGTATCGCTTGTTTTTATTTTTTTAACCGCTGACATAGTATAGGAATATAACTAAAAATATTTATATTTAGAATACAATTATTTAAGAAGAAATTTATTATAAACGTACCTAGTACACATACATATATAGATGAGAAACTTTAATATTCAAAAAGTAATAATAATGTTGAATTATTAAACACTTCTAGATGAGTAAGAAAAGGCTGTCATTTAGTTCAGCACTAGTTTCCCTGTTCTGCGATGCAATAAACATGCTTGCGCGTCAAGTTTGACTAACTGTCACGTGTCATACACGCTTCGTGATAAAAAAAAAGCGAAGTATATCATACACAAATGCAGTGACAATAGAAAATCAGCTGGCTACTTTAGAAATATTTTTTTATAAATTCTACATTAGATTTATATACTTTATTTTTTTAAATATTTTTGATTATCTGTTTTCTCTTTTATGATATAAAAAATAAGTTTATGAAAATCTATGCGTGAGTTTCTTAAAAAGCCTGTGTGGGTCACTGTCTGATCCAATAGGTTTGCCATCACTGATTTATATCATCGTGATTTTTAAAGTTAGTAATACTTACTTGATTTAATACATTCACATTGAATTCAGTTAATTACATTTATTTATATAAATAACAGTTTATAACGATTTATAACGCCTGATTGATTTGTGTAATAGATTAAATTTGCATATAGAATGTAAACAATCTAACAGCTATTATGTTAGTTAAATAAACTGTTAATAGATGGCACGCCTCCTACATGTTTCTTCAAAATAAGAAAAGTTTTAAAATGTAATTTTTTAACGAAAACCTTAATTTTAAAATATTTACTTATTTTTCGTCATTAAAGGGAAAAATAATCTTCAAAATGGTGTATCAAACATTAATTTTGATACAGTATTAAGGGAGATATTTCATAACAACAAAAAAACACCTTTGAGAAATAATATACATATATAGAAATTTTCAAATGAAAAAAAAATTAATTTTGATGGTTCAAAAAGGTATTTATTACAATGTAACCCTTAAACGTCCGATGTGCATTATAATGCACATCAACTTTGAAGTCATTTTTAAATACTTCCGTGTTAAATTGGTACGAAAAAATTATATTAATATATAATATTATATTTTGCTTTAAATATATCCAAAGGGTATAGTCAGGTTTATATGGGAAATCTGCCCCCGCGGGTTTTTAGATTTGCAATTGGGGAATCGTTTTGACATCAAATAAAAATAATTCAGCTAAATTTTCAGCTATTTATCTCAACCAATTTTCGAGTATTTCAAAAAAACCTCGTTTTTTGATTTTATTTTTTTTTAATAGTAAAATTCAAAATAAATGAATAGCGATTTTTTTCCTAATTCTTAGGAGTAAAGAACGTAAAAAAATACTACTACTATGAATCTCAGGTGGAAAGCCGATTTTTAAGAACAGAAATAAAATTAAAATCAATTTTTTGACCGCATTTTGAAATGTGTCCACTGCCAAATTTTGTCAGAAAATGTCTTTTCTATTCCTTTACATTCGGGAATTTTTTCATTATTTTTGAAGCAGTGGAACATAATAAAAAAAAATAAAAACTATTTTTTCCCCAAAATATCGTGTTTAAACACATCATAACTTTTTTGCAGGTAGAGAAATATATAGAAAATAATTTTTCAACTGAAAATATACATTTTACTCATAAAAATATTTTGATAATTAAGAAATGCTCTCCTTCAAATAATTAAATGCATTAAAAGTTTTTTTAAATCTTGTTATCTCTTATTTTGATTTCTGTTGTCTTCAGAAATTCATTAAAGTCAGTGCTAGATTAACTCGCTAGCGCCATCTACTGTAACTTTCAGAACTATTTTTTCTCTATAGTGGTTGCAACTCAAAAATAATGATAAAACTATTGTTGTGTTTTAATTGTATTAATTTACTTCTAATCTATATATTTTCTTTCGTAAATTGATTTCAATATAACTTATTAAATAAACATTTTCATTTTTATTTATTAACAATGTAAAATTATTATGGCTAAATAGCACAAAAAAATTATATCTTTTTTATTCCAATGAATTTTTGCATGAAAAAAAAAATTTTTAACATTAATTTCTTAATTTTCTAAATATTTTTATGAGTAAAATGTATATTTTCAGTTGAAAAATTATTTTCTATATTGTGTTTAAACACGATATTTTGGAAAAAAAATAGTTTTTATTTTTTTCCGTTATGTTCCATTTTCCGAATTAGCTGAATATTTTCTGATTTTGACGAATAATTCACAATTTAAAATTATGAAGAGGTGTCATATCCCCCTACGGCCATACCCCTCCGCCCATAGTTTTGTCCTTGATTATAATGCATATCGTTAAATGTTGGTAGTTTTCAGTAAAGCGCTCAGAGTGCATTATAAAGAACATGACGTAATTTGGTTTCTGTGGGATCGGGGAACCAAAATATTAAGTTTTATTGTTAAATGCATCCCATATAGCAAAATAAAATATACAAAATAATTTTCACTTTGATTTTTCTACGTGTGGGCATTTAAGGGTTAATAAAGGATGAAAATATAATGTCAAGACAAATGAGTATAACACCTGTAATGATTTGGTGCGCAATTGATTACAAAAGACAAAATATGATTTACGGGCACCCGTAACCCTATACTTTTAATTCCCTCATGTGTGTCACACGGCTTACTTCATTAAATAGAGACGATGACGTCACGTTTACTCTATGAAGTACGAGTTTAATGTATAAAAGGCGTTGTAATTTAATGGGACTTGTTCAAAATTTTTTTTCTGAGCGTGCGATATATTAATCAAAAGATTGCTGCTTGCAAATAATGAAACCATATTCCGATTTCTTAACGAAACTTTCTAAGTTGACCAAAAGCTTAAAAAGCACAAAAAATGGCACGTCTTTGGTGTGTTATTAAAAAGTTTGAACTAATTTATAAAGCATCACATTTAAAGAATTTTCACTTGTTTGAAGCATTTAAATTTACAACTGTATATTAGTTTAGTTATTCAGCAATAAATTAAAATATTTCACAGACTGACTAGTCTCTTCTGGAGGAATTATTAGATAATGTGTAAAAATTTATTTTTTTACATAATAGTATTTTGCTTATTACTTAACACCACAAATTTTACATTTTACCAATAATATAACACAAAGTATTATATCCACTTGACACCTAGCAGCTGTTAAATAATAACTAATTAAAATTTTTAGAAAAATGTACAATATCGTTTAATATTTTAAATAAAGACATGATTTGTTTCCACATATCAAATTATGTATAAAGAGTATGCTCCTAATTCTTAGTCTTTATAATTACATAACATTATACTAGTGGATTGAAAAATGGTTCGCTCCATAGAAAAACTTAATGACAATCTATTTAGAAATATAGAATTTTTAAATTACACATATTTATTATTTTTTAAATGGTAAATTTTGATATAAATATAATTAAAATATTAAAAATGTTTATCACTTATTATTATTATTTAAGTAAAACAGAATAATTTAAATGTAAACTCGTATTTGACGGAGTAAATATTACAATTAACAGCATTCTAATGTACAGTAAAATTATAAACGCAGAAGGACAACTAAATGAAATGAATAAATTTTTATCTGGATATCGTGTGATTTTACCGGGAATTAAAAAAATATATATATATTTACGAAGCAATAATCATTTTCTTCCAAATCGAATAAATGAATATCAGAGTATGCAGTGGCGGATTCACGAGGGAAAGAGCATCCCCTCCCAAAGAATCAAAGCCTCTATGAAAAAATTTGTTATAACAGAGAAACTTAATTTATACTATAAAAGATTTGTATAAATGTTACCTATCGATTTAATTATAATTCATATTTAATACTGTTTTCTAGTAAAACTATTAATGTTACGTTTTTATTTTATTTTAAACACAACTGTCATCGATCTTTTGCCTTTCTTATTTCTTTTTAATTTTAATTTTGTAATGTAAATGAAAATAGTTCAATAAGAAATATATATATATATATATTTTACTCGCTCACGAACAAAGAATTCGGATTGGATTACTAACAAAATTAAAAAAGAAGTAAAATCTGATAAAAATACTATTTTTCTTACTATTAAAATTCTAAACTACCATTTTAGCTAGAATTTTATAATTTTTTTATTATTTACCTAAAAATAAAACAAAATTTAAATTAAATTGTAATAATCATGTATTTTTAAAACATTTTTAAGTTTCTGAAGAGGTCGCTATTTGATTTTTTTCATGAAACAAGGTATTTTTCAAATCTACTGCCTACAGTAGAAGATATTACGTAATAATATAATCCTCCCCCCAAATGTCTCATTGGATCCGCCCCTGAGTATGTGAAAACATTATGTTTACGTGTGGTATGCCATATGTTCAGCGAAACTCGAACCCCTTTTTGCAATATGCTGAATAATCATTTCCTAAAATTGCTCGCCTGTTTCCTATTTCATCTACAACTCGGTATAGCGATAAGATGCGTTGTTGCCAGAGAAAAATTTACTTCTTGTTCATAAAATCATTTTCGTCATTTAAAGTCATCAATCATGTCAAAATAAAGAATTTGTCCCGCAAAACCACTATGCCCATTTAATAAACCATTTTTACCGGAATATAATGAAAAAAATTTGGAAATGCTAAAGACAGCGTGGGGACACGTATATGTTTGAAAAAAAATGTTGGATTCGTTGCGAGAAAGTCTTTCAGTTTATAATACAGGTATTTTAGTGACAAATATAAGTTTTATTTCAGCGAATTACATTCGTGTGTTCCCAGTGTCGCGAATAACTGTAATATGTATTTTACATTGGGCAATTTGGTAAATAAATTTAGTTTACTACGGCTAAAATTCGAGTACAATCGTTACAACCGCCACTAAAAAGTAGAAAATAAAATGAACAAAAGAATTTTTTTAAGGTAAACGTTTTTATTTAAGATGCACTTGAAATGAGAAAGCGCATTGACACATTATAATTTCGCAAATATGAATTCAAAAGTAAAAGAAGTTATAACGAAAATGCATTTTAACAGGTGCATATAATTTGGTTTTATCACAACATATCACTTCAAAAGTTAAAAATAATTTTTCCGATTACAATAAAACGCATGGCTCGAACAAAAGTGTGAGCGTTTTTACTTTCTAGGAATGAATTCCATGCGTTCAATATACGAAAAATATGAAGTGGTGTTAAACCATGAGTTAAGCGCTAGATTGGCGAGTAGATCCCCATCACACTATCATTTTTGTAAGTTATGTGTAATGTAATGCAAGAATAATTTCCGACGTTCATTAACCATATTTTATAATTAATAAATATACATCGTAAAACACTCGCCATTTTAATATAAAATATATGCGTCTACGCTTTATTCAAACCATATATTTTATTGTAATTAAGAAAAGTATTTTTAACCTTTGCGTTCATTTTTTTTTTTTTTTTTTTTTTTGTATTGCTGTCAAACTAATATGTTCTAGTAAATAAAATTATATACACTCATTAAAATGTATTTTCATTATAACGAAAGAACTGTTCTTTCTTGTGAGTTCATTTTTACGAAACTTTAATGTGCAAAGGGAATTTTTTTATTTCAAGTAAATCTCTATATCAATCAATCAATGAGTCGTGAATCCGTTGTGGAGATATCGTGATTATGATCTGCCCATCTGATGTATAAGATGTCGCTACTGATCTCTGGTGTGGGCCAGACAAACATATTCTACGAAACTTTTTCCTACAGCTGTCCGGATCATGTTTGACCATCTGGTTGGAACACGGCCACGCCTTCTTTTTCCTTCTACTAAATCTCTATGTAGATATATAAAAATGAATGTTTGTATTGTTTGTTTGTCCGACTGAGTTTTGTACTACCTCTTCTTCACGAAATATGATGTTTTAAATAGTTGAGATGCAACTAAGGGGTACAAAAATGCATACCGGACGAATAGAAAAAAAAATAATTTTTATAAAATTTGAAATACATTAATTAAAATGTAAAAATTTTTCGATAAAATAGTTACTATGGTAAATAATATGCTTTGATAACATTTTATTAATTTTTTTTTTTTTTTTTTTTTTTTTGCATACCGACTCGTAGGTCATCAACGCAAGTGATCATTAGTTATTTTAAGTGTCCTAGATAACGGCGCATCCCAATGGATGAAGCCGCTAGTCATAGATTAGTTTTCCATTTTTTTTTTTTTTTTTTTTTGAGCGTTTTGGTATTATCTTTAATATTAATAATGAGCGGTAAGCGCATCTCTGCATTGTTTTTTCTTTAGTCGTTTGACGGGATTGTCAGGAAGACCGGTAGTTTTCATACGCGATATTAATGGGTTTAAATTATAGCTGAATGCCGCATGCATTTTGGTATATTGCTGCTTGTATATCGCCAACACTGAAGGAACGTTGAGATCATTCTCGATTATAGTATTACGAACATAATAAGGCGCATTGGTTATTATCCTCAGTATCTTCGACTGGAACGACTGTATTTTTTTGAGATGCGTTTTTGCGGCTGATCCATATATTTCTAAACCGTATTTCCAGACAGGAGCTATGATGGTGTTATACAATAACATTTTATTGTTCAGACTGAGTTTGGATTTTCTTCCTATTAGTGGATATAATTGTCTCAGTAGCGACTTCAATTTTTTCTTTGTATTAATTACATGCAGATTCCATACTAAGCGTTTGTCAAAGGTTAATCCCAAATATTTAACTGATTGTATCTGCGGTATTTTACAGCTGTTATAAGTAACTGGAGGACATGTTTCTTGGTTATTTGTGAACGTGATATGTGAAGATTTTTGTTCATTAATTTCGATCCTCCAGTTGAGAGCCCAATTTTGTAGTAACGATAAACGATGTTGAATGTACCTTGAAGCTTCATGACGATCTTCGTGCGCAGCTAGTATAGCAATGTCATCCGCAAATGAAGCTTGTAATGTAAACATTGTAGTCGGTAGGTCAGCTGTATAGATGTTATAAAGAAGCGGGCCAAGAACGCTCCCTTGAGGTACCGATGCTAATATCTGACGCTCGCTGGACAAGACGCCATTTATTTTTATTTGAAATGATCTACCGCTTAAATAAGACCTCAGCAGATGATACATTTCAATCGGGAAAATCTTCTGGGCTTTGTATAGCAAACCGTCGTGCCAAACACGATCAAATGCTTTGGCTACATCAAGGAACACTGCCGAGCAATACATTCCACGCTGTAAGACTGACTCAATTGCAACAACGAGCCTGTGACATTGATGAATAGCTGAATGCTTTGGTCTGAACCCGAACTGATGATTTGGAAGATAGGCATTCGCCATATTAAAAAGAAGTGGTTGAATTAATTTTTCGAACACTTTTCCAAATGTATCCAGTAAACTTATCGGTCTATAGGATGAGACATCTGTAACTGGCTTCCCAGGTTTATGGATAAGTATAGTTACCGATTTTTTCCATCTAGTCGGAAAGTACGATAGCCGGAGCATAGAATTGTATATATATAAAAGTAGTAAAGATCCTCTTTTTGGTAGATGCTTCAAGATATCATTTGTTATTCCATCTTCTCCCGGAGCTTTATTATTTCGCAAACTTTTGATGCAGGTACGAAGCTGATTTGGTGTAATATATGTGTAATTTTGACAATACTGCATGACGTTATTGTTACACTGTATAACTTCCTGCGTGTGTTGTGGATTTTCCATAGGAGGAGGTTGAAATATATTTTCGAGATAGTCGGCAAAAGTATTAACCTTTTCGTCATCTGTTCTGGCCCACATTGTATTTGTTTTTTTAATATGATAAGATGGAACACATTTCTTTGTTAGTACTTTCGCTGCTTTCCAGATTGAGCCATCGACATTAGTTAGGGTGGAAAGGTAATGAGTATAACGCTCATTTTTGTAGTGTGCTATGGTTTTCGTTAGTTGGCTGCAAAATTCCCGGTATGTTTGGTAATTTGATGGGTATCTATTATGTTGCCATTTTTTGCGCGCTTTTCTTCTTTTGGTAATTAGCTCACGTATTTCAATGGGCAATATACTGCTAATTTTTTTTTTAAATTTCCAAGTACAGACTTAAACGGGTATTAACACCCGTGGGTAACAGGGAGCAAGATTGGAAATCGTGTCAATACGCAATGCTCAAGTCCGTTCATCTGAAGCAGATGAGCAAGCAAATCGTTAGAATACACAGACTATTCAAGCACGTTCGTCAGAAACTGTTTAGCAATCGGAAGCAAGATTGGAAACCGTTTGAGTAGACACCGCTTAATTCTGTTCATCTGAAGCAGACGAGCAACGGGAAGCCAGCATAGGAACCGACATGTTTCCTAAAGAGCAAAAGAATCTTTACATAAATATCGTTTCAGATAAAATGAAAATGTTAGTTTCAAATAAAAGCGTTTATTTCGTTTAAATTCTTTTCTTTGTGTTAGCTTTGTTTTGTAAATATTTCATTTTAACATTTTTCAACGATTTCTCGAACTTTCATTTTTCTTAAGAACAAATCGTATCATATGTTGAATTTATTTTCGTTTTTTCATTTTCTTTTAAAGAATGCCTCATGTTATGAAAATTGTCGTTTTGCATCAAGCACTTTTTTTTACATGCTTTTATTTAACTTAAGTGTGAGAGTTTGTTAGTACATTTAGTTCAAATCTTGTCATCAAAATTTTGACTACTTTGAATAAAACTAGAGCTCTGAAATTTTGCACACGTTTATAAATCCGATGGCAGAACTATATAGCATATCTAATGTTGATTACTAAAACGGCTATGCCCAATTATCGAGGAAAGCAAGCTCGTGCCAACGCATCAGTTTGGGTTCCGTAACAATCATTCAACTTTAGATCAGGTGCATACAGAATTACTCACGTAATTGAAAAAGCAATCGTGGAGAAAAAAGTTTGCTCGGCGGTCTTTCTAGACGTGGCGCAAGCTTTCGATAAAGTGTAGCACGATGGACTGTTTAACAAAATAGATCGATTGATATCATCAAATTACAGCGAAATACTAAAATCATATCTTTCGGAAAGATTTTTTCGCCTTAAAATTTGAAGACTGTTATTCGAGTATTAAAGAAATAAAAGCTAATGTCCCCTAGGGTAGTGTACTTCTTGTACTTATTTACATCAGCAAACATACCATGATCGGCTGATGCGATAATGGCAACTTTCGCTGACGATACGTCGATTATATGTGTAGGAAATAATGTCGTTGAAACAACTGGAAAGTTGCAAAAATCCATAAATAATATACTCGAATGGTCCAAACGTTGGCAGATGCAATTGAATGAAACAAAATCAACTCATATAAACTTTACAAACAAAAAAAGAAAAATATTTAAGCATGACATTAGACGCTAAATTACGTTGGAAGCAACATGTCAAAAAAAAGCGGAAGTCACTCGAACTAAAATACAGCAAAATGTATGAGCTAATTGGCAGAAGTTCAAGGCTTACCATTCATAATAAACTGCTGTTGTGGGGTTGCACCAGATCGAAAAATATCGATATCACACAGAAATTTCAGAACAAAGTGCTACGTTGCGTTTTCGATGCACCTTGGTACATCCGTCTTACGGATCTTCATAGAGATTTTCATGTACCTTATGTCCACAAAATGATCCAGAAGGTTGCGTTAAATCATGAGAAGAGATTACTCATGCAATGAAATTTTAAAGTGACTCAGCTTCTGGTGATGGACAACCCAAGTCGGAGAGTTAAACAGAAAAAGCCTTTTGAGTTTTGTAACTAATGCTACTCGTACGTGAGATTGCAGAACCAGTCAAGATACCGATTGATCCAATAGGAGAAGATCGTATTTATTTCTTTTTTTTCCTTTTATCTTTAAATTTCACTTCATACAGTTAAATTAAAAAGCTAATTATTATTTACATTTTATACTAGGTCTCTTCTTCTTCTCCTCAACTCAGAGATTAGTGGGTAACATGTCAACGCGTAAGGTATTCTCGCGCTCCAGCTAATGTTTTTACTTCCTCGTGCGTCCTGCTTCCTTTGATGTCATCCATGAACCGCCTGCGAGGTCTTCCTTTTTGTATTTTCCCTCTTACTTTGCCTTCTATCAGGTTAGTAATCTACGTTGAATGGCGTATAATGTGTTCTATTGCGGAATTTTGTTTTCTTTCCATTGTCTATAAAATTCCCCGTTCTTCTTGGACTCTATTTAATATTTCGCAGTTCGATATTTTATCGGTCCATTTTATTTTCAGTATTCGTCGCCCAGCACCAAATTTCAAACGCCTCCAATTTGCATTTGTCCTTTTTCAGCAGCGTCCACGTTTCGCATCTGTATAAGGCAACACTCCAAATGAAGCTCTTTATAAATCGCTTTCTAATATCTAAAGATATATTCCTGGGCGAAAGGAGGCTTAGTTTTTCGCTGAAGACATTCTTTGCTTCGTTTATCCTTTTCCTTATTTCCCGTTCACTTCTTCCGTCATTTGTTATTAAGCCACCCAGATATACAAATTCTTTTACTTGCTCTAATATTTTTCCGTTTACCATTATCTTCAGCTGTCTATCTCATTTTTTATTGCATCTGAACACTTTACTTTTCTTTTTTCGTTGATTTTCACTCTGCATTTGACATTTAACAATTTCTTTAAATCTTTAATCGCCTTCTGCAATTTTCGTAGTGCTATACCATCTGCGTATCTGATCGCCTTGTATCTCACGCCATTTATGTTTATTCCACCATCATCAATATCTGCAAAGCATTTCAGTGGCTTTTCCACGTATATTTTAAAAAGCAGTGGTGAAAAGCCCTTGACGTACTCCTTTCCTTACTTTCGCACTAGTTTTTTCGTTTATCAAGATTTTTTTATTTTCGTATAATTTTAGTAATACATTACTGCTAGGTGCTATGTAAAAAAAACAAAAAAAAAAAACGTTTCTCTAAGCATGGCAGATAGTATTTTCAGATGGTATTTGAAACTTTAAAATAGAAAAATGTATCAATTACGTATCTATCTTTATTCATTTAATCATATGGAACAAGCATAAAATCAAGAAGTTACAATATTATGAAAATGAATAAGGAGGCCCGATACCGAAAAAAATGGTGAAAATTCTAACTTTCCTTTTCAGATTGCATCTAAAAAGAGGAAAATATATAGAAAAAAACAATGATGACAAAAAAAGCGCACACACATATACATATACATAAATTAATTTGCTATTTCTGAGAATAGGATTTCATTTATTTTTTTAAAGCTGCATATTTTAGAAATTTATAATTTTATCAAATGAACTGTTTTCAAATTTTCATCCACTGTCGTTTCTGACTTTGTTATTGTCAAATGGAATGATACGATTTCTCATTACGGAGTTTGACCGTTCCGAACTAACTGGAAAAGCCAGCCACCGCGACATAGTTGGTTAGACAGTGTCGTTTCGTTCGGGCAGAACCAGATTCGAATCTTGCGCCCGCACATTTTACTTTCCTAAAATTTCGATTGTGCCGGGTTCTAGAGTCCGTAGTTGACACGCACAAAATAATAGTCATGATAAACAAAAACTAACTAGAAAAAGATCTTGCAATAATGACGCACTTTCTGAAATGGATAGGATAAGACTCTTTAGAGGCTGCCGAAGAGGAGGTAATGAGGTATATGTAAGATAAAAAAAACAAAAACTTAGAAACAAGCTCTTGTGTAAGCAAAAAATTGTACTAAAAGTAATTCTATTTTCTATTCTAAATACTATATATCATTTTGCGTCAAGCTTTTACATTTATTAAATTACTGAAATTATTATAAATGTGTGACCTATTTCACAAAAATTTTTATGTTACCTTTATTAAGATTCTGTATTCGTTTTAGTGAACTTTTTTGAAAGGAAATATGAATGTTTGTAAAGGTGATTTACAGTTTGAAACAGTATGTATGTAATTGGTAGACACCAATATATAGAAACTCCGCTTAAATCACAGTACATTTTTTTAATCTTTGCAAAAGATTGGAAAAAGTTGAATCTAATTAGAAATTGATCAATTTATTTCGGGATGCTCATGTTTTTTTTGTAGGTGTTCTCACAAATCGAATCAAACAGATGTATACTGTACATAAAAAAAAAAAAATACTACATCTGAATCAAACATTGAAATTGTAATTGAAAAATCGAACTGTTACAAAAAAAAAAATTTCGATCGTATATTCCGACGGTAATAACAGAGAGTTTTACTAATAAAAATTTGAATATTCGAATATGTTATGATAATTTCAATAAATAAGAAATAATTCCAATGTTTTAATGTTACGTTTAGCGCTATCTATAGGAGCAAGTTTTATATTAACATGAAATTGGTTCATATATTTTGCAATAGAAACCGAAACCAATAATTGATAGTGTTATAAATTAGTCCAACTTCATCATATCATTAAAAAAAAAGGAGTAATTATTTTTACTTTACAGCGTAACTTGCAACTCCCTAAATGACGATTCAAAGTCGAGAAAAAAATAAGAATAACGCAACTATTATTGAGTGTCACGAATTAAATTGATTTTCCATCAATAAACACATATATAATTTAGTACGAGGAAGTTAAAATAAACCACACAAATAACTCAATAATTGTAGCAGCCATCAACGGTAAATACGAAAAACAGTAATCCAGTGTAGCATCTTTTGTAAGAATCTTTTGTACTGTTGAAATATTTATTTACGATGTTAATTCATACTTCATTATCTGGTTGACTATAATCTTCTTTACATCGAATATCCTGTGAAATATGTGCCCAGTTGGATTTATTCCACTGGCAAATTTCGGCTGTGAAATCTTGTAATTTAGCTATATATCACAATTCGAGTATTTTTAAAATGATTTATTTCGATTTGTGTAAAACTTACAAGTATATCTAGAAACTTCTTCCTTCCATAAATATTGACGTATAGATATACTGAAAAATGCTACTAATACTGTAAACTCAATTACATTCTCAAATTTATTGTAATAGGTATCTTTTTGTATTAAAGCAGAGCGTAACATTTTAAGAAATTAAATTGTTCAGGAGAATACGTCTTCAGAAATCAAATTAAAGTATGGATCTTGTACCGGACATTACTGTTCAGGAATAATAACGCTGGATCGGTATTTTTATTGTTCTTGGACAGTTTTAATTTGCTAAGTTGCTCAAAAATTTATCTAGCCCGAAATAATTGACTATCAGAGAAATTTAGGTACGGACGGCCAAGAGAAAGAAACTGGTCCCAGCATTATTTGCAGATGCATTAAATTGAATATATTGTAAACCTTTACTTCGCAATTTCTGGTGTCAAGAGTGTGGAACTCGATTTACTCTTTAGCATCTTTCGAATTGGTTAAAAGCATTTCAAGAAATTAAATTAAAGTAGATGTTCTTATTATCGAAAGAAATTGATTTGTAAAAATTAAACCATTAATCAACAGATACAAAAATAAATCATTACACGAAATTTAAATGTAAATTGTCTTCAAATCGCCGTAAGGTGATCTTGCTGCGCGAATGAACGAGCATATTGAAAATATTTTCAGATCCCTGATATTTTGAGCAGCGACTAAATCTTAACTTCACTTCTTACGTAATTGGACCAGTGATATCAAAAGAGCTTGGTTTACAACATTTCCATGCATAAGTTTATTATATATAAAATTCACATTGTTTTCATTATGTTAACAAATAAAATTAATTTTGTCTCCCAGTACGAAGTATTTTCCTTCCTCCTCAATAATCAATTAATTTAACCACTTAGTAATATTTATTTATCTTAACCACACCCTTATTTTTGCTGATCAGTCAGAGAAGGCGCACGGTGTGAGCGCATTTATCTACATTCCTGCGCTTAATCACGTCATTCTACTTTTTGTTCCCAACCTGAAATCGTTCCTTTTGATTTGCAACTGTAAAAGTATCCTTCATTGTATTTCCTCTTCATACATTTATCCACATTCTGACTCTGCTATCCTATGCAAATGTCTTGTTGTACGATTACTTGTTCATGAGTTACTGAATATAGCCAAGAAGTTCTCTAATCGATGTTCTCAGTATTTCTTAACTTCATTCCCACCCTCCGATTAAACCATAGTATTTAGATTTTCCAAACCTTTGTCGCGTGATTATTTCTTCTATTTGCCGATTTTAAATCAGACACGGTTGGCTTGCAGGCTTCACTATATCGCTTCTCTGTGCGTCCTATATTCTATCTTTTCACCTACCAGAAATTATTCCACTCAAACCTAAATTATTTTTTTCCATACTTTGTCATATTAAAATTTAGTTTCATTCTTTAGTTTTTCTTTCTTGTAATACTTCTGATCTTTTACTCCTAGTTATTTTCGCGCACAATCTTTCTCGTATTTAAAGCACTGTTTTCTGCTATTGTGGTGGCAGGACTGCATAACGCATTTCCATCTTTTTATCCTGTCAATATCTTTGACGCTATGTAGTCATGGTGTTAGATGGGGGAATTCTTCCTTCTAATTTTCGTCGGTATTGTGGGTGTTGGTGTTGCGGTCACAGTCACAATGTTTGAAGATAGGTCCCTTTTCACTAGCCATTGACATTGTGGGCTCTGCTGATGCAGTTATGGTCATAGCGCTGGAGAGTAAATTCCTCATATCCCCCTTTTCATCAACATTGTGGGTGTTGGTGTTACAGTCATAATCACAATGTTTAAAGATTTTTTGTTAGCCATTGACATTGTGGGCTCTGATGCCGCAGTTGTGGCCGCAATGCTTAATAATGAATTCTTGTTATCCTTATTTGTAATTATTGTGGGTACTAGTGTTGCAGTTGTGGTCATAATGTTGGATGAGGATCTTACCTCGCCTGCAGGTTTTATATGCTTTATACTCTGCTCTTACAGTATTGGTAATAAGCTCGAGAAACTTTTGTGCGATTGCATACTGTGCATTAGAGATGTGCAAATCAACTCCGCTAGAGGAGTTGGATATATATGTGTCCGTTCCGACTGTGGATATATATCCGCTTCTCAACTCCAACTCCGCGCAGCACTCCGAACCAACAAAGCAACAAAGCGTCCTTGAACACGGTGCACATTTTCTTCGCGCAATTCTGATTTACCAGCACTTTTTTAGATAAAGTAGCTAGTTCGCATCGCGTCAAATAACACCAAGCATTAAATTCGTGTATCATATTACTCATTCTGGGTTGAACATTTTAAATCATACCGTCGCTACTGCAGTCTGTGAACACGACGTAATTCCATGAAACAGTAATGATAAGGCAAATTTTGACAGTTGCACGCGCAGCTGTCGCCTTTCGGAGTGGCGATATATCAAATCACTTGAATTCAACTGTATACGGAATGATAATATTTGCTTGTTGTGTAACGTTTTTCGAAGTTGAGATATGTTGTCGGAGATATATCTGACTGTGTCCGACCGCGGATATGTTTCTGAGGATATAACTGTGTCCGAAGTTACCCATGCGTACTGTGCATTACGAGGCGTTGCACACATAGTTTCAGTACTGAACTACTATTAACTTTGTCTATCCACCTAGCGTTGTAGTGATGGTAACCTACATGAGCGATTCTTAGGCAGTGAAACCCACCTTTGTTTCTTTTTTCCACTTTGAGAATTTTTTAGTTGTTTTCACTTTCCACATTTTATCCTTGAGTCTACCGCAGATGCAGTCTTCCCCCATGTATTTTTCTTTGACATATTTCTATTAATTGTTACCTACTTTTCTCCTTTGCAGTTCTGTGCTCCAGGTTCCTGTTCCTTGGATGAATCTTACTTTTGTTGTTGGATAACCGCCTACTGTTGACAAGTCCAAAGGAAGGAACAAAAATGAGTTGTGTACTTCACGTTTTTTGAATTTTTCACAAACTTTTATAATTTCGATAAAGATTTGAAATGTTTTTATGGTATTTTGTATACGCCTGATTTTCTTTTTTTTTTTTTTTTTTAATCTCAGAAACTTTATCCTTAAAATTAGGAATTTGATTTTTACATGATAAAATTTTCTTTGATGTGTATTTTTATTTTTGATGATTTTTACAGTTTTTACCATTTATGAGAATCAGTGGTTTAAAACTTACGCAATTTTTGAATTCTCTATATGTTTAATTTCAAATTTATATGTTAATCCGTTTCAGGTGATCGAATATTATTTAACTTTCTGAATTATTTTATTTGTATTCTATTTATTATATACATATGGAATCTTAAAAATTGACAGTTTATTTCTATTTGATGCATCCATTACCTTTTGCCAGCTATTAAATCGATTATAGATTTCTTCTTTTTATTAAAGTTAGACTTCATTAGGCGCAATTTGAATATTTTATCAACGAACAGATTTGCGCATGAAACGTTACTTTCAGTGTTACCAAAGTGCTATGTAGGAAAGTTTTCCTGTTTGTCTGTTTGTGCACGTTAATCTCACGAACTACAGAACCGATTTTATTCTAGCTTTCACCAGTGGATAGACTGATTCTTAGGGAAGGTTTCGGTGCATAATTTACAAGTTTCTGGTGTAATTTATCTGAATAATAATACCTTATTATTCGTTAATTGTTCCGCGGTAAAGACGTTATATTTAATGTTTTATGTAAATGACTAGAAATCCGAAAGCACACAGATTATTACATGTAATATAAATCGATCGGGTCTCTTCGACTCGAAGGTAGGTATATACGTTATGTATGAACTTTAGGCTCCGCTATTTCAGTCGTTAATAAAATTGATAATAATAATGAACCGACATGAAGTTGTTTGGATAAATGTCTTGACATGCTTTTTAAAAAAGATTTATGACACGTGGATCTTTTTAACTGAAATTTTTTTATTTAATGAAATTACTTCTGCATCTTGTTTTGTATTTTGAATTTCACTTTTAAAAGTTTATCTGGTGATGACATGAATTTTTAGGTGATTTTTGAAGTCATTTTATATTTCATATATTCTTGACGGTTTTTGAGTTTTTTTTTTGGCGCTCAGGGTAATCGGTTAGCTTGAAGTTATAGATTGTCTTAAAGAGAATTTTAAGTGTAATTTATGATTCAATTTTGAAGTTTATAAATCAAACCGTACGTGAGTTATTGATTTTTATTTTATATTTTTATCCGAACCATCTTATTAGGATTCCGTACATTATATGTGTACAGAATGCTAAAAATTGCGAACATGAAATACTGTGCATACCTTAGTATACTGGATTTATTTTTGCGGCGGCTTGGAAAAATTGATGGACTCGTCTGGACTGTGGTTACTATTGTAAGAAGTATAACTCCGCAATATAGTACGAAAAAAATTGGCCACATTACAAAACTTAAAAAAAAAAATAAATTGAATAAAGTAAGAAAATTAAGACACATTAAAGAAATACACTATAAATTTAAAAATGAAAAAATGTACATCCCTTAATGTAGTAGCATGGATATACAGAATCAAAATGAGAGAATATAACAACAGTCAAAAAGAAGACAGTATAGTAGATAACGGCCAGTATTTTTTTTTTTTAAATTTCAAGTGACAGATGAACAAATAAAAATGTAAAATGCGATAATTGAGCAGCAATTAACTGACTAATAAAAGAGAAACGATTTTATATAATATCAGTCGATCGATATTAAATACTATGAACACCTATTGTGACAAAATTGATAGTCCGTATACGCCAACTAATAAAGAATACACGTACAAAGCGAACACTCGTTTAATATATTTCACATTTAGTTATGTTTTCAATTATTCGTTATTTTATTTTATTAAATTAACAGACAGGGTGTATACACTGCATAGACACACTGATAATATCAAAAATTATCATTGCTTGCGCACTAGATTAATAAGTGTCTATTTTAAATAATTCTAACTAAAAAGTAAAAAAAAAAAAAAAAAGGAAAAGAAAAAGCGATTGATATAAATTATTTTTGCACTACAGCTGAACGTGATTTGTATTGTAACCTTTTTTCTCTTCTTTTATCGCACTTCAATTCGGCTATGTGTTTCTCTCCGTGTTTTAATAGCGTTTTAGTATTTATTTAATGTTTTTCAAACTTCAAAATAAATTTTAATTTATTGATTCGTTAATGCCGTAAAAATAATTGAAAATTGTTTTGGCTGTATTTTTATTCTGCCATGTGTTTACAGTGTTTAATCAACTTAAATTTTATGTGTAAACAGTGCTTATTTTGATAACAATGTTAAACACCGTTTAGTGGGCCGTTCGTCTCACTCGCATGATTACTCGTATCATGGTATGAACGTTGGGCAAACTGAAGAGAAATCATTGAGTTGTTTACACAAATATTTTAGTTTTACTCACGGGTACGATGCATGAAAACAATTGCTAAGGTGCTAAAGAATTTATTTCAATGATAAATACTTTTAATTTCACTTTATTCAAACTTCTTTTCACAAGTTCCGGTTTAATTGTAAGTTTTCATTTTTAACGTTTTTGTGTTACTAGATAGGTTATCAGTTTGTTCGCAGCTGATTTATTCGTATTGAGACTCCGCGCTATTTTTTTTCTTTTTCATCACATTTTATTTTTATAACTTTTATTTCGTTTCATTTAATCTTCGCGGTTGATATTTGATGGATTTTGTTGGTTATTTTATTAAATGCTGACCAATTTTTATACTTGATACTCGATAGTTTCTTGTGTCTTAGACATATTTATTCGATGCCGAAATATTAAAAACGATTACAATTCAGTTTAGTTAATCTTATGACGTGTATCGCATCTAATTTCGTTCTTAAAGATAATCGGTACCGGTCTTATGGAACAAACGAACGATATTTTAAATAACGTAACACTTTTAAATCTCAATTAACACCTAAATAAATGTATATCTGAAGAGAAGGAAGATAGGGAAAAAATATTTTTACTTAAAACAATGTGAATAATGGATGTATATTTTATTTTAGCGAAGTTACCAACAGTTCTAGTTTGTTTTTTTGAACAAAGCGAATATTGTGAAATTGCGAGGAATGCCAGAAATGAAATTTTCTAAAAATGGTGTCTTTAAAAGATTGCATATTTCTCATACCTTTCCGTCTACCGATGCCCCCCCCCGCCCGCCCGCCCCATAAGGTACATCTGAAACATCTGTTTTAAATCAGCTGCGATTTATAAAAACGATTACTAAGAATATAAGATTAAGCGGTGCATAAGTAACGACTGGTCTAATTTTTTTTTTTTTTCATTAAAGATTGACTTGAGTTATATTAATATATGATTCATGACTGAATAGGGCAAATAAGTAAGCTATTAGTTTTTGTTGCGACAAAACAACAACTTGAACACATACGAGATGAACTGATCGTTGCCAATACCAATAACGATCTATATTTCTTGGTGATTTACCAATCTCTTTTAATATTGATATTAAACTATTGGACACGATATACTAGAAATTTATTTATTTTCACACACCACTTGTTATCGTAGCTTTTAGAGACATCTATTATATCGATTCGCGAATTATTTGCCAATAACATATACAACCAGGAAAAATATTGATTTTTTTAATATATTGTATAAAACTATTCGATATGAGTTGTAAAATGCTTAGATATCGTATATAATATGTGTATTCTGCGTACATTCACAATTCAGCTAACATGTATATATTGGGAAGTGAGTAGCTTATTTCCGATTTTTTTTCGTAATATTTTTTTTTTTTTATTCTGCTAAATCCGCGACCATTATAGAAGCGTACCAAACGTATACACGCACACGCACTGTTGTGCCACGCACGTCGACCGCACACCATCGCTATCGTTGCCATTTCTCAAATTTCTGAACACGAGTATAAAAATTTCAAAATTACTCCAAATATAATATCTCAGATCCAGAAACTAATCCTACGTCTCCCCGTTTGCCTGCCGCAATCAAAATTCTCCATCTATAATAACTTTTTTCGAGGAAATCCCCGCTTACAATTCCCAACAAACGCAGCGATTTTTCAAATTCTTGTAAGTATTCAAAATATATCTCCGTATTTTTTGGTCTCTAAAAATTTTTTCGATTTGTCATAATTTTTTTTTCCGAGTACCTCACAGCCATAGCTATCACGAAAGCGAATTATCCGCTCCCACGCATGCAAACGCCGTTGGAACTGAATCTTACGATACGTATATATTTTTTATTCCCACGTATACCTTTCGCAGGATCACACTTAGCATGCCGTATACGCATTATCACAAACGTTTAGCGTCACAGTGACTTACCATCTCGTTACCACGCATATACACTTATACATTCTTTTTTATCATTTTTATCGCAACCCTGTTTTCCTAGGAATCACAAAAAAATCTTCTCTCTATATGACAATCCGTTTCCAAAAATTTCGATCATTAACCTAACACTGATTTTAACATTTCCAATAGTAATCCCCACTTACCGCTCATTAACGCTTTTTTTATCGTTTGTACATAATATTATTTATTCTATTTTTTTTCTACGTGGATCCCTGAGATCTCTCCTCCTCACACTACACCCATCTGGTCATTCGTTCCAAGATTATCTGAAATAAGTATTAAAAATGAATCCAAGTATACCATCCCAATATGAAAAACTTACTTTATATCTCTCATTCGCCGTTTTATTTTCCTATCGTACATATTATTTTATATCATTTGATTCTTTTTCCTCAGTTTTCCGAGTATTCTGACTGGTGAAAAGCGTATCCGACTCCAGTTCTTATGAATGTATTATGAAATACATTTTCTTCTTTTTAATTATTTTTATCATCGAACGATATATTTCTTTTTTAGTTTCCTTATTTTTTCCACGCATGTCAAAGCCATCTGAACTATTAACAAAAGCGCACATCGTGCGCTTCCAGTAAACTATAATGAATTTTCAAAGTTAATCTAAATATATCATCCGGTCACCAAAATTAATATTCCACCTGTTCCCCGCGCAACCGCAAATCTTCAATTAATCCAAGTATACTATAGCGATAACAAAAAATTAATTAAACTCCTCTCTATAGTTTTTTTACCTGTTGCATGTAATATTTTTTCAACTTCATTACTTCCGCAGAAAAATTACGTAGAAATATTATTGATTTGAACGCATTGAAAACAGAACACAAATCTATTGCGAGTGCTTGAAACAATTACGGAACCATTATCAGATTCGAGAACTATTATAAATATCGAAAGGATTAAAAATGAATGTCTATGTATCAATAGTAAAACGCCAAAAACATGCTGCAGAAGCGATACTAGAGCTAAAGTTATAGTAAAAATGAAGCTGAAAATATTGAAAAAAGCTTGATTCACGTCGTTTAATATAATTGAAATAGATTCGTCTGGCATGAATATTCATGAACTAGTACTAGAAAATCAAGTATATGTGATACGATGCAACGCTAACGCTGATTAGTAGATGATGGGATCAACACCTTAAAGAAATGATTTAAAGAAGTGAATGATAATCTGCGTTGAGAAATGTAAAGCGATTTAACGACAAGAATAATAAAATGAATGATGAAATTAAGGATGAAACATCGCAATTTGTTAGAAGAAATGTTTAATTCAATTTTTATTTAAGAAATATTTACAATTTATTATTATTATTTATAATAAATTCTTACTCCACATATGCGCATTGCTGTACGAGCTGTGAGGATTATTATTATAACACACAAAATATATGCAGTGTCCATTGTAGAGTCCCATAATAGAAATTGATCATTACCAAAATAACTGTAATTGCAATTTAAAAGTGGAATTTACTTCATGGCCCATTGCTTACAATATTCTAACAAATCCTCATTTGTTAAATAGAATAAAATAAAAATGAAATAATGGACTATGGCAAAACTACAATATTTACCCATATTATACATCTTATAAGATAATTTCAACATTTAATTATTCACAAATATGTTTCCAGAAGTACTGATATCCCAAACAGTATCCAAACATTCACAGACTTGAACCCATTCATTCGCTTATTCTAAAAATATCATCAATAGTATCATTATACAATTAATATAAACAATTATTTATAAATATAACATTATTATAGTAACTACATAATTAAATTAACTATTTACTTTAATCCTTGTTATACAAGGTGTGACAGTTGTGTACTCGTAGAATTTTGCCCTGGAGGGCCTAAACATAGGGGCAGGGTGAAACTTACTCTAAACACCTTCATAGTATTCTCTTCCAAGGTCAGCACACCGCCGCAAACGTTCGACCCATTTTTGGATGCACCCCGCAAACCCTCCTGAAGATAGGTCCATCAGGACCCTCGTAGTGACAATTTGGGACTTTGGTAATGCCGTTGTATCGGTTTCCTTTCAAGTAACTTTTGAGTTGAGGGAACAAATGAAAGTCGCACGGAGCTAGGTCTGGAATGTAAGGGGGTGAGGTGCGGGGACGTGGGGACGCTAGGGAGCGTTAAAAATTGGCGTACTGCGAAGTCCGAGTGTGCTGGAGCGTTGTTGTGACGCAGTACCCAACCCTTCTTGGACAATTTGGGTAGGCTTGAACCGTTTTAAAACTTCGATGTAGAATGCTGCATTGACCGTCTGGCCTGCGGGAATTTATTTGTGATGAACAACGCCGTTGATGTCAAAAAAAGCGAGCAGTAGAGACTTGACTCTTGATTTGGATATGCGAGCTTTTTTCGGACGCTCCCGCCCTTTTTCACCCACTGCATGCTTTGTCTCTTGGTCTCACAAAGACTCGTCCCCCGTGATAATGGACGACATCCACTGGTTTCCTTCAGCGTCAATTCGATCAATCATGTCCTGACAGATGGAACTCCAGAGCTCTTTTTGCTCAGCTGTGAGCAGTTTTGGAACCATCTTGGCGCACAGTTTGCGCATTCCTGGATCGTCATTTAAATTTTGCCGAGTGGTCTCACGGTTGATGTTTAACTCTTCTTCTAACATTCGACAACTCACTCGACGGTCTTAGAGCACGCGCATGCGCACACGTTTAACATTTGTCGCCGTTTTTGCAGTAGAAGGACCGCCGCAGCGCGGATCGTCCTCGACTGATTCACGGCCGTCTTTAAACCGCTTAGCCCACTTGAAAACAGAGTCGGTTGTTTCATAGCGTCTTCCTTAAATGTAACTGTACGAAGATTTCCAACGGCGGTTTTACTCCGCGTTTGACCAAGAATTTGATCACGATACGCTGCTCAATATTTACATGGCACATGTGTAAAAATCTTACTTTGTTTAAACGACCATAGAACGCGAGATATACGTGCTACCGTTATGAAAACTGGATATACGGACTCAGAAATGTCTCCTATATATTTCCATCGAGACCGCGAGCACCATTGCAGTGTTGCCATAAGTCGCGCTATGAAACTATTCTAGGGCTACAATTGTCATATCTCGTAGTTACATTTGGCTTTTCAAAACCCCATATATAAATAAATTAACCATAAGATTATTAACAATCATAAGAATAACATAACTAATTACAGTAATGGATATAAATTACAACTGATATAGGTGGCACAAAATAAACCTGTTATATCAGAGGTACGAGTGCATAACAGGTGGACTTGGGATCATTTACTTGAACCAACTCAATATCAATAATAGCTCAGAGAAATATCAACGACTTTAGATGATAATACTAGTTTATATTTACAATAATGCTTACGAAATATATATAAAACTAATTACACATTCACCATTAAACCTCAATAGCATAATAAGAACTTCAAAAGGAAAAGAATACAACAATAATACCGAAAAAAAAACTAAAAGAAAAGAAGAATGAAGGGAAAAGCATAAGATAAATAACAAAAACACCTAAAATAATTATAATACTAATAGCAATAGAAATAATGATAAATAACTGTTAAATGTATTCGAAGTAATTGCAATCAGTACACAGATTAATTTGAATAATCACGAGTATTAAGCCGGAATGTGATATACTAAGTTATTTTATAATATTAAAATAGGTATTTTCAGTGAAACATGAAGATTTGTACATTGAAAAGAAACAAAATTAGTTTAAACTTTAATAAATTTTAAAAAGCAAATAATTAATATTTTATTGTATGATTATGAAATAGGTGCAACTCTGGACTTGCACTCATTTCAGTATTTTGCTATTATGCAATATCGAGCACTATGATGTAGCATATAGCCGCCCATATATTCTTCTTTGTTGTACTCGTGATTGTAGCATGGTAGAAATGATTTTATCATCTTCTTTATAGTGCCATACTCAGCTTCTGAGCGTGGGCGACTACCTATTCGTATATCTCAGCTGTACAGATATAGGTAGTGTACTAGGCAATCGTTATATGCAACGCGAGTGTACACGCGCAAGCAAAGGCGCACGCAGGATTTTTTTTTGGTCGAGGCTAGAATTTAGAAGATGAGTTAGGGGGTGGTAACTCGGTACCTCGACTAAGTACCCATCTATTTCCGTGGTTTGTAAATTAAAATAAAAAAATAAATAAAAAAAAAAAATACAAAATTAACGAATATTATTTTTAAAAAAGTTACAAAACTGACGAATTTTATTTAAAAAAGAAAAATAATAATAGAAACGTAACATTATGTTTGTAATAAGCACAAATTAGATAAGCATACGAATTTTATTTAAGTAAAACAAAACATTACAAAACAAAATTAAGATTTCGAAGATTTTTTGGGAGGAGCAATGGCCCCGTGGCACCCCCCTTGGGTGCGCCAATGCGCGCAAGACTTCATTCGGAACTGATAGTAGCCACTTGTTATCGCGCTACAAGTGCAGTTCCTTGTGTGTCTGCTGTGTACTGACCTAGTGCGCCTATGATGCTGTACGTGGTGGTTTGCCATTGTCTTCCACGTGATTATTAGCGAGTATTTAATTTAATTCTTTGTAATAAGTTCTGTCGTCGCCCGGGATTGAACCCGTGACCCCCGTAACAGAAATTAAGTGCTCCAGCAACTAGGCTATCGCGACGACTGTTTTGCAAATAAATTTCCGGAAACCAAAATAATCAAAAACAAGTTCAGTCAAGCATGAGGTTTCATGCGCTGAGGATTCCGTATGAAAGTTAACAATAACTATAATTATTTAGTATGTAAGAAAATTTGTTTGAATAAATTTCTATTTTTATTTTACTATTTTAATTTAATATCTTAATAAATTTCAAACATCTTTTCTAATAATAATTTAAAACAGTAAAGCAAAATACTAATTTGAATTGAAGACTTAGATTAATTTGAAGTGAAATGTAACGGTTATGAAGAAAAATTAATTAAATCCTTTTTTTATTTATTTTTTGAAATTATTGGTTTAGATTTAATAATACTAATATTAAGGTTTTATGATTTTTTAAAATGTGTAATTTTGTTAATTCCTACACCTATCTTTCTTGAATAGCCGATCGTCAAAGATATTTCATAAATATATAAACGAAAACACGCAAAAAATATTAATTAGAAATAATATTGATGCTACGTATCACTCTGCTGCGGCTGCTAGAATGTTGGTGTTCCCTGCTGGCAGGTTGGTGTATGTTGGTGATTGCATCCTGGATTCTCGGCGAATGGGAGGGAGAGACACGGTAATCGAAATTATAGTTTACGAATTTTGTAAATGTCACTAATTGGAAAACCGAATTTTGAGGCAATTTGGTTACTTTGTTATTAAACTTCTTTCGGTTGCAAGACGAACTGGTTACTTTACTAAAAAAGGTCGATATAGTTCCGCGATGTGACAAAGACTGTCGTTCTACTGAGATGATTTTTTAACAATTCGGTTTTTTCTTTCGACTACCTTAATACGTTAGACCATTATTAAATTATTATTTTTTATTTATTTACTAGCACAGTGCATTAAATTGTTTAACAAAACGAAATACTATTCGCATCTGTTTTTCATCAGGCGGACGTACCACCTAAACAATGATGCGGTGAGTCCGTTCCTTTCATTACAGTTCATAACAACACTAACACACGCCGTAATGAAAATAACCAAACCAAAACCTGCGATCCTGTTTCGTTTCTTATCCCTCGTACTAACACTACTAACGCAAATTATAACAATCCGAACCAAATTCTAAAAACCGCTGCAGTCTCGTATTCCGATAAAGCCAAAAGAAAAATAACACCGATTAACAAACCTGTTTATTTCGTGCATTCAAGAAACCCACTTAAAACAAAACCAACATTTAAAACTAAAAAACTATAAAGTTCTCGAATCAAATCCGGCGCTTGCTAGTTGTGCGCGTGGGGGAATAATATTATCCGTTCGTGCGGATATTAACTTTCAACAGATAATGTTACCATCCGACATTCAACCAGTAACAGTCGAAATTCGTACGCCAGCTTCATGATAGTCTCTAAACATAATTCCGAACCGTATTTAGAAACTTTTGAAGTTGCCAAAAAATTCAAACAGTCCCTCCCCTCTAGCGCCGTGAGTATTACAGCTAAAAATTTTGAACACGGTTAAACATATGCGCTTCGACATATATTTTCCCAAGTTTGGAACGTCAAGGTTTGAAAGTTTTGTTAAGGAATTATGGTTTCGTTCTCGACAAATAACGATCTTTCCATCAATCATGACCGGAAAAAAATATTATTTTTGAAACTTTCGAGCTTTCGGCGCTTAAGGTTCTGAATTTTAAGATGGAAACCTAGATGTTCCAAAGTAAATAAATAAACAGGGACTCACATTTTTTTAACCTTGTTCAAAATCTTGAACCAATACATAAATTACAAGCGGGGCTACACGTTATTTTTCAGAATTTTATGAACTTTTAGTAAATTTCAAACAGTTTCGTTAAGAAAACGAAATACGGGTCCGTTCCCAAAAAATAGCGCTCATTCCAATAATAATACACTTGAAAAAAAATTTTTTTTTACAAAATTTCGAGCTTTCACAACCCCAAGCCACTAATTTAAAAATAGGAAACTTAGATGTTCCAAATCAGAGAAATATACATGGATGCCCAGATTTACTACTTTCCTCAAAATTGTTAGCTATAATACTCGCGTCACAAATCAATTCTCGCGCTTTTTTGAACTTTTCAGCAAACTTTGAAAGTTTAATTAAGAAAATGAAATACGGTTTCTTCCCCGACAGATAGCGATCCTTCAAACGGTATATAACATGCGTCAGAAAAATAAAAAATTTTCTTCAAAATTTCGAACTTTCGGCGCCTTAAGGGTTCAATTTTAAAACTAAAAATCCAAATGTTATAAACTAGAAAAATATAGGGGGATCAGCACGTTTTTAGCCGCGTTCAAAATTTTCAGCTGTAATATTCATGGAGCTAGTGGAGAGACACATAATTATTTTTGTTTTTTTGAACTTTTCGGAACTTTGAAAATTTTGTTAAAAAAATGAAATACGGTTTCGTTCCCGACGAATAGCGATCTTTCTAATAATATATCGCAACCCGAAGAAAAAAATATTTTATTTCAAAATTTTGAGCTTTCGGCGCCCCAAGGGTCTAATTTTAAAACTGGAAACCTGGATGTTTCGAATTAGAGAAATATACGTAGAAGCGCATATTTTTAACCGTGTTCAAAATATTTAGCTGTAATATTTGCTTCGCTATGGGGCTAAAAAGTAATTTTTCGCGCTATTTTGAACTTTTCGGCAACTTTCAAAGTTTCGTTAAGAAAATGAAATACGTTTTCGTTCCCAACAAACAGCGATATTTGTAATAATATATCACAAACCTAAGAAAAAAAAAATTTTTTTTCAAAATTTTGAATTTTCGGTGTCCTACAGGTCTCATTCTAAAGTTGGAGTCCGATTGTCTTAAATCAGAGAAATATACGTAGAGTCGCGTATTTTCTACCATGTTCCAAATTTATAGCTGTAATACTCGCGTCGCAAGGAGGGGGCCGCTAATTGGAGCTGACGCTTTTTTGAGCTCTATCGCAACTTTGAAAGTTTGGTTAAGAAAATGAAATTCGGTTTCGTTCCCGACTACTAGAGATATTTCTAATGATATATCACAAGCCCAAGAAAAAAAATATTTTTTTCCAAAATCGCGAGCTTTCGGTGCCCCGAGGGTCCAATTTTAAAGCTGGAAACTCGGATGTTCCAAACTAGAGAAATATACGTGGAAGCGCATATTTTTAACCGTGTTCAAAATTTTTATCGGTAATATTCGCGGCGCTAGGGGGGGGGGACACGTCATTTTTCGCGCTTTTTTGAACTTTACGGCAACTTTGAATTTTTTGGTAAAGAAAATGATATAAGGTTTTGTTCCTGATAAATAGCGATCTTTCAAACGATATATTACATTACCGGGAAAAAAAATATTTTTTTACAAAATTTTGAGCTTTCGAAGCCCCGGAGTTTTATTTTTAAAGCTTGAGACCCGGACGTACCAAATTACAGAAATATACGTGGAAGCACATATTTTTAACCATGTTTTAAATTTTTAGCTATAATACTCGCAGCGCTAGGGGACGCGCAATTTTTCGAGCTTTTTTGAGCTTTATCGCAACTTTGAAAGTTTGGTTAAGAAAATGAAATTCGGTTTCGATCCCGACTACTAGAGATCTTTCTAATGATATATCACAAGCCCAAGAAAAAAAATATTTTTTTCCAAAATCGCGAGCTTTCGGTGCCCCGAGGGTCCAATTTAAAAGCTGGAAACTCGTATGTTCCAAACTAGAGAAATATACGTGGAAGCGCATATTTTTAACCGTGTTCAAAATTTTTATCGGTAATATTCGCGGCGCTAGGGGGGGGGACACGTCATTTTTCGCGCTTTTTTGAACTTTACGGCAACTTTGAATTTTTTGGTAAAGAAAATGATATAAGGTTTTGTTCCTGATAAATAGCGATTTTTCAAACGGTATATTACATTACCGGGAAAAAAAATATTTTTTTCCAAAATTTTGAGCTTTCGAAGCCCCGGAGTTTTATTTTTAAAGCTTGAGACCCGGACGTACCAAATTACAGAAATATACGTGGAAGCACATATTTTTAACCATGTTTTAAATTTTTAGCTATAATACTCGCCGCGCTAGGGGACGCGCAATTTTTCGAGCTTTTTTGAGCTTTATCGCAACTTTGAAAGTTTGGTTAAGAAAATGAAATTCGGTTTCGTTCCCGACTACTAGAGATCTTTCTAATGATATATCACAAGCCCAAGAAAAAAAATATTTTTTTCCAAAATCGCGAGCTTTCGGTGCCCCGAGGGTCCAATTTAAAAGCTGGAAACTCGGATGTTCCAAACTAGAGAAATATACGTGGAAGCGCATATTTTTAACCGTGTTCAAAATTTTTATCGGTAATATTCGCGGCGCTAGGGGGGGGGGACACGTCATTTTTCGCGCTTTTTTGAACTTTACGGCAACTTTGAAAGTTTCGTTAAGGAAATGAAATTCGGTTTCGTTCCCGACAAATCGCGATCTTTCCATCGATATATCGCATGCCTGTAAAAAAAAATATTTTTTTCCAAAATTTCGAGCTTTCGTCGCCCCGAGGGTCCAGTTTTAAAGTTGGAAATCCGGATGTTTCAAACTAGAGAAATATACAGGTATGTGCGTATTTTTAGCTCCATTCAAAATTTTTAACTGCAATACTCGTGGCGCTAAGGGGGGGGGACACGTCATTTTTTGCGGTTTTTTGAACTTTTGGGCAACTTTACATAACTTTTGTAGCGTAATTTTTTGATTTTATGAAAGTACTCCTGCATTGTAGTTTATATTTTGAATTTCAGCGTTATAAGTTTATCTAGTGACGAGTTATGATTTTTTAAGTGATTTTTGAGGTCGTTTATGTACCATATTATATATTCTTGACGGTTTTTTGGGTTTTTTGCCGCCCAGGTTAATCGGTCAACTTCAAGTTATAGATCGTTTTAAAGATAATTTTAATTGTGATTTATGTTCCGAATTTGAAGTTTACAAGTCAAGCCGTTCGTGAATTATTGATTTTTATTTGATATTTTTGTCATTTGTGTACCATCTTATAAGGATTCCGTACATTATATGTATACGGAATCCTAAAAATGTATTTGACGAGAACGAATACGACGTAAGCCCTGAAGAGGGCTATTTCAAATATTTAGACGAAAGATGAAGAAATAGTGACGAAAAATAGCGGAAAGAGGAATAAGAACGAAGGAAGCGATAGCAAAACCGAAAAATCGAATAACTACGTATCACAAACCGAATCGAATAGACTAGAATAGAACAAAAGCCGGTACAGATAACAGCGATAATGAACGGCCGCGCGCTGTTGTTCACATACCGCTATACGCTCAGCTCACCCCGGAGGAACTAATAGGTTTATCCGGATGTTGCGGGTCGTAATGGAGTGAAGAAAAACAACATAAAAAAAAATAAAAATTCTAGAATAAACGCCACTGTGAACCTACACCTGCGACTGCTCGATCTCCCGGTGGCGAGATATTTCCATTCACGAACGAAACTAATCATCGAGCCTCCTCCCGAAGATACCAGGATCAGGAGGAAACACGCCAAAATAGCTGAGTAACGGCGACCTCTTCAATTACGAACTATGCGCTGCGTTGCTAATGATTTGTTCATTCGATCGCAGGCTATCCTCGCTGAGGAGCAGAGGCCTTTTGATCCCTACGTCGGAGTGCGGGAACGAGCTAAACGATAGGCCGCGCCTACCCGAATCGGCAGTGCTCTGCTTCGTGTAGAAATAACTGGTCCGCTCACTAGGTATATTTTGTACGATTTTCCGTGCGCGATTGGATAAGCTCGCGGCAGCCACCTCAGGCTTAGAGGAATTACTTTTTTCGAGCCTAGATTGCGACGGACGCGATCGCGGGAATTTAACGAAATGTAACTTATCACAGACCCGACAGGAGCAAGACGTGCAATCGGCCACTACATGTGATTTAGCGAAGCCCTTCAAACAGCGACGATCATTCTTGATTACTTCGTAACGCCTTTGAACTTATCGCAATCGATTAGTCTATGCCGATCGCCACATACCGGGAAATTTGGTTTGTTTGTAACGAAATAAGAATTTTTTACTGTAGCAGGCTTACTCACGACATGAAAGGAGCGTTTTACGGCATCAGCTTTTGACTGCAAATCGTATCGAAATCGACGGGATTTGATATTACTAGCTCTTTTCTCTAAAAAATAGCGCGTAA
This sequence comes from Icerya purchasi, assembly GCA_039619475.1. Taxonomy (NCBI): domain Eukaryota; kingdom Metazoa; phylum Arthropoda; class Insecta; order Hemiptera; family Monophlebidae; genus Icerya; species Icerya purchasi. The sequence continues at coordinate 178,510,513 of CM077116.1, forward strand.
CATATCGAAGCTCAGGAATTTTTTGTCGTCGGAAATCGAAAATTCAAAGTCTTCGTATGTTTTTTCGTCTAATTTGGAAGCGACGAAATAAGAAACGATCGTACTCCAGTTGTCTGGAGTTTCGCCGCAAATTTTTAGGCCTTTTAACGCTAAATCGGCTTTGTTTAAAAGCCCGCGTAATTCTTCCTCTGAACTAATTTTGCGCATCGAAAAGAAATCACGAAAATGAGTACGAATGATAGTTCTATTATTGTCGTATCTATCGACGATATGAGTCCACGCTTCGACATACGTCTCGTCTGACAACTCAATATTTCGAATTAATGCAACGGCCTCGCCAACCAACGCTTCTTTGAGATAGTATAATTTTTTGCGTTGGTGGAATGGCCGATTCGTCGGGAATCAGCTTTCCCAACAAACTTTTGAAGTCTTTAAATTTTCGGAAATCGCCATCAAATTTCGGGATTGCGATTTTCGGAAATTTTACAAACGGATGACTTTTATATTCCGATGAGTCGTGTGGTGGCGAGTTAACGCGTTTCGAATCGGTTTTAGGCATGCACACTATATTTGCTTTTGCTATTATATCAGTAACTAGATCTCTTACTGTGTCTTTTTCGTCAAGTAATTTTTCTTCTTTTTGCTCGTAATTTTCACCGTCTGCGTCATCCAACTGACCCAACTGACTCTCCACCGTCACGCAAAATTTATTTTTCGGCCAGGTGATTCTTTTTTTTTCTCTTCATTAGCGTCGCTAGTAAGCACTCGATACTGTTTGTTGTGCGCGAGTCGCAGCGGATCTATTGAACAAATGTAACTTGAAACATCCGTTCAGTTCATAAGATCATGTTGGAACATGATAAAAATTCTGCCTCCGCTGTTTTTTTGGGAATGCCTACCGCACTTCCAGACTGCATCGAGTTGAATAGCTGGATAAAAATAATCGAAACCGAATAACAAGCAGCCAAATTTGTTTCAATTTGTGTAGCAAATGTTTTTGTTTATTTTATTTGTTTTTCTTTAAATATTAAATGTAATTTCTTTCTTAATAAAAAAAAAAAAAGTTCCAGTTCGGGTTCAGTAAAAGATACTTATTTTTTCGTTCCTTTTTTTAATTTTTAATTAATAGTACAGGATACGAGTGAAGTGTCTATTTACGGAAAATTTTTTAGCATATTTTTAGAAAAAATTAAGTTTTAAATATAAGCAAGAAAAAAACTACAGAAATTAAAGTACAAATATGAAAAAAAAAATGCCTTAAAAGTGACCTTGAGAGATTCGTCAAAATATAGTTGGTAGCCAGGTTTCGTAATATTAAAAGAAGACGCTGCAGACAAAATGAGCCGGTGCAGTCACAAGGGAAATACGATTATATAATGTTTTCAGGAGCACTCTAATTGTCGATCAAGGGCAAAGTAAGAATAATGTTTGATTTTAAAACAACTTTTTATAATTTATCTTATCGCAGGAGGCCTGTATTCGACTGAGTAGGCAACTGCACAAGAAGTGGCTAACGATAAGGTGGTATTCGTTTTATAATAAACAATTCAATTTCGACATCTAATCATCAATGACGTTGACTTTGCGATAGTAAATCGGTCACTGTTAATTTAATACCGATAACGTTTTCTCGCGGTCAGTCACAATTGGTTTAATCATTGACGAAGATTGTTTAAGTTACGCGTTACCGACATCGGGTTATTGTAGAACGGTCGTTATGAGTTCCGGAGGGGAGGATCTGAATTCAGCTTTGGAAACCCTACTCCAGCAAGGTATCCAATTATTCCAGTCGGAATTCAATGCTAGTCCAGATGTAGCCGGCTGGGCACCAGGGAGAGTAAATCTAATCGGAGAACACACAGATTACAATGACGGATTTGTTTTGCCCATGGTAAGTTGTTAATACCATTCATACATACACGCTTACATATGTGTAATATTTCAAGTAATTGCATAAATAAAAGAGGAACTTATCTATATAGTATAAACGCAGACAAAAAAAACAAACAAATAGAAAAAAAAATGCATAAACTCGTAGCATGTTGAGAATAGAAATCTGTTGTACATGTATAAGTCGTTTTTCGTGTCTGTCAGCTGTCTGTCGCGTTAAGCTGGAAATGCGTTGTTGTTATTTCACACGAGTTCACGTGTTAGCAAAAATCCGGAAGTAGATTTTAATGTGGAAGAAATACATTTAAGTCGAGTCACGAATGCCAGATTTCCTTTTCTCGTATGATATCATGTTTCTAAATTTCATTTCGTTCGGATACTTCACCGACGTGAGATTAATTTTTTTAGCAGTAGATTTATGGCAGTTGTATTTACAATCCTAATTGGTACTGTTTTGAAGTGGTTTGTTTACATTTTTACTCGGAGCATGTATACCATTTTTTTTTTTTGAAATAGATAAGCACTTAATAGACAAATTTCGAAATTATTCCATTTCATATAGTCAGAAATTAACAAATTATTGTAATCAGAATTAACAGCAAACAATTTGGCAAGAAATGGTAAATTTAATCACAAATTCCAGGTATTAACTTATACCGTGTAATGATTGAAAATTCATTATTTGATTAAGCATTGCATTTTCTATTACGTATAACTAGGGCCGTATCTAGACCAAAATTTCGGGAGGGGTTACGAAAATATTTTTATAACTATATACATATGATATATATGCATACATATATAAATGTGTATGTGTGTGTGTGTGTGTATGGAGGGGGGAGTATATTATCACGAAATATATTTATTTATAAATGGTACACTAAAGCCTTATAGTCAATTGTTGCATATGCAATATTTGAACACTACAATAAAAACAAATAAAAAATAGTCGTTTTCGTAGAATTGATAAGAAAGTTAAATTTTCTTTTCCCCTTTTGTCAAAAATTGAAAAGAAATAAATTTATTCTGAATTTCAGTCCATTGGTCGATTTAATTCAAGCAGTTAATATTTCGCAGACATGAAAAGCCCCCTCAGATGCGACCCTGCATATAACATTCTATTTATTGATTTCTTAGTTTACCCTTTATCCGTTTAGCATATGTTTCTATAAAGTTGCATACTTTGCAGTTGAATGAATAAACACGTAACGAGTTGATAATGAAATATTGATAAAGCGTCATAGTAGTGTGATCACAAGCGTGATATTACGCGTGAGTTTGTTTTTTAAAGAATTTATGGGTTTACGTGATGTGATAGCAGTGCGCTCTCACCTTTAATTTCAGCAACTACATTAAACCAATTTTATTTCGGTTTTTTATCAGATGGATTTCTAAAGAGAAGGTTTTAGCGTATAATTTATATTTTTGGTGTGAACCGAAATACCTATGAAGATTTTCCTCAGCGAAGTGGAACACAAAGAGTTAGTACCGTATCTAGGCTAAAATTTTGGGGTGATACAAAACATATTTTTATAAATATATATATATATATATATATATATATATATATGTTTTTTAACATAAAATATATTTATTTAAAAGTAGTACAATGAAGTCTTGTAGTCCATTATTGCATATGCAATATTTAAACAAACTGTAATAAAAACAAATAAAAAACAATCATTTCTATGGGATTTATGAAAATTTCAATCTTATTTTCTTTTGTCAAAAATTTAAATAAACTTATTCTGAATTTCAGTCCATTTAATCCAAGTAGTCATTATTTTACAGGCATTTTGGTGGAGAAGGTTGGACCTGTCCCTCCCCACTGATACGGCGCTGAAAAAAGTGCTAAAATACACCCGATAAAATAACTTTTCCATTAAAAATTAAATACTCATAGTTTACTGCAGCACGTATGAATCTCTCCGTATAATAAAATAGTTTTTTGTCATTTTAAGCAACCGCGTTACTAGCGAACGTAGATGACGAAACTATTATCATCGTCACCAGTACGTCTTGCCACGAACGAACTAGAACAATAATATTTCGGAAATTAGTTACCAGCTGGTTAAAAGGGATATTGTTGTGGCGGGATATAAGTTTGTTATCGCGACAAAGATGAACGGTGACAGAGCTACAGGAAAATGATGAGATAAGGAACCTTTTATTTTTGTAGTTTGCTCACTGAAAAGCGAATTAATCGATTGAATTTCTAAAAATTATGATAATATTAACGTAGATAAAGGTGCGATTCAAAAAACGACTCCGATGAGCCTTTTCTTTTGAAAAGATTGCCATTTCTCGTACGTTTAGCCTTCACGATGATCGTGAATAAGTCACAAGGAAAACTTTCGAGAAAATCTGATTGATGGCAAAGAATAGACAATGCGGTTATAGTAGTCTTTTCTCGACGCGGAACCAAAAATGGGATCTGCGTTCGGAGTCTGTTTAATAAAATTGAAAATTGTAATTTGATCTCTGTAGGAAATAAATGAAATACAAGTTTTATATTCGATATTTTGTTTGCGTTTAAATTCATTATGAAATGTAGTTTTAAATTTGATTGCAAACACGGGAGAATCCAAAAAAAATTGTTCGCCAATTTTTATTGTTTTTTAATTTTTACTTATTTTAGCGAGAATGTTGAGTACTTTTGGAACTTTTTTATTATTCCACATTATTTTTAATTCTACTACGTTTGAAATTTATTATTTTTTTATTGTTCGACGTTTCGCAATTTAATTTTTTGTTTGTTTTGATCATTTTGAGATTTGAAGAGTTTGTTATTTATTGAAAAATGTTGGGGTTCGATAACCGAGTCTTGATTTAAAAAAAAAAAAAACTGTTCTTTGTAATTTTTAATAATTACTTTTTATTTTATTTAATTTTTAATAAAATATATCAATATTACCAGTTGCGGATCTACGGGGGGGGGGGGAAATACCCTCCAAAGAACTAAAGTTTCTATGAAAAAATTTTCTATAACAGAGAAACTTAATTTATACTATAAAAAAATTGTATAAATGTTACCTATGGATTTATTTATAACTAATATTTAATACTGTTCTCTAGTAAAACTATTTTATTTTAAACCCAACTGTCATTGATCTTTTGCCTTTATTTATTTTTAATTTTAATTTTGTAATGTAAATGAAAATAGATCAAAGATAAATATATATATATTTTTTTTACTTGCTCACAAACAAAGAATTAAGATCGGATTACTAACAAAAATAAAAAAGAAGTAAAGTCTAATAAAAATACTATCTTTCTTATTATTCAAATTCTGAACTACTACTTTAGCTATAATGTTATAATTTTTTTATTTTCTACCTAAAAATAAAATAAAATTTAAATTAAATTGTAATAATCATGTATTTTTAAAACATTTTTAAATTTCTAAAGAGGTCGTTATTTGATTTTCTTTATGAAACAACGTATTACTCAAATCTACTGCGTACCATAGAAGATATAACGTAATTATATAACTCCCCCCCCCCCAATTTACTCTGAAAATGTCAAACCATGGAATTTAAGCTACAAATTAACGTTTCTGAAATCAAATAAACCAAACAATATTCCACTTTTTACAAAAAATAACGGCTATAAAATTACCAATATGACAGAGAATCTAAACTACTCCCTATCCTCTCTTTTTCCGTTAGACAGCACTGACAAAGACAGAAACAAACAGAAAATACTAAGAGAAAACTTTAAACTTCTCATACAGGAAAACGTTGCTCATTCACAACAGACTCCTCTTGATACTTCCGCACTAAATAGCATTATAAAAAATTTAAAAAACAAAGCTGCTGGACCTGAAAATATTACCAATAAGACACTAAACTTAATCCAAAAGGTCTATTCAAAACTCCTTCCACTCCAAAAGATCTTCTCCTTAAACTATTTCCCTAAACCCTGGCACGAAGCAAGTGTAATCCTACTTCATAAATCAAACCATTAGCTCCTATCGCACGATATGTTTTTTAAATACTGTAAGCAAAATTTACGAAAAACTATTAAAAAATAGGATAACTTGCTATCTGAACTCAACGAACTTTTTAGATAAAAGACAATTTGGATTCAGACAAGATCTGTCCACAGAACATGCTGTGAATTATGCGATCAGCAAGATTAGTAGCAGACTTAAGAAAAAATCGAACGTTCTCGTCATAGAAGTGGATATCAAAGGAACCTTTGATAACTGCTGGCACCCTGCTTTGTTTGACATTTTAAAATCTATTCTGATTAAAGGCATACTATTACGAAGTACAATATATTGCTATTTTAAAAACAGGCGTGTAACTCTTTAAATAGGTAATCATGGTGCAAACACTGAAACCAATAAAGGCGGCCCTCAGGGTAGGGTTTTAGGTCCATTTTTCTGGAATATATTATTCAACCAAGCTCTACCATACGACAAGAACGTTGATCTATGCGCATATGAAAATGACTTACTGTTCATAATAATGGGCGATACCAGAGTCAATTTCGAAAGAACAGCTAACAAAACGCTTGAGTTACTCGGAGCTTGGCTAAATGAAGTAAAGCTTAATCTTTCAGTTGAAAAATGCTTTGTGACCCTTTTCACAAACTTCCTGAAACTAAAAAGGAAAAATATTAAAGTACTTTATAGGGGGATCACTTTAAAAGTAATGGAACATTTTAAATATCTAGGTGTTATATTAGACAATAAATTCTCCTTTAAACAATACATAGACTACACCGCATCTAAGGTGGACTCTAAATACTATCAATTACTAGAAGTGTGCAGAAATACACGGGGCTTTCATTACAGATACAGACTTGTACTGTACAAGTCACTTGTTGAGAGTACAGTGTGTTACTGCTGCTCTGTGTTTTTCCAACACCTAAAAAAGAAAACCTCAAAGCAAAAAATCTACTCTACACAACGTAAATACTTAATAAACACCTGTAGAGCTTATAGAACAATTTCTCACAGCGCCGCTGTTGCTCTTACGGGAGTCCTTCCGCTAGACCTAAAAATTAACTATAGATTAATCATTTTTACCATAAAAAACCTTAAAAATTTTGAATATATTAACGATCATGTCTATCAAATAATGAACTTTCTACCCTTAATAAATCTTCTTCAGAACAGTACCTACATGCTAATCCACCATGACTTACATATAAAAAAATCACTAAAACAACTCAAAAAACACATTAAAAACTATTTCATGTTCATATGGCAAAACTCCTGGGAAAGAGATACAGCAGGTTGGCATACCCACATGCTAATTCTAAATATTAGAGCAGGCTTACAGTTAATACCTGACTTTTACACTACCCAACTTCTCACTGACCACGGACACTTCGTAGCCTACTTAAAAAAATATAAAATTATTGAGGACGACAAATGTGACAGTGGGTAAATTGAAAACGCCAATCATGTAATCTTTCACTGCAGTAAGTATGACAGCATCAGACACTTCAACATAGAAAACCTCAATTTGAGCAATTCAACTTCGGCAACTAAATTTAAAAAATTCACGTTTTTAGTTTTAAAATCAAAATTTACTGGCAAAAATAACAACCGACAGTGATTTACATTACTCAATTAAATAAAAAACATTACACTTAAAATCTATTTATTAACACGTATATAATTTTCAATATTAATACCCGAACAAGACAATCTAGACTAAATGGTAAATCAAACCGAAATCAATCGCACGTGTCTTTCAGAAAAAAAAAAAATAAAGTTTAATAAATTTTTATTGTAAGAAGGTTCTAGGTCAAGATTAAGCCTAACGGCGATTTGTAACGCTACAACTAAAGAATTTAACGATTTAACAAAAAAACGAGCTATTAAAGAAGATTGTTTTAGATTTAGCTTTTCCATTTTGCATGCCCGAATTAGTTTTTTTTAGGGTATCCTTCATTTATCATATAAATTACCAATAACAGAATGGCAGGAGAGGTCACAAGCTCACAAAGATACAGTCAAAAAAAGGAAATTAAGAAATATAGGATAAACTCAGAAATGAGATGGGTCTTATAGTTTATGTTCTCAAAGCTGGATTCGGAAATACAAATGATGGGAATACAAGCAGGCGCTTTTTTAACAGTCATGAGTTGTCGTCTAAAATAACTGGAGTTGATCCAAATTTAATATATCCTTTATACTAACCCACAATGAACATGAACACCGAATATTCCTCCACTTAGACGACCACTCATGCCGCAGCTGCATAAATAAAAAAGGGAAAACTAATCAACCAATTACATCGCCTACCCCCCTCCCCCCACAACATCTAGACATTGACAGAGCAATGGAAGCCGACCAAGTAATTCCAAATGCAAAACGCCCCCATCCAACAACACCAGATTCTCTGCCCGGCGACCCTATATTATCTGCAACATCACAACCTGCAATAAAGAAAATTAATATCCCGTTACCGGAAGATGATAACAACCAAACAGTACAACTAGAACAAATAAATAGCCCACCAATCCAATCAGAGTTCAAAAATACTTCGAAACCACAGCCAGAAGGGAAGAACGTTTTACAGCAACAGGCCCAACAGAAAACCGAATTCAAAATACTACCAGACATGCAGCACATCACTGAGCCGGTTAAGCAGAAGTCAAAACAGAAAAAAATCACTAACATCGACGAAGCAGTTGAGAAAATCAAACCGATGTTTGACAATGACCAATCTAACTTCATCATCAACCTTGACGATTTCAAAATATTCTTGAGTAACATTGCTTCCAAACCTGACTACATAACCTATGCACACAATTTCACACAGGATAAAGATGGACTGATTCACCTAATTGCAGCGGCCAAACCATCTCTGAAGAACACAAGTTTAAAAAATAGATGTACTCGCATACTGAAAAGTCTGAGCAGCCTATCCACAGATGGTAATACGTCAGAGGAAAGCTCTACCCACTAACACACAAATACTATGACAAACTTGACATCAAACATCGACTAGCAACACTCACAGACTTCACAGGACAACGCAGAAACACCCAACATGGCGAGTAATAATATAATTATGCAGTGGAACTGCAGAGGTTTTATTAATCATCAAGCCGAACTAGAACACCTATTAGTCACATATTCTCCATTAGTCGATCACGGCTGTATCGGTCAGAATGAATACACCCCTTCAGATGGTAGCGATATCTGTTCTCTTACACAATCTATCGAGGTCCACACTAACGATCTGCAACTGCTACTTTCCCCCCAACCATATGGTACACTCGGCAGACCTTCAAAATGCCATTTCTCAACTAGTAAGCCCAATGGTCATACTTGGAGACTTTAACGCTCACTCCCCACTATGGGGAGCGACGTCCACCAACAGACATGGATCAATTATTACAAACATACTAACGGAGCGCGATTTGTGCATTCTCCCTCCACCTAACCATACACATTTTAACCTCTCCCATAACACTTTCTCAACAATTGACTTGGCATTAGTATCCCCATTACTGCTCCCGAAACTTAAATCATCTGTCCATGACGACCTTTGCTCCAGCGATCATTTCCCTGTATTTCTGCATTTCACAGGATATCATCCATCACCACCAATCCCAAGACCCCCAAGATTCTCATTTCACAAGGCAGACTGGACGGCATACACAGCCGGAATTAAAATCCCAGCTCCTAGCGAGTTCCTATCAGACAATTTAAAGATATTTCTTAATACTATACTAGATGCTGCCTACTTATCGATACCCACCTCCCACAATTTTCGAGCTAAGAAAGTACCATGGTGGAGCAAAGAGATCCACATTGCAATCCAATAGCGTAAACGAGCACTCAGAAAGTATAAATCGTCTCGGTCGCTATCTGACTTAGTAGCCTTCAAGAAGTGCCGAGCCATTGCCAGAGCTCTCATTCGCGACAAAAAGCAAGAGTGCTGGTCACAGTTTATTTCATCCATCTCCTCATCAACGTCAAACAGGACCATATGGAATAAAATAAAATCCATCAATGGAATTAGCACTGTCCCAAAACGCGTCCTTCTCAACATCAATGGCAGTCTAATAACGGATGAAGCTAACGTTGTCAAAGCGTTTGCCAATCACTTCACCGCAGCATCGTCATCAGAAAAGTATCCCCCCGCTTTCCGTAGCATGAAATACCATGCAGAGCAACAGCCAGTGCACTTTCCACCCGAATCCAATGAATCATACAATAGTAATTTTACCATCTCAGAACTAAATTTCCAACTCAACCACCATACATCCAACACTGCTCCTGGCCCCGATGGCATCCACCCATACATGCTTAGGTACCTCCCAATTTCCGGAAAACATTTTCTCCTACACATATACAATCAAATCCGGAATTCTGGAAACATCCCCGCGCAATGGAAGTCGGCAAATATAATCCCAATACTAAAGGAAAACAAAGACCCTTCCCTTCCCGAAAGTTACCGTCCTATCTCGTTATTGAGTGTCATTTCCAAAACGCTGGAGAAGATGGTTAATAGGCGTCTCCTGTTTTTTCTCGAACAGAAAAGTCTTCTTTCTCCTAACCAAGCCGGCGGGCGAGAGGCAAGATGAACAGTCAGCCAACTACTTAGCCTGCAAAGGCAGATACTCTCGGCGTTTCAGCGTCAACAGCACCTCTATGCAGTATTTTTCGATTTAGAGAAAGCTTTTGATCGCCTGTGGCGTCATGGCCTACTACTAAAACTGCGAACGGCTGGAATCGCCGGAAAAATGGGTAAATACCTACACAGCTTCTTAGACAATAGAACGATCCAAGTTACGACTGGTTCGTCAACGTCTGAACTAATGCTGTTGGAAAATGGTGTACCACAAGGCTCTGCTTTAAGTGCAACCTTGTTCATATACTACATTAACGACTTAACTGGCTGTCTTGCCGCCCCTGTAACGTCCCGGCTCTATGTGGACGACCTAAACATCTCCCTATCATCCAACCATCCTATAAACGCTCAAAATATACTACAAAAATCCATAAAAAAGCTCCAAAAGTGGTCCAATGACAACGGTTTGACCTTCTCCTCAACAAAAACAATATGTGTTGATTTCCACAGGGGACGCCAAAACGCACTTTCCAGCACATTCCTGAGTCTAAATGGTGTTCCTATTCCAAACCGTCCATCATTCAAGTTTCTAGGCTTAATATTTGATAAAAAACTCTCCTGGTGCGATCATATACGTGAGCTCAAAGCTAAATGTCTAAAATCCTTGTCCATCCTAAAATATCTGTCGAATTACAAATACAACATAAATCCAAAACTACTCCTTACAATATATAGATCAATCATCCTTTCGCGAATCAATTACGGGTGCCAGGTGTACTCCTCAGCCGCCAATAGTGTGCTAAGATCCTTGGATCCTGTACATTTTGCGGCCCTCCGGTCTATTCTTTCCACTCATCCCTCTACTCCTGTTGTAAGTTTGTGTGCACTGGCAGGTTGTCCCCCACTATCCTATTATAGGAAATATTACAACTTTAAAGAACTGAGCTCCCTCCTTAGTAATACTAAGACCCCGTCACTCGAGCCGGCCACCATATCCCCTAATGGGAGTTTTGGGAACGATCCAGTGCCTGAACTTTTTTCAGTTATGGGCCATTTCCAAATCCCCTCAATCCCAAGAGCTTTACCAGATTTCGCAATAACTGTACCTCCCTGGAGTCAGCCGATCACAAATATAAACATATCTCTCACAAAATTCAATAAAGCACAATATCCCCCAAACGTAGTACAAATAGTAAAAAACACCATAGCGAGCTACACCGATCATGTATGCCTCTACACAGATGGAGCGAAGGCAAAAGGTTATCAGTCACCGGCGACATGCTCCTTCGAAGTATCAAAAACAGCAGAGTCAGTCAGACTGCATGATTGCTGCACAGCACTGGACGCTGAAATATATGCGATTGTTTTCTGCATTCAACACTATACTGATACTAACCCCCAGTCCCAAAAGGCCCTACTTATAATTGACTCCTTAAATTCCCTTCAACTTATTTCAGAAATAAAACCCAAAAACCCCCTGATAAGAAAAGTCCACTACCTACTATACAGACTATCCCACCTAAACTCTGAAATATCCTTCCTATGGGTGCCGGCCCATGTAGGAGTCCCAGGTAATGAGCGCGTCAATCGAGCAGCTCAGGCGACACTATTCTCTCCAATGCCATGTAATCCCCCTCTTCCCCCCACAATGGCCCATTTATTTATGCACCAAACTGGAGAAGAATAGCAGCAGGAATGGAAGTCCGCAAGTACATTCCTCCGAAGCATAAAATCAACCACAGAACCCTGGTGGCCCATAGACGAAATTTCTCGCAGAAATTTTTCTGTCTTGAATCGCCTCCGAACAGGTCACACAACCCTTTCGCACGGGTATATCTTCACGGGACAAGCACCCCCAAATGTCTGCTTCTTCTGTGGTCAACCAAGTGCCCCGTCTACATCTCACCTCCTTCTCGAATGTTTCTCTTTTGCGGCACCAAGATCCACCTATTTCACTACCACCTCTATCTCTAAGATCTTATCGAACGTTCCGTCTGCGGTCGCAGCCATTGTTGCTTTCGTGCGTAGCATCGGCCTATACCATAGAGTTTAACCTTCCTAAGTAGGCTCCATGTGCTGTAATAGCCTCAGTAGTTAAATACAGCGCATGGAAATCCTTACTATTATTTTTATTTAAAAAAAAAAAAAAAAAAATGTAGATTAAAAATTATTATAGAAGTTTTATCAAGTGGACACAAAATTAATTCCAAAACATTTGAAGAATATACAAAAGAGACAACAGAACTTTATGATGTTCGATTATACCTATGGTATCCGATGTCTTCGACCATGCACCAAATTTTAAGACTTGGTCCATAATTTATTGATAGCTTCCTTCTGCCTATAGGGCAGCTGTCTGAAGTGGCTGCAGAAGCAAGGAATAAACATTTTCGGTCATACAGACTAAATTATGGAAGGAAATGTTCTCGAGAAGCATGCAACTTGGGTATTATAAATAGGGGTTGCTTCTCACTTCTGACCCTTTAGTTACGGGCATGAGACAAAAATATAAGGGTAAGATGCGTTCTTTTTCCAAGAAAACAATCGAATTACTCTCACCTGGTGAAAGCGGAAGTCCCGAAGAACTTGAACCTGTCGACGAAAGTGGTGGGGAGGAGTAATTTATAATAATGTTCTGTAAATTTTTATAAAAAATAAAAATGTTTTTATTAAAATTTAACGAAATTTTGTTTAATTTTCAATAAATATTGATAGAATCACAGAATAAAAAATAATTTTGGCCAGCTTTTTGGGTCAAATACCCCATAGTGCGGCGGTGCTTGGCTTGACGCCTTTATACGCAAACTCGTATTGTAAAAAAAAGCGCTATTGAAATACAGTTTTTAATCAAAAAAAAAACTTCCCCCCCAAAATTTCTCTCTGGATCCGCCCCTGATATTACTAAACTACCCAGTCAATTCTAAACGACCGTCCGTATGTGTTACTGAACAGATTCTACTCCGCTTTTTCTGAGTAAAGAATCACTAGAACAGAGGTTTCGGGCAGATGAGGGAAAGTAATCGGTAAAAATTTAAACGAGTATTATTGAGATTAATAAATTAAGAAAGCAGTAGGAAACATTCGGAAGACAGAGGGAAGCATTCAAAAAGGACATGGTTAGAGGTGCATTCTTGATTATCATGGAGAATTTACAAGCGAAAGGCGACAGTGTAAAACCATGATCAAAACGGAACCTACGCAAGGAACATATTGAAAAGCATTGTGAAGTCAGGATGAATGGGGAGGTAAAAAGAATATTGTAGTGTATTGGTTTAAATTAATTTTTTTCGATAGAAGGAGTAGGTTATTAGCACGGTATTTTCTAATAAGAAGCAAGGCTGCTCAACTATTACTTTCCTCTTAATATATGCGCGGTGTTTTATAATTTTAACATTATTTATTTCACACGATGAATTTTTTAAATTCGCTTGTTGCTTGTTATTTTGCCATTATTTTTAAAATTTTGTTGTCTTATTTGTTACATAATGTAAGCACTGTTTTGAATTTATTTCGTTTATTTACCGTCGTTATGATCACAGTTACGAACTCAAACTGTAAAAGTAGTAAATTGAATTTATGACAAAAATGAACTGCCGCAATTAATACAACAGTTTACCTAGTTATTTTTTTATACAGATCGTTTGAAAGCTTCATTCTTAATAAACAATGACAATAATTTCACTATTTACTTCAAGCAGTTGCGCGGACATTAAATTTTGAATCTGTTATATTCAAATCTATCCAAAATTATCACTGCCATATTTTTCTAAGATATTATTAAAGGCCTAAATGGCGTTTTTTCGAATAGCTAAAATGATTTACTTTAAAAATCGTTATCGAAGCTATAGGTTTTCTATTTTTTTACCATGCTCTTATTTCTGGTCTTTCTCATCTCCGTTCATCATCAGTACTATGTTGATTGCTTCGTTTCCATTATACAATCATGCAAACACACATGTAAATTTTTTGTACTGTAATTTAATGTATTTAATAACAATATCTATAAAAGTTATGTACTTATTAGGATATAGACATAAATATTAATTTATTTACTAATTGATATATAGAAATACATATACATACTAAATTTTCGAACTTAATGACCACAAAAGCCTACATTTATAATACCTGAATGATAACACTGGTCTGCAACGAAATCCTCCTTTACATAAAAATATGATGAATATGAGGAGATTAACTTTCTGAATCCAGATTTTCTTTCCATTTTTTGCTATCACGTATATATTTATTTAAAATGTTTTTTTTTAATAGCTTAAAATTATACATATTTTGTCTGTCGTTCTTGCATTAACGGTGCTCTATTCAGTTCAGATCGTATTTGTACGCACAAAAACGACTCGCACTGATAGAAAGAGAGAGAACGATATCAAAGACGTTTATCATACACTTAGTCAATCGAGTATTTCCTCTACTTCTTCATCATTATATACAGCCTTAACAAAACCTCGTCTTCTTACGTAATCTGATTTGAATGACTTTATTCGCGATTTAGGACTCTCAAAATCTAGGGCTCAACTTCTCGGATCAAAATTACAACAATGGAATTTGTTAGATAAAAATACAAAAGTCTCATATTTTCGTAACAGACAAGAAGATTTTATGAGTTATGTCACCAAAGAGGGTGATTTGGTATTTTGTAATGATGCTAAAGGACTTCTACAAGAACTGGGTTTTCCCGAAGGATCGGAGGAATGGCGACATTTTATTGATTTGTCCAAAATCAGTTTAAAAGCTGTATTACTTCACAATTGCAATAAATATCCTTAAATTCTCCTAGCACATGCAGCAAACATGAAAGAAAATTATAGAAATATGAAGTAATTTGAAAAAATTCATTATTTACAGTACACGTGGAACACAGTTGCAGCAATATTAACTGGATTGCAAGGAGGATACACGAAATTCTGTTTTTTTTTATGCGAGTGGGACAGCCGTGCAAGAGATAAGCACTACGTAATGAAAAATTGGCTAAAAAGGGGGAGTTTGATGCCTGAAGTCAAGAATGTAAAAGCAGAACCTTTAGTTCAAAGTGAAAAAATTTTTTTACCACCACTCCATATAAAGCTGAGTCTTATGAAAAATTTTGTAAAAGCCATGAACAGAGATAGTGAAGGCTTTCAATACATCAAAACCAAATTCCCTCGAATCAGTAACGCGAAATTGAAAGAAGGAATCTTTGTAGGTCTCCAAATACGAGAGCTTATGAAGGACTCAAATTTTATAAGTACGTCGAATAAAGCTGAAAAAAGAGAATGGACCGCTTTCGTAGAAGTGTGTTATAATTTTCTTGGAAACAAAAAAAATGAAAACTACCAGGAAATCATCCAAGAATTTCTTTTTGCATATAAAGCTTTGAAATGCAACATGACCCTTAAAATTCATTTTTTAGACTCTCACTTAGATTTCTTCCCCGCAAATCTTGGAGCAGTATCAGATGAATATGGTGAAAAGTTTCACTAAGACATAGTGTACATAGAGAAGCGCTACAACGGGAAATGGTTAAAAGCATTGCTTGCCGATTTTTGTTGGTCGATTCGTCGCGAAACTCCAATAGAAAATATGTAAAGGAAGAAAACTACAAAGTGAAATACTATTAATAGCAAGTAATTAGATTATCTAATGGTTTTTGATGTTTTGTAACAAATTTTATCTAATACTGTATCAGTTATAAAATATATAATTTAAATTTGAAGCAAAAGGAAAAAAGAGTTTTATTGAAAAATTACATTAAAAAAAATGTATACGTGATTTGTAATTTTTTATACTATTCAGAAATATTAAATTTGTGATAATTATGCATAAAAATCAGAAGGAGAGAAAAACATTTTTTTTTGCAGACCAGTGTAATTAATACAATAATGTGGTAACTTAAAGGTATATGAAAAATACAGAATAAAAATAATAAATGTCTATAAATGCTTAAATTTATTTAAAAAGAAATTGTAGCCGCCTTGGTTTTTAAACAAACATGTCTATAACTTCGTTCAGAAATTGCTTATCTATTCGTTACCTGTGTATACTCATTAAACCGAGACCGTTCAATCGGTCTTCAGTTATAGTTGACCCGAGCCACGTTTTTATCTTTCGCAGTGCAGAAAAAGTACGTTCAATAGCACGTGTTGTAACAGGAATTGTTATTGAAACTTGTATAACTATTTTAATCGAAGGATAAAATAATGCATAGTGAAGTGTAAATCAGTTAATGTCAATTCCTCAATATTTGCAATAGATATCGGTGGAGTAATCGTCCAAAAATCATACCAATTTCCTGCTTCATAAAGAAGATTTTCGATTCAATATATTTGATTTATTATTTTCATATCGGTTATAAACAGATTTTAAGACATTTGAATTTTTCAGGATATGTATTTAATATTCTAAGTAAAACTGTTTAAATGATCCATTAATAGTATATCCCTAGCGTCAGCTCTGAAATGAATCACATCTATAAAATTACAGGTTTCTAATGCCATGTGTACCTCAGAAAACAATCTCAGAAAGAGTGGATAATAATTTGTTTCGATTCTCTTCTATCGTTCGCTTTGCATGTGCATCTACCTGTACGTCAATAGATAATTTCTTTCCCGTATTGACTTCAACAAAATTAGTTGCATCCCTTAAAGAATTTTTATGCCAAAACACTTTCTTTGTGATACTGAACATATTCATGTAATTTTTTGTAATTATTGTAATGTTTTACTATAAATGATCCTTGTAAACTTCGTTCAAGTTTTTAAGGAAATAATACACAATAACGACATAGCGATCCTTTTAAGAACAGAACTGTGAATAGGTTAACCAAGGCGAATACTGTGTTAACCCTGTAAAAATGAAACGGCCACTCGGCTGTCAAGAATTTTTACGAAAATTATATGACTGATTCGGTTTCCAACAGTTTATTAAAATTTCAAATTTTAATTTGTCCGTCTGCGGTTTTTCAATTACATAGTTCTCTATGTCCACTTTTAAAAAAACATCTGAAAAAAATATAGTATCGCTGTCTGGAAATGGTTGTCCTGGTGTGAGTTCTAAAGAAGGCGTACAAAATGAAGAAGATGATAAGGATGATGATGATTCATTAACTGATGAAGGAGATGGGCCGCTTTCATTTATTTCAAATTTTATGACAGCTCAACATTTTTTTTCTGCTGTTTTCTTTTTAGACGAAATGAGAATTAGGTGAAATGGAACGAAATCTGCATATTTACAAGCGGTACCGCTTCTGCCTCGACATGGAAAAAGAACACCTTGTGTAGTCGTATGTTTTTAGCCTAATTGTTAAACTAAAATGAAAGGGTAAACTTATGTTACTTACTATTATTATTGAAAAATGCCAAATCTGACTGATAATTGACAATGTCATAAATACATATTTTAAACAAGGCAAAACAAAAGATATTGTAGAAAAATTAATCGATTGAACACGCAATAAATGACAAAAGTAAAATACAGTTTCAATTCGTAATAAACGAAAATCAGTTAAAATCCTTATTCCATCATCATTTAAAAAACATTTAAATCCAAAGAAGGTACCGGGGTATGATTTGATCACAGCTAATATCATTAAGAGAATGCCAAGAAAAGCTGTAATATTGTTGACACACATTTTCAATGCAATTCTTCGAACTGGCTACTTTCCGATACAATGGAAATTCGCTACAATAGTAATGATTCCAAAACCGGGAAAACCTCAATATGAAACGACTTCGTACAGACCTATCGGCTTATTGCCAATCTTCTCTAAACTCTTCGAAAAAATCCTGCTCAGAAGAATAAAACCTATTCTCGAAGAAAATAAAGTGATACCCGACTACCAGTTTGGTTTTAGGAACTACCACAGTACAATAGAGCAAACGCACAGAATAGTTGAGACATCATAAGCAAAAGCTTTGAAGAAAATAAATATTGTATTGCGATTTTTTTCGACGTTGAGAAAGCTTTTAACAAGGTTTGGCATACCGGATTACTATATAAGCTGAAACATTAACTGCCTTATCCCTATTATCTGTTAATAAAGTCCTACCTAGCAGAAAGACACTTTCGTGTTAATGTAAATGGTGATTGTTCACGAATGTACCCTATAATGTCAGGAGTATCACAAGGTAGTGTACTGGGACCCGTATTGTATCAGATTTATACACACGACTTCCTAGAAAATAATGATATAACCACAGCTATGTTTGCTGATGACAAGGCTATTTTATCAACTCACCGAGATAACTTCATAGCTACCGAACAGCTCCAAAATCATCTGCTATATGTGGAGAAATGGCTTAAACAATGGAGAGTTGCAGTTAACGAATCAAAGTCAAAACAGGTTTTGTTTACCTTAAATAAAGGGCAAAATTTGCCGATCCAGCTGAATGGGCAGACAATTTCCAACTCATGTGCTGTGAAATATCTCGGGTTACATCTTGACCAACGGCTCACCTTCAAGAATCATATTATTACAAAACGAAAGCAACTAGATATAAAATACCTGCGTTGGTTAATGAACAAAAATTCATCTTTATCGGTTGAAAATACAGTGCTACTATACAGCGCAATCTTAGAACCTGTGTGGACATACGGTATTCAAATCTGGGGAACGATGAGTATTCCAAATCTTAAAATTGTACAAAGATTTCAGTCTAAAGTCTTACGAGATATTTTGGAGGCACCATGGTTTGTCCGTAATGATGGTATACACGAAGACCTCTGCATTCCAATGGTTAAAGAAGTAATTACGACCTTTGCTAGAAGATACTTTCATCGACTTGGAAACCACATCAATCCGCTAGCAGCTAATCTTTCGCAGAATAGTGTACGATTCAGACGATTGAAACGACATAGCCAAATTGAACTGGAATTTCGTCCGTAGACATTAATTTGCATAGCTCAATATATTCCAATAAATAACGTACATACAAATAAGGAATAGCGACCGCTGGGAGGCGTTTCATCATGGTTTACATAAAATAACATTGCTACTTATTGTTCAACTGAACAGATTGTATGCAGATAAAAAGGGGGGAAAAAAAAGAAAAAAATTAATGTGATAAATATGACTTTGATTTCACACTATTTTCTCATCGGGCATTGTAATATGAATACTTTTCAACGCAAGCAATGCTGTAGTATAGTAATACTTTTGCTTAGAGTTGGCACCAATACACATCGCTGCTATAAGGATTATAGTATATAACATATTTATGTTCTCATACTGATAAATCTGTTGACTTTGTCTGTAACATACTTTTGTTTTAAGAGGATTAGCGTTATATGTAATTATTTTACGTGTAAAATAGTCGTTTCCTAGAATTCATAAAAATTTTAATTTTCTTTTCTTTTGTCAAAAATTGAAAAGAAATAAATTTCTTCTGAATTTTGGTCCATTTAATTCAAGTAGTTATGATTTCGCAGACATTTCGGGGGGGTTTAAACCCGGAAAACCCCCCTCAGATACGGCCCTGGTTATCAGCATTCTCTAAATTTGGACAAAAAGTAAGAAGTTGTTTGAAAACAACAGAATGAACTGAGAACGAAAACGGAATAAAACGTCATGATCACTAATACTAGAAAACAAGAAGTCGATTTTGACAAAAAGACAATTCCAACTACAATACTTCTTCTACTTTATAGCGCCATACTTAATTCCTAAGCGTCAGCGAGTACCTATTCGTACATTTCAGCTGTACAGATATAGACATAGTGTACTAGGCGATTGTTATATGAAATGCGAGTGTACACTCGCAAGACTTCATTAGGAACTGATTGTAATCGTTTGATTTATCGATATACAAGTGCAGTCCCGTGTATGTCTGCTGTGCACTAACTAGCGCGCATATGATGGTATGCATATTTGCCATTGCCTTCCACGTGATTATTAGCGAGTATTTATAATTTAATTCTTTGTGATAAGTTCTATTATCGACCGGGATCGAACCCGTGACCTCCGTAACGAAGTCAAGCGCTCTAGCGACTAGACTATCGCGACGACATAACTACTATACTGATGACAGTAATATTTTATCTGCGGTACTTTTATGTTAATGCAAGAATAAAATGTTGACGCTTTTAACAGTACGTACAAAAATTAAGAACAATTAGGCAGGTCAAAACTAATTTCATCACTTTTTTCTTTTTTTGTTTGTGCGAAGAAGAAATTGTAAGCTGCGTCAACACTGCTTCAATTCTGAAATGCTGAGAATCGATAGTTGCACTTTAATAGTGCTGTCGCTCGATCTGCAGTCGGCATCTATAAATATTAGTAACTATATTTCTATTGTAATACTAAATATTACTTTGCGTGTATTTATAGGCCCTTCCTTTGGTTACACTGTGTATAGGAAAGAAGAATCAGTTGAATTCTTGCAGAATTGTAACGAACTGTGCGGTTGCGGATAGGCCGCATAAAACTGAATTTCCGCTACCGGCTACAAATAGTGATTTACAAGCTGGCACGCCGAAGTGGGCAAATTATGTAAAAGGAGTAATAGCTAATTTTGAAGGTAATCGTTTATTGTTAAACGAGGGCCGGTTGAAAAGTAACGCCTCCATCTGTCTAAAATCAATTCTGATTGCGCGAAATAAACGAAACAAACTCTAAATTGAAGAAAAAAGTCTACTCAATAAAACTAGAAAATCACTTTTCAACATGGTCACTTTCAGCCTCAATATATTTGCACAAAACGTGAAATCAATTTTTCGAAGACCGTTAAATAAAAAGTCTCCCCCTTTAATTTTTATCCGTTCATTCACTAATTGTTGAACTGTTTTGTCCGAACTAAAATCGGAGTTCCCTTACATCGCAGGAAACAAATAAAAATCCGGAGTCCCAAATCGGCGCAATATGTCGGATGCGGCACGGCTTCAAAACTCAAGCGCTTGATCTTGGCGTTCGTTTGTGCGCTTCATTGGAGTTCGGGGAGGTCTGACGCGCGTCAAATTTACTGAAATTTCAGTTCTTTATTGATGGTGTGTTTGACCCTTTCACGTGAAAGTCCCAGATAAGCCGCGATTTCATCCTGCGTAATTCGTCTTTAATGCAAATCAGTTTATCAACTTCCTGAATATTTTTGTCGCTAACCGCAGTTTTTCGGAGTCCTGATATTACGATTTATCAAAAAATGAAGGGAGTCCGCGACTTATAATCTCGGCAGAAACTACCCGAAGAAGAACATTACTTAAATCAAGCGTTTGATCTCTGCAGACTTTCTGTAAATGCGAATAAATTTGTTTTGATACACACTCTTCGTGATTAAAAATTCAATGACCGCGTGTTGCCGTAACCGTATAGACACCCCGTCGTTTCTTTCCATAGTAACAGAGCACGAACCCGTGAATCGAATGCAACCAAACATGACATAATTCTACTAAACACGTTAAGCTCTGGAAAGATACAAACCGCAGCTCGCTTCCCCAACGCATTTCGTCAGCTCCCAGTAGGGGGCATTACTTTTCAATTGATTCTCGTACGCTACTATTTAAGTGCAGATAATACTGTATTATTTGTAGTGATTAGCGTAAAAAGTAATCGCTCACATTCTTCAGTAAACCGAGATCGATCGTAACATACTTTTTTTTTTCGTATTTTTTAGTTGTTTCAACTCTCCTTACTGCAATTCTACCGAATTTACTTATCGACAGTAAAAGCTAAATGGACTCGAAATATTTTTGAAATCGTTTTTCCATCCGATAAAGAAATATTGAACTTTGACAAATCTCTCATTAGCATTCTTTTGTAAATCTTTTTCTTCAATTTTCAAATTCCCGGGTATAACGTTTCGCGTATCTATCAAAAATTTATTATTATTTCTCGGAATTTATTTTTCATTTTTAAAATGTCGCTTATAAAAAAAAAATGTGAATGTAAAATTGCAAGTTTAATAGTTTTTACGATGTGTCTGTTTGAGTTCCTTTTTTGGCCTACATTTTGTATATTGTTTAAACTGCTATTTTTAATTTTATTTTTCATGCACCAGTTAATTGATTTTCACTGTAAAAAATTCTTTCCAAAGTTTGTACAATAGAAGTGTGCGAGTTATTAAGTGATGCGAAACACTGTTTCGAAAGCGAGTTGCACATGGTAAGATTATATGTTACTTCTGTATACCTGTGTGACCAGCGTGCATAGTTATTATTATGCACACTTTTTTTTTTTTTTTTTTTTTTTTTTTGGTAAATAGTAACTAGTAATTAATTACGAGCCTCTGATTACTGTGTAACTGTAAACCAAGTTCAATTATTGTAATTCACGGTTATATATTAACTAGCTGTTCCCCGCGGCTTTACCCGCTTGGGTACATTTTCTTGATCACTGCTATCATTTTTTAATTTGCCCTTTAAAATTTTGTTAATCTCATACAGTTCATTTTTATTCAATAAACTCCACTTATTTTCCCATTCGCTTCATTGTGCTTGAAATATAAACGATTATTATAATTTTTTTGTTTTTAACTGAAATTTATATGTAAACAAAATTGTATTAACACATGTGTTAATATAATTTTTTTTTTTTTTAATATTTTTATTTTCATCTTTAAGTTCTTCGTTTAATTTTTTTTTTCATTGTTACGCTAATATTTCAATTAAATACATTTCAAAATTAATTTAAATATATTGTGGTAATAAGATGGCGTACGATTTAATTAATTTATATTATTTGTTATTATGTTCAGCTATTAGGTGCCCAATTAAAAAAAAAAAAATAGTTCCAATATTAATTTATTTCGCCATAATTGTAATTACTTAGGACCCATAATGTGATAAAATTAAATGAATATTTAATATAAAAGTAATGCAAGCATGGTTGTTATGAATTGCACTTTCTTACATCATAAGAAAATTACAGTTGTATAACTAATTAATTACAGTTATTACTCAAAGTAGTGCAGTCATTAATAATTCAGGATTACACATAGAATTGAAGTGATATTTGAATTATTATAATGAAATGAAATTTTCAATTTCATAGGAGGTTATTCATACAATTAAGCAGAACCACCGATACCACAACTTTAATACATCTATAATCTTGTTTTAATATAGCTGTTACTATACTTTTTATTAATACACTTATAACCTATAATAATATGGCTACCGCTGCACTGAGGCAGAGCCCACAATACCATAGGAATGAACTGTACAGCATTATAGTAACACATGGCCATTCATACAATTAAGCGGAACCCACATACCACAACATTAGTACATTTATAATACTACAATAATATGGCTACAACTGCATTATAACAGAGTCCACAAAACACAGGAAAGAGTATTTCAGTATCAAAATAATATGGTTACTAATGTAGATCAGTAAACTTCAAAATTAAATACTAAATTAATGTTGAAACTACTGCTATTGAGCATAGTTTGTGATGTATACTTCATTACACCTATAGTATTAAAGTTTATACAATGTTGTATTCAAACAAAGCTCATAATAAAAGTATAATTCATTAACATACTTATAACCTGTAGTAATATGGCCACCGCTGCACTGAGGAAAAGTTCACAATGCCATAGGAATGAACAGTGCAGCATTACAGTAATATGGCCATTTATACAATTAAGCAAAACCCACAATACTACAACATTAATACACTTATAATACTGCAATAATATGGCCACTATCTACTAAAGCAGAGTTCACAAAAACTCAAGAAAGAGAAAATAAATAGAGTTTATTGAGTAAATAAACAGTATGAGATTAACGAAATTTTAAAGGGAAAATTAAAAGATGATAGCAGTGATCAACTGTACTCAAGCGACCAAATGAAGCTAATGAATAATTATAGCCTTTTTATAATATTATTTCGAAACAGAATTTATCTTCCATTAAAATTCTGAATTCCAAAGAGCAAATAATAAGTATATACTTGTTCACTTTGCAGAAATTTAAATAGAAGTTAAAAAATAGACATTTAGTCATTATTGTAATTAAAATAATATACAATAACCTAAACTCTAAATATGTTTTTATAATGAAATAATGTAGCTAGCTTAGCAGTAGCACAAAATTGTTATTATCCCAACATTGAGTGTATTTCAAAAATATGAATTAGCGATAAAAAAAAAAAAAAATTATTCACAAACTATTTTACTTCAGTGCGGTTTTTACAAAACTTCACGATAAACCACGTTTTTAGTTCTGCTTTCAGGTTGCAGAATAAACAGGCTGTCAGAAAAACTAACTCAGGAACAGGCAACATACAGCTGTCCATGTGAAAAACAGTCACACCGAAGATTTACACCAACTATTTTCAGACTTTGTCCCTGAGCTTTGTTAATAGTTATGGTATAGCAAACCTTCACTGGGAATTGTAGTCTTTTAAATCTGAAGTGGTAGTCTGATGGTACGAGAGGAATTCTCGGAATGAAAACAGTTTCTCCATGTCCGATACCTCTAAATATTGTTGCTTCAATTACATTTTTATGCAAACTTTTCACTTGTAGCTTTGTATCATTGCAAAGTTTTGGGGTGTGCAAATTGCGCAAAAGTATTATAGGAGTGCCGACTTTAAGGTTCAATATATGAGGCGGCGGTCTTGCTGGATTAAGACTATGGAGAAATTCTGTAGGATGTTGAATGGATTCTTCCTCTTCTAAAACAGAATCAATAGACTCATATGTCACCATTTCAGTAGCCAGTTTCTATAGCAAAGTATTATTTATATTCATTGATGATTCATTTGTTGGAGTAAAAATAGCTCTCTCTCTTAACCAAAATGTGCTTCTAAGTTCATTTTGATTGAAGTCTGGATAAATACTGCCCATTGAAGTGTCTAAGTGATATACTAAATGACAGAGAATTTGCGGAATACTAATTTTTCCCTCTTTCTCCAACAACTTTTCATCTTCTAAGATGGACTTGCATATTTATTCTCAGCGAAAGAATATTTACTTTTGGCCATAAGTAGGAAGATTTGAGACATGCTTTTATTTCGTCGGCACATGTTCCTCTAGGTACAACAGGTAAAGTTTGACTGAAGTCTCCTGCAAGTAATCCTGTCACTGCACACATTAGACGGGTACAGTTCCTGATATCTTGTAGTATTAAATTAAAAGCCTCAATTTCGTTTACCATGGTGCATTCATTCCATATGATCAACACAACTTCTTGAAGTACCCGATACATGTTATTTTGCTTAGATATGTTACATAACGTACGGGTGGTTTAGATTAACAGGTAACTTGAAGGTAGAATGAGCCGTCTTACCACCATCAAGAAAAGTTGCAGCGATACTCGATGAAGCAACAGCAATTGAAATTTTTCTATCGCTCCTGATTTTGGCTAACAACAGATTCAATCCAAAGGTTTTCCTGTTCCACCAGGGGCATCTAAAAGAGTAACTTCCCACCGTTAGAGGTAATGCTTTCAATAATATTGTGGTACACATTCCATTGTTCAAGGTTAAGTTTTTTAATATTTGTAGAAACTTTCTCAGATAACTGCACTGGATCGTAAGACGTCTCACGCAGGTAGTCGCGGTTATCTACAGTGACATCTTCTTGTGTTGGCGATGGAAGACCAAAATGCTTTAAATAATGGCTAGACATTGACCAAACAACATCTTCAAGCAGAATTAGGCAACGATTATAAATAATATGCATGAGATATGTTGTACGTCATTGCACTTCTTTTTCATTTGTATTATCATGTCTTCTGCGAAACTATCGCGATATTTATCTCGTAGCGCTGCAGGCTCTGGCTATTTGATGAAACACTAAAATGATGGCGAATAAATTACGAATTTTATAAGAAGTCTAATATACTCGTAGAAGTTTCATGTAACGTTCGGTCCCAGTGTGCATCATTTTCGAGTAACCCAAGCGCTCTACACGCTGAGAGTAGATTGTCTGTTAAGCTATTCCTCCAATAGTTTTGAGATCAGTAAATGACGTAAGACCCCGAATTTCATGCAACAGTAGGCGTAAGTAGTAACACTCAGTATCACCAGGGTGAACAGTATATACTCTACCAAGAACATTATATATACTTCTTTACACCTACATAACCAGGCACGGGATTCCCCTGTTTCCTTCTATAGAACTTGTTGTTTCTCCAGACAAAATACGATGGAACTTCACTGTAAAGGAGAGTTTTGGCGAATGTATCAACTTGACATAATTCAAAAAAGGCTAATAGTGTAGTTTTCGGAGGGTCATTAATACGATCAATGATATTACGTTCAGCGTTTACAGGGTGATTTCAAATACTAAGCAATTCCGGATATAAAAATTGTAATATCAAAAACGCACTCGGTATGTAGACTTTTACAAAAACGACGACCGGGCCCTGAAAAGGACTATTTCAATAAAATAATTACGAAATTCGGATTTTAAAAAACGTTAAAATACACGGGGAATGCACAACAAAGTTGACAAACGGAAAAAAAACAATACACGTAGTAAACAAACAACAACAAAGAACGGACTTACTACAATAGCAGACGGATAACAGCAACTCAGGTAAAAAAGGACTCGATCGCAAACGGTTGACGAGCGGCTATTTTTCTTTTTTTTGTGTTGCGCAGCGGTAAATAAAAATCACTGGTCAGATCTAAAATAAAGTTAAAAACGTGTATTTCGCAAGAAAATAGTACTAAAAGCGAAATCGTTAAGCGAATACGGTATTTAAAAATTATTAAAAAGAAATTAATATAAACATCGTTTAATATGTGCAAATCTAATATTAACAATCAGTAAAATACACACTCTGGACATTTTCTAGGTGGACAGCAAAATGGATGACAGAAGTAAATTGAAGGTGCAGGATAAAAGAGGTTTATAAGATACTACGCAGCAATTATCAGTGTCAACTGCACTGATGTTGACAGTGGATCCATCGTCTGCAAGTGACCGTCGGCGATACTGAGGGTAACCATCCTCTCCCTGTTGTATATCTTTGACAAAAAGTCGTGGATATTTTTTACTGCACGATCCATTTTCCATGCAAGGTGAGTTTCTGTTGAAATTTCCACAAGGGCCTTGTATCATAGTAGATTTAATAATAGTAGTCTTTAAATCTGCGTTCTGGCAGTTCCGCTAATCCGAACCCCAATTTCGGTCCCGGAGGCGAAAATTCACCCCAGACCGGTAATCCGAACACGAAAGTCACCCCAATTCATGTCCAGGTGGTCAAAATTCACCCAAGTTTCCCCCCGATTCCTCAGGGTTTCCCCCGGATGGTTCCCGCTCGTTTCCGATAAACCGAACGTCCAAACAGTGTCCAGAGGTCAATAAACTGTCCAAAGAGTTATTCGGGGGCGCAAGTAACCCCAATTAGTGTCCAGGTGCTGAAAGTTCCCCCAAGTTCCCCAAATTTCTCCGAAATTCCCCCATACGCGTCCCGCTCGTGTCCGATAAACCGAACCGATTATTAATTAACATAAGTATATTAATTAATGTCCGAAAGTAACCCAAGTCTCCATTGGCCCCGCCCGCCCGCTACATTACCACGATTTTTTCAAAATTCAGGACCTAAGTATGAAAATTCCAAAATTTAACCCCAATATATTATTTAAAGTATAAATCTAACCTATAACTCCAGTTCACACCTCTCACACGTATATTTCATTCCCACGCACGCTCCGGTCGCTGTCGCAAAAGCGCACGCGCCGATCCCACGCATATTCCGATCTCCACCGCGATATCACACCCACACACACGCGCTCCCTTTCCGATACCGCGATTATTTCTTTAATATTTCAAAGTCTAAAAGTATACATAATATAAAATTAGCCGAAGTATATTTTTTATTTTCCCGATTCCCCGATCTTACTACCATATGCTAAAGCGCACGTCCCGATCCCGCGCATATATCTAACATAACGTTCTCCGCCGCGAAAGCGCACACGCCGATCCCCCGCACGTGTCGTCCGTTTACGCTGCTCCAATTTTTTTTCACATAATAACCCAATCCCTGCTCTGTTGTCTAAACCTAACCGGTTATCCGAAACATTTACAAATTAACAAATCAATTATTTCTATAGTCTCAAATAGCCGTAGTCTCCTTTACCCCTTCCACTCTCTTTTCCGATCGATTCCGTTGTTTTAATATCGATTATATCGCATTCTATTTACTTTTACTACGACCATTAAACCCCCGATCGACGCTCCCGACGCCTCCGTCATTTCATATTGAGAGGTAATTTTCATCGGGAGAGATTGTCCATTTTCACCATGCTTTCTAGAAAAGGTGTATACATGTCGTGGATTTGTATGTTGTAAAAGGTCGTAAATAACGGTACATGACAGGCGCTTCAATAATGTTACGAACGACTGGTGAGGCGGGCGGAGACATCTTAGACTGTGGAGCAGCGATTGAATTTCTTGGAAATGTCGAGATCAGTGTTCGATGACGTTGATGTCGATTTTTTTATGTGCATGTGTGTATTTGAACGTGTCTAAAAAAATATTCTTCTAGCGAATAACGGTAAATAGCGGGGGGAGTATTGAGCGGTCAAAGGTTGATAGAAAGACGAGACGAATACATGAAGAGGTTGACTATACCTGGAAAAGGACGATTAATGTTTGTAGCAACAATATCGTCAATGAAAATAATAGTTCCTTCGTTTAATAATTATACTGAGATGTGTATAATATTAAAATTAGTTACGATGTTGATAAAAATTATTTAGTGCTCTGAGATTTTCTCTATCAAAATGTTAAAAGATGTAAAGTATGTATGACGGGGTGAATGTGTCGGAAAAATAATACCAGTAAAAATAATTAAAGATCGATAATTAAAAATTAAATATAATAACTGTGTGTGGTATATGTGTGGGTCTGATGTGATATGCTCCCGCGGATAATACAAAAAAAAAAAAATGGTCACGATTAATAAGGAACCTATCTGTGAGTGTGACAATATGGCGTGTATGTAAGTCTGTGAGGAGTTGAAAAATAAATAAAACATATTATAATTGTTAGGGAAACGTGTATGCATGGAAATGGATGTCGTGCAAATAAAAAAAAAAAATGTACGAACGGAAAAAAATTTCAAAAGACTTTTTGGAAAAATAATCTAACAATAATATACAATAATTGATAGTAAAATGGGTGTTGGATGCAACGTCTACACTTCTGCGAGAGTTGATTGATTGACTGGGTCTAGAACATATATTATGAAAGAATTGTAATTTGTGCAGGATGATTAGGGGATGGAGAGGGAAATTATGAAACCGTGTTAAATAAAATTATACTCGATTTCATTTTTGAATACATATGTCTGGAAAAAAATTATGAACGTTCGGGAGAAACGATCGGAAGCGAAAAAAAAATATAGTTATAATAATTCCATAATACTTGGAGTTGAAAAAAGTTATTATGAACGGTATGGGAACTAACGACGGCAGGTATGTGCACATTCATCGCTTTGAAGACATTGTAGGATTTATTTTTAGAACCGGAGAAAAATAAAAATATTATGAACGGTCGGAAGAAATGATCAGAAACGAAAAAAAATATACTTCGGCTGTTTCTATAATATTTAGGCTCGAAAAATTATTAAGAACGATATGGGAACTAACTGCAGAAGATGTGTGCGCATTCATCGCGTTGAAGACATTGTAGGATTTATTTTTAGAACCGGAGGAAAATAAAAATATTATGAACGGTCGGAAGAAATGATCGGAAGTGAAGAAAATATATAATTGGAATAATTCCATAATACTTGGAGTTGAATAAAAGTTATTATGAACGGTATGGGAACTAACGACAGCAGATGGGTGTGCGGGAATGGACGGTGTGCATTCATAGCGGTCACATAAAAAAATAATTACCTCTCAATATGAAATGACGGAGGCGTCGGGAGCGTCGATCGGGGGTTTAATGGTCGTAGTAAAAGTAAATAGAATGCGATATAATCGATATTAAAACAACGGAATCGATCGGAAAAGAGAGTGGAAGGGGTAAAGGAGACTACGGCTATTTGAGACTATAGAAATAATTGATTTGTTAATTTGTAAATGTTTCGGATAACCGGTTAGGTTTAGACAACAGAGCAGGGATTGGGTTATTATGTGAAAAAAAATTGGAGCAGCGTAAACGGACGACACGTGCGGGGGATCGGCGTGTGCGCTTTCGCGGCGGAGAACGTTATGTTAGATATATGCGCGGGATCGGGACGTGCGCTTTAGCATATGGTAGTAAGATCGGGGAATCGGGAAAATAAAAAATATACTTCGGCTAATTTTATATTATGTATACTTTTAGACTTTGAAATATTAAAGAAATAATCGCGGTATCGGAAAGGGAGCGCGTGTGTGTGGGTGTGATATCGCGGTGGAGATCGGAATATGCGTGGGATCGGCGCGTGCGCTTTTGCGACAGCGACCGGAGCGTGCGTGGGAATGAAATATACGTGTGAGAGGTGTGAACTGGAGTTATAGGTTAGATTTATACTTTAAATAATATATTGGGGTTAAATTTTGGAATTTTCATACTTAGGTCCTGAATTTTGAAAAAATCGTGGTAATGTAGCGGGCGGGCGGGGCCAATGGAGACTTGGGTTACTTTCGGACATTAATTAATATACTTATGTTAATTAATAATCGGTTCTGTTTATCAGAAACGAGCAGGACGCGTACGTGGGAATTTTGGAGACGGAGCGCGCGCGTGTGTGTGTGTGTGTGTGTGTGTGTGTGTGTGTGTGTGGGTGTGACATCGCGGTGGAGATCGATACGTGAGTCTTGGCATACGGCAGTAAGATCGGGGAATCGGGAAAATAAAAAAATTATACTTAAGTTAATTTTATAAAAAATAAATCGCGGTATCGGGAACGGAGTGCGAGTGTGTGGGTGAGATATCGCGGCGGAGATCGGAATATGCGGGGTTCGGCGCGTGCGCTTTCGCGAGGGTGACCGGAGTGTGCGCGGGGACGAAATATGCGTGTGAGAAATGTGAACTGGAGTTATCGGTTAGATTTTAGCTTTAAATAATATACTTGGGTTAAATTTTGGAATTTTCTTACTTAGGCCTCGAAATTTTGAAAAAAAAATTGCGGTAACGTAGCGAGCGGGCGGGGCGATCGGAGACTTGGGTTACTTTCGGACATTAATTAATATACTTATGTTAATTAATAATCGGTTCGGTTTATCGGACACGAGCGGGACGCGTATGGGGGAATTTCGGAGAAATTTGGGGAACTTGGGGGAACTTTCAGCACCTGGACACTAATTGGGGTTACTTGCGCCCCCGAATAACTCTTTGGACAGTTTATTGACCTCTGGACACTGTTTGGACGTTCGGTTTATCGGAAACGAGCGGGAACCATCCGGGGGAAACCCTGAGGAATCGGGGGGAAACTTGGGTGAATTTTGACCACCTGGACATGAATTGGGGTGACTTTCGTGTTCGGATTACCGGTCTGGGGTGAATTTTCGCCTCCGGGACCGAAATTGGGGTTCGGATTAGCGGAACTGCCAGAACGCAGATTTAAAGACTACTAATAATGTCATACAGAACTGAATTCACATTTGCAATCTGGGATGTCTGCACTGATTGCTAATGCCGGTTTAATTTTGTTTTAAAATCATAACAGGATATGAATATGAGGGAAACTTTGTTTCTGCCACTCTATGGTTAACGTAATTAGTCGACCCAAAAATACATTCTTTTTTGAGGAGTTTCATAATTTTTTTCACTTTTAAATGAAAAATCCGGCTATAATATCATGCCTGTGATAAGATTTCTGATGTGGCTATAAAAAATCAGTAATTTTTTTTCCATTTAGGATTGCACATAAACGTAATAAATAAATGTGGACGTCCACAATGACGGGCATCTTGTGTTTTTTCGTGCATATATTGTGGTCCTCCAGTAAACATTGATGGCAATATTACCATCTTTCCAAGTTCACCCAGGTTACTATCTTATTTTCTAACAGCATCTGTTAGGTGCACATAATTTTCACATCTTAATTTTTTTCGGTTATAACGAATGAAGTTAAATCGTTCTGTTTCTATTTTTGCATATATATCAACTACAAACGGATTAAGAAGGTTTCAGAATAATAGTAGTGGGTTTTTTTTTTTCTCGCTCCATCAAGCGGTAGCTGTAGAAGTCTGTAGCTGAACGTTTTTTCTAAAGAAATTTATTAGTAACAGGATCATGTTGAAGAATACTGATACTGTATCCATTCTCTCCACAACAGAACATAAGAGGATACTGTAAAGCATCATATGCGCGGTGTATCTCGCTGATACGCATTCATTTATTATTTCCGTTGTGAATCACTATATCTCCTTTTTAAACACCTGGCCTACAATGATTACAGCCATCTCCTTGCTGGGAGCATTAAAACGACTTTTATGCGCCCTTGAAGGTTCTTATTGGCATTAATGACGATTGTGAAATCTTTTTGATTCTTAGGAATGGAGTCAACGGCAACTTTTAAATTTGTTACGTACTCATTGCATTCATGAACCAACTTTTGAAGTTAATTAACCAATTCCGGCTTTACACCTGTGAAGTATTCACAACGAATATTTGTTTGCTTCTCATTATCCCCAACGAAGTATATTTGAAAGAAAGAAGGCTGTAGTTTACATGCTGGCATTAAGCTACCTACTCTATGGTATACCTGACCTTGTATTTTAAATGTTGTCATAAATTTATATTCTTTTATTTCTTTAGCCAAAAAAGATGTCATCTGAAAGCATTTATTATATTTTCTAGTATTTGTTAAAAAATATTCTGAATGCGGGTGTTTATGATTTAAAAGACTATGAAGTAGTTCTGGATACTGTTCTAAAAGCGGTAGATGAATCTTGCCTAAATTGCAACACATGTCAAAGCTTTCTTCTTTCCACTTTCCGGTACACACCATTTGCATAGTGTTTGCGGTCCAACATTGTATAATTTTTTAAGTTGGTTTTATTTATCTTTTTGTATCTCGTTCTATGTTTTAAATTTGACAGAAGCATCTTTCACCTGTTTATTTCGAATAATCACAGTACATCTTGATCTAATTTTTTTGACTTTTTCTTTGTGAAATTGACTCTATATTTATTTACTTTTATTACCATCTTCAATTTCCATAAAATTTTTTAAGATGTTTTTATTTTCTTTTATCATATTTTTCGGTATCTCGCTCGGTTTTAAAAATTGAGCAGAAGCATTCTTTATCTGTTTCTTTTGAATGATTTCAGTATATTTTAATTTATTTTTTTTTATTTTTTTTTGGGGAACTGACTTTATAATTGTTTCAATAATTTTCCTTTTATGGTCTTTGTATTTCGCTCTGTTTTACGAATTTGGCATAAGCATTTTTTCGTCTGCTTTTTTCGTGTAACATTAGTACATCTCGATCCACTTTTTTTTTACATTTTTTAAGAGAACTGCCTTCCCTAGAGTTGTTTCAGTAATTTTCGTTTTACATTTATTATGGTCTTTGATTTTCGTAAAATTTTTTAAAATGTTTTTGTTTTCTTTTATCTTATTTTTTTGTATTCCACTCAGTTTTTATTAATTTGGCGGAAACAACTTTTATCTGTTTTTTTCGTATGACTCTAGTACATCTTGATCTGATTTTTTTGTACATTTTTTTCGGGCATTGATCTTATAGTTGTGTCACTCGATTTACTATTTTTATTTTTAATAATTGATATTTTATTAATATTATTGTTTTTTTTTGTTTTTTTTTTTTTAGATCCCCCCTTTGGGCACGTCAGCCAAGGACGGCAATAGCTTTTTTAACTTGGGTTTTTCTAACTATGTCAGTACATCTGGATCTATATTTCCTTTTTTTCTGTTCTATGGGTAATTCAGACATTTTATATGAAACAGAAACATTTCGTTCAGGAGTTGATGATTCACTTTCGGGAATAAGGACAGTAGTGAATATTAGATGGTCCGAGCACAAAGGATGCCGCCGGCGTTAATTATGCCTAGTAAGAGCACGAAAACTACAGCGAGCAAATTTTGCCCCATGGTCCCCCCCCCGCACGACGGTATGAGCTACGAGCGCAGTGAACGCGTACCGTGCGTTACCGCGAACACTCCAGTCGCTGCCGCGTTTTTTCGAAATTCGGGGCTTAAGTATTCTAGCAGGGTTCTAAAAAATTCCATCCCACAGCCCTACACGTGTTCATTCCCGCGCACGCGTCGTTCATTCGCACTCGCAGGCTTATTATACATATCGTCGCTGGTAATAGCTATGGCGGAATTTTTAATTTTTATTTTTTGGGGGATAGAAAGTGCGAATAGTAGAGGGAAGAGGGAGTTTTTGAAACCGAGTAAAATAAGAAATACTCGAATTAATTTTTTCAATCCCTACGCTCGGGAATAAAAATTTGTAGGCGGAAAAAAAAGATATACTTTGGCTCATTATATATTACTTAGACTTGAAAAAGTATTATGATCGATGATGAAATAATTGATGGCAGTGGAGTGCGTGGGAACGGGTGATGTGCATTTGTGGCGGTCGGGTCTTCGTAGGATTAAATTTTAGAATTGGGGAAAATATAAAAAAGAACACGAAAGATCAATAAAACAAATTTTTGGATGCGAAAAGAATATACATGGGCTAACTCTATAATACTTAGGCTTGGAAAAAATTATTATGAAAGAAAGGAACGCTAGCGATAGCAGATGTGTGTGCTGGACCGTTCCGTAGCTCTGCATAATGTATCGGACAAAGAAAAGTTTTAAGCGAACTGACCGAATAAAAATTACGTATTTTCTTATACGTCTTCAAAAGTAAACAGCACGTGTCATGACACATATTATTCGATGTTGGTTTCCACGACGTGGCAGAAAACAATATACATGTATATAAACCCACCCCTCCCATCCGTGATTGATGGAAAAAGTTCGCGATTCATAGAGATAACAGAATGTGTGTGTGTGTGTGTGTGAGCTGGTGAAATAAAACGATGGAAATGATACAGCGACTTACGACATCAATTGAACGAAAAATCTTCGCGATTCCTGGAAATATCGGAGTGTTGTGCGTGCGTGTATGAGTGTGTGTGCATATGTGTATGACGGTGATTTAAGACAATTAAAAATGTAGCTGCATCTGGTCGAGATGATCGATGCAATCGTCTGCATGGCCGATGAAAATTACGTACTTTTCTATATGTCTTGTAATGTAAAAACATAAATTAAAACAAAAAGTAAAGCACACTTCTTTCTGGATGTTGTGTGATATTAAGTTTTCCTAAAAATAGATTATAACTCTTCTTCACTTTTAAAATTCCGATGATATAAAAAAAAATAGAACAACCTTCGTAAATATTATAATACGGTAAACCTATTTATTACAAACACATAACATTTTAGTTATTTTTTGAAAACAGTTTTCAACCATTTTTCACCTTATAAAGTTCAATTTTTCAAAAGATCTTTCTCGTTTGATATTTTCGGTATATGGTGTGTTCAAATGGGTTTGCTGGTAACCAATGCAAATGATTTCGGCTAGGCGTAATCATTATTTTATTCCAAAAACGGAGTGAAGCCTTTGATACAATTAAACTTTAGGGTACTTAAAACAAATCGTGTACACTTTTTGTATGCCATACAAAGAGTATTAAGACAAAACTATAATTTGATAACTCAATTCGACCGAAAATATAAAGGTTTATGTATTTTCTGGAAAATGTTTTTTTATCCTTTTCCACGTCTTTAAGTTTAAATTTTCAGAGAAGCGTTCTTACTTGACATCATCATATCGATAATCACGATTCGTTTAGACTGCAGCGTGATTCTTGGCTTTCTCAAAAATGAGATTCTACCCTTTTTCTCCCTTAAAATTTTGGGGATGGAAAACAATTTCACACACATTTAGTACACCATATAAGATGACTTCATGCGGAATTACAATTTGATAAACTTATTTGTACCAAAAATATTACAGATTGGGTGTTTTTTGGAAAACAGTTTTTAACCCATTTTCACCCCTTAAAGTCCGAATTTTCAAAAAAAAGTTCTTATTTGACATCTTCAGTACATAAGTAATGTTCATGTAAAATTTCAATTATCTGGTGTACATGGTTTCGGCTGTAGCGTGATTATTAGTTTTTTAAAAAGTGATTTTCTGACTTTTAGCCCCTTTTTCACTACTAAAAAATTTAAATTATTTAATGTACATTTAGATGGCGTCAGTACGTGGTATCGTTGCATTAGGTGCCAATTTTCAGCTTCACAGACCTAGTATGCAACAATAATTACGAGCCCCCCCCCCCCCCAAAAAAAAAAAATTGCTGTACCTTTTAAATATTTCCAGATTTTTGCTTTTATATATGTAGATTACATATGACTAATAATGTCAGCAGTAATCAAATAGACCGGGGAAAAAAAAAGATTTTACAAAAATATTTTATCTTCATAATTTAAAAGTTTATTATCAATTTCGCAGGCGGCAGTATCGTTGGATTTGATGCAGCTATTGTAACAAATGTGCCGATAGGTGGAGGGTTATCTAGCAGTGCATCATTATCTGTTTCAACGTACACGTTCCTAGAAGCCATCACTGGAAAAAAAACAGAGTTAGTAACGAATGGTTTATTTATAAAATTTAAAATATTATAAATTTTTGTTTACTTATTTAATTCTTTTTTTTTTTTTTTTGAGGCAGTGATATTCAGACACAGATAACGGAAATTCAAAAAAAATTACTTAAAATTGACATAGTCACCACATGAATAGCTAGTTTTCTGAAATATGTCGGTGAGTGGCATTTTTAAATGTATACGGTGTACTTTCGATATAGTCAGTGTTTTTTCACATTACACGTTACAGTATTATTATTATAATTTGCGACACTGTAATCACGTACCGCTTAACTAATTTCGTATTACACGGTTTAGGAACCGTTGGCCTGAGCTACTGATTTTTTTTATATATATGTATACCATCAGTGGCGGCTCGTGGTCAAAACGAAAGGTGGGGCTCTTACAGATTTGATTTTTAAATACTTTATACTTAAAATCTATTTTTCCGACTGTATATATATACCCGCAACTATATCTGCAGTTAAACTTACCTATTTCGTGAAATGAAAGTCCATACGACAGCTTTTATCGCTAATGAACTTCTCTATCACCTTGTCATTAAAGTTTGAAATCCCGCACACGATTGAGTTTTTGATAGATAACATTCCAAGTGCTAACAATCTGCCTTCACCTATAGTGCTTCTTAAGAAAGTTTTAAATTTTTTCAAAGAAGAAAAGCACCTTTCTGTTTCTGAAGTAGACATTGGAATTGTTACGATGATTCTCAAAGCGTTTGTAATTTCCTGGAAGGCCGCGTCCAATCTAAATGAATATATGAAAGCTAGTGTTTTCAAACATCCAGAAATTTCTTCATTTCCAATAATCTCCGATCGTGAGTAAAATACACTCAGTTCAGATTTTAAATTGTCTTTATCAATCATTGGAAATGCCTCGCAAAACCTACCGATTGTTTGCACCGGCAAGTTTTTTGGTATTCTTTAAAATTTTTTTGCACAAATAAACTTGCTCCGGAAAGATGATTCTTAAATCCAAAACGTTCCTTTATTTGAAAAATTATCATATCGCATACCTCCCTTGCAGATGCATTTAAATTTTCAGCTTTCATTCTGCGTTTTTTTTCCGGCAGAGCTGAATTAACGTTTTCTTCTCCTTTCGCAGCTGAAGGCAAACAATTTCTAATTTTTACGATTATGCGCTCAAAATTGTCTAAAGCCATTTGGATTTTTACAACGTCTGTTTCAATTTTTTGTAACTGATTAAATAATACATCGACATGGGACATAATTTTGTTGAAAAAATTCAGCCAATACAAAAAACTGTTGGCTTCTAACCACTTGATGAAACCTGCAGCTTGTATTGTTATTTCCTTATTATATCGTTTAGGAACCCCAAGCTGGATATTTTTAGAACATTCTAAAATATCGGATCTATGGTCAAATACAGTCTGCACCACCCGAGAATGTAAATGATTGTTGCCATAATTTTATTATTTTTTTAGTACGGACAGCGTCATCAAAGGCTGTAAGAAATGCCGAATCCGTCTCACTACAATTAATTTCAAAATTGAACTAAAAGTAATCAAATTTTTTTTTATGGCCCGGCTTTAGTTAACTATCAAGCTATTTAGCCACCAATTATTTAATATAAGAATATTGCTAACTAATGAAGGATACATAATATTTAATTGGGAAAAAGGTTATAAACAGACAACCATAGCCGTAAATGTTTAACATTACCCACAGAGGCTGAATAAAATCTTTAGGAAAGAGAAATTGGCCAGACTGAGTCCAAGGTACATAACCTGAACTTGCCTAACAGAAAATTAATGAAATAGGAATTACAATCATCATACACAATAATTATAACAAACAATCATGGCTACAAATGCTTCAGCATAGTCCACGAATGTCTGCACAAAATCATAACAAAGGAGAAACCGTCCAAGTCGAATTCGAGAAGCGTTGGGTTTCCCGAACATGACAGGGCATCAAGAATTAGGATAATGGAACACGTATCATCAAGAGTTGCATAGAGTAATTAATTAATAAAACAAATAAGTGTATGCTGTTAAATTTGGATGTCGTTTAATATAATAAATTTAAACAAAATATACAGGACCTGGTTGTTCTGGAACAGAAGACTATAGAGGAAAGAACCCAAGAGACATTAATTGTTCACAAAACGATCTACGGTAATGTTCATATTTATTACAATTAAACAGCAAATGATTAATGCCCTCTAAGAAATTTAATGCGTAATGATCACTGCATAGTACACTGTCACCTTGGTCAGAAAAATTCAGAACTATCCGCGAATGACCCATACGTAGTCGGAAAATAGTAACCGCATATTTACGAATGAGTCGATCGGGGTAAGATTCTAGAATGGAATAATACCAAGGGTTAGAGGAGAGCTCTGACTGAACCATGTGGTAG
This sequence comes from Icerya purchasi, assembly GCA_039619475.1. Taxonomy (NCBI): domain Eukaryota; kingdom Metazoa; phylum Arthropoda; class Insecta; order Hemiptera; family Monophlebidae; genus Icerya; species Icerya purchasi. The sequence continues at coordinate 178,549,846 of CM077116.1, forward strand.
TATTTGCCTTGGTTCTGACTATTAATAAACTCAATCCATTCCGCCCTACTATCAACTTTAACCTTAGAATAAAGGTCTGATGAAGGAATAAATGGTGATAACTCACCCTCCAATGCAGCAACCTTCGCTGCGGCATCGACAGCCTCATTCATTCCAACACCACAATGACCAAGCACCCAGCAGAAACTTACTTGTACACCCTTGGTGAGTAGATTTGCACATTTATATTTGATTTCGTAAATGAAAGGATGCCATTTATAATTAAAGTCACTGTTACCCAACGAAATTGTCGGTACATACTAAATATTTTTGCCCTGTAATACATGTATTGAGTATAGTTCCTAATGCTTTATCGATAGCCAGCAGCTCGGCCGTGAAAACCGACGACATAGGCGGAAGCCTAAATTTTTTTAATAAACCCCCAGCAAATAATAATGCAGCACCAACCGGTCCGTTGTACACCTGAGCTTTAGAACCGTCTGTAAATATCTGAATAAAGTCACTATACTGTCTAGATACTAAATTTCCAAATCATGCATTCATTAAACCCGGAGAAAACTGTGTATCTCTCAGTTGTTCGAAAAGAGAATCATCAATGTACAATTTAAAATAATTAATTTCATAGGGTAAATTGAAATAACAAGCCGGAACTATTGGAATAAGTGCTGGGCTATATCTGTAATATAGGAGGATAATCGCTTAGCCAGGACAGGCAGTTTAGAAGAAACAAACCTCCACTGCGTAGTAATTCTATTTAGATCAGCGACTAACGCGGGAAAGCGATAATTACAAAATTTCAATAAGAATCTATTAGCCAAAATATTTCTTCTAATAAATAAAGGGCAAATGTTAGTCTCCATTTGGAGACAAGAAACAGGGGAAGAATTACATTTCTAGTAATACATCTTAGACAAATGTTTTGTAAAACTTCTAGTTTTGATAAGTTGCTCTTGGAGGCAGAACCATAAGAAAATGCGCCATAATCTAATCTAGAACGAATTAAGGACTTAAAAAGTAACTCTAGTATAAACGGGTCTCCACCCCACGAATTGCTACTTATCGATTTAAAGGAATTGAATATTTTTAATATTTTTACTTGTAGAATCTGTATATGTTTTGCTCAAGTCAGTCTAGAGTCTAAGTAAAGTCCTAAATATTTAACGTATGATTTTAGAGGAATATGTTCATTTCCTATCTGAATATATGAAACCTGGGAGGTAAAGGGTCTAGTAGAATAAATGGAAGAAGTTGATTTAGTGACCTCAATGCCAAGTCCAATGTTAGAAAGAGTTTCGGTGTAAATAGAAATCGCATTCTGATTTTCACGAAAACAATTCGTTAAATTCTTATTTTTATTATAAACTTCCAGATCATTCGCATACGATAAAATACATGAATTATCAGGAGATGTTAAATTAAAAAGAGGAATAATATACACATTAAATAGCAAAAAGCACTTAAAACAGAACCTTGTGCTAAGCCTTTATATGCAATTCTCATCGTAGCCAAATTAGAAGTCGGGTCTATAAAGTTTAAAACTCTTTTTGTAAATAAATTACATATAAATTCGCTTAACGATGCTGGAACACTTATCTTAATTAACTGATCTAACAAAAACTGCAATCGGACATTATCAAACGCCCCTCTAACATCCGAGAAGGTGGCCAATAAATAATCTTTATTGATAAACGATAAGTATACATCATTGGTGAAATGAGAAATATAGTCAAGCGAACCTAAGCCAGGCTTAAACCCATACATACCATCCGGCAAGATTTTCCGATTCTCGAGCCACCACAAGAGCCTGTTCTTAAGTACAATTTCTAATGCTTTTCTAAGACACGATGTCAATGAAATGGATCTGTACGAAGACGCTTGTAACTGAGGCTTGCCAGCCTTTTGTATTGGGATGACTAAAAAATTGGATCAGTGCTCAGGAATAACTCTATCGTAAATCAAATCATTTAAAATAGACATAAACGTTGACCTAGAATTATCTCCCAGATTCGATAAAACAGAATAAGATATGCATGCCAGGAGCAGTATCTCTTTTTGTTAGTAAAGGAGTAAATAGCTCGTCCACAGTGATTGGCTTAGTTAAGAAGTGCGAACTATCACCAACCATGGAAGACCTAAAGCCTCTGATTTCGTCAAAGGACGGTACGTAAGGAGCAGCGACTAACTGGGTAAACTCTTCAAACCAACTGCCATCCTTTGTGGGTGCCATGTAGCTATTTTTGTTCTTAAATCATTTCGCTAATGCCCATATCTCACGAATCGGGGTGTGTCTGTTGAACCTACTACAGAAATTTATCCACGAATTCCTTTTGGCTGTTTTTAAAAATCTGTGCGTTTCAGCTGAAATTTTCCTGTAGGAAAGGAAGGCTTCCATTGATCCTGCTAATCTAAAATTTCTTAAGGCAGCATTTCTTTTATCGATTTTTTCTTTGCACGTGTTCCACCAAGGGTTTGGATTTTTTTTACCTTTATATGGAGTGGCAACAGGCATCGACCGATCTAAGGCTGAAATCAACGTGTTATAGAATATGTTATATTTATCTAAGGATGTATTTGCTGTGTGGACTCTACTTATACCCTGCTCCATAAGATCCCTAAATAAATTCCAGTTGCTCTCTCTGAATTTCCAATGTTTTAGATTTGAAGAGTGTAGAGTAGTAGAATTCGAGTTCGGCGATGATTTATTAATTTCTACAATAACAGGTAAATGGGCACTACCTAGTGAGCAAGGCATAACAAACCACGAACATAACAAGGAGATATCAGCTGAAACAAACGTCAAATCAATGGGATTAGCAAACTGATATGGATGATTAATTTTAGTTGGAGAACCATCATTTAAGATACACATGTTGGTCTCGTGAAGAACTTGTAACATGGCATCTCCTTTATGATCATTTCTATTGCATCCCCATAGATAACTGAGCGCGTTGAAATCTCTGCCAAAGATCACTGGAAAGTTATTCAATCTGTTTAATTCATTTGAAATGAGAGTAGGATCAATAACATGCCCGGGAGGAGAGTAATAAGAAATAAAATACCCGGAGAAGTTTTTTAAATGAACTAAAATGCAGACCACATGAGATCTGCAGTTTTTATTCGGGTTACTAAGATTAGTTTGTATACAATTATGCTGTAAACCATTTTTAACCAAAATGGCCGCTCCTTCGTAACCATCTTCCTTGTCATCTCTAAAACACGTATAATTATTTATACAAAATTGTCTTTGTACACTCAGCCACGTTTCAGAGAGAAGGACGACATCTACTTCATGACTCGACAGAAAAGCTTCCAGGTCGCATTTATTGGAAACTGCACTTCTAGCATTCCACTTTAAAATACGAATCAAAATATGTTGAATTTAAGAAGTTTTATAGTTTTATAAACGATCGAGTCAAGATGATTAGTTTAACTAATTTTAACTCGCGCCAGTTGGTACAATTATTTGCTTAACTTGCTACAGCACACGAGACATAATAACGAAAAGATTTATTCTGAATAAATAAAAGCAAATAATAACAATAAACCGAGAGGTAAAGAGCGTAAAAATAACAACAAGGGAAATATAATTAGTATAAATTGTATAATAATTGTAACCCTAAATTACCCTTGCTCTCGTACTATTATAGGAATATAAAATAAAATATATCTAGCTGGAAAAAAAAAATATATATATCAAACAGGTATGCATAGATAAGGGAACAATAAAATATCTGAACTAAGTTTTAATTTCCTTTGCATTACTCTTATTATTTACTGTTATTATTAGGATACTGTTTCAAGCTAATGTTCTTACTTACTATTTTATCCGCGTCTTTTTTGTTACTAATATTAGTATTATTTTTGAGGATAGATGGTCCATTTTTTTTTTTTAAATGGGCTCGGTATTAACACTGACCCAACTACATGGACTTAGATCACCTACTCAGATTCTGAGGCGATCGGAGATAGAAAGATTAAATGAAAGAAGGAGGGGAATAACGGCTGGAGATGGGAAGGAAAGGATAAAGGAAGCATTGAAAGGGGTAGGAAGATACAACGCCAAAAGTTCGGCGTATAGATGAGAGCACTCAGGAAAAAGAGCAGAGCATTCAAAAAGGATATGGTTGGGGTCGCATATAAAAGGAGGATCAGTTGAGTGGAGAGGGCAAAAGGGAGGAGGTGAAAGAGAAAAAGAAAAATGAGAAAAGGGAAGGAGGGAATGATCGTCTGATTAAAGAAACAATAGCCGAGCGCCGAGAAAAGGGAAGAAATTGGTACCAAGGCTGTGAATTGGGAGTAGGCTGTAGGAGGAGGTAGAGGGAGGAGCGATTGGCAAAAAAGAAAGGGTAGATGTCAACCCACAGTCTGATATGGAGACTTTCGGAGAGGAAAAGGATGTCTGTGGCAGGAAAATGCGGGGGGAATGGACCATTGAGAGATGCTGAGCGAGCTAGGAAGTCAGCTGCTTCGTTGCCCTCAATGCCAGAGTGGACAGGAACCCATAAAAAGTCAATAAGGATAGAACGTGCTAAGCGCAAGTTGGAGATAGAGGCACCAACAGAAAGAATGATATCATTAGTCGAGTGGGAAGGAGAAGAAGAGATAGCTTGCAGCACGGATTTGGAATCAGTAATAATGAGAAATTTACAGATCCCTCTTGAAGAGAAACTAAAGGAGACAGCACGGGGAATGGAGACTGCTTCAGCAGAAAAAATGGAAAAAAAAGAAGGAAGTTCGAAGAATTCCGAGCGATTAAGCGAGGGGGCCGTAAAAGCACCGCCCACCCCGCAATCATTTTTGGAACCATCAGTGAAAATTTTTACATGACGGGGAAATGAAGAATTTAATATGTGAACATATCCACTGACCACTGTGCTCTGAAGAGTGGAGTTAGCACGAAGAGGAAGAGAGGAGAATGAGATGGGAAGACATGTACTATTGAAAACAAAAGAAAAGTAAGGAAGCTTATTGCGGGAAAAGACATAAGGAGAAAACTTAGAGACCCGAGCAGCTATGTGCGCAAGAACCGGGATTTTGTGAGGAACGAAGCGCCAGTGGTCATTGATATACAGATAGGAAGAAATAAGTTTAGATGAAGAGATCGGGAGGCGTTTAACTAGAAAACGGTAACCGAGCAGAGATCTGCGGATAAACAGGGGGTTTAATACTAGATTCGGACAAAATAGCAGGAATGGGAGAAGACTTTAGGGCCCCAATGCAGAGCCGAAGACAGGAGTTTTGGATTCTATCAAGTTTGCGCAGGAGAGAGTTTGAAGCATTGCCGTGTAAAAAGGAACAGTAGTCTAGTTTGGAGCGAATGATGGATTTGTAGAGAATTAGGAGAATATATGGATCACCGCCCCACTTGAGAGGACATAAGGCTTTCACGAGATTTAGTCTTTTAAGACAAGATATATAAAGGTACTCGATATGTTCTTGGAAAGAGAGTCGACTATTTAGGAAAAGGCCAAGATAGCATATGGAATTAACAATAGGAATAGGATAGTTGTAGGAGATGATGTTTACCAGAGCAAAATTATACGGGCGGAGGGAGAAAATAATAGAAGAAGACTTGAAAGGAGAAAGAGAAAGAAAAGCACCGGAGAGGGAACTACTGAGGACTGATAGAGAACAATTAATCTCCTCGTTAGCTGTATCTAGCACGTCTGAAGTGGAGTAGATAAGGATATCATCCGCAAAAAGGAGAGAAGAAGAAGGAATGCGAAGAGTAGCGATATCAAGGAGATAAATATTAAAAAGAGAAGGACTAAGACAGGAACCCTGAGGCAAGCCGCGATAACAACGTCTGATTGTTGAAGAGGAGGGAACAGAAAGAAAAAGAGATCTATTTTGCAACAGATTAAGAATAATGGTAACGAGAATAGGAGGAATATTGAGGGAAATGAGCTTAGAAGCCAGCGAAGGAAGATGAACATTATCAAACGCAGATGCGACGTCGACGAATGTGGCAATAGTAAACTTTCTATCTAGGAATGATTTGTAGATGTCCGATAGAAAGGTACTAATGCAGTCGATTGGACCAAGACCACGGCGAAAGCCAAACATATTGGGAGGGAGGAGATTGTTATGCTCCAGCCACCAGACTAAACGATTGTTGATTAAGCCTTCGAAAAGTTTTCGAAGACAAGAGGCGAGGGAGATAGGTCGGAAAGAAGACTGGTTTCTTTTAGGAATAGGAATAATTATAAAATCATTCCAGGATTTAGGAGTGTGACCAGAGATTAGAAAGGAGTTATAGATGGCTAAGAGAGAACGCAATGAGAAAGAGGAGAGATTTTTAAGGATTGGATATGAGAGGTCATCTAATTCGGGAGTGGAGTTAGTGGATTTGTTAAGAACGGATAGGAGCTCATTGTAACGAAAAGGAGAGGAAAGAAAATGGTCTTCAGAGGTAGAGTAGTAAGAGGGGAATTAATTTCTTCAAGAGAAGGAACATAAGCGGGCGAGATAGAGTTCAAAAAGGAGTGAAGATGTGGCAACGCAGGAGTAGTCCAATCACCCCCAATGATGAATGGATTTGAAAGAGTCGAAACGAATGGGAGAAGGGGAAGCTGAGCAAGACTAGAATTTGGTGGATTGTACACACAAGCGATGTGAATAGGGGTAGGAAGGAGATTTGATATTGAAATATGTGCCATATTAGGGAGTTTAGGATGAGGAGGAGGAAGGAAGGAAATGCTGTGTGACTGGTATGGAAAGTCGTTTCTAACAAGAATAGCCACTCTCCACCATACCCGTCTACACGATCAGAACGTACTGTCCAGGTTTAGTTGTATCAATTTTCTTGACAAGGGTATTATTATTCAATTTGGAAAAATTATATTGCCCCGTAAATTTTTTATAACCCTTACTGGGTGAATTTTTTTCTTCATCGGATGCAACAAATGACACCGTACGTTTTAATGTATATTCACGGTTGGAAGTTAATTGATTTAGGTTATAATAACCTGTTTTTTTTGAAGGCTTAGCATTAAATGGTTTTATATTGTATTGCTCTTCACTAGTTTAGAATCGATTTCTACTCAGTGTGTTAGAATAAAGATGTTCTTGACGATATACGACTGGTATTTCTAACGCCGCCTCCTGAAAGTTAAGATTATGTGTTGTCATTATCTCATTAATACGACCTTGCCGTTTCCGTTCTAGACAGGGACTATCCGTGGCTTTGTGTTGGTTCTTACAAAAGACACATACGGGAGTAGGGCTTCCGCATGATTCCTCTGCGTGTCCACTCTCACCGCACTTAAGGCATCTGGAATTACCCTTACACTGTTTCGCAAGGTGTCCATATCGTAAGCATCTATAGCATTGGCGAACTCGCCGGACGAAAGGTTCGCATTCAAATCTTACACTCCATAAGTAAATATGGCTTGGTAGAGATTGCCCTTCAAAGGAAATAAGAATGGAAGGGCTCGGTATAAATTTAGCTTCATTTTTGTAAATGACGCGTCTATTCAACCTTTTGACGTGATTAATTTGAAAGGGATGGCAATCTATCATTTCCAGTATATCTTCCTCCGCATATTCGATATCAACGCCTTTAATTACTCCTTGACGAGCGATTAGATGCGTCGGGATATACACATGTAAAAAAGGAACTAGTGACGATATTATTTGCTGTAGACGGTGACGATAAATGAATAATAACCCGATTAAGGGCGACTTTTTTAATTTCTATAATATTTTTAGACATGTTATTTTTTCGTAAAATTTCGGCAACTTTTAAAGCACTAATCGAAACCCTGATTTCTTCGTCGTAGAGTTTTTCGACAAATATTTTAAATCGATTGTTATTATTACAGTTGCCGGCAGTCGGATAAAGATTAATCACTTTCTTATTCGAATGATAATTATTATTATGATTATTATTATCGGCGTTTGATGTATTGTAGTATTATTATTCGGCTCAGTATTACTTTTAGTGCTTTGATTGTTACACTCATTCTTGTTACTGCTAACACAGCTACTAGTATTATTATTATTACTACAACTATCATCGCAACTGTTATCAGCAACTTGTACATTATTCTCGTTACTTACCTCTATTATCATCGAGCAATTATCGGAAGAGATGTCTCCGACCGAGCAGGTACGAGACTGTACACTATTTATATTCTGTACATTATCTATGTGCGCGTTGTAATCAGAAGAAGGAGGGCGGCTAATGCCGCTCTCGTCGTTATACATAGATGATAAAAATAAATGAAATTAGGCGGTATACCACCTCCGCCGAAATGCGTGTACACTATGTGGTGAGTTGTATATGTAAGCGTGTGTGTGTGTCAACGAGGATAAATGTAAAATGTAGGTGTTCGTAGAAGCTTCGATCGATGGCGCGAAATGGACAACCGAATGAAACAATACTAACGCGGAACAAACCTGTACGCAAATCACTATCGACGTACAAACTGAAAGTAATCAAATTGGTTCGATAAATGTAATATCACGTTTAATTACTATAATATCTGGAACACGGTCACGTGACACATAGGAATCAAAAGAGTTGAATAAAATTTTGAAAAACACACTAAACTACTTAAATCGAAAAAAAAGAAAAAAAGAAAATATTAATTAACGACAATGTACAACTTAGAAAGATGCCCGTCAACTGCTGCTGCTGCTGCACGTGACATATGCAGATAACTAATCGCGGGCTCGACTAAATCCGCCCTGCACGAATATTAATCTTGTAATAGGTTTCGTTACGCAATCATTCTGTTCTCATGACAACGGCACGTATTAAAACCTAACTTGACTTTTAAAAAAAATAGTTGAATCCGGCAACGTTAGAGTGCGCTTAGATAAAAGAAAATCGTTTTTACTAAATGTAGACTATTAAAATGACCATTGTGTAGTGTAGGTTGATTTATTATAATTCGTAATTTAAAAAAACAAATATCGAAGTATAAAACATTAATTACAGTGACTGTTATTGTAAATAATTCGCCTTCTACTCTTCGAATTTGGCTGTCTATAGACCACGTGAAAACCACAAACTTCTCTTTTATCGTTTTTCCCAGAATTTCTTCATTATTTCACTGTGCTTTTTCTTCCTGCCCGGTTCACTTACTTTTGATTTTTTAAAAGTCGTCGAGTTCTTTTATTTCATTTTTAAATTCTGTTCTCTTTTCAATAGTTGATATTATATCCATTTGTGCCTCATTCGGATCCTTTATCGCATTCGAGAATTGCTTTGGGCCGGTTTTCAATCTATCAAAATGTTGACAGATTCGTTCAGTTAATCAGGTATCGTACATTCTCTGGGCATGTGTATAAAATACCAACCATTTTTTCCTCATAACGTCGGATAGTTTTTCTACTTTCTTATATAGTTCTTCATTTAACCCGTTTCTGAACGATTCCTCCTTTTTTTGGAGAGCCAAGAATTTTTCTTATGATTTTCCGTTTCTTTTTTCCTGATATTACAATTTTTCCTACATCATTCAGCTCTAAGCACTTAATTGCATATAAGCATTCTGATTTGTAATGTCTTATTTTAGCATTTATCGATATTGATTTTTTGTTGCATATATTTCGCGTTAATTGGAAAGCCGTTTCTATTTTTCTTGCCCCTATTTTCAGTGATGGCCCCACTCAATCTGTTTTGCTGAATAACTTCGCTCGAGTATCTGAAATTTTTAACTTTTTTAATTTAATTTTGACGTCCAGAACGCTCCACCGATCAGAAGCCTTCGAGTTTTGGTGTTATAGACGCTTACTCAGGATTCCGTGGACCAAAAAGAAGACAAACGCTGAGGTATTACTGACGATGAGAAAAGAAAAGGAGCTGATTGATACTGTCAAAAGAAGAAAAATAGAATACTTCGGTCATGTGATGCGTGGGCCGAAGTACACATTACTGCAGAATATATTGATGGGAAAGGAGGAAGGAAAAAGAAGAGTTGGACGAACAAGATTATCTTGGTTCAAGAACCTACAGACATGGACAGGTTGCAGTGTTGAAGAACTGTTCCACACAGCAAAGGATAGGGGTGCCTACAACGAATTAACCAAGCTTGCCATCAGATGAGCCTAAGATCGAGAACGGTCATGGCACCGAAAGAAAGAAGAAGATTATTGTAAGATTTTATTTTATTTATTATGAATTTTAATTTATCATAAGGGCTAAGCGTGCCCTTATAATAGAAATATTTTCTAAAGAGCTTGAGTCGAATTTAGAAATTTCGAGTCATTTGTAGGTTTTCGTTTGTTGGCTTTATAAACACTTAATTTTAGCAATGATTTTTATTCGAGAATTTAACATTACCCAATGAAAGATTGTAATAGAACTGTTATGTGACTTTTCTGTTGCGGTGAAGCGTATTATCCCGCTACTAAAACTGTTTTTTTTTTGACTTATTGCTGTTCGAATTATATTGTATTAAATGGGTTTGTGTTCGCTGTTTTCTTGGGAATTATTCTTTATAGTTTTCCTTTAATTGTTTTCTTTACAAAGAACTCTTATGTAACTATTTTAGAACAACTGAATTAATAAATACTATATAAACGCGTTAAATATTCAATGCCGTGCCAGACCTTCCAGAAAACTCTATGAATACACAACCAATTGCGTATTTGAATAAATTAAGAATTCCTAAAAAAAATTTTTGTCCGATTTAATTTTGTTCTTATACCTTTTGCAGACTGATCTATACAAAATGTATAGTTTATTTCTTGCTTCATCACTATCGGATAATTATGTTTTCCTATCTATGTCACACCCTTGAATAAAGGTTTTTGTTTTCCTGTACCATGGGTGGGTTTTTTACTTTTTTTTAAAAACTGAATTTAATTATTTATAAAAGTTTCATTTTTTTTTTTTGTTTTTTCTGTTCCAGTTTAAAGAAAAAAGCGTTGGCGTGTAAGAAAGCGGAAAATGAATTTGCGAATACTCCTTGTGGCATTATGGATCAATTTATTTCGGTACTTGGCAAACAGGAAAATGCACTTATGATTGATTGCAGGTAAATAATCGTATTAATATCGATTAAGTTCGAAGTATAACAAACTAATTTAATAAAGTAGTCAAACGGGGTTCGCGTCGTAAATATAGCTATGATTTGCCGAAACAAGAAATAATGGAGAATTGGAAAAGAAAAGAAGGAAAAAAGGTATGATCGAGACAGTGATGTTTTATACAGGAAGGGCACAACTAACAATAAGATAAGGAAAAGACACCAAACAATATAATCGGTTTTGGTCCTGAATGTGTATGCATGTTACTATCGGACGTTTATATGTCACTTACTAATGAAAAAATTTTAATTGCTACTTTTGTTGATATTTCGGCTGCCTTTGATAACATTCACCTTCCCACACTCTGTGATGTAATGCTCTCAATTAACATTCCTGCTCACCTTGCTTCTCTTATTATTACTCTCTTTCAATGTAAAACTGTAATTGTCTTTTTTTTATTATTTTTTTTTTTTAAAAATAATTTGCAGGTCCCACAAGGCACTGCCTGTCTGTGAGTTCTTAACATAATTATGTAGTTTACTCGTACAATATAACATCAACTTAAATAATACTTTCTATAACAAAAAAATATATTAACTTATATATGATTATAAAACAATGTAATTTACACATATTCTAACTTCTACTACCACCAAACTCATTAATTTTATCGTTTATTCTTACAAAATACCATCGACTGAAATAATACTTTATTACGTCTTAATTTGTTAACCTATATATTATAATAGTACAATACAATTTATACTATACACTAACTGCCATGGAATGTGTTACTATCTCCAGATTTAAGCTGCTAATGAGAGAGTGGTGGTTGTACTCTCCTTTTTCACTTGACTATTTTTCGATTTTCGAAACATGAAAACTTCAATTTATGATCACCGGGGGAAAAATAAGTTTATCTGAAATAAAAATAAACCCGTATTTAATTTTTTTGTTTTATATATTCTTACTCCTTAATAATATACAGATGGGATGAGGTACTTTGCTGCTGTATGTAAAACAATTATTGTCTGATCTCAGTTCGGCAATTTTCGAGGAGCTATATGGATTTATTAAAGATTGCGGTTTTGAGATTTAGGCACTTTGAAATGTTTCGATTGATCGAAATTATTACACTCTCTTTATTTACTTCCAATGGGTGATACCTTTTTTGCTATTGAAGTTATTTTTAAATTTATTATTGGCATCGATGTTTATTTACGTTAAAAATAGAGGGTAATTGGGACCGGGAAAAAAGAAAAAACTTTCAGGCAAAATAGCAGGGATGAGCAGACGAAAGAGTAGTAGCGAAATGTTTGCCAGCTATCGCAGCGCAGCTGGTTAGGCAGTGGTGTTCCGTTCCGGTGGTGTCCGTTTCGAATACGTTGAAATGTGCATAATTGACGAGCTCCCCCTTACCCCTCCCCCCAAAATAACCGTTGTTTTTTGTTTTTTTTTGTATAAATTTAACGTGCCACACGTATACAGCGACTAGACTAGAGGCACGGAGAAGAGTCTTATCACAATATGAGATCGGTCGCTTTGAGAATCCACGGAGTCGAGAGATCTTCATCATCACTGAGAAGCTGAACCAACGATGAAGGGAGTGCAAATTTTGGGCATATCGTTTTGTACTGTGATCAGTTTGGGGACGGTCAATGAATCATTAGAAGCAAAAGTAATGTGGTGGTAAGTCTTTGTTCAAAAGGTGCGAATAAGTAATTGACGCCGTAAGGATTTCCCCACTAGGGTTAGATTTTACTCGTTCTTAAACGACTTAAATTATCGATATGTTTTTGATTATCTGATTGTATTATCGATACTGTTGTTTTTAAAATTAAATTTAGAAATTTGGAATACAGTTATGTGCCTATAAATGATAAAGAACACGTCTTTCTGGTTACCGATTCAAATGTTCATCATGAACTTTCCGGCGGAGAATTTGCGGCTAGAAGACGGACTTGTTTTCAAGTAGCGGAAATTTTGCAACGGCAGAGTTTGCGAGACGCAAATCTGTCAGAAATTGAAAGTGAGTACTTTTCCTTGCATACTATGACCTGGCGACTGAGCTTTTGCTAGTACTTATTTCGAACTTGCGGATGAATTTATTTTCACGAATTTCACGAACGAAAAATTTCACAAAACGAAATTCCGTGATGAATTATTTTGTTTGCCGCTATATTTATATATTCCGATTTTAAATGTTACGCAAAATAAAATACTCGTTTAAAGTTGAAAAATTGCATGCATTACCCGATTTTTCAATTTTGAAAGTGTATTTTAGTTTGCGCAATATTAAAAAATCGAATACATAGCGAAGTTCATCACGAAATTTCAGTTGAACATACTAAATAAATGAGTTGTTAAATTTTGCTTTTTAACAAAACATAAATGCAAAGGATCCAGCTGATTAAGGGGGGGGTAAAAGTACCTTTGAAGCAAATATAAAAAAAAAATATATATATACATCTAGGGCATGAAAAAAGTAGTTGATTCTGAAAGTTTCAGATCCCCTAGTCCCACAGGAGGCTGCTTTAATCACCATTTTGTGATTTTTGTTTTTCTTACGATATTTCAGCCATTTTTCAATCGATTTTAAACATTTTTTTTGAAGGTTAAAGATATTGAAAAGTTAATCAGCGAATTTTTCAGATTTTTAGGCGCTAAATTCAAATTTTTAGCAGGAAAACTTTTTATCTTCAAATATGTAACACACATCTATTCCATTGTTATTAGTTGAATTTCAAAAGGTTTTTCAGCTAAAAAGGCATGTTTTTATTTCTTTTGAACCTCTTCCGCCACTTTTAGAAATCTGAAAAAATTTCAGTAGATAGTTTACACTAAAATACATGTTACATATTTTTTTCGTCGTTACTGAATTTTTAAAATATTTTTTATGACATTTTAAAAATTTTGAACGTTTCTAAAAAGTTGAATTTAGCGTCTAAAAATCTGAAAAAATTCACCGATTATAGAACTTTTCATTATAAAATCGATTAAAAAATGGCTGAGATATCGTAAAAAAACTAAAAATCACAAAATGGTGACTATAGCAGCCCCCTGTAGGACTAGGGGTCTGAAACTTTCAGCATCAACTACTTTTTTCATGCCCTAGATGTATATATTTTTTTTTTGTAAAATTTGGTTCAAAGACACTTGTGATATTTTATGAGAGTGAAGCGGTCGTGTTTGTTTCTCGCGTTAATATTTTCTTTTGTCTGAATTCCGTTTGTTAAATTCGTATCCGATAAGATAAGTATTCCGTCTACGGTAAACGCTTATCAGCTGAGCGGCGGCCGGGAGATGTTTCGTTCCCCTACCCGCCAACATAATCCACCGTTGCAGAAACATGCAGTTGCCATCGTCTCCGCGGGTGATAACAATCTAAATTATTCTAATACTAACGATTATGATATAAACGATGTTACTAACAACGCATGCAGTAGTAATTCCGCCTCGCTTACAGAACCCGGACGGTCTATAGGTAACACAAGTGAACACGTTTACACACCAGTACTTTCTCCGCCGCCTGTCAAAAATACGTCAGTTAGTGCGAATAATGATTTAAATAATACATCAAATAAACATCCTTGGCATGTAGTTAAAAATAAATGAAAAAGATCGAAACAATATACAACGAGCAGTTCCTCCGATAATTCTGTAAACAACCAAATTAAAAGTTCTAACAGATTTGCACCTCTAGCGTCTGCTGACGAAAACGAAAATCAAGATACCGAAATGACAAATAATTATAATCAAATCGAACGTAAGCCGCCTGCAATAACAGTTTACGGCGTGACTAATTACTCCCAAATGCTAATTGATATTAAACAAATTGTATCCTTAAGTTCGATTAGCTGTAAGTCTCTAACAGACAACAGGGTACAAATTAAAGCGAATGATCCTGACAGCTATAGATCTTTAGTCAAATATTTCCGCGACGAACGTGTATAGAACACCACACTTACCAAATAAAATCTGAACGAAGCTTCCGAGTTGTAATTCGGCATTTGCATCATTCCATTGATATAAATGAAATTAAGGCCGCTATTGAAGAACTGGGACATAGAGTCCGACACGTTGCAAACGTCAAACATAGAATAAGTAAATTACCTCTTTCGTTGTTCTTTGTAAACTTGGAGCCGCAAGAAAATAATGCTGAAATTTATAAACTTCAGGCGATACTTCAAATGAGAATAAAAGTGGAAGCACCACGAAAGAAGAGTATAATCCCGCAGTGCTTCAGATGCCAAGCATATGGTCATACCAAAAATTATTGTAGCAGGGCACAAGTATGTGTTAAGTGTGGTGTACACCATAATGCCATTCAATGCAATAAAAAACGTGAAGAACCACCCGTTTGCGCTAACTGCCAGGGAAATCATCCTTCCAACTACAAAGGCTGTGAAATATACAGAAAACTCCAACAAACGCGTGATAATAAATTAGTAAAAGTGTCTAACAATAACACTAGAATAAATAACCAAGCATTGCCTACCTATTGGCCCAAATTAGGCAATCAGAATGAAACAGTAGATTTCAATTCTTCCCCGCAAAACCAAACGTATTCAGAGACATTAAAACGACAGAAAACAAATAACCTATCTAGCAGTGATATGGATAGCATGCCGAATAAAGATATGCTACAGACATTTATGTCAGAAATAAAAAATCTGCTTAAAGATATCATGAATCAACAATTTCAATTATTCCATGGTGTAATTCAAACCATATTGTCAACAGTAACTAAAAATAAATGACGGACTCAAAAATTGTTACGTGGAATGCTAACGCAATTTTAAACCATATAAACGAAATAGAAATGTATGTTGCGCAAAATAACGTTGATATATTTTTAATATCAGAAACTCACTTAACTGACAATAAATACGTGCATTTTACGGGGTACAATTCTTACTTTACAAATCATCCGGATGGGACTGCGCATGGTGGCACAGGCATTATTATTAAAAAAAAGGTATAAAACATCATGAAATACAGAAGTATAAATGTAGTTATTTACAAGCTACTACTGTATTAATAAATACAGATCAAAGAAGCTATTTACTGTCCTCCGAGGCATGTTATTACTAAAACCCAATTTAACAATTACTTTAAAACATTAGGTAATGTTTATATAGTTGGGGGGGGGGGGGGATTTCAATGCAAAAAATATATATTTTGGATCGAGGATTACGGTACTTAGAGGCAAACAGTTAAAGCTGGCGGTTGATGAAAACCGTTGTATGGTACACTCGTCTGGAACCCCAACTTACTGGCCTACAGATCCATTAAAGATTCCAGACTTACTGGACTTCTTTGTAATCAAAGGCTTATCAACAAACTTTATTGATGTTTACTCTGATGATACTCTTTCATCTGATCATACACCAGTAGTGATTATTATTAGTGGAAAAATTATATGGAAATTACGCGCACCAAAACTAGACAAACCGACTGGGATTCATTTCGAGAAATGCTGAGTAACAAAATTAACTTAAAAATTTCACTAAAAACTGCAAGAGACGTAGAAACAGCTGTTGAAAACTTTATAAAAACTGTCCAGGAATTAGCCTGGGCGGCTACCCCACGTAATAAGAAATACGAAACAATCAAATATTACCCGGCAGAAATACGTAGAGAAGTTGCTTTGAAGAGGAAACTGCGGAAGATATGGCAAAATAATAGAAATCCAATAGACAAAACTAGATTAAATAATCAAACAAAACGAGTAAAGCAACTGCTACAGACTCACAAAAATGAAACATTCAGTGAATACTTATATAACTTATCACCCACTCCTCAATACGAATATTCCCTTTGGAAAGCAACCAAACGATTAAAAAGACCGGTAGAAAAACTGCATCCAATTAGAAAGTTAAATGGAAAATGGGCTCGAAGGCCGAAGAATTTGGAAATTATTTTGCTGAGGTCTTCCAGACAAATCCTGGAAAAGATTCTCTACCAACACCGCTAAACGATATAGATCAGAGGAATACTGTCAAATTTACGTCTCCCGGAGAAATTAAGTCAATAATCCAAACCGTGAATCCAAACAAATCACCCGGATACGATCTAATTACTTCCAGGGTATTAAAGGAATTACCTCGCAAAGGTCTTGTCTTACTAACTTATATATTCAACGCTATACTTCGATTACGATACTTTCCTATCCAGCTGAAGTTTTCACAAATTATAATAGCAAAGAAACCGCAAAAACCTGCAGAAGAACTAACATCATATCGACCAATCTCTCTTCTTCCGGTGCTCTCTAAAGTATACGAAAAAATAATATTAAAAAGAATGAAACAATTCCTGGAAGGTGGAAATTTAATACCGGAACATCAGTTTGGATTTCGAGCTGGTCATAGAACTATAGAGCAGGTACACCGTATAGTCAATATTATTGAACAGTCCCTAGAGGCTAAAAAAATATGCGACGCAGTTTTCCTTGGTGTTAAACAGGCGTTTGATAGAGTATGGCACGAAGGGCTGCTCTATAAAATCCGGCGCCACCTCCCATACCAGCTTTTCGAATTATTTAAATGGTACCTTAGTGAACGATATTTTGTGGTTAAGTATGGAGATGAAGAATCTCGATTGCATCCGATAAAAGCTGGTGTACCTCAAGGTAGCATACTGGGACCGGTTCTTTACTTAATTTATACAGCGGATATACCTGTGCCAAATAACACGGAAATAGCCACTTTCGCGGACGATACAGCAGTGATTTATTCAGATTCGTCGCTAGAAAACCTACAATCAGCAATTAATACACTCTCGATATGGTTCAAGCGGTGGCGAATAGTAATCAACGAGAAAAAATCGGCCCGTATAATATTTACAAATAAAAAAATCTGCAGCATCAAAAATATTCACATTAACAATCAGGTAATTCCGGTTAAGGAATCAGCAAAATATCTCGGAATCCATTTGGACAAACAACTGAAAAGCCATATAGTTAAAAAACGGAACGAATTGAATATTAAGTACAGGAACATGTTATGGCTTATAGGAAGAAGATCCGAATTATCGCTGGAGAATAAATTGCTATTGTATAATCAAATTCTGAAACCTGTATGGGCGTACGGAAGTCCACTTTGGGGCTGTGCTAAACCGAGTAATATAGCGATAATATAACGTTTCCAAAATAAAGCACTAAGAACAATTGCAGATGCCCCATGGTATGTAAGCAATCTTACACTGCACACGGATTTGGCAGTTGAACCTGTCAAAGAACAAATACAAGAAATTGCTCGGCAATATGGCATTAAACTAGATCATCACAAAAATATCTTAGCCATTGGATTACTAGACAATTCGACAGAAATCAGACGATTAAAACGAACAAAGCCGACAGATTTATTATAAATGAACAATTATAATTAAAAAGTATTAAAATACAGGCAGCGGAAATCCTTGTCGCTGGATAAGGAGCTCCACAAATCATCCATACTATGTTATTAAAATTGCTAGATAGCCCAGAGCTAGTTGCAAAATTGCATTAAAAAAAAAAAAAAAAAAGACACTTGTACCCCTCTTAACCGGCTAGATCCTTTGATCATTAGCATAGACACTGTTTGGCTCCACTTCTTAGACTAATCGATTCCTAGACCATAAATATTCGTTTGGTGTAATTTTAGTTTATTCATTTTTACTGTTATTCGTAGTGTGTGAACTAACAGAAAACTATGGAAAATAACAAAAATATAATTACGACCAAAAGTGAATATGGCGCGAAATAATGTAAAATAACGTAAAGAGAAAATTTTAAGATGATGAACACTTTTGAAATTGGCGTAAACAAGTTTAAGGTAGAGAAAATTTTAAAAATAACGTTAAAATAAATAGGATAGAGATAAGAAGTGTAGCGATTTTACAAAACACGGCACATTGGATAGACTAAATTTAGATCCTTTTTTAATAAGCCGAGCGCATTTCTGCGGTGATGCTGAAAAATTCATGTCTCCGTTGGAAATGTGGAACTTGTTGCAAAATGTAAAATCGCGCAATATGATGGGAGGGGGGATACCTCTCTCCTAGTATCATATTTCGGAATTTTATTGCGGGCTTCATGCCATGAATGTTCTCGGTTGTACCGGTGTGACCCATCCGGTAACCGAATTAAATACGCTTTTGAATCGTTTATGGTCTCGCGTGTATGGTGATAAAAATTATTCAGTTTTAAATTCGGCATAGTGTTTTTCTAGATTTCAGGTTAAATTCATTTTTACGAATTTCTCATGTATTTTTCTTGAATTCGTTTGCTTATTTTTGCGCTGTATCTTTTTACCAAGTCCGTACTTAGAAATGAGAAAAAAAGCGCGAAAATGTAAACTAACGAATTTAAGAAAAAACCGGTAAAACTAATAAATCCGTGAAAATGAATTTAATCTGAGATAGAGAATAACACCACGATGATACGGAACATGAAACTCGATGATTTCTTTTTCGACATGTCTGATTAAATCGTAAAATCAGCAACAATTGGACGACAATAACAGGTGGCGACCAGTAAATCATAATATTTATACGGGCATGTACTTTACATAGAAATAGAAAAAAAAGCTAACCAAAAACCAAATCTAATATATGTGATTTTCATTAAAAAAAACAAACAAACTATAACTGAAAACCATACTTACAATTTTAAAATTTTAAATTATGATTTCTCGCTTTAAATTAATTTTCAGTAAGATATAAATTTATCGATAATTATTCGTCAATCGAGTTGACTGAAAAAAGTAGCAGTCTTATATGTATTAATATGAACTATAAAGAAGCATAATGGGCTGATGTGAGTAATGTAACAATTTACTGTGGTTGTTTTTATGTCGAAGTATTCTCACGTCATAAAATTAAAAAGAAAAATATTCATAAATCAGAAATATTATTAGAAATTTTCATCCGCACAACTCTGTAACGATGTCCTGTATATTTTTGTTGCAATTCACGAATTAGGGGCTTTTAGGGTCCAGGAATGGATTAGTTGTGGTTTGATAATCGATAAAAATTCTACGAAACTAGCAATTGTAAAGGAGAAGTAATCGATGTTCATTTTATTGATAAATATGTAAAAGCAAATTTAAAATTTATAAGCCGGAAATATTATTGCGCATATCTTCTTGTAAATTTTCCGAAAAAAAATAACGAAATTGAATTAAAATACACAGGTCATGTTGATTTATTGTAATTTTTTTTTGGCTTATGAATTTTAAATTTTCTTATTTTGCATTTAATAATGAACGAAGAAAATAATTCGTTTATTGACCATGCGTTAAATCTTCTTCTCTTCTTCGAGTCCCGACCATTCTCGATCGTAGGTGATCTTATTAAAGAAATCTTTCGTATGCAAGGTGGACTAATTGTTCGGTATTCATCCCCGACCATGCCTTGATGTCGCACATCCACGAGCGCCTCCTTCGTCCGACCTTCCTCTTGCCCGATATTTTTCCTAATAATATTATCTTTAACAATGAGTATTTGGATCCACGTATAAAATGGCCAAAGTATTTCCTCTTCCTGTCTTTTATGATGCCTGTTAATTCCATATCCTTATTTCCCATCATCTGCAGCACTTCCTGATTCGTCTTCTTTGTCGTCCATGGGATTCTTAGGATCGTTCGATAGCACCACATTTCGAAAGCCGCCGAGCGATTCATATTGCTCTTCTTTAAGGTCCAACATTCGCATCCATATAACAACGTACTCCATACGTAGCACTTAAGAATTCTCTTATACGCAGGTTAAATAGAAAATTATAATTACGCGATGAAATAAATTTGTTCACAATATATGATGTATATCGTGATTTTAAATATTATGTAAACTAAAATACACATTCAAAATTGAAAAGTAGGATACCTTTTAAGAATACTCCGACCTAAAAACGTATAATGCGGTGTATACCAAAATGTACCATTTGTGTCATGGGCATATTACTGCTAAATTTTTGATTGTCGGATTGATTTGCAAGTTCAGAACAGATTTAAAGAGTTGCCGTTAGGTATATTATTGTGAACAATTCTTGTATACGAGCATACATATTCAGTTATTTCTGGAAATGACTCTAACAATTTTGATAAAGCTTAAAAAAGTAACAGGAAGTTTCTAGAAATTGATTGCAGGCAAACAGTACCCATGTTATGGTGATCAGACTTTTATTTTTTCTTTAATAAAAAGTAAATAAGGAATAATTCGCATATTTACCACGTTAAAAAGAAAACTGGAACATTGTGATGAAATAATACATGTTCATGATATTTATGTATATGGCGATTTTAAATATTTTACAAACTAGCGTGTAAAATTGAAAAAATCGAGTTATACGCAACTGGGTAACTTTCACATAGACTTTACTTGTTTTTAGATAAAAACATATTTCTTCGGTTCTGTACTGGCAATGAAGTAAAAATTTTTATAATTTCAGTAATTCCGGCAGAATACTTTCGAAGTTTTCCTTATCTATGGCAGCAACTTAAAAGTGCAATAATTACGCCTTTAAAACTATAATATTCTTTTCCGTAATAAAAAATTTCTGTTTTTCCTTTGCGAAGGAGTAGATAAAGTATAGTGTGTTTCGTTTATTTTCGGAATTAGTAGTTTCTCGCTGAAAGTTTTCAAATTCTGCTTATAAATTAATTTAGCCATTAGAAAATATTTATTATAGGGAACATGAGAAATGTCGGTCGCCGATTTGGTTCAACTTTTTCCAGATGGCACAGTATTCGGTAAAAAACGAAAACTAATTTCACTGCTTTTTGCGTAAGCCCGTGAAATTTGGGAAATTAGCGAGCTGGCATATATGTAAATCTTAGGGTCAGGCGTTCGAATCCACGCATCGTCAACTTTTTTTTGGCTTATTTTACATTTTTCTTACCTATATGATGATTTTTATTTATTTATCATACAGCCTGATATTATTGTTAAATATTAAATTTCGTTATTAAAAAAAGTGATATAAAATTCGATATTTTTTAAAAAATTTGAAAAACTTGTATAAGAGAAAATTTTTTAAATTTATTTAGTCCTGCTTTTTTTTTTTTTTTTTTATTACCGCGTGATTTTTTTAAAAAAAAAAAAAGTGATGAAGCGAACATTCGAATCTGCTTAAGTACGTGTACATGATATATACGCTAGCTCGCTAAAAGTAGACGCACTTTTTTTCAAGTTTTGAGGACTTATGACAAAAACGGTAAAATTCGTTTTTACCGAATACACTACCAGCATGTGGTAAAATTGTACCAAATCAGTGACGCACACTTCTAATTTACGCACCTGGTTAGTGTAAAATTATATCGGTATTTTGCTTCTGTACAAATGAGATCATAAACGTTTTATACTTTATAGTCTTAGAACTGTACTGATAGAAATCGGATTTTCTGTATTCATTTTAAATAATTCTCTTTGAATTAATAATATAGTATATCAATATTACGAGGTCGCTTTTGGTCCTATAATATTTCAATACTAGCTGGTTGCTCGCGTGAATTATGATTCTAAAAAATTACTTTATTTGTTAAATTACACCCGCGCGGAATTCAGTTCATGACTCTGTAAGAGTATCAGTAAATGATTATTTGTCAAAAGATTTTTTATTGACCGTAGCGGCTCGTGAATATTGGGGAGACTAACTTTTTCAGAAGCACAGCACATACCATTAGGTTCATTGGCCCATTTTTTGGCAGAACACTTGGAGCAGATTTTATTCATGGCTCCGATTTGGACGGAAGACTGTTGAGCATAATCAATCTGCGGATCGTATGTGAAAGCCGATCTGTTACTGTGAGCTAAAACTCGATTACGAACTCTAGTCGTTGACGTCTGTTGTCTTTCTCTCTGATCTCGGAGGCGTTGGGAACGCTCAGAGCTCGATTCCCTAGTGCGAGCTTGTATATTTCTAATATTTTGCTCTTTAAGCCGCTGCGAACGCTCGATACTCGACTCTCACGCGCGTACTTGAGAGGTTCTCAAATTTTGTTCAGCAAGCCGCTGCGAACGCTCGATACTCGACTTTTTGGCACGCGATTGCGACCCGTATTCTCTCTGACTTGCAAGACGATTTTCAGTTTCTGATGAAGATTCTCCATTACGACGTATTTTTGATGCCCTCGCCTGGCAACTATTTCTAGAAAGTTGACATCTTAATCTTTTCGACATTTTGTACCTTTTACAAAAGAGATAACGGTAACGCTCGAAAATTTTCATTCCTTACGTTCACACACTATTTCCATTGGTGATGAGCTTGTAAACGATGCTACGGCGATGTTTATCCGAATTTCCATTTCCTCATGGTAATTAACATTGATATTTTAATGTTTTATAAAAAAAGTTTTTGCAGCGCACGCGATGTAAGGAATTGTTTAGGTCATTTTTTTACACCTTGAGTTATATTATTGAAGTTTTAGTACGGATCGCTAATTTTTTTGAAAATATAATACAGAGCCTATGTCACCCGGAGATAGTGTAGCTTCCCAACGGTGAAAGAATTTTTCAAATCGGTCCAGTAGTTTCGGAGCCTATTCAATGTAAACAAACAAACAAACAATCAAATCTTTCCTCTTTATAATATTAGTATAGAAGTATAGATAAGGGACGTCATTTTATAAAAAATCTCCAATTAGAATATAAATATATCGTCATTTTTTAACAATCTTAATATTCTTAATTGTTTTACTATTAGCCCAACAATAATTATTTTTTTTTAAAAAAATTTAATGATTTACTTTTTATTTTTAGGAACGGTAGTTTTCATTGTTTTTTACGATATTAACCTGCGTAACAGTTTTGAACTATCGGATTAACCGAATGGAAGCGAATTCGCTGAGTTTTTAAAAGTTTTTCTGATATACCGAACAGCAGAACACTACAAATGTGGTGAAAAATTTCCTTTCATAATTCGTAAACAATGATTGGAAAACGTTCAGTCCGCATTCCTTCTTTTTGCTGCATTCATTTAACAGGCGCATGGTTTTGTTGTCCGTGGTGTGATCATGCTCAGTGGCCACATTGAAGCAGTTGGTCGACGGTCCCTCGTGCAAAGGGGTTCGCTGTACTTTTAAAGATGGGACGTTGCAAAGTCCGGGCTGTCAGGTGATCACTCGGCTAAGGAGGACACCTTGTCCGTTAGTACAAAAGCTACAGCGCGGAACAATCGGCTGGCGGGAAAACGCTCGGAATCCGTGGCCACTCACAGGCACCCCCAACCAATAGCAGAGTGAGAACCCGCCTGCTCCGTTTGTAGCGGCGAAGGAGGAAGGCTAAGAAAGCAGTGGCCGCCCCTCCTGCATACGCACAGGTGACTTCTAAGGGCGGAGAGATAGAAAATGGTTATTGAAGCGAGTAGTGGTGCACTGAGGAAGACTGGGCAGGCGTAGAAGACATAAAAGGTTCCGCCGGGCCGTATTCCAAATGTCCCACGTCCAGAGAGGCACCTAACCAGGAGAGGCGAGGGATCTTCTTTACAAAAAGATCAACTGACAACGGATAACAAACGTCTAATATGCACAACAATTCTAAAACCTATCTGGGCGTACGGAGTTCAACTTTGGGGTTGCGCTTAACCAAGGTACCCTGCTATGTTACTAATCTAACCTTACATCGAGATGTGTGTATAGATTATGTGGCTGATGTCATCAAAGTTCACGCTAAAAGACACGCAGACAGACTCTATTTCATCTAAACACTCGTGCTAGAGAATTGCTAAATGTTACCGATGATGTAAGAAGACTGAAACGCCAGAAAGTCGGGGTAATCGGGTAGGTGCCATTGGGTACTCTTCCCTTCTTGTTTAATTTCATTCATACGTATTGTTAAAAGACAGCTCGTAATGGTATATTGTGAAAAAAAAAAAAAAAAAAAAGAAGAAAAAATATTAGCCCCATGCGAAAGAGAATAACCGTAATCAGGAACTTCCTTATAAAATCCGGCGTTCAGGTGGAGTTGGGCATCTGGTGTGGTCCTGATGTCGGCCGGCTGTAAGGGCCTCCAAAAAGCCAACTGAGTTTTCTCTGTCGTTCTAGAGACGTGGACGGCAATAATGGCTAAAGGAAGGGTATCCGTAGGCCGGGCATCATGTACTGTGGCCGACCGTTTGTTGGTGACAAATTCTACAGATGTTTGCGCATCGGTTACGAAGTCAAGAGCTGCAAGAGTGCTGGTGAGTCTGCAGGTGGCACTGTGGCGCAAGGAAGAGTATCATGCTTCGGCTTGTCATCTCTTAGAGTCGTGAGAGAAGCTGATCCGTCCGTAGTGGTTAGGGCTCGCTCCTGTCAGTGGTGAAGGGAAAATGACACAATTATAACCTGCACCAACAATGTGGTTCAAGGACTGTTGTACGCTGCTAAGTGAATACAGCAAAAAGTAGTAGGAATGCATTGAACGGTTTCCCATCGTTGTTGACGAATTATAAAAGGAAAATGCGCACCACATTTTTGATGTTCCGCTGTTCGGTGTGTTCGAAGAATTTTACAAAAAAAACTCATCAAATGCGCTTCGATTTGGTTAATTCGGTAGTTTAAAATTACGATACTAGTGGTATCATTTACGCAGTTAATATTGTAAGAAGTAGTAAAAACTACTGTTTCTGAAAATAATAACTAACTCATTAAATGTCTATCTTTTTCGGGTAATCTTATAACAATTTAAGAATCTGCAGTATTGTTAAGATTACTAAAAAAGCGATGATATACTCGTATTTATATTCTGACCGGAGGTTTTTCAAAAATCACACATTTCATATTGAACCAAATGCGGCCTCGAAATAATACTGATACTATATTTTAATTCAAAGAGGAATATTTAAGATGCAATTTCGCATTATATAACGCAGAAAATCCGATTTCAATTAGTACACAATACTAAAACAGTAAGTATAAAAAAAATTGTATTATCTCATCTGTACAAGAGCAAAAGACTTCTACACTAAGTATTTTCTAACGACTAAATAATCTGAATTTGAAAACTTTCAACGAGAACTACTGGTGCCAAAATAAAACACGGAACATACTGCGCCTTATGTACTAATTTTTTTATTACAGAAAATAATTTCACAATTTTAAAGGCTTAATTGCACTTCTGAGCGTCTACCGTAAAAACGAAAACTTCAAAAGTATTTTTTTGGAATCATTGAATTTTTGGAAATTTTGATTTTATTGCCATTAATAATGTAGAACCGAAAAGGTATTTTTGTACCTAAAAGCACTATAGCGATAGTCGAGTGCTCGAACGATCGAATTACTAAATCTCGGTGTAATCGTATGTATTCAAATCTAGCGTAGCGATAATTAAAACTTATTTAACGTGTAAATAATCGTCACTGAACGTGTACTGGTTTCGTTATGTTCAGTGCATCGGAACCCCGAATTTATTTAATATTATATTTTGACATCAGTTACTTTGCTTTCGACATTTCATACTTTTGTCCGCAAATTACTGCTCTTTTTTTATTTTTTCCGATCCGAGTGATTCGAGCAAAGGTCTGATATTGCGCAACAAAATTCACTATCTACCAGGATGTTTACTAATTACACTCGATGCGAATAAGTTTGGTAGATTCTCACGACGCATTTAACGGTATAATAATGGAAATCAGCGATTTTTCATAATTTTGCTTCCGCGGAAAGCAAACAAAATCATCTTTGATATAATTCATCGATAATTCTGACGGAAGTACATTTTTTCGTTATCATAATTAGCGTTTTTAAATACATTTTTTTTTATCAGTTTACGAATTTTCACGTGTTATGAAAAATGAAAATCTATGGGGAAGCATATAAATCGACCTTACTATAGGTCAAGTAAGGTAACATAAATACGACATCACTATTAACGAATAGGTTGCAGTGAGCATTTATAAAAAGGTAATGGTATTATATATTTTTCTAATTAATTGAAATACATGATTAACGGTATTTCATATCATCTTTCTCTCGCGCCTTCATTAATTTTGTTGTTTTTAACTAGTATAATTCGTTTTTCAATTGATCGTTTTTTACTTTGTTTCTCATACAGATTTGTTTAATGGCAAACAAATAAACGTCGAGCAAATGAAAAGAGCGCGTCACGTAGTCACAGAAATTCAAAGAACTATAAGCGGAGCTGAAGCACTGAAAAGTGGACGATACAAAGAGTTTGGAGAACTAATGTATTTAAGTCATCAATCGTTAAGGTTAATTCCATTTAGGAATTCTAGTTTCTTTTTTTTTTTTTTTGGCCTGGCGAGAAACCATTTGGCCACTGACGAAATTCTATGAATAAGTAGAAGCTGGATAATATACAAGGGCGTCGCCAGCCGATGAGCTAGAGGGAGGGGGGAAGATGATAGAAAGAGGATATGAGTTATAGGAAAAATAAAATTTATAGATTGTAAAGGCTTAATATTTTATTAAACAAGAATAAAATCTTTACTAAAATACAATTTACGTGGGTTTCTGACAAATTGTCCATGATTACGCGCCTATGAATACTCATCATGGCCAGTTGATTAAAAAGTTTCAAGGATCCAGGGGAGGGCAGCTGCCCTCCTGTCCCCGCTGGCGACGCCCATGATAATATATATATATATATATATATATATATATATATATAACGGAAAATCGGATTTGTCAAGCAATTTTATGTATTTACAATCTAGTTCTGACAAAAATCGGCAATGCTTTAACATAGCTCGCGAAGGCCGAAATAGAATTAGTAGAAAATTAAAAACTGACCATATACCAAGTGCAGCAGACACCGGAGTGCGACTGAACAGCAACAGTTAAGAAAGCGAGTAAAGCCAAGAAAAGAAAAAGGAAAAAAACTAAAGGAAACAATTCAACTGTTCCAACCCAGTCGGAGGAAGCAATCTATTTTTGAGAAGTTACATATGTATCAACTAAGAGTATAAGTATACGGTTCGTATTTCCAAATTTGAACAAAATTACTAGGGTACGGTCATCAGTATATAGCAATGAATATATACAGTAAAGTAAAGGGGAAGTTCCATGCCCTTTATCAGGGTGTCGAGGGTTGTGAAGTTAAGGTTTACAGTGTACTGAGCTCAATGGCACTAATGAGGAGTGGGGATGCCACTTCCTTTCTCCCGGCGAATATGTACAGAGTATAGCGGATATATTCCAATAGCCATTAATTCATTGGTTAGAGTGAGTCTACGATGTTCAGACCGGCCACAAAAGAAATTATTAATAGACTATAGGGGGGTTGATTACTTTATATTATGAAGTCGCAAGAAAAAAAGTTGTCAAAAAAATTTGCAGACAGTCAAAAAGTTTTTTTGTTTTTTTAATTAACGTATTTTCGCCATAAGAATACGAAAAAAAGAAAATGCGAAATCTGCGAAAATTTTACATTTAAGGAACCAAATCGGGAAAGAGACAGGTAATATCACATGCCTGTTTGTGACATTTTTTTCTTTTCTTTAATTAAGTCACCTTCAAAAAGTTTCATTTTCATTCCTGTATTTGTTGCTTCCGCATTCAGAGTTGTTTAGCATAGTTGTCTCCTTTCGTTTGGATGCGAAATATTTTGTTTTGTTTATGTTCGTGGTTTCCGATTGTTTAAAAGCCCGTCTATGGTATAGTTGTAAATTATTTGAACATATGAAATCCGTTACACTTACAATTTCCGCGTTTGTTGAATTTTTTTAAACTTTTTACTAGTATATATTAGCGTAAGTGATGAACCAGGTTCCTGTTCAAATTTATTGTGTAGTTTACGGTAAATGTTCATTACAATTATAAGCCCGAAGGCCCCAATTCCTACATCAACCTAGTGCTTAAAGCAGATGTAATGATAAATAAGTTTATCTATCTGTTTTATTTTAACTAATACTAGTTACCATCGAAATAAAAATTTGAAGAATAAGCATGTTCAATACTTCATTTTGGAGAACAATAAATTTAAAATACTTTTCTCGCATACATTATCCTGTCAAAAGTTGTAATTTGTGAGATATTTTAATGCAAACTTTATTTTTTTATTCGATGCATTCGTATCATTTAAAAAAACAACAAATAAACACTATCCAAGGTTACCTGTAAGCTAAAAAAAATCACGAATTAAAACGAATAAAAATCTAACGGATTGAGCCGCAAAGTCGTTATAAGTTGCTCTCAAATAATTATTGTGCTAAAAATTGACCGAATCATAAATTGTTAAAAAAATATTGCTGAAATATCCGTTTTGCAACAAAGAAATAATAATCGCAAATAACGTTAAGAATCATAATTATTCGTAATTTACTATGATAACGGAATGAATTCACTTTGCAAAGTGCCCGAAAATATAATTTATTCGGCGGACCTTTTCAACGGAGTTTATCATTTGCAAACCCTTCTACCTGATGCATTTGTTCTTTACTTTCCGAAGCTGAATGCCTGATTCTAAGCTTTGATTCTGCAGAGGAATGTCCGGGTTCCTACAGCCGGTGTCTTGACGTAATAATGCTCCGGTTTTCTTTGCGATAACCTGTGTCATCTGAAACGGGGGCAAGTTAATGAGTTTGCTATAAAATAATCCGAAACCTACTGTAATAGTAACGCTAGCAGTTATAAAATAAATTTAAAAAAAAGAAAAACGACGATTTCGGAAACACGACGAAATTAAAACGAAGTATGAGCTGGTTATAAAATTAAAATTTACTACTACAGACGCATGAAGGAATCCGCATATGTAACTAGACTTTTCAAATGATCCATTGAAATTTTGTTCTCTTCTTCTTCTTCTTCTTCTTCTTCTTTTAGACGATCTTTTCGATGAGATCAATTTGGGTTTGATAAATATTTTTATGGCCGTTAATGCGATAATAGTTTTGTTATATTTCATTTAGGCGTCTTATATTTTGGGTCAAACGATTTGAAAATATTTTTATTGTTTCGATGGTGATTTTTTCCGAAACTTTGCTTCGATAAATACTAATAAATTAATTCTATTTGCAGTAAAACAACGTCAAACCGTTACATTTTCGCTACCGCGTTTCCCGGTCGTATTAAAATTCCGAGTTCGCATTAAGTTTTCGTTGTATTTTGTCCTTTCCATTAGTTCTAAAAAAAATTCGATTTTTAACATTATCACGAAATGTTTTATCCGCCAATAAAATCTAAATGTTTTGTTTCTTTTATATTTAATCAATTTATACGCCGTTTAAATGTGGCAGTTTGCGAGAATTATAACCATATTTTTTGTTTTGAACCATATGAAACAATTTTTCTCACCGTTCACCGCCTTTTACTCCATTCAGTATTTCTTCATCCTTTGTCGATGTTCTCTCATTTTTCTTCTAACCATATCTTGCCCGTTTCCTTGTTTCTTCTTAAAGTCTTCGAACGTGGCCTTTGAACGTGTTTATTTTCTCGTTAAATACGTTTCTGTCTTCAACTTCTGCCACTGCCTACTTTATTTCTGTTACGCTTTTTTTCAGTAACGTAAGAATATTTATTTTTATTGACAAAAACAGTTGGGGCAGTCTATGTGGAAGAATAGCATCAGCGTTCAAAGAAAGGATAACGAAACCTTCAGTTGCGGGCGATTTGCAGTTCCTTTTTCTGGAAACAAAGCTTACTTTAAAAAAATTCCAAGCTAGCGGTTGTTGGAGACGCTATTAATAATTGAACACAAGAGTTTGTCTAAGTGAATGCGTACTATTTATATTTCATAATTAATAAAATAAATTATGTTACTTTTATATTAGTTAACTACGATTAATAGTTCGCTCATTGTATATTTATTATAACGTTTCCGAGGTTAGCCCATCTTTAGTTGAAAAGGAAGAAGTGGAAAAAAGCAGAAAAATCGAAAAGCATAATTGAAACTAATCAATCGAACAAATTATAAACCGACCGGATTACATTAGACGAAAACAAAAACGCAATCGCAACTATTTATTTTAAACTCTGCATAAATGTGTAATTGCGATCGAGCAATTTCAGTCATGTTTGTTCTTTGTTTTTTTTTCTTTCTTTCTTTTTAATTGAGAATGAGCTAAGCCCGAAAACGTTAATAAGCATACGCGTATTATTGTTTTATCATTGTTTTTGCTAATATAAGTAATATACTCGTAATTTATTTTCGTAATTATTCCGATTTAGCGACAGGGTATAAATTTTTTTTCGTTTAAATTTTATAATAATTATTTTGAAATTAAATGCGCAGGGATGATTACGAGGTGTCGTGTAAAGAGTTGGACGAATTAGTTTCAATAGCCCGAACGGTACCTGGTGTCTTAGGTTCTCGCATGACCGGTGGCGGGTTCGGTGGATGCACTGTTACATTGGTAAGATTAATTTAACGTTATTATAGCCCTAATGAAGTAAAGTAAAGTAAGTCTTATACTATTAGCACCGTGTCAGGGATTGCTACCTTAACTTCACAATCGCTAGCACCCTGTTAAGAATTTGGGACCCAGACTTACTTTTCCTTTTTTATTTTTATGGTATCCTTGATAAAATATTGCTAAGAAACAGTAATTGAATTTTTTAGACAATTCATTAAACGTGTAGAAATAATTAAAAGGTATAATATTTTTATTTCTTTTATTGGCTGATTTTTTTGTAATACATAAAACGGTAGACCTCGAACACATTCGGGGCACATTGCAAAACTTCGCGGATTGCTTCGAATGACCGAATGTTCAAATTATGTAGTCTTCACATTTATTTTGTGCATATCGAATCAGGGTCTATTTCAGCTGTTTGGATTATTACATTTTCACTGATTTCCGTTAGTCGCGAAAACGTTAGCGCGCTATAAATCGTATTAGGGTAGTAAGTAACTGGTCATACGTCATTTTATTAATGGCATTTTAGAGGGTATGATTTTGCATGATTTAAAATATTAGCGCGAATCTTTTAAGCGTACTCGCGATTTCATTTTGTATTTGCGGAATACAATTAATTAATTTCAAAGCAGATTATCGTCTTAAAGAATAACAAAAAAAAACTCTTTACATTCCGAATTCCCGACGTATCCTAGTCAGTTCTGTATTAACGAAGAAATCAAACATTATGAATGTCATAGACAGAGAGTACTCTTTAATACACTGACTCGGTGCGAATAATTTTAATACAAAAGTAAAAAAAGTTATTCTGTAATAAGAAGCCTGCGTGTTGTTCTCATTTTTTTGGAGGTGCTAGCGCAAAAAAAAAAGTATTTAAGTGTCATTGTAAAAAATCGGCTTTAAGGGCATTATTAAAAACTTTTTTTTTTTTTTTTTTTGTTTTCCTAAATAGTTTTACTGGTAGCTAGTTTGATGGCTTATATGGGGTATCTGTAAGAAGTATATACGCGATGCGCGGATTCCAGTTTCTCGTAGTAACATGTTAACAAGATTTTTTGATAGAAATTTTTCGAAATCTGTGCAAGTTCATAATCGCACGAAATTAGAATAATTTGGTATTATGCACCACATACTATAGGTAAAAAGTAATATAGGCTTTTTGCGGATTTTCGTTTCTTTGGGCCTTCTTTTTTTCCTCCAAAAATGTTCCTTCAAATTCAATTATTTCTCCCCTGTTCAAGAAGTTTTTTTTTTTTTTTTTTATATTCAGCCTTCTTTTTTCCAGTTACATTTTAAAATATTCTATAAATCTTTTTTACAAGCCCTCTTTTCTCCAACCTAATTTTAATATTAACGTGTTTATTTCTTTCAATTACTTTATTCTTTTTACGCTTCTGTTAACAGCTGCGATTACAGAAAAATAGAACTGGTTCTGAAAGTCATGATTAATTTATTAACAAAAAGAATATAACATGGTACATAAAAAAAAAAAAAAAAAAAAGAAAAAGAAAAAAGAAATAGGATACGTTTATTTATTATTTCCGAAATTTATTCGAGTTTAATTTTCTTAGTTAAATTGTCTCTATTAAAATTATAATGAACATTGAATGCAAACATGTACTTTAATTATATAAGAACTTATGAAAAAGTTAACATGTTTCGGAGCCAAGTCCTAACTCAGTTAAAATTTCCTAAAAGGTTGTGAAACTTTCTTCACGAAATATGTTTTGATTTTTTTCATTTTTTTCTGCGGGCGAATTTTTAAATTTAAATATATTTCTGAATTGCTTTGTTATTGTAATATTTTATAGGTAATAGTTATTAGAAAATACTTAACTTGTTTACAATTTTACAAGTGGCAAAAAAATTCATTCCCTAACAGAAAGAAAAATTTCCCGTTATATAATTAATTTTTTTCCGTTTTATTTCGTGTTCGAATTTAGGTAAATAGAATGGCTGTTGATAGTCTAATAAATGAAATAAAGGACAGATATAACGGCGAAGCAAGGTTTTATATCGGCGTGCCTTCATCAGGAGCTAAAATAATTGAATTAAACGTGCTCTAGTTTTATACGAGATACAATTAATAACAATCAAAGTGAGAGTACGCGGGAAATATTTAAGAAGTTTTCATTATTTTTATACTTGTTTACTTCAGTTTGAATTAAAGTTTATATATCGATAAAAAGAGAGTACATTTCAGTGTTTACTTACTTCTTTTTCATTATTTAGCATGATTATAAATACTATCATATGAAAATTACAAAACTGGGTGTAATTTTTACGGATAAATATTTATTATACGCGCTAATCTCTGTCTAGTAAAGGTGCAAAACCAAACATCGTACAGACCGTTTTACGGTGGCTAGAGAGTTAATTTTTTTCGTAATTGGGGACGTATTTTCTTCGTCCAATCGTAGAAAAACTATGAAATCTGTCCCCCCCCCCAAAAAAAAAACAAATTAAAGGGGTCAAAAACGTAAAAATTAAGTTTTGAGCAAAAAAATTTTAATAGATTTTTTATTCTGTTCTAAAATGTTTTTTTTAAATTTTATTTTATTGTAAGTGGGTTTGTCAGCAAGGATATTAGTCCAAGAAATGAGAAGGAAGAGCAATAAAATAGTTACGGAATAGATTTTTTTTTTTTTTTTTTTTCAGATGGCGTATTGCCGCCTTTAGAATGCCACGAAAATACAGTGATTTAAAAATTTTAATACTTAAGCATAGCGGTAAGGGTAAAAATTAAAAACAAGTACTCCGCCTTTTCTATGAAAACTAGAAAGTCAATTTTTTTGTAACCGTTGTATTTTTCTTTAGTAGATAAAGAAAAACTATGAAACTTCAGAAATTATAAAATTAAAGGACTCAAATTCTGAAAAAAAAGTGAAAACCAAATTTTAAGAATAAAAATTTAAAAAATTCTACAGCTCGTTCTGCCAAATTGTTTTTTATTTAATTGGCGTATTGTCCTCGTTGAATGCCGCAAAAATACAGAAGTATAAAACTTTTGATAATAATGGCCCAAATTTGTGAT
This sequence comes from Icerya purchasi, assembly GCA_039619475.1. Lineage (NCBI taxonomy): Eukaryota > Metazoa > Arthropoda > Insecta > Hemiptera > Monophlebidae > Icerya > Icerya purchasi. The sequence continues at coordinate 178,584,129 of CM077116.1, forward strand.
AATGTACACCGTAGAGGTGACCTTTACGGTCGAAAATCGGAAACGAACCTCTACTTTTTTTTTATAGATTATCATTGTTTTTTGTTATTCTATTATTATATTGTTTAAGACGGCTAACCACTACGATGGATCCTTAAATAGCAGCGTAATTATAATAGTAGTAATAATAATAATAATAATAATAATAATAATAATAATAATAATAATGGAAAAGGAAATGGTTGAGTGGAAAAGTTGAAATTTAATAAAAGGGTGGTTAATATAAATGAAAGGTTTGGTTGATGGCCAAATGGTTTTACGCCGGGCTGGAAAAAAAAAAAAAAAAAAGAAGAAAAAAGAAAGAACCACAACATATCGTGAGCGCAAACAAACGTTTAATTATACTAATTCCTATATTAACTAATCAACGATTCTTTAATATTCACAATGACGGAATTAATTTACGTTGTATACCAGTGTGACTATATACACATATATATGTATATAAGTATATATGGTGTTCTGAAACTAATTCATGAAATTTATTTTACGCTATAAAGCTCGTCAAAATGAAAAAAAAAAAATCCTGAGAGAAAAATCAGTAGGGCGAACAATTAATTAAATTAATTCATTGTTAGTATAGTAAAATGGTTAACATATTGAGCACTTGCTCTAGGCCATTGACAAATCATTGTTACTATACATTTACGACTACATTTAATACATTTTTACTTCTTTTCAATATTTATTTTCTTTTTATTTTAAAAAATATTGATTTGTAAAAAAAAATATATTTTCTCATTTAAATTAAATGATTAAATTTATCATAACTAGTTAATTGTTCGCTCAAATTATTTTTCCCTCAGGACATTTTTAGCCATTTTGACGAGCTATATAGAGGGTAAAACAAATTTCCTGAATTAGTTTCAGAACACCCTGTGTATATGTTTACGTAAAAATAAATCCTCAGAATTAATTAAACAAAACGAATATTAAACAATGTAGCAGGAAAACGATTAAAGTAACGTGAATCAAAGAAGGAAATTATATTTTTCATCATTGCAAACGCGGGGATAAACAGAAAAGTATCTTAAAGCTAGCCTTAACAAGGGCTGTTTCTAATTAAGCCACGAATGACAATCGAACGAAGGAAAAAAAACCGCAACTTAGCAGGAAACTCGTAGTACGGAACAAGATAGCAAACAATTAATAGAAACAATTTTAAAAGAAAAGGAACGAACTATTGAAATTCTTGGTAAAACTAACGAACCAACGCTATTATTAAATCGGACGAAATTCGCAACAATAAGTTAAATATTTTCAGCGACGTTTCACACTGATTGACGCAAAGAATCAGAATAGATGAATTAACATCGAATAGTGGAATGAAAATTATCGATATTTAAAATTAACCGAACCGAATAACTGAATAACTGAATAACTAACTAAAATAACCAACAAAACAAGTAAAATACTTGAAAATACAGTTAACGATAATAATAAGATAAATAAAGCCAATATAATCGAAATAAAGTAAATCAGCGAATTAATTGAAATAACATGTACAATACAATTTAAAATTAAAGCGAAAGTACTACTAACAATATTGATACGAACTGGCGCGGTTAGTTTTCAGAATTATTTGTTCGATTGCGAGAAGTTGTATATTTGGCGCTATCTCTCGGTGAATTCTTACAAGTAGTTAATATACATATGCCGAACATTGATATCGGATTTTATCACGATCGTAAAGTTGAATGCATGGCGAAGGGAGTGATTGCGATCGAGCTGTTCGGTAAGATCTGATAAATTCCCGATATTCGGGCATGGTAGATGCGATTGCGATTGTGCCTGTGTGTGTATTAATTCCGAAAAAGTCGAGTCGCGTATTGTTCGGCTAGCAGAAATCCGTATTAGCTCGTGTGGTGCAGGTGCGGCGCATGTAACAACGACTGTGCGTGAGACAACACGTAAAGTGACAGAGAAATTTTGTAATCCCCGGTAAACGGCCTAAGAAATATTTATTTGATAAGGAGGATAGCTGGTTATTCGGCTTCGGTCGGGGTTCTATCGCGATATAATTAGTAGGTAAGGCAGGTGTGCAATTGTTGATCTAATCGTCGATCATAAACCGTCGCTACACATCGTGCTAGTCGCTGATTAACGTTATCACACAGTGTTCAGAAAAGGCTAGTCAGTCAGACGACGAAACCGTTGTTGCTCGTTTTTATGCCGTTGGTCGACATATATTTTGTATGACTGTCTAGTCAAGAATCGTGTCTTTTTAAATGGGTTTTCTCGCGGAATTTATAATTAGGACAGCAGAAATATACATGTTTTTTTCGAAGGCTTTCTGTTGTTAAGGTTTTATTTACCGTGAAATATCAACAACACTTGGGTACGGGTCTGTGGTGATATTCCCCGAAGGTAGCGTACACGTCGTACGCACAACACTATAAATGAATATGAAGGATTGTTTTAAAAAGATATTTATATATTATGGAATTTCAGTCATAATAAAGTAGAGCCGGAATTCTATAAAATCATTTCTTAAACTGCTTGAATTTATAGAAAAGCAAGAACGGGAATATATTAACGTATTCGTAATTTCCAAATGATTTTAGATGACTTTAAGATGAACGAAGTATACAGACGGAGATGTACATTATTAGTAGGCAAACGGTTACATTAGCACCTAAGGGGAATTCTCGGGGGTGTGCACGAGACAGGACTGGTCGGCACGATAAGAGAACGAGGGTAGCCAGTTTCGGCAGAGAAGTTATTCGTGTTTATCGGTAATTAACGGTGTAACATACGAAACGTGTCACACGGGGTACATCGTCTCGGTATAGCAATAGCGTAAGATCCTTTTAAACAGCCTCCCCCCACCCCACTTTAATATTTTTTTTCAAAATCTACTGCAAATGTTTGTGCAGAAAGGTGCACAAAGTTTCATCGTTTGTACACATTCCTGTCTTATAATATTGGAGAAAAATAATTAATAAAAAGTGGCCAATGAAGTTTCTGGCGTATTAGTTCACTGCTAAATAATCGTTCAATACAAAAATCGAAACAAATATCATTTAGAAAGCTGTTAATTATTTCACATTTTTATTTATTAGGAAATTAATCGGTTTACTTTTTTAATATCTAAAATTAATATTTAAAATTTATACGTTGTAGTTTATTAATTTATAATTTTGTAATACAAGCAGCATAACTTCCTTTTTTAAAATGCGCCACTTTATTTCTGCTAAATTTTTTAAAGAAATAATAACAGAAAATCGAAATACATACTCTAGATCCCCCGTTGGGGCAATATGTATGTTTTTTCCCCTGCAATTTTATTTCGATTTTCTGTTATTATTTCTTTAAAAAATTCAGTAGAAAAAAAGTGGCGCATTTTAAAAAAGGAAGTTATGCTGCCGCACTCTGTGCATCATGAATATGGGATTGTGTTCCCGCGACATGTCGATGATTAATTTTCATTATATATTTTCCGACAAAGTTTAATTGTATATTTGTTTAAATTAATATTTTCTTTTAATTTATCGTGATATCAGCATCCTCTGTATTACGTTAACCATTAAAAATAAACAAATATTGAAAATCACAAATTCTTCCATTAAAAAAATTTATGTGAATTTATTCATTGTTTCTCAAAAAATAGCAGATACACTAAAATACATATATAAACCTTTTTATAAAATCAGATAAAAATAAAGAAAGTATACGATATAAGAGATAGAAAAAAAGCATTAGTAAAACGTTTACATTTGGTCACTGCAACAATTATTTATTTTTATACAGGTATAAGACAAATAAAATGTTTCAATTAAAGGGGTATTACAAAAAATGAAATAAAGGGAATAAAAATAGTGCACAACCAAATGTAATTGTAACACTAATTATTTAAAAAGCTTAATAAATTATAAAATTCAACAATATTATATCAAAAAATAATCTTGCATATAAAATAAAAACATATTATAGTTATAAAGAGAACGTATAAAATAAATCAAAATAATCAGTAAGATGAAGTTGCTCATCACTGTAATACAAAAAAAAAAAAAAACATAGAAAATCCGAAGTATAACGAAAATTTGTATGGACGATATAAAAATTTACTAATCGCATAGAAGTCTATTTTTGAAAGCGAGCAATACTGCTGTGTGCAATATTTTGAATATACTACAATCTGAATATTAACGCGCTCTGTATTATTTACATTTCTCACTGTTTCTTTTGTGTCATCATAGATCTGCCATGCATTTAGTGGCTCCCGATAACAGTGGACATGGAAATGCCCTATAGCAGTATATGAAATCGTTGACCTTTGATTATTAGGTGTTGTACAACTCCTCTTAAATAATAAATATCTGAATTTACAGCTAGAGTTAATGACATTTTACATAATTCTATTTGAATATCAGCCATATTGGATAAGTTAATTATATTAAATATTACATGTTCATTATACTGTATCGCTGTAATATTTTCTGTATCTGAATAGGAACATATATTACATAACTTGGAAGAATTCATTTCTTTATTTAAATATTCTGATAGTTCTTTAGTTCCATCTATACATGTGTTAATACAAACGTCTATAACAATTTTACACTCATTCCATACATTTTTACATTTTTTGTAGTTAATTTGAAATGTAACTGATGAATCATGAAATATTTTTTTACAAAGTTTATCAACAGGCTGTTCCACTGAAAGCAATGAAATGTTATGCGGCATTAATTTTGCATTATGATATTTACATAAAATCCTTGCCCGTTTTCTATACGTTTGAATTGTGACACAATCACGTAAACGTGTGTACACAAGATCATATAAAGGGTCATTTTCTTTTTTTTCTCATATTTTTCGTATTGTGCGCTCTCGTAAAAACATACAGCTATAATTTGAATAACTAAATCAATTGCACATGTGATTAATAATACAAAATTCCTTTCTGGTAACCGTATAGACTTAAAAGATGACTGATCCATTTTTTTATTAATCCTATTGTCTTGGATCGAGCTTTTGAAAATATATTCCTCTGTGCAAGATTTTTTTTTTTTTTTAGCTAAATATTGGATTTTCTTTTTTTAGGACTTCTTGATTGAATGTTTACCAAATTTTTTTCTGCTTTTTTCTCGTCGCTTATTAAAGGAATTTGAAAACAATTAACTTCCTGATTTACATTTTTTGAAAAATGTTTAACATTGGCTTCTAAATATGTGCGTAGAAGTTCCTTCTTTCTTGCAACAAGTGGCAAAGGGTTATTTTTCAAGTTCAAATTTTCATTTACAGTACATATAGAATCTGATGCATTAACCTGATCGCAAGATATTACTTTTACAATTTCGGCATTTAATTTAGCATTAACTAATCTATAAGTCAATTTTTTAATTTTAATTTGAAATTTTGACCGAAGGCTATAAAGAAGTAAAAATCGAAATATTTTGTCCAAAGTAATGATAACTGTCATTCACACGGAAATGCAGGAAAAATTCGCATTCCTGTGTAAAAGACAGGTATCATCACTTCGGACAAAACATATTCAAAAGTGCCCTTGTATAAGCTAAACCAAGACATGCGTTAATAGTATCAATAACAACAAACTACAGGAATTAGAAATATAAAAATCAAAAGTAAATCGATAAAAGGAATGGAGAAATAAACGACATTTTTTGTTCAGTTCAGCAAAAAAAAATAAAGTATCGTTTTCACGGGTCCTATTGAAATATTTGCAGCTCTGCTTCTCCGAATTTGCTGAAAAGCACCAAATTTTTTTTAAACACATTTTTGTGAAGAAAATGAATTGTGCGCAAATAGGACTTCCCCTAAAAATTATAGGTAATTTATCCATTCTTTCCGTTTCCTCATGTTGATAATATTTAATGGTAAACATAAAAATAAAAAGCAAATTTTATATAAAAAAGTTAATGGTTGCAAATTTCTTGGAAAGGGAATTTATTTTAAAATCACAAAGTAATAATTTATGTAAGAAAAAAAAAATTCATTACGTAGTTTTAAAAGTTATAAAATCATTCAGATATTTTATAAAAACAATAAATCTCAATATTAAACCTACTTAATAATAAAAAATACAAAAAAAACGATTATTAAAATCCATGAATGAAATAGGTAAATATGTATAGGATTATTGAAAATACTTCTGATTACGTTAAAAATAAATTTACTGAAATAAAAATAAAAGTGGGACAACAAAAATTTTAAATATACTGTGAACAAGAAAAAGAAAATACTCAGGAGTATTAATGTAAATTCCCTTTAAATAAAACATAACGAAAATAGAAAATTTTCGACAAAATTTATGAAAAGCCAAAATACATTCAAATTATTAAATTTCACTTCTAATTTTTTTGATGCTATTAGTGTAAATGAAACATCGATATCTAAGAAATCACAAGAAAATTTATTCAAAAAAAAATAATTAAAAATAATAATTTTTTCAAACATAATACGCAGATAGTATTGGGATACAAATATTTTAGTTTACTCACTACTTGTTATGAAGAATATTATAATCCACTAATCTCAGGAAATTTACAAAAAAAAAAGCAGAATCAACTAAACTTCTCACGAACAGACACCAATTTTTATAGAAGATGCTAAAAATTTAAACTAAAAGTGAGCGGCTTTTAACCGGAATACTACACAACAAGTGGTTAAGAGTTTTTGAAATACTCAGGCAACATTATGACAACTATTTTATACCGTCAAACACTTTACCATTTAAACGTTCTTAGCCGTCATGCTCCACTCCACTAAAAAAAAATTCCTAAAATGAAAAAAAAGATAAAAGGAACGGAGATCTTTAAAATGTGCGGTAAACATTGACTTTATGTGAAATTCTACTTGTAGCGAAAATAACTCAAACGCGTCAGTAAATAAGTTCAGTCAAGCATGATGTTTCATGCGCTGAGGATTCCATACGTAAGACTATAATTTACGTTTACATAATACTAAATTTAAAACAAAAAAATTTGATTTTTCGCGCCGTATCCGTTGTTTTTTACACTTTTTTCTAACTATTCGCCAACATCGAACGTTTCGTTAAAGAAATGAAGTACGGTTTAGTTCTCGACAAAAAGCGATCTTTCCATCAATATACATATTCGGAAAAAAAAAATTCGGAACTTTTGAGCTTTCGGCGCCCCGAAGGTATAAATATAAAGTTGTAAGTTCGGCTATAGTTTTTCTACAAAGCGGTCCTTTACGCATATTTTTGAGTTACTTTTTCTCAACTTTTTTACTGTGGCTATTGCTTAGGTGAACATCTTTTTTTTTGCCAATTTTGGGCCCAAAGAGGGGGTCTGTATAATTTCTCAATCGTAATTTTTTGATTTTATGTAATAGCTTCAGCGTTTTGTTTTCTATTTTAAATTTCACTTTTAAAGAGTTATCTGATGATTAGTTATGAATTTTTTAAGAATGATTTTTGATAATGTTTTAAATTTCATATTATATATTCTTGACGGTTTTTTGGGTTTTTCGTAGCCCAGAGTAATCGGTTAGTTCGAAGTTATAGATTTTCTTAAAGAGAATTTCAATTTTAATTTATGATCCAATTTTGAAGTTTATAAATCAGACCGTTCGTGAGTTATTGATTTTTGTTGATATTTTTGTCGTTTCTGAACCATTTTATCAGGATTCCGAATGTACGGAATCCTAAAAATAATCTTTGCTGATAGAATAAAAACACATTATTAAACAGTAAAGCAATGACTAGCGGTAGCTCTATTTTCACTAGTTCTGAAAACACCCGGTAAAGAAATAAAAAAAAAAAAAAAGCGAAATGTTTCAAACATTTTTTACAGAGCTGAATTGAAAACTGTTTCAGGTGATCCTATTAATGCAACCACGTTACATGTACAATTTACGCATTGTTGACGAAATAAGTCAAGCGTAACTAAATTAGATCTCTTTTGACACGCATCACCCATATATCAGCAACAAACAGTATTTATTACTCATCGTAAAAATTTACCCGCTCTATAGAAAAAGCAGTTTAGCAGGGTATTTTTGTAATAGACCCTATTTGACTTCTTAAAATGCAAATGGTTCAAGTGAATTTTCTTTCGAACTGCTAAAATAGAAAAAAAAAACTCAATACTGTTTTTCTTAAATTGAAGTAATTCCGATTAAAAAAATTCTTTAACAAAATAAAACTACCGACATTAGTGTTTAAACTTTTTACTTTGTAAAATTTAATTTAACATTTATAATACGTCTTTATTGAAATTTTACAAAATTGAAACATAATATTTAAAAAATATAAATAATTAACAGCTTTCTAAATGATGTTTGTTTCGATTTTTGTATTAAACGACTATTTAGCAATGAACTAATACGCCAGCAACTTCATTAGCCATTTTTTATTAACAACCCCCAATTAAATTTCTCCAATATTATAAGATAGGAATGCGCACAAACGATGAAACTTTGTGCACATTTCTGCACTACGATGCACAAACGTTTGCAATAGATTTTGAAAAAAAATATTATAGTTGGGGGGGGGGGGGGACCTTTCAACAGCTCTTCCAATCGTTTTTCTTTAACATCGCAGGATAGGAATGTGCACAAATTATGAAATTTTGTGCACATTTTTGCATAAACGATGCACAAACGATTGCGCTGTATATAAAAAAAAATATTAAAGTGAAGGGGCTGCTGAAATAGACCTTATAGTGCAATATATCTAGTCATTATCTATGTTTACGAGTATATCGCGGTTACGGTCAAGTTAGTAGAATGGAAAAAATAAAAACAAACCAGTCAGAAGCTAGTCAGTACGTATATAGTCGAAGTAAAAGAAAACCAGAAAAGTAATTAAGTCAAAAAAAAAAAAAAGCATAGCAGAGACCACATCCGACAGTTGAGTTGCAGAACTTCACCGGGAAGTAGGCTAAGGCAAAACCGCGGACAGCTGAAGGAGCTAGCGGTAGCCAGCTTTCGGGAAACGGAAAGTTCATCGGAGTCGAACTAGATGTGGGCTCGGAGGAATCGTTGCCGGACTTTATTACGTACAGGAAACCAAAAAGGGCCAGATTTAATTTTATTAATTTCTGTCGTGGAATAATTCGCGTCGTCCTCTTCATAAATTTTCCGCTCACAATATTAATCATATTTCCAAACAGTTTCACCTTAGATTATGGAAGGATATTTATTTTTCTCTTTTCTCAAATCCGAATTTTTTTTATCTTTCCATTCAGCCCTTACCTTCTTTGACCAGATGGTTCGACATGTTTCCTTCCCTTTGTCGTCCCCTGATCACCGCTATATGTCGTCTTCGTTTCGGTCATACCTTTCTCCCTTCGTCACTTTTTCGTTTTTCCCTCGCCTCATCTCCGCGGTGCCCTCTTCACCCAGAGGATTCCTTTTTTCTGTGTGATATCAATCACGTCTTCTTCGAATGTTCTTCACTCTCTTCAGAACGTTCTTTCTTCTATTCTCGGCTTTTGGATCTTCGTTTTCCTACTCCATACAATGACTCTTATGTTCTCTCATTTCCTTCCTTGTTTCTTTCATTCATTCAATCTCGCACCAGATTGAAATCTAATATGTTATTCTCCTTTTGAACTATTACTTAGATTCCTTGGTTGATTAAGCTGTTGCTCGTCGTTGGCGTACCCATAAAAAAAAAAACCAAAAAAAAAACGCGTGATTGCGTTGATTTATGTGTATTCGGAATCGGTGTGCAGGATTTGTTTGTGTGTGTGGTGTATACATATAAATTGCGGGTATTCCTTTATGTTTAGCTGCATTTCCTCTCCGTGTGTTTGTTACCCGAGTCCTACATAAAAAATAAACAATAATAATAATAAAAACCTAGTCACGAGAACGTTATTGAAGTGTGTGTGTAGTAAGTGTGCAATTTTGGCAACCTTTCGGCTCTGTTTTATGCCTGATCAGTACTAACTAGTTAAAAAGAAAAGCAAAATAGGAAAAAAAACAAACGATTAGATAAAAAAAAAGGAAAGGAAAAAAATGAGTCAAAGTAATCGGTGACAAAGTTTAGGGAAAAGGGAAATCAGCGAATTAATATTAACCGATAGGTAATAATTAAGTTTTAATTAGTTAACTCTTCTTCCTATTGTTCCTGGGTGAGGTCCCTGGTTGACGAGTCCAAAAAAAAAAAAAAGGTAACATTATTGTTTAGCACTGATCCGGTCACATATTTGGTCGGATACGTGACAGACTGGTGGCCATCCATAGGCCCTAGTAAAATTTAAAAAAAACAAAAAAAAAACGTTTATAGTGGTTCGATCGGGGTTACACCCGGTCGACCTGCTATAATATATACATCAAATAATTTTCTTCGATCTATTATGTATTCCTGGTCATTGCGGCATTCCTGGCAACGAGTTAGTTGACTCGTTGGCACGTTCGACGGCGACCAATAGTTTATTCATTAGTAGATCTACTATCTTTCTTATCGTTCCCGCCACGATTTCTAGACCGGATTCTATCTTTCATTCTTTACCAATCTTCGATCTTTTTACCTTTCTGTGCAGCCCTTTCCTTCCTCTCTTCCCTGATTTAATCTTTTCCCCTACCTTAGCCATTTGATTATTTCCTCTATAGTTCGCCTGCGGTTCAATCATAGTTTGCTTCCGGCTTCCCTTAGTTTTTCTATTGTTCAATCTTCTTTGTGTCCTTATGACCCTCCAGAGTTCAATTATACCTGCCATGCGAATCACATCTTTTTCGAATGCCCCTTTATTTCCTCCGAACGTGCTACTCTGTATTCTAATCTTCTGCGCCTTGGCCTTCCTATCCTTATAGTGTCCACTGCATTCTTGTATTTCCCTCTCTCAATATAGTTCCTTTGTTAGCCTTCTTTATCTCCTATCTTTTCCTTATATAATGTACAATTCTCTGCATTGAGTAAGTTCTACTATTGACGTGCCCCAAAAAAAAAAAAAAACAATAAAATAATTTCCTTTACTAATTGTTAATAAAAAATATTTACTTCACACGATACGACTATTTTTGACTAGCGGTCCCCCTCACTCTCACACGTACATACATATAAATAGTCGAATACACGGAATCATGTATAGAATTATCCTACGGAACGAAAAATGGTAACAATTCAGACTGCTCGACTTTCCGAGCTGATTTTTTTTTTTTTTTTTGTCTGAACAAATACAGTTTTTTTTTTTTTTTGGGTTCGTCGTAAAGACATTGGCCCAAGAAGAGGAGGAAGGATGAGAAGCGGAATCAGATGTTTATGCGATCAGATATGGAAGATAGGAAAGAATCAAGTGCTGGAATGACCGAGGGTGATGGCAAGGAGAGGACAAAAGATGCACAATACGGAGTTGGAAGACCAATTGACAAAAGAGAAGAGTAAAAGGAAGAACGTTCGGAAGCGATATAGGTGCACTCAAACAAAATGTGATTAGCGTCACCTATAAAGTTGTGAGAGGAAGGGTATAGGGGACAGTGAGGAGAGGGGACTAGAGAAAAGCGAAATAGGGAAGCAGGAAGCAAACTGTGCCTAAAGCGTAGACGACAGATTGCAGAGAGAGTTGAACGCCGCATGGAGGGAAAATTGAAAAACCATGGATAAGACGGTAGATTAGGCTGGATAAAGGAATAAAAGGAATCCGGATTTGAGAATGAGGAGGAATACGAATTTAACCATAGTTTGGAATGAGCTGAAGTGGAGAGGAGAATAATATTATGAGATGAAAAGACGTTGAGGAATTCACCGGTAGAAGAGGATGAACGAGCTAGTGTATCGGCCGACTCGTTACCCTCGATTCCAGAGTGGCCAGGAATCCACAGTAGGTCAATTTGGATAGAGTGAGAAAGGAAAATGTTGTGAATAAGAGAGCGTATAAGAAGGATTATGTAATCAACAGAGGAAGAAGGAAAAGAAGAGGAGATGGCTTGAAGGACACTGTGGGAATCCGATATAATAAGGACTTCATGCGAAACTAGGGAAGAAGCAACAAAAAGGACGGCACGCAGGATGACAGTAGACTCGGCATAGAACACTGAACAAAAGGAAAGAAGTTTGAAGGTTTCGAAATAATTTGAGGGAAGACAAAGGAAGGCCGAGCCAACTTCATTGGGTCCTTTGGAACCGTCAGTAAAGATTGCAAAATGATTAGGGAAAAGAGAGCCAACGATATTTAAAAATTCTGATTGGACAACATGATGAAGGAGAGGTTTGGTAGGGCAAGTTAAGAATAAACAATTAATAGGATGTAGGTGTGTGGAAAAATTGGAAGAAAAGTATGGCAACTTGTCGTATGAATAAATATAAGGAGAAAACTGAGAGAGTCGGGTGGAAATGATAGTATTGGCGTTTTGTTGGTAGCAAATCGCTAGTTGCGGTGGATATAATAATAGGAATTAACAAGGGAAGAAGAAGAAATAGGAAGACGTTTGATTAAAAAGTGGTGATGAGTGATTCGGCATGTAAAGTGGGGATAGGAGTAGACTTCCTAGCTCCTAGACAGAGACGAAGACAAACATTTTGAACACGGCCGAGTTTGGAGAGCAAGGATCTGGAGAAATTTCCATATATAGAACAACAATAATCAAGGATAGAACGAATAAAGGATTTGTAGAACATTAGTAGAATGCATGGATCTCCACCCCAATTAGTATGGGAAAGAGACTTTATCAGGTTGAGCCTTTTGAGGGAAGACAGGTAGAGATGGTAGATGTGATTATGGAACGAAAGGCGACTGTGACGAGGCTAATTTGGGAGGGGTCAAAAAGACGGAGAGTAAACACAACAACAGAGGATTTAACAGATGAAATTGAAAGATGTATATTTGATAGAGAATTTTCTAATGATGTTAAAGAGCTGGGAACTAGCGACCGAAATATTACGATGAGAGGAATAGATGAGGATATCATCGGCGTAAAAAATTGAAGGTGAACTTCGAGAAATGGAAGCAATATTGATAAAATAGATGTTGAACAGAGTTGGACTAAGACAGGAGCCTTGCGACAATCCGCAGAATACTGACCTAATGTAGGTCTCAGAAGGTGTAGAAAGAATAACAGTTCTACATTTAAAGAGATTACTAATGAGGGAAGAGAAGTGAGCTGGTATATTAAAGGAAAGCATTATATCGAACAAAGTAGGGAGGTGAACATTGTCGAAGGCCGCAGTGATGTCAACAAAAGAAGCAACAAGAAATTCTTTACGAATGAATGCCGAGCAGACGTCTACCAAGAACGAACTGATACAATCAGGGGGGCCGCGACCAGGGCGAAAACCATACATGTTGTTAGGCAGCAAATCGTTACGTTCGAGCCACCAGACAAGACGTCTGTTAATTAAGCTTTCGAAAAGCTTTCTAACGCAAGAAGCAAGAGAAATTGGACGAAGAGCTGAAGAATTAAGCTTTGGGATCGTGATGATGATAAAGGTATTCCAAGAGGAAGGAGTGGAGGAGGAACGAAGAAAGGAGTTAAATAAGTTCAAAAGGAAACAAATACAGTTCATTTGGCCAGCAAACTACACTATGTTTAGATATGAAAAATTACTGGTAATAGAAAAATAAGGAATGGAAAGCAGAGAAAGGAAATTCCATTCTACAATATGGCCATAACTACAGGCAGTGCCCACAATGCCCAATGAAACTTGACTAACTGAAATAAGATTTTTTTCTTTCCAGGAAAAAAAAACAAAACACAAATTAAATAATAAAAATTAAAAATTTCCATCTTACAATATGACCACAGCTGCCTGGCAATGTTCGCAATGCCTAATGGGAAGAAGGAAGTAGTCACACTACAATGTAAGAAAAAAAATAATAAAGAATGTAATCAGTGGGTTGATAAGGAATACAATGAAATAAAATTAACTGTCTTCATTGACAAAGTAATAAATCTGATTCCAAAGGCGTTCTTCAAACCATTTCCTCTCCTCCTTCTCATACTTCTGACGGTATCATCCTCTCTATTCGATCTCTTGTCTCCTCTTTGTTCTCGTTCCGCTCCATTCTCATAGACTTTCTATGGGTCCCTAGTCATTTCAATATTGAGGGCAATGACGCAGCTGACTCTTTAGCTCGCTCAGCCGCCCGCATTGGTCCTCTGACATGTATCCATCTTTATTCTCAAATCGCTTTTCACGGTACCGTCTTATTCAACCGGTTCCTAGTTTCCTGCCTTGGTTTCAATCTATTCCTACTTGTCGTCGTTCCACTGTTGTTTCCTTAATTAGGCTTAGAATCAATCATTCTCTACTCCCCTCTTCTCGCTTTCGATTCGCTTTGTCCCCTTCTCCTTTCTGCTCTCTTCACGCTTCTGAGCCTTCTTGTACTTGTGATTCAAATCATATTCTATTCGAATGTTCTGCACTCTCTAACGAACGCTCCTTTCTTTACGCCCAACTTCTAGTTTTGGGTCTTCCTACTCCCTTTAACGCTACCTATATTCTTTCCTTCCCATTGACTTCAGTTATTCCATTGCTGCTGTCCTTTGTCTTTTCCATTTCTGACCGCTTGGCTATTTAATTATAACTCTTAATTTTTCATGTTGTTGGGTCAAGGCCGCTGGCGCGCCCAGGGTAGGAAAAAAAAGAAAAATTAAATAAAAACCGTGTTTCCTTCAATAAATTCTTTCCTTAATTTTTTTTCTCTCCTTTTTATTTCTCTTTTTTTTATTTTATTTATTATTATAAATTAAACTAAAATGTTGTTAAGTCTGGGTGCCTTAATCGCCCTAGATCAGAGCTGAATGTTAGAAAAAAGTGTGGACTGATTTCATTGTTCTGTAGTCTGTTTTCGATTCTGAGTAGTAGTTCATACATTCGCCTTCCTGTTACTTCTCATAAACGTTTTTGCCCACTTATCCAAGTATTTCAACTTCATTTCTTTTATTTTCTGTACTACCGCTATTCTATCCCTGTAATTCCATTTCGTTTATTCTTTCCAGCTGAAAATTTCCTCATATGACATAAGCAGATGTATATGGGATACTACTATTTTATATACAAACATCATACTTAAAATGATTTTTCCTTGTCCGTTTTCATTTTATTTTTGAATTTGTTGTAGTCAATAGTCGATTTACTACATCGTGAATATTGTGAAAATTTTTCGTTAGTTATGAAATCGGAATCAGATACGCAAAAGCGCCCAGTGTGAAATCCAGTTATCGAGCACAGTGTAGATCTGTTATTACCAGAAGAAGTCATTTCTAAAACATTGTTACGGATTTGGTGGAGGCTATTGCATGGATGATTTTGCCAGCGATTTTTCCAGAATTTTTCAGCAGTGAAACGTAGCGAATTTTTAACTTCACCATGAAATGCTGCTGTCTTTAGATGTACTTTCAGAACATTGGTACTTTTGGCAGGTTGGTCAAAAACGAATTTCTGTTTCTATGTCTTGAATACGAACCCAGGGGAGAAGAAATTTGATTTTCTGATTGAAAGTTTCTGTCGATTATTTGAACAACCGGATGTAGAAGAAACAGACTGAAGATGTCTTCAGTACAAGTAGTGTGGTCGTATTTATGATGTTGGTGGCGTTGTTGTTATTAGCGTGTTATCGCGCTTGATAACGAGCTCACGAATAATTGTAAAAGCTTTACACGTGAAAATTGAACAAAAGTTATAGAACCAACGAGCTAGTAGTATCATGTCAATTTAGTGACTGTGCGTTCCCCATGATTTCCGTCAGTGAACAATTGTATAATCAGCGGGGGAATTTATTCGTGTTCTCGTTGAAAAGCAAGCGGTGGGTACTCGGGTGCCATTAGTTGTTTAGTTCTTTTCTTCATATGTTTAAAGACGGTTTTCTGATTTCAGTGTATATATTGCTCCATGGAAAGATTTGGAAACCTCCTTAATAGAGTACGCAGACAGTTTGGCGGTAGTCCTTATCATACACCCTTATGCTCTGTAATCAAGTATAGGATGTATTAATGCGCGCGGTATATAGCCGGTAAAATGTTTGTATCACAACTGCAAAATTTTGATGAGACACTTCTGAATCCAAAGTCATGCTTGATAACTCTTGAGTTGCTTGACATAGGGCGTTCAAGAGAGATTTGTACCGATTGTCAGACCGAGTATTTTTATCGATTGCGTTCTTTTAACTGCTCGTGGCCTCGTTTGATGATTATAAATTCAGATTTTTTACGAGAAAAGTTGAATTCGCTGTTTTTAAGCCTATAAGGTATAAGTGACCGCGCGTGAAGAAAGGGACCTAAGCGTAGAAAATGAAATTTTTCGGGGGGGGGGGGGGTGTTTAAAGTTTAAAATTAGTTATTCGATTCATAGTTTTTCACGTTAGGTGGCGCTACATGACCTTGGGAACACGGGATATTGGTGAAGTCGCCCCAACGATTTAGTGCGCATGTTACACTTTCAAATCGAGTATCCATAATTTTAATAGCGTTATTATTTAGTTTTCAGTCGTTTACACGATTTTTTAGAACGCACAGATAATTATATCGAATATTATTTCGGTTGTGGAACTTCTCGCTTGTTTTCTGTTTTTATTTATTCTGAAATAATTAGGTAAAATATCTTATAATAATTATTTCAGTGTGTCGTACACTATGAGAAATCGAAACTATTATTGATAATTATAATTGTATTAGAAAATTATTATGATAGACGAATTCGAAGAGGTGGAAAAATTGTCGAAAAAGAGGCAATGGTATCTATACAAACAGGTCCGTGATTTATGTTCCGATGATATTAAAAACGCTGACACACAAGTGGAGCCTCCTGAGAAGAAGAAAAAAAACAAAAAGGCATCGACGGGTGGTAAACGTAAAAACGATATTCGACAACTGAAAAAAAATCGGACCAGAAATTCGTAAAAAAGTCGGTCGAAAATAATAATTTTCTTTTTTCCTGATTTTTGTAAGTAATTAGGTTTTGTAGTGGATTAAATATAAACGGTTGATCAGTGAAATAAAAATTTTCAAATTTTATTGTATTTTTTCTCCTTTTAACGGCTCTATCTCCTTCAAAAATGATTTTAGAGACTCGGCATTAAATTTTTTCAATTCTCCGACATTTTTCGCACCAGATTATATATATCAAAAAAAAAAAAATTCTATTTTTTGACGCTTAGGTCCTATTTTCTATGCGCGGTCACGTACAGTGTTTTTTGAACAAGTCGGGAGGTTAGGCTAATGTTTTGCTACAGCAAGCAAGGGAAGGGTCGTAAGCTTTCTGCAAGTGGTTACGGTCTAAGCATCGTTTATAAAATTTCCTCTTCTTATATATTCATTTTTTTTTCTTCTGCATCAATCACATTGGAGATTTATAGGACGTTCGGGGAACCAGCGAATCTTATTCCAAACTAGTGTCGAGGAAGTGTTACAGAGACTATGAGGTTGTGCCAGTGTACTCCTTTTTATTCTGCTGAACCGATTTCCAGGTTATTGCTCTTTTTTAATCTTATTAGTCTGGTTTGGGACTTTTTTGTATTAGCGAAACGTTTTTTTTTTGTTTTTTTTTTTTTTTTTGACTACCTGTTAACGGTGTTGCAACCACAGTTCCATTTAGGAACCGTTTTTACATGCCTGTTGGTATTTTTTGGGCGGTTAGTCGCTCCAGACAGGATTTTGGTTATTTCAGTAAAGAAATTGATGATGACAATAGCAGTCATAAGCATAATGCGTACTTTTCTTTCGCTTATTGAAGTAAATGTCAAGCATTCGACTCTGATTATATTTACACACTCTCGAGATTACTTGTCTAAAGAAAGCAGGACTGTGTATAGATTTAGTGTGTTTACGTTGTTTATGGGATGTAACGTTATGTATCTGTCGAAAGAAGTGTGTAATTTTTTTTTCCAAATGCATGGCAGATTGAGCCACCGTATTAGTCGTCAAATGTCACACGACGTATTGAAAATGTTGTTTTTAGATTTACAACGAAGCGAACGGAGCTAATCGGACTTGAATGAGTAGGCCGGTTCGAAGATTGCTTGCTCGATATTTGTGTTCGGGTAATTGCCTACAAAAGGGAACATCTACAATATGACGGAGGAAAACGTTTTGAGGGATGTTGTACTTTTTGTGGGCAATCTGTTAAAAATAGTGCGTATAATGAAAAGGGTTGAATTTTGAAAAAAAAAAAAAAGCCTCTAGTTAATTTAAAAAAATTAGGTACCAGACACTCCGTTTCGTCTGAAAGATTTTGTACGGTTAAGGAAATCATTTTTCTTTATCAGTGATAATTATTCGGCCGTGGCTAAGTGGCTAATGGCAGTAGTGTATCGTTTTTATGAATAAAAAGAAAAAAAAAAAATACCCCGCTTCGTCACTTCTTTAAAAATGATTTATTAAAGTCAGCTCTGGAAGTTCGTTAAAGATATACAGAGACAGGCAGTTTGTTGATTAGCGTTCAGGCTCTTGCGAACAGAGAGTGAGCGACTATTGGGAAGGACCGCCCTCGATTTAATGTTAGCGCTGGAAAATGCCGATAGATGGCGATAGCGAGCTTATTAACTAAGCGAAAGGGACGAATGACGCTTTTCTCGAATTAGTTCTGTCATTTTGCGCCGACGATTGCGGTGAAACTTCGACAGCAAAATTAATCTTACGACATCCCGATATTATTTTGTCGCAAAACGACGATGGTAAAAGTCGTCGCAAATGAATCATTTGAATTTTCTGAAAATTAAATCGCGTTTAATTAATATTATTATTACTTTTATTATTAAGTTACTGTTTTCTAGTTTAT
Organism: Icerya purchasi; assembly: GCA_039619475.1. NCBI lineage: Eukaryota > Metazoa > Arthropoda > Insecta > Hemiptera > Monophlebidae > Icerya > Icerya purchasi. The sequence goes on from CM077116.1 coordinate 178,602,817, forward strand.
TTTACGTGTTTGTAAGGAATAAATTAATTACCCATACGTGCGAAGAAAGAATGCCATCGACGTCTTTGTTATTAATGTTAGTTTATTTTTTCTATTCCATCATTGTAGGTAAGTTAATTGCGATATTCTCAGTTTTCTTAATATCGAATATTTCATAGTAATATTTTAATAAAATAAAACGACGAGTACTATCACGGAATAAAAACGGAGGAAAAATAAGAAAAAAATTAAATTAAATTAATCATCGAAACGCGTACGTTTAAATTTTACGCTTAAAATATATCTGAAATTTTTCCAAATTATTAACGATATCGCGAACGAAGCAAGAGAAAAAAACCGGTAATACCAGAGCGCGGATACGTCATTGAAGAACATAAGAAAAACGGTTTAGGTTACACTTCATTCCTTACGGTATACTAGTAAAAAGGTAGGCCTAGTGCGAGGCCGGTGAAAATTATCCGGTAGCAATCTGTCGATAATTTCTTCTAACGATAGCCTGTCAAACGGTAACGGCCTATTTTCTGGCCGGGCGAATGTAGATGGGTCTGGATGTCAATTTGACCTGATAGGATTTACCTGAAAGTCCAAGCTGTAACTATGTTCGATGATTCTATTCAAATTAAAAACACTAAACCATTGACAGTGACTGGAATTGAATACTGTACGCAGTTTCTATTTAATATTCACAGTTTTTCCACCGCCCTTGATTTCGAATATATAATAATAAGGTTATTTGTTATTATTTTCTCTTGATGTAGCCTTTTTTTTTTCCTTTCTAATTTTCGATTTCATTCAAAATTTTTGCTCATTTAAAAGTATTAAATATGCAGAAAATATATAAATACGCAGAATGAATAAAAATCAGTCAAAATATTTCGGAGGCACATACTTCATTTAATAACGTTGAAGTTAAATCTATATAAATTAGCTTTCAACATTAACATTGATACGGACATATTAAAAACATACATAACATGTAGACAACTCTTAAAGTAAACATTGAAGACTATTAATAAAAACTAAAATATTCTAATCAGTTAAAAATTCATCAGTTATTTGGAATTAATAATTTCATTATTTCAAGCGAAACATATGTATATATTTTTTTTTTCTTATAAAGCTTCGATGTAAAAATCTTATAATTCTATGGTACGAAGTTAAAAAATCCCTTAACTTTATCAGAAAATATATTTAAAGGTATTTATGGTAACATCGATTTTTTTTATTTTTATTTGTAATATATTATGATTATACTGATGAAAATAATATAACAAAGAAGAGACAAATTATTAGAATGCATGTTACGTCACAACATCTTTATTACTAGCATAATCGAAGAGAAAGTGAAAAGAAGAAGAAAGCGGGGCTAGGATAACATGGATAGGTGAAATAAAAAGAAGAACGCAAATGACGTATAAGGTGATCAAGAACATAGTAGACAACAGAGATGAATGGGAGAGGATGGTTCTAGCTATGACGATAAGATCACATGCTCTTTTAAATAGATGATACTACGATTATGGGACTATGTTCCTAAAACATGTCGGTGTTTAGATAAATATTTTCAGATATATTTTGAAAATGAAGTTAAAAGTGTTTTTCGAACTATCATTAGAAAAAATCATGAATAATCAAATATCTAATACGCGCTATCATAGCCGGAGAGTCTTTTTTTTTTTTTTTTTTTTTTTCAATCGGCGAATTTTCTTCATAAAATTATAGGAAAACTATGAAACTCCAAAAATTATGAAATTCAAAGGCCCAATTTTGGAAAAGTTAAAAACCGAATTTAAAAAAATTCTATACCTGGTTCTATAATAGCTATGGAACTGAGTTTTTCCCCCTATTTTAATCGTTCCCATTTCTTTTTTTTTAATGGGTTCGTCAACATGGACATTGGCCCAAGAACAGTGGAACAGAGAGAAATTTCTTCCCATAAAATATCATGAAAATACAAAAGATCAAACATTTTGAAATTTAAATACTGAATTTGAGAAAATATATACCTAAAAAACTGAAAACTAAAAAATGTCTATAGCCTTTTCAAAGCCTCAGCATTTATATACTACCTACAAATTCATTATTTTTTGTTTTCTCTTCTTTTTTTTTTTTTAGCGCGCCAGCGGCCTTAATCCAATAAAATGATTAACTAATTTGAAAAACTAAATAGCCAAACGGTCAGAGATGGAAGACACAAAAGATAGTAGCAGGGGGACAACAGAGGACAATGAGGAGGAGAGGATATAGCGTGCGTTATAAAGAGTAGGAAAACTCAGATAACATTAAAATAAAAATAGGATAATTTTAAAATGAAAAAAGAAAAAAAATCTTATATCCATAAGTACATTATTGGGAAAAAAAGTCTAGACTTCGTTTTATAGCAGCTTGAAGATTGATTTCGTTATTGGAATAAAGGGAAAATACAAAACCCCCGAATTGTAAAATTTTGGAGTACAAATTTGGAAATAATCAGTGACTTAAAATATTATTGCTCAAATTTAAAAAAAATCGTGAAATGAAATGTTCTTTTTAAAAAAAGTATCAATTACAGAATTTACTATAGAGCATTTTATAAAATGCTCTAAAAAATAAAAAGCAATTATTTAATAAAAAATAATATATTTCAAAGTGATATACCTTAAGGTGACATGATAATTCTTATAAAACATTAATAGAGCAGGCACCAAATTAAAATTACAGTAATAATTAAAAACAGCGTTAAATATTCATTAAATTGTTTCCGGATATTGTAATTTTAATTTGGCGATTATTCTAAAAGGTTCATGTTGTACAAGAATTACCATAATATTTATTTTTGAAAACCCATTTAATTGATCGATTTTTAATTGGAAAAAAAAAAGAAAATCTGAAAATTTCAGCTTCTAAACCCAAAAAGTTATAAAATAGTTCAAAAAAACATATTTTTAACAAAAACTTTTTCAGTAAGAATTATGAAAGAGAGATGGTAAAAAGTTATTTTTTTTTGGAAAAATTTCAACCATCTTCATTTTGTTTTAAAAAAGAATAATAAAAATGTTGTCATTATATTTAAACATGTTCCTTTCAAGTATCACTCACGAATTTTTCACAGAAAAAAAAAAAAAAAAAATTCTTCAAAGAAAACTCCTTTGACACGGTAAAATTTTCAACTTGATCCGTTTAGTCAAAAAAAATAAAATCGACTTTTTTTTCTATATTTTCTTCGAATATTATCCACTATTTACTAATATATGCCTATATCGGTGAGGCATCTTTTGATCGAGTGTAATCACTACCAGCAGGCCAGACAACAAGCGAGTATTACCAATGGCCTTCCAGAGATGTTTTCGAACGCCGAGAAGTGTAAAAAAATCGTAGCCTTCCTCAAAGACATCTCTGTATTCCAACTGATCTAACTTCCTCAGCCTTCAGCTAATTTTTTGATTATTTTGTTGTTTCGCGCATTTTCAAATATTCAATATAAAATTTTATAATTATCTGTAAAACCGTAGTCGCTAATGACCTTGTAGTCCAAAAGCGACTTGTAAATATAATAAATAAATAAATAAATATTTTTTTTCTTCATTTAGAGATGCCTAAAGGAAACGGTGTGATGTTTCAATAAATTAGGAATAATTATTCACTGTTAGAATTAAAAAAAAAAAAAAAATTAGCTCTTTATAAGTTACTAGCTGTTACCCACACTGTTTTTTTGTTTTATCTGGAATTATATATATATATATATATATATATATATATATATCTCTGAACTTTAGACGTGAAGAACGTTTATTTTTTATTTTTTGGTTTTTAAGTAATACATTTATGTAAAGCTTCTTTCTTTCTTTTAGAATTTATCATTGTGCAACAAAAAATGGTCTTTACACTTCGTGTTCAGCCGAAAATTATCGGTCCTTCTATAAACAAAAAGTTTCGCTCAACTAAACAGCACATGGATATCTTGGTTCTGGAAGTTAATTATATATTGAAGCTACTTCATCAAGCAAGAAATCAAGTAACGCTCTTGTGGGTGCTGAGCCATACGGGAATTCAAGGCAACGAACGAGTTGACTTGGCATCCAAGTCGGCTCTGCTTGCACCTATGCCGTTTGGAATGCCACAGATCTGAAAAATGAAAGTTTATTTCCGTGAGCGTATGATAGTGGATCAGCCAGTGGCAAAGGGAATCGTCTTTTTTAAAAAGCATAAAATTTACAGCCGATCCCCATGGGGGTTTCCTTTTCTTTACCTTACGCGTCGGGAATATGCTGTGTTAAATCGGTTGCGAGTTGGGCATACGGCGATCTCACACAATCATATACTTGAAGGCACCCTTCTCCCACCGACGTGCCCTTTCTGTCTCGGCTCTTTTTATCCTTCGGCGGAACACCTTTACAACAATGTGCAGCGTTCGCCCGCTCCATTTTTGCGGGTGTTCCACTTGCAACTATACTGTCAAATGATCCAACGCGCATATAAACGCTACTCGTTTTTCTTAGAACCAACAGCTTACTAAGTAAATTATGAAGTAGCCTTTTCACCCTGGCCCGTATGCTGTAATGACCATTGCAGTTAAAAATGGTGCATGGACGCTACCAGGAAAAAATACAGAAAACACACATATCTATCATTTGGAAGGTTACGAGTTATTTACACAGTGATGTCTCATAATTACAAATTTAAGAGAACATCTTCTTCACTCATATCTTCTTCCGCTCTCTCCGTTTTGAGCATTTTATTAAAATTAATTTATTACCATAAAATCAAAATAGCAGTGGTTGAGTAAAGATTTCACATTTGAGTAGAAATAACATTCCCGGCAGCTGCAACAGAATTTTTAATTTCTCTGTAAAAACTGATAGAAAACACTACTATTTTTTTTAAACTCTCCGCAACGAGTACAATAATTAGGCTAGGAGCGCGACTTGCATGTTTTTAGATATTATGTCATGGAAGTTTGATGATTTCTGTAACGCAAAAACTCAAGTAACAAAACGCGGTGTATTTATTTACGCTTGAAATTAATAAAATTTTATCTAGAGTTCATTATTTACCAAACATGTAGTCGCCGACTTTTTTACCGGCCTTTTTACATTCATATATCTTTTACCGTTAAGGCAGCATTCGTAAGAAACGCATTCGCTTGGCCGTTTTTTCGTCGACTTACGTTACAAAATTGGTCTCCACGAAAAGCCCTTTTATTTTAACAGGATAATATACAACCTATGTCCACCCTGAAGGTCCACTCTAAATATTGGTGAAAGAATTTTTGAAATCGCTTTCGGAGATTACCTCCTACATCCAAACCCACAAACTTTATCTTTTTATAATAATGTTATTATTATTATTATTCGTATGGATATTATATTAATATCGTCCAACAAAAATTCCTGTCAGTTATTTATATTGAATACAATAATTTCTTATAAAATATGTCGAGTTTTCTTTAACACAAATGTAATAAAATAAAATTAACCAATTACATTACGAACAATTTTTGCCAAGAATGTTATAAATAACGGTAGTTAATCTTCGTCTCTATTACACTATTAACTTTTTTTCATCTGTATATCTCAGCACGTCTTGAGTAAGATAATATATAGTAGCTGCAATGTGAAAACATCACCCGACTACCATTGCCGCAATCACAGCAATATCGCGACTAATACCAGAGATTTTATTTGTATCTCTGACTGTCACACAATCACGTCTTTGAAGGAGCTCCCCCTCCGGTCACTTGTCCTCTGTGCGGGTTCATGGCCTCGCCAACCATAGAGCATCTGCTGAAATGGTGCCGGCATGCTTCCCGTACTTCTAGTCATACCTCACCCCACCGTCTGTTGTCGAATTGCCCGGATTGTGTTCGGGCAGTGTTGAATTTTGCAGCATCGAACAGACTGCATCGCCTTCTGTAATTTTCAGTGAGTCTAGGTGCCGTAATAGCCCAGGTAGTTACACACGGCGCCTAGATTTATATTTGTAAATTTATTATTTAAAAAAAAAAAAAAAAATCTGGTTGATAATCAATGAAATAACGGTGTATGTTTTTGAGTGTATGTGCCGAGATTTCACTTGTAGCTTTACAATATTAGGTGCGATTTCCACAAAGTGAAGTGTAATTTCACCAATTCAGCTAAATATGATGCAGCATTTTAGAACTTAACATTTTTTTACGGGGTGGTATATTTCAAGCGGTATCATATTTAGCTGAATCGATAAATGAAGACGGTACGATTAGTAAATAGTGGATAATACTATTCGAAGAGAATATGAAAAAAAATCTATTTTATTTTTTTAAACTATGTTACAGATCAGGTTGAAAATTTTACCCTGTCAAGAAGTTTTCCATGAGAAATTCACGAGTAACAGCCGAAAGGAACATGTTTAAATATAATGACAACATTTTTATTATTCTTTTTTAAAACAAAAAGGAGAGATGGTTGAAACTTTTGCAAAAAAAAAATTTTTTACCATTTCTTTTTCATAATTCTTGCCAAAAAAAGGTTTTCTTCTTCTTCTTTGATTAATGTACAGAGTACTGCCGCCTAGCCCAGAGGCACGGATAAGATAAGAGTTAGATGAAGTGGAATAGGTTAGTAATATTGAGGAAATGTAGGAGGCGTTCATTTTTGTCGTGACGATCAGACAGGATTTCAAAAAGGTTGGACGACTTGAGAATTTGTGCTCAATATGAATTAGAGGTGGGACAGCTGACTAGTAAATGTTGGATCGTGACAGGAGAATTGCAATTGGAACACGGTGGGATAGACTGTCTGGATAGGAGGCGACTATGAGTGATTTTGGAGTGATTTAGGCGAAGTCTAGTGGCAACGATTTCATTCTTTCGATTGATGAATAATGAAGTTTTCCATGGTCAAATAGTATCTCGAATTGAGCACAGCTTGTTCGTGTTTAGGATGTTGGTCCACTGTTTTTGCCATGTTTGAAGTGATTTCTGCACCATATGAGCTTTTAGATCCATTGGCGGAATTTCAATGTTCGGTACCGGAAAGAACAATAAGCCTTCTTTTGCCGCAGTATCCGCGAATGAATTCCCCTGGATTCCAACGTGTGATGGGGTCCATGCGAACGAAACACGGGTACTTGTACTACAAAGAATGCGAATAATTTCCTTGGCTATTGGGTGTTTTGTGAGGAGAGTTGCATTTTTGAATTGATGTGATCACGTTTAATGAGTCTGTACATATGAGGTGTGAGGAGTGAGGATCGGAAATTATTACATTTTCTATTGCCAGTTTTATAGCAAGTAGTTCCGCCGAAAGAATATAGCGCCGGAAGAGAGTAACGGAGAATATTTTTTTTGTCGGATGCTATTCCACAACCTGTTCCTCGAGGTGTTTTCGAGCCGTCAGTAAAACCTATTTTGCAACTGTCATATTTGCTGATCATGCATTGATATGCGGAACGTAAAATGCTCGGACATGTTTCTCTTTTTGAGAATTGCTGGAGTGGAAGATCTATGTCGAGATGCAGGTTTACCTATGGAGGTGTTGGTGCTATGGTTAGATGATATGTTGGCGGCAAAGTGAATTGCGTCGAATCTAAGATTTCAGCAACTTGCTTATAGAGAGTGGGCACCGATGTATGAGGTGATGGTCGAAGCGAGTTCAGCGAAGGAAGGTTAATCGACGACTTAGGACGAATCCACGTGTTTAAAATGCTCCGGTCTCTGTAAATGTTGAGAGGAGGAATACCAGCTTTACAAAGAATGCTAACAGATGGAGAAGTAGGCAAAGCGCCAATAGCGAGTCTCGCAGCAGTATAATGTACTTTATTGAGTGTCGATTTAAGCAGTGCTTGGTAGATTCTCAATAAGGAGGAACGATCTGAGCTATACAATGTGCTAGCCAGTTAACGAATTAAATTTAGTTTTTTGGTGCAGCCTGTTTTTAGTTGAGTGATATAATACGGAGTTTCCATGTAAGTTTCTCGTCCAAAATGATTCCTAAATATTTTACGGTATCTAATGATTACGTTGTTAGTTGGACTAAAATTTCATGATTACAGCGACGAACTCTGCAGAAATATATAGCGATAGTTTTCGTGTTTGAAAAATTGAAGCCGTTGTGAACTGCTTAAACTTGTAATCTGTCGATTGTTTTCCGTAGTATTGACGTTCCGAACAGGAGATGAAGATAGCTAGGTCTTCTGCAAATAAGGAGCATTGACAGGCGGGTGTATTTGTTCCGGAATGTTGTTTATGGCTATGTTGAAGAGAATAGGGCTGAGAACGGAGCCATGAAGGACACCGTTCTGCAGATCACGGGGAGTTGATTTAACTGAGCCTAGTCGGATATGAAATTTGCCACTCGATAGGAAATTTTCGACGAAGTATGCTAGGTGACCGCGAACTTCCCAACCGCGAAGAGTTTTTAGAATTTTTTCTTTCCAGATATTGTCGAAGGCTTTGGATATGTCGAAGAATATTGCCAATGGATGAATTTTTTACGAATAAATGATGTTTGAATGGACTGTTTGAGAAAAAGCAGTTAGTCGATCGTTGATCTGCTCGTTAGAAATCCGCATTGTGATTCGGCCAGGAGGTTGTTAGATTCGATGAGCCATTGCAGTCGCGCGTTTATAGTCCGTTCCAGGAGATTGCACAGAATACTAGTTAGCGAAATAGGTCTGTAGCTGTCTAGTAACATTGGATTTTTATTTGGTTTTGCGATCGGAATGATTTCGGCAGTTTTTCATGAGTCAGGGAACCTGTGCGTTGTCCAGATATGATTAAAAATTGACAGTAAGATGAGAATAGCTGGCTCAGGGGCATTTTAGAGCATGTAAGCATAAATGCTATCCGGTCCGATTGCAGTTGGTTTCGACTGTTTGATACCTCGTTGTAATTCTTCGAGCGTAATAAGACAGTTATAAGATTCTTTATTGCCAGAATGGAAATCAATTATTACGGAAAGGCGAGATTTCTTTTGTGATTAAGCGCTTCTGATGAGAAATTCAAGTTGCTGGATTGAAAAGCCATAAATTTCGCGAATGATGAAGATATTTCGTTTAAATCCGTGCTGATATGGTTATCCAATTTGGTGCTGGTGGTGATTGGTGAAAAATTTTTCCTACCAAGTGCTCGAATTTTTTTCCAGACTGTAGTGGTAGAAGTAAAACAGTTTATTAGTTTGTACGAATTTCTGCCGTGAAATTCGTTTGGCTTAGCGCGAAGTTTTTGATATAAGTAACATGACTTTTTAGGGATGGAGCGGCTTTTAATTTTTTCAGTGCTTTTCTTCTATTATGTATAGCGGCGGAGCAATCTAGGGTCCACCATAGGACAGCATTTTTACGTAGATGTGGAATTTGGGAAGTCATGGAGTTCGCGTGATTTACAATAATATTTGTGAACGATTGGACGAGAATTTTGGTGTCTGACTTCGAAGCTGACAACTGATGGAATGAGCTATATGTTATCCAGTTTGTTCTGCGGTAGTTGTATTTTATGTGTTGAGGCGGGGATATAGTTTTGTTGTGCTTATGGTGAACGATTACGGAAGTACGATCGCTTCCAGTGAGATCATCATGGTTGAAGACTTCAAGAGCGTTGAGAATGGCTAAGATGGTAATAATTAGGTCCAACATTGACCATTTCTTATGAGAAAAGTTATAGTGCGTTGGATCCTTGGGATGTAGCAGAGCGAGATTGTAGCTGGAAATAAGTTCTTCAATGATTCTTCCTCTAAAGTTGTAGCATGATCCACCCCAGAATAGGGAATGGAAATTTAGATCTCCACAGATGAGAAAAGGAAGAGCCCCAGAATGAGTTCACTGACGTCTTCTTGAATGATATTATCTCTCGGAGGTAAATACGTTGAGCAGATAGTTAGTGGTGATGAAAGATATAGCGTTGCTGCAACAGCCTGTGCACTTAGTTGATTGAAATTAAGGTAGTTTTTAACGGCTAAACTTATTATTCTAGATGTCCAGTTCGAATAACAGTTTAAAGATATGATATTGTAGTTCGAAAGATATAAGGTTTGGTTATTCTTAAGATGTGTTTCGTGCAGACATATTATAGTTGAATCATAAATAGACTGAATTTATTTGAGATCTTCTAGATGCCTATAAATACCGTTGCGGTTCCAGCTGATATATGTTTGAGGTCTATCGATGTCTGGTGCACATTTAGAAAAACAAATAGATATTTCTTAAGGAGATGGTTGGGCTTCAGTCGTATTGGTACTGGAGTTCTGCAATCCTCTCAGCTTTTTCTGAATGTGGGTGAAGTGCACTTTTGTGGCTTTATGGAGAGGTAAAGTTCAGCCGACATTCTGATCATCGAGTCGCCAGGAACTTTGAATTCGTCGACAAGAATTGATTGAATATTCGGAGCAGATTTTCCTTTAGACATCTCCACACATAAAGCAAAGTTAGTGGCGAAGAGCGGATACTCGTTTGCTTTGAATTTTTCGTTAATTGTTGCCTCGAGAGAGGTTTTAGAACCTCTTTGAGACTGCTCAAAGACTCATCTGCTTTGGTTCCTACATCAGATGAAAGACAGTCTGACTCATCTGGAAGATCATTGGAATTTTTAAGTTTTTGCTTTTTCACGCCTTAAAAATAATTGTTTAATAGATATTCAATAGAATAGTTACAATAAAGTAAATACCGAAAAAAACACGTTTTTTAAACTATTTTATAACTTTTTGGGTCTGAAAGCTAAAATTTTCAGCAAAAAACTTTTTTTTAAAATTAAAAATCGATCAATCAAATGGATTTTCAAAAATCACCGGAGGCAGATTTCGTTATCCGTCTATATCCTTTCCGATTTGTAAAGTCGGTAAAAAATGTTTCTCCGTTCGTGCCATGTGAAGTTTTAAGCTAGCGTCCAGTGCATATCGGACTTTCGGGGCAGTTTTTTTCTGATGATTCTGTACTGGCATCTGTGGGTTTTGTTAAAACACTTCCGGCCATATTTATTTCATACATTCATTGTACGGAAGTTTTACATATTACGTTTCCTTATTCCCGTCATTCGTACTACATCGACTTGCTAGTCAGAGCTCATCGCCGGGCAACGAAAAATAAATAAAAAAAAAAAAAGCTATAAACTACTAATAAGACCAAAGTATTTCTCGAGTTTCTATGTGAAATTCTTAACCGAAACTCCTATGTACGGAAACTAAGTAATGGGTAGAAATCATCGTTCGATTAATGAGAACAATCTGAAGAAAGCTACAAAATGTTATGATATATATATATATATATATATATATTAAATGGGAACCGCGGGTATTAATAAAATGGCGGTGAAATATTGAGACAGTCTGCGCAGATAGTGTATGAAAAATATTACTGCGCATTTGCGGATTTTTCGTAATAATTTGAAAATATCTGAACAGGTTTCCAGATTGTAGGTGTTTTTTTAGGGAGGGGGGTTACGTTCGTTATTTATAAAAAGTTTCAACGTTACATTAAAATTCGCTCTTGTCCACTGCGAAATGCGAAAAAAGGTAGATAAACAAAAAAAAAAAAAAGAAAAAAAGAGTAAGATAAAAACAAGAAGAAAAAAGGACATGGTCCGCATGCTGCTTTATATACTGTGTGCTGGTGGTGTTAAAGGGAAGAATAAGAGTTCAAGGTGGGATGAAGTTGAGAAAGTCAGGAAGGAAGGCTGTGAAAAAAGTGGGAATAATAATAAAGTGTTGCAGAAGTTAAGTGGCCGCGTTGATTTCCTTTGATAAAGTTAAATGAAAATAACGTCGACTCCTGTGTGCGCTCTAGGCGGCAGAGTTTAACGTTCGTGCAACCGAAATAAATCGTTTTCCCGACGAACGTCTTTATTTTCCGCAAACGGTTTCATTGCGAGAATGAGAATAACTAGACAAAATTACGGGCCGGCTGTGCGCCTATTAATTCACCGAATTAACGGAAGATTGCTAAAGAGTAGCTTTCGACCTTATTTATTTATTTCCACTTTTTTTAGCGACCTTTCTCTCGCTCGAATAATAATGAAAATAATATTGTTCTATTTTTATTGTTTTGGCTTTTCGTTATTTTCTTCTTTTTCTTTTTTTGTTAATGTTTTTATTAACTTTTAAAACAAAACACGTTGTCGTCGTCGTCCCTGTGTAATATTATCTTTGACGATATATTATAAAGTTCCGTAATTTTATTCGCGATTGCGAATAATTATCGTACCGCACAAAGTGTGATTTGTAAACGCACTCGATGCAACAAAACAGTACGTATCACTGAAGAAATTTTCGATCATGTAAATATAATAAGCTCATTTTCGGTAGTAGTTCTCAAATTAAGAATAGTAATTATGTAAACTCAGGCGTAAGCAGCGTTATTCTTCTTCCCTTATCTATTGCAATAACTTCAGCTCACAGTATTATTCGGATTTCGGCGTTTTCGCAAAATGGATTCCTAAAAATTTTTCGGCCTGAAATAATTCGTATCGCTGTAGGAGAATTCTTAAAAAGGAAATTGTTCTTCTAGAAATTTTACTAAAACGGGTGTAAATATACTTTGTAAAAGACGATAAAGCGAAAAAACAAATGGCAAAAGTGATAAAGTATTCGTATATATGCGATACGTTTTAATTCAATTCTCGTTCGAATGAGATTTTCACCAAACCGAAGTCGTTCCTTTTCATTTGCAATTCCGCTGTCAGTTTGCTTCGATTTCTGATATCTATCATGCAAGAAGCGACGTTAGCTAGAATCTGCGCTAGAGTTCATACGTTTTTCCACTGTGACGTCACTGGAGACCATTGAAGTGCTCTGATGATGGTAGCCTTGTTACATTACTCCGTTTATTAAGAAATGAAATTTTCATCATTCGAGCATTATTGACAGTCACACCCTTTTCTATTAACTCGTACGAGATCTTAATTATTTTCTGAATTTTTTTTTTTTATTGGGCTCGTCAATCAGTAGAAACAATTCGAAAGCGAAATGAATGTCAGTTATATTTTGATGCGGTCAGATATTGCTAGTAGGAAGGAACAAACAATGGGAAGAACGATGTGTGGAGAAGAAAACGACAGGGGATATAGAAAGCACAATACGGAGTAGGAATACCAATTCGCTAGAAATTGGAATAGGAAGCAGAACGCTCAACAGAAAGAGGTGAATACTTAATAAACACGTGATTAGCATCGCAAATGAAACTATTTATATGAAAAATTACATTAATTTCTTTTTCTCGGCATAATAAATACACTGCGTGATACCAGTTATTAAATTTCTCATGTATTCCCAGTTAAACATGAAATTTTAAATGCAGTGGCAAAACGAAATATACTTAATTCGGATTCGAGATATCCCGCCTTAGCTCAACGTTAATCGTGACTTTTTAACACCACGCACTTACCGTGGTTCAGCCTTTATTTTTTATTTTCTTATAAAAAGATTTTGATTTCCACTGTTGACTGCTTTTCCACCTACTCTATACACAGACATATATTCCGGATAATCCTTACAATTTACGTAATATGGAAATGTTTAGAAAAACCAAAAAAAAAAGTATGGGGGGGGGGGGGGGTCGGATGGAAATATACGATGTCACGATCAGTATACACAGTCTCCGCCCTCAGACGTAACCTGAAGACTTACCCTTAGTTTGGCAGTAAGCATTAAACAGATTCAGCCGTGTATTGCGCTTTAATCATTATATTAAATTTTACGCATCACTCGGAATAAACGAAATTTAAAAACGTTGCCAATCAGTAATTCGCTTTTAATGCGCTAAAAATAAAATTAAATAATGTAATTTTGCGATGTACGTAAATAGGCGATTTCGAAAAATAATTAAAAAACAAAGTGGTTTAGAAAGTGTAACGGACAGAAGGGGTGTACGATGTATTGGTGAAAGGAAACATGGAAGATCGTTTTGAATAAATATAATTGCGAATTTTCAATGAAGACACCTGACACGGTAGTTATAATAGCGCTTCAAGCGATATTGCGGCGAATAATCTTACCGTCGATTTAAAAGAGGAAAGGTTTTCGTGGTTGTTGAAGTTATCCCCCCACATGTCCATTTCGGTCGAAACCATGTTGGAAGAATTCATCATTAACTCGAACGTTTCGAAACCGATTACACTGTTCATCATCATTATTCATTCGGAAAAGTTTATCAGTCAATGCTGGTGGTACCATATGAATGTTCAGTATCAGCAAACGCAGACATACTCGAAAGTCATTAAAACAAAGCTAGAAAAAAGAAGGAGGTTTCTGTAGAGGAGAAATTCTTAACAATGTATAATTAACACTTAAAATATTATCCGTGTTATTTGAAATTAACGTCTTTTACAAGCTTATCACTGACGAGGGCACGACAGTAGGTCTTAACGTGTATAATTCGAACGATTTTCTTTGTGTTTATTTGAAAGTGCAAAAAAATTTTTTTATTAAAATGTACGACAACCATGAATGCCCAAAGTTTTTAAAAAACTAAAACGGCGATGAGTGACTTGACGCTGATTTCCTGTGGAAACGTACATTTCAATAAAGAGAATAAATTTGAAATCCATAATGCGCCATTTACAAGCTAATCGCCGTCGAAATTTGAACACTATAAACCACTGCGAGCGCAAATCACACTGTTTTTTCAAGCACTATAAAGATCTCGAAGCCGGCAAATGGATGAAGGTCGCGACGGCTGTGGCCAAAGCCGAAATCATCTCCTCTTTTGAGCGCGCCAAAAAGGAAATAACGCCGACGAAAAAAACCGCTCAACAGGTTTATACCGGAACAGAACGTAAAACATCATTTTAGGTTAGTCTATCCGTATGTTACGGTTTAACAATGGTTCCACTAACATTTGACATTTCCGGACCGATTTCAATGATTTTCCTTGTTCATTTGAAAATTTACCGGCCAGTCGGTGCTGGTGCCGTATACCGATGAATATTTCCAAACGTAGAGATTTAGAAGAAAGGGGGGATCTCTTCAGAGACATTGTTATCGTTAAAATATCATTATAGATCAATGTTATTTTTAGTGGAAATGTAAATAGGAAATAAAAAAAAATGTTTAATGTAGTCAAGGGAGAAAATTTAAAATACTATCCGTATGTGTTGGATTATCACGAATAAATACCGAATTCGAATACAGAAAACGAATTTGAATAATTCACGTAATTTACAAGCTCTATGTTTCCGTATTAGTGCGTGTAACTTTTGATTGTGTGGAGTAATTCAAATGATTTTACTCGAAACTGTACACTCCAAAAAGGACAACGATGAATATCGGCGAATGCACGGCTATTCAGTAGTCATCGAAATAAACGTTAAAAAAAAGGAGTCTCTCCTTAGAGATGTACTTTCTTTACTTGATGCGACTGATCAAAAATTAGCCAAAAATTAATTTTATCAGAATCGTGAGTGGTTCAGGCTTACTATGAAAATGTAGATTCGAATAAAGGTAATGAACTTGAAGCTCCCTTAGCGTATTTTTTTTAAAAATCGATAACTTTTTGTGCTAAAATAAAGTATTTATCAAAAGTATTCTTTTTTTTTTTCATTTTTTTTTTTCATTTTTTTTTTATTAAATAACTACTGCGAATTACAGAGGCAAGCTCATGAGAAATATTCTGAAGATCTCTTTTCTTGAAGCTCAGAATTACACTTGTGAACTTTATTCATGTTGTAACAATGAAAAAGTAAATAATTCGTGAAAATATTTATCTCATAGAGAAATACGTAATGCGTTTCTCTTGAACTGCTTTTTCCCCTCTAATTTCCCTTTGCGCACTGCAGTGAATAGAGTTAGTTTTTATTTGAAGTTCGGTTCGAAGTTTTATAAAAAAAAAAAAAAATCTAAATTATAAACATATTTCGTTTAAACTACAACTTTTATATGGCGAAATCTAAAATTTAACTTTTTAAATTCTAATATTCCGATTTAATTTCGAAGCTGATGATAAAATGCTTATATTTAGTCTCTTAACGACTGCGTTGTACGTGTATGTGTTATACAGATAAGGTAGCCGGTCTAAAGAATGTCCGTATTCTAGCATCTGAAAATGTACTCTCTGGGGAATCGATTAATCTTGTTTGCGAGTACGACTTGGAAGCAGCTGCTTTGTATTCGATCAAATGGTACTTCAGCGATAACGAATTTTACAGATACGTCCCTAAAGAATCACCTCCAACCCGGGTCTTTCCAGTACCTGGAATCTCGGTAGATGTAAGTTTCAATCACCATTATCATATTGTTTTGTTAATGTATATATCTACTTTTGTACCACGCGTACGTGTACGTGTGAAAAATTCAGAATAGAATTAACTAATTCTATCATCGCACTATATTTATAAATGACCACCCTGGTGAAAGGAATTGATTTATTATCCTGTTTTTTTTTCGGTGATTAATTTTAATTTAAAATCGCTGGTAAATATAATGTAAATTTAGACTAGGGACTACTTCGATAATTATAATAATGTTTATACGATTATACGAAAGGTCGATTAAAGGAAATTTTTAATTTATCCGCATATGGAAATTATGATCGTTTTTAGTGTTCTTATATCTGTTTTATATATATGTGTATATGGGAAATATTAAATATCTTATAATAAATCATCGTTTTTTAAAATATCGATTAACTTTAAACTTTACGTTAATATAAGAAGGAAAAAAGGGTAAAAGTTAGCCAACCGATTTTTAAAAGATTAAAAATCACGCTACACATATTACTCGTATATGCTAAACATGTAGAATAAAAAGGTTTAAAAAAAAAAAAAAAAAACTAAGACGAATATCTGATATTTTCGGAACAAATGCCTTTTGTAAATTACAATTTCGCAATAACGATTGCTTACACGGTTTACTAAAATGTGTAAAACTCTTTTTAAATCTTCCGAGTTTTATGAATGAAGAATATTACAACTTATATCAGACAAAACTAAAAATCGTGCTATATAGTCCGCAACTAATGGTGCAAAATTAAATGCGAATATAATATATACGCTGAAGGTGTGAAAACCTTTTTAAAAATTTCCAACCTTCAGAAATAGAAAAATTAGAAAATTAAGTAATTATATAACGTATAAAAGGTACATTTAGGTTTTGATGCTTTCAAGCTACCGACGTAATAGATTATGATAAAAACTAAATTATATATTATTTTCTTATCGTCGGGAGGAAAAGCGAAAAGTACCAACGATAGTCACGATTGACCGGTGCGGCATAAATGAGAAAAAAATGTTTAAAATTTAAATATGATAAAGGGCAGTGCCGGATTAACCAAGCGCGGGGCCCGTAGCAAATTCTGTCGAGGGGCCCGTTGATCTACTGAGTTCTTAAGTATAAAGTGGTAAAACAATAATTCTATACTCGATATGTTTATTTGTCATCTATAGGTTACAAATTACGTTAGTGATTAATGGTAAGGTAGATTACAATAGGCCCTGTTGGCCTTTGACAAGTACAAAAAGCCAGAGTTGAGATTGCCCTGAAAATTTAGAATAATTTTGATACGAAACTAACATTTTAAAACTGACGATTAATAACGGCGAACCTTTATTATTTTTTAAACTTTTTCAGATTTAATGTGGGCGAATTTAGAGATAATACGATACGAATATCAATTTCTCTGAGCAAATCATATTCTGTATTCATCAAAGAGACATAATTCAGACTTTCTTGACTCATCGTGTTCCACCTTAATTCATTTTTTATACGCTTCGATGTCGAAAATGAACATTCGCCACTGACTAAAGTCATCATGAGAGACAAATAAATGCGCAAAGCAATTTCTAAATTGGGCAAACGTGATTCTAATGAATTTTCCATTAGGAATTTATAATATTGAATTTCCGGAGCTTCGTTTTTTGAACTGTCAATCGCACTAGTAGCCACATCCGTTTTCAGTAGCTCAGCAAACTGCACTAATTCGTCGTCTAGACTGTCTTCCAAATCATTTGCGTAAGCACAATGCCATAATTGGAGTTTTTTTCAAAATCTCTTCAGCTGTGATAGATTTTAACTGTCGAAATATTCCGAAAACACTACTAAGTTTTTGGTATGCTTTCATGTATCTAAAGAAGATAGTGTGTTATCAATAATGACAACAAACACCTCAATTTCAAACTGTTTACCAGCTGTTTCATTTTCAACAAATTTGTCAAGCGTACTAGTAGAACCGCTAAAATGGTCATACTTTGTGTTGTGCTTGCGTCGCCTTGAAGTTTGTTGCTGATATTCATGACAGCCTGTCAGATCTTCGGTTTTTGCTTCAATATCTGAAAATGTGGATCACATTGTTTGGACATATCCATATATTAGTTCGTAAAGGACGTACCCTGTATTAAGGTCTATATTGGACAATTTCAACGACGCACTAGTCGTTTCTACGCGTTCTAGGATACCATTCCACGTAATTGCCATTATTCTCGTTTCCAACTTATTCATCTTTGAAACTAGTCCGTAAGTTTGATTACGACACTCTGCCTTTTGGTTTATATTATTGCAAATGTCATCCAACACTTGCTTGATGGTGGTAGAACCACATAAAAGTGCCTTCGTAGCATCAGTTCTAGTATCCGACAACCTTTTCAAAATCGGAATTTTCGAAGTAAGAGCTTTCGTAAGAAGACCCCGACGATGTGTAGAAGCAGAACAATTTTTTTATAAAGATTTTCAATAAAATCGAAAAAAAATAATGCTTCTGTATAATAGTCTGCAGCGCACTTAGCAACTAAATTTAATGAATGTGCAAGACAGGGAATGTTTCTGCGTACTTATTTATTCCTTTAATTCGTGCTTGCAGGTCACTGTATTTTCCGCTCATGTTGCTGACATTATCATAGAACACGACAATCTTCGATATCAATGCCATTCTTACTTAAGAAATCTAGTGAACTTTGGGCAAGTTGTTCAGCAGTATGGCCTTCCACGTCTAAGAACTTAACAAATCTCTCAACTGGCCCAGATGGTAGAACATAGCGCACCATCAGAGTCAGTTGGTCTACATGCGATATATCTGGAGTAGAATCTAATATCACTGAATAGTACCTGAACCTCTTAATTTTGCAAATAATTTGATCCAGCATGCTTGATGCAATTAATTTGATAAATTCCTCGCATGTTGTTTTAGATAAATATGACGTGTGTCCTGTTCCTTTATGGGCATAAGTTTAAATATGTTGGGCCATAAAAACGTCAAATTCGGAAATTGAGAGCTCTTTTCGAAAAAAGAAAAACATTTATCTCAGTTAAAAAAATATTTAGCTTATTTTAATACCATAATGGAACATGTCATAATACTTTCTAAAAGTTTGAACCGGGCGCACCGCAAATTATTTGTGGACGAAATTGGTAATGATGTTACTATGTCAGGATTACGAAATGGTTATGAGAAATTTAATTGCAGGAAATCTCTCATTACTTTTATAACTTACATAGACTTATTACTAGAAAATAATTTTTTTGTATGTGATTGCTAAATTATAATAAAAATAATGTGAATTGTAAGTCTTACAAATAAATAGACAATTTCAACAATTTGAATCGAACTATTTCAATTCTACTAGGTATCCACACTGAGTGTCTAGTAGGAGTGCTCGCACATGTCAGAATTTTTGTAGAGACAATTATCAGGCCGATTAAAATTCTGTACATTTATACGAGCGACTTTTTGTACAACTTGTGTATATCTACCTTATGAAATTATGTGTTTTATTTTTGGCAATGAAATATAATCGGATAAATATTGTCTGCGATGGATTGCCGTGGTTGGAAAAGGTGTAACGTTTCACGTTTTAGTGACATAAAGTAAATTCAGTATACTACGATTTAATAAGTTTTACTCAAAAAATTACACTCAGGCGGAGACGGGTCTGGATACGCGGGGCCCGTAGCAATTGCTACTCTTGCTGCGTGGTTAGTCCGGCACTGATAAGAGTATTTATGCCATTCTTGGAATATTTAAAAATTATAATTCATTATTTACGTAAATATTTTTCGGATATTATAAATTGCGTTAGAAAATTGTTCATAATTTAAGGAATTAGCGGATTTAAAAATGCTTCATGAAATGTAAAGGTTGTAATGCTGTAAATAGTTGATGTAGAATCATCAATGAGTAGAGGTTTACGTAGCAAAAAACTTTTTCTAACAGATTGTTTCAAGTTTAATTGCCGCTTTACTTTTCTATGATGCTAACATACTAACCTTAAAAAAGCAAAAATTAAAATAATATTGAAATATTGAAGTAATGCGGTTACTTATGTAATTAATTAGAGTAAGTATAGAATATTTCGAAATTAAATGCGTTTTCAATATTAAATTAACATGAAAAAAATGCTGAAGCATAATTCGTAAAAAACACAAAATTATACTCGCAATATCTAAGTATATAATCTCACTGTTGCAACATAATACCCGATAATTAAATTTACTTTCCGAAAAGTAAAAAGTGAACTGTTCAATTAATAATTCCAATTTGATTTTTCAAAAATTTACCGAATACGTTTCATTTTAGGATAATAAATAGTCAATGTCAGCAGCCTACACATTCATGAGATTTCTAAAAAGTGAGAAAAACGCATATTTTTCAGACTGTAAAATTCTGATGCGATTATTTGCTTATTTTAAAACGGAGCGCGCGATACTTTCGTTGGACCACAAAAAACGGAAATAGAGCTGGTCGAAGAAAAATTTTTTTTCCCTTTTAAAAATTATTTGATTAAATTATTCGAGAAATATTATTTAATCGGTTCGCGAATGCTTTGCATTTGTAATATGTCAAATATTAATTTCATGGTTTATCTTATTCGTACGTCATTAACTACATGTTTATTCATTTTCACTAAAAACTACAAACGTTTAAAAGATATAAAAAACAGACGTTGATAACTATAGCAAACAACTTCACTTGAATAAAACATGAATAAAAGATTTATAATTACGAATAAACGTTTAACACAGCGAGACACGTTAAAAAATACATCAGCGAACAATATGTACTGGAAACATTTGAAAGTACATAAATGGTTAAATCACGATGAAATAACTACAAGTAGCTTTTTTCCAACAATTAAAGAGAGATTCAATAAACACATACCATACTTTAAACGTTCACAACGTACAATTCGTATCAGGACATGAGAATTTTAAAATTTAAAAGGTTTAATATAGCGGAGACATATAATTGTATTAGATGTAACGAGCGGGACAATATATAGCATATTTTGAATTGATGCAACATATAAAATGCAGAAATATAATGGAAAATTGCAGACCGGTACGGGAAAAAATGAGTATGTTTAATTAATTTGTCAAGAAGGAATTGAAATATCGGAATACTTAAATTATATTAAAAAATAAATTATATTAACGTAAATATTAAAGAATGTGGCCGGGGCGAAATCCAAAACACTTAATTGGATGGTGCTCGCCCCTGGATCACATTAAATTTTTATATGTACAGTCGACTCGTGATTATTCAGATTAATTGGGCTGCCGGCCGGTCCGGATAGCAAAAAATCCGGATACGCCGCAGTTCAAGGCGAAATATTGCAGATTAAATGAAAAACTGAAAATTAACTTATCCTATAAAAAAGTAAACATGAAAATTCTTGTTTTTAAAGAAGTCTGTGATTAAAGTCCGCGTCTTTTGCTAAATTATTTTCCTTGCCGATATATTTCGCCACTTGCGTAAAAAAATTATATCAACCGGTGACGTTTCTTCCTGTCGAGTAATGTACTACAGCGCTACTTTGATCTCCTTCAGTCCTCCATCGTGTGGTATAACACTTTGAAAGGGCTCGTTATCCATATTTTCTTCAACCGGATCCTCGTTCAGTACCATGGCCACAATATCCTCATCTGCCGTTTCTTCGATCTCGTCGCTGTCCATCCATTCTGTAACGACATCCGTATTACCCGTTTCACATCCTGGAATATTTTTTATTAGAGAAACACGCTCCTCGTTGTCTTTTGAACTGTTCAAATCACATTGTTTGTCAATTTCGTTCCATTTATCACTGACTTTATGATCTAATAATTTTCCACGACCGCACTAATAGAACTTGAACTTTTATTTTTATTTATTTATTTCACGTGTCGTATACAGCAACTTAGGCTAGAGACACGGCAAGAAATTACAAAATTATGAAAGTTGAAAGAAAGGAAAAAAGGAAAATAAACAGAAATTAACAAGGATTAGCAAAATTATAATAACTTTAATAAATTAGAAGAATTTAGAAACTGAAATAGTTGGTTAAGCACGCGGTTTCTTCGTCGCACAGAAAATCTTTTAAATTCGATGGTATTCTATGTTGTTTCCGACACTGGTCGTAGACTGGACATTTTATTTCACTATAATTATGAATTTAAAAAATCCGTATTTATTAATAATGCGATGATAGTCCTTTATTACGTAAAATATAAAGAAGCGAATAGTGCATGTTTGTTTTCGTTACAGGCTTATTTGCTTTAATACGATGAATTATTAGGAGCAGAAATGCAATTATAAAATATGTTTGTAAAAATTGGAAGAGATTTACCTACATACTGTTCGACTTGACGGGGCGCCGTACAAATGTAAAATAGAATATGTGATAGATTTGTAAGATACTGGGACTTTTGGCACTACTTGTGCATTTACAGCAGTGAGCGAATATTTGTGCATACATTTCAAGTTCATTATAATGGGGTGGTAATCTTTTGATGAAATATGGTAAGCTAATTGAAGCAATTGAAAAATTAAGATTTTCAGGTGATCAGTTAAGGGGTCACCCTCTTTCAGGCACAGGCAAACTCAGACCTTTTTACAGACTACCTACGGTGATTTTCAGATATCATCCGTTAAACGTTATCATCTGTGGTAGTGAAAAACACGAGTTACCAAATACTGCTATCAAAAATTCCACACAAAATATACCGTTCTTCGTTAACGATTTAGTTTTTCCGTGCGTATGGCATGTTATACATATATGCGTACATATATATATAATCACAAAACATGTATCTTACATAATTTTATTGGGTTATTCGCTTTTTTTATATATTTTCTATTTTTTTGAAATTATTTTTTTAAATACGGCTGACTATATATTAACAAAAAAAAGAAAAACATGAAAAGAACCAATAATGCATTTGACCAATTATTAATAATATTAATTATCTTCGTCCGTTTTGTATCACTATTGCTAACAGAACTCTTAAATTTACGTCGCAAAAGACTGTTTATTTATATTTCACGCTGAAGTCGTTATTTAAAAAACAAATAGAAAATATTTTAAAAAAGCGAATAACCCAATAAAATGATGTAAGATACGTGTTTTGTGATCATATATATGCACGCATATATAACATGCCATACGCGCGGAAATACTAAATCGTTAACGAAGAACGGTATTTTTTGGGCGGAATTTTTGATAACAGTATTTGGTAACTCGTGTTTCTCGCTAACACAGATGATAATGTTTAACGGAATTCAGCCAATTCCTCGTTCCCTGTCTTGGTTCCATTCTATTCCTCTCAGTCGTCGCTCTTCTATTGTCTCCCTAATTCGTCTCCGGATCAATCATTCTCTCCTCCCCTCATCACGCTTTCGATTTGCTCTATCGCCTTCTCCTGATTGTTCTCTATACGATTGTGATCCTCCTCGTACATGTGATGCTAATCACATTTTCTTTGAGTGTCCTGCTATTCGTAAAGAACGCTCCCTTTTATACAGTCAGCTCCTGTCATTAGGTCTCCCTACTCCCTATAACTCTTCCTTTATCCTCTCCTTTCCTTCATCTTCTGTGGAGTCCGCACTGCTGTCCTTTGTTGCGTCCATTTTGGACCGCTTAGTTATTTAATTTCTTAGCTTAGTTTTCTTGTTGTTGGGTCAATGCCGCTGGCGCGCCCAAAAAAAACAAAAAAAAAACAAAAAAAAAACAAAAAAAAACAAAAAAAAACAAAAAAAAACAAAAAAAAAACAAAAAAAAAACAAAAAAAAAACAAAAAAAAACGGATGACATCTGAAAATCACCGTAGGTAGTCTATAAAATGGTCTGAGTTCGCCTGCGCTCGAAAGAGACTGCACCCGAAAGAATCTGCGCCCGAAAGATCGTGCCCGAAAGAGCGGTGCCCTCTGTTAAGACCCTTTGGTTTTGTTCATACTGTTCAGAATGAGTTTTTAATTGCGGTTCTTAAACGAAGTGTTCCTGTTTCATGTGTAACATTTGCGGTACGGTGGATTATGCTCAACTGCACAAGAGCCTGTATTATTTTAGTACTATAAATATGTTTACTCTTCCGTATTGCGGGCTTTGTTTAATTGCATGTGTGACACTCGGTATTGTTTCAATACAACAGTTTTATGTGGTAGTTTGCATTCTACTGAGTGCATATGCCAATATTGATTCAGTATTATAAATGTATTTCATCTTAAATTACTGTGGACGACAGTTTATTAAACAGTAATTATAATTGCTTTACTATATTACAACTGCCATTTCATTAGAACGTTGCGAATTATGATTAAGAATTTTTGTTTAAATACAAGATTTAATTTAAAAAGAAAAACAAAAAAACAAAGTATAATTATTTACCCGGGATAATTGGATAGAGTTTATTAAATAAGTAAATGATACGAGAAAAATGGAAAGCTGAAGAAGGAAAAATAAAATAGATAATTCCAGGAATTAAAAAAGTGATATAGAATTGAATTTGACATATCTAACTAGCGTTACTGCAGGTTATACCTATAAGAGGCGAGAGAAAGAACTTAAATCCGTGAAATCGGTCGTACACGCATAAAAAAAAAAGAAGTACAGCATGGAAATAATAGGATTTGTAATAATATTGCTAATAATGCGTATTACGGCACACTTAAAATAATTATAAATTATATAATTTTCCATACTGTTTTGTTTTACATTTAGTATTAATATTCACAAAGAACACTATGAGAACATTATAATACTAAACGAAATGTGAAACACATTAACTCGTAGGAATTTATTTAAGTTATGAAAATGTAATGAAACCGACTATTTTCGAACCAACAATCCATAAGGGTTTATACATCATGAATGTGGATAGTTCATCCGAAACTAATCTGTTAATTATATTTTCATTATTTAAAAAAAGTTAATTCGGTTTATATTTCGTTTAGTGTTAAAAGTGGTTATAGTTGTATTTATAAAACACAAATACATCGGCTTATCATCATTCTCGCAGTGCTATGATTGTCGAGGAAGGGTCTTACAGTTGCATAAAATGACTGCATCACTTAAAGTTAAAGAACTGTGTTTTTATTACAATCTCTCTTATCTAGTTCATGTTGCTTTTCAGCTTTTTTTATTTTTTACATTGAACTTATCGTATCGGGAGAGTCGGTTAAATTTTAATTCAATTAGATATTGTTAGTATGAAGGAACTGATGACAGGAATGATAAACAAGGAATGGAAGGATAAGTTATAAGAGGCACAATGAAGAGTAGAAAGCTGTGGTTTTAGCAAGTGTAAATACAAAACCAAACGGTCAGTAGAGAGAGAAGGATATTCGAAGAAAGACGTTGTTGCATAATTGTGTGAGGGAAAGAACAGAGAAGAAAGCTAAAAAGAAAGATGATAGCAACAAGATAAGAGCATGGTCTTAACGCAGACGAATTTTAAGGACGACAACGAAAGACCAAAGTGGAGGGAACTGCGGGCTGTAGTTGGATTTTTACAAAAAGTTCAAGAAAGCGCAAGATCTAATATGTGGCTCCCTCTTTACGGCGCGAGTATTATAGCTAAAAATTTTGAATAAGGTTGAAAATATGCAGATGCACGTATATTTCTTTGGTTTGGAACATCTAGGTTTCCAACTTTAAAATGAGCTTCTAGGGGCTTCTAAAACTAGTGCTTTTGAAAAAAAATGTTTTTTTTCAGGCGTATGATATACTGTTGTAAAGAGCGCTATTTGTCGAAAGCAAACTCGTATTTCATTTTCTTAACGGAACATTGGACGTTTACTAAAAGTTTAAAAAAGCACAAAAAGTGATGTGTAGCCCCCGTTTGTGGTTCAGCTTTATAGCTAAAAATTTGAACAAGGTTAAAAAAACGTGCATCCTTGTGTATTTCTTTGCTTTGGAAAATTTGGGTTTCCAACTTTAAAACCGGATCCTTGAGGCGGCGAAAGCTCGAAAGTTTCAACAAATATTTTTTTTCCCGGTCATGTGATATATCAATGGGAAGATCGCTATTAGTCAAACATTTTGTTTCATGTGCTGAGGATTCCGTATGTATTGTATAAAAAACAAAAAACAATATAATTGAAAGAATGCGATACATTATTTAATAAAATGTAACACAAATTTCTGTAAATGTCCTATAATCAAGATATTGAATAAAATAAGGCAAAATAAAATACAATTCTAAATTTGTTGTTTTTTATCGAAATACATAGTAAAAAGTCCAGACAAAAAAATAAAAAAAACTTTTTAAAAATAGCTTTTTATTTATGCACTAAAAAAAAATTACTTTATTAATGTGCGACTACCAGATACGCATGTCTTAATATTAAAATCTGAAACTAGAAAATATTCTGAAAAATAAAAGCGGGGGCCGAAGATTAATAATTAATATTTAATAGAAAAATTTGTTGTGATTTCTGTAGCAATAAAATATTTTCGAGTATAAATGGCACTAATTAGGAAATTCGGAAAAAAAAGTAAAAATGGTTAAACTCCGCCGGAAAAATAAGCATATAGCGTGAAATTAATAAAAGCAACTGACACAACTAACAGCCAAGGCATAAAGATGCTACGTGGATTGTGCAATGCGTTGTATGAAAAAAAAAACGGTTGTCGACCTGGCGACTGATCAAAGCTTCGTATGAAAATCTTCGAGTATCAAAAGCATAATTCTCATATCGCACTGTAGAAAATAATGCTAAGGATCATATGAATAAATTCATGTCTACCATTTGCAATGGAGAGAAAATTTTAAGAAATCGATCAATAGTGGGCCAGAAAATTCAATACGCCATTTTTTTATTCATTTTTTAGGCACTGCTAAAGTGTTTATTAGCATATAGTAAGGAATAACAAATACAAATTTAACAAATAAATTTAAGACTAAAATGATTGCCTACTAGGAACGTTTTCGGGTATAACCCATCATCAGCTAAAAACACAACTCAATATATGTGTGATCAGAAACAAATTCTAAATCACACTCTATTCTGATATTTATTTTTCACATTAGTTATCGGATAGAAATTTATCTTATAGATAATTCGAGTGACTTTAAGCATTCTACATCGCGCAGTATTCTAAAAAGCATCAAAGTAGTGAGCAAAAAATTGTTAAAGCAAAGTAATAACTCTTTGGCACACAAAATTAATGCTCAGATAAATCAAACGTTACGCTATGCTGCAAAACGTAATTGTGGAGGGTGTGCCTGTGCGTGTGCGTCAGTATGAGTACTATAGACACTCGCGTGTGGATTGGAGAAAACTTTTCATAAGTAAGTGTGTGTTTGTGCGTGTGTATATATAAATATGTATCTATATATATATATATATATATATATATATATATATATATATATATACAGTAATATTTAAATGAAGGTACTTACGTGTGTACATGCATAATATGCATATAAGTAGGTATATATGTATGTGGAAATAAGTGTGTGTGTGTGTGTGTGTGTATGTTTGTGTAGAAGTAAGCATATATATATGAATGTTATTTAACTTAGCATGAGTAAATTCTGGATTGCTTAAGTATATGTAGACTTAGAAAGCTATTTAACTGAACGTGTCTCTACTGTGTTGGAAATTTTTAATTTAATTAAACTTTAAGTGTGGAATGAAACAACTTAAAATTATGTCTGATCATAAGTTTGAATAGCCAGAAAAAAACGATATAATAATATTAATATCTATAAACAATGGCTAAATATACATTACATATTTTTGAACTAAAAAAAAAAAAAAAAAATGAAGGCCCCGGTTGGCCATTGCACTTTTTTGTAATTAATAGATTTATATTTAACACGTACAGTTTAAAAATAATAATAATTCCACTGTTCGCGCAGCTATGCCCATTTGTGGTATATATTTGCTTAATTATGTTATATTTATGAACTTACACAATAAACTTATTTGAAACTGATTTGAAGCATATCAATGAGTTGTGCAAAGGCGCACTCTGTATTTTTTTTTGCTCGGGGCTAGAATTTAGAAGATGAGTTCGGGGGTGGTAACTCGGTACCTCGACTGCGTATCTATTTATTTCTGTGGTTTGTAAATTAAAATAAAAAAATTTAAAAAAAAATACAAAATTAGCGATTATTATTAACAAAATTATAAAACTGACGAATTTTATTTTTTAAAAAATGATAATAATAGATAACATTATGTTTGTAATAAGCACAAATTAGATAAGAATACGAATATTATTTTTTAAAAATTAGCTAAAAGTATATAACATTATATTTGTAATATAAGTAAAAAGTAACTATGTATGTTTTTTAAAAAAAATTAAGTGAAACAAAACATTACGTAACGAAACTAAGATTTCGAAGATTTTTTGGGGGGAGCAATGGCCTCGTGGCACCCCCCTTGAGTGCGCCAATGGAGTTGTGTTTTTAGCTGATGATGGGTTATACCCGAAAACGTTTCTAAGTAAGCAATCCATTTTAGTCTTAAATGTGTTTGTTACATTTGTATTTTTATAACTTACCATATTCTATAATTAACAAACAGGATGTTAAAAGATTTTTTTTTTTGTTTATTAGCAGTAGTGAAGCAAACTTCTCGAAATCCTTACTGCAACGTGCCGATTCTGTGGAAAATATATGTAGAAAAATCATTTCCTCGGTACGAATTGCTGGTACTGAATACTGTTAGAAAAAAACGTATTCATTGACGAAAGAATATCTGTAATCTCATTTGACCATATACCACTAATAGTTTTATCCCACAAAAACAGAAAGAATGCATTTGCCTAATGAACAGAGCGGTAAAATATAAATAAAAGTAGACTCGCTGGATTCGCAAGAAATTACCCATAAGCGGCTGGATCTGTCAGTTATGTAGGCTCGTTAATTTGTCAAAAATGAAATATGAAAAAGAATTTACAAGAATTGCGTTCTGTTGGTGTAATTAAGGTGTTTGAAGAAATTGCGGCAACCAAGAGTGGCCGCGAAAATAAATACAGGCAGAGTTAAATGTATCTAGTTTTATTACACAGAATTGAAATATGCGCATCTTACAATCATTAGATCGTGGACATGTGGACGGTATTGACAGGTGGATTTGGTGAAGAATGTCAAAGATTCCATGCGCTATAATAAAAATTAACATTGCGATTCGCGAATAAATCAACGACTAAGAAACCTTTTATACTCAGTCCCGGTCTGATAATAATTGGGTATTAGAGAAATCTAGGAAAGTAAAGGCGGCCAAAAGAAAAGAACTGGCCCTATGTTAACCTTTTTATCAACTGCCAAGAAAACCAACTAATGCTAAGGCGCTTTCGTTTATTAATTTTCAAGTGTTGCATTCGAATTTAAAATTAAAATAATAATTTTTTGTTTATAATGAGGTGGCTTATTTAACTGCTCTGTGTATACGTACGTATAAATACGATAAAATAGTTTTTCTTCATTAGCTTGTCAATTAAAAAAATTCTGTAAATTTGTTTCATTTGTTTTGCATTATTCGGTTACGTAATTTTTTCAATTTTTTGGTTTTTTAACCATTCTTTACTTTCTAAATACCTATTCTCATTAGCGCACCAAAGAGGGAGGATCTACGGGGCTCTCCCCCTCCGCCAGGGAGAATAAATGAACAATGTTAATAGTGGCCAAATTTTAAAATTAATCAGAATGTTGTTAAATAACAGCTGCAATGAAATTTTAAACAGAAGAGAGAAGAAAGAGAGAAGTATGTAGATATACCAGACATGTTCGACCTCCACCTTCACATTTTCCTATATGCTACTCTTTTAGCTCCCCACAGAGATAAATCTTGGGTGAGCCAACTCTTATTCTTGTTTCGTTTCTGAATTTTTCCAATAACTATTTCTATAGGTTTTTCTACGAAAAATTCAGTTTATTCAAGGCATTGATTCTTGCAATACCATTAAATAAAGTCGAACTTTCAAATGTACTTTGCAGCGTATTCTGTTTAAAATACTTTATATTTATATTATTCGGAAAACTTCCGTGTAATCAAATTAGATTTTAAACTTGTTTCGGCTTTAAACATTTTTTCAGAACACTTTTCTGTATTCTGCCGTGTTAATGAAATCTAGTTTCGTTAGGCATATTGGTCCAAGGAATATTGCGCATATTATTAAGAGTAACATTCTATAATCGGTCGCTTGGTATAGTTTCGATTACCCGAATTCAAAACCCTATTTTTCGTAGGAGAATCCCATGTGGAACATGTTTAATCGGCGTTTCCAATAATTCAGGTAGCGTACGCTCGTGTAACGAGGTGTGGTTCTTTTGAAATACCTTTTCTTCTTGTCCCTTTGATGCATTAGCGCAGCGCGACTTATTTAGCGCGGAGTTACAAACCAGAGGCTTCGATTTCAGTCTATTTTTTTTTGCTATTAGGCAGGAGAGACGAGCGGAGAAAACGGATAGTTTTTAAACCGTAGGCAGAGAAAATTTGCGCAAAGTGTCATTCGAGTCACTGCCGCGGAAGAAATTAATAAACTTTCTATCTGATAATTACTTTAATTTGCAAAATTTTTTAATCCGTTTGCGACTAATGGTGCTCGGTAGCAGCCGGGATAAACAAATGCGGGAGAATTGTCGGCTGCTGATATTTTCGTAGCAAGTACAAAGATTCCTCCTTTGACGAATGCTAGGAAGTTTTGAGCAGACGACGACGGAGGCTCGATGATAATTTAGGTAAATAATGAGGATTAGCTGGCGAGTGGCTGAGTTGTACATTTATCATCAACGAGGATAAAACAGTACTACACGAGAGACGGATTTAAATGAAAATGTAGCAAGACAGTAAGATTATTTTCGTTTTTATTTCGTTATTTTTCTCGTCATTACTGTGTTTTTGTTCTGTTTGTTTTTATTCTCTTCTTAGCTGAAGGCAAGAGAAAAATGCAAACGGGTTGTTATTTTGTTATAATCTCCTTTCTTTTTTTCTCTCTTTTTTTTTTTTTTTTTTTTTTTTTTTTTGGAGGTGTGTGTTTAGATGTAGGCGCCGAAAGAGGGATTGTTTTTGTTTTTTGGTCTTTTAAATGATGACATTTGAGAAATGACCAGCTGACGTGAAACATTTTACATTTTTTTATTTTATTTATTTGTTTATTTTTCTTTCCCGCATTTTCAGGCTATTTGTTTTTATATAATTGTTTTTTTGTTAGTGTATTTTATTTTTAGCATTTTTTAGCATTTTTTAAAATAAATATATTATGGCGTAACATATCGAGGGCGTTTTTTGAAAAACAAGTGCGGGCCACTTTCTGAATTTACTTTCGATGTAATTTATATGACTATTGCGAAGCAACGGCAAAGTTATCTTTTGCTTCCGAATGGATTTTAGATTTTTTACAAAATTACACAGTGAACAATAATCTACTGTATTTTTAATGCGTTGAACAATAAAGTTGGCTGCAGAATTAGCTAGAATTTTCAGAGGAAAATTTGCGGTAGCTCGATATTAAATTTATCCTATACGCATTAGTTAAAAATTTAAAAGCCTACCTAGGAGATATCGGCTCATCGTACGCGAATCATCAGTTTTTGCTTGCAGAGCATCCATCACCGTCTGATCCAAAACTTTTCAAAGAGCCAGATCACTAAAATCGTCCTTCAGTTGGAGCTTCGTCTGGATAAAAGACGGGGAAATTTTTGTCAGACGTGATGTACTTGTACCTATACCTATCATTAGGATCACTTTTTGGGGGTAAATAGAAAGTTTAAAATCTGAAAAAATTTGATAACCATCTAGTCGGAAATTTTAAATTTTATTGTTATGCGCTAATCGGTTTACGTGCGTATTTGTTTGTGTGTGCGTGTTTTTGCGAGGGAGCGCATATGGGTTAGCATGCATGCGAGTGTGTGTAAGTAGGTATGAGTTCATGCATGTGCAAGTGCTGCAGTTGGGCATTTATTTTTACTTCTATTTTTTTGTTTCTTTTATATTCGATACAAGTGTTGGCACATTCTTGTCTCTCTTTTCTGCTTGCTTTTTTTTCTGTATATTAACATTGCTAACATTTTATACATATATATGTACGTAGATATATATATATATATATATATATATATATATATATATATGTGTATATGTTCGGAACATACTTTATTCAATAATACATGGTAATATGCGTAATATTTATGAGAATGTCAGATTGTATAGTTATGTCTTGGCTGGATAATGTAAAAAGCCGCATCGGCATCAACAATATAAGGGAACTAACGGACGTAGCGCCTAACAGGAAATTATTAAACACATTGGTCTCGATAAGGCAAAGGAAGAAGAAGGAAATCGGTTATAACAACATTGAAGAGAGTGTGAATAACCTAGTAGTGATAACCGATTCGTTGTTATATTTGATATAAAATAACATTTTATAATTTTATGTTCGAGAGATTTACTATTACTGAAAAGTTACTCCTTTATAAAATTTTAATGAAATATTTTACGGAATAACTTTTTATTAATTTTAAGCAAATCATTATTTATTTATATTCATAGATGAACTAATTTTTTAAGGAAAAAAACTTAAAATTTTTCCGTTACGCACGAATTATGTTAAAAAAAAATAAAGTACAAATAAATATGAAACAAAAATGAAAAAAAGTAAAATATCACTACATAAAAATGTTAGTA
Source organism: Icerya purchasi (assembly GCA_039619475.1). Lineage (NCBI taxonomy): Eukaryota > Metazoa > Arthropoda > Insecta > Hemiptera > Monophlebidae > Icerya > Icerya purchasi. The sequence continues at coordinate 178,635,577 of CM077116.1, forward strand.
GTACAGCTTTTACTTATTTTTGAAGAAATTTGTAATTTTTAGTTTTTAATTATAATCAGATAGGTGATATGGGGGAGAAGTGGGATGAATCGGACACCTTTTTAGTTTTGAGCGATTTTCTCTGTAATGGTAAATCGTATAAACTTTCTTTTTGCACCATTGTATAGAGTGTGAACAATGCGCTACATTTTGGCTGCAAAACTTTTACCTTTCGGATAAGCACAACTGGGTGAGCTTAATTTTAAACTTCATCCATTTTGTCCGAAGTATCCCTTAACCTGGGGGATACTTCGAACAGGCATAACGGATACTTCGGACATATGTTTTTTTTTTCATTTAAAATATATTTTTCTTCAAGAATCTGCGCAATAAATGCTTATACAAATCTTATAAGATAAAAAGTCAACATGTTGTACGGAAAAAAAAAAAAAAAAAACTACTTGTAAAATCATATTTTATTTACATTTCGAACAAAAAAAAAACGATGAAAAATTATAAATGAGTCGCGTGGATTTTAAACTTAAACATATCTCTCAAGTATTTTTTGGGGGCACTAATTTTTTTTGCAATTTGATCGTAAGAAAATGCATACTTGTCACGAATATTGGGATACTGAAAGATGTATCCAGTGTGTTTTTTAGTGAATGCTGAATGAAGAAAGTTCCCAATAAATTTACCTTGAAGAATTTGGGCAATGTAGCGGAGAGATTTCTTCTTTTGTTTCATTTGAAAGTTCACCACAACCCAGTCACAAATTTGAACGTCGCTAAAATCTTCAGTGAAGCTTCGGTTTGATATATCTGAATTCTGTTTAGGTTGGGATTGAAAATTGAGGTTTCTCTTTGTTTTTGGTTTATTTTTTGGTTTCGAATCAATTTCGGCTTGTGCACTTTCTGCAGCTTTTTGAGCGCATTTTGCAGCTTTTTCCATTTCTGGAGTTGAAGTTAATTCTGCACTTTTTCCTGGTTTCCGGCGAATTTCCTTATTCCTGTTGTGAAATATCGGACAGGTCGTTTTGTTTTCAAGAAGGACTGGGGAGAAGTTTTATTCGACGATCCGCTCGAGCTTGAATTTAAAGTTTCTGTTTTGGCCTCATTCTCCGGAGATGACTTCAAAGTTTCTAGTTCAGTTGCATTCTCTGGAGATGAATTCAAAGTTGCCGTTTGGGCCTCATTCTCTGGAAGTGGAATCGCCGGTGACTCTGGTACTGTGACTTTTTCCATCACATCAGTCGCATTTTTGTTCTTGTTGTTCAGAGATCTTTTTATTTGTTTCAAAAGACATAAACGGTTTACTGGCCATAAACCAGTACATTTGAATGAATTTTCGATTTTTACTGGAACAAAAACAACTTCGAACGGTGATTTTGGGATTTTTGGAATAACATCAAGAGTAATTACAGCTGCTTTGTTGGTGGTTGCCAAGTAATCTCATTGCCTTCTTGAATGGTCCGTACACTCCTACATCCAACGGTTGGATCTTATGAGTTAGATGTGGCGGAAAAGTAAAAAGAACAGTATTGTTTTCTTGTGCAAAACGAATAGCCTCGTATGACGTATGGAAACAATGGTTATCCATAAGTAACATCGTTCGATTATTTGGCCTAGAATTAGAATACCTTTGAAAGTGTTTCAAAATGTGCAAAAACGATTTTTTAGTCATCCAACTGGACGGACTAGACAAACCAAGGCTTCCTGTTGGTGCTCCAATCATGTTGGGGAAAAGGGGAAAAGGTGTATCTTTAAATGCACATCGCGAACTATAGGGTTAATCAGTCTGTTCGATTCATCCCTCATTTTTTCAAAAATTTGGTCTATTTCAGAAACCCCTTGAAAGAACGGCTCCAAATTGTGACAGGTTGTTAATAATACTTCAATAAAAATAACTTACCTGATATATCTTCAAAATTTGCACGCAATGTACCAAATTATTTCAAAAAACTGAAATCAAAATTTTTTCAAAAATCAACAAATTTTTTTTTTTGGCATTATCTCGAATATACGAAAACGGATATCGCAGTCGATGAAATGATTGGTAGATATCATCAATAGCTTGCCTTCGTACTAAATGTTAACCTTCCAATGCCTCATACAGTCGAGAAACAACGAGTGTTCGATTCATCCCCCTGCCCGATTCATCCCACTTCTCCCCTAGTATTTTTCTTATATTTTTTTTAATGTCATGTATTATAGGTTTCCATCAATGTCGTTAAGTTTATAAATAAGCATTTAATATATCTCGCTAACCACAAATCGTGTATATACGAGTATATATCCATATTATAATGGGCGCACGTTACATTGTCATTATTAATTTGCCGCAGAACTGATTTTGTAATATTATTGAATTTAGCAGTGTATGATTGAGTGTGTAATATTGGAAATGATTATGATTTTTAATTGTTTTGAATATATATATATATATTACGATAATTATATGTAATGATAACGTCGAATCGAGTAGAGGGTAACTTTTGTTACGTACGGTACTTTGCGTTTTGTCCTTTACCTGTTGACTGTACTGTCCAATCGTTTATTTTATGTTACGTGGATTCAGAATATATATATTTACATACTATATTATATAAACCGTAAGGTAGCTTCTCTCAATTTGCCGCTACCACATGCAACACAGCATGCTCGAAACAATTAGGAACAATTATAATGCCCAGTAAGCGCTATACAACGTCATCATAAACTCACTCGCATTGTTGTCATGCTAAATAATATTACAAAATAAGCTTTAAAGAACAGTGTAAGATAAGTCTGAAGCCGTTACCGAGAATTTAGTTATACTATAATACATACATTTAATTTTTGTTCATATTATAAGATATAAGATATATTCATGTATATTTGCAGCGGAATTAAGTGAATAGTGTCAATTTTTTGCCATTTTCCTGAAAATTAAAAAAATTTTAAATTAATCTTTCTAATTTTATTAATTAATACCCTGTATTTTTGCTCCGTTTTATTTTCCATGTTGAACTTAAGTAATTAATATTTAGAATCCATTTTTAGCCTCTTCTTCCTCATTGCCGTTCTTCTGATTAGTTTGTTTTTAGCCATTTTCATGTTTCTTTCTATACACTTTAGTTATTTTCATGAGCTCAGTTTATTTAAAATTTTTCTGTTTTTCCCTTCTATGGTTTTCTTCCGTATTTTGCATCGCATTGTTTTCAATTATGATTTTTTTTCCCTTTTGGAATCTGTTTACCTGTTTTCGTATGTAAAATTCTTTCCTTTCAGAACGGGTACATATAATATTTATTAATCAGGTCATCTAGATCGTGAGAAACCATTTTGTTTTTGAACAGATCCATTAGTCTTCTTAGTTATTAAGTTCAAATACAGTCGTTTTAGGGTAATTTTAATGCCTCCAGCGAGGTGATCGTCTCTTGGTTTCTTTCCCCTGGATCCGGGCCGGAATATAAATAAAACCGAAGTTATTATTACTTCGTATTGAATTATTTAACAAAAATGGACAGAAATTGTTTACATTAATTGCTTTTAATCTTAATTCAACTTTAATTATAAAATAACACATTAATCCGTTGTTGAATTAACTTATTTTTGTTTTACGCACTTACTTATACGGTATGGTAAAGTTCAGTTTAGTTAATATTTTAGTTAATGAGGAGAGACGTTCGTGTAACATGCAGTGTTTATTTTTTAAGAATGATTCGATATGTTTATTTACATAGCTGTTTTGGGTATAGGAGTGAGTATGCGAAGCTTTAAGTGTACATGTGCGTTATGTATTTGCATGGACATACTTGTGTAAGTTCGGGAACTCTATTACACTGTATACATGTAATATGCGCGTGCATTACCTACTATTGTATATATTTAAATATAAGTGCGTCTGCTTCGGAAATTTCATAGAAATAGTAAATTTGAATTATAACCGGACGATTATTAGTTATTTAAGTGTTGCGAATTCTACTAGTTATTTATGTTTTATAAACCGTGTCGATAGTTTATTTCGACTGTATATCGCAAAGAAGAAATAATAAAATTTAGCATTCGATTTGATTTGTTCATTATTATTATTATTACCGCTATATTTATGTTTTGTACTGCGCGGTTTTTTTGTATCGAATTACAAAATATTTTACTGCTTAAATTTTTATTGTGCAATAAAAAGAACTCATTTCAGTTTGGTCTTTTGGAAGGGGTAAACGATATAGCGAAAAGTTAAACCGTTTTATACGGCCCACATTTTCAATTTTCATTTAACTTTTCACCCCCGATGAATCTGAAAGTTTTTTATTCGACTTAAATTTTCGTCCTACTAAGTAAAAACAATTTAAAACTAATGTAAATTTAATTTTTTATCGCTCAAATTCAAAAAGAAATAAATATATAAATAAATAACCAACAAAAGATAAAAAATCAACTTTTCCATATTAAATAACTCTGGAAAGTTTAAAAATTAAAACGCTCGCTGATCGCTTTGGAAAAACGTTTTAAATAACTATTAAATGTATTAAAGTATTCTTAAAAATAAAATACCTGCGTTGCAAGTGTTGTCTTCGTTTATCGTATGATATTTTTAAAATTTAATAGCTCGTTTCGTATGAATTAACTGGCCAGCATTTAGTAGGGACCTTTTTTGTTATTTAAACTGTTATTTCGGATTAGGGTAATTATAATTTAAAAGGTTTTTTTATACTCTCTATTTTTTGTAAAATTTTAAAGATGAAACAATATTTAAATTTTCTTAAAACGAAATGTAACACAGTTCTAATTATAATAAATTAGCTTTTGTTATTGGTATTTATTTTTATTGTCGGTTTCAAAAAGGAAGATATTATAAGTTTCTTCGCGTACGTTATATAACTTGCACTCATGTGGACTGATTTTAATAAATCTTTGTTCATTTGAAAGTGTATTGGTCAGATATCATTAAAGATGAAAATCAGTTGTTATCATTAAACGACGTGATAAAATGCACAGTCCCTTTAGACAAGTTTTTAGTAATATAAAAAACGCGATAGGCACAAAATAGCATCAATTTACCACGGAAACGGTATTCGAATAAAGAAAAGGAATTTGAAAGCGCTATGATGCTATTTACGAGCTCATTATTGACCGAAGTATCACATTACTGCGTACAACTTTTAATCATGCCGAATGATTGGATGATTTTCTTTGTTAATTAGAAGTTGTACCGGTCAGCGAATGAGTATATTGGTAAGTAACGGTGAATAAAGATACTTAATAGTCGCAAACAACGCGATAAAAAACAGATGAGTCTATTTAAAGATATACTTTCTTCGCTTAACCAGACGAAAAAAAATGATCATTAGAATATAGGAAAAATATGGACTCCGACAATTTTAAAATTAAACAGGCGACGAACGGGAGTGGTTCAACGTTAATTTTTTATAAAAACGTAAATTTTAATAAAGACAATGAATTTTTTGAAATTCACAAAGTGCCATGTACAAGTTAATCACTGACGGAAATTAATTACTCACGAACCAATAGCCCCAGCGTTTTATAATATTTGTTGAAGGATTTCGTATTGATCTCATCAAAATCTCGATAGTTATCTCTTCAACAGGGGCTTCACTATTTCTAAATACTGTTAAACTCGATAAACAGAAAATTATTTTGCTTTGACTGGCTAGCCAACTACCATGACGTAGTTGGTTAGACAGCGGTATTTTGTTTAGTAGGACCTGGTTCGGACCCCGCTGTCGCACATTGAAACTTCCAAAAATTTCATCGTGCGTTAGATTAATGTTCATACTAGGGCTGTTCAATAAAGACTTGGACTACTTCTGTAGCCAGCTGGTAACACTGCAATCGAGCCGGAAATGGCACAGCTGGAAAGGGGCGGTTCAGTACGAAGCTACTGGTTTTTTACGGGAGCAGTTTGGATGAATAGTTCGCGAGTTATGTTTGTTTAAAAAAGTGCACGTGAAAATCGACTGTACAGTAAACATGGACGAAAATTTGAGAGCGCAGAGGTATGTCATTCAATTTTGTTTTATGCTTCAAAAAATCGCGAATGTTAGTACTGCCGATGAAACCTGGGTATACATGCATGACCCTGAAACTAAGCAGCAGTCAACCAAATGGGCCGAAAAAGTAGGCCCGCCACCGAAAAAAGCGACAGCAACCAAGTCCGCAACCGAAGTGATGCTGATCACTTTCTTTGATAAAGACGGATTAATCTACACCAATGTGGTTGCACAAGGTCAGATGGTGAATGTGGCGTATTACCTTGAGGTATTGAAAAAATTAATCCGGCCTCACATTCAAAGAAAGCGACCTCATATGACTAATGGAAGATGGAAGCTGCACCATGACAACGCTCGGGCTCATGTTTCAAACGTAGTCGCTCAGTTTTTGCGAGACTACGGCATCCAAGCTATACCCCAACCCCCGTATTTACTGGATCTCGCTCCATGCGACTTCTACCTATTCCCCACGGCCAAAAAGGAGTTGAAAGGACGTCGATTTAATTCTAGAGAGGACACAGTAGGAGCTGTATAGGAGATTTTCAAGAGGATGTCAGAAGAGGGGATCAAGCACGTTTCCGAAAATTGGAAAAAAAGGTGGGCCAAGTGCATACGATTGAGAGGGGAGAATATTGAAAGCGAAATCGATCCGGAGTTGTAAATTTTAATTAATAAAGATTTTATAAATACAGTCCGAGTCTTTATTGAACACCCCTTGTAGTTAGTGCGCCAAAAAAAAAAAAAAAGTGCTTTGGCTTATGGTGCAACTTGTTATTCCTTAATAAATAACAAATTCCTCAAATCTACCTGACAATCGCTGCGAAATTGAAAAATATTTTACGGTGCATCCATATAATGAATCTTGTAAGTATATTTAGATATTCGAAATTTTAAATGAGCGTAATAATTAACGATATAAAAATAAATAAATAAAATATATTCTTGTCAGAATTTCAAGATTTACCCTAAAAATTAAATAAAAATTTACTAAAAAGTAAAAAATAATTATTCGATAAAAAAAAGGAAAATTTTGAATAATACGTAATAAGGATATTATCATAATTCTTAAACAACATTAACTTTTTGAAGTTAGCACCAAATTCAAATTGCAATAATAATTAAAAACCGCATTAAATGTTCTTGCTATTTCCAATACCTGGCTTATATAAAACAAGCGATTATGTTATTATGCTCGTTAAATTGTAATTTGAATTTGGTGTCGACTACAAAAAGGTAATGTTGTTTAAAAATTATCATAATATCCTTAAGTAATGTTACTGTGATATTATTTTTCGGCTAATACTAATTGTTTTTTACTTTATAATGCATTTTCACTCAATTTTTAAAGTAAATCGTGAACATATGTATATAGATATATATATAGGGTGATTTTTTAAGAGTTAAGTTTTTCAGGTTGGCAGCACTGGTTGGTATTGACGTCCAAACGTCATATCTGTCAAAGTGAAAAGTTTTCAGAGTATACTCTGCCATTTCATCATGGAAAGACTTATAAATGAGCAACGATTGTGATATGGTTGAAATTTATTATCAAAAACCAGTGCTCTGTGAAAAATGTGCATCGTCATAATCGACCTGGTGAATCAACAATCCGTGCTGTTATCACTAAATTTGGTGCGAAATTTGGTGATAACAGCACGAATTGTTGATTCACCAGGTCGATTATGACGAAAACGATGCACATTTTTCACAGAGCACTGGTTTTCGATAATAAATTTCAACCATATCACAATCGTTGCTCATTTATAAGTCTTTCCATGATGAAATGGCAGAGTATACTCTGAAAACTTTTCACTTTGACAGATGACGTTTGGACGCCAATACCAACCAGTGCTGCCAACCTGAAAAACTTAACTCTTAAAAAATCACCTTTTATATATTTTTTAATTACTTTATTTTTGTATAGCTAATTATGTTCATTTAAAATTTCGGATGTCTAGAAGTGTTTATAAGAGATTCATTATATAGGTAAACCACGGATAACTTCGAATTTTTCGGAGACCGACGGGTGTACTTGCGGGATTCGTTGATTTTTGATGAATGAATGGAGTCCAAGCAAAAGATGTTATGTACATCAAGTTTAGCTATATTTGGAGAAGTAACTGTAGAGGTTTTTATGATATCAATGCAAAGTCCATTAACAGTTATTGTCTCGTGACAGTTTAGCACGACAAATACTTACATGTTTTGAATAAAACTTTTTAAGATAGAAAAGGTTGTTTATTAAATTGATAAATTACGGTGCTATTGCCGAAATAAAGTATGAGTGAAAGAGCGTAATAATTTTATTGACGGTAAAAGAGAATCTGATTTAACGGATTCATTACCGAAAATGCTTGGTTAGTTAAAAATACCGAAGGCGCAATATTTAAAGCTATAGATCACAATAGAACTGTATTTTTTTAAACCTTTTTTCAATTTTTACTATTATTAATTGAATGAGTCTATTACGATGATAAGGAAAGATAAGAACAAAATATCAGGGGCCATGTGAGAAACGCTAACTTTTAATTATCTCCGATCGCTTCAGAATCTGAGTAGGTGATCTAAGTCCATGTAGTTGGGTCTATCAGAAAAAGAACAGCGATCGATGAAGGTGTGATTGGGTTCACAACTATTACAGTATTATATAGCAGAGGAGGCAATAGTGAGAGAACTAATAGAAGGCGATAATAAAGCGGAAGAAACACAGTTGGCCCAAGCGTAGATGAATTTTAAAGACAATATCAGAATAAAAGTAAATGAAACTCCGCACACCGCTTGAATCAGGAGGAAGATTAGATGGGATAAAAAAGGTAAAAAGAGCAATTATTGATAAAGCAAAAGTGTGATAAAACGTGAATTCCTTTTTGAAGTAATAGTGAGAATAAGAAGCTAACTGAGTTATCAATAATTTTATTATCCGCAATGCCAATGTATGGAAACCTAACAATATTATCGGAGTGGAGAAAAGAAGAATTATGAATGGGAGATTTTATATGTATATAATAAATGATAAAGTTGTAAAGGTAAGGAGGATAATGAAGAAACAACGATTGACTGAAATGTAAATAATGGAACGTAAGATAGTCACCTGTTCAGTTAAAGTCAAGTTGAAAAAAAATTTAAAGGAGTTAATAATATCTGGGGAATGAAGTAAGTTCTAACATTATCAGGCCCCCTCGAACCGTAAGTAAAAATGATCGTGACCCTTATCGTGTATTCTGGTTTTCGCGCTCAATATTAAATTTTTTTATATTAGTTCTTCATATGTTAGGTAAAAATGCTAGAACTGCAAAATAAGGCAGAAAATAAATATGTTCTGAAACATTTAAAACATTTAAAAGGTGGAAGAAGTCCTTCAGCGCGTTACTAATTTAACTACGCGGTTATGTTTGTAATTATAAAAATCAAAAGTACTAGTTTTCAAGCTGAGATTTACGAATTGATAAAACATATTAGAAATAATATTTCAATGAATTGCTCTGTAAGTAGAATAGAACCAATCTATGCGATTAGAGTAAAGTTTAAGTATTTTAAATCATAATTCGATTTTGGGAATAAAATTAATGTGTAGCATAATTATAGAAGACGATGGCAGCTGGTGGAAGTTACGGCTCTGATAAATATAAATTAAGCATAGTTTGGGACCGAATGTGGCGATAACTTAATTTTCTTTAGAATGTAACTTTTGAATGGGTTTGAGGAAAAATTTCAGGGCTTATGGTACAAATGAATATAAATTTAGCACAATTAAAGGTTATTTTTTTCAAATTATTTTTTTTTCTTTTTTGTTTAATGTAATTGTATTTGTGAAATAATTAATGATTCGCAAAAACGCATAATATTTAAGTTTTCAGAAAAGCCTGTAGTTTTTCCAGGTGGTTTCCCGTAGTATACGATTGGTTCCTAATTATCAAATCGGTTATTAAGCAATTCCATTTTTGAACGTTTATATAGAACGTATTGCACTGCGTGAGGTGAATGGTAAATTAATAAAAGCGTGGACCTCTTCCTTTTTTTTTTTTAAATTTGAATTTACCAAAATGTTATCAAAAATGATAATGGGATGGTTATGGTCAAGGGGGTCGCCAGCCGATGAGACCGAGGGGGTTAAGATGATTTGTCGGCCGCCAGGGAGGGGAGCAAGATGATAGAAATAGGATATGAGTTATAGGAAAAATGAAATTTATAAGTTGTAAAGGCTTAATATTTTATTAAACAAGAATAAAATCTTAATTAAAACATAATTTTCGTGGGTTTCTGGCAAATTGTTCGACTACTCTATTATAAAAGTCTTCCAAATTGTCCATGATTACGCTCCTATGAATACTCATCATGGCCAGTTGATTAAGAAGTTTCAAGGCTCCAGGGGGCAGCTACCCCCCGCCCCCCGCTGGCGACGCCCATTATTATGGTTAGAAATGATACATATTTCTTCTTTGAAAATAAGTAGTTTAGAAAAAACTCATATTTATAATTTTATATAATTGTTCATTATTTTTAAAAGATATAAAATGTTCAATAATGTAAGCGACGTTAATTTGTCAACCGTAATTACTTTTGTCAAAGCGTTTTTGATGTCAATGACTTGATACTACGAGATAGTTTGGTTTGTAATTATTGCTTGTTGCGGTTTTATATGTAACACACGTTGTTTACCAAACTTTTCCAATGTTAGTTGTTTTCAAGTTGTTTGCAAGTTCAATAATCCATTTATCGGCAATTATAAACGTGTTTTATTTGAACGTTTTTCTACAGTTCCTATTGTTGTTTTTTAAAGTTTGCGATTTTTGCTGCGGTTTTTTCCAGTTTTCCGTCTTTACCAGGCGTTCCGGTCCTTGCTGTTTTACAGTAGATAGAGTACTTAAATTACGAGGCATCGTTTCAATGTTCACTACCAAATGAGGTGAGATCATTAGTGTCGGGTACTAAAGGAACTATCTTTCTAAAATTAAACTTTTGAGATACTAAACTGTTCGGGGTGCTTTTTCAGTTTTGCAGTGCTATACTTTGAGGAGTTAATTAAGTTGAAACTGTTTAATACAGGCCTTTTTCTTGAATAGTGCATATATCTTTTTTCATGTGATGTGTGGCTACCCGGTGTAAAAAGAACTATAATCATACACCTCAGTAAACAACAAATCGCCTTACAGGTATTTACTTCCTTTGAAAAAAGATTTGTACGATCGCCCTTAGTCTGTAAAGCACTTCACAGCTAGAATTAGCCAGGCTTAAAGTAAACACAATTTTATTAATTTTCTAATTCGCACCGAGCTGTTTATCATGTTTGAATGTTTGCGCGTGTGCTTCTTTTTATTACTAATTAATTTTAACTCTTTTTTAATCTTTACAAGAACCCCCTTGTTATGCATACTTTTAAAGACGTGTTTCGTTGAAATTCTAACTAATCAATACTAATAACACGCTAACCTAATATTGCTCTGCTTCTCATGTTTGCTGGAATAAATATTTTTCTAAGAATGACTGATATTTGTCTAAATTAGATCACATACACACTTTTGTCGTCAATATTAGTTCAAATATGTACTCGAGGTTTGATGGATATCTCACCATTGTTTGAAATATCCCTTTATGTCTACATGATTTAAAAGTATACATCTAACAGCTTCAATACTAACATCCGGGGGAGAAACATATCCAAATATGTAAATTTCAGAGGATTTTTTTATTTTATTTAAAACTTCTGAATTTTGCTCTGTATACAAAGCCTTCTTTGTTGTTTTTTTTTCACTTCTATTCCGCTCATCATCCCTATAATCCTCTTTTAGTTTTAAAGCCTTTAAAAGTATCCATTTATAGTCCTACTCAATTTTATTTATTTCCCACTTAATAATGTAATCTAATTTTTAGTAAGATTCTCGGTTGGCGTACCCAAAAAATAGAAAATAAAAACAAAACAAAACCCAAAAAATTATATTTTTTCCAAAGGTCGCAAATTTTTCGTACGGAATTCTACGAGACACCATAGTATGAGAGAAGATACATTCAGAGAAATGTAGAAAAAAAACTTTAACAATACAACCTATATAGGAAACAATTGTGGTGTGTGTAATGGCGGGGATAAACATGTCTGGTATAAAAAAACGGTCTGCATGGAGAAATCACAAAAGCTTCCTCATTGAATTATCTACAAATAACTTCACCTTATTGAAAATCCGTTAATATCGATGATGTCTTGAAGCTTTTATGTGTACGCATTTATCGTAGATTCAATTAATCTGATGTGAACTCAGTCTACTTTAATTTCAGTCTTGAAGTTGAAGAAATTAATTCCCTGTATACATATTTGCCTCGCAAATTATAATGGTACTGTTTGCTGACTTAGCTGTGTGGAGAAGTCCTTTAACGTTTTTCTCAGCTCGGGAATGAAATAGGCACATGACTTATTGAGGGAAACCATTATATAAAAACCAGTTTTATCGGATGGATTTGGAAACAGCCATTTCTTAAAAAAATCGCAAGAACAACTTGAATTTTTAAGTTGTACGGTGAAAGAATCTTAATTTGCGATCTATTTATTTGTTTATTGATTTTTTTTTTTTTTTTGGTACAAGACCCGATTTAAAAAATGGAAAATTTATTGCGCATGTTTCAGAGATGGTCCTGGTGATCTTCTGCTAATTTCTGCACGCAGGAGTAAAAGTAAACAATTTTTAGTCCTATTTTCTCCGGTTATTCCGAATTACATATTTATCCAATGTTCGGTAATATAAACTATTTGTCCTACCGCGAATAAACTTATTCTTTATAAAAGTTTTATTTGTTTATGCATTTTCATCATATTGTTATCTGCCTCAAATTGACGATTTTAATTCTAATTCAAAGATGTTTAAGAGGCATGCTTCTCATTTTACCGATTTGTGGCATGCATATTTTTTTTAATATATCGTATATTAAAAATACACGTACCGCTGTCATCGAAAAAGTCCTAATTGTGTAAATTGCTGTAATTAGTTTGTCTACATTACAAAGCTGTAGACAAAAAATGAGCGAAAAGGTCGGCAATTCATTCTCTAACAACTGGATAGCAATTTTTTTAATTAGCGCATTTTTGTCATTGGAAAATAAGAAAAACATAAAATCATCGAAATTTTAAAATTCAAGGGCCCAAAATTTTAAGAATGTATGTATTATGTTGCAAAAGAAAGAAATTAAGAAAGTTCCACATCGTGTTCTATGGCAGATGGAGCGTTGATTTCTTTTTTTTTAATGGATTTTTAAAGACCAAATTTTGGCAAATAAGCAGGAGGAAAATATATTTTCTAGACACGAAGAAACGTTGTCACCGCTAATTCGCGTCATCTAGAGACGTTTCTGACGAGACTCAGTGTGTTAAAACTAAATCTTTTGTTTTCACATGGTCCTTTTATTCCCACATACATTAACATACATAAAAGTTGTACGTAACACTAAATCAGATCTTCAGTTTAAAATTTATCCCAAGTATGCTACCCCAGTTTCAAAAAATTAACCTTAGCCTCTGATACCTCGTCTGCCATGCAGTCCGGTAATCCTAACCCGAATCACGTCTGAGGCCTCAAAGTTCATCTCAGTCTGAAGCCCCTCAGGCTGTACCTGACTGGTTATCAGAACACCTGCTCCACCCCTACACGTACAATTTTTTAAGAAGGAGCAACCCAATTTGAGCACATTTTGAACTATAAGATCGTTGAATTAGTCGAACATTAATAAATAAATTTAAACTATCCGTATATCGAAATATCGAATACAAAATATTGACTTCTATTCGCCTTTATCGTTTTCTACCCACTTCCAGTCGTACGTCTTGAAGTAAATGAAAAGTAAATATTAAATATAATTTATAATGATCAGGTACTTGGTAGCAATAGCAACTATAAACTGTACTTCCATCTAGAGTAGTGTTATCGTTCCAAAGCTGAATATAGGTTTGTAATTATCTTGATCTCATGTAAGATCATTTTGACATTCATTTCTGCTACTATTCCGAACACTTGTTGCGTCCACCGATTCAGCGAAAATGCATTAGTTCTCATCTCCTTCTCACATTCAACATGTAATTGCTTCACCGATATACACACGTTTTCATCGCGGATATAAGTTTATTCTGATAATATTTGATACGTCCAATAAATTAGAGACAAAGAGTGCCTTCCTCATTATAGTGGCCCTGCAATGGATGCTATCGTAGCAAGGGGTTGTGGTACTTACGCGTTTACACACAAATCTGTACCAAATTCTGTAACCCAAACGCTTTAATTGGACGTTGAAGAAGCGGATGTAGAAAGAGCGCACAGCTAACAGAAAACAAGCAGTGGCTACGAGTATTTCCTGAGCTGACGTGTAAATATAATGGCACAGTATATAGAATAGAATACAGAAATTTGAACTAACCGATGCCAATAAATACGCGGAAAGCCGGATTGCGCACGAAATAGTGGAAGCGTTTGGTAAGTCTACTCTTCCTTCCGTTAAATGTTCGCATCAGTATGGTCAAGACATTGTTGGAGAAAGGAAATAGCGTGCATTCTACCTTTCCAATGGCATGTACGTTGATAGGTCATAGCAGCTACGAAATTCGTCTTCAACGCAGCAATCGAATTATTATATCGAGTAATAGCCTTTTCTATAGCTATCATCGGTAAATCTTCGATAGCAGTAGTCGCACACGTTTCAAATTCAGCTGTTTCGGTATTTCATTTTTTGTCAGTTTGAGGCATGAATTTAGAATGCTTTTTTTCTACATCTCCTGTCAAACTGTCCACTAGTCGCCTTGTAACAGCATTTTTCAAATCGAGCTGTCATTGACATTGACTTTGGTCATTTACTAAAATAGGCTTAGATAACCAGGCTGTACATTTATGCGACCACGAAGGGCGCTTCTAACACGCTCCTCAAATTCGTAGGGGTCATACCTCTTTTGTAAATATTTACTCGTCGCTACTTCGTCATGGTGCATCCGCTTGCGCGATGTACTAATGTGTGGTAGTCGTTTTCCTTGTTCTCATTCCTATCTACATTCGGTTGTGTAAGTAAATGCTGGAGGTTTGACGTAAGTGTAAAACATTTCTTTCTGGAACCTTGCCTGAGATATAGTCTACCTCTCTTGAAGCGGAACCTCACCAATCCAATCATTACCACGCTTGCCTCTTTATTGATTTGTAATCCATAAATCGGATCGAAAAAAGAAGAAAAAGGTTCATATCTGACTTCTGCCCACGTGGAGCTGACTCTTGTAGGCGTTCTTGTGGAGGAAAAATAGTCAGGCTTGATAGACAATCATTAGCGGGTTCGGTTTTTACAATAGCACTTGACTCAGCATTAGTCTCCATTATTTTGCGTTTTTCAGTATAATCTCTTGAACGTTAGATCACGATTTAATGGTGGCTTGCAAAACTAAACTCGAAGTTTTGCTACGAGCTTCGCGTTAAAAAACAATAATTTTCGTCCACCTGCGTATAAATTTCTAAACGTCACGTTTATAATAGATAATTTGAGGACAGTTGTATTCAAACAATTAAATATTTTTGCTGACAAATATATTTCATTTCTTGAACACAATTGTCCGCAAACTATTTATAATGGTTAATCACTGTGAGAGTTTTCATCGTTTCAACGTCATGTTTATTTCGACTCTTTTTCGACCAAACGATTATTTTAGAAAGCATAAACGGAATCAGGAAACAGATATGTAATGTCAATTACCACTTTTTACGGAATTCTAACACGCACCTGTTCATAATATTTTTTATTTTCTTAATTATTTCATGTTCATTTCTTTCGATTTCGTGTTTTATTGTTTCATATCTTTAAATCTTAAGTTTTGTTTATGTTTGCGGTTTTTGCTGCTTAAAAGATCGAGTTCGTTATAATTACTATAAATTATCTGATTACGTAAAAACGATTTTAATTCCCACATTTACTAATTCTTTTTATTCGTACAAGTGATTAATGACGTTTGCCCTTATTGTCCGCTGGTTTCGTCTGAATGTTTTTTTTTTTTTTTTTCCTACCCTGGGCGCGCCAGCGGCTTTGACCCAACAACATGAAAAGTTAAGAGTTATAACTAAATAGCCAAGCGGTCAGAAATGGAAAAGACAAAGGACAGCAGCAATGGAATAACTGAAGGCAATGGGAAGGAAAGAATATAGGTATCGTTAAAGGGAGTAGGAAGACCCAAAACTAGAAGTTGGGCGTAAAGAAAGGAGCGTTCGTTAGAGAGTGTAGAACATTCGAATAGGATGTGATTTGAGTCACAAATACAAGAAGGCTCAGAAGCGTGAAACGTGCAGAAAGAAGAAGGGGACAAAGCGAATCGATAGCGAGAAGAGGGGAGTAGAGAAATGTTTGATTATATATTTTAATTAAAATTATAAGCTTGCAAAACACGACAGACTTTTAAAGCTGGACACAGATAGTGATAAGAGTAAAAATATTTATTTTTAATTGTATTTTAAGAAGGGAAACAGTGCCTCATTCTAAAGAGCATTAATTTTAAAATATTCTTTTCATATATAAATTTCTTCGCAGTTTTAGTCTTCGATATATTTTAATGGAAGCTTTATTTTTTGTAATTAATAGTTTTAATATACACTATCAGGGTGGTCCTTATTTACGTGATTTTGGATTTTTTTTTGCCCGCCCCCTAAATATCTTCTAAATATATAAAAAAAAAAAAATCCTGTAAAATCTGAGCTCTTAATTTTAATATTAACACGCTCCCATTTCTTAGTCGTACAGATTGTTTAATGCCTTTCAAGATTTTTCTTTTTCTATTGCACACAAATTCATTACTCTGTAACGATAAATTAGTCCATCGTTAGCCGGAGCTTTCTGCATTTATAATGAATGGATTGTAAAGCGGATGAAAAATTTTAATTTTATAACCTTTATTACAATAGCCCATTGCGCTAGGAACAGAACGAGCGCACTGGAAACTGGAAAATATCAGGATAAAGCCAAAAAGATTCAAGTGCCAAGAGTGGAGACCAAAAGTCCAAAGCAGACGCGGAAAAATCGAAAATATATAATAGCAGCTCCGTGTACGACATGCACAATGTAGTTAATGTAACGAATAATTTGCTTGTTATTTCCGTGCCAGATTTTACGGATAATGTATGCGAATAAATGCAGATACTTGGTTCCCAGCATGTCGGATGCACACACTGGCACACAGTGACGCAATAGCGTAACGAGGAAGTAACTTTTGTTTCGCTATATTTAGCTGTTCAAAGAGTGAACTTGCAGTAAAATCATCGTTTCTGCTCGCCGATAAAGAGCTTTGCTGAATTTCGCCAACTGAGTTTTCGCTACACTTATTCCTTAACTTTAATAGAACTTTGTTCTCCGGTTAGCGTTAAACTAGCGCTGCGCTTTGAACTTGTTAGCCGGGTGTTAGCGTTATTTATTATTAACTTTCGCGCCCAGATGACATTCCTAATAATGCATTTTCTACCATACCGGCCTTCCCGTTTACACCTTATCTTTGTCTGCTTGAATAATTTTGCTGTCCTCTCTGTCGAGTGCGAACGACTATTTTCTTCTAAGCGATTCAATTCAACATGTGTACGGTTCGCACCGCACCAACATAAATATCTGCCGTTCGGTTCTGAAAAAAGTCCTCACCATACCCTTTTCGTAAAACTTCGACACCACTATACAGTCGTCAGAAGGAAAAATTGTATTGCCGTATTACCGGAAACGTTCTGAAACGTCGGAGAGGTGGCCGTACGTAAAGATTTCGTTGTGTTTTTACTTAATCAAACAAGCGATAGAGAATGGATCGAAAGCATACTTGCGTATTTGGTGTTCATCCTTGAGTTTTTTCACATTTTTGATTTTATCAACTGATCCCCACAGCTGGTCATTTAGTGCAATACCGTTCTGCAAACAGCATTAGTTTTAGAAATTATTATTCTTCTCAAAATTTTGATCTAAGAATCTAGATTAAAAGGAGAGAATTACACAGTCCAATTCACTAGTCAGCACTGTTAGTTTCAATTAGTGATAGTAAACGCGCTTTTTTTGGGCGGCGTAAAGTAGAATTAAACTAAACTTGCAGTTTCTTGTAAGAAATAAAGAAAAAAGACAGAAAGATAAACAAAGAGAATGCAATTTCTTGAATTACAGTATCATTTTAAAATGAACGAAGTTACAAAACTTTATAGTAACTGGAAATTTCTTTATATAAACATTACAAAGAAATGTTTTCGAGCAAGGAAGCCTGATGCTCACTAGCTTAGGTAATATAAATGAAAGGATACGAATACAGTAATATACTAGTAGGTTGGATTTTTTTTTGGGTCTCTATCGTTTTGGTCTCGCTACATTTCAGCCTCATTCTTTTTCCAAATAGATCTCTAGTTTGCTTTTAATTTTTCTACTTTGATTACTATCATATTTAAGGCGCAAAACAATCATTGAATCAAAAAAATACCTGCGAAATTAGTAATTCATTTGTTCCAAAAAAATAAATCAACGATTTTTAGTGGTTTTTTTTTTTTCGTTTCATTCATGTATCACTTAAAAGATGATTTCCTCTTATAAAGACTTAAAATGCTGATTACATTACTCATTTAGCGGGCTATTTCAGTAAAATAATATTATCACTTTTAAGAATAATATGGCGCTATGATGCCAAAACATGTCAAATGTTTATGATAAATTATTAATATATTTCTGGAAAATAGTGCATGTTAATTATTCTTAAAAATGATACAATTTGCAGAAATGAATAGTATAACTAATACCAACATCGAAACAATAGCTAAATTAAAAACAAATATTTCCCGTGTAGTTTTTTAAAATAATTTTCTCTAAGGCTAATTAACCAGAGCCAGAGTCGATTACGCCCAAACGAACGGATCACGTTGAAAATAAACATGAAAACGGAAGAATAATTTCTAATAATAAGACTAACGAAAATATTTTATCCAGATCGATTTTTCTTTTTTCGAATTAGTAGTCTTTATTATCATTCATAAGAGGAAATAATTTTTTATACGATATATGAACGAAAGAAAAAAGAAAAACATTAAAAACCGCTGATTTATTTTCTAAGCAAATTAACTACTAATTTCGGGGGTGTTTTTTTGATTAAATGATTATTTTACGCCTTAAGTACGATATTAATTGAAGAGTACTAGATCTATTTCGAAAATGGACAAAGCCGAAACGTAGCGAGGCCGAAACGATACGACCCCAGACTTTTTAACTTTATGGGGGGGGGGATGCGGATAAAAGAGAAATGGCCAATTTATTTTCCAGATAACATAAAGAGAAGCTAGAATTTAATTATGTTACAATTAATTCTTCGAAGTTTCTTTTAACACCAATACATCAAGTCTTTTTTTTTTTTTATTTCTAATTTTACTTACTTGTTAATTCCTTAATTTGACATGATAATATATATCGTTCCTAAGGTATTTATTCTTCCCACATTTTCGAAAAACCTCCCCCAAGTCGTAATTAAACAGCTATTCTACAGCACTATTAATTCCCTATTTCGTTTTGATGTTACCATTTACACGGATGGTGCGAGGGGGCCTGGTGGTGTTGGTGATTCCTTCATCTTTCCTGATTTTAACGTATCAGAATCTTTTCCTCTTCCTTATTTCTGTTCCATATTCATAAACGAATTATTTACTACGTTCTATTGTTTTTATTTCCTCGAATCACCTTTCGTCCAATTTTTTAATTATATGTGACTACTTGAGCGCCCTTCAGGCCATATCCTCTCCTCTTCCTGATAATTCGTGTGACTTTGTTATCCTCCGTATACGTTTGCTCATTCATAATCGTTCCTCTTTCCATTCCATTAATATTGATTTGCTCTGGGTAGCTAGCCACTCGGGCATATTTGGTAATGAAGCGGCTGATTCCTTGGCTCGGGCTGCTGCTTCTTCCCGACTATTTTTTTAAAAAAAATCCATTCGCTTATCCCCTATTGATATTTAAAAGCGTCCATATCAGATCATGGTATCGGATATTTACGCTCTCTCCTTTTCTAATAATTATTTGTTTCATCTGTCTGTTCAGCCTACTCTCTTCCTCCCTATTCATGGTTTTTTTGCATCCTTCTTTTCAACGTTCCTTGCTCGTATGCATTTTTGCCATTCTTTGATGCGTTCCTTCAGATTTCGCTTTTCCCTGATTTCCTCCCCACATTGTCCCCTCCGTCTTGATGATGCAGTTATTTGCGACGCCGATCATGTGTTCTTCCAGTGTTCATCTCTTTCTGTGGTGCATTTTGTATTCCTATATGTGTTGCGGCTTGGGCTTCTTACTCCTTATTGTCCTTCCTATATCCCGTCCTTTCTTTTCCCACTAGTTATTCCTGCTATTTGTTTCTTTTTAGCAAAGATGTCTGATCGGATTAAAATATAACCGACTTCTTTCCTTACTATTTGTTTCTGGGTGAAGGTCCTTGGTTGACAAGCCCAACAGAAGAAGAAAAATAAATAAATAAAGTAAAATTGTAACAGCGGCTTAGAAAATTAGCCTACCACGTTTCGTATAGAATTAGTTATATTTTTCTAGTTCTTTCTTAATCAGTGTGATGCCAACTGTGTTTTCATCTTTTCTCTAAACGTTCTCTTTTATATTCTCAGTTTTTACAATCTCCTTGTTTCACGTGATGTTTCCCATGTTTTTCGTTTCCTTCCTTATCTGTTGTTCCTGACTTAGCATCCTTTATTTGTTCTACCTCGCATCGATTTAGATTTTAACCTGCTGTGATAATTTTGATTTAATCTGTATGAGCCTAGGTTGATTTCGGGCTGCTGCTTTCAGTTAGCGTGCTCAAAAAAGAAAAAGCTAAACGCAGAATAAAAACAGTAATTTCTATATGTATTCGTTGTTTTCGTGTTATCGTTATCGTTTACAAAAGGCGAACGTCTGTTTGAAGCGCTAATTCGAAATTTATATCTCCATCTTTTCCAATCAACACGTCTTTTTCGAATCGGCGATTATCATTCACCATCACTACTAGAATTATGAATTCATATTTAGGAGCGCAGATGTATTTTATGTGTTTGATAGTCGTCGCGATAGCCTAGTTGCTAGAGCGCTTGGCTTCCATTACGGAAGTCTCGGGTTCGATCCCGGACGACGACAGAAATAATTACGAAAAATTAAATTAAATACTCGCTAGTAGTCACATGGAAGGCAATGGCCAACCACCATCTATACCGTCATATGCACGCTAGGTAGTACACAGCAGCAAGGCCGTGTCCACGGGGTGGTTTTTGGGGGTTACCCTCCCCCATGAGAACTGAAATAGTTATTATAAATACACAAAAATCTGAAAAAAAAATCAAAAATTTAAAATAAATATTGATGATTTTTTAGGACGTTCTTACCTTTAAAAGAAAAAAGAAAAAATATGCTCCATATTTTTAAGTACTTCATTAATATTTTATGCAAAATTTTTTATTACGAATATAATCAATAATATATATAATTTTTATTAATGTTCATATAGGGGGTAATTCATTTATGTAAATTATTAATATATAAATCAAAATGATGGAAATTATTAATAGTATGAATATTAGTGAAAAATGTATTGTTATTTATAAAATAAATATGCAAAGAATTGCATGTGTAGTATTGTGCCGTATGTACACATTCGTACTGCATATAAACAATTGCCACGAGCGCTACCTATTCTGTACAGCTGGAATGTATACATCAGTTGTCACGACGCTCGCTAGGAATATATACGTTTGATACACACGACAGCAGTTTTACGGAGATCTTGCTGTTTCGATTAATACGATTATCGTCCATCTTAACTATTTTGCGGTGTACCTTCGTAACGACTAGAACCACGCTGGTAGCGCTGAAAATAGCAACAGAAACGATTACCGTTAGAACTAAATATTAGAGGTTTTCTTGGGTGATGATAACAGAAAGGCAATATCGAAGCTCCGTGTGTTACGCACGTATCACGAGAGAAGGAAAAGATATGCACGATTCGAAGAATTTCAAGCAGAAGTACGCAATGTATTTTAAACGAAACAATATTACGACAAATTCCTGATCCTTTTACGATTTCTATACAGTCATCTCGTTAGGAACGCTAATTATCTAATCACTCGCAGGCACATAAATGTGCATCGTTTTACGCATGTTTATGTGTTGTTTGCGCAACAGTCTGCTACAGAACGTAGCTGAACATATCATTATACAAATAAACATAAATTATGTTTAAATACTGACGCTGATTTAGAGATTTTAAAATATATAGTTGATAAAAATTTATTGAACTATCAGAAGCATACTACATTAATAAATTCAAAAATAATTTACACGTAATTAATAACAAGTTCATTTTAAACAGTAATCCTTTATTTAAAATTCGTAATTAAATTTTAATATATCGATATATCGTTAAATCATCATTAGAACCGTTGTTATATTCGAATTTGTTTAAACTTTTATCATATTTTCGGCGATTATGGAGTATCCGAAACGTGTCGGTTTTTTATAGTAGGTATATTTTACGAATCGTTAAATCTTCTGTTTCAAGAAAATTATATTAATGATTTTATTTTCACTTTTCGTTTCTCGCGCAATTATTATAATTTTTTTTTTTATAAAATAATAATTTGCGGGTTCCATAAGGCACTAGCCCGTCTGTGGGTTCTCAACATAATTATATCATTTATTTGTACATTATAACATCAACTTAACTTAAGTACTACTTTCCGTTACAACATAAACACTGTTAACTTATATATTACTATACTACAAAATCCACACTCACATTATTTATCATTTATATTACAGTTATACCATCATCTAAAATAATATTTCCTATTACAATACCTTAATATGTTAACTTATATATTACAATAATACAATATAATTTTTTAAACAATTACCACTCTTTTATTAGCAGCTTAAAACTGGAGATAGTAACGAGTCTCATGTCAACGTAGCGTCAATGTTATAAGTGGGTATTACTAGTATTACGATGCTCTTTTTTTTTTTTTTGTTATTATTTCTATTGCTCTTTACACCATACTATCACCCAGATTTTAACCTTGTTTTTCCATCTCTCCAGATTTTTTTCATTTCGAATTTCCTTTGGTATCTTACCCATTAATTTTATTAATACCACTTCCTCTACATTTTCTATTTTATTGTTAATCCCCTTAGATCGTACATAGCAAGGTTTATCGAAATTTCTAGTCTTGTACGTTCTTGTTCTAATTGGTAACTGCCTATTTTCGAGTTTAGCACTGACTAGTTTGCTGTAATAATATAACATTTTTGGTGACATTTCGTTATTTTTGTTCCACCAAGTGATGTTAGCTAGTGCGTTTTTCTCTCGTCATGTAAGACCAGTTTTAAACATTTTTTTTGCAATTTTTTGATTTTCCTCATTTCTGTTAGTTTCGCCTCCCCCCAAATTCCGATTCCGTATTTAATTCTGGACATTATTATTGCTTCGAAATATAATAACCTTAGGCTTTTGTATGCCATACATTGTTTTAATTTATATATTGCAAGAATATAGTTTGCCCAACTTTCCCCGCAATAATGTCAATGTGGTTCCTCCATGTTAGACCTTTATCTAATGTTATCCCAAGATATTTAAATTCATTCACATTTTCCAACTTTTCACAACCACATATGTATTTCCTTACTGTGTAGGCACTTCGTATTATGTAAAATTAATTTAGAAACGAACGGTTCTAAATCGGCTTGACGTTCTTATATGCATCACTCTTGTTTTTTTAGCATTAATTAATAATTTTTTTTCTCATGTGCCCATTTGCATACATTATTGAGATTTTCTTGTAACAATTTTTCAGCACTTCATATGTCAGAGTGTTAAATAACTAGCGCGATATAATCTGCATAAACATACACTTTAGAGTTCTTTACATATCGGTAGAGCGAATTCGTATATATCAAAAAAAAAGGTATTGGTGCCAATATTGACCTTTGTCCAATTCCGTAATTCATTATTTATTTTCTACTTTGTTCATTCCCGATCTTTATTAAAAATTAAGACCCCTTATGTAACTCCAAAACCATTTTAAGGACCTCCCATTTACACCTATTTTGCTTATGTCCTCAATTAGTATTTCTTGGTCCACTAGATCAAAAGCCTTAGTAAGGTCTAAAAAAAAACTAACAGAAATTGTTTACCCACTGCTAATCCTTTATTTATATCTGATATTAGTGTTCCAAGTAGTAATATCGTCGATTTTCCCTCTCTAAAACCAAATTGATTACTATTTATTATTTCTCTCCAAGTAATTTTTGAAATATTTTCTCACGTACTGCTCCATTATTTTTGTTACGACTGAAATTAATGTGATCGATCCATAGTTTCCACACTGTTTTCTATCTCCACTTTCGTAAATTGGCCGCACCATACTAATTTTTAACTCTCTGGGAAATATTCCTTCTTTCAAGGAGTAATTAATCATTTTCGTTACTAATGGGGTTAGTAGTTTTGAGTGATTCCTGATATCCTTCAGCCTTATTCCGTCGTATCCTTGGGTTTTATTCGAATTAAGTTTTTTTATTATGGATTCTATTATATCCTCTGTAGCTCTTGGAATGTATAAGGATATAATTTATAACAGATTTTATTCCGGTTTCTGTTGTTTTGTATTTTTCTCGACAACTTTTCACTTAACACTCTGTTTACACTATTTTTAATCGCATATAGAATTTCCGGGGCCTTAAAATGCGAATATTAGTATCATAAGATATTCTTATTTGTTCTTCTTCAACTTTTCTATGGCTGAATCTAATAAGCGTCCTCGGTAAACATATCCAAACTACTTGTATTTGCAAATAGTTCGTTAATAACGGTTTTGCAGTTGCGTAAAATATCTTTAGAGTAAATAAAAGATACTCATGTTGAGATTTAGTTTTCACAAAACTTTGAAGGTAAACCTTTAGGGGGTTTGACTTATTTTTGCATCGATCTTTTGTGAGTTTCATATTATTGGGGGGGGGGGGGATTTACGAAAGAGTATATGGACAGCATTACTGAAATGTTCCAAAATATATATGAAGTTGCCGCTGTGTTAAACATTCTTGATCGCATTGTTTCACCAATGTTAGCTTTAAACATTTAAATGTTCCCTTACAGGTCCTATCTATTCACTGTGTCATTCTTATGTACGATGCTTTCACGCAAATGTGCTGTTAAATTTTAAAGTAAATCAAAGAATGAACTACGGCTGCATAATATTTTCTTGTTTCCGGGATCCCTAGGAGGTATGTGCACGGTACCATAAACACGGCTATAACCGTGACATTTGATTGAAAAAAAATCCTATTCCATTGCGGAATGAAAAGACCCTATATTTCAATTAACTGTATTATATTTAAAGATGGGCATTCTAATTACCAAAGCTAGTCAGACCACTACTATTTGCATCTATAGATTCCCGAAATGAAACTGTATTTTCGTAAATGAATGTCTGATGCTTTTTCTTTTTTTTTTTTCTATACTCATTTTTTGGTAACTAATGCACACTATGAAAATTATCAGTTCTGCATACTATTTCGTTTGTTTGGTAAATCATTCAAATATCGGAAAATGAAATGAAGAAAAACAACATTTTGAAAATAATTTATAATTTAAATTTTTAATAATGTTATGTTTATAGTGCCGCCTACTTGTCGATAGAAGTTAATAATTATTTTCCGGTTTTTCGTGATAATTGCTTTCACTTTTATTTAATCAGGTTTCGAAATCGGATAACGTATCGGTTAGATTACGATCGGTACAAAGAGATTTGACCGGCTTTTATAAATGCGAAGTTTCCGCAGATGCCCCCCTTTTTCACACTGATATAAAATCAATACTGGTTTTCGTTATCGGTAAGTTATGAGAAAAACTTTTCTATACGTCGTTCAATTTCATACATATTAATGACTACGTTGTTCTTGTTTTTTTTTTTTTATTTTTGGGCGCGCAAACTACGGACATTAATTCAGCGCAAGTGAAATTTTTGAAACTATCAATGTGCAGGAGTGGGAATCGATGCCGATTCTACTCAAGCGAAACACCAGTATCTAACCAACCACGTCACGGTAGCTGGCTTACGTCGCTCTTACGCTGGGGGGATGGATATGTACGTAATGGAATTATGCGACCGAAATGATGTAATATTTAAAATTAAAAAAATAAATAAATAAACGATTGGTCAGGCTGTTTTTTTTTTTTTTTTGTCATTCAGACAACTGCATACCTTGTTCCTATCTTACGTACAGATAGCTTTATATTCCTTCCTTCTATAAAGTGTATTGCACAAACTATCGCATTATCTACTTTCAAGTTTCGGCTGAATTTTTACTATGATTGTTTCAAAAGCTCGTTTGTTTTTTTTGTTTTTTGTTTTTTGATATATATACGATTTTGTTTCTTAAAGCTTTGTTTTCTTTCCCCAGTTAATATTAAACTCTTCCATTGCCTTATCTCTATCCTGTTGTTTATGTCGTTACGTGTGTAAACTCTATACTTTTAATTTTCTCGTGCATTTGGTTAAACTTGTCGAAAAGAAAAAAAATGGTTTTCCATTTTTACCAATTTCAAAAGAATTATGTATAATAACAAACAGAACGTTCCATGTTAAGATTGGTTCGTCAACATCGAGCACCATTCAAACTGAGAATGGCTTACCACAAGGATCTGCCCTTAGTGCAACCTTGTTTATTTTTTATATCAATGATATAAATGATTGTATTGCTCCGCCTGTAAACGCCCGGCTCTACTTTGACGACTTAAACATTTCCCTGTCTTCCAGTTTTCCAGCAAATGCTCAAAAAATCCTACAAAAAAACTATTTCAGAACTACAATCCTGGCGTAACAATAATGGTCTTGTGTTTTCTCCATCTAAGTCTATCTGTGTTGATTTCTATAGGGGACGTCAAAACTCTTCCAGCATCCGCCTCAATCTAGAAAATTCCTCACTTCATTTCCACCCTACTGCTACTTTCCTTGGACTACTGTTCGATCAAAAGCTAACTTGGCGATCCCACATATCCAATCTTAAAGTTAAATGTCATCAATTCCTATCTATTCTTAAATATGTATCAAACACAAAGTATAATGTACCTCCGAAAACTCTCCTCTCCACATACAAATCCTTAGTCATTTCCAGAATAAACTACGGGTCCCAGGCGTATTCGTCAGCTATTCGTTCTTTACTTAAATCCCTTGATTCAATACAAGGCGCTCCGCACGATACTTGGCGCACATAGAACTTCTCCGTCTGTAAGTTTGTGTGCCTTGTTAGGCACTCCCCCACTAAAGTATTTCCGAACCTATTATTACCACCGGGAGACCCTCACTCTTTTCTCTAGTAAACGTGCGGCTGTCCTATCGACACAAATGACCTCCCCAACACCCCAGAGTTCGCTAATGACCCTCAACCAGAAATCCTGGCTCTCCTATCGCAACACAACGTGAGCGTAATCCCTTTCCCTAACCTAGCTCCTAACATCATGATTCCGCCGTGGGCCCCTTTAAACATTGATGTTAACTTTTCCCTGACGAAGTATAATAAACCCCTGCACCCGAATATCGTTCAGTTGACAACAGCAACAATGCAAAAATACCCCGACCACCTCTTTTTCTACACGGATGCAGCCAAGGCTACCCCAGAGGCTACTTCTTCCCCAACCGCCTGTTCCTTTGAAGTCTGCGACGTGATTCGAAGCATTCGACTGAATGACAATTGCTCGGTACTGGATGCTGAAATATACGCAGTATTTTTCTGTTTGGAATATTTTCTTTCTACAGAGCCTACATCACAGAAAGCCCTGCTGGTATCTGATTCATCCGCAGCTTTATTGACAATTTCTAATCCCCTCACCAAACATCCTGTAGCAATTCGAACCCAGCAGGTATTATAGGAACTTATTAAGAGACAGTGCTCCGTATCCTTTTTGTGGACGCCCAGCCATGCAGGGATTTCTGGAAATGAACGCGTCGATACATCCGCCCGAGCAGAAATATATTGCCCCTCGCCTAGTAACAGCCCACCTCCACCTTATCTCTCGAACATAATCTTCAATAATCTCACGTCCTTACGGAAAACCCATTGGTCCTCGTGTCAGACTTTCTCGAGATTAATTAAACCCTCAACCGAACCATGGTGGCCGGAAAAAAGCATTTCCCGCAGAGATTTCTGTGCACTTAGCCGCTTGCGCACAGGCCATACGGCCATGTCGCATAATTTTATTTTGCAAAGAACCCCCTCTCCTATGAATTGTCCTTTCTGTGGCCAAGATGTTGCTCCCTCAACTCCTCATATACTATGCGACTGTCCAGCATTATCACCTCACCGGCCCCCTTCAATTAATAACAAAACAGTCACCAACATTCTTGAGAATTCCCCCGATGCAATTTTATCCATAACACAATTTATCAGAACTAGCGGAATAATCAGATATCTATAAAAACAAACTGCGCTTCTTCGTACTGTAATAGCCACAGCAGTTAAACACGGTACAGGATACTGCTTTCACAAAAAAAAAAAAAAAAAAAAATGCACAATAAATATTTTAAAGTACACGTACAAAACCATAAATAAGAACAAAGAGTCGAATAAAATACCGAATAATTTTTTTCTTTTCTTTTTTTTATTTAACAGTTTTAAACAAAAGCGGGTTTTCTTTTAAACAGTTAGTTGGATTCGAATCTGATCGACGAAACGACTCGCTTGTACAACTAAGGAGGCCCCTATATCACCTTGATACGGCAGTAGTATACGAGTAATTCTGATTAGACAGCTTGCGAGCTGATTTTATCTTTTGACTCGGCACATAAACGATCATTCACGAATCAATTTCCGTAACATATAACAATAACAAATAAGTAAACGGTAAAGAAATAGATAACTTGATTTTTGACTTGCTTGCCGCTTTGGAACTTTCGTGTGATGTCGAGCTTCCAGTTCTGCTGTCGCTGTTCCGGTGGGATCGTCAAAATCGCTCTTTGTAATTCGAATTTCGATTTCTATTAGCAGGTTGGAAAATTGGTTGACATCTCCAGTCGTACCACCGAACTCCGCCTGTTTTTTACCTACCGAAATACCAAATCGTCTTCGCGAGAGTGTGAATTTACTTAACGTTTTACGATCGGATTACATAAATAATCAACGCAGCTTTGCCGTACTGAATAACTGCCTTTTACGAAGCTAAGAGAACGGTAGTGTCGCGGTTGATAACATGTAGCGTAAATTTTCGATCGCGACCACGATCGAACAGCTAGAACAAAACGTATAGACTTTTACTCGTACGCATACACATTAAGCTAATAGAAATGCCCAGCGACGTACATCGAACATCATATCATCTATTGACGCAACTCCCCGAGTAACTTCTCCCTCATCTATGGTAGGATCACTACAATATAAATAATACCTGTAACGTTGCAACAGTCGTTAACGTTATTAGAACAACTATCAAGATTGATTGTAAGTTAGAAAATACAGAGTGACACTAATCGTTGAACAACACTCATCAAGGTGAGGAAAGTCCTATAATTTGGTAATGGTTGGAATATGCGACTGTTATGTGAAACGAAAGAGAATACACCCTGTCAAGAAAGTATCGGGAATTGTCCATTTAAATCTCCCGGGTAATAGCTAGGCAGATAATTTTTTTTTTCCAGGTTGGTACAACTGTTTTGTATTATGATGCCTATTTTTAGCGCGATCTGTCAACCAGTGTGTTTACAGCAGCTGTTAAAATCAGTCGACCTTGAAGTGTTTTGTCGAAGTTTTACAATGAGTGAAAATATTGAACAACGTACTTGTGTTAAATTCTGTGTTTTGAACGAAATTTCTTGTGCCGATACACTGAAAATGTTACAGAAGGCTTTTGGTGAATCTGCTTTATCAAAAACGCGGGTTTACGAGTGGTACAGAGCGTTCAAGGATGGTCGGGAGACGGTCGAAGACATGCCTCGCTCTGGACGGCCTTCAACGAGTGTGACCGATGATAACGTCGATAAAATCAAGGAAATCGTTGCTGAAAATTGTCATGTGAGCTTGAGAGAGATGGCTCATGGATTGGGCATGTCACACGAGAGCGTACGTACGATTGTGCACGAAAAATTGGGTATGCAACGCGTTGCGGCTCGGCTTGTTCCGAAAGACCTGAATTTCTTTCAAAAAAAGTACCGAGAACAGGTAGCTGCAGACATGCTGGATCGAGCCAATTTGGATCCTACCTTCTTGGAAAAGATAATTACTGGTGACGAGACATGGGTGTACGAGTACGACATGCTTACGAACCAGCAATCGTCCGAATGGCGGCCAATTGGCGCGCCAAAGCCGAAAAAACCTCGCCAAAGCCGATCGAAAGTGAAGATCATGTTGATTGTTTTCTTCGATATTCGAGGCGTGGTACACTATGAATATGTGCCAGCCGGACAGACAGTCACCAAAGAGTTTTACTTAAGTGTTTTGAGACGTTTGAGAGAGGCTATCCGTCGTAAACGTAACGATTTGTGGGTCGACAATTCTTGGATTCTCCATCACGATAATGCGCCGTCTCACAAAGCCATAATTGTGAATGAGTTTTTGGCCAAACACTCGGTAAATATCATCGAACAACCGCCGTATTCACCAGATTTAGCACCCTGCGACTTCTTCCTATTCTCAAAACTCAAATTTCCGCTACGGGGAATGCGCTTCGAATCGATTGATGACATCAAGACGAATGCGACGCGAGAGCTAAAGGCCATCCCGGAAACCGCCTATCAGAAGTGCTTTGCCGAGTGGAAAAAGCGTTGGCATATGTGCATCGCTTCGAATGGATGTTATTTTGAAGGTGACAAAATAAATTTGGATGAAAATTAAAAATTGTTCGTTTTATTTAACAATTCCCGATACTTTCTTGACAGGGTGTATATCGAAGTCCGAGTCGTCAAAATTTGAGCGAATTCAGTACAATTGGTCGGAAGTTAGAACAGCACGTGTGAAAGTGCGACTAAATAACGCGTTTAATCGTTGAATTCGTAAGAAAGGCCGAGTGCGAAGCAAGTAATGGGTTTTTCCGGGATGCGTCAGATCCATACAGTGCAAGTATACCTACGTAGGAACCGGTGCATGAAAAGATTTCGCTGTGAAATAGAGTAGATTCGTCACGATTCAGAAAAATTGTGCATGATATACGAAAAAATGTCGCGTAAATGGCAACATATTCCTCTTGCGGTCCGTAAACTCGTAATTTCGAACTATGAGGAAGGTTTATCGGGAGGTCAAATAGCGCAGTTACTAAATACGCCTGGAAAACCACCGTACACGCGATTTTACAACGCTTCAAACAGGAAAATTGCATCTATTCAATTACGCAGAAAGGACAACCGAGAAAATGAACTGAGACTGATGAACGCTGGATCAGGCGGTAAATTGCAAAAACTCCGAAGGTAAGCGTATCGCAATCAAGTCGTAAACTAGCCGAAAGATCACAGCTTTGACAATTTCAGTAGCAACTGTACGCTGAGCGGTGAAAAGGATGGGCTAATTTTCGCGAACAACTCGTAGAAAATCCTATACATTAGTGCAGCGAACAAACAAAAGCGTCTCAAGTTCGCAAAAAAGTACCAGTTCGAAAAGCGTTTTGGCGTGATGACCTTTTTACGAATGAATCGAAGTTCAACTTGTTTGGCAGTAATGGGAAAGTTATAGTAGTAAAAACTCAGCTACAGTTAAGGTGTGGGATTGTTTTTCCGCCAGTAGCGTAGGTGCATCGGAGTTTATCATAGGGAGCTTAGGTGCTGCTATGCACAGAGAGATCCTGAAAAAAAAAATCTACGCCCTAGTGCGGAGAAGTTGGAATCCTGAGTTCCTTTCCTTGTACCAAGATAACGCTTTGAAGCATACGGCTTATTGTACGCGTGAGTGGCTCTTATACAATTTCCCGAAGGTACTAGAAACGCTGCCACAGTCTCTGGACTGTAACCCAATCGAGTACCTGTGGGATTATTTAGACCACAAAGTTCGAGGGAAGCTGGTCTCGAACAAGCATGAATTGAAAGATTGTTTACAAGACGAATCGGTAAAGATTCCGGTGCAGTACTCAGAGTAGTTGGTTTTTTCCATGCTGCGAAAGCTTAGAGCCGTTATGGAGGTCAAAGGTGGGGTCATACGAAATATTAACTTCCCGCTTGCTGTCATAGACCGATTAATTTTTCCATGATTTAGATCGAATACTGTAACATGTGAATTCGTTATTTTTGTGCTCTTTGTAACCGACGCTGTGTTTAACTTTTGTTTTCTGATTTTTTTGTTTCTGTACATGTGTAAGGGACTCTCCCCGTTTTGTTATTCGCCTACAAACTTTTAGAAGATACCTTTTTTTTTTCTTTCCTTTTTCTATGTATTTTCGTTCCGATCCCCACTGTTCAAAGGTTAATGCCACTCACTGTAGTTATTAACGCAATGAATACAGCTGTGCACATGTTATCTGAGCAAAACCCCACGACAGTATAAACACGCAAAGTCCGACAGAAGCAATCTCCCCGATTTTCAATTGTTCCTAATAAAATATTAATTAAGCAACACTCGTCAATTTTTCGTAATGAATGTAATGCCATTCAATGGGCAACATAGCTTGCACAGAGTGAACGCGGTGATCGTTCATTGCGGAACTACTCGTACATCTTTAAAGTGGTAATTTCGCTATCACTTAACGGAGATTATTTCATTCTTACTTTAGGAAATAAGTCAAAGTGATGCAGTTCGCAACAAAAAAGCGACTGTCAAATTTTAGCAAAATAGATTCAGCTTCAACGAGCATACCAATTGCGGTAGACCGTAGACCGTCGAAATACGCAAAATATTCAAATTGTGAAGCTTTAAACCTAGCAAGTAGCAGTTTGAAATGAATTTTAAATTGTTGACTTCACCCTTAGCCAATACAGCGATTACTGGGTAAAGCGCGTTATATTTTGTCCGGTTGTTTTTGAAAATGTTCTTAGGACCACGTTATTGTGGGGTTACACGCGATGGAGTTTACCTTTATTTATTTACTCGCATCAATAAGATTTCTCGGGCGACGGGTGTAAAATAATCCACAACAGCTCTACGAGTAGTGATTCGCCAAATAATTTATCGTTCGACTCTTCTGCAAGAAAAACGTAGAATGATTTAAAATTCGATATGAAATTTTCTAATTCATACAGTGTAGTACATGAGCTCAGTAATAAGATTATTTAGCTCGGCAATTTCAGAAATTTACAATTTTAACATTTTCCATCCGCTAGTTGTTTTGTAAAGTTAAATGCAATGCTGTCGGCACTGCAGATAGATATTTCGCGATGTAATAAATTCACAATATTATACCGAACATAAATGTTAAAAGTATCATAAAAATTACACGTGAAAAGCACAAAAATTACATTTATTTTGTTGCGTAAACCTTTCTTTTTCTCCTTCTTTTTCGTGCACGTCGATGGAATATCCGCTTAGAAGTGATTGAAAGGGAAAAAGTCAGTTAAATACTGATCTGGTCATAAGGGATTAGAAAGTCCTCCTTCTTATTCTTTTGTGCTCCTAAAGGACTTGGTGACATTATGACTGCCCGTGTAACTTCCTTTCCAGCGCGTTCCCAATGGTCCTGGTTTTCAGCCTGGCGTGTTGCTTCTATTACTGACTTCCCGGTTAATATCGTTATTTGTTCTTTCCATCGCATCGGACATCTTCCTTTTGTGGCCTGCGACCCTCTAATTTTCCTTGCAGAATAGTTTTTTCCAAAGATGTTGTTCGTCGTATTATGTAGCTGAAATATCGCACAATACTTCCATTCATTTTATCCCTGAGTCGTTCGGTTATCTGCAATTCTTTTATTATTGACTCGTTTGTCCTGCGTGCTATCCATGGCACCCATAGTACTCGTCTGTACACCCACATCTCGAAAGCATCTATTCGTTTAGCCTCCGTTGACTTTATCGTCCAGGTTTCTGCAGCACATGTATCAATTGGAAAGATCAGGGAATTTACCAGTCTTAATTAGTTTGTTATACTTGATAATTTCACGGTTGCATTTCTAGTCATGGTTAGTCTTCGCTTTATTTCTTCTTCGCAACGTCTCGTGTTATTTAGTGGAGAACCCAGATAGTTGAACCTGCCATTCGCAATTTTGCTAATTTCTGGCTGGTTATTTTGCAATCTATAAATAATCATTATCTTTATCTTGTCAGTATTAATGCGTAGCCTATACTTTTCGCTTATCGACCGTAGGTTATCCATTATAGATATAATTAGGATAGAGATAAAAGTTTGGGAAGGATGTAAAAGGAAAACGAAAACGTGAAAAAGGTAGCAGGATTAAGGGGTAAACGGATAATAAAGGCGACAAGCGGAACAGCTTAGTGAAGGAAGATCACTAAACCAGAGGGCTTTCCATTGAATATTGTGTCTGTATAGAATTTAGTTTTTTGTAATTGACACTGAATAATCTAAATCAAATCTCGCAGTTTCAATAGAATGGTACTTTCATAGGGCGAGATGAAAATTATGTGTTCCGAGAAAAATGTTTCTAGACCATTTATTTAGCGAGCCTATATTTCATGACGTTTGCCTGATTATCTGACCTAGCGGGATATGATTTTTTGTTACGGGCTTATTTAAAAGCTATAATTTTTAAGTCGAGGATAACAGCCGTTCAGTGGAAAATTGGTGTACTGTCCCACCAGACTAGTGGACTGCAAAAATATACCAAAAATTTGTAGGAAATCGGCTAAATATATAGGTCCGGTGTAACAAAAAAAAAAAAATATATATATATATATATATAAAAATAGTGCTGGTCGGAATTTCAGCGATGTAAATTTTAAAACCGAAAGGTAAGTTTAAATAAACAACGAACTTTCCTCTTTTAGGCTATGGAAATTTCTCCGTTAACTTTTCTGCTACCCCCTATTATTATATCACAAATAGAGAGAAGTTGTTTCAGTTGAACTTTCTCTCCAGTATGTCCTTACGTCATACTATAGTAGCAGTTAAGCAGTTTACTTGATCGTAGAAAATACGGCACTTGTGAAGGTGAACGTTATAAATTTGTTTCAACAAAAGAAGGAAGAAAAATTATAAAAAAAACAACAAAAAACAAATCGAAGTTTTATGAGTATTAAATAAAAGAGGGAATAAAGCAAAAAGAACCGAACAAAAAAGAGTATAAAAAAGAAACATAATATTTCAGAGCACTAACATACTTTACAACTTCAACAACTTATTGATGATTACCGCTGTTCATTCGTGCGCTGTATTCCAAATGCTGCTTCGCAATCAGCGACTTTCTATTTTTCTTCACTAATTTACTTTTCTTTGTTTTTATGGAAAGTAATATTAAATTTTTTCATATTTCTCTACATTATAAAGCCTGCAAGACCAAACATCCCATAGCTCTTTTCTACAATAGCTAGAGAGTTCATTTTTTTTTTTTTTTGTAATCCGGTAATAGAGAAAAACTGTGAAGCCACAAAAATTATAAAATTACAGTTGCCATATTTTGAAAAAGTGAAAATCAAGTTTAAGTTAAAATTCCACGGCCCCTTATATAATAATAGCTACGAATAGTTTTTGTATTAATCGGCATATTTTCGTTTTTAAAATATGGAAAAAACACAGACGTTCAAGAATTTTGAAACTTAAAGGTCAAATTTGGATATACACCTAAAGCAGTAAGAGCAAAAATTAAAAAGAAGGCCATAGCGATTTTTTTTTTTTTGTGATAATGTATTTTTATCGTTGGAATATAGGAAAACTATGGGACCTCCTACATTTTAAAATTAAAGGACCACATTTTGAAAAATAGAAAATTGAGCTTTAAAAAAAAGTTATAAATCCCACAGTTCATGAGCAGCTGCGAACTGTATTTTTAGTTTTTTATCCGCAGATATTCGTCTTTGTAGAATACTGAAAAAATGTGAAAATCGAGCTTTTAAAAAGAATTTAATACATCCCGCTTTATGGTAGTTAGAGAACTGGTTTTTGTTTCAATTAGCGTATTTTCGTTATTAAAATATGCAATAAATATAACCCCCTTTAGAACTATAAAATTAAGTGGCTCAAATTTTTAAAAGCACATTTGTTACGTTAATTTTTAGCTCATTGTTTTTTGTTTTTTATTTTTTTCAGTTTTGCATTGGATAGTTTTCATTTGCTATATATCTTGTTCTATAATATTGCAATATAGGTTCGTCTTTTTTATATATATTTTGAACTTGAAAATAAATTATTTTCTCTTTCTATTATCGATATGCTTTCAGAATTATTCCAAAAAAAAAATTTCCGCTGGTTGTAGTTTTAAAGTTGAGAATACGTCACTTCTCAACTTACTCAGCCATAGTGCTAAATGGTGATTCTTTTAATTTTCACTGGGGACCGAATTCTCTGCAATAGCATTATGGAGCTAAACTATGATTCTCTATTCATCTTTAAATAAATCCTTTTGCATTACCAATTTATCTCGACTTTGTCTCAAACTGTAATCTCTAACCGAAATCTTATTCAACAATCATCACACTGGCTACTGTGGCATGGTTAGTCAGTGATGTTTCGTTCGCATGGAGAACCGGGTTCGATTCCCGCTGCCGCACATTGCAAATTCCAAAAATTTTACTGCGCTGGGTTAATGTCCGTAAATGACCCCCCCCCCAAAAAAACATCCCTCAAATTATCCTTAAATTCCTTCTGTAATTAATAAAATCCTCTTCAAACATTGTGGATACTGATGGTCGGTGGGCTGTACGAGACTTCAGTTATACGCAATCCAAAGATATGTATAAAATGAAATAAAAACGTGATCGTGATTTTAAGAAAAAATTACTTTTATATCCACGAGTTAGCCAATGGGTCAAGTGTTTAGAGTCCAAAAAAGAGAAAAAAATCAAATAAAAAATCTACGGGTACATTTATCGAGAAAAAAGGTATAGAGCCCGGTTTTAAAGCAACTTTGAGTATTGAAAATATTCAATGGACGTCTTTTCTTTATTAAAATTTAGGAAAATAACAAAATCCTGAAATCGTAAAAATTTAAAAATACAGATTATGAAATGATTAGAGCGATGGTCACTAGTGGCACAAAATATTATTGCTTAGGTTTTAAGAAAGGAAATGAATTTGATTATGGAAATGCAAATTTAAAGAAATATTATTAATATCTCATTTTAAAAAGAATTAAATGTGACGTATATTCCTCTCACATACATCACTTTACTGGCATTTAGTTTTTGAGATATTTAATCCAAATTTCACTTTTTTAACGTATTCATATCATTTTTTTTTTTTTTTTTATAAACGCTATGCGAACGCTGCAGTCCTATTTTCTTTTTATTTATTTATGCGTACGCTAACGAAGAGCAACAGCCCAATCAACCAAGGAATCTAAGTAATAGCTCGAAAGGAGCATAACATATCCGATTTTAATCTGGTGCGGGATTGATTGAATGAAAGAAGCTAGAATAGGAACAACTGACAAGGAAAGAAATGAGAGAACATACGAGTCATTGTGTATGGAGTAGGAAGAGCAAGATCCAAAAGCTGAGATGCAGTCCTTTTTAAGAACCCACAAAGTAAAACAATTATAAATCCAAAGGAGCAAGCCCAGTCTTCCTAGTATTGTATATTTCAAAACCACACTTCGCGTGCTGTACAATTAGGAGCGCGCTTGTATAAAAATTAAAGGAAAAAAATACACGATAATTGAAAGGTTATACAGAAAAACAAAAGCAGAAAACGAATTAGCAAAGTAACGAGCTAATCGATGTCGGTAATACAGATGCAAAAAACGAAACTAAACAAATATCTAAAAGCAGAATTATTTTAACGGTATTTTTAACAACTTTTTCCATATTCCTACACCGTAGTTCTAATAGCAGCATGATCATACCTTCCAGTCAGTCGGAATAATCGCAACACATCAGAACTGGTTAATATTCGATCTTTTTTTGAAATGATATTTTTGTTCTTCATATTTCTTTGATATTTTTATTCTTATTATTATTTTCACCTTATGTGGGGGTGAGAAGAAATTGTAAGAAAAACTAGGAAAAAGAAAAAGCAAAATTAAAATGATCATTAATCATAAGTTTACGATTAATATGTCTAACCGTTTTTATCTCTGTATTTATAAAAACACGAGATGGAGTAAAGAAGTTGCATGATGTTAAACTGCGCGAACATTTGTAA
The DNA here is from genome assembly GCA_039619475.1 of Icerya purchasi. NCBI lineage: Eukaryota > Metazoa > Arthropoda > Insecta > Hemiptera > Monophlebidae > Icerya > Icerya purchasi. The sequence goes on from CM077116.1 coordinate 178,673,732, forward strand.
ATGTCTTATTTAAACGTTAAACTAGTAAAATTGTGTTGCATTTTTCTGATACTGTTTCGTTGTTTTATTAAACGAGCTTGATGTACTGGTGTTTGTATAGAAAAACCGGAATCCAGTCCGTTTATATCCGTCTCCAAAACGAAATATGCTCACGGCGAACCGATACAAGCAAACTGTACTTCCAAAAGAGGATTTCCGGCCGCTAATTTAACCTGGTATATTAACGGGAACCCGGTAAAAGTATAAATACTACTTCGATCTAATAATAGTATATTCAAAGCTGGCAGATTTTTTTTTTTTTTTTTTTTCGCGTTTACAGTTGTTCTAACACTGGCGAATCCAGAATGCAGATAATTCAGCGAAAAACAATTAAAAAGCATTTCTAGCTCTTTAAGACTTTTACAGTCACGGTTTTCTTCGACTGCAGCAATGTTTCGAATAAGTATTAAAGACGAACATTTCGTCATAGTGTGTTTTTCTTTCCCGCATGATTTCTAACCACATTGCTCGATAGTAACTAACGTGTGTGTGTATGTAAAATCAATAATTTTTCAAAGAATATTCGGCGAACAATCAGCAAGGTAATAAAAGCTGTTCAAAGTGCTGATTTCAAAAATATACGTCGAATGACCGTATTTTGCAATTAGTAATTCCATAAAAATAAATTTTACATCAAATTTATTGACATTTTATAAATTTTCATTTGAAAAAAATTAGTAAAACACAAATCCAGCGAATTGCAGTACTCCCCATTCCGTATGATATATCAGGATATCGTACTATTTTGCGTAATGGTCGATTAACGCGACCTATCCAGTTAAGTTTATGATATCACATTAATCCCAACTTACAATGTGCTCTTATATTATTATTATATTTAATTATTTTAATAACATACATCTAGTACCGAAAACATTTAGTGCAAATGCATATCCTTATACGACATATTATTAAGTTAACGGTAAATTTATTAAATAGCTGTTTATTTACCAATTCGATTAGAAACTAACTACACTATATTATTACCATTGTGTGGCCTTGTTATATTGTAAATTAAGTGCAAGGATCAAGATGCTTCCGGAACAGAAGAACAGGCAAGAATTGAAACGGACCGCGAAAACTAGATAAAAATTTTCTGCCGCAGGATCGAAGCTAACGCAATTTTTCTTATTTCTTTAACCTGGACATAGAAATTAACCTTAGCCATCGTTTGCTATTCCAAGCTCCCGCCGCGATTTTTCAAACTTTGGAACGTACGAGGTACGTTCACAAAATAAGGTTTCCACCCCTGCAAAACTGGTTAGAATAAACTTGCGGGAGTGGGCTTAGTCTCATTTTGTAGCTACAACATTCACGTTTAAACTAGTGTGCGAACCGCAATACATTGTATGTTTTTTCGTTTTCGAGTTATACGTGAATTAATCATGAGTGAAATTTTGTAAGCTGTCGCCGACTACGAGGTGTGCCCAGTTATTTGTTTTTTAAAGCATAAAATAATTACACCAATTGAAATTCGTGGACAAATAGTGGAAGTTTATGGTCTTGTGATGAGTGTTCAATGTGTTCCTGTAAATGGTGCCGTGAATTCCGAGGAGGTAGAACGAATGTAGAGGACGAGCAACGGAGCGGTAGAGCATCCGCAATCTCAGACGAACTGGTGCGAAAAATCGAAGAAACTTTGCGATCCGATCGCCGCCAAACTATTTTCGATCTTCTTGAACAGTTTCCGAGTGTGTCACAAGCAGGTGTACCATGCAAAAAAATTTGAGACCGACGAGGAGTTAAAAAACTTCGTTCTTACCTGCAGTTACAAAATTTAGCCGTAAGTTTCTACGAGGAAGGTAGAGAGTTATAAGTTAATTTCTCAACTCGACAAATGCTTAAATTTAAAAGTTGAGAATATGTGGAAAAGTAAATAAAAGTATGCTGAATTCAATGCCGGTGTCCGTTTTTTTTTCTTCTAGCTTTATTAGTTTCGAAAATAAAAAATAAGGAACTGTAATGAACGTTCCTCGTAATTATAAAAATTCCAGAAATAACCTTAAATATGCATACCTCGGAGCTGGAAACTAAACTTCCCTTCGCTCAAGCGATTTTTCAAAATTAACCTTAGTGTGAAACCCTGGAACTGCAAAACTAACTTTAGCTATGCTTGCCCTTTACGCCGTAATGTGAGCATTCAAAATTAATCCGAGTAAATTATTGTTTTTCACGATTCTCGGAAATTATCCCCAAACCTTCGAATAAAAGTTTCTGATTTTTTGTATGTTTTTTTTTTCCCCCGAATCCACTGTAGCCCAAACACTACGGCCATTGCAAAAACGCGCCAACAATTTGCACGCACAAAATTACCATAGTAGCCGCTACAATAAGTATACCGTTCCTTCTATACATACCGCACACTCATCCACTGTTCACCGAAGCCGCTGTTTAACCGGACATTATCATTTGTAGCGTATATCTTTCGCAGGACTACACCACGTATGCATATGCGCATACTATCGCAAACACACACAACACACGTACATATACATATATTCAATCTTTGACAATTCGTCCACACGAGGATACAACCAATTTTCACCGATGAAACAACTTTTTTTTTGATGCAAATCCAAATTTCCGATCGTAAGTATTAAAAAATTAATTCAAGTATACTACCCCTCTCCCATCCTGACATTTTGTTTATTTAAATTTTTTCCCGAGCTGGCTGAATGTCCTAACCCAAGGAAATGCATCATCCATTTCGATATACTATAGTTACAACCCTTATGTTTGTATTCGTTTTTTTTATTTTTTTGAATATTTTTGAACATACCGCAAGGCTCCAGTAACTTCTCATAAATATTCAAAATTAACCTAAGTATACTATCCAACAACCTAAATTAAAATATCACACTACCTTTCCTCCTCTTATTATTCTTTTGCTAAAAAAAAACAAAAAACAACTAAGATATGTTTACCAATTAGCCTAGAGATTTTATCTCGGTATCAAAAATAAGCAATACATCGTCAAATTTTTACCGACCATTAGAAATTTTTTCCATACCTATTTTAAGACTCTCTAAAAATATATTGTCTGTTATTACACATATCGAAATCCTCACACTATAGTCCAAGTACACTATGATGCTATGAAAATTAATACTACACCCTCCTTTCACCATCCAATCGTATGCCTTTGGAAAAAATCCTACGGAATATTCTCAAACTTAGCCTAAGGATACTATTGCGGTAACAAAAATCCTTGTAAAATTTTTAAGGATCGTGCAAACATTTTTCCGTAAACTCAAAGCACTGTGTTCGTTTTTCGATCATCGTCCATCCCGCCACCTTCTGTCTCATTATGTTACGTTCCGTAAAAAGTAGATGCCGTGATACAAAATTAGTCTTTAAGTCGATATCAAAAATAACTAATCCAGTGTACCATTTTTACGTGCATCATTTTTTCCGTATCGTCACTGTTACGAGACCTACGAAATCTTACCATCAATTCCAACGGACATTAATACAGTACCTGAGCAATCGTACACTTTCGTAAGCCCTTATCACTTCAAAGTCTACTGACGTTCATTTAAAATGCGGGGACAGACAACTTTTACCGAAGCAGTGTACGGTTCTTTGCTACACCATTGATCGAACACAACCTTTTCCAAAAACATGGAATACCAACGATTTTTATACTTATTCGAAATAACGTAAAATATTTTTTTTCTTCATTAAATACGTTAGCAATTACGTATATAACGGGCTACCATTTCGTTCGATCTTAATAATCATTCAAACGATGCACACTATCGAGGATTCAATGCATCGCCGCTGCATGTTCACACATTTCAGGTATACATCAACGATTTTTTTAAATGTCAAAGTATGTATCATTAATATTTTGATTTTATTTTTTTTCAATTATACAGCAACAACTACACTCGTCATATTTTAACACGTAATTTCCACAAAATTTTCCATAATTTTAAAATAATAAGCTTCCGAAGGGGAAAATTTACCCGACGATACATTATTATTTTATTCATTATTTTTCATTACTTTCAATATTAGACGTAATATTTATCACTTTTTAATTGAAAATATCCGTGAATTCAGAGATTCTCGATTTCTCGCTCCAAATAATTTCAGAAACTAAATCTACATCGTAGTAAAAATGCATGATGTAACAAAAAGATTTTATTCATCACACTCACATCCGTGCATTAGTATATACTATAAATCTCAGATACTGAAAAATAATTTAATGCACGCTATCTCACTTTTCTATTTATATTATCTACAAAAAGAAACATTCATTGCACACACATGAATGTTTTAAAAGTAACAGAAATTTATCTGCGAGCAAGTTGAGTTTGCAGTGAGTGTTGTGGAGTTCGCGTTCTGCGTTCAACTTTCCATCGTTAATACATATATAAATTAAACTTACACATCTCATCACACACGCTACAAAGGCGCTCATCTATACATTCACGATAGCGTAGTGGTATACCGCTTTACGTTGATTTAATAGTAATAACGGCAAGTCGTCGCGATAGCCTAGTTGTTAGAGCGTTTGATTTCGGTCAAGAAGGTCTTGAGTTCAATCTCAGATGACCACAAGAAATTACTATAAAGTAATTAAGTAATCGCTAATAGAATCATATAGAAGGCAATGGCAAACGTGCAAACCATCCATATGCGTGCTAGTTAGTATACAGCAGCACACGTGGAACTGCATTTGTAGCGCGATGAATTTGCTGACAAGGGTTAATAATTATAAAATAATTTATAATAAGGTCAACTGGAGAGATGTAGTATCGTACATCAGTGAACAGAATCAGACACAGTGATTTTGTGCAAACAGAAGTTTGAAAAGAGACTACATTGTAAAGTTAATAGATTCAGAACTGAATATTGCGGTGCAGCTAATTAATTATTCGGATTGGATATACGGAGTGATCTGATATGCGAAATACGTAACTGATCTTTAGAACATTATATATGGCAATATATATGTACTAAGTGTAGCAATGACAAAGATCATTTAATACGTTCGTGTTTGAATAATTGGAAAACATTACCTATTTCGATAGTGCTAATTATTGGTTAACTATTGCCTGGAATTGGCGGAGAACTCTATATCATTTTATAAAGGTCAATCTTCTAAATATTTAATAATTTTAGGAGATTGAAAAATATTTGACATGTTCAGATTTTATGTCTTTATTAGCTCAAGCATGGTATGTAGGATGTAAACATTTATGAAAAATAGTGAAAAAGCAGTAATAATACGAATTAATTCAAAAATGCAGGTCTAGAGCATTATCCTCTAGCGATGCTTGAAACGAATGAAAATGTGACTGCGTTGAGACAAATTAATAACAGGAATTGTGTTAACAGAGCAATCAGCGAGCATCATATAAAGAAGAAAAAGACAATAAAGTGAAATATGACAAAAATATTCACTTAATAATCTTTTGTCCTCCATTTTACCATACGCTCACACGCACGCACACATATACACGCGCATGCGTACATACACCAGTTATACTATACACGTATGGCCAACTATATCATTCCTTCCACTTTAAAATTACTTTTCGCGTATTTCTAAAACCGTCTGAGAGGATGATAACGGAAATTTTCGACTAGCACTGTAGTACAGTTCTGTTTAAACAAAGATATACATTTTTATCTCATTTTCTCTCATTTTATAACCGGATCTGTACCTGTCATCGCAATTCAACGATTGCTTCTTATTAGCTCTTTCACATATTTCAAGCATACATACTTACAAATCTCACACATTCGCACACACCCTCTCACTCGTGCAACGTTAATATATTTTCTATAAATCACTCTATAATAACGAACAGTTCTTACAGACGCTTCCGTACATTTCGAAATATTGTGTGTTGAAAATTTCAAAATGGAAAAATAAAAATGTTAAAACGAAACATAAACAAACATTTCCTTTAAAATTTGCACTCGTAAGTATTAAGACTCGTACGTTTTCATCAGTCTCCAAGTATTTTGTTCCTCTCACACCTATAAAATACATCTATTATTATCTCTCCGAAACGTAACTGCCTTTTCAAAGAATGCGATTAAAAAATGAAAAATTTTTAAAAATAAAATGCGAGTACTAAACATGGTACAAAAATATCCATCAAATTTTAAATCTAAGTATCTAGTTCCGGTCGTTTTTTTTTAATAAACTACTTTAATTTAACATTCACACCCGGCAAATAATAAAATATGAATTATTTTTCACATCTGCATATGCATGTAAGTAGACACATACATAGGGACTCACGCGACTTGATTTAAAAAAAAATAAATATATTAAATGGAATTCTTTGTGCAAACTCGTAGATAAATTTCTGTTACTTTTAAAACATTTCATATGTGTAATCAATGTTTTTTTCCGTATATATAATAAAAAATTGACGGGAAATAAATTATTTCATCAGTATCTGAGATATCCCCCAAAAAAAAACAAAAATAAGTTCAGTCAAGCATGACGTTTCATGCGCTGAGGATTCCGTATGTTAAGTTAGCGATAACTATAATTTACATTTACATAATACTATATTTAAAAAAAAAAAAAAAAAGAATTTGATTTATGCACTGCAAAGAGGGAGAAGAACGTAATTTTTTACGATTCTTTGAAATGATCGCCATCTTGAAAATTTCGTTAAGAAATTGAAATACCGTTCCGTTCCCGACAAATAGTAATCTCTCAGTCGATTTATCACATGCTTAAAAAAAATTTCGAATATTCCGCACCCCCCGAGGCCTAATTTCGACGTCGGATGTTTCAAACTAGAAAAATATACGGGGCTGTAAGCGCTGTGTATTTTGAAATAAATACATTGAATTTTCTAAACGCAGTTTTCCGAAAATTATTACATCATTATTTTTAACCCTGTTCAAAATTTTTAACTATGATACTCGCGTCGTCAAGAAAGGGACACGTCATCATTCGCGCTTTTTTGAACTTTTCGTCAACTTCAAAAGTTTCGTTAAGAAAATGACTTATGGTTCTTGTCAAATAGCGATTTTTCCATCAATATATCACATGCCCGGAAAAAAAGAAATATTTTTTCAATATCTTCGAGCTTTCGGCGCCCATCACCGAGCACCAAATTTTAAAGTTGGAAACCCGGATATTCTAAACTAGAGAAGTATACGAAGATGTGCATTTGTTTAATTTTGTTCAAAATTTTTAATTATAATACTCGCCGAGCTTGGGGGGAGACACGTCATTTTTCGCGCTTTTTTAAACTTTTCATCAAGTCTGAAAATTTCGTTAAGGAAATGGCTTATGGTTTCGTTTCCGTCAAATAGCGATCTTTCCAGCAATATATCATATGCCCGGAAAAAACTAAAAGTTTTTTTTCAAAATTTTTGATCTTTCGGTGTCCGGAGGATCAAATTTAAAGCTGGAAACCCGGATGTTCCAAACTAGAGAAATATCCGTGGAAGCGCAAATTTTTAACCGTATTTAAAATGTTTAGCTATAATACTCGCAGCGCTAGAGGACACGTCATTTTTCACGCTTTTTTGAACTTTTCAGCAACCTTGAAAGTTTCATTAAGGAAATGAAATAAGGTTTCGTTCCCGATAGAAATATTTTTTTCCAAAATTCCGAGCTTTCGGCGCCCCGAGGGTCCGAATATAAAGTTGGAAGTATAGCCTAGTTGCCAGAGCGCTTGACTTCCGTTACGGAGGTCACGGGTTCGATCCCGAGCGACGACAGAACTTATTACAAAGATGTAGGTGAATACATCCTGTTTGTTAAAATGGTATAATAAAATAAACTTTAATAACAAACAATATAGATCAATAAATTAGATAAATACCTATTTAGAAACGTTTTCGGGCATAACCCATCATCAGCTAACACTAACTTAATTCACTTCAGTATGTTTTAAGTTTCCTTTAAGTTAGTGTTAGCTGATGATGGGTTATGCCCGAAAACGTTTCTAAATAGGTATTTATCTAATTTATTGATCTATATTGTTTGTTATTAAAGTTTATTTTATTATATTATTACAAAGAATTAAAATTAAATACTGGCTAATGATCACGTGGAAGGCAATGGAAAACCACCACGTACAACATCATATGCGCGCTAGGTCACAGTAGACACACACGGGACTGCACTTGTAGCGCGATAACAAGCGGCTACTATCAGTTCCGAGTGTAGTCTTGCGTGTGTACGCCTGCGTTGGATATAATAATTGCCTACTACACTACCTATAACTGTACGGCTGAGAGGTAGTCGCCGACGCTCAGAAGCTGAGTATGGCACTAAAAGTGAAAGTGAAACTTGGCTATATTTTTCCTATGAAGCGGTCCTTTATGCATATGTTTAAAATACGTTTTGGTATCTCCAACGTTTTTACTCGGGTTATTACTTACGTGAACTTCCTTTTTTTTTTTGCTATTAGCCGATTAGAACTAACTTTTTAAAAATTTCAAACGGATTTTTCGATAACAAATTTTTTCCTTAATATTTCTGCTATTTTCAGAGCATTAATTCATATTCCACTTAATTGACCGGAATAAAAAATTTTGTAAACACCCAAATCATTCATACGACAAGATGGAATATCTGTTTCTGTTAATGATTCAATTGAATTCTCATATTTGTTTTTAATAGAATTATCGTCTTCATTGCACTAGATATCATTATTATTAGTATTATCATTATTATTATTATTATTATTATTATTAATATTTTATTTAATGGTATTATTGTAAGATTTCGTTGTCGCTGCAATATTTGAAATGTTCTCAGTTCCGCCGATAAATTATAGATACGTATATTAATATCATTATCCGAAATCGAATAACTAGGAAGGGATTCCCTATTATCACTTATCATAATCCGTACGAGTTTCGATACTTACCACGATTCAAATTGTATACAAAGCGGCGAAAGCGTAATGTAGAGTGTCTGAGTGAAATGTAAATGTGAAGAAAGAATACAGCTTGGATAACTACTAATTGACGCACGAAAAAGTATATTAACATGCAACAATCGGTTCTTATTAAAATTTTTAAGCCTATTTTTACGTGGTAGCGGAAAAATAAAACTGCTTTAATTTTCAAATATTATTGTTTCATTCAGTAAAATGAAAACTATTTTTTGATTAATATTGAACATTATCATTATTATTATTTAACGAATATTTCCCCTATTATTAAAGTTTTCACCGCAGCGCTTTTATATACATATGTACAATATTTTACCTCCAGATCCAGGATCAGCGGAAGGCAATTTGAAGTGTAATACTCTTTATAAATTTTATAAATACACGAAATAAAGTAAAAAAAAACGTTAACTGGCACTTATTTAATAAATAAATTTCTGCTATCCAAAAAGTCTAAATCAAAATTATTGAGAAAATTATACATTATTCAGATATTACACGAAAAATTAATTATTTATAAATAAAATTTCCTAGGCCCATGGAGAGCAAAGGTATTCCTTAACCGTTCCTGTTCTGATCTATTAATTGTTATTTTTTCAAAATGTCTATTATTTAAAAATTGATTTATTTCATCTTTCCATTTGCCTTTTTGATGACCTCGTCTCCGTCTGTACTGTGAAATGTATCAAAAAGTGGACTTATATGTCCACGGTCGTCTCTAAATCTTGTTACATGGCCAGTCCATTCCCATTTCCTCTTTTTAACATGGTTCATCACGTCAATATTGTTACCTAAAATCCGTTTGATTTCTTTTATTCTTATTCAATCTCTTATCCTTATATTAAGCATTGATCTTTCTAGTGTGTTTTGTGTTACCCTTAGTTTATTTATAATTTTTGTGTTCAATGTCCAAGTTTGGCACCCATAAATTAAGACAGCTAGTATACACATGTTAAAAATTTGACTTTTATGATGATCACTGAAAGGACCTTTAAATATTCTTTTTCGTAACAAATACTTACTTCACGTCTTAGTAATTCTTGCGTTTACTTCTTTTTCCATCCTTTTCTGAAATGGTAATTGTTGACCTAAGTATGTCGCTTCGCTTGCTATTTCTATTAGATAGTCGGTGTTTATTAGCTCTATAATATATCAGAAATGGCGAGTAATTTGACACGTCAAAAATTACCGCGAAATAAATAGGTTTATATCAATATTATTGTATTCATAGTTTACGGAACTAGTTGAATAAGTCGAGTCAACTCGTTAACATGATTGTTAATACGCGTTCTAGTTTTCATCTGATGAATCTTTATGCTAACAAACACACTTTGCATAACATATACGCACCCTATTTAGAAGTGATGATTATAATAATTCGATTAACCCCGTGAATTGTTATACAGAAAATGATTTTAAAAGAAAAAAAGAATATACATTTTTTAACACATTTACCTTCAGTAGTAATATGTGATAAATCGAAGAAACGGTTCGATACATTTTAATGGAATGGACGTAATGCATGATTTTTTTAAAATATAAAATATATAACCAGCGTGTTTAGTATAATATAAAAGGTTAATATTTATTATAAATTTTACATTTTGTTAAAAACATATTTTTGCAAAAACAAAATATTTAATTTTTTACGACTATTGTAATATTAATACGAGTATACTACCGCGAAATAGCTTAAAAGATTAAACAAAGTCAATTCGTTGACAATTTCATCGGAACTTGGAGGACTCGAAACGTCCAGGTCATCACTGGAAATTGTTGCATTGGTCGGAATGTTCAACGGAAGTCGAATGAGATTAGGTTGCGCCGCTAATCAATTTGACTTGTATCGCGACCTGGTGGAAATTGATTTATTTGAAGATACTCCTCAATTAGCTCACGTCTTCAGTCCTGTATTTCCATCAGCTAGTAAGTGTAACGATTGTATCTGTAATTACTGTACACTTTTCTTAATGTTATTCGATATCAAATGAGCGTTATCTGGAATAAAATATGTTTACCAATGTCGGTTCATTTATCATTAATCTCGCTCTTATTTAACTCGTGAATTAATTTTCGCTTGACAGGTAGCGCACCCGTCACCCTAGGAACGAAGTTTCCGATTTGTCAAAAAATTATTCCAAACTCAAAAATTCGCGCGATCATTGTAAAAGTTCATTTGACAATTAAGTACAAAATAGGTTCAGTCAAACGTGATGTTTCATATGCTGAGGACTCCGTATTTTAACTTAAAGATAAAACTATAATTTAAATTTACACAATACTAAATTCAAAACAAAAAAATCTGATTTTTTACACCGCAAAGAGGTAGAAGTTATTTTTCGCGGCTTTTTGAACTTTTCGCTAACTTTGAAAGTTTCGTTAAGAAAATTAAATGTGATTTCGTTCCCGACAAATAGCAGTCTTTCTATCGATACATGCCTTGAAAAGAAAATATTTTTTTCAAAACTTTTGAGCTTTCGGAGCCCCTAGGGTCTTCTAAATATAAAGTTGGAAGCTTGGCCTATAGTTTCCATATAAAGCGTTTCTCTATGCATTGTTTAAGACATATTTTGGTTTCCTCAATTTTTTTACTCGGGCTACTACTTATAAGATCTTCCTCTTTTTTTTTACTATTTTTTATCTAAAAGAGGGGTTTAAATATATTTTTAATCGTAATTTTTTGATTATATGAAAGGACGTCTGCGTTTTGTTTTATATTTTAAATTTCACTTTAAAAGGGTTATCTGATGATTAGTTAAGAATTTTTTAAGGGTGATTTTTGAGGTCGCTTTAAATTCTATATTATACATATATTCCTGACGGCTTTTTCCGGGTTTTTGCCGCCCAGCGTAATTGATTATTTTGAAATTATAGATTGTCATATAGATATGAGTTTAATTGTAATTTATGATCCAATTTCAGAATTAATAAACGAAACCGTTTTCGTGAGTTATTGCATATTTGAATATTTTTGTCGTTTCTGAACCATCTTATTAGGATTCCATACATTACATTCTTCTCTCCGATTACTACTGGACACGCATCACACATCCTCCGCCCATAGCCTTCAATCCTTATTGGGTTCTCTACCCATGCACCTTCAAAGATCCTTTCACTTCTTCCGTAATTCTCTAAGAGTTTTCCTCTTGGACTTCGTGATTCCCCCCCCCCTCCCACTTCCTAATTGTGCTCTTCTCCGTCTATCGGAAATTCTATTAGAGTTCAACATCTATCCGCAGCACTTAAGAATATTAACATACCGTCTCCTCTTCCACCCTGGACTACCCTATCAGCCGGGATCAATTATTCCCTTGCCCAGTTCTCCAGGGGAAATATTCTCTCTTCCTCCCTCCACGCCAGAATTTTGTTGACCCTATAAAGCTATTCAAACCATCGGTCCTACTATACTGATTGTGCGAAATCGTAACCGGGTTCCAAATCGTCCCCTACTGCTTATTCCTTTTACTCTGGCCATTGTTCCGTTCAACTTTATGGTATATTCCTAGCCCTTGAATCTATAGTCCCCTTCAACAAAACACCTCCTCTTGGAGTGCTCTTCTTTTGATTTTTAGCGCTCTAATCACCGCATAATGTCTCTGCAGTCGGCTAACTTATCCTTGAATATCGCAGACACTATTCAGTTTCTTTATACAACTGGTTTGTTTTTAGTCGTTTTACTCAAAAAAAAAGACACATCAGCAGTGGATAAGAGACATAATATAGAAAAAGTACTAAATTAAAAAAGACGGTAGCTGAGCGAAAGAGTGTTCGTCACGTCACTGAGGAATATTAACGCTAAACGCTACCGTTATTTTTTATATCATAAATACTATGGCGGTGCCTTGTATATCATTTTCGATTTTGATTTATGAAGAAAAAAAAAAGACACGGAACAGAAATATTTTATAGATAACAGATTATCTCAAATACAGAAAAACTTATCGTTCAAAGTTCATATTCTTTAATTTTTGACGATAAAATATTGTTTGGCTAGTGTGTAAAGCAGGATACGAATACCCTTATAACAGTTCAGTATCAATCTCTCATCGCCATGAAAAAAAATGCCAGCAAAATCAAATATTACATGGATAGTCACATCATAATTTACGCACCATCGGCGAAAGACATATCCGCGTCACAATATGTATTTCTATAAAATAAATACGATGGTACTGTGTTTTTTTTTGATTTCTATTGTTCATTTTAAGGATTTTCCATTAGTTAACTTATGATCAAATAACCGGAAGCTATTCATTTTGCATTTATAAAAAACACAAAACGCATAAGTTTACTCCTTGGCATGACTTCATAATTATTTTTTTTAAAATAGTTTTTCAGAAAAAAAAATAAAATACCGATTACCAGATTTACTTAAAAAATTTAATAAAAATATACTAAAAAGTAAAAAATAGTAATTTGATAAAAAATAAAATATTTTAAAGATACCTATATATATATATATATATATATATATATATATATTGATAAGAACTCAAATTTACGAAAAAACTACTAAAATACGGGCGCCAGTGACACACGCAGTGTCACAATTGGAAAAGCTCCGCTCGGAACATTATGCTTAAAAAAAAGAAAAATTAGCATAAAAAAAATATTTCAAAGAAAAGCTACTTCGCTGTTATAGAGCAGTCAAGCTTCTTTTCCTCCCTCCGCGCGAAGATGTCTCGATGGCACCGCACCAGGTGTTGAATAACGAGACTACTTTCTGACCGTAAGAACGCGTATATTTCGGAAAGAAATTACAAAACAAACATAACAGCGTAGCGCAACGTTTGCTGCCTTCTTCCTGATTTCGCTTTTCCCTAATTTCTTCCCCACACTGTCCCCTCCATCCTGATGATGCAGTTATTTGCGATGCCGGTCATGTGTTCTTCCAGTGTTCACCTCTTTCTGTGCAGCGTTCTGCTTTGTAATATTTGTTGAGGCTCGGGCTTCCTGCTTCTTATTGTGCTTCCTATATCCTGTCATTTCCTTCTCTGCTAGTTATTCCTGCTATTTGTTCCTTTTTAGCAAAGATTTCAGATCGGATTAAAATATAACCGACTTATTTCCTTTCTATTTGTTCCTGGGTAAAGGTCCTTGGTTGATGAGCCCAAGAAAAAAAAAAAAAAGAAAGATAACGAAAATTAGGGAAAAACGACGACAAAAAAAAACTACCTCCCTATATAAAATTTCAATAACCGGACTGAAAAACGTGCAACATGGTTTTCAAAAATTACATTATAAACAGCGATACGGACTAGAACAAAATTTGAATGTTGCCACGGTGGCGATTGGCGATCCACTAGCACAATGTAACTATCACAACTATGAAACTTTCCTCGGCTCGATGCTGTTCGGCATAGCTGTTGCGCGTGTAGTTATCTCTGCTATTTTTTTTTTTCTTGTTTCGGGTTTCCCCTGGGCTTATCAGCAACGGTCTATTACCCATCAACACGAGTAAATAGTAGCAATTAGAAATCACAGGGAATGGAATCTGACGACTAAGAACCCTATAACAAGGATGGAGAAACAATGGTAGTTATCTCCACTATCAACAACGATCAACAATACCCACGACGACAGTCTCAACCCCGACACAACTGTCCGTTCGATCGCGTACGGGATGCCTTGGTTTTAGCTGATAAGCATCCCCGATACCTACAACCCACGATAACGCCGGATAAAACGGTGTTCGATAGACCATGAATAAATAATTTACCAGATTTTTATAATTCGAACACCGCTAAAAGATTGCGCTACAGATACTGAATCCGCCACAATATGCTGTCCCCGAATGGAGTGGTAATTATATCGGCTTTTCCAGAACCGGGGCACTAACTGCTAAGACCACTGATTTGGAAATGTAACCGCTGCGAGGGATGGAAATCATGGGGTAAGTACCAGCTACAAAGATACAGCGTGATTGGTTGTAGGTTGCCACGGGAGCAATAGAAGTCGATTTGATTTTTCACGATTCGCGTGGTATTCGAAGTTAAAGTTTATTTTTATTGGCTACCAAACCAGAGGTGTCATAGGCTATCGGGACTTGTCTCGTTCCGGATCCAAGTCGTTCCCAGGTTTACCCAGCCTGAAATAATTAGGTACCAGAAAAATCCGGGAAAGTAAAGTCAGCAGAGAGAAAGTAACTAGCCACATTACTCTCATTAGTGCCGTTGGGCTTAGTACCATTATGGAAAGCTTAACATCACAATCCATGATACCTTATCAAGGCTATGGTACTTACTTTACTTTACTTAAAGAATCGAAATATTCCAAGTTTATCCTAGTCATACCAACTAGTCATTCAATTGCGGCCGAATCCAACATTGAAATAAATACCCAAACTCCGGGAATGCGAGTGCAAACTCGGGACAATTAAATTTTGTATAATGTACTTTCTTGTAAAGAACAACAAACAACAGGTAAAACATAGACAAAAATCAGTTACATAGTTAGAAACGGAAAATAATCACGTTAAATTTTCTACGACAAAGAGGAATAATAAACATCAAATACAACGAACAATATTACATCGACGGCAGTTATCTATTATGTTTTTAATATGCACCACCGCTACAGAGAGAATTAGTGAAAATTATACAATAGCGACCATAATAGCAAAATATATCCATAGAAAAACGTGAAAAATTATTTTTCATTTTAAAAAAGGAATGGAATTAATTTGATCATGTCTCCATCGGATTGCCGTATAGTCGTAGATTTGAACTGACATTCAATCTCATTAACTAAACAGATACTTAATCTAACAGCGTTAATTTCAAATAATTTAACCTTTTTCGTTTCTCCTGTTTTCTCCTTCATTTATTTTTTTATTTTATTTTTCTTCTTCTTCTTCTTCATCATCTTTTTCTCCTTCTACCCTTCAATACCCTTCTTCTTCTTTCTGTATTTCTTACAGTTCAGTACAATTGCTTACTCGCACGCTTTACATATGGAATTTTCCACGCTACGGTTCATTCCGGAAAATTAGCATCACGTTGGTGATGGCGTTAAACAGAAGGAGGCCTACAAACTGGCCTTTCACCAGTTCATGTAGGTTATTCTATTCTTTCTTTCGCTCACTCTGTTCCGAATTTGGCCGCAATTGGCACACAACCAAGATTCCGCGAGCCCCTTTTTTTTTCTTTCATCACCTTAAATTATTCTTATTGTTACGATTCCACTCCTCCTTGCATTCCGTTTCCTATAACACTCATTCCTTACCTTTCTTCACCTCCTAGACAACATGTATCAGAATAATTCTTTAAATATTCTTCAGTGGAACTGTCGTAGCATACATGCAAATAAACAAGCGTTAGAGGGGCTATTAGACCTCTACATTATCTGAAACTTGGTTAAAATCCACTTCAAAGACTTCTCCATAGTACGTTCCGATTTTTTAAGACGGGTATGGTGGAGTGGCTATTCTTGTTAGAAACGACTTACCATACTAGTCACACAACATTTCCTTCCTTCCTCCTCCTCCTCCTAATCTCCTTAATATGGCGCATATTTCCCTATCAAATCTCCTTCCTACCCCTATTCAATCGCTTGTGTGTACAATCCACCAAATTCTAGTCTTGCTCAGCTTCCCCTTCTTCCATTCCTATCGACTCTTCGAAATCCATTCATCATTGGGGGTGATTGGAATGCCTATTCTCCATTCTGGGACTGCTCTGGTCACGAAAGCAATGGCTCTATCCTTGAAAACTTCATCCTAAATCATAACCTCTTCCTCTTTAATGATTTTTCTCAAAATAGATCTCTTTTTCTTTCTGTTCCCTCCCTTTCAACAATCAGACGTTGTTATCGTGGCTTGCCTCAGAGTTCCTGTATTAGTGCTTCTCTTTTTAATATTTATCTCCTTGATATTGCTACTCTTCGCATTCCTTCTTCTTCTCTCCTTTTTGCGGATGATATCCTTATCTACTCCACTTCAGACGTGCTAGCTATAGCCAACGAGGAGATTAATTGTTCTCTATCAGTCCTCAGTAGTTCCCTCTCCGGTGCTTTTCTTTCTCTTGCTCCTTCCAAGTCTTCTTCTATTATTTTCTCCCTCCTCCCATATTATCGTGCTTTGGTAAACATCATCTCCTCCAACTATCCTATTCCTATTGTTAATTCCGTATGCTATCTTGGTCTTTTCCTAAATAGTCGATTCTCTTTCCAAGAATATATCGAGTACCTTTATATATCTTGTCTTAAAAGACCGAATCTCCTGAAAACCTTATGTCGTCTCAAGTGGGGCGAAGATCTATATATTCTCCTAATTCTCTACAAATCCATCATTCGTTCCAAACTAGACTACTGTTCCTTCTTATACGGCAATGCTTCAAACTCTCTCCTGCGCAAACTTGATAGAATCCAAAACTCCTGTCTTCGGCTCTGCATTGGGGCCTTAAAGTCTTCTTCTATTTCTGCTATTTTGTTCGAATCTAATATTAAACCCCTGTTTATCCGCTGATCTCTGTTTGGTTACCGTTTTCTAATTAAACGCCCCCCCAATCTCTTCATCTAAACTTCTTTCTTCCTATCTGTATATCAATGACCACTGGCGCTTCGTTCCTCAGGATATCCCGGTTCTTGCGCACATAGCTGATCGGAGTGCTCTTATCTATACGCCGAACTTTTAGCGTTGGATGTTCCTACCCCTTTCAATGCTTCCTTTATCCTTTCCTTCCCATCTCCAGCCGTTATTCCTCTCCTTCTTTCCTTTATACTTTCTATCTCCGATCGCCTCAGAATCCGAGTAGGTGATCTAAGTCCATGTAGTTGGGTCAGTGTTAACACCGAGCCCATTAAAAAAAAAAAAAACAACTTAACTTTCACGTGAAGCTGACGTGTTGGTGTTCTGTTACAACAATTAAGGCATTAGGACAGGTCTGGAGGGTCTAATTATATATGTCTCAATTCTCAGTTTAAGTTGGTAGGTTATCTGGTTATCATTCAGTGTAAAATGATCGTATCTAACACAGGGAACAGTGTTCACCAGTAAATCGCTTCTCAGTTATTTCTGGATTACGTTACTTTGTCCGGTTCTCCATGAAGAATTGTCTAACTTCATGACTCTTCGGTAGTTGCACTACTTTCAGAGTAACCTTTAACATGGCGGAAACGTGCAAGACCCTCCTTTGCTTAAAGCCAGTGTCCTCGAAGGGGAAATATAATTATTTAGTTTTAGTTTATTAACCGTAGAGAGCTTTATTTCTTGATGTCTATTAAGGAATTACTATTGTGCTACTTTAGTGCATGGTTTAGTTATGGTAGGTTGATTTACTTGATGAGATGTGGGAGTTAGCTCCTTGCGAGCCATTTTAAGCAATTTATACAAATTTAAAAATCGAAGGTAAATAAAAAATAAAAATAATTTACGCGGATTTACAACTAAAAATTTAAGCCTGAAAATTTCGATTTAACAATGAAATTCTGCGAAAGACTGTTTTCACTAGATAATCATCTTCAATATCAATACACGTCGATGAATCAATCCAGAAAGGCAATTTTTATTTACGATTACATCGCAAATATTTCAACGGATTGCATAATGCGTAATTGTAATAACGAATTTTAGAAATGCTAAATAATCGTAAGCATAATTTAATGAATATTTCGAATTTTTTTCGGAGTGACATGACGAACGCTTCATGCCAAATTGCGAAACAATTTAAAAACGTGTTCAAAAAAATTTAGAAATATTGAAATATTATAATCGCTTATTTAGCTTAATTTTTACCTTTTTTGATATTTACTTTCACAAAAATTATGAACTAGGAAATAAGAAATTAAATAGACGAAGAAGTTGGACGAAAGAATGAAGTAAATTTACTGGAGATAAATTGATTTTAAAGTAAATTTTGAACAACGAATACAATTTTCAATGCCATGACATTTGGGATGAAATCAAGTTTTGTACAGAAAAAACGATTAGTCGAACGATCAGTCGAACGATCAGTCAAAATTTTATTGCAAAGTTAATAAAGCTTGATTTTTGTTTCAATTTTCAGGCTCAAATGAATCAATGAAATATATCGTATGGTTGATAATATGCACTTTGATCATTACGACTACTAGGTAGCAGGATAACCTTGTTCGATATTTATTGAGTTAAAATCGATTTATACAAATTTTTCAGATGCGCGGTAACGGATATAAAGAACTTTGTGAACGATACAAATCGTGTAAGACTACATTATAACTTTTTGTTAATGTAATAATAATTGCACAGTGAACGAGGACTAAAAATTTCTTTATTAAAATAATTAATTTTGTTTTTATACAAATCGTGAATACCTTTTTTTTTTTTTTTTTTTTTTTTTTATTAAAAATTTCTCGTAAATATGTAAAATAGTCGCATTTAATTCTTTTACTCGCTCGCTGAATAACGAAATGTTGCGTAAGTTTCCGTAATTGAAAAGAAGACGTTTATTTTTCAACAGAGATGAAACGATGTAAAAATTAGAATGCACGTTACTTTAATTAATAGCTTAGCAAAAAGCATTTGATCAATGAAAATATAAGCAATTTTTGTTATCGAAAAATAGCGTTACATTTTTTCGTTGTAGAAATAATAAACGATCACTATTCTTTTTAACGTAAAAATCCTCTACCTCTCTGTTTTTTATTAAATTCAAAGTCTACAAAACCTTCAAATAACTCTTTTTATTTATCTAAATTTTAAGCAACTGAATGATCTCTTTCTTTCATTTTTCTACGACAATTATTTAATTTACTAAATTGTTAACATTCTTATGTTTTAGTTTTTTTTTTTTTTTTTTTTCTTTTAATCTTTATCACCCAGCTTCTAATAAATATATTGTTACATGTAAAAAAGGTGATAACTTTCGCAAATACGAATATCATCGTCTTCGCGTTAATCGGTAAGATAGCCTAAGCTAATATTTACATAAGGAATCTATTCAATTAAGGTCCAAAATTTCAGTTAGACAATATATTTGCTGTGCTATGGCGTCGGTTACCGAAAAATTTTTAAAACAGCTTATGACTGTTGTAAAAAGATTTATTTTATTTGTCATTTTCACATTAATATTATTAACTTGATTTTAAACGAACTCTGTAAAGTAGTTAGTAATTAGCTGAAATGTAAATTAAAAAATAATTTCGTTAATACACTTTTTAACAAAAAAACAGTAATTTTCATTTTCAAATATTATTTATTTATTTACTTTTAATTTATTTATTTGAATGTGTTTGAAAAATGTTTTCGCCAAGACAGTTTTCTGGAAACCGATCAAACAAAAAAAAAAAAAAAAGATTATAATCAGAACTGATCACAAAAGTTTGTTGAATTTACGACTGTAATTTAATTCTTAAAGAAAAAAAAAAAGACGAATACGTGAACGGGCATAGAACGTAAGCCGTAAAGGCTTCTTCAAAGGAGTTGTGTGGTATCGCGATATCAATTATGCGTACACTAAAACAGTGGATAGCTATATTTCTTTACCATATTTATTTGCGGGTATCGTTAATGGAGTTCACATCAAACAGAAGCACTACCACCTCGTACTAAAATCGTAGCTAATAAGATCTGGTCTCAATAACCTAGATCTCTATGCAGGTACTGGCCGAGATAAAACAGGTGCACAAAATAATCGAAAAATTCATCAAACAACCGTTTAAAATTGTCTTAATTATAGTAGTTATCATCATCATTTCCGAATATTATTTCGAAAATTCAGAATACTACTGAATGACAATACATGAATCCACTCTATCCCGCTCCCACTTTAATTTGAAACGAAACGTTTTGAATTACAAATTTGCTTTTTTTATAGAAAATATTTACTCGTATAGAGTTCGGAACAGGGAGTTAAATAAAAACGCAAACGCGAGGAAGATAACCAAGTATGATTAAGGCGCAAATGAATAATGAGGACAACAGCAGAACGCGGTAGAGAGGGAAAGTCATAAAACTAAGGGTAGGTAGGAAGACTCACCTGGATGGATCGATGGAAGGAACGATTGTTAGAGAAGAAAGAAGCATAAATATCTGACTAGAATCTAGTATGAAAATTCAATCACAGGAGTAGCAAATTGGAAGCGGGGATTTTATTGAAATAAAGACACGAGGAAGAAGTAACTCTAGCCAAAGAATCTGCCGTCTCATTACCTCCAATGCCCACAAGACTCCCAGAGCAAATCAACGTGGGTGGAATGAAGAACGTGAATATTGTAGATAAAGAATCAAATATGAAGAGCGACAAAATTTCCAGAGTGATTGGGAAAGGGAGAGGAATGCAAGATGGCGAAAAGTTCAGCACTAAAGATAGTATAGAAGGGAGGAAGACGAAAATAATTCCTGCTTGACTATAGATCTGGGGAGAGATTTGACAGAAAAAGGAAAGAAGATTACATTAGGAGAATGGGAAAGAGTGGTGAAGTCAAAGAAAAAGGTAAGGAAGATTATTAGTCGAAATAGTATAAGACGAAAAAGAACCAAGACGCAAAGAAATATGCGATAGGATAGGAATTTTCAAACACAACCGCCGGAGTGTGAGGAATACGGCTGCCGTCTGTCTATTGAACATCTCCTGCCCACTTGTCGTAAATAAAATTGGTAAATTAACCCCATCAAGATGTTGCAGAAGCGCTGACAGATGAAGAGGATCCGTAGCCAGCAAGTACTATACAGATTTTACAGAATATGCGACATTTATAATTTAGTATAAATATAATAATGTAACTTATGTATCCGTAAAATAATATAGTTCCTAATTTTAGCGCATAAGTTTGTACACGCGCGCTTTACAACTAAAAAATTAATAATAAAAGATGACTAAAGAATGTTGCGAGACCTAACTAGTGATCATTTAAACATGTGACATTGACCTCTAATACCATTTGGTATGCTTGATTATACATTGTAAAGTTTTAAATTATTTTACTATTATAAAGAATCATAACGGTTTAAAAGACCGAAAATTCAATTTTAATAGTACTTACTATAAAAGATAATATTTTTAAAATATACTAGTGGGCAGTTAGAGACACGCTGTTTAATTTTCATAAATTATTCTGGTTTAAATCTAAGTAACTATGATTAAAATACTTATAATTAAGATGCGTAATTAATCAAAGCTGGAACTTCATTTGAAAATTAATGAACAATAATATATTATTCCTGTGTCATATTTAATAATAAGATATATTTCTGTTAATGTAATGGAAGTTAAAAAAATAATACTAAAAATTGAATATATGCGAACTCCCACACACAAATCAAATTTGGACTGGATTAAATTTTATATTCACACATTTTGAATTTATCCATTTAGCCAGTATTGTCAATTACTTATATCTAAAATTTATATTTATTTTCTATACTTTTTATTTGGTTTGGTTTTTTAATTATTGAGCTTGTTAGAAAGGACATTAACACAACAAAGTATGAAAATTAGAATTAGAATAAAGAAAACTTAAATTGATTTTCATTTTCCTTTAAATCATCAGTTACTTCAATTTCATCGAATTTTTTCCTCTACATTGTTCCCCTTTCTCCGAGAGGACATTGGCCACTTCAGACGTTTGATAAATATCTTGGCTTGACCTGAAAATTGTATACAAAATTAGTTACCTAAAATAGTTAGCGAGACTGTGTCATTTTTTAAACAGACGAGCAATGAATTTTAAATAAACATAATATGAAATAAGGAACAGAATCAAAAGTTCTCTTTTTCCTTTTCTTCTAAATTTTGTGTACGAAATAGATGAAACAAGTTGAAAATAATTTTTTTTATTTGATGTGGAACTAATGAAAACTTCCAAGATATGAACAGTCGAGGTGATAGGTAAAGCAAGAACATGAAAGAGGAAGATCAAGTCTTAAGAGTTGAAAACTAAATAAATCACGTTCAAGGGAGAGATTGGAAAATTCAAAAAATATGTGATCTCTGTCACAAACATAATAGGAATTATCAGGAAACAATTTACAAAAGCTAGATGTAGTCAAGACAAAATGGACTAAAGAAGAATGAAGAAGACTGATGAGAGAAATGAAAGCAAGACAGTTTAATAGCTATAGATCGACAGATGAGAGAAATTACAAAATCAAGTGCTCAGCGGCGGTATGGGTAACCAATGAAATTCATCTGAGGTGCGATTTTTGCTAATTAAAATAGATTTGGAAATTTATTAATTTTTTCTCTGTTAATAAAATATGATGGTTTAACAAAAATTAAGAATTTTAATTACATTTGAAAATGTCTATATACATAAAAATGTATCAAAAAATAAACTTAATATACATGCATATTTTGATAAATGTTTCAACCCCACACAAAAAATTAAGCTAACCAAAATTTTAAATAAAGTCATATTTTATGTATTTTCATAAAAATGATGCTAATTAGAATCCAATGTTAAATTTATCCAGAAATTATTACAATTAGTATACGGTTAAAATTTGTTCAATGAAATGTTAATTTACCAAATCATCAGTTTAAAGCTTAATAACAAAAACTCGTTATTACTTAAAATAGTAAACTAACCGTCTGGTTCCAGTATCACTTATTACCCTTTCCTCACTGACATGTCCCAGATGTGGCTAAAATTATCTGCTTACAGATTTACGGTCAAGACAAATAGGTAAAAATAAATGAATGAAGAATCAGTAACCGGCATTTTTATTGTGTAAGAATTTGAAATTTTATTTTGTGTTAAAATTCCGTCATATTGGATAGTAATTGAATAGAACCATCTTGAGGTTATCCAATTTCAAAGTTTTCAACCTTACTTGACTGATTAAGTAACTGCTCTTTAGTTTCATTAGTCTGCTTAATGCAGAAAAGGTCTCAGCGAGCTGAAAATATCACCTCTTCGACTTTCACAGTTAGAAGGGAAATGTTCTTCATTAATGTCGTGGTAAAAAAATTTCAAAAAAAGTACTGTTGCACTTAGCATCATATGTGCCATTGACCGGTGGAAAATTATTTTATCGGCGTAATTATACGATGCGGAACAATTTTAGGCGGTGCCAGAAATGTACAAAATGCGTTTAAAGTAGTATCTCTATTTAAGAAAGTAATGACGTTTTTACTGGCTGAAAAACATAGAAAGAACGAAATAGGAAGAGGAATGAAGACCTGATTCTTCTAAGACTTCTGGTGACCGTTTTAGTGCACACGTCCATGAGAACTGCTTACGGAATAACATCAATGATTGGGGAAAAACACAATATCATTGATCAATACATGAAAGACGATAAATGTGAAATTCCAAATTTAAACTGAAGTTACTGCTGAAAAATTGTCTTTTAAAAGTGGTAAATCATTTCGAGATAAAGAAGTTGCCTCTTAAATATTCTCCAAAGCTATTTTTGCGGGATTAACTTTAATTCGAACTTTCGAGAAACGGATTCTTTATTCCGACATGATCTGCGCCTTTTCAAAAAAGACGAAAAATAGATAAATTTCACGAATAAGAACTTAATTGTTATTTGCCAATCTTATCACTGTCAATTTGCAGACGAAGTGGGGAACTGGCGAGCAATTGTTTGAAGAAACTATTCAGAGTATCAGGGAACCGAAATGAATTCATGCATATAAATAAAACATCAATACTTAAAAGCACGGCCACTCATTGATTCACTTATCCTTCTTTAAAAAGTGATTATCGTATCAAAAACGTATCAAAAGTTTTACAATTAACAGTATAATCTAAGTCACCGATTAGAACATTGCACTTTAGTTGTCTCTTAAGTCCGTGTTGTTTTGTTAGCCGTCAAAAGTTAGCCTTAACTTCCCGTCAGTCAAATCGCATCGTTTCAGTTACCTGGAAGAAAGATAAGGGAAAAAAATGATCCTCTATACTGATTTAAATTCGTAATGTCAAATTTCATTTATTTAATTCGACGTGCCATAACGATACTAAATAATAAACTTACGTATGAATTTCAAATTTGATACAAATAAATTACAAGCATAAAAACGTACAAAATAAAACAATTACATTTAAAAAATTCCGACTAGTTTCGAGTAACTTGACTCATAACCGTAGATAGGGAATCGCGGATCGAGTCATCCGAAACTAGTCGGTATTTTTTAAATATAATTATTTTATTTCGTATGTTTTCGCTTTTATAATTTATTTATATCGAGTCTAATTTACTTATTTTGATTAACCAGCGCGGTTCAATAATATTAGTTGCAAATTATACACTTGTATGTAGATAACAAAAAAAAGAAAAACAACAAAACGAACAAAAACAAAAGAAAGCACCACTTTTCCGTATTAAAAATGTTCCCTATTTCTTTTCTTAGGCTGACGTCAAAAATTTAGCCGTTGATTTGGAACAGTTCTTTTTTCTCTTCGCTATTATTTTAATTAGTTTAATTTTTATCACTTTTGCCACTTCCGAAATCAAACGTTACTAGTCACACTAGTATTGAAGCAACTATATCAGGAGTAGTACTGCCATTTTATTTATGGTCGAATATCGCTTTATAAATGTTACCGATCAAGTGTATTCGGCGATCAGTGGCTTATCTCGGGCCATTAGGACATAAAGTGTTGATTCCTCTTAAATGATTTTGGCATCTTCCAGTCGTCCGTGTTCGTGTTGTCGTTAATTATTTTTAAGGGTAACAACGATGGGAATGATAGAGAAAATGAGAAAAAAAGAAGCTGTAATAAAAAAAGGACAGAGAAATCGGAAAGCGACGTGTATAGCAAGCGAAAGGAAGAATAACTGCACACATTTAATAAGAAAGTTTGTTCTAATAAAGAGACAAACAATTTAAGTAAATGATTCCAGCGCGGGAAATAAAGTTGGCGAGTTGAGCCGATCTCAGATGTGGTCTTGAATGGACGAGCTGCTTGTCAACGTAAGACCGGCGACGAGGAAGGGGGTGGAGCATATTTTACGGGAACAGGACGAAGAGCGGTTCTGGGGAGAGGGTTGATTTTTTTGCAACGAACGGACGGTTCTTCGTCACTGAGAACGGAGGTCGACTGCTTGTTTGATTATACTCAGTTACCAGCAGAGAAGTAACTTGCAAACGTGACTGCACTGACAAATTTAATCCGGCTCTGAAAGAACTCGTAGTGTAAGAAGGAAATTCACAAACTCCATTCCGGAAAGTTCAGTTGCGAATCTTGGCGACTTCTCTGCACTCGTAAAAAAGGATGAGCCGAAAAAGCCGGAGTTGTTCGCCAGCGTGTGCTCGTGTCTCTGTATTGGAAATTAGACGGAAAGCTGTTGTTTGCAGAGCTGCTGCGTGAGGCGAACAGAAACGGCGAACGGCAGCGAACGGCAACTCGGTTGGCTGGGACACTTTAAAAATTATTCCACCTAATTGTCGTTATGAATGTAAAGCGCGATGAATAAAGATATAAAATCCAATTTATGCTGATGAGATTTTCGTCAAGTTTCGCCAGTGGAGGACTACGTCGAGTTTTCCTAACGCCGCATGACGTACAGTGAATCGGCTGCTTTATCGCAGAGTTCGCTGAATATGTGCAAATTAAAATTCCTATCTAAAAGTAATTTCGAAGAATTAATTATTTATTTTTAACCCCCCCCCCCCCTTCAGGTTGCTCGTTAGAGGAAACACGTTAAGCCTGATTTTTCATTCATTGTGATAGGGCGCAAAATAAATGAAACACTTCGAAGTAGGCATTAAATGATGTCCGTATGTTCTTAAACTACAAGTTGATCAGCCATATACTGAATGTACACACGATGGTACATATTTTTGCACGTAGCTCGCTCAATAAGGTCCGTTACATGTTTGATGCAAAGTCAGACATGGCAGCGGGTGTGTTGATTTCTTTGTTCTCAATATTTCAGCTGCCGCTTCGGTGGAATTATTCTTACCGGTTTTATGTAAAGCTGTTGACTTTTCTTCTTTAATTTCAATCTTCCATTCTTCACATCTCCCTAATACTAAGACCGGATAGATGCTGCTGCACGTAGAGAGTAGTTCAATGTAAATTTGCCGTTTCGCGTCGATGGATGTAAGCGAACTATGTGCACAAACTTTGACGAGACTGTCGACGTCATGTTTAGGTCGTTATTAGTATAAATACATTGCATCGGCGATTGGTTTATTTCCGATAGTACTGATGACTGTGACTAATACGAATTTATTATTTTTAATCACATACAGAACGGTTCGAAAGCAAACTGAATCTAGTAAAATTGTCAGCCTGTATATTTATTGATTCAATTCTTTATAAGATATTGATATGTTCGTGTAACATTCACCGTGAGGTCAAAAGTTAGTAATATGATAGACGGACATAGACTTTTTTGCATAAATAGCAATTATGTGTGTATTTTTAATTCAAAAGAGTTTTATATTGAAAGTCCCGTAAATTTAAATTACCGCCCACGTATAATCCAGGAATATTATGCAATGCGCAGACATTACATATATAATACCAAATAGTTTTATGAAAAAAATCAATATTCTTTTCTTCTTAAACCGGTTTTAAAAGTTGTTAGTTCAATTACTCGGTCGTATATTAATTAAAAATATTAATTCGCAGATCCTCGGCCTTTTTTTGGACATTATATAAAATTAATAGACAGCGTATATTAACAGGGGCGAATTAAAGATTTATGTGACCCCCGGGATTAATCTTGAATGAAGGGCCCCCTTCGAAGGAAAAACGGTGAAAAAATTCATTATCATATATGTGCAAACAAACAAGCAAAAAAAAACCTATTGCGTGCGTATGAATAACTAATAAAATTAAAATTATACTCTCTATAAAAATGTCTTGCCCCAACATACTAAATACTATATAAATTGAACGTCAAATAAGGAATTTTATACATACATATATATGTTAATATTTGTAATTTCTTATTAATATGTTTTCTTTTTCCGCAAAAAATATTTATACAAATATATATATATATATATATAAATTATTTCTTTTTATTTATTTGTTTAAATTTACGTGCCCTTCTCCATCATTACTCCCGGCCGATTACTGAATCACACACGCACACATATTCATTTATACTCGCATTTCTTATTTGATATATTATTATATTTAATTTTTATACAATTCATTTATTTCTTTATATATATACAGGGTGCGGCAACGAAGTGGATCGTATTTTAAAAAAATCATAATACAAGGAGAAAGTGCTTTAGGAATTTTTTTTTTTTATTTTTTTAAAATACGAACTTACTTGTTTTTTTTTTTAAATTATTTTTGAAAAATAATATCTTCAAGATGGCGGCCTTTTTGCTTGATGCATTCTTGCATCCGTTTTACGAAGTTTTCAAATACTTTTTTCAACATACTCCTCGATATCACGGCCGTGACATCACGTATTGCGTTTCTGTGGTCTGCCAGGTCTTTCAGCTTGTTGACGTAAACTTTGAACTTCAAATAACCCCATAAGAAATAGTCGGCCGCCGATAAATCTGGCGAGCGACTCAGCCAAACGATTTCCGCGTCTCGCGTAATTAAACGGTTCCCAAACAGCTATTGCAGAACCGTCATCGTTTCGCTCGCCGTGTGCGCTGTGGCACCATCTTGCTGAAACCACGTTCTTGACAGCTTTTTCTTACGTCTCAAGGCCGGTCCAACGAATTCTGACAGCATTTTGCGGTACCTTTCCCCGTTCACCGTCTCGTCGAAAAAGTATGGGCCAATTACTGCCCATACTGCGATTCCCATCCAAACCGTTACTTTTGGCGAGTGTAACGGCTTCTCGTTGATAATGTTACAATTCAAATAACTCCAGTAACGAAGATTTCGCTTGTTAATGTTGCCATTGAGGTAAAAGTGAGCTTCATCCGTAATCATAATAAAATCCAGTGGAATTTCGCCACCCTGAATTTTTCCAAGCATCACTTCACTAAACGTTAATCGTAGGCTGTAATCGCCGGGTAAAATCTGATGGGTACACAAAATTTTGTAAGGATGAAAGTTAAGATCCTTGTGAAGTATTCGGCGAACCGTTCGTTCGGATATTTTCTAATTTTTTACGTGTAAACAAGCAGAACGTGATGGACTTTTCTGAATTGACTTCTGAACTTGTTCCACATTTTCCGGAATTCTGACTGTTTTAACGGACTCTGGTCTTTTTTTAAAGATTGATCCGGATTCTCTGAAGTTTTTCACCCACGTACGCACAGTTTTTTCGGTTGGAATCGGTTTTTCGTTTCCCATCAACTAATAAAGCATGTGTTGCGGATTTGAATTACATCATTATTTTAATGTAGCAGCTGAATGGTTAAAATAATAAAAGTTACTTTTCTTATTCATTTATTATTATTGGAACATTACAAATTTTTTAATCATTAAGTGATCTTGAATGTTCTTCGTATTCCTAATGATGGATTGGAGAAGGTCCTCCTGGGGATAGTCTGTCAGGATCGTATACATCTATCGTAATACCCTGAAAGAAACGTTAAATATAACTCATTAGAACAAGAAAGATAATGTTATTTCGTCAATATCTAATATACCTAATTAGAAGTAGAAAGATCGCCTTAAATTCGATGCTTAGAGATCTGCATTGAGCGAAAAAGGCGAGAGTTCTTATGGGGAACAATCACTTGACTTGTACATAGGCAATTTCCGTTTATAAAATATAAACTACTATTATTACTAATACTGATGTTGCTAACGCGCTGGCTACCTTATTAACTTTTTATTAAATGATCAATATTATATAAATAATTCATGTGTAAACTAAATTAATTTACTGACATATAACGTAATGAACCAAATGGATTGGTTTTTAATTAAAGTAATACATATTTATAAAAGGAGAAAAAAATAACAGTAATAATAGGAATAATCATAATAATAATTAACCAATTAATTCAAAAAAGAAAAATAAAGGAATTTGAATATATATATACATATAAAAAAAAGTAAAGGAAGTTCTATACCTTATATATATATATATATATATATATATATATACATGGGCGTCGCCAGGGCGGATGGGAGGGAGCAGTTGCCCCCTCTGGAGCCTTGAAACTTTTTAATCAACTAGCCATGATGAGTATTCATAGGCGCATAATCATGAAAAATTTGCCAGAAACTCACGAAAATTATGTTTTAATTAATATTTTATTCTTCTTTAATAAAATATTAAGCCTTTACAACTTATAAATTTTATTTTTCCTGTAACTCATATCCTCTTTCTATCATCTTGCCCCCCCCCCCGGCTCATCGGCTGGCGGCGCCCTTGTATATATACATATATATATTTTTTTTTTTTGTTTAAGTTAGGTTAACAATGAATATGTCGAGACCGGAGATGTGGAATTTCATATCAACCTAATCGGATTGCATCAGAAAAGTTCCGAGCAATCGAGCGAACTCGTTAAAACATAACCCGTTGTGTATGCGATGAATGACATCACGATGTGTGTTGTGGCTTGCAATTAAATGTTAGTAGAAGCAGAGAGTATCGGACATACCGGCAGCCGAGTGCTTGATGGGAAATTTCGCATTAATAGCGATGCGTAGACAATGCTCTGTTACGCAAATTGCATATAAATACATGCATCTTTCGAAGCCGCGGGCTTCTTCCATTTTTCCTCGTTGTCTGATCAACGCCGTGATCGATCGGTTATCGTTTGTCGTATTTTGGTCTCGCTCGCAAGTTGTACGTAGGGAAATTTCGGTAACTAGTCGTATTGAATAATCGCCGGTTAAGTTTTATTAGATGCATCGAAATACATATGTATCGTTTTTTATTATTTAATTTAATTTCGTTCCGTTCTTCCGGGTCTTTAGCCCTATTGTTGTGATTGGCACTCGCGTAATAGGCGTTCAGAGCGAGGTACATTGTAGACCTCTCCGCGGTGGGTAGGAAAGGTATCCCTTTCTTCCTTTCCTTTGGTGTTTTTTTCCTTCCTTTTTTTTTAATTATGAGGAATATTTCTTCAATGGCGCCCGAACCAACTTACAATTAGACGTAAAGAAAGTTGATGCATAGCAATAAGTTATTAGAAACAAAAAAAAAAAAAATAAAACAATCTCGTACATTCAGAAGCAAATCTTCAAAAACAATTATATTACCTACATTTTTTCGTTTGTTTAGCTTCTATGGAACATCACAAATTAATATTTATATTATAATCACTTGCAATACAATTCGCCACCGGCATCGCTGATAGCATTGCACAGAACGCGACAATTGCAAAAAATACCAAATTACAAATTAAATTTTTCATTTTAAGAGTTGTCAATTCGGCAAATCTAAAATCAAATGTTAACTTATTTAAATAATCTTTTTGCTGTACAATAAAAATACATATTCAATATTAAATGTATGTAATCATTGTTGTACATTTAGAGGGTTATGCTGGACTGTAGGGACCTTAAAAAAAAAAAGGTGTAAATACGCCAATAAATATAATTTTATGTTTTGTTCTTTTTTTTTTTCCAATTAGAAATGTGCAACAATACACCGGTTTATATATTTACCAAACGGTTCTCAGTCTATCAAGAAATTTCGCATATTTACTGTTTTTTTTAATTTTTATTTTATGCAAAGGAAAATAACATGATTTAAATCTGTTTCTTCAGAGCGAGTATTTTATATAATAATATACCTGATTTTTTGGTGCAGTTTTAGTTTTTATCTATAGGCTTAATTCCGAAAGTTCCGCATCAGATGGTTGAACTGTGTTTTCTATTGCATCACGTATATATTCAGGTATAAATGCGTACATGCGTATAAGTATATATACCAGAGTTCGAAGAACGTAATTAACAACTGCCAACTATTACATAGTGGTATATCAACTTAGCAGAAGCTTATAATTAAACTCAACCGAAATCATTACATTATAATAAAATGTGCATTATAATTCATATACATCGACAAAGTAACTTAATAAGTAAGCTCTTTTGGGTTATATCTCCCTGTGCAAAATGAAACATGTATTAATATGTGTACAAAACAAGAGATAAATGTATTGGTGCAGCATCTCAGTGCATGAATTTGATTATTGCTTATTACATACTGAACTCAGGCAAGTTCACACTGTGCACTAAGTCGATTCTTCTTGATTTTTCTATTATTACTACCATTATTTATTCAGTTTCATATGGTGATCAGGAACTGTCTCACTTGTTTCTGCTCGCAGCTGCCAGCTTATTTTCAGCGTTTTAACAGAATTCTGCTACGATTAATTTTTTTTTCTTTTTTTCTTTGGGTGCATCAACACAGGACATTTATTTGAATTAACTATTATTTTTTTTAGAATCAATACTTTTGTTTTCTTCAATTTCTAAACCCTGTACCGGTATGGATTTATCAGCAGTGTTCGTAATATACTATAGAGGCCAAATTTTTGACAACTAGAGTACAACATAATCTATTCATTGAGAGACTTGGATATGCAATGATTTATTTCTCTCTTACTTACCTACTACGTTTAATAAAAAGAAAGTTAGGTAATTGAAACCCCATCTCGGCACCACTTTTTTTTTAACCTTTTGGCTGGATCTCCCGGCAGAGTGCTTCTATACATTTTTTTAATGTTTGGGTTACAATGTTGTGGCAATTTGTTGAAAAATTTTGCATACCGGTCTTTATGGGTTTCTTCAACGAATGATACCCTTAAATCATTATGCAAGGTCTCGTTAAATACATAGTTTGGAGCTGCTGTCAAGTTAAAATTAAAAGTTTTTTCCACTTCAAACAATTATCAGAAAAGGTCATGAATAATCAGATATCTAAAATAAAGCTCTAAGTTTATAAAATGTTTCTGTTGAACTACCTTTCCTACGCATAATTATTACCATTCACTGGTAAACAGAAATTGACTTTTTTCAAATGACTACAGAGTCGGGTCATATTTCCAATATTGTCATCACACACACCTTACAACTTACTTCAGATAAGTGAAAACCGGTATTTTGTTTGGCGCGGTAGTAAATACTAATTTTTAAGCTGTATTTGATAGTGCTTCACTTTGTTTTTACGATAAATAAATTAAGCATACCAATCGGATAATTTAAGAATGGCAGAATTGTTGTTTCGATAGACTATTAGTAACATATATAGGAATATTAAAAGTAATCCGAATTTAAAAGAGAAAAATAAAGATGATTTTAAAAGTCTGTACTTAAACTGTTACGAAAATTGGTCATAAGAAATATTATACTTTGATTTCCGCGTTTACTGAATTTTTTTTCATTAACTTTTCCTTAGGATAAATTCGAGGGAATGACTAAATCCTTATTAAAATTATTATTCTGCAAATCATGATACCTTTCCTGCAATCCGCATAGTGCTTAAGGTTAATAATGACAGCAGCAAATACTTGTAAGTTTATTATTTGTTTTATTCCAAGAAAGGAAACGAATTTAATATACAATTATTGTTAGTTGCCACTGAAAAGTAAATTAGAAGAAAAAGCTATAGATGAATACATTATTTTAAAGAGCATTAAATCTAAAACATTCCTTTCGCTGATATTACCCTGCCAGTAGCTTTATTATTTGAAATAGTTTTATCCAAACTATTTTTGTAATCGATGCATTTGTACCGTTTCTTTAAAAAATAAGTTTTACGTGAACATCTCAGTACTACTTTATTTTAAAAATTACTACTTAAATCAATTTGAAAAACAGAGAGTTTGGCCAGGAAGCAACTAATCAACGCAGTACCCCTAAAAATGATAAAGTGGGAAGAAAAAAGAGAGGAAATAGAAGTTGAAAAAGTATATAGAGATATAAAGGAAAAATTCGAAAAAGTATATGAAAAATGTAGCCAAACAAAAAATATGCAAGCAAGTGATAAAACACGTAGGAAAAAGGAATGGATGACACGGAAAATAATCGAAATGATAACGAACAGAGACAAATTGTATAAAAAAGTAAAAAAGAACAACCAAAATACGGAGTTAAGAAATAATTATAAACAGTTAAGAAATAAAGTAAATGCAGAAATAAGACGGCAAAAAGACATGTTTATCGAGAAAAGTTTTGCGGGAATACAAGGGGACATCAGGAAAACGTGGTTAAATATAAATAAGATCATAGGAAAAAAAAGGAATCTAGGAGTAGATGAGATGATCGAGAAACACTTTTCGAAGGGGCAAGAAGGAATTGAAATTGCGAACAGGATCAGCAGGGAATTCAAAAATGGTATAAAAAAAATAGAACAAAAATGTAACAAAGTATTATTAGGGGAAACAAAAGAGAATGAACCGAAAGTAAATATGTACATACCTAAAGCAAACATAGAGCAAGTGGGGAAAATTATTGAGGGATTAAAAGAAACAAAGGCCACAGGACTAGATGGGATAAGAATAAAAGATATAAAGACAATAAAAACATATATAGTAAAAAAAATAACGAAACTGATAAATATGACTCTAAGTGAAGGAAGAATACCAGACGGACTAAAGATATCGAAAACGAGGCCAATATATAAAAAAAGGCAAACACAGTGAATATGAAAATTATAGACCAATTGCAGTAAGTAATGTAATCGCAACAATCTTAGAAAAGTAGGTAGCTAATAGTTTAACGAAATTTTTACAGGAAAATCAGATAATTGATAGAACACAGTTCTTCAAAAAGGAAAATCAACATCGAAAGCGCTCGGTGAGTTTACAGAAAAAATAAGGGTAAATTTTGAAGAAGGGAAGAAAGTACTGATAACATTCATAGATCTAACTAGAGCATTCGAGACGATTGACCATAAAATACTTATAAATAAATTAGAGGAGATAGGAATAACAAACAGTGTTAAAAAATGGTTCGAAAACTACCTAAACCAAAGGAAAACATGTGTAAATATATTAAATGTACGAAGTAAAAAAGAGGAGTTGAATGTGGGAGTTCCGCAAGGTAGTAACTTAGCGCCAATACTGTTTATTATATATACAAACGGTTTATACAAGGAATTAAAATACAGCGATGTATAATCGTTCGCGGATGATATAGCAACAGTTACAGCGCATAAAGATATTAAGGAGGCAGAAATGAAAATGCAAAAAGATCTAATCACAATAAGTAAATAGGCACACGATAAAAATCTATGAAATAAGGTATCGAAAACTAAAGCAATGGTACTATGTATGAAAAAGGATAGGTATGATGTATATTGTCCAAATTTAATAATGCACTCTAACGAATGTGTACATGAGTGGGAAGAAAGAAATGAATGTGAGAAGATAAATTGCTGAAAGATAGAAGTAGTGACCCAATATAAATATTTGGGGGTAATGGTGGACCAACACTTAAGGTGGGACGGACATACGGAATACATTGCAAAGAAAATTAGGGCAACATTACCAGCACTATACACTTTAAAGAAATATGCAACAAATAAAACGTTAAAAATGGTGTATCATGCGCTAGTGGAATCGAGAATCAAATATGGAATTCAAGTATGGGGAATGACTAGGAAAACATGCGTGAGGAAAATAAGTAAACTGCAAAATAAAAATGCTTGAAATTAATATCGGATCACAAATACGAGACCGAAAGTGAAATAATTCAAAAAGAAGACGTACTGATCGTTAGAGGAATGTATTTATTCATAATGATATGGGGTAATACATAATGACAGATAAGGAAATAGAATTGGAGGAAAAAAGAAAAATAGAATACGGGTTGATGGAAAACTATTTGTACGAACTGCCGTTAGCTAAAACAAAGATGGGGAAGCAAACAGACAAATACATTATAACGCAGTTGTTAAATAAAATGTCTAAAGAAATAATAGAGGAGGAAAAAATTGGGGTGAAAAAAAGAAAATAAAGGAATGGTTACAGAAAGAGGGAAATATAGGAACAATAATAAGCATTAAATAAGAGAAGAGGATACGGAAATAGTAATAAACAAAAGTGAAAAAAGGGAACGGGAAAGAGACGGAACAATATAAATAAATAAAATAATAAAAAAATAAAAATAAAATAAATAATAGATAAGTTATAGCTAAGTTAGAAATAAGGAAAAATAGGATAAGTTTGTAATAAAATATTTGCGCGGCGATAAATTTGTATAGTATATAAGTAATATAATGTAGGCATATTTAGATGTAAGAAAACTCGTCGATAATATAGCTTTATTTTCAAAAAAAAAAAAAAAAAATCTCACCTTTCTAAATCCATGTCTCCAGTAGTATTAAATAAACTCGCCTCCTTCACTAACTACATTCACATGTATACAGACGCAGCTAAAGCGAATCTTACTAATTCTTCTTCACCACCTGCACGCGCTATGAAATTGGAAGCATAATGTACACCGAGCGCCTAAACGACTACTGTTCTGTTTTAGAGGCAGAAATGTTTGGGATCCTTCTTTGTCTTGAGACATATTCTTCAAGCCCAGCGTCTCAAAATGCCCTTCTTATTACCGATTCACTTCAATCTATCAAAGTCATCCAGAGCCCAGACAGTTGCAACTCTCTACTAATTAAAATAAAAAAAACTCCTATTTCAACTTTCACGATCTGAGGTATATGTCACATTCTTCTGGGTCCCTGGCCATGTTGAGGTTCCCGGAAATGAGCGGCTTGACTTGGCTGCTAAGGCAACTCTATCCAGCCCGATGCCGTTTAATGCTGTACTACCTCGATTACGGTCATCAGTCTTTCTAATGCACTTTGCTGAAGAGTGGAGCAAACTATGGTCAGAACAAACGACCTGGCTCAGGTCCATAATGTCGAACACCGACCCATGGTGGCCGCCGTTCCCCGTCTTACGTAGGGATTTCTCGATCCTATCGAGACTGCGTCTGAGGCACACTGCACTGCCACACAACTACGTCTTTGAAGGAGCTCCCCTTCCGTCTACTTGTCCTCTTTGCGGATTCATGGCCTCGCCAATCGTAGAGCATCTGCTGAAATGGTGCCGGCATACTTCCCGTACTTCTACTCATACCTCACCCCACCAACTGTTGTCGAACTATCTGGATTGTGTTCGGGAAGTGTTGAATTTTGCAGCATTGAACAGACTGCACCGCCTTCTGTAATTTCCAGTGAGTCTCGGTATAGCCCAGGTAGTTACACACGGCGCCTAGATTTATATTTGTCAATTTATAAAAAAAATATATATATATATATCGAGAATTTTGTTTTTTGATAAGTTATAGTACAGATATGATCTGTGACGATTATTAACTTTATCGTTGCAGAACAATTGTTAAATATGGCCCATTTTGGTTTTTGTTTTTTTTTCGTTTGCTATTCGTTCAGTTTACGTGGATTTAATTTCTTTCGTTTCGATTTTATTATTTTAAATACAATTGCTCTTGTTATTTGTTCATCATTGTGCACAATGTTATTTTTCATTCGGCTAATAATTAAAACAAACAACCATGATTACCATTATCGAAAGCTTTATTTATTTCTAAAAAAGTTCCGCTCGCTAGATCACTGTATTTATATTATATTTGCATTTATAAATAATTCCGATGCAGAATTTCTTTAAAATCACATTGTAATTTATGCGAGATATTTTTCGTTGCTAATTATTCTCTTATATCACAGATTTTCATAGATTCTTTTGAATATTTTTGATACAATCTCTGTAATGATAATGGTTGTCCATAATTACTTGAATCCCGCTTTTTGAAACTGCTTAATAAGTCCTATTTTCAATGTTGAGGAAGACGTTATAACGATATGTTAATTAAATTTATTTATTGCTTGTACTTTTTTGTGCTCAAATTTCTTACTAAATTGACTTCTCTCAACTAAATTTAGAATTTCTCTTTTTTTATAATTTGTACGGAATCATAAAAATAATGCGGGCTCTGAACTAAACGATATTATCGAATTTGTACCAAATTTGAATTTTATAATATCGAAAACTTTTTTTTTTTTTTAGTCACAAATTAGAACCAAAAAGAGACAATTTGTAAAATGTAGGTATTCCCATAAAAAGAAAAAAGAGTAAGTTTATATACATTTTATATCTACAAGAGTGGTGCATATATACATATATATATATATATATATATATATATATATATATATATATATATATATATGTATGTATATATATGTATATACATAAATTTCTGTTCGTATGTACGCATTTAAGAGAAAACTGATTGAATTCATTTAATTTATAGTTTCAAGTTCCGACATTTTTGGTATTGTTGTATTAATAATAAAAGTTTTTAAATCAATTTTATTAACGGTCTTTTAAATCGATTTTATACAAAGATAAAAAAAAAAAAAAGGAAAAAAACATCATCCGACAACCGCCGAACCGTAAATCGAGTTATTAATAGTATATATAAGGAAGGAAAAGAAAAAGAAAAAAATAATACAAAACGAGTAAACTTTTTTTTTTTTTTTTTTTTTATAAGGGTGTGTATGAGGGTTTCCATGTGCCGTGTTTAACTACTTTGGCTATTACAGCACATGGGGCCTACTTAAGGGTATTAAACGCGAAAGTACAGATCGCTGCTCCGCATGAAAGCTAAGACAGCTGCGACTGCGAACAGAGCATTTGACAGTATCTTAGAACTAGAGGAAGTGGTGAAGTGAATGGATCGTGGTACTGCAAATGAGGGACATTCGAGAAGTAGGTGATAGGTGGATGGGGCGCTCGATTGACTACAAAAGGGGCAGACATTTGGGGGTACCTGGCTCGTGAATATGTAGCTATGCGAGAGGATTGTATGTCCTATTCGGAGACGATTCAGGACAGAAAAATCTCTGCGGGAAACTCCGTCTGTGGGCCACCAAGGCTCCGTGGTTGTTTTTATGCTTCGGAGAAACGTACTTGATGATCTCCATTCCTGTTGCCATTCTTCTCCAGTTTGCTGCATAAACAAATGAGCCAATGCAGGGGAAAGAGGGGGGTTGTGTGGCATTGGAGAGAACAATGTCGCCTGAGCTGCTCGATTGACACGCTCATTGCCTGGAATCCCAACATGAGCCGGCACCCATAGGAAAGACATTTCAGAGTTTAAATGTGATAACCTGTATAATAGGTAATGGACTTGCCTTACCAAAGGGTTGTTGAATTTAATCTCTGAGATGAGTTGAAGGGAGTTTAGAGAGTCTGTTATGAGTAGGGTCTTTTGGGACTGGGGGTTGCTATCGGTGTAGTGTTGGATGCAAAAGACCATCGCGTATATTTCAGCGTCCAGTGCTGTACAGCAATCGTGCAGTCTAACTGACTCTGCTGCCCCTGAGACTTCGAAGGAGCATGCCGTCGGTGACTGACAACCTACTGCCTTCGCTCCATCTGTGTAGAGGCATGCATGGTCTGTGTAGCTCGCTATGATATTTGTTGCTATTTGTGCTATGTTTGCGAGGTATTGTGCTTTGTTAAATTTTTTCAGCGATATGTTGATGTTTGTGATTGGCTGACTCCAAGGTGGTGCGGTTGCTGCGAAGTCTGGCAGAGTTCTTAGGATTGAAGAGATTTGGAAACGACCCATAACCGAAAAAAGTTCGGGCACTGGGTCATTCCTAAACTTCATATTAGGAGATATTGTAGCCAGCCCGAGTGTCGGGGTTTTGGTACTACTAAGGAGGGTGCTCAATTCTTTAAAGTTATAGTACTTCCTATAGTAGGACAGCGGCGGACAACCTGCCAGTGCATACAAACTTACAACTGGAGAAGAGGGATGAGCAGAACGAGTAAACTGAATGAAAGTAAACTGATTATTTATTTAGTTCATTTAATTATTAGTGAATTACAGTGTTAACTTTGCCATTATTTTTGTCGTTCTTGCTAATAATAACAAAAATATTTATTTTATCCCTTTAATATATATCTTATGGGATTTAACTAATATTACACTGTTTTCCTAGTAATGAAATATAATTTGTCACTTTAATAATATCTGGATAATTGTTACAGCGTTTAATTAAGTTAATTTGATTTCAGATGGTTTTTTTTTCCAAAAATAAATTTTACTTTTAAG
Source organism: Icerya purchasi (assembly GCA_039619475.1). Taxonomy (NCBI): domain Eukaryota; kingdom Metazoa; phylum Arthropoda; class Insecta; order Hemiptera; family Monophlebidae; genus Icerya; species Icerya purchasi. Next base: position 178,713,514 of record CM077116.1, read on the forward strand.
GTCTTAATTGTCATAATGTTAAATGCTACGTGCTTCTATTTACTTCATAACTTTATATTCAAGGTATGAAAGTGTAAACTTATTTTGAACCAAAAATTAATCTTTTTATGTAGGTTTACTAGTATTCAAAATTCGCACATGTCAATATGTAGAAAACAGGAAGAAATTCATATGGAAAATTTTAAATCTGCTTAAAAATAAACATTTTTACTTATGATTTTTCAAAGCAATTTTTTTAGGAATCTCTGTACTTTTTTAATAAATATTTTTTGATTTATAAAATATAAGATAAGGTGAGGCAAGAACAGATTTCGAGCAAGCGAGTCTTTTGTTCACAACATCGTAGTATCAGTCGGTATTGTGTTGCTATCTGGTGCATATTGTAGTAACTACTATTATTATAGATGTTAGTGAACCACGTGCATGATTAAGCTATAGTTAGTCACATGATCGTTTGACGCGTAAACAAATAGTATTTAATCTATAAAGTTAAATTTACAATGGATAATAAAATTGTAAGATCGCGGCTACTGCTTGAAATTACAACTGCAGAATCAGGTAAATAGAATAAATTTTAAATGGGTTTAAACATATTAGTTTTTAATTTAGTCCTAATTCAATTCATTTGTTCGTATTTTTGATAGGCTGCACTAGCCGCTGAAAATATATTATACGGGGCTAGTGCATACCTGTCGCAAGGGGAAAGTGCGGCCTATGGGATGCACTTGCCCCAACTTTTAGGGTTTTGATATGTATTTGTCCGATGTGATAAAGTTAGACGAAGTAAACTAGTTAAATGGCGTGCTATTTAATTTTTCAAGGGCATAACCATGATGTGAATATCGTTACGATTTGGTCTATTTTTTTTTTATTTCGGATTCCTGTTATGGGAGCCAATATTATGATCCTTTAACTCCTCTTCCTTTGCTATTCTTTAACTATTTGAACTGAATTTTCGATAAGAAACAAAAAAGATATAAGAAAACGGGCGCCAGTGGAAAATCACGGCTTGACACGACCGGAAAAGTTCCATTTGACAGAGTACTAGGCCTTTTCAAAAAAATAAATTTACAAAAAAAAATGGATCGATCACAAAACTTTGCGAACCTGCCTAGAAACGGCGGTTATGTCTCCGCGACGGCGATGCCACAAGCACCCACCACCACTTGTCCCATAACGAAATTTCTAATTAAGAAACCCGTATATTGCAAACAATTTAAAGAAACAAAACGCGTATAGCTACAAGAGCGACTAGAAACATTTGATAAAAGGAACATAAAAATTGATTAAAACTTAAAATTGAGTGTTTATGTGTCCTGACGAAAGGACAACGACGGCTATAGGAAAAAAATATACATAGCGACTAGGAAAGGCGAATAGCGGCATGCAACAAAATTTATTTCCCTTCGGACTGCTAATTGCACGAGTTCTAGTACCGATCTTTTTTGACTCCCTTGCTGTCTCTCCATAGTAGTTCTGGCCATCTCCACCTTCCCTGAGTAACTTTCTTAGTGTCCTCAGTTTCCTTTTGTCCTACGTTCTTCTTTCTTGATGGGTAATCGTCCGTATCTGACAAGCCCAATAAAAAAGTAAACAAAAAAAACATTGCGCTGACTCGCTAATATAATGGTAACTAATAATTGCCTTTATCTAGCCAGCTCGGCTCGATATTTATTTAAACTAACGGTACATTACCGAAACCGTTATCAACATTTTTAAGTCACATGTTGGTGTTTGATAAGTGATAGTTCGGTCGTGTGTTCATGCGTTTATTGTAATAAACGTTCTCTCGTTAGTTGAATACACGGAATTACGTATTTTTGTCTTTATCTTTATCTTTCACGATAGTGTGTAGTTTTATCTAGTGCGGGCTACGGACGTTAACAGTATTATGGCGGTAACACCGCCTGATACAGCCATCGACTTATCAACCCCTCAACAACTTCCCACACCATCTTTACCAACACATCAACAGCAATCGTCATCAATAATATTACCGTCACCACTATTATCAGAAGAAACATCTTCATATATAGGTAAACAAATCCAACAGAAATCAGGTAACAACAATTCATATACTAACTACACAAACAACAATGCTAACAGTTACGCTAAAACAGCATCAGCTTTCAATTTCCCATCAAAAGAACAAGCAATAGTTTTTAACATACCGAAAGGAATCAATCAAAAAGATTACATTATTAAAATAGGAGAAATCATAGAACCTCAAAATTTAAAATATATATCACGAATGTCGCGCGACAGGTTTGCGATATTTTTATCCAGTAAACATTTCGTAGATTATTTAGTAGACACACACAAAACAATCACAATAAATAACGACGTAATACATATAAGAAGACTAATAAACCCTAAAAAAAGAATAATAATTTCAAATGTCTGTCCTTTTATACCACACCACATTATAGAAGAAATACTCAAAAAATACTATAATGTAAACCCAGAAACCCCGATCTCTTTTATAAAGTACGGGATGGGAGAAACGAGGGGATACGAGCACTTATTAAATGCCAAACGACAATTTTTTATAAACCCAGAGGAAATCAAAAAAATCCCTGAAACAGTACTTATACACTACGAAGAAATAAAATACCGAATATTTCTATCTCCAGACATAGTTTCGTGTTTTGTATGTAACGAGAAAGGACATACTAGTAAAAACTGTCCAAACACGATAGAAGACGAAGACATTTCAAACAACGTAAATGATAAAATAAATGACAATAAAAATGTAAACGTTGACATCAACTTCCCCACTCTTCCGTTAACGCAACTCTTAAATGGAGCTGCTAAAAGAGCACTATCAACAAATTCTTCCGAATCAATAATGTCAGGTAATAAATTAAAAAATGAAAAGAAACCCAAAATTAACAATATATTATTAAACGACCAAAACGCTCAAACAGATGATGCAGCAGAAACAAAAGAACAGGCAACAGTAACATACGACAGCGACCAGTCCATAAAAGTAGACGAAGAAGAAAATGAATCGATATTAAAAAAAGAAATATTCAAACCATTAGAAATAAATATTCGGAAAAATGAAGATAAATATCCGCTTTCGTTAAATAATTTTATGTTATTTGTAGGAATGTGTAAGGGGAAAAAAGATATTCTCCAGACGGCAAAAGAATTTACGGAAGACATAAATGGCTTAATGAACATGCTAATTGAAAATAAACCAATCCTACATAGTAGATCAGCAAAAATTCAGTTCACAAAAATTATCAAAAAATTATCTTCTCAATTAAACACTCCCAGAGAGCAAAATAATCATATAAATAATACATCATGAAAGGTAATTTAAATAGATTATTACTTAATGTGGGCAGAACCAAAATTCAACAGTACGAAATATTAACAAATAGTGAACAAGACCTAATAATAATACCGGAACCGTATATTTACAAAAACAAACTGTATAGAATAAACAATAAACAGTATGAAATAACACAACCGAATATTGCAATAGCCTATAATAAAAATATAAACTTGTCAATAATAGGAACAACTCAAAATATCATTTCAATTAAAATAGGAAATTATATTTTATTTGCGCCCTACTTTTCCCCTAATGAAAGTATAGATCCACACATTCGTATAATTAACCATTTAATCACACAATTTCAGGAATTAAAACCGATACTGTTAGGTGATTTTAACGTTAGATCAACGATATACGAAAATTTAAACAATATAAACTATAATACGAAAAGAGCAGAAAAGTTCGAATAATTCCTATTTGCCAATGATCTAAGCGTCTGTAATCCTTATAACATAAAAACTTTTAACAATCACAATGGGAGCAGTGTAATTGATCTTATAATTGTCCACGAAACAATCAGCCAGAACATTAGAAATATAAAAATATTACCTTCTTCAGTAACGCAACACTTAACAATATGTCTGCAACTCGCAATAAGGAAAGATAGTAAATCACTAAATGAAAATACATAAACAGTTGACTATGAGATCTTTCAAAAACAAATTATCAATGCTCTACCTCAAATAAAACACATTAAAAAAGTAACTAAAAAAGAAGATTTAGAGAACGAAATCATAGAATTTACGAATATAATAAAAGTACTAATCCACAATTCACTTACAAAAACAAAAATTCGCGACACACCTTATTGGAATGAAAAATTAGAAGGCTTTAAAAAGATACTAAAAAAACTACAAAGGAGACTATACAAAAGCAAAAATAAAACAAATAATAAAGTGGAATCATTAAGGATTAAAATTAGAAAACTGAAAAAAGAATACAATGAAGAACTGCAGTCATCAAAGCATGAAAAATGGAAAGAACTGATTAATTCGTCGACAATCTGGGGCAAGCCGTATAAAATATGTATGGACAAAACCAAACAAAGAGTAGACATGCCTACTTTTAATGTCGGTGGATGCATCGTACACGATAACATTGAAAAACATAAAATAATTTTTGCTGAATTATTTCCAAACCGAACACTTAAGTTGCAACCGACTCAGCCAGATAAAACTCTTCAAATATGTGAAAACGAATTAACTACAACAATCAAAAAACTGAACAATAGAAAAGCCAATGGACACGATCAAATTTCTAACAAGATGATTAAACTTCTTCACAAAGTAGACGAAAAAATATTTAAATCTATTTACCAAAAATGTATCGAACTAAATTATTTCCTTAACGTCTGGAAACAAAGAAAAATTAAAATAATAAACAAACCCGGAAAAGATTTAACAAATCCGAAATCATACAGGCCTATAACGCTACTGTCTAGTTTAAGTAAAATATATGAAAAAAATCATAAAAAATTTTCTTGATATAGAAATAAAAGAAAAAGCGATTTTAAACGAAAATCAATTCGGCTATCTTAAAAATAAATCAACCGAGCTAGCAATAAAAAAGTTATGCGATTACATTGAAAAATATAAAAAACAAACAAGACATACGTTACTAATCAGCTTTGACATATCCGGAGCATTTGATCAAATAAAAATTGATGAAATCTTAAAAATAATGAAAAGAAAAAATATATCTGATACAATACAAACTATAATTCGTAACTACTTAACAGATAGAAGAATCGGTTTATTTAATCAAGAAAACAAAATCCTATACAACAGGAGTGTCAACTCAGGAGTACCACAAGGTTCGGTTCTAGGGCCAGTACTCTTCAACATAGCAATGAGCGAAGTTCATAATTTGCATTTCAGTCAACACTGCAACATGATAAGCTACGCAGACGATATAATGTTAGTAGCAGGAATTAATAAAAAGGACGAAGTTTACAATATAAATGAAACAATAAAAAAATTGAGTAAAAACATTCAAAACTTAGGCTTACAATTCAACATAAATAAAATCCAAGCACTATTAATAAGTAGAAAACAAGACAGGGAAGAAATGATACACTGCATTGAACAGCACTTATACATAAAGATAAAGATAAAATAAAAATAGTAAAAGAAATAAAATACTTGGGAATAATCATAGACACAAATTTAAATTTTGGAAAACACATCGAATTCATAATAAACAAGGTTAAGATTAATTTCAAATTAAGATCACTATATTCAAATATGTTCGGTTTCAAATATAAAGATAGAATAGTACTCTATAAAGAGCCATTTTTGGATCAATAACAGAATACTACAGTATATTTTCCAGTTTTACGAGAAAAAGACAAGAATAAGCTGTTAAAATTACAAAGGAAAATATTAATAGGAACAATCTCTGGTTATCGCACAATATCGTATACTTCAGTCAACATCATAGCAGGAATAATAGTACCTGTAGACTTAAAGTTAGAAACTCTAGACCAAATCAAAACATGCAAACAAGAAGAACTAAAATTTTAGACAAAAAAACGTTACGAAAACAGATCAATAAAATTAATTCAAGTAGTATACGACTTTGGCAACTCAGATGTGATAAATCAAATACTGGCAAAGTAACAATACGGGAAATAGTAGTTCCAAACATAGAAGAAAGACTACAAATGAAACATTTTTATACCGATTATAACTTCACTCAATTTTTAACCGGACATGGAAATAATGGTGTCTATATGAAACGATTTAAAATTGCTGAAACAGACATCTGTATAGACTGTAAAGAGGAAACAGATAATTAACATTCGATTTTCGAATGCAATATGTTTAAAAACGAAAGAGAAAAACGGAAAATAATAAAAAAACCAATAACCGAAATACATAAAAAAAACTTTTTTAATTTGATCAGCTTTGTCAACCATGTAATGAATAACAAAACAAAACACATCAACAACAAATAATAATAGTAACAATCAGAAACTCTGGCTGAAAAACCGCAAGGTACAGCGGAGTAAATAAATAAATAAAAAAGAAAAAAAAAAAAAAGTCACATCCTGTTGATACATCGTTAATTTCTGATTCCTGTTGTCAAGATGTCTCAAAATCTATGAAATTGACCTCACCAGATGAAATTAACAGTATAATTCGGACAATGAACCCTAACAAAGAACCAGGTTATGATTTAATAACAGCAAAAGTTTTAAAGGAATTGCCAAAAAAAGGACTGGTGTTACTAGCGTACATATTTAATGCAATGTTGCGATTAACATATTTTCCAATACAACTAAAATTGTAGCAAGTTGTTGTAGTTCAATCATCGTATCGACCAATTTCAATTTTGCCGGTACTTTCTAAATTATACGAAAAATTACTGTTAAAAAGAATAATGGCAATAGTTGAATGCAAAGAGATAATACCTGGAACACCAGTTTGGCTTCCGAGCAAAACATAGTACAATAGAGCAGGTGCATCGGATTGTTCATCAAATTGAAAAATCCCTGGATGGAAAAATGGTTTGTGATACCGTATTTTTAGATGTAAGCCAAGCATTCGATCGAGTTTGGCACGATGGTCTATTGCAAAAACTTCGACGTCATTTTCCCTATCAACTAGCTGAATTATTCCGGTCGTATTTAAACGAAAGATATTTCTACATTAAATATGGTGATGACGAATCAAGTATATATCCGGTTCGAGCAGGAGTTCCTCAGCGGAGTGTACTTGGACCGCTTCTCTACCTTATCTACACAGCGGATATTCCTATTACATCGCACGTTAATATAGAAACTTTCGCTGATGACACAGCGATTTTGTGTTCAAATAAATGTCCAAAAGTTGCGCGTAAAAATCTGCAGTCAATAAAGTAACATCTTGGTGCAAATTATGGAAGATAAAGATTAATGAAGGTAAATCATCTCGAGTAGTTTTCACTAACCGAAGAATCGATTCATGCGGAAATATAATGATGAATGGTGTGGAGATCCCTCAGAAAGAAGATGTAAAGTATCTTGGTATTCACCTCGACAAACGTTTGACTTGGAGGAAGCACATTATAGCGAAATGAGTTGAACATCGAGCTGCGGCAACTGTACTAGCTGTTGGGTAAGAGACCAATAGAGTATCTCTTAAAAACAAGTTGCTTCTTTATAAGCAAATTCTTAAACCAGAGTCAGGCAATACGGCTATCTATTATGGGGCTGTGCCAAAAGCAGCAACATTTCAATTATGCAAAGAGTTCAGAATAAGATACTACGCACGATCATCTCTGCTCCATGGTACATAACCAACATCACGATCCATGAAGATCTTGGAGTTCAATTTGTAAAAAATGTGAAATAAAAACTGCTGCTCGACGACGATATGCTGCCAGATTGAAAGAACATCCTAATAGTACAACAAGAGAACTGCTGAGCAACCCAAGCGAGGGACGTAGGCTGAATAGGAAACGACCTCAAGATCTTTTATAAATTAAAAATGTATAAATAATATGTGTGTGTGTTGATGTGTGAGGGTGTATGTGCGTGTGCGTGTGTAATGGTATGTATGTGTCCGTGAGAACGCAAAAATATGTGTGTATGCATTTAGTATACACATATATAAGTTAATTTTAGCACCCTTCACTGGTTGGGTTGCTTATTCATGTTACTTTAACTTTTCCATAGATTACCAAATAGTTGATAAGACTAGGTGTAAAATAGCAAGATATATATAAAAAAAAAAAAAAAAAAAAACATTTCCTCCCCAAAACCCCCACTGGATTCATTCCTGGTCAGAACACGCGGTATTAGTTATTTATGACGGTCATACTACATATTAGATGTGGTACAAATAAAAATTTGTAATAATATTACTATATTAAAACTGCTATCTCACATAAGTCGTTTATTGCAACTATTAGATTTAACAATTTTTAAATCGCTTAAATCTTGTTGGGACACTAAATTAGTTGAATGGCAAAGAAAAAACGTAGGTAATAAAATTCCTAAATCTATTAGTGAAATATTGACTGAAATAAAGCCAAAATTACTAATTAGTGGTTTTTCCAAAGTTAGAATTATGCCATTTAATAGAAATGTTTTATTAAACGATTTTTTTAACCCATAAACTTTTAAATAATGAGAAACTATTAAAGTTCAAGATCTACTTTCAATCCAACAAACTGCCGCTATGATAAACATTGAAGCTCAGTTTAAATCAAGTTCTTCAAATATTAAATGCAAGTACCCCACTTCCAGTACACAAACAGAAAATTCTGCAACTTTTGAGGAATTACTGTTGTAATCGACGAAAATGGATATTATTATAATTTAAACAAAATGATAAACGAATTGCAGAAAGAAGCCGGGCAGATCAGTATCAATGAAAACATTCAAAAAAATAAACAAGAAATTTCAAAAAATCAAAAAAAAAAAATCCATACAAAAAAGGAAATCAAAGAAACAAGAGAACAATGAAGCTTGGAAAATTGATAGGAGCGAAAGTTGTATTAGTGAATTTGCTGATTCAGATAATGATATAATGAACATAAATGAAATTCATACTGAATCTGTAAATTGATCTGAAATAAAAGAAAAAGGAGGCATTAAACAAGGTGACATATTAAATACCCAAGTAGGGGATTTTGTATTAGCGAAATTTCTTTACTTATTTGAGAAAATTGAGAAGTCAATGTGAATTTAGGTTAGATAAAAGTAACACATGTACAATAATGTTGTCAAAAATTGAAGAAAAACTTGATTCACCGTCAATTTTCAAAGCGGGATACACTGATAAATATTCATTCAGCAGAGCTATTATGGTTCATGAACAGAAAATTCACGAATCGAAATAAAAATGTTTAAGCTCAGAAAAGTAAGTTTTAAGAACCATTAATTAATAGGTATAAGTTAAATTACTTTTTTTGATACAAATTGGTGAATAATGTTAATTAAACTTATTTAGATTAAATTTACATCTTCATAGTTTACATCTAACTGAAATAATTTCTTTTCCATTTTTATGCTTACGTCTTTCAAAATACTGCAAACACGAATGAATTTTATTCTACCGAAACTTTAAAGTAACTTATTTATAATTCAAAAAAGAAACACGAAAAGATAATCAGAAAAGATAATTAGAAAAATAAACAAGTCTATGGAAATCCCCTTTATTAGTTTTATTACAACAACCGAACTATTGAAAACATATTATGCTGAACGAATAAAAGTGTCGATGGATAATACAAACTAATATTAACGAATATTCAAATACTATATACAAAACGATATTACGCTCTTTATATATTTTGTACACTTCTAAAAGCAACGCGTTTTTCCACCGCAAAACATGCACAATGGCCCATACCAAAATTTGACACATGCAACGTTAACCACTATCTGTTGTAGATTCCCGACAGCTGTGCTGTCTTTAAACAAAAACTAACCCTATCCCTTAAAGAAAAATGACTACCTTTTAAATATGGCTGCCAGCATACAGGACATGCTTTAGCCATATGCTGTCTGTTAATATCTCTGATATTTTTAACTGTTTCTGTACGATTTGTTAAAATTGAAGATTTAACGATTTTTTTTAAAGCTATTTTTTGTCCTGTGTCACATGATTCTTAGAAGTAATGGACAATATGGGTTTATGGTAGCTGAAGTAGCTTATGTAATTTTTGGAATCAATTTTGTCGATGTGACGAACAAAGATCAAATTGATACACGATCCCCCACGAGTAATTGGTAGAACTGGATTAGTTTTGAATGGTAATCCAAAGGTTCCTTCCATGAACCGAAATAATCGCCTATTTTCAAGTTTTTTGAGATCAACGTTGATATAAGAATAAGTATTGTAACTTTCGTTGAAAACTGTTTTATCGAGAAATGTTCGCAATTTCCAGGCTTTCTTTCATTTCCCCATAGATTCGCGTTATGTCAGTGCTTTATTTCATTCATCAAACGTTTTCGCTTTCTTTAGTTCATACATTTCATCAAAAGCCTATTTTTCAATACTTCTACATAATCACATTTCTTTCATTCATTCTACAATAGATTCATATCTCTTTTGGTAGATGCAACATTATAATGCACACAGTACATTTACATACAGACGTCCATGAACGGTGACAGACGAACATCATCGGAGCGCGGTCCGAACACGACTGACTTAAGAAAATTGGAAGAAAAGGCTGTATTCTTATTTACCACCCCCTTACGTTATAGTTTAGTATGACGTTTCCTGCTACTTAGGTCACCGCTAAAGTATGTTCCATGCTAAAAATTAAGAATCGCAACTCATAGAGTGTAGCTGTATCCGCTAAAATAAGTATTAAACTAAACCAGATAAATTTAGTAGATACGTAATTAAACTAAATAAAAGAAAAAGCTAAAATAATAAAATGAATCAATCTTACCGAAAAACCTGATAAGATAATCGATGATACGAGTTAACAACAATATGGAGAGACAATCACTTATCACTAACTTCAACAATCAAGGATTTAATATTTAAATACAAATAGTAACTACTAAAAATTCTGCTGCAGTATTCCTCGTTCTCTGTAAAAACTAATGAAAAACAATTTTTTCATTCTTTCTAATTTCAGCGCCCTGTACAGCAGCTAGACTAAAAGCTTGACTCGTATATTAAGATCCTGTCGCAGAAGTTTAATGATTTAAGTTAGACAAAGTGAGAAGTAACGGAAGGCGATGTACTTACTTACGCCAGAATTGAATAAAATATTACAAAGAGTTTATATGTTTAATTACTATTGTAATATTTTTTCAGTTTAATTTTTATGTTTAAATTATATACACCACAGTAATCATTATTTTTAAAATATTTGTCATACTAAATATTTTGATCGAATTTTATTTTTCGTTTTATTAAGAATATTTTTCACAATTTCAAACCTGTAAATTATGTACTAAACCTTCTAAAAAAATCAATCTGAACACAGGCGAAATTTAGAATACAGTTTGTTTTGGCAATTCGTGAAATAGCGCGCACAGGTGGAGAGAGATAGACAATTTTTTCGATTTTCATTTAATTCTTATAATAATATTAGTAATAAATATCCCATACCAAAATTTGACACATGCAACGTTAACCACTATCTGTTGTAGATTCCCGACAGCTGTGCTGTCTTTAAACAAAAACTAACCCTATCCCTTAAAGAAAAATGACTACCTTTTAAATATGGCTGCCAGCATACAGGACATGCTTTAGCCATATGCTGTCTGTTAATATCTCTGATATTTTTAACTGTTTCTGTACGATTTGTTAAAATTGAAGATTTAACGATTTTTTTTAAAGCTATTTTTTGTCCTGTGTCACATGATTCTTAGAAGTAATGGACAATATGGGTTTATGGTAGCTGAAGTAGCTTATGTAATTTTTGGAATCAATTTTGTCGATGTGACGAACAAAGATCAAATTGATACACGATCCCCCACGAGTAATTGGTAGAACTGGATTAGTTTTGAATGGTAATCCAAAGGTTCCTTCCATGAACCGAAATAATCGCCTATTTTCAAGTTTTTTGAGATCAACGTTGATATAAGAATAAGTATTGTAACTTTCGTTGAAAACTGTTTTATCGAGAAATGTTCGCAATTTCCAGGCTTTCTTTCATTTCCCCATAGATTCGCGTTATGTCAGTGCTTTATTTCATTCATCAAACGTTTTCGCTTTCTTTAGTTCATACATTTCATCAAAAGCCTATTTTTCAATACTTCTACATAATCACATTTCTTTCATTCATTCTACAATAGATTCATATCTCTTTTGGTAGATGCAACATTATAATGCACACAGTACATTTACATACAGACGTCCATGAACGGTGACAGACGAACATCATCGGAGCGCGGTCCGAACACGACTGACTTAAGAAAATTGGAAGAAAAGGCTGTATTCTTATTTACCACCCCCTTACGTTATAGTTTAGTGTGACGTTTCCTGCTACTTAGGTCACCGCTAAAGTATGTTCCATGCTAAAAATTAAGAATCGCAACTCATAGAGTGTAGCTGTATCCGCTAAAATAAGTATTAAACTAAACCAGATAAATTTAGTAGATACGTAATTAAACTAAATAAAAGAAAAAGCTAAAATAATAAAATGAATCAATCTTACCGAAAAACCTGATAAGATAATCGATGATACGAGTTAACAACAATATGGAGAGACAATCACTTATCACTAACTTCAACAATCAAGGATTTAATATTTAAATACAAATAGTAACTACTAAAAATTCTGCTGCAGTATTCCTCGTTCTCTGTAAAAACTAATGAAAAACAATTTTTTCATTCTTTCTAATTTCAGCGCCCTGTACAGCAGCTAGACTAAAAGCTTGACTCGTATATTAAGATCCTGTCGCAGAAGTTTAATGATTTAAGTTAGACAAAGTGAGAAGTAACGGAAGGCGATGTACTTACTTACGCCAGAATTGAATAAAATATTACAAAGAGTTTATATGTTTAATTACTATTGTAATATTTTTTCAGTTTAATTTTTATGTTTAAATTATATACACCACAGTAATCATTATTTTTAAAATATTTGTCATACTAAATATTTTGATCGAATTTTATTTTTCGTTTTATTAAGAATATTTTTCACAATTTCAAACCTGTAAATTATGTACTAAACCTTCTAAAAAAATCAATCTGAACACAGGCGAAATTTAGAATACAGTTTGTTTTGGCAATTCGTGAAATAGCGCGCACAGGTGGAGAGAGATAGACAATTTTTTCGATTTTCATTTAATTCTTATAATAATATTAGTAATAAATATCCCATACCAAAATTTGACACATGCAACGTTAACCACTATCTGTTGTAGATTCCCGACAGCTGTGCTGTCTTTAAACAAAAACTAACCCTATCCCTTAAAGAAAAATGACTACCTTTTAAATATGGCTGCCAGCATACAGGACATGCTTTAGCCATATGCTGTCTGTTAATATCTCTGATATTTTTAACTGTTTCTGTACGATTTGTTAAAATTGAAGATTTAACGATTTTTTTTAAAGCTATTTTTTGTCCTGTGTCACATGATTCTTAGAAGTAATGGACAATATGGGTTTATGGTAGCTGAAGTAGCTTATGTAATTTTTGGAATCAATTTTGACGATGTGACGAACAAAGATCAAATTGATACACGATCCCCCACGAGTAATTGGTAGAACTGGATTAGTTTTGAATGGTAATCCAAAGGTTCCTTCCATGAACCGAAATAATCGCCTATTTTCAAGTTTTTTGAGATCAACGTTGATATAAGAATAAGTATTGTAACTTTCGTTGAAAACTGTTTTATCGAGAAATGTTCGCAATTTCCAGGCTTTCTTTCATTTCCCCATAGATTCGCGTTATGTCAGTGCTTTATTTCATTCATCAAACGTTTTCGCTTTCTTTAGTTCATACATTTCATCAAAAGCCTATTTTTCAATACTTCTACATAATCACATTTCTTTCATTCATTCTACAATAGATTCATATCTCTTTTGGTAGATGCAACATTATAATGCACACAGTACATTTACATACAGACGTCCATGAACGGTGACAGACGAACATCATCGGAGCGCGGTCCGAACACGACTGACTTAAGAAAATTGGAAGAAAAGGCTGTATTCTTATTTACCACCCCCTTACGTTATAGTTTAGTGTGACGTTTCCTGCTACTTAGGTCACCGCTAAAGTATGTTCCATGCTAAAAATTAAGAATCGCAACTCATAGAGTGTAGCTGTATCCGCTAAAATAAGTATTAAACTAAACCAGATAAATTTAGTAGATACGTAATTAAACTAAATAAAAGAAAAAGCTAAAATAATAAAATGAATCAATCTTACCGAAAAACCTGATAAGATAATCGATGATACGAGTTAACAACAATATGGAGAGACAATCACTTATCACTAACTTCAACAATCAAGGATTTAATATTTAAATACAAATAGTAACTACTAAAAATTCTGCTGCAGTATTCCTCGTTCTCTGTAAAAACTAATGAAAAACAATTTTTTCATTCTTTCTAATTTCAGCGCCCTGTACAGCAGCTAGACTAAAAGCTTGACTCGTATATTAAGATCCTGTCGCAGAAGTTTAATGATTTAAGTTAGACAAAGTGAGAAGTAACGGAAGGCGATGTACTTACTTACGCCAGAATTGAATAAAATATTACAAAGAGTTTATATGTTTAATTACTATTGTAATATTTTTTCAGTTTAATTTTTATGTTTAAATTATATACACCACAGTAATCATTATTTTTAAAATATTTGTCATACTAAATATTTTGATCGAATTTTATTTTTCGTTTTATTAAGAATATTTTTCACAATTTCAAACCTGTAAATTATGTACTAAACCTTCTAAAAAAATCAATCTGAACACAGGCGAAATTTAGAATACAGTTTGTTTTGGCAATTCGTGAAATAGCGCGCACAGGTGGAGAGAGATAAACAATTTTTTCGATTTTCATTTAATTCTTATAATAATATTAGTAATAAATATCCCATACCAAAATTTGACACATGCAACGTTAACCACTATCTGTTGTAGATTCCCGACAGCTGTGCTGTCTTTAAACAAAAACTAACCCTATCCCTTAAAGAAAAATGACTACCTTTTAAATATGGCTGCCAGCATACAGGACATGCTTTAGCCATATGCTGTCTGTTAATATCTCTGATATTTTTAACTGTTTCTGTACGATTTGTTAAAATTGAAGATTTAACGATTTTTTTTAAAGCTATTTTTTGTCCTGTGTCACATGATTCTTAGAAGTAATGGACAATATGGGTTTATGGTAGCTGAAGTAGCTTATGTAATTTTTGGAATCAATTTTGTCGATGTGACGAACAAAGATCAAATTGATACACGATCCCCCACGAGTAATTGGTAGAACTGGATTAGTTTTGAATGGTAATCCAAAGGTTCCTTCCATGAACCGAAATAATCGCCTATTTTCAAGTTTTTTGAGATCAACGTTGATATAAGAATAAGTATTGTAACTTTCGTTGAAAACTGTTTTATCGAGAAATGTTCGCAATTTCCAGGCTTTCTTTCATTTCCCCATAGATTCGCGTTATGTCAGTGCTTTATTTCATTCATCAAACGTTTTCGCTTTCTTTAGTTCATACATTTCATCAAAAGCCTATTTTTCAATACTTCTACATAATCACATTTCTTTCATTCATTCTACAATAGATTCATATCTCTTTTGGTAGATGCAACATTATAATGCACACAGTACATTTACATACAGACGTCCATGAACGGTGACAGACGAACATCATCGGAGCGCGGTCCGAACACGACTGACTTAAGAAAATTGGAAGAAAAGGCTGTATTCTTATTTACCACCCCCTTACGTTATAGTTTAGTGTGACGTTTCCTGCTACTTAGGTCACCGCTAAAGTATGTTCCATGCTAAAAATTAAGAATCGCAACTCATAGAGTGTAGCTGTATCCGCTAAAATAAGTATTAAACTAAACCAGATAAATTTAGTAGATACGTAATTAAACTAAATAAAAGAAAAAGCTAAAATAATAAAATGAATCAATCTTACCGAAAAACCTGATAAGATAATCGATGATACGAGTTAACAACAATATGGAGAGACAATCACTTATCACTAACTTCAACAATCAAGGATTTAATATTTAAATACAAATAGTAACTACTAAAAATTCTGCTGCAGTATTCCTCGTTCTCTGTAAAAACTAATGAAAAACAATTTTTTCATTCTTTCTAATTTCAGCGCCCTGTACAGCAGCTAGACTAAAAGCTTGACTCGTATATTAAGATCCTGTCGCAGAAGTTTAATGATTTAAGTTAGACAAAGTGAGAAGTAACGGAAGGCGATGTACTTACTTACGCCAGAATTGAATAAAATATTACAAAGAGTTTATATGTTTAATTACTATTGTAATATTTTTTCAGTTTAATTTTTATGTTTAAATTATATACACCACAGTAATCATTATTTTTAAAATATTTGTCATACTAAATATTTTGATCGAATTTTATTTTTCGTTTTATTAAGAATATTTTTCACAATTTCAAACCTGTAAATTATGTACTAAACCTTCTAAAAAAATCAATCTGAACACAGGCGAAATTTAGAATACAGTTTGTTTTGGCAATTCGTGAAATAGCGCGCACAGGTGGAGAGAGATAGACAATTTTTTCGATTTTCATTTAATTCTTATAATAATATTAGTAATAAATATCCCATACCAAAATTTGACACATGCAACGTTAACCACTATCTGTTGTAGATTCCCGACAGCTGTGCTGTCTTTAAACAAAAACTAACCCTATCCCTTAAAGAAAAATGACTACCTTTTAAATATGGCTGCCAGCATACAGGACATGCTTTAGCCATATGCTGTCTGTTAATATCTCTGATATTTTTAACTGTTTCTGTACGATTTGTTAAAATTGAAGATTTAACGATTTTTTTTAAAGCTATTTTTTGTCCTGTGTCACATGATTCTTAGAAGTAATGGACAATATGGGTTTATGGTAGCTGAAGTAGCTTATGTAATTTTTGGAATCAATTTTGTCGATGTGACGAACAAAGATCAAATTGATACACGATCCCCCACGAGTAATTGGTAGAACTGGATTAGTTTTGAATGGTAATCCAAAGGTTCCTTCCATGAACCGAAATAATCGCCTATTTTCAAGTTTTTTGAGATCAACGTTGATATAAGAATAAGTATTGTAACTTTCGTTGAAAACTGTTTTATCGAGAAATGTTCGCAATTTCCAGGCTTTCTTTCATTTCCCCATAGATTCGCGTTATGTCAGTGCTTTATTTCATTCATCAAACGTTTTCGCTTTCTTTAGTTCATACATTTCATCAAAAGCCTATTTTTCAATACTTCTACATAATCACATTTCTTTCATTCATTCTACAATAGATTCATATCTCTTTTGGTAGATGCAACATTATAATGCACACAGTACATTTACATACAGACGTCCATGAACGGTGACAGACGAACATCATCGGAGCGCGGTCCGAACACGACTGACTTAAGAAAATTGGAAGAAAAGGCTGTATTCTTATTTACCACCCCCTTACGTTATAGTTTAGTGTGACGTTTCCTGCTACTTAGGTCACCGCTAAAGTATGTTCCATGCTAAAAATTAAGAATCGCAATTCATAGAGTGTAGCTGTATCCGCTAAAATAAGTATTAAACTAAACCAGATAAATTTAGTAGATACGTAATTAAACTAAATAAAAGAAAAAGCTAAAATAATAAAATGAATCAATCTTACCAAAAAACCTGATAAGATAATCGATGATACGAGTTAACAACAATATGGAGAGACAATCACTTATCACTAACTTCAACAATCAAGGATTTAATATTTAAATACAAATAGTAACTACTAAAAATTCTGCTGCAGTATTCCTCGTTCTCTGTAAAAACTAATGAAAAACAATTTTTTCATTCTTTCTAATTTCAGCGCCCTGTACAGCAGCTAGACTAAAAGCTTGACTCGTATATTAAGATCCTGTCGCAGAAGTTTAATGATTTAAGTTAGACAAAGTGAGAAGTAACGGAAGGCGATGTACTTACTTACGCCAGAATTGAATAAAATATTACAAAGAGTTTATATGTTTAATTACTATTGTAATATTTTTTCAGTTTAATTTTTATGTTTAAATTATATACACCACAGTAATCATTATTTTTAAAATATTTGTCATACTAAATATTTTGATCGAATTTTATTTTTCGTTTTATTAAGAATATTTTTCACAATTTCAAACCTGTAAATTATGTACTAAACCTTCTAAAAAAATCAATCTGAACACAGGCGAAATTTAGAATACAGTTTGTTTTGGCAATTCGTGAAATAGCGCGCACAGGTGGAGAGAGATAGACAATTTTTTCGATTTTCATTTAATTCTTATAATAATATTAGTAATAAATATCCCATACCAAAATTTGACACATGCAACGTTAACCACTATCTGTTGTAGATTCCCGACAGCTGTGCTGTCTTTAAACAAAAACTAACCCTATCCCTTAAAGAAAAATGACTACCTTTTAAATATGGCTGCCAGCATACAGGACATGCTTTAGCCATATGCTGTCTGTTAATATCTCTGATATTTTTAACTGTTTCTGTACGATTTGTTAAAATTGAAGATTTAACGATTTTTTTTAAAGCTATTTTTTGTCCTGTGTCACATGATTCTTAGAAGTAATGGACAATATGGGTTTATGGTAGCTGAAGTAGCTTATGTAATTTTTGGAATCAATTTTGTCGATGTGACGAACAAAGATCAAATTGATACACGATCCCCCACGAGTAATTGGTAGAACTGGATTAGTTTTGAATGGTAATCCAAAGGTTCCTTCCATGAACCGAAATAATCGCCTATTTTCAAGTTTTTTGAGATCAACGTTGATATAAGAATAAGTATTGTAACTTTCGTTGAAAACTGTTTTATCGAGAAATGTTCGCAATTTCCAGGCTTTCTTTCATTTCCCCATAGATTCGCGTTATGTCAGTGCTTTATTTCATTCATCAAACGTTTTCGCTTTCTTTAGTTCATACATTTCATCAAAAGCCTATTTTTCAATACTTCTACATAATCACATTTCTTTCATTCATTCTACAATAGATTCATATCTCTTTTGGTAGATGCAACATTATAATGCACACAGTACATTTACATACAGACGTCCATGAACGGTGACAGACGAACATCATCGGAGCGCGGTCCGAACACGACTGACTTAAGAAAATTGGAAGAAAAGGCTGTATTCTTATTTACCACCCCCTTACGTTATAGTTTAGTGTGACGTTTCCTGCTACTTAGGTCACCGCTAAAGTATGTTCCATGCTAAAAATTAAGAATCGCAATTCATAGAGTGTAGCTGTATCCGCTAAAATAAGTATTAAACTAAACCAGATAAATTTAGTAGATACGTAATTAAACTAAATAAAAGAAAAAGCTAAAATAATAAAATGAATCAATCTTACCAAAAAACCTGATAAGATAATCGATGATACGAGTTAACAACAATATGGAGAGACAATCACTTATCACTAACTTCAACAATCAAGGATTTAATATTTAAATACAAATAGTAACTACTAAAAATTCTGCTGCAGTATTCCTCGTTCTCTGTAAAAACTAATGAAAAACAATTTTTTCATTCTTTCTAATTTCAGCGCCCTGTACAGCAGCTAGACTAAAAGCTTGACTCGTATATTAAGATCCTGTCGCAGAAGTTTAATGATTTAAGTTAGACAAAGTGAGAAGTAACGGAAGGCGATGTACTTACTTACGCCAGAATTGAATAAAATATTACAAAGAGTTTATATGTTTAATTACTATTGTAATATTTTTTCAGTTTAATTTTTATGTTTAAATTATATACACCACAGTAATCATTATTTTTAAAATATTTGTCATACTAAATATTTTGATCGAATTTTATTTTTCGTTTTATTAAGAATATTTTTCACAATTTCAAACCTGTAAATTATGTACTAAACCTTCTAAAAAAATCAATCTGAACACAGGCGAAATTTAGAATACAGTTTGTTTTGGCAATTCGTGAAATAGCGCGCACAGGTGGAGAGAGATAGACAATTTTTTCGATTTTCATTTAATTCTTATAATAATATTAGTAATAAATATCCCATACCAAAATTTGACACATGCAACGTTAACCACTATCTGTTGTAGATTCCCGACAGCTGTGCTGTCTTTAAACAAAAACTAACCCTATCCCTTAAAGAAAAATGACTACCTTTTAAATATGGCTGCCAGCATACAGGACATGCTTTAGCCATATGCTGTCTGTTAATATCTCTGATATTTTTAACTGTTTCTGTACGATTTGTTAAAATTGAAGATTTAACGATTTTTTTTAAAGCTATTTTTTGTCCTGTGTCACATGATTCTTAGAAGTAATGGACAATATGGGTTTATGGTAGCTGAAGTAGCTTATGTAATTTTTGGAATCAATTTTGTCGATGTGACGAACAAAGATCAAATTGATACACGATCCCCCACGAGTAATTGGTAGAACTGGATTAGTTTTGAATGGTAATCCAAAGGTTCCTTCCATGAACCGAAATAATCGCCTATTTTCAAGTTTTTTGAGATCAACGTTGATATAAGAATAAGTATTGTAACTTTCGTTGAAAACTGTTTTATCGAGAAATGTTCGCAATTTCCAGGCTTTCTTTCATTTCCCCATAGATTCGCGTTATGTCAGTGCTTTATTTCATTCATCAAACGTTTTCGCTTTCTTTAGTTCATACATTTCATCAAAAGCCTATTTTTCAATACTTCTACATAATCACATTTCTTTCATTCATTCTACAATAGATTCATATCTCTTTTGGTAGATGCAACATTATAATGCACACAGTACATTTACATACAGACGTCCATGAACGGTGACAGACGAACATCATCGGAGCGCGGTCCGAACACGACTGACTTAAGAAAATTGGAAGAAAAGGCTGTATTCTTATTTACCACCCCCTTACGTTATAGTTTAGTGTGACGTTTCCTGCTACTTAGGTCACCGCTAAAGTATGTTCCATGCTAAAAATTAAGAATCGCAACTCATAGAGTGTAGCTGTATCCGCTAAAATAAGTATTAAACTAAACCAGATAAATTTAGTAGATACGTAATTAAACTAAATAAAAGAAAAAGCTAAAATAATAAAATGAATCAATCTTACCGAAAAACCTGATAAGATAATCGATGATACGAGTTAACAACAATATGGAGAGACAATCACTTATCACTAACTTCAACAATCAAGGATTTAATATTTAAATACAAATAGTAACTACTAAAAATTCTGCTGCAGTATTCCTCGTTCTCTGTAAAAACTAATGAAAAACAATTTTTTCATTCTTTCTAATTTCAGCGCCCTGTACAGCAGCTAGACTAAAAGCTTGACTCGTATATTAAGATCCTGTCGCAGAAGTTTAATGATTTAAGTTAGACAAAGTGAGAAGTAACGGAAGGCGATGTACTTACTTACGCCAGAATTGAATAAAATATTACAAAGAGTTTATATGTTTAATTACTATTGTAATATTTTTTCAGTTTAATTTTTATGTTTAAATTATATACACCACAGTAATCATTATTTTTAAAATATTTGTCATACTAAATATTTTGATCGAATTTTATTTTTCGTTTTATTAAGAATATTTTTCACAATTTCAAACCTGTAAATTATGTACTAAACCTTCTAAAAAAATCAATCTGAACACAGGCGAAATTTAGAATACAGTTTGTTTTGGCAATTCGTGAAATAGCGCGCACAGGTGGAGAGAGATAGACAATTTTTTCGATTTTCATTTAATTCTTATAATAATATTAGTAATAAATATCCCATACCAAAATTTGACACATGCAACGTTAACCACTATCTGTTGTAGATTCCCGACAGCTGTGCTGTCTTTAAACAAAAACTAACCCTATCCCTTAAAGAAAAATGACTACCTTTTAAATATGGCTGCCAGCATACAGGACATGCTTTAGCCATATGCTGTCTGTTAATATCTCTGATATTTTTAACTGTTTCTGTACGATTTGTTAAAATTGAAGATTTAACGATTTTTTTTAAAGCTATTTTTTGTCCTGTGTCACATGATTCTTAGAAGTAATGGACAATATGGGTTTATGGTAGCTGAAGTAGCTTATGTAATTTTTGGAATCAATTTTGTCGATGTGACGAACAAAGATCAAATTGATACACGATCCCCCACGAGTAATTGGTAGAACTGGATTCGTTTTGAATGGTAATCCAAAGGTTCCTTCCATGAACCGAAATAATCGCCTATTTTCAAGTTTTTTGAGATCAACGTTGATATAAGAATAAGTATTGTAACTTTCGTTGAAAACTGTTTTATCGAGAAATGTTCGCAATTTCCAGGCTTTCTTTCATTTCCCCATAGATTCGCGTTATGTCAGTGCTTTATTTCATTCATCAAACGTTTTCGCTTTCTTTAGTTCATACATTTCATCAAAAGCCTATTTTTCAATACTTCTACATAATCACATTTCTTTCATTCATTCTACAATAGATTCATATCTCTTTTGGTAGATGCAACATTATAATGCACACAGTACATTTACATACAGACGTCCATGAACGGTGACAGACGAACATCATCGGAGCGCGGTCCGAACACGACTGACTTAAGAAAATTGGAAGAAAAGGCTGTATTCTTATTTACCACCCCCTTACGTTATAGTTTAGTGTGACGTTTCCTGCTACTTAGGTCACCGCTAAAGTATGTTCCATGCTAAAAATTAAGAATCGCAACTCATAGAGTGTAGCTGTATCCGCTAAAATAAGTATTAAACTAAACCAGATAAATTTAGTAGATACGTAATTAAACTAAATAAAAGAAAAAGCTAAAATAATAAAATGAATCAATCTTACCGAAAAACCTGATAAGATAATCGATGATACGAGTTAACAACAATATGGAGAGACAATCACTTATCACTAACTTCAACAATCAAGGATTTAATATTTAAATACAAATAGTAACTACTAAAAATTCTGCTGCAGTATTCCTCGTTCTCTGTAAAAACTAATGAAAAACAATTTTTTCATTCTTTCTAATTTCAGCGCCCTGTACAGCAGCTAGACTAAAAGCTTGACTCGTATATTAAGATCCTGTCGCAGAAGTTTAATGATTTAAGTTAGACAAAGTGAGAAGTAATGGAAGGCGATGTACTTACTTACGCCAGAATTGAATAAAATATTACAAAGAGTTTATATGTTTAATTACTATTGTAATATTTTTTCAGTTTAATTTTTATGTTTAAATTATATACACCACAGTAATCATTATTTTTAAAATATTTGTCATACTAAATATTTTGATCGAATTTTATTTTTCGTTTTATTAAGAATATTTTTCACAATTTCAAACCTGTAAATTATGTACTAAACCTTCTAAAAAAATCAATCTGAACACAGGCGAAATTTAGAATACAGTTTGTTTTGGCAATTCGTGAAATAGCGCGCACAGGTGGAGAGAGATAGACAATTTTTTCGATTTTCATTTAATTCTTATAATAATATTAGTAATAAATATTCAATATAGTTGTAATAATATATCCCTGTAATTTAAATTTAATTTGAAGAAGAACGACGTGTAAACGTTTCTAGAAAGGTGACTTGTAAATACGTGACGGCCTTATTCACGAATGTAAATTATCTAGCGCAAAAAGTAAAATTTTTCACCCATCAGCAAATGCATAACTGACATGATAATGTTGCAAAATTAAAAGTTCATATCTGCACAGTTGCGAATCATCAATTTTCCAAATGAACATTTATTTTTTGAGAATGTAAATATTATTTTACTTTCACACAGATTTTCCGTTATTTATTATCGTTATGTCTATAAAAATAGCTGTTAGAAATTTTTTTTATAATAGATACTATCACTTGGTTGCCAAATAGTGCTCTGGCATGTATGTACACAATATTGATTGTTAAATGCAATTGTATAAGCAATGAAAACGTATCGGTATACGCTTATTTCTTTGTCACATACTCATGCTAAAATTTTAAATTCAAACAGGTGGTACGGTGGAAACAAATGAATGTATTCTAGATGAAAAACAAATATTCTGCCAATTTATACAGGTGAAATAGTGAAACAACGAAAAATATTCTAGCTTAAAAACAAATATTGGAAAGTTATAAAATAACTGTTTTATATGAAGTGATCATATAGCGATATTAAACATCAAAGAGGATTTAAGTTCCTATTTAGCTTACTCTGTTTTATTAAAGTAAGTAAAATCTTCACATTTGCAGTTATATTTAACTTAAGAAAATGTTACCAGGTTTAAATGGTAATTAACAATTATTCTCTAAACGACCATTGAAGCTTTCAGCAAATTAATTTTGGGAAATATTCAAATTCACAGAATATTCCTTTTTTTTTTTTTTTTTTTATCATTTGTCGCAGTATAAAAATATTACTTATTCCTTAGGCAAATTTGAAATCAAGTGATTAATGACATTAGTGGCGTTTATTAGAGAATCATTTTTTTCACACAGACACGTTCAGCCAGTTTTTCATAGAAAATTCTTTAATTTTCTATGACAAACAATAATTTACATATTTCAGTTTACTTTCCTTCAATCCATTTGAATTTTTTTTTTCCATTTCTTCTTTATATATATACTACTAATTAATATACATACATATATACACACACATATGTAATTTAATATTAAATAATTAATACAATAAGCAGAAGTGTAAAAATAAATGGAATAAGATGAAATTAAAATTCATTACGTTATGCTTGTGTCAAGGCCGTGTCCACGGGGGGAGGGTTTAACCCCCCCCATGAGAACTGAAATAGTTATTATAAACATACAAAAATCTGAAAAAAATCACAAATTTAAAATAAATATTGATGATTTTTTAGGATGTTCTTACCTACTTTTAAAAGAAAAAAGAAAAAATATGCTCCATATTTTTAAGTACTTCATTAATATCTTATGCAAATTTTTTTATTACGAGTATAATTAATAACATATGTAATTTTTATTAATGTTCATATACGGGGTAATTCATTTATGTGAATTATTAATATATAAATCAAAATGATGGAAATTATTAATAGTACGAATATTAGTGAAAAATGTATTGTTATTTATAGAATAAATATACAAAGAAAAATGTCACCCCCCCCTCCAAAATTCTGGGCACGGGCCTGATTATTCATAAGTGATAAAAAAGTCATATGCCGCTCTTATCGTTATTTACATCAAAAGATTTGTACTAAATAATTGTACATTTATTTAGAATCATAAAAGTAAAATTCGTTACATTGAGCAATAAAAATAAAATCATTTCCAATGTTAAAAATGTAGTACAGTACCCTTCATGAGAAAACGGTCAGGGGCATTTTATGTTTTCTCAATTAATACTGAAATGCTTTAAACTTTCTAACTATGATTAAAAACGCCGTTTTCTAAATTAAATTTTGGCACTCGTATAGAAATTATTTTTAAAAGCTCTTATTACCGAAGGCTACGATTTAAAAGTTAAAACACCATATAAAACTTTCTTCTTTATCCGTGTTCTAAACTGAGTAAGGATACTTTATTATATGAGACGAAAAATAACTAAGATAAGAAGAGATAATGGCTAAGATGGGAATTTTGGCAGTAAGCGAAGAATGCGGTGATATATGCGCTATCAAAATCACTATCAATGGTCAGCGGGTATTAATTGTAACGGTTTACATTTCACCTAGGGAGCGGAGATCTTCAAAGTTACAAATCTTGCTCTATCGACTACGCGTGGTGAATCGTGCATTGATACAGTCTCCGCTCACCAGATCGAAAGTATTGATTCGAAAAGTTATATCAGTTATTTTGGTTATCATTAATCTGTGCTATCCATTACTTCTAACGGCCATGTAGAACAAACAGAAAAATAAAACGGTTATCCATACTTATTTGTATTTCTTCATTTTTTCTTCATTTTTTCATTTCTTCATTATAATTTCCCAACAGAACAATAGCGGTTACAAAGTCGGGATTCAGCAAATCAGGCTAAAGCATGTTCCGTGTTTCATAATTTTAGCTGTAGGCTCCAAGTAAAGACGCAAAACGACGAGTTTTCGTTACATATTTCGTTATATAAAATTGTGACTGGTACAAATTTCGTGACAGAACACTTTTCCTGATGACCCTTGGCGTAAAAATGACAATATATATTACTCGGTCATTTTGGTCTCTCAAAGGGCTGCTTACATTTCTGTCTCTTTCTCTTTTATACTTTGTATAAAATGATCAAAATTTACAACGTAATTCTAAGTCAGTCCATATGAATGTAATAACATAATTACAAAAATCCTATAAAATATAACAAATGTTACATAAAATTGGGACATTTTTTCTAATGAGGGATAGCTTAAGGATTACGTTGTAATTAATATAGGAGGGCCGTTCAAAAAGTAAAGTTCCCTATTTTCCATTTTCGAAACTAATAAAGCTAGAATAAAATGGACGCCGGCATTGAATTCAGCATACTTTTATTTACTTTTCCACATATCCACCTTTTAAGTTTAAGCATTGGTTGAGTCGATAAATTAACTTATAAATACCTTCCTCGTACAAACTTGCTACCAAATTTTGTAACCGGGTAAGAACGAAATTATTCAACTCCTCGTTCGTCTCAAATTTTTTTTGCATGGTTCCTCGTGACACACTCGGAAACTGGTCAAGAAGATTGTAAATTGTTTGGCGACGATCGGGTCGCAGAATTTTCGATTTTTCTCACCAGTTCTTCTGAGATTACAGATGGCCTGCTGCTCCGTTGCTTGTCCTCTACATTCGTTCTACCCCCTCGGAATTCACTGCACCATTTACGAATATGTTGAACACTCATCACAGGGGACCATAAACTTCCACTATTTATTGATCGATAAATTTCAATTGGTGCAATTTTTTTATGTGGTTTAAAAAACGAAAATAACTGAGCGCATCTCGTAGTCGCCGGCAACTTTCAGATTTTCATTCATGATTAATTCACATGGCTCGAAAACGAAAAAACATACAGTATTGCGGTTTAGACTGATTTAAACTTGAATGTTTTAGCTACAACGTGAGATCACGGTTACTTCTGCAAGTTTATTCTAACCGGTTTTACAGGGGTGGGAATTTTACTTTTTGAATGGGCCTCGTATACATATAATATATATATATATATATATATATATATATATATACATATATATGCAAGAGTAGATTTCAATTAACCATAATATTCTTCATAAAATAAGTTGTTTTTTTTAATTCTAATCAAGAAAGAATTCAAAGCTTGCATAAAAATGTTTCACTACTTCCAAAACACAAATAATATACGTAAAGTTTTGGAACAAAAAAAGTGATGGTGTTCGTTGTCATAAATATATACACTGAGTCACAAAAGTCTTTACACATCTACGAAATTTTTGTTTTCCTTCAGTTATTGTGAGATTCACTAAATATAGAAAAATGGAAAAAAGTATATTATCTTCTAATAATAATAGGGAAAAACAAGGAACATAATATTTGAATAAAAACTAAATTGCAAGAACTGGAGTCAAGAAACTGAAAATTGAACAAAAAAATACATCACAAAAGTCTTTACACAGCCAGATAAAAAAGTAAAAATGCATGCCTCTGAGATCAATAAAAACTGAAAAAATTCGGTAACTTAATAATTCGTAGCATTTCCATTTGCACCGATTACACATTATAATCGATGCGACATGTTCAAAATTATTTTACTGGTGTATTCGGCCGTCAGATTACTTCATTCCGCTTGCAATCATTGTTGTAACTCAGCTTTGGAGGTAATTTGCGTTTGGCGAATCCAGCGATCCTACTCGTCCCATACATTCTCTATGGGATTTAGGTCTGGCGATTGGGCGGGGGTTTTAAGGACTTCGGGGCATCGACAAAGAAGCCATTCTTGTACTATACGTGATTTATACTTAGGATTGTTGTTCTGATAAAATATAGACGATCATGAAATCCCAAGTTTCTCAGCACTTTTTAGTAAGTTTTCCTTTAAAAGGTTAACATACCTATTGGCATTCATAATCGTGTCAATGAAGACTAATCCTTCCCCCCCCGCGCTAGAATACAACCTTATTCCATAACACTGCTGCCTCCGTGTTTGACCGTTGATTTCACATTTTTCGGTTTTAATTCTTCATTAAGCTTCCTCCACAGCATAACTTTACCATCGGAGCTAAAAATATTAAATTTTGACGTCCCTCCAATACGATTCGGGCTTCCAAACATTCTCGAGAGCAAAATTCAGTCGAATTATTACGATCGTTGATAAATGTTTTTTTTCGAGCGCCTCGGCCATTATATCCTTCTTTTCTGATGACAGGACGGATGGTTTCAGCGGTAAAATGCTTTTTAGTTTCGGCACAGTATTCGGACGTTAATTTAGGAGGCGCGCTAAGTTTCGGGTTCACTTTTATTTTTCAAATAATAGGCCGCGATTCATGCGGCGTAACGATCGTTGAACGACCAGTCCGTTTCAAATTTTCAAGTCGATCTACGATTTTAAAGCGGCGTTGTACAATCTTTGCCATTGTATTCCTCTTTACTTGGAGTAAATGTGCAATTATTGTATACGACATTCCACGTGCAGCATGAAAATTTATCAATTGACGGACATCGGAAGAAGTTTCTTTACGCATTTTACACTCAGCGATTGTAACGCAGCTTGTCACGAAAGTTTACACAAGTAATTAAAAATGGATTATTCACCTCGTTGCAGTAAGTGGAAAACGCGGAAACAGGACGGTTACGTAGTGGCCGGAGCTACTGCCGATAACGTTTTTATCGCGGTAGATTGTCTAATTATTGAGAAAGGCCAGTTTCAACTTACTGTTGTTTAAAGACTTTTGTGACGTATTTTTTCCTTCTATTTTTAGTGTTTTGGCCCTAGCTCTTTCAATTTAGTTTTTTTCTTGTTCGAATATTATGTTCCTTATTGTTCCTAGTCCTAGGAAGCTATTACATTTTCTTCCAGTTTTCTATCTTAAAAACATATCGCGATAATTGCAAGAAAACAAAAATTTAGTAGGTGTGTAAAGACTTCTGTGACTCAGTGTGTATATACAATCCAGAGTTTCGAACAAGTCGGTTTTTCGTGCGTTGATTGCTGCCTTCGATTCTCTCGCGTTATCAGTTTAATCGCAACTCGACTCCATCATTTATCATATCAGATAACTCGGTGAGATCGTTCATTGTTCTTTTTCTGTTATCTTTCTACCGTTTATATTTCGATTTATTTCTTCACTGCTTAATTTTACTCGACCAGCGGTCATTATTATTTTACGCTACTATTACTTATTTTTCCCAGATTTTATTTACTCACCTAGTTCACTCATTTTTCCTTCGTATGTCAAGTCTCTTCCCTCTCCCGCTGCTCATAACGAATTTAACTATGTTTTATCCTCGCTCTTTCCTTCTTATACTTTAATTTTTACAGGTGGCTCAAAGTCAGCTTTGAGGGTTGGAGCGGCTTTTACTCTACCAGATTTCGGCTATTCTGAGACGTTCAGACTGCTCTCTTTCTTCTCCATATTCCTAGTCGAATCTATTGGGATCCTACAAGCAATCCTTTTTTTATGGCTTCTATTAACAATATATCCAAAGTTCTCTTATCTTCTGATTCAAAAGGCGTTTTACAAGCCATTGCTACTCGCTTTTCTAAACCATACTCTGATCCTATCGTGCTTCACATACGCTCCCTAATTTCACATCTATTTCATTCACGCTCTGTCCGTATTGATCTATTATGGATCCCGAGTCATCGTGGAATTTCGGGCAACGAGTTAGTCAACTCGTTGGCACGTTCGGCTACTTCAGACGGTCGCTTTATTAGTTATTTTCCAGCTCAAAGTCTTCTTCCTCTTTTCTTTCGTTGCCACTGCGATTGTTGGTCTGATCTCTATCCTTTTTCATTTTCTAATCCTGCTTCCTTTTATTTATCCATACAACCCATTCCTACTTTTTTTTCGTGGTTTCTTAATTTACCCAACATGAGGCGGTTAACTATTTCATTAGGCGAACGAAGCGAGATCATAATGAGCATTTCTTGTTCCAGCCATTATAAAAAAATTACTAAACATATGGACATAAAATTGAACATAATTATTCATATTCATGTCTAGATGTGCCATCAATCGTAATTTTTTTTTAAAAAAACTTTTATAAATAAAAAATATTATTTTTTATTTTCGTGCCTTTATATAACTGGAACGCCGAAAATAATGGTAGAACATATTCCGTAAATTGCGATGTTGCAATTAGAAAAAATAGAGTTATTTATTAAAAAATCTGCAACCACCACATTATTGTTGTTCTACCTACACAATTGCAATACAACTCTGCACTGTGCTAACTTTTTGTCATAGCTATTTACATTATACTATTTTTAATAAATAATTATTCTTTCAAATTGCAACATCGCAATTTACGGAATACGTTCTATCATTTTCGGATTTTGAAAAATTACTCCATTTGTGAAATACATTACTTACATTACATACACTTTTTAATCTTATTGTAACGGAGAAAAAGCGTAATAATCATGATCTATTATCTTTAACAGTTCCAAAGCGAAATATCTCCAGCAATTAATCGATAACTTTTATTTTTCAATTTTAAAAATATTCATGCAATTGATGAAACTATTTTTATTAAGAGCAGATTAATGGTCTATTAAAATCAATAATCCGATTATTTAAAAACAAAACTATCACTTTCTTTACTAATATATTTTCTATTAGATCGTTGATAATAAAATCAATTATTTTTCTCTTATTTAATCCATGCTATACTTAGTTCTTGTATGTATCATATTTTTCTGTTTTATATTATTTTGGAGGGTTTCAAAGGTATTGTATGTCTGATAGTTGGCGTGATTCTTTTTATGTTATTTGGGCTAAAGTAATAAATTCACTTATATTTTACACATATTAACATTATATAACAACACTAAAATTCCATTTTCTTCTATTTTTAGTATTTTCCCAGAAGAGTGCATGTTAAATTTTCATATAAAAATAACAGTATTTATTAATAATATATTATACTAATTAAGACAATTTTAAAATATTCTTACTTAAACTATTCTTCTACACTGTGCGTTGGTGTTATTTCGTCATTATTGCCTAAATTCATAAAGTCGTACATCCCATTTACAATGTTATGTTTCGAACAAGTCTTTTGTAATATTATTTTTATGCAAGTTTAGCTCATATTTAGTGAAGTTATGGTTTATATGACAAGAACCTTAATGTTGTAATATAGTTAAAATTATTATATCTACATCTCAAATGTTACCTAATTTAATTTTGTTTGTAATCATTATAACTTAAGATGTTATAGTTCAAATTGTAACGGTTGTAACTACAATAACATTAGTTCAGAATTGATTTATTATGTATTCCTAACTTATTGTTCCAGTTTAAAATATTTTATGCGCAATTTAGTTATTATATATAATTTTTAAGAGTATTGCAATATTTAATTTCCGATAAGAAATCTAAAACTTAAATCATCGCCTTAAATGCTGTGATGTATTGTATTTCACTCTATAAATTATATCTGCACACAAGCCAGGCCCGTGCCCAGAAATTTGGGGGGGGGGGGGGGGGTAAAATTTTCTTTGCATTTTATTTTATAAACAACAATACATTTTTCACTAATATTCGTACTATTAATAATTTCCGTCATCTTGATTTATATATTAATAATTCACATAAATGAATTACCCCGTATAAACATTAATAAAAATTACATATGTTATTAATTATACTCGTAATAAAAAAATTTGCATAAGATATTAATGAAGTACTTAAAAATATGGAGCATATTTTTTCTTTTTTCTTTTAAAGGTAGGTAAGAACACCCTAAAAAATCATCAATATTTATTTTAAATTTGTGATTTTTTTCAAATTTTTGTGTATTTATAATAACTATTTCAGTTCTCATGGGGGGGGGGGTTAAACCCTCCCCCCGTGGACACGGCCTTGACACAAGCATAACGTAATGAATTTTAATTTCATCTTATTCCATTTATTTTTACACTTCTGCTTATTGTATTAATTATTTAATATTAAATTACATACGTGTGTGTATATATGTATGTATATTAATTAGTAGTATATATATAAAGAAGAAATGGAAAAAAAAAATTCAAATGGATTGAAGGAAAGTAAACTGATTATTCGTTTAGTTCATTCAGTTATTAGTAAACAACACAGCGTTAACTTTGTCATTATTTTTATGACGTTCTTGGTAATTATAACATAAATATTTGTTTTATCTCTTTAATGTATATTTTACCAGATTTAACTGATATTACACAGTTGTCCTAGTAGTGAAATATCGCATGTTACTTTAATAATATCTGGATAATTTTTACACCGTTTTATTAAGTTGATTTGATTTTAGATTTTTTTTTTAAAGAAATTTTACTTTTAGTCTTAATTATCGCGGTGTTAAATGATATATGTAATTTAATTTACTTCATAACTTTATAATCAAGGTATGAAAGTGTAAACGTTATTTTGAACCAAACTGAACTTCAAGAATAAAATTTTAATTTTATATTACTTCAGCCCGAATGACATAAAACGAATCACACTTACTATCAATAATACCTTTGAAACCCCTTAAAATAATATAAAACAGAAAAATAGAATACATACGAGAACTAAGTATAGCACGGATTAAATAAGCGAAAAATAATTGATTTTATTACCAACGGTCCAATAGGAAATATATTAGTAAAGGAGGTGACAGTTTTGTTTTTAAATAGTCGGTTTATTGATACTATTAATCCGCTTTTAATAAAAATATTTTCATTACTTGTATGAATATTTTTAAAATTGAAAAATAAAAAAAGTTACCAATTAATTGCTGGAGATATTTCACTTTGGAACGGCTGAAAATAATAGATTATGTTTATTATGCTTCACATTTTTACTTATGATTTTTCGATGTAATTTTTTTAGTGATTTTTATATTTGTTTTTATAAATATTTTTTGACGTATAAAATATAATTATTTTCCTTTTAGAAATATATATTTCACGGAACACAATTTGCGAGCCGTCACAAAGTTGTGCTTTTAGTTAGTCTATAATTAGACTTCGGTTAAATTATGGCTTGCTTCCTGCTTCGCTCTTCCGTTTCTCCATTACTAAGTCTTCTCTTTGCCCGTTTGATCAGTCAGAAGCAAACTTCATTTGTGATGCGAATCACATTTTACTTGAATGTCCTTTCATTTCTTCAAAACGCGCGATACTGTATTCCGGTCTTTTGCGTCTTGGCCTCCCTACGCCTTACAGCGCTCGCAGCATCCTTTCTTTTTCGTCTCCCTTGGTTATTCCTTTGTTAGCTTTATTCATATGTTCTATTTCTAATATTTTTCCTTTATAATCATTAATGCTGTCATACAAAGTTGGATTGGGTAAGGTCCTTAGCCGACATGCTCAAAAAAAAAAATATACATGTATATATCAGTATCAGGTACTGAGTTAAATAGCTGTTTTCTGTCCAAACTCTTTGTATTTTTAATAGATAATTAATTGCAGAAAAATACTATTAAAACAATAAAAATACGCTGGCAATTACAAGCAAAAATAAGTGAGACCTTTTTTTTTTTTTGGCTTGGTTTTTCCTTTTAACCTTTTAGCCAGGTTTATATGTTAAACGTGTCATATATATTTTTCAAATTTTAAAGTTCAATATTGCATTTCTTAAGGAGTATTGATAAAGTTGTTTACATGTCTGGTCTAATGGATTTGTAGGAATGGATATAGTATTTGTCGTTAGCGTGTGATATTCCTGAGTTAATTTATTTATAAGTTCTTCTCGCTGTGTTTGGGATCGAGTACATTGCCATAGCAGATGATCAATATTTTCCTCGTAGTCTTTATATTGATATTTATCCGATTCGATGATGTTCAGTTTCTTTAATCAGTCTGCTGTTCTGATATGTCCTGTTCTAAGCCGTATGATTTGCTTTATGTTATTGCTAGTTAGGTTTTCCTTGACTTAAAGGTACCATGGGAGTTCTTGATCTGTTGCTCTTTTTGTATATTGAAATAATATTTTCCGCAGTTTACGCTTTTCTGTTCAAAATTAATTTTTTGCTTATTTGTTGCTATATTTTTAACAGTATGTACATAATCTGTCCAATGGATTTGATTTGTTCGCATTTCCGGTTTTCGGCGACTTTCCTTGTTAGTGTATCAACGAATTCATTTCCTTTTATTCCACTATGTCCTGGTATCCGCGATTTTTGATCACCATATGAAACTGGATAAATAATGGCAGTAATAATAAGGAACCAAGAAGAATTGACTTATTAACCCATACTAGTCGTTTCAATAATGTCAATCGTGCACAGTGTGAACTTGCCTGAGTTCAGTATATAATAAGCAATAATCAAATTCATGCACTAAGATGCTGCATTAATACATTTATCTCTTGTTTTGTACACATATTAATACATGTTTCATTCTGCACAATGAGATGTAACCCTAAAGAGCTTACTTATTAAGCTACTTTGTGGATGTATTTGAATTATAATGCACATTTTATTATAACGAAATGATTTCGAATGAGTTTAATTATAAGCTTCTGCTAAGTTGATATACCACTGTGTAATAATTGACAGTTGTTAATTACGTTCTTCAAACTCTGGTATATATACTTATGCGCATGTATGCATTTTATACTTGAATATATGCGTGATGCAATAGAAAATAGTTTGCGGAATTAAGCTCTTAGATAAGATCTAAAAATACACCAAAAAATCGTATACATTATATAAAATATTCGCTTTGAAAAAACCGATTTAAATCATATCATTTTCCTTTGAACAGAATAAAAATTTAAAAAAAAAAAAGAAAATATGGGAAATTTCTTGATGGATTGAGAACCGTTATATATATAAATCGGTGTAGTATTGTGCATTTGTAATTCGAAAAAAAAAGTAAACCAAAATTATATTTATAGGTATTTTTACATCTTTCTTTTTAACGTCCCTATGAACCAGCGCCGAGCACAACTCTCTAAATATGTATACAGCAGTGATTGTGTACTTTGAATATTAAATGTATACTTTTATTGTGTAGTAAAAATATTATTAAAATTTGTCAACATTCGATTTTAGAATTGGTGAATTGACTGTTCTTAAAATGAAAAATTCAATTTTGAATTTGGTATTTTTTGCGACTGCCGCACTCTGTGTGATGTTGTCAGTGATGCCGGTAGCGGATTGTGCTGTAAGTAATTATAATATAAATATTGAATTGTGATGCTCCATAGAAGCTAAACGAACAAAGAAATGTAGATAATATAATTGTATTTGAAGATTTGTTTCTAAACGCACAAGGTTTTTTTTCTTTCATTTTTTTTTTGTTTCTAATAACTTATTGTTTTGTATCCGCTCTCTTTACATCTAAATTGGTTTGAGCGTCATTGAAGAAAAACTCTTTAAAATTAAAAAAAAAGAAATGAAAAAAACATAAAAACAAGAGAAGACTTTTCTACCCACCGCAGAGCGGCCCACAGTCTCGTTCAGAATGTTTACACGCAAAGGCCAATGGCGAGGATTGGACTGAAAACCCGGAAGAACGAAACAAAATTAAATAAAAAAATAAAAAAGCTGATATATATTTTGGTGATCTAATAAAACTTAACGGGCGATTATTCAACAGAATCGTCAGTATTTCGCCGGATTTGTTACTTTTCAGCCTAGTGCATTTACGTAAAAATAAATCGAATGTTTTTTCGTGTTTTTTTTTTTTTTTCTTTTTTTACTGCTAAAAAATCGTTAAATATTCCGGGCAAATGTTGCTACTATTTTGCATTAAGAGGATCTTGTCTCGACTATATTATGTTCGAATGTTCCAGGAGTTACAAAACCGAACTTTTCTTACGCACAGTTTGCGAGCGAGACCAAAATACGGCAAACGGTAACCGATCGATCACGACGTTGATCGGACGGCGAGGAAAAATGGAAGATGCAAGCGTGCAAATAATTTTCGTAGCAAAGCAGTTGTCTAGGCATCACTTTTAATACGAAATTTCCCATCAATCGCTCGGCTGTCGAGATGCCCGATACCCTCTACTACTACTAATATTTAATTGCAAGCCTCCTCGACACACCCCGTGATGACATTCACACTCGCTTTTATTACTAACACAGACATACATATACTGATTTACAATCTTAGCAATTTCAATAGATTGCTCGAAATTTTTCTAATGCAGCACGATTACGTTTGCAACAAAAATTGCACATTTTTGGTCTCGTTACATTTACCGTTAACTTAACTTAAAATATATAAATATACACATATTCAATTTTTTTTATTTTCCTTTTTTGAATCAATTGGTTAATTATTATTATTGTGATTCTTATTACTGCTATTATTTTTCTTCTATTTTTATGTATAATATTTAAATTAAAAATCGATCCATTTGGTACGTTCCATTATGTACCAGTAAATTAATTAATACTATTAAGAAACGTAGTGTGGTGACGAGATATTATTTTGCATGTAAATTATTAACACAATATTGATTATCTAATAAAAGGAGAATGGAGTAGCTAGCACGTTAGAAACATCAGTATCAGTAATAAAAACAGTTTATATTTTATAAATGTAATTTACCTATGGACAAGGCGAATGGTTGTTTCTCATAAGAATTTTGTAAATTCAAATATCTTGCGTTTCTCAATCAATGCAGACATTGAAGCATCGACTTTAAGGAAATCTCTCTAGTTCAAATTAAATATATTAAGTATTGACAACATAACATTATCCTTCGTGTTCTAATGAATTATATTTAACGTTTGTTTCAGCTTGTTGCATTCGATTTATATCAACCCGATAGATTATCTCCAGGAGGACCTGATCCAATTCATCATAATTAGGAATGCGGAAAATATTTAAGATCGTTTAATAATTGAAAAATTCATAATGTTTGAAAAATTCATAATGTTTGAATAATAATAAATTTATAAAAAAAATAATTTTTATTATTTTAAGCGTTCGGCTGCTACATTTAAAAAATTATGGATTTAAAAAATTATGGATTTCAAATCCGCACCACATACTTCGTAAGTAGGTGGAAAATGAAAATCGAGGACATACCAGATTGTGCCGCCATTCAGGAATACCTGATAACACCTAAGAATTTCAAATTATAGGCTATATCTTCGATTGCTACGTATAGCTCGACCCCGGGATAGCCATCGTGGTGTTTTTTTTTTTAATCCCCCTATGGGCATGTCAACAAAGGATCTTCGCCCAGAATCGAAACGAGGATGAAGGTTCGGTTAAATGTAGATTCGGTCAGCTATTGATAAGATAAAAGAACTGAGGATAAGAATAACGGAGATCGACGGAAACGATAAGATATACAAGGCACAATAAAGAGTAAGGAGTTTGAGTGATACTAGATTGGAGTACAAAGAAGTGCGTTTGGATGTACATTCACAAAGAAGATATGGTCGTGGTGGTATTTCGGAATAGTTTTATGTTGTAATTGGTAATTTCGATTGGTTAATAATTTCAGTAACATAAAAAGGTTTACATATATTTTTTTTGCTTTAAATTATTTCTAAATATCTTAGACTTGTTTTAATTTTTTTTTTTTTTTGCTATTACCTTTGAGCTCGTCAAACACCCACGTAGAAACAATTAAAAGGAGAAAAAGTCAGTTAAATTTTAATCCGATGAGATATTGTTAATATAATGAAATCTGTAGCAAAAGGTACATAGATAAAAAGGGAAACAAGTCATAAGAGACAGAAAATGAGTAGAAAGCCTATCTTTCACTAAATACAGAAATACAGAGCCGTATAATCCAAAAAGGAAAAGGAATATTTAAAATTATCATTTCCAACTATTCCCTATGAACTTCATTTTAAAATAATTTCATCGCAGATCAATCTACAAATGCTAGCTGTTGTAGTCTGCCAGTTGCAATCTGCATGTCATACTTTCGATAAAGAATAAACATCAACGAAAAAACTCTATTTTTTTACATAATAAATAAACTTTCTTTCCACTTTATTTTATGTAGTGATTTATCAAATTTTATAATGTGCATATGTCTAAAAAGAATGTCAAAAACAGAGGTAGACGAAATAAAAAATAATTTGTAAGAATTTAAAATTTAAGCCTAAAAATTTTGAAGTGGTAATAAACTACTGTAGTAAGGTAAAAAATTGCTGTACCACATTTTTATTTTAATATAAAACTAGTTTACATAGGAGATTTGTTAAAAATTAATACCGGAAATGCTTCAGTGACAGGTATTATTTTTTGAACATTTGGACTTGTTTCTAAGTGGCCTGCATTGAACGTTGCAAGAGCACAGGTAATCTGCTACTACTGAAACTCGTCATCATTTATTGGCTTACCTCTCTTTTTTTTGATTTTTTTTTTTTGTGGGCGCGCCAGTGGTATTGACTCAACAACAGGAAAACTAAACTAAAAAACTAAATAACTAGGCGGTCTGAAATGGACACCACAGAAGATGAACGAAAGGAGAGGATAAAGGAAGAGTTATAGAGAGTAGGGAAACCTAATGACAAGAGCTGACTGTATAATGGGAAGCGTTCGTGTCGAAGAGCAGGAAACTCGAAGAAAATGTGATCAGCATCACATGTACGAAGAGGACATACCGTTAAAATCTCAGAATAAAGTAACAAGAGAAATATCGAGCAATACTGCAACCTTAATTAAAATTAAAAACTTTATTAGAAAGAAAGGTCAAAAAAGAAATAACATCTCAGTCATATATAAAACCATATACAATAATTCATGTAAACTAGTTCGAAATAAATTAATCATAGAGAGAAATAACCAGTGGAATAAATTTTTAAAAAGACTAACACCGAAGGATAACTTTTTGTGGAAACTGAATAAATATTTTCGTAGAAATCATGCAGAACTGCCGCCGATCAAAATACCAAATACAAACAATGAATATGCGTATGACCCTAAAAGTAAGGCAAACATTTTAGTAGAACACTTTAGTATAATACAAGATTAAAATCAAGGTTTATCTACTCATAATTATTTAATGAACATCAGAAGAACTGTAAATAAGTACTTCGTGGCAAAAGCAAATAACGCAACAAATAATTACATAACTAGCCCCAAGGAAGTAAATACACGTTATAAAAAGCCTAAAAAACAAAAATTCTGTAGGACACGATAAAATTAGCATTGAAATGATAAAGAACTTATCAACAAGAGCAAAAATGGCTCTTGTGTGCTTATTCAACTCATGTTTTAGATTATGCTATTTTCCGTTACAATGGAAAGTCTTGCAAACAGTATACCTAAGCCCGGTAAGGATGCTTCCTTGGACGAAAACATAAGCCCTATCAGCTTACTAAGTAACATAAGTAAATTATTTGAAAAGATTATACTTACAAGATTAAGAAAGCACAGTAATGAAAATAATATAATATGCAATAATCAATTTGGTTTCCGACCTGAACTTAGTACAACTATACAATTAACTAAAATCTGTGATAAAATTATCGACAATTTCAATTTAAACAAGCGTACAGAGGTAGAAAAAGCTTTTGACACCACATGGATAAAAGGTACAATATTTAAACTAATTCAACTTAAGGATCCTTATTCTTTAATATGTATAGTGAAATCATATCTTTTAAATAGAGAATTTTATGTCAAATTGAATAATTATGAGTCCTGCTGGTGTACCGCAAGGGAGCATTTTAGGACCGTATTTATTTATAATATTTTTAAACGACATTCCTGAAATCAAAGAGTCTGAAATATACCTATGTGCAGACGATATTGCAATAGCAGCATCATCCTATAGAGCAGGCACAACAACAAATAGACTGCAAGGAGCAGCTGACACGTTAATAAAATATTTTAAAAAGCGGCAGGTTAAAATAAACAACAATAAAACGGAAGCCATTTAATTTACTAGAAGACGACCATGTATACGAAAATAAGTAAACATCCAAGACAAATAGGTGGAATGGAAGGGTGAAATTCAGTACCTAGGACTAGCACTTGATAAAAGATTAACTTTCACGAAACTAATCAAAAATAAAGTTATAAAAGTTTAGAAAGAGATTTGTTGTCTATACCCATACTTTAATAGAAAATCCCATTTAACAACTGAAAACAAACTTATTATCTATAAACAAATCATCCTTCCCAAAATATTATATGTAGTAATAATTTTGTTGTTTACCAGTAAAAGTAATATTCAAGAACTCCAAAGAATTCAAAATCATTGTCTACGAATAGTACTAAATAAACCACGATACACTAACATCAACACTATGCACAAATATGTAAAAATACCATATATTCAGGAAATAATTACAGAGAACACCCGGAAATTTTTTGAAACGTGCAGTGCATCTGAATTAATATTAATAAATAATATAGGTTGTTCCTATGGTTATCAAACCCTAAAGCTTAGATACAAAAAATATAAACATAGAAGGATAAAGCACATACTATTTTCATATTTTGTATTAATGTTAAGCAAGTTGCGAACTTCAATTTCTCGACACGTGCGAAATATTCGTTATATGGTAAATTAGTATAAATCTTCCTTTTTATTTTCTGAAAGGGTTACTTGCGCATGCATGCAGGTTTTTTTTTATTGTTTTTCCCGCAAACTAAATTTAGTTATGTACGACTAATAATAAGAAAATTTATAACAGACATGCTCCTATCTGGTAAGAAACACTCGTTTTCAGTACAGATAAAACAAAATCTAAATGTGTTGTATTACGATATAGAAGTGTACAAATAT
Organism: Icerya purchasi; assembly: GCA_039619475.1. Lineage (NCBI taxonomy): Eukaryota > Metazoa > Arthropoda > Insecta > Hemiptera > Monophlebidae > Icerya > Icerya purchasi. The sequence goes on from CM077116.1 coordinate 178,754,266, forward strand.
ACAGTTGTTTGTTTGTTTAAAAATCACAATCGTGAAGAGAACAATAAGGAAAAGGCGACAGAACAAATCGAAAGCGAGAGGACGGGAGGAGAGAATGATTGATCCGGAGTCGAATTAGGGAGACAATAGAAGAGCGACGACCGAAAGGAATAGAATGGAACCAAGACAGGGAACAAGGAATCGGTTGAATAAAACGGTAATGCGAATGGCGATTAGAAAATAGGGACGGATAAATATCCCGCGAAAGTCTGGCATGATTGGAGGTGGATAAGGAAAGGATATCTGAAGAAGGGAAATGGTTGAGGAATGAATCAAGGCGACCAGCAGAACGAGCCAAAGAATCGGTTGCGTCATTCCCATCAATTCCAGAATGCTGGGGACCCATAAAAAATCAATAAGAATAGAGCGGGATGACTGCAGAGTGGAGGTAAGAGAACGAATTGAGAGAATAATACTATCAGAGGAATGTGAACCTCTAAATCATCATTCAAAATGAAATATTATGTTGAAAGATTTTTGGAAAAATTTAGAAATATTGAACATAACTTAGTAATTGTTTAAGTTCCTTTTGTTTTATTTAATCTTCACAAAGATTTTAGCTGCGTTTCCTGTCGCTTACTAAAACAATGATTAGTGTGGTGGGAGCGATCTGATTTATATTCTTTCATTTAACATGATTCATCGGTTCTTTGGAAAATAAAAATAAATTAAACAAGTTAAATGGCTGAATGATGAAAAAATGATGATTTATTAAAGACAAATTAATTAAAAGAAGGCGTCTGAGGTCAGGAATTCACAAGTCGGTTAAATACTAATTTAATCAGTTTCTGATATGTGAAGCAACTAATTATAGGAAGCTTATATGTCAGAAAAGAGGAATGTAGAACGCAGAACTTCTTGGAATAAGAAGCAAAAAATACACATGTTTAATGCCATAAATAAATTTTTCTATTTGTGTGTGAAAGAACAGTGCTGAAAGCGAACTTGTGAAAAGAAAATACATTAGCGAATGATCAAAATGCAAGCTAGTAATGGCAACAATAATAAAACAGTGAGATGAAGGAAACTAAAGGTGTCTAGAATTAAAAACCGGAGTTTATTGAACACATAGAGGTAGGAAGAAAATGAGGATTCTGGCACAGTGGACGGGATAATGTCAGAGAGGGAGGGGGAAGTACTATTAAGGACCACACTACTAAGTTGTCCCATATTCAGCCATTTTTATTTTTATACTATTGCCCAGCCATCCCGTTGTGTCCCAGGTACCTCCAACCACTCCTTATGACTCCCAGCCATCCTCTGCCACCGCCTGCACCCTTCAGCTAGCCTGATAACAGCATTCAGGGCCCATATTCTTACAAAAACCATATCATTAGTTAGGTACATGTGTTTATCACACAATGAAACAGGTACCACGCATCCCCACCCTCGATGGCACATCCTTTGTGGTCTCTTAGCATTGCTCCACTCTACTCAGGACCCAATAAGCCTGAAAACTTTATCAGCATCAAGCTGCACATGTTTATCACACCTTCTCTATAGATAGCACACCTGTCAACATCCTCTGTGGAGGTTTGAAATCTGCGTTTGCTCCGTTGTCTTTGGTCTCTACCGCATTCGGATGCTTTCTGTTTTCTGATTAAAATTACGTCGATCGCAGTTGTACCGGAATTGTCGATAATAGAATTGCCGACAAAATCCAGATAAAGAAAGCTAAGAAGAAAATAATGTTGGATGTTATAAGATAACGAGTTAAGTTAAGCACGAAGTTCCATGCGCTGAGGATTCTGTATGTAAGTTAACGATAACTATAATTTATATTTACATAATACTAAATTCAAAAAGAGGAACTAAGTTTTTACGATTTTTAGGATTCCGTAATAACATATGGAATCCTAATAAGATGGTACACAAATGACAAAAATATCAAATAAAAATCAATAACTCACGAACAGCTTGACTTATAAACTTCAAATTTGGAACATAAATCACAATTAAAATTCTCTTTAAAACGATCTATAACTTGAAGATGACCGATTACCCTGGGCGGCAAAAAACCCAAAAAACCGTCAAGAATATATAATATGGTACATAAAACGTCCTCAAAAATCACTTAAAAAATCATAACTCGTCACTAGATAAACTTATAACGCTGAAATTCAAAATATAAACTACAATGCAGGAGTACTTTCGTAAAATCAAAAAATTACGTTACAAAAGTTATGTAAAGTTGCCCAAAAGTTCAAAAAACCGCAAAAAATGACGTGTCCCCCCCTAGCGCCGCGAGTATTGTAGTTAAAAATTTTGAACGCAGCTAAAAATACGCGCATCCCCGTATATTTCTCTAGTTTGTAAGACCCGGCCTTCCAACTTTAAAACTGGACCTTCGGGACGCCGAAAGCTCGAAATTTTGGAAAAAAATATTTTTTTTCCCGGGCATGTGATATATCGTTGGAAAGATTGCTAACTGTCGAGAAGGAAACCGCATTTCATATCCTTAACAAAACTTTCCAAGTTGCCATAAAGTTCAAAAAAGCGCGAAAAATGACGTGCCCCCCCCCCTAGCGCCGCGAATATTATAGCTAAAAATTTCGAACACGATTAAAAATATGCGCATCTATATTTCTCTAGTTTGAAACATCCGGCCTTCCAACTTTAAACCTGGACCTTCGGGGCGCCGAAAGCTTGAAATATGGGAAAAAAATATCTTTTTTCCCGGGCATGTTATATATCGTTGGAAAAATTGCTATTTGTCGAGAACGAAACCGTATTTCATGTCCTTAACAAAACTTTCCAAGTTGCCGTAAAGTTCAAGAAAGCGCGAAAAATGACGTGTCTCCCCCCCCCCCCTAGCGCCGCGAATATTATAGCTAAAAATTTCGAACACCCTTTAAAATATGCGACTCCACGTATATATATTTCTCTAGTTTTGAACATCGAAATTTCCAGCTTTATAATTAGACTCTCAGGGCGCCAAAAGCTTGAAGTTTTCAAAAAAAAAAAAATTTTTCCCGGGCTTGCGGTATATCATTAGAAAGATCGATAATTGTCGGGAACGAACACGTATTTCATTTGCCTAACAAAACTTTCAAAGCTGCTGAAAAGTTCAAAAAAGCGCGAGCTCTAATTTGTAGCCCCCTCTTGCGACGTAAGTATTATAACTATACATTTGGAACAAGATATAAAATATGCGAATCCACGTATATTTCTCTGGTTTTAAACATCCGGCTCTCCAGCTTTAGAATGAGACCCCCGAGGTGCTGAAAGCTCAAAATTTTGGAAAAAAATATTTTTTTTCCCAAGCATGTGATATATTGTTGGAAAGACCGCTATTTGTCCGGAACGAAACAGTATTTCATTTCCTTAACGAAACTTCCAAAGTTGCCGTAAAGTTCAAAAAAGCGCGAAAACTAATATGTAGCCCCCTGTTTGGATCGCGAATATTATAGCTATAAATTTTGAATGGGGTTGAAAATATGCTCATTCTGGCATGTTTGCGTAGTTTATTTAAAATTTTGTGTATATATCTAAATAAATTCTATTTAAAAATCGTAATCTAATAAATAGTGACAAACAAGGAAGGTGGTTTAAGTAATAGTATTCAAATATAACTATATGGAAGTTCGGAAAACAAACAAGTACAATTACAAATTTTTAAATATTTATTGATAATTAATCCTTCCAAAAATCTAGGACTAAATAGCGTTTATTCATTAGAATTTATTTTTTTTTGTAGTACAATTTATGATGACACTGCGTGATGTGTGAAAAAGAACTGGACTAAAAATATCTGTTTTGGAATTATTGTTGTTTTGAATTTAGTATTATGTAAATGAAAATTATGGTTATCTTTAACTTAACATACGGCATCCTCAGCGCATGAAACCTCATGCTTGACTGAATTTGTTTGAAATTATCTTCATCCCGAAAATTTCATTAAGAAAATGAAATACGGTTTCGTTCCCGACAAATAGCGATCTCTCAATCGATGTATCACATGATCAAGAAAAATTTTTTTTTTTTCAAAAATTTCGAGTATTCCGCACACCCGGGGACTAATTTTGACGTTGGAAACCCGGATGCTCCAAATTAGAAAAGTATACGAGGATGTACATATCTTAAACCTTGTTCAAAATTTTTAACTATGATACTCGCGTCGTCAAGAAAGGGACATACGTCATTTTTGGTGGTTTTTTGAACTTTTAGTAAACTTCCAATGTTTCCTTAAGAAAATCAAAATGCTGGTCCGTTTCCTACAAATAGCGCTCGTTCCAACAATATATCATACATTCGAAAAGAATAATGTTTTTTTAAAAAATTTCGAGCTTTCTACGTGCTGAGGGTTTAATTTTAAAGCTGGAAATTCGGATGTTCCAAACTAGAGAAATATACACGGGGATGCACATATTTTTAACCGCGCTCAAAATTTTCAACTGTAATACTCGTGGCGCTAGCGGGGGACCCGCCATTTTTCGCGCTTTTTTGAATTTTTCGGCAACTTCACATAACTTTTGTACCGTAATTTTTTGGTTTTATTGAAAGGACTCCTGCATTTTATTTTATATTTTGAATTTCACCGTTATAGGTTTATCGGGTGAATAGTTATGATTTTTTAAGTGATTTTTGAGGTAGTTTTTAATACCATATTATATATTCTTGACGGTTTTTTGCGGTTTTTGCCGCCCAGTGTGATCGGTCATCTTGAAGTTACAGATCGTTTTAAAGAGAATTTTAATTGTAATTTATGTTCCAAATTTGAAGTTTATAAGTCAAGCCGTTCGTGAGTTATTGATTTTTATTTGATATTTTTGTCGTTTCTGAACTATCTTATTAGGATTCCGTACATTATACTTGTACGGAATCCTAAAAATTAGATGTTGTTTCTAATTAAGAAAGCTGCACCTTAATTATCACTGCGGTTACAACTAATAAGAGAAAATTTTCGGAAATTGTGAGGTCGGGTGAAATTTTTAACTATATTTTTGAAAGTAAATCAATGCTAATATTGTGCTGATCCAATAGCCGCTCGAATTGTTGGCCTTGAAGCTCTGATAGGTAGTGGTATTTTAAGTTTAAAAAACACATTGGAGAACAAATGTATTATATATTTCATTTGTGACCACACGTTTTAACTACGAGGTTTGCGATAATTTGATGTAAATAGCTTGTGGCAGGGATAATAAAATCGTGCGATTAAACAAAGATAAAACGAAAAAGTATTGACCAAGAATAAAAACTGTAGTCATTAAGAGCTGCCGACTAAACGAACACTTTAATTCCTTAATAGCCGGCAAGACACCGTAGAAAGTCGAATAATATTAAAAATTTCAAACGAGAGATTGGAATGAAATGTTAACGTAATTGTAACACATCTTCTGGTAATCGTTCAAGTAATATTAAAATTTATTTATTTACTTTTTTTGTACTGCTACTGTGGCCAAAGGCACCAGATATTAAGATATGATTAAATTAAGCTGTAGATATTATTTTGTTTGAGGAAAGATAGTGTTTTTCTGATTTCATGGGGATCATCGGATTATGCAGTTTGGATAGTAGTTAGACAACCTTGACCACAGTGTTGGCAGAGTCGAGCGTCGACACAATCCAAAAGGTGCTTGTGCGTTAGTGCTGCATATGCGCAGTCTTGTTAAAACAACATCGTCACGTCTTGATGCTATGATGATGTTCCAAGGCGCAGTAGTAGGCTTGACTTTTCTCGGCTTATTTTCAAGCGATAATTCCTCCCAGGAACGGCTCCATTGTAGCTGAAACTGGATTTTTGTAGCTTTGTAAAGGTCTTTCCTTAGGACTGCAACCGATAATAATGTGGATTTCCTCATTGCTTGTTTCGCAGCTAAGTCGGCTGTGGTGTTTCCACTTATCTTTGAATGTCCTGGTAGCCAACATATTACTATATCCATAGTCGAGTTAATACTTACGTAATGTATCTGTTGAACAATCGGGTTTTTCAGGGTAGCATGCCATTCATTAATCGCATTGACGGCCTGTAATGATTCTGTAAATACGATAATACGATCGTAATTCTGATCTACCGCGGATTCGATGGCTAATTTGATCGCAATTAATCCGGCCGACATTACCGACAGTTCCATTGGAAGCGCATAGCTGGTGATTTGCTGTCGATGTACAAAGGAACATCAAGTGCCTTCGATATTTTTTGCAGCATCCGTGTAATAAATATTTTAAAAATCATTAAACACTAAATACAGAAGTCTTTATTAAAAATTCGAAAAATATCCCGTTTTGGGGAAACATGTCAGGATATTTTTCGAATTTTTAATAAAGACTTCTGTGTTTAGTGTTTAATGATTTTTAAAATACTATTTGTAGAATGAAATGTTGGAAGCTGAAGAACGGTTCATTGCAATGCGCCCGCATGGAGATCGAAGATTTTTTTGATGTTAAAGTAAGAAGATACATAAAAAAGAAAGCATAGCGATTACTCCGACGAATATGAAAGAGCATAAAGTTCGTACAACTATGTAAATAGTAGCTGTAAAGGAAGCTGCAACTGCATGAGTTCTTCATGCAGACTGATCAATGAAAATGAGAAGGTACAAGATAAAAGAAGGAATCACTGAATGCATATTTAATGACGGTATGCGACGGATTTAAAACGTACAATAAAAATTGTGGCGAAAGCAGTAGATAGAAAAGTACGTTTACACTCTGTTATTAAGCGAAGAATTTTCCAGATCTTTTAAAGTTTTAAGTGTCAACTTTTTTTTCTTCATTGTGTGAAGCTCGTCGACGAGAACATAGCCTAACAATTAAGGAAAGGAAGGAAAATAAAATCTGATCTTTACGTAATCAGCGATAGTAGACAAAAAGGATACCCAAGGGTTGTTATGGCAATAAGAGAAGAATAAAGAGGAGAAGAAAGGCGCCCTATAGGAAACAAGGCTATTAGTCAAGTTGATAAATAAAACGAGGAACGTTCAGTAGCGATGGAAGAACATTAAAATAAGATATTATCAGCGTGTCATGTATAAAATGAGAAAAGAAAGAATGTGGAGAACAGTATGGAGAAAACATAGAGAGAGGGAGAGAGAGAGAGAGAGAGAGAGAGAAAAGCGATGAAGGAAGTGGACTGTTAAACGATGAATTGCAGAAAGAGCTAAACGCCGCAAAGAAGCAAAGTCAAAAAATAACGGATTAGGGGCTAACTTATTCATATGAAGGAACGAACTTTTTTTGTCGCAAAGTGACGTGCGAAAAATCGGTGGACGATAGGGGTCAAGTGATAGTTTATGAAGGGAGAAATGGGATTATTTAGGAGTTGTTTTTTGCTTTTGTTTTTTTTTTTATTCTAGAACGGTAAAAATTTACGAATATATATAAGGACTAGGTGATATTCTCTGACTATTTCCGAATTGAAACATATGTGCTAGGAATGAATGAAGAATCTGACGAAAGACATTTTGTAACAATAACGACACAACAAAGTGTGCAGAAATGTGTAAAATACGTTTCGGAAACAAGTGTATTTGGTTCGGGTGACAAAGTGCGTGCTGCGAGAACAATATCTTTATACAGTCGCGTAGTATGTGTAATGATAGATACTATGTGACATATTCGGACCGAAGGCGTTTTTGTTTCATTCTAGAATGTATTGTCGCTCATTTAAACAGCTAAAGCGGATTTGGCTTTCGTAGGATTAGGTGGTTCAGCAGCGCGAACCTCGTCACAGTGAGACTTTAACGCTGGCTTAGACAGCTTCGCCGTAGTGGCGCTGCCGTCAGAAATGGACAACGTTAAATTCAACAGCAGCAAAATGTCGTGTAAATTCCTTAACATCTCGATTTATTATTATCCCTTTTAAACGGGCTACTGATGGTTCTGCAGCCCCAGCGCCAAGCCTCAACGTCGAGCTTTAATCGCATTTACATCGCGCACTTCTTCTTCCGTCCTACTACCCTCATTACCCCCCTCCGTAATTTTTTCGTTTTATTCAGCCGCCCTCTAGTGCCTGTATCTGTAAGTTAAGCTTTCCAGTGGCTTCCCGTTCTACACGCAATATTGTCGAGACACAAATCTATTCTTTTATTCAGTTGTTTCGACGTGTTTTTCCCCTTAAAATTCCGATCATTTTTTGCGCTTTTACCGAAATAGAAAAAAAAAAAAAATATGAAAAGAAACACGTATTCAAAATACGCGATATTATTATTTACTTTTCTTATTTTTGTACGTCTGTTCTTCCTGTTTTTGTTTTTTTTTTTTTCTAATTAAAGAGGCAATTTCGGTTTTCGAACAAAACGATTTGATAACGGCAGGTATTCGATCTCGGCATGACATATTTAACACGGATTTACTGCGCTGTTTCCCTCACTTTTCTCTTCCTGCAGCAGCCATCATAACATCCTGGACTGTCACGAAAAGAACCCTCAGATTATTCGTACTCAACCGTGGCTAAACGTAAGAAAATGATGTTGCTTGTGTTGACAGATCTGACGTGTAAGAAAAATGTTTAAAAGAAAATTGACTAAAACCTGATCATATTGAAAAATCCCGGGCAACTGACAGACGTTTTTTATAAAAATTCTTTTAAATACGATTTAATATAGAAGCGAGAAATGGAAAATCGACGAAATTGTCTACATTTAACTTCCAATGGTCTTTCTTTCTCTCCTGCTCAACCATGCCCTTAAATTCTGCAGCTCGAATTTGACCAATTTGTCGACGTAAGTGCAATGAAGAAAATTTTATACAAGTCAGCTAACGACGATGCACGGTGTTTTATTACTACTTTCGACTGAAATTTCAATTGAACGCAGTATTTTTACTCACTTACTTTCATTTCTCTAAATTAAACACGACACAGCTTTCGCGAATGTCGCGCTGAAAATATTTTTAAACGAAATTTTAACATATTCTGTTTGATAATATTTTTTCGAATTTATAATAATTACTCATTATTCATTATGGTGTCATACTTAATTCCTGAGCGTCGGCAGCTGTTTATTCGTACATTTCAACTATAGAAGCACAGACATAGTGTACACTAGGCAACTGTTATAGTCAAAACGCAGGTGTGTACACACGCAAGACTACATTCGGAACTGATTAGCAATCGTTTGATTTATCGCGCTACAAGTGCAGTCCCGTGTGTGTCTGCTATGCACTAACTAGCGCGCATCTTCGAGTCCTATAATTAATAACACCGAAGTAATACATTTTCAGCGCAAGTGATTTCAGGAACGTGTTCTGGTTCTAAAAAATAACAGCTTGCGTACAAGTCCGCAATACAGTGAAACATTTTCATGTTTTCCCGTAAAAGTAGGCATTGTACAGCCATTCAGGCATTCGCCGACATTAGAATGTCACCGTGCAACCTCTAAATGCCTTGTACATATTATATCGCAACGTATTATTTCGAGATTGAACCTACGTACTGCACCTGTAATTTCTTTGTACATATTATATTTCAATGTATTTGCAAAAATATATCCATTTAACAACTACTACCGCTGGTACAAGGTTCCTTATTTACATCATTATCGTTAGGGGTAGTAATAGTGAGCAATGGCCGATGGTGAGAAAAGTACGACACACAAGTAAGCTAACGGTTGTACGTTCGATACGTTTCGAGTAAAGATTCCGTCGATGCACGTCATATTTCGCGTTGTCGAAAGGTCCACCGAATTATTCATCTCACAACCGAACGTTTCACTCATGAATTGACCGAATCGCAATCCATCGTCCGAGCGGAAATCGATGTTGAAATCACCACAGACTACAATCGGTAAATCGTACAGCTTCATTTCATCGATAAAGAGAAACAGACCTTTCAGCTTCGGTAGTAGGTAACGCTCGAAGAAATTGATCTTATCGTTCAACGTTGTCCCGTTTGAGAGGTACTTCGAAAAAAGTAACAGACGCTTTCCATCGATTATCGTTTCGGCTTTACATATATCACCGACGTCCATCGACATCACGTTACATTCTTCGAGACCATTTTGTTCCTAATTGATACGAATCAGTGGCCGACTGCGGCTCTTCAGAGCGTCCGAATCCAATTTCCTTTCGTAAATCGCTATACCGACAGCCATCTTGCCGTTATCGCGTTTGTGTCGATTTACGAGGAGTAACTTTCAAGTTCAAATTTCTCGCAATCAGCGTTTGATAACCAAGTTTCAGAGAGAGCGAGTTAACTGCACGAAGGTATAACAAAGTCACACGTTATATCGAGCGAGTGTGAGCGCAACGACTGAACGTTGAGTGAACATAGTGTGAGAGCATCGACAGACCGAGTACGCGAACGATCCACAAAATCTCGACAGCGGGAAGCATGCGTGCTTAAGCGATGACGCGTAAGACGTTCAAACTCAGTTCTAATGTCTTTCAACTGTTTTTCGCGTCCGTGGTAAAATCGGTGGTCCCCATTCCTATTCGTTAGGAACAACCCTTCGTACAAAGAACATCGAGACAGAACGACGTACACGAGTTGCTGGTCGTGCGATTTCGAATATTCGTATACCACCGCCGGGTATGTACTGCCTTGCGATTTGTGAATCGATATCGCGCAAGCAGGTGTGAGTGGAAATGTCGATCGTTTACAGGTAACCATCTTTCTAGGAAGCGTCACCGTTGATGAGTGTAAGCTGATCAGCGTCCAATGTCGTAGATACACGGATACGCTACATAGTGTCTATCCGAACTTCCGATTGTAGTAGTTTACCGATTTTAACGTTGTCGCATTTTAGCCGAAGTCGAATTATCTTGCCGGTTTCGCGAGAGCGTTCGATGGTACTGCAGCAGGCCTATCGCGCCGTTCACGAGACCGTCGGTGACGTCGACGTTTACCCGCAGCATGTGCGGCTTGTCAATAAGGAGCTCGATCTTGTATGGTAGACCACCCGTCTCGTCGAGCTTCATCTTGTGCATCTTGGTGCGAGCCGACGCAAGTTGGTCTCTCGTTCGCTTCGGAATCCATAACACTTTTCATGAAAAAGAAACGGTTTACACGAGACTAAAGTTACATTTAATTTATAATTACTATGATAATTGTTTTGTGCGCTCAGAAAATGTAAACAAGGAAATGACGTGTGAAATACACAGCCCTACAGTTTTCATAAGAAGTCGTTATAGGAAACACTTCTCCATTTTGTGACGCTTTTCAAGTTTATGTGACAAAGTAAAGAGACATGAAAATATTAGTAATCAGTCGTATTCAAGTAAAGACATGAAATTTTCGTAACGATTTTCCGTGACAGTTCATTTCGTGACGCTTCCATTTGATAACGCTTTTCAAGTTTATGTGCCAAAGCAAAGACATAAAAATGTCAAAATAATAAGAAAAATAATTTAACTCTAACCTACTACCACTTAAAGGAAAATGTTAAAATTGACTATGAACCTGATTATGGTTGATGCTTACAATAAGGGAAATACAGAATACATTATAAGGAGGAAAACCCGACATGAAAATTAAGCCCCTCTGAAAATAATATTGAAATTCGCGAATGCCCCATACGAAGACGACAAATCAAAGTAACTAATTACCTAATGAGCCTCTTGAGGATAGTTACCGGCACGTGATAATACCGTGGTCTTGACGCGATAGTCGGTTGGACTGTATTATAGTATCTACCCAGGTTAAAATTATTCTTTATATTTATTCAAATTTTGTCGATGATCTAGTTTTCAGAAAAACAAATCAGTAGAAGGGATCAACGGATATGGGACGCCTCAGGAAGCAGCTTCCTTGGCAATCAGATCGACACTGTCACTTTCCTTTATTTCATAGTAACTCGAAATACAAAAGAATTTCAAATTCATTCCTTTATTCAGTATCTTAAGGCATTTATTTCTTATTTTATATACCAGCGGATATGATTTATAGTTAAGTGTATCATATTTTATCGCTGATAGTGAACTTAGGCTGTCAATGATAATTAGTTGTATTTTTTGTCGACATCAAGTGTGACTGTTAGAAATTTCAAAGTCTTATCTATAGCCAATAGTTTAGCACTATAGACCGTCGCCTCAGGTGGCAGCTTAAACTTCTGCGACGTTACTCCTTCGATAAAAAAAGCTACACTTACGTAGCACGTTTCTCAATTTTAGAACCATCAGTAAAAATTGTAATAACGGTGTTTGATTAGATAAAGTGCAAATTAATGATATGAGGCGGAAGGTTGTGTTTTTTCAGGAAGACATGGATAATGAAGAAATCCGTAAAAAATAAAATACACGCTTTCGAAGTGTGATGTTATCGTCGTATACATTGTATCAAATAGGCAGACAAGATTACCAATAAAGAAGTGCTCCGACGGACCGGACTCCGAGAAAAGATCCTACCGTCAATAATATTGGAGGGAAAAAATAATTTTTTTTGGAGGGTAAGATGAAACACGACAAACTGTTTAAACTGTGGTACACGGGAAAATAGCTGGCAACGTTCCAAGAGGACGGCGCAGACTGACGATGATAGACACCTAATTATTTAATTATTTATTAAAATAGATGTAATAATATGCCAGTGGCAACCTGTACTATATATACAAAAATTTAAATATCATTTTCGGGGTAAGTATTAAATGCCTTTTCCTAATATTCGAATAATTTACATTTGAGAGAGTTTCATATTTTTTTCTTACGCAGACTTTTAAACATTTATCCCGTAAATAATTTAATTGCTTTAGTTTCGCATGTCCCCATGCCATAATTCCATAGTACAAGTAAATTTGACATGATACCTTTGAAAACCATTATTTCTGTTGATGTGTTTATAACAAAGTTCTTCGTTTGAAAGAGACTAGGTAGCGTTTTTTTCGATTTATTTGCAACACCATCCGTATGTTCATTCCATCTAAACATGTTGTCAACAATGACAGCCAAATATTTATATTTATACACATCCTCTAGAGTCACCTTCTCTAGAAAGTAGTCACTCGACCGCCATATGGTGCTAGTACCATCGGCGGAGAAACGATTACCGAACCAATTTAAATATCTCCCAAAGATTCCTATTTCTTCCTAATTCTTTTAACAATATATCATGCCTAATTGTGTCAAAGGCTTTTATAAAATCTATAAAAATTATTATACAGTGTTTTTGTATTGTTATTTGACTATATATGTATTTCGCGAAATCTCCCAATAATTTTGAAGTATGTAGATTTATTCTTTTGAAATCCATATTGATACGATTCAATTAAATTATTATCCGCTAAGTATTTGGTTAAATGATTTGTAATATACCTTTCCATAATTTTTGTGATTACGTTTGGTTTCGATATCGGTCTATAATTACATATGTCTTTTAAGCTTCCTTTTTTGTGTATAGGTTTAATTTCCGAAAATTTTAATAAATGAACAATGTTTCCTGTTTTGTTTTTTTGTTTTTTTGTTTTTTTTTTAATATTTTTAATGACACCTTAACCCGGCGTCATTTTGGCCGGGTATCTAATACCCGACAGTTTTTAAAACCCTAATAATTTTAAAACAAAATACGCGCGTTATCTGCCGCTCACAGTATCTGCGGTCGTTGACCTCTTTAGGCGTATTGACTATTCTATTTAGTGCCGCTGCGGCTACCATGTAATTTGCACGTCTGTGATGAGCGCGCAGGTAAGCTATACTCGGCCGCAATGGCCACGTAACATTTATATATAGTTACAACGTGTTTATTGTTTTCTATTGTTTACTGATGAATTGCATATCCTTTTTCACAGTTTTACGAACGATGTCATACGAAAATTAACAAAGTCGACTTCTAGCCTTGTTTGAACAAGCTTGTACCAGTGACAGTGAACAGTTCAGTTCAGACGACGAGTGGGGAAGAATATGGAGAACTTAACGAGAGGCTTACATATACACGTATTTACGAACAAGTTGGGGAAATTATGATCTAGCCTCCGAATGAAAGTTCGAAAACATATACAAGATGTAAAAACTGCGTCCTTCTGCCAAAGACAAAAAAACAAGGCGTAATTTGCGATAAATGTAACAAGCCTAACTATGTATATGCAACACAATGTATCGAAGTATGCTTAAGTTGCGTTGATCTCGACAGCGATTAACTTATGGTATATATAAGTTACGCTCTGTTTTACACAATTCATAATTTAATGTTAACGTGTTACAAAACAACCATTTTATGTTTTGTACTTAAATTGTTATTATTTTTTATTTTTGAATATATATGTCCTAAGTTAGGTTCTAACAAATTGATCTCAGGAGAAAAATGTTTAGTTTTTCAATTTTTGATGATTATATGCTCACTTTATAATAAATAAATGTTTAATTTTCATAAACAATGTTATATAACTCTACCTATTTCCTTAATATAGAAAACTAATATTGACATAAGATTGATTCAGTGTACAATAATGTACATGGATATTAGATACCCGGCCACAACGGCTGTGTTCTGTTTGGCCGCCACAATGACCCCGGTTTAAAAACAAAAATAATCTATAATTTCAATGAGCACCATTTTTTTTTCTGTTGCGTAAGATTTTTACGAAAACCATTTCTTACGTTTATCCACCGTCTCTGCATGTTTTTATAAAATAAAAATAACAGACTTATACCAGCTATTGCTCCACAAATATTTGGCAACTGGAAACAGGTTTTACTCATTACACTACGAATATTTATTAAGTGTGACTTCCATTCGTGAAATAATACAAACTACCTATAGAGCATTGTGGCTCCAGCCTTTATACATAACCGAAAAAACTAAAGCAGGCTAGTTATGTACTACTAACGAATTTAATGAAAGAACTAATTTTCCACATTGCATTGTAGTTACACACGGTAAACACATTCAAATACGTAAGCTCGATGGAAGAAGTGGTTTCATAATTTATAATTACAAGTCATTCTTTTTGCACCTTTCGAACTGTCGTTGTTGATGCAAATTATTGTTTTATTAGTGTTTACATTGGTGCCTACGGGGTTGCAAGTGATCCCAATATATTTAAACAGAGAAACTTTTACAAATAATTTGGGTGCGGCCGTACTGGGGCACAGGGCCGTTGATTTAACGTGAACCGCCTGTATGTATATAAATATATAAATAAACATATATAAATAAATATATATAAATTTGTATATATGTATATTATATATTATATATGCGGTGAAAAATAATATTTGTTGCGTTGCGCGATTTCATTTCACAATTTCGTTTCACTATTTCGTTTCACGAGCAATTTTCAAGACGTTTTACGTCGATAAGTTAGAAGCGGCTCGGAAGATGAACGCAGAGAACTGATGCCATTCGTTTTCGTAGGTGACGAAGCATTTGCTTTATCAGAAAATGTGCAACGGTGATATCCACGCCGAAACTTGACTACTGCTCGAAGAGTATTCAACTATAGATTAGCACGAGCAAAACGAATTGTGGAATGTCGATTTATGGCGAATTTTTAATCGGCCTTATCCTGATTATTCGGATATTATTGTGCAATCGTACTGTGCGTTAGATAATTTTCTTTCAGAATAGTAAATAGAATCAGATTTAAAGATGCTCTGCGTGGATGTCCTTTTCAAAGAATATACGCAGTTGGAACTAGAAACGTCGCCAAGGGAACATCTGTAGGGGATTAAAAATTTAAAACTTTCACAGTGATTACTCATGATAAATAATTTTCGGAAACAACAGTTGTGTTTTGAAAAAGATATTTATTCGCTTAACGTTTCGACCAGCTTACACTGGCCATCATCAGAAGCAAACTGAAGAACGGAGCGAAAATTGCGATCGACAATAACATTAAAAGAAGAATCAGAAATCATGGAAAACCCAAATCAAAACAGATAACCTACCTCTAAACAGGAAAACCGACGTAACATAGAAAAAATATAAAAACAAAAAAAAAAATAATAATAAAAGGAACCAAAATGTAAACGGGAAAAACCGACAAAACGCAAAACAACAGATAGGTAAATTATAAAAACATAAGGGGAAAAAAAAAAAAAAAAAAAATTAATAAAAATAAATAAAAGGAACACAAAATCTAAACGGGAAAAACCGACAAAACGCATAACAACCGAAGATAAAATGTAAAAACATATGTTCCCGTTTAGATTTTGTGTTCCTTTTATTTATTTTTATTAATTTTTTTTTTTTTTTTTTTTCCCCTTATGTTTTTATAATTTACCTATCTGTTGTTTTGCGTTTTGTCGGTTTTTCCCGTTTACATTTTGGTTCCTTTTATTATTATTTTTTTTTTTTGTTTTTATATTTTTTCTATGTTACGTCGGTTTTCCTGTTTAGAGGTAGGTTATCTGTTTTGATTTGGGTTTTCCATGATTTCTGATTCTTCTTTTAATGTTATTGTCGATCGCAATTTTCGCTCCGTTCTTCAGTTTGCTTCTGATGATGGCCAGTGTAAGCTGGTCGAAACGTTAAGCGAATAAATATCTTTTTCAAAACACAACTGTTGTTTCCGAAAATTATTTATCATCTGTAGGGGATATTTAACGAAATATTTTATCTATCGACAAGGAAGTTTATTTCGGCAATATGATGAGAATTTAAAAATGCGGTGTGCAACATGCACCAGATGCATAATGTGTGTACATTAATTATATACATTCGTTTAAAACTGTATGTTTTATTCGCGGATCTTTAAGTATTTTTCAAGGCGCAACAAAAGATTCACATAGTTCAATCCGCAATTTTTCTTTTGCACTTTTATCACTGTAGTCTGTTCCAGATTTATTATATGATGTTATATAAATTCTCACTTTCGACAATTAACTTTTCAATGTTGGCCGTCGCGATAGCCTAGTGGCGTGACCTCTTGATCGTTGAGATAGTGGTCAAGAGTTCGATTCCCAGCGGCGGCCAAAAAGAAATAGAATGATTTAATTTAATGAATAGTTAGTGGCCAAATGGTATTTACAACTAGGCCAGGTTTAAAAAAAAAAAAAAAAAAAAAAAAAAAAACTTTTCAATCTCAAAATACACCAAGTTAAAAGACCTATTTAGAAATTGTTTCAAAATTTCGCATGAATATTTTCCTTTTTTTTCACAACGTAAAATTTAACGGAAATGGAGTAAAAAAATTTACGAACAAAAACGAACATCAACACGCACAAAAATCGACATAGAACAGCAGCACGATATGACTAGCAGAAAGAACCGGTCGCGTCGGAAACATCGTCAGAAGTAGCGGCTCTTCGCTAAAAACACATGTATTTCAATCCGAATCGGCGGCCACCGCGCCGACTAAAAAAATAGAACATGTTGCGGTTTTAAAACCGCCACGGTTAAAAACCCGCCTGGGCGCTCCTATTCATTCAAAGAAATGCGTTTTATAAAAGCGGTTTTTGAAAAAATGGTACGCATGCACCAGCGGCTAAATAACCGCTTTCCTACAACATGTCTTCAGTTCCAAGCAGTGAACTATGAAGTCCGATAAGAAAGTAGCATCTGGAATTATTAAAAATACGAGTACATCCACCGCTGAGTCAACGATTATTAAACGGACAATTTCATGAATTATTTAACGACTTTTCTGTGTACCTGAAGAAGTTAGTTGACTGTTGAAAAATGAAAATGGAGAAACATTTGGGCAATTGTTAAACCTGATTAGACCGCATATTACGTACCGAAATACAAATATAAGGGACGCAATGTCACCAGAAGAAAGATTAGTTATAATTCGTAGGTGAGAGAAATAAGCATCGTCTAGCCTTAGTGTTTCAGCTATTTCAATTAAAAGTTTTAAAAATTCAATTTAAATAGAAAAAATAATTTTTTTTTTTTTTTTTTTAAATAGGATTTTATTTTTGCACTAAACAGTACAACTTTATTAGTGTACGACTACCAGATACGCATGTCTTAATATTAAAATCTGAAACTAGAAAATATTCCGAAAAATAAAAGCGGGAGCTCCGCAGTTACAAAAATATTCGGTGTGGTGGTATTGAGATGCGCAGCAATAGAACAACATTAAATAGTGATTGTATAAGTTTTGGCTTAAGATGTATTATACAATATTAGTATTTAATTGCGGCCCTGCTTTTATTTTTCAGAATATTTTATAGGTTCAGATTTTAATGTTAAGATGCGTATCTGGTAGTCGCACACTGATAAAGTTATTTTATGCTTCTTTTTAGTGCATAAATAAAAGGCTATTATTTAAAAGTTTATTTTTTTTTTTTTTTTTCATTTTTTAGTCTGGACATTTTACTAGTATCAGCATTTAATAAAAATTTCATGAGAGCATTTACACGAATCGTTGAATAATTTTCAATTAAACGTTTTGTTTCATTAATATTAACATCATTTGGATCCACGTCTGGTTGTCCATTTGCAATCAATAATGATTTTTTCATATTTTTTCTCCTTCCTCCACCCTCGCATTATATACCTACATCTGTACAGCGTGTACAGTCTGCCAAGCCAATGAAGTCCGTTCGAGTTTCGTCGCCGAGTATAAAATGCTCAAAGTAGTGTACTTTGAACAGGGCACACATATTAACGCTTGACGCGTATTTCAATATTTCCGAAAAAAATCATATTGTGCCACTTTCTCCTGTTATTTCTCTTCTATATAAAGAAGTAAAATATGATTTTGTTTTCGACAAATAGCCATCTTTCCAACGATATATCACATGCCGGGAAAAGAAAAATATTTTTTTCCAAAATTTCGAGCTCTCGGCGCCCCGAGGGTCTGATTTTAAAGCTGCAAACCCGGATATGGCATAATATTATATTGTCATCTTTATAACAAGAAATTTCTGCAAAAGGACACTTTTTTAATTCATCGGGAAGTAGGTGAAAAATCGTTCGCAAGATTCCTCCCAGACGGACAGAATAACAGACGGAACGACAAAGCGAGTTAAATAAAAGGCTATAAAAAAAAACAAAAAAAACGCAAATTACGAAAAACTAACTGAAATTATAAGAGATGCTGTAGATTAAATGAGAGAAACTGCTTACATCAATTATCAGAATATCTTTTAATTTTTCATATTCTGCGAATAATTGTTCTTTTAAAAATCGAATTTTAAAATTTTAAAGTTGAAATAACTTAAAAGACTAGAATTGTTGAAGAGAAGGTGGGGAGTGGAAGCCAAGAGAATATGAAAAATTTGTTGTCATAAAGACATTGGCCCAAGCAGAAGGGGCTCGTATATGTTTGTTTTATGGATGTCATTTATATTTACGTATAGAACTAATCATTATTTTATCTCATTATCAAAAAAACTTGATAAAATAAATGAAAAACTTTATCAAAATCACGTCCGACAATCGTTAATTGCAGTTTTCTTTTTAAAAACCTATTTGATTTATGTTGTTATCCTCGAATATTTCATACACGGATGGTGATTCTTTCTTCTAGTCCCCTACCCCGTGAGCTTGTAACCATTGTGCTCTATACATTTTTTACATCAATTCCCGTGCTACCGAAACACGTTTTTCTACATTGTCAGCTTATTTCCTTCGACGGTAATCCTATCAAATCATAAATCTCGTATAATGTTCCTATCCTTTTAGCTAATTAGCGAAATCGTCTTCAAAGATTTTGGCTAAAAAACTAATTTAACCTCGGCAATTATACACAAATCACGAGGCAACACTTAACAAATAATGAAAAAGAAATAAAACAAAAAAAAAAAAAAAAAAAAAAAGAAATGATTTTATTCGTATAATAAATTTTTATTACTCGATAGTTGACTAACTTTATTGATTTATAAATAACTAGCTACCCCTCGCAATTTCGCCCGTATATTAATGCCTGTTTAAGTCTATATTGAAAAATTTAATCTTCAGATCACTAACAGTAATGTTATTCCTATTCAGAATAAACAATTGCCTGGAAGGTTCACAAATATCAAACAAACTAAAACGTAAGAAGTAATTTGAAAAGAAAACATATTGTTAAATAACTCAAGAGAAAAAGAAAAAGTACCGTTCTCTCTTCTTAGCATAAATAACCGCACGACAACTTAATACTGACAAATATATGTTTTTTTACTTTTTTGAGGTACGATGTTAAGCTGTTTGACTGAGATAATCTCAGGTCGCTAGTACGATTTGACTAGGATATCGTTGTCTCCCTCTATCAGTAATAATAAGCTATTTGAATTTTAAATTGATGCTGTGTTCGAACTGCTTGCGGTATCATTGCGAAACAAAGTTCAATATGTAATATTTATATATTCTCCGTTATACTATATATTCCTTCGGGCTGTAGTGTGATATTAAGTTTTGCTAAAATTAGGGTACAACCTACTCCAGCCTTATAATATCGAAGTTAAAAAAAAAAATTGCAAACTTTCAGTACAGAATATAAATAATCTTCATGCAAAATTATAATATGATAAACCTGTTAGATATTACACTTTATGTATTTTTTGGAAAACAGTTTGTAACCCCCCCCTTTTCAACGCAGAATTTTAAATTTTCAAAACATTTTTCTTATTCGATATTTTCAATATATGAAGTGTATTTTTTTATAAAAGCATGTTTTCTAAATGAATGAAATTATATAAGCAATACACTGACTAGAGAAAAACAATTAATATATAAAAATTATTACACCGAAGACACTGCTCCATAATCATGGTGAACATACAGCTAAAGTCCGGAACATGTCGGTGTAATAATTTTAATATAGTAATTGAGTCGGTGTATTGTTTATATAATTTTATTTTTGATATAGGTTCATATGGAATTTCAATCAATCAGAGGTCGTCACATACTTTCCGGGTATCGTATATATGTATATGTTGCTTGTACATTAATTTGTGTTATTTAGTATGATTTTTCAGCGACTACAAACAGCCACGCACATGCAGGCACATACACCCCCGTACATATATGTAAAATTCACCATCATCATCATTGAACTTCATTTTCATCATTTTTGTCACTGGTCTACTCCACGGGAATCGTTATGAAATACAAGTTTTTCAAGTAACGGTAAAATTTTTTACATACCTTCAAATGAACGATCTGTTTAAGTCACAAGCGTGTTATTTTCCACTTTTTCTAATTGTTTCTGGGTAAAAGTTCTTGGTTGACGAGTCCAAAAAAATAAAAATAAATCAAAAATCAAAAAAACAAAAAAAAACAACAGATGGCTGTAAAAATAAAAGAAATATATCTTATAGAAATTAAGCTCGTTCGACCTTAATAAATATTTCAGTATACTAGATGAAGCCACGAGAAGCAACTTTATATAACGAAGACGAAATACTAAATTAGTACACAGCAACCAATAAAAATTACGCAAAAACGTTACATTAAAAATAGTTCTTTATAATAATATCTTTTAAATTCTCTTTTAATATTGTAAACGCAATATCCATGCAGTTGATATTATTAATGTTTTATAGAGAAATATATTTTATTAGAACATTTAAAAAATAAAATTACAAATTAATAAAGAAAACTGCAACAGGATATTGAATACTATTAATACCGTTACGTCAACTATTGTGTTCTGGTGTTATGAAATGTACTTTAAAAGTTGCCTTTTGTTATTATAGATATTAGTAATATATATCGAAAAAAGAAGAAAAATGAATAGCGAAAATATATAGATTTCGTCGGAAGAAAGAATTCAAAATTTAAACGGGCATTAATATGCGGGCGATGCCGCGGGTATCAGCTGGAGTTACTAATATTACTGGAAACGAACTGAAAATTAATTAAAACGTGAATTTTGTCGTTTTCAACGTGAGCGGTGTTAGAAATATCTGCACTTCGATAGCTTGGTTCGTCGAAGAAAAAATCTTACAGCCGCTTACAACGCACCTTTCTAAACCCTTTCAGTCAAAACTGTTTTTGGTTAGTGGGAAAAAAAATGTTTATTGTTTTTTGTTTTATTTACAACCCAATGATTAATATGTACTCAACTTTCAGTTCTATAATTTACCCGGCATTGAAAAAGTTTGTTTATCCAAGTGGTCTTAAAATGACTCAACGGTTGCTGAACGAAACAAATACCATATAGTGCATTACAAAGCAAATAACTTACAATAATTCTATGAAAGTTTTTATTTATACATGTATTATGCGAAACACAATAATATAGTAATGTACTAGTATGCATAAAACGTTATAATCCAGAACACCGAAATTCATAACAAAAATAGAAGTGGTGTCTAGAGGGGGACACGCGGTAGGAACGAAGTTCCTTTCACTTTTTGGTAGATATACAAGTATAAAGTTATTCATAAAGTATATGATAAAAAATGACGCAATATATAAATCCCGTATGAATTAAAACAAAAACAAAAAATAAATCCCGTATGAATTAATTAAAACGAAACAATAAATAAATCATCAGACTCGTTGAAATGTGGTAACGTCGCACAAAAAAGAACGCGCTAATTTTCAAATTCTATAAAAGGTACACGTGTTTAGAATTGAGCTTATATAGCCGAATGTATTGAAAGTAGTCAATCCCGATAATAATTAACTTGTATGGACCCTCGATATGCGCCGGGTCAAACACAAAAAATAACGAATGCCGAAGAAAAAAAAAACAATTGATAAAACGAGAGTATGAATAAACAGAAAAAATAAACATCTAGGCTCTTTAACTTAAAAGTAAAAACAACAACCGAAAATAGAGAACACGTCGTATAACAAAGAAATACACACAAAGACCTCGCTAGCTGTCAAACTGCACGAGCCTTTGTCTAAACTGAACTATACTCTAGCCTTAACAAATTTTGTTCATGAAAAATTAAAATGAAAAGTGTAGGCGCTCGTCGATATTAGATCTGAGCATGACACTTTGGCTCTAATGAATATTTCCAATTCTTTTGGCAATCCTCCGGCAGTCTCGTTTATGATTGTGACTCTACTGCTCCGAAAATGATACTCATTTATCATGTTATTTTTCCACTTATTACAGAAATTCTATAAAATATAACAAACGTTACATAAATTTGAGACATATTTTCTAATGGGGGGTAGTTTAAGAATTACGTTGTAATTAATACATGTATATATTATATTTCTAAAAATACTTTTATACTCCTCTGGTCTAGAGGCGGCCTTGGATTCACCCGTTTAATATGATTTGTAATTATTGTTGCAATTTGAATTTAGAATACTCAGATTCTAATAATCACTAATCTCGTTTAAAAAAATCGTTATAATGTATTGCTCTGTAATATATTATTTTTTATTGAATAATTATTTTTTACTTTTTCTAGTGCACTTTTATAAAATTTTTACAGTCAATCTTGAAATCGATACTTTTTAATTTATCTTTTCTTTTGTTTTCTTTTAATTTTATTTCTCTACAATTTATAATTTTATGTGGTATGTTGTAAGAAAATTTATGTTTTTTCGAACATACCGACATCACGATCGCACTAAAATAAGAAATAACAATTTTTTATCTATTGTTCAGCGAAAAACGGTAAACTACGCTAATGAGGATGTTTATTTCTGACGAATTTTTATCGCGTGCTAATACGTGTCTATAGCGTAATTTAGTGTAAAGTACTTTTCAGAATATCCTCGTCGGATACGATTCGTGGTAAATTTTGCTTTAAATTATTACCGGCTAGCGTGTTTAGAAGTGAAATTTCTCTTTGCCTTGTTTCACGTAGACTTCTATAGATTTAATGTCGCCAGAAAAGATGTCTTTGCTGTCAATGGAACGGCTTGCATGTTTTTCCTTTTTTTTTTTTTTATCTTTGTATAAAATCGGTTTAAAAGACCGTTAATAAAATTTATTTAAAAACTTTTATTATTAATACAACAATACCAAAAATGTCGGAACTTGGAACTATAAATTAAATGAATTCAACCAGTTTTCGCTTAAATGCGTACATACGAACAGAAATTTATGTATATACATATATATATATATATATATATATATGTATATATGCACCACTCTTGTAGATATAAAATGTATATAAACTTACTGTTTTTTCTTTTTATGGGAATACCTACATTTTACAAATTGTCTGTTTTTGGTTCTCATTTGTGACCAAAAAAAAAAAAAAAAAAAAGAAAAGTTTTTGGCATTATAAAATTCAAATTTGGTACAAATTTGATAGTATCGTTTTGTACAAAGCCCGCATTATTTTTATGATTCCGTACAAATTATAAAAAAAGAGAAATTCTAAATTTAGTTGTGAGAAGTCAATTTAGTAAGAAATTTGGCACAAAAAAGTACAAGCAATAAATAAATTTAATTAACATATCGTTATAACGTCTTCTTCAACATTGAAAATCGGACTTATTAAGAAATTTCAAAAAGCGAGATTCAAGTAATTATGGACAACCATTATCATTACAGAGGTTGTATCAAAAATATTCAAAAGAATCTAGGAAAATCTGTGATATAAGACAATAATTAGCAACGAAAAATATCTCGCATAAATTACAATGTGATTTTAAAGAAATTCTGCATCGGAATTATTTATAAATGCAAATATAATATAAATACAGTGATCTAGCGAGAGGAACTTTTTTAGAAATAAATAAAGCTTTCGATAATGGTAATCATGGTTGTTTGTTTTAATTATTAGCCGAATGAAAAATAACATTGTGCACAATGATGAACAAATAACAAGAGCAATTGTATTTAAAATAATAAAATCGAAACGAAAGAAATTAAATCCACGTAAACTGAACGAATAGCAAACGAAAAAAAAAACAAAAACCAAAATGGGCCATATTTAACAATTGTTCTGCAACGATAAAGTTAATAGTCGTCACAGATCATATCTGTACTATAACTTATCAAAAAACAAAATTCTCGATATATATATATATATATATATATTTTTTTTTTATAAATTGACAAATATAAATCTAGGCGCCGTGTGTAACTACCTGGGCTATACCAAGACTCACTGGAAATTACAGAAGGCGGTGCAGTCTGTTCAATGCTGCAAAATTCAACACTTCCCGAACACAATCCAGATAGTTCGACAACAGTTGGTGGGGTGAGGTATGAGTAGAAGTACGGGAAGTATGCCGGCACCATTTCAGCAGATGCTCTACGATTGGCGAGGCCATGAATCCGCAAAGAGGACAAGTAGACGGAAGGGGAGCTCCTTAAAAGACGTAGTTGTGTGGCAGTGCAGTGTGCCTCAGACGCAGTCTCGACAGGATCAAGAAATCTCTACGTGAGATGGGGAACAGCGGCTACCATTGGCCGGTGTTCGATTTTATGGACCTGAGCCAGATCGTTTGTTCTGACCATAGTTTGTTCTGACCATAGTTTGCTCCGCTCTTCAGAAAAGTGCATCAGAAAGATTGATGGTCCTAATCGAGGCAGTACAGCGTTGAACTGCATCGGGTCAGATAGAGTTGCCTTAGCAGCCAAGTCAACCCGCTCATTGCTAGGGACCCATAAGGATGTAACATATACCTCGGATCGTGAAAGTTGGAATAGGAGGTTTTTTATTTTAATTATTAGAGAGTTGCATCTGTCTGAGCTCTGGATGGCTTTGGTAGATTGAAGTGAGTCTGTAATAAGAAGGGCATTTTGAGACGCTGGGCTAGAAGAATATGTTTCAAGACAAAAAAGGATCCTAAACATTTCTGCCTTTAAAAAAGAACAATAGTCGTTTAGGCGCTCGATGTACATTATGCTTCCAATTTCATAGCGCGTGCAGTTGGTGAAGGAGAATTAGTAAGACTCGCTTTAGCTGCGTCTGTATACATGTGAATGTACTCGTAGTTAGGAAAGGAGGCGAGTTTATTTAATACTACTTGAGACACGAATTTAGAAAGGTTAGATGTTCTTAAGGAATCTGCTAAGGATACGTTTATAGATGTTGGGACATGATTTCAGGTCGCTGTAGTGGTGAGATTAACATGTTGGTCGCTCCAATTTATGCCTACCTTAGAAAGAAAAGTTAAAGCCTTGAACAATGGATCGCGAGGAAAGGAGTGGAATAGGATTTGGGAGTTACTGGTGGAAAATTGATCTGGTAAGGAATAAAGAAAAGAATCTCGAAAGGTGAGATAATCGCGAATAATAAATAAAGGAGGAAGGCCCACCAAAGCACAAACGCCCAACGAAGGAGAAGTCCAGTGCGCCCAAAGTATGATACGTAATGAAGTATTATGGATAGGATCGATAGAGTTTAGCAGTGTTTTATTAGCAGAGGAATACGCCTGGCAACCGTATAATAGTTTACTTAAGATAAGGGCTCTGTATACTGATAACCGCAGTTTCGGATCTATATTGTACTTGTGATTGGATAAACATTATAGGATGGACAATGGATTTTATGCAACTACTCTTAAGGATAGATATGTGTGGAGCCCAGTGGGATAGGTAGATGTTTTAAGTAGAGGGTGATATCGGGATTGGAAATAGGACGACGCTTCTTTAGGAATTGGACGCATGCAGTTTTTGAGGATGAGAAATCCAAGCCATTCTTTTCCACCCAGTATTGTAATTTATTGATCGTTGACTGTAGGATAGACATCGCATTAGCGGAGAAGTTTGATGTTAAGGTCATCAATAAACAAACGGGCTGTTACCGGCGCCCTTATGCACTCTGCTATATCGTTTATATAAAGGATAAACAAGGTTACGCTTAAAGGCGAACCCTATGGAATTCCATTTCCAGCTGTGAAAGATGAAGATATTGAAGAGCTTATTCTTACTCGAAGAGCTCTATCAGTGAGGAAGCTCTGGATAAAATTGCCCATATTACCGCTAATTCCGGCGTTCTTCAGCTTTTTAAGCACTCCATATCGCCATATGCGGTCGTAAGCTTTCTCTATGTTAAAAAAGACCGAGTAGAGATGCTGTGATCTGCTATGGGCTGTTAGGATTTACCTTTGTAGGCTACGAAGATGAAAGAGTGCAGATTTATATTTTCGGCCGCCTGCTTGGATTGGAGAAAGGATTTCCTTGGATTCAAGATAGAAAAAGAGGCATCGGTTCACCATTTTCTCCATTACTTTAGAAAGGACTGAGATCAACGAGATGGGTCTATAGCTTTGAGGAAGAAAGGGGTCTTTGTTCGACTTGATAATCGGGATAAGAAGAGTTGTTTTTAGGATTGTGGGATAAAGCCAGAAGATCAAATTTGGTTATAGATGCAGAGCAGGAATAATCTAGCAGATGTAGAAAGATGCTTAAGCATAAAGGAATGTATGGAGTCAACTCCAGGGGCGCTATTCTTTAGGTAGTAGTTTAGTTGATGATTTAACTTGGCTTACGAGTAAATATTGCTTTAGAATGTGTGTTGGGCATGAATGTATTTGTTTTAAAAATGAGATGTAATTCAGTGAAAATAAAAGCTAAAGTATAATTAAGTAACAGATATAAGATCAATATAATGTGTTAGCATTAGGATGTATTATATTTGTGAATAAACTATATAATTACGTTAGGAACCCACAGACGGCCATTTGCCTTGTGGGACCCACAAATTATTTAAAAAAAAACCAAAAAAACATGTATTGTAAAAGGAAGATTTAAAAGATCACTTTCGTCAGAATTAAAAGATATTGTCTGTTGTTTCACGACTAGTTTCAGCACCGCAAAGGAAGAATCAAACAAGGAGGACGACGAGGAATTTTTGAAATGAAGCGCAAAGCTTCTCGCAGTGTCAGACTTTTCTTTGATCAGCGAGCCATGTATGAGTAACGTAAAATCAAAGGATGATTCGAGGCTCCATTGAGAGAATTAATTTTCCTCCACATAATGGTGCTAGGTATATCTATTGTAATAGATGAGACAAAAGTGGCGTTTCTTTGTCCGGATAAGTAACTTTGCTATGGCCTTGCGCTTTTAGAATTTCGCTAGATCACTGAGTAATTTGGTGGTTTTGTATTTACAGAGAGCTCTCTTTGCGTTAATATGTGGGCGCCACCAAGGTACCCGCTTATGTTGCGTGTATGATGTCAGTGTAATGGATGCTACAGCGACAGTGTTAATTGCTTCCGCGAGCTTCTGTAGGTTCTCCTCTGCCGATAGTGAGAAGTGATGCAGGACAATAAATCCTGACTTATATTTGTCCAAATCTGCTCTATGAAAAGCGAAGCGTCTAACCGACCGTTTTGCCCTCGCATTCGGCACCTTGGGAGGAATATTTATGAACACTGGGAAGTAAGGTCTTAATGTACGGTACTTGATAAAAAGAGGAATAGTGCAGCCGATGCAAAAGCAAGGTCTAAAGTAGAAAAAGAATTATAGGAAAAATTTAAATACGTGTGTGAGGGGCGAGGAAGTAGCAGGAGGTTACTGTCCAAGAGGCAGTCGAAGATAACCGTCCCATGGGCGCTGTATCGTGTGGATCTCCACAATGAGGAATGAGCATTAAAATCACCCAACAAAAGAGTTGGGTATCCTATCTGGGCTAGCAGGGTATCTAACTGCATTTGGGTAATCCTTCCGAAAGGAGGAAAGTAGAAGTTACAAATATTTATACAGGAAAAGGGGAGTGATGGAATTATAAATTGGACCGCCATCACTTGTAATGTGGTATTTAATATTAATTGTTGAGAAGGGAAACTGTCTTTTACCAGTATGACGACTCCTCCGCTGGCTACTGAACCCTGCGTGTAGTCAGATCGATAGACAGTATAATCTTTAAAGCAGGGAAAATGTGCTGATTTTAGATGTGTTTCTTGCAAGCAAACTATGGTTGGAGCATGATTGTGCAATACTAGTTTCAGTTCTTCCGTATGTTTGTAGAGGCCTCTGCAGTTCCACTGCATAATGTCCTTTGAATGTGTCATGACTGGAACTATCTTTTTCGTCTGAAAAGTAGTACACAGGTCCTGTTAGTCCGTGATGGCGCCACTGTGGTGTCCCAAAGAGTCTTCCTCCTCTTCGCTTAATATTCTTGTATGGTACGAGTGAACCTGTATTTCACTTTCAGTTCCATCAGAAGGGGTTTTGTGGTGGCAAGCCTATATAATAGACCATCTCTGTCCTTGGTGAAGTCCCTAGAAAAGTTGATATAATCCTTGGTGGTCAAGATGTTACTGATAATATCTTTGAATGCATTAAGATCGGTTATAAACGATGATTGATGTTAGTCGAACAGATGCTTGACTTGGGCTGTTATTTGCTCGATTCTCTGTAGAGTGGGCAGGTTGGATTTAGGCAGCTGCTTCGCTGAAAAGTTGGATGGGGGAAAAATAAATTTTGCGACTTGTCAGGTACATTCGCTGGCTAGGGTGTAAGGCCCGCACTGATATTTTCAGGTGGGTCTATCGGAGAGAGGGGGTGAGGTCGCTTAACGGTTAAATTGAATAGCTCCAAAACTAAGTCCATTCCTTCGCGTGGTGCGGTACTTTTTGGAAGAAAATCGTTCGCATCTTGCGGTATATCGACTGAAGCGTGACTGTTTGCTTGAGGATGGAATGCTGTTAGTGGTTTCATCTCGGCAGGGTGTTCTGTAGGAACCTTATTGCTGATTTTACAGCCGGTGCAGGCATGATCTTCAAGATTAAGTAATATCCGATGGTCTCGATCGTTGAAACTCAGAAGAAACGAGTCCGGTAAGTCTGTGCAGCAGGTGTGTTCGATATACACCTGTCTCCTCCAGCTCACTACATGAGCGAATTCGTCGTCAGAAAGGTTTACTCTTAATATTGCGATAGGCAAGTTTCATTGTTTAGGATGGAGAAGAGGTAATGATTTAATTTATCGTTAAGAATAGTTGGGGAGACGTTGAACAGCACAAGTTTATTAGAGGGATTTTTTATTCTCGATATATTTAAAATAAACAAAAATATTATTTACGAATAAACGAGTTTTATCCAAACAATGATTATCCGTGATCTAAAAAACACTGATGCGACTATTAACCAGATCGAATGGTTTTAATTAATCATAATAAAGCCGTAAAATCGATTATATTGAAAGTAGCAAAGTAGCAAAGTAGCAAAGTAGCAAGGCGTTATTAATGATAGGAGCGTTCAGAGTAGACAATTCTAATGCTACCAGTTACTATTTTTTCATTTATGCGCAAATTATATTTGGAAATTTATTAATTGTATATTTTCAACGGTTGGTCGATTAAGAAAAATTTCGGTGTAGCCAATTGTATAGTATACACTTTCAAGAACAACTATTACTATTTTTATCAATAATAATCATCGTCTAGCTCACTTGAAATTCCGAGTATGAGTTATCTTCTGATTCGGAGGAGAATTAGAGGATAGATAGCTGCGCAATAGATAAGCACTTAAGCAGGAATGCAGCCTAGCTTTCATGCTGTCGACTAAAGTGAAACAAGTTATCAGTGTCAAGGCGAACCAAGACGACTGGCCTTTACTCACCTTGATGCGATTGTTCGCCGGCTGAATATTTCTCTATACGACGCTAATACACACGACTACATTCGGAACTGACTGTAGTCGCTTGATTTATCGATATACAAATGCAGTTTCCAACTGTGTCTAAACTGCTGTGTACTAAACTAGCGCCGCATAATTTTTGTCATCACCCGGTATCGAACCCGAGACCTCCGAATTAAACTCTAGCCACTAGGTCAAACGCAACGATAATAATAATAATTTAATAATATAATTTTACGTCCACGGTATTTACAAGACCGTGGTAACATCCCTGAGGACGTAATTAAATAATACCGTTTCAGTATGTTTGAAAATTGCGCTCCAATTTGTAACGAATATGAAAAGGCATAATTCTATAATATATGGAGAAAAGTTTAAAAAGTATGAAGGACCATCTTGAAAAATTTTGAATACAGATCTGAAGAAGATACAAAAACAGGCATATTCGGGAAATTTTTTGAAATATTTCATTGATGTCAAAAACGTAAACGTCAGTATATTGTGGATGGTTTGGATGTTATTATTCAGAATAGTCTTCAAAAAAAAATCCAGTAATATTCCTAAACAACGTGAAGTGTTTAGCTTTTGTTATTCTGTATTGTATCTAGGATGTGAAGAGGATTTCAATCCCATTGAAACCTAAAATGTTTTGTAGCAATTTTAAGGATAAAACAATATTTAGTGAACGACCATTTTGAGCTGCGGTATGTTTAAACCCAACAATGATTAAATTTAATAAGCCGATTTATATTGGAATGACTATCTTAGATATAAGTAAATCTAAAGTGTTTGATTTTTTCATTACAACATAATGTGGAAGATGTGTAATGAAATTAAACTTTTGTGTTGTGACACAGATTCGCTTATTTATTATAAAGATATTAAAGATAATGCTTAGTATTTTGATACAAGTGATTATCTGAAGGATCATCGTTGTTATTCTGTAGAAAATAAGAAGAGGCCCATGGTATTTAATGGTTAAATGAATGGAACTGTAATTAGTGAGTTTGTTGGATTATGTCCAAAAATGTATTCTTAAGTATTATAGATAATATTAAAAAAGTACGACAGAACTCTACGACGATACGACAAGATCCTCCAAAATCGACTGCACAACAAAAGAAACTGCCCCAAAGATAGAAATATGAGAACTGAGAAGGTAGAAATTACAAAGCCGTAGGTGAAGATCAACTATCAGTAGACTTAATAAAACACATCACGCTAGAATATGAGAAAGAACTACTGCAGATCATCAATAAAATATACGAAGAAGGCGAACTACCTGTAGATTTCAAAGATGTGAATTTCATACCAATACCAAAGAAAAGCTCCTCCCAAGTATGCTCTGAATACAGAACCATTAACTTCTATTGGCAATAATTAACGCCAGAATGGAACGGAAAATTGATGAAAACCTAAGCGAAACACAATACGGATTCGTCCCAAAAAGAGGAACCAGAGAAGCCATTGCGCTTCCGAAAACAGTTATACAGAGAGCCCTGAATGCAAACAGAGATATCGTCGCGTGTTTCATTGACTATGAAAAAGCTTTCGATGGCGTAAAACATGAAAAATTGATCAAGATACCGAAGAAATACAATATTGATGACAAAGATTTGCAGGTAATAGAGAATTTATATTGGGAACAGTGTGCAAATATCAAGATGGGCGCAGAATACTCTAATGGGAAATGCAGTATTAAAAAGGGGAGTAAGACAAGGATGCCCACTCTCTCTACGGTTATTCAACATCTACGCAAACGAAATAACAAAAGAGGCACAAATCAAAGGAGTGGGTCTGAAGATCAATGGACAAAGAATCGATTAAATAAGCTATGCGGACGATAAGGTTGTTACAGCTGAAATGGAAGCTCAAATACAGAAAATAGTTGATAGAATAAATCGTGCGGGACTGAAATTTAGAATGGAAATCAACGCGGAAAAACGAAAGTCGTGAAATTCTCGAAAACCAATGACAAAGAAGCAATCATGATAGACAATGAAAAAATTGAGAATGTCACCGAGTTTAGATATTTAGGTGCTCTCATAAGTGAGGACGGAAAAGACCTAAAAGAAATCAAAAGTAGAATCGGTATGGCAAAGAAGGCCTTTAACAACCTCAGCAACGTTTTGAAAAACCGAACCTTGAGCATAGGCCTGCGGAAGAGAATAATGAGATGCTACGTGTGGACAGTACTAAAATATTCGTGTGAAACCTGGACAATGAATGCGGATATTGAAAGAAGACTGAACGCTTTTGAAATGTGGTGCTATCGGAGATTATTAAAAATACCTTGCACTGATTTTGCAACAAACGTATCAGTCTTAAGAAAAGTGAATGAAGGAAACAGAACGATAGTTGAAAATATCAAACACCGAAAGCTGAAATACATAGCACATAAAATCTGGGATAACGGCATATTCATGCTGGTATTACAAGGACGAATTCAGGGAAAGCCCATTAAAGGAAGAAGAAGATTGGAGCTAGTAACCACGAATGCACCGTCCAACTATCCATGCAAAAGTCTACGGGACACGATTAGATACGCCAGAAATCGAATAATATAGATGTACGCAACCTCTCGAAGCAAGAGATGCGACTCCGACGATAGTGTAATAAAGGACATAGCAGGATAAGAATGTGAAAAATTCCCCCGAAATAATCGTTATAAAAACTATACCATCGTGTCAGGCATCGGAAAATATTATCATCCTGAAAGTTTCAGCCTGCTAACCTTTAATGGACACCCCCTAAGAGCAAAATCTAAAATCGAGTTTTTTGACGATATCTTGAGAACCAGTTAGCCCATATTATTCATGATGGGCTCAAATTGAAGCTCCTTTATTTGCCAAAACCATTTTTATTTATCAGGATAAAAGTTACAACAATATTAAAAGTCTTACTGTGAGGTCACTGAGAATATTTTATTTAGCAACGTTATGGCGAGAGGTCTTCATTATCTGCACGAAATTCGTGATTATTTATCTTGTCTGGCGCGTTTTGCATTTTTGAAATTTTATTTAGTTCTTTTATTATAAGAGTGCATCTATTTTTAGCGTTTGGAGCATTTAAAAATGGTTTTACCGTTGATAACATGTGAATGAAACCATCCTTATCCTCGGTGTAATCATTGGCATAATTTATAAAATCGCGGTCTGAGTATACATTTTTCATAAATAACTTGAACTCCTCGTAGTTCATATATAAAGAGGAGATTTTGTCGTTAAAAATATGTTTAACCCCTGCAGTTATTTTTTCTACTTCCACCGATTTGTTGGACTTTTGAATAGGGTTGATAGCTGCTGAAGTTGGTGCAGTCGATTGCGCCGAATCCACTTGTATCGGCATGATCACAGTCTCCTGCATTTTCCCCTCTGAATCCTCATTTTCCATACTCTTCTGCGCTTGGTTTCTAGCTGGAAAGAAAAATTCGACTGTAACTGATGTGCGACGGGAGGTGGCGGCGATATTGGATAGGGGCGTTTCTGAGCTGCGCTGGCTTGATCATGAGTACTTTTACCCATACTATGCTTCTGTTCGTCCTGTTGCATCGTTGTGGGTTCTGGCTCCATTACGGTATTTTCTTCAGTTTTGGTACGTTTGCAATTTGTACAACCCCATGATCTTCGAGATGGATGAATATGCGGTATTCGTGGTCATTAGACTTCATTAGGAAAGATTCAGGGATGTGAAGACAATCGACACTTTCAATGTAGACTTGTTGCCTTCAGCTAATTATGTGCCCGAATTCTGGATTGGAAGGATTAACCCGTAATATGGCTATCGGTGAGAGTTGTTTAACCCACATGATCGACGGCAAACATTGCGCGATTATTTCGTTCGGTATGGTGGCTGAAACGTTGGGCAGCGCGAGCTTATTAGCCGGATTTCTCAGCCTGCGTGCTTGAATTGTTTCATCACCTACCGTTATTGTTCCGTTATTTTTAAAGAACGAATATTATTCTATCACCGCTGATACGAGAAGCGGCTGTGATATTGTGAGCGCCACCGACTTTGTCTTTCAACGCTTCGAAATAGTCGCGAATTGATAGCGGAGAGATGTATGGGAATATTATGCCCTGTTCGTCTTTAGGGTGTTTAAATTGCATTAAAGGAATAATTTTTTTCGTTGTTTTAATTTTTTTTGCGAAGGTTTGTTTGGACTGCGTATTTGCAACCTTAGCGGGTGCATTTATCGACAGTGGTAAAACGGGGAAATCGTGATCAGATGAATAGCTAGGCAGTGCAGAGCTGTTTGCGTTATGTGTAATTGTCGTGTTATCAGTGAAAGAGTTGTGGTGTGTGTCTGTGTGGGGTTGTGTGTGAGTGGATGCGCCATCACTCGCATGTTTCGGTGTCGAAAGAAATGAAACGGTATCACCTGACTGCTGCTGTTGTTGATTCGTTTGGTTTACCGGCGACTGAACCGGATTCCCGGTCGGTGATAAAGCGGGTAGCATCGCTCCGTTCAACTATCACCAAACGGTATTACGATATTGCGATAAATCTGATTAATTATTACGCTGAACGCGTTAAATACAACTTGTATGAAACCTTTTCTTTTTTTACTGAACTGTTTCTTGCCTATTTATATATTGATTCTTTATATATAACTATACTAGCTTTTAACCCGCGACGTTGTCCGCGGAGAATTATTATTTCAAGTAAGCTGTTTCGACGTGAAAACAAATATAAATGAAAGAGATTTTATTATTAAATTATAACTATAGGTTGTTTTTTTTTTATTATTATTGTTTTTTTTTATTAGGTATTTATTTCTATATATTTTTTTTATTATTTACTTTTATGTAATTATTTTTGTTTATTTACAATTACAGTAGTAAAATTTTATTCAACACATTTTTGTAAACAACGTTTTTCAGACGTTGTCCTGCCAGTGTATATTCATTTACTATTAAATATATATATATATCTCAAATGGATGGCCTTTATATTACAATGAAAAGCTTTGTCGTAAAAAAATCAGTTAAGCGGTTTAAGCGTGAAAAGGTAACAGATAGACAGACAGAAGACACACAGAGTTACTTTCGCATTTATAATCTCGGCAGCCCTTTGAGAGGCGTGACACTCAGCGTCTAAAGCTTGCCGTGCCTGAGTCTGTTCTAAG
The DNA here is from genome assembly GCA_039619475.1 of Icerya purchasi. Lineage (NCBI taxonomy): Eukaryota > Metazoa > Arthropoda > Insecta > Hemiptera > Monophlebidae > Icerya > Icerya purchasi. The sequence continues at coordinate 178,789,635 of CM077116.1, forward strand.
GTCTCGGCAGCCCTTTGAGAGGCGTGACGCTCAGCGTCTAAAGCTTGCCGTGCCTGAGCCTATTCTAAGGTCTCTGAAACCCTTTGAGAGGAGTGACGCTCGGCATCTAAAATCTGTCTGGTCTGTGTCTGCTCTTGAGATTCCTCAGTTCTAGCTACTTTCGCAGCTCGAGCTCTGTTAGAGTTACGCGCTAGATCAGATTTTGCGCGTGAAACTTGAACAAAAGCATAAAACAGATAGAAACCTTTGAAATGCATATTCTGAGAAAGATATGACGAATACTGTGATCGGATAAAAGAACTAACAAAGAAGTACCAAAAAAATGTATAACCTCCGAATAATGCAACACACCTTAAACGAAAATATCTAGCGCAAAAGATTCGAGAAAATAGGGTCTTTATGCTGGTTTTACAAGAGAAAATCGGAAACACCTCAGAATGATAACTACCAACTTCATAGAGAAGAAGGTAGAAAATATAAATAGCATCAGCTAGGAAATACTAGATCATAATGTAGATAAACTCTTGTTAAGAGAGACTTCATTATGATCATATTGATGCGGATTCGGTATTTATGGAGCTATCTCGTGACGATGTCGAGCTAGAATTTTTTTTTCGGTTGAAATCATTAATTTTCGATCGCTCCGCATCGTCGTATTGTTCGTGGTCAGCGGGGAATGCGGCCCGGAACGCTTACACGGCCGAGAATATAAATTCCGTTTTTCGTTCGAAATTTCAGCACGTATGGGGTTAGGGGCCGTGTAAATGTCCTGGTGTGTGTGTGTGTGCGTTCAGTGACAGCAAGGTAGCGTCTGTCGGCAGCGTGAATCATTAGAATTAATAAGAAATAGCATAAAAATATGTGTGTGCGATAAATCGACCGTCAGGCACATAGCTTGTCGTATTAATTCATACCGTTTATATCGAGCTGATCTGGCTAGAAGAATAAGTCGCCATTCGTTCGTCAGTACCGTCGGTTTAGCCAGTCAACGCCACGCTGCGTGTTGTATTTTTGTATACTAGTCGCCAGCTTATAACGGTTGAAGCGAAATTTTTTAATCGTTTTTTCTGTTTTGCTTTTTTTTTCTTTTAATTTTTTCTTCTGGTCCCAAGCATATTCGGCGTCGGGGTGCACCCGTGTTTGTGCGCAATTATTCTTTTTTTTTCTAGAAATTTGTAGTATTGGACGAATATACGCAGTTTTTATTAATTTCCGTTAATTTATTGAACACGTGGCCCGTGACCGCAGTGCGATCTCTCGCGCGGCAGAGAATTATTATTTGTTTTTTTTTCCTTCCGGGGTACGGAGGAGATGGTGCAGAAAACCAAAAATCTTCAGTGACACTGTAATTGTTATCGACGCCCGTAATAGGAAAAGAAAAAGAAACATGAAATTCGCAGGAATCGACAAACAAGAGAAACAATCGAAAAAAGATAAACGGAACAATAAAATAGATCTAAGGTATTTTTAGAAAAAAAGACAGTAGGCGACATTATCATGGTCATGAGTACGATTTCCAGGAGAGAAGGAAATATTTTTAAGAAAGTAATTGTTTATTGTGATAGCCAATGTGATCGTCAATTATAGTTTTATTCCTTCAGATTGAATTAAAAAAAGATCATTAACTTCCTAATTATTATAATTATTTTTATTTTTACATTTAGCTTTCATTATACACTTAATGCTTTTTAGTTAACAGCACATTTATTCTTTTTAGTTTGTTTTCTAAATTCGTTTTAACCAAATTAAAACTACGCATAAAGTTAAAGTTCAGTTTACTTTACTTCGCTCATGTTGGTTTAATCATTTTTCAAACCGAATCGAAAACGAAAAAAAAAAAAAAAATTGCCCATACTGAAAACCGGAGCTGAACCGGAATTGTTTGCGTTTACGCTTAAAAACTAAATAATTGTACGAGTGTTCCTGCTTTTTGACACATAGTACTATTGCGCAAATATAAAACTGGGCTACTCTGCTGTTAGTTTAAGTGACGTGAAACTAAGACACATAGAGGTAGTGTAAAACAGAAATTCGTCAACATGTAATCTTTTATACTCGAACAACGCGTTAACTCGCTATAACCACTGGAAAAAATTAGCAGACCGTCTACTACTTTTATTCTGCTCATTTTTCGTTTCCCATAAATTTCATTTCGTCCAAAAGTCTTGTTTCCGAAGCAGGTAAAAAAAAAATGAAAAGATCGACCGGACATGTCACAACGATAAAAATTCTGCCCTTGTTTAGCTGAACTAGTCATCGACATCCCGTACGCCAAGTGCAAGGAACCGGTTATTTGTCTATCAAAGATTTTACCGGCGCCACATTTTATCTGCTACTCTAATCGAAGGAAACAAAAGGAGGCACAATAAATGAGGTTGAAAAGTAATTTTACTAATTTTTTAAACCGCCAAATGTATGGTAGTTCTAGCATGCGGCTATATAGGTATCTAAGTGAAGTCTATTTTCCGACTGTAACAATTTGAAGTTTATTTTTACAGTCAACAAAGACAGTGACGCAAAAAAAAAGAGTTTCCGTTCAAATTTAAAGAGGTTGAATATTGATTTTAAGAAGTCGATAGTAATATCGGGCAAGAGAGAAAAAAAGGAAATGTGGTATATCAAAATGGGCATCATAAGCAGGACGTTTTAGTTTCATATTGATACAGATTCGGGGTAGTGGCACCATCTTTTGATGATGCTCGAAGTAGAAATTATTTATTCAGTTAAATTCATTTAATTTTCGATTTCTAAGGCATCGCCTATTACTTTATCAGCTCTCGGGTATGATACAGCGGGATGCTGTACAGCCGGGGCGCCTGTATTGTGAAACAGGCGTGCTTGCTAAACTTTCGCAATACTCCTATTGGCCACAAGAAATAAAATTGACGAACAGAGAAACACTACTAAATTGTTGCGCTGCCGATAGTTTATAGTAATCAACGATTGATTAAATATGTTCAGCGGTTTTCAGCATTATTCTGTTTTGCCCGAAAAGCTGACTATAATTATTTTCTAGTAATTGGGTTTATTTTCGAATACGTCAGATAAAACAGCAATTTTTTTTCTATTTCGTTTTTCAACTTTATCGGATAAATTTCTACTAGCTCACAGACAAAATTTGTTAGATAGGAGGAAAAAACTTTTATCCATGAATAGTATAACGTAAAATCATTCGATTATAATTATTGAGATTTAATTATTTATCTATTTTTTAGTTTAAAATATTTGTTCATTTTCATTATTACTGTACAACTTATTATTAAATTATACTCTGCCCTCTATATGTTATTGAAAGTTAATCTTTCCATTTTTACTTCAAATTAAAACAACACATTCACTCTAAACATTTAACGCATTATTTATTGGCTAGTAATCAGATAAAAGAGCAAAAAACATTGTTAACAACGTAAGCGCAGACGGAAATATAAATCGTGTTTTTGCCCGATTAAAAATTATTGAAAATTACAATTCAGTCCAATAAGAAAATTCAAAAAATCAAAAAAGCATTACTGATACAGATCTACCAGAAGACAAAACATTTTTCAGGTCTCTTTCGAGAACAATTAGCACCGATATTCGATATTTAGAATTTCAACAATTATCGACAAAGCCCCCCACCCCACCCCAGTGACAAATATGTGCATATAAGATCAATGACTTGGATTGCTCCGCTGAACCGCACATATTCGCGCTACACTGTACCGGAGTTACAGCTGATAGATTCACCCGTACAACTCACGCATACATATATACACACACCTACAGGAATACTTGAATGAGACAATTGAGTAAACGCGTTATTCATCGTACGTAAATAGACGATATTACAAAAATACAGATAGACTGAAGAAAACCTAACATAACAATAAAAAATTTAAAAATTTATACCGGGCCTGGCCAACATGCGGCCTGCCAAGCATTCCTATATTTCTACTGAAACTTCTGTTTTCCAGTTGTTCATATATGTATATACAAAAAAAAATATGAAATAAATGAAAATGTGCACATGTCATCGTTATAAAACGCAGGTGCGACTACGAACTGCAGTCCCGTATTTGATACGCCCAATGCGCAGCAAATGATGTTTACTTCATCAAAGGAAGTTATTATTCTGTTGCTATATTTATTTCGAAGAAAATGAAAACATTTTTGGATAATGAACTGATAAAGGACTGTTTCGAAGCAGTTATAAAAGATGTTTTAAAGCAAATTTTTTCAAAGCATCAACAATATGTCGTCGCATTGATGGCATTCAGCTGAAATAGTACTAACTTTGTGAGATAAAATTAACCAATTCAAAGCGTATTTTCCTTGGCATTTGATGAAAGTTCAGATACTTTAGATGCATCTCAATTTGTGATATTTATCCGCGTCCTGAATGATTCATTCCAAGTGACAGAAGAAATGTTAAATGTTTTAAATTTAAAGTACACAACTAAAGGGGAAGATGTTTTCCGGGCGATTGAAAAATGTTTAACCAAAAATAGCTTAAACTTTGAAGCTCTTTCTGGAGCAACAACAGATGGAGCACCTTTTGCTTTGATAAGTAAAAATAAAGGGGAGCTGTAAAATTACTCATGGATAAGCTAGATCGCAGAGGCATTAAAACCGGTGAAATTTTTATTATTCATTTCTTGATACATCAACAAAATTTATGTGCTCGAGTATTATCCTTGAATCACGTTGTGAATGTAGTTATGATGATAGTTAATTCTACTCATGTGCTCTTCAGCATCGGCAATTCAAAAAATTCCCTAGCGAATTATCTTCCGAGTATGGCGATATTGTATATTTTACGATTGTTAGATGGCTAAATCATGGAAAACGTTTACAAACATACGTTTTTGAACGAGAAAGAAGAATCTGTGCCTGAATTAAGTGATGACGATTGGTTGTTAGACCTCTATGTTTTTTAGTGGGATATAATAGAAAAACTGAATCAGCTAAATAAGGACTTGCAAGGCCTGGATAATTTAACAATCTATGCTTATAAAATTTCATCCAGGCTTTAAACAAAAATTGTTTTTATTTCAGTATCAGCTGAGAAATAATAATGCCCAACATTTCCCGTTGTCAATTTAATTCACAAAAAGCTAAGAATTCCTCGAACAATGCTAAATTGAAATTAAAGAAATTATAAAACTGGACTTGACAGTCGTTTCTCAGGATTCGAGAAAAATACGATAAAATGTTTGAAATACATATTTTCATGTCCATTTCATTTCCATGTGAACAGTGTTGTTCCTAAAAAGTCTACAAATGGAGTTAATTTACAATGCAACAATGAAATGAAACGAATTTTTGTATCAATAACGAAAATTAATTTTTACAATGCTTATATTACATTACGGAGATATTCTAACTTAAGCTATTTTGCGCAGCGAGTTGTAAGAACTTTTGGATCCACATATATTTGTAAAACATTTTTTTCGGAAATGAAATTTTCAAAGAGTTCTTCACGTGCTCGATTAATTGATGCCAATTTAAAAAAAAAAAAAAAAAAAACAGTTAAAATGTGCAACGTCGAATATAAATATATGTAATACAAAAATTAAGTGAAAAAAAGGATAAACAAATATCTCATTAATCGAAGTTCGAGAATTAATTATGTTGAATCATAGTATAACAATAAAGTTCTATTCATTTTGTATTTGTATTACACGGTTACTTACAGTGCGGCCCAGTTTAATGTTATGCGTTATCAAAGTGGCCAGTGAAACCATTCTGATTTATGCGAACAGATTTCTTTTTACGTTTTGTAGCTAGTAAAAGTACCATACGTGACTACTTTGCTCCGATAATGCCAGATTTTATGTTTTCTTCTCTAACCTCGATGCTGCTCGATATGTACTGTGTAGTCAGTGCATCAACCGCACATATTGGCTGACGCTCACATGGCCGACTATGCACATAGACAACATGACCGTTATCCCGAAACGAGACAATCATACGATTATACTTTGAGGATTTTGATTTTATAAGCGTTCTTATTAATAATCGTTCACTACAACAACTAAAACAAAAGGCCATGTCCGATGAACAAAAATTGAAATATTACTGAAAATTAATTTATAACTCGGATTTCGTCAAAAGATGTCGCCACAAATACCAAGTCTATAGCAACATGTAAAACTTGGTATTTTTAAAACTTAGTATTTTTTAAAATTTTATTTATAGCGCTCTGTGCACCCTTTTGGCTAGAGGCGTAAGAACTGTGATTTTTAAATCAGGATACAAAATTTGGCAGCTTTGAGGTATGAAAATAGCTTGAGTTTTTGACTGTAACTGTCGGATAGTAGATTCAAGAGTTTCATTTGGGATATGCAAATTCCTTTGACTGTAAAATTTCGAGCATTCGGTGATTATACGAGGATTGATATTGGAACCCTGTAGGTGTCACAAATTTGTCGCGGTTGCTTATTTAAGATGTATCCATGCATTAAGGCGGAGTGATCCTTTCTAAATTCTTAGAATGCGTTTTTACGCGGAACGACTGTTTTCTTAATTGATTTTAGTTCGTTTGTATCTGGCGCTAGATCTCAGCATCGTTGGAAGGCTCTTTGTGCGAAAGATTTACCAGCTTTTTTCAGATCACCGACTGGGATTGGAACGTTCGATATTGGAGAAAATATTTAAGGCTAGTTTTGCAGTTTCATTGGCTTGTTTGTTTTGACGAATGTTGGAGTGAGATGGGATCCAATAGAAGATGATTGCTTTGCTTGATGACAATAGCGTTTGGATTATTTCCTGGCATATGGGATGCTGTTTCCTTTAATAAAACATTTTGATGGAAAGGAACGCGGATTGTGAATCAGTTAGTATCAGAATGCGGCTGGATGCGATTTCCATATCATAGTTGACTGCTATGCTAGTTTGAGAGCATAGAGTTCGGTTGACTGGAAGAACTCCGGTGGTAGTGGAAACGGAAAAATATTGTTCTGATCTTTGTCTGGTGATTTAGAACCGTCTGCGTATATTCTAATCAAGTTTTGATGACAAGCAGCGGGATTAGTTTGGGACTGAATGTCAGTAAGAGATAGATTTGGAGCAAAATCTAGCCATGGTAGATTTATATTGAACGGAAAATTTAGAAGATTGGTATTTTTTAGAATCACTGATTTAAGGAAATCATCGTTGTTACGGGGAAACGAGTTGGGCGGGATTATGAAGTGAAGGGAAGAGTTAAAGTTTGGATTGGCCAGAATGTTGAGAATGACGTTTGTGGATGCAAGATACCTTTCAATATTGGGGGGGGGGGGGGAGTCTGAAGATTCGTTTAGAAGACTATCGATCGGTGTGGTACGAAAAGTGCCTGTAATTAACCTCAGACATGTGTTATGAATTGTATTCAGAGTCAAGACATTATTATCATTAATATATAAACAGTTTAAAACCTACTGATGAAAATATACATCACATGTTTGAAATTTAAAGACGCATTTAAAGAAGGGAGGATAGTTTTCCATGCATAAGCATGGACATTATAATTATTACAAAAAATCACATCGTAAATTAACAAATTTGTTGAAACAATTATAAGCCTTTTTGACGTCTAATAATTATACATTTTTACATGAGAAACTTCTACATACAATTAAAATAAATATTTCAACAAAAACTACATAACGTGTTCACACATCTGACGTAAAAAATAACCAGCGATGTTATAATAAGCGATGCAGTTATTTTAATTAACAAAATAATTAAATATTCGAAATCATCAAAATGTATACTAATAAAACTTTTGGTACAATTGGGTTTTATAAGAAGCAATAGAAATCAATTAAAAACTCGTAATTTTAATATAAACAGATTAATAAAGTGTATTTTATTTAATTTTTCTTTAAATGTAATTAATAAAAATAACGCCTGGTAATCAATAAAACGTTCAGATTATCAAATTACATTTCAAACACTACGACAGAGAAATTTCATTTAGAAATTAAATTCTTTAAAAGATTTCAAGCGTGACAAATAATACTAAATGTTTTTTTTTCTCCGTTTAATTATATGTAAATTTTTGTGAAACTTAAAGTGGATTTTTTCAAAAACGACCAAGTGTTGAAGGCTAAAATTTTGTAATATTGTGGTACTTTATGTATTAAATCTGAACGAAATCCGTACGTATTTTCCACCAATTATTAGTTAAAACGAATCTGTTTAGCGGTGCTGGTCTAATTATAATCACTGGCGCACCGGAAAAAATGAAACGACACGAAAAAGGCATAAATATAGAATAGTTCAATAGCGGGCAGAAAGTTTTTTGGAGTTTGGAAATCGTAGCGGAAATTTTCATAGATCAAACTGTAACAACGGCTCGCAAAGTTTAATCGAAGCAGACCCGTGTCTAAAACAATTAGTGATGAAAGGCAAAGTGCGGAATATGCAGTTTTGTGGCTTCTGCACTGACAGGTTTTTTTTCTCCGGCAAAACATAAACATATTAAACGTAAACAACAACTGCTCGTATTTAACGGTTGTTAACAGGTTCAAAAAATGGAAATGACGATATATACCGAAAAGTAAAAACTGTAATGTAACAAAAATATTTTATTTGAAGAAATTTAGGATTATTAATTTGTTAAAATAATATCGGCGTAATAGTGTCACATACACGTAATATCTGAATTGCGTCGGGAAATACAATAGCGAATAATAAAGGAATTTTATCGATAAACGTTTTATGAACTGCCTTTAATTCTATCGGAGATGGTAACTCTTCATCTTCGCTAAAGAGAAACATTTAAAAAAAAAAACAAATTTATACATTTGAAAAAAAAATTTGTAGTATTTAAGTAATAAACGATAAGCGAACTTTTAGACGTTTCATAAATGACGGTTTTAACAGTTGACAATATTACAACTTACCATTAATTTCAACGGTGAGAGCGATTATAAAATCAAGCAATATTAAAAAATTATTTCGTCGTTTGAAGGCCTTACAAAGAAAGACCTAAAAAGACTTAAATTGGAAGAAATAAAAAAAATTGATATTACTCAATATTAAAACCTACTTTCCGAAAAATTCGTTAACACAGTGAAGGCAAAATGTGGAAAAGCAAGTACAGTAAAACGAAAGATAATTACAAAAAAAAATTGAACTTGGTAAATTATTAAATTATTCAAAAAATATAAATAAAAAAAAAAAAAAAAAGGTTTAAAATTTGTATGAAAATTTAAGAAATAAAATAACCAAGTTAAAACAAGGGCAAATAACGGAATCTAATTGCAGAATGGAAGATTTTTATTTATACATTATTAACTTTGTAGAAATTCAAAGATGTCATTTAAACAAGATGACACACGACCTCTTTAAAAATTATAATTTAATCCATATAATGGATTTCAAAATTTTTTTTATTAAAGTCGGCAAAAATATAGATATATACAAGCTAAATTTAAATAAATGCACAACGAGATTATTTAGAAAATAAAGTATACACATAACACGGGTGTTTCAAAAATTACAAATTATCAACATAATAAACAAACAGAACATATATGAAAACCTAAGAATTGGCAGAATTCAAATTACTAAAATGTGTGCAAATAATATTGCATCATGTGTAGCTTATACAATAAACGCAATACTTGATAATGAGCACACGTATCCCGAGATATCTCAGAGATGATATAGCTGATTAGGAAAATAAAAATCAACCTCAAAGCAAACTATAATCGAGTAGATTATGTAAAAATAAGTTATTCAACATCTAAATAAAAAAATCACATAACAACGTTTCACTTGGGGGTTGGGGGTGGGGGGGGGGGGCTCGTCAACCAAGGACCTTTACTCAGAAACAAAAGGTAAGGAAAGAAGTCGGTTATATTTTGATCCGATCAGAAATTTTATCTAAAAAGGAACAAATAGCAGGAATAATTAATGGGGAAGAAAAGGACAGGGTATATGAAGCACAATAAGGGGTAGGAAGTCCAAGCTTAAATAAATAATATAAGGCAGAACACCACTCCACGGAGAGAGATGAACACTGGAAAAACACATGTTCATTATAAATTGAACGTATTCCTTCAATGAAAAATTGTTTAGTTGTTTAATATTAGTTACAAACATACGGCGTGTTCACTTTAATATCCTACAGAAATCAAAGCAAAAAATCAGTATACATAATAAAATTTTAAAATGGTTCCTAAAGTAAGTAGGTGAAGATACAACTTGCAAAGTTCCAAAAGATACATTCAAAAATAACCATTAGCCTTCTTAACGTATTTAAATATTTACGAAAATATTAAATTCTCAAAAATGTTATCGTCCCAATATAAGCAGAACCATGGGATTATAAATCTTAAACTATATGGTGAATAAAAGACTTAGAGATAAATCCCCATAAATTTAAATTTTCCCGATTAGATTTGTTTTGGAAAAAAAATATTATAATTCTACAGATAAAATTTTTTTCATAGTTAGTAATTTAAAGCTAACATATCGATGTTAATAAAGTTGCGTACCACTTACCAGCTATAAAAATTCAAATTTTATCGAACCGGTTACGTTGTTACATTTTAACTAATTGATTAAAAATGATGAAAATATATAACTACCGGTGTCATCATCTTAAAAATTTGGAAAATTATTTGTATTGCGTTTCTATATTTCAGTTTCATATATTATAACAATGAAAGATTGAAAAAAAAAAAAAAAAAAAATTGCTAAACTTGTAAAGAAAACATTGGCACAATTCTTACTTTAAAATCATAATTCTGTAATGCGGTGGAGGTCGTTTCGTTTTCGGAAACTTGCTACTTGGACGGTACACTTCGTATTTAACTTTTTCGAGATATTTCGTTACATTAAATATCGAGTAATCCACCTCTTGGAATATCTGGAGCTGACTTAAAACATCCGCTAAAATAATAAAAGTAACTTAATTTAAAAATGGACTGAACATATCACGCGAGTATTAGGAATTGAATTACACATTAAAATGTAAACTGTCATTTCACAAAACAAAATACCAACAAAAAAATAAACGAGGCGAAAACTTAATAACCTATTTTTATGTTAATTTTTAGATTAATCCAGGGCACTAAAAGTGTTATTTTAAACTAACACTTATTCTATATCTAATAACTATTATGTATACCTTATAAGTGATACAATTCATTTTCGTTTTATTTTCATTGGTCAGGAATTTTTTTATATGTGTTATCAGTTGTTATCTTTTCTTATATAACACAACTAATTCATCCGCTTCCTCGCACACTTTTCTTCCCAATAAAATTCAGACCATTACAATGCGAAAGAAACCCGTAACTGTTTCTCATATCTCAAGCCTGTACATATGAGTTTTTTTCAGAAAAATTACAAGTTAGAAATACACGAAAAGATTTTACTGAAAGCAAAACCCAACAACGAAAAAGTACAGAATGAAGATTAATACAGATTAAAACAATGTGTATTAGCAAGAACCGGCACAAATTCAAAGCACTATCAATATAAGCAGGTTATCGCAACAAGAGAAAACATTTAGATATTCAGGATAACAAATAACTGAAAATGCATCATGTCACCAAAAAAATTGCAACAAAAATTGCTATAGCGAAACAGGCATTTATGCAGAAACAAAGTATAAGCCAAAGAAGATAACTCTGTTGCAGCTTCGCAAACGTATTGTCAAAAAATAGGTTTGGTCGGTAGCTCTGCAAACGTGGGCTATGACAGTAAAAGATAAGAGTATAAACAGGAAGCATCCGAAAAACCTGGTGTTAGAGCAGAATGCCGAAAGTGGCTTGGACAGATAAAGTTACAAATCAAAGTAAGAATAAATACAAGAAAACAAGGCATTCTTAGTAAATACTCGTAAGGGGTCATTGAGTCGGAAGGACTTATTCTAACAAGGGAAACATCAGAAGTGTAAGTCACTGATTTTTGAGCCAGCATTTTCCAGATGGCAAGGTTTTCGATAAAAAACGAAAACGAATTTCACAGTTTTTCCGCATTAGTCAGTGAAACTCGAGAAAAGCGTGTCTAAAGTTAACAAGCTAATACGAGGTGCGATCAAAAAGTAACGAGAAATTTTAATTTTTTAAAAAAAGTATTTACCTAATCTTCACAATGTTTATTCCATTGTTTTCAAAGTAATACCGCTTCGATATTATGCCCTTATGCTAAACCGGTTTCAAGAAACACTGTTAGAATGCTTTTTTACGTATAATATCTTGCTCTGCGATTTCGCCTTTGTCTCACCTATTGTTTGAAAAACGTCGTCATTTTTGAGCGTGCCTTCTTCAGTTTGGGAAATAGGAAAAAAAAAAAAACACGCGATAATAAAAGAGGAAAGCGAGAATAAATAAAAAATTTTTGTTTCTTCTATACATTTTTCAAATTTCTTAATTAATATCAAATTTTATATCATTTTTATAATTAGAACATTTAATATTTAAAATAATATCACATTATATAATTAATAATAGTAATAAGAAGAAGAAAACGTTTAACCTCAAAATTTACGAGGGGTAATCGAAAAGTAACTTAAATTTTGTCTATTCTTTTTTTTTTTTTTTGACTGGAATAGAACAATTCATTAGAAAATTTTATCGACTGATTAGTCAATAAAGAGTACTACTAACACAACGGCGCATCTTCGCTTATCCAACAGTTCATAGTGAAACATAATATCGCTGTAATGTCGCAACCATCATAATCTTTAGACAGCAGATTTTTTCCTATTTTTCAAACTCAAGAAATTTTTTTTAACAATAGATGAGATAAAAGAAATATCGCAAAGCAAGATAACATACCTGAAAAGGCGTTTCAACAGTGTTTCTCGAAATTACGATGTAGCACAAGTGCATAATATCGAACGAAGCGGCATCACATTGAAAGTAATGGAATAAACATTGCGAAAATTAGGTAAATACTTTTTTAAAAAAATTAAAAATCTCGTTACTTTTTAATCGCACCTCGTATTAGCTTGCTAACTTTAGACGCGCTTTTCTCAAGTTTCACTGACTCATGCGAAAAAACGCTGAAATTTGTTCAGTACTACCATCTCGAAAAAGTTGCACCAAATCGGTGACACACTTTTGATGTTACTCTTGTAAGACACCCAGACATGTTGACGTATATGCTAGAAGAAACAGTAGAAGAAAAAGAAGATCGCGTATAAACCTCATAGAGAACATATGTAAAACAAAACAGGAACACATAGACACTGTAGAACTGAAAAGACTGGCCGAGGATAGGAAGACGTGTCAGATGATCATCGGCAACCTAAAATTAGAGTACAATAAAGGAAAGTGCATTGAGATTGTACTACAAGTCATAGCACTAGCGATATTTCTTAAACATGAAGTCATTTATAAAATTTCACTGTTTGAGACTTTTGTCGGTTACTCTCAATATACAGTAAAACAATGAGCAATAAAAACGACATAATCGAACGTAAAACGTATATAAACGCAATTTCAAATGCAGAAGGCAACAGTGACAGATTATGCATTTGCCAAACAAAAAAGTGTAAACTACTTTTACCATTCGCGAAGCGTAAAATTCTGAATTATACAGAAATTCTGCTTACTTTATAGATCACAACAAATAGAGTAATAGTAAACAAATAAGAATTTAAAATTTTTGTTTTACCAATGATGCAATAATGAAATATTTAGTCGATGTCATAAATTTTTCGTAACAGCGGCATAAAAAATGGCCAACTATTGTACTTTACAAAAGCGAGGCCGCCAGAGAAATCCCTTTCTCGAATACATCATCACCTTTTTTTTTTTTTTGTTAATTTGTAATCATGACGTGGAGCTAAATACTCGCATGTACGCTGTAATTAGATCGTTTTAATAAATTCTTTGTACAAACAACTGCCCCGTACTATTCCTTACACGTTCTATTATTTAAAAAAATCATTGACCGCTGTTACTTACTGCAAAAATGATTTTCATAATAGCTATATTAAGCGAAACTGATGTTTTCTAACGTTACCAGTGGTCTAGAATTTTTGGCTTTTTGCTTTGTTTTCTTTTTTTTTTTTTTTTTTGTCTAAATCGCAAGTAAGTGCCTACAGCAAAAACGTACTGCTAGCTTACCTATATACGCGATAATACATACATTTTTATTGCATATGTGACCAGATTATTATGGAGAAAAATGCCGAATAGGAAATTTTTAGCTGAAGAAAAAAAAAACGATGTAACTAACCGTAGTTTTATGTTGCAATGTTACGAAAAATTTTATTTTAAAACCAATGGTTATAAACGAAAATTGTTAAAACCAAGAGCTTTTTTAAATACCTTCATTATTTATTGTTCAAAGACTGTTTTATTCCTGATGTTAAATCATATTTAAAGAAAAAGAATTCAGCATTCAAAGTTTCGACCGATAATGCTCCTGGTCATCCTGAACAACCAGTTTTAACATGTAAATAATGTTTATTCAACCGAGAACGTATATTCTTGCTACGGTTTAAGAATCAATAATTACCAGTTTCGATGTCGATTATGCAAGATCGTTCGAATCGAATACTAGAAGTAGCAGATCAACTTTTTAACGTCATTTAATAGTTGTAGACAGAATTTTAACGTACTCGACAGAATTACGATATAACAAATGCTGCGAAAAAAATAAAGAATCAATACTTCTTCTGCCAAATTTTCAACAGTGTAAATTACTATTCCAACTTCAATTATGAAAAAAAAAATTAAGCGTATCGTGAAAATTCCTTATTAATGTTGAAGGTGAAAGTTGATTTCATCGAATGTCGGCAGACATTCAGACGACGATATATAGAACGGTTACTGAAGAAACTTTTTGATCGACAGAAAAATACGAGCCAGATTTCCGAAAAAAAAGAAATCTTACGTTTTTCATCAAATTAACGAAATGTGTCAAGAAATTTCGAGAATTGTGTAAAATAAAAATAATCGCGTAATAAAAGAATTTCTTAATTCTTTTATGTAGTATATTTTTTTTTTTTTTTTTTTTCATTTAGAAGAAATTTTCAGTTTTTTACTTACAACTGAGTTAGCGACAAAATAAATATTTCACTCATTCGCCGTCTAAGCTACTTTTAACTGAAGAAATTCACGGAGTCGAGTTTTCGAAACATGGGCACAGAGATTTATTATACTTATGCGCAGAACTTGTAGAAAATTTTACGTTAATTATAAATTGATAAGAAACAGAGAGAAATTGTATAAAAAAGTAAAAAACAACCAAAATACGGAGCTAAGAAATAAGTATGAGCAGTTAAGAAATAAAGTAAATGCAGAAATAAGACGGCAAAAAGATATGTTTATCGAGAAAAGTTTTGCGGGACATCAGGAAAACATGATAAATATAAATAAGATCATAGGAAAAAAAAGGAATCTAGGAGTAGATGAGATGATCGAGAAACACTTTTCGAAGGGGCATGAAGGAATTGAAATTGCAAACAGAATCAGCAGAGAATTCAAAAATGGTATAAAAAAAAATAGAACACAAATGTAACAAAGTATTATTAGGGGAAAGAAAAGAGAATGAACCGAAAGTAAATATGTACATACCTAAAGCAAACATAAGGCAAGTAGGGAAAATTATTGATGGATTGAAAGATACAAAAGCCACAGGACTAGATGGAATAAGAATAAAAGATGTAAAGACAATAAAAACATATATAGTAAAAAAAATTCCGAAACTGATAAATATGACTCTAAATGAAGGAAGAATACCAGACGGACTAAAGATATCGAAAACGAGGCCAATATATAAAAAAAAGCAAACACGGTAAATATGGAAATTATAGATCTATTGCAATAAGTAATGTAATTGTAACAATCATAGAAAAATACGGAGCAAATAGTTTAATGAAATATTTACAAGAAAATAGGATAATTGACAGAACACAATACGGGTTTCAAAAGAGCAAGTCAACATCTAAAACGCTCGGTGAGTTTATAGAAAAAATAAGGGTAAATTTTGAAGAAGGAAAGAAGGTACTGATAACATTCATAGATCTAACTGGAGCATTCGAAACGATTGACCATAAAATACTTATAAATAAATTAGAGGAGATAGGAATAACGCACACTGTTAAAAAGTGGTTCGAAAACTACCTAAACCAAAGGAAAACATGTGTGAATGCACGAAGTGAAAAAAAGGAGTTGAATGTGGGAGTTCCGCAAGGTAGTAGCTTAGCGCCAATACTATTTATTATATATACAAACGGGTTATACGAGGAATTGAAATACAGTGATATATACTCGTTCGCAGATGATATAGCAACAGTTACAGCACATAAAGATATTAAGAAGGCAGAAATGCGAAATGCAAAAAGGTCTAATCATACTAAGCAGGTGGGTACATGATAAAAATCTAAGAATTAATGTAGCAAAAACTAAAGTAATGGTACTGCGTATAAAAAAGGATAGGTATGATGGATATTCTCCAAATTTAATAATGCACTCAAACGAATGTGTACATGAGTGGGGACGAAAGAAACGAACGTGAAAAGATAAATTGCCGGAAGACAGAAGACCAACACTTAAGGTGGGACGGACATACGGAATACATTGCAAAGAAAATTGCGGCAACATTACCAGCATTATACACTTTAAAAAAATATGCAACAAATAAAACATTAAAAATGATATATCATGCGCTAGTGAAAACGAGAATCAGATACGGAATTCAGGTATTGGGGATAGCTAGAAAAACATACATGGAGAAAATAAGTAAACTGCAAATAAAATGCTTGAAATTAATATCAGATCATAAATACGAGACCGAAAGTGAAATAATACAAAAAGAAGACGTCTGAGCGTTGGAGGAATGTATTTATTCATAATCATATGGGGTAATACATAGTGACAGATAAGGAAATAGAATTGGAGGAAAAAAGAAAAATAGAATACGGGCTGATGGAAAACTATTTGTACGAACTGCCGTTAGCTAAAACAAAGATGGGGGAGCAAACAGACAAATACATTATAACGCAGTTGTTAAATAAAATGCCTAGAGAAATAATAGAGGAGGAAAAAATTGAGGTAAGAAAAAAGAAAATAAAGGGATGGTTACAGAAAGAGGGAAATATAGGAACAATAATAAGCATTAAATAAGAGAAGAGGGTACGGAAATAGTGATAAACAAAAGTGAAAAAAATGGGAAAGAAAAGGGGCGGAGTAAAATAAATAAATACAATAAAATAAACAATACCTTAGTTATAGCTAAGTTAGAAAAAGGAAAAAAGGAAAAGTTTGTAATAAAATGATTTGCACGGCGATAAGATTGTATAGTATATAAGTAGTATAGTGTAGAAATATTTAGATGTAAGAAAACTTGTCGACAAGCGCCTAGAATGACGAGAAAATATATAAATATTGATAAATACATATATATTCAAAAAAAAAAAAAAAACCTTAATTATTAATTACTAATTCTAGATTCTACGAACCTAGCGACGTTAAAACAAACACGCATTACATTAAAAAATTCCAATAAACCAAATCACTCATTTCAAAAACCAGCCCCGTGCTATTTCTGCGAATTTATTATTTTAACATTAATTTCTTTAGTCACTGTTACGCAAACTGTTAAAAATTTAACTTTTGTAACTGAAAAAATAATTGTGATTACCGAAAAATAAAATAAATCATTTTAAAGATCGAAAGGCAAACCTAAAAAGTTGGTCTCATGTTGCTATCCGGAAATAATTATTCGAAATTAAACTTTTTTCGTAAAAAAAAAAAATGATTTTGTCTAAATAAACGTGTAAAAGGGACGCGATTATTTAAAGTCAATATGATAAGCCAGAATGATTTTGAAAATAAAATGTAAACGTTACAATCTAAACGTGTTAAAACATTAACACAAAACGTAAAAAAAAAACTTAATATAACAAAACTTAAAAGGAAAAATTTTTCCTTTCTTTGCCTCAATTTTGAAGATGTTTTTCCCCACCGACTTATGTATTATTAGAAATTCAACCAGATGAAATATCATTTCGCTCTTCTACAATATTAGTCTTTTGAATATAGAAGAGAATTGCGCAGGATTCACATTCTAAACTTTTATGGCTCTTTAAGTGGCTCAATTAGTCAATTATTTGCGCTACAATTTTGCTCTACTAAGAAAACGAAAAACTCACGCATTTTCATGTACCCACATGTTACGAATAGGTGCGTCTGAAATCTAAACGGCAATCGCGACACTCCTTAATGTATAAATGCCATCGTTTGAAATATATAAAGTATTGTGAGACGCGCAAATGTCAAACTTGTTTTTTATAAGTTTTCCTCAAATATTTTAGTTTGTAAATAAGTTTTTTTTAGTAAGTTAGACTAGTAAAAAAATAAACGCATGTTTCAAAATTTCGAAAAATTTCATACATCGGTTAAACGTTAATTTTATTTCGTTTAATTTAAAATCTGAATGCCATATTACATTAAAAAAATTTCTTATTTCAATACCATTTTATTTTGTAACTTTAGAGAAGTTGACCGTTTGATAGTAAGTATACAAATTGATTTAAATTTAACGTTAATCTAATTCCTTTATAATTTGAATTCTAGATATCAAATTGAATAAAAAGTTTCGACTATTATAATATCATTCTGTATTGCGAATATTTGTAATTCAAGTGAAAAATATATGTAAGTTAACGAAAGAGACAGCTCCAAATGAGAATACAGATTTAAGTATGCTTTGCTGAAAGTTTAATTACACCAAATAATAATGATAAAATATATTTTTAAACTTTTTTTTCCATTTTTCGATTTTATAATTTTTTATAACAAATCGCAATTACAAGTTTATAATATAATTGTGATTGTGATATGTAATTTTCATTCCTGATAGTGAAGTTTTGTGTGATTCGAATGACGTGTCATTTATGCATTTTAGAATGTCGTGTTTGTCTCGTAAAAATTTGACGCTAAATAGAATTAGCGATTAACTTAATAGAATTAAATGACGAAAACATCACAACGATTTTTTTTTATTTTAAATTGATAAAAATTAAAAGCAAGATTATTTTTAATTCATTTCGGATAAATTAAGTTTGAAATATATTCCGGACAGACGTGTATGATTTAAGAACGAATCAGATTCGCTGAATGATTTAGTTTTGCGAATAAACGACTGAAGATTGATTCAGGTCGGTTCTTTTTATTCTATGCATTTATTGTTTACGCGCATATCGATAGCTATTCGTTTATGAACAATCCACAAATGTAGGTTTTCATTAGTCTGATTTCATATATTAACTCCGTCATTTATGCGAAATAAACACCGAACTCTTTTTATTTCTCATTTACGTTTCATTAAAAGTATTCTTTTAGTTTAATTAAAACCCGAATTTCTTGATTAACTAAATTTTCTTCACCACTTAGTAACAGTTTGTGGTTTCATCGCAACTTCACGGAAAGGTAGCAACAGAGAAGGATCAACGCGGAATCCAAAGAGTAGTACTTTAGATCTAAACAATTTTTTGCAGGATAAATAATAAAGATCACTTAAAATTAGATTTAGATAAAGTATTAGAAGAAATCTGAATGGCTTCTAAACCTAATCGAGATATGCATAGTCGTTCATTGTAATTTACTGTTCGTTTTAGAGCGGAAACCACAAACAGTTCAGATAATTAAACTCAGCGAACTGAACAGTTTTAATTTTAGCGAACGATATCGTCCAGGCTTAATGCGAAATAATGGCGTAGCTTGTAATTATAAAACAAATAAATGATACTATACCGTAATTTTTACAGTTTTCCGATTTCAATAACGAGTCTCCAGTGTCATCTTCATCGCATCTACCATGAACTTCGGGAACTGCTGACCGCTTTTCTTTCGTATTTTCCAGTTTACAGGTAAAATAGTATCTCAATAATGACTTTATTTCGGCTGTGAAAAAGTACTCGTCGGTGACCTTTTGTAACGCATCGTTTATTTCCAGCAACGAACGGGATGATTTTAAGCTCGATATTAAAGCGTTGTAAGATTTCATCAAATTTATAATAT
This sequence comes from Icerya purchasi, assembly GCA_039619475.1. Taxonomy (NCBI): domain Eukaryota; kingdom Metazoa; phylum Arthropoda; class Insecta; order Hemiptera; family Monophlebidae; genus Icerya; species Icerya purchasi. The sequence continues at coordinate 178,809,593 of CM077116.1, forward strand.
TTTTCACTTGATCTCGAGTATATTTCGGATATAGGGCGAAGTTAATTTTAGTTCTGGAGCGGTTTGATAATGGCTTAAGATATAATAGATGATTTTTATAATAAATGTGTAAACTCGGCACCAATGGAATATTGTCTGGTTTAATATCATCGTCATTAGCATCTTGAGCAGAATTATCTGTCGCAGGTAAGCAATCGTTACCATCGTTAGTTAACGATAATCTTTTAGTTTTGTTGTCGGTCGTGACTAAATCGATATTGTTGATGTTAGGTTCGCTTTTTATTTCATGACCACCGGCAGAACTGGTACGACATTTTAACAATATTCGATGGTTTTCTACACTATCGCTGATCGAAATTTTCGATGAGTTCCCGGTAATCGACTTTACAAGCATATCTCTTGTCAAATACGTATCTGTTTCGTGTTCCTTATCTGAAAAGCTACTTTAAGTAAATTTTCAACAGTGTATTTCGAAACTGTACTTTAAAAATATTTAAACGAAACGTATTAATACAAAAGAAAAACGAAAAGAACGATTTTTTGCTTAATTAATCATTTTCACCGTACGCTTTACTTGACATAATAAATTCAGTAGAACCGATTAATAATTGTGCCCAGATTTTAAATAAACTTAATTGATGCGACTATATATTCATTTTATAAAGCTGTAAAGCCAAAAATCATACAGCCCATTCTATAGTGGTTAAAGAATTAATCTTTTTTTCTGTTAATAGGGGTATTTTCATCTTTAAAATACCGCAAAAATATAAAAATTTTGAAATTTAAGATCCGAAATTTAAGAAAATCCGAAAACTAAAAAAAAAGTGCACAGCTCCTTTAATGGGAGCTAGTTATTTTTTTTTCATCGCTAGATATAGGTAAACTATGGAATCCCCAAAATTTCAAACTTAAGAGGACTAAATTTACGAAAATGTCGAAATCAGGCTGCAATAACATTTTTTTGCAAACATTTCACAGTCCGTTCTACAGTAGCTACGGGATTGATTTTTTTTTTTTTTTTTGTTAATCTGCGTATTTTCATTCTTACAATACCGCAAAAATTCAAAATCCAAAAATTTTTGAAAAATGTACAAACAAAGCGGTGAGACAATCATCCTACAGCCATTTTCAGAGTTTCGTTCACAAATCAATGTCTAAAAATGAAATAAAAATGCGATAATGATGAAAAAAATATTTTACTTCTATATCTACGAGTACATTTTTGGAAAAAAATCCAGATGTCAGCAGCTAAAGCGCTTTCTTATTTTTTTTTTTTTTTAGTTAACATCTTTTCGATATTAGAATATATGGGTGAAATACAAAACCTCAAATTGTAAAATATACAGAATTCAAGTTCTGAAATGATTGGAGCGGTGGTCACCGATGGTTTAAAATATTATTGTGAATATTCTGAAAAAGAAAACGAATTTGACCATCGCAACGCAAATTAATAGAAATAAATATTGTCAATATCTCATTCTAAAAGAAAAAATGTTCCATATTCCTCTTACATATATTATATTCTACCAGCAATTTCCGTTTTTGAAATATTTAAATCCAAATTTCACTTTTTTCATTGAGGTATTCATAACCTTTTTTTTTTTTTTATTATTATTAAACGTTATGCGATTGAAGTCCTTTTAAAAAGTTCACGAAGTAAAACAGTTAAAAATCGGAAGGGTTGGGACGCGAAGCGGCCAGCAATCCAGCCCATTACTATATCCTTATATATATATAAAAATCCCATGTCACAAATGTTTGGTCGAAGTAATCTCCGAAACTGCTCAACCGATCTTAATGAAATTTTCACACTACCTGTGATTTAGTCCAGCTTAAAAGATAGATGAAACATTAAAATGAAAAATTACCAATACTTTTTAACTAATTTCATTGAATTATGTTATATATCAAAAAAATTTTTAAGAATACCAAATAAATTTAAATACTAGGGGGAAAAATACATATAAAAGAATGAAATCAGTAAATTAATATTTTTTCAGTAAAATTTTAGGAAAATTATGAAGAAACAAGTTTTATTAATTTTTATTTTTAATTGTGTGGAGTGCATCGCGAATATTTTTATAATGAAAAAAAAAATCATTGAAATTAAAACTAGTATTAACAATTTTTTGTTACGCTCTATTTATTTTAACCGAATTAATATTTTATTTTTACGCATTTATTAAAAATGAAATAAGAATTTTTTGGATGCGATATTAGCCAAAAACAGTCAAATAGTTAAAATCCCGAAAACATACAATTTAAACCATTAATTTATACATCACCTTAAAAACAGAAAACTTGTATACAACATATCTATCTTAAAATGCATTAATTAAAAATTTTATCGATACTTCATTCTACGATACAATTAAAACTATTTTATCTTACCTTTTGGGAAAATTTAAAGATGTATTGAAAACGCCTTCTTTATTATTCGAAGGTGATCGTCGAGTATCATTTGAAGTTGCCTCTACATTTAGTGAAGAAACCTCTTCAATTTCTTCATTGATTTTTTTCCCACTATCAATCATTACTGTTTTTGAATTATTTATGTGAGGAACAAGCGTTTGAAAAGATACTTTACTAAGTAATTCATCCTCAAGAAACACGTTAACATCTTTAACACACAAAGACATAATGAAATGTTTTAAATCACACAGTACTTTTGTCCGTAAAGAATTACTTTTAACAAAATTAAAACGAAAAAGCTTAAAACCATTTACACACATATGCCGGAATATTTTATACTCTACGAAAGTACACGCTGGATCCGAATTTAGTAGATTTTCATAACATTCTTGCCTGTTGAGAGGTTTTTCATCATTATCTAATAACACCAGTGAATTCTAAAACGTGCACAAAATAATTATTATTATAAGAGTAATTAAGTTTAAAATTAGGCTTAAAAATATTTTTGAATTTACCGAAGTTATAGATGTTTTTATAAATTTTATGAATTCCTTAAACTACAATTTACATTATATAAAGATTAATTGGTCATACCGTTTCCCACAAAAATAATGCTTCTTCTGGATAGAGGTAAGTAATTTTCTTTTCCGTGTGTCCTAAAGTATCTAAGTATTTACCTGCCGGTTTTGTTACGCGTGCTTTTTTAACTTCTGGTTTCCATACAGCGTGAAATGGAATATTTCTATAGTAAAAAATATATATGTATATTAAAAAAATTTAAAAAAGAATAAATAGAAGTAATTAAAATAAGTCAGTGCATCAAACAAAAAAATATTCATACTTGCGATTAACAGATGATTCTTCCAATAGTTCTTTATGTTTTTGAAGAATAGTATCTATTTCTGTTCTTTCTATTTCTACATCTTCGACAACGCAAATTTTTCTACCGATTGCCGGCAATTTTTTTTTCCTTTTTACGTCGATATTACTAAAAGAATAAATTTTTAAGTATTTATTTAGTAGTTAAACACATTTAAAAACAATAAATAAAATGGACAAATTGCGGAATTACCTTTTCATTATTGTTAATTAATGACCACTTTTTCATTACATTTACATGAAACCACTTTTTTTTACGAAACAAACAATATTCCACAACTACGCCGTATGTTTACAAAATAAAACTTCAGCTTCTGGAAATTTGTGAGAAACCGGCGAAGAATCAGTGTATTCATATTTGCCGCATAAATAATTTAAAATTACATAAATCGCTAAAACAATTATCGCGTAAAAACACTTTGACCAAATTTTAGATTAATTTAATAAGATAGAAAAATCACAAATTATCAAATAAAATACAAAAAATGGCAGAATTATCATAATAAAAAATAAAATAAAAACATAATATCACAGAACCTACTTTTCTTTAACACGTTACAAATATTATAACTCATAAATTATAATTTAATAGAAAAACGTTTTATTCAGAAAAAATTTATTTAAAACATTTTAATTTTTCGTTTTACTTCACATAAGAATTTACTTAAAATCTAATATGTAAAGAAGTTTTATATGAACTATCTTTCAGTTCATTAGTATAGGAAAATATTTTACCTAATTCAATGGGAGAATTTTAAAAAACAAACATTTCAATTTTATTAAATGATTTATATTTGTTATCATAACAGAAACTATATGATGATAAGTGATCATTTTGATAGCTACATACTACATATGAAATAATCGTTGTGAAAAATAGAAAAGATGCATTGAATTCAACATTATTTTTAATAATTAACTTCCCATTTTACAATAAATAGAATAATTTTGTTTTTATTAATAGCGTGTTTAAATTAAATAATTTTCTTAATTCCCTGCATTTTATAAATGGATTTCTCGCACACATTTTCGAAAAAACTGCGTTATAAAGTCAGTAAATACTTATTCTGACTAATTAAATTTTGCTAATATTTTTGATCAATTAATTAATACTTCGTTTCGTGAATTCAAAAGGTTCAAATTCATTAACTATATTGCCTAAATCTTAGTAACCTTGGTAACTAATTATCAATAAACAAACGATGTAACTGGCCACTTAGTCTATTGCAGAATTTTGATTTCTGAAATTTGTTTCGGAACAATGGTAAATTTTTCACCTATTTATGAAAAACAAATATATTAAAATCAATACTAATTATTAATATACATTTTTCATTTATAGATTTTATCAAGAACTAAACCAGCTGTAACTCCACCACCCTCTGGAACATCAAGTGCTAACAAATTACCATTATTAAATGATTTTGTGGAAAAAAGAGATTATACTGGAGCATTGACTTTATTAGAAGTACTTTAATTAATTAATTAAATTGCATTACTGATGCATTAATGAAAAATTAAATACTTACGGTTTACATAATTTATATAATGCATACATGTTTATTTTTAGTTTGAAGAAAGTATTGGAAAGGTTTCTGAATTAAAAAGAAAATGGATGGGTTATTGTTCATTTCACCTTGGAGATTATAAACGAGCTTTAGATATATACGAATCTCTTGAAAATCCGGAAACACCGACAAACGATAATTCAATAAATTTAGCGTGTTGCTACTTTTATTTAGGAATGTACTCGCAAGCAGAGAAGGTATTCGAATTTTGTACATAAACTGCTAAATTTATATTGTGAAATTTTTATCTCATTCAGTGAAGATTAAGGGTGTAATGAGTTCAAACATTAATATTACAATAACTTCAGATTACATTTTTTTTTTTGTTTTCAATAAATAATTTTATGAAATATGGTAATATAAAAAATATCAGCTGTTTCTGAAGACGAAATTTTAAAAACATTACTAATTTGTTGTATATTTAAAATGCTACTCAACTCACAAAAATTCAGAAGTTATTTTACATATAGACTTGAAATTCAGTGCATAGATCCCATTTGGCTGTTAAATGTTTATTAGGAACGGATTTTTAAATTTTCGGTGTCTAATATTGACTATAAGAAATCCGCGGTAAATAAAATGAAATTTCTGGAACAATGATGGTTCTAGATTCTAATTTTCCTTTTACAAGTATATATAAAACAGTTCGAAATCTAGTATATAAGTTTTCTTCAACCATTATTATGCGCTCGCTAAGAAAAAAATTTACATTTTATGAAGAAAACAAATAATTTATGTTAGCCATCTGACTTTTTGCAAAGATTTAGTTCTTTTAAATTTCCCACGCATTTCTATTTTATTAGCAAATTCAAATATAATGAAATATAGTGTGAAATAGAATGCAACAGATTTCGCATTTTTCACTGTAATTAAGTCTAAAAAGGAATAATGAAATAAATTGTTTTTAATTCTTATACAAATTACCCGTGTTGTATTTGTATGTGGTTTCATTATGTCCATAACTTTCTTGGCAAGTTAAAACCCAGGAATTATTTTGACCGGTACGTCGATGAATTCTTTTCTATTCTTCTCGACACCGTACATTTATTCCACTGAATTCTTTTTTCATTAGATTCTCCGATGTTTTATAAGCTGGCTTTCTCCACTTCAGTCATTGCGGAGCCTCATGTCCACCGTATTGGAAGTTTTGCGTTCATTGAATACTTTTTCCAATTCTTCATTGTAGTTTTCTGTTGATGTAAATGAGTGAACATGATATTTGACAGCACTGGTAATCAATCTAATGGAGTGTAACTGGTTGTGTTACTTCGTATCTTATTTTGCGTTAATAGTGTTTCAATGGCTGTTCAAATTCGATTGATATTGTGTGTCATGTGTTCATTAATTAGCAAAGGATTTGTGATGCCGTTAATCATTGGTATTTAGGCTGTATGTCTAAATTTACCATCCATGGAACCAACTCCGAACTCATGGCGACGGGAAAGATATTTCGTTATGAGTTTCAAGTTTCAGGAGAGCTAAAAACAATAGAGTTCGTTAGCGACTGTAGGGAAAAGAGGAATATTTTGTACTGCTAATTTTCGAATTTCAATTATTTATTAACAAATTCAGATCACCAATAAACAAGTGAAATATAAAACTTTTTTCATTTTCGCTCCGTAATCACAATCGATTGTGTCTGTCAGTTTCCTAAATTAATATAATTAATTTTAGGCCATATTATTTCAATATTATAAATGTACCATATCTTGAATTATTGTCTACTATACGTGTCATTAGACACAGTAACTACTACTGCATATTACATTACAACTGTCACTTTGTTAGAATGTTACTTATAACCTATAATTATATTTGGTCATACTTATATCACTTTAATATTAAACATTTATTTAATTTCAATATAATACATACCATACGCAATTGCAATAATGACCACATTAATTCACAGTGTTCTTGCTGATTTCTAAAAAAAGGGGATTATATGTTCGCCATATATTTTTTCATGTTTGTTTATACATAACTCAACTGTGTGAACCGATTTTAATGATTCTTTGTTTATTCGAAAATATATCAGCCAATAGTAATATCATATGAGTACCGATGAATAACACAGAGGCGCAGTAGTTGTGTCAAATAACGTGAAAAAAGGTGGTCTCTCAAGAAAAATTATTATAATACAAACATTATTGACACTTCAAATATTTAAATTAGAAAAAAAAATTTCGATGTAGCTATCAAAAAACTTAAAATATTACCAGGTTAATTGTCATGAATGGGTAGATTTGAGTAATGGAAACGAATTTGAAATCCCTATAGCACCATTTACAAGTTCATCACTGACGAATATATTGAGCCTTTACATTACCGCATATAATTTTTGACCATGTGGAGTGATTCAAATAATTCTTTTTGTATTAGAAGATGTATCGTTTAGGAGTAGCCCCGTATGAGTACCGATGAATATCGGTGAGTACTGACTGAGCAGTCATTAAATAAGGTTAAGAAAGGGGTGTCCTTAGAGACATACTTTTTTCCCCTTTTATATGGCAGACAATAATTAGTTAAAATTTCTTCATTAGAATCTAGGGAAAATATGAACACCTAAAATTTTAAAATTAAAAGAACGATGAACGCGAGTGATAACGTATTACCAACATTACATCTGTATGGAAATTTAGATTCGAATAAAGATAATGAATTTGAAACCCTCATAGTGCGCGTCTACAATTTTTAGTATTTTTTTTTGCAATAGACTCCAGTTCAAATTTAGATTTCCGAAATATTACGAACGATGAATCATCGGCGTGTGCACATGAGTCGACATTTTTGCTCTGCTGTAATTTAAGGACTTCATCGAACATGATGATCCAAAAAAGTGGACCCTAACACATTACCCTGTGAACAGCACCGATGGTAATTTTACAAATTGTTATGTTCCCTATTTGGAATATAACTTTTTTACCTGCAAGGTAATAATATAGAACGTTTAATAGGAGCCTGTCTTTATCTAGTAGCATTTTCGGTTATTTAAATAAGACCGGGGGGTTAGCATTTATCAAAAGCTCTTTTGATATTAGTTTCAGTTATTATTGTTAATGCCGGTTTGATTTTTAAACTGTATAATTCGTTATGTGTTCTGCTGATATACCATATTTTTCATCGAGGATTTTTTTTTTCTTTTATATAGCGAGCCATTTGGTTTTTGTAACAATTTTTCATATTTTTCACTGAAAGAATTAAATAGGCATATAGGTATCATCGTACTTGCTTCTCTGTCACATGTTTGTAATAAAATCACATTTGCTTCCTTGTACGGTTTTGAAAAGCATTGTAACCAATAAACTTTTGGTACATATTGTTTATAAAGTTCGGAAAGAATTTGTAAATTAATTTGATTACCTTATTATTTTATAAATGGATTGTTATTGCATCTTAAGAGCCTGCTTATAACGAGATTATGTCTGAAAGCTTTTTAATACAATTTACTTCTAAAAATTTGAAAATCGTAATTTTGTATAATCTATTATCTCATGTTTATATTTGAAACGTTTAATGGTAGCTGCAATTAATTTGAAAAATTTCATTCTAAGCACTATCAAAAACTTCCACTTAACTAAGCCGTATACGTAATGTTTTCTGAAATGAAACAATTTTTGCTCCACTCTTAGGGAATTCGAAAAAATTAGGGAACAAACAGAAAAATTTAAAACGAATGAAAACTTGTTTATTTATAAATATTTGTTCTTCTGAGAAGTGGATATATTGATGGAAATTAACTTTTATTTTCTCTTTATATTAATAGGCGCTGGAAAAAGTTCCTTTATCTCGATTAAAAGTTCGCCTATTATTCCATCTCGCTCATAAACTGAACGATGAGAATAAATTAATGGAATTTCACCAACAGTTAGCCGATGTTATTGAAGATCAGTTATCATTAGCTTCGATTCATTATTTAAGAGCTCATTATCAAGAAGCTATCGATATTTATAAACGTATTTTACTGGACAATAGGTGAGTACTCATTATTTTGTAATTCATCTTTGACCAGCTTGAAAACACTGTTGATTTAAGAATTATAATAAAATATCAAGTACACCGAAGATTTCATACGATTTTTCAACGTAATGAAGTAAGAATTTCACGCGTGATTTTCATAAATTCGTATTATGATATTTTGAAATTGTGTTTTGTTCTGTACCTATTTGTTACTGCTTAACAAAGTAATTACTGAATTGATTCCGATAAAATTTGGGCTATGAGTAATTTAAAATTTGGAGAAGTAATGCATAACGCACAAGATCGATTCCGAGATAACCAGTTTAGCAACAAGCGGAAAAAATGTTTCTATCTTTTACGAAGGGGAAAATAAACTAGTTTCTTACATGTATTTTGATTTTGCTTAGTAATTCAGCTTCTACTTTTTTTTCACTTTACATAATTTATAAGTTTTTAAGTAAAAATATTAAAACATGCCTCGTAAGCGCAAATTAAACTCATGGCGGAGTTCTAATTAAGTTCAAACGATGAAAGCTAAAAAATAAATAATAGTCAGATGAATAACCGTAAATGACACAATTCTACTGAAGAGGTCAATTTCGCAGTACATAATATTGACTAAAATTTTCCTGAATGCTTTGATGGGCTTATTGCTCCCGTGAGCAAAACTTATAACGGATTTTATACATAGCAGTCAGAAGCTGCATTATAATTTCGACGAGCGTCCGCAGCCCCGTGTATAATGAGCTGGTCGTTATCAAAACCAATTTCTATACTATACTTTTTTAAGGATTTTATGATCTCTTTTAATATTATATTAAATTATCCGACAATATATCAAAAATGTATTTATTTTTACACCTCGTATATTATCTCAGTTATATAAAAAATTTATACATTATATAGATTTACGAATTTCGCATATTATCAACCACATACGTAAGAAAAATATTGATCTTTTTGTGTATAGTGTCCGAAATTATTCGATATTATATAAAATGACTAATATATCTGAACTATACTTACTTCTGCAGTTTTCCTAACATGTACGCTTTGAAAAGTGGTAAAAGAATCGTTTAACTAAGAAATTATACACATATACTAGCTGTTACCCACGGCTTTGCCTGCGAATTTATCGCCATTTTCTTCGATCACTTCCGTCATCTGTGGGGAGGGGGTATTTTCAATAAAACAGTATTCATTATTGACGCCATACGTATTAAAATATATGTTTTATTGCGAATGTCACAACCAAAGGTAATGTGACTCAGAGACTAAGAATAATGGTAAAAATGAGAAAAAAGGTTGAATTTCAATATGAATAAATAACAGATGAAATAAAGGTAGCTATTACAAAATCAAATACTACGGTGTTTTTTGCTCCAATATGAAAGAATAAAAAAATTCAAATTCGGTATCATTTATGGTTACATAGACAAAAATTAAGATGGCTGTGAACTATTACAAAATTACGAGTAACCTGCTAATTTCTCTTCATTGTTCAGTTGTTTTTTATGTAGTTTTCCATTTATTCGTTATTACGATAGGTTTGTCCACAGAATGATATTGATTGTATTAACGTTACATTAAAATTGTTTAACACGGATAAATTTTTAATATAAACAATAAAATTAAATGAACAAGTTAAGAGCAAATATATCGAACGTCCTGTTGCATTTCAACACAATTACAGGAAGAAAGTGATGTCGCATATAATAATATTAGCAATTATGTAACCAATTAAAAATTAAAGGTAGTAAAAAAATACAAATGTTAGAAAATATATACATAGAATCCTAAAACTAACTTTTTATTTTCCATTACAAAATTAAAAAGAAACAAGATAAAATTCCAATATAAATTGTTAAATAGATTTAAGTGGTATCGTATTCTAAAGCTAAGAATAGCGCTTTTTATAAATATTACGTAATCTTTTCGAAAAAAAGGAGGTAAAAGCGATCAGTAACTAGGTCGTTTTTGCACTAAAGAATTCTCTTTATGGAAAGATGCTATTGAAGTTTTTAAAATTCATAAATGTAATATCACACAGCGTGTATAGAAAATATTTTCAAAATGCATACTTCAAAAACAGGCAGTTTCAATGACTTATAAGGAATTTACCAGAACTTGCAAAAATTGGAGAAATAAACAAACGGAAACTTCAGTCAATGTTTGATTAAGATTTAAAATTAGTATTAACGTATAACTACATTATATCGTATAACCGTTATAATTTCTGCGGCCGGTTTTTTATATAAAATTTGAATTTGATAATAATTTAAATTAAAAAAGTATTGTGTGAAAATTGATGATTCGTTTTAGTTTATAGTAAATTTAAAATTCCACCGGTTTACTGTAAATTTGATTTATATGATTGGTGAAGATCTTTTTTATTAGTATTCGAAAATGTTTATTTTGAGTAAAATTGACCATTAATCTTACACACAACCAGAAAATATCGCGATATGTTACCGTACAAAATTTAAAAATATATTTACATATTTTGAAAATAACCACGAGTATAATGTTTCAGCGTAAACAATTATTTCTATTATTTCAGAGATTTCATTGCACTAAATGTATATGTCGCTCTGTGTTACTATAAACTTGATTATTATGATGTTTCGCAAGAAGTATTGTCCGTGTACCTGCAGAAATATCCAGATTCCATTATTGCAACAAATTTAAAAGCTTGCAATTATTTCCGTCTATATAACGGAAAGGCTGCTGAAGCGGAAATTAAACCCCTTATGGTTGGTATAGCACTTGTTTGTTTTAAGAAATTAATGAAAACTTCTAGAATTGTTATTTTCTTTTTAGTGTATAGTTTATTCGCGGGGTACTTTTTTTGTAATAATTTTTTGCACAATTAAATCCGGCTTCGTTACCCTTTAGAAAGAGAAAAAATATTTATTCAAAATTTAATAAGTGCATATATTTTTGAAAACTTGTTTGTAGTCGAGGGAGTTAAGTTTTCTTACTTCCTGAAACACAAATGATATCCTTTCAAGAACGATGAAGAGAACAGCGGAAAATCTCGGTTTGTAAACGATTTATTCGCACTACTACGCGAACAACATCTTAATACTAGGGTTTTTTAATTGAAGAACTTTTGATGATTAAAGATATCTTGATTTATTAATGTTAAAATATATAATATGTGTAGCACTTTTGTTCAAAAGTGCATGTACATTAAAGTCCGACCGAATATTCGATTATCTTAATCCGAGTAATCGGCTTCATTCAAAGGTAAACGCAAAGCGAAAGGTCCATCGTATTCGAAAAAATAAGGAACGCGCAGTAGAAGACAACATAATTTTTGTTTAAAATTAAATGAAACAATTTTCAACTGTAATATAGGTATATGAAGTTAAATATTCGAATTAGGCAGCTATTTATTTATTTTTTTATCTTTAGAATGTAAGACGACAGAATAGTATTTTTTTTTTTTTTTAGTCTCTTATTTTATAAATAATGAAATATTAATGTTCGATCGAAATATTTGTTTTTAAATTATGTATTAAAAAGTAAAACATCTAATTAAATTCGGCCAAAGCTTCCAAAGAAAGATCGGCTGGACATTAATGTATATAAGGCAAATTCACAGAATTTTTCTATTTCGAGTTACCGCATATTTTAAACCATTAAAAATATTACAAATTAAACTGTCGTTTTAGATGAAAAACTAAACGTGTTTTGTCCAATCACGATAACAAAAGGCAAGCGAATAACTACTTCAGTTAGTGGTAGATGTTGATATTTTTTCCGCTCTAAGTAGTATACAGGTTTAAGGGTAAATGGATGTATAAAGTTGTGCCCCGCTTAGAAAACTTGCGAAGACTGAAGTAAATTAGCTTTACGGCTTTTTAAAAAAGTCGAATTTTCGTCAGTTTTTGGTTTCATGACTTCAGACGAATAACTTAAACCTTAATAATTACTAGGAATTGTTTTTAAGTTGTCCGATGAGCAAATAGAATTTTGGATTAAGTATTGTCCACGTCATAAACATTTTTTTTAGGGAAATTTAAATCTTATTATTTCCAGCGCGATTCAACTAGAAATCCAATGTTTCAAAGTAGCGCGTTCATAATTACTTGCAAATACAGGATAGTGATGCGAAAACATTTTCTGCATAAGTAGTAGATTTTTGAAATGCTGTTAAAAAATAACATGGTTTCATCAATTTAATATTGTAAAAAATCGAATATCCTTTTAGAGAATGACAATTCATAGCTATAAACGCTTATTTGCCAATTTGAGAAGTCTGAGCGAAAAATGAAGAACAATCATTTACAAAAAAAGTGATTAATGGAAAATGTAATTTATTGAATAATTAAATCTGACACTATTAATTTTATTCGAAAGAATGTAGAGAAAATCAACCCAAAAAGCGGATTGAGAAAGTATCAAAAAAAAAAAAAAAATCTCCAAATAAAATAAGAATTTTTTTATTTTCTTTATTATTATTTCTGTTGTAAACAGATTCTGTTATTTTGCTGTAAAAATATTATACTTTTAGTGTTATGAAAATTATGTCCTCATATTTATTGAATGAAAATTACCAAAATTTAAAACAGCTATTTATTACCTTTCATTTTTGTTCGGATTTATTTTAAGTAGTAAAACACAATTATAAACATTTTAATTGAATTAAAAATTCTAAACTTCTATGGTGGGTAGTACTAGAAATAAAATTTACGGTAGATGCTGTATTTTTAAATATTTTTAATTCAATATAGTTAGTACAAACTTTCTGAAATGTTAAATAAAACTATTTAAAAACGTTGTGTAAACTATAAATTTTATTTCTAATTTAAAATGAATATAAAGGAGTATTCTAGAAACGTTTTTTTCTGTGAATGTTCCATTTTCAGCTGAAAAACAGAAAAGTGAAATATACTAAAATAAAGATAAATTTAGTTTACATTGTTGAAATATGAATTAATCTTTCTTTAGTTGGAAAGAAAATTAAAGAATATTATCAAAAATTAACGCGAAATATACGCTTTCGACCCGAAACGAACCTACACCACATTGATTTAAAAAATATAAACACTATACTTACCGAAAATCCAACAACATATATTTAAATTATCGTTACTAATGTTTGTTTCTGCGTTGAATCATCTATATAATCGGGTAAGAGTGTTCCTTAGCTTAGTAATATTATTTTCAATTTGTTTATGGTAAACAGTATGTACGTTACATGCATTTTGCATTCTGTACGAGTGTTCTGTGTGCATCTATCCACCGCGAGCCTCTCGACAGTGCAGGAGGGCTTTTGTACAACAGTACCGCATCGCATTCACTTTAATAAACATAACACTCTATTATCATCATGATGAATCCCAATTCACTCCATAAACAAACCGTACAGGTATACTGAGCTGCTCGCTGCCCAAACCATCAGATAATAAAGTCAAATTCGACGCTACTAGCTAGTAGTTTTTCTGTAACGAATAGAAACAGGAATTATACTTGCACGGCAGACACTGTTGTTGCTGCCATTAGTAAAGACTTCACTGCTAGTGATAATAATACTCCAGATTTACACAATGATCCAGCTGATAAACAGTATACTGAGTTGTCCAATTCCGTTTCCTTTAATCAAATAGATAACAATTCCGTTTCTCCGATTCATATATCACTGAATAAAAATTAACATAAATGAAATATAGTTCTTTCTAAACGAATGCATCAACATAATACACCAACCAGCTCTTCTGGCACAAGTCAGTCCTAAAAACTAGACGTAACATATTTCAGTTTCTTACTGTTGAAGACAATGTCGGTGACGGTGACGTGAATAATACAATGTCAGTGGGTTATGAGAGTTCCAGTAATAATTCTAATAAAAAGAAGAATAAAGCAACACAATTGAGTAATAACAATTTAAACAATCTCATTAACATGCCTCCTCCAATAATGTTAAAAAAACATATATTTAGGAATTTCGAGTTGAGTATACCTGACGTCGACGTTATCTTGAGGTATACATTGTCAGGAGTTACCATTAATCCGGTAAATTCATTTAGCTTCCGAAGTATTGTTAAATTGTTGAAAACCGGTAAGTTCCTTTTTTACACCTATTCATTATCACAGGATAAACCGTTCAAAGTTTTATCGAAGAATCTACATCGGACGACAGATGCCGCTGATATAAAGCATGGCATAGAAAAAAAAGAATTTGAAGTCTTAAAAGTTGTTAACGTCCTCAAACATAAAACAAAACAACCGCTCCCCATGTTTGTTGTTAATTGAAAAGTGTCGAGCGAAAACGAAATGATTTTTGAAATAAGACTGCTTAATCCTGTCGTCACTTTGAAGAACCGAGGAAAAACTACGGTTTAAAGCGGTGTAAGCATTGCTAACTGTTTGGCCATACAGTCAATTATTGTAATTTACCTGATCGTTGTGTCAAGTGTACGGGAAAATATAAAACAAGTAGATGGTTCAAAAATATGAAAGATGTCGCAAAATGTAAAGGTGATCACCTGGCAAGCCATAGAGATTGTCCTGTTTATAAACAACTAGCGCAGTTCTACAGTGGAATAAATAAAAAAAGTCAACCGGCGTTAATAAATCTTAGTCCAGTACAACATCCAGAGAGAACTTACTAATTATAAATAATATCAACAGACCGTTACAGACAAAGTCAAATCACATCCCCACTTAGTAGATATTTTCAATGGAAGTCCTTAGCGGACATAATGATAATATCTCAGAAATGTACTAACATCATTTCTATCTGAATTAAAATCATTAATAAACCCATTAATCTCTCTGCTTACAAAATTTCTTCCATGTTAATCAACTCTAACTTGGTCACTCAACATTCACTTGTGATTACGCTACAGAATGCAATGGAAAAATTTAAAGAAAAAATTAATTAGAAATATCTCTTAATTAAATTGTTATAGATATTGCTATAATTTCTGAAATCTATCTGACCCATGCAAATAGTGCCGGAATATCGGAGTATGCGATATACGAGGCAAATTATCCGGATGGTACTGCATACGGTAGTTCCATGATTATGATCAAAAATCTCTACATACGATGCGAACTCCTCTCCCATAATACATGTATCTATCAAATAGTAACTACGAATATGCTTACAGATAACAATTCTCTATCACTGACAGCAATTTATTACCACCCTAACTTTTATATTCCAGAAATAAAGAATTTAATACCATCTTTAAGAATCCAGGAAATTATTTTACCTGTGAAGGGGATTATAATGCTAAAAATCAAGCTTGCGGCTCAAGAATAAATAAACCAGAGCATATATTGAAAAAGTTCACATAATCTAATTAATTTTCCATACTCTCGCCTATGTCTCCAACATACCGGCCGGAACTCTTTAATAGATTACCAGATGATATTACTTCTTTATCTCCCAAAGACTACAAAAGTATTATAAGTTATGGTACACTAAAACGAACTCTCATCCGATCTTATACGGGTATTAGCTACTTTAGATATTAATCCTATTATTATACCGAGGCAGTATAGATTACATAATCGAACAACGGATTGGAATTATTTCACAACTTTTACCGAAGTTAATATTGATCTGAACTTTACATTAAAGTGAGGAATGACCTTGAATCCGTGGTTAACAACCTAACAGAATTAATACAAGCTGCATGTTTTAACTCCACTATATTAAAAGCACATAAAATAAACGAGAATAACCTTGTTCCTACAAAAGTTAGGGAACTTATAAAATCTACGCGAGCAACAAGAAGGAGACAATCTTTATCCCGCGCTAAAAGCTACGTATAATCTCATCGTAAACTAAAAGTAGAGATAAGGAATTATAAGAACAGTATTCTTAAATAATATTTTGATTCCTTAAGTACACAGAACAACTCATTATGGTTAACAACCAAAAAAAGCCCTTCGTCAACAACAAGAACAGTGTAACATCAAACTTGTGGATGGAAGTTGGTCTAAAACGGAAGAACTGAAAACAAACGAATTTGCAGCTCATTTAGAAACAATATTCATTTCTTACAGCAATAATAATCAGACCCATACATGACATGCGAAGCTGTGTCTGGAGCAATCTTTACAGGTTTATTTCCCTTACTAGGCTCTTCTCCCCAAAGGAAACAGGCAAATGTTTAAAAACTGGGAAATCAATAGTTATGGTCTGCCGTTTTCCTAGATATATTTCAAGCGTTCAATCGTGTTTGGCATGATGAACTGCTTATATAAACTCTTTAAGAAAATATCTGTCCTACTTTAGCATTAAAATCACCTATAATAACTGTAGTTTAATTTCTTTTAGTCCCTCTCAATGTTTCCTCCAGTTCTCTATAGAACTTTTCCAATTCTTCTTCGGTATTGTCTTCAGTTGGTGCGCATATACTTGGATCACATTGAGTGGAGTTGAGAAGTTATTCAATTGCAGCAAGATGATTCTATCTGATATTGCTGTGAAATGCATTATGGATCTTGCGATGTCGTTTCTTACTATTACCGCTACTCCGCTGTGGTGCTTGTCAATCTCTACTCCAGAATAGTGTATCTTATAACCACCGTTCTAAAAATTGCCAGAGCCAATCCACCTGGTTTCGCATATAACTAGAATTCCTATATGTAATCTATCCATTTCTATGGTCACGTTCTTTAATTTATCTGCTTCTAATAATGTCCTTACATTCCACGTTCTTAATATGAGTTCCATCCTAGCGAGAGCTAGATCCGTTGCACTTCTGTTGTTATGTTAGCAGGGTTTTGCATGTTAACGACCTAAGGAACCCGTTTTATCCTCCCGCCGGGTTTGGCGTAAATGAAACCACCTGAACCGGTAACATTTGTTATACCTTTCTTTATATTCATAGCCATAATTACTTCTTGGGAAGTTTAATGCGGTGGTTTTCCGTTGCCTTCCGCATGATTTTCTTTCTGGGTTTACTCCTCTAGCCAAAAGTACCCGGTTATAAGGCGCTGGATCCTCGCTTACTCGCTCTAGACTGGTATTCAGCAATCCGATTGGGACACATATGTTACGAGCGAGTTCTTGATAGACCGCTGTTATAAATTCGGTAAAAAGCTTAACTGTATTTATTGGTAGGAACACTTCTAGCAAGTAAACCTCCCTCCGTTTCGTTATCGGCGCTGCATTGTGAGTTCTACTTTAGCTTTTCTGATTGACGCTGAGCCCGCCGAAAAAAAAAAATTACCACCC
Organism: Icerya purchasi; assembly: GCA_039619475.1. Taxonomy (NCBI): domain Eukaryota; kingdom Metazoa; phylum Arthropoda; class Insecta; order Hemiptera; family Monophlebidae; genus Icerya; species Icerya purchasi. Next base: position 178,827,614 of record CM077116.1, read on the forward strand.
TGCGCGACACTTGTACGTCTAGAACTCACGTGGTTGTCGTTTCGTTTCTCCGCCGGTGGGACTAGCACCGACTGACGATCGAGTGACTACTTACTAGAGAAGATAACTATGGTTACAACGACCTGTACCCCGCAGGGCGCTTAATAATTAATATCAAAATAATTTTTATATCTTGTTTGAAAATAATTTAAATCATAAACAGCTACGAGTTTAAATTAGTAATTAAAATAAAGCGTTGAAGTCTTAATACTTCAACTTGTAGAAGAAATGAGTATAACTTTTGTTTCCCATTATACTATGTGCTAGTATGTTTGAAAAAACATTATCGAAGGGATACTTTTAATTATATTTTTTTTTCATTTAAGCGAAGTAAAAAAATTGTACGGATGCGTCTGTATAATGTATATCTTACAATTGAATTTGTAAACATAAAATTTTGCCGAATTACGACGTTTATATTAACTTGCACAGGATCAAAATTCTACTGGAAATTTCCATTTCGGGCGAGATTTGGTTCAACATAATTTAGTTGTATTTCGTAATGGTGATGGTGCTTTACAAACTCTACCGCCATTAGTAGATGTAATACCGGAAGCGAGATTGAATCTAGTTATTTATTATCTTCGACAGGTCTCACATTTGATTTAATATTTATTTTTACATAAATTCTTTACGGGTAAAAACATATTTGGAAAATTTTTGTTATGTATAATAGAACTACTATTCGATGGCGTGCACAAAGAGGGATTTCGGAAGTTAAAATACCTTCCAAAAATTTTGTTACTGAAAATAACTGTTTCATATTTATAATTTTATTTTAATTCAACCGATATTAATTTAACTGACAAAAACCGCGAAGAGATTAATCATAAATTTTCTATAATTAATTATACATACCTCAATAAGTCGTTAAATAAGTCCACAACTCGTTTGTTGTGTTAGTTTCAATTGAGTGTACTCTGTATTGTTAGCTCTGATAACTGGCTTCGAAAACGCTTCTAAAATAAGATATTTATTGTTTGTTATTAAGGAGTTTATTTATTTTATATTTATAAATAAGTCGTTGGACTTTAAACACAGAAGTGAAAGTCAATAGGAGAATACAATTGTATTATTAATATATAAATTTCTTTTTTAAAGTCGAATGCGACTTTTTTCGCAATAGGTAGCCGAATTGATTTTATTTTTTGTTCATATGTACAGCTATTCGAATTAATTTGAATTTAAATTTAAATTGCCAATAATAAATAAATAAAAATTAATGTCCAAAATTTGCAGTTACTAACTGTTATAATTATGTTAAAACCGAATTTTTATTCACTATATTCACATAAGTATAACATTAATTATTTATAAATAGACATAAATTAATTTCACTAAAACATCTAAAAAACTTTATGAACATTTAAAATTACATAAAACATATTTAAAAATCTAAATATTGAAAAATTAATTCATTTAATTTCGACATGTGGATGAGACCTCTCTAAAAAAGTAATTTTTTTAAATGCACTATCGGAAATTTAAAATACTGTAATATTTCGTAGGATTAGAGAAAAAATGAAGATTCTGTTAAGTTTTAATTACACTTCCGGCTTAAATAAAATTTCAGCGGTTAGAAATAGACTTTTTATATGTAACATTTTGATTTTTTTTTTTGTGTTTGTCCAAAATGTGATAGATCTTGAAGCAATGAAAATGTAAAATTCCTAGTGTAGGAATTTCTATGTTTCTTTATGAAGTCTAAACACCGTTGTACGATGCTTGTGAATGCGTTTACGAAAAAAATTTTAATTATCTTCTGTAAGAAAACATTATTATTATTATGACAGTGAATTTAGGACATACGTTAGTTTACATATTTACTGCGACTAATTTCGCTAGTCCGCAGATGTAATCTAAATATTAAGTGTTAGAAAAATAGATTTCGCTTGGATGCAAAATCTCCTTTATCAATGCAAGTTTAAACTATTTCATTGTAATCAATTTAAACAGGATGAATATCAAGAAGCTTATGAACTGATAAAAAATATGGAACCAACTCTACCGCACGAGTATATACTGAAGGGAGTGGTAAACGTTTGTTACGGACAAGAGCTGAAATCGGTTGGTAACTTCTGTCGAGGTATTTTCATTTACTTTCACATATTTTTATGGGATCCCTGCGATCCACCATTTTTTGAAGATAACTTTTCTGACATAAGATAATCGGCAATATGCCGTAGAACAGTCGTTTCATGGATCAGCTGAAACTGAGCAATCATTGCCGATGCCGTTGTAAGACCATCAATGAATAATACATTTAATATCCAGTCATATATATATATATATATATATAGTCTCGTGTAGATCTTAACAATGACCGCCACTGTAATTTAATATGCTCTGTTACTCAGCGACCTCTGAATGTTCTTCACTCTACCTGAATCACTAGAAATTTATGTAGTGGACATGAGGTACTTTCTTAATAGTCCTGATATTACGAGCAGCACTGCTGATGGTTTCCGTTTTTCAATGTTACTTGGTCCGATATATTTATTATTTTGCCTATACACAGGAACGATTATTATATACTGCATGGTCAACTAAAAAAAAAAAAAGTATATACATATATACATAGGTCGCGAGTAAAATCGGAGTACAGAAATTTTTAACTGAATGCTTGACGAGAGTTTCCTGCGACTAGCTTTTCGGTCCGGTTTTTGTGTAAATCGACGTACGCTTTAACGTAAATGAACTGATGGATAATTATTCTAGTGATAACGGGAGTTCGGGAAATTGTGATATCCGAGACCGAACGAGTATGCTGTAATTTGAATATCGGCTAACATTCAATTTGTTCCAGAAAGCGTGATGAAAAGCATCTCATTGCGCTAATGGGACTCAGAACGTTAATGCACATTGTACACAAATTCCGAAGAAGATCATATAGTGGCGTTATTGCAATTTCTACCTTCTTCTAACCTAACCTTTTGTCTAAACTCGAGTAAACTTCTGCAGAAAACGGAGAAACTCCTGTAAATGAATATGTACATTGTTGTAAATATATTTTTCGGGCGTTTTATGGAATAACATTAGAAGAAATCCGGAAAAAGGAAACACACTAGTTAGCATTATTTACAAAAGTAACAACGCTGTCAAACGACGATTGTTTTTTTTCAGCATTTAGTTTTATTAAACGGAGTTGTTTCGCAATTAATGACGTCACGTTTCGATCTGTATTAATTTTTTGTAATTGTGATAAAATTAAAATTTCGAAGCAATAGATTTTTCGTTAAATCTTTTCATTGCCGAATTTTACGTAAAACAATTTAAAATTACTCGAAAATTCATAAATAGATAGAAAGTGGCTCAAAGGAATAAGTTATGGCGCGGGGGGGGGAATTATATTATTTTGTAATTTTTAGCTAATTTGTATAAAAGCTTGTTTTAATTAATTAATTTTTTTTTTTTTTTAATTTATTATTACTTAAACTAGAACAAAAAGTTCACTGTGAAAAATTATTTCCCTCGGGGAATATACATATTTGGTAATCGGACTATTTAGCTCTATTTCTTTTAGATCGTGTAACCAATCTGTATGCTTCTCATGGCAAAAACTTTGAACGAGCTTTCTTAATTCTAAATTTGTCCGTTCACTGGAATTATTCTTAATACAATACGGCATTGTATGTCGAACTTCAATCTCTTTTTTTCTCTAAAATATTAATGTAGATTATTCGGTATATGTGGCGTGCTATCTTTCGATGATGTTGAGCTAGAAATGTTTTTCAGTTGAAATCATTTAATTTTCAATCTCTCGGCACATCATCGCATTGTTCGAAAAAGAATAAAAAAAATGCACAATTTGAAAATGGGACACCAGCTAAGATATTTGTATTTGGGCTTGTGGAAATCAGTTTTCATTTGTTATTATAAGTAATTATTGTATTTGTTTTGCAAAATTTCTATAATAAAACATTTAAATGTAAAAAAAAATTTAAAATACCGTTTACGAACGAATTGTGAATGTTTAACTTGGTGAATATACTTTTTCCATTACATAAGGAGGGTTTCACGCCAATAAGTATTTCGAACAGTTAAAAATTTTAGCTCGACCAGCCCTGACGACAGAAAAAGCATAAAAATTTCTCTTTTCATTATTATTATTATTATTATTATTATAAAAAAAACGGCGCTTTCGGCTACTCATTGGGCCATATGCAACCGGAGACTACGAGAGGTATTAGATTAGGTGTAGGAGTTTAAGGTTTTTCAAAAAGAGAAAGAGGTTGTCAAGGTGAGTAGAGTCTTCAGAAAGAATTTCGGGAATTGAGTGCGGAAAATTAAGAGAGCATCTTTGAGGTTGAACTGAAGGATAGGGTAATAAGATGTGCGATATGTTGAGCAGGTGGTTTTGACAGAAGGGACAGGTGGGAGGATCAAGACGTTGGATTAGGTGAGAATGAGTGAGGGCGGTATGGGAGATTCTAAGTTGAGTAAGAATGATGTTCTTCTTTTTGGATCGGAATTGACTGGAAGCAGGGACTAAGGCATTCGGTTTAATCGTTAGCAGTTGATTAGATAGTTAAGATGACCAAGATTGTTACCAGGAATGGGAAATCAGGTGGTACTTCATATAGGATCTGATATCGAAAGAAGTAGACATAGAGATCATTTCAGGAAGGTAGAAAGCGTCTCTGGCTGCTTGATCAATGATTTCATTACCACAGATTCCTACATAACTAGGGATCCATATGAAATTGATCAGAACATTAACAAGTCTGAGGGAGTTAAGTAGAAGGAAAATGTATTGTACGATAGAATGGGAAGAATGTGGATTCTGTAATGCTAGGAAACTACTGAGTGAGTCAGAATTTATGAGATATCTGGAGTAAGGATCAGAAGAAGTTAAAAATTCGAGGCATTTTAGGATGGCGAAGAGTTCAACAGTAATTATAGAACAGTGTTTGGTAAGACGAAATTTTAGTATGGAGTTGGGGACTGAGAAAGCACATCCTACACGATCATCAGATTAAGAACCGTCAGTGAAACAACAGATAAGATTAGGATATTTTGAAATTTCAGTAAAGAAGTAATTTTGGAAAATGATGTGAGTCATTAAAATTTAATAATTATACTCAAATATAACGGGATACTAAAAAATATCTGTAATTATTCTACTTAAGATTTAATAGTTATTATTTTCATTTTCCTAGCAAAAAACCCCGCTATCATTTTTCTGTTAGTTTCGAATTAAAATCTCAATTATATCACGCGTTTCTTAAAATCAATCAACAATTATAGTTTTCATTGTTTTGAAGATAAACATTCTGGTTGAAGCATTAATATACATTACGGTTTTGTGAAATCTTTTTTAATTCCATAATTACAGATATTATAAAATAAGTAATAATTACGATTACAGGTTCATTTTAGTTTTTTTCTTGTCCGAAATTACATTATCGATTTATTTTAATTTCAAATTATAATATCAATTTTATTGAAACCTGGTTGCTACAAAACCTTATCTATCGAAAATGATCGGAAAGTATATAGAGTTCCCCTGAGACGCTTGTCGTTAAACGCGACAAAAATATAATTTCATTTCGGAGAAAAAATGCAAAACGTTTTGGAGGGAAAGGTTTTCGTAATATATTTTTATCAAGAATTTTACTCCCTGTTCCCAGACAAAATAGGAATTACCAAAACTTACTTTTTCTTTGTCTACTTGAAATTATTAATTCAATTTCTTTAAACTGTTATAATAAATAATAACATGTATATTTATATATATATATACCTATATATATAAACTCGGCCATTTTGGACTCGCAAGGGGCTGTGCCCCTTGACCCTTCTTACTTTCATTTCTGTCTCTTTCTCTTCTATACTTTGCATAAAATGATCAAAATTTACAACGTAATTCTTACTGGCATCAACACAAAAAAAAATAACATAATCACAAAAATCCTATCCTAACATTTAACATTCATTATATAAAATTAAGACATTTTTTCGTTACATAAAATTGTGACATTTTTTAAATAACAATAACATAAATCCTACAAAATATAACAAACGTTTCATAAAATTGGGAATTTCTTTGGGACATTTTGCGTTACATAAAATTGGGACATTTTTTCTAATGAGGGGTAGCCTAAGAATTACGTTATTATTAATATATATATATATATATATATATATATATATATATATATATATACAGTGCGTTCCTGTCTTTCTAAAATTAATACTGCTTGCGCCATTTTCATGAAATTTTGGGAACTAGTTCGTACAACCCTCTTCTCCATCTAACCGAAGTTTTGGTACAATTTGATTATTTGTAGCAGCGCAGTAACAGTTCGTGCAAGCTCTCGTGGTACACGCGGTCATAACTGTCACGGTCGTTTGAATCTCTTCAGTTGAAGCAAAATGGTCCCCCTTTCAGCTCCATTTTCAACTTGGGGAATAGAAAATAGTCTGGAGTACTCAGACAATCGAGTGCGGGCGGTGGTTGATTACCAGAACTTTTTTTCTTGGCAAAAATGATGTGTTAATTGCAGCGGTGTGCGCCGGCGCGTTGTCGTACCGAAAAAAAAAAAAAAACGATCCTTCCAGAATCGTTCTCAATAATTTGTTGAACAATGCTTTTTGGAATACCAGTTAGATCTTCTACTAACCTGCACCCTGCACTTCGATGTTCTTTTAAAACAACTGCGACATTAGCGATGTTTTCATTCGTTTTCGCTGTGCAAGACCTGTTGCTTCTCTCTTTGTCTTCAATCGATTCTCTACTCGACAAACAGCATTTTTTTTTTTTTATTATTTAATTACAAAATTGTTTAAAATAATAATCAGTATTACATACTATAAATTATTCTTATGATGATAGATAATGGCGTTGAAGCTATAAGCTTAAAAAGTTATATATGATATGTATATAGTACAAATTATTTTTCAGTAGTTCTCCGGAGCAGGTCGTTGGGATGTAGACGTTTTAGCCGCCGTTGTATAGTGCTATTTGTCAAAGAAACAGCAAGAGGGTTGATATGTCTAACTACTATGGAAGTTTATTTCCTCAATCACTGTGGGTGTTCGTAGATCGTTTTGGATGATACTGTTGCGCACGAACCAGGGTACGTCGTATAAACTTCGGAGAGATTTGTTATGAAACGCCTAAACTTTCTTAAAATTAGAATTAGCTGTCGTGCCCCATAGCTGGATACCATATCTCCCACAAGGCACAACGACTCGTTTGTACATTAGCAGTTTGTTTTCAAGTCGCAGTTTACTTTTTGGGCGAAGTAGCCAATCCAGTTTCTTCATTTTGTAGCGACAATTACGTAAGGTAATTTTAATATGCTGTTACCAATTAAGAAGTCGCTTGTCCCCAAGTGTACATGCCAAGGTAACGAACTTGATCAACTTGGAGAATGACTGTACCGTCGTAGCTAATATCTGTGCATGTACCTCTTCTCAGTGTAAATGGGCAGGAAAAAGATTTTTCCGGGTGTACTGATATGTTCCACCTTTTGGTCCTTACGAATCGGTTAAGATAGTATTTTTAACCGCTTTAAAACAAAACAAAATGTTTTTCCAAATTTTTTTCCATATTAAAATTCTAACCGCGTATCCAAGAAACACTTGCACGAACTGTTACTGCGCTGCTACATATAATCCGATTGTTCCAGAACTTCTGTTGGGAAAAGAAGAGGGTTATACAAACTAGTTCCCAAAATTTTATGAAGATGGCGCAAGTAATATTGATTTTAGGAAGGCAGTCCCACAACTTATTTATGCAATATAAAATAATTGTTATTATAAAATATTACGAAATATTAAAAAAAAAATATACCATCTGATTTCGGTTTTAAAAATACAATTATGGCAATAGTACGCGCCGAATACCATTCAATAGCTAAAGCCGCTAATCAAAAGAATCTTTAAAACCGAATTTAGAAGAGAAAGGGTGTTGATAAATAATAAATGAAATCATAAAAATAAATAGGTAAATGAATTGTAATTTTATACGGGAAAAATGGGTTGTTGTGTTGGTAACTGTTAAGTTTTTATTTTTACGTTTATTTATATAGTATATTTCCGCAAAAGATGGCATCAGCGCGTTCTTAATTATTTTCCATAATTTTAGGGTCAATTTGTACATTGTTATCACGCATATTTTTTAATCAGATGAAAAAATATGTAATGGGTTTTCATCTTTTATTTATAGAATATAAATAGTTACACCATTTATGTGTCCGATTGGAAGAAAAAGAAATTTAAAAACTCGTATAAATGACATCATTCAAAAATGATTTTTTTACTCTATCAGTGAAATTGTCCGTATGATATGGTATTTCCCGCAATTTTCTGAACTGCCCGAAAAATGTGATTTTTTAATTTTCATACAAAACGCAAACGATGGTTAATATATAAAATTTTCTTCAAAAATTTCCTGCTCTTAATATTAATTATATTTCCAGACAGCTCCATATTACATTATGGAAGGATATTTATTTTTCCCTTTTCTCGAATATTGTGATCTTTCATACCGTAGATCTATCCGGATATGTTGTATAAAAATTTTCAGAAATAAAATTTCAATAAAAACTTATGCTTTAGGCTGTAATTAAATTAGGAATTGAAAATCAAATATAAAATTTGCATAATTTACGTAATAGAGTTAAAACAGTTGTTTTTGAGAAAAATAAAGGAAAATAAAAGAACCTCCATGACGTATCGATTATGAATTTAATGAAAAGTTCTATTTGTTTTTTATTCATGCAGTAATGTTTGACGTTTGCTTTTTAACTTCAAAAATGCAAGATCTTCCGGATAAATAATTTTGTCATGTTTGATTTTTACTTTAATAGTATTACTATATGTACTTATTAAAATAAATACGTACTCTGTGGTAAAGTTAATTTTATTCGTTTAAAATTTAACGTACGAGGAAAGAAACGTGTACATGTAATTTATTTGAATCTAGAGAGAAAACATCAAACTGGCTCAACAGTTATTTCAATTGGTCGGTAGCAGTAGTAGCGAATGCGACACAATACCAGGTAGACAATGTATGGCTTCCTCGTATTTCTTACAAGGACAGTTTCATGACGTACAACTTTACTTAAGTTCAATCAAGAGCTATTATTTTAACGATGACAGTTTTAATTTCAATTACGCTCAGGTAATATGTAACACGTTGTTAAATGTAACGATTGAAGTTTAAAAAAAAACCCTAATATTCTAGTACTTGCTGTTTTGATTAAGCTTTATACTGCGATGTATTCAATATATGGCACATTTCTTATTTCGCTAAGAGAGTCGCCTCCCTCGCGGGCCTCCGTATGAACCGTGGCGCATGCGTACGTGAAATAATACGCTTCTATTTCACGGGCCAACGTATTTTTGTATCTATGTATTTTTTTGCGTATTTTTAAAGTCTTTAGTTGAAATCTTACGCGTAAAATCGACAAGAGTTTCTCCTGTGATTCTTATTGCACAGGACTAGTTCTGAGCTAGCTTAGTTATTACAAATCATTAAAAAATAACTAAATGATTGCTTCCGACTATTTTTTCCCCGTTTTATTCACTTTTAAAGAGTATTGAAAAAACTTACGGGTTTTCTTTGTTCTAAATATGGCAAATGTAAAACTAATCTATTATAAATGAAAAATAATAATTCTTTTAAGAAATAAGAAAATATAGAGATTCTGCACGAATTTAAAATTCTCATAATAGCAAATTAGGTAACATAATGGCAAATTATGTAACTTGCATTTTATAGTTTGTTTCCAGTTGAATTTCAAAAGGTTTTTCAGCCAAAAATGCATGTTTTTATTTTTTTTTTTGCACCTCTTCCACCACTTTTAGAAATCTGAAAAAATTTTAATAGATAGTTCACACTACAATACATGTCGTATATTTTTTTCGTCGTTACTAAATTTTTAAAATATTTTTTATGACATTTTAAAAATTTTGAACGTTTCTGAAAATTAGAATTTAGCGTCTAAAAATCTGAAAAGATCACCGCTATAGAACTTTCCATTACCTTTAATCTCCAATAAGAATTTTTTAAATCGTTCAAAAAATAGCTGACATATCGTAAAAACACCGAAAATCACAAAATGGTGATTACAGCAGCCCCCTGTATACTTTTTTCATGCCCTAAATGTATATAATTTTTTTATAAAGTTTGGTTCAAAGGCACTTTTACCTCTCTTAACCGGCTAGACTCTTTCTCGTTAAATTTGTTGGCATTCCCGTAATCAACTTTCGTTTTTGATACGCGTTTTAACACATTGTACAACAGTATGTACATTTTGGTACATTTTGATTAAAACTTATATTTGTTAATAGCCAGAGAGAAAGCATTTAAAAATTTATTTTGGGAAATGAAAATCTTTTAATTTTCGCCCGTTAGTAGTGCTTTTACCATGCAATAATTTGTTATTTCATGAAATCGAAAGTACATTACAGTTAAGCAAAAGTCCGCATACTACTTGTATCATGAGTCGTTTTAAATAAGAAAATAAAAAGTTGAACCAGCTCAGCAGAAAAAAAAAAAGAAAACAGCAATCAAACAGGAACATTGATTTATTATGAGAGTACACTTTGTTAAGAATCTTGTTCAAAGTAATACAACTGCTAAAACTGCCCGTAAAAGAAAATTTAATATTTCTAACAACGACGGGCATTGAAGAATTTAGAGAAAACAAAATACTAAATATGACAAAAATAACAAAACTCAGTTAAACACGGCTTAACAGTAATGGTCTAAGATGTACGAAAGATTTTGGAGTCAGTAAACTAGTCTTTATGGATGAAAAAATGAATTCTAATAATTATACCAATATATTAAAACAATATAAAAAACATAAACACTTTTTATAAAATAATAATGACAAATTAAATATATTATTATTATTATTTTGTAAAAAATGTTTATATTTTTCAAATGGTTAATTTTTGATATAAAAACAACGTTTATCTAAAAGTGCCGAAAAACTAGCGTTTAAATATTAAGGCACATAATACACGACTGTGGTTACTGTAAAACTACCGAAAAGTGCTTGAAACGCTACCTCAAAGCGCTTGGCCCTAGCAATTAGAGATAAATGTCGTTTTAATATATTGGCATAATTATTAAAATTCATTTTTTTCGTCCAGACCATAAAACATAATTGTCTTATCACGTTTAACTGAACTTTATTATTTTTATCATACTTAGCATTTTGTTTTCTCGAAATTCTCTGATCCCTGTCGCCGTGAAACATATATTAAATTAAAATTGATTTACGTCTATTTAATTTTTTCTTTTTGATCGTTGTGTTCGAATATTAAAAAAAGCAAAGAAATTGTGATGTGTTTCTTGAATAATTATTTTTTTTTGCTTATTTTTTAAAATAATTATAACTAAATGGCCCTGATTAATACCATTTTATTATTAAACTACTTTTAACTATTTTTAAAATAGTTAAATTTTTTATTTACAGAAAAAAAATTTAATCTATTTCTCACGTCCGAATATTAATATATACATACATACATATATATATACATTAGGTATTTACTATAATTGTATTTTTTACATTTAATAAATAATTTAAATCTTAAACTGAAATACTTTTATGTTGTAAATTTATTTTGTTTTATCATATTAAGTAAAATATTTTGTGCTAGTAACCTGCACACGAGAGAATTTAAATCGAAGACTTTAATTGTTTTATTTTAATTTAATTTAAAGGAAAAATTTAGATTAGACAGGAAATAAATTTTATTCGAAAATAGATTTATATAAACCCTGACACGTCGCATAGTGAAAGCGTTCTAACACTGGCTAGTACGATTTCGGATCAGAATATTCTTTACCCCTGAAAAGTCATTATTGAAAAACTGTTTCGCAAATTCGTTTAATTCCGGTAACGCTTTCATTGATTTTACTGTCTTCACTTAATATGTCATTGGTAAATCAAGAGTACTTATATAACTTATTTCTTAAAAAGTATTATGCTAATTACGAGAGATATTAATTCGAAATTTTTCTTTACTTTCTCTTTCAGACCCTTTTAAGTAAGCGTCTCTCCTGCAGTAATACTCTATGCTACTATTATTTCAATCATTTCGATCGCTTATAATCTCACTGGAATAGTTTCACATGCTGATTTTTTCATCGTACGTTATTCTACTTTCACATTTAAATTTTCAAAAATTTTAATTACATCTTGACGAGATACTCGAAAAGTTTGTGGAACTATTTTCCACTCGTTTTTCTTGATACCTGATCCTCCTAATATGGATTTAACCAATTTTTGTTTTAAATTTGAATGCGAATACTTTATTAAATTTCAATTTATTCAATTTAACATTGGAATAGGAATATTTACTAGCTGTGATAAGTCGGTTAATAGTCCCATACCTTGACAGAGCATCGGAAATTGTGAAAATTTTCAATATATTATGTTATTAAGAATAGAAATGTAACGGACATTTCTCATTGGATCCGTCTTTATTTTAACACATTTCTCTGATATAACTAATATTCAATTTCAGCTGCTAGGTGCATCTATTGGATTGACGACAACAACTATGAGGCAACTGCCGAAAACCTACAACACCTCTCGTGGAAATTTCAAGATTATGTACAACACTTGAACTTCCTGATCATAGCAGACTCTATATACAGCAAAATATTATGTGAATTAGCTTTGATGATAATACTGATTGGGTTTTATATCATGTTTAAAACGTAAATCTGTGACGGCAAGACAATGAAACATGAGATGACCAGTGTCATCGGCTTTACCTGTATTACACAGGGAACAATCTGCCGCTTCGGCAAGTTGGATCCTAAATAAATAGGACCCAAATTTTCGTGATAAAAGACGAAATTACTATGCGAACTGAACTTGTCGTTAAAATATTCACTATACCGATACGCGGCTGAAAAATTTTAAGAATTTATATTCATTTTTGGGTTAGATTTACTTTTATTTTTAACGATTTCTTCAATCAACTTTGTGAAAGTGCTAAATGAAGGTCCAAAATATTTGCAAATTTGAAGGAAGAATTTAATGAAATCGGCATGGCGAATTTTCGTAAATATTTGTCTCTTAATTTCAGTAAAGTTTGTCAGTTCCAATTTGAAATTATTTCTATGTTTGCGGGCGTATTTAAAGCTGGTGCAAAAAACGCAGTCCTAGTTTTACGCTGATCTTGGGTTAGAAAAGGGGATAGCATAATAAATGGACTGATTTTTTTTTTTTTTTTTATTTACCTCTCAACCTTGGTTAGACTCCGGGCCGTGCGTAATATCTAGACTATTACGGTCCAAGTTATTGAACATCAGGTTTTATTTTATTTTTGAACGAAATGATCTTCTTTTGAAACGTTAATTGTTTATTTTATGTATCAGTTTTTTTTTTAGCGATTGTCGAAATTTTGGGATTTTAAAATTTTTTAATGTAGCTCAGTAATTATCTATAAATGTACGAATCGGTGTTACTTAAGCTCCTAAATATCACTTCGGGATAGTAGTTTTTGAATTCACCTCTTCTCGATCTAAGTGATCTAACTGTAGAAAAAAGAAAGGTGTGCATTGGTGATAGTTCTCATCTTCTTCTAACCAAGCGATCTTCGAAGGCCCAATTAAAAATATAAAAATGTGTTTTTTTTTTCATTTTTCTTGTAAAGTGATCTTTCAGGTTTTTAATTTATTTGAGTACTAAGTTTAAATGATTTCAATATAATAGGCGAAAGCGGCGCTTGGTAAATTCAAAGAAGCTGAAGAACTGTTGATGTTAATTCAAGATGAAAAATTATTGAATGATTACATTTATATTAGTCATTTAGCCAGATGTTGTAAGTATCCGCATTCGTATCGCATTAGTATTTTGCATAATAATTATTTATGTGGTTTATGAATCGTATAAAAAATCAGGATTTAAAATGTGCTTTATAGCTAATAAATAACGGCATATGGTTTGTTTTTTTCGGTTCTTTCCCGTCTAGTACAATTTGGCAAAGCCATTTTACCGTGAAAATTATCAAACGTGGGAACAGCCTTTTTAATTACATGCCGCTTTCTCTCTCTCTTTCCATTAATTATTTAGACTGTAAGCAAAATTTTGCGACGCGATTACGATTAAAAATGACGTTATTTATTCCTGGTTCGTGTCATTCAACGAAAATTCATTTGAAATCATTAGTAATTGAGAAAATTTAGACCAGGGGTTTCCAAGTAATTTAAGAAAATATGAAAATAAAAGTATAATTTAGTTATTTAGTAAAACTAATTATAACGCGATGTTATGCATGAAACCAGTCGACTCGTTTTTGTGCATGATATCTTCTTCTTGCTGTTCCGACCGATCTCGGTCATGGGTGGCCATCTAGTAAAGTTTGGACGACATTCTGATACCGTTCTCTATCATACGTGGAGTGTACCAGCCACTCTGCATTTAATTCTGTCCCCATCTTGATATCACAAAATCAGGTACGTTTCCTCCGTGCAATTCTTCTTTTATCTTCAATTCTTCCCATCAGAATGGTTTATAGCAAGGTGTACCTTGGATCAAGTATCCAAAATACTATTTCGGTTTTCGAAATTTTATTAAATTAATCAATTCGAGGTCTTTCTCATAACCTTGAGTATCTCGTGGTTGCTTTTCTTAGCTGTCCAAGGTACCTTCAAAATCCTTCGGTAGTACCACAATTCAAAAGCTTGCAATCGATTCAAGGTGTTTTTCTTCAAAGTCCACTTCTCACAGCCGTACGGTAAGGTGGACTATATATAACACTAGAATTCGAACACCTAATTCCAAACTAAGATCGTACGCTGCCAAGGTTTTCCTCATCTTGTCAAATTTATTTTTCGTCTATTCAATCCGACTTTTGATTTCTCCTTCAAATTCTCCTGCAGTGTTCAGCTATGCACCTAGGTATTTAAACGATTCGACTTTTTCGCGGCATTCTCCATTTTAATGTGCATTCTGAGGCTGACGGTATTTCCAATGACCATTATCTTTGTTTTCTTCGCGTTTAACAATATTCCATATTTTCGACTAATCGCATCTACTTTTTCTATGACCAATTTCAATTTGTTGGCATTATCAAACTACGTCGTCCGCATAACGAATATTATTGATGTATTTTCCACCTATTCTGATGCCTATTGTGCTGTCTTCCAGAGTTTTCTTGAAGATTTGTTCTGCATAGATGTTGAACAACATTGGCGACAGAACACATCCTTGCCTCACTCTACCATTTTTATATTAATTGGATTCGAAGTAGCATTTTGATTTAGAGAAATAATAGCGCTTTGATCAAGATACAGGTTTTTGATTATTCGACGATCTGCCCGATCCAATCCAATGCGTTTTAGTATCTCGAACAGGCTGGACTTTATCAAGGGCTTTTTTAAAATCTATAAAGCATATAAATAGGCGTTATTGGAACTCTAGACATCTTTGAATAAGTACATTCGTGCAGACGATTGCTCCTCAGGTACCCGTTTCTGGCCTAAAACCAAATTGCTCTGGACTCAAATTTTCTTCGAATTTCCTTGCAATTTTTGCATGCACAATTCGTAATAGTGTATTCAGTGTGTAATTAATAAGGCTTATCATTATGAATTCATGACAATATTTTGAATTTGGCGTTTTCGGTATCATTGTGAATCGTGTTTATCATCAACCAATCTTTTGGTAAAAATCCACTCTGATATATTTCATTAAGAATTTTGACTAGAATTTGTGGGCCATTGTTATCTAGCATTAGCAATAATTCAACGGCGACTTCATCTGGGTCTATAGTTTTGTGTGACTTTGCCGGCTTTAAAGATCCCTCCGCTTCACTCGGTAGGATTTGTAAGCAGTTAGTAACGTCAACTGAGGTTGGGTTAACACAAGTATCATTGAAGAGTTGACCAATATACATGGTTCCCATTCTTTCCTAATATCATATTCGTTCGTGGTTGGTCTACCAAGATTATCTCGTAATGTGACTGGCCTTCTCTGTCTGAATAGATCAGCAGCCTTTTTAACTTTTTTATGAAGGTTGAATATATGGTATTTTTTTTTAAGACTCCATCTCTTCACATTTTTGCCTAAAATTTTCCGATTTCGCTGCTCTGATTTTTTTCCCGGATTTCTCGATTAATTTGTTGAAATTTCGTCCAACAATTCTTCACATTCCGTCTTTTCTCAGTCAATTCCACTACTATTTCTTCATTAATCCAATCCTTCTTCGCTTTTTCTCTGATTTAAGATATTCTTTTGCTTTACCTAAAACTATAGTCTGAAAGGGGGTCCATTAATTATCGACGGGTTTGTCCTCTTCAAATTCATCACGTCTTTTCTTAATCTCATATGAAATCGAATTTTTCAGGGCCAAACTGGACCTTGCATCTTTCAACATCTTATAATCAAGGTAATTACGTTTCGGTTTCTTTGCATTCTTTAAACGAACGACTATTTTGGCCACTAGAAGCTTTGGTCTGAATTTATGTCTGCACTTGGGCATGTTTTGGTAGATGTAATGGAATTCCTGAATTGTTGATTAATAAGGATATAATCAATTTGATTCCTTATTGTCTGATCCGGTGAGTCTTCTTTCTATTATGATATTTTTGATCTTTCTAAACAGTCGTATTACGGTTCTATATATTCTATATGTGTAGGAAATCCTAAAAGCATATTATTAATGTTCGTTGATTCTCTCATTTAATTAAATGTATAAATTTAAAAACTATTTAAAACCAGATACAAAACGGTCTGTCGCAACTAATATACCCGGTTTAGGCCAGCAAGTGTATATTATAATAGACGGGTTGCGAAAAAACTAGGCATAAGTTGTTGAATAAAATAAACTTTTATAAAAAATATACAATTTGAAGTAATGTTACATATCTGCTTAATTATTAAAGTAGTTTTGTTAAAATTAGTTTAAAAAAACAATCAAAAATACAAAGAAAAAACATATCGGTCATTTATGATAGACGAGAAAAAAAAAATACATCATTCTAATGATCTTTTTTATTAATTAAATTTGATTCGTTTTATTCGTTTGCAAGAAAGCAACAGTGTTTTTTATCCAAAACCCCGATTTTGGTTCACTCACCGCTACAATTATTATACAAATGAATTAATGAGAAAATTCATTTGCGGTAAAATAATTATTTTATTACGAGCTACGAATAATAAAAAAAGATTTATCGAAAAATCTACAATACCTTTTTCTGTCGAATGTGCGTGTCGAAGTCTATTTTGAAAAAAAGTTTACGTTAATATAGTAGCCTGTCGAGGACTAATAAGAAGACACAAACATTCATTGTTCCGCTTTTTCACAAAAGTGTAGCACATACGTGCCCGAAAATACACACATATACTCGTACACAAGAAGGTAATCATCTTTAGAACTAGAAAAACCAATATATTGTTGCTAAATTTGGCTGCAATTTTTTTTTTTTTTTTGATACTGTAAAGCCGGTGGATTTTTTTATTTTTCAGAAATTAAGTATGGGAATAGTTAACTTTTAATCTCCTCTTTTCCCTTTCATGAATCGTGTTTCTTTTTGTAGTCCCCTATATTTTCCTACACTTGACATAATTTTATCGTTGATATTTATATAAATAACTAATACCGAAGAATCATTTAAACCATTTTTATTAATAGATCATTATTATTAGTATCGCGTGCGACATGTTTACGGCCTGATGAGCAGATGTATAATGCATAAGATAAGATAAACTGGTACAAAGCAAGACGCTTTCGATCCATGCATCAACAATTTTTATGGCTTGGATAGTTAACACTCGATGCTCCATAAGTCTTTCCTCTGTAAAACATGCTGATACCAGGCTATACTGAAACAAATAGCCGTAGCCCTGCCGTTCCACACATTTTCCTTTTTTCATTCTCAGCCAGACCCCATTGCGGTAAGTTTCTCCTCTTTACCTTCACTAAACACCGTATGGTCATTTCTTTAATCTCTTTACGCATTTTACATTCTTGATATTTATTTTTATACTAGAGTTTGCAATTATTGTTATAGTATTAATGGAGCGCTCTTGCTCTTTTCATTTCTAACTGATTTTTTAGATATTTTTCAAATGATTTTGAGCTGCAGGTATGATACGATATCGACACATTCCTCGTATAAATTCGATATCCCTTTCATCTGTTAAAAAGGTTCTGAAAGTAAAAATTATATTGCCATTTTGACTTTAGGGCTATGAAATTACTTTTAGAAGAAAGTAATTAACAAAGCGCGCATATTTACACGCGATACATACTATTTTAGTTGAAAAGGAAATCGTAAAATGAGTAGATAAATTTAAGAAGTTCATTTCCGTCGAAAATAAAAAATGTGTTGCCATCGCGATTTTCAAATCAAAATATAATTTACACTGCAGCGATAATTTAATAGTTCCATTACCGTCCTTCTTAAACGGTCCCTCCCCAGCGGACTACCCCTCTTAAGGAAAAGAGAATTAACTGCAACTCTTTACACATCAGTATAACGAACTCCCTTGAGAAGATATTCTAATTGTTGCTGACCTAACCGTGATGAACGATCGTTCTGACCAGGATGTTACACTGGCGACTTAGTACGTGGTGGAAAATATGTAACTTTTTCCCATCTGTGTGCACGGATCGTGCCAAAGAAAACCCTCTCAAGTGGTCCTCGCCGATGGCTTGTGCCTATGAAGTGGACGAAGAGGTTCGTACGGTTCGGCTCTACGACTAGTGTTAAAAGGAGAGCTGTATGGAGTTTTCTTCTGCTTGATGGAATATCTGCACTCTTACCTCCAACACCGAATTGCATTTCTGGTCAGAGATTCTTTGCAATCTATTAGGACACTCCAGGTACCAAAAAATACGCTGTCCCCAGAAATAAAGCGCATTATTAACCCGCTTTCTCGGACTGACTCACAAGTAACGTTCCTGTGGGTCCCGAGTTATTACGGTATGCCGAGAAACGAACGTGCGAATTTGGCCGCTAAGGCAGCTACATATATCCCGATGTCCGAAGGCGCCCCTCTTTCTCAACTAGAGTTATTCTTTTTCCAGTAACATAAGGCAGAAACACACGGGAAACCATGTGATCGACTCGAAATCCATCAAGGTGAGTACTGAGCTATAACGGCCATCGATACCCAGAGTCCCATGTCCCGCACAGAATTTGCAACGCTGACCAAACTCCACATAGGACATAAATTAATATCCCACAAATATTTGTTCCAGGGAACATCTCTCCCTCCGTCTGCCCCTCATGTAATTCGCCTATCTCACCAACTGCTGAACACATTATCGTACACTGTCCTCACGTGGGCATTTGCAACTTACCGGCTGTTGCATCAAACGAGCCAAAACAACTTCAGGATATGCCAGACCACATGAGAGCAGCTAGGCTATTAAAATACCTCTAAACCTGCACTGATCCATGTGCTGTAAAATCTCGGCAATTACACACAGCATATGGATCATATATAATAAAATAAAAATAAAAAAAAAAGTGAATGCTTACGTAAAAACGAAAAAATTAATAGAAACCATTATCGCAGAACTCGAAGCTAATAAACAAATTCGGGTTTGGCGCCTTTTTTTCTAAAAATTCCATTTCGCCTAAAATAGCGTGTTCAGATTTTAGTCGCTTTTTAGGTATAAGGCTGCAGCCACACGAAATGGTAAAATGCGCGCGCCGTTTTTGGTAATCGAAGCAGACTACTATTTTTAATTATTAGACCAATGGGAATATTACTGAATAACAATTATAGTATGACGTTGGTAATCGTTCGATTATACGGTTTTCGTGTCGGAACGGTACGAAATGAATAATGTTATTTACATTCTGTTTTTATCAGTTATTATGAACAAAAAGCCTCAGTCGGCTTGGGAATTGTATTTAAAAATGGAAACATCGTCGGAATCGTACAGTCTGTTACAGCTGATCGCTAACGACTGTTATCGAATGGCTCAATTCTGGCATGCTGCTAAAGCTTTTGACATGCTGGAACGTCTGGACGTGTTACCGGAGTACTGGGAAGGAAAGCGAGGTTCCTGTATCGGAGTACTACAACTGATCATAGCCGGAAAGCAAGCCAAGTAATTTGTTCTACTATCGTATCAACGGCGCTTTCTCTGTTATTGTCGTTCTTTAAGCCGTGCAAAAAAATAAAAAAGATGGAAAAAAATTTCTTTAATTTTAAAATTTGACAGTATTTACTCGCAGTGCTAACGGTAAACCATAACAGACACCAAAGAAAGATTTTGTTTTAGAAAATTAAAAAATAAAAATTATTTTTCTTGCATAACTGTTTAAAAAAGAGTTGCTGAATGTCGCTTTAGTAATTCCATTTGTTCAACACCTCATGCTTTTAAACCGAATAATTTAGCAACTTTTTTTAAATTACCATTCCGGAGAAATTATTTTTTAAATTTTTAATGCATTTAAAAGTACACTTTTTTTAAATAGTATATTCCTTTATAACATCACAGTTAAAATTTTTAATCCACGTCACTATTTAAAATACTACTTAACGTTACGGACACGTTTACTCGATCCATTTAGAACCTCTACGTGGTTTTTGAACTGATATTTTATTAGTAATAGCCGCAAAAAATCTTATCTATTTTAATTTTTTGTTCGGTTCAGTTCTTAGTTTATTATTAAAAATTGCGAATTGTTTTTCACAACTAAATGAATATTGAAAATTTAAGTAAAAGCGTTTTGTTTTTTTTCATTATTTATTATATTTGTTATGTTTTACCGATTCAAAAAGAGGAGGTTATAAGTTCGTCGAATCTGTTTTTGGCTCCTTTTTTTTGGGATGCCTGTTCGCGTCTAATACCATTGCGGATTGATTTTGATGATTCTTTGTCTATTCGAAAGCGTGTGTACCAGAGTCAATGGCGATACATGTATCAGCGACGAATCCTGATTTTTCCCTGGTACTTCTGTAAGAAAAAAAAATATCGAATACGCGCTGCTGTACAAACAAATTAAATTAAGAAGACACTTCTTCTATTTAAATTTCAAGGAAGAAAAAATTAAATTTATTTAAGAGAAAATTGATGTGAGTTAAATTAACAAATCTGCTCTGAATAGTAAATCATTCTGGTTGTTTCACGTAAAATTCACTAATAGGAAGACCTAACCAAAATACTTCAAAATTATAACTCGGACGTATTTCTAATTTTAATTTTCAGTTGCGCGCAAGCTCAGTGTTTGAACTCATATTAGTCAAAATATACATAAAACACGTATTACAGAAAATAATAATTGTTATAAAAAATATAAAATACAGCCAGTATTTAAAATTTTTTATAACAATTATTATTTTCTGTAATACGCGTTTTATGTATATTTAATAAAGTGATAAAACAAAAAATGAACTGGCACATTTTATATTTTGTATTAGTCAGATGTAGTGCTTTTTATTGCCACCACCTGATGGCGCTCTGTCGGGATCAAAAAAAAGGTAGTTAAGTACGCGCATGCATCTTGCTCAAAGCGGAGAAGTGTTCAATATGTGATTTACTGTTTACGCTGTAGCCGTATATCTGTTTCTCAATGCGTTCTTAGTGACTGTACTCGCAGCGCCTAGCAAACAAAGCACGAAAGACGAGAGTCAATCAGCAAATCGGAAATCAACTGTAAATCAGCACTAACGATGAAACCGTTTTATACATTATGCGTTTTTCCTTCTCATTTTTAAGTAGCGACCCCTCGGCTTTCTACTGGCAAGCTAAAAACTGTCTCTTTAGTTAAGTTTTAATTTCTAATGTTAGAGAAATACTAATAGATTCCTTTCTTTTCCAAATTGCTTCGCTACTGCTGACCAAAAGTACCGGAGGATTCGGCACTGGCAAGTACGCATGAATATCAATAAACACAACATAAAATAACATGAAAACATACGTGCTCTTCGGAGAAGTTTTTGGTAGTATACCAAACGCGATTAACACTAGAAATATTATCAATATCGAGCACGGAATTTGGGAAAAAAAAACTAATTTTTACTAAGACGAAAAATTAAATTACTGGTCTCATTGGTGGTCCCTTAAAATCGGAATGCATCGGTGAATGCCGGTACTCAGTAGTCATTAAAATAAACGTTGGAAAACAAAGGGGGACTCCTTAGAGATGTACTTTCTCGCTTAATATAACCTGATAAAAATTAGTCCAAAAAACGAACGCCTGAAATTTTAAAATAAAAAGGACCGATAAACACGAATATGGCTTAAGGCGCTACCTCAACGTTAGTTGCCCATTGAAATGTAGATTCGAATGAAGATAATGAATTTGAAACTCTCAACAAACTCATTACTGATGGAATACGAACAATACTCCTGAGACCCAGCTTTTTATGGAGTACCGGAAGTATGCTGCTGATGTGTCTATAATATCATTCAAAATATACATGTAACACTAAAAATCGAAAAAATTGAAGAAAGTAGGTTTCTAAGTACATCGGTGATTCTTCCGGGAATTATACCAAAATTATTCTTTCTGGTTCTTTCCTTCAGTAGTCAGTACTACCATTCCTTTCGGTCCACTCACTCCCTCTCCTAACATCGCTGAAGTCATTACAAATCAACAAGCAGAGTGTTTAAGGAAGATTTTGTTTAATTCGGAAATAAAGACACCTAGAACACTTTTTCAAATGGAGTTGTTTTATAAGCTCTGCTATAAGGTTGTACGCACGTTTATGTAAATTTCACTGCTTAAAATATCAGTCGTGTAAAAGTATATACAGTGAGCCACAATAATATCTGGGCACCAATGTACCCAATAAGAATATTCGCCAAAAACAAAGGAAAAAAATGGTTTACTGTTGAAACAAGTAACGAAAATGGAAAAATAAGTATCTCCTTAATATATTCTTTAAAAAAAAAAAAAAAGCAAAAACATCGAAAAAACACGGCTTACGATACAAAAAACACAAAATTACGAATTGTTAGCGCAAAATTAATATCCGGGCACATAGAACTAAGTGCAGTAAAACACACAAGGTTTTTCCCAAGTGCATCAACTAAGACGTGGTACTGATACGAGTCATCACAGTAAGGCGACACGAAAGCGCAAATTGTAGTTAAACAGTGTAATAGTCTGTTACGGTAATTGTTGAAAAAGTGCGTGATAGTGCAGTGAAATGTCACGAACGATTACAAATACGTCTTCGGAAATGCGTAAATTAGTAATTTGGAAGAATAAACAAAATTAGTCGGAACGGAAAATTACACAGCTGCTGAATATTCTGAAAAGTACAGTGCATGACGTCCTTCATCATCGCTTCAAAAGGGAAAATTGCATCGAGTCAAAATCTCAAAAAGTGAAACCAAAAAAGCTAACAGAATACGATATGCGTTTTATCCGGCGAGAAATAGAAAGAAAGTGCGCCGAAACTAACTGCGACACTGACAGAGAGCAAAATGATAGAAATTTCAGCCGAAACAATACGTCGGGCCATAAAAGAAATGGGGTACTTTTGCACACTGCACGCAGAAAACCCTACGTTAGTTCTGCAAATGTAAAAAAACTGCTTGCGTTCACAGAACAATACCAATTTCATTCGGAGGAGTTCGGGAAGAACATCATTTTTGTTGATGAGTCCAAGTTTAACACATCTTTGGGAGTGATAGAAAACAGAAAGTATGGCGTAAGCCGAATACTGCGTATGAATTAAAAACTGGGACTACATCAATTAAACACGGCGGAGGAAATGTACAGGTGTGGGAGTGTTTCGCGGCGAGTGGTGTGGTATCTTTAGTCATTATTGATGGTGTACTATGAAATAGCGATCTATATGTCGACATCGTACGAAAGAATTTATGCCAAAGCGCGGAAAAATTAGGCATCCTGAAGTAATTTTACTTGTATCAAGACAATGATCTAAAACATACAGCGTTCAAAACTCGAGAATGGATCCTCTTTAATTGCCTCCAAATCCTTGCCACACCCTAACAGTTTCCGGATTGCAATCCCATGGGGAATCTATGGGACTATCTCGATAAGAGGATTCGTGAAAAGCCGATCTCCAGCTGTAATGAGATAATAGGTCGTCTAAAAGAGAAATTATCTTCGATATCCCTTGATTATCTAGAAAAATTAGTTTGTTCAATAATGCGCAAGTTGAAAGTGGTCGTGGATGCCAAAGGTCATTAATTTTTCCAGGGTGTAGATATTCAGTTACTTGGAGAGCTCCTTTATTTTATTTTTTCGTTTGCCCGGATATTAATGTGGCATTTAAAATTCGTAATTTCTGTGTTTTTTGTATCGTAAGCTGTGTTTTTTAAAAATATTTTTGCTTTTTTTTTTTTTTTTTGAGAATATATTGAGGAGATACGTATTTTTCTATTATTTTCGTTACTTGTTTCAACAGTAAAGCATTTTTTTCCTTTGTTTTTGGCGTTTATTCATTGGGTACATATTGGTGCTCGGATATTATTGTGGCTCACTGTGTATGTACATACATGAAATTACTGTTATAAATAGCATAAATTTATAATATACTCAAGTGCTGAATGAATACTGTAATGTGTAACTTGAGGATTTGTAAAATATGTAGATTTTCGTTTAAAAGGAAATTACAACGGCCTAATTTTTATAACGTTGTTTAAATATTTATTTATAGCATAATAAAACCGCTTGCTACAGTTGCATTGAATGCCATTTTCTTTCCTTTTTTGTTCTTCCGTTATCTATCATTTTCAGTATTTGCCCGTTCGCAATACCGCTGAAATTACTCTACCTACACTAACGGATACGTAAAGATTTTTATGTTGCTTGCATTAGAATACGGAAATTAACGAGACTAAATTGACGTTAAAGCAGATCGATGAGTAAATTTATTAGTAATGACGCTAAATGCATGAAGTTTTATTAGCTGTCAAACGTTTCATTTTATAAAAATTAAATTGTTTATTCAAAAAGGAAAAATAATGTCATCGGTGGACGCATATTTAAATTAATTTTTTCGACAGCGACCACGGTCATTAAAAAAGTCCCCATTAAAATCTAATTTTACTTACACGGTTTTTACGGCACGAGGTAAATCGGAATAATACAAGTAGCAGTGGCGCTACTGGAAATACCGCTGTCTAGGAAAACTCATTACGAAAATTGTTTCTGCATCCACTCCTCGACAGCTCTCGGTGCATCGCTAATTTCGATCCCTGCACGTAGCAACTGGTTGCCGTGTGACATAATCGACACATTGCCACGATAGAAAGGTCGCGTTTATTAGATTTTTAACGCGAACAGGTAATTACGGTTAATTATATCGATCAATTACGAAGGTCTAATATTTATTTTAAAGATTTTCACTTTAGCGTGACTACGTAATTCGAAAAATTACCATTACATAAATTACTAGAGCTGCCCCTTCGACGACTTTACGCCTATTAATAATTAATCGTTCAGTTAATTATAGATGTGCATGATTAGGGCATTAAAATAAAAAATTATAATGTCATTTTTTTACTCTATACGTATATTACTTATCAAGATGAATGTCTGAAGGGCTGTCTGCTTATGCGCCTATTGATATAACAGAAAATGAAGAAAAACATCGATCAAATGCTAGAATATCTTGCGTTGTAAAATTTTGGAGTTATTTTCTCTTTGGTTAGTTACATTAAACAATTACAGTTAAATGATGTTTAATTATGCGGTAAATGTAAATAAACCGCGTTAAGAGGTAAAAGAAATAATGCCTTTAAAGCGATTTCGGAACGAAGTTCAGACTGTTGGAGTGAAATGTAGAAAACAATACCTAAAACGAAAAAACCGCGATACCTCCTAATTAACCGATGCCCCCTCCCCATTTATTATAGACTTTTCATAATCTTCTTCCTGCGGGAGGGTTTTTTTTTTTTATTTTTGTAAACACTATATTTTGCAAACAGTTCTCAAATAACCGGGAAAGTACGATGCTCAAAGTAAGCGTTTTTAAACAGTAATCTGCAATGGAAATCCCTTCAAGTCCCCATTGCAGATGTAACTGGTGGGACAAGTTTATTCATATAATATAGTTAACATTTTACATTGCAGTTGTCCCAGAACTTTTGCAAAAACACTTCTCGTTCTGAGATCAACTGGATTTCGCTTAATATAAATTGCACAATATATAAATTAGAATGTATGATCAATTTTAAATATCTATTTTTTTTTTTTTTGACATTAACAGTGTATATATATATATATATATATATATATATATATATATATAGTACAATATCTTAAGATTAATATATTTCATTTTTCTCCTTCAGTATTTCTCTTACAAAGCTGCTGACCTTGAGATAGGTTCTTTCTTCTTTGAAACAATTCATAAGATCTTCTTCTTTCATGTTGTAGTTTAAATGTTAGACTAAACAGATATTTCTTAACTACAATTATACCAGAGCAGTACGCATTTATTAAATTTAAATCCGCCGCAACTAATTTAGTCACCCACGTTGATCAAATAACTAGGTGGTCGGAAGGTGGTTTACAGGTTGACAATATTTATACAGACTTCAGCAAGGCATTTGACAGAGTAAGTAATTTTCTACTAATGGATAAATTCAATTGCTTGGGTTATCGGCTGATTACACAGCACTGTTTAAATTCTATCTTTTTCCTCGTATGTGCCATGTAGCGTATAATCGTTACCACTCTCACTCCTATTCGCTAATTTCGGGAGTACCTCAGGGTTCTAATTTAGGTCCCCTTTTGTTTATTATCTTCATCAATGACATTGGTAAAAGCCTTTGCTCAAAATTTCTTTTATTTGCAGATAATCTCAAAATATTAGAAGACTGTGAGAATTATTTGGAAAAAGTGTACTGTTTGAAATTGTTAACAAATAGTACTTTACTGTCGCTGCAAATTTAAAATATAAGATTATATATGTAAGGATGCAGAATTATTTATGTAAATTTTCCTTTGTTTGTTAACAGAGAAACCCTTTCAGATGTTATTCAGTTATTAAGGAATTCGGCGAATGTGCAAGTCGAGCCAATAATTCGAACAATTAAGCGTTGGGCAAAGGATAATCGCATCAATATATAATGTGACTGTATCTTTTTTTCTTTTTTTTTCGTAAACGGTAATGTTGAAATACAGTTATCTTACGCAGCGGTGTAAGAATTTCGGAGGAAGCATTTAAATTTCAAAATTTCCCTTATTCATTTTTAATTCTAATTAACGCAGAAAAGTTAATCATTTAATCTCTAATACATTTTGTTTCTTTTTTAACGCTTTAAAACATTATGAATCAATAATTTACATGTCAACGTCACGATTATGGATTCTTAAAATTGAAAACTAGTCAACTATTTAATTAATTAGTTAATATATGAAATATTTTGTGAATTTGTATATTTGTCTGTTTATTTCAATGTGTTCAAGAAAGAAAAAAAGTGCAATACTTTGGGGAGATATATTTCTGGGACTGTTACCGATTTGGTACAATTCTGCCGAATCAAATCGTATTAATTCCCATTTCGATGTTTCATGTATTTTTTCATTTAAAAAAATCGTTGTTATAAGTACATTTAAGGTTAGACGCATTATTTTCTGTCCTACTTTGCAAGCTTTCACCGCCTCGACTTTCGCTTGTACAACTATTACGATTGAACAATTCAATAATCCCCTTCATTCGGAAATATGTACAATTGCGAGACAAAATCCCAAAAACAACGAAATTTCGTTTGATAAAAGTTGTTTCAACTTATTCAATCTTTAGTTGCGGTATGCACAGAGCACAATTGAGAACAATTTCTTGCTTTAAACGTGTACGCACACGGGTGCAACTTTTATTAACAGTTAGTAGTACGCCAAGCTATAGACTGTTGCTGTTTGCAGCAGAATGGTCTCAGTTGAAAATGTTGGAATTGGATTATTGTTTATAATTGACAAACTCGCGATATTTTATATTTTACCGCTTTTGTTCGTCTGTTTTTTTTTTTTTTTAGGTAATTGCTGTTATGTATAATACAAATTGTTGCGACTGTTACGTCTTAAGTTGTTATTTGTTGCATGTGTTTATTTCGATAAATTGTAAATTTTTTAATTATATTCAATGTTTACGATAATAAATGTAAAAATCGATGAAAAAAAAAGTTTATGTATGTGTATGTGAAATTTACTATAAAGCTAGGAAATTACAATTTTTCTCGCTGTTGTATAATATGCAAAATATGTAATACATAATAATAATAATAATAATAATAATAATAATAATAATATAAACCTTTATTGAGGAAATTCTTAAACTATATAACAAACATGAATAATATAAATTTGATATAGGAAAAACTAAATATTAAATTTCCTCGGCCCATGATGAGCAAAGGTTTCTTGTAATCTCTTCCATTCAATCCTATTCGTGGCTACTCTCTGAAAATTTTTGTTCAATAAAAAATTACTAAAATCATCCCTTCACCTTATCAACTGATGCCCCCTTCTTCTTTTATAGTGTTCAAGGAACCAGAAAGTGGCTCTATATGTCCACCTGTCATCCTTCATTCTTGCTACATGACCAGCCCAGGCTCATTTTTGTCTTCTAATATATCTGACTACATCTATATTATTTTTTTATTTTATCAATTTTAGTGGTACATAATCTTTTTTTTTTAATATTTAAAATAGACCGTTCTATTGTATTTTGTGTCACCTTTATTTTATTAATAATTTTTGAAGTCAGACATCAGGTTCGACTGCCGTATGTTAAACTTAGTTGATAGGGAAATTTTGATAGAGGACTTACTCAAAATTGAAATAACAGGGAAATATCTCAATTGGTTTAGATGTTACTTAAATGAAAGGGAATGCTTAGTGAAGATTGGGAATGAATATAGTGATATAGGAAAAACGAAATATAGAGTAGGACAAGGAACTATATTAGCCCCGTTACTGTTTCTAATTTACATTAACTCCGTTCACAATTGTATTACGAACGCTAAACTTTACGCATATACTGATGATATTGCTCTGGTAATTGAACACCAAAACGTAGAAATAGCAGAAAGGCTGCTTTAGGAGGACCTGAATATGGTTTGCAGATGGGTACACGATAAAAAATTATTAATATATGCCAAAAAATCAAAAATGATGTATGTAAGAACACCTAGTAGATTTAGGAAGTTCGTGCCTAAAATAGTGTTGCACAATGTGGACTGTCTTCATGGAGCTTAAGAATGCTGTTGTGATCCGATAGAGTCGATTGATAATTTTAAGTACCTTGGAATAATATTTGATAAGTCGTTAACGTGGAGAATTTACATCGATAACATTGCTAGAAAAATCAGGCAGACTATACCGGCTTTATACCAATTAAAACAGGTTATCAATTACAAAACCACGAGATTGTATTTTGACTCATTAATAATGTCGAGGATCAGATACGGAATCGAAATTGGGGGAGGGGGGCAAAAATAATGGAATTAAGGAAAATTTGTAAGCTACAAAAAAGATATTTGAAAATATTTTTACCGAACTGGAGAAGTACGAATCTCATAACGAATACTACATGGTGGGATAATAATAAAGAAATGTCTCCAAAAATGTTTTTTCATTACAGTAGGCTATTAAGGTATAAAACAGAAAAAATAAAATTACCGACAAGGGAAAGGGTTTACGAGACTAGGAACTATGACAAATTATGTTTTATAAGACCCAAAGGAATTAACAATAAATTTGACAATGTTGAAGAGGAAGTTTTGAGTCAAATATTGGGTAGCATACCAAAGGAAATTAGAGACGAATGCAATTTGAACATATGGAAAGACAAAATAAAAATTTGGTTGATAGCTTGGTGCAAAGAATAAGAAATGAGTAGACGAAGGAAATGAACAGTGATAAGACGGGGAACTAATAGGAAAAGTAAATAGTTTTAAATTACATATGTAAGTAAAAATATAAAAATAACCTCTGCCCCCCCTCCCCAGAATCAGATTCCCGAATTCATCACTGCTCGCAATCACTGTATATACGCATTTGCACGAACTTGTTTACAATCTGTTTGTGGAGCTATATAAAAAAACAATTACAAGTGGTGAGTACGGCACGCGTTCCTTCACCACTACAGCACATACACCGAATATCTCATACTACCAACGTGCTTGTTTTTTTTTTACAGAAAACTATTTAGTTATTAATTTATCCACGGCGAGCTTATCATACGAGCAGTATGCATCTGCGGGCGATACTTTGGTCTAAGTTACATCGGTGAGAGTAACCACACACACCCACTCACACAAACACACGGCCACACTGACGCGCACACGCGCACACACCATCATCGTATGTTACACGGATTAATCGGAGCAACCGCTATAGGACTCGGTATTACCCGAGATTGTACCATTACACAAATTCTATAAAGCTGTTAGACTGTCTTTTATGATGTTAGCTTCATGTTCCTTCATTTATGGCAATGCTCCTAAACATCTTCTTTCCAAACTCGATAAAGTCCAAAATTCATGTCTTCGTCTTTGCCTCGGTGTTCTGAAATCCTCCCCCATTCCTGCAGTACTTTCAGAAGCCAACATTCATCCTTTACACATTCGTAGATCCTTTCTTGGGGATCGCTTCCTCATAAAACGTCTTCCTATTAAGTCTTCTAAATTAGTTTCTGCTTATTCCTACATCCTGGCCAATTGGTGGTTTTCTCCCGTGAAGATTCCTATTCTTGCTCATGTCTCTCGACGCCTTGCTCCTTATTCTTCATTTATCTACACATATCATAAACTCCTGTTCTTTACATTCAGCTTTATAGATTTTTTATATCCTCCTAATTTGTTTTTCCTTCCTTCTCATACTAAATATTTACCTTCTATCGCTTTAAGCGAGTACAACGCAGCTTTGAGGTCTCTATTTCCTTCTTCGTCTGTCCTCTTTACGGATGGTTCCAAAAGCGATGAGGGGGTCGGAGCTTCCTTTCTTATTTCTTCTCTTCCACACTACGAACTTTATAAACTTCCTTCCTTCTGTTCCATTTTCACTGCAGAATCGTATGCAATACTCCGTGCAGTTCTCTTCATTGCACTTTCCTCCTATAATAATAAATACCTTATTTGTTCTGACTCCATGAGCGTCTTGCAGGCTATATCCTCCCCTTTTCCATCCTCTTCATGCGACTACATTATCCTTTCCATTCGTTCCTTAATTGCAAATCTCTTCTTAGTTCGTTCCATTCAAATCGATCTTCTTTGGATTCCCAGTCATAGCGGCATCGCAGGCAACAACCTAGTTGACTCGTTTGCTCGCTCTGCTTCCTATAACGGCAAATTTGTCAATAAATTTCCAGCCAATAATATCCTCTTTCCATCCAAACGAGCACGCCTCAAATCATGGTCGGATACCTACATTACCTCCTTTTCCAATCCTCATTCCTTTTACAAACTCTTGCAACCTCTTCCTTCATCACGTTCCTGGTTTGCTGATTTCCCTGGTTTCAGTCGTTCCGTTATTTCCTCCATAACACGTCTTCGTCTCAACCATAATTGTCTTCCTTCGTCTCTCTTTCGGTTTTCTATTGTTTCTTCCCCGTACTGTAATTTTCATCCCTCGGATCATGACTGTGTTTGTGATGCAAATCATATCCTTTTTGAATGCTCTCTTCTTGTACAGCAGCGTTCCCTCCTCTACACTAAGCTTCTCCACCTAAAACTACCTACTCCTTTTTGTGCTTCCTACATACTTTCCTTTCCTTCACTAGATGTTGTTCCAATCTTAGCGGAGTTCATTTCCTCTATTTCTTTATATATAAAAATTTAATCCTGTTTTCGTAATTCTTTGATGATGGGTCATTGCCCTTGGTTGGCGTTCCCAAAAAAAAAAAAAAAAAAAAAAAAATGTTAGCTTCATTATCATCACTGCCAGATAATATTTGAGCAATTCAAATTTTAAAAATGACATATGTATGTATGTTGATACGGATTCGGTATTTACAGCGCTACCTCGCGACCATGTCGAGCTAAAAATTACTCTTCGGATTAAAATCTTCGATCTCTTGGCATCATCGTATTGTTCGTTGTCAGCGGCGCAGGACGCTTACATGGCTAAAAATGCGAATTCTGCTTTTTTTTCGAAATTCCAACGAAAGCTATGTAAATGTTTTGGAGTCCGTGTTCTGCGTCAACAGCGTAGAGCACCTGTCCGCGACGTGTGTCTGTCGGTTGATACTTCCTGCAGCGTAAGCCGTGAAAAGTATAATAAAGTATTGTAGCGGGTGTACGTGTGTGTGCAATCACGGTCACAAGGTCTTTTGTATGAATTAATTTCGGCGTTTTACCGTTCATTTTACACAGTTTGTCTCTTGCCGATCTTGCGAGATGATTACTAGTCGCCGATTATCGTCCGTTGAGTAACCGTTTCTTTATATGGCCGCCCCACGCCGCGTATTTTTGCACATACGTCTCAAATGTGTTTAGTCTACGCTAGTCGATGTAAATCGTTTACCGGATTTTTACGTGTTTTCTTTTCGTTGCTTACTGTAGATTAAAACGCGCATAATTCGCCCACCCAATTAGCGAAAATAAAAATAAAAAAATCCACGAAGGTTTTAAAATGAAAAGAGTTAGGGGCAATTATTAATATTTTTTCCGTTCGTTTTTTAATTGTGGCAAGCACTCGACCTTGCCTGAAAGACAACGTCTCCCTTGCGAGTTGTGTTTTTTTAGGGGATTATCAAGTTAAAAAGCCTAATGCTCATCGATTACTAATTCGTCGTTGATTTGGGTCGTCCAAAAAATCAAGGAACATCGAATTTCCGGAGTCCCGAGTTAGGAACCCAATGAAAACATCGGAAGTAGAGACGGAAAGTATAAAAATCCATCTCACTGCCACCGCAAGCAGGGACACGTAACGCAGAAAATTCAATTCACTTGCGAGTTCACTGGTTCATTTCAATATATACATTATATATGTATATATATATGTAACCGCACAGACACATATATAATATACATTAATTACAACATAATTCTTAGGTCAACCCCCATTAGAAAAATGTCCCAATTTTATGTAACGAAAAAATGTCCCGGTCCCAATTTTATGTAAAGTTTGTTATATTTTAATTTTTACCGACTTTATATATATATATATATTAATGGCTACACCATTTCTACGCCAGGGGTCATCAGGAAAAGTGTCCTGTCACAAAATTGTCCCAAAAAAATTTCACAATTTTATGTAACGAAATATGTAACGATAGTGTAACGAAAAAATTTTGTCGAACGGCGTAGCCAATGAAAACGTTTACTCTTCTTTAAGAATTATAGAAAAACTAGACTTGGGGGTGAAGAGGGCTTGTCCCCTTCCGAGTCCCAAGGAGCCGAATTTTATATATATATATATATATATATAAACTCGGCCATTTTGGCCTTACAAGGGGATGTGTCCCTTGACCCCTCTTGCTTTCATTTCTGTCTTTTTCTCTTCCATACTTTGTATAAAATGATTAAAATTTACAACGTAATTCTTACTGGCATCAACACAAAAAAAATAACATAATCACAAAAATCCTATCCTAACATTTAACTTTCATTATATAAAATTAAGACATTTTTTCGTTACATTTTGCGTTACATAAAATTGGGACATTTTTTCTAATGGCGGGTAGCCTAAAACTTACATTGTAATTACTATATATATATATAATAATTACAATGTAATTCTTAGGCCAGCCCCTACTATATTTTGTAACAAAAAATGTACAGTTTTGTGTAATGAAAAATATCAAGTTTTATGTAATGAAAAACTGTCCTAATTTTATGTAATGAAAGTTAAATGTCAAGATCGGAATTTTCTGATTGGGCTATTTTTATTTTGTGTCGATGACAGTAAGAATTATGTAGTAAATTTTGATCATTTTATACAAAGTATAGAAGAGAAAGACACAGAAATGTAAACAAGAGGGGTCAAGGGGTATAGCTCCTTGTGAGTCCAAAATGGCCGAGTGATATATACATATATGTGATTTGGGCTTGTCAACTACGGACTATTAACTGAGCGCAATGGCCGTATTCCGTAATTCAGTGTAGGGCGGCCGAATTCAATCGAGACGCCACTTCCTTGCCAACTACGCTGCGGGAGCCAGTTTTTATGTTTTCGTGATTTATTATCAATAATTGGACAGAAATGGACTTGATTAAAATGAACTCTGCGCAGGTAGTATGTAGATTTCGGTTCCGGGTGCGGGAATTCTTATTTTAAAGCGGTTATACTGGTTTATAATCGAGTGAGCTAAGTTTTAAAGCGTTCGCTGTAGTTTCATTTAATTTTCCGGGAATTTTCTTATAGATTAAACAAAAAACCATTTTTAAACAGTGTTGTCTTTAATTTTGTGCGCGTTAAATCATGCGAATTTTTGGGCACGCCTCCGGAACCATTAATAATATTCATAAAATGACATAAAAACGAAATAGCGCCATTAAAAAGTAGTGAATGTAATCGAGTGAAAGTCCGAAGGGCTAATAAAAATGAAAACCAGTGTGATAATTTGAGTTCTGCACCAGTAGTACCTGCGATTTTCTGATCATACTGATCCATTATAATAAGTTTTAAACTGGAACAATTTTGAAAAATTAGTAGACGGCCTGCCCAAGTCGATGTTTATTGTTATAATTTTTTAAAATTCAAATGTAAAATAAATTTCAATTTATTATTATTACTTAATAACTAAATTTTTCTGATATTATATATATATATATCTTTATTTATAGCGACGAAGAAAGGTAATGTTTTTGCAAAAATTACATCTTTTAATAAGAGCTCTGCAGCATTTTCTGCTGTTGTTTCTTCCGCATTTTCGTGTCGAATCTTTTTTGAGCTTTTTTTTATGTTTTGATTTATCTTAAGACTTCTGGTTTTTGTAGTTATTTGTATGGGCATCGCCAGCGAAGGCAGCTGCCCCCTCCCCCTGGAGCATTGAAACTTTTTAATCAACCGGCCATGATGAGTATTCATAAGCGCGTAATCATGGACAATTTGGAAGACTTTTATAATAAAGTAGTAGAACAATTTGCCAGAAACCCACGAAAATTATGTTTTAATTAAGATCTTATTCTTGTTTAATAAAATATTAAGCCTTTACAACTTATAAATTTTAATTTTCCTATAACTCATATCCTCTTTCTATCATCTTGCCCCCCTGGCTCATCGGTTGGCGACGATTTATTTGAACGATACTTAAACTCGAATAAGCGAAAGCGGTGATAAAACACTTAAAAGTGCTGGTCATTTTCGGATAATTGGATCAAGAGTTTTATCTCGAAAATTTATATCTATTTCTGTATTTACAAATTTATTTTCCTGATTCTCTTTGGCATTATCCGCCATTTGCAGTTACCGGAAAAAAAGTTTAATCGACTTGAAAGGATTCATTTCCAAGTTAGTAATCCTATTTCATTTAACATAATATAATTTGGAATAAAAAATACAAATATAACAAACAAATTTTAAAATGTATGAACAGTACCTATCAATTAGAAACCTTTTTGTCGGCTATAGAGATCATCGACTAAAAATTTATAACACAAATAAAACCACACAAATTGCGTGATCAGAGTAAACTCTAAAAACATATTGAAGTCAATATGGAAAACAACACGGAGTATTTACATAATTCAAGTTAACATTTTAATATAAAGAAATTTGAATATAGGCCGGAAATTTTTTATATATACATATGGTTGCAGGATAAATAACGAACTTTATCGTTGGTGTTAAAAAGAGTAATACGAACGATAATTCAATTTTTATATTAAAAATGCGATTACTATGAATCTGATTATTTAATGTATTAGATTTATATTTGTTTATATAAGAATTTTCGAATATGTTCATGGTATTTCCTTTATTATATCTAAGACTGTCACATTTTTTTCTAGTGAATATGGTTTATGTTAATTTTTTATTAAATGTTCAGCATAAGTTAATTTTTCTACCTGTTTGACAAATGTATGATTTTCTACTAGCTGTGTGCAGTTTATTTCATATATACCACTATTTTCATATATAATTATTTTCTTTGTTTACGGTATTTATTTTATTTTTTAGATTATTGTAACGCTGTTTTTAAAATAAGTTACTTAATTTATATATGTTGTGTTGTTTACAAAATTGCTTCTGTGGTTTTTAATAGTTTTCCGTTTACATTTTAATTTGGATTCTATTTTGTGTATTAGTTTTTCTTTATTCATTGTATCCATTGTTTTTTGCAAATGTTTTTATTTAATTTTGCTTAAATTCATTAGAGTGTTTATTACTGTGTTTATAGCGTGTACCAAGTACGAATGTTTGACAGTATCAGTGGTTGATGGTTTCCTATATATCTATATAGGGGAAAGTGGGGCAAAATCGGGACCCTAAGCTATTATCGTGTCTAGAAAAGCTCCTGCTATATAGAATTCGATAAAAATTATTTTGTAGGTTAATATATTTGCATTTAAACTGAAATAGAATCACTTACTTAGGTAAACTCTATTAGATGTGCAAAGAGAGCGTTTACCAAAAAAATTACATTTGCCCGGTTTTGCCCCACTATGTGGGGCACAACCGGGTATGCTTTTTAATGATACCCGATTTTGCCCCATTTATTCCAAACGTAAATAAAACAAAAAAAAAAAACATATAAAAACCGAATCAATTATTGACAAAAATCACACACAAAAGCGTCATCTTGTTCATTAGCATTACTGCAAGCCTCGTGTGCCCAACATAAGCAGTTGACATACCTTATCCAGCCTTCGTTTTTGGAGCGAGAATATAGCTCGTTACAAAAGATGCAAGCTTCATCGCGTTCATGATCTTCTTCTGACGAAGAATCACTGACCGGATCTGCGACCCGCTGATTTTTAGACTTTTTCTGCCTTTTCTGCTTTAATTTAGTTTGGGAGACTTCATTTCCCTTACGTTTTCTTGGAGCTTTCTTATTTGAAGACATGGAAAGTTTCTTTTTGCCTTGATTCTTTGAAGTCTGGACCATCTCCAATTCTAGTTTATAAGGCGAGGAAGTCAATATCACAGTCTTTTCTGTTCATACTTTTTGTTTCTTTTTCTCTAAACAGTTCTTTTGGAACTGGCTTTATTTCTTTCGGAGAAACGGCAAATGAAGTTGAAGGTACAGCTCCATCAATTACAAATATGGACGGTTGGGCTCTATTTTCGATAGATGGGGGTAATCGGATTTCTTCGACTGTGGTTGCAGATCGTTGGACAGTTTTCCTCGATGAACTTATTTGCATTCCTTCATCTGTAGGTGCAAATTGTTTTATTACATCCTCTCTCGTAGAGCTTGGCTGGAGTCCATCATATGCAGGTGTAGATTGTTGCACTACATTGTCTTTTGAGGAGTTTGGTAGGATTCCATCGCCTATAGCGGTAGACTGTTAAGCTGCAACTTCTACCGACAAGCCTGGGTGGATCTCAATATGTGACGCGGGGGGTGGTTCTTAAAATTCTAAATCTAACAGAATTGAACGACAAACACAACGCCAAATCAAACTATCCACTCTTATCAGTAATGCACACCGCGATCTAGATCGCCACTCTGGCGCCGTAAACAGCCGAATTTCTCACGAATTTGTCGATTTAGCGTTCTTTCCGGAGAATGCGACGTTGCACGCTGCCCGAGGAAGCCCGAGAAATTATCAAAAAAACGGAAAAATAGAATTTAGAAAATCATCATTATCATTTTTTAATTTGGACAGTGTGAGATATATAACGTCATGACGGCCGAATCCGTCTCAATATTTTTTTTTTTTTTTATCTATATCTTGCTATTTTACACCTAGTCTTATCAACTATTTGGTAATCTATGGAATAAGTTAAAATAACATGAATAAGCAACCCGACCAGTGAAGGGTGCTAAAATTAACTTATATATGTGTATACAAAATGCATACACACATATTTTTGCATTCTCACGGACACATACATACCATCACATACGCACACGCACATACACCCTCACACATCAGTACACACATATATTATTTATACATTTTTAATTTATAAGAGATCTTGAGGTCGTTTCCTATGCAGCCTACGTCTCTCGCTTGGGTTGCTCAGCAGTTCTTTTGCTGTACTATTAGGATGTTCTTTCAATCTGGCAGCATATCGTCGTCGAGCAGCAGTTTTTATTTCACATTTTTTACAAATTGAACTCCAAGATCTTCATGGATCGTGATGTTGGTTATGTACCATGGAGCAGAGATGATCGTGCGTAGTATCTTATTCTGAACTCTTTGCATAATTGAAATGTTGCTGCTTTTGGCACAGTCCCATAATAGATAGCCGTATTGCCTGACTCTGGTTTAAGAATTTGCTTATAAAGAAGCAACTTGTTTTTAAGAGATACTCTATTGGTCTCTTACCCAACAGCTAGTACAGTTGCCGCAGCTCGATGTTCAACTCATTTCGCTATAATGTGCTTCCTCCAAGTCAAGCGTTTGTCGAGGTGAATACCAAGATACTTTACATCTTCTTTCTGAGGGATCTCCACACCATTCATCATTATATTTCCGCATGAATCGATTCTTCGGTTAGTGAAGACTACTCGAGATGATTTACCTTCATTGATCTTTATCTTCCATAATTTGCACCAAGATGTTACTTTATTGGCTGCAGATTTTTACGCGCAACTTTTGGACATTTATTTGAACACAAGATCGCTGTGTCATCAGCGAAAGTTGCTATATCAACGTGCGATGTAATAGGAATATCCGCTGTGTAGATAAGGTAGAGAAGCGGTCCAAGTACACTCCGCTGAGGAACTCCTGCTCGAACCGGATATATACTTGATTCGTCATCACCATATTTAATGTAGAAATATCTTTCGTTTAAATACGACCGGAATAATTCAGCTAGTTGATAGGGAAAATGACGTCGAAGTTTTTGCAATAGACCATCGTGCCAAACTCGATCGAATGCTTGGCTTACATCTAAAAATACGGTATCGCAAACCATTTTTCCATCCAGGGATTTTTCAATTTGATGAACAATCCGGTGCACCTGCTCTATTGTACTAAGTTTTGCTCGGAAGCCAAACTGGTGTTCAGGTATTATCTCTTTGCATTCAACTATTGCCATTATTCTTTTTAACCGGAATTTTTCGTATAATTTAGAAAGTACCGGCAAAATTGAAATTGGTCGGTACGATGATGGTTCCGTTGGAGGTTTTTACGTCTCAATATGTATAATTTTTCTTTTGATTAATATTATAACTTTAAAAAATAATAAGAGGTAAAACCGCTACTACCCGGTACTGCCCCATATCTCGATATCCGATTTTACCCCGAGCAGACCATAATCAAACAAAATGGTGTCACTCGGCGATGACTCAACATAAACAATTGAATAAACCTTAGAAATGTTCTCTTTATACTATGCATAATCAATGAAATACTCACCACTATATGTTGTGTAAAGTCAAATGTGATTCATTGTACTTAAAATCAATACAAAAATCGATAATATTTCACCAATTTTCAATAAAAATCATTCCGAGAAACACAAAAATACACGACGCGCGCAGTGAACCTGTTACATACTATCATTGCGTTAGGAGCTATGTAATTCACTATAAAATCCGTTGATGTCGCCTGTAGTTATGGAAATGAGGAGATACCCGGTTTTATACAACTTTTCCCTATATATATATATTAATTACAACGTAATTCTTAGGCTACCCCCCATTCGAAAAAATGTCCCAATTTTATGTAACGCTAAATGTCCCAAAAAATGTCCCAAAAAAATGTCCCAATTTTATGTAACGCTAAATGTCCCAAAAAAATGTCCCAATTTTATGTAACGTTTGTTATATTTTGTAGGATTTTTGTTATTGTTATTTAAAAAATGTCACAATTTTATGTAACGAAATATGTAACGATGAATGTAACGAACAAATGTCTTAATTTTATATAACGCGGAAGTTAAATGTTAGAATAGGACTTTTGTGGTTATGTTATTTTTTTTTTTTGTGTTGATGCCAGTAAGAATTACGTTGTAAATTTTGATCATTTTATACAAAGTATAGAAGAGAAAGAGACAGAAATGTAAGCAAGAGGGGTCAAGGGGCACGGCCCCTTGCGAGGCCAAAATGGCCGAGTTATATATATATATATATATTATATTATATATTAATTTTTGTTTTGGTTATTATAGTATCTAAAAAGTTTACATTATTGTTTTCTGCTTTTTCCATAGTGTTTCATTGAAATCATTTAAAATTTCAGTATTTTTATTGTTTTCGTCGAAAATAATTTATGTATTATCTAAATATATAATATATAATTTGACGTTATATTTTTTAATTAAATTTTTCATATGTGAGTATTCTAAATTTTGTAAAAATATTTCGCTTAGAATATACCTGATAAAGAGAAACCCATACCTAATCCATTATTTGTTAAATGTGAAACACAATTTTGCTCGACGACTGTTGTTTTTATTATAGTAACTGATTATTGCAAATATTATTATTTGAAAATTTAATCGATTTATTCTTTATCTTCGTTTTCGATATAGACTTTAGTGTGTTTTTTAGAGTTTGTTTTGATCGCGCACTTTATGCGGTTTTATTTTTATTATTAATTTTTAGCCGATATCAGCTATACTTGACAAAAATGTTTCGTATGTAATATCGTTTTATACGATTTAAATTTGTTTGTTACATTTGTAATTCCAAAATTTTTACTATATTTAAGATTTAACAAAAACAGTATGTTAAATGACGGTACATTAAAGTTAAAAAATAGTTGCTCCGCTTCGTAGTATCTGCAACGTGTAAATTCGTTAAAGAATATTAATGTATTTCTTGTCATGTTAGTAAGGACTCCGCTGGTAGTTTCCCATTTTCCGGTGTATTAGCGTAAACCTGCCGACATCAGTTTGCGATATAACTGAATTTATCTTGCGACTGTATGCACGTCATAATGAAATATGGAAAGCGAGTTATAACTTTAGGTAATTTTTTAAAATATCTTCCACTGTGACCGCGTATTTGAAAACATCTGATTCACAGACGGACTGGCTGAGCGGGCAAACTGGCATTTTCCCGGTACGCCCAAGCATTTAATTTATCTTTTGCGCCCTAATTTTCTCAAAATTTTATCACCGCCTCCGCCCCCGTGCTGTAAAGCGTCCTTTTACCTCTGAATTTTCCCGGTGCGCCCTAAAAAGCCAGTCCGTGAGTATTCTGGTTTATATTGGAAAGAATTATTATCTTTCGCGGTTTCGTATCAAGGAATGATCACTGATTTAAATTCCTTCATAAATTATTATTTTACTGTTTCTAACGCGAGACGCGGCGTTAAAATTTTTCGGATCTTTATGAGTTTGAATATTAATCGGAAGTGATCGATTAGTTTTAAATTTGACAAGTAGATTTTTGAATAAGACGCTTTAAGCTCCTTAGCGGGATGCTTGAAATTTAAAGTCGATGATGTTAACTTTTGTTGTTTACTTTAAAAGAGATATTTAAGATTTACGAGTATGCGCACCGTGCAATTTATGTCAATAGTATTGAATAAAGGTAGTATGGCAAACGAAACCGGTTCACGACTGTTAATAGCCGCTTTTATATGCGCGCATTATTGGTAAACGTCGTAATAAAGAGATTTTCATTTTAAATCCGATGCCTTGCGTCGGTCTGATAAGAATTGACGAAAATACAATGTGATTACGAACGGGCAATTAATGACTAAGCTGCGCTTTATTCGGAACACGTTTAGAAACCGGTTTATACGGTTTTATTTTCGCTTGCACTTTTTACTAACGTACAATTAAGAGGAACATTTATAGAAAAACAAAAACCCGAAAATTATGAACCGTTGTTATTTTACTGAATTCTTCGAGTTTCGCGGATAAATTAAATGTCGAATAAGCGGAAACGCGAGTAAGAAAAAAAAAAGGTAATACAGCCTGATTATTCGATAACGTTATAAATACAATAAATTCTCTTCCGCTATATCGCCTTATTGTCCGTTACGCTCTCGAAACTGGCATTTGGTATGTGACCTCAATCATATACTATTTGAATGTTTTTTTCCCTGTTACCCCGATGAACGTTTATACTTTTTACTTCGAACAGTTGAAACTAAGATGCTTCTTTCATACTCTCGCTTTCCACGTTTGCTGTCCTCCTTGCTTTGGCCATCTTTATTTCCCTAGAATTTAATTAGGTTCGGATTAGAAATAGAGCTTAGGAAAGATTGAAGTACAGGGATTATATCTGCAGATGGAAAGGAAAGGACAAAGGAAGCATTGTAAGGAGCAGAAAAGTGATTTAGTACGCTTTTGAAAGAAAGAAAGAAAGAAAGCGTGTAAATCAATCAGTTATAATAAGTTGAATATTAATACGCACTGACTAGATTGTCTTATCGCATAAAGTAATCGGAATATAAATCTGAACTATCGTAAATTTATGTCGCGTAGAGTTACCAGTTAGTTGACAGGAAATACAAATATGAAAAAACAATCAAGTAATCATAAACGTAATACGTTAACCGGATTTTTTTTTTTTTTTTTAATATAATATACTGTAACGAGCTGTTTATCAAGGACATTTAGCAATACGTATGAATGAAATTAAGCACCCCGACCTTAAACCGGTTTCTGTCATTTCAGTCTTCTTATATCATCGGTAACATATAGCAATCCTGTAGCAAGAGTGTGAGGACGAGAATCGAGCATGTCTGCGAGTGTCTTTTAGCGTGAACTTTGACTTTTTTTTTTTTTTTTTTTTTTTTTTTTGGGCGCATCAACTATGGACCATT
The DNA here is from genome assembly GCA_039619475.1 of Icerya purchasi. Classification (NCBI taxonomy): domain Eukaryota; kingdom Metazoa; phylum Arthropoda; class Insecta; order Hemiptera; family Monophlebidae; genus Icerya; species Icerya purchasi. The sequence goes on from CM077116.1 coordinate 178,870,367, forward strand.
GCCTAGAACTTTGACGACTTCAGCCACATAATCTATACACAAATCTCGATTTAGGGTTAGATTAGTTACATACCAGGGTACCTTGGTTATCAACCGGACAATCTTATTCTGGGAAGTCTGTATTATTTTCAAGTTTGACGGTTTAGCGCAATCCCAAAGTTGAACCCCGTACGTCCAGATAGGTTTTAGAATTCTCTTGTATATATGTATTAGACGTTTGTTATCCGTTGTCAGTACACTGTTTCTCTCTATCAGCCAATACATTTTTTTAACCCGGATATGTAGTTCTTTCTTTTTTACCTGTATCTGGTGTTTCCGCGTTATTCGACTGTCTAAGTGCTAGGTGCAAACCTAAATACCCGGCAGTTGTTCGCACGGAAGATCTGTGTTATTGATCCTAACGGATGGGACTTCAACTTTTCGGTTAGTAAAATGGATATTCACCAATTTGCTCTATTAATGAATTAGCATTATTGATTTAAATTAAACAACCGAAAAGAAAAAAACAAAGGCAGAAACATTAATGTGGCGATTATTCTCGGCGTCTTTTCTTTGTGCGGATCTTCGTATACTTACAATTAGTCTATCTCTCTGGCTCTACGTTCGAGTAGCGGGCATTAGAGAAGGAAACGAGTAGTTAAACAAATTTTGTTAACACTGTGCGCATTATTTTATTATGTGTTGTAAAAAAAAGAGAAAAAAAGACAGAAACAGAAATAAAAACGCGATGACTATACTTGTCGTCTTCTCTTTGTGTCGATTTTCGTTAACCTGTTTGTTTTTTGTCACTCTTGCTCCACGTTAAAGTGAACGGATATTAGAAAAGAACAACTAGAGTTTAACAGATTTTGTTAGTTCGACGAATTTAAACTCGTGGTGTCCCATAAAAAGTTTCACTTTAATGGGTAAAAATTAGCACCGACCTAGCTGACACTTTCTAAGAAAAACAAACAAAGAAAAAAAGAGGATTTCTCCTGACTTCCTCAGCCGATCAGCGGGCAGCTTATACACAATGGTCGTTCAAATGTAATGTACTAGGCGTGCAATAAAAAATAAATATAAGAAAAAAAACATAAATGAACGGAAAATATCGTAACAATTTGTAATACCGACAATAGACAGGCGGATAAATGTCGTACAAAACATGAAATGGTCCATGATCACTATGACGTCATCAGTTGTAGAAACTGTATTTTGTTTGAGCGCTAGCTGCTAATATTTATTTTTATGCTGGAAATATTTAAATAACGAATTTTTTGATGCACTTTTATTATTCCAGTATAAAACTAATAAGCTTCGTAAATATATGTTTTCTAAATTATTTGTTTCGTGTGAAATTTATGTGTTCTATTGTAAATTAGGTTAAAAAAAATATTTTTGTTTTAATATAAATAGTAAATTATTTTATCGGTAATATATATATAACATTTAAGAAGTTTCGTTTTAGATGTACAGATAATGTGACATATACTGCAATAAAACGTTTACAATAAAAAGTAAACTGAGTTCATCCGAAAAATTACGTATTGAATAAACATCAAAGAAATTATAAAAGACCACAATGTGAAATAACATTTTCAAATTATAATTTCTACGCCATCATCTGAAAGATCGTAACACCGTTGTCACGAATGGCTTAACGTTTTCTAGTGAGATAATAATTAGTAATATTAATTTAATAGAATTTTCCTATTTTCTATAATTTTGAAACCGTTTCTTAATTTATAACGAATACCATAAACATAACACATTTCCAAGCAAAGATAAATTTTACCGAACTACCATAACAACTATTCGAAAAATAAAATACGGTAATTAAATTATAAGTACGCAACATATTTAATTCTATGAACAGACTACCACACACTAAGTAAATTTTAAAAATACTAACTATATGATGTAACAATGAAATGGACTGTTTCGTGTTTTGTTTATCCGCCTGCATAAAATAAGTATTTCAGGAAACATGCCAAGTAAAAATGTCTGCTGTTTGCGGACCGATCTGCTTAATGCCGTAAGCAATTGAATTATCCTAGTCTAAAAAATAAATATAAAAAACATAAAGAGAGTCAGAGTTTTAGTACTGTAAAATGACAAAACTAATTTCTCCGACATTTAATTTAATTAATCATTTTTTAAACAAAAGCCCACTTTCATGCAATCGTGTTAATTTGGAAGGTAGTTTTTTTAGTAAACTTTTACCGTGCAGAGAGTACTTTATTATTTAATTATTTTAATGAAAATATTGTACAATAATGAAATTACGAAAGCGGCCGGAAGAAAACTTCAGAACGGATTTAGATATTGCAACGATTTACCGATTTAGGTGAATAATTTTTCTTTATAAATTATCAATTGAAAATTTGGTCAAAATAAGCGGCCTTTCATAGCAGAAATGTTAAATATAATCAAAGAATATTTTCCGTGTTCGGGTCAAGTGCAATTAAATATTACTAGATCGCCTTGGCATGCCGCTATGTCTTCCTCGCTAGGCAACCACTAATCGGAGAAGATTTATTATAATAAGTGCGTACAGACAGATTCGTGTTCACTTTTTCGACGGAGTAGAACGTCGAGCGTATCTTCTTTCTTCCGCGACACTTGCCGTTTCTTCATCGTATTGTCTTCAAGCTTCCTACAGTTTTTACAATTTATCTTCACAGATCATATGCAACATTCAGACCTACTTCCTTTTTTTGTTCAATGTTAACTCGCCCTAATATACATGCTATTTGCTCACCGAGCTGCCTGAAATAAAGTGCTGAGAAAATATTACTCGCACTATTCACCTACTACTGAACTCAGCATTGCCAGTTACAATAATTTCATTAATTATTTCAAGCATTTCTAATAAGTAAGAATACTGAAAGTAACGAAATATATTTAAAAATTGATGAATCCGATATACCTGAACCAGCGCATGCGCGAGTCTTCCTGTAACCGCTACGGACGAGTATGTAAGAAGAGCCGATTATAATTAATTACGTCATTCTTCGCGCAATAAAGTAGAAGACCTATAAGCGTGATATAAAAACGTTACAGGTTTTTCTTATTACTACTTGCGTAGGAATGATATAAAAAAAACTTAATTCAATATTGGCAGGAACAAAGTAAGAGGCGACGGGCGTGGCATTCATAACGGAAGAGAACTTAATATTTAAGTTTAAGCTTCCGCCTGAGGCTTCTGTTTTTACTGCTGAGTTGCTCGCTATTGACAAGGCCTGCGATTTTATTCTAAACGCTGCAGACGATAAAGGAAAATCGGTAATATGCTCAGACAGTCTAAGCAGCCTTTTGGCCCTTAGGAACAGTCACTTTAAGCATCAGAACCACCCGTTAATATTCGAAATCAAATTAAATCTCGCTAACATTCTGGACAATGGGGGGGGGGGGGGGGTGCAGTAAAGTTTTGTTGGATCCCTAGTCACTGTGGGATCATATTGAACGAAGTGGTGGATCAGGCAGCTAAAGATGCTGCCTGGGATGGGATAATATACCCCTACATCCCGTCAACGGATCTTTTAGAGAAGGTTAAAAGAGATAACTTAACCGAATGGGAAAATATTATCAAGAGTGCGCCTAGTACAGGCAGGCCTTACGAATTGGTCCAATCGACTCTTCCAGTTAGACCCTGGTATTACAATATTTCTAATGTTCCGGATAGTTTGGTGCGAAAGTTTGTAACTACTATCTGCAGACTTCGTACAGGGCATAACAGGGTGCGACTAAATTTTGGGGTTGAAACCCCTCTACACTCCAATTGTAATGAGCATTTTAGTACAGGTTATCGTGAGGAAATTAATCACCTGTTGTTTAATTGCGAGGCGCTAGCCAGAGACAGAGTCTTCCTTTTGGAGGATTTAAAGGCCTGCGGTTCGTTTCCACCTTATTGTATTTTTCCCTTACTCGCTTCAGGTAATCGTGTGTTGTTAATAATATTCAAGTTTATTAAAAGAAGTAAAATCATTATTTAATTTTTTTTTTTTGTTTTTGAGTTTGTGGTCCGGCTTCAGTTAACCATCAAGGAGTTCTGATGTGGCTAGTAAATGTCATCTTCCGATGTCTTGCAGCTTGTTAATTACTTGGTTCTAAACCTATATCCTTGACCTGCCGCTGTCCAGTCGCATCCCAGTGCCTATTGCACTTGGAGTATGATGTGATCAGTGTTAATTTTATATTCTTTCCTCCTTGACACTCGTGGGCTATGTCAATCATTGCGGCCATGTGTGGTCAAGTTGTATTATGAGAGTGTAATTTTCAATGTTTTTTTTTTTTTTTTTTTTAGATCCCCCCTTTGGGCACGTCAGCTAAGGACCTACACCCAGAAACAACAAAAAAGAAAAGAGCCGTTAGTTAAATTTTGATTCGTTCAGATATTGACAATATAAAGGAACTAACGGATGAGATAATGGATGGTGAAGAGAAGGACAGAATATATGATGCACAATAAGGAGCGGGCAGCTTGAGTTTCAGCAAACAAGAATATAGGATACCGCGTTCAACAGAAAGAGATGGACGTTCAAAAAAGATGTGATTGGCGTCGCAATTCGCCGCCTCATTAGGGTGAAGAGGACAATTTGGAGAAGAAACAAGGGAAAAGCGAAAACGAGAGAAGGAAGGGCAGAGTGGCCAAAACGCGAGCGAATCATAGAAATGACAACGGAACGGATCCATCTTCTTTCCTCTCACTACTCCATCTGTGTTGATTTTTTGTGGATTCCCAGCCATATGGGCATTAAAGGTAATGAGACGGCCGATTCCTTGGCTCGAGTTGCTGCTTCCTCTCGTTCCTTCTTTAAAAAAATTCTATCTTCCAACTTGAATTCCCTATGTTCCAAATTTCATCTTAAATTTTGGTCAGATATTTACCCTTCCTCCTTCCGTAACGAACAATCCTTTTATCTGTCTGTACAACCTAGTCTTCCTTCTAACCCCTGCTTCTTTGGGGTTCCAATTTTCAATGTTAATTCCATATCCTTCTTGACACTCGTGGGCTATGTCATATCATGGCGGCCATATGTGGTTGAATTGTATTGTGAATGTTTAATTATCAGTGTTAATATTGCCACACACTATTCTGTTAGTCTAGGTTATTTGTAGAGGTTGTTGGTGGCCAAATAGTTCTTGCCGGGCCAAAAAAAAAAAAAAAAAAAAGATTTTTTTTTCTCTCCTTCCCGTATTTTCCTTTTCTTATTATCCTTATTTATCATCTCTCTCCCTCCATTATCGCCCTTTATGAGGATAAAAACAAGTCTTTTCTCTTCATCTTTTCGCTTTCTTCACCATTCTCATGCTGATCATATCTGTTTTGAATGTTCTTCTATCACTGCTGAACGTTGCTCCTATTCCTATTCGTCGCTGTAACTAATTAATATTCCTACTGCTTACAACTCGTTTCTCAAGCTTTTTTTTTTCATTCCCTTTCGTCATACTATCTCTTCTATCCTTTCTGTTTGCGATCTTTAATCGCATGAAGATTTAATTACACTTTCCATTTCTTTCTTTAGTTTTTGGGCTAACATCCATGTCGACGAACTCAAAAAAAATAAGGAAACCAAAGAAGATTACACGTGAGCAAGATCCATCCGCCAAACTATATACTAAAACTACTGATTATCACCAATATAACTCCTTTTACCTTATAAAAACATCAAACATGGCCCTTAATATTCCAACATAACCCACGAATGTCTTTTTGTGGAATAATTAGGAGAAAAAAACTAGCCAGACCGAGTCTGAAGTAAAATATTTGCTCAAATGCAAGTGGGCAGCAAAAGTTTGGAATATAAAACGAATGCCAAAGTTGAGAATAATTAAATATATGTAAAAACGATAATATCTACATAAAATTCCTGCGTTTATGGCCGGACACATTAGCTGTCCTCTATCCAAAATTCAGTTTAAAGGAATACTAAAGTGTTGTAATTAATTTCGGATAAAGATAAAATGCAAACAGATTACTTCTGGAAATATATTGTATATAAACTCGGACATTTTGGCCTCGCAAGGGGCTGTGTCCCTTGATCCCTCTTACTTACATTTTTGTCTCTTTCTCTTTTATACTTTGTATAAAATGACTAAAATTTACAACTTAATTCTAAATCGGCCCCGTATGAATGTAATAACATAATCAAAAAAATCCTATAAAATATACGAAACGTTACATAAAATTGGGCCTTTTTTTCTAATGGGGAGTAGCCTAAGAATTACGTTGTAATTAATATATAAAAAAGTGAAAAACACAAACACAAAAATGAAGAAAACTTTTCTTTTTTTTTTCGGCTCGTCATGTTTCGACCACAATGGTCTCACCGGCATGAATTAGATGTTAAATAATAATATTGTTTGTAATAAATTTGAACAGATAGAACATTTATCATCATTAAATAAAAGCAAGTAATAAAAATAATGAGAGGCATTCACCTATTATGGGACAACAAATCATTATAAAACGCTATTCTGTTATGTTCACATTTGTCAGAACAAACCAACAGAAAATTGATACCTTCAGAAACGTTATCTGTAAAATGGCTATCAAAATGCACTTTCATCTCTGGAATAGAAAACTTACGAATCGTACGAGGAGTATGATGGTGAGGTTGAAACGACCCATCCAATAAAGTTTTTGGTGTCAGATTTCACCTTACATTATTTAAAGTAAATTAATAACTTCACAATCCCAAAGTCCTGTCAAGGGTATGGAACTCACTTTACGTTTTTATATGTTGCTTACGGAAATTAATTTCTGTAACGGTAAAATCGTTAAATATTTGAAGCTCTCAACTTTTAGCAAAATCTATGAGAAATAGAAATTAATTGAAAACGTTAAAAAGATTACCGAGAGATGGATCAGGTAGATTTTTAACAACGCAAAAATTAATGCCATCAAGACCCGGAGTGAGACTTTTCTTAACACAAATATTGTTGACGTCGCATTAATCTCAGAAACACATTTTATCAGAATTCATGGCTACACTAGACATTGGACTAATCACGCAAGTGGCAGAGGACGAGGAGGAACAGCAGTGATAATTAAACAGAATATTAAACACTATTTACAGGAAGAAATACAATTGAATTTCCTACAAGCCGCAGTAGTAGCAATAAATCATAATGGCGCAGACCTCAATCTAGCTGCAGCATACCGTCCGCCCAAAAGTAAATTTGAAAAAAGTCAATTTATTAATGTCTTCAACCAACTCGGTCCTCGTATTATACTTGCAGGTGACTTTAATGTATAACACACCATATGGGGTTCACGTTTGACTACACCAAAAAAAGGTGCCGAACTTCTCAACGCTATCTATATATGTGCAACTTCTTTTCATTACGGAAACCTACTTATTGGCAACAGATAGCGTGAAGAATCCCGATCTCCTTGACTTTTTCATTACTAAAGGAATCGCTGCCAATTATGTGCAAGTAGAAGGAATTACGGACTTATCGTCAGATCATACTCCGGTACTTATGACACTATATTCTATAGTGATTAAAAAAAGAATTCCGTTAAATCTCGCCAATAAATATACTAATTGGAATCAATTTAGAGAAAGCCGTAACTCTTTAATTGAACTTAAAATCAGGCTTAAAACTACTAGTGATTTGGAACAGCAAACCCAGCACTTTATCAACTTGGTGCAAAGAGATGCTAGCCAGGCCACTCTAACTCTTAAAGAAAACATTCCAAATGAAGTACTGTATCCTATCGAAATTAGGAAACTAATAAAAGAGAGAAGACGGGCACGGAAAATATGGCAACGCTCCCGTCGTCCATTGGATAAAACAAAATTTAATCGAATTAGCGATAAAGTTAATAGACTAATTAAGGATTTCAAACAGAAAAGCGTCGCAAACTACTTAGAAAATTTAAGCTCTACAGCGGACACAAATTATTCATTGTCAAGGATGAACAAGGGCAATAGATTCGCGACGACAACAGTAAAGCTGAACTATTCGCTTCTCATTTAGCTTCAGTCTTTATAACACATAATATAAACTCCCAGATCGATATAACGAAAAATTACCAAACCTTTCCAGCAAATAAAACCAGTAACTCCTCTTGAAGTTGCACAAGAGTTAGATAATAATATGAATCGCAAAAAGGCTCCTGGAATCGATGAAATTTCACCCTGAGCACTTAGAGAATTACCGTGTAAAGAAATTATCATGCTGACATATCTCTTTAATGCCTGTTTCAAAATGAGATACGTACCAAAATGTTTCAAAATCGCTCAAATCATCATGTTACCGAAACCTGGGAAACCAACAAAAGTAGTAACTTCGTATCGACCAATCTCCTTGTTACTTTCCATATCAAAATTATTTGAAAAATTACTCCTTAAGCGACTCAAGCCCTTATTAAAGATACCAGATCATCAGTTTGGCTTCCGCAATCAGCACTCTACGATTGACCAAGTGTATCGTATAACTAAGTTAATTGAAACAATCTTTGAAGAAAAAAAAGTACTGTCCGGCTGTTTTTCTAGACATATCGCAAGCTTTTGACCGAGTCTTGCACGAAGGGTTGATCTATAAAATGAGCAACCTGCTACCGGAAAATATGTGCCAACTTCTTGAATCATATATCTCTGATAGATCCTTCAAAGTTTCTTATGAAGAAACGAAGTCCAAATTTCATCCAATACAGGCTGGTGTTTCACAGGGTAGCTTCTTAGGACCATCTTTGTATTTATTGTATACAGCTGACATTCCAAAAACAGCCAAGATGTGCTACCTTCGCAGATGACACAGCCATCTTGTCAGTTGGCGATTTCCCAGAATTGGCTACGACTAACTTGCAATATGCAGTAGAAAAAATTAACAAATGAACTTGTGATTAGAAGATCAAGATTAATAAAGAAAAATCGGTGCACGTTATATGTTTACGCTTCGTAGATCTAAGACCTGTTCTATATACCTTGACCGCCTTCCTGTTCCGAGATCGGACTCTGCTGAATACCTGGGTATGCATTTAGATTCTAGGCTGAACTGGAAGACGCATGTCAAGATGAAAAAAGAACAATCCGTGCATAAATCAAGACAGATTTATTGGTTGATCGGGCGTTACTCTAAGCTCAATCTGTCTAATAAACGTACGATTTATTGTCAAATCATCAGACCGATATGGATGTATGGTATTCAACTCCGGGGCTGTGCAAAGACATCCAATCGGTTGATTATTCAGCGCGCTAAAAACAAGTGTCTCCGAAACATCACTGGAGCTTTCTGGTACCAACGAAACGAAGAAATACATTCCGATTTAAATATTCCATGGATTCATGACGTCATACGTTATATTGCAGAAGCACACGAACACCGACTCCGCAGTCACCCAAATCTAGAGGCTTCAAAACTGCTACTTTCCGATGACGACTTAAGGCGCCTTAAGCGCACAAAGCCTTATGAGCTAGTCACCTAATTTATTCCGTAATATATTCGTATGCATGTATTTTGCGGATTTGCACATATACTTGGTGTGCGTGCGCGTGAGTATTTATATATCTATATAATATTAGGAGTTATGTAATTGTACATAGTTTCTACTCTGTTCATGTTACAAATTAGTTAGATTAAGTTGTAACACTGTTTTAAAAGTAGTGCTAATTTATTTGCTTTAATAAGATTGTACTAAAATATACGTGTAAAAAAAAAAAAAAATCAAGATCCGGAGAGACGATTATTAGACATGATTAAAAGCGGTATTGCATTCTTCATTCCACCAGAGGGATGAAACTGTTTCACCAAAACTGAAAGTAATGTTAATCATATACAGCGAAATATGAGCGTGATTTTTAAATTTAAAACACACACACACTCACATATATGTATATATATATATCCGGAGTTTATTACTTATAAATATTCCGAATAATGTTGTGAATTTGTAGATTTAAAATACATTTCTGTACTATAATTGAGGGTTAAATTTGTTATTTATTTAATGTAATAGCCGAAGTGGATATTTCTTATCTAATTTAAAAATATCAAGTCTACTTTTCTATAGATTAAATGGGAATTAATGCTGACTTTGACGGACCTATTAAAAGTTTAACGCGACCCAAAGATTGAGAAAGTTGCTATCAAAATTACATATTCTTCAAGAATATCAAAATTGTACCGCATTAACAATCGCTTGACATCACTGCAAGAAATGTAATGCAAACTTTTAGATCTAATAATCTTGTGAATAAGCTGTAATTAAGAATGCGTAAATTGCAACTATTATAATGGTTTTCGAACTAATAAAAGAAGAAAAAAAAAACAATCTAAAAAGGAGATGTTTGAGGCGTTAGCCTAGGTAGCTGTCAGTGCGCATTTTTAATTTTTGAATACGTATGTTACATTTTAGATAAAAAAACGAAAAATTTACAATAAGATAATCAGTCTAATTTTTTTTTCTGCTATTTTTTGGACTCTTCAACTATAAACATTAATAGTTATTTTTAACATAAATCAATTAAATTCAAAACATGAACGATCGTCGCTGGACAATTAGCTACGGTAGTCGGCTAACCAAGCTAAATAAACACATCTCTAACCATCCTGAGAAGCGGCCTGAAAAAAAATTTAGAGAAAGATTAGAATTTCCAGTTACTTCAAGAACTTTTCAAATTGTTCTTAATAGCACACTAACGCTATTTTTTTTGTTTTGTTTTTTCATTTAATTTATTATTCCTTTCTTCTTCTTTGAAAGAAGCGTGCTGGAAACAATCGAGACTTCCAATTTGGATTTAAAACTGAGAATACAAATTTTCAACGCAAGAAACTTTCTGCATTGATTTTCACGGAATCTTCTTTTTCTTCTTAATCAGCTTATCTGCAAAACGATATAAACCTTTTCCTTGAGCTATCAAGTTTTTCTGCTCATTACTCGTAACCGCAAAATACCGTCAGTTTTCTTCACGTCATGCTTCTGGCTTTTTTTTTGACGTTTTCTTTCTCTATTGTTTTTGCTTTGTTAATTTTTTAAGGATTTTAATTCGTTTATATTACGGCATCTTCAACCTTCAATTTTACGGTTCTTCTGTTTTTATTCGGTCTTTTAAAGTTATTCCCGGCATTTTTTTCTTTCAATGTTGCTCTGTATTCTGTTCAGTTTTTCCAATCTTAATTTAGCATTAACTTAAATTTTCTTCAGCGAATTTCTATATTTCGACATACTCCTAATTATATAAAATACACTGCTCTCAATTTTGATTATGAATTCCGCTCATCCTGCGATTTTCTTAATTTATTCGGATACTCCTACTTAGCTTCTGAAAAATCTTGATACAAACGCTGAGTTGTTCGAAGCTATATAAATCAATAGTAGGTCTTCCATTGATACCTTTCTGTAGAAGTAAAAAAAAAAAACCCCGAGGATACATTTGCTCGTTTTCATCGACAACGCAAAGTCGAATAGTAGAGTTAGCTCTGAACCATTTAAATTGTTCGCTTACACAACCACTACCTGCTTCGAATACTTGTCCTCATTACTTCTTCCAAATAATATTTTCGGTGCCTACGCCTCTCATCCATCCTCCGCTCCCTTCCGATTAATCTAGATACTATTCTTAATTATTGCAGCATCAGGTCTATCTTACCACTATCCCGTTTTAAGATTTGAACCACTACCGCACATCCCCCTTATATCAAACTCCTGTTTTCTTCATTGATCATGTACTCTGTACCGCTTTGACGCTCATTATATCTTTCGATTTTATCTCGCTTCATCCGTACGAGCATTATTTTTCGACTTTTCTTTTCCATCATGTTCAAACGTCTTCTTCTCCTCAAGAATACCTTCATACTGAACTCTTTATATCATCCTTTTCCTTTCAAATGATGCCATTAACTAAAAACGTTCGTTAAAAAAATACGTATTTTTCAGTCGTAATTTTTTCCCATCTAATTTTCAACTACATATATTTAATTAATATTCTATTGCGTTGTTAAATTATTAAATAATGGCATTTGCGGAGTTAGCAACGCAATTTACTGCAATAAAAACATTAATACGTGTCTGTTAATCTTCTCCACGGAGTCTGGAGCCTTTCAAACCATTAGACGTACACCGAACTTTTCATCAAAAATCCACACGATGCCCTATGCAACCAAAATACTAACTTCCGTATCGGTCAACAGCTTTCCAAGGTCTATTACACAACACCTACCATTCTTCCACCATGGTCAAGTTTCGCCCCACACTGATTTATCTCTCCTGCATGCCGGAAAACTCACTCTACACCCGAGGTAATCAAAAGTGCATTCCAAGAACTTCTATTAAACTGCGTCGACCATATCGGACATGGCTGGATGCGCAGTACTCACAAATAAATCCGACATAATACGGTACTCATTGCCAAACAGCTTTTCAGCTTTATCTGCAGAACTATATGCTATAAAACTTGCAGTCGATCTTACAGTACAGTCCAACAAAGATTCTCTTATTTACACAGATTCCCTCTCTTCACTTTCGCCTTTATCACAAACGCGAAACAAATTACAAAATCCCACCGCTAAAGATATAATCTTAGTTATACCTACCGCTTCGAATCGTATTACCTTCGCGTGGATTCCAGGACACAAGGGCATTATGGGAAATGAGCTGATGAATTTTTCAACGAAATACGCTACTTCATGCCTCCCGATTCCAGACGTACCAGTACCTTCATCGGACTTCTCTATAACGATCAAATTTCTGCTAAAAAAGAAATGGTCGAAGAATTGGCGTGAAATTTCTACTTCGACCAATTGCGTTCAATCCGCTTGGACTACTTCATCAAGATCCAGCCGCAAAGAAGAAGTTATATTATGCCGTCTGTGCACTGGCCACGCAAAAATCTCTCATTCCTTTTTATTAAATAAATCGTTCCCTTATCCGTTCACCATCTTCTGGTAGACTGTCCGAAATTCAACCTTTTCCGGTCCCAATTACGCCTGTCCAGTTCCCTCCCTGAAATTCTTGAAGACAATGAACAGAAAGTCCAGCTGCTCTTCAGATTTCTGAGACCATCGAATATCCTAAATAACATCTAAACTCCATTCATCCGTGTCTTTGCCCAATGTTACAGTACACGGCACGTTAATGGATACAATACGTGTCTGTTAGTCATTTAACAAAGGATTATAAGTATAAAACCAAACAATGAAAAAAAAAAAAGAAAAAATAAGAGATACCTAACTATCAAGCGAATAACGCTATAATCATTTTGGGCTTAATTCGGTACCGCGAGTTATAAATTTACCTGATCATGAGGCTTTGTCTTCGAAACTCGTCGGGGTATTTGATAAATTAAATAATTGTTTTTGAATTGGTGTTTAAAATTAATTACTGCACAACATGAAAGAAAACAGTGAGTGAAATAAGCAGATATAGTGAACCGTTAATATCATCAGGCTATGGAACCTTTGTAACAAATTCCATTTAGTTCTACGCAGTCAGCATACATATCCCTAGTAATTTTATAAGAACTGGCATAATAAGCGAATGATAATTTTATCGTTCCAGGCTATAAATAGATTGTGTCTACAAATAGTTTGTAGATACAATCTATCGTGACAACTAAATATATAGCTCCGAACAACCTGTTCAGAGTATTTTCGAAAGTAATTAACGTATCTGCACAAAGAGCAATGGTATAGATAAATTTACTTTAGTGCAGGATTTAAATTTTCTTAATTTAGGATAGTTTCGGTTGAACCAAGATGAACTAGTTTATTATTTCTGCGGATCTAATAATGGATATGCTGACACGACCGTCGTATTACATTTAAAAAGAATTTATTACGTTATTATTTCTGTTTTCATTTCAGCTAGTTAATACTTTCCAACTATCATAGATATTGAACAGAGTTTACCGCAATTAAGCGTGAAACATACATTTTTGTTAACTTTAAAATGGGGTTTAAATAACCTGCAATTAAACTTGTACCGAGATAGTTTATCCTTTTTAAAGGAATAGGACAGTTTTTTTTTTTTTTTGGGTGGGGGAAAAACTGAATATGTTGACGAAGGAAAATTAGAACTAATTCTAGGGGCCAATCATTGCAATTAATCGAATTACGTGACTTATAAATACTCTAAACGTTAGTGATATAAGTATTTTATAAACCGCACAATTTACGTTTGATTACTGATAATATTACAAATTGAATCATTAACGGGGGTAATGGTAAGGCGAGAATAAAAAGTGCCCTACAATCATTTTTATATTAAACTGGAACTGAAAATACCTAATAAAATAATTAACGGTAATTGATTATACAAAAATTAAATATCAGTACGGTTATATTGCTTAAGATCAAATTAACGTATAAAATTCAACGCAACATCAGCTATTAACGAATGGTTAGAATTATTATCGAACTTGTGCTAAAACTTCTTAATAGAATCAGTCTAGCTCTTTGGAAATTAAATTACTAGCCGACCGATATAATCATTATTACAAGAAATAGAAGCTTACCAAGACTAAATTCGTTCGACAGTTTAAACTGAAATAATCAATTAGACTTTACACCTTAACAGATATAATAAACTTTAACAATAGATTTTAATGTTAGGAATTACGAAAAATAAACATTCAAATGTTACAAAAGTATATTGCGCGACACTGTATAGTAGAACCTTACGGTGGTGTATTGCGCATTCTGATTTATGGAGCATTGCCTTCTTTCAAGATTCTTGTTACCTGAAAATATGTATTAAAGTAAAACAATCTATTCAGATAATTATAGAAAAGCGGAAATACAAAAAAATATTGAACATAAAATTTTAACGGATAATGGAAAATTTTCTAAATGATTTTGAATTATTAATTTATATAAAAATCAAAAAAAAAAAAAAACAAAAAAAAAACTGAACCTTTAAATACAATTCGAAACTTCTAAGAGAGATAAAACACGGAATTGACCCTTGGTTCCCTCCTTCTGACCTCCCCAGAACCCACTTTGTGGCTATGGCAAGACTCCGCATTGGACATATTTCGCTGACTCATGATCATGTCTTACTTAATTGCGAGCCCCCTTTCGAATGCCCCTTTTGCTCCCTTCCCCCCGCTCCTACAGTAAAACACCTGCTCCTGGAGTGTCCCTCCTTCGCGCTCCAGCGCGCCAAGCTCCGCATAGCGTCTTTGCAGTCGTCTTTGGCCAACTCACCTTTGAACATTGCAGACACTATTCGGTTTCTTTATACAACTAACTTATTTCGAACCATTTAACTTTCCAATTGCCATAGTGTCGTAATAGCCCCGGCAGCTGTACACGGCACTCAAAAAAAAAAAAAAAAAATTTTAAATATGTCGATGAAACCAAGTATTAGGAAATAATTGAGATAGCAGTTTAAAATTTTACAAGAACACTAAAAAAAATTAAATTAATAAATTTTTAATGTCGTAGTTTAAAAATACTATACAATAGTCGAAAAGGTGTAAATTAAAAAAAAAAAAAAAAAAGATAAAAAAGAGAAAAAACGCTGACCGTGTTAAAGTTAAATTACTGACTCTTTTAAAGGGTATTTCAATACCCGAACAAGAAATATGAATAATTTACTTCTATATTAATTAGTAAGACGGAAGAGAATTACGAAACGTGTACAATGGTCGCTATATATTTTAGAGAAGCTGCAATAATAGTATCAACGGAATTTTTAACTCGCCGGTAACGATTATATTCATCAGTTTTAAACATTTTACACTATAGCTAGTTGCCGAAGATAATTTCGGAATTCGATAATTAAAGTCAGCAACGAGATCTATACATAACCGAATCAATACGAAAATTAAAATTAATAATTTTGGCGCTGAAAATACAAATTACGCCATCCTGTTTTTTTGTTTTTTTTTCGTTTTGGTCATTGGTTTTCATTATCAAATGACGGTACCGAATCTGATTGAATTCGCGCTTTATTACGTAATTAGATATCGAGAGAATATTTTAAAAATTTTCGCCAACATCGGCAATAAGTTCGCGCGCACTATTCATTGCAGCAACATCGCGATCCAGGATTGATTTAGCCATGAACTGGGGAGGTGCGCAAAGCTGCAAAAAAAGAACATCAAAGATAGATTTTTCCGACCGTCGAAATTTTTGCCCAGTTGAAAATTTTTGACGCGATCTTTTTGAAAAACCCGCATCGAGATGAACGTTAGCTGAAAAATTCGTCGGTCGAATCATGACGCGGCTATCGTATTGGTAATGAGAACGGATTGACGCGTCAGACGTTGCATAATTTCGCGTTTATTATTAATCGTGCAGGGGACCGCCCGCCATCCATCTTCTCGGAAGACGAGATCCGACACCAGTTCTGGCACTGCCAAAGGGCTAACTCATTTAGTGGAGGACGCGCTATGTCGTAAGTGGTACGAGCGCTCGTCTAGCAAATACCATTCGGCACCACGAAATTTATCCATCGGCGTAGATGTAGGTCAAACGCGGCACATTCGTTTTCGACTTTAATCAATCATTCTATTCGCGCGGTACTGGTGTGCGCAAACCTTCCGATAACAATAACAAGAACGGCTTCAGCGCGGCTGGACGAAGAGGATTAGTGGTTGACCAGCAGAGCTAGGACAGACGTGAAAGCTACCAGCTACCGTAGCTACGGTCGAGTTCGATACAGCCGCTGACGACATCGTACGGTTATATAACGCGACTGTGTCGATTGTTTTCTCGCTTTAACTCGACAATGTACAAAACAACTTTATCGCGCCATGCGCCTGACGATGATTTCAAAGGATGGACCGAATGCAAAGTGCAGCATGAAGAAAAGGCTAAAAGAAAGTACTGCGTCTTCAGAGCACGATGGAATTTTGCGTATTCGCATGCGATCATGGCAGGCAATGGCCTCATGCCAGAAAAAAAAAGAAAAAAGGAAACAAAAAAAAAAAAAAACTCGACACGCCGATGCGTTACGACTTCTTGTTACGACAAAAACGGAATTTTCGTATGCAGCAAACTGCAATTCGTTGAACCGGCCGCGTGTAATATTTTTTGATCCGTTAATCCACTAAGTAGGTCGTGGAAAATGGCTTTGATTTACTCTAATTTCCTCTATTTCGTTTGGATCGCCTCCAATATGAAACGGTCGCCACTTTGCGCGTGGCTTGAATCTTAAATAGAATCTATGAGAAATTTTTCAATACGCCTACTCTTAACTCTCCTCACCTTGCTTTCAATACTGTTTTCCTTTTCTTTTTTTTTTTCATTTCTCCTCTCAACTTTAATCTGAAAAATTTTAAATCTCATTAGAGTTTTATGTACTGTGAAACATAATAATCGCCGACACGCTCTGGCAAATATGTGGATGAGCACAAAATGGTTTTCAAGGCTTTGCAGATTCTTGCTCTGACTGAAGGGGGTACTTTCCGACTAAGAGATTAATTAAAAATTATTTTAAACTCGGGAGCACTTAATAACAAATCGCACCGATTCACAAAACTCCCAGCATCGGTATATAATTCAACGCAATTTCCTGTTAAACTTTCTCTAGGTTACTTGTCACTTAGTTCTCATAGGATGGAATGGAAATTCTTGAAGCATTTATCGGATCGAGCTGTTAGACTGGCGTTTCACAACATTCAGTGGTGTTTATGTAAGAAAGATAGTTTTGGAAGTGTTCATCTTCGATTTTTTTGAACAAAAGCATCGAAAAATATTAGATACGTACTCTATTTTAGTTGCCGATAATGATATAGCGTGTGAAAACCATCCTAAAGCATGCACATCTAATTTATATTTTTGTATTTAAAAGAAATAAATAAATAAATAATTTCTTCTCTTTAAAAAAGTTAGCTAATCCGCAATAAATTAGATGTTCGGCTAGTCGCATTACTTATTTTATAGAGGGTAAAATTATATATTTTTCGTTCGCTTTTAATATGTATATACGAGGAATTTAGTAAAAAAATATTTTTTCGCAAAACAATAAAGTTGACTATTTTTTTTTTTTGCTCCTTATACGGGGATTTAAACCACCGATAAATTAGACATACTTTTCCAGCTATTAGTTTCTCATAAAAAATGGATATGTAATAACTTGTTTTTAGGTTGGGAATCCGGTATGACTGACACGTGAAACGTGATCGATAGGAAATTGTTGAATCTGGAAAATTGTCAAGACTGAGAAATCCACAGGTTCACCACCACCGAATAATGGAAAAATACAGATGGTTTAAAATCGACGAAATAATTCTAAATTGGTCAAATCGTAACAACGCCCACTATTTCATATATACATATATATATATATATATATATATATATATATATATATATATATATATATGTATTTTTAACGTACACTGAACTTCGTTATCTGTAATATTGCGTAACATGGTTTAAAAATGAAGTTTGTAGTCGGCTTTATTGAATTTAATTAGAACGATTTCGCATTTTTTCTATAGGATTTATTAATTTATATAAAATATTATTTAATTTTTACTACGGATAAATCTTTTAAAATATCATCATAATGTGATATCGGTCTTATTAGTAATTTTTAAATATTTACAGCTGGAGAGGCGAGTTATGTTACATACACGTATATTTAGGGAAAATAATTACAATAAAATTAATAAGTTCTTAAATATACAGTTATGAAAAATTAAATCCAATTCTTACAGCGAAAATAAAGAATTATCCGAATAACAAATAATTTGTCAGTCACATTACATTTTGGTAAAATCTGCGATTCGAATTATGACCTCCAAGACCCCTATATACCAGTTTTTATAAAGAAATTATACATAATTTATTTTTCTTAACAAGTAGTTTACATCCCTCTCCCGTAAGAAACAAAATCAAAAAAAAAAAAAAAAATCAAACAAAACACATCAACTGTTGAATTCACGTTATATTTGTGGACAAAAAAAAATCCGTAAATTTTTAGTAAGTTCGTGAATTTATAAAAATTAACGAAAAATATATTTAGCGATTAGAGAGCACCGTGGATGTTACACCGGTCAATCAACCCCGCTTAAATATAGTATGTGACTTTAATTTAAGCATTTAGCAACAATCCGGAGTTGAATGCATTTTTTGAAATTGTTAAAGCCTACATCGAAGTGCTCGCGACAGGGGAACCCATATGGGGAGGACACTGTATGAACTTTAATAACTCTTTATTCTAAAGGAAAATACCGTTTTCTATGAACCTTGAATAGAGGCAAAATAATAAATATTAACATATAACTGAGTATGATTGGAATATCTTCAAAATTAATCGGTATTATTAAGAAAATGAAACATAAACGTAGCAAAATATTCTATTTTAATTTACGGTAGGTGTAATGTATAAATTTTCCTTTTAATAAAACTGCGTGTTAAAATTTGACGTAAATAATGCAAAACAGCGGATAACAGAGTTTGATACTTTTATCTTCGAAATTACTCAGTATTACTAAGGAAAAGTGAAAAGTAGACTGGAGTAGAAGTTGTTTACGTCAGCGATGTGAGCATCACAAAATCAAATAACAACGTTCATTCCGGGTTGTTGATATGATCTGATCGATTTCAATTTACTAACAATAATTTTTTTTTTTTTCGCATGATAATATTATAAAATTTGATTGTCTGGATAGTAATATGAAAAAATCGTACATATACCATTAATTCGGAGCGTAGCGACAATGATGCAGGCGATGTTTTCGGACCGCCAACTAAAAAGCGACGCGTGATTGGTGCGGACTTTTTTTGTAAGTTTTTTGTCTGTTACGAAATTTAATAAATTATTTAAAACTGCAGTTTGTAATATTATTTTATTTTTCTTCAAGTTTTTTTCAAATGCGCGTTGTTAACAATGTTCCCCGACTGCACGTTGAAATGTAAATTACATCCATTTTTTTCATTTTATCGAACGTATTTAATCCTTTTTTTTCCCCATTTCGTTCGCAAAAATCCTCTTAGGTCGGCTAATGCTTTCTTTTTAAATATCATTACCCGCTGTCTATCTAAGAGACATTCAGCGTATGAAAAGAAGCACCCAATAGTACCTATCCGATAGCCTTCGGACTTGAAACAAGACCCTTAAAAGCTTCAGCCATCTTACATCACTACATCTAATAGTGATGCAGCAAAAGATTGATCGGATGACTCTTCAGTCTCCGTGCGTGTGCTGCATGTTCAAACAGGAACTGTGATAACCACTGATAGTCCTGTGGAAAAGTTAAACATACCATGGCCTTTTGGTTAGAATTTTATTGTGCCTGGTCAGTTTTATTTGTTCGATTTGTAGATTTAGTACAGAAACCTGTACTCCGTAGATCTAAGCACGTTTTAGGGAATTGTTGTTTTACTCAGTTCCTAGGAGCTATTACATTTTTTTTTTTTTTAACACGAATATCTAATTCTCATTTCTTAGTCTATATGTACTGCTTTCAAGTCGCTGTCTATAAACCGAAACACTTAATTGTTTCCCGTGCAGGCAAAACTCCTGTTATTTATTCTAACGATTGGGGCTGTGACTTTTCCATTTATAAATTAGACGTTTGCTGATTTGCTTTACTCGGTCAGGTTTCCAACTTGTTAAGAGCCTTCTGTAAACTACTACTTGCTATCTTCGGATCTGTACGTTTTTAGCTACAGAAAGGTCCGCTGTATACAAACACTGAGCTTTGGTAGACTCCAGCTAAAACTCGATGCACCAAACCGTTATGCCAAACTTTGTATTGAACATCGTCGGGGATACAGCTGCGGCTAAATTACACGAAAAAGTTCTTACAAATATTATGCACTAAAACCTTCCCTTCAGCGCCTTTGGCGAAAACCAGAACAATATCGGTCCGGTCGTTCCTGACATTAGTTTGCACAGACAGACAGACACGAATTTACGTGTATAACTGATGAAAAATTGTAAATAAATCCATATCTGTTTGTTAATACTTATAAATATAAAATAAATACCCCTTATTAACAAATAAAAATAGGTATAAATTTACTTTCATCAATTAAAATAAATACCTAAATTTAAAGAAACGTTTTCGGTCTTTATCATCAGCTAACAATACAAAGTACACTCAAATAAAACTAAAACTACACTGCACAGAAATATTGCAACTACATCTGTATATAGCAGAGGACCATAATCAAAGGCGGTAATAAATATTCAAAACATAAATTAAAACCATATATACAGAACAAAAATTGAAAGGGAGTTAAATTTTAACATTAAAAGAAAAAGGTTATTATTATTATTATTCGCTATTTAATCATTTAGGGGATTATTTTTATTTTTATTTTGGACTTTAGTTCTATATTTATTTATACAATTGAAAATTATTACATAAATAAATATAAAAATAATCTCTTAAATTACGAAATACCGAATAATAATAAAGCCCTCTTTTTTTAATATTAAAATCACGGGCGTCGCCAGCCGGGGCCTTGAAACTTTCTAATCAACTGGCCATGATGAGTATTCATAAGAGCGTAATCATGGACAATTTGGAGACTTTTATAAAAGTATCAGAACAATTTGCCAGAAACCCACAAAAATTATGTTTTAATTTAGATTTTATTCTTGTTTAATAAAATATTAAGCCTTTGCAACTTAAAAATTTTATTTTTTCTATAAGTCATATCCTCTTTCTATCATCTCCCCCCCCCCCGGGCTCAACCGCTGACGACACCCTTGATTAAAATTTAACTCCTTTTCAATTTTTGTTCTGTATATATATATATATCTTTAATTTATGTTTCGAATATTTCGTAGGTTAAATTCGTTGTTATGTTGTAAACAAATTACCGCCTTTGATTTTTTATATGTTTTATTGCCTTTGATTTTTGTAAACAATTTTCTGCCTTTGACTGTAGTCTTGTGTCATCAGTCTATTATTTTCATATATATATATATATATATATATATACATGTAGAGTTCCAATAATTTATGTGCAGTGTGTTTTTAGTTTTATTTGATTACACTCTGTATTGTTAGCTAATGATGATGGGCTATGCCCGAAAACGTTTCTTTAAATTGAGGTATTTATTTTAATTTATTAAACTGAATTTACTTTATACTTATTTTCGCTTGTTACCGAGTATTTATTTATTTTATAATTTATTAAATATATAGCAGATAAATGTTTTCATTAGAATTGCGAAATTTCGTATTAAATGAAATATAATCGTTTAAAGTATAAAAACGTATGAAACCATACGGGGAAACTAGCTCATTAGGGTATTTGTTTCTTTTCCCTACGGATCTAGACATATATATTGAAAACGAATTTGGTTCTTTTCATGGAAACGCCAATGATGTAACACTTTTCTCTTCTCCCGGAACTAAATTATAGATTCCTAATCCAGGACCGTAACTTCTCCGATTCCCCAGATTTTTTAGAACGACCTAAATTTTAATTACGACCACATTTACT
Source organism: Icerya purchasi (assembly GCA_039619475.1). Taxonomy (NCBI): domain Eukaryota; kingdom Metazoa; phylum Arthropoda; class Insecta; order Hemiptera; family Monophlebidae; genus Icerya; species Icerya purchasi. Next base: position 178,892,714 of record CM077116.1, read on the forward strand.
GAGTACTAGGCTATTTTTATTTAATATTTACACGAAACTACCCTCAGACGAAAGCAAGGCATAATAGGAAAAAAGTAAACCCCGCGGGGGCGTATTTTCATTATCACGATAGCGTCTGTTAATACATTCTTTAAGCTTATTGCCGTCATTATTATTGTTTTCATCGTAATGTTCTCTAACAAGAGTTGTCGTTGTAGTTATTATTAAAAGTACCTATTGTTTTTATCATCTTTACCATTATTACAATTACTATCATTATCGTTATTATCATTATTGATGTTATTATTGTTATTATTATTATAATTATTATTATTATTATTATTATTATTATTATTATACAATTGTTAACGTTGTCTCCCTTATCGGTATTTACAGAGACTGACTCCGGTTACAAATCTCTACAGGACCATCCCGACCCGTCGACAAGAACGTCAATCTTCTCATACAGCTCACACTTAATCTCCTCGACCTTCATCCTCAACTCTCATTAATCTTCTCGATCTTCTTGTTCTTGTCGATCTTTTCCCCCGTCTTTTCTTCATCACGATCATCCTCTCTCGTTATTCGAACTTATTATTTTCCTTCATCTCCATCATTATCACTTGCAGCATCTGTATGACAGCCTGGCCTGACTCTTTATAGGGCGCTACTGTACTCGTGAGCGGCCCTACACCGACCGTGTTAGTCCCCTGATCGGCGTTAACTACGAAAAAATAAGTACAAGGCAGTCGACTAGGCGATAGATCAACAGAGATTGAAGATTGGCAAAGAATATGGATCGAAAGTTCTAGAGAAGTTTCATTCAGCACGAAGCATTGCTTGACTTTAGCGGAGTTTCATGTAAATCTCCCTTCAACTCACGCCGCCGGAGGTACGCTGTACGCTCGCAACGGACAGACACTACCCTGCTGTCACGAATCATTTACAAAAACACAGCCCGCAACCCTGCACGTAAGGAAGCAAATGTGGTAGGGAAATTGCGCATTTTGTGAAAACTTGCAATGATCTTTATGGGGAAGTAGGTGTTCTTCGTTTCTTCTTTTTAGTATTACAACTTCAATTTTAATAAGATGCAATATGATATATATATATATATATATATATATATATATAAAGTTCTTAATTCGAAAAAGCAACGCGTATCATGAAATGCGAATTTAGTTCGGAATTTAATTGTGCGATATTCTGATAAACGGAAGATAAGGTTGAAAAGTCTATTACGAAAGTTTAATGTTAAAAGAAAGCTTTTACATCCTCTGTGAAAACTAGCAGTGATGATTCAATGGCAATGCTAATAACAAAATAGGTAGAAATAATATCTTTTTCGGGGAAATTTTTCATTAAAGCGTGGAAATGTGTAGATTTTCTAGTAATGATACAGGCGTGACAGCGACTCATATATGGCAGAAACTCACAAGAAGATGGCCCTGAGTCTGGTGCGGCCCTTTAGTGGGCACAGAGTGCGAAGAATACCTCCGTCTGCTAAGAAGAAAAACGCAACAACAATTACAAATCGCCATATGCAACATCCAAAGTTTATATCAACCGGGCAAATCAGGGAATGCGTTACAGGGGAAAGTAGAAGGAAAACGAGGAAGAAGTCGAAGAAGGATATCATGGGCCAGAAATGTCCGACAGTCGGCTGAAAAGTCATCAAAATGGAACAGCTGATGCAAGCGGAAAGAAGCCTTAATATAATGATCGTCTACGCGCAGAACACTGCGTACGACACATGGAAGAAGAAGAAGAAGAAGAAGAATAGATTATTGTTTCCTATTCAAACTTTGAATGTTGCTGCAGCAGTGGTCATAGGCGGAAATTAGCCGCAACACAGTTCGATTGTGACCGGGACGGGGTTAAACTTTTAATGGTCGACTCCTGTCGGATAATTTTCGGGACTGACATTCAGACATGGACTAGTCTCGGCTCAATCAAAGACGCCGGCGAATGGCGATATTTCCATCGTTCCTGGTCAGTGTAAAGAGGGGGGCAGCGTCTGAAATAAGAGAAGTATCACAAAAGTCAAGTGTTCACGGAATTCCCAAATGTCCGAATAATTTCAGTAAATTATATGAAATAAACTCTCGACGAATTTTATACTCTACTGGATAATTACCGTAAAATTACTCAATACGCGTAACGAAAGAAAATACTAAATAATAATCGGATTAGTTTTAAACGTTTGCGTTCTTTTGGCTCTTAGACAACTTTGTAATATAGTTATGTCAAAGGCGGCGCGCTTTTTATGGTTGCGATAGTTCTAAAACAACCGAAATATTAGGAATGTCTATTCCGCACGAAACTGGTCAAGTCGGACTGATAAGTCGATTAATGTTGAAATGTATTTGCGTGACGAGCCTTTCGGGAACACACTTGTGCAAGTACAATAATACTCATTAGAGTGATAACGATACGTAGCAAAGTATTTAAGAAGAATCGGAATTGGAATTGAATCGAAATAATTTTTCCTAGATATTTTGTTCATACATCGAATAACTGAATTACCCGATGCGTTATGCTATGGGAGACAAAAAAAGGGAAAAAGCTGCATTAATTTATGCAGACATTTAATTTTTTAATTACTTAACGTTTTTGTTGTATTTTGATGATTATTATTGTTCAACAGCGCATATTTTACTATTTTTATTTATTCATTAGCTATATTATCTTCTATTATTGTTTATTTTTGTATTCATATTTATATTTCGTGATTTCTATTTGGTAATTTTTGTTCATTTGTAGTTTATTTTTTTATTTTTGATTTAGTGCTCTTTGATTCAAAACATAATGTACAATAGACAAACAGACAGATAAACATAAATTCTGAAAAATATGGTTTTACATTTTAAGTTAATTGTAAATAGTGGTACTAAATGCCGCGGTTTATTTTGCTTTAAATAATTATTTTTTATTCAGCTTTTATTTACTAAAACTATATAGACAGGTAATGCTCGCTGAAAATAATAGTATAACTATGAATGTATAATGTAAATTTTTAAGGAGGCCTTAATAAGTTTCGGTTCTGAATTGTTAAGAACAAGTTGTAATGTGAAGTAGCTCACAGTATCAGCCAAATCGCACTTTCAGAGTTTTTGCAACAACTAAAGTGTACCTTCAATTAAGTTCAATGAGGCAGCAAATAAAGCTTGGTTTAACAGAACTTAAGTAAATTTAAACTATAACAAATAAAATGATATATTCTTATGACGGCTAATTAAATTATAATTTCAGTATTAGTGCATATTATTTCGAGAACGTATTTACTTGAAAAATAAGAAAAAGCTTCGCAAAATTGTCATTTAAAGTAATGTTTAATTTAATTGTTCTAATTGCATGCTATTAGTAAAATGTGAAATACACTATAACGATCTGATCCTTTATTTAATAACTGAAATGAAGTCTTCAATAAGAGAAAATTTCTATATAATGTCGAGTCATTTATAATCAAAAGGGATTCGACAATTTGTGAAATAATATTTTAATTTATAGTTCAATAATTGAATTAACAGTTTGAATAGGTAATAATATGCAATCGGAGAAAAAATAGATTTCTTTGGTATATTGTTGAAAACTTTTGTGTTATGTGAAATACTTAACTAATAGTAGTATATGTTCAGTGTATTCCAAAAAACTAATAAAACAAATATAATTTGAATGTTAATAATTGTAGACAGTAATAGCGAAAACCACTTTTATTACTGTAAAACAATAAACTTTTTTTAGTTCATAGATTTCTTATTTACATCTAGTTTAGATAAGTGAACTTTATTTAATATTTTTTTAATGTTGCTATAATCAAAAACATTTACAATGTTACATACAGTTACGAAATTTTATTTATTATGTTTTACAATGTTATGAAACGAAATTGTTTTGTTACTTTATTTCTAAAGTTCAGTTTAATAAATTTCCTGCATTTTAACAGAAAAATATCTTAATAAAATTGTTAAAAACTTCCTTTATTTACTTAAATTAAAAATCTGGAAGAAAAAATTACATGTACTTTGATTTGAAATAAACTAAAAGTTAAAAAGTATAGTGCATAAAATGTAAATAAACATTAAAAAAATGATTTATTATTAAAAAATGAATAAGAAAAAAAGATTGTGTATTTTTTATTAAGAAAAGTAAAGTAATCATTAATTTTTCAATAAAATTGAAATTTAAAGTGATGAATACTACAAACGATAATCGATTCTTCTTAAGTACTTTTCGATGCTTTTTGAGTATTTTTGTACTTGCACAAGTGTGTTCCCGAAAGGCTCGTATTTGCGTGCGTCTGCGCTGAATTAGTCAAATTCGACTGAATAAGATAAGTCGAATCTGTCCTATTTATCAATTTGAACATGTTGAATTTTTCATTGTTAATATTTTCAACCGATGCTTACCGATATTGCATTTTATCTAGTCTCGTGTTATCGCTATACATTTGAACCCGTTCCTTGTGTAAGCAGCCGTTTAAAAAGTCGAACGGATTTGAAAATGCTATGATTTATTTAATTATTGCTGGCATTTAAATGAACATTTTTCGCTGACTATTAGTACTTTTACTAGCGATATAATCAAGAAAAAACTTTTTTTCATTTTAATAAAAAAATATTTAGTTTTCGCAAAGTGTATCGAACACTAAAATGAAACGTTTAGTTAACAATTTTCGTTTTTAACCAAATTAATTATGTAATAACAGCAAAATTAAATCATATATGAGATTTCACAGAATTTTGTTTTCCGAATTTTCCGTAAATAATTTACAGATTACATTAATTTCTTGCTTTTCGATAATGCTACATTACTCGTTTGATTAACGAAAATGAACCCGTTTCATCCGGATAAGTTTATGAGTCACATTAATACTTTTGTATAAATATAGATTTGATCTCATTAAATTTAATTATTTCGTAATTATATTACTGCCCGAAATGTGTAAATCGTTAAAATTGATTAAACTCTTACCGGCTGTTCTATGTTACAATTAAACATTTTGTACGCCACCCTGAAAATTTCGCCTAATATAATTTTTTTGAACTCCGCGCATTATCTATATACATACATACATATACATATACATATACATATACATATATATACATATATATATATATATATATATATATATATATATATATATATATATATATATATATATATAAGTGAAAATATGTCTCGATGGAAACTGTGTACGTTAACAACGAAAAAAATTAACGGTTAAGTTTTTCATTTTTTATTCTTTCCGATAAATACTGCCGGGCTATTCCGATTATTCATTCGATACTTATTTATTCGACGATTCCCGAAAACATCTTTAAATCTTCTTACGTTGATCAATCGATTCCGATATAATGAAAAGTATCTTCATGAAATAACTTATTATGGTCCTATACAATTTAAATTAGTTTAATCATTATTATAATTCCTTGATAGCTATTTAAGATTTTCTTTTAAATCCTTTAATTTATAACGTATATATATATATATATATATATATATATATATATATATATATATATATATATATATATATAGATATAGATATAACGCTATACCACACAACACATTATAATCTTTATTTTTCTTTTTATAATTGATAGTTTTTTGATTATTAGGTAATTTGTTTTGAGACTAATTAAACATTTATTAATTTTATTAACCGACTTCAAAAAAGGAGGAGGTATTCAATTCGACTGTATTTTTTTTTTATTTTTTTTTTTTATTTTTTATTTTTATTTTTTTATGTGTGTTACCACAGAACTTTCTTCTAGATGAACCGATTTTGATGATTCTTCTTTTATTTGAAAGGTAGTGTTTGTCATGTGGTCCCATTTAAATTTGATCAAGGTCTGACCGATAGTTTTTGAATTATCCTTAATAATGTGGGAGATTGAAGCTTTTTGGATGCTTTTCATTCATGATTGTTTTCACCGTCCGGTTAGATTTATTGACTTAAAATACTATAAATTTGCCAAATTACCATAGAAATGTAGCTTTTGATGTTTTTACTGTGGAAATAAATGTTTTAATTTAATTGAATAAAAATGCATTAAAAAGTAAAAAATAAAATGCTTTTTTACAAAAAATAAATACCGACTTCAAGGTTTATTATAAAAATTTAAAAATGCACTAAAAAGTAAAAAATAATTACTCCCGATAAAATATATATATATCAGAGTGATATAACACCTTAAGGGTGATATCGTAATTCTTATACAACATTAATTTTTTGGAGTTGGAATTAACATTCATGTTAGGAACAATTTAATCAACATTTAATGCAGTTTTTAATTATTCTTTTAATATGAATTTGATGCCAACTCCAAAAAATTAATGTTGTATAAGAATTACGATATCACCCTTAAGGTGTTATATCACTCTGATATATGTATTTTATCGGGAGTAATTATTTTTTACTTTTTAGTGCATTTTTAAATTTTTATAATAAACCTTGAAGTCGGTATTTATTTTTTGTAAAAAAGCATTTTTTTTAAAAAGTGATCGTAAAATTTTAAATTACTATCGATAATCACTCCGAAATATTTCGTTTGTTTAACGTGTAATATCTATTTCGTTTCGTGTTACATTTAAAATGTTATATTTTTAAATTTATCGTTAAATATAGTAATTTGTTTTCGTTAAGTTAATTAAAAGTGTCCAAATTCCGTAAGAAATTTGTCTATTGTTTTATATTCAATTTTTTTTGTCGTACTTTTCAGTTATTCCAACAGCAGTAATTATCGCAACCTTTACATTTGTGTAAATTTAATGACAAAATGTTTTTCTTTTTATATTAAATTATTACCAAAACTCCATATTGATGGTTCAACGATAAATAGACACTATCCAACAATTTTGTATTATCAAGCGTTAATAAGCCACAAATGTGTATCTTTTATGCCTATTATATAGGGGTAGAGCAATGTATAATTTTAATGTAAAATGTTAATTTAAAATCTACAAATCAACAAAGTTCACATATATATATATATATATATATATTAGCGCAGAGATAATTTGTTTGATTATTAAAGAGCTATATTACATTTTCCGGTTAGAAAAACTGCTAGCTACTCTGGTTACAGTTTTTTTTTTAAATTATATTTAATATTTGCGAAAACCGATTTGACTCGCTAAAGGGAAATAATTATAAACTTATTTTTTTGGATTATCTAATAAATTGAAAAATAAACTAATCTCTTTAGAGTTATATTCGATAATGAACCCGTAATTTATTTTTCCGTCGTTTCCCACGATACAAAACGTAACATTCGCAAACCTGCTTTTCTTCGTAAATGATCCGAATTATCATTACAAACTTGACTTGACTTCTTCGTTTATGATAGCGATTTAAGGCAAATCATTCTCAGTTTTGACTAATTCGGCGCGAAACCAGCCGAAAATAAGACGTTTCTGGAGAACGATAAAATAGCTATGATTCAGAGGGGTGATTTTTATCCTGCGCGTGGTCGAATACGTTACAAGAAATGGTACTGATTTTTTATTTCTCTTACGAACGATGCTGGCCAGGCTGCAAAACTAGTTTAATTTCATCTGTATCGATAGATTGGAAAGAAACCACAGAAGTGTCGTAATCGATTGCTACAGGTTTCTGTGAAGTTAAAGGTTGTATTAAGATAAGCGTTCAGAAAAAAGAAATAAAAAAAAAGACGAACTAAATCTATCGATTTACAGATGGAGAATATATGTGATCATTGGATGATGCGGAAAAACTTTAAATAAAACTATAGAACTGTTTGACATGTGACGGTGTAGATTGGAAACCGATTGTGCCAAAACAAAGCGATTTAATAACGTGGATGGAACACAAAACATGGTGGCTGGATGGCCGGAACAATTGATGGTAAAATACAAAGATAACGATCAAAAGATGCATTAAAACGACGATTTTTTTCATGGAATAAAATTGAAAATTACAAGAAGTCTTAAATTCGCGACTAATGAAAGAATAGAAAAGATTTATCCCGGAATCAAACCGGTCTAATAGGGACATGATGATGATGATAATGATAGAATGATAGAATGGAGAACCGCTGCTTCAACTATTTAATTGTCTTGACCAGTCCTGCAAGTATAATATAGTCGAATCTGCGATCAGTCAAAACGGTTTTATTATTTACCGAATTCTAGTCAAAAAACTTCTTTGCAGAGCCTGTTGCGATATTAAGAGCCATTCTTTCCGTATCCTTAGTACAAGACAATAATAAATTTCTAATCATTTCTGATGCTAAAAGTGTTTTACAAACCATGTCATCTGTTCTTCCTCATATCCGTCTTGTGATCCTATCATTCTTCCTGTTTGTTTGATTATAACCTTTTCCAAACTTACCATATTCAAATTGAGTTCCTTTGAATTCCAGGCCATGTTGGTATAGAAGGAAATGAAAGAGTTGATCCGTTGTCTCGAGGTGCAGCTGTCAATGGACTCCCCATTAATAAGTTCACTGCTAATAATTTACTTGCATCGTCTAAAAAATTCCATTATAGATTTAGGTCAGACTCATACCCTTCCTCCTTTTCTAACCAATTTTCCTCTTCAATTTTTCTATTCAGCCGTATATTCCAGTTAATCCTTGGTTTCATAAATTTCCGTCTTTGCAGCGCTATTTTATTTCCTCTTTATGTCGGTTGCGTTTCGATCATAGTTTGCTTCCTTCATCTACATAGCGAGTTTCACTTTCAGACTCTCCTTATTGTCCGCTACATCCTCCCAACACGAATGTAATTCTAACCACATTCTTTTCGAAAGTTCCACACTGTCGTCTGAACGTTTACTTCTCTACTCTCAACTTCTGAGACTTAATATTCCTGCTCCCTATAGTGCTGCATCTATTCTCTCCTTTCCTTCGCTATCTGCTGTCGCTCCCCTTGTATTCTTCATTGATGCCATAGCTGACCGCATGCGAATCTAAATAATTAATTCAACGATACTTTTCTTTCTTATGGAACATAGGTCAATGCTCTTTGTCAGCCTCCCCCCCCCCCCCCCCCAATAGTCAAAAAACTTGTCAGTGACTTCTTTCGTGTTAGATGAGATATATTGTTCCTCGCAAAAAGCGATTGGTCATATTAAAATGATGTTTCCGTTCGATTTTATTTGTTCGTATTTTTATTCTATTAGTGTTCAAGAACTTGAATTACTAAGAAAAGAAGAGTTTAAATTAACGTACAACATCGTTATCTCTGGAAACCAACTAGTCTGCATTGTCTTAACATTTTAATTGTTTTAGAACTATTACAATTATTAAAGGCGCGTCAACTTTTACATAATTACTATAATGTTTTATTTCTAAAGCAACCACGCAAACGTTTAAAACTAATCCGATTATTATTTAGTACTTTCTTTCGTTACGCGTATTCAGTAATCTTATGGTAATTATCCAGTACAGTGTAAATTCTTCGAGAGTTTATTTAATATAATTTAATGATATTATTCAAACATTTGCGAATTTCGCGAACACTTGACTTTTGCAAATATTTTTCTTATTTCGAACGTCGTCCTCGTTACATTAAGCGGGAACGTTGGAAATATTATTTAAATATCAGCGGCGATACCATTATTACTAAAGAAGTGAATGAGTTGTTAGGTGGATATAATTGAGGCTAGTTTTTCATTATGATTACGTAAAATGTTTATTCGCGCGAGTTGGAATTGACGAACGAAAAAGAAAAAGACTGTCTCGCTTCGTGCTAATTAAATGTACAGTTTATCGCCATTCACCGGCGTCTTTGATTGAGCCGAGATTAGTCCGTGCCTGAATGTCGGTTGGGCAAATCACCCGACAATAGGCGGCAATTAAAAGTTTAGCTCCGTCCCGGTCCAAATTTCCGCCTATGGCCACTGTTGCAGTAACATTCAAAGTTTTTTTTTTTTTTTTTTCTTGTTTGGGTTTTTCCCTGGGCTTGTCAGCAACGGACGATTACCCATCAACATGTGTACATAGCAGCAATTAGGAGTAACAAGAAATTGAATCTGACAAAGAATGCTATACCAAAGATGGAGAAATAATAACAATCAACGTCGAAAAATGCCAAACGTATGCATCCTGAAAAGAAAAGGAATGACGAAGGTAAGAGCAAAAGGAGTTAGCTGTCCCATACCATGGCCACATCTGCAATTACAGAGCCCACAATACAAACGGACAAAGGAGTCTGGCTATAAATAATTAAGGAAGAAGAAACACGGGATGTTTAAAAAGCAGTTAGATCCATCAAGCACCAAAGCTATATAGAACACAGCGCTTAGCGTCCGTAAACAATTATCCGAAAGTTCAATGACTTTCTCCATAACTATAAAGCAAAGTTTATAGTTCTTAATTATGAAACATTAATCATATTTATGGCTGCGACTGCGAAAACAGCGCCTACCATTCTGTTAAAAGGAAATGAGCAGAATTTACACCGAACACTATGCCCACACTGCAACAGCAGCGCCCGCAGTGCCGGCTGACAAGGAGTTCACCTATCTACCGTTAGGGCCGCAAATGCGTCAACGAGCCCGTAAAATTAACTGCGAGCTGTGCCTGTTTGTGACTGTAACTGCAACATCAGTGCGTGTTTTTCGTTTAGAGAGGAGTTCGTTGGAAATAACCGGACACGATAAGTTAGGAATGCCAAAGAGAACTACTGAAGGGATTAGATCTTAATATAATGAAGTACAGAGGATAGGAATTTTTCTACAATTGGTATGATCAACGTTGACTGTAATGAGAGAATAAAGGACACACAATATGGAGTTGGAACATCATGTGAGAGAAGCTCCGCGTATAGAGCTGCCCTTTCCGATGATAAAGAGGAGTATTCAAAGAATACATGATCTGAGTCACATACGACTGTGTTATCGATACACAGCGGACAAATAGGAGAGGACAATATGGAGAAACGATACAATGAAGCAGGAAGTCGACTGTGACCAGATCGAAGACGACAGATAGCAGATATGATGAATCGGGGAAGGTGCGGAAAATGTAGATACCATGGTTGAGTAGGTGGATTGGGGTGAATGGAAAAATATTGTGAATTAGGACTGGAGAAGGATGATTTATAAAAAGATTTCCAATTGGCCTTTTGGATACTTTTTGCTATATTTAATAATTCATGAGAAGGAATCCGTCCGACTGGCCGCCCAGAAGAAATAGCCGAACGAGCAATATAATCATAGGAATCCGTAGGTAGCTACAAAAGTTAATAAAACGTCTCCCAAAAAATTCGAAATTTTTCATTTTTTTGAAATATTACAATTTAGACATTTCGATATAATGTAAAAATTCTCGAAGCTATAATCGATTATTAATTATTTTAAAGGAGATATCTGATCTTGACGTGACCACTTCGCAAATGTGTACAGTTTATCGCCATTTACCGAAGATTAGTCCGTGTCTAAATGCCGGTTGGAAAACTCATTCGATGGAAGTGGAAGGGTAAAATTTCATCTCACTTCCAGTCAAAATTGAATTCTGGAAAAATGGTCTTCACGATTTTCGCGGCTACTGCGAGCAATCGTTGTTTCCGTTTGTGACCACCGTTGCGGCAACATCCGAAATTATAATTTTATATGATAAATTTTCTTTGAAATTGGCTTTTCCTAGTTGTAATTATTTTTACCACGACCGGGATTTTTTGTAAGTACGTTTAACTCAAAATTACATGCACGTAGTGTAAGATGTAAAAATTACGCCTATTAACTAGGAATGTACACAATAGATAGATCACACAGTTTGTTTCAAGGAAATAACTCGGTTATTCTTCAGGAAATATTTTGCTCTTCGCTCGCCCTTCTAAGCAAAAACTGAAATAACGCCAGCGAGACAGTTGAAAATTAAAATAGTATCAGAGGAAATCTACAATAGTTGACTTGAACTTTGTGTGACAGAAGTAAGTGAAGAATATGTATATATATATATATATAAAAATTTCACCGGTATAAGTCATGTAATATCGATAGCATGTAATGAACTTCCTCACTTGGATCTTCTGTTTTTGTCACTTACCTTTCTGCACACTGTATAGCACATATATTATTCGCAACCTCTCTAGTCGACAGTGATAATTTGTGAAACGAAAAATTCCTATTTAAGTCGGTGTAACTAACACGGGCTATTTTCTTGCGGACAGAAGGAGCTCGTAATTATACTTGGCTCGAAAACTGCAGCCATATGGATGTTCTTGTGCGCAATTGAACTGCCCGATGTAAAATTCCTTAGTTCAAATAAAAATAATTATAATTACTACAACGAAACTAATTTACTTCGATATAAAATTATCATCTCCCCGTTCTTCGTTAAATAAATGAATAATAAACTAACAGCAATAGCTAAAATATGACCTAGGTTCGAAAACTTTCTAAACTAATCGCGTCAATAAATTTCACCGTTTTCGTAAATAACGTTGTTACTGCACATCATTGTATGTGATAAGGAAGCTATATAGATCGAAATTTAAACAGATTCAGACTGATGTGAGGAGTCCTTATAACACTATTGGCGAACGTGACCTGAATAGACCCGATTTACTAACAAAGTGTAAGTGCTAAAGATGCAGCTAAAATCGGTGAAGAAAGTACGAAGCAGAGTTCGATGACAGTCCGCTATGAACCCACTGCAGGATTTATTTAATTTCAGGAAATGTTTATCCGCCCGCACACACCAATCTAATTAAAACCGGCTAAATACCGGTTAGCAAACGCGAGACGTACGCTTTTGCTCCTTATTATTTTCCATCGGATTGAATTTTCAATTGAAGATTTTACCTTGAAAACTCGTATAAATAAATCAACATCAATCTCAACGGGAAACACACCGGGCACTGCTACCGGCTTCACTGTCATTTTCCCGAACTTTCGTTGAGCCGATATTTTTATTAGTTCGGTTGAAACCTTTGCGATATCACCTTTTTCCACAACGTCTCGAAATTAGGTACGTACTTATTATCGTTTTTAGCTGAAATTATACGCATCGAGGGCTGTTTTATTTTTTTTTTGTTTTAAATCGTTAGCCAACGCTAAATTTTTAGTCATTACCGATTTTTCATTTTGTCGATTACCTTTTTCGATATCGTAAGAAAATAATCTATACGATGTCGCGTATTTCATTATGAAAATGTTTACTAATGTACATATAAAATTAAATAAATGCTGCGATTAAAATATTTTACGCGAAACTGAATTCACATCGAGTTTAAAAAATAGTAATAGTGATAATAGTTTATATTTATCGCCGTACCTAGTTGATAGTACATATAAAAGCCCCGGGTATATTAATTGCATTACAAAATTACAGATACTGATTTTTTGAAGTTTATACCGTAGGCGCATATTCAAGAATGAAATGAAAATTGATGAGGAAACTACGAAAAAACAACAACAATAATAATAATAATCAAATCGAATCGAGTTATTCTTACTTTTAATTTTTAAAAATCGAAAATAAAAAGCAAATAAAACTATACAAAATATACACCTGTTATGTGTGAAATGCAGGTTTATATATAACTGATATAGTAAATAAACTACAAAATATCGAAAAATTTGGGTTTTACTTTTTTTATTTCTCTTTGGGGGGGGGGGGCATAGCTAAGATCCTGTGCCCGGAAGCAATATAGAGGGGAAAGAATCAACAGTTCAATTCGGTAGGAGATAGATAATATAAGAGAACTGAGTAGAGCAATGATGGACAAAAAGAATGGAATAGCAAGAGATATACATAAAACACAGTAAGGAGCACGGTATCGAGTGCTAGAAGTTGAAAGTAAAAAAAAAATAGACCGTTCATTTGAGAAGAACGGACGCTCAAAAAGAATTCGGAAAGCCTCATAGTTCGGGCAAAGAGGGCAAAACGGAGAAGATGTTAGTTAAGAACGAAAACGAGAAGAAGGCAACACAGCGAATAGTTAAGACGTAAGCTAATAATGGAAACGATGGCAAATCGCCGAAGTGAGAAGAAATTAAGGAATCACGGGTTAGTAGCGTTAGTTGAACCGCCAGCTAGTGAGATAGACTAATAGAAGAGGACAGAACGTAGATGACAGACCAGTATTTGGAATGACTTTTTTTTTTTGAAAAGAGATGTAGAAGATTCGAACCTGAAATTTCAGAGACGCGGCAACTCGAAAGCCAGAGAATCCGGCAATTTATTGCCTTCTATGCCTGCATAACTAGGGAACAAATCAACACGGAATGAATGAAGAGAAAAAAAGTTCCTGAATGAGAATGTATTGGATGATAAAATCACAGGGGATGGAAAACGCAGAACATATAACCCCGGGTGACATAGAATCAGAGATAGTCACAAATAGTTTGTGAAATAGCGGTGGTAGGAGACAAAACATAAATGACAGAACGTAGAGGATAGCCATGAGTTCGACTATAAATGTAGAGCAAAAGGAAAGAAGTCTAAACGATTCAGAGTGATTAATTTACGGAAGGATAAAAAAGGCTACAACTCCACCAAGACCCTTCGAGCCATCAGTAAGGATATTTTCCCCATGTGTAGAGGAAATCAAGAATCAATAGCGTTACGAAGAATTCCTGCATAGCGACGGTTCGAAATCAAGATTCGGGCGGTAGGTACAGGTAGAGAACCTTGGGAGAATGCATGAGATTAGTTAAGTCGACGGAGAAGTAGGGAAGGTTGGAGGCAGAGATTACATACGGAGCGTAAGAAATAAGTCGTAAGGAGATATGAGCAAGGAACATACTTTGGAGTAAAATGCCAGGAGTTCAAAATAGCAGTCTATTAAAAGAAAAAGCAAAGCAAGTATCAGTTGTGTAGATTTTTTTTTTTTTTAATTTTTTGATAAAAAAGCAGCATCGAAGATCCAATCTTCTGTCAGAAGATTAAAAGGAAAATTGGGCGCAAAATTCCATACTTTAATCGGAAGATTCTATTTGTTTTTTTTTGATGTTCAGTAGTGTACTTTTAAAAACAGTTACAATTTCGTTAAGTTTCTGTCGAATACTGGGATTAGCTTTTTATACTGGGATAATTAAATTTATTTTTTAACGGCCGTTTTATTACTATTTTTTTGTGGTATTTTTTTCGTCGTTTTCCTTACACAATACATTTATTTCTATTATAAATTTTTTCTCTCGAGGTCATTTAGTTCGGCACTGATTCGGTTGCTAACATTATTCACTTTTTGCACTCGTTTCAGTAAACCATTTATTTATAATTCATCTCTTATATTTGCTAAAATGATTTAACTTTGCAAAAAAAAAATTAAAATTATTTATTTATTTATTTTTTATGGGTTTGTCTACGAGGACATATTGGCCCAAGAACAAAGGAAAAAAGTTACATGAGACTCAGATCTTTACACGATCAGAGATAGCCAACAAAAAAGAATCAAGAGCTTGGACAACAGAAAGAGAAGGAATGGTCAGAATGAACGAAGTGAGAATACCGATTTGTAAAAGGGAGGAGTAGGGGGAAAAAAATTAAAAGAATTGACAAGAGAAAACTAAATGCACAATAAAAACGTTTAAATACCTGTAAAAACTTTTTCATTTCATCCTTGGTACGGAGTGAGAATACCGATTTGTAAAAGGGAGGAGTAGGGGGAAAAAAATTAAAAGAATTGACAAGAGAAAACTAAATGCACAATAAAAACGTTTAAATACCTGTAAAAACTTTTTCATTTCATCCTGTTATTTCGAAACTCTTGAAAAATCTAAAAATACAATTAACTTCGGCGTAACTGTCCCATTAAGGGAGCGTGCGATTTACATTTAACTTCATCAATTTTGACCAAATCTATATTATAATAGACACCTCTCTATATGCGTGACTGTCTTTAAAACAGAGCTGTCCAGGATCAAGTAGAAATCGAGTATCTTTGAACTTCGTCCGAATCTGTCAGTATCGACATTATTCTACCGAGAGGCAAAATTAAAGCAATCTAAAACCGTTTTGCAGCTTTTACCCGCCGTGTTATCTGCTCGCTGTTACCGGTACAGTTAAAATATCAAAAAGTTTGAGACGTGAAATTACGCAACCGGTTAAATATTGAAATTTCCAAAACTCACCACCTTGTTAGTTACAAGAGGTCTCTCTATTTGAAAAACGACTTTAAGTATATTGTTTTAAACTGTTTTTTATCCTCATTACTTCGGTACTCCTCTCAACAGTGTCTTGAATTTTTTTTTTTTTCTGTATAAACTTACACTGGAAAGATTATTTGCGCGTCAAATTCCCAACTAAACCGAATTTTGTAGCGGTAAATAATGAAAGGTGTAGATTCCAAAATTATTTGAAAACAAGGTGAATCGGAATGACCGCGCGGGATAAGAGTACAACTACGTTTACAAGGGCGTTTGATAAAAATGATTCTGTTGTTAGAACTCTTTTCGCGGACTTTTGATCTTATCCAGCACGATCGCTCATTCTTAATGGAAGGTTATTGCGTGTGATCACGACGTAACGTCATCACGTCAATCTGCGGTTAACCGAAAAATAAATTTTATCGACTTTTCCGGACTTGGAAAAACAAAGATTCACAGAAACAAAATAAACAGAATAACAACATAATAATAATCATTCTGAAACTTGCTTTAACATTTCTCACAAGAAAAATAATACGAAAATTATGAAAGTGTGTAGTTAAATCGTGCGAATAACGAAGAAGCAGGGTGGTAATAAGAAGAGTCGAACGATGAGCTGGGAAAAAAGCGAGAGAATTTCAGTTATTGCCCGTCAATCGACCTTCATGACTCATAGATCACGTAGATTTATTAATGGTAATTATAATTAACGTTAATTAAATATCGGTTTATTATTTCTGTCCTGTCTGCTTTGATCTTTTATAATCGGTTACATTTATCATCGCATTTCATTTTATTTATTTTTTTTTTTTTTCGGTTTCTTCTTGAAAAATTAAAAAACAATTTGAACAATGTAATCGAAATGTACACGGAGCATAAATTATGAAATCGAAGTATTTTACGGAAAAATGAATTTCAGGGAAGTTTTTTTTTTTTTTTATATGGGCGCGCCAGGCGGCATTGACCCAACACGATTACAAGTTAATTTCGATATTGAGTTCAAAATTAGAAAGAAAAAAAAATAGAGTATAATTAACGAACGAGTTTTTCTCCGCTGATGATAAGATTCGGCGGCGGTGCGCATCAAACCAGTCAAAAAAGGTAGAAATTGGGAGAATATTTTAATTTGGTCAAAACAACTGATAGGAGAAGTGCCGGACGGAACGAAAGCAGAGGACAAGATATAAAAAAAATTACAACTATTCTTGCTTAATCTATACGTATCATAATATTAGTCAACTTAAGATTATGTAAATTATAAAATAGTACACACATGGAAATACGTACACACGCCGTGAATACTCATCTGCATGCCGATACGTGAGAGCAGCTAAATATCTTCAAATCAAAAAACCTAGTCTTGGAAGAAAATAAGAAAGGACGAGAATAAATAAATAAAAAGAGAAAACGATAAAAGAAAATTATAAAATAGAAAGATTCGGAACTTATCTTGGGTTTTACTCTTTACACCATTCCTTCAGTCATTTCCCGACTTCCTTTTTCCACATGACAATTCTATTTTCGTTTAATATATGATGGGGAATTTTATTAATTAGAATTTAATTAAAACTAAATCATCAGTATTATCAATTCGTAGATTTACGCCAATACGTGTTACTTTGGTTTCTCGTTAACCGAATTTTTTGCCTAGATGGTAATTTTATATTATTTCTATTATATTCTAGTAATCTATAATAGAAATAGGACACATCTTGAGGGACATTTCGTTGTTTTTCTTCCACACATAATTGATCTAAAGTAGATTTATTTTCAGTAGGGGAGGTATAAGATTTAAACACCTTTTCTGCATTTTTCTTATTTTATTTATTTCCGTTTTCTTAGCATCACTCCATATTTGAATTTCATATAAAACTCTAGACATTATTATTGAATTATAAGTATATACGTAATGTGCGATATGCTAGAACCTGCTGTTTTATTTTACATAAAGCCAGAATTGGCTGTCTTATTTTCAAATTTAAACTTTGAATGTGTTTTTTCCAGTTTAAGGATTTATCTATCTATCTATCTATCTATATATATATATATATATATATATATATATATATACCTAAATATTTAAAATCTTTTACCTTCTCGAGCGATGGACAAAATCATAAATGAGTATCGTTATTTCTTTGAAGTTCATGTATGTAATCATTATTACCAGAACATTTAAATATGTAAAACACGATTGGCATCATATGGATTAAGATAGAATGGAATAAGTGAACACCCACTAGAGAGGATAAGAGGGAAAGTCGATAATAAGACAAAGAAGGCTACGAAATATAGCCAAACAGAAGAAAATTTATAAAACTACGAAATAAGAGAAGTTAAAAGTTAAAAAGATAAAGGGAATTTAGGTACGTCGTTCCATAGTTCGAAGTGTAAATGTTTAGATTAATATTGTGAGTGATAAATTTTGGAAAGTAATTACTTTCGGTCGAGCCAAAGAGCTATTTCATTTCGCTTAGTTCCGCCACAATAACCAGATGATCAGAATAGATCTATTCGAATGGGACAAAAGAAAAATATTCCATAAATCAAACGGCGAACCGAAAGTCTAGCTGAAGCAAACAACGACAACAAGGGGAGAAGAAATCATTTGAAAGATACTTTTTGAAATATCAAAAAAAAAACAAAAAAAAAAAACGTTTTTTTATCAGAAAACGAATGAAAACAACGTAAAATTAACCGCATCCGGGATTAGGATCATTAATACATAAATAGTGTAGAAGCAGGGATGATTAAGAAATTCAGAATAATTATGGGAAGGAAAGGAGGCAATAGTATCGTTCATTTTTCCGGATATTTTTTTCGAAATTTATACATCGAGTTTAACTATTTTCGGAACCTCTTTTTGAAAGATAATTAAAAAGTCCAGAGAAACTACTTGAAAAACGTTCACTACCATTTCGGTTTCGTGTAAAAGTTTAACATTCATACGAAAATATGACCGGATAGCGTGAAGTGTAAACTGGAAACTATTAAATTGTTACGAGCGAAGCCGCTTGGAAAATTACTCGAGGCGGCCGAAGCAGGACATTTCTTTAAGTAGCTATTACGTCACCGCGAGTTTGTGTAAATTGAATAATGGAAAGTTTCCTGAACTACGCTGTTTATCGTTCGCGTTTAACGAGTATTTGCTTAGTGCAGCCGTTTTGAATAGGTAAACAAGCGTCCGATTGATTGAACGAGATGAACTTGCACGTGTGCGTGTGTCTGCGTGTGTGTCTTATTGTCTGCCTTCTTCATTATCGGGCTCGACGGAATATTCCCGTTTACTAGCGCCTAATATCGAAAGTATTTCGGAGCTTATCATGCCGAAATGATCTCAGCTACATACGTCAACGCAGGTAATTGATTTTGTTTACCTTTCCCAAATGGCCACACTGTACTCAGTTTTATTCGTAAGTACCGTTCTTTAATAGGCGTAACAATTGCGACACGTCCGAGTGTTGGCAGATAATGAGCTGTCGCAAAATGGGAAACTTGTTACGAAACCGAGAATCATTCGAGCTTTGTCGCTTTATTGTTTAGTTTGCTTACACTGAAATGTCAGTTCTTCGATTTTTCTTTATATTATTGCTCTTTTTTAGGTCGCCACATTCTCAGACGACTCAGCACTCTTAGACACGGGTTAGCACTGTTCGACAGCCGAACACTCTTGGAAGATTCAACGTTCTTAGCTAGGTTCGAAGAAAGTTCTCAACTTTCGTAGGCAATTCAGCATTCTTGGACCATTCGGTATTCTCAGACAGCTCAGCATTTTCCGCTAATTCGGTATTCTCGGAGAGCTCAGCATTTTTGGAATACTTGACATTCATCCATAGCACAGCATGTTTGGGCACCTCGGTCAGTCTTTAACTGTACTATTTCTAACATAAATTGCTACAATATGAGTTTTAGTATGTTGCCGATAATCGTTTTAAACAAAAAAAAAAAAAAAAAAGATATTAATTGTTTTGTTTTTCTATTTAAATGAAAAACGTTTAAATGCGTGCCCAGATAGTATTCCGGGGGGAGAATGTAAACATGTTGATTTGAAGCAGCTAATTAGCAGTCCCCAAAAAGAGACTATTATAATGAAGTATAATAGTGATTCGACTGAGAATGGAACGAACAAGACGGAAACACTCAAGAACTGGGTATTGTCACCGGAGGAGCGTACCCTTCTATCGGATAGTGGCAAATCTAACAACATTCGTGTTTGTAAAATTTAACAACAAGACAATATCGAAATATAAAAGAACGCTCACTGTAGTTACTAAGACAATTACTAAACTAAAACTAATCCAAAGTTTAAATATTTACGCGGATCAGTCGAGCAAATTCGAAACAGCGCCGACTATTTTTGATATTGACTCTTCTAAGGACCGCTTCAGGGCCTGCTTCTTTACAATGTAGTAATGCCCCCTATTGACGTTTACGATAACATCCGTACGCTGTCGTTAGACTAAACGATAACTGCCCCCCCCCATACGTACATTTACAGTGCTACGGTTTTGTTTGTTGTTTTTTTTTTTGGTTAAAAAAGAAATTTAAATAATCGTCAGTTCATTAAATTGTACATAACAACCATGCGTAATTTCTTGTTTTGCTTGCCGGAAAAGACACTGCACGAGTGGATGAAAATCTTTTTCCTCCTTCCGGTATCGGCCGGTGTCGCTATTTATTTTTACTCTCGCAATTGATCAATTTTGCCACTGCTAGCTCCGGACTTGAAGAGCCCGCGATTTTTCGTAATCTTTGATTTTCGATAATTACAATAAACTCACCCCTTGTGCTACACTGGTCCTCTCACATGTCTCACCAGATGGATTGATAATCGCTGTAATTATAATGTAGATACGTTATTTCGATCGTAGCCAGTTGTTAAAATGAAAACGTCGATTTAAACAAATATACGCCGTTGATAAATTGAGTTAATATCAGGTACGGTACTTTAAATAGTTGTTATATTATTATATTATATATATATAGGACTTCTTGGCGGAAATGAACTAAATAAATCATAGTAAACCGAAAACCTGTGATACCTCCGGTTTGACAGCTATGCACCTTAACCACTAGTTTATCGCGCAACCTTACTTCACTCGAATAAAATTAAAAACAAAATTCAAATTTTAATTTGAACCGTACGTATAATTTTATATAATATACGCCGTGTTTTCAGTTGTTTATATACACGGAGGGAACGAGCATTAAAGTAAATATAGCGACGGCCCCATAATACCCTCATGGATTATTGTAGAGTTTAGCTTTTCATAGTATACTTAAGGATCTAATGGATCCGAAAAGAATAATGGACCACTTTTTCTTTCTTTGGAATCCTTTCCGGACATACATATTTACATAAGTAGATCACAGTCATATTTTTTTTTTTTTTTTGAGAGGCACGCTAAACATGGGCATTACCAAGTGTGAAACTTTTTGGGAGTTTCAATGGGCGGCAGCGAATTCGAACCCGGTTCTATGCGAACGAAACGCCACTGCCTAACCAACTACGAAGTGTGGTAGCTGGCTATCATATTAATATTAAGGCGCTCTATATCGAAATACATTTGTGGGGCAAAATACTTTACTAGTTAAAATTTTTATGAAATAAAAAATCTTGCGGATAAATAATATGTAAGAAAAAGAGGAAAATATTACAAATAAAGAATGGCTTAATGAAAATGTAAAAAGTATTATGAAATTTCCGCGTTGAATTAATATTTAACAATGCCGCTGCGAGTTTTTCCTATACGCGCTGTAAGCGCAACATGATGAGCTCGATGTATTGCTGTTCATCGTTGTTTTTTTTTTTTTTTCGTGCCTACACATACCCTGAAAGAAAACTTCATGCAATGACCTCTCGACGAAATTTTGAATTTCATAGAAAAAGTCGAGGTCATTTGAAAACAGGTATTTAATTCACGCCGTAAATATGCTCTATTAGTAAACAATGCAACTAAAGGAAAAAAATTAAAAAGTGTTGAATTACTTGCTTACACATTTCCTTCTTCTGCTTAACATGAGCAGTATTTATTCAGACGCATGTCAGATTTAGAAATAGACTGTGAATAATTCAAACGATCTCAAACCGAGACGTCTGTATATTTAAAGTAATATATAGGTAGATAGATTAACGATGGAACAAGCGAGAAGGAAAAGGAGTCTCTATTTTTCATTCTACTATTCGAATTACTATAGTAGCTTGTTTCGTTTTGTTCAACGAGTTACCGTATAAAAATTAATGAGAAATGTATGTTTCTAATTGCAATAAAAAAATTACACATGAAACACATTTATAAACTGTTTAATAGTACGAAATTACACCAGGAAAATCAAATGTACTGTGGTTGATAAAAGCGGAATTCTATGTGCGCCGGGAATAAATTTACGCAGACATAACAAAGCTGTAAGCGATTTTTTTTTAAAGTGTATATCTTTTTTTTTTTTTTTTAACCAGAACATAATGACCGTTTTAAACATCGGATCACTTCATATCAAAATGCGTAAATTAAAATTGTACTTCGCTTCCTTCAAATAACAAAAGAATTGAAATTAAAAAAGCATTTAGAAGAAAATGTGTCAGAAAATCTTGTCTACAGAATACGTACTTTTATATGAACGAGCCTTGAGTGTGCTAAAAATCTGAAAACCAGTGGGAAATCACTGACGCGCAGAACTATAATATCTCATCTAATGAGAGCTTTAAGGGGGGGTATGGGATAATGTGTCTAAAAAAGCACTTTTTTGAGAGTATTTTTTAAAGAGACTATTAAAGTTATTTCATTAAAGTTTTTGCACATAGTTATATGACATTTCAAGAACATTCAGTAATTTTTTCGTCGAAAAATATTCATGAACAAACCAGTGAGAGCGAATTAACAGAGGCCATTTCGAAAAAATAAGTTTTGCGGTGTCCACGTTGACTTGTTACAAAATCATCCGAAACACGAATAGTTGGAAAAAATGGTTAATTTAGAAGTAAATCTAGGTCGCAACGTTGTCCTTTTATTTTTTTTATTTTTTTTCAATTTTTGGCGGTCGGTTGAAGTCAAAAACACGATATTTACCCTAAAAATGGAGCCATTTTGTAGCTGTAAAATCGGTCGAAAACGAAAAAAAAGAAAAAGAAGAACGTTGCGACCTAGTAAAATATGTATTGTAAAACTGTGTACAACATGAACCAGATCGATACAGAAGTTTTTAAGATATCGTGTCTATACCGACTTCAATAAAGTCGTTTCGAGAAAAACGCGTTTAAAGTTTTAAACTATGAAAATTGGAAGAAAATTTTTCTTTTTTCTCACTTAAACTGAATCGTCGATGCCAGCACCATAAAGTAAGGTATCTGCTGCACTCGCAAAGTCCAAGGTTTCCTTTTGCACCATTCTTTCTATTATTCTAGCTTCTTTTGTCTGAAGCACAGCTTTTTGTTCGGCTCTTTGAATTCGCGTTTCATCGGCTGTTTGAACGTACTGATGAGCACTTGGGCCGGCGCTGATTTTCATCTCTTGTAGGAAGGCTATTAATGCAAAATTTCCTTCATTGAAAATACATCCAGCTACATTTGCTGAAATTTCTACTAGAATAGGGCTACTGAATAAAATTTTTGGAATGATCTTCCAAATAAGTTGATTTAGGCTTTTGTTATTGTTTTGGGTAAATCCACCAACACATCGCTCTAAAAACTCGTCCTTGCTTAAATCTTCATAAATTGGCTCGATTGCTTTTGTTACATCATCCGGAAAAGGTTCATAATCGTACTGGAAATTTTCTACTCCGGTAGTGGCCAAAGCTTTTTGATAAGCACACCAAGAGTTAGCGCTGGCTGGACACTTACAGTGCTGTGGATTTTTATTCGTTGATTTATAATGGAAAAAGACCGCCCAAATGGAATCTTTCATTTTTTGCACTGAATCGCAATTTCTTCTGATTTCTAATCCATAATACAGCGTTAATTTAGCAATTGTTTTACCAGGGAGTTTTCCTATTCCAGAGAGACTTCTGCTTCTTCTAGTTTGTCCAGCCTTTTTTCCGGTTTTTATTTCTGTCTCTACTGTTGTGTTTTTTAGAAGATTACGTAACCGTTTGCCCATTCTTTTTTGAACGTGGCCAACGCATTCTTTTTGATTTATTACAAAGTCTTCGCCATACGGATGGGATTGAATTACACCGGTGTACGTTTTACTATCACCGTCGCCGATGTAATTTTTATACTTGACGTCGTACTTTTCCTCCGATTGTCGAAACATTTCTTTTATTGCTGATACTTCCCTGTTTCCTGCAGGTCCAATGTGATTTGCTTCACATTCATCACGTTCCACGTACTTTGGCATGCCATTCTTTAAATTCCATTATAGTTAATTTTTGTTCTCAAGTTTTACACCTTTAGCATTTTTTAACGCAAATATCTATAACTTTTCCAGTGTAATATCCTATTAATGAAGAAACACCATTCCTTCGTTTGTGATCCTGACCACGTGCTGTTTGAATGGTTCAGTCTTTCCTCCGAACGTAATATCCTGTACGTTTAATTATTAAAGCTGAATTTTCCTACTCCATATAGTACTTCCTATATCTTAGCCTTGCCGTCAACCAATGCGGTTCTTATTCTTGTCTCTTTTCTGTCATTGATTACTGACCGGATTAAAATTTAATCTCTAATCTAGTCCAATTGTCCTGGGTAGCTGTACTTGGTCAGCCAAGCCCGAAAAAAAAAGAAACACCATATAACGCGGAGAAACCTAGCTTTTGCCAGGTGCCAACACCGGCCAGGCCCTTTGAAAAAAAAGGAAGCAGCTGCTCCGGTTACCTGCCTGTGGCTGAGAAAGACAAAAAATAACACAGCTGGTATGATTAAGGAAGAATGGAATAAGTGAACACACCACCGGCGGAGAGGATAAGAAGGAAAGCCGATAATAAGACGAAGGAGGCTACGAAATATGGCAAAAGAGAAGAAAACTTGCAAAATTACGAAGCAAGAGAAGGTAAAAGTTAGAAAGATAAAAGGAATTTAGGTACGTCGTTCCGTAGTTCAAAGTTTAAATGTTTAGATTAATATTGTAAGTGATAAATTTTGGAAAGTAATTCCTTTCGGTCGAGCCAAAGAGCTATTTCATTTCGCTTAGTTCCGCCACAATAACCGGATGATCAGAATAGATCTATTCGAATGGGACAAAAGAAAAATATTCCATAAATCAAACCGCGAACCAAAAGGCTAGCTGAAGCAAACAACGACAACAAGGGGAGAAGAAATCATTTGAAAGATACTTTTTCAAATTTCAAAAAAAAATAAATAAATAAACAAAAAAAACGTTTTTTATCAGAAAACGAATGAAGACAACGTAAAATTAACCGCATCCGGGATTAGAATCATTAATGAAATAGAGTAGAAGCAGAGACCGTTAAAGGATTTCCAGAATAATTACGGGAGGGAAAGAAAGTGATAATATGGTTTTTTTTTGGTTTTTTTTGGGCGTCGAAAATTCAACCCATCGACAATGTAATATAATTAATTAACTAATTAACGCTATACATTAATATTACATTGTACTATATAATTATATAATAACTTGTATACTGCAGCACTCCCGGTGGCCAGGAGAGAATTGACACTACACGGCAGAGGGATCTGGAAATTTATTATTGAGTTATACAAAATAATTCTTTGCGTCGTGTGAAAATTGCATTCGAAGATGAGGTGGTCAGCATCCGCCACTTTGTCCGAGTCTAGTGGATGTTGGCAATAGGGAGAAGAGATTAAACCCATGTTGTACAAAGAAGCGGGGAGACGGTTTACCCCCAGCCGGAGGCGACATAAGGTAACAATGTACGATCTCGTACTTATCGAAACAGTCGTAATGTGGTTGAACCAAGGAACGTTAGGAATATTAGGTTGAATTCTTTTGTGCTGTTGGGCGCAAAATGGATTTGCCCATGTAGCCTCCCAATATTCTTTATGAGCATATCTAATGAGCTCGAATAGGTCTCTGTTTGGAAAATATGGAACTAAACAACTATTCATCCATGTGTCTCTGGCAGCCATGTCTACCACTTCGTTACCGTAGATATCCGCATGTCCCGGTATCCAAACAAAGTTAACTACTACGCCAGATTCAGAAAGGGAAACTACTAGGCTTCTGATTTTATAGAGGTATGGATGGGATTTTGTGTTGAACGATAAGAGCTTCAAAGCTGATAAGCAACTCATGGAATCAGACATGATAATGATATTTTCAGAGAATATATGTGCATTTAAAAAGGACAAAGCCTTGAAAATCGCAGCACATTCGGCACTAAACACAGAGGTAAAACGAGGAAGAGAAAATTTTTTAGTTAAGTTAAGACATGGTATAAAAAAAGCAGCACCCGCAGAATTCGAAGATTTAAAACCATCAGTAAAAATCGGTTGGAAATTCGGCCAATGGTCCGAAATTATCGCATTGAATACTCTGCTAGCGTTGTGTCTATTAACGAACTGAAAAGAATCCAAATCTACCTGTAACTTAAAGCAGTTATGTGAGTATGGGTGTTTAAAGATCAATGAAGGATATGACGGTATGGTAATAAAAGAAGCATTTTGGAGGTTTTAAATCTCCAATTGTTTTTAACATCCAAATAGGAATTAAGTAAATTGAAGCTGGCTGGAGGACAGTATTTCATAAGAAACCTGTCTGCTAGGTACGATGATCTAACAGAGAGAGGAGGGATCTTGGTTTCAACTTCCAAAGCAGCGATAGAAGTAGGTAAGCAAGCATGTTCTTTATCCTCCTTAATTTTTTACGATTGGTTGCTGAGGAATTATGAAAGAAGTAACAACCATAGTCTAAAATACTGCGATAGTATGCTTTGTATAACTTACTCATTGTGCACGGATCGCTACCCCAATTGACATTACAGAGGGCCTTGAGTAGGGGTAACCGTTTTAGAAGTTTGTTATACATGTAATCTACATGATGGTTCCAGTTTAATTTAGAATCGAGAATAAAACCTAAGTACTTATGTGCCGACAAAATGGGGACAGTCTTACGCGCGAGTAAAAGGCATTTTTACGGATCTTTTTGAAAATTTATACATAATCATTAATGAAAAAGAGTAAAAGTAAGGTTCGTTAAAGGAGCTTCAGAGCAATTATGAGAAGGAAAAGCGAAATCCCATTAAGCCCCTTGAAACCGTCGGTAAAATTAATGGAACGGATGGAATGTAAGGAATTTAGAGGATCGCCTTAAAGTTCAGATCTAACCGTGAAATGCGAATTTATCACAGTTCAGTAAAAAAGGAATTGATGAGGAGGCTAAAGTAAAATTACTAGAGAAAAGTATGGTTGGTTGTCGTTAGAAAAAAAAAAAAAAAAAAAAAAAAGTACGAGGTGAAAAACAGAAATAAAATTGGAATTTTACTGTCAGTTATGGAAGATCGATAAACGGATATAGCTCTAAAGGAAAAATAAGAGAATCATTTAAAGAGGAAAAAACTGCAATCCAAGTAACATCTGCGAATAAACAAAGAGCGTTTCGCGAAAATGTGATCAGACTTATAGACTGTTGCATCATCCTTCTCCTTTTTTCTTTTTTTTCTTTTTGTTACTTTCTCATTAGTTCCTTGGTGCAGAGAGCGGAATAAAGAAACTAAAGAATGTCAAAATGTAGAGAAATAGCAATGAAGTATAAAGGAAACCGTCAGCGTCATTTAGGCTAAGAGAGTGATTAGGTTGATTAGGTTGAAGGGGAGTACACAGAAGGAGCGATTAAAATAACCGATCGAAATCTAGAATGAAATTTTTCACATGCGCGCTCGTCTAGAAAGCATGGAATTTTCTTAGAATAGTAGCGAGAATGAGGAGGACTCTAAATACGATCAGGAACTCGCAAAGGAAATGAACGCGAACGGATTTTGTTACCGGAAGTTTCATCATGAACTTGAATAAAGATCGATATGAAAGGATTTTTGTTGATATCAATATTGTTCTAAAATTATATCGTATAATTTTATCTGTATTTTCGCTTCATTGTTTAGGGCAACCGGTATTTTTGTTTTGCTTATATTTATGAGCTTGAAAATTAATTAAAATTTTCGTACCTTCTATAATTCGTTTTATTATTAGTTTTTCACCGCAAACCATATATTTATAGTCTAGGGTTTTCCATGTTTTTACTCCGACGATGAATAGATTATTATACTATTCGAAACGTTAGCCGCTAATGGAGCAGTGCAAACTTCGGACAACTTTTTATTCGCCCTATCAGTCCGCTCACAGTTAGATAATTTGGTGCGCTAATTTGGAATATCTAGTGACTTGGTAAATAGGATTGAAAATGTGCAGAAAACGAGTTTCTAAAATACTTGCATTATAAATGTATCGGCTCCCAGGTGATGTGCGTTACAAATACAAATAGTCCGACAGTTAAATATGCATAGCTTTTGGATGAGCGAAGAAAGAAATTAGCACTTTGTTTTCAGCACAATTTAATGCACGGTAAGATTAACTGTCCTACTCTTTTAGAGAAAATTTCTTATTTGAGTTCCGATTTTGCCGGCTCAATTCGTACACTGGCTGTTCCGTTTGCGAACACTTAGCAGTATGCATGCTCCTCTCACCGTTCTTTATTCATATTCTGTAATAATTTGGAGAAAGATCATCGGGAGCTAGACATTTTTATTGATCACGGTGGTGAGTTCTTAAAAGCTGTTCGGAATTTAACAATGTGAGGCTGTGTTGTACTGATTTTCTTGAGTGTTTCTTTGAGTGAACATAGAGTGTATGTGTAAGAGTGTATATAGGCGTGCATATTACAGGTGTGAGCTGTGTTGGCGTGGGAGTGTGAATGGGATAGAAGTAAAATAAGTAATGTTAGATAAAATCGTTGTGTACGTACGGGTATGATTTACACATTGCGTGACTTCGTAATTTTTCTTTTCTATCGTTTCATTGTACCTGTACTTGTATATTTCTACTGAATTGTTTTATTATCTGGTGCTGCGCAGTAATTGACGTAAGCTGTTGCACATTCGGATTGTATAAATAAATAAATAAATAATATTTGGTTTGTATCGCAGAAAACAATAATATTATGTTTAAGTTAGTTTCGAGAGTGTTTGTAATGTTGATATTTGATGTTGTAATTGTTTATTTTTTGTTACGAATGCTGTACCATCTTTGAATCTTACGCATGCACTTCTTCGTTCACGTTTTCTTTCATTTTCATAATTGGTTCTTCTATTACCGAGTTAAAAAATGTGGATGATAATGACCTTTGTATTACTGCCCTCTGTATTTCTGTCTTTTCCTTTGAATCGCCAATTTGTACTTCAACCGTTTCATTATGGGGTATTCGACCCTAAAAGCTGGCCAAAATTCCAACTCGCAAAACAGATAACCTTTCAGAAAGAACAATTACCGGAGGTACGTGAAGGGTCGACGAAACAAATGCTACAGTTGGGTTTTACCGAAGCTCTGCATTATTGTCACTAGGTCTTTTCAAAGTTACCGTTTGCTAACAGCGGTCGTGTGATTTGTTGATATACTATAGAGACTCGTTCTCGTTAAAAGTGCTGTAGTTTAGTTTTGTGCATTTACGAACTTTTTAATATGGATTCTTCGGAACCGGATATGTTTATCAATTTGTATGATACTTTTAATAAAAATAATATTTTACTTATGTAATATTAATCGCATAATTGAGGTGATAAAATTTTGCTATTTCAGGTATTGGCAATGCAAAACTTGATGATTGTTTTGATTTATTTCTAAGCTTTTCTAACAATTGTAATATATCTTGAAATAAAGTACATTTATCGTAGAAGGGGCATTCTATCAAAATTTTTTTGCGTAAAATTGCGTTTTGGTGTTTTATGCATTTTTTCCTGTATGCTATTAATATTATTTTAATGTATAGAAAATGGCATTATTTTAGTTTTTCTTTTGTAGGCTCCTCGGGGGTTACATCTCGAAAAGATTTATAGACTATAATTAAACAATCAGAGGGGATAACTTTTGAGAAAAAAGTCGAATTTATGGCTAAATATATCGTAAAGAAGTATGTAAAAGCGCAGATCATCAAAATGAGTTCAAGCACGAATTATCTTTAATAAGGCATCCATTTAAATCAAAATGGAAGGCAGCACAAAGAAAGAAAGATGTTTTCGAAAAGAACAACAGTTAATGGCTTAACGGAACAAGTTCATTACCATTTCATTCAAGTTTGTGCAGTTTCTAAGTAAAAAAAATAATATACTTTTTTCAGGGCATTCTTTATTTGTCGTATAGAATACCAATAATAGAATAGCAGGCAAGGTCACGAGTTTACAAAGATACAGTCAAAAAAAGAAAACAAGAAATACAGGATAAATTCAGAAATGAAACGGGTCTTATAGTTGATGTTCCCAAAGCTGGATTCGGAAATAGAAATGATGGGAATACAAGCAGGCGCTTTTTTAACAACCATGAGTTGTCGTCTATCCAAATTTAATATATAGATTGAAAATTATTTTAGAAGTTCTATCAAGTGGACACAAAATTAATTCCAAAACATTTGAAGAATATACAAAAGAGACAGCAAAACTTTATAATGTTCAATTATAACCACGGTATCCGAGATGTCTCCGACCATGCACAAAATTTTAAGACATTGTCCACAATTTATTGATAGCTTCCTTCTGCCTATAGGACAGCTGTCTGAAGAGGCTGCAGAAGCAAGGAATAAACATTTTCGGTCGTACAGACTAAATTATGCAAGGAAATGTTTTCGAGAAGCATGTAATTCGGATCTTATAAATAGCGATTGCTTCTCACTTCTGAGCCTTTAGTTACGGGCACGAGACAAAAAAATATAAGAGTAAGATGCGTTGTTTTTCCAAGGAAACAATCGAATTATTCTCACCTGGTGAAAGCGGAAGTCCCGAAGAACTTGAACCTGTCGACGAAAGTAGTGAAGAGGAGTAATTTATAATAATGTTCTGTAAATTTTTATAAAAAATAGAAAAAAAATTTTTACTACTAAAATTTAACAAAATTCTGTTTAATTTTCAATAAATATTGATAGAATCACAAAAATTTCCTTTTTCTACTAAAAAATAATTTTAGCCAGTTTTTTGGGTTAAATACCCGATAGTGCGCGTATGTTCGTTTATATAACAATTCTCATATTATTTTCCTATCGCCATATTGTCTAATCCTATTTCTTGTAATTTTGAGAATGAAATACTTTCCGCTTTATATGGTCAAATATTTATTCCGTGTATCTATGAAGGTTTTCTCCAGCTTCAATTTTCTTTTCGATAATTAATATTAAGGACAACGTACAGAGCTTCTCGAGTTTCCCTTCTAAATTCGAATTGGTCACTATTTTTAGTGTTTCCTCTGTATTGTCTTATTCATTTTGTTACAATTTTTATTATTATTTTTGAATTCCGAGCACGTCCTTTTTTGTATTCGCATCTTTTTCCGTATTATTATTAGTTGTCCTTAATTAATTAAGAAAAATAATTTCCTGGCTTTGTCGTTCAGCTGTAGTTGTTATTGAGAAAAAAAAGAAACATTATTTTTTTTTTTTTGAAATCAGGCTTCATAAATAGATATTGTTTTGCCGATTTTTTACATGTCGCCGTGATTAATTTTGTGGAAAATGTTCGTTGACCGGGGATTTTCCTTGATGATCGCGAATGGCGAACTAATTACAAGGGAAAGAGCGCTTGAACAAAAAGAAACGAAAGCATTATTAGCGGAGACCGAGAGTGAGAAATGGCAAAGAAATTCCGTCCGATGCGCAAGCTTTCGCTGGTTTATTTTTTTTTTTGCGTGTTCGATTTATTATCGGAATCGTTGCAGAAGACATTCTCTTAGTCGGTAGGTTGACCTCGACGATACGATACGATACGATGCGATACGGTGCGACGCGATCCGATGCGGTGCGTTGCCCGTCAGATAGACTATTGCTCAGGTCAGTTTAGGAGTTACACGGGAGCTGGATTTGCGCCGTCTGGTTCTGGCTGTCGATGCTGAACTGCCAGCAGTTATCAGGAAAACCTGACGCGATGGCCGCTCGATTCGCTCCGCTGGTTAAGATCGATTAAGCTCTTCCTCGCTAATTAGGGGAAGAGATTCGTCCGAGACTATTCGGCTTCCATCCGCGCAACTTCAACGTGCGTCTTTCATCGCGTTCTTCCTGTTCCACTTGAAATTTTTCAACGCGAAAAGTCAAAAAAGAAAAAAAAAAAGGCGGTAAAGTGTTCGTCGTCAGTAATAGTTGTTTCGAGTTTAGCCGCGATCCATCTCGTACACGCTAATTATGTTCCGCCGTAATTGAATTTTGTGAAACTTCTAATCGATATAAAGAACCGAAATCGATCCGCGCAGAACAACCTGAACCGGGTATGTTATTTTATCTGATTTTCGGTGCACAGGCGTGAGCCTCGCTCACGATCTCGTTTTTATCGCGCGTTCATTCGGCTAAATGTTTTTTAAAGATTTTTGACCATCACTTTTTTAGGATGTACAGACTAAAATCGAGTTTTATTCGGATTATTTAGTTTTCCGTTTTTTAAACGTTTACTTGTAAAAAACAAACGGCTACTCTGCCTTGGTGGTCGTACCTTTTTACTTCCGGAAGGGTCGTGCTATAATTGGAAACGATGCACTCGAGGTAAGACCCTGTGGCGCACGTGAAACTGCAGAATCGTTGCGCGTGAAAAAATTTTCTCCTACCGCAAATGAAATGAGTTATTTTTCAATTCAAATGAATAAGCCTAGTCTCTATAAAAAAAAAAAAAAAAACAAAAAAAAACAAAACAAAAAAAGAAACAACGATATAAATGTGGATATTTTCGTTTATGAAAATCGACTGAATGATGAAAATTTTGAATTTTCCCACTGATGAAAAGTGTTTCCGTTCAACGGGAATGAGAATCGAGCGGTTCGAGAGGGTTAAAAATGTTTGACATTGTCGAAGAGATTCTACAAAAGGTGACAAACTTTTATATCTTCTTTTTAAAATATATTTCAGTCGATCTAATGAAGATGTCTTTTTTTTTTCTCAATAAAACGAGGACATTAGCTCAAGAAATAGGAAGAAGGAGAAAATCTCCAATGAACATAGAACAGCAAAGGTCATTTTAATAGACGGGTTCGATTGCGCTTTAATGAAATACCCCTAGCTGGTTAAGCTGATTTTTAAACTTACTTCGTGAAATTTGTTTTTCCCCCTTATATCTCTTGTGTACTTGTCTTACGTTGGCGAGATATATTTTATTTAAATATTCAAACAATTAAATTATTTTAAAATTATTTTAAAATTATTTAAGCGGGTCTATTTTTAATTTACATAAAAAAATGGAAAAAAATAAGGAACGCAAAAATTAAGTGCATTTTAAGTCAATAGAAGCTGGTCGAATTAGCGTAAATTTTTATTTTCGTTTTCTTACGCATTTAGTCTGTGTAAATTTACCGTATATTATAAAGATAAAGGATTAAGGAAAATTTTACACGTCCGATGAACTGGAAGTAAATAGAAAAGCGGCCGCGAAAAATTTACAAAAAAGGTGCCAAATATCGAGTATGTTTTTAGAGCTACTAATTTTTAAATTTTACATTTTAAGGGGCGAAATTTTAGAACTTTCTGGAAAGTTTGTGTTTAAACCTTTCGACAGCGTGATTCTCGCTTAAATTTATTTTATTTTTTTCTTGCCTGGTTTTATATATATATATATATATATTTTTTTTTTATAAATAAATAAGTTGCGGGTCTCGCTGGGCAGGTATGCCCGTTGCGTGAGTGCCCAACATTTTTATTATCATTTATAAAGTACATCGGTAACGAAATGAACCGTTTATATTTTTTATGTTTTTTTTGTTTACTTTTCTTTTAATTTACTCTCGTGACACTGTCAAAGTATAAGTTTTTCTTTTTAAACTTTTTAATCCTTTTAATCTTCTTAATCTTTTTAATCGTTTTAATCTTTTTAATCTTTTCAGTTTTTTAAATTTTTTTAATCTTTTTAATCTTTTCAATTTTATTACTATAGATTATCGTTCATTAAAACAATAAGCACTACCGGATGAACTATATCGTGATTAATGCGTTTAACAACAGTTATAGTTTAAAAATTGTCGTCACACTATATCGTACTTGATAAATCTGATTTTTACATTTTTTTCTAAGTAATGATAGGAATTCATAACGATTTTATATCAGCATTTCAGAGGGAATTACTCCATTAACAGATAAAATTAGTACATACATTTCTGTTCGCATAGTTCTTCCTTTAGTGACTTTCTTAATTTACTTCTGACACGTTTTATTCCTATTCTCTGTAATCGCGAAATTTCCATGGTTATCACGCGAGTACAGCTTGTTCTCATTGCGTACAATTATTTTATTTTTTATTAATCCGCGATCATTATGCACCATAGTCGCTGGCTTCTAATATTTTTCGGCCGTGATAATATACGAGCTTCGGTCATCAGTTTCAACGCCAAATTTCGACGTCTCATTGCGGCCACCACATAATATCTGTTCTGGCGTACTTCGTCGGCGCCGCCGGTACACTTTCTGTACTTAGTGCGTCCTGTCTATCTTTTATGATATATATATATATATATATATATATATATATATAAGTTTTTTCTGTATAAAATTATTTGCTTCCCCGAATAACCACCATAAAAACCCGGGGGTTTAGCGAATAATCAATCCCTGACCAGCCTAATGAACGACCGACATATTTTCGCTGCGTTTCATTCGGATTCCACAAAATTACCGCTTGGGGGCTCCATAGTGCATTTCTATTACATTTTTTACCTGTTCCGTTTCACGATCAGCTAAATCCAGCGGTGTATTCATTTTCTGAGTTCTGCACAAATTTACAGCAATCATTATTGCCATTTACAGACATCTAAAATCTACACTTACCCTCTTCCTGGCAGGTGAAACAATTACGTCACATTGTTCAGGAAACCTTATAGCCCATTTGTTTTATAATGTTCCAGAGACAGATTTCGAATGAGGAAAAATATCTGAATTTTTTGTTTTCATTTTTTCCCCCATCAGTAATACGTATCCGAATTTCCCGAAACACTTTCGATTGCAATGCAATTTTTCCTTAAAGAATGCTTTTACCACGTGAAAGAGTGTATAAATACGAGTTGTTATTACAAAAAGGTTTTACAAATTCTGAAAAACTTATTTGTTAATATATATATACTATATATATCAATAATATTAGCACCGCGAGTTCAGCTTTTGGATAACAATCAAGGAAAGGAACGACGAAAATAACAGAACTTAACAAAATCACGGAGACGGGGAAAAACCTGACCAAAAAGAAAACTGTCTACTTTGGCGAAATCTAATTCGCAGAAGTCAAGACAAAGAATTAAACGAGAAAACAATAAGCGACGCTCTGTCAGTATGCGACTTTAAGTTTACTTTTAGTCGGTTCGAGGTGTTTGTCTGATTCTTATGCGCGTACTATTACGCGATATCTTAATTGTGGAGAGGATTTAATTTTGTTAACAAATACACAATTTCACTCTAAATGCGACTGAAAGAAAAAAATAAACTTTCTTTATAGCCAATTTTAATAAATCATCAATAAGAAAGAGAGGTAATTCGGGGAAAACTTAATTTGCCCCCCCCCCCCCACACACACAATTTGGTGGGAACATTACATGTGTGATTAGTCAGTATTTGCTCTGATATAGTCACCTCGGTGTAAAGACCGAAGTATAGGGATGTCCAATATTATAACCTTTCGATAGATTAACGAGAGGAGGAAACCCACAATTTTTAGCAAATAAATAAAACACAGTCACTTTTCTTATTTCGTGAATACGACTGTTAAATTAGGTTTCTATTTCAAATTTCAAAGGTTTGAAAATATTCCTTTTTTTTATTAAACACGCGCAATGTATTAGAGCAAAACGAACTTTGTATTAAAACCGATCTACCCGCCTGTTGAATTTCATTATATCAGAATTTGTGTTAATTTTTGGTAATTCGGCGACTCCTCCCCAACCTTTAAAGAATTTCCGTTCGATTCGAGTTAATTTAAAGTCATTCTATTAAAACGCAACCGTTCCCCCGCTGGTGCGAAACAAAAAAAATCGTTCTACGTTAATTCCACTCGAAATTCGCTGTGCTTTAAACAAGAATTCACTGCTCTCCGGGAAAAAAAAAAAACTCTACGATGTTATAACAACCGATATTCTCGTATTTCTATTTAGATAACAGTTTCTATAGCCGCTATTTGTCCACACATCTCGGTACAATTTTAACTAAAGGACAACTACAGATATCCTTATCGGCCGGCATTTTTCCCCGAGTTGTTCGTATGTTTGGCAATTAATTGTTTCCTTAATCTTTGTTTTATCGATTTCCTCGGACTTCCTAGTTTTTTTTCTTCCCGTAGCGCAATGGCGTTCCTTTAAAAATTAACCGTGCTTTATTTTTCTCCTTTCGATAATCTTGCATCATTAGTTAATGTGCGTCATTTTTTTTTCTTTTTTCCTGGCGACATAAAGTTCTACTTTTCGCAATATCCACATTTTCGAGGCCTGTAATTTATCAATTTCTCGTTTAGTTCCTTTTCGCATTCGTAATTCAAAACACCCCTTATTTTGTTCACGTATCATCCGTATTGTTTATTTGTCAGTGCTGTTCTTTTATTTCGAAACAAACTTCTAGCTTCTTTCGTCTAACACTTTCGTCACCATCTCCGAAATTGCCACGATAGCGGAGCTTTTGATTGTTTACGTGTTTAATTTGCCGTTCAACTTATTAGGAGGGATCTTGCTTTAGAAGATCGAAAAAATCGACTATACTTTATTTCCTAAACCGATATTATCTATCCGAGAAATGTATATTCGTAAAGTGACAGATGTCATTTCGAAGTACTTTTGGAGATGATACAAAGCCGAACGATAAACAGCGTCGAGCAGACGTACGCACATTCAGCCAGGCTCGGGTTCTCTTTTCGACCGTATCTCTTCTACTCCGTTATCATCTGTGCACGTGTTTCTACTTTGAGTTCCTGTTCAGCCAGGCTCTGACGCTCTCTCCGCCCTTCTATCGATACGAAACGGCTGAAGGTATCGTAAAAAAGTTAACAATTTATTACGGTTTGGCAATTAGAAAACAAAAGTGTTGATTCTGCTCGAGAAATTAAAAAAGCGGTGTGAACGATGCAAAGCGCACGAATCAACTACGATCGTTTGAGCATCCTGCTCGATTGATTTACGAAAAAACTGAGAAGCACGTTCGTCCGATTTATGAAGAACGGTCAAATGACGGCCTTTTAACGAGATGTTTAGGCGGTTACGCGCAAAATTCGAACCAGTCGTTCAACTTGATGGCCTGGCGCATCAATCCGAAGCGCATTCCGGCCAAAAAGTCGTTGAGATAACCGCCTACTTGGCTGCAGGCATGTTCGAC
Source organism: Icerya purchasi (assembly GCA_039619475.1). Classification (NCBI taxonomy): domain Eukaryota; kingdom Metazoa; phylum Arthropoda; class Insecta; order Hemiptera; family Monophlebidae; genus Icerya; species Icerya purchasi. The sequence goes on from CM077116.1 coordinate 178,930,181, forward strand.
GAAAGATATTCAGCGATTTTGAATACAATGCGGTTGCTGCATTTGAATATTGGTCAGCAATGGGAAGACGCGCAACGGATCGAAAGGGAGAACAGACGCCAGTCATTTAATGGGGCTCGTACGGCTTGTAGACTCGGACAAATGCATCAGAATGAGTTTTTTGAGAAAGAACTACTGCGTGGACTTTTGAAAAGCTGATTACCCGATCATTAGCGTAAGAAGCAAAGATTTATATTTTCTCTTATTGTGAAAACTTTTTAAAATACGTTTTTTCGATTTTTCTGAATTGGCGGGCGAGATAATAGCAAAGAAGAAAACTAAAAACGATCTATTGAACTAAAATTTATTCTCTTCAGTACTGAATTCTCTTCAATGTGAACTAACAAAATTATTAAGAAAGTATTTTGAAAAATCCTTTACACAACATAAAGTTGTTTTTTTTCTTTTTTGTTGAAAAAACACTTTTTTCTTTTCAAGCCTGAAAAAATAGTCTTAATTTCCCGGTTCGCCCGGAAGAAAAATTGGAAATTTATTTGGTTTTTATGTTTCTGACAAGAATTACGAACTGCATCGTTCAATTGCGAACTACAGTATAGTAAAACGTTCCAGGAAAAAGCTTACCGCTTTGCTGTTTACGATTATATCTACTTAATAAAAATTATTTATACACTTCAAATACGTAATAAAATATACCCCAAATAAGTTGGCCGAGCTAAGTTGCTTTTTTTCCCCTCCAATAAAAATCCTTAAAAAAGAGCTCTTTTTGGTCTTCTAAAGCAGGATCCCTCCTTAATTGGTACGGCCGAAAGCAAACACCCAAGTCTAATTCGTCCTGTTTCTTTTTGCAAATCGTAATAACTGCGGTGTTTATGCAGGAACTTAGTGTATTAGCTTTCTAGCCACCTTTCGTTTTTAATATACAACTTAAAATTTGCCAGACCTCCTTTTCGAAATGAGCTTTAACACCAGTTTTCTCCCGATCCTAAATTCAAACTAATCTGCTTTCCTAGATTTATTACAGTTTTTTCTCTTATTTCATTAAACTTAATTTAAACGGGGTTGCTAATCGTGTTAAAAGGGCCCATTTTTTTCATCCGTCCCCCCTTGACTATGAAGTTTATTTTATTTTTCTTTAACACAATGACGACTGTAATCGACAAAGCGGTGAATACACTATAAACGCAGAAACGAAGTAGAATTCTTCCTTTAAAAAAAAAAAAAAGTAGAATTCTTCCTTGTTCATCTTCAGCCGGTTAGTTTGACGTGATTGTCCCGTAGACCAAATCTTTTTTCATGTAATTTTAAAAAGACGTATATAAAATAAAAAAAAAAAGGGAAACACCGCGTCGTAAATTCGAAAATGAACAACATCATCGCTGATATAATTCTTACCGGCCGAAAAAGCCAACTTCGAGATAATTACCGAATACTTATGCGATGTTGTTTAATTAATTGTCGACCAATTTTGCACGGTGACTACGAATTTCAGCGCTGTTCGGTTTCCGTTTTTGCTATTCACTCATCTCTAATTTTTAATAAAATATTCGTCAGAGGTGAGAAGTATGGCGCGTTACTTACACAAACTTTACATTTAGTGTAACTGTAAGAAAATCTAAAATTCCTTTTTATTATACTTTGTTTTTTCCGCAGACATCTTGAATTTTCCAAGGGTATGTATGTACTTTAATTGACTCCTGAAAAAGGCGGATATTGTAATTTAGAATTTCGTTGAATTATCTCTGAACATTGAAAAAAAAAAAAAAAAAAAAAAGGGAAAAAAGAAGATACAAACATCGAATCTCTTTTATTCTTTAATGCTTCGATAATTTTTCATGCACACTACGTCACGCATGTAAACATCCTTTGGTGTTTATTTCGTTTCATTGAAATTTACGCGAACTCGGCTTATTGCCTACGCACTCGTTTTACCGATTGTTATTTTTCGTCTTTCTTTCCATACTAGCACGGTTTGACTGTTTTTGCTTTTATTCCGATTAAAATAGTGTACGATACAGAATTATTATGAGGATTTTTGTATTGTACGTGAGATTTGGCCGTTCTCGAAGAGCCCCTCTAATCTCACCTTGGTGCCGACAGAGGTCAGGTGGTTACAACATATGCTTTTTTTTTTTCCCCGTTAGAAAATGTTTGAGAATCTCTGTGTTTAGATATTTCCTTTTACACAGCGTGTATATACTATAGTGTGGGAAAGCGATAAACCGTCGTTGTTACCATTTACATCATTGCGTAACGAAGAAAAAACGGTGTTGTTTTAATTCTTACAAGGATAAATACTAACACCGATTTTCATCTAGACGTATAGAGAGACGTGTGTACATATTCACACGCGGTATACGGAATTTTTAAACAGTCTTACAGTACAATTAAAATTCTTTACTTCGTTATTTATTAATCTCTATACGTGCTACATACGAATACACTATTCACTCCCTGATCATGCCGCTCCTCGCCAACCACCCCCAACACAACATTGTCACTACTATTGTATCTCACTAGAGTACTGAAAATTATCTGAAAATAAAAAAAATAAAAATATTTGTCGAACTTTTTATCAATTCGTGCTCGCTTCTTTCGTCAACCAACAAAGAGTCGTTCCGTCGATATAGCACGCACATGCTAATCAAAAAACATACTCTACTCGAGTGTTCTTATTTAAATGATTACCAAATGTTGAAATATTATTAACATATGTTTTTTTACGTAATAGGATTCAATATTTTTAGGCTTTACTATTATTTGAAGCAAACCGAAATATATTTTGCACGCTACAAGATACATAGTCAGAGAGACAGCAATTAATGAAAATGAAGATATGTAATCAGATTTCTGTCTGATATTTTTTTGTTTCTTTTTTTTTTTGTATTGTTGCTATTGTTCCTATCTGAAATCGTTAAATCGGGATACAAACACGGTAAAATGACAGACTTTATTACGTTGGTCGAAAAGTGTCTGGTACTTGCACGCTCAGTATTACTCTCGATGCAATGTTGTCAAGTGTGTTTAGCAATAATGGAGGTGTCTGCGAAAATTTCAACTGCTTATTGCCTGGACAAAATTTTGAATTTCGCTCCACTATTTATATCTGATTTAAGTTTAATCTCTCTAGCCCATTCATTAATCCTCTTTCCCAAATGATTCACCGTACGCTTTAACGATATGGACACTGTAAACCATTTAAGAAAGACTCCCAAGAGAATTTTCGAACTTTCAATTCATTCACGCTAACACCTGCTTACGGAACAAAACGAAAAAATAATTCATTGCTAGAATATAGCAGATTATGTACAGAAGCCTCAAATTGTTTGCAATGTCTGCAAGAGTGTAGAACTTAGGCGGATATGTAGAGGATTTTCTATTTCATCCCTAGCTGAGACTAGTCCAAAACCCGGCTCAAATTTCCCAATAGGGCAGTTCCTTTCCGATCATTTAAAGTAACGGAATTTTAACCCCAAGTCCTTAGATAGGTCGAGGTTCTTGCATAGAGACCTAACAGGCTACAGAAAGAACTATTTACACAGCTCACAGATGGTTCGATTGAACTGCGTCCCCTAATAATCACCATTTCTGCATATGTTATTCAGTTTTTTACCTTCTTATCAGGCTGCGCGTTTCTGTCACTGACTTCCGACGCTCCGTTATACGTTGTTGCGACAGTGACTTGTGAAGATAACCGAATAAAAAGGCTCTCCGCGCAACAGCTCAATTCATTTTGTATCTCGGTAGCATTGGCAAGCGGCGACAAGGTAAAAACAGTATTTTTACATCGACAAGAAGAATACGTCGAGCAGTGACGACCGTGATAGGACCTAGACCAGAAATGTTCCTTTTCAACAACTTCCTAAATCTCTATGTTTCCCCTTGCACAGTTCTAAATTGCAGACCTCGATTGCAACTAACACAGTTTTACTATCTGAAAATTCTCTACCTCATTAATAATAGAATTTAAGGTATACCAATTCTCTAAAAAAAGAAGCTGATCGACTTTCAGGAGTATTCCCGACTCGATGTTTTTCTGTTAAAAACAAAATTTATTAAACATTATTAAACCGGAATACATATTTAATAACGCCAAACGCTGCTCGAATATTAATGTTCTTAAAGCGATTGAGCGAAAAATAATTTTTAAACGAATCAGAGTAAAGAATCAACGCTTCATAGGACTATCGTCGACGATGTTAATAAAATACTGCATTTCTCAGCTATTGCGTAAATTGCGGTTACACGCCTCACATTGCATATTCTCGTCTAAATAAGGTATAGCTGTGATTCTGTTGCAATGTTGGAAACTCGCCGAAGGCAATTACTTCTGAATTATTATTTGTTAATTGGATTTATAAATCTTGAGCATTACATCGGCGATGCGATAATTTTAGCACTGCTAACTTAGGACTGCAGCATCTATAATCAAATATTTATTTAACCGGCGAAAAGATAATACACACACACAATATATATATATATATATATATATATATATATATATGTATATATATGTATATCGCTGATTTTCTGATGCGTCAATAACATCGTTGTCATTCTTATCCTTGATCCGTTTTCAATGAACCAGTAGTCCAATTTTGCAGAGAAATACATATCAAAACAACAAAACGTTGCTAACAGCGATGATACGCGGATAATAAAAATAACATTGTAATCCGCGATAGAAGTACTTTTTTAGGGGTAACCGTTCTCATATGCAAACAGTGATAAAGTAACGCGTACGATTTGTTAACGATTATCTAATTTTTGCGATTCTGGGACATAGACAGCGGGGTGCCAGTTCACTAAATTAACTTGTCGGCCGCGTATCGTTGGACAGAGGGCTTCCTGCTAGGTGTTCACGGTGTGATGATGCAACAGGCGTATCGATGGCAAAGATGAAGCGACAAGTTCTGCTCCCAGATTCTGGTCTTATCTAATAGCTGAAATATCTATTACCAATGTCAAGTCAATGTAGCTTTCACTTACTACTCTGCCGTAACCTTCTTCTTCCACTAAAAACATTTCAATACTTCCACATACACATACGCATGTGTGTGTGTGTGTGTGTATGTACACGTGTCGACGATCGATCTGAAATATGTTATCAGTATCGAAACAGTGTGTTCGTTAACTCTACAGATCAGGTTACAGCCAACTCCTCAATTTATGGAAAAAATCCCTAATTTAATGAAAGAGGTAGTTGTAGTATTTTAGACAATTACAGTTGTACTAAACGAAATGAAACAGCACCAATATATATCGTTTTGGCATTAAATGTTAATCAGAAAAATTGTAGTGCTGCTGTAATTTTTGATATATTTGTTTTATTTTAAAATCATCGGTTCCGCTAAAACGTCGTAGTTCTCATACCTACCAATGCCAAAATAACGTTCTAAACAATATTGTGTAGTTAGCTTTTCCGCCATTACCACCTACGGTGGTATACATTGTCGTACTTCAATTTATCATTCGAAGGAAAACGAATATTATGAACGAGTTAAAATGCTTTGGTACCCTGACGACGACATTTTTGATCCTTTTATATGCTATTTTGAGTTCGGTTGTTCACAAATATTGTTCATTGCGTCTACCCAAACGTTATTCATTTTATTCTATCTTGATAGCGAATTTATCGAAATTTAGGCAGTGACGTTGACGGAAAGCAGTTTATGCGAATCCACAGTTTGTGGTCGAGAATTACGTAATTCCTCCTATATCAACTAGAAATCTTTAAGAGTCGGATGAAAGTTGCCAAAAGAACGCAAAAAGTGCGGACATCTGAATGGAACAATCAATTACGGTCAGTGCTCTCAACAGTGCGCTGAAATATTTCTCGCTTCTGAGATGAGCTTCGTATTAAGTTTTGTATAGCTTTCCTTTTGTAATATAATTTTAAAGGAAACAGTCCTTTCGTAAGCTCTAGCCGCTTAAAAGTTTCTGTTGACGGCCTTTAAAAACGGTCAATCTAAAAGTCGCTGCAAACTAGTTGAAAGTTGACCGGGAGAGTATTACTTTAACCTAACAGCCACCCTTATGTATTTATTCTTCCGATTAAACTTTAAAGAACAGTTGATGCTAGTGAAGTATATTTCAGCTAATTTAAAATTGCCTTTCAGATAATTATTTATGCGTAATTTATCATCCGAATAAAAATCGATCGATTGGCGTTTATTTTTTGTATGACAAAAATAGCAATGTGTTGTGCAAAGATAAATTAGATATCGTTTTGCGTTATTGCCCCCAACCGCACCGGTAGATTGATTTTTTTAAATTTTCTAGTTAGTGAATTTGTGTTTCGATTCGCAATTTATACGCGTAAACATTTTCCTGTAACTAATGTGTAACTCGTACTGTAATCGTTGCGATGATACATTATACTACTTCCTTCGACTCGGGTGATATACAGTTATAATTATTAAATTAATAATATCGAAACCGACATGTTTCGAATATCGTCCGTGGTAACAGTTTATTGGCATGAATCCGGAGCTCACTGAAACTAATTTAATAATTAAAACTATTAATTAGTTTCGATTTAAGTGAATTTTACGTACTTTATACGTTTTTCCGAATACGCAGTTCATTCCATAAGTTCCAGTATTAATTTATAAAATCGATAACTAGCGCTAATATTCGACGGCGGAACCATGCAGTGTCATTTCTTAGTTAGCTACATTTGGAAGTTCAACATTGTAACTTCATCTCGGCTATGTTCGTTCGAAGTAAATGTGTTTTTGTCGCTGCGTCATGGAGCAGCGTGCCGCGATCCAATTTTGTTTAAAATTGAGGGAAAAGTACTTGGGAAACATTCAAAGTGTTGTAAATCGCGTATGGTAATGATTGTTTAAGCCGAAGCAAGGTTTTCGAGTATGGTCGGTAGTCGCTGGAAGACAATCCGCGAGAGTGGCGTTCTTCGACTTCTCTTGCCGATGAGAATGCAACGAATTTGCGCCTCTAGGCTAAACAGTAGACGCAGCATTCTATCTTGCATCGACTTTAAATTCGACGTGTGAGACCGAAATTCTACCACACCGGTGACTGGGGTTTCTTTCGCACGACAATGCGCCGGCCAGTTCCTCGATACCTGTTGCACAATTTTTAGCTCAAAAGTCGGCCACCAACCATGATTCACTACCCGCCCTACTCGTCAGATCTGCCAGACTTTTTTCTTACCACCTATACTGAAAATCGTCATGAAAGGAGAACGTTTTGAAAGTGCTAAGGTGATTCTAAAGAGTGTTACTGGGCCCCAGAAACCGATTCTAGAAGATCAGTTCTCCAATCCGTTCCAGCGGCTGTACAAGCACAGCAACATTTGCATAAAACGGTGACGGGATTGTGATGAAAACTAAATGTGAAGACTTTTTTCTAAAATTTTTCTCTCTTTCGTGAAACAGAAATAGTCTCGGAACTTTTTGAAGCAACTCCCGTACGCGTCTTCATGTCAAGAGTTCATCACCACCGAAAAAAAAGCGGTAAGCGGCCGCGATGGTTGCATATTTGCAAAGGTTCTTCTTCAGTGGTGTCGTAAATTTGGGTGTAATGTATGTTAAAAAATTATGATTAACAAAGTCGAAGGTTCCATTTCGTTGACTTTCCTTCAAGTAAGTTTAGATGACTGAAGGCACTCCCCGGAGGTATTATTTTTTCGCCTTCTGCTCGCAACCATCACATCAGATTTGTTAAGAAGTCCCCCCGTCTTCTTGTGAAGCTCTCCTTTTCTCGTTGGATTTTTCCTCTGACCAACCTCGAAATGAGAAATTATTGATTCACCTTATATGGACTATTTTTAATGGACTAGATTTTTCCTAGCAAAAAAAAAAACTATAAACGCGCGGCGAAACCTACGACAAAACGTGCGCCAAATGAATTTTAAATTTGCCTTTTAAACTATCTTGACAAATTTTGGAATGCAATCTTTTCGATTGTCAGGACAATCTTTATGACGCAATAATTTGAAAGACGACTTTTGCATTTAGTTATCATTATTATTATTATTATTATTATTATTATTAGTATTATTATTATTATTATTATTATTATTATTATTATTATTATTATTATTATTATTATTATTATTATTATTATTATTATTATTATTATTATTAAACGAATATTAAACTTGTAGATTATGAACCACTGGGAAAAGAGAAGTACTAGCACTGCGAGCTAAATACTTTTTTCACGGAAATTTTCAAAGCAGTAATTAATGCGTTTTTATGCGAATTGGTTGAAGCGGGGAATAAGAGACTGTAAAGGGATTTGAATTTCGGCGGGTCGATAAATCGGTAATGTCGTCGATTAAACGATAGCGGAGTTGGAACAAGCATTTGGTAACGGCGCAATTTAGACTTTCAAGCGAGTTAAGGAAAAATGAATCGCAAGATTCTTTTGCTTTCCATTGTGAGTCTTTGGCCGAAATACTCACTGCAATCGTAAATACTAAACCATAAAAAGTTTTGTTCAAAATTAATCCTTACCGAATTATGAAGTGTGTACTCATCGATATGTTAACATTTCATTGTAATCGGTAATGTTCGATTTTGCTGATTGGTAAACAGAAATAGGCGATAATATTTTTGAACTCGATCTTACTGCGGTGAATGTAACACAGACTTGTTGTAAGAAAAAGTCATTACATTAGGCGCACGGGAATTTTAAAACGAACGTTCATTTCGAAAATCCCGATAGCAGTTTGGAGCATGTTAATTTTCGAATTTTCGGGCGCTGAATTATAATAATGTTTAAGAAGGTACCGATTAAATTCATTAATAAGTGCATATATACAGGCGAGTAATGGAAGCAATTGTTTCCACCTTTTCGTGAAAAACTATGTAATAGCTGAGCTAGTTCTCAAACGGCCATGTGCTACCTTGTTAGGTGAATCGAAGTTGTCACTGCTCTGGAGGTCGAATACGAATCCGGCGAGTCACCGGTACAACAGGAAATGTCTGCAGAGCATTTTATTACCGGCAGACGGTACGTCGAACACAACGATAACAATGAATAATGACGCGGTAATGACATATTTTTATTTCAGAAAGACTTCCTCCAGTCAAATATTATCGGGAAGCATTAATTTAATCCTCCCGTTCACTCCAGTCAACTGGTGTTTTTTTTGCGAAGATTTTTTTCCGCGGTAACTTCACGTGTAACAACTGTTCGACTTTTTTTTTTCTTCTTCTTCTTACCAGACGAATTTTGACGCTTCTGACGCTGAGGCCGGAGAAAAAATTGCAGTCTAGTAACAAACTACAAGCATTCTGGAAGTCGATTGATCCCCGCCATCTGCTTGGTCTATTTTTCAATGATAGCTCAATCATCGTGACCGAAACTGACCAGTGTTGCAGTTACTTTTGTTACACAGTGACCAATGGTTAAAAGCGGAAATGATATATTTGACATATTTGACATACTTGACAGAAGGTGTAAGCGTTTTATTTGATACAATCATACTCGGACATCTAAATAAATAATCTCTCTCCTGTATTAGAACTCTCGAATTACTTATTCTTTTCCGCTACATTATAAAAACCTTTCAATGTGCAGCCGGATACAATTCGCATCAATCGTGCAAGCATGCAGTGTCATACAAGTGCAGCCTGTGCAACCTACAGATAAGGAAGAAAAATTTTGCATAAAATCCTAGACAAATATTCTCATATTTGTCGTGCTCAGGGACTAAACATTAAATATCGGCCATCACACCTTAACTTCGACCGCACTAGATCCAGCGCAGTATAAACTCGCGCTACCTATCACATATGAGAAATTATTTCTACCTACGGCTATTCGGATGTACCATAAAGGATTACGCAAATCGAAATATTAGTCGAATTTCTCATACGCATTAATTAAAATCGCGGTTAATGAAACAATTTGCAAAATTTTTTTTTTTAGAAATCACTTTTTAAATTAATAAGCATTTAATATATTAAAAATTAAAACAGCGACATGTTTCCAGGACACTGCTCCAAAATCATGGCACTCACCGTGACGATTATATGGAACAGTGTCTCCGAAACGTAAACAAGTTTCTCTTATGGTTTTATACGCGGAATTCTACGACGCTGTTTGTCTACTTTACGAGACTGTAAGACATTTTTCAGTTCATATTAAACGGAAAAATACAAAAACATCGAATGTAAAGGATTAAATCGTCGATGCATGAGTGTTTTTTCAGCTGGTTAAATGATATTCAGGTAGCGTATGTACACTGATTCTGCATATTAAGAATACACATTTAACGCCTCTATATAGTTGACGAGCTTAAAAATAATTAAAAAAAATATATTCATATTACGAGTATATGCGTACACATTTTTTTGTGGCGTAGTTGGTTTGGGAGTGGCGTTCCGTTTATCCCGCTACCGCACACTGTAACTTCCAAAAGTTTCATTTGTGAAAGAATCACAACGTCCGTGGTTAACGCATCCAAAAAAAAAAAAAAAAAAAAAAAAAATGAAACTACATTTTGACACTGTTCATTTTTCTGTATTAATCCCATCAGAAGAAGACGGGAAAAAAATGAAATTAAAAACTCTTTTTTCCTCGTCATACGTTATTCTAATAAGTTTTTGTAGTGTTTCCGTGGTTGACGCGCCCAAAAAACAAAAAAAGAGAAAAACTAAATTTTGTTTCATTTTTTGGTATTTTAATCCCATCGCAAGTACGCAAAAAAGTTAAAAGCGTTCTTTCGCTCACATTTTCCCATGCTATTCTAATAGGATTTTGTGGTGAAGCGGATCAATCCGCACATTATTCTAATAAATACATCAAGACGGTGTACTGGCTACGTTATAAACGCGTGCATTCCGTTACCTTATAAATTATATTCTAATATTTCATATTTACGATTTACCCCCACCTGATAAATCTCTCGCAAGCATTAACATCATCGCCTATTAAACAGCGAGGCTCGTTATGTAAACGGTTACTACTATTTCGAAGGTTAATAATTTTGATCAATACGTGAGTGATCTCGTTAATTTAACTTTCGTCGATGAATAAGTACGAGTTTTATTCTCGCCGTTGAAAAACAAAAATGATTGCACTCTACGTTTAAAAAACTACCGGAAGGAAAAAACAATTTTCTCGGCGAAGGACAAAGTTAAATTTCAGAAAGAAATAACGAATAATAGTTGCAGAATAAATTATCAATTGATACCGGAAATCAACGTAAATATCCTCCTTGCATTGAATGGTTATTCTAATAACAAAATTCTGGTTGTAGTTATGTTTCGCTAGAAAACCAGTTCCCTAAAATAACGCTATTAGACTGGTCGGTCACACACACACAAGTACCGACTATATGTATCACCTCGTGCGCCGCGATTTCTATATGTTCGCGAGATTACTTAATATTCCATTACGTATTATTGTCGGTAAAATCGGGGAGATATTTTCGCATTTCGAACTGTATTTGAAATTATTCAATCTTCCAGAAAACCGAATGCGATCCTTTCTTTTTTCAGCTGGCAAAGAAAAACAACCACAGACGTTAGTTTTCGCGAACGGATCAAAAATCCACGCGTACACTAGCTTTCGAGACTACAGCGATGTAATTTATAAGCAAAATTACTGAAAAAAAGAAAAACAACAAAAAAAACGAGGATCCAAAAAGTACAACCGGAGAATTCAAAAAAAAAAACAAAAAACGAGATGATACTAATCTGAACAGGATTAACTCGATATTAACTGCATTTAAATCGAATCTTTAAACGAATCTACAATATCTACTGCGTGTCTTCTCATCTGACGACACGAATACGTTGTTTGACACTATCCTCGATAATTCAACAAAGTACAACACCGAAAAAAAAAATGATTTCGAATCTTTGAATATTTTTAAATATCCGTCTAGGGTTTATAATATGCAGGTGTCCTAGGATGAAATCACTATCGGTAGCGATATCAGCCACTGGAAGCAGCCGAAAAATTAATAATTGAGAAGGCAAATCCAATTTTGATCCGACTTTATCAGTTATCGCTAAAGTTTAAATCCTTACACGGGTTTTCACCAGAATGCGAACTGCGCGCATGTTTTCAGATTGGCGCCATATTGCATGTCTCAGTGCCTGGTCGAGAACAGTTTTTATTCACATTGCTAGTGACTTGTTACACGCCATTCGCGTCAACAATGATTTCCAGTCAGCAATTCAGCTGACTGTGCCAGATAAAACGACGATCCTCTGATTGGGCTCGGGCGTTATAAAGGGATTTTCCTCCGGTGTAACTTTCCGTTTTTTCTCAATGTTTTCTCTCTCTGTTCGAAATTAACCACATTTTTGGTATCAAAATGGAAGAAGGTCGGATTTTCGTCCACCGGTCGGCGACTAAAATATTAACAAGCAGCCTCCTTTTAATGTTGTCTAAACATTAGTAATCGAGTGAAGCGAATCGCTATCTGGATTTCCCGTTAGACACGGAAAAGAAAAAACAAAATCGTACGCGCTGTTTCTAACGTCTAAAACTCGTAAAGTTCTACGCAAACAAGCAGTCTGTAGTATAACGTGTAATTCGCGCGCGTGTCTACAGAACAACTCTATTCATCATCCAGATTGAGCGGTAATTCCACATTTTTAAAACTAATGTCCGATTAATTGTTTCTCTCCCGCTCAACGAAGAGCTGACCTATGTTGGCAGCAGGTGGCTCCAAAGTTACATTAACGTTGTGTCGTCGTCACGGGCGAACAAAATGCGTCTCTTGTTAAACCTTGACCCAGACCGACGCGAAGTCGCTGGCAACAGAATGAGTTGAAGAAAAGATGGATGGATAATAAAAAGGACATTATCGTTGGTTCGCGAAATCACAAGAACCGAGAAAAATTTAACATATCTTTTTCTGTTGCGGTATACAGTGGTACTGTTATTATTATTATTATTATTATTATTATTATTATTATTATTATTATTATTATTATTATCATCATCATTTTATTATTATTATTATTATTATTATTATTATTATTATTATTATTATTAGTATTATTATTACGCGGCAGCAGCAGCAATGGGAGATACCTTTGAGGTAATAATGAATAAGAAGGTTATTAAGAATACGATTTTTTTTTACTCGGGTTCTGCGAGTTGGTTTACATCACGCCGCTGATACGCCAGATGCTTTGCTTGCCGTCACTTTATGTACATGAATTTTCCACTTCTTATTCATGATACTTAACGAACTTGTCGCTAAATTAATCGCAGAAATATGACACAAACTTACCGGAAATATAAATTACCGAAAAAAGAAAAAAAAAAATAGAAACGACGGAGATGAAGTAGAATGACGTCATATTTTTCTTATTTTATTACATTGGTTTTTTTGTACGGGCACTGGCACATTTTCAATTCCATAGCCGACTCTAAAAACTTAATCAGTAGAGTGCATCTGTTATTTTTTCTTCCTTTAAGATCAATCGTCTCTTAGTTTCAATTTCCAACCGAATCAAATGTTCTAGTTCAGTTAGTGTCGTAACCGAAGTAGTTAGAGTATGAACACATTATAATAAAACACGTAATCTAAATACATAGAATAATAAATGACCGGTATTCACATTGCGTGAGAGAGAACGGAAATCTTTTTCCTTCGTTTTATTAAGCTTATTAGCGGCAAATGTCAAAAAAAAGAAAAAAAAAAAAGAAAGAAAACAGATTGCCGGGAGACGAAAAAGAGAAGTCCGCACAACTTTCTAGTCCTATCTGTAAGAAAATAACAGTGTAGCCAGACTAGGAGCTAAACGGGAAGAAGCTCTGCGATAGACCGCAGTTGTATAATACAATAGAGGGGAAAAAAATGGTATAAGTGTTTCCGTCTATTTTCAATGTGTAAATTTCCGACTATGCCGGGAGGCTTTGCTAGCAATTCTGTTCAGATCTATTTTAGGGGTTGGATCATTTAATTAAACTAAACGAAGATACGTTCATTTAAAATGCACGTACCTGTTTCGCAGCAACAACCGCTTAAAATGTGAATATAAGCAAATTCACCACCCCGAAAGTTGAGTAGCCGCTCGGAAGAGAGATGTCAGTATATTTTTAATAAATATTTCTGTTTATTTGTATAATTCAATAGACGATATTATTATTAGACAACATCCGTTTCATTCCTTTAATCCTAAAGCCGAGACACCCGCCAAAAAGATTTTTTTTGTTTTTTTTTTTAATTTTAAAAACTTGTTTTTATTTTTTTTTGTTTCAGCTTTTATAAAAAAAAAAAAAAAAAAATTAAAAAAAAAAAATTTATTGCCGTTTCTAATTTCTTACGATAGAATATCTATTTGAAAGACGATTAACCGGTTTTTTGAGAACTCTTCCGCCGGAGTTTTGCTGTATGAAAAGAGTACGAGGAAACTGTTGCATTTATTGTACCACCGGTAAATGTTAAGCGGAGATTGGAAAAATTTTTGAAATAATGACCGGTTTTTGGTTGTTTTTTTTTTTATGTTTTTCTGAATTTAATTTCGTACAGAATCATCTTCAAATTTTACTAATTCACTCTCTTACCTGTAACGCGCTAATTACGTCAGTTCAGTTACACCGCTTGTCGAACTTGTTCGCCAAATTCCAGTAGAGCATCTAAAATTGGTACTGACAAGGTGAAATTGCTAAAAATATCTCGGCGCGACCTTATTTTAAATTAAAATACGTTTATCGATATTCCGTTTACAAAAAAGAAAAAAATGTTTCTTCGCGTAAACGTTACATCGTCGGTGATTTTTGTTCTGCTTAATCTTCGGACATCTATTGGTCTAGAGATTAGGTGTAGTTTCCAGTAAGACTTTCAAAGTCATACAGGTGCACTGCTAAGATCTAGAGATATTTCTTCGCTACATGCAGAAATCCGTGAATCGGCAATGCCATTTCCGAACTTCATCGACGGTTCGTGCGAAAAGTATCGCTGAATCGCCACCGTGTTTTATTCCGCTCTTTTTTTTTTGTTTTTCTTTTTTTGTCCTTTTACACAGCCCTAAACCTCCGGTACCTGTATCATTAAAAGTTCACCCGAAAATATATATATATATATATATTAAATGTATGCATTTGGAATTTTTTCCTAATAACTAATATAAATGTAACAGTCGCTGAGAAAAGATACATGGAGTGTCGGAAAACAAGCTTTCGAGAAAAACGCGTTTAAAGTTTCGTACTTTAAGGTGGTAATTTTAAAATATTCGATTACGATTTACAACAGGAAAAAGGGTTTGGGGTTTGTTTTCACCAGTTTGACCTCTATCACGTTAAAGAGCATTTCAAGTGTTCGAAACTGTTGTTAAGTCAGAACCGCACATTTTGACACACACTATGTACCTTTTCTCAGTGACCAGTCATATATATGTATAACGTTTTGCGGGACTCTATAAATTTTTTTCGCGCTATATTTTTCTCCATCGTTACCTACGTTTTCTCCATACTTTACCGGGGTAAAGTTGACCCCGAGATATTTAACATCATCTGTAACTGAGACATTACTGTCCGTAATTATATCACCAGCTACCGAGTTGCTTCAGTGAAACGACATAGTTGTCGCATTAACGAACGACACGCTTTAAACCGTGCTGAAAGTCAGTCAGCGCGATTTAAATTGATCCCCTTCTGTCGGTCGAATCGATGCGCAAATCTGTTGCCGCGCTGGTTTTCGAGTTAATCGGCACGATAGAGCACAGAGCCGAAAATGATTGCTCGGAGGAGATGTGCCTCAAAGAACGTTCTTGGCTAAGAAGTATGATTTTAGCAGTTGCAACAACTGAGCGGTGCAAAAGTGACACCGAAGCTTGTAGATTAATCTCTCCCCATCATACCTATTCGAAAGCTTAACCGATGCCGGGAAATATATGTCATGTCGATATCTGTTTGGCACTTTGTTGACAATTTCGCGAAAATGAAATTGACCATCGGGTATTCAAATCTTCGTGTACGTTCGATTTTTAATGGTAAAGTTTATCTTGTAACTTGTCGAGTACTGTACGAAATTGAAGATTTGCGATAAGAACAATCAACTTTTCAATACAAACAGCAGAGTAATTTAATGTATCGCGCTGAATATTAATAAAACGAAACTTTTTCAGGATCCTTAAGAATTTTAGTTGTTATCAAGTCAAAGTCTGGCTAGAGCTTTCTTTAATTTTCCATTTTTTTTTTTCAACTGTCAGTAATATTTCACCGAGAGACGTGAATCTGATCTCGCTTATGCTTGTTTCGATATCATTCGTAAACGAACTCGTGACCTCTGTATTTGGCCGAAAATTACCAAATTCCTCTTAGCCTTCTTCCGGTCACTACTGCTCGCAAAGAACCGATCAAGATGAGAAAATGGTCTTTTTGTTTTAATTTATCGCCGGGAATTGTTTGTTGTATGTGTGTGTAGTTGATGAGAGGGTGTAAGTTTTTTCATATATTTTTAGCACAATTTCATCCGGCAGATTTTTAGAGTTATATCAACCCCCCCCCCCCCCGTTTAAGCTATTTCGGATAATACGCGGAAAAGGTCTATTACATGTCTCCGCATAAAGAGTGCTCAATCGCAATTGCAGTAGGAGAATATCTAAGCAATATCTTATCAACGCAAATATACAAGAAACGTAAAAAAAAATATTATAGTAAGCGAAAGTAAAGTAAGTCGCGTGTATCTTTGATATGGTATCATGGATAGTGAAGCTAAGGTTCACAATGAACTAAGCCCAACAGCACTAATTTCCCAGATTTCTCTGGTACCCAATTATTTCAGGCTGGGTAAACCTGGGAGCGATTCGGATCACTGGTTTTTATGGCCAAGCGCCTTAACCACCGCAATTATTTAAATAATAAAATGGGAAAAACTGAATTTACCAAAACGAATTGAATAATATTTAAGAAAATATCGGCAATGTCTTCTACCGCGTGTGGACGAATTGTTCATGTTAGAAAGAATTAAGGGAGCGTAATTCGTTCTGGTAAAAAAACCAACTGGAGCAACCGCGACACATAAAATTCCTAAGACGCTTGTAAAGTAAAGTAATCCCATACGCTTGATAAGGTATCATGGATTGTGAAGTTAAGCTTTCCATAATGAAGCCTAATGGATCTAAAGATAATATTAGGGCCAGTTACTTTTTCTCGTTCGCCTTTACTTTTCCAGATTTCGCTAGTATAACCGGAATTCAATTTCAGATTGGGTATATACCTGGAAGCGACTTGGATCCGGAACGAGGCAACTCCCGAAAATCCGTGATACCTCCGGTTTGGCAGCTATGCACCTTAACCACTAGGCCACCGTACTACCTAAGACACTTGTACATTTTTGTATATCGAATAAATATACATATACGGTAAAAGTGTTTCCGCTTGTTTCTCAAACTTTTACGAAATCCCAAATAATAGCCTCGATAGCAAACACCGAGAAAAGGACACGAGAATAGGAACAAGACAGAACTGTAAAATGAGTATCTCATGCACCATTGGTACAAGGTGTACAGTTGTCCCGTAATATACTTAAACACTTCTAATGGAAAGAATATTGGAGGCCAATTTGGATCAGCTTTACTTTCACCGAAATGTATTCGATTTTAAGCTACGAATACCGGCAGTACTATAAAAATAGGAGCCTGAGAAAATATTTATATTATCACCGACGTGTGTTTCGGGATGGTATATTACAATTAAACATTGAAACAGTTCCTTTCTAATTTTTAATTTTAATATATATTCCGGAAACATGTCGATCGTTATGAAGATATTTTTTAAATAAATTTTTTGATTAAGTTGATTTAAAAAGTTACTTGAAATTTGAACAATTTATCGGAAACATTCGTGAATAGTGAAATATTTAATACGAAGAGGCTGAGGTTTAAATGCTGGAATTCTGAAGGACACTCGTTTGTAGATGGTGCGGCTAACATTCCAGCGTAATGCCGGACGAAACTATGAAGATGATTAGAGCAGAAAGAATAAAACTAGCGCGTTAGCAAGTCTAGAAGGCGCAATAAGAACGACACCAACGGCGCAGCTATTTAACCGAAACGGACGGTGTGCGCAGTTTCGATAAATAATTTTGGCGGTTCGTAAACGAGTGCCCGCTATAACCATGTCGTCGTATTTTCATTAACAAAAAAAAAATTCTGCTTCTTTTGTGGAAATTCCGACAGCGCCACTTTCCGGCATGCGATTATCGCGATGCTTACTCGAATGAACACACTTCAACAGACTCCTCTTTGACCCCATGGCTCCTAGACTTCCTTGAACGCTTTATACAATCTCTGCTATTTGTCGTCTTCACTTTAACTATAACCTGCGTCTACAATCGTCTAAAATGTCCCAGATGAGGAGCCGTTTTATTCGGAAAGTATCATTAAATTTGTGGGGTTCTAGAACAATTCAGATATAAAAACGGCTTTAAAAGGGATTTTTTTTTTTTTTCTTTAAACTTAAGGAGTCAGATTAATTATCTTGAAATGGCACGCATGAACAGAAAATTAACAAGGTAAAAATTAATAAATCAATACGTTTTGCAGCAATAAATTACATTGTTAGTTGATTAATTTTTACTTTGTTAATATATAGTGTATTTCTGTTCATGTGTGTCATTTCAGTATATATTATGGAAATGGGGGTGATTTAAATAATTTTAAGCCCTAAAAAGTGTTTTATACGATTGAATATTATTAGTAAGAAAGAACAAGAATAATGAGTAGAGAAGGAAAAAACGGAATATAAAAGGTGCAATGAGGAGTAGGAAGTCCTTGAGTAGTCTCGACAAATAGAAATACAGAGCAAAATCACCCCCCGGAATAAGATAAACATTCAAAAAACTCACGATCAGCGTCGTGAACAACTGTATTATTTGCGTAAAGAGGGTAGTGTCGGAAGAAAGCTAACGATAAACGAAAGCGGGAAAAAATAGATGGCGAAGAATAATTATAGTCGTTAATTTGTTCGTGATTTCGGAAAGAGATGAAGAAAACGAAAAGATTCGGAAAAGTTCAAATCTGGAAGGATAAAAGAAGCCCCGCTGACAACGCCCGACTTCCTGAAAACGGTTACATGAGGAGAAAATAGAGAGAATATTGTAGAATACCCGTTTAATTACGCCCTGGGAATGAAATTTCGAAGATGAGGAGAAGAGAATGGTCGAGAACAAATGTTGAAAAAAATTACATAACGGAATCTAGAACAGTGAACAATTAATGGTAAAAAAAAAGGTAATTTTACGTGAAATTTTATTTTTAGGCAGCGGAATGCCAATGGACAGTTACTTTATTTTTTCCTCTTTCTCTAACAATTGTTCTTTTTATCTGTCTATCCAACCTGGTCTTCCTGTCAATCCTTGGTTCTCTTAATAATCATCTCTTTCTGCTAAGTACTCTGCTTTCCATTCGATTTTATTGATACTCGGTCTTCCTACCCTATATTGCGCCTCTTATGTCCTATCTTTTCCCTATCCACAGATTGTTCCTGTTATTTGTTCCCTACTCCTAACAATATCTGACCGTATCAAGGTATAACTCCTTCCTATTCTAATTGTTTCTGGGTAAAGGTCCCCGGTTAACAGGCCCAAAAAATAAAAAATGAAAAAAAAAAATACTTCAATTTCATATGATGATGGGGTAATTAATTAAAAATGAACAAGTGAAAACACTTTAGGATTGGTGCTGAGGTGTCCTTGATAATTGGTAAAATTTTTATACAAGGGTCGGGTAATCAATTTTGATCACTAGCTCTTTATAGTGACGGTCGGCTATTCTCGCGGGCTAAGGCTTATATAATTGTATATATATTGACTCGGTTGATTAAAAGGGGCCTGTAGTCCAAAAAATCGATTTTCACTTTTTCGGAAATTGTTTATAGAAAAAAGTATTATTCTTATCTGTAACAACAAAACTGCATAATAAAGATGATTGATAAGAAAGAACAAGCGGAAGAGCATTGTGACAAAACTCGCGAGTGCGCCGTTACCGAAGGTCGTGAAAACACGCGAGCGCGCCGATACGGGGTTGTTTTGTTTAACGGCTGTTTTCTCGACAACTTCTTTTCGACATTAAAACTGACTTTTCTATAAGCATTGCGCTTCAGGGGATACTATTATGCCTATAATATAAACGTGCGATGATAGTCGGGGTGCATAGCGGATAAAGTAATTAGACAAAAGCTGAACAACGGCGACACGTGTATTAACTGTCAGATTCGTTAATGTCCTAGATAATAATGTTTCAGTTTCAATCGTTTATTAATTTTATCAATTGATTGTTACAGAGAACTAAACAGAAAAAATGGCGCTGGATATGCACAAGAGAGCGATTAACAAAAATATGCAAATCGACAAAAAAAATATCGAGGAGAAAGAGCTGATGAAGCGAATCGTGACGCCGGAATACCCGTATGATCCGCTAGAGCTAATCGGTGAACGGAGTTTTGGTGAACCGAAAGAAGTGCCGATCGATGAAGTGGGCACTCCGATACAAGAATTCTATCGGGACGCTACTCTGTTTATCACGGGCGGTACCGGATTCATGGGGAAGGTTCTAATTGAGAAGCTGCTGCGTTCTTGCCCGCATATTAAGCACATCTACCTGTTAGTCAGACACAAAAAAGGCAAAAAACCGCACGAAAGGATCGACGAGATATTTCAAGATCGGGTAAGTTAACATCGGTTAAACGGATAATTTTTATACCGACTGCTAAGACTTTCGCCAAAATCTCCGGTTACGTCTTTCCTCCTAATTCGACACAACTGCTCGAAAATCCGTGTTCTATTCTTCGCGCACATAGAAGTCCAGAAGCGAAACACCGAATCGAACACAGTCTTCGGGTCGTAGACGAAAAAATTACTTTCTCCCTGAACATACCGGTGCGTAATATCACTAATCCGCGCGCTGAAATGTTTTTTCGGCCTTTAAACATATTGCAGGCTCCGGATTAACGTCGCGCACACATCACCAACCCATCATTATGTAGACTCGGATGGTGTCGCGAAGTTGCAGAAAACACCGACATATAGACAGTGTGATTTCACCTTTGTTTTTCAGCATCTCATTGTTCCCGATCATGTCAGAGTTACTCGGTCTATATAGTACGACCAGTCTCTAGTGTCGTATAAAAGTGTTTGTCCGATACGGTATTTTCATAATATTGCAATCGTAAGAACCATATACACATATCCAATATTCACCCTGCAAATAAGTAGACCTACCGCGATCTGTGTTTTAACACGATGTATTTATATACTATTCTTTTTATACAGTTTACCAGAATTGAAGCGAGCCGTTGACAGAAATACGTAAACACTGATATTCTACCCGAGACATACTTTTACAGCTAAATTACGTTTTACTTCAATTTAAAATTCAACTAAATTACTTGTGGACAGAAATTTTTCAGAAGAGCTTTTTCTTTATTTATTCAATGTTGTTTTTTTTTGTTTTTTTTTTTTTTTTTTGATTTTCGATTGTAAAATACGCCAGATTATGTATTTCTCTTTTTAGTCCCCACCTAGAGAGGAAAGCATTAACCCAGGGTAAAAGAAATTTCGATAAACTTTTAATGTCTGGCAGTCGGATTCGAATCACGCCTAGGATTCGAATCACATTACTGCTTAATCGCTAGGCTACAGTGGCTAGCTATGAAAACGTTGGCCATTTTCGTCGATCAAATTTTAAATTCGAAAAAAAAAAAAAAACCTAATCAGAAGCCTATTGCTTCGAAATTTAATTTAACCGTACCAGCAAACAATTTTAAACGGTTTTAAGTTTACATAAAATTATTGTACCGGTACAATCGGTCGTACTAACGGAAACGGCAATCAAGTAATTTTCCTCACACGGTGTTTACCAATAAATAATTTCATTTCTAATATTCATTAATTTTTCGGTTAAATGTATTTTTTTTTTTTCTAATACTTTTCAATAAAAAAACGAAATGTCGGATAGCGAGGTTTCAAATGAAATAACCCTTAAGCAAGAGTCCAGCTGCAAACTGACCGCAGAGTACAGAGCTGACCGGAATAATTTCGTAGTACTCCGCGTATGGGAGAATACTTTTAAGGTGAACAACAAATTGATCTTTAACAACTTCACCGATTCGTTAATAATTTTACTTCCCTACGAATATGGGTAAAAACTGGTGATTTACCGAGAACGTAGCATGCGCTTCACCTGATTTACGGCATTGTACTGCCCGGAAATAAGTAAATACGAAATAATTATTGTTTTCGATTTTCTGATAATTCCATTATTTATGCGAATAGTCGCCATTGCAATGTTATACTTCATTAATAATTAGTTCAGACTGAAATTCTCGAGGTCGTTTATGGTTAACTGTCGGTATTACAATTCAAAATTGTTACACCATCCATCGCAAACTTCTCATCGCATCATCGAAATCAAAGGACACAAATTACATTTTTTTCTTCTGCTTCTCCTTTCCTTTATTATTATTATTATTATTATTATTATATTATTGAATGTTTTACATCAAAGCTGAAATGCAATAGCTAAGAAGTAAATTATAACTATCTTATAACTATCGAAAAAAAAACAAACTAGTTTGGCTTTATAATTTCACACTCGGCTGCAATATTAGCGAAGGTTATTTTGCAATTACAGAGATTGCAATTAAAGAAGAAAAAAAAAGAACTATAATGGAATATGTAAAACGCGGAAACTGAAATTCTATAATTCTCTCCGAGTTTGAGAGACGTGCGAATAAATTTCCGTCAAAATATTTGCAATTTTAACTGAAATTGATAAACTTGAACTACTGTTGTCAACAATTTCGACGCAAGATGGTTCTAGAAAAAAGGCGTATATAAAACGCCAATGCTTTTAGTTATCTTTTTATCCTTAAAATGATGTAGTAGAATAAATGAAAATATTTTTTTAAAATTCGATTGGGAAAACAAAAATCAATAGTTGCGGGTTGTTTCTAAAGCAAGAGCGAGAGAAGTAGCTTAGAACTTAGTCAAGATGATAAAGTATGAAGGTGCGCTTATGCGAGGTAGACAGATAGAACGTTCATATGGATTTGTAAGGATTCGCTGTGATACAAAGGGTATTAAAGTTTACATTTATACGAGTTATATAACGAAATTCCACTATTAAAATATTAAAAATAATAGTACTGCTTTTTTAAATGAAGTCACAAACATTTTTATGAACCGCAGTGAGAGAAATTTCTGTCTTCTAAACCCCTTGAATACGTGAAAAAAAGCAAAAATTCAATTTTTCTAAAATCGACACATATTGACAATGTAAAAATACTCATTTTACAATACGGAAACATTCATTTTGCCAAGTTTACTACTTATTCGTTGTATATATTTCACATACCACGAATAGATTTATGGTATTCACGTTACACGCAAAATATACCATAAATTTTTCAATATTCGAGCGTAACTGTCCTAGAAAAATTTCTCGCCTTAATATTTCTGTAATAATATATACATATGTGTGTGTATATATACATTTACATTATGTCCATTTGATTAACGTAAAACTGGGTAACACGCATTTTATTAATATAAAATCAACGTAAATAGAATATTATGTGTGTTATTTCTTCCTGTAATCGCTTGTCTCAATAATATGATAAGTTATAAATATTATATTTTAAAAACCCTTAAATTACGTTACAAATGTTATATATTTTTATATATTGCACGGACACAGAGTACCCCTTTCAATTCATTAAAACATATAACTTTATTTATATTAAATTATTAATTAAATTAAAATACAAGTTTAAAAAACATAATTAATTCACAAAATATATATAAAATTCGTCCTACCGGTTTCGTCTACTTGACATATTCATGGCGAAACCGCTGGGACGAATTTTATATATATATTTTTGTGAATTAATTATGTTTTTAAAACTTGTATTTAATTTAATTAATAATTTAATATAAATAAAGTTATATGTTTTAATGAATTGAAAGGTACTCTGTGTCCGTGCAATATATAAAAATAAATAACATTTGTAACGTAATTTAAGCGTTTTTAAAATATAATATTTATAACTTATCATATTATTTAAATAGAATATATTTATGTTTTTAAAGCTTCGAAGTAGCCTATCTTAAATTCATGTACCCTTGGTAGTATTGACGAAAGTACCCCTGTTGTATGTATTAACGTTTTTTTTTCTTCCAATTTTTTGCGATTCTGTGTAAAGTCTCATTACTAAATTTTAAAAAAGTTTCAGAATAACAGGGAAATTGGTTAATATCAAAGAAAAAAGTTAGAAAACGGAGGGTCTTCTAGAGACGACGGAAAATGATATAACCTTGTCATCGTTAGGAATATAAGCGAGCGCGTCATCATTAACGTAGCTATCAGGGTGAATGTTGTAAATTTAGAGACGTTTAATGAGCAAGAATTTAAACTGAAGTCTCGAGAAATTCTCTTGGGAAAACTTGCGATGGCTCGTTTGTCAGCGAAAGTTCATCAGTGTAGGATTTGAGCGGAATGTTAAATGCCACTGTGACCTTTTTATTTTTTCCCCGTTTTTTTTTTTCTTTCTTTTTATGGGTTCCTGAACATGGGAATTAGCCTAAGAGCAGAAGAAAAGAGGGGACGGAGACTTAGATCATTACTCGATCAGAGATAGCCGACAAAAGGGAATCAAGAGCTTGGATAAGACAAAAGGAAGGAATGGAGTGAATGAATGAAGCACTGTATGAAGTGGAAACTCCGCGTGATAAAAGAAAGGAATAAAAAGAAGTTTGTTCAGTTGAAAGCAACGAACAATCGGACATTATGTGATCGAGGTCGGAAATAAAGCGAAGTTTTAGAGGGTTGAAATGGACAATAAGAAGACGGCACGAGACAAAAACTGGAAAAGCGAAGAATGTGCCAAAAACGCAGACGGAAAATCGCGGAGAAATTAAAGAGACGCACAGAAGGGAAGTGAAGAAAATAGACAAGAAAAAGGAATCCGTGTTAGAGAATGAGGAGGCGTAAGAGGGGTTAAACCAAAAATTTTGAATAAGCAGCGATAAACAGAAGGATAATGTTGGAGGACGAGAAAACGGAAAGAAACCTACCGGAGAAGGAAGACAACCGAGCGAATCAGACCAACTCATTTTCCTCGATTTCGGCATGATCAGGAACCTAAAAGCGATCAAATTGTATTGAGCGAGAAAGGAAGAGATCATAAATCAAAGAACGAATAAAAAGGATGACGTAGTTTGAGTGAGAAGAAAGAGGAGATGGCCTGCAGCATGTTTTGAGCATTCGACAGGATGAGGATATTGCGAGAGACAAGTATGAGGATTTAATAAATAGAAGGACATGCAGAATAGAAATGTACTCAGCACAAAAGATTGATCCAAGGGAGGAAAGTTTAAAGGACTTGAAGTGATTTAAAGAAGGACGAAAAAAAAGCTACACCGACTCTATTAGGCCTTTTAGAGCCATTAGTGAAGATCATCGAAAAGTGGTTAGGGAAAGAAAAACTTAGAAATTCCGATCTGATAACATGATGTAGAATAGGCTTAGAAACAGGAGAATGAAATGCAGTTGATAGGCTGAAGAAAAGGGGAAATATTGAAAGGGAGTATGGGTGTTTATCATAGGTATACGGAGAAAACTAAACGAGACGAGCAGCGACAAGAGATAGAATTGGAGTTTTGTTGGCGGAAAAGCGCCCGTAACGTAAGATGGAGAAATAAGAAAAAATAAGAGAGCGTGAGGAAATTGGTATTCGTCTGATAAGGAAACGATAGCCTCTAAGTAAGAACGTCGAAGAAAGAGAGGAGCGATGTGAGATTCAGCAAGCGGAGCCGGAATAGAAGTAAATTTTCGGGCTCCAAGAGGCGGAGGCGGAGACAAGTATTTTGGACGCCCGATCTTAGACTAAAGGGATCTAGAAGAATTTCCGTAATTGTAGCAGCGGTAATCAAAAACAGAACGAATAAAAGATTTGATGAACATAAGCAACGTCACCGTGTGACAAAGGAATTTAATGAGTTTGAACCTTTTGCAAGAGGATAAGTATGGATGATTGATTTAGTCATGGAATATGAAAGACGACTAAACCGAAAAATACGAAAATAACGAGAAGAAGAAGTAAAAGGGACTGGGCGGTTAAGATCAATTAAATAAAATGCAACTGTGATGAAATGCAGCGTTACTGTTCTCGTTTGCCCTAGCGGGATGGGGCTACGATAAAATAATGAAAATCTTAATCTTTAGAAGATATTTTAATCGCAGAACGGTGTGAAATAAAAATATCTGACGACTTCGGCAGGCGCCCTGTTTTCACTAGTCCAATATATGTATATATATTTTTTTTTTTTTTTTATGGGTACGCCAACGAAGAGCAACAGCCCAATCAGCCAAGGAATCTAAGTAATAGTTCAAAAGGAGAATAACATATTAGATTTCAATCTGGTGCGAGATTGAATGAATAAAATAAGCTAGAATAGGAACAACTGACAAGGAAGGAAATGAGAGAACATAAGAGTCATTGTATGGAGTAGGAAGACGAAGATCCAAAAGCCGAGAATAAAAGAGAGAACGTTCTGAAGAGAGTAAGGAACATTCGAAGAAGACGTGATTGATATCACACGGGAAAAAGGAGTCCTCTGGGTGAAGAGGGCACCGCGGAGAAGAGACGAGGGAAAAACGATAAAGTGACGAAGGAAGAAAGGTATGACCGAAACGAAGACGACATATAGCGGTGATCAGGGGACGACAAAGGGAAGGAAACATGTCGAACCATCTGGTCAAAGAAGGTAAGGGCTGAACGGAAAGATAAAAGGAATTCGGATTTGAGAAAAGGGAAAAATAAATATCCTTCCATAATCTAAGGTGAAACTGTTTGGAAATACGATTAATATTGTGAGCGGAAAATTTATGAAGAGGATGTCCATTGGAAGCTCCTGAGCGAGCCAAGGAATCAGCCACCTCATTACCCTCAATTCCAGCATGGCTAGGAATCCACACAATATAAATAGATAATAAGTTAATAAAAACCATATGAAAACAACTGACACACTTTTGAGCTTGCTTTTTCCCCTATAGATTATACGAGTTTTAAACGATGTGTAGCCGTTAACGCTAACAAATTAAATTAACTAAATATCATTAGCTCAGATATATGTGAACGCGAGAAACAAGAAGCATCTATTCAGTATATGGCTCGAGATGTGAAAAACAAAGGAAGGCAAGAATTGTATAAAGAAACCGTCCGAACATATATAACGCTGCCAATTCATATTAATCAAATAATCAGTAAACCAACATCAAAAGCGGAATTATACCGATGTTTAAAAAACAATCGCGTTAATGAATAAATTTAAGTTTTTTAGATATAAATATATTATACTACTTCCGTTTCTCGCATAGTCTCCTTCCTTCTTCACTAAATCGCTTTTCTATGGCTGCATCTCCTTTTTGTCCATTGGATCCTGAACGTTCCCAGTATGTTTGTGATGCGAATCACGTGCTCTTCGAGTGCTCCGGTTTGTCTCGCGGGCGTGAGTTACTTTATTATCATCTTTTAAAGCTTGGTCTTCCTGATCCTTTCAACGCCTCTTATGTTCTTTCTCTACCTATTCTCTCCGTTGTTCCTGTCCTAAGGGTGTTCCTTGATTCCATTGTCGACAGAATAAAAATATAATTTCTATTCTATTCCATGTATCTATTCCTTTTTGCTGGGCTAATGCTTTTTGGTAGCAAACCCAAGGGGGGTAAAAAAAAAAAAAAAATACTTCAATTGAGAAAACTGGCTAAATAGGTAATACCGAGACCAAAAAAAAAAAAATAATAATAATAATAAAACGATGTTAAAATTGCAATCTGTAAATTACTACTGTTCAGCGGTGGTGGGTCAGTATATAATTTAATTTTTATGAAAAATTTTCGATCCCTAGATTTGTTAAATGCAACGGGTGCCAAAAAATGTATAGTAATAAAAAGGGAAATTTGAAATAAAAATTTAACATGTATTTTTTTTTATTAGTTTTTTAAGGCAAAAAAAAAGCTTAAAAACCCTAATCTCAAACTACGTTTGAGTTCAAATAAAAAAATTAAATTATCTTTTTGCGTTATAAATTTTAGTATATGTGCCGAAAAAGCAAAAAAGCTAAAACAAAAAAGGAGATCACAACGAAACTCGACCACCACAGTTCTCATGATTCAGAAGTAAATAAAATACAACCAAGTGATACTGACGAATTTCAACAACATCACGCATCGCAAAAATCACTTAATCTAATTTACGAGCCCCTAAAAAGAACATTTATGAAAATGGATCAAGATATCAGCTGTCTCTGCAAAATGTTGCCCTTTTTATAGATATGTGTAAACCAGCCAAAATTGTGTATGATGTCAAAGACTTCACTACCAACATTACAGGACTTGTTTCCATGCTAGATGAGAACTATCAGTTCCTAACTGACCGTTGAACTAAAGCAAAATTTACCAAGATTATGACGGTACTAAAAGATCGAGTACAGTCCATTCCTAACTCAGACCCAACAGTTTACCCAAAGCCATCAGACTGAGCGACCAAACATGGCAAAACAATCACCGCAAGTTGTCATATAAACATACATAAATGCAGGAGGGTACATTTATTTCGCGGAACTGCAATGGCATATATTTACACCATGAAGACCTTAAACTTATCCTATCAGAATGTAATCCGTCTGTCATCTGTCTCCAGGAAACGCATTTTAAAAGCAAGCAAAATTTCTATATCCCTGGCTATAAAATAATTTTCACTACAGTACATGACTATGCACACAGTGGCATATTAATAGCTGTTAAATCAAAACATCATTATGAAACAGTCGAGTTAAACACTGGGCTACCAGCGTTAGCAGTCAAAGTTTACTTTAAACAACCAATTACAATATGCACTGTGTATTTTACAGAGGTGGTAATTAGTATGGAACATTTAATTTTATTGATAAAACCTCTGCCTAAACCGTTCATAATATTAGGAGATATGAACGCTCATAGCCCTATGTGGTCAAGCAAAAAGCCAAATTCAAGAGGCAAGATCATAGAAAATGCAATTAACGCATTTAACCTCACATTGCTTAATTTAACGGAGCCAACTCATTATAACTTTTCTGATCGAACATGGTCTAACGCCTTGTGTTCCCTTCAATTGAGCAGTAAAATACAATTTTATGTACATCATAACCTTCGTGAAAGTGATCATTTTGCGATTATTATAAAAAGCCAGTTACGACCAGCACTCGTTTTGGCGGGTGAGAGTTTCACAAATTTAGGCGGAAAAATTTTCAAAAAATGATAACACCAAACAAAACGTTGGCACCGAAAAAGCTTTAAATTCCGCATTACCCACTTCCTAGAAGGCTTCAAGTTGCACGGAAAATAAAGAAACCATCGGCACATCGGGAAAAATTGTACGCGAAGTAAATAAATCAAAAACATTTTTTCACAGCTTGAAATTGAATATTGATTATACCGGAGAAGAGTAATCTGTGTGAAAGTAAAGACAGCCGAGAGAAAAAAACTAGTTCCTAATATTCTCTTCGCATACACGCGGACCAATCAAAATCGTCAATGAAAAGTTTAACATCATAATATCCGCTTAGCACTCGCTGTATTTTACTTACTCGTGAGTAAAATGAGATTGAAAAACACTTTATAAACATAAGCAAAGTCCACTTTTTAACATTAGTTTGATAAATTAGCGACGGTCTCTGAAAGAAGAGATGAAAAATGTAAACGCAAATGCCTAACGATAGAGCGCCGTAGTACGGGTGTTTAAGCAGAGCAATGGTCTGGCAAAAATGTTCAGTTAAGTAAATTCGTTCACTTTCGCACATGACTTACAAATATAGCCAGTAAAATTAAGTCGGATAAAACAGTAATTTTAAGAAGAATTAATAAATCAGACTGAAGTTATTATGCAATTTATGAGAACGTAAGTTGATAAACAATAGAGACGCGTTCTGAATTATAATAGGCTACACGAGACGTCAGTGTGATGTATACGTTTATATGATACGCGCGCACACATACATATATATTAAAATAGTACGCTTGCACGGCTGTTTAACTTAATAACTGACTTCTTTGTCCAGGTGATTACTCGTCTTGAGGTCACAAGTGTGAAATGACGATTTAATTGATAATTGCATTTTCATTACGTAATGGCACGAGTTAGAGAAGAATTGAAACACGGCGAAGAGAGGGAGCGATGCGATGCGTGTTTGCAAGCTAGTTCTATGAGAATATGCTAATACTTAGATATATTATTGAAATATCTGAAAAAAATACATCATGAAGATGCGCGCAGGTGAGAAATAAAATTATAAAATGATATACGCACGAGATGGTGTAACGGTTAGATTGAAAATGTTTCCCTTGGAATGCTAAAGTAGGCGAGTAATAAAAAATCAAACGATATTATAGTGCTTCTTTTCTTCTTTTGTCCTTTCCTTGCCAACACTCCTGCTCAAGAATTCCCCTGTTACTTTCCTTTGTACTTTCCACTTCTGATCGCATATGTTTTTGCTTCTTTTCTTTCTATTTGTTTCCGGGTTAAAGTCCACTTGGTTGACAAGCCCAATAGACGAGGAGGGGGAATCAAACGATATATATGTGTGAAAAACAGCACAATGTTTCTGAGTTATTAAATTTAAAGCGATCATTTTTTTTTTTTTTTTTTGAGGACCAAGTTTTTTTTGTAAACAATCGTTGCCACTTCCTTAATGCTGATCAATTTTAATTATTTAAAAAAAAAAAAAAAAAAAAATATTTTTTTGTTAAAAACGGCAGCAGCAGTACTGCATCGACGAATTTAAACGCCATCTTTTTTTAATTTTTTTTCAGGCTTGTTATAATATTTTCCATCGTTCAGTGACGCGGTTAGACGTGATTTTCGGGAGGGGGATTTGCAAAATATTTTCTGCAATTACTAACAGTGACGACGAAAATAGATGGGAAAATAAGATTTTAGTGGCTGTATGGCACTTGTAATCTGGCACCTAACTGCCAGACTGTCCTGGCTTAATGAGTTATTATTATTACAGGAACTATGAATATATTCATTAAACACTGTCAGCGAAAAAATGTAATTAAGAATGAAAAACTTTATTTGTTCTCTGGTTATTTTTTATTTTTTTTTTAGAAGTAGGGGAGTATACCTAAATTTCCTTTCATTACAACATCATTTTCATTTTGTTGTACCTGTAATATATTTTGCTGTCCGAAAATCTATTAAAAATTAATTGGGAAAAAAATTATCCATTAAGAACATCGCGCAACATTGTGCTAGTTGTTTCGGAAAAAATTTTGCTCGGCTGTTATTTATAATCGTACTTAAATCCGTATTTTTTCTTCCTATCTTTCTCGATAAAATCCACGTGCAGTTTACCAGACTAATGACTAGACGAAGATTAAGTAGAAATAATTAGGAGAAAGAAAGTGCGTCTCATCAAACACGTAAATACGAATCGTAAGATATCGGTCACACCTGGAAAGCGCCGAAAATTCCGTTCAGGTGACAGGAAAGGGCAGCCGTTAGAGGGTACGAAACAGTCGGCAAGAATGAAATAAAAATAGGTATTTCGAAATACAGAAAAACATACAAGACCGTTGATTATAAACGAAATGAACAGAATATGCAAAACTGCGGAAAAACCAGTTAAACTATCGAGTAACCTATGCAAATGCACAAGTGAATTGATTCGATTGAATATATCGTTTGTCAATGGGAAGTACTCGATAAAATCATGCGTTTGGAACGAAACATTACCGTCCTCTGTAAGACATGCCGATGACAACAATATTATACAGGATCCGGAGAAGAAACCTGTTTATATGCTTTACCAATATGTCAAACATGGTAGTACGAATGTATATATTTACGTATTTCATATATTATTTCCGTGCGTCGTATGTAGGTGATTATCGCGAAGTGGGACTTAACATTTTGTTCGTATACCCTTAGGTTATTGGTTCTAACGAAGTGCGCACGTCTGCCAGCAACCGAGGTAAGAGGGAATCTGTGCAATCTCGCCCGTTAGGTTTAGTGCACTCTGAGATGCTACGAGCCAATCACAGATTACTTGTTGACTCGTTAATTTTTTGTTGAGCAAAGATATCATTTGAACGGCCGGAATCGAGCACAAATGAATAAATACGTAATGTCGGGTTAGAAAAAAGAACGGAATACGTTGTCTTCTTTTCTTGTTTGTATAAGGCTAGGAAAAGGATTGGCTAGAGCTAATATAAATCGCGTCCGTCTGTACTTTTTAATTCCAACACTATTTAGATTAGGCAATGTTTTTTTGTTTTTTCAAATTAATTAAAAATTTCGCAAAAAAAATTAAACTTAATAGTGAAAAAAGAGAAATGAAATTTTTTAAATTATTTAAAAAATTGTTATAGAAGTTTGAAAAATTATTCTATTTAAAAGCGGGGTTATATGAACTTTCTTCTCTCGTGCCACAAATGTGTGCGTTACTTTACTAGAAATGAAACTTTACGAAAATGCTTTTTTTTTTGAAACGGAGATTGGAACTCGCGCAGAAATCGGTTTGTACCAAATAGCACACACACATCTTTCACACTCTATACGTAGTGCGTGGCAAAATTTAGCATTATAGCGTTAATTTTATTATTCGGTCAAGAGCGAAGGTTCTCTCGTAATTTTAAAATATATTTTTCATTTTCTATTTATTTTAGACAATAGTTTACAATGCTAATTTTCAGTACTTTTCAATGGTGCAGCAACACGATTCGAACCGAGATCTACTGGAATTAGCTGATCAAAAGTTCGCTAGCTCATTCCAGTTTTAATTTTTCTCGAGTTCTTCCGAATACAACCTTATTGATTGTACAATTTCCGGTTGAGCACTCAAAGTTTTTCACTCTCGGGCAATTTTTCATCGGAATTTTAAAAAAAAAAAAAACTCAAACATAAACCCATCTCTTACATAAAATCGCATTCTTTTATCAGCATCAAGTTCCTATCAGTTGCACTCTATGGGCAAGTGCACACATGTTGCCCATCTCCGCTCTTAGCTTGTGTCATAAGTCGCTGCATCTTGTGATCACCGGGCCACGGTCACCTGCATACGGCGTGTGAAATGAAAATATTGCAGAAACGATACTTGGAATGCACAGCCGCTCTAGAACATTTCATTCGACAGTTTTTTCACTTCATTACATCACATATACCGCGAGCTAGCTGGCTCGTCCATATCGGATCATTTTTTTTCGCCGAGCGTCAGAATGCGGTCCTCCGTTTGAAGGACGCCTTTCTTTCATCATCCGCTGCTCGGGGGAACGCGTTTCTCCTCTTACATGCAAACGTTCTGCTTATTCTGAAACGAAGAAACAGAGTTATTTACAGGCAGCATTCTACTTTTTAATCACCTACTGCACGCTATAATTGATGTCCGATGTTAATCACGATTTTTTTGAAACTCAATAATACCTTACAATTATTTCCGTGTTTGTTTTAGTTTCTTCGACCTTTTTATTTATTTATTTTTTTTTTTTTACCATCTTTCGTCGGTCAACTGCAATGGTGCCAATAATGCGAGATCAGTATACGGCTGACTGAAAACTCCCACACTTTTGTCGAATTGCAACATTGCAAGTTCCGGAATAGGTCTCCGATCGGTACAACGAAATCGCCGAATACGCCATACCAGCAGGGTAGAATAGGACAATTATTAATTTAGCTGAACAACTACCTTAAAACTACCATCAGCTGGTCGGGACTCGACATTCTTCTCAGAAACTAAGAAAGTTTGCGTCCGATAGTTTCTGAAATTCAACTATTGCCAGAAGCAATTGTTACTTATTGTTAGTTACTAAAACCGCAAAACAGGAGAAACAGCTGCACCTATTCTATACATAAGCCAGCGATTTCGCGATAAATATGGACACCTTCTACATATAAGGTTTTACACGGCAATTATTCAGCGGAACTTGGTATATGTTACCATTTTCAGCTCTCTACCGGAAAAATTTGTGAATTACCTTTCTTTTTTTCCCGCCAGCTAACTGCGTTCCGATATTTCACTCTACAACTGTTGGAGTGATAATGATGAAATTCGTACAGACTAAAGCTTATAATCGTTGTT
The DNA here is from genome assembly GCA_039619475.1 of Icerya purchasi. NCBI lineage: Eukaryota > Metazoa > Arthropoda > Insecta > Hemiptera > Monophlebidae > Icerya > Icerya purchasi. Next base: position 178,964,238 of record CM077116.1, read on the forward strand.
TTACGCTGATATCAAAAACGGCGCAGAATTAAAGTTTGAATTTGTAAATTATTAGTGAAAGAGAAAGGCAAACAGCAGAGAGAATATCTGTTAAATATCTCGAAAAAGCATAACAATGCCTTTGTTAGAAGTTTTTTATCGTGATTGTATTTATATTACGAAGGAAAACAATTAGGTCTTTTTCTTTCTTTCAGTGATTTGGACTTCAGTGATTTCACTTCACTGATTTGACTTCTGTACTTCAGTGATTTGACCAATGTGTGTTTTTCTTTCGAGTTGATTTCTTGTGTTTCAGTATTTATTTTAAATGACGTAGCGCGTATTGCAAACAGGAACAAAGTGTATTTTTGAATAATTATTTTTTGTCGCAGTCTTGTTCGGAAAGTGTACAACCTGGAAGTATATATTTCTTTCGACTGTTTTTCAATGGGTGTCGTAACGACTATTTCACGAAACAAAAGGGAAAGAAGAAGTATCATTTTTTTATTTCCTTCTTTTTCTTTTTTAAATGCCTGTTTATAACTGTTTCCCTTTCGTAATTGCTATACGAACCAGCTACCGTAGCGTAGTTGGTTAATGTTTCTCGTTCGGCTAGAAAAAAATTTCACTTATACCGGATTATAATGTTCATAGTTGATGCGCGCGAAAAAAGGAGAAAAAATAAATGGACTCCATCTTTGAAAAATTTCATAAGTTTAATTTTTAGAGAATTCAGTTGAAAATTAAAGATTTTTAATCACCGTTATTTGAAAATGGTTAAATTTTTTAAAGTTTGAAATGAACCCGCTTTGATTAGAATTTCAAATTCTAATCAACAATTACGTAAGCTGGATAGACGAATAAAACATTAATCTTCTAATTGCTTTAATTGATGATTTATTCGGGCCCCGGTGTTGGTATTGAGGCAGGGAGAATAAGTAAAAGCACTTTCAGCAAGGGACAAAACTTATCCCTTTATCGCGGAAAAGAAGCGTCTTTAACGAAAGTAGGCGATGAAAAGTTACATTCTTTTTTTTAGGGTTTTCAAACTTCCGTGGAAGAACATTCCGAGCCCGATAACCGGCTAATGTTTGTCGAGTTGTTGTAAATATCCGGATTCTGAATGATTTAACTGATTTCGATTTCGTACGGTATAACGAAAAATATAGCACGGTGCGATTGTTTGGATTGTTTCGTCTGATTTTTTAGCGCAGTCATTAATTTTCGATTTTTCTTCATTTTCTCGACTTCAAAGAGAATTTGTAGCATTTTTGATTGGTCGCGTTGGTTTTTGAAATGCTGAAGTTTTTCGTAATAATACCATTTATTATGACAATTTAAATCGGTTTTCATACATTGCAAACGGCAACGGGTTAAATATCTGCAGAGTTGTGTGCAATTATACAACAGAAAACGGCAAAAGCATAAAGAAAGATACATGCATATTATTACAATGTCCGTATGTGGATGAAAAATCGTAAGTCTCAGTTTAAAACTAAACTGCTTGTTGCATCATTGTATGAGGCTACACGAAATTGTACAAAAAAAAAACATTATTTTTTTTTTTGTATGTATTATCATATAGATGTAAGTATAATACCAAAAATGTTATATTATTACAGCAAATTACTCAGTGCTAAACTCGAAGATAGGCAGTTACCAACTAGAACAAGAACGTACAGGACACTAGAAATTGCGATAAACCTTGCTATGTACGATCTAGGGGGATTAACAGTAAAATAGGCAATGTAGAGAAAGAGGTATTAATAAAATTAATGGGGAACATACCAAAGGAAATTCTCTAGGATCTCAAATCGCTCTTCTGCGTCATTTGATTTTTTTCTTATATATTAGTCACACGGACCAATAGTTTTACTTATATTATACGTCCAATTACGTACTTAGACAGCGTAGTCGTACATATTATGCAGAATACGACTTTAGTCAATTTTAGAATCGCTTTATCTCAGAAATGGTGAATTTTAGGGAAAAAGTAGGAAAACAATTTTTGTAGAGAATTGTATGATCTACAATTTTGAACTGAACTATTTTTATCATAAAACTAACCGTTCCACTGAAAGATTCAAAAAAAGAACATTATTGCGGCCTTTGATCTTGAATAAAATTTTTTGCATTCATGGGATCGATGAGGACTTTTCAAAATTTCATTACAATGGTGTCCCTAACATTCACGCCAATTTTCAGCATTCTAGGAATTTATGCAAGAGTGGATGTCTATTTTGATTGGACTACTAGTAGCACTCTCGGTAGATTTAACAACTACGCTTAAACTTATTTTTCGCACATTGCGATGTGAATTCTAAAACGACCAACAAATATATATATATATATATATATATATATATATATATATGGAACAGCAATGCAGGCGAAAACAGAACCTTCATGATGGTCGATTAAAATTCATGAATCCGGAAGTAAAGAATTAATTTGCGAACAGCATCGAGACTAGAATGTAGGCCGAATGCTTATTCGCGGCCAAAGTCGGGAAACATTTTGTTCGCTTCGTTCGAGAAAGAAATAGAAGCGTTTAAAAATGAGCCCCCGACTCATAAGCAAACTACGAGATCAACGAACTGGTTTCAGCAGGACCGGTTGCAAAAATGAATGCGCAAAACGTCATGATAAAAATAACAAAACATCGGGATTGACCCTCCAACTGCTGTCTATCGTTGCAAACTTTATCGCGCGCAGGTTAATTCAATTTTTTTTTCCGGTTTTTCGCTTCCGTTTTGTTTACAACCGGTTTGTCGAGATTGCATTAAAGCCGGTAAATCGAAAAAGCTCATCTGGAAGTACCGGGATTTTTAATTTGGTATTACAAGCAACATTCCTGCACAAGTAAACAAGTTTTCCGTCATTTTCCTACTACACTATAAGTCGAAATCGGTAAAACGTGTTCTCTCCGGGTTTTTTCTTCTTTTTTTTTCCCGGTTGTTTTGGCACAGAATTTTTTTTATAGAACGCGGTAATAAAAAAAGTGCACGCATTCTCATCTTAATACGAGTAAACTCAGAAATACACGTAGTTTTCGATCGTGGTACGAACCATTGTTGTTTTTTTCATAGAAGCTGCTCTCCCTGCCAAGAGGTTACGAATCATTTCTAAGAAAAAGTCCTGCTAAAGGTTTATCATTTGAGTTTTTGCCGATTAAAAGCCCCGACGGAAACAAAAATTATTATCCGGTTTATTAAACAAAAATAATATATAGAACATTAAGAAACATCACAAGACCGAATACTGATTGAAATATGCATTTTTTTTTTTTTTTTTTCGTATACGATTAGTGCTAGTAAAGAGGAAATAAAAAGCCTATCGGTTTAGGGGGAAGCGGCTCTTTCCGGTATTATACATATCGGGTTACTGACTTTTACTATTAAAACAAAAACAAAAAAAAAAACCGTCCTATAGTGTTCCCTGAATTAGGAGATGACCCCGATGATTTAGACCTCCTTTTAAATATTCGGATATCATATACTTCATATTTATTATCATTTCCTAGTATACTAAAGAAGATGGATCTTTGCATGTTTGTTGTTGCGTTTATACTTTTTAGATTACTTTTATTAAAAGTTACCAGAGATTTTTCAGTTTGTGTCTGATTCGTTTGATGTTTTTGTCTCGATTTTCGCCTCTGTATTTTAAATCCGTATTCCGATTTTAAGATTAAAGCTGGTTTAAAAGGGTGGTTTCCCTGTTAGTCCAGAACCTACGTCGCGCTATTCGCATTTCGCCTTTTTACGATCTCCACCGACTAATTTGCCTGTTATCGATTGCAAAAATAGTTTTTCACCAGCTAATGTATCAGTTAGCGTTTAATTTTGAATTTAGCTCAGTTTAGACGATCACCAGGGGCCATTCTTAAAGGAACTCTATATTCGTAAAAAAACAAAAAAAATGAAGAAAAATGTGATGAAATGATCTCCGCATTGTGTCGGAAGTGCGCAATTGTTTCTCGACATATATAGTTCCTAATAATGAGGCAATCGTTTTAATGAGTTCCATTTTTTATTAATCCAGAAAACAATTCTCGAATACCCGATCGAAAAGGCAACATGTTTAAAAACGTGCCTATACGATATTTTACAGGATGCGGGAAAAATACGACCCTACGAGACTGAAATAACCGTAAGTGATTAATTTTTACCGCCCTGTTCTACTTTTGAAATGGCATGGAAAATTTTTGTCCGTTATTTCGAAGTTGAGAGCGAACTGTAGTCGGGTGTGCGGAACAGCGTTAGAGACCAATCATCAAAATTGGGTTTTCTGAAATATTAGTTAACTGACACTGTTTTAGATTATAAAAAATCGTGACTGCCGCATATCGCGATTATTCGGTCTAATCGAATAAATCGATTACTTCGCAGAATTAATAATCTTAATGCGCAATTACAAAAGGTAGTAATCGTGTGGTAGTTTGCCAAAGGAATCGGAAAGTTCTCAGGTTGATTCAAGAAGAACGACTACGTAAATATAATAAACACTTTAACATTTAAATAGATCGTTAAATACTTCATAGTTCAGCACTATTGAATTATTTTACGTGTTTATAATATTACTTGAATATACGACGATTATTTTTTCGTTTGCTCGAAAAATAATAAATAATACGTAAATAGATAAGAAAAAGACTGCACCGCTAGATGTCTACATAAAATATTATCTAGTTACACGTGTAGTCGTCTATATTATTTAGCTGCAACCTTAATGAAATCACGATTACTGTACGAAAGCCCCACCGCGAGAGTACTGTAGTTTTGCGTGGCAACTATTATTAATCGATTTAATTGGTTGCGCTAAACGTAGTCTGTTTTTTAAGTTTATAATTGATTTTAAAGAAAAAAAAGAATCATTGATTGCTCACGATTCCGGTTGACACACTAGAGATTACCTGTAATATCATAATCGGTAATTAGAAAATGTTTAACTTCGAGACTGACTGTGTAGAATAGAATCGCATAGAGATTTCATGTCCCGTAAGAATGGCCGATAGCCGGCACATAATGTGCAGTAAAATTCTACAGGAACAACGAAAGATGATGATATTAGAGAAAGAGAGGTTGACAGAGAGGCGTGTTTAGCAGATTACGAAGCGCTAGTTTGACCCGAACATAATACGATAACTGGAAAATTAACAAATAAAAACCATTACAATTTACTTGTAACTATTAATCCGAAATGTAATTTGACATTAGCTTGACTGTGACGCAATATTGCTCACATTAATCTACACAAATGTAAATATACATTTTTTTTTTTTTTTTTTTTTGCCCTAATATTACCTATTTTTTCTAGTCATTTTTTCGACGTTTCTTACATATTTTCAGCGATGTCATTGTACTATTCCATTGTCAATCGGAAAAAAAAGTAATAATTTAGGCAGGGCAAATTGAAGATCAGTGTACCACAATCTAGCATTGGAATTTCTGTACTAATTTGTATTGAAAGCTTTTGTAGATTCATACAGATCGCCTCGTATAATGTGTTTAAACAGAGAAAGATGAAGACAACTTGACGATTACTTGCAGGAATGAAAAAGTGCAAGACGTCACGATTGTTGCGAAAGATCCGTCGTTAAACGTACTAACAAGTCTGCTTTTTCTAACATTTCCCCGCTCGAAATGATCGAAATTCATAATTTTAATCACATCTCCCAACAATATAATCCGATAACGTCGTGATGATGTCGATAACAGTTCGTTTTCAGTTACCTTTTAAATGATATGCTCTCAGAGTGCAGCTGTTATAATTATCTATTCAGCATTTGTCACAAGAAAAGGTAGGCTATAGGCTACTATCACGACCGACGCATGTTAAACAGTTTTTGTTGTTTTTTTTTGTAATATTTCTAAACTGGCTTGCACTATTTTAATCATTTCTGAATACAGTATGATTGTACATTTTGTTTATTGATTCAAAATGTACACATTTTATTATATTTTCACGTAAAATAATGATAACAGTAATAATAATAGTAATAATAATAATAATAATAATAATAATAATAAAGGGGAAAACGTTTAACCGTATTTATAATTTTATTAAGGATTTACTTAAAATTGAAATGTATACGTTATATATGCCGAACACTTACGGGTGAACACAAGAACTCCGGAAATATTACATAGTCTGGGTATAATATCGAGTAATTTATGCGAATACGGAGAGATCGGTTCAAACGTGAAATATGTAATAAGTATAGAACAAATTTTTAAAAAAAAATATTACCATTCTATAAGACCATGCCAACACAACCTTATTACAAATGGTGCGAGAACCAGATCAGAAACCTGCTTACATTTTGTACCACTACATACAACTCAGTAACATAATTGTATAAAATGTAATTTATTTTAATAATTTATAAATAATAATAATAACATTTAATAAAACAATAATAAAAAAAATGTTCAATACCCAGATGGCAAAAGCTAGGCACAAAGGGGGAGGGAAAAAAAATAAAATTGAAATTTTCGAACTGAAAAAGGCTATATTATAATCGTATAATTTTTCGAATGTAAATTAAATACAATCAGCGTAATTTAAACGTTGCGTAAAAATTAAAATTTCTAAAGCAACACTGACCGCGTTGCCATGACACGAATGTGTGTGATCAGGACGAAATGTTCGAAACTGTCCAGTGTTATCACTTAAACGCTAACTTTTATCTCATGTTTTACGCTATAATATATATATATATATTAATTACAACGTAATTCTTAGGCTACCCCCCATTAGAAAAAATGTCCTAAAAAACGTTCCAATTTTATGTAATGTTTGTTATATTTTATAGGATTTCTGTAATTATAATATGCATATGGACCGATTTAGAATTACGTTGTAAATTTTGATCATTTTATACAAAGTATAGAAGAGAAAGAGACAGAAATGTAAGCAAGAGAGGTCAAGGAGCACAGCCCCTTGCGAGGCCGAAATGGCCGAGTTATATATATATATATATATATATATCGATACTGTTTAGTTTTATTTGATTTATGCTGAAAAAAGTTGAAAAATTGTTACTCAGATTAAATTCGCTCTTCCTCAAACACTGAATGCAGACGATCGTTTTATTTGTTTACATATTTTGCGCTACATCCATTATTAGCTCTCTAGTCGTTAGAAATAGCTAGCTACCGTGGCGTAATTAATTAGTTAATTGGGTTTCGTTTGGGTAGAATATCCCGCTGCCGCCGCACATTGACACTTTCGAAATGTTTCACTTGCGCTAGATTAATGTTATGTAATGACGGACTCAAAAATATCAGAAAAAAAAAGCAAAAAAAACAAACAAAGAATAAAAAAAAATATACTTGTTCAAAGTACATTTAATTCATCACTTGAAATCGCTGGCAATCGCGCATAGTTAATCGCGACGATAAAAATCAATTTTTTTAATTTCGAAATAATTCAGTTCTTTTTAATGAAAAAAAAATCGATTTTTACGATTTATTTACGAAATTGATTTTTCATTTTAAAAGTCACTAAGTATCGGGAATAATGTTATAATGGAACCCAAGAGAAAAAAGCTTTTCTATTCAGACTGTTTTCGAAAACAAGAAAACCCTTTCCGTTCCCTTCGAAATATCTTAAATCTTATTTTCCTCCAATTTAGTTCGACCTTTTCACCTTAATAAAACACGAAGCTGCTATTCCTGGTAGTGATACACAACTTCAATAAATACTAACGTCATATATTTTTCGAGTGTTCTTCTCTGTCCTTTGGTTTTGTTGTTTTATCCTCGACCAAATTCGGTCTTTCGACGTCGCCTATGTTCCTTTACTTTATGTATTTCCTCTCGATTGTATTTGTTCTGGAAGTTTCGATTAGTTCTGTATTCGATAAAATAAAAATTGTTTATCCCGTTTTGTCTGCTTAATCGGACCTAATTTAAGATACGTTTTCCTTTTCCTCTTCTTTAGAAATATTTTCAGAGGACCAATTAATTAGAATAAACAAATAAGCAACAAATAGTGTAGTAGTGTATGAAATGCAAAACTGAGTTTCATTAAAACTGTTACTTTGAAATTTTATGAGCTGTCACAAATCTTTTCGATTAACTTTGAATTATACACAACGTAAATTTTTGTCCTCCACTCCCGATCATCTCTGACTATAGAAGCAGTAATGGTTTCAACTAAGAATAACACGAATTCGTTGTTTATATAAATTACTATTTACCGTACGTTCAAGTCATTTTAATTCACGTTTCTTTTATTGCAGTTGTTCAAAAGATTGAAATATGAAGTTCCTAAATACTATCACAAATTATCGACCATCAACGGCGATCTTACAGCACCCTCGCTCGGTATTTCGAACGAAGATCGGAAGAAGCTCATTGAAGAGGTGAACGTTATATTCCACGGGGCAGCAACTGTTCGTTTTGACGAAAGAATCGATATCGCACTTAAGATAAACGTCTTAGGAACCAGAGAAATAGTTAAACTGGCCAAGCAAGTCAAAAATTTAAAGGTAATTTTATAAGAAATGTGTACGCTAATAATTAAAAATAATAATAAAAATAACGGTAACGTAGTATAGTGATTTACTTCGAAAACCAAAATCAATGAAAAAAAATAGTGACATGATGACTTGTCATGATACAAGCTTGCTCCTAAAATATATACTCGAGTGATAAATTTACGATGGTACTTTTATAAAATATAATGAACACACACATGGATTTAACAAATTCCAGCAGACAAATGCGAGGTTTTTGGTACGATTTTTAATTTATCTTCATGTTAATGTAGCACGGTAGCCTAGTGGTTAAGGTGCTTGGCTACCGAATCAGTGATGTCATAGGTTTTCGAGAGTTGTTTCGTTAGCGAAACTGGCTCCAATATTCTCACCAGATCCATTATTAGGCTTAGTACATTTGTGAACCTTAACTTCACAATCCATAATACCTTATCAAGGATAGATGGGACTTGCTTTACTTTATATTAATACCCGACAGTATGGTATTAGTTTGTAATTTAAATTATGCATTATGCGACTTAACAGATCTATGAACATTTCCTAGCTTTAAAGTGATATACGCAAAATGAAATATTTCCTTTCCACGTCCATCTTCGTAGTCTTTTTTATATTTAATTATCGGAAATTAACTAAATTTTAACACTCAGTATTTATTAAAAACAAACATGCACGATAATACAGCATATAATTGAAACCAACCGTCCTATGCCGCTACCTATGAAATTTACATTCACTCATTTGCAAATAAATCACATTTTAATGTATAGCAGTATATAGGGACGTTCTGAGCACAGTGAAAGTAAAACATTATACTAAAATTATTTCGTAAATTATTCGCAATTATTATTAATGTTCTCGTAAAAATTATCTGACCAGTTTCATCTTTCAGGATAAATTTATTTTTGTTTTTGATGCACATTATATTAGTATTTAGAAGTTATCAAGAATTATAAGTAGTTAAAATTTCATTTTAATTTGTGCTAACGGTGAATAGTAGATTTTTATTTGATTATTGTATATTTAAAATAGTATTTTTGAAGTTTTTTATATACTAGCACTGTTTATGGCCTCTTAAGCCGGTACCGCGGGGAAAAAAATAAGAAAGTTTTTTATATAAAAAATCCTCTACCGCATTTAATAATTAACTATTATTTGTAATTTGTAAATACGTTGTGTGTTGTGCCGATTATATGATTGGCGAAAGTTGATCTTTGCAAATGTCGCTTTTAATTGCGTGTATATATTCTTTATTATCCGGTTTTAACATATCTTTTTTTGTTTCCCTTACATACTACATATATTACATATATATGTCATTGCAATTATTACATTTTAAACAGTACATATACCTGCCTTATCATATATACATATGTATATGTTGTTATTTATATTTTTATTTAAGTGTTATTAATCTAAATACACCATTATAAATAATTATTTAATTTTTTTTATTAAATACCCGACGCGTTTCGAAGACAAAGCTTCATGATCACGGAAGTTATTATAATATATAAATTTAACGAAGACAATGACCGAATATAAAAGTAACAGATTTAAGACGATAACAAAAGTCGATTATTGCACGGTTAAATATAAATTACGAAAAATAACTATTAAAAATTTAAATATTTAAAAATTTAAAGACTTAAAAAAAAATTAAGCAATGTTTACAAAAAATTATAAAAATTAAAATCAAATATGAAATAAAATTGCGAATGAACAAACTAAATTACGCAATAAGTCACCAACATAAAAATTAAATCAAATCACAATTACATAAGAAAATAAATAATTTTTGTACTGGTGACCTATTAGGTAATTTAGTTTGTTCATTCGCGATTTTATTTTATATCTGATTTTAATTTTTTATATTTTTTTGTAAACATTGCTTCTACACTTTTTAAAATTTTTTAATATTTTAATTTTAATTTTTAATAGTCATTATTCGTAATTTATATTTAATTGTGCAATAATCGACTTTTTTTATTGGCTTAAATCCGTTATTTTTATATTCAGTCATTGTCTTCGTATTATAAAAACTCCCGTAATCATGAAACTTTGTCTTCGAAACGCTTCGGGTATTTAATAAAAGAAAAAAAAAATTAAATAATTGTTTATAGTGATGTATTTAAATTTTACTTACTGTACAATAAACGTAAACAATATATGTAATCATGGGCGTCGCTAAGGGGAGCAGGGGAGGGTCGTTACCCTCCCCTGGAGCTTCGAAATTTTTTAATCAACTGACCATGATGAGTATTCATAGGCGCGTAATCACGGACAATTTGAAAGACTTTATAAGAACATTTTGCTAGAAACTCACGAAAATTATGTTTTAATTAAGATTTTATTCTTGTTTAATAAGATATTAAGCCTTTAAAAATTATAAATTTTACTTTTCCTTTAACTCATATCCTCTTTCTATCATTTTGCCCCCCCCCCCGGATCATCGGCTAGCAACGCCTTTGTGTGTAATCAGGGCCGGATCATAGTCAAATGCCGCTGTGGGCTCAGTAATTTCTGCCGCCCTTAGAATAATTTATAAATTAAGTAATAAAAAATACAGTCGAGTAACTAAAGTAAGAAAGGACATAAAAGTTAAAAATTAATTTTCAATTAAAAAATTCCATACATTTTTAAAACATACCTAAATTTTACTATACATACATTATTTTTACATGTATCAATTAAAGTTCACATTGTTTTACGACGCAATTTTAAAGATGCAAATTCACTTTTTTATATCATCGAAGTTTAAATTCTTTACTAACCGTTCTTCAATAAATAAAATAGATAAATCATTTAACTTCTGATGAGACATTGTTGATCTGAAAAAAATTTTAATTCTTTTCATTGCAGGAAAGGAGCGTTCCGCTGAGCAGTTTGTTTAAAATAATGAAAGATAAATTCTGAACTCAATGTCTAAATTAGGAAGTACATTTTGTAAATGTTTACTTCGTATTAAATTTTCCATTTGAATAATAATATTTTCATCATTATGATTATATTTCCAGTTTTAGCGTTATTTGAAAATGGACACAATTTTTTTACTATTTTTGTTTAAATGTTTGTTCTTCAAATTAAATTTAACTAAATGAAGTTTATTACGCATGTATGAATGAAAATGAATACATTCTGAAGTTAAAGAATCGTCGAAATCTGTAGGGTAATTATTTATGAGGATTTTCTTGCATATTCTATTAGATTTACTTCAGTTTTCTTTTGGTTTGAAATTGTTGAAATTAAAGTTGAATTCTTATTTAAAAATACCGCATACCAAGAGATCGTAAATAAGAGGAAAAGGCAAAGAGAATACGTTAGAAGTGTTTCCTCGGAGCAAGTAGAGAAAAAGATACTTAAGCAAAATAAAAACAGGTTTGCTTGCTTGGCATCTGATGATTCTAGCGAGAACGAAGATATAGAACCTACACAGCACAAAAAGGAACTAAAACCTCCTGCTATAACAATTTATGGAGTAGTAGATTATACCAAAATGTTGTCAGATATTGCCAGCGTCATCCCAACTGGTGACATACGTTGCAGATCCCTAACAGACAAAAGAGTCGAAATTAAATCAAACAGTATAGACAGTTATCGTACACTAGTTAAATATCTACGTCAGGAAGAAATAGAACATCACACATATCAAATTAAATCTGAAAGAAGCTTTCGGGTAGTAATCCGACACCTACATCACTCGGTAGAAATAAATGATATCAAGACTGCCCTAGAAGAAAATGGACACCAAATTAGGCATATAACTAATATCAAGCATAGGGTAACTAAGCAACCCTTACCATTATTCTTTGTAGACCTCGAACCGCACGAAAACAATTCTGATATATACAAAATTGAAACATTACTTCATATGAAAGTTAAGATAGAATCTCCGCATAAAAAGAATATTATCCCTCAGTGTTTTCGCTGCCAAAGGTATGGCCACACTAAAACCTATTGTAACAGGGCGTATGCATGTATCAAATGTGGTAATAACCATGCATCCACCAATTGTAATAAAAAACGGGACGAAACACCAAAATGTGCCAATTGTCATGGAGATCATCCATCAAATTATAAAGGATGTGCCGTCTATAAAAAGCTGCAAAATATCAGAAATCACCAGCAACATGCAGTAAAAAGTAGAAACAATACATTAGACAAATACGCAAACTCCAGACATTTGCCCCCTTCCGGTCTCCAAGAACATACAGAGACAAATCAAACTGAAGGCCTTAATTCAACACAGCGCTTGACTTATGCGCAAATCGCAGGACAGCGGCATAAACGAGAAATAAATAGAACTTCTGAAGTCAATGACAGTAATAATAATGACATTGCAACAATGCTACATACATTCTTAACTGAAATAAAAACCCTTTTTCTTGAAATGATGCAACAGCAAAATCAGGTGCTTAACAATGTTATACAGACTATTACAACTGCTTTACTTAATAAAAAATGAAGAATTTAAAAATAGTTACCTGGAACACTAACGGTGTTCTTAATCATATCGATGAAATACAAATGTACATTTTGCAAAACAATATTGATGCGCTTCTAATATCTGAAACACATCTCACTAACACAAGACATATTACATTCCCGGGATACAATTCATATTATACAAATCATCCAGATAATACAGCACACGGTGGCACTGGTGTTATAATAAAAAGTAATATAAAACACTATGAACTGAACAAATATAAATTCAATTACCTACAAGCGACCAGTGTAGTAATCACTGAAGGTCCAAATAAAAATATTACTCTCTCAGCAGTATACTGCCCTCCGAGGCATATTATAAAAAAAAAACATTTTACCGACTTCTTCAGAACTTTAGGTAACAGATACATTGTAGGAGGAGATTTCAATGCGAAAAATATTCACTTTGGGTCAAGACTGACAGTGCCCAGAGGGAAAGAATTAAAATCATCCATGGACGAAACATACAGCATGGTCTATTCATCGGGAACACCTACTTATTGGCCAACCGACCTTAATAAAACACCGGATCTCTTGGACTTCTTCATAATAAAAGGAATTTCATCCCCATTTATTGATGTTAGGACTGACGAAATATTGTCATCAGATCATTCATCGGTTACACTAACAATTAGTCAGCATATAGTTAGAAAAATGCGGAAACCAAAACTCCATAATAAATTCACAGATTGGGATGCATTTCGAGAGCAGCTTGAACGTACAATGAACGTTAAAATACCGCTGAAAACTGCAAAACAAATAGATGAAGCGGTAGAATACTTCATTAAAGTCATACAACGAGCTGCGTGGAAATCCACACCAAAGGAAAGAGGTTATGAGCCTGTTATCTATTATCCAGATAAAATTAAAAAAGCGGTCCAGTTAAAACGGAAACTGAGAAAACAATGGCAATTATCGAGAAACCCTACCCATAAAACAGCATTAAATAAGCAGACGAAGTTTTTAAAGAAATTATTGCAAGATTTAAAAAACAAATCCTTAAAACAAAGGTTAACAAATCTATCGCCCCTGCCGCAACATGACTACTCGTTGTGGAAAATAACAAAAAATCTTAAAAGACCTGTACATGCGGTGCATCCGTTAAGAAAATCAAGTCGAACTTGGGCTAAAACGGACTCAGAAAAAGCAGAAGTCTTTGCAAAACATTTCGCAAACATATTTCAGCCATATCCTGGAAATTCAACGCTGACCCCTGATGCTTACTGTTATGATGTTTCTAAACCAATAAAACTCACATCTCCGGGGGAAATTAATAACTTAGTAAAAACTTTAAATCCGCATAAATCTCCGGGTTATGACTTAATTACGGCACGGATTTTAAAGGAATTGTCCAGAAAAGGTTTTATATTTCTGACATATGTCTTCAATGCGATGCTCCGGCTACGGTATTTTCCGATACAGCTAAAACTGTCACAAATTATCGTCATTAAGAAACCGCTTAAACCACCGACAGAACCGGACTCGTATCGGCCCATCTCCTTGCTGTCCGTAGTCTCTAAGCTTTATGAAAAGCTGTTGCTGAAGCGGTTAATGCCAATTATTAACGACAAAGAGTTAATACCGGAACATCAGTTCGGTTTCAGAGCTAAGCACGGTACAACAGAACAAGTGCACCGCATAGTTAACACTATAGAGGCATCCCTCGAAGGGAAAAAGTACTGTGACGCAGTGTTTTTAGATATAAGCCAGGCTTTTGACAAAGTCTGGCACGACGGTCTGTTACACAAAATAAAACATCACTTTCCCCATGAAATATATCAATTACTTTGGTCATACTTACACGAAAGATACTTCTTTGTGAAGTATGGAGATGACTCATCAGATATATATCCGATAAAAGCAGGCGTTCCGCAGGGAAGTGTGCTGGGGCCACTACTCTATCTCATATACACGTCAGATATTCCTACGCCCTCCAACGTGCAGGTAGCAACATTTGCTGATGATACCGCGATCTTATGCTCGGATGTATGCCCGGTTAAAGCGCGTAACACCATTCAAGAAGCTGTTACTGAACTCTCATCGTGGTTTAGCCAATGGAAGATTAAAACTAATGAAAGCAAATCAAGGCGAGTAATCTTTACTAACAGAAGAATTGTGCCAACGGAAGATATAATCCTGAATGATGTTCCAGTTCCACAACACACAGATGTAAAATATCTTGGTATGTATCTCGACCAAAGATTAACATGGAAGAAACACATAACAGCAAAACGGATCGAACTAAATGCAAAACTGAAGCAAATGTACTGGCTATTAAACAGAAAATCAGAAATATCTCCTGAAAATAAACTATTAATATACGCTCAAATCCTAAAGCCAATTTGGCGGTACGGTTGCCCCTTATGGGGCTGCTCGAAAAAGAGCAATATAGCGATCATCCAACGGATACAGAATAAAATCCTTCGAATGATAGTCAATGCTCCGTGGTATATCACCAACTTAACACTACATGAAGATCTAAAAATCAAGACCGTGCTAGAAGTAATAACTAATGATGCAAAAAAGTATGCTAGCAGACTGGAGATACATCCAAATTACTTAGCGATCGTATTGTTGGATAATTCGATGGAAGTTCGGCGGCTTGACAGAGTCAAGCCGATGGACTTAGCCTAACAAAAAGGAAAAGTAATCTTCTGCACCTATCGCTGGATAGAGTGCTACTCAATGTTACGCTCTAATACTAAAATTGCCAGATAGCTGTTATCAGCTAGGAGCAATTTGGCACAAAAAAAAAAAAAAAAAAAAAAAAAAAAAAAAAAAAAAAATACCGCATACAATTTTATATATCGATTAATCCATAAATGTGATAAATTTTATTCAGCGTTAATCTTTTTTCGTGTTTTTCCCATTCTGCTTTCACGTTATTATTATTGTGTTTTTTACAGTATTGTTAGAGTTGGTTTTACCAGTTATATTGAGTTTGTACTTTTTTTTGTTAAATGATTACAAATTTAATAAATTACATTTATTCATAATATGATATTTTCGTCGTTAACGTGTTTATTCATCAGATTCATGACCCCAGCACGCTTTCACTGTGCTATTCTGCCTTGAGCACGTTTCATCGTTTGATACGGCAAGAAACAATATAAATAATTCTTCGAAAAATCTTCTAAATTTTGTCGTATCAGTAAGATACCGCTACTACCCTTGTGAATTTTCAGTTTTTCTTCCAGTTTCGTTTGATCTCTTATCATTCCGACCAGCCATTGTCTCGTGCATACTTTGAAAATTCCCTTTAACTGCTAATATAACCGTTTTGCCTAATAATAATGCACGTTCCGGTTTACACTTCGTTAATTTTAAATTAATTTCTCGATTCCCCTGCTAACACATGTTATTTGTCTATAATCATTTGGAAATTTTACCTAAATCAATATATTACCATTTTAACTTTTCTGTACATTAATAATGCAAGTTAAAGAAAATAATTTTATCGCATTCCTCTCCTACCCTGCTATGGTCGAAACGCCATAATAATATGAAATAATATTTTGGAAATTTTAAATATTTTTCAAAAGAAAAATATTTTCAACCTTATGCAAATTAACTGCCCTTCGAATTTTGCTGTTGTGGGCTGTAGCCTATTTAAGTCCGTGATGTAAATCCATGACTGTCTGTAACTAACAAATATAATGTTATTAATCTGTTACATTTTTTTATTGTTTGTTCTGTGTGCAATTTCTAAAAATATTCATTATGTATGAGTGGATTGATACATGCAAAGGTCATCCGTATTTGTTTATTTGTTTTTAACCAGTTTTGTTAATTTTCTATTCCACGTTTTTTATTATTTTATAATTTAGTCTATAATGTTCGAGTTATAATGATTATATATTGTTGTTAGTTTTAACAACTTTATTTCATTATTTCTGTTTTTATTAATTATGGGAATATCTTGTATTCCCATTTAAGAGTATTTAAAGGTCACGCTTTTGTATGTATTTGAGCGGTTGATTATATGTTTTTCCCGTTGCCCGTATCTGGTATGTATTGAGCTTTATTGCATTATTTGTTGCGTGTAAGTCAGATGTAGGCAATTTCTTTTGTTACTGATTTCGATTTTCATTGCATAAGCCCGAGTTTATAAAACTAACAAATGTTAAAAATTGTGTACGGTGATTAGTATTATTTTTCAAGGTATGCCATCTATATGTAGAAAATTATATCGTAGATTATTTTTAATTATTTCGCCTTCATAAAGTTGTAATGTTATTTTAGCTAATATGAAGAAATAGGCGACTCCACATTGGTGGTCCGGTATATTTTTAAGAATTGTAGAATTGTTAAATAGTTTTTAGTTTACTAAATAGCATATTTCCATTACCGATTGAGAATGTATTATTTAATTGTATTAGGTTAGCTAATGTTTTATTAAAGTTTTTGGCTATGTGGTATGTAGAGGTGCTGCAGTGTAGTTAAAAGTGTAATCGGTTTAACGTTATTAAAAGGTGAAGGATTGGAGTTGAAAGGTTATATTCATTATGCATTTCCACTTTTGATTCGTATCGAAAGAGCTACGGGATTGCTTATTGTTAAGTGTTTTATTTCTTTTTCAAATTTATCAATGACATCTGCGCTATTATTTATTATATTGTTATTTTTATTGAAATCTAATTTTTATTAATTAATTGGTCTTTTCTAATTATTATGAAACTATTTCTTCCATTAGCTTTGTTACAACCCAGTTAGTATCATTAAATTTTTTTCTGAAGTTTATAATTGTTTCTTCGTATATTTTGTTTTTATTTTTATTTTTTTCTACGTTTATGCGTATTATTTTTTGTTTTGCTACTGATCAATAGTGGTAGTGCGGTAGCCCAGTGGCTATGGTGCTTGGCTACTAAATCAGAGAACACGGGTTCGAGACTTGTCTCGATCCGGATCTGAATCGCTCCCAGATATATACCTAATCTGAAATAGAAGTGGGTACCAGAGAAATCTGGGAAAGTAAAGGCGGCCGAGAAAAAGGAACTCGCCCTAATATTCTCATCAGTGAACCCTTAACTTCACAATCCCCAACGGCCTGCGAAGGGTATGGGACTTACTTTTTATATCGATAGGATTCCTGTTCATTGTTTCGATTATTCGAACGTAAGAGAAATATGTACATTTAAAACTTTAAAATTAAAGGAGCGACGAAAGTGACTTAAAATATAATTAATATTAGATTCTGAAAGGAATTTTTAATTTCGAATAATGATAACGAATCTGAAAGCTCCATAGCGTAATTTACATCACCGACGAGAACTGAACATTACATTTCGAAACCAATACCCGACTCTTTATAGAATACAGAAAGTAACAGCATTGTAGGTCGATTACCGCTCAAAAATATTAGCGCTAAAAATTGAAAAACGAGACACCAACCTAAAGATTTACTTTGAAAATTGAAAAAAAATACTCTAAACAGGTTAAAATACAATTATTCGATAAAAGATAATAGATTTTTTTACGGTAAAATGTACAATCTTAAACGAGGGGATATTTTGAAAATTCTTAAACAACCATCATGCCTTAATTAAAGTCTCGGTACACAAAATTCACTAATTGCCAATTAAAATCCACATTAAACATTTGTTTGAAATTTTCAATTATTTTTGCTTATAGGAAACGAGCGATTTTGTTGCTATGCTCATTAAGTTGTTTCTCTAAATGCTGTTGTAATTTAAATTTAACGTCGACTCCGAAAAAATTAATGTTGTTTAAGAATTGTTATCTCCTTAATGTTTATTATCCTACGCTATATTATTTTTTATCCAATAATTATTTTTTATTTGTTAGCGCATTTTTATTATATTCTTGAAATAAATCTTGAAGTCAGTACTTTTTTTAAAAAAGAAATTCTTTTCTTTTTCAATTTTTAGTGTAAATATTTTTGAATTTTGGCCAACCTAAAAATTTTCCGTACCCTACAGCTAGGCTTAAGAATACATAATGTTCAATTCCGTCAGGGATGATCTATTTTTGGCTAATTTTTGTTCGACTATATTAGGCAAAGAAAGTATGTATATCTGTGAGCGGACTACTCCTCTTTCTAACGATTATTTTAATGACTTCTAAGTAAATTATTATCGATACTTACACCGATATACTCACATGGGACCACCACTGACCGGCCCAATTTTTAATACATAAAGGAACTATCCGTTCGAATGAATTCGGTATCTTCTGTTCATCTTTCTATTTCTCTTTACAAATCTTCTTGCATGATTTTTACTCCTCGTCCCTGTAATCCCGCTTCTGTTGATACATCTCTAAATCGAATGCCTCTTCCTCGTATTAATTTCTTCTACTAACTTGGTGTTTACCTTAATAGTTGACTAACCATTTCCGAGCAAATTAACTATCGTTCTTGTTTCACCATTAAAAGATTGAACTTGCTGAAATCCTCATCACCAACTAAATGGGGAGGAGCTGATCCTCACGTACTCATTTCCCGGTATAGGTTCATAATTCGCTCTAAGTTTGATTACCGTTCATTTATCTATGGCTGCGCCTCCAAATCGCTTCTTTTCAAATTGGATAGAATACAGCATTCCTGTTTCCGTTTAGCCTCGGTGCTCTTAAATTCTCTCCTATTTCACCAATACTTGCTGAATCTAATACATCTCCTATCTCAGTTTGAAAATCTTATTTAGGCTATCGTTTCCTTTCTAAACGTGTCCTCTCAACTTATCTATTCCCACATTTCTCTCGCCAGAAACTGGCGCTTTGCTCCTAATAAAATTCCCATCTTAGTCCTATCTCTCGTCGTCTTAGTTATTTTGCGTCCCGTATAATTTCCAGCAATAATCTTCCTTACTTGTTCTTTAATTATTTTAATCTCTCACATTCTCCCAAAGTACATTTTCTCTCTAACTCCTCGAGGTTTCTGCTCCAGGCAGTTATTAAACAGAAATTCCACAGCACTATCAGTTCCCTTTCTCCTTCTCATGTACTCACCTTCACTAGTGACTCTAGGGGACCTGGTGGTGTCGGTGCTTCCTTTATTCTTTCCAATTTTAATTTTTCCAAATCCCTTCCACCTATCTGTTCTATTTTTACGGCCGAACAAATGACTATCCTTCGCACGATTATTTATATTTCCTCTAATCGTAACTTCTCCGACTATCTGATAAAATCCGACTACATGAGTGCCCTTCAGGCTATCAGTTTACTTATTCCCCTCCCTTTTCCGACTTTATCATTCTTCCTATACGATCTCTCACTCACAATCTTTCGTTTCATCACTCTATTCAAGTCAATTTGCTGTGAATTCCCGGTCATAGAGGCATCGAGGATAACGAAATGTCGGATACTTTGGTTCAGGTTACTGTTCGTTCCCGCTTTTACTTTAAAAAAATCCAAAATACTAATCTATTATTATTAAGTAACAAAATTTTATTTTAAATTTTCGCCGGATATGTACGCGTCTTTTTTTACTGATAATCGTTCACTCTACCTCACTCAGTTTAACCTAACCTTCCTTCTAACTATTGGTCTCTTCCCCTTATTATTCTCTATATCCTAATGGAGCAGTTGTCTGTGATGCTAATTACATTTTCTTTGAGTGTTCCGCTGTTTCTACTGAATATTCTTTTCTTTATTTATTCCTCTTAAGGTTAAGACTTCTTGCTCCCTATTTTGCTTCCTATACCCCATCCTTTCCCTCTGCGGATATTACGTTCGGAGGAAAGACTGGAACATTCAAACAGCACCTGGTCAGGATCGCAAACGAAGCAATAGTCGCCGGAGTGCAAAGGACAATAAGGGAACGGGAAGAGAGCAAAATGACCGATTCAACTTTCATCGTTGGTAGCAATTACTGTCTTTACCAGTGCAACGTCATTCGTGATCCTAAACATTCAACCTTGCATGTGTTTTTATGCACATACTGCCTCGATTTTTTATTTTCTTATTTTTTTGTGTGGGTTTCAACTTTTCAAACATAGGGCATTGCACGGGTTGGTAATACCTATTGTGGACAACATTTTAAAGAATACATTAACCACCTGATATTTCATTGCGTCCAATTTGACAACTAATGTCGTGCGGTATTTATCCTCCACTGTATATTTTCTTAGTTCTATTAATAAGATTTTATCTTTTCTTTTTAAATTTATTGAAGGAAACAAGATTATTAGTTAATCTTTATGCTACTTAAATTTTTTTCCCTTAATCATTAGAGTTTATTTATGTAGGCGGAGTTTTGTATTCTTACTTGCTGATGCTTGGACTTCCTATTCCTTATTGTGCTATATCCTGCCCTTTCCTTCCCCACTAATTATTCCTGCTATTTGTTCCTTTTTAGATAAAATTTCTGATCGGATTAGAATATAACCGACTTCTTTCCTTACCTTTTGGGTTGATGAGCCCAAAAAAAAAAAAACAAAAAGAAGAAACAGAGAGCTTTATTTTATTCTATACTTTATCCATTTACTGGTTATTATTAATTGTTTTGATTTTCATTTTATGTTATTTGGGTATTGTTGATTGTAGGATATTATTAGTCAGAAGAACGTTGCAATTTGTCTGGGGCAAAAAAAAAAAAAAACGTTTTTCGCTCCGTTAAATACATTGATCCAGTTTGCGGTTGCGTGTTTGAAATGCGCACCAAAAAACAGTTTGAATAAAACTAGTTTTAAAACTTCTTTCCCTTGAAACGAATTAATACCACAAAATCGTTATTACGCGTGTTTTTCGGTTAAAGCAGATGTTATAATGGTTTTTTAGCGCGCGCTCACGTCGCGCGCTTTATTAGATGAAAAACCGCTT
Source organism: Icerya purchasi (assembly GCA_039619475.1). Taxonomy (NCBI): domain Eukaryota; kingdom Metazoa; phylum Arthropoda; class Insecta; order Hemiptera; family Monophlebidae; genus Icerya; species Icerya purchasi. The sequence goes on from CM077116.1 coordinate 178,985,983, forward strand.
TTAATACTTGTAACATGTTGACATAATTTTGAACAAATGTTACGTCGAAATAATGAAATTAAAGTTTGAGACCGATAACGGCTCTTAAAACCAGTCAACTACATTTAGTTTTACGGTGAATTTAGGCGAGACTGATAAACCGTATGCAAATTTAACTCCAGCAGTATCACACACGGCTGTTAATACATATATCAAGTAATAAGAAATCCGATATTCTACCGGCTGGCTTTTTCTGCATGCTGTTTGTCTTTCGAACATTATAGAGTTGTTTTAATTTTATTTTTTTTTTTAGCGTATCGGACATAGTATTTCAGCCGCTCATAACTCTTTCCTAAACAGGACCTATATACAATTCGAACGATTCTTAAGAACATGCCGTCGAAAAGTAAAGGTACACGCGACTCTAACTAGGTTACTCTTAGCCCGGTGTACATTATATATTTTGTCCCATATCCCGTTAGTTTATATAAGATAAACGTCCAATATAGAGTGTTGTACAATTGCTAAGGTTTTTTTCTTGATAAAAAAATGGCAAAAAAAACCTAGTTAATTGAAATTGATTTTTCTGAAAGAATTTTAGGTGAAAAAAATTGAGGGTCAAAGGGGCTTGCTCACTCGTGAAGCCTTAAAAGCAGAGTTTTTATACATACACACATATAAATACAAAAGCTGTTCAATAAAGACTGACACCAGCGCTTCTATCCGTCAAGAAAGTGTGCTATGCAAACGAATCACCCGGCTATGGGATTGCAGTTTTCTACTGATTTATTTAGTGCAAAAACGAAGTCCTTATGTTGATTTGATCAGTTTTTATGCTTAATTGAGTGAAATGTAGTTAAATTTCACCTCTAAAGTAAGCATGACTGCCTATCGCGAGCAGCGTGTTGTGCTATATGTACAATTTTGTCTTCGCTTAAGGAAAACGCCGGTTGAAACCTACGAAATGCTGAATAAGGTAATCAGAGTGATGAAACTATGGCCTGAAGAACATGTTTGCGGTGTCATCGCTCGTATCGAAAAGGCCGAACTGCAAGGCGCAGACGGCGTTCCCGTCACCTCGCTCACCGAAGAGAACATTAATACTGGAGCAGTAATGATCGGCACTGACGCTCGCCTGATAATCAGGGAACTCTCTACATACCTCCATATATCAATCGGAAGCACACTCACACCATTAAAAGAATACCCGCACATGTTTCGTGTCTGTGCACGATGGATTCCCCGTTTACTGACGCTAGATCAGAACCACAACCGCGTCTCCGTTTGCTTAAATTCGAAAAACAAGATGATTCCTGCTGGAAAACCATAATTACGGTCGACGAAGGCTGGAGGAGATATATCACTACGGACCCGAAACTAAGCAGAAAAGTTTAGAATAGGTGGAAAAAGCTGGTACTTCACTGAAAAAACGCCAAAAATCGGCAACTAAAGCGTTGGTGATTACTTTCTTCGATTATCGAGGTATAGTGTACACTCATACGGTCCATCAACGCCACACGGTTACTATTACATCTCAGTTTTAAAACAACTGATGAAAGTCACATCTCCAACAAGCGCCCAGATCTCGTTGGGCTTTGGAAGCTGCATTAAGATAACGCGAGATCGCATATCGCGAATGCAGCGCTCAAATTCTTGGCTCAAAAAAAGATCGAAACAGTGCCGATCCTCACTTATAGCCCGGATTTGGCTCCGAATGACTTTTACCTTTATCCTACGGCAAAAAAAAAAGTTTAAAAGGCCTACGTTTTCTTACTACTTTTGCTACCGTAAAGGCTTTAGCTGTATTTTTATGATTTATCGATATATATATATACATATATATATATTCTTAAGCTCATACGTTACTTAAGCTTTATAGTTTGCAAGTGATATGTGACACCGATTCTTGATTACCGCACACTGGTTTGTGTGTTTTCACGCTTAGCACACGGCTGCGCACATTTGTTTAGCGCACACACATTAACCTTCCGTTTCGCATAAAATTTCTTCAAAAACGGCGGAAGAAATATTTAAATGATTCAACGTAAAAGGTGCAGAAACGTAATGTTTTCTTTTTAATGATTAGCACTATGCGCCACTTTTGCTACTTACAGAAAAAAATAAATAAATAAATAAAAAATTAAAAAGAGTGCTTTAATGCGACCAACATGGAAGCGCGCAGCACGTTTTTTTAATCGGAATGATAGTCAAAAGTATATTCAATAGAGGCCACTATACAACTAGAGGACATGATGAATATGGTCCTTCCCAAATGGGGTTTCCAGGACTTAAAAAAAAAAAAAAAATCAACATTTATTGAGACTGTAACTCTACAAATAATACTGCTTGTTTTATCGCTAGATAATCCCCAATAGTTCATCGAATGACGTTAAGATTTTTCTACCACTATCCATTCCATTCATTTATAAAAACCGAAAAAAAAAAGGCACAAATCTGTATAATCTAACCTTGCGAAATTAATAATAGATGAAAATAGATCTCCGATGTTTTTTTTTGTTTTTTTTTTTGTGTTCTAGTTCTACGTAAAACACTTTTTTTTTCTTTTTTGCTTTCTTTTTTTTTTTTTTTTTTTCGCATATTCTATAAAATATTTCGTTAAAGTTTCGGCCGGTGTATCTGGCACCCCCTGGCTATGACGTGCCTCTAAAAATCAACATTACACAATTGAATGCATCGCGAAAATTAAATTCCTAAATGTGTTCCACGCTAGAGGGAAGAAAAGACAAAACAAGATATGAAAAGTGGAGACGCGTCAAGACTTTGTGGAACCCTGCTAACTGATACTGCCGGTAAACGCAAATTAGATTTTGGCGGCATATTCATACTTCTACGTGTAGAATAGGCTTGATAGATACGGCGATGATCGTTTATATGTTTTTTACGAGATTTTAATCGTGCCGATCGATGCGAAATTATTGAATCTACACAAGTACCGCGAGCGGACCAAGAAAAAAGTTAAATCAACTGCCGTAAAATCTGTTTTTACATCGTCGGAAGGAGTTAGAAACGAATTTATTCGGAAAATTGTAATCCACATTTACATCTGCAACTGAACATATCAGAAGATAGATGAAAGTTTTCCGTTTTTACCGCCGCGAAGGCCTATTAAAAACGCTTTGTATGAAGTTTTAAGCCGAAGTAGGCAAAAAAATTAAAAGACTTCCGGTGATTAATTGCAGATTTAACAGGTCTACACACGCACCTATTGATTACAAACGCGACATCTTTCTTCCCTGCAGTTTGTTATCGGACACCGGAATAGGGGACCAAGAGTTAGACAGACTCCACTTTTGTCATCGATCCCTGGCAACGGACCACCACACCTAAATAAAAAAAGTATAACTGGAATAGATTTTTTTCTTTAACGAGTTTTTCAGCGAGGACATTAGCCCAAGAAGTGGAAAGGAGAAGGAAATAAGTGTATATTCTTATGCGCTTAAGGACGGACAAACGAACAAAGTTTGTCTCTAATAAGCGGAAGAATATTACTGTAATATAGCTCTTTTTTTTGGTTTTTTAAACGAATGGAATTGAACAAGGAAACCCCTCAAAGCGGATTTTCCTTAATTAACGTAGTGTAAAGTTATTGCGTTGCAAAAAACGATTTGAATAACCAGCATGCGGCCAAAGCCACTGACTGCTCACGAGTGCCGAATATCGATGCTGGGGCTACGAAACTACGCTGTTTTCCTCTTTTATTTACTGTTTCTGCAATTTATCGGCAATGTCGAATTCAAGCCGCTCTGAACATAATGATAATGATGGGGAGTTTATGATCTATGTCGTATTCTTCGCTTTGTTAACGTCGTCAGTTGTTTCATTTACAACGTCTTATTAGTATTATTATTATTATTATTATTATTTAACAAGTTTCATACAAGACTACAGATACAATATAAAGCAGCGATATTATATAATTCCCTTCCCTCAGATATCAAAAATCTTTTAAGGAATTATAAAAAGCGGCATAGGCTTTTAAACTAATACAGGCGCTTAATATGTAGTCGCTTCAGTCTGTAATAAGATTAATGTTTTCCTATTAGCTTACTAGTTCCACTTTCGTCCAACATATTATACTGCTACATATATAAATTTCTCCCTTTACCTTCTTCTTAATTAATTTAATTATGTTTCCCCATCTTCATTATACTCGTATACACAGTAATTGTTATACCTAATAACTCTGTACAACAGATTACATTTTTAATTTTTCTTTTCAAATGAATTATCTAGAATGCGTTTTCTTTTTCTTTTTTTGTAAAATTTTATGATTATATATAAAAAAGTGTTTACTTATTTTATTTACTTGTTATATATTTCGTTATATTCATTTATTTATTTATTATTTTTTCAGTGCGTTTTAAATCTGTAATCCATTACTCGCGCAACTTTGCGCATAAATGCAAATTGGAGAATAATAATAATAATAAAATAAATGATATGATTTGATTATTATTATTACTTAGGCGATAATGTACGTATCGACCGCCTATTCGAACTGCATTCGTTACGAAGTCGAAGAAAAATTTTACGATATTCCAGACCACTACGAAAATATTATAAACAAGATACACGCTGTCACCAATGCCGAAGAACTGGAACGAATTACTCCGGAGTAAGTTTTAATTACATTTCATTTTATTCTCTCTTCTGTTGATACGTGATTTTAGCGTATTTAAAAAAAAAACGGTCCAGATCGGTCGAAAGTTTCGAAAATCATTAAGTTATCCGAGAAAGATGTGTTAAGTTTTCGAAAATCATTAAACCAGCCTTACAAACTGTTTCTTTTCTCGTCCGCACCTTTGAATTAACTGCTTGAAGGGGGCAACGTTTTTCTTCAATATCCGCCATCAATTTGATATCAGTAAAAACGAAAACAATCAACATTCTGATCTCCACAGGCAAAGCGCGCCACATACTAAAACAACCCGGGTCCGCAATTTTTTTTTTTTTGTTTTTTTTTTGCAAGTACCACATATTAAATCCAGGCGCAACGCGCATAGCTTGTTTCTCTATATAAAGCATGAGAAACGAAACGAACTAATCAAAATAGACCTATGAAAGAAGATCATGTATGCAACATTGAATATGTATAAGCTATCTTCGTGTATCTGTGTTTAATTTATAGCGAGTGTTATGTGTGCGCATGTTTTCCTATTTATTTACTTTTAGACAAATTAAGCACGAATGTAAGTTTGTAATGTGATCGATTTGAATAAACGATGATAAGAGTGTCGGGCACACACACAGCGCAGACATACTTGCCCTGTGAGAGACCCGCAACTTATTTATAAAAAAAAAGTAAAATCGGATTTAGAGCGGTTTTTTACGCGACGATCAAAGAATTATTAAACGTGAAAGGCCGCAGCGATTACTTGTTTACCGCTGAGAAGTCGACTTCACGCAGCGCACATTAATGTTCTCACCTGGTTTACGAGAATTGCGGAAAATCAATCACCTGTGAAATGTTTAAAATTGTTATCATCCGTCAAGCTGGAAAATATTTTTTCGTACGCAGAAAGAGATTTATGCGCTTATTTTTTGCATTTCAAATGCAGCCTGGTTAATCGTCGACATTTCGTGCCATCGCCGTCCGCAGCGACACAGCTGTTTACGTACATTGTCGAATTATTCATCCGAGATATTTCGAATATTCGTCTCACGATGAAAACTAATCCCGAGTCTGACGCGTCGAGTTTAATTACGCGAATAGTGAAAACGTACGTTCACTCACACACGCACTGCTTCTAATGACGTCAATCCTGTGACAATTTTACAACTAATGGCTTTTCTGTAAGCTGAAGTTAAAACAAAAAAAAAAAAAAAAAAAAAAAAAAAACAACAAAAAGTAAAAACAAAGTAAAATCAGACCAAACAACAAATGTTTTCGCGTTTCCATTTTGTTGTTTGTTTTCTTTTTAAACGCAAAAAGTTAATCTTCACCGATTATCATGGGTATAGAAGGTGGGGTGAGGTTCTCAATGTAAAATCAAAATTTGCAATGCTGGGAATAAAAAAAGCACACGATCGTTCGCGTTTATAGATCGGCGACGGAACCGGTTTCGTAATTGCACCGTTGTTCCGGTAATTATACTTAAGGGAACAGCGTAATTCGTATTTAAGGGAATAGTCGCAAGCGCAGACTTGAATAAGTTTCGATAAAGCTGTACGTTTTTCTTCTTTACTCGGTTAATTTCGTCTGTCGTATTATTCCGAATATTGCGCAAGTTCACGGTTAAACCGATCTCTTTGTTCCTCTTGCGTAATTACGCGTGCAGTCATCGCGTGCAAACTAGTTTCCATATTTTTTTACTCGAAAGTGAACTGCATTACACGATTTCCGCATCGACCTAATCTTTTACATAATCTCGATAATTCTGATTAATAAAGTATTCTTATATAATTCTTGTAGAAGAGTATTGACTATGTTACTATTGGCGAAATAATCGTTTGTTTGTTGTTTTTTTTTTGTTTTTTTTTTCACCCCGTAACCAAAAAAGAAAAAAAATTTAGTACCGATGAATCCGAATTTTCGCGAAACACCGAAAATCAGTTCACGGTTCAATTGAATTAAAACAAAAACAAGATTAAGAATCAAATTGTTCACTGTAGTCAATAATTTCTTATTTATGTAACTAGCATTCTCGATAGATTTGGAACTCTCAAGATTTTGAAGTGAAACTTCTTTAGGCGCGCCTTATATACAAATAAAAAATATAGGTAGTCTACGTGAAAAACGAGCGAGCGAGCGCACGTTATGAATAAACTAAAGTATATCTAAAAATTCGTAATAACACGTAGCCATGTACATTGGATTAAAATTTATGTTGCATGTTATTGCATTTTATACACTACTTTGAGAGATATATATATCCCATCAAAAACATTAATTTTACAAGTAGGAACCAAGTGTTCAATATTAAGAATATGCGTGGTTGTCGACTTCGCCGACGAAATAATTCAGATCTAAATGGGTGTCAAGTTCTGTAGATAATTCCCTGAAATTTATTTATAAGAACATACAACATTCTAAAATTAAAACACAATTTCTTGTTTTTTTTTCATAGACAACAATGTTTTTGCTATTTAAAAATATATGTAATATCTTAAATTTGAACTAGTCGAATTATTTACACAAAGCAGATAATAATTTAGGATAAATTCTAACGATTTGACTTGGCTAGTTTTTACCAGCAAACCAAATTTTTAGAAGAGTAATATATGTGTTGACCTTGCAATAGAAAAACAGTAACTTCTTGCGTATAACATAAAGAAGGTAAGTTGATTAGCTAACTATAAGATAACTTGTATGTGTAAACTAGCCAAGTGAAATCGTGAGCTCTAATTCATCCTAAATTATCATTTGTTTTGTGTAAATAATTCGACTGTTCAAATTTAAGATATTACATATATTTTTAAATAGCAACAACATTGTTGTCTATGAAAAAAAACAAGAAATTGTGTTTTAATTTTAGAATGTTGTATGTTCTCATAAATAAATTTCAGGGGATTATCTACAGAACTTGGCACCTATTTAGATCTCAATTATTTTTTCGGCGAAGTCGACAACAACGAATATTCTTAATATTGAACTTGGCTCCAATTTTTAAAATTAATGTTTTTCATAGGATTTGAATTACTTTTTGTAAAGACATTATTATTATTTATTCAAATTCACATCGTTTATTCTTCAAAATAGGCTCACAAAGTAAGCACTTTCTAAAAGTTTATCGAGTCCGTCTGTTCCCTAACTCTAAAACTACCACCATATTAGACCTGTGTGGTTGTGGGGAAGAAGTGGCAAGAAGCCCTTACTGCAGCACGCATAGCCCTACAAATATATATATCATGTTATTTTCATCTCTCTTTTTACAAGTATGTCGAAATCAGTATACAATATCATATTTATTTCCTGCGCTGTGCTGGACTCGCATTGCTCCATAATATTATATGTTTATCATTAAAATAGTCATCTATTTTATAATAAGCTTTGTCAAGCATGTTTCACAGCAATTTTAATAAATTTATTTTCCGGTAGGTCAAGTATCTGGATTGGAATTTTTTTATAAAAATGCACACATAGCATTAAAGTTCGGTAGCTGTTAATAAAAACCGATCGCTTAGAAAATATTTCAAATCGTAAACATTCACTGTTTTCTGAGTTTTTTTATTCCTTTGTGTACACACAATTACCGAGCTGGACACCAAATTTCAACTTTCTAGATCGCCTGCAAGTGCGTTAGGTTTTTGATCTATGTCAAAAATGCCGATTTTTAAATGTTAATATCTCAATAATCCTTTGAGTTCTATTTATGGATTTTTTGGGGTTCTAGATAATCTAAGGGGTTTTAATAAATAAACAAAATTTCATGTGTTTATGTTAAATAGATTTTGAGTTATTAAGGGGTTCAAAGTGGCTCCAAATGGTTCGTGTAATATAACCACACGACTGCTGCATCGTCGCCAGTTCTTTTTTCTTGGCTTGAATTTGGCTTGACACGCTACCGCGTGTCTGGACATATATGTAGAAAAAAAAAAGAAAATAAATTTATTAGAACTTAGAATTGAAAAAAAAGAAAAACATCGAGTCTCAAAGCGGAACTGAAACTGAAGCAAGTCGCATTTTAATCTTAACAGAAACGTACATGAATAATGACGATAATATCGACATCCCCAATTCCGATTGCATCGTGAAATTTAAACGCAAGAACGTTCGAGCAGGAGGCGATGCAGTTTATCGTAATAAAAACGATAAGTTAAATATTGTTACTTCTAATATTGATATGTCAATACATACTCATACAATGTTACGAAATTAGATTTTGGTCAAACAGAGATGTTGGGGATATATGTACTGTTCAACGTAAAACGAAAGATGGAAAAGAAATTATTATTATCGCCATTTATATTTCTCCAAATCAAAGGGTTCGTGATATAATTAAATTTATACTTAGACGATTACTCCCTTTCACGTCGTATGGTTCAAGGTTATTAAAAGAAAATTTACATACACTTCCAATGATAATAGCTGGAGATTTCAACGTGTCAATATTGCATCAGACGATGATTCGTCGTTGCCTTTAATAGAATTTCATCAAACCGAAATTCAATTATTAATAATAATCCAAATGAATCAACGATGAAGTATGGAACTACCATTGATGCAGCACTTTCTAGATGTTATATTGATAAAATTACATCAAAAACTTATATTTCATATTTTAGTTACCATAAGCCTATTTTGTATCTTTTACAGAATCCAATAATCAATGAAAAACGTTAATAAAACAAATGCATTCATTTTTTATTTCTTTTCGTTTTTCTTTAAGTGAAACTCTTTATAGATATATGTTTATAAGAACCACAGATCTGCCTATTTGGTTCTTACTCTTGGTTAATTTGGTACTAATACTATAACTTTAAATCGAAGTTGGAGAAAATACCTTTGAAATTTCACTTCTACCCTATTCCACGAGGCACTTTCACTTTTTTTTTTGTTTATTCTAAATTTTTGCTACTTCACTACAACTCTACATCCGTAAAATAATATAAACGCTATAGCGTAATAATTTTATTATTTTATTAACCGGTTAACAAATGGGAATACATAAATATACTACGCTTAATACACCATTAAAATATCTAGTCAATTTTTAAAAATTTTCATTCATAATCTACAGGGTACTGTTATTTAAAATCTGACTGCGAACTACTGACACACTTCAGTTTCATTTGTAACTTACGTTCAATACTTTTATGAAATAATCTGCTGATGCACGCTTTCCATTACAAAACTCAACCTGGCCAAATATCTTTTGTTCTTTCCTGCAATCACTAACGTTACACAATTTCGTGCCGCTTATATTACCTTCTGCATATATAAACGTATACATATGTGTATATATATATATATATATATTAATTACAACGTAATTCTTAGGCTACCCCTCATTAGAAAAAATGTCCCAATTTTATGTAACGTTTGTTATGTTTTATAGGATTTTTGTGATTACGTTACTATATTCATATGGACCGATTTAGAATTACGTCGTAAATTTTGATCATTTTATACAAAGTATAGAAGAGAAAGAAATAGAAATGTAAACAAGAGAGGTCAAGGGGCATAGCTCCTTGTGAGGCCAAAATGGCCAAATTATATATATATATGTATATAAATACATAAATATTTAGTTTGTCTTATGTGCATCTAAATGTTTTGAATTTTGTTGTATACGTGCTCAGTGTGACGCACTTGCACCTGACTTCGTATATTTTTAGTAAAAATCGGATTTTGTCATTTATAGGTTCCGAGGAAGACCTTGAAATAATAATTTGCTCGCATGTGGAAAAGACATTTCCATTATTTATATGTACTTCAGTTCAATCGTTAGGCAAATCATTTTTTATATTACGAAAATTGTATAATTTAAGTTATGCATCCCGAAGGCGAGAAACCGACTCGTATTTCACAATGTAACAGATAATTGTATCAGAAAACGTTACTTAAAAACGTTACACATTTCATAATGGTTTTCCATATTACCTGCGCTATGAGAATATCATTGTCATTGATATACGCATATGTAATGTGTATTATTTTTAGGATTTTTCGATTTCGTCAATAAAGTGTTATCTTTTTATTTAGCCGTCGCTATTAGCCGGTCATATTTCAAACTTTTTTCTTTAAATTTTGATTCTTTTATGTCTCTAGTGGTACCATTTAATTTTCAATCTAATTTTTCAAATATTTTACCGAATTTTTCATATTTAAACTTTTCTTAATTTCATCGCGATATTTTTTGTTTCGCAATCATCACTTTTGCACAACTAAAATTAACTGTTCAGGGATCGTAACTGGATTAGGCCAGCTTTAACCAATTCTGTTCATCAACCACCTCAGGTAGCTTCGTTCGCCTAGCATAAATTTTCAGGAATTAATGTTCCTATCCGATACTATCCTCCCGGTTAAATTATGATCGGGCATAGATGGTATTAACTTTTTTTTCTTTTAAAACATTCAAATAAATTCCGTTGCTTCACACCTTTATTTGGAACTGTTTAATTTACTGATGTATTCGACCGGTATTTAAGACAGATTTCTGTTTAGATTTTAAAAGAACGTTTATACCGCAGTTACTTATAGTAATTAGAAGAATTTTAAATTCAAAAATTTTATTCATTTACATTTTATAAGTGACCTCTTTTTTTAAATTAATTTCAAAAATAAGTTGTTGGCAGTAGAATCCGCAGCCATAAATTGTTGCGCAACTTGTCTAAAAAATTATGTCGGTTTTACCGGAGAACTCGATTTCTTTAATTTTTTTTTACTCTTGGGCTCGTCAACCAAGGAGCTTCACCAAGAAACAAATAGAAAGGAAAAAAGTCGGTTATGTTTTAATCCGATCAGAAATATTTTTGATAAAAAAGAACAAATAGCAGGAATAATTAATTTGGGAAAGAAAAGACAGGATATAGGAGGCACAATAAGGAGCAGGAAACCGAAGTCTCAACAAATAAGAATACAAAGTAGAAAGCTCCACAGAAAGAGATGAACACTGGAAGAATACATGATCGGCGTTGCAAATAACTGCATCATCAGGATGGAGAGGACAGTGTGGGGAGGAAATCAGGCAAAAGCGAAATCTGGAAAAAGGTAGCAGAGAATGGCCACAACACATACGAACAACGGAAACAACGTCAGACCGTCGGAGAGGAGAATGCAAAAGAATCCATGAATAGGGAGTAAAAGTAGGCTGAACAGACAGATGAACTGAATAATTATTAGAAAAGGAGGGAGTGTAAATATCCGATAGCATGATCTGATATGGAAGCTTTTACATATCGGTAGGAGGTTAGGGGATGGATTTTTTTTTTTTAAAAAAGGCGGGAAGAAGCAGCAACCCGAGCCAAGGAATCAGCCAATTCATTACTAAATATGCCCGACTGGCTAGGTACCCACAGCAAATCAAGGTTAATCGAATAGAGAGAGGAAAGATTATGAATGAGCGAACGTATACGGAGGATAACAAATTCACATGAATGATCAGGAAGGGGAGAACATATGTCCTGAGGGGAGAAGTCGTAATTAAAATCCGAACGCTTTTACGCGGGAACATAAAAAAATAAAAAAAAATAAAAATCGACAAAAAATGATTACGATATAATTAACCTTTTAAGAACATATCGCAGTTTGTTTTTTTTTGTTCTTTTTTTTTTTTAGAGTTACCGCTAGCGCTATCTGTCATGAAGTTACTCAAATAAATTTGTACTCAAGAAAACCTATAAAGCGCTGTAGGCAGGCTTTTTTCTTTTTCCTGTTTTTTTCACGTACAACTTTGTAAATATTTCTTTTTTTTTATTCGTGAAGTGTAGCGATAAATTTATTACCGATAATAAATCAAAAGTACATTATCTGAAAGAAAAAATCCAACACGTTTTGTAGCACGAGCAACAATATTCACATAACATTACAAATAGCAATTTAAAATAATTTTGAACTGGTATGTGAAAAAATATACCTGTGTGTAATTTCGTTTTTATTGTTACAACCAAAAAAACTGTTGATTACCTGCACTACGGTTTCTACTTCTCGACGCACTTTTTTTTTATAGTCCTGTCTAAAACCTTAGACTCGGCGTGACGCATGACTTACTCAAACAGGATTTAGAGGAAATATCGGAATAATAAGTAAACAAAATAAATGGTTGAATAACTATTTAGCAGATAGAAAATCAAAAACATAAAAATGTACAGAAGCAATAATTAATATGGCTGTGGAACAGAACACAGTTACAACGCCACTTCTATTTCTTATTAAATTAACTCAAATTTTTCCTCATTTAAAAATTTAACCATTTACACCTACGACTTCGCAATTGTAACTAAAAACAAAAAAAACATATACGACGCAGAAAAAATATTACAAGAATGCTCAGATAGAATTTCCAAGGGACGTAATAATAAATAGGTCAAAATCTCAAATAATGTACATTAGGACCCATAAGGTCGATATAGGAAAAAAATACCCAAAATCACTCTTCACTGTTCCCGTTGTTTACAAGGGACCAGCAGAGATCATCTACACTGCTGCACAGATTACGTTATGAATAGTCAGTCCGCTGAAAATATCTTGGGATAGTGGTGAATAATTCCATTTGATGGAAAAAATGCGTATAAATAATCTCATTAAAGAAATAAGACAAACAATACCCCGGAACTCTATATAGGCTAAAATTCCTGATGCCGTGCGAGGTACTAAGGATATATTAAAAACAGTAAAGTGAGTTCCATACCCTTGAGAGGGCGTTAGGATTGTGAAGATAAGGTTCACAATGTACTAAGCCCAACGGCACGAATAAGAGTAGGGGGGCCAGTTCCTTTCTACTTGGGATCCACCTTTATATTCCCAGATTTCTCTGGTACCCAATTATTTCAGGCTGGGTAAGCTTGGGAGCAACTTGGATCCGGGACGAGACAAGTCTCGATAACCTATGACACCTCTGACTTGGTAGCCAAGCACCTTAACCACTAGGCTACAACGCTGCCTAAGGATATATTACAAGGCATTAATTGGATCAAGGGCTCCTTCCATTATGCCAAGTTTGCGAGAGAGATAGAAATTTGAAATGAACAAAATTGGCAATATACTAAGTAGGTGTTTAGAAATTATTAATATCTTTGAAAAAGCAGAGCAATAGGAATATAAAAGACTCGAAATGGTGGATAGCGAATCGCCGTCAAAAGCTACTTTAATATTATTATAAATTGCTAAAATATAAATTTTCTAGATATTTCGTTAGCACGCGAATAGGTAAAACCAGGATTCCTAAAGAGAACGATCCTTCAAATTCTTACCGGTTTGGGAAGGGGAAACAATAAACTAGATAATGTTGGAGAAAACAGTACAATGAAATTACTACTAATTATACCAAAAACGATATCCAGAACAGCATCTAAAAATCTAGAAATAAAAAATAAAAATCTGTTTGATTACATAGGACACGACCATAAGTAGGCATAGTATTTCTTATTAACTATATGGAGCAAATGCGTATACTTTTTATTACGCGACCTTGCCGACCTTGCCGACCGCCTTATGTCACGTTATCGGCTCCGTATATTATATGTACATCTCTATTAGGAAAAGATATCGGTACGATTTGCGAAGACTTTTTTGCTTTTGTTCGGTTTTATTACGTTATTTTGTTTTTGTTTACTTCTTTTTTTCTCCTTTTATTGCATTCTAGCAATAGCCGTAGTTTTAGTATATAAGAGTGTACGTTAATATTATTATGTACTTGAAATTGTTATATTAATCAAATAAAAATGATAATAAGTGTCTGGGCACCCACACGATAGGCTTTAGCCTTGTGGGACCCCTTACAATTATTTATAAAAGAAAGAAATTACTAAGATAAATGCGTAATTGGTTACTTATGCGTTTGCAATAGCGTTGAAATCATATAATGTTCTAATGATGAATTGACAGAATCATAGGAGTGTGGCCGAACACGTACACATTTACAAAAGCTGTAGCAGAAAGTATGGTGAAAACTGAAGCTCAAGGTTTACCATTTGCCATCCTTCGTCCAGCTATCAGTAAGTAAAATGAAAATTATAGTCGTTCGAAAAACGTAAAAAAAAAACGAAAAAACTTACTTATACGTAAAACTCTGCCTTTGGTGAGGACCAAGAGGAGAACGCCTCTTAGGCCACCAGATGATGCTAATTCTTTTACAATACTTATAGAGAAAAGTTCATCGCAGTTGATTACGTCATTCTCGAGAAAAATGATATAAAACAATTAAACGCAAAGCGTAACATATTTCTTAACATGATATTATTCCACCGTAAAAACGACCTTTTCGTTAGTGTCTATCAACTATGGAATCTATACTTTCAAACGCGGCATATCAATTTTGCTTTATTTGAAGTAATTTGTTTCATTTTTTTTTTTTTTTTTTCGTTTTCGGAAATCCAAAACTTTTTTCAGTGATTAATGAAATTCAAAAAAAAAGTATACTGTTTCGTTAATGTATATTTTTACTACACTGAAGGGCACTCTTTGATTAATTACCTGCTCACAGCGGACGAAGAGAGAGTTCATGTTACCTGAAATGGCGGACACATTAATGTTTTGCAATTGTACGAGTATATTATGGCGTTTTACTGATAAGAATTAACAAAGATTCTTATTTTCGCCAAGATGTTAAAAAAATCAGTCGATTGCTAAAGCTACACTAATAAAATAGATTATTGCATTTACTATAAGTAAAATTCCATACGGGTATATGCCAAAAATACTCTGCTAATAGCACAAATACGTGCTTATATTTATAATAATTTTTGCCCCAGATTTTTGTTGATTCCGATTTACTCTTTTCCCAGTCTAGATTATTTTCCATATTTATTAGTAATTAACATACTGAACATCGCCGGAAAATTAGGTAAGTGTCAAAATTTTTGGTGCTTTTTTTTATAAAGTACATGGCGAAACCGCGTGTCAAACGTAACGAAACCCTTCCTTAACGATTGTTCCTATTCTAGCTTCTTTCGTTTAGTCTATCTCGCATCAGATTACAATCCGATATGTTATGTTCTATTTTAGCTCTATTCTTCAAATTCCTTGGTTGATCAGGCTGTTGCTCTTCGTTGGCTACCCCCCCCCCTCTCAAAAAAAATTCCTTTCAAATATCGAAATAAGACAGTTGCGAAAAAAAGAGATATTTCGTATTGCATGTAAGACCGAGAAAAATCGTTGATTGGTCTTTTTTTGTCAATTATATTTTAGTTGGCCCGTGAAAATTCAAACTCTGAATAATATCAGCGATCACAGCGGTGTTATACTTCGTACGGATAATTTCTTTTATTACTATTATCACGAAATCGTATTCAAAGCGTGTTTTGTTATTAAGACGTTATGCTTGGCACGCGGTCTTGTAATGCACTTTATAAAAAAAAAAATCGTCTAACATTTTAGCACCTTGAAATTCATCGTAAATGTTTTTGATGATTTTCAATTATCAGAGTTACACTAATAAATACAAGTAAAATGGAGAATTAATCTAAACTGAAAAAAAAAACAACAACAAAAGGAGTGCTATTGCTGAATAGCATTTCCACTCGTGTCTCCGAAAACAGTTACTTATTGTCCGACACTTTTAATGTAAACTGTAATATTAACAATTGAAAAAAGAAAAAAAACCAGAAGAAAACTGTGCAACTTTTGACTTGTGCACTGTGACACAATTCGTCAATATCGATGCTACCTGTGACTAAATTTGGAGCCTTCCAGTGCGTCAAAAATTATAAATTACCAATTAAGAGATGATTATAAATTAAACTACGTTGTATGACGAATTATCTTGAAAATGTAAAATTATTTGCTATTACCGAGAAAATGAGATCGTGATCGTATCGAAATTATATATATTCCGTTGTTCTTAGTTGAATTTTAAAAGGGTTATCAGCCAAAAATGGATGTTTTTATTTTTTTTGAACCACTTCCACTACTTTTAAAAATCTGAAAAAATTTCAGTACATAGTTAACACTACAATACACGTTATATTTTTTTTTCGTCGGTACTGAATTTTTTTAATTTTTTTTTATGACGTTTTAAAAATTTTGAACATTTCTAAAAATTTGAATTTAGCCTCTAAAAATCTGAAAAAATTCACCGATTATCGAACTTTTCGTTATCTTTAACCTGTAACAAAAAATTTTAAAATCGATTGAAAAATATCTGAGATGTCGTAAAAAACCCGAAAATCACAAAATGGTGACTACAGAAGCTCCCTGTGGAACTAGGGGTCTGAAACTTTCAGCATCAACTACTTTTTTCATAACCTAAATGTGTATATATTTTTTGTTACAAAGTTTGGTTCAAAAGTGCACTTTTACCCCCCTTTAACCGACTTGGCCCTTTCCAGTTCTGAAACTTTTTTTCTCTCTGTGAAAAAAGAAAAAAAAAACATTTTTCGAAAAATGGCATAATTGAAACCGAGACTTCTTTTACGAATTATAAACAGATGTAGTGATTTCCTGACTTGACTAAAAACTGTAGCGCGGCCTAAAACCGATGTTAAAAATATCCAGAGCACTAAAAATTGAACGCACGGTGGTAAAAGCGAAATAAATAAATATACAACAAAATGTACAAAAAAAAATAAATAAAAAAATAAAGAGAATCAACACTGATAAATTCTTTGCTGACTTATAGTTGTGAAAATTTAAATATACAAAGTGCGACTGGTCCTATTTGACCTGTTTCCACAAGTAGGTGCGTATTTAAATACATATATTGGCGCATACACGGGGGAGAGTTACGAGGCTGCAGTTCCCCCCAGGGAAAATAAACGGACACTGTTAATAAGGCAAAATTTTTGACGGGGTAAAAATGAATATTTGATAAAAATATAAAGTGTTTTTAAATAATACATTTTACACAAAAATAAATATATAAATGAAAAGAAGGATATATAGATATATCAAACATGTTCGACTTCGGCCTTTACATTTTCCCATATGCTACTCTTTTAGCCTCCCTTTGTTGGGACAAATCCTGTGAGCGCTAATGAATACATATAATAATTAAGCACATTTACTAATTAAGATTATTTCGGTCCTTCTTATAAATGCATGTTACAACTAAGATGAAATTTACATGTTGCTGGTTCTCTCAAAGTTGCTTAAAAGAAAGAAAAAACAAAACAAACAATGTTTTTGTGTTCTGTTTTTTTTTCGCTAATAACAATTAAAAGACATGAATACCTAATTCTAAGAATCGATCGAGGAATGCAACACGAAATCCATACGTCTGAAGGTATTTTCAGAGTTTGCGCGTTATGTAAACTAACGAAAAACATTAATCTTTCCGTTTTTAACATTCGTTACCAACTGCATATACACTGAAACACATAATGTGCCAACACACTACGTTCACGAAACGCGACTTGCATTTTTATTGTAACAATCAGCTAACACCCATTTATCGAGCTATACAATAACGCAAATGTGCGCGCATCACTTTGATTTTTAACACGATCGCTTCGTCCCTTTTCAACGCCAATAATAATTTATATAGTTGAACAGTATACACCGCGGCAAAGCAGGACATTCTCTTCCCGAATTTTATTGATATTCAATTATTTTACGTTTCTAGATAGCCGATTAAAAAAATAAGAAAGAAAAGAACAATTATCATCTAAAAATATAACATTTTCGATCAAAATGGATTTAAGAAAGAATTAATAGAAGCGATGTTGATTCAGTTAAAATGAACACCGATTACCGAGCAGGGGAAAAAATATAAGCGCATGTGAAAGGGAAACGATAGAAAAATGAAAGTGATCCGAAGAACTAGTTAGTTCGTATTCACATGAGTTTGTGCTGAAATTGAACTTGCCTCCATCACGAACGATAAAACAATTAATTGTGCTGTTGATAAATTTGGTAAACGTGAAATTATTCGCCGAAACCCTCGTGCTGTTTACAGAAAGCAAAGGAGCAAAGTTTGCTCAGATCGAAAAAATTAGGGCTAAGCTGCAAGAATCACAAACATGGACATAATTGAAAGAACGGTGTTACATTATCTCCGAATTTCAAAAGGAACTTGTTTCATTAAGTGAACTGGCAAATTATATTAATTGGCTCATTCATAAATGTGATTCCACTCTTGTAGTCGAAGTAAGTTTCGACTCTAGCTTAAGCATATGCTTAATGCTGAATTTACACATTGTGTGGAAAAAATCAGAAGGCATATCTCACGGTAAATCTAAAACGGAATCTTAAAACAGAATATTACTATTTTTTTGTAACTCCTATGCATCATCAGAAAATCTCTAAAGATCTTTATTAATGTGCTTTCGTATTTTTTATATAGGTGCAATGTTGAAAGTGATGTCTGACCAAAACAATACTTTCAGCCGAAAAAGAAAAAATTCAGTTTTCTAATTTCAGTCAAAACGAAATCAAAAATGTAATCAAAAACGAAATCAAAAATGTAATCAAAAACGAAATCAAAAATGTAATCAAAAACAAAATCAAAAATGTAATCAAAAACAAAATCAAAAATGTAATCAAAAACAAAATCAAAAATGTAATCAAAAATGAAATCAAAAATGTAATCAAAAACGAAATCAAAAATGTAATCAAAAATGAAATCAAAAATGTAATCAAAAACGAAATCAAAAATGTAATCAAAAACGAAATCAAAAATGTAATCAAAAACGAAATCAAAAATGTAATCAAAAACGAAATCAAAAATGTAATCAAAAACGAAATCAAAAATGTAATCAAAAACAAAATCAAAAATGAAACTAAAAACAAAGTCAAAAGCAAAGAATCAAAAATATAATCAAAAATGTAATCAAAAACAAAATCAAAACCAAAATTTTTATTTTATGAAAACTATTTAAAAAATGCAATATATAACTTTGCTTTCTACTGTATGGAACAAATTTTTCTTTAAAAAAAAACAACTAATAATTAATCGAATTAATAATTATAATTTCTAAAATAGTACCAGTACTAAGTAAATCGGATTGACGATATCAACCACACTAAATAACTGAGTTACATACTAACAGCGTGCGCCCGATATTTAGTTTTGCTCAGAAGAAAAATAAGAAGGTTCCAGTACGAATATACTGTTGCATTTGTAACGGTGGTTTTGAAAGTCAGTGTTAAACTGTGTGTGTGTTATTAGATTACTAATGTTTTCTCACCACCAGACGGATTATCGTACCTTCATTTAATTAGGAAACAGTTAGATGTTGATTTTGTAATTTAACGGAACAGAGTTATAAAAGATCAGTTAAAGATCAGATTTTTTGCTTATATTCCCGAGAAGCTGCTTCGTTTAAATAAATTATTCCGATTACAATGGTCTTAATCGATTTAAGTATGAAAAGGTGTTTTTGTCTTTAAACAACGACAAAAAAAAAAAAAAAAAAAGAAAAAAAAAGTAATTGTAATAAAGCACTAGTGATTAGAATTTCAGTTTTAAAAAGCTGAGAATATTCGAAGCCAAAACGTTGGACAGATGCTAATTGCAGGATCATATTAAGTGTCTTAAGAAATGTTTTGACGCCAAGATTCAGTTTAAGCGAAGATCATTAAAACATTCGTCGGAAAATTTCTTTTGGAGAAATAAAAATAATGTAGCCGGCAAAGAGATTTCCCGTAAATGCGAGGGACGATTTTCGCAATTTATCATCCCTAATAAGTTCTGAACTAAATAAACCAGATGTTGAGTAGCGATACTTTTATCTTTTTCTTTCTTGAATACAATGTGGAAAAATTCTTCTATTTCTAAAGAAACCGGTTGCCCTACCGCGCTGGTTATCATGAAACTGCAGTACGCCGCCTCCCGCTAATCAAAATGCGTGACTGTAAAAATTCCGAAAGAGATCACTTTTATTGCTAGGTTTTTTTCCCGACCATTATTGTTAATTAGTAATAAATAACCTGTTACTCGATACCATTCAAATAAATGGAGGTACCTAATCAACCTTTGACAATTGGTTCGTGATATTTTAATACGATTAATAAATGAAATCGCTCACAGATACGAACAAAACCCGGTTTATTAATGCACAAAAAAAAAAAAAAAAAAAGATATTAAAAATAATTACTTTTCTTTTCGTTTCTTCACTGTAAAACACGAAACCGGGTCACCTCTTCATCCGACGCCCCGAGAATCTTTCGACTTCCTGCAAAGCATTCCACTCTTCTCAGCTGACGGTGGCTGGCTCTTATTTTTTTAGCAAAAAAAAAAAAAGTGGATACTTTGTTTGGCCTTTAATTTTGAACAAATTCGTTGTTGCGCCCGCGATTTCAACCTGTACGTCATTATTCTGTTGCAGTTGTCTCAACGTACAAAGAACCGGTACGTGGTTGGATTGATAACGTATATGGACCGATTGGAGTAATCGTTGGAATCGGCACAGGCATCTTGCACGTGTACGAAGCAAATCTGGAAAGAGCGATGGACATGGTGCCAGTCGATCTAGTAGTCAACTGTTTAATATGCGCTGCGGAACATACCAACAAACAGCATTCGAATAAATTGCAAGTGACCTAATTATATTACGTAGTTGTCTCTATTTTCGTTTTTCTATAATATAATCCCTCAATCGGGGAAGGACTGATCTTCTTTTGTATTATCTACAGTGAACTGACGGATAAGTGTTTGCTGGTTGAGCCTCAGAATAATAATAAAAATTTCGTTTTTGTGAAGATTTTATTAAACCGAAGGAACTCAACAATTATTACATTTTAATGTATTTTTTTCTTTCTTTTTTTTTTTTTTTCGGTAAAAAAAATTTAGTAGTTGAAAACACGTAATAATTATTTGGTATTTCCTTTTTGTCTTCTAAATGAAAATACGAAAGAAGATAAGAGATAAATAGCGATTTGACACCATCATTTTTCTAAGGATTCCACATTCTCCTTTCATTAAAATTAATTTATTACTACAACAGTGGGTTACAAAATAAAAATTTAAAATTTGAATGTAACTAGATATTTCCGATAGCAACTATTAAAAATTCTGTTGAAAAATTCTTTATTTTTCTGTAAAAACTAATGAAAGAAATTTTTTTAAAATCTTAGCATCCTGTACAACGGCTACATAAGGTAGAAATGCGACCTGTATGTTTAAATCACGCCAAGAGGTTTGATGATTTGAGTAACGCCAAAAGAGAAGAGACGGAAGGCAGTGTTTTTACTAGCGTCGGAAATTAATAAAATGTTATCTAGAACTTATATTTATATTTACCATAATAATCACTTGTTTTAGTTTTTACTTTTAATTTATATTTTCTATGGAAATTATTTTATTTTAAATATTTACTATTGTAAATGTTTTATTAAAATATTTTTTATATTTTATCGAGTGTACATTTTACTTTGCTATTTTTTCCACTTTATTTACAAAAATCCCACGATTAAATAAAATTGTAAGTTCTTTTACAAGTGCTTCGCCGCCATATTTTAACGTTTCCCGTGTTATTCCATCTTCCCCTGATGATTTACCACATTTTATTTGTTTAATGTGTTTCACTTTATTACTATTATTATTATTATTATTATTATTATTCTTATAAATAACTTGTGGGTCTCACTGGGCAAGTATACCCGTTGCGTGAGTGTCCAACACTCTTATTATCGTAATCAAATTTACAATTAATTATTCTTACTACCTAAAACGAACATATTAATCCAAAAAATATATTAATCACGCAAGTATATGTATAAATAGTACAATAATACACCCATACATAAGGGCCACTTACAGATTAGACGTCGCATACATTGACGTACGAGACGCAGCAAAATTATAATAGTGATTATAGATGGAAATATTACGGAAACGGAAAAAATGCGCTAACATTAAAAGTGATTATATCAAAAACTAACGCGTTTTGCAATGAAAAAATTGAAATATAATAAAAGTAGACATGAAAATTATACTGCTAGATGTCAGCAGGCCCGGATTAAGTGTATGATAACCCCCGGGACTACGGAAATATTAGGGGCCCTTTTCGGAAGTGACAAAATTATCAGTTTTATAGAATAACTAAATTTTCTTTAATTTAATTTAATTATATTATTTTGAATTCACGAATTAACCAATGTAAACAAAACTAAATATAAAAACAATGGGTAGAATTTTCGATGCCAAAAAAAAATATATATATATATATAATTTTAAACATGAGTTTTTTTCTTGTTTTTTTTTCCCGCAAATTCTTGTATAATATCGTTAAAATCTACTGAACGGAGAAAATCTGTTTCGATCGTTAATCTTGATAATGCCGATAATGTATCATCTAGCATGGTTGATCTGTACATATTTTTTATTCTTTTTAATATCGAAAAAGATCTTTCCGCCTTACAATTTCTAATCGGTATAGTTACAAATATTCTATATGCAATATAAATGATTGGAAAAACATCTATTATTGCACGTTTAGCCGTCCATGTCGGAGGTGGAAGCCTCTTTGGGGCCCCTTTATAAATCGGGACCCGGGGCTGCAGCCCTCCCCCCTCCCTCTAGCCCACCCCTAAATCCAGATCTGGATGTCAGTCATGTCTAAAAACAACTACCTAAAATTACAAATAAGGTAATTTAATAATAAGCAACAAAAGAAAAACATTATTTACGACGAAAGTGAATGATATAGTCACGTTTAAAAAATAGCCTACCAGTCATACGTACCACTCTAAACATGGCCCGTTGAAAATGTTTAACATTTAACGAACATTGATTAATAATAATAACAATATTTGCAGGGAAAACGAAGTAAAAATCTACACTTATTCGTCCGGAACACAAAACCCGATCACCTGGGGAATGTTCGTTAGTCTTTCGGAGAAGTATGGAATTTGTTGGCCAACAATTCGAGCAGTCTGGTATTATTCATTAATCGTTACTGATAATCCATACATTTTCACGACGTTAAATTTCTTCCTGCACACTATTCCTGGCTACATATTCGATTATCTAGCGGTATTACTTGGTGAGCAGCCGATGTAAGTGAGCTAATTTATTACTATTTTTTATATATCTATCTATCTATCTATCTAATATCTTTAAACGAGCAATTCTTGTATATAAATTTCGCGTATCTCGGAAACGGCTCTAACGATTTGGATGAAATTTGCACACTAGGGCTATTTTGGGCCAATAAATCGACCTGGCAAGATCTAATCCATGGTAAAATTCAAATGGTTTTTAATGTTTTCAGTATGATACGGATCAGGGTTGCTGGCGTGATCTTTCGACGACGATCTAATAGATAATTTGTTCTGCCTTTAGTATTTTTAATGTCTTTGTGTGCGGAGCGGTGGCATTCGTTTTTTTAAGATTCGCTGGCTACAACGATTTCATTTTTGAAAACAATCATTTATTGATAAGAACAGTTCATTTTTATTTTTTTTGTGTTAATTTTATATGTGCTGTGATTTAATCGGTAATTTTTTCCAGTTATTTGGAAAACAGCTGATCACAAGTAAAATTACAAGACGTTTTATACATATTTGTTGTTATAATCGATAGATAAAGCTATCTAAAATTTAATTTTTCTAATAAAAAACGTTTAGAAATATACTCATAAAAATCAACGTGTGCAGCCATTGAAAACATTTTCCAACCATCCGGAAAGCGAATTCGAAGGACCTCTACATTTTTGTTGCGTTCAGTATTGAAAAGAAAATTTGTATGGAAAGAGGCTTTAAATTCAGAAATGTGTTCATAAATTAGTTTCGTAAATATTTTATGTTTTGTGAATATGTATAAGATTAATAACTACGGCTCTAACGATTTGGATGATGATAGATAAACTGTAAAAATGTACTATAATATAGCAAATTGTTTCTATTGAAGTGTTAAACTAATTGCACTCCCGATTTTTTAATTTAAATAACCAGTTAATATGTAGGTACAATCGAAAAATATTCATATTTAATCAGTATATGATTCGTAAAAAAAAACGAGCAAAGCTCGGTCGCCCAGGTACTGTATATATATATATATATATATATATATATATATATATATATATATATATATATTGATATGCATTCAGTGATTATTGGTCCCTGTTCCGGAGGTATTTGATATGACTCCGACTATTGGTCCCTCTTTCGGAGCGCCA
This sequence comes from Icerya purchasi, assembly GCA_039619475.1. Taxonomy (NCBI): domain Eukaryota; kingdom Metazoa; phylum Arthropoda; class Insecta; order Hemiptera; family Monophlebidae; genus Icerya; species Icerya purchasi. The sequence continues at coordinate 179,010,643 of CM077116.1, forward strand.
GTTGATATGAATTCAGTAATGTTAATTTCGACTTCTAGTCTCTGTTTAGGGGACCACTTGATGTAAACTCGTTTTCTCCGACAAAGTGATAACAATAAAAAAAAAACCGGTGCCAGCAGCACTCGCGGTGTTGCAATCGGATATCCCTCAGAGCATTAGGCTTTTTCGAAAAGTATCGTAAAGAATTTTAATAAAGAAAAGAAAAATATAGATAAAATCACAAAAAAAACAAATTCGAGTCTCTCCACCTCGGAGATATTATATATCCGATACCACGTGTCCAATAACGAGAGTTTTACTAAAAGCGCGTATATTTTCGTAAAAAATTACAAACAAACAAAACGGACGCGTACAGAATTGATATAGACTAAACAAAAATTGTACGAAAAAATTTGACTGAATAACATAAAATTTTGGCACCGGAGTTGAAAACGTGCGACATGGCGCAATAAGATTTCACGAAAAAAAAGGTAACACGACGACTAGGTACTATTCTGCCACGCTCGACGACGTGAGCTCCGGACCAATATAATACATCTACATCGAGTGAACAACGAATTAATAGTATATCGAATTATAGTGCAAGATGCGCGAACGAAGATTTCGGTACACGATGGGCTTTTACCGAACGACATAGTCGAATCGCTGAAATTACCCGGTACCTTATCAATTAATAATATGAACACCGATTTTTCTAGAATATCTTTATAACACTACCGCGTTAATTACCCTGCCTGCCTTTGCGGGTTTTTATAATATTCTCGCCGTTCGACATTATTCGGCACATCTTATTCAGCGCTTCTTGCCGCACACACATATCATTGTCTTAGCTGCTGACCACTATCACCCAGATACTATAACGTCTCTACTCCAGCGCGACCGTGTGCTCGACGATCACGCCAATGATCTCGGGAATTTTTGGTATCGGCCAAATAAGCAACCAAGACACGGCAGAGCGGCGATGTAAAATATATCGACGTTCGAGAAGCCGAGAATTAATTAATAAATCGAAGAATAATTTCTAGCTCGAACGTCGAATAAAAGATAGCGCCAAAAGTACCGAATCCGTATCAATATATATATATATATATGTGTGTGTGTTCATAAATCTAGAAGCGAATAAAATATTCGCTGCAAAATATTAGCCGACCGTAATCGCATAACCTTTAATTTTTATTTCGTTTATAGCGTGAATTATGATAGCTGGTTGTTTTCTCGATGGGAATATTTGTTGTTGTAAAATCGGGCTGTAATTTATTGGTTTTGTATTTTGTTGCAATGGCCCTTGCCAGGCCATTATATTTTTATTGTTACTTAATTAATCTGCTGTCGTGCTCTTATCACTTCACTATATGTAACAATAAGAGGATTCATTATCTCACCTCGATAATGTTACACTGGTAACAATACCAAATACATTAGTCACTGTCCATCTAATCATCTTGAAACTGTATTAGACATGTAACATGTAAGAAATTTAGTGTAAAAATATTTTTATGGCGATATAAGAAAGTAATGCGTAATGTTTTGTATAGGTTAACTAAAATTTACACTAAAATGGATACCGCAAAAAATACTCTACAGTACTTTGCCAGAAAAGAATGGATGTTCAGAAATGAAAATACTCAGAAGTTATGGAAACAGCTGGATGACAGAGATCGAGAGCTGTACTTCTTCGATATGAGTCAGTTTTCATGGGACACATTCTGTCGGACCTTATGCCTCGGATTACGAATATACTTAGTTAACGACGATATACACACTCTTCCGGCAGCCAGAAAAAAGTGGAACAGGTAAAAATACGAATTATTTTCAACTCCTGAAAAGAACCGTATTATTTTTCGCTGTCGCAGGCGAATAAAATGATCAATTCAGTAATGTACCGAATGCCGAAAAGCAAAACTAGACACCGTCCTAACGCTCTTTATTCTCTGTCAATGAACTTCACATTTTCATAAATACTACTTCAGTGACAGATATTCTATACCTAGTTATTAGAAATCTTTCTGATCAATTTTCGAACTTTATGGCATATTCCTAGTTCTTGAATCTATAGTTAAATCCCCTCTACCTAGCAGTCGCACTTTGATTGTATCTGATTCACGTGCAGCGTTCGATACCCTTTCCCAACAAACCCCATTGAACTCTATAACTACTTTAATCCAATCCCTAATCCTAAAGATGATATCATTCTCCCACCAAATTACTTTCCTGAATGTGCCAGGTCACGCTGGACTGATGGGTAATTTGTTAGCTGACACTGCTGCTAAGTCAGCTCTGTTGTTGTGTCTTACGCCTTGTTCTCCTCCTCCCCCCTCTGACATAATAAAGTCCGTAAAAATTGGTGTGCAATCCCGATGGAAGCAAGATTGACTCTGCAAACAAGCTCGCTTTCTGAGGGAGATAAAACACGGTATTGACCCCTGGTTCCCTCCTTCTGACCTTCCCAGAACCCATTTTGTCTCTTTTGCAGCTATATTTATTATGTAAAAGAAATCTATGATATTAATTAATCGCATTGTATGAATTGTTTTTCAGATTATACTACGCTCATTGTACTCTACGTGCAGCATTTTATTTGCTGGTCATCTATTTGGCATGGTCGTTAATTAATCTTGTGTTTAGATTTTTTAATTAATGATTACCGTTATTGTTATTATCATGTTGTTACGAAATAATTGTACTTTACTATAATTATAACTGTTATCATTATTATTATTATTATTATTATCTGAAAAAATAAGTCATATTAAAATATATGTACTGTCTCTTTTAACTGCGTTCTGCGGAATCGTTTCTTTACGATTTCAACTGAGTTTTAACAGTTCCATGTAATAAATAAGTTGTGAAATGATGACAAATACGGAATAATCAAGTTACATTATAATTCGTTATATGTCGTTACAGTAGTTTAGAATGGGAATGAAAGGTGTCATTGTAAAGTGAGTGTCTGCTGCTGCTTTCTTTCACACCGGTTGAATTTTTATGATTTTTCTTATTTTGTATTAGGGATATAAAAATTTTTCATAACGTAATTATAATATCGTGCAGCAATATCGTTTAGATTAATAATATTAATAAACAACAATAGCAACAATAATTTCTTAATTTAATTATTAGTGATTAAATTGTGATATAATATATACTTAGTAATAAAATTTTTCTATACGAAATAGAATTTATTTCACGAACAAATATGAAAAAGCAGAATTAAGTTATAGTAATTTTAATTCGCAACTTTTATGTAACGCTAATTTAGCGAATGTACATAAATCAAAACTAGACAAAATGTCAATGTATTTATTTTTATTTGGCGGGAAAATTAGCAATGATTAAATTAGATAGCTTCTTTATTTTTAGTCGTGGATCCCTCCCTTCAGAAAAAAAAATGTTCATTTATACTTAACCGAATAAGCCCGATTTTGGGGTATGAGTTTACAGGGTTAGTAATCGAACACAATTAAATTATATACATGAACATAACGCCATCAGTTGACCACGACGAAAATGATTTATGTTTACATTCAAGGGGACATCTTCCCCCCTCCCCACTCACCTTACCATCAGAAAACCAAAGCCTGAATGAAAAAATCTGTTACAACAGAAAAACTTAATTTATACTATATAGTAGGTTACCTGTGGATTTAATTATAACAATAATTAATACTGTTTCCTAGTAAAACTATTAACGTTACGTTTTTATTCTGTTTTAAACGCAACTGTCATCGATCTTTCACACTTCTTATTTATTTTTAATTTTTATTTTGTAATGTAAATGTTATGTTTTCACATGACGTTTTAACAATAACTAAACACCGATGTAAACTTATAATTTCATGAATAACAAATTATATATCAACTGCATATTTTGTAATCGTAGTCGTAATAATACCAAAAAGTAAACACACATATACATGTATATATCAATTGTGCTTGCTCAGTGTAGCCATATTGCTATATGCTAAATATGTTAACATAGTACATAACAGCTAAATAATAATGTTTAATATATATATATATATATATATATATATATATATATAACATCTCCCCACGAAAAGGAGGAATCTAAATAAACATTCATTTATTATTATTATTATTACTTATAAATCTAGACGAATTGGAGTGCGACACAATCTATTTAAACGGCGCATATTATGTGAAGACACATATATGGGTATTGAATTATTAGTTACTAGGTACTACATTTTTTTGCTCTATAACGCCTTTGGAATCTAATGGAATTACGTTTGATATTGATGTATTCAATGCTGCAAGATTTTGTGGAGGCTCAAATAAATTAATATATGGTTGCTTTATAAAATTCGTACATCAGTTTTTTTTAGAAATTCGCAAAACTTACAAACGTTAAATACACTTAATACAGTTCACATAAATCAAACAATAATATAAGTTATAATTTCATTGATGTAATTGTGTTTATGTAATTTTTTTTACTTAAAGGCATTGTGGTCTACAATGCAAAATTATATTTTCATAAAAATAATAAACAGTTTGTATGAAGAACTCTATTTTAGGGCTTAAAATACTTTAAGGAATTAAATCGAAAAACAAATTATTTTTGAATATAATTAACAAAAAAAAAAAAAAAATCAGAGATTATATTTCACTCAAACAATAGTTTTAACGAAAATTTCCGTTGCAAAGTACTTTGTATTTCAATAATGTGTGGTCATTTTTATTTTAAACTGTATTACAAATATAGGATTCACGTGTAAAACTTTTGTTTAAAAAATTGTAAAAAACAATTAGTCATTATATAGAAGACGTATTTTAAGGGCATTAGAGTTTTTTAAGAAATCAGTTGTGCTTTATAAGCTATCTTTAACGGTTTTATTCGACTCCGCTGTATAAGCTTTTCTCTAAATCAATTAAATCTTACAAAATTTGAACCACTTCTCGATAACATAGAAGGCTGATTTTTTTTTAAATTGAGTTTTGTCTACTATAACAATAAAATAATATGCTACTATTTGTTTAATGTACAATAAATAAATTACGTGTTTTTACCGACTTCAAAAAGAAGTTTATACGTCGTCGCATATAACTTTTGATCATAAAGACCGATTTTAATGATTCCTTGTTCATTTGGAAGCGTACCCGTCAGTGGTGGTACCACATACATATATGGATAAATATCGATTATCCCAAATACTCAGTAATCATCAAATAATATAAAGACATGGGTTCCTTTTCCTAGAAGTTTTCAGTAACATTAACAAATGCAATTAACTTAAAATATAAACAATTTATCGTGGAAAACTAGAAAAAAAATCTGATATTTAATACCGCAAAAAATTAAATGTTATCAATTTCATTTTACATCACATCAGAAGTGCATATTCGAATACGGAAAATTAATTTGAAACAGCCGAAGTGCCATTTAAAAACTCATAAATTTATTTTTTTTAAATTGTTTTTACAAATGAAATTTTGTATTATTTCGTTACAAACTCTACTTGCATTCTATCCTAAGAGAAATTGTTTAGTTTTCCTTTATTCCCACTTGAGTTTCGCGGCAAGTTCCTTCGGACTTTAAATTATTTCACTTTGTACATTTTCATAAAGACTGCAACGTTCACATATACTTCTTTTATTCAAAAAAAAAAAAAAAAAAAAAAAAAAAAAAGTACACGAACACGTAAATTAAAAAAGTGAAATTTAGATTAAAATATCTGAAAACCTGAAACCGCTAGAAGGGTAATATACAAGGGCGTCTCCAGCCGAAGAGCCAGGGAGGGGCAAGATGATAGAAAGAGGATATGAGTTATAGGAAAAATAAAATTTATAAGTTGTAAAGGCTTAATATTTTATTAAACAAGAATAAAATCTTAATTAAAACATAAGTTTTCCAAATTGTCCATGATTACGAGCCTATAAATACTCATCAATGCCAGTTGATTGAAAAGTTTCAATGCTCCAGGGGGGGGGGGGGGCAGCTGCCCCTCCCTGCCCCCCGCTGACGACGCCCATGGTAATATATATGTGTGACAGAAATATGTTAAATTTAATTCTTTTTAAAATAAAATATTAGCAATGTTTACTTTTTTGGGCGGTAAAAAAAAACAAACATGGACCATGAGTGCAGATTATGAAAGAAGAGTAATTTATTTATTTTTTCAATTTAAGTAGCCTACACTGTTCCACCTGACCCTATAAATGAACTGTCCAAATTTCATAAAAATCGAATGGATAGTTTCAAAGTCCATAGAGGACATACAGGCATACTTCATTTTTATATACATACACATATATATATATATAGTATAAAAAAGTTGGAAATAAAATAAATATGTATATTTGAAAAAAAACTTCTACTTAACATTTACAACAATAACTTATTTGTAGAATTTTAACAAACCACTTTTTTTTTTTTAAATATATATATTTCGAACGAATTAAAAAATAAAAAACATTATTTTAATGCATTTGAAAAATAAATTATTTAATCTCATTACGGTTTATTATTAAAAACTGTGTTGTTTTTTTGTAAGTAAATAAATATTGCATTAAGTAAAAAGTGTTTTTTTTTTCTTGTTTTCACTTCAATTTATTTCATTACATTTAAAAAATGTTATTCTAAAAACTTCACAAAAAAAAAAAAAAAAAGAAAAAAATTAATTTCATTTTCAATTGGCGTTTATAATATTTTGCTTTGTTGTTGTTCCTTTCCATTTTTTAATTGTTCATATTCATTCTGACCTGCCCTTTCCGATTTCTAATAGGTTTCGTGTACATAAAAAGAACCAAACTCTGTCAAAGTTGTTCGCACGAATAGGAATTCAACATTTGATGTCACTTGAAATCGTAATCCTTTTCATCTCTATACTAATGGATTATCACACACAAATACGTAAACACACACAACGATTAAAAATTTAGGAAAAATCAAAAAATTTCAGACAATTATTAAGAGGTGATGACGGATATGAACTACTGAAATCTATTCTAGACTGGTAAAAGGACAGTAACTCATGTAGATATATGAATTAGAAAATTTCATTTTCTTTTAATCTCTTTTGTTCTTGAGTGGTAATGTTTGCTCGCGTTATCATCAGTTGTTAGTGAAAATAAATCTTATCTCTATTATCTTCTAATATTTTTATTTCTATTGTTTTATTTTATTTCGTTCGTTTTTCATTACGGCAATGACGCAGCCGATTCTTTGGCTTGTTCTGTTTTTTATTTTTTATTTTTCGGGCACGTCAACAGTGGAACTTACCCAATGCAAGGAATTGTACGTTATATAAGGAAAACATTAGAAATTGAGGAGATAAAGAAGGCCAACAAAGGAACTATATTGAGAGAGGGGAGTGCAAGAATAGAGTGGGCACTATAAGGAGTAGCTGGTCACCTTGATTCATTCCTCAACCATTTTCCTTCTTCACATATCCTTTCCATATCCACCTCCAATCACACCAGACTTTGGCGAGATATTTATCTCTCCCTATTTCCTAATCGTCATTCACATTACCGTTTTATTCAGCCGATTCCTCGTTCCCTGTCTTGGTTCCATTCTATTCCTTTCAGTCGTTGCTCTTCTATTGTCTCCCTAATTCGTCTCCGGATCAATCATTCTCTCCTCCCCTCCTCTCGCTTTCGATTTGCTCTGTCGCCTTCTCCTTATTGTTCTCTTCACGATTGTGATCCTCCTCGTATATGTGATGCTGATCACATTTTTTTTGAGTGTCCTGCTCTTCGTAATGAACGCTCCCTTTTATATAGTCAGCTCTTGTCATTAGGTCTCCCTACTCCCTATAATTCTTCCTTTATCCTCTCCTTTCCTTCATCTTCTGTGGTGTCTGCACTGCTGTCCTTTGGTGCGTTCATTTCGGACCACCTAGCTATTTAGTTCTTTAGCTCAGTTTTTTCTGTTGTTGGGTCAATGCCGCTGGTGAGCCCACAAAAAAAAAAAAAAAAAAAACATTTCTCGCTCTGCCGTTATCTAATCTCTGAATTAACTGCCAACAAAACAAATAAAATCAGAAGTAAAGTAATGAGGAGGAGACTTTTCTGGAAACTGAAGGATATAATTCATTATCGTTGAGAACATATGCCAGAGCGACAGTATCAAAAAAAAGAACGCTCAGAGGATAGATATTTAATTGTTCTAGTCATCTTCTAAATATAATTAAGCAGAGTGTGGATCTTGAAAAGAATCAGTAGCATTTGTTCCATGAGAATTTTTTAGCAGCTTTAAGAATATACTATCTAGCTCTGGCATTAGCCCGTTTATAGACAAGAAAGTTTTCGGACACAGAATTCGACCGAACTATATTAACGGTCGGTGGCTACAACTGAAAACTGCATTGCATTCTTATTTCCATCAGAAGAATGAAGTTGTTTCATCACATTTAGATGTCGGGAAGCGACCAGATAGAGAGGATGAGAGAGCATTACTGACAGACTGAAGGGATTAATTATATTGAAAGATAGAAATTAATTCGGGATGTTTGGAAATAAAGACTCAACAAACGAACGGAAAACAGCCCAATTAGTTTTGAATAGATTCCATGTATAAAAGTTGGAAGATCTGAAGGAGGTAAGAGAAGGAATAAAATAGGAACATGATCACTACCCATAGAAGCCTAAACGCGTCTTTCAGTTGTAGTTAGAAAAGATTAAATCAAAGAAGTTAAAGATAGATGGACTTTTATAGTACGTGGAAAATAGAACATCCCGGAGAATCAGATTATTGGAAAAGATGAGATTTTCAAAGATAATAGCGTTATTGTTGAACTTAGAGCAACCTATGTGGAAGACCGGGCATTCCAATCACCACCGAAGATAAATGGTTAAGAAATTGAGGAAGAGGAAACTGACACAGATTAAAACTGGGAGACACATGTATAGAAACTATGTTCAGAAGACTTGCGAAGTTAGAAAAAATATAGACATGAACAATATTAGTTCACCAAGATTGGAAGGGAGATTGAAGATGACGTCATGTGTATGAATGAGAATACCGTTTCCCACAAATATCGCGGTTCTAGATTGAAGGTAACATCATGTGACTGAAAAAAATGTCGTTTCTATCATAGCCATCGTCGAGATCACATGTGATCAGCTTTTATCTTCAGAAGTTAAGATTCATCTTCCATTATTCTGAATTTGACTGGATAAAATATTAACCTGGACGCATTGTATTTAGCGAGAGATTTGAAGTACTATGAGGATACAGAATTATATCAACTTTGGTGAGTAGTACAAGTCAAAACTGATGCACTGTAGTTTATATACCATGATCTAGCTGTTCATTTGATCACCGAAGTAGCCAAAACCAAATACCGCAAGTTCTTCACGAACTCGAGAGATTACGAAAACTTATTGGTACGAAAATTACCCGATGAAGGTGAACAATTAAAAAGATTAAAAAGGAAATACCCACGTGGCCACCTAAAAAATAATTACGGTAGTGAAGTCGATGAACCACTTCTGCATACAAATTTAATTACATTTCTAACTCATGTGTTTATTTTGGATAGATTGTGCACACTGAAAAAAAAAGGAAGAAAAAAAAAGATTTTTTAGATTGGAAAAGCTATTTTTTTTTTTTTTTAAATTAAATTGCACATTTTTAAGATTAATATATACTTACATATAACCACTGTAGGAAAACCCCAAATAAGGGGGGGAAAAAGATTAGTTCAATAGGCGCGTGACGTTAGTTGCAGTCCAGCTACTAATGACGCTTTTATATTTTCGATTCACGTTTAATAATTTATTAACGATGTTTGTTCATTTTTATTATTACAGCAATATTTTTGCATTTATTACTATTATTTTTTTTTAAATTAAATTTACACAGTTTACAAATATTAATAAGAATATAGCAACAAGTTTTAAAATATTTATGTTTTTACAAAAATATTTAACTTATTTTAAACTTAACGTTGTAATTCGCTAATGAACGTATATTATTTGTTTTTTTTTAGAAGAAACAAAGTAATTAAAAGCAACTATTATTCGAAATTTATAAATATGAGTAAATTTCCACAATAAATTATGTCTGTACAAAAATTTCCCGGACTACCGCTAAAAAAAAAAAAATAGAAAATAAAGAAAAAGGAGATTGAAACGTATTTAATTTTCAATGTACAACCCATTACGATATACACATCGCTTCCAACGTTCGTACAAGCTGTCAAACGCGCGATCGAAGTCTTCCATTGGTATCACCTTCAAACGCTTGGTCACTGCACGTTGGATGTCCTCAATACTGTCAAATCGAGTCCTTTTCATGGTAGTTTCCAGTTTAGGGAAGAGGAAATGGTTAGTCGGAGCGAGATCAAGCGAGTAAGGAAGGTGAAGAAGCTCAGTGATCTGATGTTTCGCCAAAAATTGCTTCACGATGATCGATCGGTGCGACGGCGCATTGTCATGAAGCAATATCCACTGTTTCGACGCGTACAGCTCGAGCCTAACTGGTCGAATGCGTTTCAAGAGTCGATCCAGTACGTCCCGATAATACCACACATTCGCATTTTGACCATTAGGAACAAATTCTTTGTGAATCATTCCCTTACAATCGAAAAACCCAACCAACATCGTTTTTGTTTTCGACTTGACGGCTCAAACTTTGGAAGGCCGTCTTTTCCACTCTCCGCGCCATTCTGCTGACTGACGTTTTGTGCTGGGATCGTATTCGACGCAGCAAGACTCACCGCCGGTAATAATCGTCTTTAAAAAATTCGGGTCCATATCGGCGGCTTCAGTGAGAGTCTCGCTCGTTTATCGACGTTGATCTTTTTGTTCAACCGTAAGGAAATGCGGTACAAACCTGGCACATAGTTTCTTTTTACCGAAAACATCGGTAAGAATGTTATGAACGGACATGGTATTCACGTTTAGTTCATTTGCGATGTACCGACACGTCACTCGCCGATTTTCAGCGAGTACAGCTTACACACGAGCCACGTTTTCGTCGATAGTTCTCCTGCTCGGTCGTCCTTTGCGCGGATTGTCTTCCAACGAGCTCTGTCCACTTTTAAATCGGTGATACCACTCAAAAGTCGTTGTACGGCTTACACATTCATCCTCGTATGCGTTTTTTCACCAACTCGTACGTTTCTGATGCGGAATTACTACACAACAAAAAGCAAAATTTAATCGCGGCTCTTTGTTCCATTATCGCAAACGTGACACAGCACCGAGAGGTTTATTCGCAACAGTCGGTCTCCCGAGAAAATTAATGCAGGTAGCGACCTGAAACTTTCTTTTCTCACAACATTGATGTATAAGTACCGTGAATTTCAGACAGATTACGCCACTAGTACGGATTTTTGTAGCGATAGTCCGGAAACTTTTTGTACAGACCTTGTAGTAGACAAAAATTATACTAGTTAGCTGAAAAAATATAATTTGAAGTAAATTGCACTGTAGAAAAATACATTGGTAATAACTTTCGTTCATGACGCAAAGACTTTGATTTTTATTTATCGCCTTATTACGAGATTTCATTCGAATGTAGGTATATTCTTTAGGTAAAGTAAATTTTTACAACACTACGAGCAATATTTTTTTTTTGAATAAAATTATTACCATTAATTTAGTAATCACTCCTGGTTACAAAGGCCGTCACCATGTCAGATTTTAAAGGGCTATTCAAATTTTTTTAGCCTGATTTAAATACATTTTTAAAGATGAAATGAATGTGTACCACCTAGCACATTGGTGATTTTGAAAACTTAACTTAACTTCTGAATTTTCTTCCAAATAAGGCAATTGCTGACGATGCTTTCTCTCGAACTAACTTGCGAAATATTCAAGTCAATTGTTTTCAAATTTTTAATTATTATTTAACTCTGATAACTTTTTTTATGTTGAGGTCATTTTCGATCCTTTGAAAAATATCACTGCATTTTGTTCGGTCAACCACTGCATTTCTGAACTTTAATATCGTTTATTATGCAATTCATAAACATGTTTCAATTATGTCAGTAATTTAAATTTAGGTAGCGTATTTATTTTGAATGATTAACTATATCGGCGACATTCGAAAGGGAGCAGTATTGTAATGCGATTCTCCTGGATGTGGAGCAAGCATCTGATAGAGTGCGGTATGATGGCCTCCTATTTAAACTTAAAGGTAGCATTAACAATGATGTCTATTCAGTACTCGAGTTTTATCTGACGAATAGATACTTTCGAATTAAAATTAATTCAACATTGTCAGATAAATTTATAATACGAGCGTCTGTTCCACAAAGAAGCATATTGGGGTCGCTCCTATATTCCAAATATACTGCGGATATACCTACTCTAAACTCAACGGTTGCTGGAACATTTGCAGGTGATACCTGTATTTTGGTTACACACGAAAACCCAATATATGCGTCTGCAAAGAACATCTAAATAAAATCTCTATATGGGCAAAAAAAAGTGAAAACCAAGATTAATCACACTAAAAGCCAACAAATAACTTTCACGTTAAATAAGAACACCTGTCCACCTGCCAAGTTAAATGGCCATCCTTTACTTCAAGTTCAAAGAATTAAGTACTTAGGATTGATCAACACGCGAGGAAAAAGATCCTTATAAGAATGGCTATATTAAAAAATATTATTAGTTCACGATGCGCTGTGAGGTTTTCCCGCAAACGTCTCATATACTTAACGGTTATGGCTCCTATATGGAAGTACGGTATAGAAGTTTATGGGTCGTTAACCAGAAGTAATATTAATAAAATTCAACAGTTACAGTCTAAAATCCTCTGTGGAATAGTTGAAGCTCCTTACTTCGTTTCGAATAGCACGTTGCACAGCGATCTTCATATTCCATATGTTCAAGAATATCACGCTATGCAGTACAGAAAATTCTTCGAGAAGCCGTCATCTAGTGGTAACATCCACGTGTCTAGCATGTACCACCAATATCTTCCAGGAAATCTACAGAAAAGATTAAGAAGAACATGGAGTCGAGATGCGCTAAATTATAGGTAACGATGGTGTATATATCAAAGCTATTGATTAGTAATAGTATAAGCAGGCTCTCCTCACCTGATCTACGTGAGTGGTGTAGGGTAGGGGTATCAATGATGTTGTCATTGCTTCAGCGGAGATAAGTAATAAGATTTAAGAATAATTTAAGTATATAGATGGATAAATTATTGTAAGTAACTATTTAAATGCTGCCATACCTCAATGAGGTGGGCAGTATAAATTAGAAGACCTTATGCAAAGTAAAAATAAATTAATAATAAACGGTAACAACGCCAATGCTAACCAAATATACCCCAATTTTTAGTATAAGTTTACAGCGTTGGCAATCGAACAGAATAACTTCAACTGTGCAATTATAGCGCCATCAGCTGGAAATTTAATGATTTCTTTATTATGACAAAAAAAAAATCATATTATGAAAAGAAATATTCTGAAAATATTACACATGAATACAATATTTATAATACTGCTTAAAATAAAAATGTCCACACATTATTGAAATACAAAGCAATTTATAACACCAAAATTTTCTGTTAAAATTATTGTTTTACAGAGTTGTAATCTTTAATTTTTTTTATTTGTTTATTATATTATATTGAAAAATATTTGTTTTTCAATTTAATTATTCAAAGTATTATAAGTCCAAGAATATAGTTCTTCGTACATGAAAATAATAAACAAATAAAATAAAATTTGATATGTCAACAATGGTTATAAATTGGCGCTGAAAAAATTGATTGTATATTGTTGTTTTGCTTAAATAAAAGTTTTGAAAATGGAAAATTTCTTTACGTGCGCTACAGTTAAATTGCGTTCGATTACTAACCCAGTAAACTTATACTAAAGTCGGGCTATATTCGGTTAAACAACGCCAATAGCGGTCAATGGACCGGGGTGGTGTAAAAAAAAAAAAAAACTAGTTTCAAGATGTTAAGTTGGAACTATTGTCTTCTGGCTACAAATTGTTTTAACTTTTAAACATTTCTATTTTATTAATCTCCGTTTTGTTGTTTTTATAGTTAAATTTATTTCCATTTTATTTATATAAGTTATCCCCCCCCAAATTTAAAAGGAGACAGGGTTTCAACAGGTTTAGTCTTTTAAGAGCAGAACAGGACAGAAAATTAGTATGTTCATAAAAGGACAAACGACTATTAAGGAATACATCGAGATAACAGATGCAATCTTTACGAGGAATAATTACAATCGTAAAGTACAAAATTTATATTTTTTATTTCATAATTTCGCTTGTTATCATTCTACTTCAGCCGAATGAGTATTTTTTACAGAAAATGGAATGAAAAATCCGATTTCGTTACTATTAGCTTGCGTAAAAATATTTGTTCGTAAAATAAAAGCTTCATTATTATTACTATTATCGCTAATTTGTATCATTGGGCATAGTTTGAAATTTTTCCCAGTAGTAAAAGAGGAGGCTCGATCGGAAGTTGATGGTATGGCTAAAAATTTTAAATTTTCATACGAAGTAGAATTGCATCGGCCAGACATTTTTTTTTTTGTACATTTACTTAATTCGGGAGAAACAAATCAATCAATTATGAATGTACAATTCAATCGGACTACGCTGAGTTTCATTTTAACCGAACAAAATTTTATTTCTGGAATAAAAATTGTATGGAAATGTTAAAGTAAAAAATGTTTAGTCTTCAAGGCCCTCCTGTTTTACATTATGGATCGACAGTCATCCGACTGCGTAGAGACAAAACAGAAAAAATAAAAATTTCTAAAAAACTAAATTTACCTTATACTATTTCAAGTGTCATAAATTTTATAAACAATTACTACGTACGGTTTCCAGCGTACTTTTTGTGCAATTCATATGTGCATGCCGTCCGTAGTGGAGAGGAAAATTTGGGAGTTGAAATAGCTTTTAAAATTTTTCCGAAATATTTTATAGAATAAACAAAAAAGTGGTTTATGTGATGGATTTGTAATTTTTATTTTTATAAAAAAATAAATACGTATAAATAAATTAAAACATACAAAAATCTTACGTCATTTTTTTGAATAGTAATTTGTTGCAGTATCTGACAGTGAAATAAGTGTAGTGATAGTTACAAAGTTGCCGTGTCTTAATAAACATTTTCTTTTTTTTCATTTTGAAAATGATGTGAAAAATCTTAATCATCATGGACTCTAGATTCCCAGTAGACTGACCTCTCCTAATTGTTGATTCTGAGTTTGGCTTTATGCATGTGATATTAACTAAAGATAAAAAATAAAAAAAAAAAAAATTAAAAAAGCACGTTCGTAATAGGGCACTGTATTAGATACGTTTCTCTATTCCAGATTTTACAATAGTATTATTGACTGGCCTCACTTCGAACACCTCTCTTTTGGCTATAATACTAATGCGTGGTATCTAAATTAACTTACTGCGCCTTGGAATAACTTATATTTCCGACTAATTTTAATATTGTTTAATGAATGTCTACTCCGCTGAATTAAACATTATAATTTTATTATATAATAAACACTTATGCGCACATGTAATGTTGCGAGTTACATAAAATGTTTTTAACATGTAATAAATATATCATATGAAATAGGTTAAATTTATTATATTAAATATTACGCAAAAATTTATATTCGATAAATTAACGTTTCAATATAAATATTTCATTTTTTATTTCTTATTCTGTATTACAGTTACGTAAGTTTTAGTTACAGAGAAAAATCGCTGCTCAATATATACATAACTATTCGTCTCAGATGTTATTATCATCGCGGTGACAACTATATATACCATCGCATCTAGTAATATAAGTAACACCGTCGATTAAAAGATTTATATCTGTAATAAAAGGTGATTTATTTCCGTAATTCTAATTTAAACTTTTACAAGTTAAAATATAACTATAAATTTATACAAATAATATTTTAATAATTTAGTATACAGTACATTAAATACATTCTTTTTGTACTTTAAATAATAGTAGAATTAATGAATGCAAATTCATATGAGTATATCAGTAAGGTAACATTTCATATATTACTATTAAAATGTATTTTGCTTTTAAAAAAGAAAAAAAAACGCTATATAAAACTGCGAAAGAACTATTTGCTTTTTAATTCTTTTGTTTACATAATAATATATTTTACAGCATTTGCTTTACCGAAGTGAAACTTCTATTTCAGCACATTTGGTGAAAAGGAAAAGTAAATTAGGATGGCTAATTATCGAAATAAAATTAGCATTAAACCATCGTTTAATGGGTATTGAAAACAGTTTTGAAGAATAAATTTGATAAAAACAAACATAATTTAATTCGAATTAAAATTTCAATAACATCCTATTGGTAAAACAAATTAAAGCGCTATAGTAGTTTAAAACATTTGGAAAAAATTCGTTATACATCGTGCTGTGACGTTAATATTTGAAAAGTATATCTAAGAATTCGGGAACACCTTCTTTAATTAATAATAACGAAAACCCGCGTTATTGCTGGAACTATAGGATTTCCCCTCAGCTATACTATTGGAAATAAATACATTCTGCACATATCGGAGCCAATTTGATGTTACAAAAGAAGCAAATCCTTCAGAATTTCCGTGCATATGTATGCACTGCTTAACAATATTATTTCGATTTCCTATTTGATTTTCTTAACGTAAAAAATTACTTTACATTTTAATATTTTTTTTCTTCATGATAAGTGAAATTAAAAAAATAAATTTTTACACGAAAGTTTAATTTAATTCATATTTCTCATCTTCAATGAATTAGATGATAATTCAAAAGCCATAATTTTACTTCAAAAAAAGCCCCCCCCCCCATATTGCCGTTAGCGTATTTTAATGAGAATAGCCAAAAATTCAGTTTGTAATTGTAATGTACAGTATGTTTAATTGCAACACTTCCACGCTAAAGAAAAAAAAAATAATCTGACGTCGCCTTGGCAATATTAAATGACAAGGTGAATAAGAACGCAAATCATAAATAACGTCAATTCATTATGCAAATGAGCAAACTTTTTTATTTTGTCCCTTAATGTAAAATTGTCCAATGGAAGCATAGAAGTTTCACTTCAAAGGCGAATGTAAAGCCTACACAGAAAGCATTTATTAGTAAATTATAAGGTTCATAAGCATTTTTTCCAGAAGCAAAATCTAATGTTGAAACACACACATTAAAAAAAAAGAAAACAAAAAAACAATAGAAAAACAAAAGATTATAAAATAATTGACTGAACAGAGAGGTTACAAAAATATACTATTTTTATCAGTCGTCAGGGTAAATTTAATAATCAAAAATAAATAGGTAATAAATATAAATATTTATTTAGAAACTGTAAAATGAGATACTCGGTAAAGGCAAAATTACGCATAAAGAATTATAAAAATTCCATGTTTATTTCTTTTTTTTTTTTTTTAGTTTTTTAGTTTTTAAAATTAAAATGTCAATATGTAAAACTTTTTTATTTAAAAACATACACATTAAAAACACAAAGTTCTATAGAGATAAAAGTAGATATACTAATTTGTTTTTTATATTTTATTTAAATAAATATAATGTGTGTGTGTGTGTATATGTATGTGTGTATGTATGTTTGTACGTATGTAGATAAAGCGTTACGAAACCTAACAAAAAATAATTTTTTGTCAATTGCTATGAAATAAAAATGAAACATATTCAAATCATCGTTAATAAGAACAGAAATAAAAAATATCATTTAAATTCATTCCCTCGATCGCTTACGTTGGCAAAAGTTAATTTATTCAGACAGAATTAAACACATTATAAAATACGTGTATTTTTCAAAAACATATTAAATTTTTTTTTGGCTACATGCTGCACCATTACCGATTACTATCATAGGGGTGATCTAGAACACGAACCTTTACTTCATTGCCTGAGAACTTTTTATTATACCGGATAGTGATGGAAGCACATCTTTTTAGCAGTCCGGTATTCATGGGCATCGTCAAGGGGACCAGGGGAGGGCCATTGCCCCCCTGGAGCCCCGAAACTTTAGTATTCATATGCGCGTGATTATGGACAATTTGGAAGACTTTTATAATAAAGTAGTAGAACAATTTGCCAAAAACCCACGAAAATTATGTTTTAATTAAGATTTTATTCTTGTTTAATAAAATATTAAGCCTTTACAAATTATACATTTTATTTTTCCTATAACTCATTTCATTTTTCTATCATCTTGCCCCCGTTCCCGGCACATCGGCTGGCGACGCCCTTGCCGGTATTAATTTATATTTTGAAAAGATTTAAAAGCTTTCCTTGAGCAATAAATTTGAATGTCATCGTAACACACTAGGCAAAATGTATAGGCATTGTTTGCAATTTTTACCTCGTGCATTATTTTTCTGTGCAAAATAATTAAAATGTTAAATGTCATTTATTTGTTTCCGCATAATAACACATGCGTTTGAATATATTCAGTTGTGTATGCATGAGATTAGCGATGATTAGAAAAAAAAAAAAAAAAAAAAAAAACAAAACACGATACAATATCGCAAATGTTTCACAATATTTCCATATAATAAGTTAAAGATACTGGTTGCATCGTTATAAAATTAATGCGATTTTGCGAGAAAAAAAAATATGAAATTGAAAACTATGAGTTTTTTCGAGTTTCACGTTTTTGTACACTAGGTATACAATAGTAATTTTACATTTTTAGTACCATTCTGATCTTGTTAAAATTCACGCTTGCTTAGAAATTAGATGTTCGTTTGTTTTTGCTTCATTTGACTGCATAATCTGGTGTGACATACTATTTCGTTTTACATCCTAGCAATCCCGTTTCATTAACGCGAAATTAAACAATTGACAAAAATTAAAGAAAACCCCGTTTCGTACATTGGAAAAAATTCTTTCTTTAACAACATTAACAATATATATTATGTATATACATGGGTATATTTGTATTTATTTTTTTTTTAAAGAAAATTATACATTCGTAGTTAACATTTATTTATCACCTTTTCTTTCTGTTTTTAATTGCGTTAAATATTTTACTTTAAAATTCGTGTTATCAGGGTTTCGATTAATCTCGAGTAAAATCTTGTCCATATACTAGTGCTTCTATGGAATATGTAAAGGACTTTTATTTTTAGTTTATGTACATAGTGTTTTAAATTAAAATAGTAAAGATACAATATATAAAAATGTCTATACTTTATTTCCAAAAAACGATATTCTTTGTTATTTAAGGCACACAGTATAGTAAGGTAGGTAAGAACCAGAAGTAATTATTAGATAATACTTCCGTAGAAAATTAAAAAAAGAACGTTATAAATGTTTTGCTTTCAACAATGGAATGTGGAAACTACAAGAAATTTAATCGATTCCTTTTTTTTTTCTTTTTCGTATGAAGAAATCTAATACTTAAATTCGAATAACTTTCCAGTAAGCAGTACCTTTATGAAAGAACAGAACTATCACTTCTTTTTGTTTTCTTCAGCGGGACAAAATTTTAAATTGCTACAAATAAATTGAATTTTTTTTTTGTTTCAAAGTGAGATTAAAAACATATTGCGAAAGCACTTTTATTCATTTAAAATGCTGCTTTTTTTAGAAATAATAGTAGTAAATATTATATAATAGTACAGATTATAAAACAGTTATATATATATATGTATATATGTATGTATGTATATATATATATATATTTAACAATAAGCTAACTCTACGGCTCCGCTACTATAAACTAACTATACTAAACTAATAAGTACTAATTTAAGACATAAAAGCGTGTTATATACCGTTAATAAAAGAGAACGACGTTTAATACATGTCTTCGAAGAAATAAAAGAGGAGAATTTATGTCTTAGAAAAAATGGGGAAAAATAAATTTATAATAAAAAAACAGTTTTCATTTTTACAGAAGAAAATTCGATTACAGTAAAAATGTATTCACAGCTTTTTGTGAAATAGATAATATCAATGTTATAATACATAAACTATGCGTACATAAAGATAAAATGTATTTTAATATACAATAAGTAAGCATATATATATATATATATATATATATATATATATATATATTAATGTAGTTAAATTTTCTAAAATAATAAACGTAAATAAGATTACTAGAAATTCAACTAGATCAACACATAAAATTTGTATTTTATTACCGTTTTTCTCTATTTTAAGTTACCTAAACTAAAGGTTACTTTTCAAAGGTCGCGTTTGCGTTTCAGGTTGTTTACCAAAATTACATACTTATGTAAAATGAATAATTCAAAAAAGAAGAAGAGGAACGCGACTCTTATTTAAAGTAACCTGAAAATGTTATATCACTGCAATCTTGCTTCCTGAAGCTGTGCGGCAGCTGCTGCATACGGAGAGAACGCTGGGAAAGCCGAGGCTGCTGAGACAGCGTTGTTAGCTGGTAATCCGGCCGCAGCGGTTGGCAAGGTTGCGTAGGTATACGGTGACATAAAATTTGCCCCACCGGCTGGAACAAAAGATAAATATATAAATATCGCCGAAAGAACTGAATTGATTTAAATGTTGAACTTCTGAAATATAAAGAAAAACAACAACAAGAAAAGTAAAAATTAAAAATTGCATTTAATATTGGAAGCTCTAAGTTTAAGTTAAGGAAACTGTGTTTTTTTAATTTTTCTTTTTTAAAAGAAAATTAATAAGTGCAAAAATGATCAAAACAGCAGATACCCAAAAATTCAAAGTTGCGTTAAGTCATTAAAAATCGCATTTCATTGTAAGTAAATAAAAACTATAATATCGACTTCTAGTAGTTAGTTTTTTTATGCGGGGTAATTGTGCATAGATATTGTAGGTGTAATATTTTTTTATTTAATTATGTTGAAATTTTACTTTCAAAATTTTATCAAAAAATAACTACTTTTGGACGATAGCTTGTTAGCCTAATTACCGCCCAAATTACTAACACTCTAATCTGCAGCTTACTTTAGTTTCATTACGCGAAACAGTTTTTGTTAACTGATTATAGAAAACAAAGTTATTTATTTAGCTATTCTCTTCTTGAATATAAAAATAATAATATTAATAATAAAAAATAAATAAAGAATAGAAAAGTATATTCTATACTGGTACCAAAATATGGGACAGTGGATGCGATTGGAGCAGCTGGTGAAGAAGTTTCTTTGAAAGTGATCGAGAGATCACTGAGTAGACACCTAAGCTTCCTTACACACCTATTCGATACAGTTAGGTATTTTTATATACTTAATGGCCAATCTACGGAAGCAAATAAGGGACTCCACCAAGGACCAAAACCTCGATGAAAAAATTTGTTACAGCAGAGAAACTTAATTTATACCATAAAAGATTCGTTGGATAACTAATATCTAATACCGTTTTCTATTAAAACTATTAATGTTACGTATTTTGAACACAACTTTCATCGATCTTTTCCCTTTTTTATTTATTTTTAATTTTTATTTTGTAATGTAAATGAAAATAGTTCAATAAGAAATACACATATATTTTTTTTTTACCTGCTCACGAACAAAGAATTACTAACCTAATAAAAATACTATCTTTCTGTTCTTTATAGTAACTTACTATTCAAATTCTAAACTACCATTTTTGCTACAATTTTATAATTTTTTTATTTTTTACCAAAAAATAGAAAAAAATTTTAATTAAATTGTAATAATTATGTATTTTTAAAACATTTTTAAATTTCTAAAGAGGTCGCTATTTGATTTTCTTTATGAAATAAGGTATTTTTCAAATTTACTGTCTACCGTATGAGATATAACGCGTCATTATACTTTTTTTTTTCCAAATATATATGTATATATTTATCACTATTTACACATTTCCTCATCAAGCTAGACGCTCGTCGACGAGTTTTCTTACATGTAATGATTTCTACACTATACTACTTATATACTATACAATATTATTGCAGCGCAAATTTTTTATTACAAATTTATCCTATTTTTTCTTATTTTTAACTTAGCTATAACTAATCTATTATTTATTTTATTATTTTATTTTATTTTATTATTTTTTTCCGTCCCTTTTATTTCCTCTTTGTTTGCCATTATTTCCGTACCCTTTTCTCTTATTTTATGCTTATTATTATTCCTATATTTCTCTCTTTCTATAATCATTCCTTTATTTTCCTTTTTTTCATCCCAATTTTTTCCTCCTCTATTATTTCTCTAGAAATTTTATTTAACAACTGAGTTATAACGTATTTGTCTGCCCCCTCCCCTTTGTTTTAGCTAATGGCAGTTTGTACAAATAGTTTAACCTCAGCCCGTATTATATTTTTCTTTCTTCCTCTAGTTCTATTTCCTTATTTGTCATTATGTATTCTCATATCTTTAGGAATAAATATATTCCTCTAACGCTCAGTATGTCTTCTTTTTGAATTATTTCACTTTCGGCCTCGTATTTATGATCTGGTATTAATTTCAAACATTTTATTTGCAGTTTACTTATTTCCCCCAAGTATGTTTTCCTAGCCATTCCCTGTGCCTGAATTCCATATCTGATTCTCGATTCCACTAGCGCATAATAAACCATTTTTAATGTTTCATTTATTGCATATTTCTTTAAAGTGTATAATGCTAGTAATGTTGTCCCAAGTTTCTTTGCAATCTATTCCGTATGTACGTCCCATCTTAAGTGTTGGTCCACCATTACCCCCAAATATTTATACTGAGTCACTATTTCTATCTTCCAGCAGTTTATCTTTTCACATTCATTTCTTTCGTCGCACTCATGTACACATTCGCTTGAGTGCATTATTAAATTTGGCAATATACATCATACCTATCCCTTTTCATTCATAGTACCATTACTTTAGTTTTTGATACATTAATTCTTACATTTTTATCATGTGCCCACCTGCTTATTGTGATTAGATCGTTTTGCATTTTCATTTCTGCCTCCTTAATATCTTTATGTGCTGTAATTATTGCTTTATATACATAATAAACAGCATTGGCGCTACTATCTTGCGGAATTCCCGTATTCAACTTTTTTTTTTCACTTTGTGCATTCAATACATTTACACGTGTTTTCCTTTGGTTTAGATAATTTTGGAATCACTTTTTAACACTATGCGCTGTTCCTATCTCCTCTAATTAGTTTATAAATATTTTATGGTTTTTTTGTGTTTTTTTTCTTTTTTTTTTATGGTCAATCGTATCCAATGCTCTAGTTAGATCTATGAATGTTATCAACCTTCTTTTTTTCAAAATTTACCCTTATTTTTTCTATAAACTCACTGAGCGCTTTTGATGTTGATTTACCCTTTTGGAACCCATATTGTATTCTGTCAATTATCCTATTTTCTTGTAAATATTTCGTTAAACTGTTTGCTACATACTTCTCTACACTCCCCAAAATGTCTTTACACACACGGGCACGCGTAAACACACACAAATATATATCTATCTTATAAAGCTGCGAGGTTAAAAGTCGTACAGGTATTCTTAATCCATGTATTTTTTTCATTAGATTACAGGGAAAACTATAAAACTGAAAAAAATCATAAAATTAAAAGACTTAAATTTTAAAAACATTAAAAATTAAGTTTTGAGAAACTTTTTTTTAAATCGACTTTCTGTTAAATAGAATGCTGCAAAAATACAAAAAAAAATTTAAGAGTCCAAATTTAGAAAAATATACACCTAAAGTAGTAAGACTAAAACTGAAAAAAAAGTTCATAGTCCTTTCAATGGGAGCTAAAGTCTTTGTGTTTTTTAAACGACGTATTTTCATCGCCAAACTATAGGATAACCAAGAGACACCCAAAATTTTAAAATTAAAGGTCTCAAACTTTGTAAAATTCCAAAAAAAATTTTCAATGGTTTCACAGCCCATTCTATAACAGCAACGGAGTTGATATTTTTTAACCGGCGCATTTTGTCGTAGAATATCGAAAAAAAAAAAAAAAAATGAAAGAAATTATAACGTTTGAGAGATCAAATTTAGGAAAATTTACATCTAAAATGGTAAGGCTGGAAACTAAAAAAAAATGTCTCCAGCCCTTTCCAGAGCTTTTACATACACCACTCCGAAATTAATACCTAATGTATAAAATAAAAGAAAAAGAAAAACGTGATAATGTTAAAATGAAAAGAAAAAAAAAGAACACTTCTATATCTATGAGTACATTATTGAGAAAAAACTCTACAGCCTATTTCATAGCAGTTTGAGGAATCATTTTTTCAATTGACATTTTTTCGTTATTAAAATGTAGGAAAAATAAAAAAAAGAACAAATTGTAAAATTCAAGGGTACACATTTTGAAATGATTGGAGCAATGATCACCAACGACTTTAAATATTATTGCTTAAATTTTAAGAAAAAAAAAAAATTTGAACACTGCAACGTAAATTTAATGAAATAAATATTGTGAAATTTCATTTTAAAAAGAAATTCCTTTCACATATATTACCGTGCCAGTGGTTTTAGTTTATGAAATATTTTAATCCAAATCTTACTTTTTTAATTGATGTATTCATATTCTTTTTTTTTTTTTATTTTTTTTTTAAATAAACGTTATATGAATGCTGCAGTCTTTTGCAAAAATTCACTAACCAAAATACTTTTAAAAATCCGAAGATTGAAGCCGCGAAGCGGCTAGTCAGCTTAGTCCCCTAGGTGTATATATATATATATATATATATATATATATATATATATATATATATATATATATTAGAGTGGTCCTTATTTTTCAAGGTTAAAATTTTTAATCTCCCAACCGTAGTGAAAAAATCATAGCGTTAAAATTTTAGCTAACTTGGTCAACTTTAAGACGTGCCGATATGGCCAAGAAGATAGCGCCAATAGTGCAACTCTGGTTACTAGGCAGAACGGTTTAGCGGGTGTTATGCAGTAAAACAGGAACTTTCATTACAGACTTAAAATGTTGAATCACAATTTTTTCCTTATCCTTCTTTCTCAGGTGAATCATTTTATTGATAAGAATAAAAAAATCGTTGAAAACACATTTACAATTTGCCACAGAATAGACTAAGAAAGTTAAGTATTAATGCCAGACATGAGCGTCGATTTTTTCGCATCGGAGTATTTTTTTCGATATTCCGCTACCACTTGAAGCAGGTACTGTTTTTGATCTTCTTTGCAGGTCAGTTTATTGTTGAATGTTTAATTAATTGTACGCCGCGTTCAGCTGCATCATTGACCACTTCCATTTTGGAGATTAATTCTCTACTTTTTAGATAATCTTCATCCTGCTCCTATTCACTCGGACTTCTGAGAAGAAAAATCGGTATTAATGCGAAATCTCTCAAAAAAGGTCTTATTAGTCAGCGAATTAACAAATTGATCTACATCTCCTCGGCATAAATTTTCCACGTCACAAAATTCAATTTGTAATCGGCTCATGTAGTCATCTTTTGCTGCGTCGAGATCCAGGTTTTTGTGCATTCTTTCTTTCACCGCATTACTAACAACGTTATCAAAGAAAGCGAAGCCAATTGCTTCCGGAAGTAGATACCATAAATGGCGAATAAATTGATTTACAGCCACTTTTAAAACTTTCTCGTCTATTTCTTCGTAAGAATTCAGTTTTTTTAGAAAATTAAAATCTGAATTTGGTGCTTTTATAGTAACCAGAGCTGCAAACCACGCTTTTACATAAGTTGTCACAATAAAATTACAAATATCAGCTAAACCTTTCGCTTCTGAAGTTTTCAGCTTATATTCATAGCGAAATAAATACTACATTTTCAAGGAGTATATGACCTTAGACATCCACCTTTCGTCGTGGTGCATGGCTTCGGGATATCGAAATGAAAAATTATTTTGAGTTTCTCCTAGAAATACTAAGCATAATTCTAAAAATTCTTGGTAATCGTCACGAGATTAATGTGTAGCATGTGTATGCTGCAGGAATGTAATCAATTGGGATTTTCTGTCGTCGTTAAATACTGATCTTATTTCTTCTTCCGTTAATGCTGAGCGAAAATTGTCTTTATTCATCTTTGACCACTTGTTTTGGAATTCTTTAAAAATAGTAACATTTGGACCAGAAGTGCGAGACACTTTCAGTTAGAAAACAGTTCTTACAATCATCTCAAAAATATAGTGACGACACGCCAAATGTAATAATTTGCGGTCGAGAAACCGTTCCAACTCGTGTCCTTCCTTTGTCATCAGTATTAACGGCAGTTGTGTCAAAAGAAATATGTTTAATAATACAGGCACGGAATTTTTTGGTTTTAGACGAGTAAGCGTTCTTGACAAGGCAAGTGACCGCTAAAAAGACCGATGTCCGAGAGATCGTGAATTAATGACACTTCGGAGAATATTTTCTATCTTGGACATCGTCAAACAATAGCGCTGCAAGTACCGAATCCGTATCAATATAAAGCACAAAACAATATTCTCACTTACAATTGCGCAATAAATAGGAATAAGCAAGTACAAAAAATCTCTTCACTCTTTTCTTTGCCTCACCTATGCAGTAGAGAATCCTTATCATACATTTAGAAGAGATATACAAATGATGATACTGATCAGAAATATCGCATCAGAACTATACTATCTCGCTAGCACACAGCAGTATACTGTAACGAGGGAAAGCGGTATTTGCAGCGCGCACGTACGCTCGTTTCACCGAAACGCTTTTCGGCACGTCTTAAAGTTGACCAAATAAGCTAAAATTTTAACGGTATGATTTTTTCATATAAAAAAACAATTCTATGGGTTGGGACACCTAATTTTAAAAAAAAAAATTTCCGTTATATATAACTAAGGGCCAACCTAATATATATATATATATATATGTATATATAACTCGGCCATTTTGGCCTCGCAAGGGGCTGTGCCCTTTGACCCCTCATGCTTACATTTCTATCTCTTTCTCTTCTATACTTTGTATAAAATGATCAAAATTTACAACGTTATTCTTACTGGCATTAACACAAAAAAAAAACAACATAATCACAAAAATCCTTATCGTATAACATTTAACTTTCATTATATAAAATTAAAACATTTTTTCGTTACATATTTCGTTACACAAAATTGTGACATCTTTAAAATAACAATCACAAAAATCCTATAAAATATAACAAACGTTACATAAAATTGGGACATTTCTTCTAATGGGAGGGTAACCTAAGAATTACGTTGTAATTTTTTTTTTTTTTTTTTTTTTTGGGCGTCAAAAATTCAACCCATTAACAATGTAATATAATTAATTAACTAATTAACGCTACACAGTAATATTACATTGTACTATATAATTAAATAATAACTTGTATATTGCAGCACTCCCGGTGGCCAGGAGAGAATTGATACTATATGGCAAAGGGATCTGGAAATTTATTATCAAGTTATACAAAATAATTCTTTGCGCCGTGTGTAAATTGCATTCGAAGATGAGGTGATCAGCGTCCGCCACTTTGTTCGAGTTAATAAACATATATTGTTGCGGGCCTAGCGAACCTAAGCGCCATCTAAGGGCATCACAAATTTTAAGGTGCTTTTCAGAATTTTCTAGTCACATTTCAGAAATTATTACTGTCAGCAGAACATTTTCACATTAGAAGACCTGTGTGACAAGCGCAGGGAAGTAAAAATATATAGTATTAAGCCAGCACGATTCAAAATAGTTGATGTTCATGATTAACTTATTGAGTTGTTACAGATTCGGGATTGTGATCTGAAAATAGCCATATGAGGTCGTCTCACTAACAGAGCAATAAAAAATTTCAGCTTTTTAGTTGCTATATTTCAAATTGGAATAGTTAGCAAATTATTTTAAACAAAATAACCTTTAAGGCGTGAGCAGTAGCTAGTATATATGCTGATTATTTTTCACTTTTGCCCATAAAGCTAATAAAATCCTATAGAATAATAAATTACACAAAAACACTCGGCTAGTCTTTATGGTACTGTGATTTTTTGACATAATTTACCAGTGTTAATAATTTCGACTACAGCAACAACAAACACCATCAATTGGCGGTTTAATGAATTTTTTAAATCACTCATAAACATTTAATAACAAGATATTTTGAAATTTTATAAAAAAATTATACATATAGTGAATTATAAAAATACACACATTAACCGAAAATGGAGAAAACTTCAATGGAAACTAATTTTGAATGAGATAATGTATGATTTATTTCAACAGATGTACATACTAGACGCACAAATAGATGAGGAATTACAATAAATTGGTGCAGCCGATAATAAATTTGTTTAATTATTTAAGAAAAAATTAGAATACCGAAAAAACGGCATTAAAATATATTAAGCAACATAGGAAATGAATAAGGATTATAAAATGGAGACAAAAAGAAACCAAACCTTAAATGGATTGTTTATATTTTACTACATGAATATAATATTATATTAAATTAAATAAATGACCCGCCCATGAATTATGGGTTGGAAGGGAAAGATGTTTTATTAAAAAGTTTCCAACCATTTTTTTACCTAGCTTTCGCCATTTAAGCAGTTTTTTCTTTCATTTTTTATGAGATTGATTTATTTTATTTTATATTACGGGATTTTCTGTTGTTTTTTGTATATATATTTTTTTTTATTATTTTAAATGTCTAATCTGTGATGTTTAGATATATTGGTAGGGCTATCTTTGAAGTCGGATTTGCCCGGCCTAACTTACGGTCACTGAAAAAGTGTGGAGATCCGAAGTATTTCCGATCTAAGTTGGACTCTACTTTCTTCATATACTTTATATTGCCAAATAATATGATTTTTTTACCTCCCTCTTTACACCTAGTGCATCTTACTATGTTAAAAATATTAATTCTGATTAAGTGACTGAGGATTTATTGTACCCAGTTCTTAATCAGATTACCATTACCATATAATCTCTCTTAAGATTACTAACTACCCTTAATCAAAGAAGCCTCGGAACTGAATTTTGTATCGCCGCGTAATCTTTCCCCTTTTGACTATTAATCTGTTGAAATGTATCATTCCACTTCGCATTGATTTATTCTCTAGTTATCGATAAGAAATCCCATCATTTTGTTTCAGATCAATTTGAATAATACTGAATAAGTATTAATCTGGCTACGAACATATATATATGTATGTTATTTGTATTTTATTTTTTAGCCAATTAACTCGTTTCAAATTATACGAACAAAAGGTTCAATGTAGGTACATTAAAATTTAAGAAAAAAAATATGAAGCGAAAAGTTGTCAAGTACTTTTCTCGCTTGGTCTTATATAAAGATACGTATTTTTTGGTTCTTTAAAAGATGGAGCGAGATATGTATACTATCTGTATACTAGTTAAATTACAATTTTTTTTACGGAAGAAAGATAATTTATAATTACCTAATTAAAGTTACTATAAAATTTTAGATTTTTTTCAGCCAAAATTTTAAATATTTAACTTGTTTTTTTATTTATAGTTTATACATACAATGATATAATTAGCAGAATACTTTAGGCTTGTTAAATTTTAAATGTCAATTTAAAAATTTTCACGAATGCTGTAATTATCGCAACACTTTTCTTATTTATCGATTTGTTTCACGTTTGCAATTAATTGTTCCGGTAAAAAAAAAAAAAAAAAAAAAAAAAACTTTTGCAAAGTCAAACCATTCTTTGAAAATCGTCTACTCAAAAATTCCCGTTGCTGTAATACTGCCTCGTTTTTTCTGTTGCTCTGACTCACGGCCAAGTTATTGCAATCTCGAGACGGTTATATCTAAACCAAAATACGGCAGTGTTACCTACGAGTTGCCAAATTTTCACCTATGTTTTTTTTTGACACACAAAAATTTGTTGTTTCTGGTAATTTTAAGCTTGCAGATGGCAAAACGAATGCCATCTATTTTGTTTACAAGTTAAAATTATGATAACACACAATAAATGTCATTTTTATAATTCGTTAATTTTTACTTGAAATGAAATCGCACGAAATTATTGATCCATTATTCATCTTTTAAAATTACTCCACTGTTTATGCAACGAGAAGCTGTACTTTTTAATAGTTCCCGATTTTTGAATAGCATATTTCATCAACAAAAAATTTTATTTTGTTTCACTATTTCAATTATGTTTTTATCTTACGACTGACTTTTCATTAATCGGTGAAATAAATTTGACCGACTAATCTTTGCCCATTTAATGCATTCACCGGAACTGATATTAAATTTCATCAGTTTACATTTAACAAATTCACGATACAACACTTTTTTTCCAATACTCTGGTATTTTGCTTAGCAGAAGTGTTCTTTCCTATAATTATAATAAGGTTCATAGTTGCAGACAGTTTGAAGCAAGAGTATTAATTTAAGCATCCATGAATCTTTTCTGAAGTAGGTATTACATATAGTAACTCTATGTAAGACAACGAAGGTTATATTGTACAATTGTTAAGATTTTTTTTTTTTTTAAATAAAAGATAGGCAACTGAGAACGGTTTTTCTGAAGTAATTTTAGGGAAAAAAATGTCGGTGGTCAAGGGGTTTGCCTTCTTGCGATATTATATATATATATATATATATATACATATATTATATAATAAATGTGTGCGCGTGTGCGTGGGTGTATATCGCATAAAATTAATATTAAATATTTATTGGCATATTTATTTCGTAGAAGAAAGCACGATAAATTTTTAAACTCCATTTTTTTATATAAAATAAACGAATGAAAATACATATGTTCTTTCCGGATTATTGAGACAACTAGATTAATCGACAATAAAATAAATAGTAACATCTGTAGTGTTATCGTTTAATTGTTTTTTCTTTTTTTTTGGCATTCGCGAAATCATAATCCTTTACATGAAACACTGATACACTGACCCAATAATGGGTACTACAGGTCTGCCCTCAGTAAGTTTGAGATTCGTATTATATGAATAATAGTTTGCTCTCGTATACATCATCGACTGGTTTAAATTTATTCAGGCCCATACATATAACCCTTTTAAATGCGATCGGTAAAGTTTCTGAAAAGGTCGTTAATGTAAAACTGTTTAGCGAAATTAAAATTAATAATATTCTTTATAGTAGTTAATTTGATTTTAGACGTTACTGTTCTGCGGAGATTGTTATTAAGAAACTTCATTATTTCATCAGCTTAGCGCGAAATAGTAACCTGGTAAGCACAGTCGTAAGACAACATTGTAACATTCAAAGGTTAATGCAAAGTCATATGTTATTAATTTTTTAAATATTTCACTAATTGAAAAGCAACAATAACAATGAAAAAATGTTTTCTTATGGAGTTTTCCAAGGTTCGATTATGGAACATGCATTATGGAAAGTTCCATATATCCACATGTTGACCAAACTATAAAAAAAATTTAGTATAGATAAAAAAATATAACGTAGAATTTATAAGCTTTACAGATGATCTATGCGAAGCCAAGAATGATAAGAGTCCATTAGAAAACGTGTATAATATTTCAAATTTTTTTGAGAATTATGGTCCTAAATTTTTCATAGAAATGTCAGTAAAATCACTAATAAAGGCATTTAAAAAATAACCAGAATATTTTAAGTCAATTTATAATAATAAGTCTACATACCTAAAATATCTTTCAAAATCTTCGTTATTATTCTTTTAAATGAAAATTTATTAAACACGTTGTTTATCTTTTTTTCGATAAAGTTGAAAAGAAGCGTTTTTAGCCGAACATCCGTGGTTCCAAATTGGTGGTTAATAAAAAGCTCTAAATTACTGCGCCAGCATTTATATTCAGAAACTAAATATGATTCTACTAAATGGAATTATGTCTGAGCAAAAGAAACTTCCGTTTATTATAGTATCATTGCAACTATTGATTACAAGGATTTTTCCTATTGGCTTAAATATACTCAAATCGACCTTGATTTCTAAATGAAATATTTTTAAGCATATTAGTATAAGAATTAATCAAATTAAATCCTTTAATTTATAATTAAACTTTAATTCAAATTACGATGTGCTGTAAGAAGGAGTTCATTAAGGAAATTAACATAATCATAAATAATAATAATAATAATTGGTGAAACAGCTGGACTGAAAAATTCACTGGTAGAACTATTTTTAGTTCTTTTATGGTGTAGAAAGTAGAATTGCTGTAAGAAATACACTGAAAATAAATTTCCGCACTAAACAAATATTATCCGGCCCAATGTTAGACGATGTTCGACTAATAATAATTGGAATAACGGAATTATTCATTATTCAATATTAATCGTCAAACATGTGTTTATTCGGATATTCGCTATCGTTAGTTAGTGATTAATCGAATAATTAAGACAGCTAATAAATGTTTACTTCCAATGGTGGTCGGTGTAAGCTGGCCGAAACCGTTAAGCAAATAAAATTATTTTTAACACAGATGTGTCCGCAATTTATTTATTATGAATTAAGACAGTTACTATGTAATTCAGTGGTGTGATGCTTACCGAAGGTCATTCAAAAAGCTTAATTTTAAAACCAGTGTTGTAATATTTATTTTGCTGACTTTTTTTTACTTTTTATATTACATGTTTTATTTTTCAGTTAATGCTATTTGTTGTGGTCACGCCTATTTTTGGAGAATTCCAAACATACGTAACTAATAAGATAGTTTGGAAGCGCTGAAAAAAATTTACTCTTAATCATTTAGAAAAGGTTCGACTCATAAGCTTCAAATTTTGCATCTTAATCACAGTTAAAATTCGTTTTAAGGCAATGTGTAACTTCAGAGCAGCTAATTGTCCTGGGCAACGCAAATCGCATATGAATATATAATATGGAATTTAAAATGATTAAAAAAAAAGTTAAAAATTCAGAACTCAAATAACCCGCTCGAAGTAGCAAAATTCAAAATAAATAATAAAAATCAAAACCTTTTTTCGTAAAGAAATCTTCAATAAACAATTTAACACTTCCCTTCAGCAAAAACAGCGAAAAAGGGTTTGTCTGTGTAAAAACCGTACAGATCGGGCAAAGAAGTTGAAAAACCCAAAACGCATCTTAAACTTGTACCTAAAAAAAGAGTGGAAAATATCATATTCGGCCTCTCGAAGGCCTGGAAATCCCAGAAGTAAGTAAAAAATATTTTTTCCTCCGATAGCATGATTATCAATAGAAAGCAGAAACCATATTTCGATTATTTAACGAACATTTTAAACTTGCGAAAAGTTCAAGGAAGTGCAAAAAATGATGCGCTTTTCTTTTTGTATGTTAAATATTCAATGAAACTTCTTTAGTTCCGAACAGCCGGTTTCCTAACTTCAAAATTAAATTCTCGGAACGCCCAAAATGATAAAAGTTTTGTTACTTTTTCCTCCAGACATGTGATATATTGATCAGAGGCTCGCTATTTGGCGTTAACGAAACTATATTTTGATTGCCTCATGTATTTTCCCAAGTTCTAAAGAAGAATTATTTAAATACAACCTGAGTAGAAATGGACCAAGTATGTTGTGCTAAAAAACGTCGACGTTCACTGTTTGTTTTTTTTTTTAACAGTTTTTGCAGATTTCAATTTCCCCATTTAGTTATTAAAATTAATTTTACTAGAAATGAGGCTGTAATTAGCTTGCATAGGACATACTTGAATACCAAGTGACGTCAAAAGCACTTTCGAAGTTAAAAAGTAAGAGCCCCGGTATGTCTGAGTTTCCAACTATGAATAACTGATAAACGAAACATAAAATTAGTGCCCAGTGAGCGTCTGATTTTATGTACAGCATTTATTCGGCGCAAATAAAACGAATTTTTCGGTAAATTTACATTGTTGGTAAGTGAAACAATATGTAATTTACGGCCACGATTCTTTCGAATGAAAGGGAACAAGCTCAATCAAGCATCATACATAAGAAAATAGTGTGTTACAATAGCGAGTTGAACTACAGATTTTTACGAGGCAAACACTTAACCGTAATTAAGTGCACCGAGACAAACAACTAAGAAACGGAGGAAATTAATTTTGAATTTAGGTTGGAACGGGAAGCGACATTAAGGTAATCGAAACCAGTATGTACCTTGTTTTTGAGAAAGGTTTATATTTCGCTGCAGCAGCGGGTATTTCTGAGAGTACCGAAACAATAATGACTCGACGTTTTAATTGCACGTAGATCTACCGTTCACATGAATCAAGGCCGAGTAGTACAGGAATATTGTGCAACTTATAGATCACTTTTAGCTAATTTCAAAAAGTCGTTCAGTTACATAGGATACATTTTTTTAAAAAGATTAAATTGTTCCGACACTTCTTAGAATAATTAAAAGTATTTTTAATATCTGTTTTGATCATAAAACGTGCGTGGCCCAGCGATTTTTTTTTCTTTTTCTGTTTGGTCGCTACTTGACATATTAACTGGTGCCCTGGGAAAGAAAGTTATTGAAAAAAGCGTCGAAACATATTCTATTTTGATATTAAAATTACAATTGTCTTTATCCTCGCCTAAGCACGAAGTGAGATAGGCTGTTTAAAAAGAATCTAAGCTGATTCCGCAATTAATAAGACCAATAAGATTAGCGTGGTCAGCTCATTGGTCTTTTCAGTCATACGATGCTGAAATCTGGACAACCTGGACTCTTCGTCAATCTGAAAAACGGAACATCGATGCTGTAGAAATGCGGCGCTGAAAGACGCGCCTCTGTGACCGCTAGAAGGATAAATTCCTGTAGCCTGGATGAGAGAGAGGATAAAGGGGTTGTCCTAGTACCTACTTATATTTATTTGAAATACGTTGTTCGTGGATGGCACGCTAAAAATTTCTGACAAAAAAAGAGGAGAATGCGCGATAACTCTCTAATCATGAGTTACACGCGCGGACTTTACCCCGTTCACGTAGCATAAAATAGAGATATATGGCGTGACGCCGCGTGATACGTCCTTTTTGCGGATTCAATGACCCGTTGATCATGATAATTGCAATTATAAAAGCTACACAATATACGATGCAATATTTCTAGCGCATTCTTATAAAACTGTCATTTCTAAATTTATTTTATATGACCTTTTTGAAGAAATTTAAGAGACCAACTTTATGGATGATATAATTGCAAACATTAGAAAAGGGGGGGAAAAAAAATTGTTAACAGAAACGATAATGGAAGTTAAACATTCCGCTACTTTAAACACAACTAAATTGTAACTGTAATATTAATCCATAATGATAATGACGTTTAAATTTACGCGGATAAAACCACCGTTAATAATAAAATTCGGCATTCCAAAATTATTGCAAAAAAAAAAATTTACTTTATAATTAAATTTTGGAAAATTACGCACACCACACTTTTAAAGAACCACCGCAGATATATTTCTTGTACCACGTGTTCTGGAAAAGTCACTAACGATTTGTCCAAGGTGTCTAACGTTCGGGAGTTCAAGAAATTAATTTTAAAACGGGGGATTTTAATTACCAAAGATTAGATAAATATTTATTAAGTGGCGCTAAAAGTCGAAATAATTATATAAAATTTTGTTTAACTTTGAACTTGGACATATTGAGAAACAACCTAAACGAATTAATTGAAAAAATAATTAAGACCCCCCACTGATGGTTAAAAAACAAAACATCCTAAGAAATGTATAAAATATCGTTCCTCTACACGTAAACTTCATTTCTAAATATATATTGCGTTTTGGATTATTCTTGATATGTAATTGAATTTTTTTCTTCTTCTTCTTCCAGTTACATTAAATACAGTTAAAATCCCCTGTAAATTTAATTAAAATCACTACTAACTCATTTGCATTTAATAATTTATATTTTGAAGAAAAAAAACAGATTGTCATATTTCTGTATCCCCCCCCACCCAGTAGACGCCCATATATACATATATATTCATATATATAACTCAGCCATTTTGGTCTCACAAGGGACTATGCCCCTTGATTCCTCTCGCTTGCATTCTTGTCTCTTTCTTTTCTACACTTTGTATAAAATGATCAAAATTTAAAACGTAATTCTAAATTGGTCCGTATGAATATAATAACACAATCATAAAAATCTTATAAAATATAACAAATGTTACATAAAATTGGGACATTTTTCTAATGGGGGGTAGCCTAAGAATTACGTTGTAATTAATATATATATACACACATTAATTACAACGTAATTTTTAGGCCGGCCCCTATTAGGAAAAATGTCAAAATTTCTAGAAAAAGTACCATTCAACTTAGGTACCATGTGAGTAATGATGAAAATCGGGAAACATAAAATGAGTATTCGTCAAAAAACGTGAAAAAATGTGGTCCCTTCGGATAATTTTTTTTCTTATTATTATTTTTTATTAATATAACACAGGCTGTTGACTTAAAATGCCATCAAACGCTTCACACTTTTTTACATTTGTCCTTTTCGAACCAAAAGGCGTATCATCACGTATGAATGTGGCCAATTCTTCGCTATTGCGCAGTTCGTCATCTCGTTTTCGTTTCCGCAATTCACGTTTGCGTTCGGCGGCGGTTTTTGTTTTTAGAAACATAATGAATGCACTTCTTATTACCGTGCAGGTTGATAAATAAGAAGTCCCACCATAATAGGCAGAAGCATGTAAAGACATATTGCTAATTTAATAATACCATCGAAACGCAAAAAAAGTATTATTTATATGTGTTGTAGTATGTTAAGCTGTTTTGGTAGATTTATAAAAGTTTTTTTTTTTTTTTATTATACAAAATTGGGACCTTTTTTCCGTTATAAAATCTAATTGGGGGCCGGTCTAAAAATTAAGGTGTAAATTTTGATCATTTTATGCAAAGTATAGAAGAGAAAGAGACAGAATTGTAAGCAAGCGGGGTCAAGGGGCACAGCCCCTTGCGAGGCCAAAATGGCCGAGTCTATATATATATATATATTAAAAATGAATGTAAAAATAAGGCGAGTGGTCCGTTTTAATGGCGCGTTAACTAGGAAAATTCACCATAGTGCGCCCACAGATATTATTACTGTAGGGATAAAACAGTGAACGCTGATAGCTGAAAATTATTTAAACACATACTACGCATTTCCGATGTTTTTCGTACATTTACGAACGGATTAGCCGATGAAAAAGTAATAAAAATTGGCGATATTTACCCAATTTACCTGTTGCCGCGACCGAATAAGGATCTAGAGCGCTGGCGTACTGCGACGGATAAGCGGAAACCGCAGCTGCGGCCGCGGCAGCCGCAGCGGCTGCATTTTGATACTCGTAAAACTGTGACGTGGCTGCAGCGGCGACTGCTGCTGCGTGCGATGGCAAAGTGACCAAACCACCAGCGGTTGTCATGGCACTTCCCAAGTACGGTGACTGATACACATAACTAGGCTGCACTCTGTAGAGAAATCATAGGAAACTTTCGATAAAAACAAAAAAAGTAAATGGCGCGCGTTAAGACATAAATTCGAAAATGTTACCAACGAAAAAAAAAAAAAAAAAACAAAAAAAAAACAAAAAAACAAAAAAAAACCAACTAGATACATGTAGTAAATAATAAAATACGTAATAATGTTAAATAAAAACAAACAAAATACAGGAAGCTATGCCACAAGCCAAAAAATCAGAGAATTACAGCAATAACCAAAAAAGAAAAGTCAAAAATAGTGAAAAACGTTTGCCCATTCGTAAACAACTCGCGCATGTTAATGCATAGAACAAATAATTCGATTAAAATTTTTTATTCGTTACAAATGAACATTCATTTATGCTACGTGTCCTCGTCCATATTGTGTGTTTTTTGGATGTGTGCGCGCGCTTTATAAACGTACATAAATATAATGAAATATTAACTATGAATGGTCTGTGTTTGAGGTGAAAGCATTGAATTTTATGTTCTTTACCAATTCCTTATTATTATTAATTATAACTATTATTATTATTTTTATTATTATCATTATCATTATCATCATGTTATTGATATTTAATCATAAAGGAAAAGAAAAAAAAATAAATGTACGCATTATTTGATAAAACAGTCAATAATACGGCATTAATTGACGAAAGCCAGAAACAGAAATATTCAAAAGTGTTATAAAAGAGAGGACTTGAAAATGGACAAATTACGAAAATACATTAAAGAAGTTCACATCGGAATAACTAGTAGTGTTATGATCAAGGTACTTTAGAGGAAGCAATACGAAAAAAGATATTTCAAAAGAAAAAATGTTTCGTAGGAAACCATATTCCGAGGTGCATGTTATATAGATTTTATAAAACACTGTGAAATATAACACATCGACAAACATGTAAGATTTCACATTTCCAGATGCCATCCATGTAACGATGTATTAACACATTAACGAGGTATAAAATGCACGATTCGGTGAACAGATAATTGTATATATTTTATTTTGTCAGCCGGGTCTAACGATTGTCTGTATTACACAATACTTTTATATTACGATATAAATTTTTTTATTACGTTCATAATATTCCTGTATATAAACATAGCTTCATGCGATAAAATTTCGCCAACATTTTCATTCAGCGAAGGGTAAAGAACCAGAAAATTTACTAGAAAACTAAAATTTATCGTACCACCTTGAATAGGGAATTAATCTACTATAAAACACTGTTGTTGTTTTGTTTTTTTTCTTTTTCTTTTCTAAGAGAAAATTGTCATGTATTTTAATAATTACAATTACCATTTTTAAATTATATATTTTTTAAAATTCGAAAAGTATAATTTGCTTTTTTCGAGGGAACAATTTTAATCGCTCGTTCAAAAGATACATTCAACATCATACTTTTGGAGTAGAAATACATATCTCACACGTCATTTTTATTTCTGAGGAGGCTTTAGATTGATCACTGTTACCTAAATTCCAAAATTTAAACAACAGACGAGCAACTTTCAAAATCTTCGTATACAAACTCGACAGCAGCTGTGGGATATATCGATTTCGAAATGATAAAAGAGAGACACACATAATTTTATCGCGTTACATCGAAATCGGAAGGCGACGGAATATCTAATAAAAATTTGATAATCGAAAGGAGTCATCCGCAAGAGCGCTATTTGGTGAAACAGCGGTGGAGAAACCACGATGAATGCACGACAAGGATCGTGTCATTTGCATAACAACAAACCCTGCCCTCTGACGTAATCTGGTGACCGACGCGATTTATATATCAACGTATTAAATTTCAGATAAAACAGAATTCGGAATAAATAAAATACTGATAAATATCCTAGTTATTAATAATTTACGAGAAAGAGAGAGGAGTAAGTAAATAACGTTGTTTCTTTTTATATAAATTTAGAAGATTTCGTCAAATAATTCTGAAACATTAATAAGGGTACTTGCATTTATATGACAGGCCTATTATTATATACATATACAGCTACTTCAATACTTTCCATTGATGTTGCTCGCTCAATATGACTCCTACTGCGTGTGAATTACCGCGATAAAAATCTATTAATATCCTGTTTTAATCATTTATTTAGTACCTCTTAAAGAACGTTTTTAAACATTTACCGGAATTCCTCCGAAGAAAAAAAAAAAAAAAAAAAATTAAACGCGGTTTTTTGTAAAATACTTTACCGGAAAGTAAGATATGGGAATGGCCGAGTGACGGTATTCGGGCAATGCTTGCAAGTGACGTAATGCAATCGATGAAATTTAGTTTACAACTGGAACTAATCAAGTACACATTGAGCGGTAAAAATACTGACTTTGTTTTTCGCAAAAAACCCCAATTAAAACGTGTGAAGAATATGCGCAGCGCGTATATCATTTAAAATTTTTTAGTTTTTCAGGATTTCCGTTCACGTTAACATCGCAACGTGCAAAATGACAATGTGACATTAAAATTCTCATACATTTGCGTCATTTTGCTTTTCAACAAAATCGAATCGATTACGATTAAAATAGGATATCAGATAACGTGGATTTTTGTAGCCTACGCGCTAAATTTTAAAGAAGGGCTCGTCGGTATTATCGGAGTTGTGCCATTATGTACTTATTAACATATTATAAAATCAGAATAAACTCTGTAAATTCATCGAAATTTTATACGTATTACGGAAACAGTGGTCGGGGTCCGGGAAATGTTTATTTTTCCCCGCTGTAAGTCGATTTCCTGATTTTCCGTCACGTTCATATATATATTATACATATATATATATATATATATATATATATATATATATATATATATATACGACGTCCGCGTAAAATTTTTTATAAATAGCGATGCGTAACTATTACGCTCGCTAAATAATTTTTGTAATTTTACACGTTAATACGGATAATTATGTAAATTTGTCGAAGAGAAGATGAAGTGGCAACCAGACGAAAAAGAAGAACCCAGCTTGCAACTATATTTATCAATAAATATTCATACGTCGATGAGTTTGATTACTAAGTCTTCAAAAAATTAGATTTCCGACGCCAGAAAGAACAGATAGTGGCACTTCCAACAGATTTTGAAAATGATGGCCGCACCACTCGCCGCCGGCCGTAACGATGTGTAGACCAGTCTGATAAAAACTTTAGTCTAACGACATTTTTTCCCAGACGGCTTGAAAATGGCCAGTTAGTAGTTGCGATACATTTTCCGGGTCACTCGAGAATTGCTTCGACCAATACATACCGGTTGAATCAATTGCACACGATCTCGGTGATAATCGTTTTTCGTATTATTCATAATTATAGTTTAAATACAGCTAGAGGATATTTTCGGAGCACGTATCATACGAATATTACAAAAAAAAATTTAAAAAACAATTTAGGAAAAAATTACAAAGCGCAAAAATTCATTAATTAAAATAATTGTGAGCAAAAAACGTGAAATTAAAAAGGAAGCGTTCGAATGTACTTTTTTAAATTCCTCCGCCGAACGCCTATGTCGCTTTGTATATACATATTTATTATATTATATTATGTTTTGTTTTTTTTTTGAAAATACTCATATGTGAGGCGCTTTGAAGTAAAAAAAGTAAGCCCCACGAACGCGAATACTAATTATTAATAAATTATGTTTTTACGTTTTTTTTTTAAATTTATAAACAAGACAATTTCTCCACTCGCTGCGTATGTACGTCGAAATTTTTCGTCTAAAGTTCTTCAAACCGTGCTCCAGGTTCGAAATCATACTGCAATCTACGTCTACACCTTCTCTGCAATTCCATGCTTTATAATTTCCCTTACCTTTATGTTGCTTTCTAGTTCTATTTCCTTCTTTGACCATCAAAAGTAAAGATTTTCTTCACGCCTGGAATGTCGAACGCTTTGTTTTTCATTTTCACTAATAAGTACGTAATTTTCATTTTAATCTGTACTTAAGTGGTCGTCACTGTGTAATAGAGATCAACACGCACATAAGACGCCATCTCAACGTGGATTTTTTTTTATCGCGAACGTCTCTTTTGGGTATGATTTTTAGGCCAACATTGCCCGTAAGTTTATGTATCGATTGTCCGGTAGGGTCTCAACAGACTTACAGTCTCGTTTTCCATGATCTCTCTTTTCTTTTTTTTTTTTTTTTTTTATCTATCTATAAAGTTTTATATAAAAGGTCTGAATTCTCATATTTTTCAGTAGTGACGGCGATATATATTAAAAAAAATTAATAATTTTTTTCCTTTCATGGACCCAATTTTTAAGACTGTGAGACTGTTTCGTACATGCTACGTGTGATCCTGCAGACTTCGTCACGGAGGTTCTATTCTAATTTCTTCGCTTCTTTCTCTCACTCTGCCACTCTTTCTTTTTCCAGCAGTCTTACAAATTGAGCGTCCAACTGAAAATTCCTACTGATCATGCGTATTTCGATGATTTTTCGTTTTTATGTATTGATGAGTCTGCAACAGATTTTTTTTTTTTTTCTTCGAAATTCTCGGTCATTTCCATAAATCGATTATTATTTGCCGTTCTTCTTGATCGCGGTTTACGAATATTCGCGGAATTCAGAGTTTTTCTTACCGATTTTCATTGCCACGCAGTCAATGGTTGACTTCGTTTCGAGAAAAATTATTCAGACCTATAGCTCAACCTTTCGAAAACCTTGGGCCTGTTTTCCCTAACAGGAAACGACTGCGTACACTGTGTAGTCTTCCTCGCTTTCAACTCAAATGTTACTTTTCTACTTTTTTTTCTAAATCACCACTCGCTTGATACGCATGTATTATGTGGCAAATTGAAAGTTATTCTATTTAGTTTATTGCCCGGGGGGATAATTCTGAAATTGTCAAACTCGCGAAAAAAAATATATGTATATAAAAATTTCTTCCTTAGGCTGACCACCGACTTAAATTCTCCGACATTGCTACTTTATACAAGATGAACACGATTGAGAATAATACGATATCGAAAATACGCATTGAAAAATGAGGGAAAAAACACGTAAAAACACAATTTAAATTAATCGCGCCTAAATATATGACAAAAGAGGCGAATTAAGGTTACGACGAAACTCAAGTAATCGAATGTAACACGATTCAAGCGCATGTGCATACGTGCCTTAATCATGACTATTGTGTTTTAATACCCAAATAAAACTGCCGAATGAAATTGTCATCATTATGTTTAATTTTACAATGCTTCAAAAAAAAATTAAAGTAAATAAACACCTATTTTCGCATTAATAACTGAGCTAATTAAATTATCGAAGCTTTTGACAGGACAATAAGTCAATTAAAAAATTAATTAAAGCATATTTATATTAAACTGGAACAATTTAACGTTTTGTTGTTACAAGAGATTAATCCGAAGAAATTAAAAATGAATTTACCTTCCGGTGTGATATATACAATTTCTAAAAGTAAAATAAAAAATTTCGTTATTTTCTGTACCTTTCAATTTTTTTTTTAAACCGTTAAAAATAAATAAATAAAAATGCGAAAGATCGTATTATTTTTATCGAGATTTTAGAACCAAAATTTATTTCGACTGATTTTTCTCAGGTTTTTCCATATTTTTGTAATTATAAAATTTGTGTTTTTTAAACCGAAGTAGCGAATTGTATAAGCATATTCAGTTATTAGTCTATTTGGGTATTTTTTAAATTTAAAATATATATAATATATATATATATATATATATATATATATATACTATGTATATAAAAAAAATTAATAAAAAGTACAAAAAAATTAATCATACACGCCGATGAGGAAAAAACCAACAAGCAAGGTCGAAATCGATTCGAGCACGCGTTAGTTATGCGAATAATACTCACGAGCTCTGAGTTCTTTCACCGTGTACCTATGTAAGGGTTTTATTTTTTCCCGGACGGAAATAGCCTGGTAAACAGTAAAAATCTGTTTACCAATAATAACTTAATTATAGCGCTTACCTTAAAGTGAAGGTCTGCATGGTTAATAGTGCGAATTGTAAAATTTCGTTAAAATCGAGAATCCTTGTGCTATTAAAAGCTAATTTTTTGTGCGAAGTTTTATAAGTTAAAAAAAAAAAAAAATGTTCATGATTTGATGACTGGTTTTAATCGGGAGATGTAATTTAGTAAAAAAAAAAAACGTAAAAAGACGAAAACAAAACGATATGGCTAAAAGAATAAGCGCGTATGTATGTAGCATTTTTTTTTTTTTTTTGACATTTAATAAAGTTTAATTAATTCGCCCTCTGCTATGTGTGTGGCAAACTTTAACGCAGGAATTTAAAAACGGCGTTATTATGTTTTGAAAAAAAATAAAACAAGTGCTCGGGACTAGCATTTGCAAGTTGTAATATTTAGCAAAAGACTAATTTTATCGCTGTCAACTTCGCCACACAAGTGCACAGCGGTCTATAATTTCTGTGGGGGCCTTTCAAATGGTCGTCGGCAACAACAATTGAGACTAGGCCGCGCAATTTTGTTCAAAGTCGCGTTTTGAGTAAAAAATTCAAGGAAAAATGACGTAGTAAATGGAAATTATGCTTTGTTACACGCTTTTATTTCAAACACTTCTCACGTTAAAATGTTGGCACCGATGATTCGTTCGTCTCCATTGAAA
Source organism: Icerya purchasi (assembly GCA_039619475.1). Taxonomy (NCBI): domain Eukaryota; kingdom Metazoa; phylum Arthropoda; class Insecta; order Hemiptera; family Monophlebidae; genus Icerya; species Icerya purchasi. The sequence goes on from CM077116.1 coordinate 179,054,453, forward strand.
ATAAAAATCCGATCTGGCGCTTCCTGTATGCTTTATTCGTGATTATTATTCCTTTGGATCGTTTTTTTCCATTTATTTCTTAATTTCATTTTTACAACCGAGCACTACGGACCATTTTACAAGCTATATTATTTTCATTTACTCCAATTCTGCAATTGTTTTGTCGTATTCAACTCTGTGTTTCCTTTTCTGTTCTCAGCCAGCCCCGCAGTTTTCTCATTTTTCGTTCCAGTTCATTTTTGTTCACGATCTTTTTCCTAAATTTTGGTTCGTATTGGTCCTGTTGATACGAGTTGCTGTATTTTGTAATCATTATTTTGCAAGCAAAAACGTTCCTAATATATGTAGAAATAAAACACCGCAGTTTTCGTGTATTGGTGTTAGGCAGAGCGGTGGTGTTTTCTGTTCGGATCAGGTTGTGCACAATGTCAAAAAAAAATTATCATTGCTCCCGGTTCTTCAATTGATGAACCGAAATAAATTAACAATAATATGGTAATATCAATGAATCAATTGTCGTCCGGCATCCGTGGTGTTCGGATATAACGTAGATAGAGACTATATTAATAACAATATGCAGAATTAGATTCGAACGTCATCGTACTCTTATCTTGCACATTTGGGAATGATAGATAGCACAACGCGTGTGATTTTTATGGTCTAGAAGGATCGTTAGAGCGTATAGTTTGGCAATGCATCAAGTCCGAACAAAGGAGAAAAACTTTATTGAAAGCAATCCTAGGAGACTTAAAAATATTACCTTTAACAACACTACAAATAGTATAGCTAAACCAAATACAACCGAATGTAGACACAATTACATCAGTTTTTAAAAAATAAAAAAATAGTCATATAGATTGGAAAATACGAACACAAAAGGTAAATTTTACTGGGTCGTAAAAAAAAAAAAAAAATAACATAATAGCAAAATGTTACAGATAATTCCAAATCATGCTAGATGAAAGTTTTCATCTGCAGTCAAAAAGTGTATAAACAAACCGATGTTCGTACTAGATCTAAACCTGTGCAAAGTTCGATGAATTTTTTTACAAAATTCATCTACTAGCGTCAGAAGCGCTTAAAGTAATATACTTTCGTACTCCATTAGAAGCGCCTCATCCTTTTATCACATTCGTGATATTTATTGTAATTGCAAATAAATTTTGTATAAAAAATTACCGAACCGCTGCAAGGCGTATTAAATACCGCGATACTTATACAATTGAATAGATACATTTTTATACGTTTTTTTTTTTTTTGGAATTATCTGTAACATTGTTGTGCAGGAAGCCGAGTTTCTAAAAATCTTGTCATCTTGCTTTTATAATATTATTACTGAAATGCTACTGCATGAAAATGTGGATTTATACATATCCGAAACTACTTAATGGTATTTTCTATAAAAATTTATTCCAATTAAAAATGCCGCGAATAGTTTGCCATTTATTTAAACTGTTAAGCACAACTACAAACATAGTAAACGCCAAGGAAAACTGTATACACTAATTTACTTATCTCTAGTAACGTTTTCAGTTCCATCCATCATCGGAGCAAATAAAATTTAAAAAACAAGCCGATACAACATAGTAGAAACGGATTTGGAATCGTGAAAATTTCTGATGTGAATATTGATTAGTGGAATTTACATGTAGAAAAATACGATTAATTTTTTGGAGACGGAGTTAATATTAGAAATTCCCACAATTACGAATTCGCTTCAACTACATAAAAAAATTCTTTCTTAAAAAATAGCTCAGCAGGAGTTTTTATGAACCGAACCCGAAAACGTTACTGCAGATAAATGTTATAGTTGTATTTGATAATTTGATTCGGTAGAATGATAGTTCTATAATTAATTTATAATCTATTTATCAACACATACGATAGTCTGAAATATTAAAGTATTGGTAGAATTTTTCCTTTTTTAAGGCCCTTTTTAAATAGAAGCGTTTTTTAAACGTTTTTTTTTTCCATTTTTGTAACTTTTTTTTTTTTGAAGCTTTATTGGTTTGGTACTGCAATTTTTTAATGCTAAACTGCGCTCTACGATTATTTTAAGACGGTTAGGGATGGCTAAGATGCGCTGGAACACAATTTATTTTGCAATTAGTCTTACAAAAACGGGATTCTGATTGGCTGTTGAACTTAATGAACTGTATTTCCAGCTTTTTTTTTTTTTTTACATTGAAAATTCTATAAGCCAATAAAGTGGACAAAAATTCTAAAAACTGCTTAACAAATAAACAGATCCAAAATGTTTTCGGTAACAGTAACTTCCCATTTCGCCTAATTTCCATTTTGTTTAATTTCCATTCTGCTTAATTCCCGTTTCGCCTAAAAACGAAACAGCGCAGAAAAAAAAAATAATTGGAAAAAATGGACTAGGGAATAATTCGTAGGAGACAAAAAAAAAAAAAAAAAAGGAAACAAGCGGACCGAGAAATAAAATCGATTAAGAAATAGCTAAATAGAAAAATGCACACATGCGATTTTTGGACACGCGGCGCAGTAATTTTGCTCACTTTTTTGCGTTGTTGTAGAATAATTTCCTGCTAACAGTCATATTTTCGTTTTTGAAAAACCAACCGGTCAGATGAACCACGTTTTACTATTCCTCGATCTATTGCTATTTTGTAATACTTGATCTACTTTAGGCGACTTTGGCAGTGATTGATCTTGATTTATTTTAATTTTTACTAAATAGTCGATGTATTGTTCATATACATACACCATGCTAACCCATTAATTCTACTCCAGTCTTAGCGGTTACTGCGCAAAATTAATTCTTAAACATTTTTGCCTTCTTCAAAAAGGAAATATTGAAAATAAATTCCTAAGCCTGAAAAAAAAAAAAAAAAAAAAGTTAGGAAAAAGGAAAAGAAAATATTTTTTATTTTAAGAAACTTTATAAATACAACTTTTATTCGGAAAACTCTTTTAATGAATATAATACTAAACTACGGACATGTTTCGGGAACACAGAGTCCCATATTCATGGTATTTTTGTTCCCGAAACATGTCGGTAGTTCAGTATTTTATTTATAAAAAAAGAGTTTTCCGAATAAAAGTTGTATTTATAAATTTCCTTAAAATTTAATTTATCGGGAAAAGGAAAAATGTGTATGATCAAGTATCCAATATTCTCGATTTTTTATTTAATAACGAATTTAGATACAACATAGCATACGTACTACAGTGTGTGCTTTTAATTTGTAATAAACGCATTTGTTCACTTACAACTCTTTACCTGAAATATTTTTCTTTTTTTTCTTCTTCTGGAACTCCGTATTTCAAAGCATATATCACACTAAACATCAGCGAGGCTTTCTCTACATGCTGACCGTGATATGGAAAGTGGGATTTCAGGAACACAGCGATGAACTCAGAATAGAATAACTCGCAAATATTCTCTCGTTATTGGAGTCGTCGTTTTGAATGTTGACATTAAATGTTTTTAACAGAAATTGTTTACTTGCGTTTTTCCTATTATTCGCTTCCGCTGTTGAAAGTTTTTATTGTTTTTCCGAAAAGAAAAAACTAAGTAAATTTAAATGTGGGAGAAAATAATCCAAAAAAAAATGTCGCGTCTCGTCTTTTATACTTATCCAGCCATATTGTTAATGACCGTGGAACCCAATTTTAAATTACCTTCCTCGACCTCGGTTTAAGTTTTGACATTTATGATACGTTTTTACCAAGAAAAAGTCATCCGTATTCACTTGCCTGTTTTTTTTTTCTCTTTTCTTTTCTTTTATCTGCAGGAAATTTTAAATTTAGACAAAATGGGAATTTTAAGCAAAATGGGACTAAACCATCGGTAACAGTGTCGTGTTTGGTATAACTTCTAATTATTATTTAATGGGAATTTTTTTTTACATGAAATGTTATTCCATTAATATTTCCGTAGTAATTAATCAAATAAATTACATTACTTATATCAGACATCATATACTTATCCGTTTCAGTTGGGAAAAGTAGAAAGAGAGAGAAAGTTCAAAAACCATGGTCGAAAATGTACGTAATCGCATACAAATTATAAACACGAAAGCGCAACTCTGCTTATTCACACGTAGTTTAAAACACAACCGAATATACTACAGAGTGCGACTTCAACGATGATGGAATATAAAAATATAGAAATAAAAAATACCGGAACTACCCTATAGATCTATGAACGGGAAACAATGAAAAAATAACAATATGCGAAGGTTACATTTTTTTATCTATTTTTTTAACGAACTGCCTATTTTTCATTGTTTCCCAATATAGATGTGTAGGTAATTTCTCCCGAATCTTTTTTGATATTCAAATCATTAAATTCACATTCTCCCTATATATATATATATATATATATATATATATATATATATATATATATATATATATTGATCAGTGGTTTTTTAAACTCCGTGCGAAGACGTAGGTTTGTGTTTCCGTTTTCATCTAATATAGTTCGATCGAGTTTATAATCTGTACAATTGCATAGTTTCAATTGCCTTTTTTCAGTTTTTCTTTCCTTTTCTAGGGGTCTCTTATGTATCTCTTAGCATCCGGATGAAATTAATAGAATTTCATAATTTATGCTTATGAAATAAATAAATATTTTCAAGTATAGTAATTGTGATTTTTTGTTTTTTTTTTTTTTTAATGAATTCGTTTCCATTTTTAACCTTTTTCGTTACGTTACAACTTAAAGTAAAAATTTATCAGTTACATATGTTTAATTTGACTGTATAGGAAAAATAAAACATTGACTAATTTGCTTTAATTTATTTTTTGCATTATAGTTTGCCTTCTTTAAATATAAACCTCCCATCCGTGTAACCTGAAAGTGTGTAGTCATAATAAAAATTCGGCAATAATGTATTTCTATAAAGTTCGGTTAATAATCATGCGCATCCAACAAAATTTCTAAAATTATGTTAGTTTCCACTTTTGAATAATGGAAAGTATACTTACGGGAAGTATTTGGTTTTTGGTCAGATTTGCTGCAATTTACACGGGTAGAAGAGCGCGTAAGACTCGTATGTAAAACGTAGTAAGCGGTTAACTACAAACTACTATAATATTAAGCCAAAAAATGAAAAAAAAAAAAAAAAATCCAAAATTTATTTATTTACTTAAAAAAGCGAAATAAAATTAATAGTAACAATCGAAATATACACGTGAATTAAGGTTAACCGCGAGCTTCGATAATTTTTCGCTTGTTACATAAAATTAATTTTCCTATACGAAAAATAACATGTAATGCTCGACGTCGCGCTTATGTACACACACACATGAACGTAAATATCAATTTTAGGCGTGAATTTATGTATATCTTGTAATTGAAAGAAAAAAAAAAAGAAAAAAAATCGGATTTGTTTTTTGTTTTTTCTGTAATCGGCATATTTTTTACGCGCCAACTTTTTCAATTTCTCGCTTTCCCAGATTAGGGAATTTTTAGGATGCGCAATCGAACATTTTCATCAGAGTACTTTGCACGTAAATAATAGCGATTTTTTCAATAAAATATTATACACGATAATAGCGATTTTTTCCAAAAAGATTCGGAGTAGCTGAAAGCAATCATACCAGCACGTTCGGAAACTATTGTAAATTGTGTAGATCGATTTCGCCTCGATTATTGAAAAATTCGAAAAATAGAAAAAAATGAAAAAGACGCATTCTCTCTTTAAGGTTCTAGATGGTAAACGACGTGTTCGGAATTTAAAGGAGACAGAGACAGAAGTTCTTCGGCTAGCGAGGGCGGTTATCTTTTTTTCAAATGGAGAAATTTAAAAGGTACATACCGTCATTTAAAATCGAAACAATAATAATAACGTGTAAAACTACATATATAACCAGAAATATTTAAATAAACCTGAAGTGATCGTGAGATTTGCCAAACTAAAGAAGTCCTAAAGCAAACTGTTAATTTCGACTCGGCGATGCAATAGTTTCGGTATTATTATATAGTTCAAGATTATTCTATAATATCGTTACGTTCGAAATGAACTGTTATTCTCGGTTTTACTATGCATTTTTTTAGCGAAAAAACAGAGTGAAATCGATGTGAAAATTATGCGAGCAACTATAAATACACACGCAATGCTTAATTTATAGAAAAATATTTCTTAGAATAGGTGGTTTTTTAAAAAAATATGGTTTATTTAATAGCATAAAATCCTAATATTAGCATACTTTCATAGAATATAAAAGTAAGAAGAATCAGTGGACAGTTCTCATCCTAATAACGTCACAAAAATTCGGTATAAGAAAATTTGTAAAGTTTATAGAAAAGGATTAAAGAGAATCATATTATAAATATAAGCTAACAGAATTTTTTTTTTTTTTTTTTTTTTTTTTTTTTGTGCCAAATTGCTCCTAGCTGATAACAGCTATCTGGCAATTTTAGTATTAGAGCGTAACATTGAGTAGCACTCTATCCAGCGATAGGTGCAGAAGATTACTTTTCCTTTTTGTTAAGCTAACAGAATTAAACGAAGAAAGATATAAGGTGGTGGTGTATAGGCTATACAAGTCAGAACATCAACCGGATATCGCACATTAACGGGAAAAAAACGTAAGGACGAGAGTGTTAAAGAATATTAAAACGAGTTGTTACAATAAATACTTAGGACTAGTGAAAAAATTGAAGAGTTTTTTTAACTTTTAGCGATTCAACGCTAAGAGTTCATATAAATAAGAGCGACAAAACTGCAGAGGAAATTTAGAAGGCTGTTATTACTGACTACATTTACAAAGAACTATAATTAATATACATAACGAGTCTGACATGTCCGCGTATTAACTTCTGCTTATACTTCCAGCAGAGAAATATGGAAATAATAATGAAAGTTCAAAAAGACGCTTTTTTGAGTTTTTCCAGTCAAACCATGGCGAAACCGGTGTTTGCACGCGTTTTCAAAAAAATTAAGCCCTGAATGTAATATGTACATATATGGTTCGCTGTTGATAATGGTGATAACAATCTAATCGAAATTTTAATACTTTCCAGGTATGGGTCGTGTAAAATGCGTTTGCAAGGAAGCCAGCATTAGCCTTAAACAAACCTACAATTTCAAGCCATTAGGACTTTTTTTTACGTAAACTAACAATTTTGTAAATAGATTTATGAATTATTTTCGACTTAGCAATAGTTACATTTCACACACACACACACACACACCTATATATATATATATGTATGTATGTATGTATGTATGTATGTATGTATGTATGTATGTATGTATGTATGTATGTATGTATGTATGTATGTATGTATGTATGTATGTATGTATGTATGTATGTATGTATGTATGTATGTATGTATGTATGTATGTATGTATGTATGTATGTATGTATGTATGTATATGCGTATATAAACATATATTGTAAACGTATTACGTTCACGATAGAAAATTTTCTATAAGTTTAGCGGGGGAAAGTTAGACTAGTAAAGTTTATTTTGTAACGTGAACTTAAATATGAAAAACATTAAAAAGTTTTGTACTTGTAATAAAAGAACTATTTCTTTCTTTATTATTATGTGGGTGATACAAAAAAATATATGCTTTTCGTAGGAGGACTAGTTTAATAATGAGCAATAATAGATTCATGAGTGAAAAGAAGCATGATTGACGTTGTGTTTCAAAGATTTGGGATTTAAAGTAGACGCAGTTGAATGAATGCAGAAAATTAACTACTCAGCTGTAAACGACATACGAAGGTACTAATGGAAAAGAACTGGAAAAACTAGAAACACTGACGAGGGTTGGTTAGGATTATAATATGCTAACCGACTAATGTTTATATTGTCCGTTTGTTAGCCTATGAAGAAAAAAACAAACCTAGTCTGGCAGAAATTATTTGCGTTTTATTGTCAAAAAAATAAGAAAATAAGAAAAAAAAAAAAAAAAGAAAAAAATTCGTCTAAAAGCTCTTAGAATAGCGCGAAACACGTTTTTTAGGGTGTAAACGAGGATACTTTTTTTATTAACCGCGTTTTTCCGAAGTTCAATGTATTTTCTACAGTATATTGCACTTTATTTATTTCTTTTTTCTTTATATCATCGGTTTAGGCCTAACGCGGGTTTTACCTGTTACTATTATTTTTAGTGCTGACTGCAATTAAATACTTGCGCAAGTTTAACTTTTGCCAAAGTGGGTACAGTTTTAACCAAGCTCATTCAGCTCGGCCATGCGTTGCTCAGGTGTAAATGTCTGTTCTGAATAAATTTGCGTACGATAGATGTCCTTACCATCCCTTTATTTCCTGAGCACCAGTTGAAAATTTTATAGCCCAACTGGCCTCCTCGCGTACTCCGATGTGATATCCGCCTATTCCCATTTTTTCCATAGTGCTAATTAACTTTTTTCCATTATTCATAATTCTTTTTTTTCCCCCTTAATTTTTCAAAATTAAACGAATCGTGACATTTATACTCTCAACTTATTATTTAATTAATGGTTGAGAGTTTGGGCACCGTTAAATACATAAACTGTTTAAACCATTAATTAGTTTAGCTCTTGATCTATTTCGATATTTTCCGACTTCAAAAACCGTAATTTTCTCGATATTCTCTATTAATTTCTTTTCCCGATTTGCTATCTAAAGATAAGAGTCGGATCCTAAGCACGTTATCTCTTCCGCCACCTTCTCAAATTCTAACCGTTTAACATGTTTTTGTTACGAGTTCTTGATCTAGATTCATAACCCGTCTTTTTCCCCTTTTTCATGCAGCTCTATATAATCGTCTGGATTAATTCGTTATAATTTTTTGCGATATCTAAAATCTACTTAGATACGCCCCATTCGCATTCCTCTTACTGTATATGCACGTATCGTAACACAACTTATTAAATATAGACCAAATATTTATTTATAATTATAATCTGTGTTTTGACAAAACTTTAAATTAGTACAGTGTTACAAGTAACGCGTTACGTAAAAATATTTATATCTTCGGCCTAAAAACGTGTTTCACGTAAGAGAGAGAGAGAGAGACAAAAAGGGGAAGAAAACAAATGTTAATATCGTTTTGTTACCAGGAAGCTCTAGAATCCAACGGTCTAACTGTTTTCGGAAATTTTCGATAAAACATGATCATAGCGAATCTATTTTGGTTTTTCCCTTATCACTATTTTTAAGTGCGATTATTCGTATAAATATTAAATAAAACCGCTTTACACGGAATTCGCAAAAAACACAAAACCTAAACAAAAACCAACTGCTGCGCCGGAATTTTAATTCAGCCGTACTTACTGAATGATTATTAAATCGGTTTAGTTTATTAAATAATTTAAATTGTTTTTTACGTGAAATTTCAAAAAAAAAAAAAAAAAAATAGAAACGAATATTTAACTAAAACCTTTAACGTTACACCACCGATAATCGGGAAAACGCTTCAAATTGCTTCGATATGCGCTATGATTTGCACTATTCACATGCGAAAATTGCCGTGCGACCACAACCCATCGCGAACTCAAGAAACTAGAGATGAGTTCTAGCGCCGAATCTCGATCAGCTTAAAAACTCCTAACGCCACAATCTGATATTACGAAGTGGCTGATAGTATGCAGCTATCCCCGGATAAAGATTCACTGGAAAAAAAAGACGGGGAGAGAGAGAGGTCGTACAAGTGAAATGTCTGAAATTTCGGCGCATTTTAACAGTTAAATAGCGGCTACGCGAACTGTTTAAATGGTTTTCGTAATACGGATCTTTAGAAATTTTTAATTGGTATCATTAGAGCGACCTTTCGACCGCTAACCAGTTTAAAAATGTTGAACTTTAACGAGAAGATGTGTGTGTGTAACTTCCCTCGATTAAAAACCTCATTCGAAGCGTTTGACAGATTTCGACCTGCGTTATATTCAATGCTCATGATGTCTCATTAAAGTTTTACAAGCCTAAAACAGTGCACATAGCGGCAAGAAAATCATCTGCGCGATTTCAAAAAATTCGACTTTTGAATCGATGCCATCGCAAACGACAAGCATCGATGAGGACCACAAAGTAAAAATAGCGCAACCACGCGCATCAGTAACGCGTTCGCTACAGACACAGCAGCACGGAAACCAAAAGAGAACACAGGTGAAAGAACTACACGTCCGTGACATGTGAACATTACCATTTTACACTAGCGCTGACGGCCGGCAGATAGGGAATAATCTCGTGCACACAAATACGTATTTCTATGCATTTTTCAGATTACATATATTTTTGCATGTGTGCGTGTCAGATGTGTGTTTCCGAATGCGTTGTGTATAATCTAAGAATTACACTAGTAGTAATAATGGCGCAACTTCAAAAGCCAACACCTTTAAGTTAAAATCGAAAAATTAAAATCAAACAAAGATAACAAAACAAACAAGTAAAATATACAATAGTAAATGTACACAACGATTTTATATACTTGTATAAGTTAAAAATACAAACGTAGGCTACAGCTTGCGCTATTATATAAAGTATATAAAGAGATAGGTAAAAAGAAAATTATATATAAATTTTAATTTCAAAAAAAAAATAGATACAATTACAAATCTAAATTAACTAAAGCTTTATTACTAACAACAAACTTTAATATCGGAAAAAAAATCAAAAAAAAAAAAAACAAATGGCAAAACACAGTAATTCAAGTAAAAAAAAAACAACATAAAAACAAATAGTAAAAAAAAAAAAAGTCAAAAATAAAACGAGAATAAAAAATGAAAACCAAACATGTAAGTGAACATTTTTTTTTTTTTTTTTTTTTTTTTTAGGAATTTAACACACCCCAACAACCTGAAAATACCGTGCAACGTCAATCATCGCGTGAAAACAACAAACAAAAATCGGTAATTGCTTTGATGTTCTTCCTCCTTTTCTTTATTCTTTTAAATTGATTAATTAAAAATTTTTGCATGTTTGTTTTTGCTGCAAAACCACACACGCACACAATGTAAAATACTAAACACCCAGGCTTTTAAATATTACAACACTATATATTATGTATATATAATATGTTACGATTATTATTAGGCTCAGAAACTCTACCATTTGGCGGCGATATATGCTGCGAAATATCTATGTCTCTTTTTATGAAAATTATGCTCATCACCTCAAGAGAGGAGGATAGAGATAGACTAGAGCGAGCGCGGGCGATTTTACCTTCATGTTTCGCTACGTACTTAAAAAAAGTACTCTTCCAAGTGCCTGCCTGAATCGAATGTGTGCGCGCACGTATTATCTAGTAATAATAAATCTGAAAAACAAATTAATTTCAAATATAGCCGCTCGTCGTTGCTCGTTATTTATTTATTAATAAATAATGTTTACTCTAAACGAACGCCGCACATATAGCAGAGCCGGCGAACACGATTTTATTCGGCTCCGTGTGCTCATTTATGCCGCAGTCTGGGGCTCATCATCATTTCCCAGCTCAACCTGAAACTACCGTCCGGTGTCTGAGTTTCGATAGTAGTGCATCGCAAATAATGCACGCACACCATAGATAAGTAAAAAGACATGCTAGCGGGGGGGGGGCGGTTTACAAAAAGGGAACTCGAAATAATAGCAATGGTAGACTAATAACTACCCCTTCCCAAAAAAAAAAAAAAACTTTTTTAAGTGTCTGCATCGGATTAAGCGGGAAAAATTCCTAAAGCGTTCATTTGGGTTTTTTCCCCTTTCGGGATATGCTTTAAGACTTGCACTTTATAGGCGGTCACTTTATCTAAAAAAAATGTTTGCTTTCCTTTTTTTGTTCACTAATATAACACCTCTTAGGTAAATAATATAAAAAATAACTATTATTATTATTATTATTATTATTGGTATTATAACGATTACAAATTAATTACAGTATAAGTAAAATTTAATATAAATTATCGCCATGTGTCACTTTTTAAGTGTCCATTATAAGCTTCATTTGTGTGTGTTCGTTACATTTTTTTGGTTCAGACAGATTACATTATTAATCTATACTACGTTTAAATCGTTTAATTCATTATTTTCAACACTGTTTATTTTTATTATTTCCATCCATCTGAGGCATTTTCACTTTTATATCAATTTCAATGTATTTCGCACCTGTTCAATTCTTTTTTTTTTTTTTTTTTTTTTTTTTGTGGAATGAAGTACGAATACGTTAATGTACTACACGTGTTGCGTAATCTGTTTAATTTAACATTGTAAAAGCGTTTTATTTCATTATTTCGTTTGTTTCTCACCTATTATATGTATATACAATACGTGTAAGATTTAGTCCATGGCCTTGCACTAGTAGTGGGCTAGTACTAATGAATAATTACAAGTAATAAATTTTTGAATAAAGATTAATCGGCTGTTAGTATTGTTTCCGTTTCATTAGTATTTCAATTTAGATTCAATATTGTTACTAGAGCACATCCATATTGTCGAGAAATAAATTTAACATTAATACCACGGAGCATTTTGTACATTTAAAAACGAATTATTCAACTCTTTCGGATATCTTTAGTTTCTCTCGAATTTTGAAGTCGTTTTAACTTTCCGTGTTGCTTAGTCACAAATTTGAAATAACTTACGTGTATATCATTTACTTTTTGATAGATTAGATATCAGACATCGACAAAGATTTTATTTTCATTGGACATGACGGGAGACCGTGAATTTTCTATTTATTTCTTCGCTCGTTACAAAAACAAATACAATAGTGTTGCGCAAGTCGATTATCAAAATTACTATTTTTCATCAATGTTCCAGTGTTTCTTCTAAACTATGAGAAATCCTAACCGAAAAATCTCAGCTGCGCATCGACATTTCCGATCTGCAGATGCAGCCGTGATAAAAAAATCATTTTGTACACATAAAATCCGGATGACAATAAAAAGAGCTTATCCGTCTCTAACGAGGGGCCCTCAAGCACCGATCAATGAAACAGGCGCCACACTCCAAAATACAGAAACAAAAACTATTCGGTACGTGAAAGATTTCTATTGCGCTGTTTATTATCGATTGTGGTAAATCTTCCTCGCTTATTACGTAAAAACCGTGTCAAACCAGCTTCTTCGATGGGAACACTTTCCGCTCGCGTATAGAAACTGCAGCTATTTCGTCATCTTTTACAAATGGCTGACTCGTTAGAAATGTTTTTGAAGTTTTTTTCATTTTAATCGTTAACCCAGAAAATTTAGCAGTTTCAATTAACATTAAAGAGCGTTCCAGGCTAAAAACATTAACGCCATTTTAAATAGACATGAAAAACAAAAAAAACAACAAAAAACCATTAATTATTCTCGCCACGTATAAAAACTTGATTTTAATTAATTTAGCAGCGGGAAAGTGTAAAATCTTAATAATATTACTGCAACACGGTAAACGTGAACGAAAATGCACACAGACTTCTTCGTCTGGAAATGAAATTACGCTAATTAGGTAAAGTAAGCCTCATAACAAAGGGCATTAAGGAGTTGTGAAGTTAAGGTTCACAATGTACTAAGGCTAGTATGGATCTGAAGAGAATATTGTGATCAGTTCCTTTCTTTCGGTTTATTTTCCCAGATTTCTCTAGTACCTACTTATTTTAGAAATCTGGTAGTGATTAGAATTCGAAGCGAAACAAGTACTTCTGGTAGCCGAGCGTAACTACGGCATTTAAGTGAAAATAAGAACTTTTTCGTGCAAATTAGAGTCATAAACGACACACCTGTCAGCGATACCTTTAATAGTTGATTCACCTCTTTTTTGTTTTTAAATTTCACTCACGATGTGTCCTAGCTTTTTTGCTTTTTTTTTTTCTTCACATTTATTATATGCTGATACGAATAGGGGTTTGTTGCGCTATCTTTTGCGTTAATACTTGTAAATAAAACTAAGTAAAATATTTTCACCGTTCTCACTGATGTATATCGAGACAGACGGTCAAGCAGCCGGACATAGGTTTCAGTGTCGGCGGGTACTCTGTTCTCTTCCGACGAAGTTTAAATTGCAGGCATGCGTGTAAAATGATACCGTCGCAAACTCCTGCGTACTACGTAAAGAGATATATATTGAGCGCGCGCGTGTGTGTGTGTGTATATAAAATGGATACGTACGTGTAATATGGAAAAATGTGTAGGCACAGCAGCGCAAATAATGGTAAAATTATGATAAGAATAGAAACAAGTGATCGGGACAGGAGTTTTATTGGTTAGTTGTCATTGAAGTTCATTTATCTAGTCGAGTGGCGCTGCGTATGTTACTTGCGTGCACAGCAACTTTGAAAAAAAAGAGAATCGTATCTAGTCGACCCGGTAATTATGTCATTTTGTCTATTCATAAGGAAAGTAGTATTTTACTTTGAAATTGAATCGCTATAGTCGTCAGAGGTTCGATAACTTTCGTTGAATTCACGTTGAAATACATGTACCTATCTTATTCGGGAGATAATAATTATCCGGCGCACAATGAATATTTTTTCCGCAAAGTTTCACCTCGTTTATCTATCAATTAATTGTAACGACGGTACGAAATTTAAAGAATTTTTTACTGATGATAATATCGCGTGGTGTATTAGATTAAGGAAAACTCTTGCGAATTGAAATCCGATCGATCAGAAATTCACTTCATCGGCGGCCCCATAATATTTATTTGAATGCGTTATATTTTATATATATATATATATATATATATATAATTCTTGTGTGCGTGCGTATGTGACTGAACTGCTCTCCTAAACGGCTGGATGGATTTTGGTGAAATTTTTTGTGTGTGTTCAAGTGGATTCGAGAATGGTTTAGATTCACAGTTCGGTCTACTACAAAACGTTTCTACGAATTTATGGAAAAAAATAATTTTTTTCTTGCCGTTTTTGGTCCAAAAGGAGGGTTTAAATATAATCTTTTAACCGTAATTTTTGAATTTCCATAAAGGGCTTCTATGTTTTGTTTTATATTTTTAATTTCACTTTTAAAGATTTATCTGGTGACGAATTACGATTTTTTTAAGAGTATTTTTGAGGTCGTTCTAAATTCCATATTATATATTCTAGATAGTTTTTAAAATTGCAAAATTGTCACAGATAGAAGTTTAATTGTAATTTATGATCCAATTGCGATAAGTCAAACGGTTTCCGAACTATTGTAGAAATAAATATTTTTGTCGTTTTTGAACTATCTTATTGAGATTCCGTATTTTTTTATAATGTGTACGAAATCTTAAAAATCGGTATAAATTTACTTTAAGAAATTAGAGATCATTAGAAACATGTTTTTTAGTGTATAGTTCATCATCAGCTAATTGTATAGAGTACACACTTTATTAAAAAGTATATAAATTGAGTGTGTGCTCTGTGTTGTTAGCCGATGATATAGCCCGAAAAAACATGTTTCCAAAGTAATTTACTTTAAATTTTTAATATAAATTTATACCGATTTTTGCTATTAAGGTGAATAATGCCTTGCTGCCGCGTGAATTACATTCATTTCGATGTAATTAAAATATTTGTCTTTTTGGTTTTTGCACATTTATTGAACTCAATTCATTTTGAGTAATTTTTTCTGAATAAAAAACTAAATTTAATTCAGCTAATAAGTTAACACAAAATTTATTGTTTCTGTGGTGGTACGAAGTTCGCTGGGATGTACCGAAAAATGTCCCAATTTTATGTAACGTTTGTTATATTTTATAGGATTTTTGTGATTATGTTAATATATTCATATGGACCGATTTAGAATTACGTTGTAAATTTTGATAATTTTGTACAAAGTATAGAAGAGAAAGAGAGAAATATAAGCAAGAGGGGTCGTCAAGGGGCACAACACCTTGCGAGGCCAAAATGGCCGAGTTATATATATATACACATATATAATAACTACGTCATTTTTAGTCCGGGTACACTACTTTTTTTTTGTCCCATGATCAAGTTTCGTCATTTTATATAAGGTAACAAAGGTTGAATGCTGTGTTATACAATTGCTAAGAATTTTTTAAAATAAAGGACGGGGAAGAACAACTGAAAACGATTTTTCTAAAAGAATTTGAGAAGTGGTTCCTTGTGGGACCGGAAGGGGGCTTTTATAACACACACATATATATATATATATATATTTATTTATTTATGTTTGGGGTACCGGTACAATGTCAAGAATAGATCACATCCTGAAATGTAGTAGTTAGTTGACATAGAAATTTTTTTTTTTCTATTTGACGAATTTTTTTAATTACTCCGGGCCACGCATTTATGCTCTAAAACCAAAATTCCCATAAGAAAATACGCTTTCATTTTATATGTCGAAGACTAACGGCATGTGGAGAAATATCGAAAGAAAAAAAAGGTTAAACGTATCAGGTATGTTGATAGTCATCAGAGGATAATTAAAACAAGATCAGCGGCTTTTCAACAGCAGTGCGCACTCTATTTTTCAATGGAGTAATTTAAAATGTACATTTCGGACAAGTACTGTTTGATTGGGTTAGCAGCGTAATTTTTTAGTTTCTCGAAGTGAACTTTGGCAGAAGTTTCAACCGTATTCTTTTTCGTACGGTTTATTTATTGTGTGGGGGGGGGGGGTCTAATAATTAACTTTTTCCGCCAATCAATTGTCGCCAAAAAAGTTTAAACGCACCTAAACGCTAAAATTAATATGCTGCAGCAAATGAAAAGGGGAGAAGAAACTGATGAGGGCGCGTCCAAAATGAACGGCTGCAGTTGTCATCTCGGGGTGGAAAGTTTTAATGAAACAAAGTTGGAAATGTGCGGTTTCGTCGGATTGTTTTTTGTTGGTTTTTGGTCGGCTGCGAGTAATCGCTCGTTGTTCCGCCGCTAAATGAAATTGGGCGACTTGACGCGATTCGGTACGAATTTCAAATCGACGAAATTATTTTGTATCAAAAGCCTCCGCGAAAACATCGCCTAAGCGGCCTAATATCTGACATTGACAACCTACCGGGAACGCTGTTAGCTATTCTCTCAGCAGTCGCTTTAATCTGTTTCTGCAAACAATGGAGCTGAAATACCGTCTGTGGCAGATTTTGAGTCGATCTGTCATCCAACAGTCTACGCATACCGTTCCATAGAAATAAATGTTGCCCTCAGTCCTGTCGCATCATTCGACGAATAAACAATTTCCCTCTTTTCGATCGAAAGAATTCCTTTTTGTATTCGCACACTCATCACGCGTAGGTGGCGTCTGTCTGGGCGGAGAAGAGGGTCGTCCACAGTTTTCAACAAAAGCCCGTTTTAATTCGATAAAATCGATGAACATAAGCGGGAAACGTTTACAGTGAAATAAACATACACGCTGGAAACGGCTTCATATCCCAACTTCGGCTGAAAAAGAAATACGGCCCACCTGAAAAATCGCAATCTAGATCTCCTTGCGTTCCTCTTCAATTGTATTTCTTTTCTATTGTCTATGATATTGTCCAGTATGTTTTGTTTAATATTTTGTCGTTTCTACGATGTTTGTTACCTATTCTTCTTAGTGCGGTTATTCATTTTATCTTTTTAACAAAGAATTACACGCTGGTAGAATCTTCTTTATTTGCGCTTCTGCCTGGTTTAATTTTTTTTTGCACACTTTCATTATTTTATCCATATTTTCTATTTACCGTGGGTTTTTTTTTGGGGGGGGGGCAGTAAGATACGACGACGTCTGTAAACACGTTTTTCTGTTTTGGTTTTTCTTAAGTATTTATTTCGAACTTAATACCGAGAGAATATTTAAACGTAACCATTGTTTTAACCCTTTAAAGAATTTTTCAAATATTTCGATTCCGTCTCCTTTTTCTTTTATTTGACCGGGGGGGGGGGGACAAAAATTCTAAAAATCTGTGTAAAATTATTTTTAATACCAAAAGGAATTTTTATAATTCATTCGATATTAATATTTACAGACAAAAAAGTGTGGAGAATTGCGTGATTGATTTTTCTTCTTCTTCTTTGACTAACGTGCCGTGTACTGCCACCTAGGCCAGAGGCACGGGTAAGATAGAGGTTAGATGGAGTGGAATGGGTTAGTGATCTTGACAAAACGTAGGAGGCGTTTAGTTTTGTCGTGCCGATCAGACAGGATTTCAGACAGGTCAGATGTTTGGAGAATTTGTACTCGGTATGAATTACACGTGGGACAGTTGACAAAAATAAATGTTGAATTGTGACAGAGCAATTACAATTGGAACACGATGGGATTGGTTGGGTGGACAGGAGGTGGCTATGAATGATTTTGTAGTGACCTAGGTGGAGTCTTGTGAAAATAATTTCATTCCTTCGATTGGTCAATAAATAATGAAGTTTTCCGTATCTCAAATTGAACACAGCTTGTTCATGTTTGAGATGTCGGTCCACTGTTTTTGCCATGTTTTCCTTTTATCGGCTTCCAAAAAGAAGGAGATTATACGTTCGTCGTTTATGGTTTTTTTTTGTTTGTTTTTTTTTTTTTTACTCATATTCATATAGACCAATTTTACTGATTTTTTTTGTCTATTAGAAAGTGTACCACCCCGATCTTGCGAGTCCTGATGAAAATCGGTGAATATAAACTGAGTATTTGTCAAAAAAAAGTTTAGGTAATTTTTTTTTTCTTCACATTTTTTATTAGTATAACAGAGGCGTTTGACTTAAAATACTATCAATTTGCTAAATTACCATGGAAATGTAGGGTTTTTGATGTTTTTACCGTGAAAATGCAGTTCAAAATAAAGAAATCGATTTTTTCTTTTAAAGCATAAAATACGGAGAATAATGTGAACAAAAAAGTTGCTTTCTAGCAAGAAAAAAATTATAAAGTATAATATACTAAATATTGTAAAATAAAATGTTTAAAAAAAAAATAACGACTTCAAGATTTATTATAAAAATTTAATAAAAATGCACTAAAAAATATAAAATAATTATTCCATAAAAAATATATTTCAGAGTGATATAATTTAGCCGAATTGTGATGGCTATCTTACGTTCCATTATTTTCATTTCCTTCAATTATCTTTTCTTTGATCGCTCTTCAGGCCATTTCTTCTTCCCTAACCTGATCATTTCTGTGGTTTTATTATACTCCGTACACGCTCACTTATCCACGTTCTTTCTTCCCTTCATTCTATTCAAATTGATTTCATATTCGGTACTGAAGCGACGGATTCCTTGACTCGGGTTGCCGCCTCTTCTCACTTCTTCTTTAAAAAAGTCCCATCGTCCAATCTCCTTCCGCCGTGCAAAGGTTTTCATCTCAGATTATAGTATCGGATATTTACGTTTCCTCTTTCTCTAACAATTGTTCTTTTTATCTGTCTGTCCAACCTAGTCTTCCTGCCAATCCGTAGTTCTCTTTGTTTCCTCCACTTCGTCGTTCTGTTGTTGTCTCCGTCATTCGTCTGCGTTCTTAAGCCATACTCTGTTATCTTCCCCTCGTTTTCGTTTTTCGCTGGTTGCCTCTACATATTGTCCTCTTCACTCAAACAAAGAGCGTGTTTGCGATGCGGATCATGTGTTTATTAAGTTTTCATCTCTTTCTGCTTTCTACTCCAGTTTGCTGCGATTTAGTCTTCCTACTCCATATTGCGCCTCTTATATCCTATCTTTTCCTTCTCTACAAATTGTTCTTCTTATTTGTTCCTTCCTCCTAACAATATCTGACCTTATCAGAATATAATTGACTCCTTCCTTTTTTTATTGTTTCTAGGTAAAGGTGCCCCCGGTTGACGAGCCAAAAAAAAAAAAAAACAAAAAAAAAGCTAATATTATAGTAATTCCTATACAACACTAACTTTTATTCGATAAAAAATATATCTCAGAGCGATATACCGTAAGTGTGGTAATATTATGGTAATTCATATACAACATCATTACCTTAATTAGAGTAGAATTCATATTACATATCAAAATAATAATTAAAAACTACATTAAACATTCATTAAATTGTTCCTAGCTATTATAATATGAATCTGATGCCGACTCTAATAAGTATTAATGTTGTATAAGAATTACGATAATATCACCACCACTTACGGTATATCATTCTGAAATATATTTTTTATCGAATAATTATTTTTTACTTTTTAGGGCGTTTTTATTAAATTTTTATAATAAATCTTCGAGTATCGATATTTTTTTTTTTTTAAAAAAAAAAAACATTTGATTAAATATTTTCTCGTCTCTTAATTTGTTGCTTCTTCTGAAAACATTAGCTTGAAATTTCACTTTTAAAAGTGGTTTAAGAATTTTGAAAAGTATGCTTTTGATGTTTTCGACTAATTTTTAAATACATGTATTAAACGGTATCGTTTGTTATTTGTTTACTTTTTTTTTTTTTTTTTTTTTTTGTGAATTAATTAAATGCTTTACTACTAAAAGTATTCCTGTTTAATTATTTCGTTTTCTTTCAACTACATTTTATATTCCGAAAAATCTATTCTGTCTGATTTCTCCATTGAAATATTAAACGTTTTCCAGTAAAATTCACATTGTACTCTACAAATTTCTGCGCCGTAAGAAATTCAAATTTCTTTCAGATTCCGGCACAGCAGATACTTTATCGTTTTACCTAACATTTCGTTTCTGTTCTTTCATTAACGAGCAATTAGACCACATAATTCGGTATGCTTGGGATATTCGGATAACATTTATCTTTACTAGTATATGCTTTTTCTTTATTTAAAATTGAGTTCGGTCGTTTGCAATGCCGAGTTTTCAGGAGAAATGCTTTCCGGCGAAGTGGAAGTGAAACTTTCTGTACCGATATAGGAGACTGTTTATAGCGAATTTTTCGCTGAATTATATTTACTATTAAAATAAAAGAGACAAATACAAATTAATTTGAAATTTACGATTAATTAATAAAAACAATTAAATTGAGGGGAAAAAAAAGCAATCGGTCAATCCAAAATATCTGCAATTCCTTCTTTTTTCATTTATTCATTTATTTCCTCGGTATTACCTGCTTATCACTTTTTCTCAATCAAAACAATAAGTATACGTCAAAATTCAAATTTTAGATCATTTATATAATTGCGAGGTCTTTTCAAATAGTAATAGAATTAATAGACATGATGAGCATAACATCACAAATAACGAGTTAATTTTCTCGAATAGAACAAGACAAAACAGGATCATCGCAAGGATCACGAAGCGAATAAAAATTTTGCAATTGAACTGATAAAAAATTGTAGAATTACGGAAAGTAGAGATAACCCGTTTTGTAAGACGCGAATAAAAGAAACTTCTAAAAGTATTTCCGGTAAAGAAATAAAAGGAATAATGTGTAGTATCGGAGGGAATTCGACTGAAGTAACGAGGGAAATCTGAGGAAGGTTAAAAACGCGCTCGGGGTATGTCCAATTTTATTATTTTCGATCGTTACAAACCAAGTCGGTATGGAATCGTTCCGAATGATCCATTAGGCACCACTTGGTACTGTTCCGCTTAGAAAATTAATGTCTCTTACTTCGCTTTACTATAAAGTTTTATTTACGACATCATTATATTTACATTAGCGATTATGTCCATTTTACGCCACAGCAAATTAGAAAATACTTGTAATATAATGTTTTTGTATAACTCAGAAATACTATACCATTTTATTTTTCTTTTCTTCAAGTTTGTGAAAATTATTAATGAAAATTCTTCGGCATAAAGCGGCGCACACTCAGAAATTGCAACGCAAACCGCAAATTAAAAAATGGCACAGTTAATTAAAACCGACTTTTCCGAAAGAATCATAAAAGAACCAGCATCTACTATATGGGTCGTCCAAGGGATGTCTTTACGGCGAGGTCCATTAAATACATATATAGAGTAACTACGGATAATAAAAATATTCTGTTTTATTTTTGCATTATTTAGAATAATCCTATTACTGAATCTGTCACGTTTTTTTTTGTTACGTTTAACCGTCCTATTTACGCTTTGGCGTATAATGATTATAAGACATTTACTGAAATAATCCGTTTTATTAGGAATAAACTCTTGTACAGTATGGCACATAAAAAAGAAGAATTACGAATAATCTATTCAATTGAAATTGTCACTTTATAACTTCCATACAAGAATCAACATCTGTAAGTTGTCGGGATTTCCTCATGACGATCGATAAGCATACATGTATGTACTTATATATATCGAGAAGTGTGTTTTTCGCCCCTTCTTTGTATGAAATATATTTTTAACAACCTCTTACTGCTAAGGCGATACGCGAGATCCTGAAATCTTTCATAATGTTTATTTATAGTTGAAATTGGGATCTTTTGGTATGGTGAAAAAAAACCTGGTAGAAATGTCAACTGGTGGTTCTCCTATCCATCGTGTGTGCTGGATGCGAATTTAAGCCGAATTACGTAGCTTGTTGATAGCGTGAACGTTATCGTTCACCGCTGTTCGTTGGAATGCAGCCAAACTATGTCTTGTTCGGGTTAGCCAGTGAGCAGATTCGGAGGTACAGCTTCAACTAACGGCGTCGTCGTCGACGTCGTCATGTATAAATAACTAGCCACTTGATGCAGGTGAAAACTACGAGCTGCGGCGCGTCCTACCGGCAACTGTGCACGATTGAAATTTTGCCAAAAACTCCACAGGGGCCCATCGTAAGTGCGCGTTAAAAAATGTCCAAACGTCGAAAAGTTAAAAATAAAATTCGAGTGAGCATAGAAACTATAAATGCCATTTTTTCCGTTTGTTACCATGTTTTATTTTTTTTTTAGTTTTTTTTTTGCTCTTTTCGGTAATTACACAGAGTCACGCACTCAAAACGCAATACTTGTCTGTGTGTCGATGACTGTTAAAGTTAAAAGCGACGAAAGTTTAACGATATTTTAATAGAATCAGCAATTAAAGTTCGTTAACTCTTGTTACGCTGGCTTTACTAGAACGTGTAATTAAATAATCGATTTAGTATTCATTCGATATAACAATTACAATTTTTCCTGTTTTTATTTATTTACTTTTTTTCGGTACTTTTAAAGATAATCAAAAAAAAAAAAAAAAAAAAAAAAAAAAAATGAGATTAAAAAATTAAGTTAACTTTAAATAAGTAACGGGCCTGTTAGGTTATCCATGTCATTCGACAGTTTAAAGAGCTCGTCATCACCATTAAAGGCTTCTTGACCTGGTCCCGGAGTTCAATTACCGACAACAGAAAAATGGAATTACAAGTTGTCCCATATAAAAGTGAATTCGGGTTATATGCAAGGTCGGAAAAGTTTGATTGAAAAATGGAAAATTTAACTGGATAAAATTGTCGAGGACTGTATACCGATAGAAACCGAACTTATTCGGAAAAAAATCGCATTTAAAAACAAGCCCTTTTATAGATAAATTAGAAAAATTAGTAATTGCTGCTCGACCGAAATTTTCCTTACCGCCAAATATTGGCCGAGCCTTCAGCTTCAACCGAAACTCTGATCAACGACACACTGTACTATTAAAAAGACTTGCCAATCTGTGCGGTTCTTTCTGTTTCCTTTACTTCGTCGTCTCCATTATTTAGCTACGTTCTTAATTATCTTCCTCTCGTTATCGTTTTTTTCGTTGGTTTCCGCTTCGTATTGTCCTTTCAAACGAAGCGTGTACTTGCGATGCTGATCATGTGTTTATTAAGTGTACATCTCTTTCTGTTGAGCGTTCTACCTTGTACTTCCTAGTTTGCTCCGACTTAACCTACTCCATATTGCGCCTGTTATATTCTGTCTTTTCCTTCTCCACATACTGTTCCCGCTTAGCAAATCTTTTACATAATGGAAATTCATGACATGTTACTAAAATTTAAATAAATTCATTAAATTATATTACTTATATCGGCAAAGAACAATAAAATATACTTATCGTATATACTTGTATCTAGTATACGATAAGTATATTTTATTACTGTTTGCCAATATAAGTAATATAAATATGAATGTATTAATTATATAGATCTTTTATAGTTCACTGTTCGTTTAAGCTGCAAACTTAACTCAAATTTAACTACTTCAATCAAATAACCGATGATAATTTTTTCGATGAGAAAATTATAAACAATTTAACGCTATTTTTTATAACTACGATTACAGAGAAATGCGGTATTGTTAATCTGTCTCTGCCCTAATCATCAGTGTGAATCAATAAGCAGTTATTTCTTGCCAAATTTGCACACAGATGACCGAATTTACTCGGTAATGTCATTGTTCAGCTAGCTACTGTACGGTTGTTCAGGTAGGGCTTGGTTCAAATCCTGTTGCTGCACATTAAAAATGCACAAAAATTTCATTCGTGCTTAGTTAACACGTCCACAGTTGACCTGTGAAGTTTGCGCAATTGGTGGATCAGTGAAATTAAAAAAAAAAAATAACGAAATAAATAAATAAGAAAAAAAACTCACAAGTTAAAATTTTTGAAAACCATTACAAGTAAATATACCAGACAGTAAAAGTGGATATATCCCTCTACGTCAATGTGTTATTATAAATATATAATTGTTTGATTAAATTATCACATTAACAATACGAATAACTTGCAAATTTATTAATAAAATAAATCCGCAAATTGATAGGCATTACCAAATGAACTGAATAGAGACTATTTATTCCGCTGCATATTGTACTTTGTCCGCGTGCAATCCACGCGGATTTTATTCTGTAAAACATACATTTAAATGCAGTACTGCGTATTGAACCGAAATCTACGTCCACGCGTAGGTCGGTTGTGTTTGAAGAGAACACGGTTTTTGTGGGTGCGTGGGTCGCGTATGTTGGTTTAATTTTTTTCTTTGGCTGGTATAAAATGTTCGCGTTTATAACTTAATAAATGAAAGGTAAACGAATAAGAGAATCTTAGTTGAGCCGTAAATTTTACGTTACTTTTAGTTATTTTGTTTGTAAAATAAATTTCCAAACTGCGGCGGATCTGTTTTTTTCGTTTTTTTTTTTTTTTTTTTTTTTTTTTTTTTTTTTT
The DNA here is from genome assembly GCA_039619475.1 of Icerya purchasi. Classification (NCBI taxonomy): domain Eukaryota; kingdom Metazoa; phylum Arthropoda; class Insecta; order Hemiptera; family Monophlebidae; genus Icerya; species Icerya purchasi. The sequence continues at coordinate 179,079,295 of CM077116.1, forward strand.
TTTTTTATGTACGCCAAAAACCAAGAGTACAATCAACTTAGGAACTATAGTAGATATTATATATATATATATAGTTTTAAAATAATTAAAGAATATATTTTTACAAAAATATTATTTATAAATAAAATTATAATTTTTTCGGTTAATTTGTTTATTTAATTTATTTTTTTTTTGAACGTTAGAAGAAAAGAAAACGAAGGCAAAAGATCTCATCAAGGTTAAACGAATATTCAGTTCCCACATTTTGTATAAATCTATTTCTATGATCCATTATAAATTTAATATAATATTGTAATACATCGTGCCGAAAAACCGCAAGCTCCTCTTCGTCCGGTGAGTGCTGTAATTTTCGCGTCATATCGAATTTCTCACTTCATGTTTCAATTTTGAATTACACACTAAAGTTTTTTACTTTTATAATATTCGCTTAATTTTAATGTACAGATTGGTTCATATCGATTCATCATCGATATCGACGATGAATATCGTACGAAAATAGAATAAAGAAAACAATTCTTACCAGCTGTGAACGTTCGCATTGAATTTTGAGCTTTTGCAATTAAGATGTAATCGATATTTTGCTCTCACTCAAGTGACACCTCTTCATCGAATTATTCCTTTAATTTACGTTACGCTAACAGTTTCATTATATGTAGCGGAATACATCGGTGGCTGTATTCAAAAGATAAAACAACTTTTTCCTTTTACTTTTTATTTATTTATTTATTTTTTTAAGAATAGAAACGATATTTAAGTCCACAGTTTATAGCTGCGTAACATTTAAAACATTGAAAAACAATGATAATTTCAATGAACTGGTAAACCTGGTGCAGTCTCTTTTAGGTAGCGGGTGGGAAGGGAGTAAAATTAATCGACTTACTGTAAATGTTTTTAATAGACGAAACTGAGCGCATCTTTTGAGTACAAACGTATCAAGAAATTTCTTGGAATTTTACGCACCTAACGTTATTAAAGTGTTGAAAATCTTAACGGACACTATATAACGAAAGGCCCCGAAAAAATTGATCAGTACGGTCTCGGTAAAAGAAAGTTCAATTTTTATTGAAATCACTTTTGTATTATTCGGTTCGGTTTTGTTTTTTATTCGTTTTCATTCGTTATTTTAACATTGGATGAATAAAAGAGCGATAGTACGGACTTTACTATTTCAGTTTTCACTTGCAAAAAAATGAACTTCTTAGCTCTTAATAACTGGGAAGGCAAAAAGGGTGTTTAATTTTTAATACGAAATTATCAAATCATAAAATTAAATTTACCGGTAAACAATTAACGCGACTTACTTCGCGATGTACACATACACCCTGTCAAGAAAGTATCGGGAGTTGTCAATTTAAATCTCCCGGGTAATAGCTAGGCAGATAATTTTTTTTTTCCAGGTTGGTACAACTGTTTTGTATTATGATGCCTATTTTTAGCGCGATCTGTCAACCAGTGTGTTTACAGCAGCTGTTAAAATCAGTCGACCTTGAAGGTTTTGTCGAAGTTTTACAATGAGTGAAAATATTGAACAACGTACTTGTGTTAAATTCTGTGTTTCGAACGAAATTTCTTGTGCCGATACACTGAAAATGTTACAGAAGGCTTTTGGTGAATCTGCTTTATCAAAAACGCGGGTTTACGAGTGGTACAGAGCGTTCAAGGATGGTCGGGAGACGGTCGAAGACATGCCTCGCTCTGGACGGCCTTCAACGAGTGTGACCGATGATAACGTCGATAAAATCAAGGAAATCGTTGCTGAAAATTGTCATGTGAGCTTGAGAGAGATGGCTCATGGATTGGGCATGTCACACGAGAGCGTACGTACGATTGTGCACGAAAAATTGGGTATGCAACGCGTTGCGGCTCGGCTTGTTCCGAAAGACCTGAATTTCTTTCAAAAAAAGTACCGAGAACAGGTAGCTGCAGACATGCTGGATCGAGCCAATTTGGATCCTACCTTCTTGGAAAAGATAATTACTGGTGACGAGACATGGGTGTACGAGTACGACACGCTTACGAACCAGCAATCGTCCGAATGGCGGCCAATTGGCGCGCCAAAGCCGAAAAAACCTCGCCAAAGCCGAAAAAACCTCGCCAAAGCCGATCGAAAGTGAAGATCATGTTGATTGTTTTCTTCGATATTCGAGGCGTGGTACACTATGAATATGTGCCAGCCGGACAGACAGTCACCAAAGAGTTTTACTTAAGTGTTTTGAGACGTTTGAGAGAGGCTATCCGTCGTAAACGTAACGATTTGTGGGTCGACAATTCTTGGATTCTCCATCACGATAATGCGCCGTCTCACAAAGCCATAATTGTGAATGAGTTTTTGGCCAAACACTCGGTAAATATCATCGAACAACCGCCGTATTCACCAGATTTAGCACCCTGCGACTTCTTCCTATTCTCAAAACTCAAATTTCCGCTACGGGGAATGCGCTTCGAATCGATTGATGACATCAAGACGAATGCGACGCGAGAGCTAAAGGCCATCCCGGAAACCGCCTATCAGAAGTGCTTTGCCGAGTGGAAAAAGCGTTGGCATATGTGCATCGCTTCGAATGGATGTTATTTTGAAGGTGACAAAATAAATTTGGATGAAAATTAAAAATTGTTCGTTTTATTTAACAATTCCCGATACTTTCTTGACAGGGTGGTTCATTCCGCTGCTTGGAATAGCTAATGGAAAAGTACATTTATATCCGACACGTAGATATTAACCAAATCTCTTCCGAAAGCCGATAAAAAGACCCCAGCAGAATAAACAACTTAAATCTAAGAACTGAAAAGGTCTTTTTGCCATTATTAGAAATAGCATTTATATGGAATCGCGTTAAGCAATGTTCTCTAAAGGTAGTCTCACCATTCCGAAATGGTGATGTCAGTTCCTAAAACAGCACGGTTTAGAGAAACATATGTCGGTAGGAACCATTATTATAACAATGCTAAAATTTAGAACAAAGATGCAGTTTAGAAAGCTCAATAAATGGTCAGAGTTGGCAAACTTAATTTCATGAAACAAGTCAGTTTTATTGAGCGGATTGGACAGAACACAAATTTTATGAAAGTCAATCGAATTGGCTAAATATTAACAAGCTGCGACCGTGTACAACGCTATCAGTAGATCGCGACGTCTCAAAACTTTACATTGGTTGCACACTAAGCTCCTGCGACGATCAGTTTTAAATATGTATGTTCCGGATCTTCCGGTGTTTTTTTTATTTTGACAAATTCAAGGCCTTATAATTAGGTCATATGATCGTTACGTAATCGTAGCAAAAGAAATTTTTAACTTGCCTATGATTGTACTTGTTATATTTAACTCTTAAAATCCTCACCTATTTTTAATCGGTTCAATCGACCTAAATGGGGCTCTTGTCTCCGAAGGCTTTGATTAAAATTTTTTGAAAATGAATATTTCTTAATAGTTATAGGTATATCGGTAAATTAAAAAAAAGAAAAAGTTACATTGTAGATGGACGTTTTTAGGAAATAGATTACCGGGGATCCGGGCCCAAGGACATGTTTACTAATTTGTAATCAGCTCAACCGATCGACCTCAATTACGCTGTTGTTTGAAGGCTTCGATTTGAATTTATTTGAAACTTAATAATTCTTAACAGTAGAGGCGCACTAATAAATAAATCACCTTTTTATTTTACTGCGTTAAACTGATAAAAATCAGAAAGTCGTTAAACACAATGAAACAGAAACAGATTGAAAAATTGTAGATTTTACGCTTTCATTTCACAAGATAATTATTTTAATTAGGCAAATTATCGACTTTATTTTCTGCACGCATTCATTCCGAAAAGCAATTAGATATTCGCAAATAAATTGGTTAATTAAAATTGATGCCGTGAGTTAATATTTTTTTAAAGTTTTATTTTCCTTTTGTAATTCAATGAAACTTTTTTTTTTTTTTCACACACTTTAGTTACTACGAAAATGATAATATTATACATAAATTGGCTATCGAATAATTAATATGGGAAAATATACACTTTTTACAAGATAATAATAATATATTTAATTTATTACACACCGACGCGTTTCGAAGCTGATAGTTTTGATGATCCCAGTAGCTAATCAGCTTTGAAATGTGCCAGTGTGTAATAAATTAAATATATTAATTTATAAAAAGTGTATATTTTTCTTATTGATTATTTGATCAATTAACAGAAATAATTTGTGTAATAAATTTTAACAAAAATTGACAAGCTAAAATTTCGACGTCGATGCCATTAATATATCTTAAACGTATATATATATATATATATATATATATATATATATATATATATATATATATATGTACACATATATATATATATATAAGTAATCGATCGATAGCTTAGTAGTTAAAGTACCTTGCCTACCAAACCGAAGAACACGGACTATTTGAGACATGTTTGGTCCCAGATTCAAGTAGCTCCCGTGAATTGGGTAGCCAAGAAATCTAAAAAAGGAAAGACTACCACTGAGAAGAAGGAATTGGTTCGTATGCTTGCCACAGAACACAATACATCGTGAATCTTAACTCCACAATTTGCGACACTTTTAATTTACATACACATATACATATACATATATACATATATACGCATACGGTTGAAGAGAAAATTTCAGTGAGGCAAAGGGGCTGAATTATTCTGCAAATTTAGTTACTCATCAGCGTGTATTGCTTTATAAAATATTTTTTATAGTAGTTACGCATTCGAATACGGTTTATCAATTTTCAAATTGGCTACAGTTCTAGTTTTAAAGTAAATTTATTTTGCAACACTTAAAAATTGTATCAGATATTCAAATATCGAGCTTGAAATAGAAAAATAAAAGTGAACAATACTTTCGTAGGTAATCAATAATAAAAGTTAAATTTGCACTGTTTTTAACAATTAAAAATTGTGCGTCAAATCTCGAAGCCGAATGTTCAAACTTTCGCAAAACATAAGCGAGCGATAAAGCACAATTAACCTCATTTGCGTTCTTTTTATACCTATAATGTATTCAGCCACCTGTAATGAGGGGGAATCGAATCTTTTACCCGCATCATCCAGTACTTCGAATTTAAATGAGAACGAAAAACGAACCTTATCATCACAAATGATAGGACCGCTAGTAAATGGTGCTGCGACGATGACGGGTACGTACACAGGGGCATGCGTATAAAACTTCTCGCTTTTATAGCGAATTATCCTTAAATGAGCTTCCGCATTCGGCTACCGATCTACATTTATCTAATGTCGTGAAACTGTAAAACTTCATGTCAGTTATTTCCCACTAATCGGCGTAATACACACATGCTTAACAACGTCTGAAAAGAATATAATAATCACGAAATCTCTATTTTTCAATGCTCCTGGCATTGTAATTTAGATTGTTGCTATCAATAATGCACGTGTAATTTCATTGTTGTTCTTTTTATATTTATTTTTATTATTACTATTTTTTTTTTATTTTATTTTTGTTTATTTTTTTTGAGTGGGGGATTATTTATGAATATTAACAATTTTTCATATTTTCAGTGCTTAACGGCGAAATCTAAATACAGCTCTGTTTAGTCGAAATATCGCTGTCTAATCGATTACAGTAGCTGGTGAAATTTTACGCATTTCTATTAAAATTTGGGCGTATTGGCAGTTATTCACAAATCAATGAAAAAAAAAAAAAAAAAAAACAAAACAAAAAACCATATTCAATTATACCAGTTTATGTGACAGCATTGCGATTTTATCGCAAAAGGTATATTTTGACAGTGAAGGAGTATCAAATTACAACATTGCCAGTTTATCAAAACATTATTCTTATTGTGGAACAATTTTTTTAACTCGTTGTTAGCGGGCTAGTTGTCGAAAAAATTAATTTTTAATTTTACAGATGCAAACACATTTATTCGTGCGTTCTAAATTTTTTTATTTAAATATACTATTTATTTCTAAAAATTTTCCCGCCAGACCAGGTATGTTACTTTTAGCTGCTTTAGCTATTTCCTCAGATGTAGGCGCGTGCAGTCGAATCTGATTCACTAATCTTTTTTAAAATAATTTGCGTCCCGATGACGTCTATTTTTCTTCGTCATTTACCATTTTGACTAATAGGTTTTTCTGAAAGTGCACAAGCTCTTCGTAAATATCAAAAGAATCATTTGTAAAATTAATTAAACAAAGGTGAAACACAATCTTCCTTCTTATACGCAATATTATATTAACACATAACCGACTGAAGAACGCTTGCAATAAAAACGTATATTAAATTTATTATATTTCACGTTTATTTTATTTTTAGTTGACTAGCATTAACCTGTGTCCTCTAGTATATCATAATTTTTTAGACAGCAAAGTATTTATCGTACCATTCGCAGTGCAACTATAAATCTCCAGCGGGGTAATTTAGTATATATTATCACTACTTTAGGGGTGTGTTGATCTCATAACTGAAATTTGTAATTAATTGATTGCGTCGTGTAATTTACGTAATAAAAATGTTAACTTCGATATACGAAAAAAAGTATTTATCTACTAATCGATTTTTATGATCTTAAAGTAAAATCACATTGGACGATATCAAAAAATGTTTGGATTTAGCATTTGTTCGAAACAGAGACAGATATAATAAATAACAATCTACGCACGGCAGGTAACAAAACAATTGATTATGGACACTACGCAATAATGAGGAAAAAAGGGGGAAAAAAAGGTGAGATCGTTGTCCATTGCAAAACTGCACTCCAGACAGTCGATTAGAATTCAGTCTTCGTCGTTGTGCCGTAAGCGATGGAGAAAATAAGAAGACCACACACTATTCTACAAAAAAATTTGAAATTTTTCTATGAGCGCCGTTACTTTGACTAGATATAAATAAATATTAATTACATCAGTTTTATTCCGGGATTAATATGAAAAATCACTTAACATTTTTATATCAATTAGACGTGAAATGACAATTAGCTGCGCGCACCATAAATCAAAAAATGCCATAATAATTAGCTTTTCTATAAGAATTATAGAGGTATATTATCTGTAAGTCCAGGGGGTGTCCTTATGACGAGGTCCGAAGGATCCAGTTTATTTATGTATCTATGTATGTATGTATTTATTTATTTATACACTTATACGTGTGTTACTGGTCAAACTCGATTTTAAGTCATCTGGTTTATTCGAATGCTTACCGGATTAAGGCAAACTAGTTTAACCTGAAATTAACACAAACCGGTTTAGTTTAATTCAAACTTGTTTTTCCAGTCAGTTAACGCCCAGCTGCTTATTTGAATAGCGGCAAAGTGTCAGCTCCGCTCCTTACCTAATTCGACCGGCGATGTTCTGAGTAGTCTACGGTAGTATTTTCGGGGTGCATATCAGTTCATTGTATTAATTTTAAATATATACTCTCATTGCGTTGTTTGTGTTAATTTAAATGAATTAAATAATAATTAATGTTTTTATTTTATTATATGTTATATGTAATAAGTGTTTGATTTATGAAATATTTACTAAAATATTTCCTGTAAAAATCATTCCAACCGACACTTTAAAGAAATTCGTTCAAAAGTTTACTCGAGAACGAGTTTTCCAAAAATATAACCCCCGTGGTTATCCCTACTTGTAGATAATTTCATATATTATAGTTTCCTCATTGTATCGAAAATGCACAAAATTCGTCGAATAGAAATGTAAAATCTTACAGTTACACAGAATTTACAAAAAATTGATTTTTTTTCTTTCCGTTCCAGATAAATGATGAAAATGTATTTTGTAGAGATCGGAAAACGTGCAGGTCTGTGTGTGTATGTTACAAAGAAAATTTGCAATTCTTTGTTGTCTCGTTCGTTAAGGAATGATTTCGATTTTTCAGAATTTAATTTTTTTAAATCCAGTTTACGCATACCGGCGCCCTCAGTCGGAAAATATCAATTTTCTAAAAACATTCCCATTTCACGATAGTTCCGAAAATATTCTCTCATTTAGTAACTATATCGAAACATATTACTAAACATTAATGCTTGTCTATAAAAAATTACACTTAGAGTAAATTGAATGAATTATTTCAAGCTGACGATTAAAAGTATAACAGCAAAATTTAAAAGTTACATTCATTTCTTTATAATATATAATAGAACAAAAATTAATAAAATTCGATTCATTTAAATTAGCACAAAATTCGTAACCAATAATACGACGAGGGCGCGTTTAAAAATAAACGATAACTGCAAATCCGGTCCTTCTAACGTTACTGGTCGAATGACGTGAGGAGCGGAGTTTGGGCTGTACGATTTTAAATAATACATATGTAAGTACTTATTAACGGTATAATATTTATTCCCAAAAAGCTTATGTAAAATTTAGCTTTACCCATTACTTTTAAATAACATTCGTCCGTTAAAAATCGGTCGGTACCGGGAAGAGCGTCGTGATCCGGGTTAATTTGGTTTTTCTTCGATTACACGTGCAGCACATAGCGCAGAAGTCAATGTAAAAATACTGTCAGCTTCTTCTTCGGTTAAAGAAGAAAAAAAAAAAGTTAGCAGTCGATATTTATAACTTTGCCTGAAAAAACTCGAGGCAGAATGAAACAAACACCGAATAAAATAGAGGGAAGAAATACTAAATCTCGCGGAATATTGACATTTCTCTAATTGATAACGTCTTAAGTTCTTCAAAGAAAGCTGACACAACATAAAGTTAGGGCCGTGAAAATGTTTTATCTATCGTTAGAGCAGTTCAGGCAACGCGCTGTACAGAAGCAATGTAAAATGCATCCTGGTTGAACAGGCGAACGAATAAAACGAAAAAATTCTAGGTGAAGTTTTCGATTTCGCAATATGAACGCGTCAGCTTTCGAGTAATTTTTGAAAAAAATAATGGAAAAAATGCGATACATTCACAAATAAAAACGAACAAATGGCGCGCAAAGGACAGTAGAATAATCAGTTCGGAGAAAATTCGTATAAAACTGCTGACAAATAAAGAATGACCTGCGAAATCCGATGAAACCTGACAATGTGTTTCGTCTCTTGCGGGTGTATCTGTTCTGCAACGAGGTGAAGACGTTACCACCGGTAGCGTTCCGCTTCGATAATTTTATTCCGAAATTGGAGGAATAATTCTAACTTTGCCACATTTCCGCGTATCTTTTTTTATTTATCATCTTGCTGTCATCGGAAATACCCTCCAGTATCTTCGCGCGTCTTAAAAAATGCTTGTGTCATTCCCCTTAAACAGCCGTAGTACCAGCCCCAATTAGACTGATTTCAGCATTCCGGATAATGAAAATGAAGTTGTCACCGATGAAACCTATGACCGTGAAAAAGTTCACCACTTGAAGCTTTTCACAGTTCAAAAACACTTAAATTTCAGGACAGGAATCCTTTTTTTTTTTGTTTTTTTCTTTTTTTAAATTAATTATTAGATCGGCGTACGTTTCTCTAGAACTTTTTCAGTTATTATAATGGGTCAAAAAACCGATTTTTAAAATCGCGCGTTTTACTGGAAAATTGTGTTTTTCTTTTCTTTTTGAAATGAACATTAAGTTTTCTCTGTATTCTTCATTGCAATAATTTTCGTTTGCGCAACAAGGCCCCCAATGCAATGAAATTATATGCAGTCGTCTTTTTAAGCTAAATTCGTGTGGTTTTCGGGAAAACCCGCTTTAAAGATTTCTATATTAATACTTCTCCTACTGTTAAAAAAAAAAAATATTTAATGAGCATGAAGGTTCATCCTCCGACAGGTGATTTAGCCAATTTTTTGGTCGATGACATAAGCTTGAGTTCCCAATCATCCTCGTCGGGACTGGACCTTTAAAATGGTTGATGGCGAAATTAAAGAAAGATCATGCTATATCTGAGAAATCACACACGCGCATAGAGAAAGATAATTAACTGAAAACAAAAGTTAGATGGTTAGGAAAACGAAAAAATACGTTTACTGTATTTAGTAGTTTTTTTTTATGAAACACGCTTTATCATTTCTCAGTTTTTACACGATCCATGACAACACCGGATGCAACACAGAGCGATTCCTGTTATAATCGTATTATTGTCACTGACTCAATCCTTCATTGGAAGGATGGATTGGCTGTTATATGGTCAGTAAATATAAGGAAGAAAGGTCACGAGCACTGTTTAGTGGGGGGAAAAAAAGTAAATGATTTTAGACAATTTTTACAAATGGCCAATTCGATTACTTCAGGACCTGCGTTCGCGGGAAGCCGCATTCCGTTTTTGCGTAAAAAATGAATCGGGCCAATATTAGATTGCACACAAAAGCACGGGAAATAATTTATCTCTCGCTGATAGCGGCCGCTTTACTATTTATGCGTCGATACTCTTTTCGGTTAAAACTACCTTAGTTCGATAATTAATTTAATTACCGACGCCCGGAACAAATTTAATCAGTTTCAGAGAGAAATTTCATTCGCACATCTATGAAGGCCCTCAACTCAGTCAAAGGGAAACTGCATTATTCAATCCATTTTTAATTCGCAATATTGCCCTTCGAAATATACTTCTACTTCTTTATGCCAAAATAGGTTTAAACTTTTTGAGTAAATAAAATCCAGCGATTGTGTTACGTATTCAGCAAAAATTTATCTTTCGGCAGAATGCATGAAATTTATCCAAGAGATAATTTTGGCCGCAAAGGTGGCGTTTTTTCTTTCATTTATCGAGTTAATTCGGTAAAAAAAATGAAAAATGTAAACGATCCCCTTTCGACGATACCCACATATAAATATTAGCCGTTGTTCGCGGTTTAAATATTTAGTTTTCTCTGTGGTGCCGTGTGTACTGCTACTATGGCCAGAGGCACCAGATATTAGAATATGATTAAATTAAGTTATAGATATTATTTAGTTTGAGGAATGATAATGTTTTTCTGATTTCATGAGGATCATCGGATAAAACACAATTTGGATAGTAGTAGGAGGATAGATTGAACATTGGGTGCAGTCAGAAAGGATATACTTTATTGTTAGCTTGAACACAGTATCGGCACGATCCAAGAGGTGCTTGTGCGTTAATGCTGTATTAACGAAGCGCAGTCTTGTTAAAACATCGTCGTCACGTCTTGATGTCATGATAATATTCCAGGGCGCAGTAGTAGGCTTGACTTTTTGCAGTTTCCCAAGGAACGGTTCCAATGTAGCTGGAACTTTGCAAAGATACTTCTGTTGACTCGCAACCGATGATAATGCGGATTTTCCTATTGTTCGTTTCGCAGATAAGGCGACTGTAGTGTTTTCACTTATCTCTGAATGTTCTGGTAGTCAACATATTGCCATGTTCATAGCCGAACTAATACCCAAATAATGTATCTGTTGGACAATCGGGGTTTTCAGGGTGGCATGTCATTCATTAATCGTATTGACGGCCTGTAATGAGTCTGTCATTACGATAATACGATTGTAATTTTGATCTATTGCGGATTCGATGGCTAATTTGATCGTAGTTAATTCTGCCGACATTAATAGTTCCATTGGAAGAGCATGGCCGGTGATCTGCTGACAATGTACAAAGGAGCATCTTTTGCAGCATTTAACATTTTATTTTTCTCTCACTTAGCACTAAATATGTGTCTTGGATCTACTACAACCTAAGATAAGCTAATCTTCAGATCTTGGTCTGGCTAAGTTAGCACTAAGACGTTGAGAATTCGTTTCTACAGATAAAATAAGTCCCGAAAAAAAAAATTACCTTTTTACACAGCCCTTTTTAATATTATTATTTTTTACTTTTGTAAATTTCAGTTCGTTACGACACACGACGCCCGTATTATTTTATTTAAAATATTTCGCTGTTAACAAATGAAACGAATATACTAAGACATTATTATAATTTTATTAGATGAAGAAAATTCAGCTAACATTATTCTTACTATTTAACAAGTAAATAAATCCATCACTAAAAATAAATAAGTAAATACGTAATGAAATCCTCCGACTAATTGATAATTAAAGAATGAAGATTGCTACACTAATCTTTTTTTCAATTATGTCAAACGTAAGCGTATAATTTCTGTTAAAATAAAACGCAGTTCATTTAGACTGTTCGAATTATCAAGAATAATGAATTACGTCTAGTAAAATGTGTCACTGTGAAATATGACAAACTGATTATTCCATCCTTTGTTATTAGTAATTAAAAAAAAAAAAAGAATCTAATGAGTCCTAACCAAAAGTTAGGTGACCTCTTCAGTCTAGTGTAAACCACCACGGGCTGGCGTAGCCCATTGTGTAGTTAAATAGCTCTGGATAGATAAAATAATAATACTAATAATAATGAAAGAATGTTACGCCGACTCGTATGAAAACTATTGCCACGAATCTATACTCTTAATAAAATCCAAGAAATAATGCTGCGTGTGTATCCGAAGTTAACCAAAGTATTATTTTTAAGTAAATACATTATTGGTTAACGTTATTTCTGCATTTTTATATGGAATAAGTAAAGTATAAGTCACACACCCTATTGTGAAATTAAGGTTTACAATATATTGAGCCTAATAGATTTAAAGAGAATATTTGGGCTAGAGTTCCTTTCTCTCGGCCGCTTTTACTTTTCCAGATTTCTCTGGTACCCAATTATTTCAGATTAGGTATAATCTTGAGAGCGATTTGGATCCGGAACAAGTCTCAAACCCGTGAGTTCTCATTTGGTAGACAAGTACCTTAATCACTAGGCTACCGTGCTACCATTTTTATATAACGCGATGAAATCTTATTCGTTAATAATTCGAAAAAACCGATGTATTTCGGAACTTCATAATCGTGGCTAAATAAAATGACTCTGCAACATGTCGCTGTTTGTTTCGTCTTAATTTTTTTTTTTTTTTTAGTACTATTTTTCCAAAGTTCAATTACATTAAAAAAATTTGTTTATATAGTGAATCGATTTATATTGTCGAACTAAAATTTTAATTTCTTACGAATTATTGTACATTCATTGTTTCGGAATAATTTAAACAAAATTAAGAGCATAATAGGTTCCAATTTAAAAATACATCAATGTATATATAAGAGTTTAATATATTTACAGGAATAACATATATATATATATGCACATATACTTATACAATAAAAAACCATATAAAACTGTACGAATTTTTATAGAAAACGCGATACTAAATTTAATATCGAGTAAATTTTTTAACCTCGAATTAATAATAATTTTTCATCTAGCCTATAAGCTGACACGACTGCAATTTTAACGGTAGGCTAGAGAATTCGTGCTGGTTGAAATTTACACAATTCCTTTTTCTCGACATTCTATAATCGCATTGTATACATATATTTACGACTACGTAGTTCACACGGAAACCTGTTAACTCATAATGCGCCGATTCGTTGCTATATTTACATAAGGAGATTGTATCCTAAACTATTCAACAAATTGATGGGGGGAGGAGGAGTAATTACTCGCTTGCGTCCGTTTAGGTAATAAATTATAATACAGGCAAGCTAGGCACTATTCGTTTTTACCGGCGGAATAGATTTACCCGCTTCGTATAATCGAATTTAAAAATAACATCACTTTTTTCCTAGATAAAAAATATTATGTAATATGTTCGATGGCATGCATGAAAAAGCGATTATTATAAAATACGTATATATTATTCCCGCAAAATACATCGTCCAACACTTACCCAAACTGACTCGGCAAGACAGCAGAATAACCAGCGGCCGTTCTTAAACTAGGAAATGCGGCTAAAGCAGTAGCTGAAACAAAGCAACAACATTTCTTATAAAATTTCCAACATTTAATAAATACTTAAATATTACGAAAACGTATTAATTATTTTTAATTACCGCTTGCCTTCGCTATTATTTATCGGCAGGTGGCGTCAAGTCATGGAAACGGTGAACACAAAAACAAACCCGTGTTAATAATATTGTTATATCGCACAAAGGCGAATTAACTGGATGATATTATAGAAATAGCGTGCAGCGATAGTGTCCGGTCGGTCGATCAACTCCTAGGAGGTTCAAAATTCACACAGACCTCCCCCCCCCACACACACACATACACACACAAATACACTTTTAACCATTTGCTCGACGGTAAAATTTATTACCTATATTAATAATACGGGTAATTTTGTAAATGCAAAATACGGCATGCTGTTGTCTATAATTAGTACCGAAACGTGTTGAATGTGTTTTACGTAAACGAATTATAAATGCTCCTCCGTAGGCTTACTCGTGAACTATTTCGCAACGAGAAGATTTACCATCGACCCTGATGAGTTGCTTTTATCTCCGAATTACCATTGTCCGCAGTTCGTGAACGTTCCTTCAGCATTGCCTTAATAAAGAAAGGGCAAAAAAATGTCTAGCCCGCGTTTCAGATGTTCTAATTAAAAACGAAATTGCCCGGGAAAAATTGCAAACTCTTTAACACAAAGGGAAAGAACAAAACTGACATTAAAAATGTTAACGAAAGTGTATCTTTAGAGAGGGGAGTTCGTGCTACGAATCTGCTAACAATACGGTTTCGTCCGAAAATCCCTTTCAGCTACGTCCAAAATGAAGGTCTCTTTATAATCTATTCTACAACGCCACCTTCCCAGCTCGTTTATGTTTACTGGTCCTATTTGAACGATTTGCTTGAAGTTTCTTTAACGTTCAGAACTTCTCCGTTTCGATCCGGTTTCCAGAAAATGACCCATCGTTCTAATTCGCCGAGGAAAAAACGCATTTTAAATCGCCGTTTCTGAAAAATTCAACCACCGCTCAAGTAACTCTTAAACATTTTTTGAATTCACTTTTTTCTTTTTAAATTTTTTAAATGAAGTTTTTTTTAAACGAAAATAGTAACGCTCCTGAAGTACATCACAAAAGATATGCTGTACGTGATATAAAAAAAAAAAAATAAACAAAATGGATGGAAGAAAAATCGTATACGCCCGAACAGTAACGCAGATAGAACTTAACCTTTTATTATTTCAGAAATGGTTAGATATTATAATGACACCACGATTAGTTCAAATTTTTTATACTGCGATTCTACTAGTGGTTCTATTAAGTTTTAATTAAGAAGCTAACAGACGAAGATGTCGAAAATACTTTAACTACTGAAAATGTCGAAAAATCGTATATTTTACTTCGCTTAGCACGTTTCAAAGCGCATACACCTTACGACTTCAGTTGGAAATTATTCCTTTCGTTCAAACTTTCCTTAGTCGCTATTTTTTATGTGTAATCTTGAGATCGGTGTTTCATTTAGAGTTTAATGATAATTTGGGCACCCTTGTAGATACTTTATAATAGTAATCGTAATGATGTTCGCCCAAATCCGAGCTCAGCAAACTGAGCTTAGTCATTGTAACATGAAGGCGACTATCGTTCACCTTTCGAAGTCAGCAATCTGCTATGCCAGTTTATATTGCTGACAGAAATACGTCTGGCTTTAGTGTAGGAGCAATAGCATTTCATTGTCTATATGGTTACTAAAAATGTTACTACTATACGGTAGTAGTTGAATAATAATAAGTTTAGTATCTTTGTCGATGCTTTATGATAATGCGCAAAATTTTCACAGGCGTTAGAATGGAGAATCAAAATTCAATTTCATAATGGTATGTACAAGTCAAGAACGGTTAAGAAATGGAAAGGCTTGAAATTTCAGACTTAAAAATTATCTAGTTACATTTTGTCTTTATTAAAGTCGAAATGTACGAACGGAAGGAGGAGGCGGTACAGAGATTGAACTTTGTTCGTGACGCTTTGTTGATCAAAATCGTTATTGGTCCCAGGGTAAATTATACCGCGCTAAAAAACAGACTGAACTCTAAATTTCCCTAGGAGCTCAAGTACAAAACATAACATGACACGCACGCAGCGGACGACGCTAGTCGAAGCTGGACTTTTAATAACTAGGCCGCCATTGTTCCGGACGAATAAGGAAAGCCGTCGAGCAAACAATTTGCTGTTTGTGGTCCACGGTACGGTGTCTAATTAATTTGTAGCGTAGCACCGGCTTCGAAAACGCCATTCAGGGTTCTAGAGCTAAAGCGACCGACTCCGTTAGAGAAACTAATGAGTTTCTATCGTAACAAAGAGTTGTTTGACCGGCGCGACTTTTGTTGTAAAATTTAATTGCTTTAATGTTATTAACGTTCTCATAGCTCTCACGCCGTTTTAAAATGAACCAGGTTACAACATTAGGGTGAATTTTACGAAATTTTAGTTACCATCTTCCTCTGGCTCCAGCAGGGACAACTTATCCCGCTTGAATAAGCCATATCAAAACATAAACCAATCCCTGCGATAGGAAAATAATAATTATACGTCACGCAACAACACACGGTGAGGATCGCGATCATCAGTTTGATTAGAAGCAGTAACCAGCTTCGCTCGCTGATGTAATCTGGAGACGAACGCAGTTTAGTAATATACGTATTACACAGAATAGCACTTTTGACACACTATTTGAAATTTTATGTATAATAAATGAAATTTAAAAATATCGCGAGGAACTGTAACTGTTATTACATAATATACCAATAAAGAAAAAGAAAACAATGTTACTTTCATATAAATAGGCGGTGGTGTCCTTAAAAAATGATGAGAAACGAAGTTATTTCGAGTACAGCAGATACGAAACATATGTGAAACGCGTCGGGTGAAAAAAATAAGTGTTTTCTCGATAAAGAGTAAATGCAACAAAATTAATACAATAGCACCCCACAGGTCTCTGATGACACCACACGAAAAATTATGCTCATCAACAGAGGTTGGGGTTTTTTTTTGTTTTTTTTTTTCACTTTTTACTTCATTCTGCATTATTTTCACTATAAAAGTACTCAATACGGTTTAATGTTGTTTTAAAATTTTAATGAAACCATCGATGTTAATAGAAATATCGATCACACAGAACTATTCGTTGTTTACGGTTAATATCGCGTGTGTAACTGTTTTCTTGTTATATTTGTATTTCAAATTAATAAATTTTAATAATGAGTGCTTGCAACATCTGTTGTAAAAGTTTTAGATACAAACGTAATTTAAAGCGACATGTTATGAACAACTGCGGTTCTAGAAATTCCCGAATATTATGCGGATGCGTAAGAGAAATCCTTCGCTGAAAAATGCTCGGAATTTTTATTATAAATACATTACGTATTTAATTATTATATTTAATGAAGATATTTTATTAAAATTCATATCTATTTTGTGTACTTGACCGATTATTAACCGCTTCTTAGGTAATATGCGGAAAAATAGGTAATTTTTCTTCAATTATATACATTATATAGTTAATCGTTTAAAAGTTCCATCATTCAGCTATAAATTAATTTAAATATTACTCGACATTACTAAAATGTTTAGTCTGAAAACACTATATTAGGTAGACCAGAGGTGATTGAATCTAGAACCACAAATGAATTACACATCCAGAAACCCTGACTAGTCAAAGATAGGCAATTAGCAATGTAAGAATGCTGTAAAAATTGCTTGTTCTATTCACAGTTATTACGAATAACATTGATGGAAATAAATAGTTCAGGCCAAATGGTATCAACGGCGGGCCAAAAAAAATATACATATAATACACATATTTCCATTTATTAATTACAACGTAATTCTTAGGTCGAAAAAATATCCCAAAAAAATGTCTCAATTTTATGTAACGCTAAATGTCCCAGAAAAATGTCCCAATTTTATGTAACGTTTGTTATATTTTGTAGGATTTTTGTTATTGTTATTTAAAAAATGTCACAATTTTATGTAATGAAATATGTAACAAAAAAATGTCTTGATTTTATATAACGGAAGTTAAATGTTAGAACAGGATTTTTGTGGTTATGTTATTTTTTGTGGGTGTTGATGCCAGTAAGAATTACGTTGTAAATTTTGATCATTTTATACAAAGTATAGAAGAAAAAGAGACAGAAATGAAAGCAAGAGGGGTCAAGGGGCACAGCCCCTTGCGAGGCCAAAGTGGCCGAGTTATATATATATATATATATATATATATATATATATATATATATATATATAAATGAAAATATGTATATTGTAACGCTATTATACGTTATAAAGTTCTCAAGGATTCCAAAAACGAGGTTCCTATGAACTCGTGGATTTAAAATAGTTAAACTATTTATTTACTTTAATATTATTCATTAATTAGGAATTTAACAGGTTTTTGCAGTTTTTTAACATGCATAATTGCTGCATCTATCTTTCTTGAATGGCCGACCGCTAAAAAACGCAATTAATAGATATACACAAATGGAAACAAACGACAATGTTAAGTTAATGATTTCCAAGTCTGCACGCAGACGTTATTTCTGTCGATGCAGGCACGAGAAACGACTTTGGTTTGACTTGACTACAAAATTTGTTTTACTTTTTGTACTATGTGTTATCGCGTACTTATTCAATAATTTCACGGATCTGACCAACGATTTTACTGTGCTGCAAATGTAATTTTTCCGTGAAGCTAAGAACAGTAAAACAGCCATTTTTTCACAAGGACGTTTTTTTAAAATCGACTGATCTGTCTTTTCCTGTCTCTTCGAACTTTTCTTCCTTTGTCTTTTTCGCGATCAATCACGATCATTTTCACTCATAGGTGGGCATTTCACCAGCGAACCGCATGGTAGCGTATTCATCCCCAACAGGATCTTAGGCGTGCGCACAATTTATTTATGTGTACGTGCATCTAACTAGGTCCCAGTTTGTCGAAATTATTCACGGAGATACAGTGATTTTTCGGATGTTAGATCAGAAATTTTCGGATTTTCAACGTTTCTGATACAATGAACACTGCTCTTTGCAATGACGTGAACCGCAATGTGATCCGATCTTGCGTTCGTGTTCTGTGACCAAAAACCTGAATGCGCCTCGCCTGTCGCCTGGTTGCTATGCAAAACTTTAAACTCATTTTTCTTAAAAGTATGTTTTTTCAAATTTCAACTTCAAACGCAAATACCTCGGCGAGTTTTGTACTTAGAAGGCTCCGTGAGGTCTCAATCGATCAGAAATTTTATCTAGTATGCCGTACTGTACTTAACTCCATACCGACAAATTGGGACTTAGTTAGATGCACGTACACACACACACACACACACACACAAACACACACACACACACACACACACACACACACACACACATATATATATATATATATATATATATATATATATATATATATATATATATATATATATATTACGATTATGCTAGACTTGATCTGCCGTATTTAGGGCGGCATTTGACATGACTACAGCATCTCTTTATTGTATGATATCTGTAATTAACAAATAAAATTCATATGAAATACACTTTTTATAAAATATTTAATCATTACATGTTCCGTTGTTTAACACATCGGCACATATAATAATTAAATATTATTAAATTAAAAACGTATTTCATGTGAATTTTACGTATTAACCAATAAAAACAATGTGTTTTAAATTTTGACATGTGATTGTTACGCGCAGTGAGAATTATTAGTTTTATTATAAAAGTTGTTTCTAGAAATTGTTCATTTATTTTATTTAGATCATATTCACGTCAACAGTAAATAATGAAAGGTAAGTAAAATTTTTGAATATAAGCTCAGTGAAATTAGTATAAATCGTAAAAAATACTATACTATTTTCTATAAAGTGATTATTATTTGCTACTAAATAGCAAATGTATAATTCGAATATTTTTCATTATGGAACGCGATCGGTGCTGTTCTTTTTGTAAGCAATTTAGAATTGTACGTGATTTTAAACTGTTATTCACTAAAGGACCTAACTAGAATCTTATTACTTCGAAAATTTGATTAGTATTGAAATATTTTACAATCTCCATAAATTGGAAAAAAACGATAAAAAATACGACCCAAATTTGTATACTTCTATACGTCTGAGTTCTTTTTATTTTATATTATTTCTTTTATAAAATTCCGTTTTTTAACTTTTTCCTCCCGCATGACATTTTCTACTTCTCCTTTTCATCCAAATCACGTAAACTACAATAGTCACACAGAATTTCCACAATATTATCAGGGTTTCTCTCTCACAAAACATGTTTACAGACGATTCAAAGGGACCTAATGGAGTTAGAGGCTCCTTCATTCTACCGGATATCAATTTTTCTGAATCTGTCCTTCTTTCTGTAATATCTTTACTAGTGAATTAATGGCTATACTGCGTTCTGTTGCGATATCTTCTCTTAACGTTTCTTTTTGCAACTATTTAATTATAAGCGCCCTCAAAAATTGTTTCCTTCTACACTACTATTCATTTCTGCGACTTTATCACCCTTCGCATGCGCTCCTTCATCTATAATCATCTCACACTTCCTTTTACCCGCGCTGATTTCTCTAAATCCCAAGCCGTATGGGTATAGAGGATAATGAAGTGATGAATTCTTTAGCTCCGATTGCTGCGCGTCCTCTTTTCTTATACGATGGTTTTTTCTAATTTTTTCCCTATACAAGAAATCCCATACTAGATTTTGGTAATATATATCCATGTTACTTCTTTTCCCAATAAATTTTTCCTTTACCCAGCCATCCAACCGAGCCTGCTCATACCTAGTTTTATGATTTTCCTTTATTACACCGTCCCATTGTCGTCTCTGTTATTCAATTATGCCGTAATTGTACTTTGTTACCTTCTTTACGTTTCTCTTAATATCCTCCCCAAACAGCCAATGCTATCTGTGATTCTAATCATATATTCTCCGAATGCCTCTCTTTTTCGACATACCATGCTACTCTGTATTCAAATTTCTCGTCGCTTGGACTTCCTATATTGCGCTTCTTACATCTTATCCTTTCCCTCCTCGTTCATTGAACCAGTTCTCTTAGTTCCTTTATTCTGTCAGTTTCTGACCGGATCAGTACTTAATTGACTCTTCCCGTTCTAATTAGATTTAGGTGGACTATGTTAACGTGACTAAAAAAGAAAATAATGGAAAAAAAAAACAAACCATTGTGCAAATTTCGAAAATAGGCTGTGTTGTCACAACAGCATTGTACGACTTCTTGCTGTTATACTATTCGGTAAAGAAAGTGTTAAAAGTTACATTATCCAATCAGACGTAGTGTTCTTAATCACCATTTGATGGTTTTCTGATAGTGATTAATCGTGTCACAGTACAAATGCTACCGTTAATATGACAGATCGAGTCTTGCAGTGATTGTGCACAACTACTGAAATTATAAATTAGTTCAAGTTGCAACGCATCTCTTACATAGCGTTATCAATTTTATTCAAATGCTGTAAGCCTTGTGATTTGCTCTGAGGATAGATTAAGCGGTTGTATGCCACCACACGCATCAAAAATGTGGATGACTGGAGGATGACCTTGATGATACTGATTTTACAGAGTGCACCTTGCTTAGAACGCACCACCTTAATTTTTTTTTTTTTTTTGCCCGTTGATTAACTGGTTTCATTTCCTTCCGGAAACACTATATTAACAAATATAGCTATGGTTGTGCCTCCAGATCCCTTCTTTCCAAATTAGATATAATACAAAATTCCTGTCTCCGTCTTTGCCTCGGTGCTCTCAAATCCTCTCCCATTTCAGCAATTCTCGCGGAATCTAACATACCTCCCCTCTCAGTTAGAAGGTCTTATTTGGGCTATCGATTCCTTTCCAAACGTTTACCTTTCACTTCGTCTCAACTTATTCCTTCCTACATTTACATTGCCAAGAACTGGCGTTTTGTTTCTAATAAAATCCCTATCTTAGCCCCTATTTCTCAACGTCTTAGCCATTTCTCCTCCCATATTATATCCAGCAATAATCTTCCGTACTTCTCACTCAATTATTTCGACCTCTCACACCCTCCCAAAGTACATTTTCTCCCTAAATTTTCCAAGTTTATGCCTCAGACCGTCATTAAACAGGAATTTCGCAGTACGGTCAGTTGTCTTTTTTCTTCTCATGCACTTGTTTTTACTGATGGCTCTAGAGGACCCGGTGGGGTCGGATCGTCTTTTATTCTTCCCGACTCCAACTTCTCCGAATCCTTTCGCCTCCCATCTTTCTGTTCTATCTTTACGGCCGAATTGATGGCTATCCTTCGTGCGATCATACATATCTCGTCCAAACGTTCGTCCTCCGACTATCTAATCATTTCTGACTCCATGGGTGCTCTCCAGACTATCAGTTCGCCGCTTCCTCCGCCCTCTTCTGATTTCTTCATTCTTCGTATACGATCTCTCATATATAATCTTTCTTTCCATCACTCTGTACACATTGACTTACTGTGGGTTCCTGGTCACAGAGGCATCGAGGGTAATGAAATGGCGGATGCTTTGGCTCGGGTTGCTGTTCGTTCTCGCTTCTATTTAAAAAAAATCCCGGCTGTTAATCTATTACCCCTAATTAAGAAGCTTCACTTCAGATTTTGGTCGGATGTGTACCCTTCTTCTTTTTCAAACAATCGTTCCTTCTACCTTTCAATCCAACCTACACTTCCTTCTCATCCATGGTTCTCGGAGTTTCCCTCTCTTCCACGATTTATAATTTCCTCTATTGTCCGCCTGCGCTTTAATCACACACTGCTGCCCTCTTCACGCTATCGTTTCTCTTTGCTTCCCTCTCCTCATTGTCCGTTGCATCCAGATGAAGCAGTTGTCTCTGATGCTGATCACATTTTCTTCGAGTGCTCTGCTCTTTCTGCGGAGCGTTCTCTCTTCTATCTTCACCTTATAAAGCTGGGGCTTCCCACTCCTTACTGTGCGTCTTACATCTTGTCCCTTCCTTCCCAGTCTGTTGTTCTTGTCCTTGGTTCCTTTATTTCAGCTGTCTCCAATCGAATTAGGTTCTAGTTAATTGTCTCTTCTTCTCATTGTGTCTGGGCAATGGTCCATAGTTGATGCGCCCAAAAAAAAAAAAAAAATCTAGCCATTAAAACCAATTCATTTCACTTGCGTGTTACACTTTGCGTAAACACTGTATATTTACACCATATAAGATAGCGCCCGCATCCCAGCAATGATATCAGCAATCACGCAAATTTTTTATACGGACAAGTGTACGTTGTGCATATACGTGTGTCTGTGTGTGCGTGTGAAGAAAAACGTGTCCCGCAATAGCACTGGTGTGTCGGGTGTATTTAATAATTTACGAAAACGGAGGGTGATGAAGTCAATAAAGCTTTTAACTGTTAATCACCAAAGTAATTATGGTAGTCTGGAGCGAGGTCTATTTAAAAGTGGAGGAAAATTAACTAGTTTGTGATGAAAGCAACGCACAGTTACCCTGCACTTTCATTATCGTTACTCACTCAATAAAATCTTGTCATCCCTCTGGAGTAATAAATAAATCTACGCGCCACTTTACCCTTTACGCCGAAGTTCTTGGTCGAAGAGCTACTTCGGAAAAAAAATTAATTACACATAGCTTTATATTTTACACCACGCAACATCTTTTTAGTATCGAACTGTATTGCATTTAGTATCACGGGATTTGCATTGAAATCAAACCACCTCCCTACAATTATTACTGTAAGCGAAGAGGCTAGATTTTAAAAAATTCTCAAGCCCCTAAATTTCGATTATTCTTATTTTTTCAGTGTTATTTGTAGATTCCAGTCGACCAAAGATTACACCTCCAGCTCCCGATAAAGTACGAAAATATCCTGAAATTTTCGATCAAAAATTTAAAATCACAAAAGTTGGTGACTGTTTTATTATTAATAGAAGGGGGAGGGGGGGGTGAGAGATGAGTCGAACGGCCAGATGGTGGAAGCTAAGGGAACCCAAAAAGATAATAATAAAAAAAAAACTTCTGCGTTGTTCTTCGCGGAATTAAATAAATGTCTTATTAGCTGGGGCGAAAAGGCTACAGATTTTGTTTCGGGATTTTTCATATTGTAGAACGACATAGTCACATATATTTGTGTAATTAAATCATAAAACAAACGTGGAAAGAAAACTTTTTTTCGACGGTTTTTTCATGTTTGATGCAATATCATTTTCGTAACTCGAAACACAGTACTCACTCAACTTTCCACTGGTAAGAATCGTAACATATTAATTTGAACATTTTTGACCACAAGCATATCGTGTTTGTACTCGTAATTATATCAGCGCAGGTGAAGTTGCACAATCACCGCTTAAGTTACTTTCGTGGAAGTAATTGACACGCCACCCTCCGAGAAGAGAAGGCGCGGCACTGTTTAATTTGTTGCGTTTTTAAGTGTACATTTAAATTGAAAAGCACACGCGATTAATTATGATTACATTGAAAAGTTTACGTTCGCAAAACATATTTTATGAAATAAACATCGTATACGAAACGACACAAGTATAGATATGGCATTATCGAAAATCATAAAAAACTAGCTGTTACCCACAGCTTCGCCCGTGTATCCAATAATACCCGTTTAAATCTGTACTTGAAAATTCATAACAAATTTTTTGTTTTGTCTGAAATTATATTTACGTAAAGATTCTTTCTCTTATTTTTGCAGAAACAGGTTTATCACCATCCAACAAAAAAGTGATCTTCACGATTCACGTTTAACTAAAGATTATCGATCTTTCTCGAATTTGTCTGTCGTAATCTAACAAAAAGTTTCGCTAGACTAAGCAGCACAGACAGCCATCATTTTGAAAGGTCTGAGTTATTCACACAGGACGATCTTCCATAATTACACATTTAAGAGAGCATTTTCATCACTCATATCTTCCGAATTCTCCATCTCGAGCATTTTAATAAAATTCATTTATTAACAAAACAGTAAACTACAGTAGCTGAGTAAAGATTTCAAATTTGTCTGTAAAAAATAATAGAGAACATTACTTTTTTTTGTAACTCCAATGAGTACGGCAGCTAGGCTAGGAGCGTAGTCATGTCGTGGTTTGTTGATTTCAATAACGCAAAAAGTGAAGTAACAGAACGCGGTGTATTTACTCACGTCAGAAATGAGTAAAATATTATCTGGAGCTTATTATTTATCATGGTAATCATTTTATCTAAATTTTTACGTTTAATTTATATTTACCGTGGTAATTATTTTATTTAAAATTTTTATAAAAAACTAATTTTTTTTAAAATTCATCTCGTGTACGTTTCTGCACCGTTGGTTGCATTTCAATTTTCCGACTTCTCCGGTAGAGTTTCCCAAAATTTTCTTTTACACAAACCTTGTCCTGACAATTACGAACACAACTAACAAAAAAAAATTGATTTTATATATATATATATATATATATATATATATATATATATATATATATATATATGGATATTAATCAATTAGACTCTACGGAACAAGTTTATATTAATAAATTTAATAATGACAATATTTTAAACACACAATTTCTATAAACAAATAATTCATTATTAGGTATTATTAGGTAATAGTTTTATAAATTTTTAAAATTTTAATTTTAAATGTTTATAAAGTTTATTTGATAATTTTATTTAGACCATACATATATATCGATTTTATTGTTATACTATAGTAGTTGACTATTTGTTTACGTTTTATTTCTTTACTTTATGTTACCAATTTATAAAGCCATGATTATGAATCATCCGAAACTAGTCAGAAAAATATTTAATTCATTTTGAATTATAATTATTTTGTGTATAAGTGTGTGTTTATTTTTCAAATTATTAACATTACGGAAACACAAAAATGGAGTAAGGTAATGTTAATTTTGAAAAAAAAATATTTAAAAGTATAATGTATGCCGTACTTTCCAGAACGTTTTCATGTTGGCAATGAAATTTATCGCCGTTTCTATCAATAACTCATCATTGTTGTACAATTTCACCTACCATCAGGCGCTTTTGGATTTAATTCTGCGTTACTCTTTGGCATCTACAGCGTAGGACATATTTCATTGTGCCCATTCAAAAATAATTTTTAAATTTCCGGACCAAATCCTCCCGATTTCCTGATTACCAGAATTGTACAAAAAGCAGAGTGGAATTTTTGCGGTTACCATTGATAATAATATTTGACCGCCGCAGCGTATTTTATATGAATAAAACACCGAACTTTGTAATTTATTTTCAGTAAAGTACAGTAAAAAATGCATTGATTTTTCGCTTTAAGTGATTTTTTCTTATCAAAAATATCGTTTCTAGCTAGTTTGTATTTTATTTCCCGCTTTTACAACAAAATTTCCGTCTCATTCCCGGTTGGGTAGCCACCATGTATTTAGCTTGCTTTTCCGCAGCAGCCTAGTTCCGGCATTACATTTTTGCTGATGCACACAAATATCAACTGAAGAGTCATTACGATTAGGTCAAACTTTAAAATAATTTCAAATGCGATTGCAAAAGAGAAATCAGGAAGGTCGAGAGGCCTCTAGGAGTAAGACTGTGCACGAGAAACCGATGTCGAAGATAAAGATGGACAAAAATATAACGAAATATATACGAGAGGAGTAGGAAGTTAAAAGTCCTACATCTCCCCGGAGACGTTGTAAAGATCGGAAACACGAAACACGGAGTTTGGGAGAAGCGGGTGTACATTAAAATACAGGGATATATAGTAAGATAATGCGAAATCCCCGCGGGAAAAATAAGTCGAGTTTGCGGGGGGAACTGGAATTCGGAACGAAAGTAGAAAAACTTCGCTTCGAGGCCCGGGATTATTTTGCCACAGTTGTTGAAAGTTAGGTCGAAGTGCAGGAGAAAACTGCACTGACATAGTGAGTAAACTGCATAAAAATGAACCTTCGCCGATCACACGAATATGCGTACATTCGGTTGTGGATGGGTGAACAGAAAGAAGAGCTTAGAAAAATAACAAAAACTGCCAATAATATATAGGGTGCTAGTACAGATGTCTCGTCGTCGGATGGGGGACTTGTAAACCGGTTTATTGTTTTTTCGTGTCGTGTGTTATGCTGCGCCGAAGTTTACATTAAAACGAGACGAAAAAAAACACAAAAAAAAAAACAAAAAAAAAACAAAAACGAAGTGTGGTCATAGAGACCGGCACAGCTGCAGGGAAATTCGTCTCGCTATCCAACTTTGGATCGCTGATAGTGCGGAATCAGGCGAAAGCTACGGAAACGGTCCGCGTGCTTGCACAGATGTCTGAACTAGCGAAAAGTTCGCTCAGAAATGGATTAATTTTAACCGAATTTCACGAACCGTCCGCTGTGCCGTTTTTAATTAACAGCGTGCGTGCATTATAATTCGGTTAACCAGATTAAACCGCGACGACGCCTAGTAACGCAGTTCGAGGAATGTTCCACCAATGGGAAACTGAATTTCCCAACATTCTGCGACAATTCGCAGCGATATTTGCATAAAAACGAAACGCGGGAAAAGTTTCAATTCTCACTTCGTTTTCATTGTCTCAAAAGTTCACCAGTGAAATATTTGTAAGGGAAACTTTGCAGGCAGATCGTTTGATAAAGTTCCGTGAACTAAGCGATAAACAAGCCCGTTTCTGAAATTCGCGCGCTACGTGACACACTGCCTCGGTGCACCTTGCAGATTCCGTCGATTTTGCCCGATTTTTAATTTTAAAATCGTACGTTCGTTAACTTAATGGAAAAATTTCCAAGTCGTTTGAGGATGTCGTTCACGACGCAACCGTTACTTATTGAAAATATCGTTTTTTCATTTATTTTCTTGATTTTTTTTTCTGCATTCCAGAGACTCGCGGATTCCTTAAGTTTTACGACTTTTTAACGAAAAGCTATCCGCTTGTTTCAACGGTGACCGGCCATATAGCATTTTCTTTGACTTTGCAGTTGGCTATGGATTGCTGAGCAGACGTACCGCTGTCTAATAATTCCTTCGTGCTTTCCATTACATCTTCCCTTTGCCGCTCCTTAGAAAACCGATTCCGAATTATTTAACCGATGATTTAATATAATTGTTTCGATGTGCCTTTTGTCGGTGACTGGCGTAGAAGAGGTTGCGTTCCACTTCCCTTTTATATTCATACTGTGCGATATGAATTGTGATCCATATTTGCAAAAAAAAATAAATTGTCCGTCATTCGTGTCTTGCTCGAAAGCATAGCTGAAAATAAAATTTCTCAACTACCGAAATTCGTCCTCTGCCGATGAATACTTAATTCTTCCTAAATGCTTCTATCTCCTGTTTATATCGTTGTTTTACCATGTCTCGTCAACATCGTCTATTTTTTCTTCCTATTCAACCACTACCTGACAACGTAAGTTGTAGTTTTTTTGTATTTGCTCAAACGTAATTCGCAACTACGAAAGAAAAATCGTAATACGTTATCATGAACCCTCCCCTGTAGGGAATATCTTGTATATGTAATATATATTAATAGCTATATGATTTTTACACGTTAAAACGTGCACTATATTCGGCAGACTATTCCATAACCGTATACGCAAGTTACACATGCGAAACTGAACTAAAGCCAAATTTCAAATAAAGCTTTCGTAGAAGCGAACACTTTTAATAAATGTACCGGGGGGTTGATTAATGCGGAGCTATAGCGAAGAAATGGAAGTACCGAAACGTTTGGAAAATTTTGAATTAATCATAATGAAAAAAATAAATAACAACAAAAAAAATTTAATATGTTCTTTACGATCGAGTTATATATACTCGTATAAATATGTATTTATCATTTTTATGTCGATTAGATGTAACATTTTTATGTAACGGAAGTGAAATGCCGAAATTGCCTCGTTGAAAAAATCACCCAGTCAAAACGAGAATCGTTTATAATTATGTACATAAAGTATCCAAATTTTATTAGTATATAAAAATCAGCCAAGTTTAATTTTCGTCATTAAACAGATTATAATTTACGAAAATTGTACGATACATCGACGATCTGCAAAAGTTTTACTATTTTAACAGGAAGTATGAATATCGCGGAGCGATTACCGACTTATAATTCGTTCGTTAGAATTATAAGTGCCTAAATTGCATTAGGCGACAGGAACCGTTTTCAATCTGATCGATCCCGGTGTTCCGATGCACGACTGGTCACGAATTAATTCCTAATACACTGGCCGCTTAAAATTGGTAATCTGCCGTTCTGGTTCCCGCAAAGTAAGCGGTACCTACTACGGTTCCGTTTTAATACTAATTAGCTCACTTGGCAGATTTTACAATAATACTGGGCTACGTCGGCTGTACGTTTCAACACAATCTCATTAGATTTCAAGCCGAGTCATTAGCGTACGCTCTTCAGTACATATACGTATGTGTTTTCGATAGCAGTTAATTGAGGGAATACAATCCGTTCAATTCGATAAACACCAGACTGGTTCTCTTGCCTAACATGTCCGCAACAGCATGACAACAACCTTCGGATGTAAACCAAAGCGCATTTTTTAAAGCCACGACAGGATGTAGTTTTCGAATTTTTTTTTCTTGCAATCGAAATTGTGCCACTGATTAATCTCTCCTTGGGCCCTTGCAGAAGAAGTCTACAAAGGTATTTAAGAACAAAAAAAGGGGAAAAAAAAAGATGAACGGTCGCGCGTATACAAAACCAAATGTAAATTGTTGACGACACAGTCAAAAAAGACACATTAGAAAGCTGATTTCTCTGAAAGAATGTGCGTTAAGAGCTTGAACAAACGGCGGGAAGACACAGAGCTGCACAGAAGACGAAACTTTAATAAAATTTTCGCCGAACAGGCTATTTCGCCGGGAAAAATTTATCGCGAAACAGAATCGAAAACAGAAAAAGAACCAAACGGGGTATGATGAAAAAAAAAAAACCATCCGGGACTTATGAAGTAGCGTAGCGATGTCGATCACGAATGATAAATTGGATTCGTTCGAGCCCAGCGGCATAATGGGGTGGTGGTTTCTGTCGATGTGCTTGGCTAAACCCTTCCGCTTCTCTGGAACCGGCAAAACACCACGGTGCACGGGGAGATTACCCAGATAGGAAAAAACGCGCGAAACGGGGTGCACTTTCGCAGCATTTCCAATCTAAGTAATCGCACCCCAATTCGGCTGATGGCTGAAAAGAGCTGGCGATGAGGGACGCGTAACAGCGGGAACGGACAATGAGGAGCTGCCAACGATAATCGTCGTCGTCGCCCGACAGAGGATAACGAAAAGAACCATGCAGCAGCGCTCACTTCCCGGAAGAATGAGATACTCGTTCGTCTTGCTTTTGATGCCGGCTTGTCCGCTGGACGTGCCTAGCGTCTCCGCGTGTTTGCTCTTGTCCGACCTGGGCCGGATTATCACTGTTCGGACCGACGTTTAGGGGTGACACACGTTCGAGTTAGGTTAGCGCGAGCAACGACGATCGTCACGTGACGCGTACAGCGCAGTTCGGGAGGGATGTTGTTATTTTGGCGACTACGGGGAAACGAATTCAACCCGCTGCCATATGAAACACACCGCAAAGTCGGTCCGGCTAATATATATAGATGATGCACGAAAACGCACGAAATCTACAGTTCGATGTTAACAGTCGCGTACCGTACCACAAAAAAAAAAAAAAAAAAAGAAACAAACAAAAAGAGAGACTATACCATTAGAGACACCTACAGACACTACAGGCACCGTTGCCATGGCAGATAAAATGCAAAATAGAAACGCACCTGGTAAATAAGGAGTCGCTGGCCTCTATGATGTCATTGTACCGCCGCAGCGATAATCTATCGTTCTGTCGAAAATTATCAAAAAAGAAAAAAAAAACCCCTCCTAAAAACGACAACAACAAAAACAAACGGGATTGTCTAATTTAGTATAATAGGATAACAGCGGCAAGCGACAATTACGCGCAAAAATGGCTAAAAAGTCTAGTCGACTAAACGGGGTAAGCTACATCGTTGCGCAACATAAATTATTCATCGCGTTCTAGTTGTATTCCTATGTATCAAAAACGATATAGGATGTTTTGTTGTTTTTTTTTTTTTTATTACGTACGTTACGAACGTGATATTCACATTTCTGCAATATCATTTATAATCTCTATAAAATTATAAATTTTTATATTCGCTGAAACTAATAACTTTTAAATGGGACAATTTATTCAATAGTACAAAAAAAACAACAAAAACACTGGCATAGTTTACTCCGCGAAACTCTGCTCGATTAAGGATAACACTGCAGAATACTGACATCGTCAACCAACCTTTCAATCAACAGGGTCTATAGTGTTGCGGTTCATTCCTTCGAGAAGAAGCCGATTAAAGATACAGAACGTAGAAATCAAACAATCAAAATTTTGGGCTGGTTAGGCTGAACAGAAATCCGATCATCAAAATCAAACTGGCGTTTATAAAAGACAGCTTGCAAGCTAAGTTTACTCCGTCTGACAGTATTTCGGTTTTACTTCGTTTATTTAACTATGATCAGTTTTTTTTCCCTTTTTTCTTTCATTCCTTCATAATCTTTTGCCATTCTAGTATTTAGACTGAAGTTAATCGTTGTTTGACCGCTTAATAAAAAAATTAAAAGTTTTCTTAAATTTCTTTTTAATTCGATCGTGACGACTGCGGACGAGTAAATTATTCATTTACTTTTTTTCTTCTAACATCAGACGCACTGTATACTATTAAATTTTATTCGGATAACTTTAATGAAGTGAATAGCGCGCGAAATTCACCGCGAATTATTTTTAAACGAGAATCGGTAAACCTAGAGGTGCGCTGAGCAAACAGAAGCAAACAGTGAAATGTTCTTGTAAAATGTTATTGAGATGATGATATGCCACTGGCTTTGAGATTTACACAGACATTTTCGTAATTTGTCTACACGTAAAAGGAATTGCCCCGATATTCGGCGTCATATTATATTTTTTTTTCGATTGCATTTTATGCTCCTCTTCGTACGGTATATAATTTCATGTAAAACAATTTAAAATTATTTGCAAGTATGAGCAAGTTTTAAAATTTCGAAACATTATATTACTATTTTTTTTTGTGTTTCTTTTTGTGAATTTTACACAAAACAGTTTAAAATTACCCATTATCTGTAATGTATTTGTTAATTTTCCTTATGTAAATTTAGATATCAATTTTACCTTACACATAATTCGTTATTGATCTTTTGAAGAATAATTGGCTTCATAATTTTTGTTGTGTGGACGTGCGATTGTATGTTAATTCCATTTCAACATTTTTCTATTCTGCAAAAGTACCAGAAAAAAAGTCAAGATTTGGCACTGATTTATATGAAGGTATAACATATTCTACGGGACAGAGCTCGCTGGGTGTTTCGCGCTCAACCTTTCGTATTGTTAATTGTTTTACTTCGTGAATTTTTAAAATGTATTGCAGCGAACATATAAAGTTTATTTAATAGAAAAAAAAAATATATACATATATATAAATACAAATACGTCAATCAAAAAAGCAAAATCTGGATATTAAAATATCTTAAAAACTGAAACCGCTATATCAAGGTAATATATGTGAGAGAAAAATGTTACATTTAATTTATTTTTTTTAAATTATATGTTGGCATTACTTCTTTAATTTATGGTTAAAATGTTTTGTTTTTTTTTAAACTGAATTTGCTGACAAAGGACGTTAGTCAAAGAAATGGGAAGGAGGAAAAATAAACTTATATTCTTATGCGTTTAAGGACGAAGGATAAAAATACATCAGGAATAACCGAAACAGAAGGAAATGAGAGATATAAGAAGCACCGATAAGGGGAGTATCGAATTTTAACAGCGAAGAATAGGATGATTGCTCATCAGAGAAGGTCACATATCAAATGATGATATGAAGGTCATAAGAAAAGTATAAGGAAAGGGGTTAAATAAAATGGAGTAGAAGAGGCAGATGAAAACTGAGAAAATGATGCAAGAAAGGGATTATGGTTAAAGGGGAAGGCGACAAATAGCGGAGATTGAAGAGCGTTTTGTAGAGGGGAAGTCAAGGAATCGTGGGCGAGGAGGAAGAGATAGACAGGATAAGAAAATGAAGAAGAATAGGAGTTGAGCCAAGAAAGGAGAGCAATATTATGGGCTGAAAATGTGCCCTTGCAAATGGAAAAGCGGGCTAATGAGTATTCATTACACTTAATGCCTAAATGACACGGAATCCACAGAAGATCGATCATCTCGATCGAGTGGAGGAGGAAAAGAGCGTGGATGAGGAGATAATGAAAAGTAGTACATAATCGGAAGTGGGGGCAGGAAGAGAAGATGAAATAGCTTACAGAACACTTTTAGAATCTGAGAAAATGAGCACTTTGTCGAAAACCAGTGATGAGGAAACAAAAGTTAAATTTGGTTTTCTTTCTCAGGATTTCGGCAATAATATTTTAACATACTGCCGACCGTCGCTTCGATCATTCCGTGTTTTTAAACGTTAAAATTTGAAAGTTTCTAGTATTTATCGTATATTTTGATGATGGAAAAGTTTCAACTGGAAAAAAACAACAAAACAACCCACTAGCTGCTAAAAAATGAGCCCTGATCTTGTTTTCCCAATAAGGTAAACATAGAATCTATGTTTTCTTTTTAATCATTATCACTTTTTTTTTTATTTCATACGTTAATCATTGATTTTTTGTGAATTGCGCAAAAGTGATAAGGCTCTGCAATGGGAACTTTTTTGTAGTTTTTTTATTTCTAAATTTTGAGCTTTAAGTTTCAAAATTTTTGGACTTTCCTATTTTTTGTGTATTCCGTTGACAAAAATACGCCGATTAAAAAAAAAAGAAGGAATTCCGTAATTACCATAGAATACCGTAGAGAGTGGGTTTGGAATATTTAAATATTTTTTTCGTAACTTGATTTTCTTCAAAATTCGGACCCTTTAATTTTTTTAATTCTGGGGATCCCGTAGTTCTCCTATATTCTTCTAACAAATATACATCATTTGAAAAAAAGAAAAAGAAAAAGAAAAAAAAAAGACTCTGTACGCGATAAAAAAAATAGCTGTGGGAACTATTTTTTTCGTTTCCGGTGTCTTGTAGGCGTATATTTTTCTAAACGTCGGTAATCAGATTTCGAAATTGTTGTCCTTTTGTATTTTGTGGGGTATTCTAAGGACAAAAATACGCCGATTAAACAAAAATAAATTCAGCAGTCATCAGAGAGAAAAAAAAAATAATAATTCTCTTTCTACTGCAGAATTACAAGATCTATACATATCGTATAAGTTACGTGTAACGTATTATATAATTAATATAAATCATTTAATATTACTACGCTCGAAAACATAAAATCAAATGTAAAGACGCGGTCTATCTAGTCCGGCAAACAACTGATCGAGTTTTTAGCAATAGGAAAAAAACAAAGAAAAGTTAAATTTCAAAGTTCGGCTGCGAACAACGGTGATGAAAATGGTCGTCAGCGATATTTATTTATTCGGTTTTCATCATTCAGATTCATCCGTAAACATAATATCCGATACTACTTCCTAGAGAGAGAGACTTTTTTGTCGTAGGTCCCTAAAGGACTTTCGGCTTTTCCGAATTAATACGTTAAGGGAGATCGAGCAGAAGACAGGAGAAAAGCATTAGGATTACGATGGAGTATTGACCTGAGTGAAACAGAAGCGACTATAACAGCAGCTCAGGTTGTCTAAAGCACAGTGCGTACGTAGCAGCGGGTTGCAAAGTATAAAAGCTGGCCGCAGTAAGGGATAAAAACTGTGTGTAAATAAGAAAACGTTTTATGGAGTAATATAAATTTGCCTAGCGCTGCTGCGTCAGAGGGTGCTTTTGACTGCCGGTGAAACTGTATGAACTTTAAATGAGATACTAATAAGCCCAAGTGCGTGCAACTTATACAAATAAACTGACAGATGAGAGAAAAGGCAAATACGGCGAGCTGGCACAGACGAAAAGTGAAAATGGAGAAAACAAAACGAACGAGCGGCGAATTTGAAATGATAAAAAATTTTCAACGTTTGTACGATTCAGTTCGGGCAATTTTTCTTTTGCAGTCCTCGACTAACATTCTAACTGGCGCGGACGAACTTTAAAAGGCGCTGGCAGCCATATGCAGATAGAGCTCGCGCCGGTTCATGCGTGATAAGATAGATAATTTATAATAGGCCGCTATAAATATTATTGCTCGTATTACGACTGATGTGGAAATTTGTAAATTGAATTATGCGCAGAAGCCTTGCTCATTTATTATACATACATACGGCTGGACTGGAAAAGCCCGGTGAAATATGATAAAAATAAAATGCATTTATGCGAACCGTAACGCCCTTGGAGTGACTTAATGTCGGTAATAATAATAATAATCATAATCATAAGAATAATAATGGCAGTAGCAGGGACAAATGAAATAAAAACGAGACGCCTTTGTAAATGAGCCGTGCGAGCCTAAAGTACTACATTTCCTTTTTCCAAAACAAATTCACTTACACTGGAACCATGAAACGCCACATTATAACACAAATTCATTTAAAATGAAGTATAATATTGCAACTGCTCGCTAGTAAAGCTACGCATTGTTCTGTCAAATAAGTACTCTGGAGTTTCGAAAAGCATCACGCATTGCTAATAAGCTAAACTCGGTATGTTTAAGAAATTTTAAATAACATATAAAACGAACTGTAATATGCAAATAAAGATAAATTATTGAATGCTGATGTTTGTGCTGTTCAGGAAATCATCAGATTGCGAAATTACTGTTTCAGTCAGTTATCGCTATCGGGGATGCCAATTTTAACGGTATGCAGCTATTTACGTCCTCAGGGATGGCACCACCACGGTTTCAAACTTACCATGACGTATCAACTTATTATTATTATTATATTTTTTTCATGTATTTATTAACTTTACGAATATTATTATTATTATGAAGTTATTATAAAGATCATCGGAAATTATGCTTTTTAAATTGTACATTACACAGTCATCTATGAAAATTTTTCTGGATTAGCCGGCCGCTGAAAATACCCATTTAGAAATATACACAAACATATACAATTTAAAGTAATTCGAATAGAAATTTAAATTCTACATATCACCGTTTGACGTTCTGCAAACTGTTGAACTGCGCCGATTATGATCGGTGAGCGTTGCAATTGGTAAATTATAATAAAAGTTTTTTTTTAACCAACAGATTGCAACACAATATCCTTTAGACGAACTTCACGGTAATGCCAACGTTTCATAACCAGGAATACATAGAGGCCCCTATATAGATTAATAAAAAAAGAGGCTTTAATTATGAAGTGAAATATGATAGATAACGCTTTTCCGTTTTACTTTAAATGATTTTCTCTTGACGAATTTTTATTTTTTCCAAGTGTATCTGAAATTTCTGGTTTTTTGATTTTCTCGGTTCGACGGCCACTTTGTTTTATTTTTGCGACGACGATATAATATTTAATATGGTTAGAATTTGTTAATTCCAACGATCTCCTTTCACATTTATTTACTTTTCGTTTTTCTTAGTTTTTAATTAAATAACTGTTATATATATACTGGTATAATGTATGTTTTTCTGAGCGGGCCTGGCCCCAGCAGTTTTTCTCTGAGGAGGCGACTGCCCCTATTACCCCCTGTTTGGCAAGCCACTGGCGGTAACATGTACCCCTTCCTTTTTTTCAATCGGTGAATTTTTCAGCTGGTCGGCAACTACCGTCGAGAGGAGACGAAAACTAAGGAATGGCTTGGACGAAGATAAACTCGGACCGATTCCCTTCCGATCAAACAATTTTCCAGCTGACTATTCTTCGATTCTTTGTTTCCTTCCATCCTGCTACCGCTTCCCAAAACCAAAAGACGGCGCAAGCTCAGTGTCGATGCAAGAGATGGTACATTCACCTATAATCAACAACAGGATTTCTCAGATACGATCACATTCTCTCTCTCACCATGTTTTCAGATATTTCAGGATTCATTATTTTTTTTTTATAAACTTACAAATATAAATCTAGGGCGCCGTGTGTAACTACCTGAGCTGTTGCAGCACCTAGACTCACTGGAAGTTACAGAAAGTGGTGCAGTCTGTTGGATGCTGCAAAATTTAACACTGCCCGAACACAATCCGGGTGGTTCGACGACAGACAGTGGGGTGAGGTATAACTAAAAGTGCGGGAAGTATGCCGGCACAATTTCAGCAGATTCTCTGCGGTTGGCGAAACCATGAACCCGTAAAGAGGATAGGAAGACGGAGGGGAGCTCCTTCAAAGACGTAGTTGTGTGATAGTGCAATGTGCCCCAGGCGCAGTCTTGACAGATTCGAGAAATCCCTACGTGAGATGGGGAACGGCAGCCATCATGGGTTGGTGGTCGACTTTATAGACCTGAACTAGGTCGTTTGTTCTGACCATAGTTTTCTCCACTCTCCAGAAAAGTGCATCAGAAAGACTGATAGTTATAATTGAGGCAGTTCAGCGTTGAACGGCATCGGATTAGATAGAGTTGCCTTAGCAGCCAAGTCAACCCGCTCATTGCCAGGGACCCATAAGAATGTGACATATACATCGGAATGTGAAAGTTCGAATAGAAGGTTTTCTTATTTTAGTTACTAGAAAGTTGCAGCTGTCTGGGCTCTGGGTGACTTTGATAGATTGAAGTAAGTCCGAAATAAGAAGGGCGTTTTGAGACGCTGGGCTGGAAGGATTCATTATTACTACATCCAATCTAATAGACACATCACAGTGCACGGAAAATGTTTGCACTATATACATACATATATATATATATATATATATATATATATATATATATATATATTTTACAACGTAATTTTTAGACCGGCCCGTGCAGCTAAAATATATATAAATTTGACATTTAATTTTTGATAAATTAATTTACATGTTAAACCTGAAATGTCCAGGAAATCTCAATAAAATTGGAGACATTTTTAAGTACGACAGATGCAATTCTATAAATAACAGCTTCTATTAAATGCCAATCCCGATCAACGTTAAAATAAACGGATTTTTCTCTTTGGCTAGATGATATACTGAAGCAAGCATTTTTAAAAAAACAAGACTTAACTGAAATATTTTCACAATAATAATTACAATGAAAAGCATATATCCAGCAGAAAAGACTTATTTACCGATAGATTAATATAAAAACTTCAGAATAGCGGGCTAAATAGTTGCAAAAATTTGCGACACCACGCAGATCATTAAAAAAATAATAACAGAACAGAAAATATTAACAAAAAAAAAAAAAAAAACAAGAAATAAAATATTCTGCATTTAAAATTTAGAAAGACATAAAAACTTTACTCATTAAAATCAATTTATACTTGTGAATTCATGCAAGCATTCCTTTAATTTCCAACTTTGAGTATGTGTGCATTAATCATTTTTGATTTTTTATGATCAAGCACCGATCTAGAATTTTAAATAAACACTCTTTATTTAAAGTATTTAATACGATATATTTTATACAAAAGCTTAATAATATTATGGCAGAGATGATACGTTACTAAGAGTTCATTCTAGTACTCTGTCCGCCGAATTTCATTATAATTACGTAATTTGATTTAAATAAATACGGTTTTACTGCAATTTTTTTGGTTTTATGCAGCACGCACAAAGTTAGTAAAAATGCGCTTCAGCAAAAAGATGGTTTTTGCAAAACGATAATAAAGGTGAAAAAATTGCCCCTAAAGTCGTAATAGATTAGAATTATATATTTTGCGGAAGTGATCACAGGTAAAATTATAACGTATAATGGGAATTAGGGTCATTGAATAAAATCGCAAATTACTCGGTAAATTTAAGGAAGCAGAGAATGGAGATAGTAAAATTCCAATTTTTTGAAGGGAAGATTAGTGGGAAAGGGCTTTTATTGTGCAGAGGAATTTGCGATATTTGTAAATAATTTTCGGGAACAACTGTAAAACCTGAAATTACAAAAAAAAATAATAAAACGCAAAAAACTTTATCTAAAGTTCTAAATGCGAGTTAAACTTTCAATTGCATAAGCACCGGGAAAATTACCTAAAGTATATTTTGCCATTTCTGACTAAAATGGTCCATTCTAAGATTACGAAATGGTCAGTAAAAAACGAGAAAATATGTTTAAAATAACAGTTGCCTTTGAACTGCACTTTAGCAGAATGGTTCAAACGAAATAAATCAGTACATTAATTGCCTAGATTTCTACAAGTCGCAATCATGAATTTTTCTCGCAATCCTTCCCTGTCACGAGTCTATTAATTTCTCCTCCGAACACATGTATTAGAGACACGGCTTTCCTCCTGAGTTTTTTAACAATTTCCTATTTTGGCGATTTTATCGGTAGAAATTCCACTTTCTTCTTAACCCGAGCACCTCCCAAGTCGACACTGTTTCACCTACTGCAAGTTTCGATCAGAAAACTTCCGAACCGAATATCATCAATTTTGAATTTCTAGCACGGCTTGTGAAACGATCGCTTTCATTAAAAGTTTTCTTATCGTACAAAAAACGCAGATCGAATCACGGGTCTTGTCCATTTACAGCCTCACTCGTTAAAGAATGATCTCTATCAAGGTCGCGCATAACGATTTCAATATCCGATGCCAAAACGTAAAGCTGTCCTTTTCAGAGGTATTGTATTATGCAGCCGGATAAATTTAGTCTTTTCAAAAATATATTAGCACCACCTCAAAAGTAAACTTTATAGTACGTCGAGCTTTCCATGCAATCTTTTTCTATTCCTAAACGATTTTATCAAAGTTAATAATCGTGGTAAACGTAAAAACATCGATATGTTACGCTGCTCTAATTAAATAAAAGCGTACACGTTCCCATGTAAATCACATAATAACCATTTCCGCAGACAGACAACCGATCAATTTTGTACCTGGTCGTACTGCACATTAGGCAGCGGACGGTGTTCCACCTGAATAAATACTCGCGCCAGAAATGTTCACATCAACTGATAGCACACACCTGCGCATATGCCGGTAATAATACATTAAAGTCTGCAACGCGATCGACGTTAACCTTCGCTCGAACCGAAACAATAGCTCCATCGGATATAATCCTAATTTACGTTAAACATACGCGCACACATACGAGAATTCGTGTTGCATTTATTTTTCGCTTCTTCGACAAGCCCTCAATAGTGTCCAAAAAAACATGTCAAAGTAGAAGAAAATAATCTCCCCCAAAACAAAGCAAAGAACAATTTTATTTACAGCAATAGGTGACATTATTCCAGATTTAACATTGAAAAGTAGTTTCAAAATCCATTACACCGTATTTTGCTACGTTTTTCAGTTCATTTTTTTTCTTCTTCTTTCTACACGAATTGACACAGTGGCTCGCGAATCTAGATCTATACGCAAAATAGAGGAGAACACGTATTTCTGACAACAACGAATTCAAAATCTACCCCGTTTTGCATACTCGGATCGCCTATTCCCAGGTATACGCCTAATATCGAATAAAATTTGCGAAAGTAAGGCCGGCAAAGAGAAACAACTGGCCTGCAGTTAACCTCTTCACATCTATGTTAGACTCTTCAATACTTTGGGCTTAATCGCAAATCTACTTTTACTTAGTAGTTGAGCAATCACCTAATTCTCAATACTCTTTTACTGCTGCACCTTTTCGTTATTTCACCTTTCGTTCTGGCTTTCGGCATCGAAGAAGGAGCAATTATACGGTTGTATTTTTTTTTTATTCGTTACACTTCTTCAGATATATTCGAAACGCGTATGTTACCAACCTAAAATCGTGTTCTTTTAAAATCGAAAAATAAAATAAGAAACAATGTAACAATGATGACTGAAATCAAAACAAGTTGGCTCCTTCGATAATTTTAAAATCACTTCAAAGTATATTAATAGACAATGATAATTTTAATGTTATTTTAAAATATATTAAATATTAGCAATTCATTACTGACAGTTCTCACATAATCAATTACAGTGACACTCTTGTTTTCCATTTAAATTTTCGCAATTTATATAGTTTCTAAAATCAATTAACAACTGTTTAATCGATGGTTCAAGAGTCATACTCATTTTGTTTAAAGATTTGTATCGCTTTTGGTTAACATTTCTATTAATATCTTATTATTAGTCTATTTTTTCATTTTTTTCTTGATTTACATGTAACTCTGAAACTTAAAATATTAAGTAACTGGTGACCGAACGGATCTGTTCCGAACTTGCAGATCAATCAAATTATTAACGATTTTCACAAACATTTAAGAAACTGACAATAAACGTATATAATATTAAATTTTGATACACTGAAGTATTCTCGAGTTACACGAAATATAACGCCAAATTCAAAATTCATATGTCAAAATTATTAGTATTAAAACTATCATTCGTATAACCCTACAATGAATAGTGCATTTTGATCAGGAAATGTTTAAAATTGCCATATAAATATCGCGAATAAATATATTTTTTACCATGAAATAAGGATGTTAGAGT
This sequence comes from Icerya purchasi, assembly GCA_039619475.1. Lineage (NCBI taxonomy): Eukaryota > Metazoa > Arthropoda > Insecta > Hemiptera > Monophlebidae > Icerya > Icerya purchasi. The sequence goes on from CM077116.1 coordinate 179,120,516, forward strand.
TGTATTTATTTTAAATTTTCTTTCTACTATGCTAAATAAGTGGATTACTTACTTTTTAAAATAAAACAACGATCCCCAAATACTGGTCGTTTCTCTCTTAAAACTGCTCATTTAATGGAGCTTTCTCGAAGATAAGACTTTCAAAAATCGATTTCTAGCTCCCGAATGCGTCCCTACTACTTCGTGAATTTCATCGAGATCATCAGAATCACTTCCAAGAAACCAGTTGGACAATATTCAATTTACACTTCAAAAGTTCTCGAAGGGCACAAGCATTTTCTGCCTAACAATTTTACATGTACGTATGTATATATATATATATATATATATATATATATATATATATATATATATATAGAGAGAGAGAGAGAGAGAGAGATAATAATATTAAAAAAAAATAATGGGCTGAAAATGTTATTAAAGGTGGACGTATCTTAAAACGAAATGGTTGAAAGGAAGAATTAAAGCAGGACAAAGAGAATAAAGATGATAAATGATGTAAGTAAATATGAGAGCAGAATGGCACAAATAGCGTACACAAAAGTTTGAGAAATGCGAACGAAAAGACGCATGAAATGAACTAACCGAAAGCGAAAGAAACGTAAGGGATGAAGTTGCGCGGCAAAATTAAGGCATTAAGGGGCCGGCAACCAAGATATTATCGATGTATCTTTTTCTAGTGTAGGAAGACCTCTGTCGCTCTATCGATGATGAAAGTCATTATCGAAAAAATGTTAATAACCATGACGTCATATGAGGAATAAAATGAGTCTCACGAGGATTAGTTTATAAAAATTGTTTTCGTTAAATAATTTTACAGCCACAAAGGACCATAAACGTCAAAGGTAGAATGGCGCAAGATGAAAGTCACACGCGCGAAAGGAGCTAAAAATTTTGCCCTGAACCCATCTCAATACCGTCGTAAGTTGAACTTTCATAATAGCCCATCGATGGCATCAAACTTTCATTTATTAACCTCGGCGCATTGTAATACTTTGCCCCCTCCGCGTCTTACGCGCGCAACAAATTTTTCCATCAAGGTCATATATATCCGCTACATACTAGTTCTCTACACAGGTTACGTTTTATCGTAAAATTTTATTCGTACATGCCTGCATTTTTTTTCCCCCATTCTGAAACAATTCTTTCTCCCAAAACGAAACATCGCGTGTCTTCACCCGGCCATCTAGTCTGAGTAAAATTTATTAAATGAAGGCAAAACCAACAGCGCGTTTGCGTGCTGCATAGAAACAATGTAGCAAACAGGTGCAATACGCGTAATTGCGTTTTGCACTTGCGCTGATAACGACTAATGTATTAGACTTTTTAATTAAACGTATTAATCTTCAACCTATTCTCACATAGAAAGCGTCAGTAAAAAAAAAAAAAGATATATACATATATAACAATATAATAAAATATAGAATAGGTGTTGTCAACAAAAAATACCCTCTATCCTAATAGCAGCTATCTAAGTATAGCACACTGAAAAACGTAAGAAAAACAGTTGGAAGATCAAGATGGAAGTGAAATATGTTTGAAATATGCTCCTTTCATCTATTCCGTATTAAGATTGCTATGTAATCGCGGTCGACAGAAACATTTTGAAAGGATATATGAAAAAGAGAGATCAGTAAATTGCAATCGTCAAGGAACTGTAAGTTTCGAGGACAGACCAAAAAGCAAAACGAGCGTATCCATTTTGAACTCCGAATTAAGTGAAGTTCCTAAAAGAAAAGTTTGTAAGTATTTTTAGAAAATATAGAATGCAAATTTGCCTGTCTTACACATTTTCTGTTAAGAAATTTCGAAATGCCAAAACGGCACTAGAAAGTAGACTGAACGAGAAGTTTGTAAGTAAATCCTCAAAACAGGTTTTCGTTACACAGGAATCCATTTTCCACATCGGCCACTTTTCCAAATATCATGCAGACACCATTACACGATTGATTTCCGAATAATTTTTAAACAGCCGATTTGGAGTTTATCACTTATAAAAATGTTAATCTGCAGATTGTTTTAGGGAGATTCATTGAATTTACTACATCTTTTTGGTTAGACGATTGAATAGATTTTTCTCGGGATATATATTTTTAATTTATTACGGGACTATTGCTTTTTTATAATTTTATTAATTTTCTCATGTTTGCTTCCGTCGATCAATTTTATTGTTCCTATTTTACTCATACATATATGCGTTTATCGGATTTTTTTTTTTTTTTAAATAACGTCCCCACTTTGTCTACTACAATATTAACTGTTTCCTTTACTTCGAATTTATTTTTACCGACAGCGAAGCTACTAAATTTGTAATTTTACTATTCTTTATTATTACCCTCACTTTTATTCTGCAGAAAAATTATTTGTGCATTTCAGTTCGATCCGATTTCCATGTTTTTTTTAAAATTATTTGTAATTAAATTTTTGCAACTCGTTTTAATTAATATTTGGCAAACAGCTATGTAAATTAAGCATAATAACGTGATAACGTGAATTAATATTGATATTTTAAGTGTCTGTAGTGTGTGCTATATTCCTATAAAAAGGTCCGTAGGCAGACGACCCCCTCGTTTCACGTTATTTGATGATTGCTGAATATCTCACCGATGCTCCTCGATGTATTTGTACGGTACCGCATCACTAAAGGGTAGGCTTTCAAACGAATAATCGTTAAAGTCAGTATGGTCAAAAGTTACGCGCACGTTAACCATTACAAAAAAAAAAACGTATGCGACAAATATAAAATTTTCTCTTTTCGAAGTTGGTAAAAAACAAAATAAATAACTATTAATATATAAAACAAATACGTATATCGTTTTTGACTTGAGCATTATTTCGAGAACCACAATTATCTCGAGTCTTGACGAAAAGTTAAGGAGGTATTAAATAACTATTAATATATAAAACAAATACGTATATCGTTTTTGACTTGAGCATTATTTCGAGAACCACAATTATCTCGAGTCTTGACGAAAAGTTAAGGAGGTATTCCAGTCTAGAAATATGAAAAAATCGAAACTTTTTTTTTTGCATATTCTGATAGTTTAGACATTTAAGAATATGTCCCTAAATTGATTCTTAAAAATTAAAATTATTTACGGAGTTATAGCTATTTTCGTGACGCGGCAACTAAATCGGCTCAGTCAGAGCGGATCAAACAATTATGATAGATATTCTTCGACTACCTGAGGATAAATCAAACTCTTTTATACATTATATATATATTTAAAAATCGATTAACTGAAGGCCATTGTGACGTATTTTGTTGAAATATTTTCTTGTTTAGTGTCGGGTCAGTATCGTTTCAATCTTCAAGCAACGTGAACGTGTGTACTCTGTGTATAGTCCAAAAATATAAAATTTTGAGTGAACATTTTGTGTAAAATGGATAAAAAAAAAAAAGTAAGAAAGGAAGTGCTGCGCGCCCAGATAGACGAAAAAAAAGAACACTTGGACTGTCAGGCGGGACACAATTTGGATTGAACGCTCTGAAATCCGAGCTTCTGATGCTTCTCGTCTAGTAGAAAGAATTTCAGAAAAGGTACAATTTGAAGTAGCAGAAGGTGTCCATTGTATGAAGCAGGAATCGCCGATTGAAAAAATTTATGTATAACGTACCGTTCTATGAATTAGACTGCCTGAAACTTTAATTGAATCTTTCAAAATTTGAAACGTGTTTTTCTCAAAACTACTTTTTTCAACACGGTTGACACGATATCTTAAATTCCAATAAACTGATTTACTTGAAATTGGGTATGGACCTTCTTTATATATCCCTCTATAGCTCTTACCAGAATAAAGTCAAAATTTTGATTTTTACTATTTTTAAGAAATTCAGAAAAGTCAAAAAACCGGTAAAAAGGCGACCATTTTTTTTCAAACAGTCGCCATTTTACAAGAAATTTTTTTTTTCTTCTCTGAGGTAGGGGCTATAACGACATCTTTACTAATTAAGAATCTTTTTTTTTTTTTCTTTTTTTGTTTCAGACGACTAAATGGGTTGAAATTGTGTCAACCAGGACATGTCCTTTTTTTTACCCCTCCACTTGATCAGCTTGTAACTTTGTGAATTTTGATTTTTTTTTTGACAATTTTTTTTTGTATTCTTAAAACATGAATAAATAAATGGTAAAAAAATGGATAATAAAAATATATGTTTTTTTGTTTTTTGAGCTTGAAAAAACCTCTTAAATTCGTGCCTCTAGACTAGAATACTCCCTTAAGCGTTACAAAATTTTCACGGTGCACTAAGCGTCTTCTAAAAGCTCTGAATACTAGACCAGTTGTTTTAGTTTTTTTTTGTTTTTTTTTTACACGAGCGTCTTTAAGAAATGAATGATTCTAACAGCGGGTTTTTGTAAATCTGAATTGAAAATAATGACAATTTTCGAACGTAAATATATATATATATATATATACATAAAATTTCACTGGATTTTAAAAGTAGCATTTACGATAGTAAAATAGCAACTATGTAGGCTTGTCTTTGTGTAAGCTAAAAAAAATAAATCAGAAACAGGAAAACACAAAAGTGAACAATACTGTTAGGAAATAAGGACATATGGGCGGAAAAATTTACGTAATCGGTTGGAAAGGGAGGTTGCGCCGCCCTTATAATTCGTACTAGCGAAAGTCGTTGAGCTCTGTACATTCGGCAACACGAATTTTCTGTTCAACTAATTAAACGTTAATGAACAAAAAATCTTTTTATCGACAAAGAAAACACGGAAAATTGTGAAACTTTCTCCCTTTTTGTACTTTGAATCTGCGCTCATTGTTTATTAATATTTCGAAACTCTGCCGCTAACCGACTTTGATTGATGATCGAAAGTGTTCCCCCAAAAAAAGCCCGGCTTGGAATAATTTTATTATTATTATTTTTTTTTTTCTCCCGTTAGTCCTTCCGGCTCCGCCAACAGATAAAAACAAACAAACGAACGAACGATGAAAAGTGATAATAAACGCGCTTATTTTATCCTTTGAAGAAGAGATTAAATAATTAATATATTTCAGACAACGGCGAAATATAAAAAGGCAATTTTCAAAAACTAAAAACATAAATGTGATTTATTTTGGCGCCGAAAAACACGAAACGCATCGAATTTGAAAATTTTAATGGATTTTTAACGTAATGCAGGCGCGGAAGTTTTTAATTTTACGTATTTGCATCACTCGAGGTCGCAGCTATAGCGGAGAGGACCTGGATGGGCAGCCCTCCGATAAATAGATAGGCACCAGACTCGAATCACACTATCTCGGTTTTCCGAATTTGTACATTTAATAAGTTGTTTTAAACGTTACGTATTTTATTTAATCTTTTTTGAATAGCTTCTAAAATTAAAATTTAATTAACATAATGCGGTGGTGTAATTTTACATTTAAAACGTTATATAAAGATCGATGAAAACCCAAAAATTCTTTTACTTACCGGACTAAAATTTACCCTGGCGACACGCTAGGATAAATTCGGTATACGGTTTTTTCTCGTAATACATAAGGTACAATATTGAAACAGTAAAATTGAAATCTTCACTTATAGGATGATAAAGGATGCGAATCAACGCTTGTGTAAGATAGTTAACAAAATATACTAGTAGCCCTCCCATAAGTGTCATTACGGACTTACTACAACCGGTTTTACATACGAATTTATAATATATTTTACGAAAAAGAACAAAAAATCCGATGCGATTGCGTTCTGTTGCAAATCTGGAAAAATAGGATAACGCATCAGTTCTTGTCTGCTTGAGAGGAAATCGATGAATAAGATTTAAATAAATAGATGTTTTTTTGATAAGACAGAAGAGCTCCTAGAATACGTTTGGTGACAATTACTGCAAAGTGATTTACATTTTGAAATATAATAAATGTCTTGTGTTAAAAGGCGCAACTGAAAATATTTCGTGTTTAGTGTTTTTTGTCAACTCGTAGTTGAATTATTTAACGAAAATAAACTCTAACCGAACTATTTCGTTATTTTCGATTATCGCCCGTAAAGAACCTGATTAAATGACGTAGAAGTAAAGATTCGAAAATATTATATTAGCAGGTTTTTGAGAATTTGTATAATCATTTTTCCCCATTGTGCCCCGGGTGGGTAGAAATCGAAGACCGCTTAAACTTCTGACTTTGACAGACGCATGTTCTGTACGCGATACGTTGGTCCGGGGGCTTTCGGCAAACACTTCGAAATCCGGACCGAAGAAGGAAGAAGAAGCCTGGTGCACCTTTATTTTGAGAGTTGCAGCGAAAAAGTAGAGATTCCCATGAATTCATTCATACTTGACAGTGTTCACTTGCGTCACGAAACACTTATCGGCACGCTGCTGTCTCAAAAAAGGGAACAGAATCAGGTCTGTAGCAGCGACTATCTGCGGACGGTGTGTACCGTTGGAATACAAATCGGTAAATTCAATAATAAAACCGACCCCGACTGCCAACCAGCCGACCGACTACCCTCTGAAAACTCCAATTAATTTGCTGCCAACAAAACATCCACACTCATTATAATGCCCGTGTTCATGTATCAGCGTGGCACGCACAACAATAGACACATTCAGAGCGGAACGTTCACTGAGCGCGGCGATGGTGCGGAACCAGATGAGTCACAGGCCTACCATTGGGGCCACGGTGCTACTACTGTCGGAAAATGAATCCGTACACAGATGATGCTGGAAACTATTTCCGCTATCATCGTCTGCTGCGATAATGGCTTTCATTAACAATACAATAAGCGTGCCGCAAAAATGCAATATAGTCGACAGACCTGCGCGCAGATCGCCGAATTGTATCGTACGACGCACTACTGTTTTTTCCGAAGTATCACAGACCGAATATATCTAGAAATTCGCTGCGTAATGCGCGAATATATTCCTAATCGTTCTCATTTTAACGACGACGCTCTTCTGTTTTTTGGTTCGCATTGATCATTTTTCTGTCTTTTCCGAGAGTAAGGTTAGAAAACTTTGGAAAACCAGTTTTGCGACAAGTCAACAGTACGTCATTTGAGGCGATGACGGTTTATTTTTATCGATTTCAATTACAAATGAATAATCAGCCCGGTCTCGTTTTATTGCACGAATAATAATTATTTTATAGGCTCTTTGCGTTTTTATCGTGTTTTTGCGTTCGTTAATCTTAGCTGATGATGGACAGAACTGGCGAAAAAATTTTTTTCAGACGTATTGTAATGGAAAATTAATGGTTTTGTTCTCGCGTGGCGCTAAAGATCTCTTTCATATTTTTTATAATGTATACTAAAACGCTTTGGCCCGAAACTGATTTCTAAATCGAAATATTCGATAAAAACGTGAAAGTGAAAAAAATCTATTAGGGACATTGACGGATAAGCTTTACAATATATCAATTTGAACCTAACTGACGAAAGTGATAGAGAGAGACAGAGAGAGAGAGAGAGTAACGAAGACAGTACACTAGAGAAGTAACGACTTTAGCAGTTATGTGTTCTCGATAGTGCAGGTTTTCTATTAACCATTACTACTATCGTTACCATTTATTTTTTTAAATTTTAGACGTGAACAAGTGTGTGCGTCAGTTAATAAAAAAGTGAAAACAAATGTTTCCACTATCAAATCTATTCATTTGTTAATTTCCAATAGATTTATACTCTCCTATTAATTTGATATAACCACTTCAAAAAAAAAAAAAAAAAAAAACGGGTAAAAAATAAATGCGACAAAACGTATTGTTCTTTTAGATTAATGTCTAAGTTATTGAAACACACATTCCGTTCATGAGATATTAACTCTTTTATTAATAATAAAAAGAGTTCCTTAGAATTATATTTTAATTCTATTCGTTTTCATGCTATTCGAATGTTACATTTTCATTCAAAAATATTTTATTCCCATATTTTATAAAAATACGTTGATTAATATTTAAAATTAATCGAATATTAACGAAACATACGACTGAAATTCGAAAGTAACGATACTCGTAATTCAACAAAGTGCTCGTTACTCAACAATTTGTTATTATATTTCCTAGATTATTTTTCTCCGTTTTTTTTTTTTTTTTTTTTTTTTTTCAATACCTAGTTATTACTAGAAACGTGTAATTATAATTTTTTTTTAAAAATTCTATGACTTGAAACTAGAGATAAGAGGTTATTAACGATTGCATCCTTTTAGTTCTCCGATCTTAACATTCTTATTTAACTGTAAATGATTACTACATAGATACATGAAATACGTAGGTTTTTAAATTAACATTACAAAGGTTCGTTTTCGGTAGATGAGTGTATAAATACATGAAACGGAAATATAAGACTCTTACATTTTGCGCTTTATTATATTTCTACATGAAATAGAAATGTAATAGAAATATGATAAATCGCAAATGTAAGTCTTATATTTCTGTTTCACACATACATATGTTTTTGCAATATTAATTTAAAAACGGACGGATCTATTTGAATTAAACATTAATAATGGTAATAATAAGTTCGCTGCATTTTATTATTCGCTTTTTGTCCCGATAATGACTATGTAACTTCCAGGTAATTCCCATTTATCTCGACCTCATGTTCTCATTAAACCATTTTTCATAATTATTACTAATACGGTTATAATGTAAACGAAAGGTCCGATATGGTGAATGAATATATTTCTTACAGTTGATGCAGAGGCATCATGTTATTTATAACTTTGAAGAAATTCTCGTGTGACGAATCTAGTTAGGTAAAAGTTAAGTTTTATCAAGTCCGCCGTTTGTGTTTTTAATACTTAATCTAAACGTTCTTCTACCTTTCTGATCATTTACGTATCGATCTTTTCATATTATATTGCCTTTATTTTATTTTTTAGTTGATCTCGCTGGTTGTTTTTTTTTTTTTTGTTTTTGTTTCCAATTAATTTTAAGCGCTTACTTTTTAATGGACTTACATTAAAGCAATACCATTCGATTCCTTGTGACTGACAAACATTTAATTTAACTACACTTATAAAAAAGTATAAACACAACAAATATTTAAGATGCACTTGTCAATGACTTCATAAATTTAACAACGCACGGATGGAAGTCAATCGGTAGAACATCGTTTATTATCAATATTACAGTAACAGCAGCTTGACGGCATTTTCACCAAATTACAAGATGAAAAGCTCGCTAAAGTAAAATGCTTCTTTTACCGCACAATTTCTTGAAATTTTCCAAAGTGTTTTCTCTACACACGCCAATTAAAAGTAAACAATGAAGAATGAAAAGTCCGAAAGAAAAAGTAAACAGTGCATTTAACTCCATTTAGTCGCCGTTATTTTTGTAAAGAAGTCACATTTCCTCGTCACAACTCCCACGCTACCAAACAAACAGTAGTTTATACATTTCTGATTATTTGAATATACAGACTGATATTACTAAAAATTAAAGTGGTACATTTTCATCAATGTAAATGAGTACAAAAACACGAAACAAAAAGTATATAATAATTTACCAAGTATACTTATGAAATTACTAAATTTAAAAAAACTAATAAGTATCGCAGTCACTTACTCTATGTAAATAACTTCGAAACACGTCGCACTAATATATATACATATACATATACATATACATATACATATATATATATATATAAACTCGGCCATTTTGGCCTCGCAAGGGGCTGTGCCCCTTGACCCCTCTTGCTTTCATTTCTGTCTCTTTCTCTTCTATACTTTGTATAAAATGATCAAAATGTACAACGTAATTTTTACTGGCATCAACACAAAAAAAAAAAAAATAACATAACCACAAAAGTCCTATTCTAACATTTAACTTTCATTATATAAAATTAAGACATTTTTTCGTTACATTTTTCGTTACATATTTCATTACATAAAATTGTGACACTTTTTAAATAACCATAACAAAAATCCTATAAAATATAACAAACGTTACATAAAACTGGGACATTTTTCTGGGACATTTTTTCGAATGGGGGGTAGCCTAAGAATTACGTTGTAATTAATACTAGCTGACCCGGCGAACTTCGTACCGCCTTAGAAAGTAAATGTTGTGATAACTTATTAGCTGAATTAAATTCATTTTTTTATTACGATAAAATTAATACTCAAAATGAATTGAGTTCAATAAATGTACAAAAATCAAAATGTAAGATATTTTTAGCAGCAACGCATTATTCGCCTTAATAACAAAGATCAATATAACCTAATAAGATGGTTCACAAAAGACAAAATTATGTACACTTCAGAGACACCGATGATTGATTAATCGAATTTAAGGAGTCTTTGAATTATGATGATAGTGACGTATGACACCTATATCGTAGACAGCTATGATGTTTAATGACTCTGCATTTAACTTAGTATATCCTAAACAAAACGTTTTCAACATATAACTACCGGAGAACATAACAACTTTTTGGTGGCACCACAAAATCCGTAATAATGGATACAGGAGTAAACGAAAATTACCAGGAGTAAAAGAAGACTAGCAATATGTAAATTTCAAAAAGTGTCTTTCTATTAAATTAAATATTTTTTTCCTCTGCAGAAAGGTTTCGTTAGCAAAACATTTAAAAAAATCTATTCACTTTAAAACTGTTAGAAGCTTCTTACACCGAAAGTAATACGAAAACCATCTAACGGAAAGAGGTATGTAATGAAATTTGAAACATTCTGATGTTTCCAAGGGTTTATTTAATTTAGTACCTAACGGTTGTCTCCCCATGACAGATGGGTCATATTATATCGGCATACTGAACATTTTTTATTTTTTAAATCTTCCATCAGCCAATCTTTAATTTTGCGAATTCGCGTTATTTCGCGGAAGGGCCTTTGACAAAGAAGTTCTCACATACACTTACAATTTGTTCAACACAATGTTACGTCTCCATTAAATACAATTATTCCGAAATAAAACTAGGAACGAATAAATGAAATCTTCGTCGGATAGCGTTGAGAACGGATAAAAAATAAAAATAAAATGGTCGTGACAAAAGATAAACGAGCCGACGACGATGTCCTAATCTTTTCTCTGAGAGCTTCGTCAATGTCTTAAATTTAGCAGAGTTCTGTAGGGAACAAAAACAAAATGGCTACTTTATAAGAAGAAAAATGAGACGGAGACAAGGGAAAAAATTTCCGCCGCGAAATGGAAATGTTAAAAGCTGAGAAGTGGAATAGCTGAAATGAACGCTACTGAAAGCCAAATGAACAAAACTCGGACGAAAGTAAAATTTTAGGATAAAACCGAGAGCGGAATGAGAATGCTTCTCTCCTTTCACCTGGTCTTTTGCACCGTTTTCTCAGCTAGCAAAAAAATGGTTCACACTAAACCCCGAAAGAAAAAAGAATTTCCTTTTCCGTTAAAAGCCCTCCTGCAAAGAACTGCAACGTAACGCATTCACTGATTGCTTTATAACGATCGAGTTCTTTCTCTTCGCTAAATTATTCTGCAAGATGAAAGAGTGGTCAGATGTTTTCGCAGACAGTTGGTTTTTTTTCTTTTTTCTCCCTCTTTTTTTAATAAACGTCTCGCTTAATTATTATTTGCGAGAAAAAAAATGCATATACATACATATATATATATATATATTATACTACTGTAGGGTGGTCAGCCATGAATGCTGAGTGACGCTTACGCATGAGTCGATTTTAATTATTGCGAAGTGTTTACTATTTTATTACATTCACGACAGAATGAAAGTGCAGAAATACTGTTAACTTCTTTGAGCATTATATAGAGTGTGAACTTCTTGACTATGAACTCTGGTTGAATGAAAAATATTGGAATAACTAAATGAGTTACGTGTGTGAAAAATGTTCCGAACGACATAAAAGAATTTGTTACGACAACAAACCGGAGTTGTATACAGACACAGCTGCTAGTGGAGAAATTTTAAATGTTCGAAATTTCCGTAGTTTTTTTTTTTTTCAGATAAAAATGGCGAGCAATTTTTATTCGCTGGTTACGTGTTATTTTCGGCATTGTTTTGCAGCGAAAACGAGTCGAAAAAATCGGTAAGAAAAATCAAAATGTAAAGCGGTTTTAATTGCAACGCGCAATGTTCCAAAAATGAGCTAACCGTTTCCATTGAAAATCTACCATGTTTCAGATCACAGCAGTACACAGTTCACTTATACACATTTCCAACCAGCGGTTTACAGTTGGAACTTACCGAGATTAGCCATGTGTGTCCGAGATCGACAATTTAATCGAAATGATAAAATGCGGAGATAAATACCATCCGGCATGTTTACACCGCGTGTATATCGAATCGTGAGAACAGATACACTATAGTGTGCCCATTTAACAGTTATTACGTTAAAGATGATATTGCCGCCTTCTTAAATTATGTTACAGACATTCTTTAAAAATTGTAATGAACAAATTTTAACTCTCAAATCTCTCGAGAACACGTCGCCGTTACCAATTAGTGTTTTGCAAGTAAATTTCAAGATCGTTCTCGAACTCAAAAAACTTCGTCTTTACACAATTCTTGACCAGGCTGGACATTTCAGTTTTCTTTTTCGAAACATTGAAACGGTGAAATAATTTTTTTGCTCGCTAATAAACAGTAAAAGTACATTAAAAGAAGAACTTTAACCCTTTAGGCAGGGGAAGAACGAAGGAAATCAAACGGTAAAGCTGGGTACCCTGCGATGATCTACCCCAGTTGACTGAAAACTATAGCTATCAGAAATATAGGTGGTTTACTTTTACAGCAAAAAATAACTTCCGTCTTAACATGGTCTCTATGTGTACAAAATAGAACATCATAAAGAAAACAAAAACAAAAAAAGAAAAAAACAAAAAAAAAAAAAACAAAAAAAAACTGAGCAGAACCGGTCTTTGTTTAAGCAAAAATGTTGGAGGAAAAATCGTAAAAAGTTTCACAACAAATTAGTCTCGGGGGATGGTTGTAGAAAAAACGAATCCAGAACAGAAACAATATCGAAAGCAATTTTCAAGTAGTCTTTTGAAAAATTCGATGCAATCAATCTGAATTGAAATCCACACGGATGCGATAATTGAAGGGGATTTAAATTCCAAGGGGTTTTCTCTTCTTTAATAATTTGGTGCATCAGTTTATTCCGTTAAATTTTCATAAAATCACCTCACTCTCTAATTAATTATGTTGTTTGGTTTTTTTTGTTATTTTTTAAATATCTATTTATATACATACATATATATATATATATATCAAATTATTGTATCGCAGAGATTTTATTACTACATACTTTAAGGAAAATGATCAAGAACAGTTGCGTTCAGTTTGAAATAGCTTTTTGCCGCACTTCTAATTCATTTTGCCTAGTGCGCAAAAAATTACTGGATGATCATGAGGATGTTTTTAGACACAGCCATTCTAAAAAGTTCCGCCCTTGCGAATTACCCCCCAGCTTTCAAAACATCGCCCTTCCACTTCTCCTATAGTTTGCAGATGTCACTCTCTCAGTTTAGCATAAAAAATATCGTTCATTCGAGATTAAGGCGCAATTTGAACTATACAGTATTGTAAATTGATAAATAACGCGATTGCGGATTTCCGTAAATATCTTCTAGCATGTTTATAATTAGTGTTTTTCTTTTCGATTAATTAAAAAAAAATAAATCCCACGCGTGTACGCCAAAAAGTATCGATTGAAAAGTGACAACAACAACGGGTAAAACTTGATAGTTCAAAAATGATTGCTATAACGATTGTGTCGATAAGGACGATGGAAATGGGTGTTCAAAGAAGAATATAATAAAAATTGGTTCTTGGAAGACTGTAATAAAGTTGGGTGTAAAGAATATTTGATAAAGTTGTCATAACGTAAAAACGGTGACGCGGAAGTGACTAACGAAGAAGGAAGTATCGACACCAAAAAACCTGTAACCACGTTAAAAATGTTTCAATGTTATTTTGTAAAAACCAAAATAACACCACAACATATAAAGTTAAACATGATGTGACGCGTTTTGACCACGGACGTCCGCAGAATTTATCCTAGGTAGATATTTTCACTGCTACATTAAAACTGGTAAATACGGTTTCCTCATTAATATTTATTTGCAAATAATTTTATTTTTACTGAAAATCGAAACTTTTGTTTTTTTCATTCCACAAAGAAATTATTGAAAACCCTATGGAAATTTTGTTTGCGCATTACGTAGGTTTTTTTTATTACCTTAAACAAAGCAAGTTACATTTCTCAATCGATATCCGCTTTGATTTTTTCTTTTACTTTTTCCAACTTTCAGACAGGAGAGCTCCAATAGTTCGCTTCTATGACCGGCCATCGTTTGACGTAGGCCGCGCACTCAGTTTCAATACAGATAAAAAATAAATTAATAAAAAAAAACAAAACACTAGTTATCAATTGAAAAATAGATAAAAATCAAAATTATTTTACGGTCCAAATATCTTCACTGCAATTTGGAGCATTAGAGCTGATCTCCTTTTCGATTTAATTAATTTTCCTCAAAAGTAAATGAGAGAAATAACCTTAGGGGGGTCTGTCTGTCTCTACAGTGAAAAAAATTACGTACCACCGACGATGAAAAATTATCATTAATCAATGTCGCACATTTGTTAAAATTTTCACTTGATAACAACATCATAAAGAAAGAGTAAACTTAAAAAAAAAAGAAAAAAGAAAAATCTGGAAAATCTGGAAAATAATAATATACCGCTAACTGGCAACGGTAATGTCAAATCAAATTGTTTTCGTTCATTATGACATTCTCTTTATTTCCAAGTTTCGAATTAGATAATAAGTTTCAATTTTAGAACATCAAAAACAAAAAACCTCATCTTTCAATCTCGTTTTTGAAAAGTAAAAACTACGTCAAAAAAAAAAAACAAAAAAAAAGGAGAAAAAAACACGAAAAAATAAGATAAAAACGAGAAAGAAAAGTACGCTAAAGAGCAGACAAATTTTGGCGTTGAATTTATTTACATTTTTATTAAAATGCCTGTGTAAACAAATAAAAAGATCGAATTTGTAATGCGAATAATTCAGCCGGAATAACAAAGAACTACCTTAATAGCGGCTTGAAAGGGAAAAATGAAAAGAGTCTCGCGTTTTTAATGTGGATAAAGGGTCTTCGAAAATGAGACAGGAGGATAGAGGAGATGACTTGAGAGCCGCCATAATTATAAGCGTAGACTGGCGGGTATCGCGAATTCAATCGCAAAAGTCGGGTGCTCATGATTTTTAAATGAAATTTAATGACACGTAGGCAGATTAATGTAGGAAAAACGCAAATGACAGCGAACAACGTTTCATTATGAGTTGCGAACAAGTTTCCGTTTTCCGTTATTCAGTTTGAACGCGTCCCGCGAATATGCTCCTGTCGCATACAGTCGAATAAAAGAACTGGCAGTGCTGTTTGGCACACTGATTACCGCTGCGAAATCACTTCAACGCTCCTCTTGCAAACTGTCAAAGTCAACACCGACTGCATTCTAGTAAAGTGAACCGAAGCTTTTCTGAAAACGGATTAGATTTCTCCTGTAAAAATCTTTCCATTTTCATAGTGGTAGAAAAGTTTAACCGTCCCAGACTAAACTGCGCGCTTTCGCCGCTCTTCAATATACATACTACCCATTCGAAAGAGAACAAAAAGGTGAAAGAAAATTAGATTGAACGGAGAAACGGGCACGTAACGAATTTAGTAAAAGGAAAATAACTGAAAACAACACTTGGAACAACATTCTTTTTTTTTTTGTCAGCAACGAATGTGCGTACACAAAGTAAGAATGTGTGAAAATCATTTCGGCTAAAATTATCGCCAAGTACTTTTTTAAGTAAAAGTGTACCGCGTAAGCGGAGTGTAAAGTTTGTAAATTGCTAAAGTCTATTCTCACGTGCGGTACACACTTACGCATTTAAAAATTAAAATATACAAGAATAATAGATTTAGGCGTAGAGAGCAGCAAGGGAAACCGATTAAATTACGTCTCCTACGAAGAGCCGGAGTCGTCATTTTTCATTAGTCTTTCACATTCCCCTCTCTATTATATTTTCCTTTAAGTTTTCCATGCGCTTCTTCTTCGCTCTACTTCTTCGAAACTGGTGTCCTTTTAATTCGTTTTCCGACGTCGCTTTCATCTCTTCTTTCAACATGCCTAAATCATTAAAGTCTTGTGAATTCTACTGATTATTTCTGCTGATACTCCTCAATTCGGGCATTCCTTATTTCGTCTCTTCCTGCACCGCCGTACATCCACCCCTTCCCACTTTCAGCGACCCTTAATTATTGTTCTCGTTTCCCTATAATCTCTACCATTCTACTGCGCCATATTTTGTAAATCTTATACCTTTATTTCCGACGCGTATTTTTACGTCAACACCGCTAACATCTCATTCATCCGAAGTGTTTGTAATATCCCATGTTTTACAGTTCTCCACTTTTGCCGACTGAGTTTCTATCCCATATTCTCATAATTTCTTAATTTCCATCATCGATCGCTCCAGACCAAAAACATTTCATTTAGTAATCGATGAAAGACGAGTGCCATTTTCTTTCGCGCCTTAAATAGCGATTAGCGAAATTTCGACTGTTTTAGGAAATGTCGAAAATTTTTCATTGTCAACTTTCCAGGGAAAAATCTAAACGTTCATAAAATAAATACTTTCTATCTCTCTTTATTAATCTTCACACAATCGGCGGAAAATTTCGCATTTCGTCAATAATACGATACCGTTTTTATACAATTTACGTTCATTTTATGTAGTACGTCTAAAATATTTCGGGGATTTGCCTTTCGTTACATAAATCACAACACACGACACAGCCTTAGCAATGCCGGTGTAACAAGCAGAATTAACAAGTGAATAATAACTTAGATGAACTGTGCAATTCACGAAATGAACAAAAATCGCGATGTTTATGAATTGTACGATCTCTGGTAAACGCGCGTAACATATAAATACATATTAATGACAACGCCATACTTCGGGAGTAATATGAAAAGAAAACACATTATATAACTATTTTTCGTGACGCGATGAAATATGTAATGCCTTTTGATATGTTTTGTACATACATGCGTACTTGTAATATGCAACAGATTTAAAAGAGGAAAGGTTTCCGTCATTGTTGAAGTTATCCACGTGTCCATTTTCGACAGAAACCACGTTGGAAATATTCATCGTAAACTTTCGTTTCAAAATTTTAATCTGTTTCGAAACGTTAGAGTTTATGATGAATTTTTCCAACGTGGTTTCTACCGAAAATGGACATGTGGATATGCAACTGAGTTATATGCCCTTTGATGGAGTGTCGAAACTGTAAAGTTAAGGTTCACAATGTACTAGCGGCATTAATCACATATGTATTACGACTGTGTCCTCTTTTATCCATGGATAATATGAAAAATCATATAAAGTTTTGCATCAGTTAGATGTACAAATGACAAAACTGTTTTGTGACAGTTGTTAATGAAATCGGCGAATTGTAGCATAAAGCCTCGACAAGAGATGACAAGTGAAAATTATCGCACAAATCGTAAATTTAAGAAACGGTCAAAATCGATTGTTCCATAAGAACTACATAAGACTATCAGCTGCGGATTTAGCAGGTGTTGCCCAGCCCAAAGTCGAAGGATCAAGTTTAATAAAAAGTTTTTTTGTTGGTTTATTTGGTTTCGAATTTTTTCGCTTTAATTCAATTGAAACTTTAACAGTATAAAATATTTGCGTATGTGCGCAGAGCCGTATCAAAAATAAGATAAAACAAAAAAAAATAAAATACTTAAAAAAATAACGAAAAACAAACTTTACTCGTGATGAGTTTAGACAGAGTAAGCGCAATCATGTTTTCGTCAACTGGTGTCCCTCTAGTCACCAACATTCTCTGATCTCTCTAAAGGTATTCCAGTCAATATCATCTCTTAATTTTCACAACGCATGCGTAGCTATTTCGAGCTCTACAATACAGAAAATGTACGCCCCCTTCCCCCCGAAAGAATGAATTGTATTCATTAGGCACCCCCATCGTGCACCGCTTTTAAAGGAGAAAATTTCTGGCTAAATGCCCTTAACTAGTGTTCCAGTTCGTGCTTCAACCGACAGGCCCGTTAATTTTCTTTCTGTTTTTTAATCTTCTTTTTTTTTTTTTTTTTTTTTTCGTATTCTGGTGATTTCTTCCAGAAAACGTGATAATTATCGTGTTTTGAAAAAAAAAAAAACAAACAAACTCGTTCTTCCGTCACTCCTTCAACAGAAGAAGAGACTCGCTAAAGAGACCGAAGCGAATGATTCACGCAGCTACTCAGCCACTGTAACTTTGTTGGTGAATTTCTGTTGCGAGAATTTGTTCTTTTCCCTACTCTTTAATTACCCGAGAGACGTCGTGGATGATAAAATTTAGGCGACCCCGCGCCAAAAGGAATCCGGATCTGATGGAAATTAACGCAAATCTCTCTATGTCGCGTTTTGGTTTTTTTCAGCCCGCACACGTTTCCAGCCGTCAAAACTCCATCATGGTCGACTGACGGATGTAGCACGCCCACAAAAACACGTCTTCCACGATGGCGGTAAGACGGTCTTTCCAAATTTAATTAAATAAAAGAAGAGAACTTGCGAAGATTTAGCCAAGCGAAAGGGAGAGACTGCGGTAAAAACAGCTTTTAAAGGCGCAAAAAGGGTTTATTTGATTTTCGATAATTGAAAGTGCTCGCCCGGTCTTTAGTTCGCTGGTAGCATATTATTTTGTAATAAGTGTTCAGGAAAAAAAAAAAAAAAAACGCTCCTTTGAACGCAAAATCAAAAAACATACAACAGAAACAAAAAAAAAAAAAAAACTGAATTTTTACTCGGTAAGAATATCGAAAAAAGAAGTTTAGAAGAAAAATCGAGTTCATCCCCAGGCTCCGCTTCGAAGCGGCTGAATTCAAGTTTTTCCGGAAGTCTATGTAGGATGTTCTAATGGTAGTTCGAATTCACCGAAGATTCTAACGAGCTCTTACAGTAGCCGTCTTTTTCCGTCTTGCACTGAAGGATAATCGATTAAATGCGAGAAAAAAAAAAAAAAAGAAAAAAAGAAAAAGCGGCAATACTGTTGCAAATTCCGACAAATGTAACGGCAATGATGAGAAAAAATTAGATCCGCGGCCTTATCGAGGTTCCGATTGGAATGCGCACAAAACTAAACACTCCAGTTAACGAGGAAAAATTCAACGATGGTATCTTTATTTAAACGGAGTTTCGAAGAAAGATCAAGTATACATCAGGCTACGCACTCAGAGCGCGCTATATTTGTTTTCGATTATTGTACGCAGACTGTCAGTTGAATTCAACCATTCGTCTTACGATTTTTAAACTCGTAAATATTTTTCCTGAAACTTAATGAACAGCAGATATACCATATTCGAAGCTCAATTCAATAAAACAACTTCCGAAAACAGATTTATTGAATCCCTTTTGCAAGGCAAATAAGTCGAGCGAACCTCATGAACTCCCAACGGAAAATGACTGTATAAATTTAACGAGATAAGCCTCTGACCCGGTTTCAGTTTCCATTAGCAGCATCATTTTTTCCTTTAAAATAACTTTCCGCCGTCTGTTTCCGATATTTCAGCTGCGCCAACTAAACGGAGAATTGTAGCTGAATCGAAATGTTACGCGTCTTTCAAAATTCAGTTAGCCAACATTGTCCCATTTAGTTTGCTAGTTTCAGGTTTCGCACCTCGATTCCTGGTTCCGGTAAGGTCCCACCATACCGGGGTCCATTTCAACAGCCCCCCCCCCACTTTAATATTTTTTTTTTCATATATAGTGCAATCGTTTGTGCAGAAATGTGCACAAAGTTCCATCGTTTGTGCACATTCCTATCCCGAGATATTAAAGAAAAACAGCAGGGGGGGGGGCTGTTGAAACGTTGGCTCCCCCACTTTGAAATTTCTTATCAAAATATAGTGCAATCGTTTGTGCATCGTTTGTGCACATCCCTATCCCGCGATATTGGGGGGGCTGTTAAAACGTTGGCCCCCCCATATTAATATTTTTTTGCAAAATATAGTGCATCCGTTTGTGTAGAAATGTGCACAAACTTTCATCGTTTATGCACATCCCTATCCCCCACAATATGGAAGAAAAATAGTTGGGGAGTTGTTAAAATTTTATCTAACAAAATTAATAAAAAGTGGCTGATGAAGTTGCTGGAGTATTAGTTCATTGCAAAATAATCGTTTAATACAAAAATCGAAACAAATATCATTTATAAAGCTGTTGATTATTTACATTTTTATTTATTAGGAAATTAATAGGTTTACTTTTTAATGTCTAAAATTAACGTTTAAAATTTATAAGTTGTAGTTTATTAATTTATAGTTTTGTAATACACCATGAATATGGGGCTGTGTTCTCGAAACATGTCGATGATTAATTTTTTATTTATATTTTCCGATAAAGTTTAATTGTATGTTTGTTCAAAATAATATTTTCTTTCAATTTATCATAATTTTAGCATCCTTCATTCAATTACATTAACCATTAAAAAAAATAAATACTGAGAATCACAAGTTCTTCCATTAAAAAAATTTGTCTAAATTTATTTATTTTTCAAAAAATAACAGATATATTAAAATATATAATAAACCTTTTTATAAAATCAGACAAAGAAAAAATATGATACAGAAGGCAGAAAAATAAGTATTAGTGTGTGTAAAAAATTTACATTTGGTCACTGCAACAGTTATTTATTTTTATACAGATATAAGAAGTATAAAATGTTTCAATTAAAGAAATATTACAAAAAGTTAAATTAAACGAATAAAAATAGTACACAACCAAATGTAATTGTGACATTGATTATTTAAAAAGCTTAATAAAACATATAATTCAACAATATTATATCAAGAAATAGTTATTAAAAGTAATATTGCATATAAAATGAAAACATATAAAGAGAACGTATAAAATAAATCAAAATAATCAACACGGGTGAAATTGCTCATCATTGTAATAAAAGAGAAAACAAAAAAAATAGAAAATCCGAAGTATAACAAAAATTCGTATGGGCGATATAAAAATTTACTAATCGTATAAAATTATTTTTGAAAGTGTTGTGTGCACTATTTTTAATATACTACAATTTGAATATTAACGCCCTCTGTATTATTTACATTTACCACTGTTTCTTTTGTGTCATGATAGATCTGCCATGCATTTAGTAGCTCCCGATAACTGTGGGCATGGTAATGCCCTATAGTAGTATATGAAATCGTTGACCTTTGTTTATTAGGTGTTGTACAACCTCTCTTCTTAAATAATAAATATCTAAATTTACAGCTAGAGTTAATGACGTTTTACATAATTCTATTTGAAAATCAGCCAAATTGGATAAGTTAATTATATTAAATATTAAATGTACATTATACTCTGTATCGCTTTGATATTTTCTGCATCTGAATGAGAACATATGTATATTACATAACTTGAAATAATTCATTTCTTCATTTAAATATTCTAATAGTTCTCTGGTTTCAGCGATACTTGTGTTAATACAAACATCTATAACAATTTTACATTTTTCGCAGTTAATTTGAAAGGTAACTGATGGATCATGAAATATTTTTTTACAGAGTGTATCAACAGGCTGTTCCACTGAAAACAATGAAATATTATGTGGCATTAATTCTCCATTTCGATATTCAAGTAAAATTTTTGCCCGTTTTCTATAAGTTTGAGTTGTGACACCACCGCGTAAAAGTGTGTACACAAGGTCATATAAAGCGTAATTTTCTTTTTTTCTAACCACGGATCTTTCGTATTGTGCGCTATCGCAATAACATACAGCTACGATTTCTTCTTCTTCTTATAGTGCCATACTCAGCTTCTGAGCGTCGGCGACTACCTATTCGTACATCTCAGCCGTACAGATATAGGTAGTGTACTAGGCAATTATACACCAAAAGCAAATTGCAGCAACAACTAGAAGCCGCATTAAATATTTCTGTTTCCAACATGTAATTTGTAGAAGCCGTGATTGTGTTGTTATATAGTACTCATTAATATGGGTTTTTAATTATTGCAATTTAAATTTTCTACTGGCTCTAAATAGAATGTTTAAAGAATAATCGTAATATCATTTTTATATACACATTACTCTAATTATCTTTCATCGTATAAAATTATATATTTTGCACTTTTTACTACATTTTTATTAAATTTTAAAGTGGGTATTTTTTTTTTTTTTTTGAGAAAACAATTTTTATCAATTCTAGCTTTAAATTCAAAAAACGACAATATGCAAATATTATTAACTCATTCTCCTTCTCCTCTCTCTTATATATTCGTATAAATCCGCATATAAGTACACAGTTTTATTGAATTTCAGCTTTTTATATAAATTTTACATTCAATTGAAATTATTAATGGCTAAGAGTAAATGGTAGTTTCAAAAGTGCATTATGATTTTCATTTATACCGCAGAAGGTTCTGAATAGAAATGAAAAATTAACAAATGTAGAAAACGAAATCGCATCCGCCTTAAACATGCGCAGTTCAGTAGTTGCGACAATGTTATTTGTGAAGCGAGGGCACCACGTGGAATGGTTTTTTTTTTTTGTTTTTTCTTTTTTTGGAATATACAGCATTTTGTATGGGATGACAAATAAAAGCAGGGAAAAGGGGAATACTGCCGTGCCGCTGCTACATATGTAATAATTTTTACCTTTTGTAACTTGTCCAGAATTTCCGTTTACACTTTGCCATTAGCGTCGCGTGTTCTGGAAGTAAAAACTTATTTCGGTCGCTTTATTTACACTCCCCTCCGACCGAAGAGCCAGCTTAAAGTATCCACCGTCCCGAGCTAGTTGTTTCCCGCTTACATGTCGAATACGCATTACTTCACTCTCTGCTAATGTGCACTTTACATCGCCGAAAACTGTATTTCACACTTGCACGTATCCACACAATGTAAACTATTATGAAATTTTTCAAAAACATCGCCCCAACTGATCCACAAGGAGCACACTTTGTCGACCCTTCGCAGCGTCGAACAAAGCGATGGAAGAAAATATCGCCCCATTATCGAGTAGAGCTCTTTTAAATTTGCTTCCATACGCCGTATTATTTTATGAGAGAGAACAACGGAGTGTGTGTTATTTTGAAAAATATTTATAAAACCAAAGTTTACGTAAAACACCGAAAGAAAGACGCCGTTTCTTAGTAAAACTAAAATGAAAAGGAACTCATTTTTTTCGTAAATACGCGCAACGCAGATAAGTACAGAACTAGTTTCGTTCTTATATAAGATTGGTGAACTAATAAAATATTTATAGGGAAATAAGTGGCGTGTATCACGGAGACCAATTTCAGTTAACAATTCCGTTAGTTACCGTCTACGAAATGTCAACAGTAAAATTTCACCACAATTATCTTATTTATTCATTTGACCGATATAGTGAGTAACCCCTTCGTGCCCTACTCGACAACTGTACTTCTTTTATTTACTTTCGTAACAATTGGAAAATTGGAAGGGAATTTTATTTCGGTCTCCTTAATTAATTTCCGTTCCGCGTGTAATCTCGAAAAAATTTACGCGTAAACCGATTATACCGAATTTCGGATAATTTCATATTCATTTAATTGGGGGGACATCAGTTCAAACTATTAAAATTTACGTATCAAACAAAGGTCAACAAATAATGAAGTCTACTGAAATTTTAAACGTTTCAATTAAACAGCGTACGTAACATACAATGCTCGCTGTATTTCAAATTGCGGCAGACATCTGATTTTTTTTTTTTTAGACTATTCATATTTTACAGAATTTTATGGAAAAAATGAAAGCCAACATTTATATCGTTTTTAACAATTCATTCATCTAGAAAATGTTGAGGCAATATCAATGTCTGAAAGTGTGGAAGTAAGTTACAGAAATTAAATCGGATTCCATTATTTTTATTCTATATTTTACACGTCGCAACATGTCGGCAGGCAAGTGATAATTTAATATCGTAAGAAGAGGAAGGAAGAAAAAATAATTCTACGACTAAACACAATCCTCGAAAATGGGTCACATGTGAAGTTTGAAAAATTTGTATTCGAAAACTCTACACTCGAGATGATGGTGATAGTATTCTTTTAAAACGAGATAATGATGTGATAAATTGGCGCAGCTGATAAAATACAATTTAGTGCTTTAAGGACACGTGTTTATAAACCTTTCAATATTACACGTAAAAAAAAATTTCGCGGGAGAAATTATTTCCGAATTCAATGAATTTATCAAAAACGCATAATAATTAATAATGACTAAGCCAATTTTAGCTCTCATTCGATTAAAAAGTACAAAATAAAATCACATTTATTAATTATAATATAAACTGATCGAAATAGCAGAGTGTAGGGATCCAAAACAGTATTTAAAGGCTAATATTATTTCAAAAAAAAAAAAAAAACAAAAAACGAACTCGAAAATAGGAGCGTTTATAAAACAAACTGTTCACATTGAGACAGATCTTACATCGAATATCAGGTTGAAAATTTACAAATAGCATGACGCGAACATTTAAAGTATCTTTAATAATAACGAGATTCAAAAATCTCCTTACGCCGAATAATAACCATAAACCGGACGCAATTGAGAAATCCGTAGCAGTATTGAAAACATTAAAAAAAAAAGAAAAGAACTGAAATATAGCTGAGAAGATAATAGCGGCTATCAAAACTTTTGAACGATTAAATCTGCCTTTTAGCATAAAATTCGAACGTCATTAAGTTTTGCAATGATATGGCCACTTCTGACGTTCGTTGCATCACTTTCATTATCTATTTCATTATTCTGTCGCCATTGGTTTCCCGTTTACTATTGTTAAAAATTTTTTTTATTCTGATACTCTGCTTTCCCCACATTTTTCGGTGTAACTTCTGATAAATCATTTTATTAGCCCGCTACCGTGGCGCCGTTCGTTAGGCAGCGGTGTCTCGTCCACAGTTCGAATACCGCTGTCGCACATTAAAATTTCAAAAAAAAATTTCACTAACATCTGTAGATGACGCGAAAAAAGAAGAAAAAAAAAATTTTTACTAAAACATTTCCCTAATTTTTCAGTGTGATTTAACCATTTCAGATTCCGATCGTGTCTCCAGCGTTTACCTTTAGTACCGTTTCTTTGATTTTCTTTCTTAGCCGACGCAAAAAAGGGAATTAGCGCTGCCCAGAAACAAACAACACATACGCGCTCACCAATAATCAGGTAGTATAATTCCATCATACTACTCGCGTACCATTAATAATGTAATTAGCGGTAACTTAAGCTTTGCATTGTAATAATTCGAGAGTAGTAGACGAGAAAATAAAATTTATTGAGGTCAAGAAAGCGACGACAAAAAATCGTATCCGAATGACCTTCGCTGAAAAACGTATTGAAATTTTAAAAAATTCCATTTACAGTCGTTAATTTAAAAGGGCATAACCGATTATTTGACGATTTCCTTAGAACATAAAGGGAATTCGCGGGTTACGTGAATAAACCGGAACCTGGTTAATGTAAAAAGGAACCGGTGGATAAGCCGGAACCCGTTCGATCTCGATGCTGATGGAAGTTAACTAATTCGTTAAAAATCTCGTGCATAAACACGGCATAATAATTGTTATCACCTCCAGTCGGCTGTATGATCGTTTTGTTGAATTTTACAACTGTTTATTTGAATGTAGTCAGTCATGATGTAACGCTGGTGCAACAGTTAAAATATATAAACTAAATTAGATTTTGCAAACTAGTCATGAAAAAGATAGAAAAAAAAAAACAACCAACATCTGAGCGAAGCGGATAATTTTTATCCCTTAACAATTTCGTACGGTTGTGTCGGTATAATTGAGTATATAAACGAAATGCAGGTGAATTGTATGTTGTATGTCGAACTTTTGGAGTGTTTATTATCGTAATCGTTTTTTATTTATGTATTTTCACGAGTGAATATTAAATCACTAAAAATAATAATAAAATTTAAACTCGAAATAGAGGCACTGTTGTGCTTGAAATGCGAGTGTAGCACTTGAGGAAAAAGTATCAATACACGATCGAGATTGTTGCTCGAAAAGGGTGTACGTACCAGCGCGCCATTGTCGCACAAACTTAAGGTAATTATTTCTCACGTAACTAATTCTGGCTGATTACGTTATAGCATATATGGCGGATTAAAAGTAGTCCCTCGAAGAACAAACGCGATTTCGTGTTGACTGCAGTAGCTTGTTGAAGTTAACATTAGAGACAATAAGAAAACGATAAAAGAATACCGGCAATAGTAACAGAAAATGTATTGCAGATAACGTATATATAATACAACGCGCGGTACATTACTATAGTGAAACGGTAACACACCAAGTGGTGGGGCTTGACTGTAGTCGAAAAGTGGGGTGAGGGGTATTGATTAGTAGAATGGAAAACATAAAATTACGATGTCGATGAAATACACACCAATGGATGGATGATAAATAGCGGAAGATGGAGTGCGAAAAAATTGGCAAGAATATCGAGAAAAAGTGTGTATACGGGGAAACACGGATTATACAAAATAGAAAATGTACGCGCGTCATGTAAGAAGAAAATCGAAAACTTCGTGCAAACTCGAAATATAAATTTATATACACGGATGATGATATTGGGCAGCTGTGAAGTAATATACAGCAACATAGTACACGAAGGAAATTTCAACGGTCAAAACATTACCATTTTTCATGATTATGTCGAGAACAATATACGCGAACAGGAAGCGCGGCAGTACGTAAAGATGGTTAAATGTAATTATGTTCGGTAGGTGGAGCTTTGTACAAAAAAAAAAAATAAACAAAAATAAAATATAATTAATTTATTACGTTCGTCGTTCAGATATAATTTTGATTAAATATCGCATAAATCAGTGCTACTGTTGATTTATTCGACATAAACATA
This sequence comes from Icerya purchasi, assembly GCA_039619475.1. NCBI lineage: Eukaryota > Metazoa > Arthropoda > Insecta > Hemiptera > Monophlebidae > Icerya > Icerya purchasi. The sequence continues at coordinate 179,147,373 of CM077116.1, forward strand.
TGCGTTGGCGCAAAAGTTGAGCGTTATGCCTAATTACGATTAAAAACCGTTCGATGCCGTGTATTAAAAAAAAAAAAAAAAAAAGTTATTTTCAGGAACACGGTTGAAACTAGTGAAACGTTCATTCGAATATTTTTAAATTTAATCTCTATCTCGATTTGGAAAAATGGGAATTTGCCCAATTTATAGAGAGCAGTTTCCACATTCCAAATTTTACAGAAGACCGAGAAGTGTACACACACATTAAAAAAAAAAGGCGTGAGAAATTTAATAATAAAAATAAATATATATTTATACTAGCTGACCCGGCGAACTTCGTACCGCCTTAGAAAGTAAATTTTGTGTTAACTTATTAGCTGAATTAAATTCAGTTTTTTATTAAGAAAAAATTAATACTGAAAATGAATTAAGTTCAATAAACGTGCAAAAACCAAAAAGACAAATATTTTGAAATGAATGTAATTTACGCGGCAGCAAGGCATTATTAACTCTAATAACAATAATCAGTATAAATTTATATTAAAAATTTAATGTACTTTGGAAACATGTTTTTTCGGGCTATATCATCAGCTAACAACACAGAGCACACACTCAATTTATATACTTTTTAATAAAGTGTGTACTCTATGCAGTTAGCTGATGAGATGGGCTATACACGAAAAAACGTGTTTCTAATGATCTCTAATTTCTTAAAGTAAATTTATACCGATTTTTAAGATTCCGTACACACTATAAACGACGGAATCCCAATAAGATAGTTCAGGAACGACAAAAAATATTTATTTCTGTTATAGTTCAGAAACGGTTCGACTTATCGCAATTGGATCATAAATTGCAATTAAACTTCTATCTGTGACAATTTACAACTTTAAACTGAGCGATTACCCTGGGCGGTAAAAAAAACCTCTAGAATACATAATATGGAATTCAGAACGAATACCCTTAAAAAATTCGTAATTCGTCACCAGATAACTCTTTAAAAGCGAAATTTCAAATATAAAACAAAACACAGGAGCCCTTTATGGAAATTCAAAAATTACGGTTAAAAAATTATTTAAACCCCCCTTTTGGACCAAAAACGGCAAAAAAAAATGAATTTTCTTCATAAATTCGTAAAAACATTTTGTAATGGACCGAATTGTGAATCTAAACCATTCTCGAATCTACTTGAACACACATAAAAAATTTCATTAAAATCTGTCCAGCCGTTTAGGAGGAGTTCAGTCATATACACACGCACAGAAGAAATATATATATTAAGATGTATATACATATATAACTATTTATTAAATATATATTATATGTATTAATTACAACGTAATTCTTAGGTCGGCCACCATCAGATTTTGTAATGAAAAAATGTTACAAAAAATCTTCTACTAATTTTATGCAAGGATTTTTGTGATTGTTTCTTTTTTTATTTTTTTTATTTTTTTTGCCTCGATACCGGTAAGAGTGACGTTGTAAATTTTGATTATTTTATACAAAGTATAGAAGAGAAAGAGATAAAAATGTAAGCAAGAGGTGTCAAAGGGCAAAGCTCCTTGAGATATATAGACTAGCTCCTACTCACGGCTTCGTCTGTACACCAATATCCGTTTAATAAAAAACCTTTCTGTTTATCTGAATTTACCAGATTGTTTTTTTTTTTTTTTTTTTTTTTGCATCTAATTGAACGCATTTTAACCTACGTTTCTCCTACTTTATTAACCAAAATGTTAAATCACAGACAAAATTTATAAATTAAGCACTAAACTCTTCCTTCAGAAATTAATCTATGCACTGGTAAAAACTGGAATGAAATCGGTTCGGTACTGACAATAGTGCGCACAAGCAGGCAGATAGACGTACAAAAATTCTTATTTGCTGTATAATTCAATTAATAAATGAACGAGATTTATAATTTATTTAGTTTATACTCTTTACAGAATTATCGTCGAAATTAGACTTAGTTTTATTGCTTTTTTTTTTTTTTATGATTTAACAGAATTATTTAAGCGCACTTCCCCCCCTTTATGTTCCTATTCATTAACAACCTTCTCAGCTTTTTTTTTTCTTATTTTACGTTTTTACATTATTTTACCAGCGTTTATAAATGAAATCTGTTTAGTAATTACCGAAATGCGCCTATACATACATACGGACAAACCCGCAAGGTATTTTGTGACACAAATTGTTCGTCCTTTATGCTTTCGGTTGTGTAAAATGCTGCAACGTAGATGTCTTATTTTTCATCTTGACCGCTACTTCATTCCGCTGAAAGTACTGCCCCTATAACGTGGAAGCTGTTACTTAATGATCCGAAAGCATCGGCATAGAAATTACTGATTGTTAGACAGATAAGAATTTTTACATATTTTTTAACGAATGAATACTATCGTTTCGTTACAACACAGTGATCATTAAAACCAATACTGTCTGTTTCCCTATTATAACGCGACGAATCATGGACTAGCCCTATTTATCTGCCAAAACTGTATCAAAATCCGCCCGTTAGTATTCAAAATTAGAGCCGACAAACAGATAGACAGACGCATTTTTCGACTTTCATTAATATATATGTATACCAGTCGTTACCCACGGCTTTTCCGTATCTAGAAATTAATAAAAAAAAAAAAAAAAGATGATTGTTGTTTTATCTAGAATTTGTAAATACTTTTTTAAACCTCTATTTTACTTTCTCTGGCTTCTTTAAATATGTCATTTGTCAAAAAATTCATCAAAGTTAATTGAGAGTGCCATTTCTATCATTGTAATCATCTGTATTTTATTCCGTATTCACTATTTTCAACATATCAGTGCTCATTCTATAAACGACCCATTCACTCGCCAGCAAGCCATTGCCATGGCTTCTTTCCCATGTTAATACCTATTTAAATTTTTCATTTTTTCTCATTTTTTGTATGGAAAGGATACAGCGCCACTAAAGATTTATTTCCTCTATTTAGTTTTCGCGAATATTGCTAAATAATAATTAAAACAAACATCGAAAACACTTCAAGACAGCAAAACCTTAAGATTTAAATTTAAGCAATATTTCTAGCAGTAACTATCGAAATTCCTGTTACGGGATTCTTTAATTTATAGTAATTTTAAAATATTCTCTTCATAGGACATCACAATTACACTGTATGATTACTAAAAATTACGTATTCAGATATTTCGAAAAAAAAAAAAAAAAAGAAAGAAAAAATATCATTATAAAGACTTTTTTCGTAATTAATACTTATACGAATATGCAGTAATTTAATTATTTTATAAAGCTGTCTTCCGGAACTTCGCCTTTTCCACTGCAATACTTATTAGATACAGCTAAGCTTTATTTCTGAAAATCGTATTGCTTTTATCATTGCAATCATACGTTTTTAATCCTTCTTGATCCTCATACCGCTCATTCTATAAACTGTTTCTCTACTTTCCTATTTGTGTTTCCGAGGATTTTAAATGTGAACAATGTTTTTTTTTTTTTCTTAAGGAGTTTTTAATTAATACATTTATGTCAAGATTCTTTCTCTCTCTAAAACAAAAAAAACAAAAAAAGCAAAAAAAAAATAATCCTTTAACCAAAAGCGGTCTGCATATTCAGCTGAACCTTCTCGCGATATTTCTGTAACCTGTGTTGTACTCTCCTCTTTTTATCTTACGTACATAGAATAATTCCGTTAGTAATCAGTTGTGATTCGGTCATGTAGTAATCTCCCAGAATTTCATATTTAAAAAGACAGGTTCTTTATCCGCGTATTACCTGTTTTGTTCTAATCTCTCCGCTGAGCATTTCATAAAAATTACTTCAATTATACCTCGGAGCTACTTGGACTTGGAATGAGACAACTGCTAAGCACTTATGATACCTCTGATTAGGTAGCCAAACACCTTAACCACTAGGCTACCGCACTTCTGTTGCAGTATTCTCTGCGAAATCGAATAGAAAATACTTTATTTCCTTTTTAAATCCCCACACTGCATCAGCAGCTAAACTAGGAGTGCAGTTTGTATATTTAGATCCCGTCATAGAGATTTAATGATTTTAGTACATGCGCTGGAAATGAATAAAACGTGAACTTATATTTATATTTACGGTAGCAATCATTTTATTTAAAATATTTACCGTAGTAATCATTATGTCTATATTTTTTTTCGATTTTATGGAGGGTACTTTACCTTTTTGTTTCCCATACTTAATTGGCAAAAACCCTTACACACCTCGGCCAAACAGAAACTAATAAATTATGCACCAGAATTTTTCATACGGATCAGTCTAGCCAAAGGTGAAAACCGGAACAAAATCGGTTCCGTAGTTCGCGAAATCAGTGCACACAGATACCTTTTCCGACTCCATACAGACAGATAGAAATAAAATAATTCCTTCGGGCCAGTCAAAAGCCCTACAGGTGTAGAGTAGTTCAAAAGTTGCAAGTTATGAATTCCGTTACTACAGTCAATTTTTGAATGGTAAAATGGTCGAATAAGTATGAAATTAAATCGGACACCTGTAATTGTATAGTCTCGACTTATCGAACGATGTTAGGATAATTTTACTTAATCTAAGGCGAGCCACGGGTGTTCTAATGTTAGCTTAGGTACTACGGCACCATGCTAGCGATTTTATTAATTCCGCAACGCATATGGGTTATATTACCACAAACGATCGCGCACGAATGTGTAGTTATTTGCCAATCACTGGTTTTGAGTGAGGAAAGTTTTAATCTCAATTAAACATTTAATTATTTTAGTTTTAACATTACCATTTATTAATTTACACTTCACTTCTATAAGAGCTCGCTGTAAAATATTCTAATGTAACACGCAAATAGTTCTCATGGTTCATATTAACGTCAAAATTACATTCCGATGATGGACCGTGTAAGCGTGTTCGAATAGTTAAATAGATGTGTTAATGTTAACATGGTGTCTACCAAAAATTCTGATTTCGATGTTGTTCTAATATAGTTTCTAAATTTTAAGAAAATTATCCGCTAACGAAAAAATGGATAAAATTTTACTACGCGTTTTCGATTACGTCCTTGATGACCGTCTGAATTAGTTTCAGGAAAATAGGCTCTCTTATTAGTTACTTTACTAAACGAAAAATATTAATATTAACATCAAGAGACATATTCATATGTGTCACAAAAAAACAATTAGAGAAGAAACTAATCCGATCAAATATTGTTATAAGGAATAATCAGTATAGCAGGAATAACGTATAGGAATGAATAATAAGGGGCGCAATTAGGAGCGGGAAGCCCAAGTCTCTGCAAATTTGAGTACAGAGTAGAACACTTTGCGGAGAGAGATGATCACTCAGTGATAGATGACACCATTTATATAGAGAGAAAAGTGTGAGGAGGAAAGTAGTAAAAAAATAATAATAAAACAAGGAATGGTGTTAAAACGGGATGACGGAGACAATGAGCGGCGAAGCGAATGAAACATAGATCAAAAAAATCTAAAACAGCAGGGATTAAATTTTTCTTAAGAAAGAACGCAGAAGAAGACACTAACTAACCCGAGTTAAAAAAATCAACGGCTTCACTACCAACGATAAGCGGAAGGCTAGAATACGAAAGCAGTTAGTGTAAATCGAGTGGACAAAAAACATAATACAAGTGAGCCAGTGTTTACGGAGAACAATAAAGTCGCAAGAATAATCAGGAAGAGGAGAATAATTCAAAGGGCACATGTGAAGTCAGAAATGATCAAGTAACTGCAAAAGAAAAAAGCAACGATTGGAGACAATGAAAATAACGGACGCCGTAGGATAGTTACTAATTTATTTGTGAACATGGAACAGAAAGAAGGAAGAAGATACTTAAAATGCTTAAGAGCTAAAAGAATAAAAGAAGCTAGGACAAGCCTTCTGGAAACATCAACGTAAATGGTGTTATATGGAAAGAAACAGGGGAAGTGTGATAGTACTGTAGAATTCCTGCTTTTATTACGGCTTCGAGACATGGAATGTGCAAAGTAATGACAACCTTAGCGGGATGACAGAGATTGACGAAGTTGTAAGAAAAATAGAAGCGATTTTAGCAAAAGAGAGACTGCGTAGAGGCTCCTAAGACTTAGAGAAATAAAGATGGGAATTTAAGTACAAAACACGCTGGTTTTTTGAAATTGAAATATAGAGAGGTTGCGTGTGAAAGACGTTTAGTCGGGAAAAACGAAATAACAACACCGGCGATTGTTGGTAAAACCAGAACGGAAAAATCATTATGAAAACGGCGATGTTGGCCGACTAGTTTCGGTTAATTTCGAACCGTTGCGTCGCACCAAACTGAAATTATAATTTCGATAATAGGCGCATACGCTAAAGTCGAAAACGCAATACAATTTTAATTTAATGTGTAACGAACCAAAATCGAAATTGGTCGTAACGTTTTGATAATAAGTTGTTTCTTGAGGCTAGTTACGAGTTAGCGTTGCTAGCTGGGTAAGAGTCCTCTTCCGAAATGAAATAAGAAACAAATCCTTTTTAATAATTTAACACTCTGATAGTTTCATTTTAGAAAGAATCATCAAATTTCGCTTTTCTAACTGGAATAATAGAAGGACCTACGAATGATATGAAACCGCGGGCGAGACCACGATAAAAATACATCGCACAAAAGTTGCCGAGAAACGCAAATATTAATATACGAAAGAGAAAGCTCGAGATCAAAAATGGAAGCATAGCAGCTTTTCGACAACTAATCAAACGATTCAGGAATTGAATTTGATGGAAACTTTTCCGTAGGATTTTCTGCCATCCATTCATCCATCCACCCACTCGCACACAACAGATGGCCACATCAGCGGCGGATTCAGAAATCCCATTTGCTGGCCTCCGTGTTCTGAAAGCACTTGTTACGAGGATCAAACAAATAAAACGTTCGAGAAACGCGCACTTGGTGATAACACACCTGTTGAGAGGTTGTCACGAAAATGCTGTTCCCTCCGCATTTCTTCATAGGATTCTATATTCTGTTGACAACTGCCTAGCGAGTGCCACCACGGCATAAACTCCGGAACTAGCCCTACCAATATGTATACATGTATATAATATATATACATAAAGTATTGCTTTTACGATAACACGCCAACTTCTGCATCGGACTCCACGTTTATCTTATTCGCACGTCCCTGGGGTGGTTTGAAGTGAACGTCAGTGCGAGAGCTACTTAATCCGAAATAAAATTGACGGCAAGAGCCGTTATATAAACTGCGGGAAACGCCTGAGGGCTACAGTCCATTTTTTCCCTTTTTTTTTCCCCCCGGGGTATTGCACACGAAGCAAGAAGAACAATAACGTACAAGCTGAAAAACGAATGCGTCGTTGTGTCGCAAAAACCGTCAGATACGGTAACGGCAACAAAAGTCGACTACCCTGCGATATTAGGGAGCTCGATGCGCCGGCTGCCAGATCAGGACGAAGTATCGAGTGCTTGTGCGCGCTAAATAATAACGGGTCAAAGGCCTTTTGACGACGGCAGTCGGACGAACGGACGGCGACATTTTGATGTCTAAACGAACAGAGCGGCAACTGAAAAACATCTCGCCGCCGTTGGCGTCTAACGCAATAGCCGTCGCTGGCAGACCCATTAAATTTTGGACCTCAAAGCTGCCAGCAGTAAACACGGAGTACGTCATTCGCATGCGCCTAAATGACGTCCAGCACACTGGCACACAGAGCCGCGCTCGAACGCGTACTACAACGAACGCCGTCGAAAAATTTCGGTACGGAGAAGGTAAATTCGCGACGTCATCGGCGCGAAGGGATCGAATGCTTCCCGCGACTGTCCCAAATTGGCGACGAGCGTTACATTCGAGATGCCGAATGACCTTGTGCGGCGGCAGCAATAGCGCAGCGCTGCTTGCTGATAATAATGTTAGCGATGAGAGATGATAAGGAGTTGCTAGGTTGTCAACAGATACGTTGCAGGCAAATAAACCGCCCCATCGATTTGCGAGAATTGCCAAAAAAAAAACAACAAAAAAACACCAAAACATAACAAATAAAACAACAACAGTCCGCCGTTCTCGTAGAAGCAGATTACATCGAGCCCCACCAGCTGATCCGAATTTAGTTTTCCCTTTAACCTTCACTTCCCGGAAAATAACAATTTGTCTCTTTTCCAGCCAGTTAAGGAATTTCGTGAACGATCCATCAATTGCCGGGGTGATCAATCGCAACGTAAAATTGTTTTTACTAAAGTTTCTCTTAAAATGCAAAGGTAAAAAAGTGATTTTAGGTATAGAAAACAACAAAAAGAAGGGAAAAAACGTTTCCCAAAACTTATGCAGAGAACGACGGATGAAAATAAACACGGACGTATTGAGGAATTGTCAAAAAACGTCGACAGGCAAACGCTGAAAACAACGTTGCAGCGCAAAATATTTTTTTTAATAGAGCCTTTTTTTTGTTGTTTTTTTTTGTTGTTGTTTTTTTTGTTGGCACGAAACACATTTTTAGGCTACGGGTAAATAAATAATTTCCATGATGCGCGGTTCACTAGGCAAATTCATCTACTTCGCAAAGCGGTCTATATTATCCTCTAAATATACGTGGTGCTTTTACAATTTGAACATACATATTTCTTTGGCTGAGCTTCACCGACGAAATTGAAAGATCATTCATTACCGCATTAAAATCGAACCATCGCGATACTTGAACGATATTGATGAACTTTGAAACGATTCTAATAATTCAAAGTATTCGCCGATGAATAAGTAGAAATTACCGTGTGCGAAGAATGGTAACAATTAGTCGGTTAAAAAGCATTTCGTGATGCACTGCTTAAAAGCGGCGCAGCGTTTGCAAAAAAATGGTATGTTATTCATTTTCTATTAATAGTAACCATGAATATATATGAGTTCGTTAAGACTGAATCATGTAACTTTTTTAAGCGTATACTCTTTCGTTATATGGTTCTTTAAAACAAAATTCATTGTAGCAGTTTATAATCGATCGGTGTATAGAACAAATTTTCATACATTCGTTATTATGGAAGTGTGGAATCGCCCAGGAAACAATTAAAATAGATATATATATATATATATATATATATATATATATATTAATACCGTTTCAATTTTTCATTTTCCCTCTCTTTTTATATCAAGAACTTGGTATTTCCGCTAAAAAGATTTATTTCTTCTATATTCGGTTTTCCAGTCTGAACTTGCTACGAAAACGGAACACAACTGAAAAGCCAAATTACGTGCAACGATCGCCCAAAAAACTTCAAGCGTTAAATTAGGTCGATAGTTTTTTTCCCGTACTATTATTACACTATTATCATTATTATGGATATTATAATTCTTATTCTTATTATTATTATTATTATTATTTTTCACAACACTATCTCACCTATTCACCAATAATTGTTCAAAAGCCGACCTTGCTGCAACCGACAAAAGCGAAATTTTAACCGCTATCCCGTTTGCGATAAATTCACTTAAAATGAGGAGGAAGATGAAACAGCGGTAAGCATCCGCGCCAAACAGAGACACGAAACCAAACTAGGAGAAACGGGGCGGTAAATTGGTATTGAAAAGTCTATTACCCAAAGCCAGCGGTGAAATTGGAAACGGATCTCTTTGATGGAGAAAAAGCGACTGTGCCGGGTCAATTATTATTAGGAAGAGGTTAAGTAGAATTTTAAGCCGACTTTCAACGAAAGCTGCGCTAAAATGCTTTTGCCCGAATCGTTTCTACGTCATCCGTAAATCTGCTAATAACTGTTAACGGAGCAAACAGAGCGAAGGCTCTCATCCTTTGTCTTCAACTGCTCTCTTACGACGAATGCCTCTGCCGTTATCGAATTAGCATTTCTCCGCAATATCCATTCACGGTTCGGATTTTCCTACAAATCACCGAGAGCAGCCTCGATAAACTTTGTGCATACGAATAAAATTACAACTGTTTTCGAAGCGCCATTTCAAACTTCTTCGCCTTCCATTCTCATCCTGCCTGCCATCAATTTTCAAAACAACGCGATTCGATCTTCGTCAGTATGCAGCGAAGTGCGGTTCTGTCAGTCTTCAGTCTCGGATTTTTTGAAAAAATCTTGCCAAGTTTAATTTTAATATTTCCGCCGTTGTTGCGACAGTCAAACAGACCTGGTATGATTCGACTTTCGGAACTTTTTTTTGTTCCAGGGAACCGTGACAATATCATTTCTGCAGCTCCCAACTTGTTAATTTACCAGGGTACGTGTGTTTTTGGACGTTTAAAAAATTCCGGTTACAATCAAAATAATTCCAAAGCGGTGATCTGTAATATCGATCTGAAAAGTGCTCGACTTGCTAAAATTTATGCTAGACGCCGCCAATTTTTTTCGAATTAAATAAAATCCCCGGACGGTTGACATTTCGACGAATATACACCTATATAGTACAAACGTTTAAACAGCGTTTATTACATCGATCATCTGACTCTGCAGCAGAATGTATGCACTTTTTTTTCGCATCACCGTCTCCCCTCTTATTATTACAATGGTTCCACTCCACCCTGTTCTTAAACTAGTAAATAAATGTTCCCCTTTTTGGGACAGTAGTATTAGAATTTTTCAAGAAAAAAGATATCACATCTCTACTGCTGCAAATAATTAAAGCATTTCGCACCATCTTGTAACTGAAAAAAGCTTGGAGACGAAAGTACAGCAGAATTTCTCCATATCCAACAGGTTTTTGATAAGGTTTGCCATAGTGGTTTATTATGTAAATTAAAAATTTTATTAGCGGCTGGTTTATATCTCTTGTTAAATTCATATCTGCCGGAGTATACGCCGTAGATTATCCCGTAACGAAAAATGTACACTACTTTTGATCAAGCTGCGAAAATAGCCGGGTAAAGTAAATCAGCAAATGTCCAATTTACAAATAGAAAAGTCATAGCCTCAATCGTTAAGAAAAATAACAAGAGCTACCTGCACGAGCAACAATTAAGTGCTTCGGTTTTTGTTCGATAGCTGTTTGAAAATAGCACGTATAGACTAAAGAAAAGAGCATTAGAAATTCGTGTTAAAAAAAATGTAATATCTTCCAGGAAGCAATAGCGTACTGAGTATAAACAACAATCCCCTAAAACCTATTTAGACCCTCGCAGTACAGGTTTCCGTGCTAAACCTACAAATCTATAGACCATTCAGAATAAAATTCTTAAAGCGCCATGGTATGTGATAAACTTAACTTTACAACAGGACTTCGGCATCAGAGGTTATCATAGTTCACGCCCGAGGACACACACACAAGGAAACTTGAAAAGTCATCCGAACAATCTTTTTTTGTAACACTCTTAGATGCTGTCAGTAAGACGGTTGAAGCTAAAGAAACCCCAAGACGACCTTGTCCCAAGTTCTAAGGCTATCGAGTAGAGGTACCACTGCATGCCTCTTCCCATTTTATACCCTTTGAAATATATTGCTGAATGGCTTAGATGGTCAATTTACTATATAATATTAAAAAAAAAAAAAAAAGAAATGTTTTATCAATTTTTCTTCACTTGATGGGAAAAAAATCGTAGATATTAAGTCCCACCAAAATAAACATATCCGCAATCCAATGTTTTTCCGTGGAACGGAGAATATATAACAACATGAAATGGTCCAAGGACTTGAAGTAAAACAGATTACTAAACCGAAATATTCTGAAAGAAGTTATCGAAGGCAAATTAATGAGGGAATAATCCCGCAGTCAACTACGGAAACCCCTCATTAATGTCGTATTAGAAGAAAGCGGAATACCAACGTATGCAGAAGTAAAGGAAAAAGCATCTGACAGGCTTTCATGGAAGCGGTTGCTGCATGGGGCGAATCAGCCTATCGACCGAAACACTGATGATGATGTTAGAAAATGCCTTTTCGATTTCTATGTCTGTAGTTTAGGTAAGTGAACTCTTATTGTACTTTCTTTACTACTTAAAAAAGAAAAGTTGTAAAATTGAGATCGAAGTTAAGCTCATATTGGGGGACATTTACAATAGAAAAAGATTATTAAAATCATTCTGCGTACGTTTGAAAGCTGTTTCTATTACAGTCCAACCGAGAGTAGTAACAACGAAACTGCTAGCATAACCGAAAAAAAAATTTCAAAATATGTGAAAATATCGGACGGGAAATGAAATTGATATTTTTGAGTATATCGTTATCAAATTAACTAAATGTTTCCCAGTGAAGGGGTGTCTGTAATTAAGAACGAACATTTAAAATAGAATGTAACCAGGGTACGCCGGGTTTGTTTTTAATTTTAAATAATTTGCGATTAAAACTCCCTTTTTTCCTTACTCTTTGTACCGTGCTATCATCAGCCGTATTCCTTCGCCCCTGATTTCGTTCGGTATATAACCCACTAATTTTATTGAAATTCCCAAGGAACGCATCTGATTAAGAAGGCCGAACAACATTTAAAATTGAATGAAAGTTTTATACCTATTAATGAACTAGCGAATCGGGTCGGCCAAACCGTCTGTTAATGGTTCCCAGGGAACGTATCTAATTAAATCCGAGATATTAACAAGTGTTTGATTCTAAGCCGTACGTCCCGCATTAACAAAAAATTGCAATTTTCATAAATTCGTTAATAACTGTTTCCTTCTTAAAACTATTCAGAAATCGAACCCACCGGTACCAACTTTAAAGCCCTAATTGACCTCTCTAACGGTTCTCCATATATTGTGCATTCGTTCGTCCGAAAAATATAGCCGTACTCTTTTCCATCACTGATACATCTCTATGTTCGCCAGTTCACCGGTGCTGATATTCTTAAACGAGATAAATATCAGATTTACTGTAACTTTTCAACGACAAATATATCACACCTTTTTCGGTAAAATTTAAAACTTCGTAGAAAGAATAAAGCTAAAGAATTTGCGATTTCTTTTTTAATAAAAGTGTCTTTATTATTGACATGAACCATATCTACAGGCCGATCAAGACCGTGTCCATGGAGGGGGGTTTGGGGGTTTAACCCCCCAGGAGAACTGAAATAGTTATTATAAATACACAAAAATCTGAAAAAAATCAAAAATTTAAAATAAATATTGGTGACTTTTAGGGTGTTTTTACCTTTAAACGAAAAAAGAAAAAATATGCTTCATATTTTTAGGTACTTTATTAATATTTTATGCAAAATTATTTATTACGAGTATAATCAATAAAATATGTAATTTGTATTAATGTTTATACGGTAATTCATTTATGGAAATTATTAATAGTACGAATATTAGTGAAAAATGTATTGTTATTTATAAAAAAATATATATATGAAGAAAATTTTCAAAATTCCGAGCGCCGACCTGAGGGCGATATATTTAACTTCTAAATTATCATTTTGTTGCATGTTATTATTAACCAATCTCTAAAGAGTAGACCGGCTGAATACAACAAGATAAATAAGACTATCAGGAAACTTTGCAGACAGGCTAAAGAAAAATACTGGGAAGTGAAATGTGATGAGATTGAAAGCTTTCAAGAAAAGCACGATCTGCTAAATCTACATAAAAATGTGAAAGAAACAGCTGGCATATACAGGAAGGCCGGTACAAATCTGCTCCTTGATGGCGTCGGGAACATGGTGATCGGGATAAATGAAAAACTCCAAATATGGAAGGCTTATATTGGCCAACTCTTTAACGATAATAGAGCAATCAAGCCGCATGATAATTACCCAGATCACAGCGACACTGGATCATTTATAACAAAGGAAGAAGTTACACATGCAATTAAACGACAGAAGAGTGGCAAAGCGGTCGGTCCAGATGAAATACACGCAGAGGTGATCAAAGTTTTAGCTGACCATAGTGACATAGGTATACGCAAAATGACCGAAGCATTTAATAAAATATACGATACAGGAAAAATACCGACCGAATGGTTAAAATCGACCTTTATTGCAATTCCAAAGAAAACAAAATCCTTAAAATGTGATGATTACTGTATGATTAGTCTGATGCCGCACGCTCTAAAAATATTTCTAAGAATAATACATACAAGAATATATAGACGGTGCGAAGAGCAAGTAGGAAATACACAATTCGGTTTCAAAAATGGCATGGGCACTCGTGAAGCCCTATTCGCCGTCCGTATGCTCACACAGCGCTGTCGGGATATGAATATTAATGTATACGCGTGCGCCATAGATTACCATAAAGCTTTCGATTGTGTGCAACATGGAAAATTGATGGAAATTTTAGAGGGTATCCCTATAGACAGGAAGGACTCGCGCATAATAAGTCAGCTGTACTGGAAGCAAACGGCTGAGATACGAATCGAAAACGTAACATCGGAGGATATAGAAATTAAAAAAGGAGTTAGACGGGGATGTGTACTGTCTCCTCTGCTTTTCAATTTATATGCCGAAGCAATATTCAGAGAAGCGCTTGATGAGAATGACGGGTTGATCAAGGTAAATGGAGTCACAATTAATAATATTTGATACGCAGATGACTGTCTCATTATAGCTGATAGTCAGGAGGAATTGCAAAAAATAATGAACAAACTGATAGACTATAGCAAAGCTTATGGGCTCACCATCAACAGCTCTAAAACAAAAGTAATAGTGTTCTCTAAGAAGCCCGTGCAATGCGTAATAGAAGCAGATGGGACAAAACTAGAACAGGTCAAATGAATTAGATACCTGGGTACCTTTCTCGATGACAGCTGTAGCTGTAAGAAAGAAATCCGATCGCGAATAGAGCAATCGAGAGCAGTGCTCATAAAAATGAAGAACCTGCTCAGCAGAAGGGAATTAAATCTTGGATTTCGAATTAGAATTCTGCGCTGCTACGTTTTCTCGGTCTTACTGTATGGCAACGAGAGTTGGACGTTAGATGCTTTATCAGAAAGAAGTATACAGGCCTTTGAATTATATTCGTATAGGCGTATGCTGAAAATTCCGTGGATCTTAAAAGTAACTAATAAAGAAGTCCTCAAAAGAATCAATAAACGCCCGGAATTATTACATTTGATTAAGGAAAGTAAACTACGTTATCTAGGCCACATCATGAGAGGCCAAAAATATGAGATTTTACGTCTCATTATGGAAGGAAAGCTTTTGGGCAAAAGATCAAAAGGGCGCCCACAAAATTCGTGGACAAATGACTTTCATCGTTGGTTCCGCTGTTCACCCATTGAAATGTTCAGATCTGCCATGTCTAGAAAAGACATTGCCGTGTTGATCGCCAACCTTCGTAACGGAGACGGCGGATGAAGAAGAAGAAGAAGAGTAGGGCATATCTCGCTCATCGAGCGGTACGTTATCGGATGGTACATCTGTAACTCTACATATATAAATAGTGTGGCTTGAAGTGCTAAGAACGAAATTCATACTTATACTGATGTATCTCTTTCTGATGTGCTGTATAGCGTACGAACATCTCTAGTCCGATATAATTCAATTTTGACTATACCGCGCGGCACGGGATATGGCAAATGAGGTATTTTGCGAGTGTGCAAAAGGGTGAAAGTTTATAATTTTCTATGAAACTGTCCACAAAAGACGTTAATTCGGGTAATTTACTATAATTATTGTTCAATATTTTGTTCACCATAGGCAGTAACAAGCCATCTTCGTCCAGATTCGGAAACAGAAATTCAAAACATTAGAGAAAATAGACCTTCACTAACAAGTTCTATTTCACCTAAAATTTCAAAAAAATTACCAACCTACACAAGTGCTTGATTAAACGAATAAATTTACAAATGTTATTCCGACTACGTGTATCGAGCGAAAGGGAAATTCATCGTGCAATATAACACAACACCTTGTCGAAAGCATAATTTTTCGCTGTAATGTATATATAACATATCGGCGTTCGAGGGAGTCAATTTAAAGGGTGAAATCGATGATATCTGCACTTTAAAATAACTTGCCACTGACAAATTGCCTATCTAAAGCCCCGTATTGAAAGTTGCGCTCGTTCGACGTCTAAATTGAAATATGCGCTAAGATTTGTACCTCGATCAAGGTTATCGTTAGTAGCGCGCATTTCTACAGTTCAAACTGAGCTTTCTTAGCAACTAAAATAACTACACTCCTGTAATAATAGCCTGATTTCGTGTAATTTACGTTGTCCGAAGAACCAGCAACCTTTGTCCAGTTTTCTTCGTCTTCCGTTTTTCTTATTTCGGTCTTCGTATCACTTAATCCCATTACTTAATTTTCACGTGACTGCACACCTTTAACTTGTATTTATCAATAAATTTGAGCGTTATTCTATATCGACATAAATTAGCGGCATTGTACGTTTTAAGAAAAATTTTAAAATTATTCAAATTAAGACATATGCTTCCTAGCCTCTTGCTTGCTTTAGTCGTACCGACACGTAGCACTGTTATTTGTTAAATTATCGAACATGTAATCGAGCGTTCACATTTTAATTAGTTCTGGCGCTATATCAGCAATATCGAAATACCGTACAATGTCTACATCGCAAATAAAATCAAAAGAAAAAGAAGGAACCCAAAAAATGAGTTTATTTTATCCATATATTGTTTTACTAGTTTTATTCACTACAACTTGTTAAGGACATTGTCTCGAACACTCATATTCGATGCATCTTTTAATCGGTGATTTCACTGCCGTCACAGCTGAATGTAATTGTAACACTTTTATGTTAACCTTAGTAGCGTAATGATATCAGTGCAACGCATTCCGTAGCATGCAACCAAGCGGATAAAAAAATAGGTTCGAAATAGTTAACATACGTATATATATATATTTATATTTAAACAAGAAAATGCGGTAACGGAAATTGGCAATTTTTTCGTATCGGGCTGATAAGGCATTTCTTTAATTTTGCATACAATTGAAACCGACTATTCTATAATAGTTACAGAAGTCTAGTACCTAAGGGTGTCTCCATAACGAAAAAATCTGAAAGATTTAGTTTCATGAATATACATATATATATATATATATATATATATTAGCTGTACCCTGCCACGCTTCGCTGTGACACATTGTGGTTGCATGGATGAGAAATGAGGAACGAAACAAAACATACATTTCATAGAAGGTTAAATTTGCAATACTTGTGCGTATACAATATTTTTTGTTTTTCCATTATCTGCGTAGATATAAAGACTGTCTGGTTTGCCGACACGGGAACACGCAACATACAGTTGTCCGTGTGAGAAGCAATCCGCATCTAAATCTAAACCACACAACTGACCTTGAGCTTTGTTGATTGTGATTGCGAACGCTAATCGAATGGGGAATTGCAATCTTTTAAATTGAAATGGTGTATCGGTCGGGATCATGGGAATTCGAGGAATGAAGACATTTTCACCTTTGAAAGGCCCCGTTAAAATCGTTGCTTCCACTACGTTGTTCATCAATCTCTTAACTGTGAGTCGCGTGCCGTTGCAGAGTTTTGGCTGATTAATATTCCGCAACATGATAATTGGCACACCTATTTTCAATTTTAATATGTGTTGGCATTCCTGGCAGATCAAGTGAGTTCAAAAATTCTGTTGGATAATTAACTACTTCATCTGCTTCCACAACGGTGTCTATCGACTTATATATAATTTATTTACTTTGAATGCTGGATTGAATAACATTATTAAGTAGATAGACATCTTTATTATTCGCGGCAAGGACAGCTCATTCACTGAGCCAATCGTGATTCCGATAATTAATCTGAATATTTGGAAATACTTTATCGATAAGTTCTTCTTTCGATGTTACTAAATTACAAAAATTATCAGGAAATAATATTCTTCTTGACGTCTCATCGACTGGCAGCTGTCCGTTCCCAATGTCCAGTAACTGTCGTGAGAATACCTCGGCTGTTTGATCGTTCTGCAGCTGGACACGCATATTCGTAGTCAACTGCAATGTACATACGCATCGTCACAATGTTGAATATTTCAGGCAAACATTTATTTCGTCCGCTGGTGTTGATCGAGAAATTACAGGCAATGTTTGCCTAAAATCTCCTGCGAGCAATATCAGTTGAACGTTTCCACGCAAATCTCGCAACGATCGATCAAGTGCTTCAAGCGATTTTTTATGTACCATTGTACATTCATCCCAAACAATGAGTTTACATTTTTGTAATACTTTTCCCATACCGGATGCTTTTGAAATATTGCACGTGGGAGTCTCGATAAATTGCATGTTCAATGGCAACTTCAGAGCTGAATGAGCAGTCCTTCCACCTGGTAACAATGTCGCAGCTATTCCAGACGAAGCGAGAGCTAAGGCTATGTCATTTTTTGATCGAACCGTTGCCAAAATCAATCTGATAGAGAATGTTTTCCCAGTTCCTCCTGGCGTATCCAAGAAGAAGGTCCCCCCAACTCCGTCATTTATCATTTGCATTATGCGATCATAAATGCCCTTCTGTTCACACGTTAATTTGGGAACGTTTGATTGGACATATGACTGGAGATCACCAGTGTTGTAACTCTGTTCACGGCGCAAATCCACATGAAATGAAATAGTCGCAGCTCGGGTGGGTGCTGGCATTCCCAATTGACTAAGAACTTTATTTGGAATAGCCAAGCACTTGTCTTCAATATTTATCAATTTTTCGTTTTAGATACTTTCTGTAAATTCCATGGCCATATTGGCATTTTCTAGGCGTACTCTATGCAAAATATCCTCAGCCATATGCGATCGATATCTTTCCCATAGCTCTATGGGAGATGAAGGGAAGCAAGCGGTCAATATAATTGCGAATAATGCGCGAATTTGGTTTGGATGTGCAGTGTTGCACGCGTCATTAATACATATATCCCACTGTTGGTCGTTTTCTAATAAATTCAGAGCTTGGCACACACTGCGGAAAGTGGCATGTGTGACACCGTCAACAATTTTCAGTTGTTGGAAAGATCTAGGACCAGGCACATTTACCAACAGCATGCGAAGAAAGAAACATTCATTTTGATTAGGATGCATTGTATAAAGTCTACCAATTGTATTTTCTCTGAAAATGCCAGGTTGACCGTTGACTGGCTCCCCTCGTCTGCGTCGTATGAATGCTTTTTTAGTTTCATTCCACGTGCAATAAGAGGGCACTTCTGAATACATCAGTGTTCTGGCGAAAGCGTCTTCCTGACATAAGGTGAAGAAAGCAGTTAGAGTTGTACCAGGTGGATTAAGGGCTCTTTGTTGCACATTTGCATCTGTGAAATAAACACGCTGTCCATTCTCTAAATGTATTGCTAAGTGAACCACAGCTGGATTGCGTTCATGCATGGGAAATGAAAAAATTCGCCATGCAGCCTCATTGCTGCTTATGTATCTTCCAGTCTGGTATTGTGCAATTTCATCGATAACTTGTACTGCATTTCTGTCACTATTTTCTGGTTGCACACCAAAAACAGCCATGTCGTTGCCTTTATTCACATACTTGCAGATGTATTTAATTGATTTGACGGAATTACAATATTCTACGTTTATGTGCGCTTTGTACGTTAGAGACAACAGAGGTGAATATGGAACCACCTAACGGTTGTCTACATTAATAACACCATTTTACGTGTGTATTGTTGCCGAATTCCCGCCATCTTCAGTTGATCGTCTTCTATACCGAGGATACCCATCCTCTCCTGTTACTGTATTAGCTGCAAATGCTCGAGGATATTGCTTAGAACATGTCCCGTCTACCATGCATGGTGAATTCGGATTTAGTGTATCGCATGGTCCATGTATCATGTTTTCAATAAAAACTGCATGCAAATCCTTATCTACGTTGGCCCGTGGAATCTTAGCGCATATCACATCGTCGATTTCGTCTGAAGTTATTTTATCGTAGAGCCAGATTAGTATATGCGCATGTGGCAATCTTCTCTTTTGCCATTCTACCGAATACATCCAGCAGCGCACAGATCCAAACACTTCATGCTTCACAATGAAATCTATCAGCGACTTAAGCTTTTGTCTGAAAACACGCACTGTGATGTCATGCCTATCCACGGTTGATTGCCCAGGAAGTAACAGCTGCTGTATCTCGTCCCAAGCTGGATTGCATGTGAAGGTGATAAATAAGTCTGGACGCCCATAATGACGAACATATGTCATTGCATCCTGAGCGTATTCCTGCATGTGACGTGGACTGCCTATGTATGAAGACGGCAAAATAGTTAACTTTCCAACGTTGGTTGTATAACCGTCATTCACAACTGCATCTCGCAAATGAATGTATTCTTCGGAGCGGAGTTTGGTCTGATTCAAACGAAGGAATGGCAAACGTTCCGTTTCAATTTTTGCATACATATCCACAATATACTAGTGAAACAATTGACGGCATTTCAAAATATAATTATCCTCGTTCCTCCGAATCATTAAGCGGTATGCGTAAAAATTAAATTGCGCTGCACTTTTTATTGATTTCTCCACCATTCATTGGATTTATCATCTTCACATTGAAGTGATATCCATTGGCACCATCCCCGAAGATAACTGGATATTGCAAAGCATCGTAACAACGGTGAGTTTCTGCAACGTTTATCAACTGATCGTTTCTTCGATGGAGAACAATATCTCTAGGTTGGAACTGATCTCCGACTATGACAATTGCTACTTCGTCTATAGTGAGAGCATTATATCTCCGGACATGTTCTCCAGCGGGTGTTTTGTCTGCGTGAATGACAATCTTGTGGGTATCTGATGGCATCATATCAATTGCTGTTTTGAACAAACGCACCAAATTGTTCCTTTCGTGAAGGAGCTCCTGTAGTTGCGAAATGATGGATCTTCTTAGCGAGATTTGTATTCCACAAACGCGCATCGACTTCATCTCTATCATCACCGATAAAGTACATTTGAAGAAATTTATGGTCACTATCTGTGAACGGGGGCAGGGAGCCAGCTTTGTGATATATTTGTCCTTTGATTTTAAAAGTTGGCATGAATTGAGCAGTCACAATTTCTGCACCAAATGACGTCATTTGGAAGCAAGAGTTATATTTTTGTTGATAAACAATGTAATTGGGAACAGGTGAAAAATGTTAAGTTGGTTTGTGTACGCTTCATAAACTGAAAAAGATCTGAAATGATTGAGCTCAAATTTTGACACGATATACAACCCGCAAAAGCCGTGTTCTCGATCCTTCTGTGTGGCGAGTACGACGACCCAAATTCGTTTTTCTGCGAGGCATTATTTCAGTTTTCACTGGAACAGAAGGAAGGGATAAGATTATAACCTCTTATGGCTCTCACAGCTCTAGGTTGGAAATCATGAGAGATAGGGCAATAAATAAAATATTAGTTAAATAATAATTATAAAAAATTAATATTTTATCTGTCCATCTCTCATACAAAACATAACCTTTACTTACGATTCAGCGAATGGCGCAGCTCAATCACCACACGATTTAAATAGAAATATTATGGCTGCATACGGGGGCACCACCGTATTTTTCAATTCTAAATGTGTATTTTAGTTTCCTTAATGTACTAAAAATCGTTCCATGCAAATATCGTTAACGCATTTATTTCGTCGCAAGACTTCAATTTTCTATTTAACATAGTGTGTAAATAAACGAATTATTCTTTATTCACTATTAAATTTAAAAATTCAAATATCATAAGCCAGAAATTTTTAATAAATTTTAATTTTTTCTGAAAATTTAGCTCAATCACCACACGATTACACAAAAGTGTCTTAATCGATTAAGTTGAATATTTAATTCAAATTGTATAATAATCTGAATGGGATGCAAGTGGATACGTTTTTTTTTTTGTTAATAAACAATGTAATTGGGAACAGGTGATGTTTCACATGTGACTGCGGTTGTCATTAGGTAGTATGGCGAGTGTTCCCCTCGCTTCCGGCTGAGGGCGCGGTTGCTGATACATGAGAAATAGACAAAAACAATCTTTGGAGCGGGTTGTATATCGTGTCAAAATTTGAGCTCAATCGGTGCAGAACTTTTTGAGTTTATGAAGCATACACAAACCAACTTAACATTTTTATATATATATAGATATAGGAGATTTTACAGGACAAATATGGCCAATTTTTAAAATTTTATAAATGAATCTCTGAAGCTCGGAAGATCCTGACGATTAGAAAAGGTAATATTTCTTCTAGGTGCGTTATGTATCGGCAGAAAGCTCGTTGTTTGCAGGTATAATGAAACCGTATTTAAAATTCTGTAATCTTAAACTATTCAAAATGTTTGTTCTCTCCTCTTGGTATTTTAGTCAAAAACTTTTATAAACTTCATAAAACGTATATTAGATTCCTCAACGCCCTATTTAATGGAGGAGCCCTTCGATCAGAGTCGCTTCATTATGTCATTCTTCGCGAAATGAAATGTTTTACAAAAGTTACGCAAAAAGATATTACGCTTCAGACTTAAACCGTCGGCATCTCAGTCTTGCAAAACCTTTTCCCGGAATAAAAACATCGGCTTTGAACGAATTTCAGAGTTGCGCGATAATTTCCG
The DNA here is from genome assembly GCA_039619475.1 of Icerya purchasi. NCBI lineage: Eukaryota > Metazoa > Arthropoda > Insecta > Hemiptera > Monophlebidae > Icerya > Icerya purchasi. The sequence continues at coordinate 179,169,755 of CM077116.1, forward strand.
ATGATGTCGAAAGAAGGAAATATCAGAAAATTTTGTAACTCTTACAAGTCTCTTATTTTTGTGAGTATAGGCACACATTCTTTCTTCAGCCACAGCACAGTAAAAACGAGATTGGCCGCGGCCCGGCCATAATTCATCCGATGCAGAAAAAGAATGGAACATTTTCACCGCTGAAGAAGGGGAAAATAGTGGAAAAGTTGAATTAAGCCAATTGGATCGAGACCGGCAGACGACGGTAAAACAAGCGCCAACTAACAGCATAAATATATGTATTACCCGGAGGAATAACAAGGATAATTAACGGACTATCTAGGTCTTTCGTTAACAAGCAATCGACCATGTATCAAGTTGCGTTGCCGAAGTAAACTTGGAAATTTATTCCTGCTCCGGGAATCACTTCGGCTCGGTGAAAATCATTAAAAAGCCACTTCAGCTCGAGTCCTAAGACCGCGCAAATCAACAACGAGCCGCTACAACGTCCCTTTTGTCTTTCAACGCACTGCCAATTAAGAAAATCAACGTCTACGGATAGCACTTGTTCCGTAACTTTTTCCGCAATCCGCCGTACAACTCTGGCCAACTTTTACTACGCTCGCTACGTCGTCTTCTAATTAATTTATGTATCGTCTGCTAAAAGAGCTACCGCTCTAAATCGGCCCTGGGAGTGTTCATTCGCATCGGACTTTATTCCGATCAGCCAGTCTTCCGTTCGAAAGACGGAAAGCCAAAAAAAAAAAAAAAAAGCAATAATCGTAATAATATGTCGAACTGTATTCTCTTAAATTTTCCGCCAACGAATTCCTATAATAATCGTTAAGTAGATGTTTTCTTCCTTCAGTCGCGTGACGGATACTGTTCTGCTGACAGGGCTGCTAACTTGCGACAGTGATATACGTGCAATTCTATAAAAGCAGAAAAACCATGTTTACACAAAACCTAACTTAAGCGTTCCAGTATTTGTAGAATTCTGTGCGCATTTAAATGGAGCTTTAAAATCTGTTTTGTAGACAATTTTTTTTTTTTTTTTATTTGGTAGTTTCCGGTTACAACCGGTTGAATAAAATTTTATCTTTTGTACCCGCAACCACGAGACAGGCAAATGTTAAATCTTATAAAACGGTTAATAATATCACGCTAACATTAAAGTACGTAAAGTTAACAAAAAACCACGTTAATTTAAAAAAAAAAATACCCTGTGAAGGGTACGGGATTTACTTACTTTAACAACGTTAAGTAATATTTTTTTTAGATAAATGTGGTTTGTTTTGAAAATTCAAACTGTAATTAATCGTAACTATTGAAAACGCCTTCGATAAAGCTGGATTTCGATTGGCGCACATCGGCGGCCAATTTGCAACGGGACTCTCCTCCTTATTGTCGATTAGTAAAGACCGGTTTTATCGTGCAAATTCTTCGCCATTATGTATGAGCTATTCTCACGGCTTGGAAATAAAATCAAAGTTTCACAGATTCACGTTCTTCCGGACAACCACGAAATAAACTGAAAAATCCATGTATAGCCGGAAAAATTATTTTGTTAACCTAGGAATGAGAATTGGACGTCTACATGTACTATACCAGGATACGTATCTACTTTGAGGAAGTAGACCAAGTTGTCAGACATATACATTACGCATGGCATCAGTGTACTTTTTTTTTCTTTTTTTTTTCGATACCATCTGGTACTGAGGATTACATCAAACTGTGCAGTGAACAAGTAGAACCAGGTTTTCTTAGTTCCCTCAATTCAACAGAACTGGTAGCGTTTACACGCATGCGCAGTAGCCACTAAAGATTAATGAAATAAATATCTCCATGTGTTCTATCTGCACTACGCAGATTACCATATCCCATATTCTCTTTATTGCCCTCCGTAAAACACAATTGTAGTTCTGTTTACAACCTTTTAATCTTTTTCAACCAACTGAAACTTATAGCACACACACCGTATTGTAATAGTTTAACTTAACCGTGTATTCAACGTAAAGTTTTACCATTAATAGAGCGAATTCATTTAACTCAATTTAATTATTACTGCAATAAGTTAAATTAGTTTGCGGGAGTATATGGCCACACTCACACACACACATGTATATATATATAAACAAAGGCCGGATTATATGTAATAACATATTTCCATACACATTTGTGAGTTTCGAATATTCATATAAATTTTTTGCATATTTTAGATGAAATCTATTAAAATCTATTATTTTCGTCTTTAGCGGATGATATCATGTGTTTTTTTAAACTGCTTGTTATTGGTTTTTTAAAAAAATTTCAAAATGTTTACGTTCAAAATTATTTTTTGGATTTAAATTGTTACAAATTACCATAGATTTCGATATTAGTGGCGTACGTAAAACATACTGTATTGATAGAAAAAAAAGTGTACTTTTGTTTCTGCCGTACGTACGGCTAAAGGCCAGGAAAGCGCTACAGATATTCTATTCTAATTTGCGTAATTTCGCTGATGGAATTCACCGTCTAATCGAAGGATTTGGTTCTGCTTGGAAAACAATAAAAAAATATATTCTTTAAGGCTTGTGTATACAGAGCTGTACAAAAGAAAATGTTCAGTCAGAACCAGCGTTATAACTTGGTGGGGAACTTTTGAAAATATTAAAAATACCGCAAGCAATCGGATACAATATCGATATAAGGACTAAAGGGAGTTCAACTAAAAAAATAATAAAAAAAAACAAAAAAAAAAAAAAAAACAATCAGCGATATACCACAAGAGATGTATTGAACAGATAGAAATGAAAAACTCGCCGCTAAATGAAGCAAACTTACGAAAAAAATCTGCGAAAAGAATTTTCAACTGTTAGATATAGTTCGAAGAAAAGTAAGAGAAAAATCTGATATCTCCCAGACCAGAACATTTCCCTTTTCTATTCCATATTCATAAACGAATTAATGACTATTCTACGTTATTTCCAGTTTCTCCGAAATTTCGATTATTTCTGATTCCGTAAACACCCTTCAGAACATCTGTTCTCCCCTACCTGATCATTCCTGTGTGCTTTCGTTATTCGCCGTATACGTTCATTTTTCCGCATTCTTTCTTCCTTTTTCATTCGTTTCACACTGATATTTTCTGTGGATTTCTGGCCAGATTCGGGCATTTTCGATATTGAAATAGATGATTCTTTGCTACTCGGATCTCGCTACTTCATTCTGGCTTATTCTCTTCGGAAAACCCCATCCTCTAATCCGCTTCCGATGTGTGAAAGTTTTCATTCGTCGGATATTTAATAATCACTCCTTTTATCTGTCTGTTCAATTTAATCTTCCTGTTAATCCATAGTTATTTTTGTTTTCCTTTAAATATTACAAAAGCCATACTCTACTACCTTCCTTCTGTTTTTGTTTTACGTTGATTCCCTCTCCATACATTGTTCACTTCATTCTAATGATGCACTTGTTTGCGACGCCGGTCCCGAGTTTATTAAGTGTTCATTTCTTTCCGTCAAGCATTCTACTCTCTATTCGAATTTTCACTGAAACTTGGCCTTCCTACTGCTTACTGCGCCTTTTGTCTTTTCCTTCCCTACACTTTATATTCCTGCTATACTGATTCCTCCCCGTATTAAACAGTATCTGTCGTATTAAAATATAACTGACTCTTTCCTATTCTAATCGCTTCCGGATAAAGGTCCCCAGTTAATGAGCCAATAGAAAAACAGAAATCTACATCACGTAAAAGAATAATCCATACTGCGGCGTCAAATAAAAATGTTTCATCAAAGGGTCACAAGTGTGAATCCTAGCCCGGTACTATTATTATATCTTTTAAAATAGTGCCAAAATTTAAACAATACCTGTTATATTACTAGAGAGAAATTAAGCTAATTGTCCCTCTACGAGGTTTTTCTTCCTTGATGACCATATATATTTAACAACCTGCTTCGATATGATTGATGTAAAATTATTCATGAATTTACATATATATTCATACGACAGTATACAAATAAAATTCCATGTTGTATAAATGCATAATTGCACATTTCAACTAACGAAAAATGGACGAATTTCCACTTTTTTTTTCGCTAATTCGTAACTTTTAAAAATGTAAACCAAAGTACATTTCACGCTTGGCAAGACTCGATATTAACAATAATAGTAGCGGCGATGTTGTGTTTATTCTTAAATACAGGAATACCTATTTTCCGCTTTTCATTTTTCTTTCAACGTTCGCAATAGCGGCAACCTACGAGACCGTCAAACTGAAGTAGGCTCCGAAGAAGGAGGAGGCGCATAGAAAAGAAAGATGATAAATTACTAAGCGAAAAGATTAAGAAGTAGACCGCATCTTGAGCTAAAGCTCAAAAAAGCACGTTAAAATTCAGAAAAGGTACGGCTATAATTTTAATTTAGCAATTTCAAGCACGTTTTATTTCCCCTATTGTTTACCGTGTGCAGCTGCCGTCAACGAAGGATTAGCCTTTGACATACTTCGATTTTATCCGCTTAGGTATACCGGATGATGATGTTTTGGTAAAAATTTCACAAGGCGGATATGCATTTAGGCGGACTGTATCTGACAATAGTCTGTCTCTGTTTCGTTATATTTTTTATCATTCGGGAGGGGATACAATAAACATACCTGAATTATTTTTAAAAAGCCAATAACTGAAGATGAGCGTTAGGAAATGATTAAAGTTTAATTACACGTTATAAATTGGAGAAAAATAATCATAATCATTATAGCACATTATCGCGGAAAAGCAGATCTCATTTCCCTCCCCTTATAGAGGTTATTAGATATAACCCGGTTGGATTGAAAATAAATACAAACAAAACGAAACTGTTCGTCATTTAGCACTGCAGAACCTTTTTTATTAACGTCATAGAAAAAGTACCCAGTGTAGGATCCCTCGGCCTTTTTTTTTTTTTTTGTCTTGCGGAAAATGGAGCAGCTTGAACCTACGAATTCGGTCGAAAAAGTAAGATAAACGTTCTTGAAGAAGAGACAATCACTGAATCTGAATTATTCGTTAAGGGGTGTTCAATTGTTACCAGTGATCAATCGGAAAGAAAACCAAAAATACACAATAGAATTCAAAAAGCCGATATTCCGAGAACCATTTTTTCCTCTGTAAAGAAACGGAAAACGAAATATCTTGGCTACATGCTAACCTCGGCGAAAAGTACAGTAAAGAGAAGAAAAGAAACTAAGGAAGATTTCAATTGTGTCCCTAAAACTCGGCGCATTTAACCTGAAGAATGTTCGGTTTTGGAAAACTGTATGGAGCTACAGAAATTGGCTGCTCCATCCGATCATCTAACACTTGTTCGACCGTGTTTTATGACGACGCAAGATGAATGAAAGGATCGTCATTATAGAAGTATAGCTTTCAGGCAATAAGACTTTTTCACCGTTAAATACTAAATATATTACACAGAAAACTTTAAACGATTTCGGTTCTTTTCTTAACTTTTCCTCACAGTATCGTCCGTTATATATATATATATTTTGTTTTTTCGGATATCTTAAATTTTACTTCAGCACGAGTCAATATGAAATGGAAGTTTTTATAATTTGAGTAAAAGTAAAAATTTAACCGATGTGATAATGTTTGATTTGGGAAAGAGAGCGACAGGAATGCCGATAAATGCTGATAAATGCGCGCATCACTATTAATTTTATCAAAAAAAATTATACACCACCGACTAAATAAATCGGAGACGTACACCTCAATACGAAGTCGACGCCTGCTCGAAGATCAATTTAGCTATTGTGGTACTGCCAATAACATTTTAGCCGGCTCTTGGCAACCACCGTAGACGGTATCGTCGTTCCTAACTTTGCACTCTCATCAACCGCGACATAATTTTCGGACTGCTTTCTTTTCCTTCTTTATTTTAAACTCTCACTCCTTTCACCGGATCATATTCCTCCCCCTTCTGTTTTGTTTAATAATTTTCCCAACATTAGCCGTTCTATCAGTTCTTTCATGGCCTTCCTTTTAACCATAGCTCGTTAGAATTTATTTATCCATTTTCTGGTCCAGCTTTCGCATTTCAACCAATTCTGGTCGAGAAACTTTCTATTATTATAAGCCTACTAGATGCAAGAGACACATTGGTGTGTACCTTCCAATTTCGTATACTGCGGTGACGTCTATAGCTCTCAGGAACACTTATATTATCGCACTGTCGAATCAACATGCTCCAACGTTACCTTCTAATGTCGCGACAAGTTTTATTATCTATCATTCTGAATACTGAAAATCAACTCGGCAATCGTGGTTATATGTAATCTAGTTCCAATTTTTGATTATGACGAGATAATGTTCTTCTGCTTTGGCATCGAGATTTTTCCTTTATATTATATAAGCGAGCTAATATTTCGATTTAATTTCGCAACACTTGGCAATGTTATCTTTATGGTTTTGTGTTTCCGTACGACTCTAGATTTATTTATTCGGTTGCGCAGATGAATAATTTTTTCCGAAAAAATTAATAACGGTAAACACTAATGTTAACCGGCATTTTCACATTCATTATCCTAGCCGTTAAATTAATTTTTATTTTCACTCGAAATTGAATTATCGTACACGCCTTTGTAAAAACTTTACATTTCGTATTTAAAACATGAAAATTTAAAATATAGAAAAAAAAGTAAATAAATAAAACGGACGATGATATATCATCTCTACCTTACACGCATATTTTTCGAATTTGTCGAAAATTTAAGTTCTGTATAGACTTTCCCGTTGTTAGTTAAGCTGGCACTGTTCAGCTATTCGAGAAAGCTATAAAAAAATATTAAAAGGCTTAAAATTGAACTTTCTGGCGACCGTTGTTTTTGCTTCATTAACTTCAAACGTCACTACGTAAATCCAGCAATAGCTAGGCAGCTGTAAGACAGGTAATATCGCAAGAAGGAATAAATTCCTTTTGAAAAGGAGATATCACTAACTAGAACAGACTGAAAACTTGAAAATCTATAGCCCGGCTAAAGTTCGGCAACTTGCAACGGCTTCAAACATCATACCTCTATAATATATATATATGTATATATAACTCGGCCATTTTGGCCTCGCAAGGGACTGTGCTCCTTGACCCCTCTTACTTTCATTTCTGTCTCTTTCTCTTCTATACTTTGTATAAAATGATCAAAATTTACAGCGCCACTCTTACTGGCATCAACACGAAAAAAACAAAACATAATCACAAAAAAATCCTATCCTAACATTTAACTTTCATTATATAGAATTAAGACATCTTTTCGTTACATAAAATTGGTACATTTTTCCTAATGGGGAGTTGCCTAAGAATTACGTTGTAATTAATATATACAATATGCTTTCATTCTTTGAATTATACGATAAACTGAAAACAGGGATGGTCAGTCGCGATACGTTCATAATTGTCGACTAAACTGGTGTTTCGAAACGACCGGTATCATGCTTAATAAACTGATGTATTGATAACTAGCGCCAAGATTCGTTATAATTACGTAAGCTGATTTAAACGAATTCAGTGTTTTAAGGAATTTACCCGTTTCATGTCAGCGAATAAATTGCGGTAAAAATGAGCTTCCGGAAACTTGTACAAAAACTCATTAGAATTATGCGCTAAATGTTAAATACTTTAAAACGAAACTATATTTCGGCTATGCGATCGCGATAGTGTAACATCGTAAAAAAGGATCTTTTGAATGGGACAATTTAAAAAATAAAGAATATGAGAAAAATAAGGCTCAACGATAAATTTAATTATTATAAAGGAACCGTGCAGAATCAAAGAAATTTCCATAATTAAAATGCGTCTCAGAAAATCCACGTTATGAAGCAAGTAGTTGAAGGTGCAAAAATCAAAACAGCAGACAACAAAGAAACCTTAATTATCTGACCGACTGTAAAGGTTTTTGCGATTTAAACATTTTATACACACTTAATATCTTTGTATGAAAAATAAAATTCCATTTCAATGAAGTAACCGAAAATGTGTACTTTTAATTTCAATCAATAATTCTCATCAGTAGAATAATTTTGCGATCTATTTAATTTCCATTATAAAAATATAAAAATGGAGATGATAATATCTTGAAATTTTGATAAATCAATTTACGTAACTTACGGTGAACTTAATCAGTAGTTCAAATGAACTAATAACAGATTCATTTTTAGATTTCTACATGCCACCGATATGGGAGCGTAGTGAACGGTTTTTATGAATCATAGTTGTTAACCTTTACAAGATCTACAGTTTTCGGGGTGATTAAGAAACCGGCAATTTTCTAAGACAAGACCGATCTATTGTACGGCACAGAACACACCTTTTTTAAACGAATCTGAACAATAACGGAAAGGTAAAAAAAAAAAAAAAAAAAAAAAAGGAAAATATCAAATATCATTCCAATGTTTGTCAACAATCTTTTTTTTTGCTCACCTTTTGGACTGGAATGGGATCGCTTGTGACTCTATTGAAGGTTAAATTATTTTAATTTAATTAATATTTACACTAATCGAATCTGAAACCATATCGGTTAAGCGCTCAAGACTATTCCGGGTTAAGCCAACGTTGCAAAGAAATTTCCTGAATCAGAAAGTCCGATCGAAGGAGGAAAATATTAATAAAAATCTAACAAGCCTGAAATGAAATTACAGTATTATTCGATAACGGGTTTTCAAACAGCTGTAACAATTTTTTTCAAATTTAGTTCACCTCGTAAAAAAAAAATATGTAGCGGAGAACGAAATTTAAGAACGAAGTTGAAAATCGCGAAAATAAATTTAAGTTCAGTTTGTTTTGTCTGTCCATTCAGTACGATATCTAACGGCACTACCGTGGAAAATTTCATTAAAACGCTCTTCTTTTCAATCTATTTAACGTTCTTACTTTGTAGTATTCGATTTCCTTTACAAAAAGAACGAAAGGACTAGTTCAAAGTTCTAGTCGCGATTTTCAGAACTTCAAACCACAAATACCAATATTTTATTTACTCCTTTTTTAGTTTTCCCTTTTTTCCCCGCCCCCGTATAAAGAGTAATATTACTGAAAGCCGCATGGTTTACTTGTAGTGAATTTCGTGAAATTTTATTACGCGCGAATTTCAAAATTTCTCATCATTACCGATCCATTATTAAAATAGAGAATATTTTTTCTCCACTTGGAAAGTAATATCTCTACTTAAAGAGAATGAACGCATGATACGCATAGAAAAACGATAATAAATCGATAAAAAGGTTACTTACTAGCTGGTAAAACTCTCGGTTTGGCGCCTAAAACTGCTAGATTTACATTCGCTTTACGGCCATCTATAATTGGATTAGGATCTTTGCAAGCTCTTTCTGCGGCTGGTCGATCGCCCATGATAACCTATAAAATTAACGGATTTTGTTTTACTATATATTACTTTTCCTTCCATATTTAATTCGTTACAGCCGCGGCCGTCATTTATTTATTCCGTCGGATAGCGCAGTTAGTTTAGTTAAGGTATTCAGATGCAAAAATTAGAAGTGTCGTCGATTTTCAGGAGTTGTCTCATAACCCAAGTCGTTGTTGTTATCACTGCTGATGCTCGATTTAAAGAAATCATTTTTTTTTTCTACATCAAAATTCTCGTTCCTCTACAACCGATATTCATGCGAGTTACACGATTTTAATTAAGCCTGAAAAGCGCACAAAATGAATTGAAAAAATGAATAAAACGTCCAGCCAGTGGGCCCTGTATTTAGTAAGCTCAAATCACAATTCGAAAGCGGTTAAGTATGAATGGAAGTTTATTTGCACATTCAAAAAATACTAAATGCCGCGAGCGAGAAGTATAGTGAAAAGAGTAATCAACAAAATGTTTTTAATCGAACTCTTATTCCTAATTCAAACTCAAAAATTTTACCTGCGGCTTTCCAATCTCATTTTTTGAAAGTCCTCCGTGCGTTATCTCCGACTCACATGGAATAACAACGTCACAAAATATTTCCTCTCACCTAATACCATCCGTTCCTATTATCATCTGTTCTTTCCTCAGCTACAACAGGTCCATTTCGTACCGTCCTTTGAGCTTTTGGAATCGTATACTTCTGGGCGCGGTAAACTAGGCCTGTAAATTTATAACGACTGCAAAAACTGCTAAGCCCAGAGCAGTCACTGAACTCTAGAATATATGACGCAAACGGAATAAAATATTTCGATTTACGGTAAACATCGTTTCGGTTAAATAATGCCGACAACAACAGTGCCAGATTGCTACACAGAAGCACTTGCATAAGTAAAAAAAAACTTCTAAAGAAAGTAATATTTCTAGACTAAACGAAAAAAGGTTCAGAAATAAATTTTACATTTAAATTTTTTATTTTAAAAAATGTTTATAATAAATACGAGTATGTTTACATTTACGTAATTGAAAATTCATTGATTTCAATAAAAACGAATTGCACGGAAAAATGTGGCTGTAAATATTTTATACTTTTTTTCTGAACTGGGTATTAGTCAAAAAAAAATTAATTAAACAGATCCGTCCGCCAGTTATTATGTCGATCTACACTTACTAAGTCAGCATACATTGAACAGAAGTCAGTTGATACTGGTCCAACTATTTTTGCCGTAGTCATGGCCACTAAGATTTATACATCCATCATGTAACGCAATCTCTAGATGGAAGCATTCTGCGAGAATTTATCCAGCATATTTGATAATGTGGGTCCACTGAGTGTGGTCTGCCGTACGTAACCCATTTTTTTCTACCTTATCAATCGTATTCTGTATGGCCGTTCACAAGAGTCATTTGCACGTCTATTCGTGCTACGACTCCAGCATTAGAATTAAAAAACTACCCCAGATTCCTTCCGGTTTTATTTCGAATCGGCGTCTCCACCACGTGCGACATAGCTGGAAAAACGCCGTTTTCATGAGTGTTTCGCGATGTCTTTTCATATTTCATTTTGTCGCGGCAATTCGAGGCACCTGTGTATTCGTCGCCTTATATCTGCCTCCGATTCACCGCTGGATTTTATAAAGGCACGCTCAAATGTACAAAGCCCCCATTAACCGTGTATGCATGCTATTTCCGTATATATATATATATATGTTGTTCGGTTTTATTTTTAGCTTTCCCCCCGGCCGATGTAATGAAATTTTGAATTCACTGATTAGCAAAAACCCATCGCCAGTACCTTCCCCCGAACTGATCTCGCACGCGCGCTTTTACAGCAGCAGCGTGTTTGACTAGCCGAGCGTTCGGAGTATCTCGCCTTCCCTGATTCTGAAAAATTATTTGACAATGTACAACATGACTGATAAAAGATAGATGTTGCACAAAATAGGCCTTGACAAATAGAGGACGCACGACTGCTAAAGAATCTATACATTTTCAAATTTTACTACGAAACGATATAAACACGCAGTAAACATCGTAAACATCGTAAACATCGTAAACATCGAGGGTGGAATACAACATCCTAGCTCTGTTCAGTGTATACGTTGACGCAATTTTCAGAAAAGCTCCGCCTCCGGTGATTTATTTCCGAAGGTATCAAAATGAGGGAGAAACAATAAGTGTATCAAATACACCGATAATACCGTGATCCTGTTGCAAAATGTTAAAGACCTGAGAAGGCACACTAGTGCCGGCAGTGGAAAATGAGATTGCGAGATATATGATATTGTCGCAATAAATGTCAAAAAGACAAGAAATTACGGTGATATCGCGTCGACGAGGCTAAAATAAAACTAAAAAACGGGCAACCGGAAGTCGTAGAACACTATAAATAAACAAGTCAGGCGGCCCGGATGAAGAAATAAAATGCCGAATTGATCGAACCAGGTCTGTCTTCGCCAAAAAAAAAAAAAAAAAAAAAAAAAAACAAAAAAAAAACAGAAAAAAAGTTTTACATCGACTTTTACTTAAAACAAGAATTAAAGAACTAAAATGTTATATGCATGGTCCGTCCTGTTATGTGGAAGCGAAATGTGGACCCTAAAAAGATGGACGTCCCTTGGCTTTTAAATTTTTGCGGCGTTACCGCCTCATTCTGAAAGTGCCACACACTGCAAAAATAACAAACGCTGACGTTCTTCGAAGATTTAAGACAGACCACGAGTTACTGTAAATAATCAATAACGGAAAACCCCAGTATCTGGACCATATACTACGGGACACCGAAATATGGACTGCCGTTAGGTATACTTATTGAGAAATATCAAGAACGGTTGGCATAAAGCCTACTTCTTGGACGTCCAATATAAAAGCCTGGACTCGGGAGAGGGTCAAAACTTTGTTTCATTCAGCAGCGGACAAGGAAAAGTACAACGCCACATGTGAATATAACTGAGCACCGTTTGGCGCAATAACAGAAAGAAATGCGCTATATCACGCAATCGGTCTGATGCAAATTGGTGCGCAGCCCAATTTATCGAATTGGAATTAGAATTTTCTGGATAGCGCTATTTTCTTCGCCTCTTCAACTTTGCATTTGTTTTTTATTTATTTTTTTGTCTGTTCCATCGTCTCGCTTTTTTTATTCCCTTTGCTTCGACGGTGTCCCTCTAATTAATTCCGTTATATATTCATTACGCATATGTCTAATCCATTTATATCTCCCGTTTTTTAACTCTTTCAGTTTAAACATTGTTGTTCTTTAATTTTGCCTCGCACCAAAAATAGAAAACTAACGTCCCATGAACCGCCAAGCTGCAAAATAGACGCGAAGGAATATTTCCATTCGTAACTTAAAAAATCCGTAATTTCTCTTAAGATATTTTCCTCTCTGTATTACTTTTAATATTTCACCCGAAACGAAAACTTTTCAAAAAGTGACAATTTACAAAAAGAAAATATCTGAAAGTCGAACGCCGGGGGTAGAAGGGTTCATTGTTGACAGCTTTTTTTCGTATTTGCGAGAGAAATTTCGGTAACGATCGCTTTAACAATGAAAATTAAAAAACGAAAAAACCACTAAAGCTGTTCGATTCGGCACATTTAGTTAGAAGAACAACGCTGCTCGAATGAATGAAATTAAAGAAAAATTAACGGGCCAGCGCGCTCACACACACACACACAGAGACACACAGTAAGACGCTCGAAAACGCCGCGATTAAATATAAACGTGCTCCCAAAAAAATCTTTCGACACTGAGAAGTTTCCAATTCGTTTGATACCGATTGAGTAACAACACAGCACACACCGCTCTAGTGCAACTTAATTATAATTAACATAATTAAACGAAAATAATAGTCAGACATAATGCGCGTGTGCGCCTACATGTACACGACGTTTTCTCACGAACACGTCGAGATTGTGAAAATCCGATTAGCAATTCCGCCGCGAGGACACTAAATAATTTATTCGTTAAATTATTAATTTAATAAATTATAATTCTGTCCCGGACTTGATTGTGGTCGTCCTAAACAGACATCCAACTGCAGTTAATTTTTTAAATTAGCTTATCTGCGACAAACGCAGATAGCATATGCAACTAGATCGGCGCTAAATCACGGAACGACTCTAATTAGCGTGTCTTTAGACGGTCAACGCAGAAAAAACAATAATGGAAAAAAGTGACCCGTATAAAGCGTTAAATTATTTCGGCTCCTCGCAATATAATCGAAAGTGGTACCTTCGAAGTTAAATATTCCGTTCGTAATTATTAATTATTTCCATTAGTAACTGCGAAATTGTACTGGCGGAAAATGTAGCCACAGCTAAATTGGACAACGACCGGATGTCATCTGATTAACTGCAGAAAATAAGATTACCTGTTTAAGAGATTTCCGCGTCCGTAAACAATATCAACTGTTTTCAGTATGCACGTGAGCGATCTAGAAAATGGATGATTTTTTATTTTTTTTAAACTCGGGTTTCTCGTCACACGGAATGATGGTAAAATCGGAAACAAAAAGACCAGAGGGTCGTATTTAAAGGTTCGTTGGTGGTCGACGAGGTTATATACTAGTTACGCGTCCGTGAAGATTAAAACATAACTGGTGTAGTAAATCGGTAGACTGGACGATTGCAAGAGACAGTTATGACGAATTGAGCAACAGCTGACCTGTCTAATAAAGCTTACGATCGGTAAGAGACTTCGGAACTTGTACTGTGACCAGTTGCAACAATGACTGCAGAATTATCGTAGTTAGTTTGTGAGATACGTCGAAGATAGTTTTACAAGTGCGGCATTTTATTTTAGGACTAACAGTTTGTTTATACATTGCATGAAAATTACAGTACTGTACCCGGCATACAATTCACGAGGTTATTATATATACTGCCTCCGGTAGACAACTGCTGAAAGGACCCCCCCGCATTAACCGTTTGAATAGCAATACCCCTTAAAGGAATCGTCGAAATTATATAATATTCCGGAAAAAGTAAATAATTCGACAAAATACGCTCACCGTGCTTCTCGTAATTAGAAATTAGCTAATCCCCGTTTATCGATCACATTCTAATAGCCATAGGAGCTAAAAAGGGGCGACGACATATTATCCTTTTAAAAAATAAAAATAAAATACCGGATACGATGTCGTAAGAAAGGTGAAAAAAGGAGCTGAGAAAACACAGTCATTAAAATTGAATCAACGCCAAAAATTATTAAAAGATAATCAATTTTGATAGAATATATATATAAAGAAAAAAAAAAAAAAAAAAAAAAAAGGTACAAAATGGAGAAATTAATTTAAAAGATGAAAATATGCTTTGTCCAATGGGGTGCTCGAACTTCAAAAGTGCATAGCGGCCACACGGGTAAAGCTACAACTGTCAAATTTGGAGGTTACAGTAATTAATGTTGGGCAAATTATCGTGGAAAGTTACAGTGTTAAGCGACGCGTGAAAATCATTAAATTTTACTATTAAAATGAGTGTTCAGTTCAAGCTACTTTCCGCGTACTTTTGCTAATACATACGTTTTTTTCTCTTCTCTTTTCTAATACGAGGCATTCTCCCAAAAAAAGTAACACTGGCACATTTTATTTTGTTATTAATTCTTAAAATGTTCCCCGTTAATTATTCGTTACTTTCATTGACAAAATACGTTATTTACAATTTTCATTACGTCGAACTTTTTTTAATAACTTACTTTAATAAATTTTCTTCAATTTTTCACTATAAAATTTTCGAAGATCCTGGACTTGCAAGAAAATTAAAAATATTTATCATAAAAAATATTAGCATTAGAACGAGTAACATAATTTATCGCTTCTGTAATAATTTTTAAAGCAACAGGTTTATATTGACTGGTTTGCATAATTATAATTCTGCGGCTTTTTACGCCACTTGATAAATTTCGGGATAATAATTTTAATTTTTACTTCGAAGTAAATTATATATTATTGGCTGCGCCATTTTTACGCCAAGGATCAGCAGGAAAAGTGTCCTGTCACAAAATTTGTCCCAAAAAAATATCACAATTTCATGTAACGATATATGTAACGAAATATCACAATTTCATGTAACGATATATGTAACGAAAATATAAAGAAAAAAGGTAACGAAAAAATTTTGTCGAACGGCGGTGCCAATGAAAAAGTTTACTCGTCCATAAGAATTATAGAAGAACTAGACCTGGGGGTGAAACCGAGTCCCGAAGGGCTGAGTTTTATATATATATATATATATATATATATATATATATGTGTGTGTGTGTGTGTTTGTTTGTTTGTTTTTTTCTGCAGGGAACAATAATAATTCGATCTCAGTTTTTAACCACCATAGTTATGATTAAATTCACAGAGGACCTACGAGTACCTTCTATTAGTTTGCCATCACTAATGCACTTTTATAGTTATGATATGTCTTGTTAGACAGTATTTTTGCGAATGATATACTCGTATCTGGGCAAACTGCATCGAGGCTGAATGCATTTTACTGACGGTTATTTTGATATAGCGCTCTGTTCATGGGCACTGGCTAGCGGAAGGTGATGAAAAGCAAAGCAATCTATTGGGTCATGTTTAACATGCCAAGTTATTTGCCGAAGAACCCGGCGAACATAATTTAGTTCACCGAGTAATTAATAACTTATATATATTTAATAGAAATTTCGATTAGATATTCAAACTGGGACTTGATAGAAATTTAAACATATTGGTAGAACTTCGATTTTAGAGATTAGTTACAGTGAGGAATCCGATGGCACACCCCCGAAGGTTATGGTGTGAATATAAACGGCAATGCAGAGGTTATTTAAAGAAAAGTCGGATATGGTTTTGAGGTTGGTGCGCTCGATGGAAACAACACGTATGGACTCTTATGGCTAGGAAAATCTAATTCGTAGTTCTAGAAACATTTATTATTGATTATCCTTTGCAATAAGGATCGAGCTTAAATAGGAATATCGGAGAACAATACTTCGCAGAAGAATTATAACGTAATTTAATATTACCGACTAGTCGTCTTGGTTTAAATTACGTTCGAATTATTGAAATTGTCTAGCATCTTTATTAATTTTTTATAATTTACAATGCTTACATACGTTGCATAACGTGTTTAGATAAATAATTGTAATCGGATACATCTAAATTAACGATTAAAATGGCATGGAAGAAAAAAAAGTAATAATATATAATCCAATGACAATGAAAAAAAAAATTCAGGCAAAACTAAAATTCCAAACTATCGGGAAAAAAAGTGGAAAAGAGTAATTTGCGTGTGGATTTGAAATCAGCTTGGGTTTTTCCGGGAACAATTTTATTTCTTTCACTTTTTTTCTTAATAATTCCCATTATCTCCATTAATTCATTGTCTCGCGAAACTGTTTAGTAACGGTAAAATAAATATAAATGTATTAATTAAAAGCGATTGCACGCTATATTTAATTAATCACAAGTAGAGCCCCAGGTGAATTCGTAGTCAATATGCAGATTGTTCTTGAGTTTTTACTCAAAGAAATATTCTATTCAATAAAAAATAAGCTACGTTAACTTCGATTTTTAAATAATGCAAAATCTTCATACGACGCTGGCAATACTTTGTCGACGACTATAACTTTACACAAACAGCTCCGAAAAAAATCGCGGCGATTCCCCGACTACTTCGGGAAAAATCAATGATCCAGGCGGGGGAATTGAAAATTCCAAATTCCGTTTCTCTTCAAACACTGATCAGAGTTCAAATTGAACCGACCAGCATCATTATCCAGCAGGTCCGAAGAATCCATTTTATATATGCGTATGACACGTAAATGAAAATAGAAACGGCCAACGCTATTCAAATGTTTCACTACGTGACCTTACAATGACTCGATTTAATTTTTTATCAACCGAATGGGGAAAAATTTGATTTAGTACGTTTTAGATGGAAGATTTTCGAATTTCAGACGTCACATTAGGACGTCTGAAATTCGAAAAAAATCGCATTTAAAGGTTCACCTCCGTAGCGCTTTATTCTTCGAAGAAGGAATTTAAGAACTCCGAATGTCAATCCGCCTAAAACGTTTTACTCGCTCGGGAATTTTTTTCGGCGAAATACCGGAATTCTCATATCGCCGCCGAACAAGAGAATAGAGAAAATAGCTTTCGTGTTTGCTAGCATTACGCGATGAGAGTTTTAGACACTGCTATTCCACTCTTAACAGATCCCCTCTTACGAAAAAAAATCCATTATGAAATTAGGAAAGAAATAATTTAAGGAATTGACCGAATAAGTCTCTTCGCTACCGTCTATTTTTTCATACTAAAGTATATTAAAGAGAATATCGGATTTCGGGTACATTCGTTGCTCGGGAAAAATGTTGTTTCACACGCAGGTATTAATCGTTCTTTTTTTTTTTTTATTTATTTTTTTCTTTACTGCGCAACGTAAAGATTCTTTTTTTAATAGCCATTAATTTAACAAAAAGAAAACCGAGAAAAATAATAATGTCGTAATTCGATACAAGCTCACACGTTATAATAATAATTAACCGTTGAGTCCGGTTAATATCTAAAAAGAATAAAAAAAACTTAAACACAACCAGACCCGGCAAAGATAAAAACAGTAAGCCTGCTACTGTAGTGTTTGGTTGGCACCGGTGTTTAGTTCAGGTACGACCTGATACCCGATTCTGTAAATTAAAAATATCGATAAATTCCTCTAGCGTTGGGGGTTATTGCGCATAGTTAGCCAGTCTAGAAACAAAAAAAAATAAAAACAATAACGCCGTAATAGAGATAGTTCTGCATCATTATTAAGCTAGCGGTTACACCGAAAATCGATTTATCGTTTTTCACTATAATGAAGTCATCTGACGTAACAACGTGTGTCCCCTATCGACTCTATCGCTGCTCAGTGACTGAATACTGCACAATTATCAATCCTTTCCTGTTCGCATCTTTTTTCCACACTGGTCGCGATGGTCGTCTGCAAATATTCCGGTTTACCGCTCTCGGGTCAAATTATCATTTAAGCTACACCCCGATGAATATCGTTTATAACACGGATAACATTTCGCGCGACAAAATCACTTAAGTTTCAAGATAAAGACGACCCAATATATATTTTATTAAAGATACGCAATTTGTATTCAAAGTTTTCGTATTTTTTTCTCCTATTTCTAACACTTCAAACGAGCGTATAATAAGTTAGTATTAAAGATTTTAGCTTAAAAAAAAACATCAACATATGGTGTCGATACTTAACGGATATCGATATCAAGTAAATCGAAAAATTCAAGATATCATTTTTTGGTGTTGTGTAAAAAAACATTAGAGTGTAAAGATTTTGTAAAACCTTATTGGAGAAAAGAATAATTTGCATACAAGGCCTTACTACTCTGTATACCAGATATGTCGCTGAATAGAAGTGGGAAAAGTCGAATTTAACTGCAGAAAGCGAGTAAGAGAAAAGTTACAAATTCCGATGATACAAATATATGAAGAGTAAGTTCAAAGTGAGACTGCGAACTCGTAACTGCGGGAAATATGGAAATGTAAAAACTAGTTGGTATTCGATAAGAAGGCGGCAACTGGGAACTATACAAAACGCAGTAACAAGTACGGACATATTATTTATAGATGAAATATTATTAACGATAGCCACGGAACAAACTGCTCACTGTTCGACTCCATCAGCGGATGAACTAGATATTTAATTAAATATTTAGAACTTACACGGTGGATATAATTATGAAAACAGTTTACGGTAGGCACCCTGTTTAAAAAATCAATCGTAAAACCTTAACGTTTCGGAAAACTTACACTTACTGTCATCAGAAACAATAGGTCGGTTTGTTTCTGATGATAGCAATAAATGAAACAGGCTATAATCAGACACAAATAAGAGAGAAGGGAAATTATGAAACTGTGAAAGAGGTTAGATATAGAAAAATAAAAGTAATGATAATTAGGAAAGATGACTAAAACTTCGAACGATATTTATTAAGTAGCAAGAGTATATAACAACAGCGTGTTTTTTAACAGCAATGGTCATAAGGCTGATGATCAACCGTTTCAATTTGATGAACTGTAGGATATAGACTATGAAGTGTTTTACTCGTTCATCACACTGGAATAAGTATTATTAACTCTGTATCTCCAAAAATTATTTAAAATGATTAATAATCACTGTGAAAGCCATTTAATAGTGTTTTTTCATTTTTCTCCGTATTCAATTTCGTACTCAAAGTAGGCAATCAATACACCTACTCATTACAATAACAATAAGTCCATTATTTTCGCATTTGCTCCAGTACAACCTACAACTATTACCTTCGCCTGAAAATTCCAAATACTTTTTTATTGACTTCACTGAACTCAACAGCTATTTTCCTAGACGACTTACGGTTCCCTCTTTGAGGATCTCGAAATACACAGCCGCAGTAAAATCCTTTCCCACAGCAATCTCAACAGTGTTCTAGTCTTCCTTTCTGTCAAATCCTATACTTCAATATCGCATTCACAGCATACTTTCTTAACAATTCACATTGCTTAATTCTTTTTCCTGATCTGAAATCAAGTCCTTTACGCACTTCAAGCCAAGTAGCGGCCATTCTCCAACGTTTGCTTCCTTCCCTAGTCAATCTCGTAACAACTTTGCACCACCCATCAGGTTCCTTTTTAAAATTTACGTTTTTATTATGCGCCGATACTCGCGTTTTTTTTCCCTTTTTTTGCAAAATCGGCAAGAAAAGGAAAAGCTTACCACACTTAGTTCTAGACAACAGTGGATTATAAACAGATACTGTGACTGAATGAGAAAGGGGAATAAAGAAGAAAAAGTAGGAAGAATGTTATAAAGGACATTAAAGTAAGAAACCTGTTGTAAAAAAAACAATTCATCTTTTAATTCCACTTTGGAAACGATAAGCAACAGTTTCGAATTAAGTACGCTGTACGTACTTACACGCAACAAAGGCCTACGAAAGTGTACGAGCCACCGAGTCCTCATTTCCACACGACGATGACACTGAAATGCAAATGTAAATAACGAAAATACGCACCAAGGGAACCGCCGTTTCACATCGCGAACGTATAAAGCTCACACGGCCCAACAAGTAAACGGCCTCTTTTAAAAATTAAAAAAGGTCCGCTACACTCGTGCACGCGTGTGCGCGCATGTGTACATGCTGTGCGTTGCACGGGCGCAGGCAAACCTTTGTCAAAGGAGCCTGAAAGAATTCTGGCGCGAATGTGCTTAAAAATTTACACCACTCAAAGGCTTGCCTTCTTACTAAGCTCTCATTTAAAGAGCTCTTTACGAATATATATTGAATAAGGTCGTTTTCCTTAAATTATTTATTCATTCTGAAGCTTCTAGCATCTATCTGCATGAGCCCTTCACTGGATTTCTCATTAAATTCGGTAATAAAGTGTATATTTCCCTTCTGCATAATAAAAATGTTTTTCTAACGCGAACGTTTGACGTTTGACTTTTAAACGCTGAAAAAAGCACAGATCGCAAAATGAGTTCAATCGGCATTTCGGGCCAGATAATAGAAGCGGCTTTGTTACGGTGCTTTTAGATGACAAACATACGGAGGGCTGCGTGGCACGTAAGAAAAAGTCCCAACAAAAAAAGAATTATTGTACAAGATAAAATTTTGCTCACAGTGGAAATCGGTGTCACAACGACGTCGAAGGAATCAAATAATGTGGTCGTTATAACTAGTTCACAGTTCTTTTTATTATTATTACTTCATTAATCTAACGCGAGTCTCATCCTTCATTCGAAATCAGTTATCGCGTTAATATTTAAAACCTACTGTTATTTAACAGTTATTCTGTTAAAAAATTCTATAAAGTATTTTTTAGAATAACTTTAATTAAATAAATAATTATTTACTTTATACATAAAGGTAGTATGGTGAAGAAAAAGTGAAACCTGAATTAATGTAAAATAGAAATAGAAAAAGGAAAAAAATTACTTTATATTTTTAAATGAAAGTGGTGTTTTATTTTTTCTCACTTTTGAAGAAATTTGTAGTCTTTAAGGGGTTCTTTTATTTTTTTTTCTTGTAATAACCTCAAGCGTTTCCATCAATTTATCATGTTAAACTAATTACATAAACAACGCTAAACACTAGCGCACCTTGGCGACAAATCTAAATCTACCACCAATAAAACCAGCTCGGCTGCAGGAGGAATTGAGTATTTTGGATAAAAGGCTTACGATCGAAGCCATTGAAAACGGCTGCACAATATTAATTGCATAAAGACATTCACTTGTAACAATAATTATAAATTTTGTTTAAAACATTTGTTACGCAATTTAGTTATTACGATGGGCATCAGTGATTTTTGATAAAAAAATATATTTTTAAAATACCGTAGAAATTAGAATTACAAAGATATATAATCAAAGTTTCGCAATCGGAGTTTCAGTATATTATATAAATCTTAAATCCCTATCAGTTACTGTAGTTTGCTACCGTGGTACTTGTTTTAATTATTCTACTAATAATATAGCCAAAAGAAAGGAAAACTGAATAGGCAAAATAAACAGTGGTCGAAAGGATCTTTAGTAGAAATGTCCTCATTATATAAGAAAAGGGAAAAAATAATAATTTAGTAATGTAACTCAATCCTTCGACTACTTCGCCATAGAGAAAACCCCTGGATTTCCACATAACGTACTTCCGTATTACCTATAATGTAAGAATGACAGTCACTATAGATATATATTTTACGGTAAAAATCGATTACAACTCTACATCAGTTGTAACCACGTTCCGGTAACAGATGCGAATATTGTTGGGACCGGCAGAATTCCATAAAACTATACATTAATTTCTGTCTGTTATATAGCGACAAATCGGTTATTGCCGCCAAAATTTTAGCGCGCAGATAGAAAATTCAATTTTAAAAGATATTTGTAGATGAATTTTAAAAAAGAACAACACAAGCTTCGCTATACAACTTTTAATAATCGTTTAAAATTTGCACTGTGATTAGAATTAGAAATAAAATATTCGGAGCATTTTATTTCTAATAACGCTTTATTCAACGTGGAATATAACGACCGGATTATTCGCCTTCTTCAATATCGCTACAACCGATTTTCACTCTATCAATAAGCAACAGCAGCAGTAAAAATTTAACTTCACGACACAAAATAAAGAAACTAGTATGAAAATATAAAATGTAATAAGTTAAATATCACGGAAAAAACACGGAAAAAACACGCAAAACTGAATAGTACGATGTTAAAATAGGCAAACTTGACATCTGCAAACCCCTTATATACCTGGATGAAATATTACTTAAATCATCTCTCCGCAGTTATCGACCTTTTCTTTTTTTTTTTCGATTTCTGAATTATCTTATGAGCTAAAATTATTCATTTCATGTGCTACGACGATGTTTTGACGTTTTTGTATTACAGATTTTAAATTAAAAAGAAACAATTTAATGGAGTTCGAGTTATTATTAAATGAATAATTTTTTCTGTCGCTTTAAGGTTGCTTTTGACATTTTTCCACATAATGCTTTGTCGGAACAGATTATTGATTTTCTGAAAACAGGCTTTTAATCATAGACCGCGCTGTCGAAATTCGTCGGGATTCATCGGGTTCTATTTAATCTCGTTGAAAGATTCCCGGTAGTAAGCTTCTTATAAAGATTCAACAAAACTATATTAGAAAAGTAATTAGTCATAAATTTGGAAATCCCGACATTCAATAACTTTTATCTATTTTAAATCGCTGATTTTACACCAAAATTTTTAGTGATTTTAACGACTGTATTATGCTCTGCTCTAGGTTTTCAACGGAAATTGCGCGACGCTCTTTCCTCTATATCCTTATTCGTCCACACTCTTTGTACAATCGAAAGTATCGCTTTACATCATCCGGTCGACAAAGTGCAAATTTTACACGTAGGCCCCCCGTAAGCAAAAGAGCTCGCGAGTAGTGATGCCAACAGGTTACTTAATTTTCTTTTGTAAGGCATGTATCCGCAATAATCAGCAGAAGAGTTTAAGATGCCGTACGCTGAAAGAAAACGTTTGCTGTGGAAACAAGCTCGGTGTACGAGTCGGCCATACTGTTGGCGACACAATTACGGCCGATAAGCAATCTCGACGTCGTTTCATCGAATTTGTTGGGATTCGCTTCGAATGCCGCTTCGAGGAAAAGAAGAACTGAAAGTGCTCGTCTTCTAATAAAATGCTCCCTCTCGCTCACTCTCTCGCTGTCGTCTCGTTGCTCCGAGGATTGTCATCACCGCGTTCTGAGAATAAAAGCCGCTTAACGGCCGTGCTCTATTGACGGGATCGGCGACCGCTCGGTTCCCGCTGGCCGGAAAATTGTTAGCCGGGAAACTGCTGTCGAGAAAGGCGTGGGCCTTCAGCGTGGAACTAATTTTTCCGATCGACGCGGTGGAAGGAAAATTCGAATGGGGTGCTGCGCCGCACGCACCGACGGACAGACCCGCGGTCCCGGCATTCAGCCGCCAGGTGATGATGCTGTTTAGGCATGTTTTCTCTATCCGCGGGAAAATCTCTTTCCGGAGTTTTCCACTTCTTTTCGTTGCACCGAGAGACGCGCTTTTCCAGACCACACCCGTGTGAACCGCCAGACCAAAAACCGGCTGACAGCGCCCTCTCGATATCTACATCAGTTTTTCTTCGAGTTTAGATTTATGCCCCTCCGTTACTAGTGCCTCCTAACTTCTGGCCTCTTTTTACCTCATTCATCACGTCCGCAAACGGACATACTGCTTATTATGACAAAACTATCAGAAACGTTACACGCGCTAATAATATTTTTCGCTTCAGGCAGGCCATAGAAAATATACGGCAAGAGATATTCGTTTTACCGCTTGCAAATTACCGCGCTCCCCGAAGAAACTGACGTACATGAAAAAGGACAAAAAGTAGTTCGTCTCCGAAATATCTGAATTTTTTTTTTTCATAACGGTATATGTATTAGTCGGGTTTTCCAATTCTTTCTGAAAAAAAAAAAAAAAAAAAAAGTTTTATTAAAGCATCTTTACCAGGCCAGAAACAAAAAAGTCACCATCAATTTCCGCAAGTTTTTCATAACTTTGTCGCCGATGATAGGAGAAATCGATACTGTGGACATACGTATCCGTGTAGTTTTACTATACAACCAAACAATAGAATTAAACTTCAACAACGGAGTTGGTTGCCCATACACACGCTAGTCAATCTCAGTAGACGATTCCGAAAAAATAAGAGATTTTAAAGTGGAAACCTGCGCCTTGACTTTCTTCGGCATAGCATCGCTTTGAGTACCAGCTAAACTTTTCGATTCGGTACCAAATTCCAAACTATATCACGCGTCATCTGCTACGATTTTCGTTTTTCGACATCACTCCCCTCTGTCATTCTTCCTCGATATCAGACTCTCGCATATTTCTCTGCATATTCATAATTTTATGAGTCGGAAACTTTTAATCAAAAGATAAAGAAAATTTTCTTTTTTCACAAAAAAATGTGCACTGAACAGTCTGCCGTCTAATCTATAGATACTCTTTATTCTAAACATATACATTATATTAAAGTTTGTTTTTCTCAATGTCGCTATGGCGTATACATTTTGTAAAAAAAACTTGTGACGATATTATACAATTCCCCTTCGTTTCCTCTTTGGTAGTTTAATTAAAACATCTGAACTTATCTGCATTAGACTCGGCTACTATGATATTTTATTTCACAAATCCGCATAAACAGCGTATATATTAATAAGGTTTTATTTGGATAAAACTGAAAAAGGTTTATGCAATCCCTGTTCGAGCGCCAATTTCAGTGTTGCCGATTTTTCATAAGCTGCTCAATACTAGGCTTTCACATCTAATAAAGTAGCATTATGCACCAACAGATTATTATATTGTTACCAGTTTCCCTATATATACAATTTTTATAAATTAGAAATTTGTAAAAAAGATCAATAATAATAATAATAATAATAATGATAAAATAGAATAAATTTAATTATACGAAGAAAAATAATAAATAAAACAAATTTTACGATATTTCTGAAGGGAGAACAAAATGTAAATTATGAAAAGAGATATAATATGGAAGTAAGGCGACCGATGTGGTTAAATTTTAAAATGAATACAGAAGTACGAATTCGCCAGCTTACGACATTAGTGATTTTTCCCCACTCGGAGCTAACAGAATTATAAATTTTAACCGGCCAGCTGTGTCTATTAAAATTTATGCAACTCCGTGTGTAATTTTCAAGGCTCAATTTTATTTTTGAAATAGAATATCTTGAGCGTGCATTTGGAATATCAGTCGATAAATGACACGTCTTAACCGAGATAATTTTCGTCTAAAGCTCTTGATTGATGATTTTGATCCGCCTTTACGCTCCTATCACAATATATCGTCATGTCACCCGCATTAACGCTCGAAAAACTACTTTTTTACCACTTTTAAATAATTTATCGATTTTCGTTTCCATACTTTAAATACCTTTTATTTTTCTCATCTCAGATATTTTCTAAATTCTTCAATTCGGCTAAATTGCCATTCAAGGGGGGAATATCTTTTTATTTATTTACGATCGCTCTAAATTAAACAAAACAAATTTTAATCGAAGAATATTATAAATATAATAATAAAATATAATACTGACATGTTTCGAGGTGTCTTAAAGTTCCATATCGGAAAATTAGTTATTCCCTATATTTAATAGAAAATCGTTAGTTAAATTATTCATCCGTAAATAAATTATATATAATATACACATCGCCTTCATACACCAATAATAGTAACATCCTAAATAAGCCATGAATCCGAAATCACTGCACTACTGAACACCTAGATAAAATTCGTGTATGAAATATGTTAAACCTGCCCTCCGAGTTCATTCGAGAAATAACTGTCAATCGAAATAAAAACGGTTTCGATATGATATCGCTAATTACAATTACCAAGCTCTAAGGCAGTGATGTAATAAGTGCATTAAGCACATTTCACTAAATTAACCCCTATAAGTAAACATTCAGTTCTAACGTAGGTTATCTTCGATGTTGCAGCGTCTGTTATAATACATAATTTATCGATGAGGACGAATTTTTGCCTTTTTATTTACCGTTTTTTCTCTTTAAATTGACCGACTGCGCATGTTAAAAAAACTGAAAATATATAATAAAATAGATGTATGCACGCGCCAAGGGAAAAAGCAAAAGTTTCCACGCGTAACTTAAATTATAATTATTGTTATGATTGTACATTTTATTTATTGTAAACGGGCTTTTTCTTTATTTCTTCAGCCTTTTTTTCCGACTTTATTCGATGAAACAATAAAAATAAAAATTTCATTGGGTCGATTTTAAAAACGATTCGTTGAAATTCGTTCAGATTCGCTCATTGACTCATAAATAAAATAAAAACCCGAAAAAAAAACCACAGCTCAAGTAGTTTCGTCGCGATCGGCCGGAAAAGATGTATTTCCTGATTCCTTGCATTAACGAAAATTCTAAACGTCAATTTCGCGCGCGCAAAAGAATTTACATCGTTAGGAAGGCAAAGAGCGCGTGGAAAGTGGTGGTTTACTGCGAGAGCGCTTGGTAGGCCTTCGAAAATAACGGGTAAAAAATAAATAAATTCGTCTTAACCGTTGGTCGACAGCGTTTGCGACGAGTAATTTCGTAAATGGCCCTTTCAGAAAGCAGCGGCGTGCCGTCCTAGTACTGGTAGGAATGGTAATAATAATCGCAGTAATAGGATGACGGTGAAATAAAATCCATTTAGTAACAGTAGGAATCTGCCGCCGACCCTGTTATAAAGTCATTTTTCCAGAGGCGCATCTTGCCCCCTAACCATCGTAAAAAACCCCGTTCGCACCCGGTACAAGGCTACCATCGCACATGCATGCAAAACCGTGTCAAGCAGAATAGTGGTGGTTTCCGGCATTAATTCGATGATTTTGTGGCCTCCTTTCTGGAATGTAGGAAAAACAAAACGAAGCCTAATGTTTCATTTCAGGCGAGTTAAAAAAGAAAGTTTTTCCAACGATGTATATATGTGAAACAGCGTAAACAACTTCAAAGGTTGCCGAGAACGTCTAACAAGCGCAGATACCCTGCCAGCACTCTTGTGTCAGACGGGTTAATTGTTTTTTTTTGTTTTTATTTCTATTTATTCGGAATCCAAAAAAAAAAAAAAAAAAAAAAAAATGGAGAAAAAAAACGAATTATATTAAAAACGATAAAAGAATTTTTCTCTTTAAAAAAATGGAAAATAAATATTTTTCAAAAGTCCATATTTGTATATTTTTTTTAATCCAGGTTATTTTCTTCAACAAAAAACGTTTAATAGGGAAACGGTGATTTTACGAGCAGATCGACCCGATAAATTTAAGGAGACAATGTCGAAGAAAAAAGGAAATCGATTTATTTTTAACAGCGGTACTTATTAAAAATAATTTTAAATGTTCATGGCTTTTTTGACTCACAAACAAACAACAAACGCAGAAAATGAATGAAGATGAGATTTTTTCAAGATGTCCTGCTAATAAAAATAGAAATAATATTACGAAATGTTTATTTAGTAACAAGAACTGATTAACATATATCTCCTTCTCGATTTCATCCCTTAAATTTAAAAATTTCTGGAGATTTCGTATCTTCAATGCATTTTTGTAACGAAAAAAATACGTCGATTAAAAAATAAAGAACGGTTTGCGGAATTCTTCCGAATTCTTCGTCTCGCAGCTTGATGTGTACATTTTTTAAAACTTAAGGTCACTGAATTTTTAAATTTTGGAGGTTCCATAATTTTTCTACACTGTAATGAAGAAAACACAACTCACTTAAAAAAAAAAAAAAACAGACTGTAGATCTATTTGTCAATTTTCCGTTTTGTAACTTTACAAAACACGCACACATATACATATATGTAAATAAAAATTTTAAAAATGAAAAAAGTTAACACTATTTATTTCAAATTAATTTCATATGCCGAAAATTTGAAGTGATTAGAGTCAATTTTAAATTCACTAGAGTTCGCCCATTGGTCGAAATTCGACCATAATTTTATTATTATTAAAAATTTTTGGGGGAAACATATATGAATTTGCGTATTTCCAAAATTTGTCTTTCCACTCTTATACATTCGTTCATTGTATATCTGAGAACATACACTTTTCAGTTCAGTACCCCATTATAGTTGAATAAAAAATAAATGCAATAAAATAACAGTAAATCACAATTTAAAAACCCACATTTATTGCGATATTAAATGAACCATAAGATTTAGTACACTGTAAAAAAGCCAATAATGATGATTACTAAGAAAAATTGAAGCATTTTAATAAAAATTACCGGTTGTAGTGATTTCATTTTTTGTATTCATTTTTTATTTAAATAAGAAAAAAATATTAACTGTTTCCAAAATTTTTTTACTGATAACACTAAAGATCATCAATAGCTACTAAACGGGGGGAAAAAAAAGAAAATCGTCTAATAATAAACAAACAGAGGTGAAAGAGGCACTGTTCTGTCTTTGACTATTTATATATAGATCACTACAAATTTTTCTATTACATATTTTAAGATGGGCCCTTATAAACGATTGTGTTAAAATTTAATTTACGTTTATTTTATATATATATATATATATATATATATATATATATATATATATGTACCATAAACGGATCCAGAAGGACATTGTGAAGGGGAAATTATATAATTACGTAAAATCTTCTACGGTGTGCATAGATTTGATTAATACACCCCTTGTTTCATAGAGAAAATTAAATAGCGACCATCATAAAAATACATAATTATTACAATTTAATTTAAATTTGGTTTCATTTTTAAGCAAAAAATAAAATGAAATTATAAAATTCTAGCTAAAATGGTAGTTTAGAAATATAAGAAAGATAGTATTTTTATTAGACTTGACTTCTTTTTTAACCAACTTCAAAAAAAGGAGGAGGTGTTCAATTCGACTGTATTTTTTTTTTTATATATGTGTGTTACCTGAGTACATTTTTCTAAGTGAACCGATTTTGATGATTCTTCTTTTATTCGAAAGCTGGTACTTCGCATGTGGTCTTATTTAAATTTGATCAAGATCTGACCAGTCATTTTTGGGTTATCCTTAATAATGCGTATTTAACTGACTTCGACCACATTGATGATGTTCTCATTTGCCCGCGCCCTCGTGTTGCGTCTATGTGTGTAATTGTGTATGCCAATTGTTATTGAGAAAGTAAATTGATTTTTAACAAGGAAGAAATTCAAGTATTACGCTAAAAATTGTAAAATAAAATGTTTTTTTTTATACAAAAAATAAATACCGACTTCAAGGTTTATTATAAATATTCAATAAAAAAATGCACTAGAAAGAAAAAGTAATTGAATAAAAATGCACTAAAAAGTAAAAAATAATTACTTCCGATAAGAAAATATATATCAGTGTGATATAACTTAAGATGATATTATCGTAATTCTTATACAACATTAGTACCTTAATTAGAGTCGGCATCAAATTTATATTAAAATAATAATTAAAAAAACTGCATTAAATGTTCATTAAATTGTTCCTAGATATTGTAATATGAATTTGATGCAGACTACAAGAAGTTAATGTTGTATAAGAATTACGATATCACCTTAAATTATATTACTCGAATATATATTTTCTTATCGGGAGTAGATAATTATTTTTTACTTTTTGGTGCATTTTTATTCAATTATTTTTTACTTTCTAGTGCATTTTTATTCAATTTTTATAATAAACCTCGAAGTCGGCATTTATTTTTTGTAATAAAACATTTTATTTCCACTTAATTGGGGGAAAATGAAATAGACAAAAAAAAAAAAATTGTACGAAATTTAGCTCTTTCTATTCCGCCGTCAGAATACAAAATTTCAATTTGAAAAAGTCACGATCATTTTTAGCGTGTTTCACGGTTGCGGTTCGTTTTAAATTTTTCAAAACCAAAAAGGTGTCCAAATTTTACGAAAAGACCGAAAAAGCGTTACGAAGGAAGGGGATAACAGAAAGGGGAAAAAAATCAATCTTCTCTTTCATAACCAGCACGCCATTTCGAATTATTTTACAGACTTAAATTTTAAAATTCTATAGCGATAATTATTTTACGAACACTTCGATTTCAAAATTGCTGCAAACCGTATAAAAGTAAAAAATCATATATAAAATGAAGTACTCTTTTGCATGTAAAATACATCGCTCGAAAACAACAAAAACACAGATAAAGTAAAAGTTTTGAACAGAGATTTCGTTCTGAACGGCACTCCGATTTCTCGACCACCACTGCCACGATTCACAAATTTGCGTTCAAAGAAGACAATCGAAGAAAATGAAAACAAAACAAAAGATAAACATCTTCTAAAAAAGCAAAATAGCGTATCGAAACCGAAACATTATCGGCTCGTTCATCACTAATCCATGCCGCAATCCTAAAAATAATATCCGCCGCTCCCACAGAAACAAGAGAGAGAGAAACGACAGAGTTCTTTAAAAAGAAAATATTTCGAGATGATTGATCGGCAGAGTCGTTGGTAGAAACGGACACCGTTTTTCATTCCGATCATTCTCGGAGGGGTGACTTATCGACCTGAAAAGAGCTCCTGATCGTTCGGAGTGTGCACGAATTATGCGCGAGATGTTCAGTTTAGATGTCCGAAAATAACAATCGTAATAACACGTTTGTGTTTCTGTGCTTACACGTTGAATATCCACAAAAATGAAAAATCACACAAAACCATACTTTGAATTTCTAGAATAATTTTACATCTTTTAATAAATACTAACCCGGCTCAAAGTTTTATGTTTTACTTGGAAAATTAATACACACTAACCATCTCGGTTGAGAATATCTCTCACAGTTTGAACAATGGACCATTTTTTTTTTTAATTTAAGGGCGAAGCTATAGAATACGTTGATGATATTTACATTTTTTCGAAATTTATCCTTTAGTTTTTTTGTTTTAGTTTTTTTTTGGCAATTAAATTTTTGCAAAGGTCTGAAGGAGTGATGTCAAACTAACTTCTAAATAAAAACAGTGGACAGGGGCGCTAAATCAGAGTTGCGGTTGAAACTTTAAAAGGGAACACCGTGAAAATTCACACGGAACAGTCTGTCGTGAGGTATAATGTCGAGGTGCGATTAACGATCAAATGCAAAAAGCGAAGAACGCTAACGAGACATGCGCGGCCAAAATGAAATGTCAAGGCAAAATTTACTCGAGTATCTAGTGTTCATCAGCTATGAAAACCATTAAGATAATAATAATGTTCTTGGAAAAACTAGAAAATTCCTTTAGGGAATTAAAAGAATTTGCGTTGCAACACTCTAAAACTACGCTTCCTTCCTTAAAGATGTTTATCGATTTGCACCTCTGCTACTCGAATCCAAAAACAATAGTAAAGGCAAGAAGCTTACCGGTAGGCTTAAATATAGAGGGGAACAGACCAGTGTGAATTTTTATTGTGCGGTTTTATTGAACGACACTTAAGAAATTCCTTAATGAATTTCGTACGTTCTTCGTTGAATAGGAGTCCTCTCCTCCAGCGTAGACCTTCTCTCTGCTGTAAAACGAAGCAGTTTGGCAAGGCAGATAGCAGGTTTTCCGATTTCGTTTTCAATTTTCCGCATCATTTTTACATCTACGAAACCGGCAAATCTTTCTACAAATGGAACAGTGCTCCTACGTCACTTCTGACGTCATTTTGTCAACATTAAGAAGCCGCTGTCGATATTATCACTGCATGTCGGTACAACTTTAATTTTTCTACGAACAAAATTTGCACGCAATAACGGCAACGGCTTTGTTGCGATGTAATTGCGATGTAATTGCGAACAATTTAACGCGTTTATAAACCGAGTCGAATTGTAAGAATGCCTTTAAATAAGAGACTAAAAATACGGAAATGCGACAATAAACACGCGATCTGGCGATCTGTTATTATTCGAATAATATTGAACATTTGTGTGCTTAGAGGAAGTTTTAAATACTTCGAATGCAACGTTCTCAAATCCATCTGCGCGTCTATTTTCGGTAGAGTTCACTTAAAACAATTCACGACTCGAAAATTTCGAAACAAATTGTAGTGTTCTCCGTCAAAGAGATAACTAGCGAGGTAAACAGAAGAGAACCGTTTTTAAATAATAAAGTTCTCGCTGCGCTGTTGAAATGCAATCTGTTCCGAAACGATAAGAGTCAAATATGAAATGTTTCGACGTATTTTCTACCGAAAATAGACGAACTCCAATCTTCGTTTAAACTGATAAAACGCTAAATCCGTTTTTAAACAAATTAATCTAGTACTTTTAACGTTAATATTTTATTTGTTTTTTTTTTTTGATTTTTCGATATAGCTCGCTATTAACACTGCTCGGTGTTACGGAATAAAATAGAAACATTCGTTCAATAGAATTAATAGAATACGTGAAAAGACACAGGTAAGCAATGCAGTTAGCGACGTCAACTAGCGGTTCTGTTTTAGTACAGAAAGGATTGTCCAACGGTAAAAACAGCTTCAATTGCGAAAGCGAAAGAACTACGTGGTCGATATATGCCATTTGTAAGAATCTCTGTGGAGTCATTTGTTGAAAAATTTTACGATTCTAAAAATTACCTGTGACCGCTAAAGTTATTGGCGGCTTTTTTTTTCGATGGGAAATCAATTTCACGAGTGTCCAAGCATTCCTTTTATTTGCAGCAGGTCTACAAAAAGTTTTAAACGAGAGTTATTTTCAGCTGTTTTTTTTTCCAAATTCGACGGGCCGAAGATGTTAAATTCGAAAAAGAACACGGCATTAGCCCACACGAATAGACCAGTAACTTTTTTATAATTTTTTTTATTTTATAATTGTCTCTATCTGTGGCTGATTTTATTTATGTATAATATTTCATATTGTCGGTTTGAATTTTAATCATTTATACAGTACCGCAGACAGGAAATTTTTCAGAAGAACGACGATTATAAATCATCCGAGCATAATAGTTTATATGGGTAGGGAAGAATATTACTAGCATAACCATTAAATTAGTGTGACCCATAATTTTCAGGAGGACATGTGGCGTAAAAGATGTATTAAGTGTTCTTATAAATGATATTTATACTACCGATTCTTATGGAAATAATTAATAATAATAGTAATAAATAATAATTCAATTATTCAATTTAATTAATTTATTTCTTATTGTTATCATTGAATTTCACAAACTCGCTCAAAAGCGCTAGTAGTGGATACAATAAAATCAAATAAATTTTCAAGCATGCAATAGATACGTAATTAAAGCAAATACAATAAGATGATATACGCAACAAAATACTCAAAACTGCTAAAAATAAAACGATACAGAATGCAATTATGAAATCAAAATAAACAGAAAAAACTAATAATAAACGATTTAATTTTTCTTTATTATTTTTTATTTTACATATAAAAATTTAATGCGGTCAGCGGTGGAAACCATTCAATTAAGTTTTGGATTCCTCCACTCTACATTGTACAGTCATTAATATTTGTCTTAAAATGCTATAATTTTAATATAAATTAATATCGGCCTTCCTATATTCCAATTCCTTTTTGGCCAATTCATTAAAAATTTTCATTTTTTCCTGCACCAATTCTCTACAGTCTTCCGCTATCTCTCTATATATTTAAAATGTTGCATCTATTCAGGATGTACACTGTCCTGCTCATTGCATCTAATGCAATTATCCGTTTCCGCTATATCAAACTATTTAAGGTAGATTTTGAAATTTCCATGTCCTGATATGAATTTTACGTTGTAAAAGTTTATTAAATCTCTCTTTAATTGTTGGAAAAAAACTTTTCGTTATTCCGTCTTGACTTATCCACACCGTTTCAATCTTTTCCATATATTGTTCGCTGATATACTTTTTTGAATTGTCTAGCTGTTAAAATTTTATTCTTTATTACACATATCTTTTGTATATGTGATATTTTCGAAAGTTTGTTTTCTACCTTCAATTCATTTTTGATTGCAAAAATATTGATATATGTTTTTCTATTTCTCTAAGTATAAAGATTCCAGCTATAACTAACGCGTTTGTATAATTTATTGTTTTATAAGCTTTAATTAGTTTGATTTCTATGATATTCTGCGTATACTCGCTAAAAATTTTAGGTATTTATTGAACTTTAGCATATCCTTGTAAACAATAATACCATATAATAGATATTTCATGATAACATTGTTTTGTATAATATTATTCCTTTTTTGTAATTCATCTGATTGTTATTGTTAAACAGCAATAAATTTCGTAATTTTATCATTTATGTACTGCAGTGATTTTAAAATTTAAGGTTTTTTTCTATCAGAATGCCAAGCTATTTTGATCTGCAGTCCATATTTATTTAAGTTCATGTTAATTTTTCCGGTAGTTGAATGTCATCAAGTTTGTTTTGTTCATATTTAGATTAGGATATTTCTAGAAACTCTTTTATATTCTTATATACTATTGCTGTTTTTTTAACTTTAATGTATTTCTATCTGGGGCTACTATAATTGCTAAATCGTCTACAAATGTTATAATTTTTACATAACTTATATATATTTGTGCAAACAGTATATTATTCCATAAATACGGACTTAAAACCGCTCCTTGTAATATACCCGTATCTACGTGTACCTTCATTTTGTAATTGTTTATATTGATTTCAGAGTATATTTTTGATCATAATATTGATCTCTAATAAGTTATAGTCTAATTTGAATTTTTCCAATAGTTTTTTTGCCATCTGATTTATGCAAATAATATTAAACGCTTTTGTAATGTCTATAAAGTTAACGTTACCGTTTTATACGATTTATTATTTTTCTATTCTTTAGTAGTTCTGTACATATTCCAAATTAAGCAACTCTGTTGATTTCCCTTCCAATTCTCCCCACACTGGTCTTTATTAATAATATTTAGTGTTACACGGAACTTTTTGATTTTATTTAGTACGCATTTCTCGTAAATCTTACTGAAATTTGATAATATATTAAGTAGATTCTTTCTTCGGTTTACCGGTAATTGATTTAATCTGAATTTAAGGAAATACTATGATGCACTGTTGCTATATTCGCGGACATTACATCGGCATAATGTTCACTCGAATTAATCGATCGGTGTTTCTTTTAAAATAAGAAGGTAGGTGTATAATTACTATAATGTTCGAAAACTTTCGATACACCGGAAAAATATACGAGTAACCCTGTGTAATCACAGGCAGAGATGTTCGTGAAGGAAGTTTACTAAAACCATTAGTATATATTTTATATACTATGGACATTGAAAACATCAATAGTAAAAACGTAAGAATGGTACAATTCCTCGACGATGTTGTTAGTTACACTTCGACGGCAACATTAACGACAGGTAATAAGAGAATAATAATTAACAAAAAAGAAAAATGTTCACACAAAACAATACACGCGCACTTATAAGACCTCTGTAACCTCTGTAGGTAAATAATGCTAAACGCAAATGCACTTTGGTTTTCTGTAAATTATATAATACACATTACAAATGGCAAGCAAAATTAATGGTTTACGCTGCAAATTTCACAAAAAACCGCGTACTTTTATCAGCTCTGCTGAAGAAAAAACGAAAAAAATACCATTACGATAGAATTTGGTATTTAAATTTTTTTGATTGTTTTTATTTTTCTCATTTATAATCGGATACTGCACATTGGAAGAAGTATACGTGTATTATTTGTTCAGATATCACAAAATTATAAAAAAGTTATTATAAATCGATCATCATCATCGTACAACATCAGTTATTTAAACAGAATGAAAAACTGCAGTTCAAATTATGGCAGTGTAGACCGAGTCACTTTTTCTAGTGAAAATATTACAACTAAACTATCAATGTTGGCCGTCTTAATTACTTAAATATTTTCCCCAATTCTGTCATTCAGCCCGATATAAATTGTTTAATCTTTTTCTCTCAATAGATCGGAGATTTTTCCTCCTATGACACGCAGATACTTCAAATTTCGACGTTCAAAAGCATACTTGCAAATAATAAATGTTATCGCAGAGGAAGTCGTTGGAAATAATAGGCAATGTAATACGCTATATATATATTCTCCGTTGCAGAGTACTTGCGCAAACACATTATTTTTAAATGTCAAATGTTGTTTTAAAACACTTCCTGACACAAGCTGTAATAGGGCTATTCATCATCTCAAATAAGTATGAAATGGCGACTAATTTAATTGATATTTAGGGTACATTGTACTTTAATTCGATTTTAACTAACTACAATATTTTTAAACGTTACATTTTATTTTATTATTCCATTCCCATTGCAAGGGTATAGTAGAATCGTCTAAAATGTATACGATGAAGAGCCATTTATTCGTAAAGTACCATTGAATTTGCCGGGTTCTCGCAGTGAAATAAAGCAAGATTGAATTTTTGAAAGTTACAAAAATAATATTATAATTAAGAAAGAAACGGTATTTTTACAAATTTAGGTTTTTAAGTATATTTTAAAATTTTTTATTAGTGTGTAGCAATTACGATCAAAGAGAAATATTTGAAGAAAAAGAGTTATTTTTTATGTAAACCATTTTAAGAAATATACGTGACATATGAAAAATGTATGCAATTTTGATTACACAAAAATACTGTAAAATAGAACCCTACAAATTTACTGATATTTCGGAATATGTGATACTGCCTGACCGAGTCTAATAAAAACCTCACAAATTCAATAATACTTTCCGAATAAAACGGTTCCTCATCGGGTACATTTTAGACGCTTCTGAGTATAGTAGGATACATATACACACGCGCATATATATATATATATATATATATATATATATATATATTCTGTTTTATTTACATTTATAAATAATGTTTAAATATATTATTCAACTTATTGATATTTATCAATATAACCCTGTACAAGTAAGTCTAAAAGTTTTGTCGTCATTAATTAATATAAAATAAATATTCTACTTATATATTTGCAAACTTCTAATTAAAGTATTTCGTATAATTGTACGCACCAAATATTGTAATAATTCTATGAGCACAATTATTACATCTAATATAAGTACATTAAAACATAATCTTCTGTTATATAAAACATTTTTAAACAAACCACGCCCAGTTAAAAATTGGCATGTGTAAAAATTTTAAGTAAAACTAAAATTTTCCAATCTATTGCAAATGTTAGGAAAGAAACACTGAAGTTTCCTAAGGCTATTTGTGTAATCGTTAACTACATCTAAATATGTAGTATAATTTTAGAATGTTTATAATTTGGTTCTGTGTTTTATTGATGTACTATAAATGGATGATTTTCTTTATAAAGTAAAGTAAAGTGACCTTTTGATAGAGCATTACAGATTGTGCAATTCAGCTTTCCATAATATACTAAACCTAATGCGCATCTGAAGAGACACTGCCAGTTCGTTTTTCTCAGCCGTCGTCAGATTTCTCGGGTGCCCAATAATATTTCAGACAGACAAATCTCGAACCCGAAACCTCAGAGTTGTTATTATTAATTATAAATAATACTGTATAAATGTTTTTTGTTTCATTCTGTATGCCATTCCTCTGCTGTATAGTAATAATACTGAATAAAACTGTCAACAGTTTTACCTAGTCATATTGACGACCATATCTTTTTGAATTTTCTTATTAAATTATTAAATCCTTTAATATCTAACACATCTTTATATATGACAGCACAATACGTTTGACAATAAAATACTTTCATACACTATCAATGCTTTTTTTTTTTATAATCTATTTTTGATACATAATGCATGTGGTGGATACAAAAAAGTTACGTGATTTTTCACATTGTCCGCAACTTAAAAATGGCACAGTCACACACGTCCGTCATTACTTAAGTAGATCGGATGTCTGTAAAATATTAATAAACTGTTTGTTTTTACTCTTAAAAACTCCTATACTTACTGCAAATTTTTTAATCAGTTGTTAACCGACCTAAAAAAAAAAAAAAGTATTTTACTGAAAAAGTTATTTCAGCGGCTAACGAGTGAGTTTAATTCATTATAAACTTACTAATGCCTAAATAATTTCTCTTATCAAAATGCTGTATACTGCTGTTTAGGTAAATCGATTGGAATTTATAAAAGATTATTTCTTTCCGATAGATTTAAGGGGAAAATAAAAAAAAAACATAGAACATCGAGGCAACCGCGCGAAAATTTTATAATAGTGATAAATACGAGTAGAAATCAAAATTACACAGATTTTTAGTACTGAGCTAACAAACACACATTGTTAATCTTGTAGTCTTCATCGTAGCATAGTGATGTATTACTGGTAATTTATAGGCCATACGGAAGAAACTGTTCTATAGTAAATATTAAAAAAGTGATAGTATAAAAACGTAATAATATTAGTTTTCGTTAGATGAAGCGCATTTATAACAGCGCTTTTTGTGTTTGATGTGCTCGAGACAAAGCGTTTTCAAGTAGTTATGACAGGTAATTAACTGCAAAACGCATTGAACGAACTAGACGAGTACTATATGGCTAATAGTTTAAACCCAAACCCAGAGAAAACCCAGGTTTCCACGTTCCACTCGAAGAATGCTCAATTGAAATGCAGGCTAAGGCTAACATGGCGTGGTCAACTTCTGAACCACTGTGAACATACTAAAAGATAAAAGTATCAGCTCGTAACAACGTCATTCGGAAGCTGATCTCATCAAAATAGGGAGTTAGACTAGAAGTTCTCAGAACAACCGCTTTGGCACTGTGTTTTTCAGCAGAAGAATATGGATGTTCATCTTGGGGTCGATCTACACATGCAGGGAAAGTGAATGTAGCCTTAAACGAAACATGCCGCATTATAACTCGATGTCTTCGCCCAACAAGTCAACAGTCAGTATGGAAGACCTGTTTGATACATTGCCATCAACGACGAAATTATCGAACTAATAGATGCATGGATTTTGTATATATGTATAGAGCGTCTCGGCCACGAAAAGAAGAAAAAGACAGGTAATTTTTGTTATTTTTCTACCTTCGCTGTTTGTAGGTACCGAAATTAGGCAATTCTAATAAATCTTTTAAAATGAGGATTTGTAGTCATTAACGACAATGATTTTAAAGCGGCATTAGTGAGATCGATGATTACGATGAACTTTTTGCTTATAGGACCAGTGGCGATAGTATATCGGCAATAAGGTTTCTGAGATCCATCAAATAAGGATCTAAAAGAAGTACAATCAAACGCAGTAACAGAAACTCGTCTAACGTATCGAAGTTCAATACATTTATTTCGTTGCGATAAGATTTAGAATATCGTAAAAGTATTTATTAGGCAGGCGCCACATTAATCGACATTTTATACAATTAATATTAATGACAAGCGTGAAATTCGGTAAAAAACAACTAAAACTCATTACCACACGCATTAACTACGTAGTTTTAACATTCACGAGGGATGCGTTCCGAAATTTCTTCACAAATGTTAAGTCTACTTTTCTGTAAGTCAAATAAGGACTGAAAGAGGATGAAGAAAGTAATTTCCTCTAATCAATTTATAAAAACTACACAAAATTATTTTAATTAAACCGCACTGAGCTTTCTTATCGTAATTAAAAATATGCGTGAAAACAAATTTGAAGTTCTAGAAAACGCCGGAGAGATAAGATTGCTGTTGAAAAAAACTTAGACGTCGATTAAATATTTCATTAGTATCGCATTAACAGAATGTAAATTGAACATTTTTAAATAATTGTCTAGTAGATTTTTGTTTTCAATCTGTAAATTAAAGGTGTCGAATTTTAATACAGATCCGAACCAAGCATACATATTCAGAATTTGTTTAAGCTTTATCTAAGTACTTCTTTCATAGTTCTTCATTATAGCCATCCTCATCCGAAATATCTGGAACCTTATTGCCAATATACTATCATCACTAGTCCTATAAGCGAAAAAAATTTCGTCTTAATCATCGATCTCACGGGTGGCGCTTTTGAATCATTGTCGTCAATGACTAGAAATCGTCATTTTAAAAGATTTATTAAAATCGCGTAAATTCGGTACTTACAAACATCGAAAGAAGGAGGATGACAAAAATTTCCTGTCATAACTACTTGAGAACGCTTTGTCTGTGGAGGATAACTAAACTAATATTACGATTTCATTCATCTACTAACTTCTTTTTTTTTTCATTTACTTTAGAACGGTTTCATTATAGCGTATAAACCGGCAGCATATCATTACGTGACGATAAAAATTACGTGAAACTACGTATACACACACATACGTACATATGTGCGCGTAAAAATTTAAATTAAACTATTTTCATCAAAAATATGTTTTAATGCGAAAGTATTTAAATGAAAGAAAGAGATAAGATAATTTTTGTTAAAGTATACAGAATTGCAGTCGCGCGTGCGTTACAGAAAATTTTGCTTGTACAAGTACTTTCAGTTTATCTACAAAATAGATGTTTATAATGCACGTTAGTTACGCAAAATTACTTGTATTGCCATTAAGCCGCCAACGGCTACTACCAGTGTCAAACGCATTTTAAAAGCCGCCTTCCGAGCGCCGTTGGACAAAGTTGATTTCAAAATTTCGCTTATCCGGGGTTCAATCACGGTTACGACACTGGCAACGCGACACATCCTGTAAAAGTTTCTTCGCGGCACGTAATTTGACAATGCGACACGAAGATAACACCGCTGTCGCCTGGTCACTAAAAAACAA
The DNA here is from genome assembly GCA_039619475.1 of Icerya purchasi. NCBI lineage: Eukaryota > Metazoa > Arthropoda > Insecta > Hemiptera > Monophlebidae > Icerya > Icerya purchasi. Next base: position 179,210,812 of record CM077116.1, read on the forward strand.
ACGGAATGACAAAGTTCCGGGGAAAATTACAACAAAGCTGATATCGCCGTTCGTAGCTCGCGACATTTTTGTCGTCACGGCGTTGTCACATATTGTCACTCGCTTCCTGCTCCAGCGAATTCTCCAACACCATCCACTTCTTTACTTCGGTAAAGATTTCAGCATCCCCACTGGTTAAATTATAATGCAGCGGACCTCTTGCAAATTTCGCTTTCAGTCTAGGCGAGAAAATTGTGTCCATGCAATGATTCTATGTAAAATATCTATCTTCCGGCACATAGCACGATTGGAATTTGAATCATTTCGTAAAGATGTTATAATAAAACCCATTAAGGCTCTTTACAGATAGACGCCGCCGACACGTGCGATGTATAGGTGAAATAATTATAAAGAGCAAAACAAATAACTCGTTCCGTTACCGCTCGAATCCATTCGAGTGCCCAATGCGCTTACATTTCTCGGCATTAAGGGAATTTAGAACTGGAATCTGTAAGAATAATACGAAAATTTTTGCAAAAAATAATAATAATTAAGCGTCCTAAAAACATTTTTTTTTTTTTTTTGTTTCAGAGGCTAAGCGGATTTATCGATTTTCAGTCTATAGAAGAGTGTAAAAAATGACCATAGTACCGGGTCAACAGGAAAAACTACTTATCCGATGAAGCGGGAAATGTTAAAAGTTGTTGGTAATATGGTCGAGTGAGTTTTCGCTATAAAACCGACTTCTCCAGTTAGCGAAAAGGCGCCTCTTCCGAAGGATGACATTTTTACAATTACCACTTCCAGTAAAAATGTGTCTCCAGCAGAAGGCTGCTCTGCGTTAGAATGATGACACTCAGTTTCGCATTATGAGTGGGAAATCTTCTCGGAAGAAAGGAAACAGACAAAAACAGATTTCAGATAACTCCATTGACATTCGATAAACAATCATCTTCGGTGCCTCTGGTATAAAATAAAATTGTAGTATAGGATTTTGGTCACGAAAAGGTTTACAAATTTAATTTATTGTAAGTAGGCAAAGAAATAACTTGAAAAAAAATTAGTTTCCTGCGCGCGCGTTTATTTTTTTTTTATTTGTGCTTATTTTTTTCCCGGTATGCGCCGTAGTTTAAAAGAGAAACCCATTTTTTCCTTCTCATATTTTAACGCTACATAATTATCCTGTTCCGATTACTCCGAGTTCGTCGTCAGCTACCCCGGTAGCCGTTTTAACCATCTCATTCCTAAAATATTTTCATCTCCTAATAAAAACTCCCTCATCCGAAAGTGCGGCGGTGAACTTTCTACTCTGATCTTCTGTAAGTGTTTCATGTGACTAAAATTTGACCCCTGTTTCATGATAATACTTGCCGCTCAGTCGTTCCTTTTCAAACTCGATAGAATCCAAAAAATTACTGTCTCCGCAATCGCCCCTACCGTTCTGAAATCTTTTCTTATTTTATTATCCGATATGTGATACTCTTGCTCTCCATATTCGCAGATTCTATCTTAACTACCGTCTTTTAATTAACGACTCCCTATCTCTCAATTCCAAATTATCTTTTCTCCCACCTTCTGAAGACATCGACGCTTTATTCCTCGTAAAATTTCTGTCTTATCCCATGCAGTTGCTCGGGTTTTTCAATTCCCACCCCATATCTTCTCACATTCCGTATTATTCGCGGTATTTCATTAGATTCTCATTAATTTCTCTTCCTCATTGCGCTAAGGTTTTTCCATTCCATCCTGCTCAAACATAACTTCATCTTATCTCCACTCGCTCCTTTTTCCGCTTTTCTCTTCCTTATCTCCTCATTGCCCTCCATTTATCGGTGATTCTAATCACATTTTCTTCGAATATTTGAAATCTCTAATTCTTTAATTTTTTAAAGAAAATTCGATTTTAATTATGCTTTTCATTTACAATTTACGTAACAAATTCTGATGGTACGGCAATAGCTTTCACGCATTTCCGTAACGTGAGAAAGTTACAAATTTTTCTTATTACTCCCAAAATAAGAATGTGACATATACAGTTATTAACACACACACACACACACACACACACACACACACACACACACACATATATATATATATATATATATATATATATATATATATACATATAAAAAATTCAATCTTCCCGACCTCGCCATGGAAATATAAATTCCACATCTCCGCAATACTTAAAGAACAGAAAATTCCAGCTGACTATGTCATTCTTTGAAAAAAAATTGATTTACAATTTTTTCATATTACCCTTGGAAAAAGAATGACACGCTATCCGGAATCTGCAGATACTAGTCGTCTTCTATGGTTCTTGTCGAAACATCCGCTTCAATTGATATTGGTTCTTCGAAAAATAAATCAAAAATGTTACAGACTTTGTTACAGAAATTTCATATTACTCTCGGAATAAGAACATTACCCTTCAGTTAGACAATACTAAAAAAAACCTGTGCTTCACGATTATGTCCTAGTACAGTCTAGCAAAACCATAACTTGTCAGCGAATTATTAGCTCTCCAAGTAACTGCAAAATTTTTACTAACATTCTGAACTAGTCGAACCCAGTATAGGCCGCTGTTTTTACAGCAATACTTTTTTTTCCTTTTGTTTTGGTATTTTTTGTTTTTATTTTAGAATTATAGTGCTATATATCCGAAACTAGTTGGCATATTATAATGTTAATTGTGTCCTCTGTTTTATTAAATAAATAATATCGAAAAGCACAATTGTTCTTTTTTAAATAACACGACAAAAAAGAAAAAGTAATTTAAAAAAAACAATGTCGCAATAACGCGATTAGCTTATAAAAAAAAACAAAACAAAAGCAATTACATATTTTTCCTTTTTCTCTAAAAAGAAAGTTACACAAAAATGTTCTAACAGGTTGCGTGAGTGTCATTACGTTATATATACATATATATATATTCCAAACTTAAAGCAAATATTTATATAATAACGGAGCTGCTATTTGCATAGCTTTTACTAGTCACAGTGTCGCCATCTTGTCTGCTCGATATCTTAATCAATTCAAAAACGTTACCATTGTGTATCAAGTTCCCGCATAGAATAAACTGCGCTTACCTATGTCAGAACTACCCTTAACAGAGAGAAATATTATGTTACCCCAACAGTATCATTGCAAAACTATGACCTGTTTCCGACATCGTCGCAACTACTGACACCGTACTATTTCCGACTTTTGTTACTTCTGTCGCTCTCTAATAGTAGTAAGATTAATCCTCCTAGGTGAGTTAGCTATCGTGGCGTAGTTGGTTAAGCACCGGTGTTTCGTTCAGGGAAGGACCCAGTTCGAATCCCGCTACTCTGCACATTGACACTTTAAAAATTTCACTCGCGTTGGGCTAATGCCAAAAAAGAAAAAAAAAACTCCTTTACGTCTGATTACAACGATACAACATGACCCACATCTGATAGTTTTCCTTTAATTACGTCGTGATTTTTCGTTAAAGAAGAAAGCGAGAGATGCTGTCGGCTGAAATTAGATTTAGTAAAAATGTCAACAACTATTTGCTCTAAATGTCAACGGAACTGACTGGCCTGCCGCATTGTTGGTTATATATGAAATCCTTTTTTAAGTTCCCAAAAAAGTTCTAAACAGTTACTTTTTCACGGCGAAATTAAGAAGAAAACCCGTAGGCGGTTATTTAATCCGGGTCGCTTTCTGAAAAAGCAGCTGAAAACGATGCCTCGTAAAAGCGACATAATACCGTTTTCGGTATCGTATAATTTACGACAAAAATAAATTTAAAATTAAATATCACAATTAAACATGAAACGTGAAAATGCGCATTTGTTTACATCGGACGAGCGTACAGTAAAAAAAAAAATGCACTTTAATGGTCCACATTTAGCGTGTTTAATGTAAGTTCCAATGCTATTCTAGAAGGAGAATTATTCTTGGCACAGAATCGGACGCGTTCCTATTTTTAGCGAACACCACTCCAGCATGGCGGCACACAAAGGCGAAACAATTTCTCCTTCTCAACATTGCGTAAATGTAACCTGCAGGCTGCACGCCCTGGCCTGCTCGCCGGACATCAGCCAAATGAATATTAAAACGCAACTGGGGGTAATCATGGTAGTGGAGGTGCTAGTTTAAGCGAGCGAGAATTCAAATATACTAATTAAAAGTGTTCCCGCTCTTGCAAATGTATCCTTTTTATAAACAGAGCTCTACATCCGATACGTATGTAAAGTTAAAAAATTAAATAAACAATTATTTACGATCCCGCGAAGTGGTCAAATTCTACTATGCCTGCAATCAAACATATAAAGGCGTGTACCATCGATAATAGCCGATGCTTTATTTTTCTTCATTAACGTTTCAAACTGAAACTTACTTCCTTTTTAGACGATCAGAGTTAATGGGGAATATATTAATGCGATTCGGAACCCAGAAACAAATGTATTCTCTAAAGTTTATTCATTAAAAGAGTCACGGCCGTTCGAAGGCTAGAGCTTCTCATAATTTATAAGTAAGTTTTAAGGTTAAACAGGAATGTAACTTCAGAATTCCTCTTTAATGTAATTTTTACGTTTGTAAAAAGGTACTAAATTGAATTTACTTAATAACAAATATTTTATTTCACCAACTATACAGCCCCCTCCTATTTAGCCCTTCTTATGATGTCTTTTTTTTTATTTTTTTTTGTCTTGTTTCGTAAATACCGACTATTATATTATCTACACCTGTTAGACGTTTCTAAATAGTTTCTCGAATATCGTACGTTTCATCAAATCCCCGTAAAGCGAAAGTTCAAACATTTCAATCGCTGAAACAAGAAAACTACTAGCCATTTTTCTTCTTACCAACTGGACCGTCTAATATAGTATAACTGTGACTAAAAAATAGATCCAATTTTTTTTTTTTTTTTTTTTTGATGCATTAACTACCGACATTAACCCAGCTTGAATGAAACTTTTGTAAGTCTCAGTGTGCGCCAGCACTATTCGAACCGGGTTCTACCGGAATGAAACACCACTGCCCAACCAACTACGCCACAGCAGCAGGCTAAAAAAAATATTTAAAAACAGAGCTAATACGTAACAAAGAGCACATCTCACTTTAAAGATAGGGAAGTAAAAAATGAATAGATACCTGACAAATATTTTTCCGTTTTTGTCTTGTAATATTATTGATCTTTATATATATATATATATATATATATATATATATATATATATATATATATGTATATGTAAGCGCGCGCGCGTTTGAGAGTATGTGTGTGTGCGTATAGAAGCATAGTGGTTCACGAGTCGCAGCGACGGGAATTTAAAATTGAACGCGCGAAAAAGGGTATAATCTGAACGGCAACAACAAGCCTAAACCTATAAAATGAAAGACGATGGTGCAATGTGTCGGAAAAAATTCACGACACAAATCCCTTCCTTGTAGAAATTTATTATTATTTTTAATGTTCGAATCTAAAGAACAAAAACAAATAAAAATTTTAAAAAAAGTGCTCAATCAAAACGTCAGAATTGTTATAATTATTTAAACAATTCAACGAAAAATTAAATTTTTTTCTTGCAAGGGGTGTCAAAAATTTTACGAATTAGTTATTTAAAACGGAAAAGAAAATAATAAGAACGATAATACTTTATTATTATTATTATTTATGAAAGATCCGCAAATGCCGAATGTAACGGGACGCGAGTAGTGGAAAAAAAATTAGTAATTATAGCAATAATTAATCGTGGCGGTGATAATAATAATGAAAGTAAAGTTGGTCGTCAACTGTTTGAATAGGCAAATTAACCGGATTCTCCGGAAAAAGTTCTCGCAGATGACAAAAAGGAAATATAACAAGAAGGCAAACGAATTAGCATGAAAGGTCGTTGCTGAGGAAATTAAAACAGATGATTACACGGTGAACAATCAAAACGCGAAAAAGACAACGTGAATTCCAGCAACGTTATTAATGTTCGAGCAGCCTTCTTTAGCAGACGCCAATCGAAATCTGAATCTACCTTTTTCTCGACTTTTTCCTTCTGCACAAAAGTAGCCCGCCCTCTTTAGAATGTAATAAATTTCCATCCTCCAGTTCGATTTAGCTTTTTCTTTTCTTCTTCGACGATGAACAGAGAGTCTGCAGCTGCCTCGACACTCAGAATCTCCCGAAACTCATTTAAATTAGAACGCCGTACAGCTATCTCCTTTCCAGATAATTCTACAACTTCACAAGAGATTTCGAGAGAATTAATGCAATAATATTTCATCATATAAAACAAATAAAATACTACTCCGGAAAAATTTGAATAAATAAATTCTAATAGCGCCGCCAGTTTGTACGTGACAAATCCATATTCACGCAAAAAGTTTCGTATTACACCGCGAATATGGGGAGATTTATATATCTGAAATCAGCTGGTGATGGTGCTGTTAAAAAAATTTGTTTATTTATTGAAATTTTTCCGCGAATATTTGTTTCATTTTCCCCCGAGTATCATTGTCTCAAGATGTAAGGATGATAGCGGCAGCGATACTTGGACAACAGAGCAGGTACAGGGAACAGTAATCTTAATACGTTTAAAATTGCAGTTTTAAGCGTGATCGGGCAATGGTATTTGTTCGAGTAGAATTCGAATGCTCTGCCGCACACTGAAATATAAATATCATCGTTTGCGTTCGATCGATGTCCCTAGATCGTGAAATTTAATAAAAATAATTTAAAAAAAAAAGAAAACAGATGCATAGAACGTATTTTGCTAAGAATAAAAAAAGATTTAGTTTTGTTTTTATATGTAAATAAAACTATTTCGTCTTTATTTTTCTAAATACACACCGCGCAAATCAGATTATTAATCTGCAAAATAAGTCGAATTGTTGTATAAACAGAGTTCTATCAACATTCCCATGCTCGGAATAATTCTCAACTGTTCCAAAAAGTATCGTAATGACGTAATGAAAGATTTTGAAATACGAAACTCCGTAGAAAAAAATGAAACATTGTCTCACGTTTTCGATAGTGCTTTCGTTAATTCAACCGGGAGTAAACGAGGCAATATTTTGAAAAATAAAAGACGCGCAAACTTTGAAAGTTCAAGCGCTGGTCAAACTAATCTCTTTGATAACTGAATATGTATTTCAAAGTCGAAATATGCTCGCTTCGTAACTTTCGTAACTTTCGAATAAATATTAAACGAAAAAATGACGACTCCGTAACGACAAACGTTAAATAATAGTTTTTTTTTATGTAAAGCTACTTAATTATTCGGGTGTTTGGTAAAATGTTACCCTTACTATAATAACGCTTCGATTAAGATTCGATTCGTTCGGTAATATGCTAAAAAAACATCTTTGGTGAGTACGGAATAAGATATTAAAATTAAGAATATTACTAAATTTACTGACAAAACATTCTCAAATTTACAAAGTTCCGCATAATCTCGTGGACGCTGTAACGATTTCTCCTGTTTGATATTATTTTAAATGATCCCGAGAAGTAGTTTGATCTTTTTTCTTCCGAAATAATTAATAAATGGTCCAAAATATTAGAGGAAACTCGAGTTTTAAAAGATCAGACTGACCGAGTGGAGGTGAGTATTGAAATATTGATGACTATCACCAAACGAATAATGCTCTATCGAAAATCGATTGACGTTATTGACTAATTTAACTGAATAATATTTATTCTTCGCTCAAAATGTTCAACAATTTCCTGCCGCTTGTACTTCTACCACATTCACATATAAGCGCCGTTAAATAACAAATTTCAAATATCATAGACAAAAAAAATCAAGATGATACTTTTCTAAAGAATGAAGGAAGGATGTGAAGGCTACACTTGTATTTAAATTATGTATATACATGAAAATTAGGTTGACGCCGAGTTATTCAATGATTTAACCTGAACATAGTATGTTTATGCTGCGGTTATTTTTTGTTCAATAATCAGACGTAAGAGAAAACTATCGTATCGCTCAAAGGAAATATGTAGGCAAGCAGGGTTGCCGTAATATACATCTAACTCGAGTACAGTTCAAGATGTTCTTTAGAAAATGAAATGATGCGCTGTAGGACACAGATGGTAAAATATCATACCGTAAACGATATCGTGCGGCAGTTGGTAGGTGATATTCAGTTTCACATATGCGAAATAAAATTATTTTAAAAATAATTGAACTTAAAATAGAATAACCTATTGCAAATCACTCATTCGTAATGGGTAATGAAATATTACTGTTCTGTTCGCATATAAATTTTACAAAGCCGAAACGAATAAAGAAGAACCGACACACTTTTAAAATATTTTTTAGTTTTGGAATAGAATCGAAAGCACTTTTTACCTCCTTCAACTCTTAATAATGGGGTTTAACATGATAAAATTAATAAACTTAAATTAGGATGCAAAAAGAAAAAAAAGTTAAGTCACTTACACGAGGTTTTACTCGCAGCGCAGGTAATATAAAAAAAGAAAAAACGACAAACAAACATATATTAATAATTATAAATACATAATGGCTAATTTTATATTTAGAAATAAAAGGGCATAAATGCAAGGGAAATAAAGAAGTATTATGCTTATTATTTCTGATAATGGTAAGTTTCCGAAAGGTTAATTTTTAAAATTAAATTTTTTAAACACGGTGTCTACAACTGTTTTCCTAATTATATCCACCGTGGAGTAAGTTTAAATGTTTAAGTAAATAGTAGAATCCCATATATCCTTCATAGAGTATCATGGATTGTGAAGTTAAGCTTTCCATAATGGTAGTACAAAGCCCAACGGCATTAATGAGATTAGGGGGGGGGGAAGTTTCTTTTCTCTCAGCCTTAAGTACTTATAGCTAAAAATAATTCTGAACAAATATTCTCAGGAATACAATGTAGAGTTACTGCGAGCGAAATAATATTCGGACACCGGCAATGACAAAAAGTTTCCTCCTTAAAGAACGTATTTCTTCTTTTGCGAATGAAGAAATGGGCGAATTTTTTTTCTAAAAATAACGTTATAAGAAATGTAATAATTTAAACGAAATCAATAAAAATAATAAAATGCGTAAAAAATACCTTTCGACGCATTAACAAAATAGTAGTAACAAAAAATCTGATACAATTTTTAAAACGAAAAAATGTAAATTTATTACGAGCTCTACTTTCAATCTTCTAGGCACTGATTCTACTAATTTTTCGGTATATTTGTAACTAATGTTACGTCAATCTTCTTTAAATATGCGTTTCAAGAAATTTTCCCTCGCGCGGATCTTTTATGATCTGAATGCCCCCAAAAAAAAGTGTTCAATAGGATTGAGATGTTTTCGAGGAGTTTCAAGTGTGCAACGGCTACAAACGTGTGTGTATTGTAAGCCTAATACTTTTTAGGCTATTGTCTTGATAGGGAGCTGCAATAATTTTGGGCGGCAATTTTTTCGAGAGGCTCTTGAACAAATTTTATTTTACGACATATTTCACTATATAAAACCCTGATTTATTAACTCCGGAAGCAGCCACACATCACCCAACCACAAATCCCACCGTGTTTTACCGCATGGCCTAGATCGTTTTTATTCAATCCGGTATTTGGTTTGCGTCGAATTTTTTGACATTCATAAAAAAAAACAAACATCTAAAAAAAAATTACACTCACTTCGGCATTAACAAACTCTGGCGAAAACACCTTAATCGATTTTTACAGTTCACTCGATTTACACGTGTATGTTAAGCTAAAATCGCGAATTCTTGTGGACTTGCTTTTTTGATGAATTGTTCGGAAACGGCTGCGGTGGCAATTTTTTTAAAGCACTAATCTCCCCGTCGGCTGTTTTTTTAACGTTTCTTATTATAAAGCCGTTTATCGCGAAGAATGAAAATTGACGATCTGCATTTTTGACAAATTAATCAAATGCCATTCTTCAATTAGAATCTCTGTACAACATCTGCGAGTGTACTTTTATCGAGATGTAATAAATTACCCATTTCTTTCGGTATGATTAATCTTTCAAATAACGCCAAATAACACGAAGCAAATTAAATAAGGTATTTTTAAAATACCCGTCACATTAATAATTCTTTTTTTTTTTTTGTTAGGGGGCTCGTCAACTCTGGACATTAATTAAACGCAAAGTTAACAAGTGTACTTCTCCAACGACTTTTAGCGTGCAACGAAAAGTCGAGGAATGGAGCAGGAACGGATCCACTGGAAATCCGACAAAACGCGCTACATCGCATGGACTGATCGTTGCCTGCGAATAATTTTATACGATGTTATTCGTGCAGCTTCTTTGGAATTTTCAAAATTGAAAAGGAATATTTATATTATACCCACTGAACGACGTACACGACGGTATTTCATTCCTATTTTAAAAAAAGTACCTTAACCGTTGCGTTATAGACACGTTGTTTTATTTATAAAATTGTCATCATTTTTACCCGGTTCAGAATTCGCGGTATAACTTCCGCAGTTCCTTAAATGATCGATAAAATAGTAGTTTTTAAATATTAATTCGCGCGAAAACAGATATTATTCCTAGCGAATGTTCTAGAGCAGTCTTATTTTTGTAATTTCCACATTTGCGTCCTAGCGACGACCTCGTATAATTCGCCCTATTTTTCGACCAGAATATTTCGGCGAGAGGGAAAAAAGGACTCGCTTTTTTTTATCTTTTTGGTCATTTAAGAGCAGTGTCCATCCAATTCAACACTGATACGCGCAACGGAGCATTGGCGACGATTCTGAAGCAAATCAGTTTTGAATTAGTTGAAGTTTTCCATGGTAGTCTTTGAACTGGTGCCTTTGTCGCGGAGTATTTTCCAACAGGATTTTACGTTTTTCATTAAACAACCGGCTGGACCGAATATTGTCGACTAGGCTCTATCGAGTGCGTAGACCGAACGCGACTACTGAAATTAATTAACTCCTTATCCTGAACAACTGCTAAATATCAAAAGTAGTTTTTAAAATGACTGCTAGTTTTTCAATCCATTACTATCCGGTAGCCCCTTGATATTTCGTCGTCAATGTGGTCGTCGGAAAGCCTATCGATTGCTACGAAGAATGCATTCGAGTGAGCATGCGAAATTCGATATTTATCACAATTCAGTAGTTAAAACGCAGACGACGCGTAAAGTTCGGCCGGATCAGAATCAGATTAAAGATTACGGCGGAAAGTTGAAAATTATCGTTCGAGCTAGCGCACTGGAGATTTCCTACACGCGACAAGCGAATGATGATATATTCGACTTCAATTCGGCGCACTATACGCTCTGTAACACCGAAATCACGAAAAAAGGCGTGTATTTGTAAGGATTCGGTCCCCGGCTAAAAATCGATTACACGCGGTACGCTCAATACGCAATTTAATGAACAATGTATGTTAGACGAGGGAGGGGAGAGAAAAAACGTCACTGCATCATACTTTGTACATTAACTCGAAAAGCCGAATAGGAAAACATCTCGTACTCAACGTACTCTTGAACGGATTACTTTTTTCTCACGGCGGCACGACTGAAAAAGGTATTTCGCTTCACTGTTACATTAAAATTAGGAAATTAGTGTCAATTCATTCGGAATTCATTTTATGGCGAAAATGAATAATGAAAATATTAAAAATCTCGTTGATAATGTAGCAGTTTAGCCGGAATTGAAATTACCGGTAATTTTTTCCTTCGCTTTTTTTTGTTTTATAAAGAAATTACTAAAAAACCTTCAAATTTCTACATCGGGCGCGGTCATATTACTGAATGGAACTGATGTTATTTTTCGCTTGTTTTTACGATTTTTGAAATTTACAGAGAGGAGAAGGCCTTGCTTAGTGTTTCGCGCCTGATTTTTTACAATTTCTAGAAGCGAGTTTTCTCGCAGATAGTTCGATTTTCTTTATTACTCGACGCAACATTTTACTTCAATTTGACAAAGATATATTAAAAAAAGTCAAGCCGTTCCTGAATTATTGATTTTTATTTGATATTTTTGTCATTTGTGTACCATCTTATTAGGATTCCGTACATTATATGTATATGGAATCCTAAAAAAAAGGGGGGGGTCTGTTTAGGAACATTATTCCTATAGAAGCCCAGGCACGTAGATTTTGACGACTGATGAAATACATTTTTACATCATCTATATGTACATCATATTGAAGAGAAACTCTGATTTTTCACAATACTCCGGGACATTTATCCTACAGATACGGGACAATAATTAGAACACTTTTCACGTTGGACATATTAATCAAAGAACTATCCATTTCTGTACATAAATCGAACTTATTGCCTTTTTCTTTTAATGTTAACATTACATAATTGTAATTTCTGTCTAGTGTTAGTGTAGTTCGATTTACAAAACACCTTTTCTCATTCATCATGTACAATACAGTATTTGGGCAGCACCACATTTTTAACTACTTTACTTATATTCTTAACTTTTTTTCCCCATGCAATAGAATATATTATATGTCAATTTAAATTATAGTTCAAAAATAATAAAAATTTGGAGTTCATTTTGGATCCTATACAAACGGACAACACAATGAATCTTTCGTAACAACAGTTTGCTGAAGTTCAGCTAATAAAATCACCAATAATTGATAGCGACACATAAAATAATCGAGCAAATTGGGTAACTAGCGTTCCTATTCTTTTTAATATTGTTTTCGGTACCATTGTGGTGAAGTTAACAATTTTCAAAGCCGGCGTCTTGAGCGAAAATCAATTTGTAATGGCATTTGTTGAAAGAAACATATAAACATGTATATATATACATATATATACATATATATTCAGTGCCGGATTAAGAATTTACGGGACCTGGGACTAATCTTGAATGAGGGGCTCCCTTCGAAGAAAAAATGGTGAAAAAATTCATTATCATTTATGTGCAAATAAACAAGCAAAAAAAACCTACTACGTACGTATGAATGACTAGTAAAATAAAAATTATGCTCTATTATAAAAAATCAACTTTCTTATACTAACAAACTGAACACTACATAAATTGAACATTAAATAAGAAATTTTATACATATATATATATACTCGTATATATGTATGTATGTATGTATATATAACTCGGTCATTTTGGTCTCACAAGGTGCCCCTTGACCCCTCTTGATTACATTTCTGTCTCTTTCTCTTCTATACTTTGTATAAAATGATCAAAATTTACAACACTTTATTTCTAATCGTCTTTCTATTTAACCGTTTCCATAATTTCTGTAGTTGTTGGGTCAAAGCCGCTGATGCGCCCAAATGATAATATAAATAAAATATTATTTTATATTAAAAAAAAAAAAAATACAAAGAAATTGTTACCCGCATCGACACAAAAAAAAATAACATAATCGCAAAAATCCTATCCCAACATTTAACTTTCATTATATAAAATAGGACATTTTTTCGTTGCACAAAATTGTGACATTTTTCGTTACAAAATCTAATTATATATGGGTAGAAAAAAAATAATCGTTTTTTTAATAAAATATAAAAGCTTTATTTATAATGCATTATCTACAGCGGCGTTGTCCTAGTACTGTCGCTATTTTCAAACTAATTTTATACACTCATGCTATGTTTTTGATCATGTTTTTTTCTTTATATAAATTAAGCATGGATGTTTAAAATTGCATAATTGTTTATGCGATCAGAAAAAAGTGAATGAAACACAGTACGGTTTATTAAAATTTTCAAAACACAAATATATTCATAAAACCAGCAATCGATTAAAACTCGCATTTATTTTAAATAATTTTTATACAGTTCTAAATAAAATGTATTAACTCGCAAGAAAAATAAAATTATTTGAATAGAGGATTGTTACTAATCGATTTGTCGAATGTTTGGTTATTATTCAATATGTACTTTAAAGAACTCATTCGCTTTTTTTTAACACAATAAATTACATTTATCGTAAAAATTTCTGTAAATATTCGTTTTATGTAGCATTTAGTTTATGGGGAAAAAAAAGAAATGTATTCAGAGAAAACGTATATAATTTTATTAATGAGCTCATATATTCTTTTTATATATATACAAATTAATTGAATTCTTTTTAAAATAAAAAATACAAATTTAAAATCTTGCATTTTTACAGCATTGAGTATTTTGGGAAAAGAAGCTCAAATTTTGCGCGTGAAAAATTAAATGTTTTTCTGTTTAGAACGCGGGGCCCCCTGGAGGATGAGACTCGGAGCTGTAGCTCGCCCCCACCCCATCAGACCTTGTATATATTATATCATCATACAGTCCATGATAATAGACTTCCAACATTTCCGGTCCTCCGCAGCTCACGGTAGCTGGAAAAGCCGTCGCAAAACGGCAGCGTCCAAATATCAAATATAATTCGTCCAGCCTTTTTGTCGCAACATTATCGTTGGAATTCCAATATTTTGCCGCGACGACAAGAATTGCCATCATGGCAGAATAAATGAACTGTACGCGAGGTACCAAGCACGATTCGTCCGTAGTGCACGTCAGCTAGTAAAGGCAACACGGGGGCGACCGATATTATGTACTCGTTTTCAATTTTAACCGTCAACATGCTTTTTTAATTGGACAAAACTCACCGCCAGGCACTGCGCGGTGCAACACTTTAGAACTTTTCTAATCAAAAAATAAAAATCAAAAAGCCAACAAACACAAAACCTTCTTCGTTTTTTAGTTGTATTCAAAGAGACCCATCGAACGTATAAAAGAAAAAGAATAGTTTAATGTAAAAAGCTGAAAAAAAAGAAACAAAATGAAAAACTTCATCGCGGTTTAGAAAAATCTTTTCGGAGAATTCCTTGTAATCGACCGAAATACAATTTTAGCGACGACATTTCTAAGATGACAAGAGCAATAATAAAAGATCTAGCGGAATAAAATGAAAAAAAAAAGCAGTAACACGTTAGCGAACTGGCAACGCTCGGTAGCGAATTTTGAAACCGGGCCAAAATTCAAATATTACGACGTTTATAAATTCCAAACTCCTTCGCCGATCTAATCGGAGCGACATAATATTACAAGAGCCCCGTTTTTTTGTTGTTTTTTTCTCGGTCTCTACGACTGGCCGAGTCTCTCTCTCTACATGAGATCACCCTTTAGCACGCCACATCCTTTACGCGCAGTTTTTTTCTCGAAAATTACCAATTTTTACCATTCCCACACTCGCGACCCTGACAAGTACATGAGTCCCGGTGTACCACACTTCGCGTTATCACACACGCGTCGTTGTCTGAGCACAGAGAGATTTTGCATTTTAGCACGCAGTATCCGTATAATTTGCGAACTTTTTAACGAAAAACGGGGATACCGAGATTTATTTGCGCAGCAAAAGGCACGTCAGTGTCATTCAGCAAAACTCGCACCGACGATTTAAAGCTCTTATCAACGATAAAATTCCCGACGATGAGCTTTGCTGATATCT
The DNA here is from genome assembly GCA_039619475.1 of Icerya purchasi. Taxonomy (NCBI): domain Eukaryota; kingdom Metazoa; phylum Arthropoda; class Insecta; order Hemiptera; family Monophlebidae; genus Icerya; species Icerya purchasi. The sequence continues at coordinate 179,226,170 of CM077116.1, forward strand.
CGTTTTCCTCGCGTCGTTGCACTTCGTTTTGTCCTTTGTACCAAATTTAAAACCTTCCGGGATAAAAAAAAAAAAAAAAAAAAAAAAAGTTTTAAAGAAACTTTTTTTTTTTGTTTTTGGTTTAAGCGCTAAAGTTCCGTTATTCGTGTTTAGAGTCGTTTAATATCGAACACTCCTTCAATGGTATTCAGCAAGGAATCAAAGATTGCGGAAAGAGGGACGTAGTGCGGTATAGAACAACTCGGACGAATCATGGACCGATAAATAGGATTAACGTGTCTGCCTGAAGTCAGTCATCGATGCGGAACGGCCGATAAGAATTCCCCGTGTTAATCCCATTCTATCGGTCCTTTACCATGTGAAACTGCGTTAACGGATAGCGTCAATTATAGAACGGCGGCCAAAATCATTTGCCGGTTAAATAATACAATAAATACACGCTTCCTTCGGTACGAAAAATAAATCGTGATAAAACCGAATATGAAATCTTTGCAACATTAACGAAACCAACGTTCTTTTCCGATACACCAAAGGTAGGGTTCTTCAAGAAAACGCTTTTCCAGTATGCGCCTATTTAATATTTAATATTAAGGTTTTTTTTACTATTTTTATTTATTAATTAATTAACAAACGTATAAAAACTACAATGAATATCATTTTAATCGAATTAATCGCTTCCAATTGCGTAATCTTTCCCCCGCACTATGTCCTGTTTTATAATGCGCACGATATATTTTCGGATTGCGTCATATTCCGTAACTGGCCGAATCCGTATGCCGAATTTTTAAAAATAATTTTCCCTGTGTAATATCATGATATTCAAAATAACGCGTTAACGCTCATCTGACACGTTTGGTAGTGGACATCAGACAACAGACATTGGTCATTGAATATCGGAAAATAGATATTATTGAATATTGGACACCATTGGATATTAGACATTGGCCATTAGACATTTGATATTTATTTCTGCGAAAATCAATTGAAAATTTTTGTAGTGTCATACCCTCATTTTTCAACGAACGGTGGCAATACAGAATACACCTGTGATAACATAAGTTGTCATCAGACGTGTATTCTGTATTGCCATCGTTTGCTGAAAAATGAGCATATGATATTATACAAATTTTCAAATATTAATCACAAATAAAATCGCATCGCTGGTGGCCGCCGTCAACTACCAAAAGAGTGGAAAAGCGTTTTTGTAGATCTGTAAACATGTTTTCCATTCTTCAACCGTGTGAACTGCGTAATAAGTCAAACTTTCGGAGCAGCAGTTCAAAAAATTGATCAGTTTACGGAAATTTCGAACCTAGCAGATGCCTCCTTCTCATTATCTGCTACAAGTAATCTCTTTGTCCTAAATTATATTAGTTCTCCCATTAGCTCGCCTGATTTATTCCAAATTGATTTCAGCTGGACAATTTATTTTTTATTTCTGTTCAAAAAAAAAATCCAGCTACTCGTTAATTAATTTACTCTTTCTTTATTTTCGAAATACGTTTCAAAGCAACTAATCAACCGTTACGTATCTATTTTGTATATAGAAACCATTTCTATCTCTTCATTTTCGCATCTCGATGCATCGATACTGGCACTCTTACCATTTCCCCCCACTTTTCTAATAAAAGGTTTTATTTAATGTTTGTTCTTAAGATGTCAACTCATGCTCATTAGTTACTCATTATTCTTATTAACTAATTAACAAACAGGACGTACAGGTACTTATCATTTTCCGTACAAACATAATCTTCATCAGACAACGTTTTTACAGATAAAACAAATAAAGATAGTGCTTTTTAATTTTATTTCAAATAGTTGAATAAGTTTTCTTCGGGTGTTTAACAAAATCTCAAACCTGCACTAAGCAAATTTTCCAGAATTTTTCGTCAGATTAAACGCGTTTGTAATGATACATTCTCGGAACGACGAATAATTTATGTTTTTTGAGGAAACATAACACATTATTAAACTTAAAAGCAAATATTTTAAAATAGAAAACTTTTCAGCTCCCTTACAAAACCGAATAACAACAACAAAACTACGAAAAACATGCGCAACTTTTGTTTCTCGATTTTAATTGTAATGTAACTAATATACATTTCAACGCGCTAACTTGTTGAATTAATTATACACACGCCCACAGATATTAAATTTAAAAATGTATTACGTGGGTACTGAACTCCAAACGTAGAGTTTAAGCAGTATTTTTTAAATTCGATAACTCGATAAAAAGCCTTTACTTTTAATTCTTTTTTTTATCTTGATAGAAACTTTTACTCCTTCTTTAAGGCAAATTATGAATTACATTACTTCGGTTTTATCGGTTTTTCTTCCATATTTCTAATATTATATATAGCGGTTAAAGAGTCACCGACGCATAACTAATAACGGTACAGACAAGAATGTACAGCATCTGCAACTCTGTCTCAATCAACTTCATAAAGTTTTCTTTCACTTTTTTCCCTTTTTTCTTTTTGTGAGCAAAACTAAAAACTATGATATCCAATTCCTAGAGGATGTTAATGATCTATTACTTAGCTATGGCAAATAAGTAAATATATCAAGGTTACGTTATACCATACCCTCTAAAAGTATAAACATTTTCCCATTCATTATTTACTCCGCTGCGGTGAGACGGCTTCATAGTTAACTGTTAGGTTTACTTTAAACGATAAAGTTTATCTTGTATCGGTATTTTACTAATTATTATCTCATATACTAAACAAGTGTGTTATTTTATAAAAGATCGTAACTGAAAAAAAAAAAAAAAAAAAAAAAAAAAAATATTACTCGTGGTCTACAAGGTCTGCCCGGTAAGTTCGTATAAACAATTTAGTAAAAATACAAAAATACATTATTTAGGTAAATCAACGTGATTTCCTTCGAAATACTCTCCTCCATTCAACGAAATGCACTTGGCCCAGCACCGCTGCCACTGCTCGAAACACCTCTCAAAATCATCTGAAGTGAGGGTGTTTAAAGCTCGCGTCGTAACTCGAATGACCTCTTCTCGGGACCTCCAATGGTGCCCCTTAAGGTATTTTTTGATCTTGGGGAACAGGTAGAAGTCCGAGGGGGCCAGATCGAGCGAGTAGGAGGAGGTCCAAAACCGTGATGCCGCTTTTCGTGAGGATCGACTTGACGACAACTGTGTGCGGGTGCGTTGTCCTGGTGGAGAAGCCAACTTTAATTCGCGCCAAATCCGGCCTCACACGCTTCATACGCGCGTTCAGGCGTTTCATCACGCCTAGATAATACTGTCCATTAACGGTCTGGCCCTCAGGTACGAATTCCTTGTGCACAATGCCGCGGAAATCGAAGAAAACGATGAGCATGCGCTTCACTTTTAACTTTGACATTCTTGCTCTCCCGACCCTCCTTGAACAGCGTTATCTACTTGTATACCGTCGCAGGCTTCGCAGCTGACTCGCCTAATGTTTCACGCAAAGTTTCCACGATCTCCGAACCACCATTACCGGCTTTAACGAAAAACTTAATCACACATCTTTTAATTTTTAAAAAGTTCGACCGAGGTAAAAAAAACACTTTACGCAAAACGTCACTACACATAGACTATGAACAGTATCGTGGTAAAATTCAGACAGAATGTCGCCAGGGGGTATATCTACACAACTGCTTAGTTGAAAATCCCGCAGTGCAGTTACTTTCGGAGAGAAAAAAATCCTTCTACGAACTTACCGGGCAGACCTCGTATAACTTTATTTTTTTTTTCTTCTGATAATAAATTAATGAAATTCATATACATGTGCAAAAAACAATAATACTCGCGTAATAAAAAAGTTGTAATTGCATACGGTCTCTACTATTTTTAAATTTTGAAAGTGTATTTTAGTTTGTGTAATATTTAAGATCGCTATGTAAGTATTGTAAATAAATCTACTCGTTCCGAAATTCCAATGTTCTATTTAACCCGGTAAATAAAATTCATCACATTAAAAGTAACAAATAGAAATATTATTAACCTTTTCTGAAAACCAAATGCGTGTGTCAGAGAAAAATCGGAGCATTGCTGACAGACCATTTTAAATTTTTTTTCTTTTTTCGTTTTTAATTCTGGCGAACCACACTAATGGTGAATTAAAAAAAAAATAAATAAAAACAAAAAAAATTTTCATCACCAGCTTACGAAAAATAGATGTAAAATAAATTTTCTTGGAAGGACTTTTTTGAATAAGTTATTACATATTTAGTTCGCAACAGCAGGTTTATTCGGTAGCATATTTGAAGCAGGCCTACATGCTATACTCTGCATGAAAGGTATATCACCGCTTTCACATCGAGCTGTGACGTTGCAAAAAAAAAAAAATGTCAAAGCGACGACGAAACGAAAACATTTTAATAAACCGAGATCAAACTAACAAATATAAAAGAAATAAATTCCCCTTATTAATAAGAAACGGAAATAAGTGCAAATTAAAATTTACTTTAATAAATTCAAATAATTTACACTTTAGAAATATCGGGCCTAGCCCTAACAACACAGAGCACGCTCGATTAAAACTAAAAACGCAAGTGCATTTATTTCACTTTATTAAAGTATATTATTTTATTTTTATATTTATAAATTTTAACAAACAGTTTATGTATATACATTTGATCAAATTAAAAAGAATACCGATATTTAAATTTCCCGATTTTTTTTTAACACCGAACCAGTATTTTTACTTTTAATTTTTCAACTTCCTGCCTCCAATTAATTTTATTTACGTATTATCTATTTCGCGCGCCGAATTTAAATCTAACATGTTGTTATCATTTTGGTCTAATATCTGTAGTGGTCGGCAGTTAGCGTACCCCCCCCAAAAAAAAGAAAAAAAAAATTAAAAATAAAACCATCATCATTTCTCGTAAATTACGGTAGAATTAAAAAAAGAGGTTTACGAGACATTGGTAAAAGATTAAACAGCTTCCGTTTTACTGACTTTGTAATACACTGTTTAGCAACAGTTTAAGCGTGGCCTAAATAGTAAATGATCTGCAAATACGAGCGCGGAACTAACTTAACATTTGGAAAATGTTGAGGCTTCTGTCATCGGATAGATAGTGTCCCTTCACTCAATGCTCTTACGTCAAAATTGCTGAATAGTTCATAAGGACTAATTGTAATTTAAAAAAAAAAAAAAATTGGAAAAGGCAAAATTGTTAAACAAACAAAATGTTAAATTTTATATCAACAGGAATGAAGTAGAATTAATAGACGAATTTTATAAATACTCATAATAATTGAAACGGAGACGAAGCCTGAAACCCAAAATACGGAATGCTCGGAAAATCCTTAAAAATGATTTCGAAAAGCATGATGAATACACGAACAATTGGAATAAAATTAAAAACTCGGAGCCTTGCATTTACACGATCTCGACACGTAAGGAGCACAAACACCGCCAATCATAGAAACACAAGTTAAGGCACATACTGGAATCGACAAAGTTGGAATTTCCGAACTGAACAGCTGTGATTTAGGTCGCAAAATCGAATCTGTTGTGCCAAGCAAATCCGAATGAGTGGATTAACTATTAAATTTAATAAAAAGGAATAAATGAAGACTATGAACGGGACACGCAGAAACACACAACCATGTGACGAGCATAAAATAAAGAGCGCCCTGTAAACGAACGGAAGGGGCTTATTAATATTTCATACTGCTAGGTTTTAATCGTTTATGTTTACAGTATAGCCTTGGCGGGAAATTTTTCATCAGGAAGGAGGGGGTTCAAAAATTATCAGAGGTGAGAGAGAAGACGGTTAATAATATAATTACCAAACACTAACGTGCACATGTATTTTTCGTACCGGAGGCCGCACAAAAATATTATGCGCCCCGCATTCCGATTCCGTGTGTCAGCCACTAAGGCTTAAATAATTTTTCTAAATATAAAGTAATCGTCGTCGCGTGCCTCTTCAGTGTAATATAGCAGAGGACGAGAAAAAAAAAAAAAAAAAAAAGCAAAAACACTTTCACTACAATTAAATGGAAAAACACTCGGATGTAGAGCTATTGTACGAGACGGAAAAAGTTGCCGAGCAAATAACGTAATTTTAGTGGAGCGGAATTCGGGCGACAGTGCAAAGAGTGGATAAGATGCGGGGACCACTGTGTTCACTAGTAGCAGTCGAGAATCTGCTAACGGCAGCGCGTATTGGAAAATGTGAAAAAGCCTATAATAATAGTGCGCTGGAGACGGCACTCTTGTTCACGAACAGAAGCCCCAGACCGACGGAACAGCCACGTTGCGCAGATTCTAGCGGAACAACCGTTATCATCGTAGCGGCAGCGACGGCGACGACGATGACGATCTCTAATTCGAACGTAGAACGCGCATGGTTAGCATATCCAGGTTTACCCTTCGTCTATTCAAACATCATATGATCAGAGAGCGGCGCAGTTGCTCGACTAAACATAGGCGAGCATGCACGTTAAAAAGAGCAATACATATTCCCGGAATAACAACATCTGTTAGGTTTGATGTCTACTACGTCTCTGTTCTATTATTGTATTTAGGCGCTACTGCTGCGACCGCTTCTGTATCGTACCACATGCAGGCATAGCTGCCACCCTTGCCTGAATCCTCTGCTGCTGCACACTCGGTGAAACAAAAATAAAAACTCTAAACGCGAACTCGGGCAGGGGGCAACAAACGTACAAGTTGGCGGGGGGAACGGTACAATATGATATACTCTATCATCGTGCTATAATCTAAACATCGCAGTCCCCCAACGGATAACAAATTGTGTGTCTACTTTTGACGGTGACGTTCGTATTTCCTCCCGGTTCGGAAATCGGCTATGTGTCCACTAACAAAACCGATATAATGTTAACAACAACGCTAGACCAACGTCCAACAACCGAATGGCAAATAAACCATATCGGGCAACAATGGAAATGAGCGCGGAGTAAAAAAAGGGGGAAAAAAAGTGGCGGCAAAACCAAAAAAAAAAAAACCAGCAACAACAAATGACAGGAACCAGCCAGTCGGACACACGTTATTAACTCAATACCGGATGGATTGTCGGTCGCGTACTTCAGAGTTTTCAATTGCGACATCATCCCTAGCAGAGGAGAAACTATGTCCGGCAGATACCAGTTTTTGTCTGTTTTAGAAAATTTTTGAGAAAAAAATGAAAAACAATTACATAAACGAGTGCTTTGATAGAAGGTTGACTTTTTAGTTTTAAAATATAAAAGCATTCGGGTATAATTTTACTTAAAATCCGAAATAAGTAATTAGCAATAGTCGCAGAAGAAACCTACACTGAATGAAATTAATGTCCGACTGTTTTACTTATTCGATAAATCTAAACCCAATAAAATGTGTTGTTCTCGCGTTACTTTTTCCGCAATTTTTAATACTATATTCCGTGAACAACTGAACTGTATGAAAGTGAAGTTGAAGGGATTTATGTTGATTAGCAGTATAGAGGAATTTTAAAAAAATCCACATTATGACATCTTTACTAGTAATTAAATTGTAGATTTGCAATTGTTTTTCTACCGGATTAGCGTGAAAATCAATGTACACTTTTTTTGAAAAAAAAAAAAAAAGAAAGAAAACATTTACGCGTTTACACCTGTTGGTAGTGCCCTGCGTAAACTCAAAAACTGAGCCAGTAGCGACGAACCTCAGTTTCTAATTTATATTATCACTAATACCCCCCGCCAAGGTTTACTTTGATAGATTCGAAATTATTACAAGATAGAGATTTCAAAACTGAGTATTTACTTTTTTTTTTTTAAATGAATCTTTCGGATCAGTTTTATATTTAACTGTATTTGTTAATATAGAGTTATTCATTCGATGGGATTTATTATTAATATTTTGTTAACAAGGTAGTACAAAAGCGTTCGATTCTATTTCTTTCTCGGTTTTCCCAGAACCTTTCGCGCGATACTATTTCTTTAATCGACGTATTATTTTCGTGTAAATGTACAAGAATTTCCGTTTTTAAGAATAGTTGATGTTTTGCGCCCAAAATTCCAACAAACAATGTAAAATCTCGGAAAATTCATTTCTTTTTATTTTTTATTTTTTGCTCTGAATTTTAAAAGAAATAATCGAATAAACAAAGCAGCGAGAAGTTTAAATTTTGTGTCACAATACTTCTCCGAGAAAATTAACTAGTGATCGGTTAAATACATTATGGTAGCAGTTTGAAGAAATGAAGGTAGTGTCGTAGAAACAGTCTCTTATGAGGAGGGGTTTAAACCCATTACACGATTCTTAAAAAATGTTTATCATTTTAAAAAATCAAAATTTATAATTGTAAGAAAAATCTTTTGCACAACGATATAAACAATAATTATGTATTTTTGCATCTTTCGAAAGGGACCGATAGCGTACTGGCGGCATCGACCTGTGTAGGACGTTAGTGTCACAATAAACAAGCACGAAGATGCGTTTTTAATTACGTGGTATACACTTTTACAGCTTGTAAACGTTTCGTACACTTAATAATAATAATAATAATAATAATAATAATAATAATAATATGTTTGTATCGAAATTCTATTTAAAATATTTCTCTAAATCATATTGTACTCTAAGATAAGCACTTTTAGAAAAAGAAAAACAACAGAAGAACCCCCTCAAAATCGTCCCTTGGATACATCACGGAAAGAAACATTCTTTAAAAGATAAAACGGTTACTAAATGTTCCGTTTATAACTCGATAATTAGCAGGATAAATTATTCTATTTATTAACGATAATAAGAAAATGAAAAAAGATAAAAAATACACTTTACTGCAAACACTAGATTTCAAACGAATATAACCATAATCCACACAATTCGTTTACTATTATATATATATATTCGATGCTGATCATCGTGTATGGGTAAACAGGAGAGTATTAAATAAAAATAAGAAAAAAAAACTATATTGTAAAATATAATCGAATTGCGATTTCGAATAGAATCAGAAGTGTTGACGTAATTAACCGGCCGTAATAATTAATTAATTGACGCGACGGTGTGTACACTAATTAAAAGCAAACTGATAATGAAACATGATAAGTATTGAAAATCTTTCTTTCGAATATCACAGCCTGTGCAAGGAGAATTGTGTCCGGTTTATAATTATCCCCAAGGCCGAGGCAAATGTGCGCATCCTGGTCACAACTGTCCTTCGGTTACTAAAAATCCAATAAGAAAAGCGGGTTTGGAAAAATTCTTTTTAGCGCTGTTTCCGATTCCAGTCAAGATTTCAAGCTTATTATAAAACCTTGGCTTATGTCCGGAGATGTTGACGGAATTTTTCGAATTTTAAAATTCTATTACATGTATATGTCAAAATTAAATTGCCATTCGTTAACCACGATTGTTTTCAAAAGTGTATAGAATAATTTTAACGGCCTTAACGAAATGACGCGACCTAAACACGTATAGCACACCACACAGCTTAAGGAATATTTCCGATAATAGTTTAGAGTGTTTTTTTCAGTCTCGTGTCGAAATCAAAAATTGAACAACGAAAAACTATTAAACGGGCCGAATGAATACCCACTCTTTTCAGCTTTTTTTGTCGAGAAAAGGTTTCTTCACGTCGCTTCAAAAAAAAAAGAAAATAAAAACAAAAAAAAACAGCTGACGAAAGTCGCGACACACAGTGTAAGAGAAGTTGGTGGTAAAATGGAAGAAAGAAAATGTGATGATATCGTTAATACTATAGCCTTAATTAAGCGAGAAGAAAGAAGAAGTTATGTCTACTTACAAATCCGTATCCTCGACTCTTTCCGGTTTGCCTGTCGGTGATAACAACGGCTTCCTCGATATCGCCGAAGACTGAAAAATGCTCCTTCAGAGATTTATCGGTGGTGTGATAAGGTAAACCGCCAACGAACAACTTTGTCCAGGTCGTATCTTTCTGCTGCGAAGTCGGGTTGTTGTTGGCCGCTGCCGCCGCACTAGCCGCAGCTGCTGAAGAAAGATTTGCCGCCAAACTGCCGATCAGGCCATCGGCCGTTCCGCCGCCCAGCAAAGTGGCTTCCGGCGTGGTTGTCGCTAAACTTCCAGGCATCAACATGATGATCGGAACTGCGCACGAAAAAATCGATTATTTCCGAAAATGTCAACGCGAGGAAAAAATTCCTTTTCCGCGATAAACCGAAAAAATTATAAAAATTCAAGAACTTAATCTCTTTTAAATGTAAAGTTTCGAAAAAAAATTAAATAAAATAATTATAAAAAAGAAAACTACCAAAACGGTCAACGAACAGAGAACGGTAGTTGGAAAGTGTCGAAAACGGATTATTAATTCTGATAAATATCGCGCGTCTGGAAAATCGTTTTTCGAAAATTTCAAATGATTAACAACATAGCACGGAGAGAGAAATAACTTTATTAACGGCGACGGGGGGGGAGCGGGAAACAATTGCGCGGGAACAGAACACCAGACGTGTAGCAACGGTATTAGAGGATAAACCGGAATTAATTTTATATTATTATTTCGAGGAACTCGAGAGTGCGTATCATATAAAAGATTAGAAATACACTACATACATATATGTATATATGCGTATACGATATATACGTATATGGTATCTAGAACGTATCGAAAAGGAAAATAGAGAGAGATTGGAATAGAGTAAAGAAGGTAAATAGAAAAAGAAAAATGACGAAGGGAAAAGGAGAAAAATTAAGGAAAGTAAAACAAAACAAAAAATCAAAAATTAATAAAAATAGGAAAAAAAAATGGTAGAAAGAGCTCCGCAGCCAATCGCGAACTAACAACTAACAGCAAAGACGAAATAGCAACGTGGGCCGCTGACTGACTAAAAACAGACAACCACAGGGACAAAACGGCAGTGGTACGTCCCGCGACCTACCGGGACCAACGGAGACACACGGCCTCGTCGTCGAGCGCACGCACACACGCGCACGTACGCGACTCCGACCGCGAGCCGTGCGCGCGCGTGCGCGAAACCGCGCCAGGAGCGGCTTGGTGCGCCTGTGTGCCGTCCGCCGGTGTCGTTCGGTCGACGCGCGCGTAACAACAAGTGATACGTGCGCTAGCGCGTGCGTGCGCCGCCTCGTTCGCTCTGCCCGGCTCGGAGGGTGTCTCAGCCGGCACGCGCACTCGCCGCTGCTGTGCACCGTCGTCAAGCGGGGTGCGTGCGCGCCGCGGCGGTGGTGGCGCGCGAGGGCTTCGTGCAACCCCGCGCCGCGCGCTCGACCGGCCCGAAAGTGCCGCTGCGATCGGTCCGCGCATTTCTGTGTGTCGCCGTGTGTGCCCGTGGCTCCGCTTTCATCTGCGCGCGGACGCGCTGGGGTTCGCATTTGCGCCTATTCGGCGTTGTTGCATATACTCGGAGCTATTATGATTTAGCGCAAGCCAGAAGCAGCCGAAAATAGAAAATAAATTTCCGCCGCTTGTTTTTATTTATTCGCGCATTTATACGTATTAGATACCTTTTTTTCCGTTCCTCTTCCGACTCTTGTTCGAATTGCACGATGTGTAGCCACTTCTAAGATAAAAAGCTGTTGTTGTTCCATATGCGTCGTGCACCGAAAAGCATGCATATCTAATCGTTATTGCAAGTTCCGAGTCGTTCCGATATTTTTATATCGAACTTATTTATAATATTCAGTACTGCTAACAGAAATAAACAAAAAAAAAACAATGTCTTGTGGTGATTTTTAATTTATTAATCTTTCGTTGGCGACTTTTTATTACGCTACATAATATAAACTGAGTTGTGTAGAAATTTTATCTCACTCTTTATTGAGATGCGACTGGGAAAAACATTAATAATTCAACGTGTTCTAATGTACAAAGTTGTATTATTGTGAATTTTTAAAAAATTCAAATCGCACTAAATACGAATAAAACGAAATAAGTTTGCGGATATTATTAGATAATATTATCCTCGCATATAAAAGAAATGGTTTTATTATTGTTTTTTTTTTTTGTTTTTTTTTAATAACCAACATTGAGATTTGCACTTCAAAAATTTAATAAAAATGCCCTAAAAGAAGGTAAACTGGCAAAGAATATTATGATCATTCGTAAACAACATTGTACATTACTTTACCGCAATGTACATATAATTAAGAAACTACATCGTTTTCAGTAGGCTAAATATTACAGACATCAAGATTATTTAATGCGGTGGTTTTTAATCGTAGCATTTCGTGAAGACTCTCTAACGTATGATCGTTTTTGGTTTCGAGAATAATCGTAATATCCTTCTTTAAGCGTACATTTTACACTGTATAATCTTTTATCGAATGATAACTTTTTTACTTCTTAGCGAATTTCTATTAAGTAAAAAACTTTCATACTGTAAATTTTGGATTTTCTTAAAAGCTATTTTATTTCACAATTTTTAGTGATATAATTTAGCTCCTTCTAACATTACGGTCACTTTTCCACAATAATGCGCTTTATTAGTACGCCTCTGTATGCCTTTCCCCCACAATTTTTAGTATAAACATGATTCGAGCTATAGTACGGATTAAAAAACACGGTTACTTTCGGTGCTATGGCTTAAGAATATATGTATATAATGTTCAAACTCCGGTCAGTGATGAGCTTAAAAATTTTGCCGTTTTCCAAATTACCTTTTCTCGAAATTTCCATAGGAAACTAACCTTGGTAATGCCACTCGCCTTCACCACCCCCCTTAAATAACTTTTCCTATTTTCTTTGCTTAATTTGTCTCTGAATTATATTTACATATATATATATATATATATATATTAAACGGAGAAACCCAGTCTCCTTTTTCCAGCGTTTATTTTAATGACTACCACCGAATAATTCGCCGATGGTTACCGACATACTTATGCATATATATATATATATGCGAGATTGACAGGTACAATTACTAGCTAGCAAAATCGGTATCAACTGTCAGTCCACACGGTCGCAAGTTATACGCAAAGAAATCAGTGATGAAGTTTTCAATGAGACTATACGGCGCGCTTGTAAATTTCCTTTACTCGACTCGAATCTATGTTTATCCGTGATAATTCGTAACAATTTAAGTAAATCGCGTAACAACTTCTCTAAAGAGAGTGCCCTCCTTTTTTCGCGTTATTTGATTCGGTAAATAATCACCGATACTCGCGCTCATATTGAAGTTACGCTGGTACATAAGAAGTTCTTATGGTCAAAGCCCGTATTTTAACCCAAATGAACAACAAACAAAAATCATACCACGAATATATAGATGTGTATTAGCTACTTTTTACGAAGCTGGTAAAAAAAGGAACAATTACTTGAAACCCCATTAAAATATATAATTAAAATACACGCTCATACTTGAAACCAATTATGGTTATAACAGTTTTTCCTTAAAAAATATTTCGAAGTCAAACAGGATGACGAATTATCAGGCACATACATGCCAGGTAAGTGTCGGCGTAAAAGTAAAGGTCAGTAGTTCCCGATACATTATTTAAACGGCCGGGGCCTGCTTTTAATAGTTTAATGACTTCTTCACGAATAAATGTCCACACCTAGGACAATTTTACGAGCTACAAGAGATTTCGGTACAGTCTACGGCGAGTTAGTAATGTTGGCTAATAATTCTTCGGCCTATTTAAGTGGGTTCGATTAAAACGGAATATAAAAGTATCTGGACATTGCTCTGGTTCGCGGACTATTACGAACATACAATAAACTAAAAGAGAAATGAACCAAATATTGAAGACAAGTGTACTACTAGGCACGCCACTTTTCGATAAGCAATAACCAGTACTGTAAATGTAGATTCCAACGGAATATGTGGGCCGGTATATTACTGCAAACAGATAAATATCATACCAAAAAAATATTAAGACTTTAAATGCTGCTGCATAAGTGATAAAATTGTTACAACGCCAAAAGTCATCACGGAAGCGAAAAGACTACATGATCAAGTAAGATGTTTTGCAGTTGTTACTCTGTCGAATAGTTCGACGGAGGGTTATCGATTGCACATGAGAAGAAATCGTTAAAAAGCACATTAGGGTTATATTCCGATCGTAAAGGTGATTATTTAATGTATTATCTATACTAATAATACATGAGTATATACGTATATATATATATATATATATATATAGTAAAAAAGTAAAGAAACATAAATGTTGAGGATTTCGGTCGCAATGACTGAGAACGATGAGATTTTAAAAATATCGCAACTTAAAATATATACTTACATCTGATTGCATTTTATAAAAGTACATTCCTATTCGTAAAAGATTAAAATTATTTTTCCTAATTACAAATATTTACAAAAAGAACTCGTAAAAACGCTTTTTAAACAATGAATTTCATTGATTTTGAAGAAAGATTTAATAATTCTTAATGGATAACCGTGGGATAAAATTAATCTTTCTAAGCGGCAACTTGTGAACGAATAGGTTAATTTAAGTGTAGAGCCCAATATTTCGATAGTTACTCATTCGTAAGGAAGAGCGGCTCTTAATTTTTATTTTTTAATTTAGGCTCGTCAGCGGGATAGGGAATTCTGTGACTAATTAACAAGACTACACGTGTAATTTCTACTCCAAGATGCGGTAGAGTTGAATGCAATCGATCACTATCGAGTACTCTTGGCTTTGGTTAATTACAAGAAAATGATAATTGCTACTTTCGGTAAATCTTTCGATATTGTTCGAAGTAAAAAGTTTCGTCATTAGCAACTGTGTACGACAAGAGATGGGCATCTTCTAAGCAATTAATATGAAATTGCGTGTAATCTCTGAGAATTGAGGCGTAATCGATTACTCTTTCGAGTAATTATTAAGAAAATGATAATCACCATTGTTTTATAGTTTAGAGTAATTATAATTAATAATTATAGCGATTACGATAAATAGTAATCGGGGGATTTGTCAAAGTACAGAATAATAGCAACACTTTAGTATTCAAAGATCTAGATAATTCGGCGTTTCCTCTATTGGCAATAATAAATTGGTGCTCGTGTTACGACTACAATTACGTGAAGAAAAAAAAAGAAGAAATTATAAAGTTAAAATAAATGCCGATTATAATTGCAAGGAGGAATTTCAAAATTTCTTTCACTCATTTTCAAGTTCAAAAGATATAATTAAGTATTTAATTTTCTTTTTTTTTTTTTTTTCCGGCTTTTAATGCGTCCTAGAATATTATTTACAATTTATCTGTGTTAGCAAAATAAAATTTACTAAAGAAAAAAAATTTTTTTTTCCTTTTTGTTTTATTTATTTATTTTTATTTTTTTTTTTTTTAGGGGGCGGGAGGATTAATATCTTTTCACTAGATTATCCGGCACAGTTTCGGTTGATCTATGATTATACCGATGTGAAAAATAAGATGTCAAAATGAAATATTCTAATCAATTTAAAATTAAATAATGATTAATTAATGAATAGAAAGCAAAAATAACAACATCGGGTAATAATCGGTGCGTGAACGTTGAAAATATTACGTTTATATTTATTTATAATATATAATAGCCGTATGTTTCCGGCAAAAACGTTAAAATTTTATCTCTGATTAGTTAAATTGTCTTTAAATCTATTTCTACGTCACCATTAATCGAATATTTGATTTTCATGAGATGTTCGCCAAATTTCGACTTACCTCCGGTTTTAGATAATCCGGCTAATCTCGTTTCCTTCTTTTAATAATAGGCCCTAGTTTTGCCTTCTCCATTTTATTATTCATAATTTTTATTCGTGAAAACGTGTCGCCCGCTATTGGGAAAATTAAATACGCGCGTACATCGCGTAATAATCGCGATACCTTCGGCGAATTTTCGATTACTACTTATCGTAATTAGCGTTATAATTGTTATCAATTGTGCTTATTCTAAAGCGTAAATAGTCTCTAAAAACGGTGCTAATCAGTTACGTCCAACTCTGGTTCAGAATATTGCATCTAAACTCGTTAGTTAATTACAAAATTGCCAACTGGAGCAACTGTTTAATTTTTCCCGGTGATTAAATAACGCAAGCGATCCAAGCTATGCACGAGGTAGAGAATTTGAAAGAAAGAGATATCGTTAAAACGAGGCCGCTATTCTTTCGGTTTGTGCATTTAAATGCAAAACTACTTCTGCTTCTCATACTAGTTTGATTCTCACGTCTCGGACGTTCTTTTAAGTGACGTTATTATGTCGTTCATTCTGCAATCCATAGTGCATAAATTAGCGACATTTTAAAAATAGCACGATATAGATTTTCATTTCGCGAAATTGAAGTTGCTTCTCATATATACCAGAATGGATTGTCCCGGAATGTAATACGATCGAAAGTTCTATAAAATATATGAGCAGGATGACGGCAGTGTGAAGTAAATATTGAATAGTTGTCAAGTGATTTGTGTGGCCGCCGGTCTAGTTGATCCCAATCACGTACTGATGCAGTTCCAAAGGTGATATCGATAATTGATTCGGAAAGTCCGGGGAGATCATCGAAACATTTAAATTTCCGTCGGACTACTCTAACTTTACAGTTAAAACTTCAATGAAGCCCCACAATCCATTCGTTCATCCGGAATTGACGCTTATTACGTCCGACTGCTTAACTTGTTGCAATTTTACATTACACGTACTGTCATCAGGATTCCGATTTATGAATTACTCTCAATTACGAACGAATATCCGGTTGACTTCAGCCCGGATCCCAGGACACGCTGAAACTATTGACAACAATCTGTTCAAGCGTATGAAGCAGCATTGAATGCGCCCATTTATCATATTATCTAACGATCTCGAAGAAAGATCAAAGACGTAGTGAAACAAAGCCAACGACTTTTACTTAAGAATTCCGCTCATTAGCGAAAGGCACATCAGCTCAGATTTTCGACCCGTTTGCAAATAAACTACTGTTACCAGCTCAGGTGCGAATTAACCGCCACTGCCGGTGTCTGTTCATCTGTTCCTTTGCCTTTTCAGAAATGAAAACACGTTCGTGTCCCGCCAACGTCGATGTTTCGAAAGGCATTGATTACTGTTGACTGCCCAAAATATGCGATTTAATCGGTTTAAGCGAAATTTGGTTTCTATAGGATACATTAGCCAATCTTATAGTACAGTTCGCTGTTGCGTTCGCGGAGCATGTATATATGTCTTTCGCAGATCTAGTTGAATCTTTTTTTTTATGTACTTTTCTAAACACTAGCAGCAATATAAATATCTCGGTAAATTGAATGTATCGCAAGAGATCTTCTGAAATTGATGTCTACTTATAATCAAGAATTGAACTATGTAGTATAAACTCCATTATCCTACTAGGCTACTTTCAGGAAGCTTAAAAGGAATCTATTACCTATTCCAAAAGAGACTGGTGAAGAATAATGCCACAAACTACAGAACCCCATTACTTTAAAGAATAACCCGAGTAAAGTAGTAGCGAAAAAAATCGTTCTTCTAAGATTAAAAGATTACTGTCAACAAAATTATTCTCATCTCCCGTCAGTTTGGTTTTCTTAATAATATATTGATTGTAGATCGTTAGAGTAACGAATTACTGTTCAGACGCGCGTACTATTACATCAAAATGACTTTGATATAATACTCGATAAATTTCGATACTGCCTAATTACAACCATCAGTAGACGACACTTATTTAACATCAACTTTTACTGGCGCCCCACTTCCCTTTCATTCCTTACACAAATGACATCCCCAAAAACTTAAAAATGCTCGGTTTGCATTTGCAACTTTGTTCTCTCGCATCTATACAATCCAAAAAACGATTACAAGACAATTTTTATATGATTAGTGAATATTTTAAAAAATGGAGAATGAAACACAATCCTACTAAAACTGAAGCTGCTCTATTCTCTAAGAGAAGACCTCCGGCTGTTCCTCGGGTTACTTTAAACAACAAAGTTAACGAATTTTAAAATATCTGAGAGGGCTGTAACCACCTTTTTTTTTTTTTTTTTTTTAATTTTCCTTTAATAACTATATTAACGCTAATGAAGCTTTGTTTTCCTTAATAAATAATCCCCCACATTTTCATTAATAATAAAACTCGTTATATCTATCGTAAGATTACACGGAAAAGCGCTGTCTGGTACAATATGATCAACTACTAGAAAAACTGCAATGATTTCAGAATAGATGCTGTCGAATCATCTTAAACGTGCATAAATGTCTTCAATAACATTAAAATTGTATCGCACTCTCACGCTACGGAGTTCTTCTATGACTGTGAAATAAGTGAACGTATCAATGAAATTGGCGAATAGGATTAAGCGTAAGAGAATTGTAGCTCTTCTCTAGAACCCGTGCATTTTAGCTTATACTTAGATAATTAAATTCATTCTTTAACGGTCGGTTTATTTTTATTTCCGTGCGTGTTTTGTTCCGTTTTGTTTTGTTTGTTTTTCTTTTGTGTGCTATTTTTTCCCCAAATTCCGTACATTACGTTCGTATTTATTCATTTTTCTATTAAATCTGTCGAAGTAATTTAGCTTATCATTCATTCAGTTGTTAATTAATATTTAGTACTTCGTACTTAATTCGACCTGCGGCGCACCGGTTGTTGTAACTAGGATTACCTTCTCTTGTAAGCAGTCACTCGACCGTCATTTGGTACTAATTCCACTGACGAAGAAACAAAATAACAACCACGTGAGTTTTGTAATTTCCATGTTGCGTAGGGTTGTAATTTTCTATTTCAGCGGCTTAGCGCTGATTAAAAAAATATCACAACACATCACTGATAGGAAAACGAAGGACGGTTCACTTGCCGAAGATATTCCTACTAATAAGTACCGTTAAGTACTCTAGTGCAATTACAATAGGAGACTAGCAGGAACTAGTCGTTCGAGACAATGTGCCCCGGTCAAATTGATGAATATTAATCTCAGTAGGCGAGTATCCGGCGCCTTCAAACCGAGTAAAGGAATAAACCTTGACAGAAAATCATGGCGGAAGGCAACGGGATACCACTGCCATCTCTGGAATATCAACATGAAAAGTGAGACTGAAGAAGAATGACGTTGTGCCATGCGGTCCGGTCAGCGTCCGTCGTCTTCGAATTTCTAGGAACTGACCACGTAATGATGGATCTCAGGTCAGACGTGAAAAGTGAAAGACTAGATAATAATCCAAACAGGATTACAATACGTAGAGCTAAAACACTAGAACAGGATATAAAAATAGCGAGTTGGAATGTGAAAAGGTTATACCGGATTGGGGAAATTAACGAACGTATGCGTCGAAGCAAAACGTTCGGAGTTGGACATGTTCAGAATCAGCAAGACCAATTGGCATGGAAACGGGTAAATTTCCGCGGACAAGGAATATGAATTTATATACTCTGGGAACTATAAACATGAACATGGTGTAGAGATAATAATAAAAAAAACAAATAGCTGCTACAGTCGAAGAAATAGTCCCAGTCTCGGAAAGAATTATAATGATAAGACTTCAAATAAAACCAAAGTTAATCGCGGCAGTCCAGATATATGCAAATTTTTCCCAGGAAATAGAGGAATTCTACGAAGGAATGGAGAACACACTACACTAGTGTATGAAATACGGTGGCTATAGTCTTCGTAATGGGCAACTTAAACGCTAAGATTGATGAAAATCATGATGGCACGGCGGCAGGGCCATTTTTGTTTAGGTAAAGGTAATGAACGAGGAGAAAGACTGATAGAATTTGATGAAACACTTAATTTCAAAGTGTGCAGCACATGGTTTAAGCAGCACCCCAAAAGATCATATACGTGGACCAGTCCCGGGGATCCTTGTAGAAATCAGATAGACTTTATAATGGTGAACTCAAGATATAAAAATCGATAAATCAATCAATCAATCTTTATTATTGCGTGGAAAGTAGTACAATTAAAGAAATATATAAATAAACATGAGTAGGTACGTAATGAAATAAATAAAATGAATTAACAAAATAAATGAGCGGAAAAATGAAACGCGACCTGTGATTTTAAAAGAAAGAAAAAAAGAAAAATGGAGAAGAAAATAAATGAATAAATAAAAATGAAAAATTAATAATTTACTTAACAGCGCCGAAACGTATCATATTAATAAATCTCGGGATAACTTAATAATAATCTAATTATAAATAATAACCCGCTATTTAAAATTAACAATCAATTATAACGTATCGATATATCGAACAGATCAATTTATTATTAGGAAGACACACATTGTTATCGTTTATTTACTATTAAATTTATTTATTATTGCCATGATTATATGTAACTTCGAAACATGTCGGCTGTATTTTATATTTTTATAACAATTATTATTTTCTGTAATACGTGTTTTACGTATACTTTAAGTAAGGTTATTATATTCGATTTTTTATCATAGAGATGTCACAAGTTCCAAGCGAATTATAAAGTTCCGAAATGGTCATTCATTAAATTGCATCGGACTATAGTCATGCGCCTGTCAAGCAGAATCACTCTTGACATGTCTAAAAAGATATTTACGTCTTGTATTGTAATTTAACAGTTGAATTTTGACAGCCTCTGTCAGAGAATTATATAAGATAGTATGAAATTTGTTGTATTTCGGAATATAAGCCATTTCCAGACTGGATGATCGAGCTATTCTATTTGTCTATACAACTCCATACTTTAATTTGTTCTTACAAACGAAGCTTAACATTTGCAATTTATACAGATCTGACACCCCCAATAAGGTTTTGTTATAAGAGTTTGTCCGATTAGTTTTAGAACGGATGTTTGACGAACTGCGATATTATTTAAATGGTAATTTGCCGTACCGCTCCAGTGAAATTATTCCATACCCTAGAACGGGTTGATATATAGAGCTAAATATAGATAGCACAAATGCTCGGGAGAAAAAAAATTTCTCAAATGATAGAAAATATAGTTCAGTTTTCGCAGTATCTTGGTGATAAAGTTTGCATGTTTACCCCAATGTAACTTACTATCGAAGACCACCCTGAAGTATTTAATTAGCTCTGGATATTAAAGGTGTGAATTATCTAAAGAAATCTGAAAATCATCCCATAAATCCGGAGACTGGTTATTATAAATTGTCTTACGGAATCCTAATAAGATGGTACACAAATGACAAAAATATCAAATAAAAATCAACAACGTACGAACAGCTTGACTTATAAACTTCAAATTTGGAACGTAAATCGCAATTAAAATTATCTTTAAAACGATCTACGAGGTGTGACAATTAAATAATCGGACTGCGAATGTCTTAGCCGTTAGGCTTGGCTTGGGGGAGCGAGAATGGAATGTAGTTGACTTTGATGCTTCCGGTGCACGTAGCACGTTATTCCGTCTTTCTATCTAGGTTAGTTTGCTTTTAATTCTTGCTTGAGTAAGACGTTCTCGCCTTGTAGTGCCGCAATTATGATAAACGTAAAAATCGAGCAGCGCATTCATTTGAAATTTCTCGTGAAATTAGAAAAACCTGCAACTGAACGCGTTCAATTATTAAAAGAGGTATTTGGAGATAGTTGCATGTCACGCACTCAAGTTTTTGAATGGCACAAACGATTTTTAAAAGGCCGGTAAGTTGTTGAAGATGATGAACGTTCTGGTCGACCTATGACATCAAGAACTGATGAAAACATTCAAAAAATTAATGAAATTGTGCGTAAAGACCGACGTTTCAGTGTTTGGATGATAGCAGATATGACGAACATTGACAGAGAGACAATAAGAAAAATTTTGCATGAGGATTTGCAAATGACGAAGTTTGTGCAAAAATGGTTCCAAAAAAAACCTCACACACGAGCAAAAAGAGAACAGGAAAAACATTTGCTCTGACATTATGGAACAATTCACAGAAGATCCTGAACTAATTGAAAAAGTCATCAAATGTGACGAAACGTAGATTTTTCAGTACGACCCTGAAACAAAACGTTAATCCATGCACTGGAAGACGCCCGCATCGCCAAGGGCTAAAAAAGCTCGAATGAGCAAGTCGAAACTGAAGGCCATGCTCATCGCTTTTTTTCGATATTACAGGTATAATCATGATTGAATGGGTACCTCAGGGTCAAACGGTAAACCAGAAGAATTACGTTGAGGTTCTGACAAAGCTTAGAGAAAGGATGAGGAAGAAACGACCAGATCTGTGGAAGAACAACTCGTGGATTCTGCAGCAAGACAATGTGCCAGCGCACAATGCGCTCTCTGTGAAACAGTTCTTGGTGCAAAAAAGCATTACTGTGCTTGAGCATCCACTGTACTCATCAGATCTCGCTCCAAGCGACTTCTATCTGTTTCCAAAAGTGAAAAGTGCATTGAAGGGAACACATTTTCAGTCTGAAGAAGACGCGAAGGCAAAAACGGCAGACTTACTGAAGAAGGTTACACTTGATGACCTGCAGCACTGCTTTCAACAGTGGAAAACTCATATGCAGCGATGTGGTGATAGAGAAGGAGAGTATGTTGAACGGGATTAAAAGCCAATTGTAATAAGTAAGTAATAAAGCATATTTTTAGGATTAGTGCGGTTATTTAATTGTCACACCTCGTATAACTTGAAGATTACCGATTACCCTGGGCGGCAAAAAACCCAAAAAACCGTCAAGAATATATAATATGGTACATAAAACGACCTCAAAAATCACTTAAAAAATCATAACTCATCGCCCGATAAACCTATGAAGCTGAAATTCAAAATATAAACTAAAATGCAGGAGTCCTTTCATAAAATCATTTCATATCCTTAACAAAACTTTCAAAGTTGCCGTAAAGTTCAAAAAAGCGCTAAAAATGACGTGCCACCCCCCCTAGCGTCGCGAATATTATAGCTAAAAATTTCGAACACGGTTTAAAATATTCGACTCCACGTATATTTCTCTAGTTTTGAACATCGAAATTTCCAGCTTTAAAATTAGACTCTCAGGGCGCCAAAAGTTTGAATTTTTCAAAAAAAAATTATTTTTTCCCGGGCTTGCGATATATCATTAGAAAGATCGCTATTTGTCGGGAACGAACCCGTATTCCATTTTCTTAACAAAACTTTCAAAGCTGCTGAAAAATTCAAAAAAGTGCGAGCTCTAATTTGTAGCCCCCTCTTTGCGACGTGAGTATTATAGCTATACATTTGGAACGAGATATAAAATATGCGAATCCACGTATATTTCTCTGGTTTGAAACATCCGGTTCTCCAGCTTTAGAATGAGACCCTCGAGACGCCGAAAGCTCGAAATTTTGGAAAAAAAGTATTTTTTTTCCCGAGCATGTGATATATTGTTGAAAAGACCGCTATTTGTCCGGAACGAAACAGTATTTCATTTCCTTAACGAAACTTTCAAAGTTGCCGTAAAGTTCAAAAAAGCGCGAAAAATGACACGTCCCCCCGCTTAGCGATGCGAATATTAAAGCTGAAAATTTTAAACGCGGTTAAAAAAATGCGCATCCCCGTATACTTTTGTAGTTTGGATCATCCGGATTTTCAACTTTAAAACTGGACCTTCGGGGCACCGAAAGCTCAAAATTTTGGAAAAAATATTTTTTTTCCCGGGCATGTGATATATCGTTTGAAAGATTACTATTTGTCGGGAACGAAACCGTATTTCGTTTTCTTAACCAAACTTTCGAATTTGCCGAAAAGTTCAAAAAGCGCGAGAACTAATATGTAGCCCCCTGTTTGCATCGCGAATATTATAGCTATAAATTTCGAATGGGGTTGAAAATATGCTCATTCTGGCATGTTTGCTGTAGTTTATTTAAAATTTTGTGTACATATCTAAATAAGGTTGATCTTTACCGATGGTGCCAAATTCCGTGGATTTAATGAAGGCGTAGGGGCCGGGTTTCTTATAGAAGGTATCACTGAGCAGAAATTTAAATTACCTCCAGAAGCTTCGATTTTCACGGCCGAGCTTCTTGCAATTGAAAAAGCGTTAGAGTTTGTGAAAAACGTGTTGCAGTCCAAGGGGGAGTTTGTAGTATTTTCAGACAGCCTTAGCTCTCTCTTTTCGCTTCAGAGAAGTAACTTTGAATGTAATTGCCATCCAATTATTTATGAAATTAAGGAAAAGTATTTTAATATTTCCGAACTTGGAGGAGTCATTAAATTCTGTTGGGTTCCGGGTCACTGTGGGGTACCTCTTGGTGACCGTGTTGATTTAATCGCAAAAGAAGGTGTTAGATCAGGTATTAAGTTTCCATTTATCCCATCCTTCGATCTTCTAGATAAAGCCAAAAGAAATAATCATGCGGATTGGATAAGTCTTATTTGTAGAGAGCAAGGACCTGGTAAATATTTTCATATGGTCCAACCATCTTTGCCGTCCATACCTTGGTTTTACCGCATTAGTGTCCCAGTTAGTTTGACCCGTAGGTTTGTGACCGTTGTGTGTAGGCTCCGCTCCGGCCATTGCCGATTGGGTTTAAATTTTTCAAACACTGGGCACTGCACCGGTTGTAATATCTATTGTCGACAAAATTTTAGAGAAGACATTAATCACTTGTTATTTAATTGCACCCAGTTCGATGACGCGAGACTTGCGTTTTCTAAGGACCTCATGTCCTGTGGTGTTTATTCTCCATTGTGTGTTTTTCATCTTCTCTGTTCCAGTGATAAAATTTTATTTGTCCTTTTTAGGTTTATTGAAAGAAACAGGATTGTTGTTTGATTTTTTTTTTTTTTCTTTTTTTTCTTTTCTCTCCATTATTTTACTTATTTTTTTTCTTACATCATTGTAGTCTTTGTCCAGTGTGGCTGTGACTACCTCCTTTTTCTCATAATGCATTGTGAGCATTGCCAGGCAACTGTGGTCATAATGTGAGATAGAAATATTTATCTACTTATCTATTTTTTCTTTTGCTCCTTTTTCCAGAATGGAAAAATCTTGTTTGTTTCTGTTTTGTTTCATTGAGCATTGTGGGCACTGCCAGCAGTTGCGGCCATAATGTAGAATGAATGAAATTTCCCTTCCTGAATTTTCTATTATTAGTATTTTTTAATATCTAGTCGTGTCGTAGTTTGCTGGCCAAATAAACTGTTCTGTTCGGGCCAAAAAAAAAAAAAAATTTTATTTAAAAATCGTAACTGAATGGAAATTACGTCAAGAAAATTATTGATTTTATTTTATGAACAGTTGAGAAATTAACTTCTCAATATAGTAATCTAATAAATAGTGACAAACGAGGAAGGTGGTTTAAGTAATAGTATTCAAATATAACTATATAGAAGTTCGGAAAACAAACAAGTACAATTACAAATTTTTAAATATTTATTGATAATCAATCCTTCCAAAAATCTAGGACTAAATAGCGTTTATTTATTAGAATTTATTTTTTTTTGCAGTACAATATGATGACACTGTGTGACGTGTGAAAAAGAACTGGACTAAAAATATCTGTTTTGGAATTATTGTTGTTTTGAATTTAGTATTATGTAAATGAAAATTATGGTTATCTTTAACTTAACATACGGAATTCTCAGCGCATGAAACCTCATGCTTGACTGAACTTGTTTGACATTAAACGCTAATCTTTTAGTATTTAGCCAGCTGAATATTTTATGTATATCCTTCTGTATTAAGGGGGGCGATATATGTAAAATTTTTAAAAAATCGATTTTTATTTTTTTGCATAAATAGTTAGTATAACATTTCAAAAATATGCCTGTAAATTTTCCAAATTAAGTTCTTATTATTTTTCGATTTATAACGCATTAAAGTGCCCCGCTTCAACTCAGCGTTCGAGTGCTATTAGATCTGTATTACAGCGGTTGGCTCTTAATACCTGCTTCTCGGATTCCTGACCTTGGGACCTTTTATATTGAAGGGCCTGAGTAAAAGCAGATGTTTAGAAACTCTTTTTTTTTCTTGATTTCGTGAAAAGAACAGCTGTATAGTAATACAATCTCATGACGACGTTTGAGTTAGAAATTAATCTTTGATTGTTCATTAATTTACGATCTTTCAAACGTCGTTCTTGGTTGCATCGCTGCTTTATCGTGTCAAAGATGCTTACTCGGTTACTACCAAAAATCCCCGTGCTCGGTAGTAAGTCCGGTCGCTTGCATGGTCGCATCAGGGTAGAGACGAGTTAGTGTTTGAGTGGTTGTGGAACGGATACCGAAGAATATCGTGAATGGCATGAAGAACATGAACCAAATTGCCAAGAAAACCATAAAGGCTCTTCAGGCGCAATGGAAGCCGAAGCTGTGAAAGAGATGTTTTCACGACCCCGAGGTTTATTTGGCGTAAAATACGGAAACTATATAGGAGATGAGATTCGAAAACCTTCACGGGAATTCTTAATTTGAATCCGTATGGCGACGACTTTCAAGTCATTAAAAGTGAATGCATTGGCCACGTGCAGAAGAGGATGGATACTCGTCTCCGAAAAACTGGAACAGACAACCAGCTGGGAGGAAGAGGCAAACTCAACGAAGCTTTGATCAAAAAATTATCTTTGTTCTACGGTTTAGCTATTCGGAGGGACATTTACTGCGTCAAGGATATGAAAGATGCAATTATAGCTACGTACTATCATATATACTCCACAGATGACAAGCCAAGATATGAGTTGGCCACACGCAGAATGCAAATGAGAGTTTCAACTCTACCATCTGGCGTCTCTGTCCAAAGCACTTGAATTCAGGACTAAAAATTGTTGAAATTAGTGCTTATATCTCAGCTGGACTGTTCAATGAGGGCTATACATATCTTTTACAAGTAATGAACTCCTTACAAATAGCAATTGACCGCCAATGCATGTCATATCAAGAAAAAAATCGGTGAATAAAAAATGAGTCGAGAAAATCGGGGCAGCTCTTTGACGACTAAAAAAGCTCGTGAAGTATGTCAAGAAGAGCTCAACAAGAAAAATGAGTTCTACGAACGCACTGAAGGTCTGCTATATGGCCCTGGAATCGTTGACTAGCTGACTAGTAGTTGGTAAGTCGCTGCGATCATAGAGTTTCTGTGTGTCAAAACTTTAAACGCGTTTTTCTGGAAACTACTTTTTTGAAATTGCCGGGCGTGATTACTCAAAAAGTTCTCAACTGATTTCAATGAATTTTGGTGCACATCTTCTCTGTAGTATTAGTTTCTAGTTAAACCTGTAAAATTCCAAAAAATTGTTCAAAAACTACTATTTTTGACCCAAAATCATCAGAAAAATGGGTGAAAAATCAAACATTTTTTTTCCGAGGCGCGTCAATTTGCGATTTTTTCACTTTTTTTGATTTTTTATAGGCTCAACTAGAAAATACACGTTTTCTGAACACGCTGCAACTCGAATTTTTGATTTCGGATCACTACAACAGACGCTAGAACTCCCACCGATTGACGCCGTTCGCTACGAGGGTCTCAGGAGACTGGTCAGTACGGCGGCCATTTTGTAAAAAAAAAAAAAGAAATCATTGTGTCTCGTATTTAAATATATGACGAATAAATGTACTTTCAAAAATATTTACTTATTCCTTCCTTATAAAATAAGCCTCTGAAAAACGGCCAAAATTTAGGCTGTTACATGTATCGCCAGCCTTAATGATTGAAGTAGAACTGGAAAACGTGAATTCATAACCAAAACAGTATCGTCAGCATAGCAGAATATACTACCGTTTACATGATGGTTATACAAATAGTTAATATAAACTAAAAATAAGTAGGGGCCCAGGATACTATTTTGTGGAATCCCATGTAGCCGTATATCCACTGTACGCGTTATTACTTTCTGTAACGTTTTTCCTATTAGTTAAAAAGGATTCGAACCAGTTGTATAATTTCTTTAATAATATTTTGTGGTTTACAGTATCAAAGCTTTACAAATATCCAAATAAATTGTAGCAACTGATTTTCTATGTTCTGGATTTTCAGATATGTAAGTTGTATGATCGACATCGTCTGCCCCCTTTCATGAAAGAAAACCATACTGATGTGGGTTGAAGTAGTTCGCGTCTAGTAAGAATTGTAGAACACGTTTTTTTCATACATTTCTCAAAAATTTTACTTATGGTGAAAGTGATACAGATCAGTCTATAGTTTGATACCTCTGTTTCATCCGCTTCTTTATATACGGGTGTTATAATTCCCACTTTTAAGATATCGGGAAAGCAGCCGGCATTTATTGATTCATTAAAGAGATATGATAAAGGCTTAATGAAAAAGTTTATAATGGTCAAATCTAAAGGAAAATTTTATTGGCAAAGATAAAATTGCATTCTTGATGTCGTCATTAGTGAAATTGAAAAACACGAAAGAGTTCACACAGTTTTGTGATTCGACTTCGTTAATGGATGGAATGGAAGGGGTGCTGGGAAAATCTTTTAAAATTTCTCCCACGCTCTTGTCGAAATACTCATTAAAAAGTTCAGCAATTTTATGTTCATTACCTTTTGTACTAATGTTTTCGTTTCCCATACTAATCTCTTTGATAGCTCGATCGGAGGATTGCCCGAGGGTATTGCGGACAACAGACCAGTAGCTTTTTTTGCTTCGTTTTACATTTATTTAAAACATTCGTGAAATACTGTTTTTTCGCTTTTCGTACCACGAGTTGTAGCTTTTTAGAAGCTATTTTGAAACTTTGAACCTTAGATTCATTGCTCGGATATTGTTTAAATAATTCATAAGATTCGTCTTTTTTCTTAATTAACCGTAATATATCATTAGTAAAATTCATTGAGATCTTTTCCGACCATGTCGCTTGTAGACTTTTTTTCTTTTACAACAATTTATTACTTCAATTAATTTTTGAATAAACTAAACCAATTTTTCATTAATTGTGCCAGTGCTCGTATATGTATATCGTACGGACATTAAGGTCGCTTAAATTTTTTTGAAAATAAATATAGTGTAGTTTTTCCCCATAGTGTAGTGCTGCGCTCGATTTCAGAGCGAAGTCTATATTTATAGCGCAGTGGTCTAAAAAGTCAAAGTCAGTAATTACCGTAAAGAATTGCCATACTTTTACCTAAGGACTGAAACCCCGATCGTGAGCTATCGGCTGCTGGATGTCGCATATCACCAGAAAAATGTAAAAGGTCAACAAATAAAACAGCGTGGAACTTGCAAAGTATCAAGAAGTATGAAGTGAAATTAAGATTGTGCAAAGGAAGTTGAACAGATAACGACATAACGAAAAAATCAATGCGCACAGTAATGCACAGACGACTAATAGTGCGTAAAATAAAGACAAACAGGGAAAAAGGAGCATTAAAAAGAATGGCAGAGGTGAAAAAGAGTAGTTATCAGCACAATGAAGAGAACGCTTCCAAAAAGAGGAAATAAGAAAAAAAAACCACGAACGAAAGTTAAGAAGGCAGCGGGACAAGAATATAAACAAATTGGTAATCAATAAATGCATAGAGGCCGAAACAAAACAGCTAGAAGGGAAATGCAGGGACATCAAAGAACTGCAGAAGAGACATAGCGCAAGAGAGATGCATGCACAAATTGAAGCAAATGGAAAAGAAAAACACGCGCGTTATAAAGCTAAGGATTAGAATTGGTCAGACTTGTGGAAACAGGGAGAAGCAAAAAAAGGCGTGGATGGAATATCTCAAGGAGCTATATAATGAAGGAATAAGATCCCCTCAAGGTAATAGTAAAACTAAAGAAGAGGCATCGGAAATAGAAATGCGAGAACTTGAGAACGCTGTAGAGAAAACAACAAGTAACAACAAAGTTGTGGAGGAAGATGAAATACCAGCGCAGGTTTTGAAGTGCTTAACATTAAACAATAGGAAATAATTATTAAAGCTGCTAAACCGCATATACGATGAAAAGGAAATACCAGAGAATTTTAAGATTTTGATCCTTTATATCACCCCCCCCCCCACCCCACCCCACCGAACAATCGCGCTAATGAGCCACACATTGAAGATTCTTCTTTTGTGACAATAATAAACGACAGAATAGAACGAAGAATGAAATACACTAAGGATTTGTTGCAAAAAGAGGTACGAGAGACGCAATAGCATTACTAAAAACTATAATACAGTAAGCACTCAATTTAAATCGAGATGTAATAGCGTGCTTTATAGACCACGAAAAGGCATTTGATCGGGTCAATTACAACAAGATGTTCTTCGCAAATATAATATTAATAATAAAGACCTTACAAGTAATTAGAAGGATTTATTGGAAGCAAACTGCAAACATACGAATTAAAGATCAGCATTCAAGCGAAAAATGCCGAATCAAGGAAGAAGTGAGGCAGAGATGTTCCCGTTCTCCCGCAGGCTTTTCAATATTTATGCAGAAGAGATCACGACGAATGCAGACACTAGTGAATACCGGATTTAAGATTTCGAGATAGAATGATAGCAATTAACATCCCGACGCATTTTCTCTTCCCTCATTGATAACTTGATAGTACTATTCTTCTGTCTTCCTCCTCGTTCGAGGTTACAAGAGTTGTTCCACGTGGTCTTCCACAAGGATCCTGCCTTAGTGCTACTATTTTTAATATTTATACTATTTCTATTGCTTCTCTTTCTATGAACCCCTCTTCCATATTTTTTGCCGATGGCATTCTTCTCTTTTCCTCATCCCGCGATTGTAGATGCTAACGAAAAAGTCAATTCGTCTCTAGCTGCTTTGGAACAATCTCTTTCTCCTCTTTGAACCTTTCTATTTCCACTTTAAAATCTTCTTGTATTTTCTCTTCGTCCATTTAATCCCACTTTAGTCTGTGTATCCTTAAACTCCAAACTTATCCCTCGGAGGGATTGCTTTTACTATCTCGGTGTATTCCTTAATGAACATATTAATTTCCTTTCCTCCTCTGCCCTTAAAAGACTGAACTTACGGAAAGCTCTTTCCCCAACAAAATGGGGAGGCGATCCTTTTCTCCTCATTTCCTTATACCAATCGATTATCCATTCCAAAGTCGATTACTGTTCCTTTATCTATGGCCTTGCCTCAAAATCACTTCTTTCCAAGCTGGATATAATCCAAATTTTTTTCTTTTATCTTATCAATAGCTGACCGAATCTACATTTAGCTGATATTTGTCCGCCCTGTCGTTTCCGGGCGAAGATTCTTTGTTGACATGCCCAAAGGGGGGGGGGGGTAAAAAAGAAAATTTTTTAGATATATATTTATCTCTATTTATGTAATGACTTCGTATTTTTAAAAAGACACTTCATTAAAAAGTAACAAATTTTTTCTTTTTTTCCTTTGCAAAATTTAAAATATCAAACAGGCTAGCAGAAATTTTTTGCCCGTTTCTTCTTCCACAGTTAGACTAGAAATATACGATCAGAAAAATAACAGAGATCACGGCGGATTTCAACCGAATCGTATGCCAATTAAAATAGAACAACGCAATATGAATTACGCTACAAATGAAAATAAATTAGAAATTTCTTTCTGTTTCGTCAAGTGTTTCGGTCAAAAATTATTCTACGAACCGAGTTGAAATTCAAAAACCTTTAAACCTCTACCGAAACTTCTCTCTATAATTTCGAGGTATATAGGCTACCGTCCTCATAGATGAAACGTAGAAACTTAACAAAACTGCCGAAAGCGCCCATAGATTTTTCAAACTTCATAAATTACTATGCCGAAACAATGGTGAAGAGAATGTCTTCACGTTCCATCGCAGAAGTTTTGTTTAACACGTTCAGCAAGTGCATAGGTTTTTTTTTGAAACTTCCAAAAAACTATGGAACGCTTTCGCATTCAGCGAAATAAAATATAAACTCGCAGAAATTTAATATGTACTATACATTTCAGCCATATTACAACCGTTTTCTATTTTCCGATCTCTATTACAACCAGGAACTTCTCGCTTCTAAACAATGGACCGCAAATGGATCACTAAACGCGGATGGTATCAAAAATAGTTCCGTTCAGGCTTCATTCTAGCTTGAAAATATTAACAAAATAAAAATTCCACATCGCGTACGCTCGTTTTAGTATCGAGAATTATGGGAGATCCGATGCAACTTAAAACGAACGCGTTTTAAAGACTATCGATTAAAAATAGCCGGAAATAAATAAATAAGTAAATAAATAAGTAAATAAATAAGTAAATAAATAAGTAAATAAATAACAGGGATAAAACTTTTTTAACAATTCCGCGTGCTCCGGTAAAATCTAAAGAATTTTTAAATCCAGCGTAATCATTTTTGAGCGAAGTATGCAACATCGCTCGGTCCGCCGACTTTTTTTTTTTTTTCGTGTCAGTACCGATGCTTCGTGTAAAATATTTCTTGAATAATGTTTTGCTTTTTTCTTGCTGCGACAGTTATTTTCATTTAAAGTTTCCGGCTCGTACATTTTTAACAATTTTGTCGGTAATTTTTCATATTTTTTTTGTTTAATTTCATTTTACGTTATGCGTGCAAGTGATGTATGGTCTCGGTAGGAGAGTAGTGCTAAAATTCTTTGTTCCATTCAGAAGCAAGAAGTGAAATTTTGTCGGCTACAATGCAAACTGTAAGCGATAAACGGCGTAGTATTATTACAGGGAATAACCTCAAGCGGGAAAAATTAAGGAAAAAAAACTGAAAGCCTCAACTGTAACTGTGTCGCTCCTTGTCAGGCTTCAGCTAAGCAAAACTTGTCAACTAACTCCGAACAGCATATAAGTCTGATGTCGTATTTGTACTTAAAATTAACATGTCCGATTTGGCGGCAGAACGAGCTAAAATCTAAAGCAAATATTAATTTATTAATCAACGGATTCGTCGATTAACGGCGATAGGTCGCAGCTCTTTGACTCGGCGACGGCAGAAATGCTGCGAGTCAGTAAAATTGTTTCATATGAATAAAAAATAAAAATAAATAAATAAATAAAAATGGAAAAACACTAGATTTTGTAATAACAAAAAGCAAAGTTCGTAATTGTCATTTTTTGATTTTTAACCAAATGCGAACCTTTCTTTTTTTCGGAATAATAATTAAATGGAAGATACAATTACGGGAGCTTTCCATTCCATATTGATACCCTTTACTCTCGATAGACACATTATTTGGAAGTGGAAAGACAAAAAAGTAATCAAATTTTTTTCTTTTTAATATAATTTTAGTTGTTGCTAGATGATTTTTAAGGTTTTTTTTTATCTCCGACTTTACTAATGAACGACTACTTCACAAGCTCAGGTCAGTAAGAGGTCATACACGTAAATGGAAAAAGTTTAAAAAATAACCTATCTACACCACTTTAGATGATTATATTCAACCGACAGGTAAAGCGATTTATCTACTAAAATAATTTAACATAACATCTCATTGTCGGTCGATCTCACAAAAATTTACAAGAAAAAAGTTTATTAGAACGCATGTTTTAGAACACCCTGGAACCGGTATCAAGAGATTTGAGCCTATATAAATGTTAATCAAAGACTAAAACATCTTCCGATATATATATATATATATATATATATATATATATATATATATATAGTCCTGCCACGACGGAGCGAGCGAAGGGGTTGCCAATTTCAGCCAGAAAGATATCAATATCTTTTCATTGCTAGACGAATCCGATAAAAAAAAAAAAGAATAATAACGATATCTTCGCGCCGTAATATTCCTCCATTAAGATTCTTTTTTGCTTCCTCTGAAATCAACATCACTCGCCAAAGCGCTTAAAACATTTACGTAGAGCTGGAAAAAAAAATATTATTCTTTTCGACGCTATCTAGTAGAATACTATCTGTAGCATGAACTAGTTACACGATCTCTGAAAGGAAATAAAAAGTCGAAACAGACTCGCGTAGTTCGTTTTGTTCATATTCGAAAATTCGACAAAGTCGAAAAGGAAATAGTAGAAATGTTTGCCAAAAAAAAAAACCCCAAAAAAACACATTTTTCCGATGCTTCTTTAACCGAATTTCGCCGATGTAATCGAATTATTAAACGCGCCATTAAATTCCTATTGCACCCCCACTTTGTCGTCCGGTAGAAATTAAATATACTCGTACGCTTGAAAAACTTAAATAAATAATTGTTTCGATATCTGATCTCTAGTAGAAAAGCGATATTGCCCTTTTTTTTCTCGCAAATATTTAGTAATGGTGCCAAAACTAGTTAAGCTGTTACGGACATCTATCTTTTCGCAAGGAAATAATTTCAAAACGGATGAATATACCGTCGGAAGACATTATTCCAAAGCATCAGATTGCATCCCGCACGAAAACAATTCCACCGAATCACATTCATACTGTACAAGACGAGCATCTTGCCTTTCACATTGTCGTCCCGATATATAAACTGGAGGGAATATACTTTCTTATTCTTATTATCTTCTTCAAAATGTATCTCAAGCTACTTGCGACAGGTTAAATATGAATATTTCCTATACCTATCCCGTATCTACCGTCGTGCCACACAAGGAAACGACTTAGGTTCGTCGCTTTACTCGATGATTTTCGAGTGAATGATATAACGTTATTACAGTAACGTGTTCGTAGATGACGCAGCTCTCTTAACCGCAAGAAAAGATAATATCACGGTTTCCGTAAGATCGGCAATGTAAACCTGCCTAAGGCGACAGCGCATTAAAATAAATAAGCCAACACCTGGTTAGAAATGTAACCGGTGAAATTAAATGAGAAGATAAGCGTTCAGGGGAAAGGTGTTAAGTATTTAGGGGTGTGTAAATTAACGCGGAAAGAAATTTCACCCAAAAATGGAAAGGGAACTGAAATTACGAAAGAATTATTTTGGGTCTGTCCTTGGCAAGCAGCCTAACTTAGCGAATTTACAAAAAAGCCCGCAAAGTGATTAAAAAGATGTTGAATTTTTTCCGAAAAATGTCACGGATATACGATATCTCTTAATCGCGTAATACGAAGATATCTACACCAGCTGGTTGGAATCGTAAAATCCGTTACGGTTTTTGGAAATGGATTTCGTTTAAGGGCAGATAAGCCTCCTTGACGATGATACTGACAATGAGAGAGAAAAGGACGATCGAAAAATAACGGGAAAACTCTCGTAACCAGGAGAAGGATCTATTATAATTTAATTTATTAGAGTAAAGATGTTACGCAGCTTCATGATAATTTTGTGATTAGCCGTAATTTACTGAAGTTTGTCTTTTTTTTCTTTCTAGGCGATTGTTATCCGACGATTTATGATTAGGTCCGCAGTAATATTATCTCATACATCTGCCATATGGGGTCATTTTCACCGTAATTACCACATCTAGTATCTCCCTTACACATTGATTTGCCACGTGCATCGTAGGCAGTGGAAACATTGCCGAACTCTTCTGACGAAAGGGTTTGTCACTGGAACATGCCAAAGGAATGCGTAAGAAGGGAGGTTTTGCCCTTTCGAAGAAAACAAGTAGTACCGGGAACATAACTTACCGCACCGATAGAGAGACATTTTCTGTTCAAACGTTCAATTTTATTAATAATAAACGGTTCGCAGACTGTCATTTCTACTAATTGATCTTCAGAAACTAATCTATATCCACTTTTCATTAACACCTAACCGCGAGGTGTGAGGTATGTGTATTGTATCCGTTGTTTTTGTGAAAAAACGACTATTAAAGATAAAAGTAAATTGCCCTGGTACGACTTGATTTTTTAATTTACATTTTTATCAAACGACTTTATTCTTATTAATTCAGCTACTTTTCAGTTGATGTTCCGAAATTACTGTCTACGCCTAATTTTAAAAACTATATTATTATTATCATTATTGAAGTTGCTGGGAGAAAAATTCTTTTTAGGTTTTAAAGTATTTAAATTTTCGGCTAAACCAACTATTCTCGTTTCAGAATTAGATTTTGTCATTGTCGTGGCTACACCACTTTCACATCAAGACTACTGTTAATTATACGAGAAGAGCTCTTGTATTTCTACCTGTTTCGAATGTTAAACTGGCGCTGATATTATCATCTTCGTTTACTACATTCGGCTTATCGAGATAATTACATTCACTCAAGATGAATAACTTACATTATAACCACCAATATTCATCAAATCGTCAGGCGGCACCGGTCTATTCTTCCGAGATTACTATAATAAATGAGAGATAATTATATATCGGTGTTACACGAAGCACCCGAATTAAATGTGAATCAGGTGCGTGTGTGAATATACGTGTAAGCGTAGTTCACAGTGTATATAACTGAAAAACGAAGTACTTTAAGCAACTATTCGACAGTGACGAACAGCACACGAAAATGAACGAAACGAAAATGAACCATTCAGTTACATCGAAATAACTCTCATTTTGATAAAATGTGTTTAAAATTGGCGCACGTAACAAGCACCTTCCGACTACGCTGCAACAATCCGTCCCAGCGGCCAATCAAACGGATTAGCAGATACAGCATTCCCTGGAGTTTAAATAACCTTCAATAATACGCATTCGTTGGACTAAACTTCAACATTAGTTTAACTGCTGAATGCTATAATACTTTCGATTGCGAGATTAAACTGTATGGCTACTACCCTCGTTACCGTATAAATGAAGATTGGGCGAAATATGCTCAAAAGCATATATCGATGGCTGTAGGTTTATTAAGAGATTTACCGACAAGGAACTGTCCACGAGTGATCATTTGGTTATAGCGCAAATATTCGTTTAAACGGCATTGAATACTCTTCGAACGTGAGGTGTTAAAAACATAAGGCGACTTTTTCCAGTTTCTACTAGAGTTGATCTGTCCCAGACGAACACACGAACTCGTTCTTAACAGCTTCAGTGTAAAGTTGATCTCATCGTCATATTACTTCGGGCACAGTCTGACATTAAAAAAGGGATGAAATGTTTTCGCAAATTTAACTACAGTTTAAAGTACCGAAATAAATAGAATCATCAGCATAGGCTTTAATTTCAGCGATCGATGATCTGTTGAATGGGGCCGCCAGCATTATTAACACGAGCATGCAGACACCTGAACTTTTCCTAAACAAGAACGAAATGAACTTCGTTAAATTACCATCGACAATCCGATACTGTTCGATCAATCTTCTTCTTGCTTAGGCCGTCTCCGATCGAAGTTTGGCGATCAGTAGGGCCATCCTTACTTTATCAATGGCAGTATTACGTAAATCTACTTGTGAACATCGGCACCATCGGAGTAAATCTGCTCCTCACTGCAGCTTCCTTTTGCCTGCGTTTCTTTTGCCGGCAAAATTCTAACTGATATCGACCCGTATATATTTTTCATACACTTTTGATGATGATCCTTCTAAGTACGTGGCATTTTAGATATTCAGTAATGGAAACATCTTGTATATTTCGCATTTTACCTGTAAAGTATTTTTCTCGATAATATACGCAAAAACACAATTATTTTAAAAAACGCCGCTCGAAACTACAAACGAGGGCTAGTAACATGCGAACATTATTCTACATGCGTAATTATGCAATTATTTAAAATCGAAGCCAAAGAAATTTCGTGATTACGGAATTTTTATAAATTAAAATCAGAATACGTCGACCCATTTAAATAAATTGGAAAATCATTCGGAATAGTTTATAACAATTAACGATTATGTTTAATTTAGCTTCAAGTTCGTGCCGCCGTTGTTTTTCCTTCTCACAACTACTCTGAATTCTTTAAACTTCCTTCCTGCTGTTCTATATTTTTACTGCTGAATCTGCTAGCATACTACATGCAGTTCTTTTCATCTCTTCCTCTTCTTTCCTTTCGGATAAATTTCTTTTAATAGCTGACTCTGAAAATGTCTTGCAGGCAATTTCTTCTCCCTCACCGTTGTCCTCTTTTGAACAACTTTTCGTTCTCCTTATTCGCAATCTAATTCACGAATTATTCGTGTTCCGTTCTATCCAAATTGATCTATTGTGGATGCCTGGCCATGTTGGAATTAAGGGTAATGAGGTGGCTGATTCTTTGGCCCAATCAGGAGCTTCTAATGGACATCCTCTTCATAAATTTCCTGCTCGCAATATTAATTATATTTCCAGACAGCTCCACATTACATTATGAAAGAATATTTATTTTTCCCTTTTCTCCGATCCGAATTCTTTTTATCTTTCCGTTCAGCCCTTACCTTCTTTGACACCAGTTGATTTGACAAGTTTCCTTCTCTTTGTCGTCCCCTGATCACTGCCATATGTCATCTTCGTTTCGATCGTACCTTTCTCCCTTCGTCACTTTTTCGCTTTTCCCTCATCTCTTCTCCGCGATGTCCTTTTCACCCTGAAGATACCTTTTTTCTGTGTTATGTCAATCATGTCTTCTTCGAATGTTGCTCACTTTCTTCAGAACCTTCTCTCTTTTATTCTCAGCTTTTGGATCTTGGTCTTCCTACTCCATACAATGACTCTTATGTTCTCTCTTTTCTATCTTTGTCAGTTTTTCCTATTCTATCTTCTTTCATTCACTCAATCTCGCACCAGATTAAAATCTAATATGATTTTAAGCTATTACTTAGATTCCTTGGTTGATTGGGCTGTTGCTCTTCGTTAGCATACCAATAAAAAAAAAAAAAATACGGGTGCGTGTATCAGTGTGTACATGCGCATGAAGTGAAACTTCTACAGGTTATACACACTTTTTTATGTATTTTATTCGATACCTCAAATAAATCGGATAAGACATCGACAAAAGAAAATTTTTATTCGTTTTTAATGGAATCGATTTTATTATTGAGATATTTACAAATGGTATTTTTAATTCATATATCGCTCTCATATTGCGGGCTTAAAGAAGTTTCACTTGGAATAATTTTAAAATGCAAACTGATGAACCATTATACAACACGTTTACAATTATCAAATTGAATTGTATCGACGACACGTTAATTTTAGCAAGGCGTCTATATGATTTAAAAACTCACTTACAGACTAAATGTATAATGTATCGTATCGTGAATATCTTTCTATAGAGTGTGATGTGTACACGTACTTATTACATGTCATCATCATCTAGCTCACTCGAAATTCCGAGTATGAGTTATCTTCTAATTCGGAGGAGAATTAGAGGATAGGATAGCCGCGCAATAGATAAGCACGTAAGCAGGAGCGCAACCTGGCTTCCGTGCTGCCGACAACGTGAGAAAGGTACCAATGGCGAGGCGAACCAAGACGACTGGCCTTTACTCATGTTGATGCGATTGTTCGCCGGCTGAATATTTCTCTATACGACGCTAATACACACGACTACAATTGGAACTGACTATAGTCGCTTGTTCTCGCGCTATAGATGCAGTGTCCAACTGTGTCTAAACTGCTGTGTACGAAACTAGCGTCGCATAATTTTTGTCGTCGCCCGGTATCGAACCCGAGACCGCCGGATCGGAAGTCAAGCGCTCTAGCCACTAGGCCAAACGCGACGACATGTATATATGTATATATATATATATATATATATATATATATATATATATGAGAATGCTCATAAACTATATACTATAGGAAGTCCGGTAGTATAAAAAATACTTAACTATACATTTACACTTATTTTGGTATACTACTAGACCCAGGCAGACTCTTATACATACTTACACATGCACACAAATACATGCTTACCTTACATTTAACGCATAACGGGAAAAATTAAAAGCGATTGTACACTTTACTTGAGTTCTTCAAAGCGGCAAAGATTTAATTTTGGTGATTGTGTAATAATTTTTTCGTTACTAAAATTGATCTTTTTTTTTTTTTTTTTTTAACGCCATGTACAGCTACTAAGGCTAGTGGCGTGTCGTGCAGGAGGATTGCTTTTAGAAGGGATTTTATATTGGGAGATGGAATCTTAAATTTTATAGAAGGGGTCGTAAACCAGTTTTAGAGAGAAAGGATAATAAATTTTGAATTTTATTGGGATCATCTGTTAAAATTTCTTTTGGATTATTGGAAGTTAGATATAGGGATCTTTCATTTTGATATTTAGGACATTGAAAAAGTAAGTGCATTATTGAAATTTGGGTGTTACATATTAAGCAAATGGGGGGAGGTTGTTTATTGAGTAGGTAAGAATGAGTGATAAGAGAGTGACCTGTACGTATACGTGTGAGTAAGACGTCTTCTCGACGAGAGATATCAAAGCAATTTCTTGGAAGTATATCGTTTTTGATGTTTTTCAGTTTATTGGTGGGGGGAATTTGGTTCCAAAAGTTTTGAAAAGTGATTTGGGTTTTAGTTTTGATGAAGGTTTTAAGGTCGGAAAGTGGAATGGGAATATTTTGGATGGGAGTTATGTTCAGTGCAAGTTTTGCGGCTTTATCGGCTGATTCATTGCCTGGAATGTTCTTGTGTGAAGGTAGCCAGCATAAAATTGTATTTTTCAATGAGGACGAAAGTATATAGGATATTTCCTGAGCTATTGGATGTTGTTTTTTCTTATTAAAATTTTTTATGCAAAGTAGTGCTGAGAGAGAGTCTGAAAGAATGATTGTGTTGATGAAAGAAGAGTTATTTATATAGGTAAGCGCCTGTTTAATGGCATATAGTTCAGCTGACATAATTGAGAATTGCGGTGGGAGGGGGTATAAAAATTCTTCGTCATTATGTACAAAAGCACATGCAGTGAGGTTTGAGGTTTTAGATCCATCAGTAAATATGAATTCGTAGTTTGGGAATTTATTTGCGAGTTCGTTGATGTGCGAATTAGCGATGATGGAGTTTGTATCTGATTTTATTATTTCAGTCAGAGAAGTATTTATGTCTGATTTGAAGTTTGACCAAGGTGGGAGAATATTTATAACATAGTGATTAATTTTTGTTTCATTTTTGACTATGGATTGAAGTAATTGTGAAGTGTCCGCTTCTAAATCATTGAGTGGAAAAGTAAATTCTGATCTAGGGTGAAAGTTGGGGGTAGAAAGTATGTTGAGAGCCGAGTGTGCTATTATTTGTTGTCTTCTTATGCTCAAGGGAGGTTCCGAAGCTTCAGAAAGTATGCTGGCAGTAGGAGTTGTGCGGAAAGCACCAAGAGCTATTCTAACACTGGAGTTGAGGATGGTGTCAAGTTTGCTGAGAGTAGATGGACTTGCGAAAGTATAAATAGAGGATCCATAATCGAGAGTGGAGCGGATAAGTGCTCTATATAAATTACGTAGAGTAGTTCTATCAGATCCGTATGTTGTGTGTGCTAGCTTTTTCAAAAGGTTAATTTTCGAAAAACAGTTTTGTTTTAATTGAATTATGTGTTGGTTCCATGAGAGTTTGTAATCAAGCGTCATGCCAAGATATTTAGCTGTGTCTGAAGAGGGGATCACATTTGCGTTTAGTAAGATTTCGATTGTTTTAGGGCATTTGTATTTTCTGCAGAAATGAATAGCTGTTGATTTTGAAGAAGACATTTTTAGACCATTTTGTAGAGACCAATTTTGGATGTTGTCTGCAGCTTCTTGAAGGATTTGTTCACCAATTGAGGGGTCGTTGCATTCAATGAATGTGCCAAGGTCATCGGCGAAAATAACTTCATTTACGTGAGCAGGAAGTGTGGAGGGGAGATCATTTATAGCTATTATGAATAGTGTTGGAATGAGAACAGCTCCTTGTGGGGCTCCGTTTATCAGTGGATAGAATTGAGAGAGAATGTTGGAAATTCGGACTGTGAATTCTCTGTTGTTTAGGAAATTTTTTATAAAGTAGAGGATATTTCCTTTAATGTTCCAAAAATGGAGTATTGAGATTATTTTATATTTCCAGACAGTATCAAAGGCCTTTGTAATATCATAGAAAATCGCTAGAAGGTGATGTTTGTTTTTGAAGGCGGTTTTGATACGGGGGGTCAAGTAGGAAAGTTGATGTATGGTAGAGCGTGAGGATCGGAAGCCGCATTGAGAAGGAGAGAGCTTTTTGTCCTTTTCAAGTATCCAGAGAAGTCTATTATTAACTATTCTTTCAAAAATTTTACATAAATTGGAGGTCAGGGAGATTGGTCGATAATTATCTATTTGAAATGGAGATTTGTTTGGCTTAAGAAAGGGTATAACTATTGCTTTTGTCCAAGATTTGGGAAATGTGTGAGAGGACCATATATGATTAAAAATGTCAAGGAGAACAGCGATTACTTTATCTGGAGCATTTTTGAGGAATTGTGTATGAATAAGGTCTGGGCCTGGAGCAGATATGTTTGTCATTTCTATTGCTGTTTGTAATTCATTCAAGGTAATATCACTATTGAAAGGTTGTGGGTCTGTTTCTTTTAAATTTAGAGGTTTTTCATTTTCTGATTTGTATTTTAAAAATATTGGGTCTCGGGACTCATCGCTGGAGATGAAGTGAAGATAAGAAGCGAAAGCTTCTGCTATATTTTTTGGATCATTTTCGATTTTATTATTGATGAGTATGTTGATTGGAGGGGAGGTTGAGTTATTTGGGCGAAGTTTTCTGATGGACGTCCATAAACGAGACGGGGATGTGTTTGTGTTAATATTTGAAGTAAAATCTCTCCAAGAATTTCGTTTGGCTTGTTTTACAGTCCATTGGGCTTTTGCTTTGAGCTTTCTATAGTTAAGGAGATTTTCTGAGGATGGGTTATTTTTGAGATGTTTGAGGGCTGATTTGCGATTTTTTATAGCTGTAGAACAATTATCATTCCACCATGGTACTTGTCTTTTTGCTTTAAATGTGGTTTTAGAGATACTAGAGGAAGCACTTTCGAGAAGATGGTCGCAAAATATCTTTATGATTTTGTCAATATCATCGTTGAAATCTATGTTAGGAATGCTTGAGCTTAGTTCTTGATATATTGACCAATTTGCTTTTTTAAAGTTCCATTTTGGAGAAGGGGAAGGAGCATTATATGACTGATTGTTAAATTGTACAATTTGTGGAATGTGGTCACTACCACATAATTCATCATGGTAGTATGTGGTAACTTGATCACTATAGGATGGAGAGCAGAGTATCATATCTATTGTAGACCAGGAGTTGTAAGAAGGGCTGAAATGTGTAGGGTCTGGAGTGTTCAAAATTGATAGATCATTGTCATCAATAATGTTTTCAATAATTCTTCCTTTAGAGTTGTAATTTGAACAGCCCCAAAGAGGACTGTGGCAATTTAAATCACCTAATAGGATGTATGGAGAAGGGAGTTGATTAATAATATATTGAAAATCTTGTTTTGGTAAGTCCATATTGAGGGGTAGGTAAATGTTGCATATAGTTACATTATAATTATTAGGTAGATGTAGTTTGATGGCAAGGGCTTGAAAATTTGTTTGAAGTGGAATTTGTTCGTGTAAAATGAAGGATTTGATTGCAAGGAGAATACCTCCGTGAGCATGATTCATTTCATCTAATTCTTTGCGACAAATTTTGTATGATTTCAATTTTAGGTTATTAGTTTTACGAAGATTGGTTTCTTGAGCCGAAAGTACTACTGGGTTATAGGTTCTTAGTAATATTTGGAGATTTTCAAAATGGGCGTACAGCCCGTTCAATTCCAATTCAGAATAACTTGCTTTTGCATGGAATCTAGTATCTGAGTTTAACCTAGCACCACACGGTACAGTTATCATTACTATAGGTTACATATAGATTACAATTTTACATAAAATCGGTAAACATAGCAACGCGAAAATACACGTAAAATACAAGAAAAGTTTCAAAAATATTATTCAGTAGGTTTAGCGTTCATATCGAGTTCATCTTCGGCGCCGTCGGATGCTGATTCTGTATCCATGTTATTATCATCTGATTGGCCGGTTGATTTATTTGAGATTTTTTTTTTTCAATCGTGTGAATCGAGTTTTCATGGTTCTGTTGGTGAGAAGATGATAATTTTGTTCCAGAATTTGAATAAGACTGTCAACGTTGTCTGTAAATTGCGATATAATTGGAAGTGGATCGCTAACACCTTTCAGCATGTCCATCATGAGTTGAAAATTCGAAAATGAGATGGGATAATCTTTTTGGTGCTCTGTGAAATTCTGTTCGATAGATTTGAGTTGTTCTTTTATGGAAACTGGTTCTTTATCTTTTTCAAGTTTTGCTTTTTTTGGCTTTGGAGTTTTTATTTTCTTCTTAGGTACGTTAGAGGGCGGGATGATTTTTTCTTGGTGTACAAGATTATCATTTTCTGTACTAGGAAGTTCGTTATTAGCTGAGGTAGGTAGGGTATCGTCGGTAATAACGCTGGAAGCTGATTGAGTCGAGGTTGAGAGCGGCCTTTTTGATCAATTTAATTCTAATGTATTATATGTTATTATTGAAAGCAATATTTAAGTACTTTATTAAAAAAAAATTGATTGACCTTGGTCGAGGTTATTCAGGACTATTTTTATATTACGCCAAATTTAGTTTGCTGTCATTTTATCGAATATCCACAACCTGTATCATTCATTTTTTGTTGAAAAATATTGGCTGTTGTCTGGTTTTTTAGCATACGCTTCCTACCTTACCTTTAACATGTAACGCGTAACCAAAGGTTTTTTCTACCGTAACAAAATTTTTCCATACCGCGCGATAAGAAGTTTCACTTCAAAAAAAAAAATAAAAAGAAAATAACGCAACATTCAGTGAAGCCGAAACTAGTTGGTGAATTTTGTAATGATTATCATTGTGTTTTTGTGTGC
Organism: Icerya purchasi; assembly: GCA_039619475.1. Taxonomy (NCBI): domain Eukaryota; kingdom Metazoa; phylum Arthropoda; class Insecta; order Hemiptera; family Monophlebidae; genus Icerya; species Icerya purchasi. The sequence continues at coordinate 179,270,517 of CM077116.1, forward strand.
ATGTTTATATCGGGGTATTTTATTTTGAATGAACCGCGTGACTTTTAGAGCACTCTCTCTCTGGTTAATGCTAATGGAACATAAGTGTGTAGAACGACCGAATTTTCGTGCCAGCATCACAAATACGGTCAACTGATGATCTCCGTGTGAGAAAAAACCGTTCCAGGTACAATTTCTTCACCCTGCGCCTACATTCAGAAGAGAAAATACAACGAAAGATTCTGCGATAAGTTTTTTTTTCCCCTTATTAATTTACCGCGAATTATATGACACATGTGATGTGAATTTTATAGAATCGAAAGTACGAGAAAGAACTGAAGAAATTATTCCACATCAGCATAAAAGTTGTTTCTTCTTTGAATTAAATTGTCTCGAAGTGAATTCCAATAGAGTACAACGTGTTCGAAGTTCTAATGACATAATAAATTCGATTTATCACGCAATTCTTCTTCCCAGACTTTCTTTTATAATTCCTCCGAAATAGATATTTCCTCTCTGAGCGAATTTTTTTTTTTTCAGCTAAAGCTTTACGGTTATCATTTCTCAATTTATTTCGGTCAACGAATTACAATTAGCGAATAAATTATTCGCATAAAAATTACGCTTTTCCGGTTTCAAATCCATTCTCGAAATGTTGCAGCAGCTTTATAGGTCACAATATTTAATTCAATAAGCGTTAATTCGGGGGGAATTTTCATATCACGATCGATTGCGTGGAACGATTGATCATCCGATATATTAATATCAATACGAAAAAGGTACCACGGTACGAGAGGACGTATTGAAACTTTTTAAAAAAGGTGTTAGGTTGTAGTTATATTGTGTTACAGAAAACGTCAATGAGTAATGGTTGCTCGTTTTCAGCTTTAGACAAAGCATTAAAAACAATACGAACAGACGTAGTTAGTCGGCCGATGCGAAGTGTAAAAACGATTAATCCGAACAGCAGCACGATTGATGATATGACCTCCGTTACCCCGGCACTGTTTCATGAAATCAACATATTCCGAAGCGACGGATGATTTTTTTTCTCCCCCTATTGATATCTCAATTAGAATTACTCGCAATTTTATCGCGATCAAAAGGCGACCTGAAACAATAAATTTTCCGCCACTTAGAATGCATCCCATTAGAACGTTTCTCGATGTCAGTTTCACTTTGTCGTCCGCTATCAACGTGTGTGTGTGAGGTATATTTTCTAATTCTTGAAAAAATGTTGCAATTCGTTACCAGTCTTTTCCAGCGTGAGTCCTCTATATATTGAAATTTGAGCGATTATCGAATTTCGGTCTTAACGAACCCACTATAGCAATCCAAGTAGAACCTACATAGATAAAGGTTGCAAAACAGAATTCATTTATACATTTCTCGAAATGTTCAGAACTCCTCGGCACTCTGTCAGTTACATTTAAAATCAACTAAAGTGAATTTGTTTAGATACTACTATTTTTTTCTGTTATCTGAAAGTGAACGCCTCGAGAAAAAATATCTATACTCCCAAAACTCACAGCTGGTATTAATCGAATCGATGACGAATTTTCACAACAGAAGTTGGAAAACCTTTTAATTTATTTGTTCTCACAAATGTGCCCGAAATTAAATTAGCCGCGAACAGAAGTCTAATAAAATACGAGACGATCCCGTTGGTACTTTTTATTTATTTATTTTTTTTTTTTTTCAGCGTTATTTTTATCGAAATTTAATAATTTGCGATGCGGTTTACCAGAGTCAAAATTAAATTACTAACTAAACTAGAATTATGTTCGAAACTAAAACGTAAAAATTGGTTAAAATTTTACCTAGTAGGCAGGAGATACATTACTAAAATTAACAATACATATACAGTAATGAAGTGGTCCAAAACTTCGTGCTGCCGCAGGGAAGCATTTTGGGTCCTTTCCTATTTTTAATTTATACAAATGAAGTATGCAATCTAAATGGCCCAGGTAAATTAATAGTACATATAGCCGATGATATACGGGTTTTACTAATTAATTCTGGTTATTCAGATATCCTGCAAAATCTTGCTCAATCGGGAGTTGATTCCGTAAATAATTGGTTAAACTGTAATAGATTAATTGTAAAGGGTCTACCCGGATAAAATGGTCAAATCGGCCCTTAAGTCATTTAGAAAAGTAATCGGCATCGATGGAAACGCCGATTTCTAGATTTTTAAACCCCTAAACCCGCACAGACCTCTTTTTTTTAAATATATTTATTTATTGTCGCTCGACAATGGAGCCATTTGCGACGAATATATTACATCTTAACAGTTAACTTATTTAGATACTATTATACATATTTACATGTTTTAGGTATGTTAGTACATTTTCACAATTTGATCTGTTGTTGTAAAGGAGTTCTGGTATAGGTTTTCCTACCATGTCACAGGCTGCTCGCTGTGTTTCCCACTTTTTGCATGTGAAGAGGTGGTCTATCGAGAAAGTCTCTGCGCAGATTTCGCAAATGGGCGCCGGCTCCTTGTCGAGGATGTACTTGTGGCTAAATGAGCAGTGCCCTATTCTTAGTCTTGAAATAACTGTTTCGTCCTGTCTTTTTGGCCAATAGTTGGTTTCCCAGTCGGCAATTTCGTTTTTGATGCGGCGTAGTTTGTTTTTGATTGGAGAGATTTGATTTCACTATTTTTGCCAAGCTGAGCGAGTCACCTTTCTGATATGTCTGGTTAAGGACGAGTCCATTTTTTCGCGTCGGTTTAAGTCTGTTATGGTTTCTTGAAAGGTTGTGTGCCATGGTGGTAGTTCTCTTATGTCCTTTACGATGTCTGATGTGCCAAAGTTGATGTTTTTAATTGTATTTAGGCATCGTATTCCCAATGGCTTCGGAGTTTTTGGGTATTTCTCATATAGTTGAATAAAGTTTGGCGAAATAGTTTTTTCGGAAGTAGGATTCGTTAAATTTGAAATCATTTTTGTATAGTATTTCAGGGATGAGAAGATTTTTCTATGTTGCAATGGAAAGATGTTTGATTCTACGTGAAGGCTAGCAATTGGGCTGGTGTAAAATGCTCGTGTAATGAGTCTTAGAGCTGAATTTTGAACGGTGTCCAGTTTTTTCAGAATATTTTCTTTGGCACTACTGTAAATCACGGAGCCGTAGTCCAACTTGGAAAGAGTCAGCGCCGAGAGTAAAGGGGTTTTTTAGAGATTTTCTATCTGCACCCCATTTGGTATGAGAAACCATTTTTATCACACTAAGAGATTTATGACACAGTTTGTTTTTAAGTCTTCTATGTGTTTTCCAAAAGATAATTTTCGATCTATTTCTAGTCCTAAAATTTTTATGTTATCGAAACTTTGAATTAGCGTATTATTACTTAGGTGGACGTTACAATCTGGAGGTTTAATTCGTTTTTTACTGAATGTGATTGCTTTTGTTTTATTCATTGAGAAGGATAGTTCATTTGATGAAGCCCAATCAAGCAGTTTGTTCGTTGTAGATTGTAAAGTGCTATTTAGATTATCTAAGCTTGAGGAAGTCATATAAATGACTAAGTCGTCAGCAAATAGTTCGTATTTGACTGGAGGATCTATGATTTTAGATATATCTGATATACCAATTATGAACAAAGTTGGGCTAATTATAGAGCCCTGCGGTGTGCCATTTTCTTGTATTTTTTGGGGGGGGGGATAAGACATCTTGAATACGAACCTGGAAAGTCCTATTTGACAGAAAGTCTTTTATGTATTCAAGCATATTTCCGTTTATATTCCATTCCATGAGCGTTTTAATGATTTTATGCCTCCATATTCTATCGAAGGCTTTTTCAAGGTCAAAACTTATGAGCATGGTGTATTGACTCGTTACAAAACCGTCACAAATATGCTGTTGTAACTTCGCTAGATGATCTATGGTGCTTCTTCGAGAGCGGAAACCATATTGCATCGGATCCAATAGTTTCTTTTGTTCAAGAGTCCATTTTAATCTGGTGTTTATTATTTTCTCCATGACTTTACATAACGTGTTGGTAAGCGAGATTGGACGGTAGCTAGAAGGAGAAAGGGAATCTTTTCCTGGTTTTAATAACGGGATTATGTGAGCGTTTTTGCAACTGTCTGGTATCTTTTTAGATTTCCAGATAAGGTCGAGGAACTTGCTAATTGTGTGAAGAGATGCAGAATTTAATTTTTTGACCATATCTATATGGATGTCGTCTGGTCCAGCGGCTGAGGATTTCATATGTTTCAGGGCGTATAAAAGTTCGTCATATGTAAGAGGTCTGTTGAAGTCATGGTTAGGCTCATCTATGTAATTTAAATCTTGTTGTTCAATTCGACGCTTTATGTCAATGAAAGCAGTTGTGTAATTTTCTGTAGAGGACATTTGGTAGAAGTGGTTAGCGATCTGGTTGGCGACATCTGTTTTATTCGAGAATATTTTAGAATTGTATTCAATCGCTGTGATTGAGGTGAAATTTTTTTGTTTGATAACATTTTTACTTTATTCCATACTTCTTTTATAGGGGTGTGCGAGTTGAAAGAAGAAGTGAATTTTATCCATGATCGTTTTTTTGCCTCCCGAATGGTGTGTTTGCATCTTGCTCTGGCAATTTTAAAATTTTTAAAATTTTCTTGACTAGGATGACGTTTGATTAAGGTTAACATACGGTTTTTTTGTTTTATTGCTGTTTTGCATTCATTGTTCCACCAAACTGTTTGTTTTTTTGTTATGATTGCACTGTTTCGAGGGATATATTGAGTAGCGGTTTCCAGGATACCCTTCACGATATGGTTATTTGCCTCATTTATGTCGCTGAGATTTTCTGGAAGTTGTAAATTTAACAATTCGGTGTAATTTTGCCAATCTGCGTCTTTGATTCTCCATGTCGGATATTTTTTGTATTGATCGTGTCTGACTAGTGTTTGAAGTGAAATTAAAATGGGAAAATGGTCGCTTCCAAATAAAGTAGGAAGGGTAATCCAGTTGACCATTGGAGCTAATGAACTGCTACAAATGGATAGATCTATAGCTGAAAAGGAGCCATTGTATGAATTGAAGTGGGTGTGCGATCCGTTGTTGAGTAAGCTGAGATTTTCGCGATCGATGAATTTTTCTATGTTTTTTCCTCTGCCATTGGACTCTATAAGGCCCGATTTTGTGATTTTTAGTTTTTCTTACAATATCTCGGTCGGTTTTCGATATAGAACATTTTTCCCCTTCAAATTGTGATGGATTTCAAGTTCTACAAAAGGGTTCTATTCGAAAAAGAATTGTCCGAAATTCAAATTTTTATAGCGTTTGAAAAATTTTAAAACTCGATTTCTCGAAAACAAAAACATCTCTCAAAAAATATATATTTTACGCATTTTTTTCTCTAAAAATAGGTATAAATTTTTTCCGATTTTTAAAAATGGTGGAACGTACTCAAAAACCGCATATTTTCAGATGTTCAAGCCTCTAAGTTTTTCCTGGTAACCTACTTGATGATCCAAATGCCATTTCTAACTTTATTCCATACTACCGAGATGGTAAAACTTGTTTCTGTAGGAGCGCTTCACCATAAATTATTATGAAACCAATAAAAAAGCACATTATCGAACAATCTCATTAATAAGTCCTAACGGCTCTTCGTGTATTAATACCGATTCTCAAGATTGATTATCATATTTCTATACATTTAGAACGTGATCGACCACTTTTTATCGTTTACTTGTATGTCGGAAATGAATTTTAATTTCAAACTACACATTCTTACCTCCAAAGGTCGATTAGAATCGGTAATTATAGGTAATGTTATGATCACATATTTCATTTTACGTTTGATCGAAGAACAATATATGCAGCGAAGCAACAAAAGAGAAAATCAAGACCGTTTATTCCTAATTTTAAAGCATGATAATTTAATAAAATTTTACGAAAATAGAGAAGTATATTCGGATTGTATAATCTATGATCACGGATCATTTATCAGTCATCGTCAATGTCTTTTTCAATAGCAGGAATCACGTGCTCTCGCTCGTAAATCTTTGTGAGATGTTCGGCATGTTTCACAATTTTGGACCGGTATCTAGCATGTAACAAAAAATAACTTACGCAGCAATGTGAGAGCAGCAACCGATCGTTCTCATGCCGTTAGCACATTCGCAATAAGAACGTACAACGCCGGCATGGCCAGTTGTATCTGGTTTATAATGAACGTAGTAGTTGTAAAATGTGCTTTCCATGTACCTAGGTCTGACTTTTATTTTGAGAATATCAACTGATGCTTTGAAATAACTTAAATATATTTCACCTTTCCGATCCATCATTTCAGCTAACTAAGATATTGTGCTCGTTGCAACTGATAAGTTCCAGTAAATATCTTTACTAGATACATTGTCATTTCAGGAAAATCGAGCGCATCAGAAGACTTCAATTTTTCAAACTATTTCTTCGGCCCCATCTTCCTGATTGCACTTCTGTAGCTAATTTTCTTTACTATCTTTTGAAACAATGTAATTCAATATCTCTTCATCCGAAGAAGCCTTCGAGACTAGTCGTTTTCCAAATTTATTTATTAAAAAGCAAACAATCTTACCGTAAAGACCAGCTCCAGCCAGGCAACGATTACCTAACTGATGATGGAAAAGCCTATATTTTTGAGCTACAGCACCATGTACAGCTTCAACGATCCCTCGAATCATTATAACACAGCGGGGGACCTGTTAGCTTTTTCCGCTAACAATTGTTTTTGTCCTTTCTCCTTTAATGATAACATGAGAACACGATACTTTTCTTCTTCTAACTGCGATTTTATGTATATCGTGAAAGCTTTGATCGAGTACAAAAACATAATTTTCTTCGCACATCAGTTTCATCAAATCGCTTTCATTTTCATTCAAAATTTTTTTCAAAATGATAACGTCGTTTTCTTTAGCATAAAATGGTGGTTCCAAAACATCGACAATGTAACCATCAGTAGTACAAATTATAAACGGTTTACACAGAGGAATTTTTTTATAACCCGAATAAGATTTTCTTTGATATTCGTTGTTGGAACTCTTTTGGTGTCTCAAGTCAACTAGCGCAAGATTATTACCACTTACGCCGTGAAGATTTTTGAGGAGAATCGTTAAATAACTACGAATCAAGTCATCCCGATTTGCGGTTTTCAGGCGAAAACGGGAAGGCAATATGTGTCCTTCTTAAAAGAATTTAAAACCGATATTGAAAACTCAGAAACTTTCTGACGACGGTCAAAGCTAAGGACAGAGCAGATTATTTCATTCGAATTCCCTGTTCGTAATGTAAATGAAAAAACAACGAGGCTTGCGTAATAATTCCGTTATTTGAGTTTCTCGAGAAAACCACCATTTCGCGCAATCGGATTAGCTTTTCCGAATTTAATCCAGTAAATGTACGAATTCTCTTTTCAGAAGTAGAAAAATCACCGATTCTATCGTGCAGTTCTCGATCCCAAGCTACACTTGAAGCTTTAAATAATTCAGTTACATTTGCAGCCGTTATAGTAAACTTGAATGTAAAGCTATTCTTAAACTTTCTATTTCATCCGCATAAAATCGATTCTTTGTTAAATGCTTTCGACAACATCAATTACCCTTTCGGATGAATATTCGGTTTTCAACAAAAACTTCTTGACATGCTTCAAAAGGAACGACAACGAGTCGAGAACTGTGTTCGCACAGAAAACAATAATTGCGTGTACAAACTACTCTTCTAAAAGATAACTCAATAATTTCTTCTTTAACTTTTTTTCTTTTTTGGTGGTTGTTAAGGTGGATCGTTTCTGATTAGCTGCGATAGTGGTTCTGAAGATGTACTGGACTCTTGACTTTCGGACTGAGGAGTTATCGTCACGTTTTTTCGTCGTTTTGACTTTGTAAGACGAGCAATGCCACTGCAACTGCGACACAAAATATCACCAACTATAATTGTCTTAGCAAAACAACCTGAGAGAGTATTGGCTTCATTGTTCGTACTGACAATTTTTTTCGATCCGACCATCTTTTTGTTTTTTTTAACCACAACTTGCGCATTCTTCACCAACATTTGTAGTAGACATGATGACTGGGATTGACGAATGTTAATATTTTCTTTTCCTTGTTTGGGTTTTTCCCTGGGCTTGCCAATAATAGACGATTACCCATCAACACGCGTGTAAATAGAAGTAATTAGGAGTCGTCACAAGGAATGGAATCTGACAAAGAACGCTATACACCAAGGATGGAGAAACGATGACAATCAACGTCGATAAATGCCAAAAACATATGCATCCTGAAAAGAGAAGGAATGACATTGCCGAAGGTTTGAGTGCAGATATAGCATTTAATGTCATCATTCGTTGTTGCCATCCATTGCATTTTCAAAATTAGCTACAACACCATATTGTGTGTCTTTTATTCTCTCTCTTTACAGTCAATGTTGATCGTCCCCGTTATAGTAAAATTCTTATCTTCTATTCTTCATCATATTAAAATCGAATACCTTCAGTAGTACCTTTTCATTCTGGCATTCCTGTCCGACCGTGCCCGCTTACGTCTGATAAACTTCTCTCCGGACGAACAGCACACACTGATGTCGCAGTTACAACTACAAACATGCACAGTTTTGCATTTCATATTATAGGCCTGTTATCGCATTTGCGGTTGTAATGTTTAATAGTGATCTGCTTGCCGGTCGATACATTGTGGGCGTTGCTATTGCAGTGTAGTCATGGTATCAGGCGTAGAATCTATTCGCATCTTCTTGGCAGTATGGTGGGCGCTGCTTTAGTCGTTGCCGTTATTATTCTTCATAATTAAAGAATTATAAACTCTGCTTTACAGTGGCAGGAAACGGTCACTGATCTTTCGGATTACTTATTACAACGCGCTAATACATAGCTTTGGCGCTTGATGGCTCAACTGCTCTTCAAACATCCTGTGTTTCTTCATCCTTAACTGGTAATCTGTTTCTTTGTCCGTCGATACTACTCTAGGATCGCAGATGTGGTCATGGTGTTAAATTGCAAGCTCTTCCACTCTTCCCTTCGGTACTGTCATTCCTTCTCTTTTCAGTATGCATATTTTTCGCGCTTAACGATTCTGATTGTTATTATCTCTTTATTCTTAGTATAGTGTTTCTGGTCAGGTTCCATTCCTTATGATTCCTAGTTACTATTATTTGCACGTGTTAATGGGTAATCGTCCGTCGTTAACGAGCCAAGGGGAAAAGGGAAAAAAGGTACGGACTGTTTTTTAGATCAAAATCTTACTTTCAACGAAGAAAATATTTTACTGGGTTGTGATTTCTCGCCGCTGAAAAATATTTCTTCCATTTTCCTTTTTTTTTCTTCCTTGCATAAATTCGTCATCCCCAAAACGATAGGAATCCCATTTCAATCATAATTGCGCTAATACAAAAGAATCAACAACATCAGGAATAACAGGCAGTGAAGGAAAGGATAATAGGAAATACGATAAAGAGTCAGGGTAGGAAGTCCGAACTTTATTGAAAGCGGAATAGCAAAAACAGTCAACAGAAAGAGATGAAAGAAAACATGATTTCACAGTTCACTGAGCTAGACGATAGGGTAACAAACACTAAGGATAACGAATTCTTTATCAATAAGTGACATATAAACGTCCGATAGAAACCCCTGCTGATACAATCTGGTGAGCCACGTCCGGGACGAAAACCGAACATATTGTTAGGTAACAAATTGCTTATGCTCGAGCCACCAAACGAGACGTCTATTAATTAAATTTTCGAAAAGCTTCCTCACACACAGAGCAAGAGAAATAGAACGAAATGAAGAAGAATACGGTTTTGGAATAGGAACAGTAATAAAAGTGTTCCAGGGAGAAGGAATAGAACCGGAACCAAGAAAGGAGATTTAAAAGTATAGGGAAAAATCAAAGAGATTTTTAAAAACAGAGAAAGTGATCTCATCTACGCCCGGAGAGGAGTTAGACGAACTGCTTAAAGATGAGCGAAGTTCTGGTAGAGTAAAAGGAGAGTTTAGACAATATCGTGAACTGGAGCAGACGGAAAAAGACAGGATTCCTGGAAACTAGGAACATAACTAGAAGCTATAGAATCAATAAATGGTTCTAGTTTTTCAGGAGGAAAATTGCGATTGGAAGGACATTAGAAAATAATTCCTAAAAATTCATACAGAATTACGAGGAAAATTTCATTCGCTGAATAGAGAAAAAATTCTGAGAAAAAATAAAATTAAATAAGTTACCGTCGCCGAAGTTAACCATTTCTATATAGGCCTTTGCATTTCTCGAATGAAATATTTCACTCGCGAAACCCGCAAAAAATTTCTACAAAATTCATTTGCATACAAATAATTAAAAAATCTAGTTTCTGTGTCTGCATAGGCCGCTTAAAGAGCACTACGGCGACGACATTACTCGGAAATAATTGAAGATGAAATAGCGCCCAAGTACCAGCAGCACCGAGCGGTGACGTGTAATCTATACAGATGCGTAAGGTGCTTTTATTAATAATACCACGCTGAATCGTTTTTATTGACTTTACACTTTTAATCGAATTAAGCTTAAATTTTAAAACAGGAGTCACGTTCCTTGTCCGAAAATTCCTGTTGTCGTAGCAACTGGTTAGGAAGTTTTAGCGCCCTGAATTATTCGCCGCACAGTTGCTTTACATAATTTTTGTTTCCGGGGCGCGCGTCTTTCGCACTTAAATAAATTAAATTGCACGCCAGTCCGATTAAGTCTTAATTAATCACGAAGATTTATCGCAGTCCATCAGCGTTATCGTTCCGCTTATTCTTCAGCGCTGACGTTACATTTTTTCGCCGAGTACACTTTAACGTGTTCATTTCCCTCACCGACAGCGGTATCGTCGATACATCATGACGTCTACATTTGTCTGCCACTGGCTGCCCCGTTATAACGAGAAAATTTATGCATCAATGCTTTCCAACGATGTTTGCAATCTCCCCGCATCCGGGGTGCCCGTTATGCAAACTGTTTTTCTTCACACGTTTTTCGCGCATTCGTATTATCGTGTAATGATCGGAAGAAATTATTTTACAATCCGAATTTTTCTTCAACCAATTTTTCCATTATTGCAATGAACACAATATATAAAAACAAAAAAACAAAAAAACAAAAAAAGAATACCACTTTTTCGTGATGAAAGCGGAGAATTAAAATTCGTAAAGCGAGTGTCACTTTTAGAAGAGCAGCCAATGAAAATGGTTCTTCTAAGCCTTGTTTTTCCTGATATTTTGTTTAATCTAAATTTCTACCACGCTCTTTAAATCGTCCTCGACAGTTTCATCGTATTCACCAGCTAAATAGAATAATGAAATTATAGTTACCTATAAACAATACGCGTATTGATATTTCGCCTCTCATTATAAATTTTACACGTATTTATAAGGACGAAATGGTTCAAAAGATTAAAATACAAAAAAACAAAACTGGAAAAATTAGTTTTCAGAACAATATAGTATCGCCATTTCTACCGTACCGATTTCATGTAGACTAAATAAAATTTACCATAATGAAATTTCTATTGGCTTCAACTCGGGTTCCGCAATATTTCGCTTAACCTGAATTCAGTTCGGGTTTCCATTATCCGTAGCATCCGTTTGTCTACCTGTGTAAATGTTTTCCGTTACAGGCACATCACGAAACGTTGCCGTAGTTCTTATGTGTTCCAAATATAGACCATCTTAGAATGCAGTAACCTTCAGGAGCCTCTCACCTGCCGCGCATTGAAAAGAACTTTTCCCGTTGATCCGATTAGTCAGAAATACATTAAGCGTGTAGTTGAAACTATTTTCTTCCAGGCCGCTTTTCAATTCAAAAATAGCAATTTAATCTCACGCGCATTTTTGTATACCGATCGAGCCGTAGTGCCCATCTCTTCTTTCCGCAATTTCTTTTCCAAGTTCTCGTCACTACCTTCTTTTTTACTTTCTAATTTTCTCGAAAGCTTCCACCTTCCACAAATACCGTAACTTAAAAACTCCCTCTAAATCCTTTCCCCCAATTTCCTCGTCTTCCATTTCTAACTGTATTCGAGATGGATGGGCTCTTAATAAATCTTCTGGTTAATTCTCTTTTTTTTTTTTTTTTTTCGGAAATAATAATTTCTCTCCAAGTTCTACTGATTCACTCTCGGTTACTTTCCTAATTGCTCTTCTTCCATTTCTTGCCCCTTCATTAAATGTATTTTCACGGCCATCGTGTAGCTAGTTAATAACATTATTTCTTCTTCATTCTTCGCTGACTGTCACTTGTTTCTCATTTACTAATTAATTCCTTAAAATCAGTAAAACAGAAATATAAAAATAGAAAGAGATTCGAGTCTGAATTTTCTTCCTTCGGTTCAGTTCTTCCTTACTGTACCACACGAAATGTAAATCATCCTAGTCAGCGTTGGCTAACAATTTAATTTCAGCGTTTACTATCTCCTCATTTACTTTTTTCTATTAGTAAACGCTGAAGCAACCATATCAGACATTGGCATATTTACTGCATTCCTTTTTCTGTCGAATTCGCTGGCATAAAGATGACTCGCTCAATCTTTTTTTTTTTTTTTTAATATATATATATATATATATATAGGGTGATTTTTTAAGAGTTAAGTTTTTCAGGTTGGCAGCACTGGTTGGTATTGACGTCCAAACGTCATATCTGTCAAAGTGAAAAGTTTTCAGTATACTCTGCCATTTCATCATGGAAAGACTTATAAATAAGCAACGATTGCAAATTGTTGAAATTTATTATCAAAAACCAGTGCTCTGTGAAAAATGTGCATCGTTTGTTACGACCATATTATGGTCGTCATAATCGACCTGGTGAATCAACAATTCGTGCTGTTATCACCAAATTTGGTGCGAAATTTGGTGATAACAGCACGAATTGTTGATTCACCAGGTTGATTATGACGAAAACGATGCACATTTTTCACAGAGCACTGGTTTTTGATAATAAATTTCAACAATTTGCAATCGTTGCTTATTTATAAGTCTTTCCATGATGAAATGGCAGAGTATACTGAAAACTTTTCACTTTGACAGATATGACGTTTGGACGTCAATACCAACCAGTGCTGCCAACCTGAAAAACTTAACTCTTAAAAAATCACCCTATATATATATATATATATGGTCCATGTGGTATGTGTAATTGCCCCGAAATTATTACAGCACATGGATCAGTGCAAGATTAGAAGCATTTTTACAGGTTAGTTGCTCTAATATGGTGTAGCATATTCTGGACCTATTTTGGTTCGTTTGACAACGTAGCGTAAGTTGGAGATGCCTGCAAGCGGGCAATGTTCCAGGATGCATTCAGCAGTTGGTGAAATGGAGGAATTGCATATGGAACAGGCAAAGGGAGGAGATGTTCCTTCCAGCAAATAGTTGTGGGATATTGTTGTATGCCTTATGCGGAGTCTCGTCAATGCTGAAAACTCTCTGCAGGACATGGATATCGGTGGGCACCAAGGCTCAGTGCTCACCTTGATGGATCGCAGTCATGATGTGTGAGCCGACCACATAGTTTCCCATGTCTCTGCCTTATGTTGCTGAAAAAAGGGTGGCCCCAGCTGAGGAAGAGGGGCGATTGCGGAACTGAGCTGGGTTTGCATAATTTATTCTCTCGTATTCGCTGCTTTATTAATACGATTGATCGGAGTATGTCGCGCTCGAGTTTAAACGTTACAATCTCAATTGATAATATTTTGGTTTTTAAAACTTTCTCCTCCTACGAGAAACTTTTCTTGCGCCTTTTCCACTGTGGCACACCAGTGCTTTCTCTAGTTTTTCCTATCCACTCTTGAATTTCGTTCTGGTTTATTCGACTTACCTTTCCCGATTTTAAATCGTTAAAATTTATTTACCTTTTTCTCTTTATCTACTCATCTTATTTCTTTTAATGCAAATTTCTTTTACTTATTATTGTTCTTCCCCTTCGTTGATTCCGTCACTTCTATTAAAAATCCAGTAAAAAGTTCATTAGATGTTCATAAGATGTTGTTCTATTTCCTTTTTTTTTTTTTTTTTTTTTTTTTGGGTTAATGAAGTGAAACTTTTTATTAGACACCACGAGTTTTCCGATAGAGAGAGTAAACTCGTCAAGCTAACAAAATCTGCTAAACTGCTTGTTAAGTTACTTGTGTCCTTTTCAGGGTAGACAGAAAAAAGTATACAAAAAAATTAAATCAAATGTTTACTAGCATAGGTAAAAAAAATATTACTATTTTATTATAGATAATGAAATTTGAATAAAACGTTTACTATGGTAAATATATATTCTAGTGCTTTGATGCTGTTTTTTTTTCAAGATACTTAAATTCATTAACATCTAAAGTAGCATTTGTTTCTTATTATAGTCGTCATAAGCCAAAATTATTTCTATTTTCAAATAAAAATTACAGTGAAGATAAAGATAATGAAATTTGTAGTACCTATTTTTAATTATGTCAATGAGTCTTGCATGCACCAATGTAACAACAAAATATGTAATAATAAATATGTACAAGCAAGACTTCTTTAGTGTTTGATTAAATTTTTTTTGTTTCCTCGTTAACTATTTTTGCATTCTATGAAAGGTTTCACTTCTAACGCTGTTATTTTTCGACTGACGTACATTTTTTTCTGTGTATATACTTTATTAATTACCTAAAAACATTTGATATTATTCATCCAATATTTTATTTCCTTCCGGAAAAAATGAAAAAATAATTTAAACTTTTCTTTAACTATTTCTGTAATTGTCACGCGATAGCTGAAGTTTAAATAGATAATCCTTAAAACTACCATCTCCAGTTAGAAATTACTTGTTATCGAAATTGGGAACAAAAATGACATTATCGAACCTTATAACTGACTAACCTTTTATTTGAGTTTTGTCACATTACGGTAAATTGTTCATTATAAAAATAATTCATTTTAATTTTATTTGCCATCGCATTGTATAAATAAAAATTACTATTCTCATATTTAATGTGTCTTTTGATGTCAAATTCTAACGGTTGTATTTCCCTTAGTGCTGTCGCTGACAGAAAACTTGTTTCATATGCCTTGCACATTCTTATGGCTATTAGTCTTTGATAACTGTGTAACATATTTACAAATTTCTTATAACATACCCTTATATAGCACAATATTTAATGTTTCAAAAAATTATATACATTCATACAAAAATTAAAACTTTCTTGTAATTTACTATTGCTTTATTATGATTTATTGAAAATTAGTAAAAATTTATGCAGTTTATTCTTAGCATATACGAAATGGTTGTGAAATTTTAAATTACTATCAGTGATAACCCCTAAATATTTTATTTGCTGAACTTGTTTTGAATTTATATTATATATTATTAAGCTTCGTTATTTCAGATCTCCTACTACATAGCGAATATTTAAGCTTAGATTCATTAATAGATTAAAAGCGAATGGAAAATTTTTAATTTCTGTAACAACTCTGACAATTTTATTTTCTAAATATAATTTAGATTTATCAGCTATAATTATTATTAAGTTATCTACGTAACTTGCAATATTTATGTGATTGGGAAAAATAATTTTGTACATTTCCATAAGAATGGTGATATTAATCCATTTGCGAGATTCTTAATTACCGTGCAATTATTTATTTTTATATATACTTTTCTATTAATAAAATGTCACTAAAATAATCATTCGATATAGTGAATAGATTGTGAGCTAGATTTAATTTTTCTCTTAACTGATTAACAATTTATTTAAATTTACATTATGCTTTTGTAATATCTAATAAATAGCTTTACTATGAAACCATTTTCTTTGTGCCATTTTAGTGTACGTATTCCTTTACTAACTTGTTCTGTTGATCTGTTTCGAATTGAACCATATTGTTTTTTTGTGAACAATGTTATACTCCATATGAAACTGCGGTAATTTTAGTAAAATAGTTTTCTCATATACTTTACTTAAATATAATAATACAGCTCTACTGCCCGGTATAATTCGGTTTGTCAAATTTCAAATTCAAATTATATATTTATTTATAGACGCTCGACTTCTAGGTCATTTGCGTCTCCTATACATTACAATTCAAAACGGAAAGTTATATCTTTTACAAAATTACACACCATAGAAATCAAATCAAATCAAAAAAGAAAAAAATAATAATAATTACAAATAATTCTTCAATACGTAAACTAAAAATCATATCTTCTAGAATAGAGGTTTATAGCTTTTAAGAATCTAAACGTATTTTGGATTGCAGCTTCATCATTACCAAGCACCTCTTCCATAGTAATTCTTTACATCCGTGCGGATGAGAAAGCTTTCTCACGCTCCTTGTTCAGTTTTGGACATGCGGAGATAACATGGTCAACGGACAGACTTTGAATACCACAAAACACACATGATGGTGGACGGTCAGTTTGCAGTAAATGTCCGTGTGTTAGTTTTGCGTGGCTGATGCGGATTCTGCTTAATACAATTTCTTCTTGCCTGTTTACACGGTGTTCCCAATGTTCTAGTACAACTTTAATTTGCTGTAACTTGTTATTCGATTGGTTTCTACCATATGTGTTTTGAGCGGCGTCCTTGATTGCGGTCATTAACTGTTTTTTTGCATTTAATAAGTCTTTTTCGTGTGCTGTTGAAGTCCGTATAATATTATCCCAGGGCGGATTTGTAGGTTCGGATGAAGTGGCGTAAGTCGATTTATGTGTAGGTAATTGAGGTAGTCAATACACCTAACTCCGAACGGTTTGTTTCTATCGCGACAGATCTTGTGTAGATTTGAATGGAACGTTTTGTAGTAATTTATATGACACCTGTTGCCGCTGAGTTTCGCATAATATATCAATGCTAATAACAAGAAACCGACTAAAACATTGAAATTAGAACCAGAATAGAGAAAGCGAGAACAAAATTCCTCACAATGAAAAATTTGTTCACACGAAAAGACATTAGCCTACGGTTACGCATGAGGCTGGTTAGATGTTACGTATTCACAATATTGCTATATGGAGTTGAAAGCTGGACACTTACAATGGTATTGGAGAAAAGAATCCAGGCCTTCGAGATGTTTATATACCGTCGCATATTAAAAATCCCATGGACAGACCGCATTACAAACCGGGAAGTCTTAGCCAGAATGTCAAAGGAAAGAGAATTATTGCTGACTATCCAAGAACGTAAACTAAATTACCACGGCCACATTCATCGTAATGAAAAATACCGCTCGCTTTGCCGGCAAAAGAAGCGCAGGCAGAAAGAAGCTGCAGTGAGGAGCAGATTTACTCCGATGGTGCCGATGTTCACAAGTAGATTTACGCAATACTGCCATTGATAAAGTGCGGATGGCGCCTACTGATCGCCA
This sequence comes from Icerya purchasi, assembly GCA_039619475.1. Lineage (NCBI taxonomy): Eukaryota > Metazoa > Arthropoda > Insecta > Hemiptera > Monophlebidae > Icerya > Icerya purchasi. The sequence continues at coordinate 179,287,822 of CM077116.1, forward strand.
AACTTCGGTCGGAGACGGCCTAAGCAAGAAGAAGAAGAATAACATTCACCGGCGTTTAAGTGACATCATGTTTGTTTCCACATGCAAACTACTAACTGAACTGGTACAGAACGTCCCGCTGCTTATTCTGAGTGCGTTATTCTGAATTGCATTCAGTGTACTTTCCGCCGCTGTGGCATAATCGTAGCGTAGTCCATTATCGATCTGACATGAGTTCCGTACAGTCGTAAGTTCCTGTCAGATCCCCACGATTTACCATGCAGCATTTTTAGCAGATTAAGAGCTTTTGTGCATGTCAATTTCGGGTTTTACTTTTTCACCAGTTATGTGTATTCTACTTTTTCTCTAACTGCAGCGGAAACCGGTTCAATTTAAAGAGCTTGTTGATTAAAACTTTTAAACCTTTTTCTGTTCGTTGCGAAATATTTTTAGAAATATAAAGTCGAAATATTTTATCCATTAGCTGTGGTGTTGTTTAAATCTTTAATAATTTAATCTATTTCTTCGTTGGTTATTGAATGTCCACGTTGAGCGCGTGCTTTTATAGTTCGGTGTAAAACTGTTGTTCGTGATATACATATAATATGTTAGTCAACTGGTAGCTTTTTGCTGATCTGATATATGTTTGTTATTTAAAGTGGGTCTATTTTCTTCTGTTTCTTAATATTTAATATTTTAAACCGTATGGCTTCGTATCTCCAATTTACCAATTTTTCTTGTTTAATTGGATAATTTACTTTGTATTTTATATATGATCTCTATTTTCTCATTCTTCGATGTTTTAAATACTCGTAGTTTATTTTTTGCGTATTTCTTACAGTTCGGTTTGCCATTCTAGCAATACACGAGTCGATTGGAAACAATATTATAACACTCTTTGATAATATTGTTAAATTGCATGAATTCATCCATTTATCAATTATTGTGTTATATTCTTGTTAATCATATTTGTACGTTCATTTATATATTGATTTTCATTAAATTTCCGTTTAACATTTTAAAATAGGTATTTTTTGAGCGAAACAGTAATTCCAGCTATCATATTCTGCTTCAATTTATGATCGGAATAACTTCTTTCCATCGTTTACTGTCCGATTTCGGATTTATAGACCTTAATGTATTTCAGGGTAATCATATTTAATCGGTGATTACAGTTATGATGTTTCTACTATTCTTTTAGAGTGACATTCTGTTTCGATGTTTCTCTCAACCTCTCTCCTTAGACATAATCAGTTTCTAACATTGTTAACATTTCCATTCATTCTTATATTATCCCTCTTTCTTAATTTTTCGTTCTATTACGCAATCTCTTAGCATCGATAGTTATTCGAACGCCTTTTCAATCTTGTTTTTTTTTCTATTTTTATTTTGTCGGTTTGTTAACTATGAACATTTATTAGCGCAAGAAGAAGTTTCCTATACTTTCGATACGCGACAGCGCGATCGAACTAGGTCCTACCCGAACAAAACACCGCACTGTTGCCAGTTACACTATGGCGGCTTTGTGCGGGGTTACATATTCCGAAATAAGTTCCACTCCTGAGAACTTTACCGTCTCTTTGACAACTATTCTATTTAAGAAATTAATCTTTAGCTGCCTCGATTTGACCTTTCCTTCACCCACCGTCGGTCCTAATTACAACTGAAGGGCTACCCGTGTGCCTATGCAATAGCCGTCTCTCCTTATAATTATTTTCCACATTCAATCATGCCCGTCTTCTCACCACCTTTCATCATTTAATCATAGTAGTAAAGGGTCTCATTCTTTTTGGTAGGGTAGGAAGAGGGGAATGTAACGATGAACTTGGCCGCGGTTGGGCTAATTTTAAGCCCGTTCGTATCCTTACAGCAAATTGGACTTTGTTCGTTTTTCACATTAATTTTTAGCTTCCTAATATTTAATCTAGCTCTGATTATAACCAATTTATAATCCCGTTCTGCAATTTGCCGCCGTTTGTACTCTTACTGCTTTCTCTCCTTCTTGTCTCACCCTTTGTCTTCCAATCGTTATGAACCATCTTCCTCATTAATGCGCTGGTAGAAGGACAGACGACCATTTAGGAAGACACCGAGATAACAGAAGCAATCTTTGAGAGGGATGAGTGTAAAGTTTAAGGATACAACAGCACTTGCTGAATTGTAAGTAAGACGGGAAAATGCACTTCAGGTAAACTTTGAAGGAGAAATAGAAAAGTGAAGCAAAGAAAAAGATTGTTCCAAAATAGCCAAAGACAAATTAACTTTCTTATTCGCATCTTCAATAATATGAGAGAAAGAGAAGAGCAAAATATCATCGGCAGAGAACAAAGAGCAGGAATCCACAGAGAGAGAAGCAACTGAGATAGTAGAAATATTGAAGAGAGTAGGATTGAGGCAAGAACCTTGAGGAAACTCGTGAAAGATAACTCCAGAGAGGCTTGGAGAAACGGAGAAAAGAAATGTGTGTATCGGTTCTGCATGAGATTGATAATGCCAGTAATGAATTTCCTGGGAATATCAAAAGCTACCATACTATCTCGGAAAGTAGAAAGATGAACATTATCATGTACTATTTATCGATAAAAGATTTACATATAATATGGGAGACAAAAAGAATGACATAATCAGCAGACCCTAAACCAGGACGAAATATTAGGAGGAAAAATATTATTATGATCCAGCTTCCGGAGAAAACGCTTGTTGAGCATACTCTCAAATAATTTCCGAAGACAAGAAGCCAATGAAGTAGGACGTGAAGAGGAATTTTTCTTAGAGACAGAGACAATAAGCACCTTTGAAAAGAAAGGAGTTGAATATACTGAAGAGACTTTGAACGGATAGGTCAGATAAATTCTTAAGTACGAGGATGGGTATGCCATTAAAACCAGGAATGGGATGATTCTTTTCGATATGGAAAGAGGAAGTAAGGAAATGGTAAGAAGAGCCTCTGGAAAGGGACAATAAATTAAATTCATCAACACCAGGAACATAAGCGACAGCATCAATAAAAGACAACAGTCTATCGACAAAGATGGTTATAAATGGAATAAGTGTTGTGACCTTTTTCCAAATATGGGCCAGTGGGGGTGATTCTTGTGAAGGAAGAGAAAAAGTTTTTCCAACAGAGCTTCTTTGAAGACTTCAAAATAAACCTCACTCTAACATTGGTCTCTGTTTCTGAGCCAGACAGTTTTGAAGAGTGGGATTAGAATGAAATACCCTAAATGCAACACGACTACGATCGAATGCAAAGTTACATTCCTCGTTCGACCAGAGGGAAGAGGATGCCTTACGACGATTAGGTACGGGAGAATGAAAAATGAGAGAGCACTAGTAATAGAATTTAGGAATTACTTCTATTGAGTAATAGTATCAGAAACATGAAAAGGAGTAGGGCGCGCAGAATCAATTAAGGAACGGAAATCACCGATAGTTACTTCTGTTGATTGAAATCTTTTTGTTTCCCATATATCTATAAATCCTCCACCCAAAAAAAAACATTACCCTTTCCTCTTTGTCGCCTTTATTAATATTCATCTGCTAAATCTGAAAATTTACAGCGACAACAATTAATATTCCGGTCAAATTCACTTCTCTCATTATTAGTCTTATAATGACAATTCAAATTTCTTCACCGCTTCCCCAAGCTTTCCTTTTGCGGGATCTTACTCTTTGTCCCTATAATCGCAGTTCAGTTAACCTATCCCTAAATCTAAGATTATCTTTTGTCGTAATTGCTTTTGCTATCGCGGTATTTTCCTTAATAGAGAGTTTAACCTTTTCCGGACAATTTTTAACTACCAAAAAACCAACCTCGTTAAAATCATTACTACCAACTGAACGAGGAAGCGTTTCTTTTATTCTAGTTTCCCTGATCACTGTTCCTTCCAAATTTTGATTATTATGTTTCCACCCATGGTTGATCTAAATAATTTTAAAAATCGGATATAGTCTGGAATTCTATCCTGAGACTTTCAGTGCTCCTAACTCCTCTTTTAATAATCCTTGCCTAATCTAATATATGTCTTCGCTTTTTTTAGTTTTCTTAGAGTCTGATTTAGGCTGTTCACTTTTTCTACCATTCATTTCTTTAAGACTTATCCCATCTTTTTACGGTCAAAAAAGCGCTACCAGCTTTCTCCTCTATCTATTTTCCCTATTGTTTGAAATGCAAAATTATCTGTAATTTTTTGCATGATTTCAAATGCGTTTTTTTTTCACGAATATTTTTTTTTCTCTATTTTTGATAAAAAGTTTCGGCTTCCTATATTGTGCCTCTTATATCTCTTGTCTTTTCCTTTCCAGTCCGTTATTTTTGCTACAATTTCGAATTAAGATTCAATCGATTATCCCTTCTATCTTTTCCGAGCGAAAATCCACAACTGAAAAATATCCTACGATGTTTCTCGATTTCAGGAAAAACATCAAGTACGGATATGTCTTTGAGCCTGACAGTAACATTAGTTCTTCGACTTAGTTTCGATGTTTTTATGTGACGCGAAGAGAATTCTCGCGTTGGCGTTAAAGTTTGAATATTTTGAATTTCTCTTAATTAAATGGCGCATTCATCATCGACGCGAAGTAACATTTCCTTTTTCAGGCATTTGACATGACACTTATTCAAGTGTAGCATATGGAACAGCGCAATTCCATAATTTTCATAAAGCATTCGGTGGTTTTAACTCTTACGTCATTTGATATCTTCATTTATGGTTTACATAGTAATTTATACAATACGAATTTCAAGATTTACCCGAAATTCCTGATATTCCCGTGCCGCGATATTATGACGTAAAATAATTCTTGACTACGGTCGAAAAAAACAATATCCACATTAAAAAGTATTATATTGAAACTAACGATAACGCAAATTACGGAAATTTATTTACGGTTCAAACATAAATTCGCTTTAACAGCGCCATGTTTGTAGCAATACTGTTGCATATTCATGATGGCATAAGAAAAGTTCGGAAGTCAACCGTGTTGGTTATACTTTGTGTCTGAGAGATTTGAAATGCAAAACGGAAATAAAAAAAAAAAGAAGAAAAGAAAAAACAAAAATGGTTCAATAAACGGAGGGCGTCCCTGAAGACGAATAAAAAATAGGAAATTCCTTATATTTTCACAAGTAACTGCGGGGCAGTTGCTTAATAAACACACGATAGAGCGTTTGCAAAGGCCTAAATGAGAATCAACAACGCGGCTCGATATACTTCGGACACAGTCTGGAAAGAAGAACTGTCAACGGTTCTACTATACACGTACGATTCCTGGAATGAACCCGGTTAACGGTGCAGACTTAATATCCTGGTTGAACAAGTTACTGAGTGAACTCCGATACAATACGTGAATTTTATTGATCGATATGTGAATAATAGTTTTGGGAATTCTTTCGGCCGTGACGAGTTATTTGTAAACAAAGAGTCAAACTTCGGAAAATTTTATTCACGGAGAACAGATGTTTTTTTTCATTAATATGATTTATGATAATGTTTTTAATGGTTTTAATCGTACGAACGTGCATTTTCATATTTATTCAGCTGAACTGGAGCGATATTTAGTTAATTATACCAGTTGAAACAAAAGTAGCAAAGTTATTTACAAAAGAAGAATAAATTCAATAGCCAGATGTTAATATCGGTATGATGAACCACATAAAAGTCTTCGGTAATACTTAATTCGTAGTATATAATATTTCGCGAAAAGCCGTGACGTTTGCGAAAGTGTTATTCTATCTTTGACGAAAAGGTCCATTGAGAAAAATTTTAAACATTCCGTTGAATTATTGGTTTACGTCGGGTACGTATAGAAGTTTGAAATTATTTTAATACAGTTTAGCGCGTAAGTTCCATCTCTACAATGTATATTGCATCCGCTCGATGAGTTTACAGAAAAAATAAGGGTAAATTTTGAAGAAGGGAAGAAGGTACTGCTGATAACATTCATAGATCTGACTAGAACATTCGAAACGATTGACCATAAAATACTTATAAATAAATTAGAGCAGATAGGAATCATAGTGTTAAATAGTGGTTCCAAAACTACCTAAACCAAAACATGTACAAATGTATTAAATACACAGAGTGAAAAAGAAAAGTTGAATGTAGGAGTTCCTTAAGTTAGCGCCAATACTGTGTATTGTATATACAAACGGTTTATACAAGGAACTAAAAAATACAGCGATATATACTCGTTCGAGGATGATATAGCAACAGTTACAGCACATAAAGATATTAAGGAGGCAGAAATGAAAATGCAAAAAGATCTAATCACAATAAGTAAATAGGCACACGATAAAAATCTAAGAATTAATGTATCGAAAACTAAGGCAATGGTACTATGTATGAAAAAGGATAGGCATGATGTATATTGTCCAAATGTAATAATGCACTCAAACGAATGTGTACGCGCGTGGGACAAAAGAAATGAATGTGAGAAGATAAACTGCATAGAAGTGTTGACCCAATATAAATATTTTGGGGTAATGGTGGACCAACAATTAAGGTGGGACGGACATACAGAATACATTGCAAAGAAAATTAGGGCAACATTACCAGCATTATACACTTTAACGAAATATTCAACAAATAAAAAGTTAAAAATGGTGTATCATGCGCTAGTGGAATCAAGAATCAGATATGGAATTCAGCCATGGGGAATGGCTAGGAAAACATACGTGGGGAAAATAAGTAAATTGCAAATAAAATGCTTGAAATTAATATCAGATCAAAAATACGAGACCGAAAGTGAAATAATACAAAACGAAAACGTACTGAGGCTTAAAGGAATGTACTTATTCATAAAGAGATATGGGAATACATAATGACAAATAAGGAAATAGAATTGGAAGAAAGAAGAAAAATAGAACACGGGCTGAGGGAAAACTTTTTATACAAACTGCCGTTAGCTGAAACAGAGATAAGGGAGCAAACAGATAAATGCGTTATAACGCAATTGTTAAATAAAATGCCTAAAGAAATAATAGAGGAGGAAAAAATTGGGGTAAAAAAAAAAAGGAAAATAAAGGATGGTTACAGAAAGAGGGAAATATAGGAACAATAATAAGCATTAAATAAGAGAAGAGGGTACGAAAATAGTGATAAAAAAAAGTGAAAAAAAGGGGAAGGAAAAGGGACGGAATAAAATAAATAATTAAAAAAATAAATAAATAAAATAAAATAGATTAGTTATGCTAAGTTAGAAGTAAGGTAAAATAGGATAAATTTGTAATGAAATGATTTCCGCGGCAATACGATTGTATAGTATATAAGTAGTATAGTGTAGATATATTTAGATGTAAGAAAACTCGTCGACAAGCGTCCAGCTTGACCAGGAAATGTGTAAATATTAATAAACATATATATTTTCAAAAAAAAAGAATAACAAAGTTAAAACCGAACTGGATTTAAAGTAATATCCAATAAAATGAGCGGACGCCGATGTATTTGAAAAGCCATTTTTGAAAAAAGAATGGGCTAATAAACGACTTACGTGGTGCTAAAAAACAATTAGCCAAAAGGAACAACCTAGAAGATGGCTTCCCTATTTTTTATCATGAAAAATCATCAGTGATGAGTACTCATCGCCGTTCAATTGGTGATCTTTGTCAGTTTTTTCCTTTCTGTTCTGGATTTGACTTATCAGATATCAATTATTTGCTGCCCTCAATACTTATCAAAACACCTAAAAAATTATACATGTAAAAAAAAAAAAGATTAGGAAAAGTGTAATCAGTGTTATAAAGAAAAAAGTGCTAATTCATACCACCGGTAAAAAGCCAGCAATCACCGCTAAAATCAATTAAGAAATCAGCTTATGCAAATTCAGATTAGCGGTTGTAGTCAAATCTCAACGACACAGGTATACGTAAAAATTTGACATCTTGAAAACGTTTTCTTATAATTATTTATGATGATAGCTTTCACTTTTTAATGTTATATCCTGTCATAACGTAAAATAAATACAAAAATATACAAGTTATAAAATTTTGTAAATATTTCAGAAATCTAATTTTAAATGAACTCCATCTTGTAGATAAGCAAATTAATAAATTAAATTTTGTTCTGAAAATTATTATCACTGTAGGGAGCGGAAATTCATATGGACCTAAAATCTTTTAAACCTCACTAAGTCGAACGTTTTGATTTAGACCCACAATTCTAACTCCTATTAGAGTTAAACGTTATTATTTATGCCGCAGTGGGAAGCACGCATTCCCGAAATTACTTCTGCAATAGTATAAAGCATTTCGGTTGTTAATGAGCCGTTTACCCATCTATTAAAATAGGAAGACGGTGCACAAAGCCTAGATGTAATTTAATAAAGAATCTTTTAACATCTTGTTTGTTAAATATAGAATATAGTAAGTTATAACAAATACAAATATAACAAACAAATTTAAAAATAAAATGATTGCTTACTTAGAAACGTTTTCGGGTATAACCCATCATTCTGATCGCATATATTGAGTTGTGTTTTTAGCTGATGATTTCTAAGTAAACAATCGTTTTATTCTTAAATTTGTTTGTTATATTTGTATTTGTTATAACTTACTATATTCTAGGTGGAATTTATTTTAGGAGGAGAGGGCACACCAAATCGGGCCTCCACCTAGAAGTAATCAGAAGCAGAGTCAGTGAGCTACTGATAGTAGGTAATATATCTTCACCTGAGCGCACAAAGGATGGCTAGTAAAAGCGCGAGAACTATAGCAATTTTCGTCCCACGGTCCGCCCCACATGACGACACCAACCACGGGCGCAGTGAAGCGCACCGTCCGTTCCTACGCGCGATCTTCCGCTCCGCGTTTTTTCAAAATTCCGGGCGTAAGTATTCTAGCAGGATTTCAAAAACTTCCATCCCGCACTCCCACGCACTCATGTTCCTGCGCACGCTGCATACTTTCGTCACACAGGTGTACTATACAAGTTTCTGCATGTAATAGCTTTGGCGTAATTTTTAATTTTCAATTTACAGTAGATCGGAGAGGAGGGGGTAAAGTTTTCGCAGAGTACTAAAATCGTTCGAAACTCGACACTTAGAATCCAAATTTTTAAATAAAATTCCGAGTCACGCTTCGTTCTGGCATTTTTTTTTTTTTTTAATTTTAATTTTTACGTTACAAGATGTATAGAAAAAATACGTTATTTTTATCGGCCGTGAAGACGATTACATCATCTTTGCATCAGTCATTTTGACCGGACGTAGTTATAATTGTCTTATATCTCCGTTGCACACACACACACACACTTATTCACACATCACTCCGGTATTTCCAGGAATCGCGAAGATTTTCGTTAGATCGATGTCACAAGTCGCTGCATCATTTCCATTGTTCTATTTCACCAGCTCACGCGCTCGCACACGCACACACACACTTTCACACCGTGCTCCGTTATTTCCGAGGATCATGAAATTTTTATTCGGTCAATTCGTTTAAAACTTTTCTTTGCCCGATACATTATGTAGGGCTATGTGATCTCGCAAAATCTGCTGCCGCTAATTTTCCTTTCTTTCATAATAATTTTTCCACAGCTTAAGTATTACAGATTTAGCCTACATATATTTCTTTCGCATCCAAAAATTTGTTTTAATCGATCTTTCGTGTTCTTATTTTATTTTTTCTCCAATTCTAAAACTTAGTCCGACAAAGTTCCGACTGTCGCAAATGCACACCGCCCGCTCCCTCGCACTCCTCTACCATCGATTATAATACTTTTTCAAGTCTACGTAATGTAGAATGAGCCTAAGTATATTTTCTAAACAATAAGGTAATACCGGTGTAGATGCTGAAATTCGGACGATAGAAGAAAAGTTGGGAGAAGAAGGATACATTCAGTTAAATTAGCAGATTTTATATTGTATATTATTAACAGCTGATGATTATGATATATTGAAATGTAACAATGAAGCAATGTTTATTTTTATCGACTATGATGAATTTAATGAAAAATTATCGAATAAAATTGTAAATATTATTGAATCAGTTCTTACATTAATTCTGTGCCCATTTCAAAAACACAAAATATACCTAAAAGGATGATGAAACACTGTATTCTAACGTATAATGTGAGATAGATGAAACAAATTTCTATATATGAGCTTAGTAATCTGTATGGAGAAATAAAGAAATATGATAACTTATGCTGAGAAATCTAAAAAAGATTTAATGACCCGAATTCAAAAAATGAATGAAGTAATTAAAGAAGAAACAGCGCAATGTGTGGTAAAGAAACTAATCAATTATCTGTAATAACATTTAATCGTAAAAATTACGTTACGTTAGAAAAATAATATTTAAATTTAAACGAAAAGCCGCGTAATTAAAGAAAACATTATTTCCTAATGCAATGATGAAGAGCGATTTCGTCATGTATGTAGACAATAATACGTTTTTCCATATGATAGGACACTAGCGAATTGGGAAAAAATTAAATGATAAAAAGAAATAAACAAAAAAGTAAAATGTTGATGAGAAATATGAGGTAAGTTGTTGATATTGCAATGATATACTTGGATTTATTTATAATACTTATTTCGAAAATTTGGGAACATATGAGCACGTAGGTACAATATGAAAGTCGAGGTTTTGGTACAGTTAATAACACTGAAAAATGAAAGGTGATAAAAAATAATATATATCGTGTAGGACTACAAGAAGAGTGGATGCTGTAAGGGAATGGTTAATTTTGGAAATGGTAAAATATACTCAGACTGATTCTGAAATACATACGATTTAAATTTTTGGAAATAGATCACCCGGTAAGTACGGAGCGAAGGGAATTTCTTCACAATTTCCGAAACACTAGGTTGTGATAAGAATAATAACAATGGTTGTACAGGTATATTTGAGGTAAATTTGTGTGCGAGCATATAACGGAAGACTTGAAAAAAAAATTGTGTAGCGAAAAAATAAGAAAATATACTTAGACTAATTTTATAATACTTACACATAGAAAAAAAAAAAAAAGATTATGATCAATAGGGAAACTAGTGTCGGCCACGGATAGTATCATATGTGCAGAGGTCCTGGCAGTGGCGCGCGTTCGATGTTAGCGGTGAGGCAACATACGTGCGTGTGAACAAACGGTGCGCAACCGTAGCAATCGACAACGGCAAACACTATGAGTATTGTATCATCAAACACTGTGAAGAAAAACGACATTTTTTGCTGAATATGGCTCGTTCGGGGATAGTTGCTTAAAGTTTTCTTATAGTCAACCCTTTGCATAGAAAAATACATTCTTAATTCGCGTCTATTCACTTTCAATCATTTGTTACACTCTTGTTACCGCGTTTTCATCAAACACACCATGTCTTGTGAAACTAATACGTTTTTTTTCTACCCCCCCCCTCTCTATATATATATATACATGTATACAATTGAGAAAAGCGATTCATAGATTGCATTATATATATCGAAATAATAATATTTAAAAGTGTGAACGAAGGATTGTAAAAATATGAATTTTGAAAAATAAAAAGGTTATTAATTTTAAAATTCGTAATATGATATGCATATGTATTGCGTACGCGCTAACGTGTGTGCGTGGAAACGAAGTGAATGATATGCTTTTGCGATGGTTGCTGGTAGGCGCATACTCAGAAAATAAAAATAAAAAGATCGAAATTTTGGACTGTGAGGGTAGAGGGAAATTTAGGGACGATGGACAGAATAAACAATATGCTCGAAATAATTTTGAATACTTACACTCGGAGAAAATTAAAAAATATTCACATGCGATCGGTAAAATGATCGGAAGAGACAGAGAGGGTTAAGATTACATTCATTCGTCGATTATACTGTTTCGGTTAATTTTGATAATACATAATAGGATAATGCTAAATGTACAACGTGTGCAGGAACGTATGGCACACTTTAATACCATCTATCATTGTGGCAGACGTGTGCGTGGGAACGAACGGTGTGCATTTTCAGTGGTCGAGACTTTGTCGGATTATATTTTAGAATTCGAGGAAAAATTTAAAAAACGAGAAAGAACTGAAAAATATGTTTAGGTTAATTCTACAATATCTGAACTCAGACAAAATATTACATACTATCTGTAAAAGGGACGAAAGGGCATAGGGAATTACAGTTAGATTCTGAGATTCTGACGAGAAAGTAATAATTAAACAAAATAATCGAAAGTGAAATAGCTGACGGTAACGGTGTCGGAGGCGCAGAAACGTATGCGCAAGAACGGATAGCGCGCTTTCACGACAACTAAGTTGTAAAAAAGTAAAACAAACTTAGAAGGATAAAATGATTGGAAAAGAAAAATTCTTCAATACTTAGGCTTGAAAAAGAAAAATGAATATGAATGACAGGGAAACTAACGAAATCATAACTCTAGAAAATAAATAAAAAAATAAAAATAATAATATTATGAACGAATGTTAATTTGAGCTGCGAGGATAAGGGAGGGAAGAAGAAATTTTTAGAACCAGGGAAAATAAAAAATAAGCGGATTAATTTTAAAAATTTGTAATAAGATATGTATGTGTTGTATAATCGTGACGGTGGATATATGTGTGGGGACGAATAGTGGGCTTTTGTAACGGTTAATGCGATCGGAGAACAGGGAAAAAACAAATAAAAATAACGTATAATCCGTAAATTGATTGCAAGGGATAGAGGGGAATAAAGGATACATTTGATCTTTGATTATACATTTTCAGTTAAATTTGTTAATTTGTAATAATGTATATAATGTATAATGTCGAAACGTGTACAGGAACTAACGGTTGTGCGTTTCTGGAACCAAAATCTCGAATCTTATAAAAATTTACTTAAAAAACTACAAAGAAGGTTACATAAAGTAAAGGATAGGAATAACAATAAAGGCGACTTACTAAGGTTAAAAATAGGAGAAATTACGAAAATATATAAATTAGAACTTCTTTATAGCGCCATACTTAATTACTAAGCGTCGGCGACTACCTATTCGTACATCTCACGTGTACAGATATAGGCATATCAAGGCAATTGTTTATATGCAGTACGAATGATTAGTAATCGTTTGATTTTTACCGATTTACACAACAAATTCAGTCCCGTATATGTCTGCTGCGTGTACTAACTAGCGCGAATATGATGGTATGCTTGTTTGCCATTGCCTTTCACGTGATTATTAGCGAGTATTTAATTTAATTCTTTATAATAAGTTCTGTCGTCGCCCGGGATCCAATCCATGACCTCAGTAACGGAAGTCAAGCGCTCTAGCAACTAGGCTATCGCGACGACAAATTAGAACTACAAAATTCAAAATATAAAAATTGGCAAGAACTAGTTTGAGAATTTTACAGTTTGGGGAAGGCCATATAAAATCTGGGGTTGGAAAACTTAAAAAAACTGTTATATCCCCCCTGCCTTTGAAATAAATGACAAAATTATTCACGATGAAATAGAAAAGCATAAATTAATTTTTGACGAATTATTCCCACAGGACACAATAACTTCAACAATTATCAAGTCCGAAAAAATATTCATATTTCACGATGATGATTTAACTAAAACTTAAATAATAAAAAAGGTAACGGTTGCGACCAAATTTCAAATAAAATGATTAAAATTATTCATAAAACAGATAAAAATATATCAAAAAAAAATTTTCCAAAAATGTTTAGATTTCGGATATTTCCCGAATTGATGGAAGCAAGGAAAAGCTAAAATATTAAATAAACCTGGTCAAAACCCTGCGAATCCTAAGTCATACCGGCCGATAACATTACTTCCAGCTCTCGGTAAAGTATTCGAAAAAATTATTCAAAGTTCTCCGGACATGGAAACAAATAAAAGAAATGCATTACATATAAACCAATTTGGTTTTATTAAGAATATTAAACTGAAATTGCTGTTAAAAAATTATACAAAGATGTTTCAACATTTAATAATTTTAAACTGTTTTGACGTAACTGGAGCCTTCGATAGAATTAAAATCGATAGAATTCTAGAAATATTACAAAAAAAGGTTTCTCACCTTCAATACAAAAAATTATATTAAACAATCTTACAGAGAGAACAATATGATTATTTAATCGAGAAAATGAATTAATATATAATAGGAAACTGAATGCAGCAGTTTCACAGATTAAAATAGGAGAGAATAATTTTATATAAAGATATTGTAGGGTCAGTAACTGATTATTGCTCTACGGTTTATTATCCAGCATTAAGGGAAGTTGATAAAAATAAATTACTAAGACTGAAAAGAAAAATTTTAATAGGGGTATTCTCAGAAGTAACGGAGCACTATGCGAAATGTGAAGCTTGTGAAATAAAATAATGGAAATGATGTAGCGACTTGCGACATCGATCGAACGAAAATCTTTGCGATTTCTGTAAATACCGGAGCGATGTGTGAATAAGTGTGTGTGTGTGTGTGTGTGTGACGGGGATACAAGACAATTAAAAATATAACTACATCCGGTCGAAATGACCGATGCAAAGATGATGCAATCGTCTGCATGGCCGATAAAAATAACGTATTTTTTCTGTACATCTTGTAATGTAAAAATTAAAATTCAAAAAAAAAAATGCCAGAACATAGCGTGACTCGGATTTTTTTTAAAAATTTGAATTCTAAGTGTCAAGTTTCGAACGTTTTTAGTACTCTGCGAAAATTGTACCCCCCCCCCCCCCCCCGATATTTTACTTGACGCGTATACAGTTCAGGCCAAAAGTATGTGGTTTATGTATTGACGAGTTGATATAAGAAATGATGATAGTTAGAAGATGGAACGCAGAGTATAAAAACTAGAGTGAAATAAAAGGGAAAATACATATATATTACGCTATTAAAAGCAAAATAGAGAAGGATCCCCTTGGTTTAAAAGGTTTAGAGCGAGAATACATCTGTGCAATATGTCGTATAAGATTAGGCCATCATCGGATTACGCATTACAATAATTAGGAATAATAAATAACAAATAATTGTAATGAATGCGGATTAGAGGGGTCAATCAAACATATGGTCTGGCAATGTGAGAAATATAAAAAGGAAAGGGAGAAATTGATGAAAGAAATTTTCAATAAATATTGCACATTACCGATATCTCTATACCAAATTGTAAAGGAACACCATTGTCCTTGGAATGTAAGGCGTTATATATTTTTTTAAAAACTGCTAATGTAAAAATATAAGAAGGAAATAGTTAGGTATTTAGATCTGAGTATAGACTGGCCAAAAGGCGAAAGCTGGGCCAAAAAAAAAAAAAAAAAAAAAACTATCTTTCTACAACAGCAGTTTTAGTATGTGATACTTTTATTTATAAAATTAAATAAAAATACGTTAATATTTTTAGCGAACCTGTAGTCGTCCCAAGGTTTCGTTTGACGCCTGTTCACTATTGATATGAAGCCGATTTTGATGATGAATTACCGTCGTTTATTCCTTTCTTAAACACCTCTGCATTAAGTTTAATATTCGTGCTGAATGGGCTAACTCTAAAAATAGATAGAACCAAGGCAAATATTACTGCCTGATTCAGGAGGGGCATCTCCCCGTCTTGATTGTCTGTTGTTAAGAAAGGAACTTTTCAGGCCAGAATTGCAATGCAACAATTATTACGTGGAAAACTTATTGGATTAATCATCGGAATCATAAGCACGACCGAAGTACCTTTTTGAATCATAAATATCGTTCGTAACTTTGCTCCATTGTACTATTCCTAACCTTCCGTGTGCCATAATGACAGTAGATGAATTATTTTCTTCAAAGTTCATGCTAAATGACATCAGAGTTTTAACATTATATGTTTCGCCCTTCTTTTGGTAACTAGTCGTTTTAAACAACTCTCGGGCTGTAACCATTCGTCACATCAACTTTTCCGACTCAGTTGTTTTCGAGCTTCCATTCGATCCGGCCATTTCTCTCCTTGTAATCGTTCTTAGGCGAGTACACACTTTTGCGATAACCCACTATTCGAAAAACAACATCATACATTATTTTTAATCAAATTCTACACTAATGGAAAAAATTCTTGTTCCATCATTATTATTTTTTACAAAAATTTTAATTCAGCGACTTTCAAGATAATAGGTTATACTATAATATTTTTATAATGCGCCGTGAACTCTAACATACCTATGGCACGCTACCATGATAAAAATGAATAAAACTTTATTTTTAACCCTTATTAATTAAAATAGTAGTTACAATGAACAAGACAAAATAAAAAACGATAAAATAATTATTTCATCGATTAGTTTGACCGCATTAGTTTCAATATTCACTACACTTTCAGCATATGTTGGCAGATTATACGGCCTTATTTGCATCCTTTGCAGGGGATGAATTCCTACTTATTCACGGTATAATATGCTTGTCCATATGTCGCTCGCAAAAGTATCATGCCGAGCCACTGTAAAACGGTTATTCTTACCGTAGTCAAACTAACCGATGATCAATTAATATCATTTTTTAATAACTGTAGAGAAAAAGAAAAACGAGAAAAGGAAAGAAATTGAAACCAGGGCTGTGAGTTGGGAATAGGCTGTAGGGTAGAAGGAGGAACGATTAGCGAAAAAAAAAGGGGCATTATTCCTGCAACGAAACTTGTTCAAAAGGTTTTTTTCCCAACTATTGTTCATTTTTCTTTAGTAACCATATTACAAAGCCCTTAGGGATGTTTTAAACTATATATACAAAGCGTTTTTTTTCGTTTTTTTTTGGACCGGGCCAAATTGCAATGTCCTTCTGGACAATAATCCCCTGCAATCAACAACACCCAAGCAAACATAAAATCAAAATCTAAAAAATTAATAATAACGAGTAAATGGATAAAGAATAGAATATAATAAAACTATGTCTACATAAATAAAATAAACCCTAATGAATAAGGGAAAAAAAATTGAAATAGCACAAAAATTAAATAATAATCTTGTTTCCTTCAATAAACTGAAAAAGAAAAAAGAAAATCTCATCACTAGAACAAAGAAGATAAATAATACACAGTGTCGAATAAATATCGCGGGACATGAGGTCTTTAGAAAACACAAGTCTCTTGTTGTCAAACTGGACGCAATTAAATAACAGATGGTTAATGTCTTCTCTAAATTTTGTCTACAATAGGTATGACAACCCGTGCAGTGCCCTGTGTTTGAAAAGTTTAAACCCAATCGGCAATGGCCGGAGCGGAGCCTACACACAACGGTCACAAACCTACGGGTGAAACTAACTGGGACACAAATACGACAAAACCAGGGTGTGGACGGCAGAGGTAGTTGGACCATATGAAAATATTTACCAGGTCCTTGTTCACTGCAAATAAGACTCACCCAATCCGCATGATTATCTCTTTAGCTTTGTCTAGAAGACCAAAGGATAGGATGAATGGAAACTTAATACCTGATCTAACACCTTTTTTAGCAATTGAATCAACTCGGTCACTAAGTAATATCCCACAGTGAATCCAGCAAAATTTAATGACTGCTCCCAGTTTTGAAATATTAAAATACTTTTCCGTAATTCCATAAATAAGTGAATGGCAATTATATTCAAAATTACTGCTTTGAAGCGACAAGAGAGAACTAAAAGGCTGTCCGAAAATACCACAAACTCTCCCTTGCATTGCAACACATTTTTCACAAACTCTAATGCATTTTCAATAGCAAGAAGCTAGGCCGTAAAAATCGAAGCCTCTGGAAGTAATTTAAATTTCTGCTCAGTGATACCTTCTATAATAAACCCTTTCCCAACACCTTCATTAAATTTACGGATTTAACACCACCGGTAGAGATCAACCGGTAACCAGGAATAATTCTTTCACAATACCTAGCAAAACAGAGTTCACAATGTTACCAGGCAGTAGATGCGAATTCTGGTTTTTAAAGGTGTTAATATTAATGTCTAATTTGATAAGATTAAGGTGATAATTTAAATTGAAATAGTTAGAAGGAGAAGATAGCACAAGAGCTGCACTGTAACTATAATACATCCTGGTTCTTTTGAGCAAGAGCGGCATTTTCTGGGGACCAAATCTCCAATTACTACTTACCTGCATTATCTTGCTTATGAACTGCACGGATATTTATAATTACAATACTTACGTAGAAATTTATCGGTTAAATAATTTCTTCTAATATGCAGAGGAGTAATTTTAGTTTCCATTTGAAGACCGATAGTAGAGGACGACAGAAGTTTCCCGTGATTAATCTTAAGCCAAGATTCTGTAATGAATCTAACTTCCTGATCTGGGACTTCGAAGCTGACCCATAAAAAATCGCTCCATAATCAAATTTCGGTCGAAATAAAGCTTTTATATAACTGACTTAAGGTGATCGGATCACCTCTCCAACACGAATTAGTTATAGCCTGTAAGGGGCTACACGATTTAATTACAAGTTCAACTAGCGTCTGAATGTGAAAAGTCCATGTTAGTTTTGGATCTAAGAATAAATCTAAATACCTAAAATGCCTAGTAAACTTGATGAGTCGGTTTTGAACTAAAACACATACTCGTGTTTGTTGAGAGTCAAATGGTCTGAATGAAAAGACCGATACCGAGAATTTGGTATGGGATACTTCAAAATGTATTCTCTCAAAGGAATTGAAACGAATATCAATAGATGTTTGATTTGCCTGAAGACATTTAGTGAGGCAATTATGTTTAGGATATATTAAGAAGTCGTCCGCGTATGACAAAATTCAAGAAAAAGTTGGTAGTTGAATATTAAAAAGAGGTAATATATACTGAAGTGGTATCGTTTATTTGTTTATGCCCATAGGGATGTCAACCGCGGGGTTTTATTCTCGTGGATTTTATTTATTTAGATTTTATTCTTATTTTATTGTTTAAGATAATGATGATGATTATAATAAATTATCTGTTTGAAATTTTAACTAATATATTTTATAACTCGGTACACCTATCTTTCGGTACCGGTCGATCGCTGAAAAAAAGCACAATAATTATCCACGAAAATAACGGTTACAATTATGCAAATCAATTAAATAAAAAATAAAATAAAACCCTACGTATCACTGTTGTCGGTGGTGATTCGGGATCCGTAGGTTGGCGGCTCATAGTTATCCAGCTTTATTATTTTCGGTATTTTACGAATCGGATTTACTACCCTCCGGAAGTATACTATGTCTTTCAATCCACCACATCAGCCTATTCTTAATTACAATTTTGAAGACCTTCCTAAAGCAGGAGGCCAAGGAAATAGGGCAAAATGATGACGCCTGGTTGAAAGATTTACCAGGTTTAGGAATCGGGAATGACTAGAAATCGCGTCTAGTCAGAAGGAATTAAACCAAAGGACAATAAATTGTTATACATATATATATATCTACCGGGCTGTAACTAGAAATCGAGTCCAGACAGAATGAATTAAACGGAAGATTAACACAAATCACTATGTACTTCCAGTAATATATTTTTAGTAGTATTATTATTATAATCGTTATTACGAAATATCATCTAGGCCAGAGAAAAAGTTACATTTCTTATGAAATGGGATGAAAATTTCTGAATGTATGATCAAAGTAAGAAAATAAATTCAATATGTACGACATTTTCGCGTTTAACTAAATTCATTGAGACGATTTTGGCTTACGTGTAAATGTTGTTTGAGAATGCGTAGTGGGTATAAATGTATTAGTCTAAAAATAGACGTAGTTTAGTGAAAATAGGAGTTAAGTGTAATTATGTAATTATGTAATATGAAGATATATATATATATAAGACGGATCTAATGTATTAGCTTTAAGATGTATATTTATGAATAAACAATATAATTATGTTGGGAATCCACAGACGGGCAATTGCCTCGTGGGGCCCGCAAATTATTTAAAAAAAAAAAAAAAAAGCAACTGAATTCTTGAAGTTTATGAACCAACTGCGGTCTTGAAAGACTCACCGTGTGAATTTGAGTTCTTAAAACAACTATTGAGATTCCAAACTTCCTTTAGCTATGTGTTTCTATTAAATTTAGAACAAAGAAGTCCCTGCAAGATTTTCATTTGGTCCTTTCAAACAATTTTGGCATTTTATCACGATTCTGATGAGGATCTCTTGGAAAGAAACGTGGAACTTCATTTCGTTCTTTAACTTCTAATTTGCATTTTCTATTCCACCAGAAAGTTGGTAGCCTTTTATACAATAATACTCTATTTTGTGACAATGCTAGAACTCAATCACGAAGAGCAGAATATTTGCCCGGAACGTTGTTTATATTAAGTTTGTTATTTCTAATTTTTAATCAGTTAGATCACGAAATTTATTTCATTTACATTGTATAGTGGTATATTGAGCTGCTTGTATTTCTAGTATTCATGATGAGAAAGGGATCGCTACCTAATGAAGGATAGAAAAACTCTCTTTAAACTATCACGGAACAATGAAATTAATTCGAAGGTTAAAATATTAACCTGCAGCGGATTTCCGAGTTAAAACCGTCAATCATTAAATATAAGGCTGAGTGTAAGAGATGATAGTACAGCCATCCCTCGGTCTAGCCGTGAACATAGCCGCAACATTCATTTAATGTATTGAAATCGCTGTCTAAAACAATGGCTATGTACCTGAAATTTTCTAATTCGTTTAGAAAGAGGAAATAATCGATAGAATAACTGAAAAGAGAGACTAGTACGAAACGGATATTCCTGTAAATTATCCGATAGCAACGTATCACCGTTCATTTTAAGCGAAAGATCGAAGTACTAATCGGTTTGGATCGATATAATCCATTTTTCTTACACTTTTCGGTTTAATATGAGGTTCATTGTTTTGATTCATCTGTGGAATGGTAGAAATATCATTTTCTTCAGTCAGCACTGAAAAACGGATTTTCCCTAATAATGGTATAAGAATACGAGTTTTCCTAACGATCAAAAGAGGGGATAGTTGTAATGGAGCTCCTTAAGATTGTGTGATACCGTATGTTCGATTATCCGGATTTGCCTCTTCCAGATACACGAGTTGTCTGCGGGCCGACTTTACACTACCTAGCTAAATGACCGTATCTCAGACGTATGCAATCCTGCCGCGTTCATATGAGGATTCACAGACAAACCCTACATTCCATAAAAATATATGTGACGGACGACGAATGTCCCTCAAGCGTGATTAGAACAGAAGAGCTAGGAGTGTAATTAGCTTCGTTGTTAACGATAGCCCGTCTATTTAATTGCCTAACATAATTAAGCGGGAAAGAGTAACAGTCGATTATATCGATAACCTGATCTTCATAGTACTTTTTGCGTACGCCTCACGCCTCCCGGGTGGACCGGAATGTAAACTTCACAAGAGTTCGTTTAAGATTAAATTATTAGCAGAATACGATGACGACTAGTGAACTATATTACCTTATTTCGGCGTACCTTTTTAATTTCCATAATATCGCGCCGTTCACGATACCGTCGGTGACGTCGATGTTTACTCGCCCCATGTACGGCTTGTCAATAAGGAGCTCGATCTTGTATGGTAGACCACCCGTCTCGTCGAGCTTCATCTTGTGCACCTTGGTGCGAGCCGACGCGAGTTGGTCTCTCGTTCGCGCACCGGCGTACACGTCGTCCGCGATGTGCGTCTCGTAATAACACTTTTCATGGAAAAGAAACAGTGTACACGAGACTAAAGTTACATTTAATTTATAATTACTATGGTAATTGTTTTGTGCGCTCAGAAAATGTAAACAAGGAAATGACGTGTGAAATACACAGCCCTACGGTTTTCATAAGAATTCCGTTATAGAAAACACTTCTCCATTTTGTGACGCTTTTCGAGTTTATGTGACAAAGTAAAGAGACGTGAAAATATTAGTAATCAGTCGCATCCAAGTAATGACATGAAGTGTTCGTAACGATTTTCCGTGACGCTCCATTTCGTGACGCTTATTTGGTAACGCTTTTCAAGTTTATGTGCCAAAGCAAAGACATAAAAATGTCAAAATGATTCATATGTATTCTGAAATAAATACGGCGTGCTACGTGAATAACTCTTAATTTTTTTTGTAAATATGACGATATTAATTGACAATTCACATTGGCTTATAATATGCATAGCGCAAAAAAATGCACTTAATTTAATAGATAGAACTAAAGAGCCAGGCGGTTAGAAATAGAACTCACAAAAAACAGCAGCAGCCCAACAATTGAAGGCAATGGGAAGAAAAGGACATAGGTAGCGTTAACGGGAGTAGAAAGACTCAAAGCTAAAAGTTGGGCGTATAGAAGGGAGCGTTCGTTAAGGAGTGCAGAACATTCGAAAAGGATGTGATTTGAATCACAAATAGAAGGAGGCTCAGGAGCATGTAGAGTGCAGAAAAGAGAAGGGGACAAAGCGAATCGAAAACGAGAAGAGGAAAGTAGAGAATGATTGATCCTAAGTGTAATTAAGGAAACAACAGTGGAACGATGGCAGACAGGAATAGAATGAAACCAAGGTAGGAAACAGGGAACCTGTAGAGTAAGACGGTACTGCGAAAAGCGATTTGAGAATAAAGATGGATACACATGTCCAGCTAAAGTCTGGCGTGATTGGAGCGTGATAGGGAATGAATGTCTGAAGAAGAGAAAGAGTCGAGGAAAGAACCGTTGCGGGCGGCCGAGTGGGCTAGAGAGTCAGCTGAGAGTCATTGCCTTCTCTATTGGAGTGATTAGGAACCCATAGAAAGTCTATGAGGATAGAACGGGACGAGAACAAAGTGAAGACGGGAGATCGAATTGAGAAAATGATACTGTCAGAGGAATGAGAAGGAGGAGAGGAGATGGCTTGAAAAACGCTTTTAGAATCGGAAACGATCAAGAATTTTCGAACCCCACTTGTAGAGAATATAAAATAAATGGCATGAAGAATTGAAATCAATTCGGCCGAGAAGATAAAGCAGAAAGAAGGAAGTCTGAAGGTCTCAGAGTGCAGGAACGAAAGAAACGTAAACGCACCATCCACGCCCTCATCACTCTTGGAATAAGACATGAGAAGGCAAAGAAGAGTCCAGTAGATGAAGGAATTCGTAGTTGACTACATTGTGAGAGGAAGTATTAGCCCAGATCGGAAGGGAGGAAAAATTGATAGGGTGCCATATGCTATTAAAATCATAAGAAAAGTAAGGAAGACTGTTATAAGAGGAAACGTGGGGAAAAACTTCGGAAAGGCGAGCAGCTATATGCGACAAAATCCGGTTTCTATGGGGCGCTAAGCGTCCCAGTTGGTTTTTGATATGAAGATAGAAAGGAATAAGATTGGATGAAGAAATGGAGAGGCGTTTTATTAAAAAGCGATAATCGAGGAGTGAACGACGAATGAATAGAGGTAACAACTTTTTCTTTCTTCACTTTATTAACAAAATTACATACATATCGTTATTTATTGTTTATTCGATGGTGGTAACTTTTCAAGCGATCGCTGCTTTCGAATGGCCGCTGATTAATGTCCCCCAAGATGTACTATTATAGATTACTGAAATTTAAGGTCAATAATATAAAATTACCATCTAGGCGAAAAATTCGATTAACAAGAAACCAAAGTAATACATACTACATCTATCCTAGAGGGACAAATCTACGAATTGATAATACGGATGATTCAGTTTTAATTAAATTAATAAGTACAATCCCTAATCGTATATCAAACGATAAAAAACCTTGATGTGTGGAAAAAAGGAAGTAGGGAGGAGGCTGAAAGAATGGTGTAAAGAATAAAACCCAAGATACGTTTCGAATCATTCTATTTTATAATTTTCTTTTATTGTTCTCTTTTTATTTATCTGTTCTCGTCCTTTCTTGTTTCCTTTCCCTGTCGTTTACCTTTAAAGTAAGATCAGGTTTTTTTATTTGAAGATATTTAGCTGTTCTCATCTATCGGTGTGCAGATGAGTATTTGTATGTGCGTACTATGTTATAATTTATATAATCTTTTTGTAAGTTGTCTAATACATATTATGATGTATAGGATAGGCAAGAATAGTTGTAATTTTGTATTTTGAATAAACGTTAATAAGAGTGTTGGGCACTCATACACGACTCTTGCCTTGTGAACTTATTCAAAAAAAAAAAAAACAAAAAAAAAAAGGTGTGCAAACAAATACCTATTTTAAAATCTCATGATTTGAAATTATAATTAAATGCGTTCTCAAATGAGAGACTACCCGTCGCCAGTCAGACGCAACATTTGAAAAAATACTAAATAAGTAGACTTAAACGGTTCAGCTGAAAACAAACTTATTTATAGCTGAAAAAGTTTCATTTGTATATTTTTGTCTCTGGAATTAGGTACGACTTGATTTAATAAAGTTTTTGTATTCATAATGATAATAAGGAGCTTAAATTGACTGGCTTAATTGCGAACCGTAGACTGACGAAGAATATACGCGTGTTCCACTTAAGATTGTGTACGGAAAATTAACGGCCGCAGTGAAAAACTTGATGAAAGAAAACCACAGAATTTATCCGAATTAAAATTGAAACTTTCAATTCGAAAACACATTCAACCGCAGCAGCTTTTTTCTTTAGTTTCCGATATTATTTTAAGGGGAGGGGGGGGGGGGGGTAAAGTTAATTTCGGTAAAAAAAGGCTCATTTTCAATAATTTTTCTTTATGCTCCAATGAATGCAAATATATTTTATTAAGTGTAATACAATAAAGTAACATTTGAACAATATTTTCTGAAATTTTAAATAAGAAATATTAAAAAATCAGCCGTTAGCAGCAAATCTTCGAAGAAGCCTCAAAAAAAAGTTGTTTTGCGGTGGACACTATATCTCACCACTGGTTATCTGAAATCAAAAAAATCAAAATGCTACTGATAGTTAATCATTTTCTGGAGGTAACGCTGGGAGGATTTTTTTTTTTTTGATTTTTTAATTTTTGTTAACACTTGGAAGTCAAAAACGCGATTTTCGCCATCAAAATCGACAAATTTTTTATTGTAAAATAAGTAATAATTAAAAAAAAAAAAACCCTCCCAGCGTTACCTCGTAATTGATGTGCAGAAACACTGTACAAAATTTCAAAAGAATCGGTGCATTAGTTTTCGAGTTACAGTGTCCACGGACTTTAAAAATGTCAAGTGCGAGAAAAAGGCTTTAAAGTTTTGTGTACAAAAAAATTTGACTTAAAGATCAGTACGCGAGTGTTTCTTCTAATATACTTATTCAGAGTCATCGATGCTAAGCCCATAAAGCTCACAGCTTTCAGCTGTAAAATCTAAGGCAGCTTTTTGCTCTTGTCAATGTAGAATTCTGCCTTCTTTACTTTCAAGTGCAGCTTGTTGCTCCACTCTGTTTATGCGCGTTCAATCTACCATGCCTGTCCATTCATGAGAACTTGACCCTGTACTGATGTTTATCTCTTGCATAAATGAGAGCAAAGCAAAACAGCCCTCATTCAACATACATGAAGCCACATGAGCTAGGATTTCAACAACAGTTAAGGTACCATTCAGTGATTTTAGGGTAATTTTCCAGATGAGTTGATTCAAACTCTCACTGTTGTTTTGAGTGAATACTCCAAGATATCGCTGCAGAAGTGCTCCCTTACTCAAGTCTTCATATATCGGTTTAATTTCTTCAGAAACGTCACTTGGAAGTGCAGTGTAACTGTGTTTGAATTACTTCAGGGCATTTGCAGCTGCAGCTTTCTGCCATTCATACCACGAGTCTTGGCCGCTCGGGAATTTGTCGTGCTGCGGTTTCTCGTCCATCGAACAGTAATGGTAGTAAGTAGCCCAAATGGCACAAAAGTATTCAATTTTTTTTTTTTTGGACGATGAACCTTTTGCTTCGACATCGTCTGTCTTGCGTTTCTGTGGAGGTATTACTTTTTTTGATCGATCTAATCTGGAACTGGTACTCTTGCGATCTTCTCTACTAATTTTCTTCGGCATTTTACTAATAATAAATACACAATCACAGCGAAACTAGAAAATACGAAGTTCAAAAGAGAACGAAACAGCTTCCAGGTAGCCGCGCTACGTAGCTGTCCAGTAGGTGTTCAAAACCGGAGCGGAGCACCGCTCACTCAAAACTCTATAGGTCCGTTAGTTTTGTTGCGATCGATTTCAAATTTTGACACAATAATCTTGAAATGTTTTACATTCATATAAGCAAATAAAAAAAAATGCAAAAAAAAAAGTTTAAAAACTTTACCTCCCCCCTTAATGTGTATACGCTTCTATTTTATTTTTTTTTTTGTTATGGAAATTTAATTTACACGGTTGAAATTGTTGCTTTTCAATTGCAGGTCTAGTTGTACAATGAAAGTTTTCTTCGTTTTCGTAACTTTGTTGATTCTTACTCAGTCTCCAGGAAATGCGGAGGTAACCGATCCGTGCCTTCCCCTAACCGATTTAGATGGCTTTACCCACTGGGAAATGGTGGACACGGAATCGGATAATGTTTTAAATGCAGCGAGGAACATAGTTAAACATTATTCATGGAAAATTAATTCCGACAGAAGCTTGTACCAACTACATTGCGCCCGAAAGCAGGTTTTAGGTGGAACTAACTGGCATATCAATGTACTTGCGTACACTGATAAAGAGCTCGGAACTTTCGAAACGTGCTTTATTATGGCTTACCAAGCTCTGTCATCAAATGAATTTGTAATACGCGACTACACTTGTAAGAAGTAATTGTTTTCCGTTCTCGCGTTAATTTCTCTGTTTAATATGTGCAATTAATAAACGACGAAATACTTGGCCTAAATTTTGTTTTCAACAATAAGTGCAAATGATTTTTCTTTTTTTGACCAATTCTAGATAGAACCCCCTCCCCCTCTCCGGGTGTATTATTAGCGAATTCTTCGTGAACTCTTTTGACGTGACTAAAATCCTTAAAACTTTCCCTCATGCAAATATTTTTTTTTTTTTTTATAATAAATAACATGAAAAGATGTCACTCATTAGCAGATGTTACAGCAGAGGAAGGCGTAATAATCGTCTTTCCGTAATTTGCATCATTCCGATTTTTGTCAGAAGAACATTCCAAATTTATTTTTCAAACTCCGTTCAAGAACCTTTTACCAAAATCAAAACATGACCTGTGACAATTTAGCAGTCAAAATCACAAAAAGAATACGAACGGCTCGATACCTAAAAGCGTTTTACAAGACATCTTAACGCAGTTCGAACTATTCTTCATCTAACTTTTATCGTTAATAGTGTGTTGTTGCGTTTTAAAAATAACGATAACAAAGTAATAGCAAACACTGATAAAAAATTAGCGTAGCATAAAAAATTAATAGTGAATCGCATTATATAATTGCTGTAACGAGTCACGATATAATGGGACACGTAATTAAGAATCGACAGAAACACATCAGGCTTTAGTCGACCATAAAGATCAACATGCGTGTTGCAGATGTGTCACAGTCACAGAGAATGTGAACAAAATAAATATTCTAAAAAAATACAAGAATAAATACTTGAAATTAGTCAGAAAGGTGAAACGGCACTGCTGGTTTTAAGCAGCGTTAATTTGTTTGCCGTTATGCACCAGCAATCGGGAGTTATACAGATATTGTGCACATAAACCATAATAAATAAACGACCGATGTTCAGAGATAGCAGTGTAATCGCTGATCCACTTGCATCGGCAGATTTCCTTGGGATTTTTAAAAGGAACAGCTGGGTTTAAAAATTTTGTTTTTTTTTTCACGAAATCCATTACGCTACAAGGGTATGTCTTAACTGCAGTTTTCAATTACTATTTTCCTTTAAACAACGAAGTTGCTGAACCGGAGAATATTGTGAAAAAAAAAGTTAGACTCGGAGTACAAAATGATATTAAGGAAATAAAGTCTTGAAAGTTTTATTACGCCGCAACTTTACGGCAAAATAGTTCCTATTACATGTGTCATTAAAGTAGTATTCATCAATTGGTAGTCTTAAATGAACTATCACGCGAGTGTTAAATGCTCTGCAAAATTTTTTAACATGTAAAAACAAAAAAAAAACAATTCAAGTCAAATTATTCTTGCTAGTGAATTCTCCTCCGTTATCGTGTAAACACTTCGTTCTCGATGCAGTCTCAAAGATTACGTAAGCTCCTACACGGTAGGTGCTCTATCAGCACCATAAAAACTACCAGTACCTATACATGGATACACACTGGTATCTGTAAGTTTTAGCGAGCTTATTGGATGTATCCTAAGGAAATGATAGTTTATGACCGTAGATATCCGCGTGGCCAATAATGCAGGACATTTCAAAAATCCAAAAGTGCAATAAGGCAACTTAACGGCGAAAGATAACGAAACTTAGCACTAGGACAGCAACAGCTGATACCTACTACAAAGGGGTTATATACATATATAGGATATTTACTGGACCGCTATTAGGCGGGGCAACATGTGTAAGTTTCGATTAGATGTCGCGTTCTGCGCTACATAAACTAAGAACAGCTGGTTTGCGTTCACAGGCCACCGAGTAAAAATATTCAAGGCCGCGGGGCGCCCGGTTGATGAGCGATTCTATCGGTTGACTTAGGAGAATTGATTTAATTTCATTCGATAATATCGTTCTGTTATCTGGAAAAAAACGAAATACGCTAACGAATAATCGTATTTCTGATGTTTCCTTCTCCGCATTGTAGCCCGATGCTGAAATAATCGGCAAGCAAAGAACGTAACGTGTAGTATGCAAAGAATTACGAAGAAAATTGTGTTTATTAGCGGAAACGAAATAAAAAGTCACGCTAATGTCCGATCACGCTGAAAATATTCGAATTAAGTCAGCTCTGTAAAAGCTCAATCGGCCGAGCCACTTGTCGTTCAATGCGCCGCTTTTTGCGAGGATGCAAACGAGAAATGTTACGAATGTGGATTTTTGCCTTTTGAAAATGTCATATTCTGCGAATTTTCTTCCTTCAAGAGTTCATAAATTACCCAAAAACAATATATATATGCTATCAATAATTTGAGGCGATGGAAAATCGAACATCTTTTTTTAGTTTGTCGGAGAACTAAACGAAAAATGGACCGAAACACTAATATACTAATATTTTTCTTACGGTGTTTAGCATTGATTCCGAACTCATACAACAGTGGAATAGTTCAGCTAATTATTAGCGTAGATCATTTGACTTCGATAAAATGAACCACGCAACTTTTAAAAAAGCGCAGACAAAACCACCGCTAGTTTCATATCTTTTACGAGCAGCATAGCAGCTGCTTATTTGTTCCGATATCGGTTTTTTAATTGAAGTCAGATTTGGTGGAAACTTCTAAAATCGTGCTAAACCGTTCCATAACGACATCAGTAAATTATAAGATGATCGGAGTGAAGTCGAAGAGATCGTAGTAAAACGTATTTTAATGTTTAGCCACCGATGCCGAGTACAAAACGTCTAAAAATGCAGCATACGCAATTAGGCAAGTTCGTAAAATTATAAAAAAAACATTTTGGCGCACAATGTGAATGACTTAGTAAGCAGAGCGGGTAACATGGAAACAAATTGTGCAAAAGTGATGTCGAACGGTTAATAATCCGGCGAGTATTACTGGTATATAGCACAGGCGTCGTAGAGAAATGTGTTGAGTGACGCCTGCGGTTAATGTCTGAAAGTGCAATAAAAAAGTGTTAGTTCGGTCTGATGATAGTTGGGAAAGTGAGGAAATTGAGGAAAGTGAGGAAAGTGAGGAAAGTGAGGAAAGTGAGGAAAGTGAGGAAAGTGAGGAAAGTGAGGAAAGTGTGAAATCGCAGAAAACAAGACGCTTTGACAATAAATAACCCGGTTAGTAGTAAAAGCGGGGGCGGCGACTAATCAGTCTGACATTTTATAAATAGTATCTCGATGAAGGCGCTGATACAAAGCTCTTTTGCAGTAACCGCAATGGGAAATACACCATTGTGTCGTCTGGCGAAGTAATCAGACAAAACCCCAAAATTGAAGTAGAAAAGTTGCAAGATAACCGCCGACGGTTAAAACTTGCAGCGCGATGGAAATGCTTTTTGACAATAGGCAAAGGGATGGAAAGTAAGTTCGACTGCTGTTACGTAGGCAATAAATGAACTAAAGTAAATGAGGCGAATGGGACTGTAATAAAATGAAATAAATCGACTTGCGCGGCGTCAAAATACGATCTAAATTAAACCAACAAAGAAACGAACTAAATGAATTAAATTCATTCGGGGAATAAGCAAACTGAACTAAATGAAGTAGACGAAAAAGTAAATCTCGCAATGAAACGTAAAACGAACTATGGCCGTGGTAAACTTTGTCGACTTACGGTTGCCGAAAAAAAAATTTATTTTTAATTATCGTTCCCTTTCTTCATTTTATTATTTTCTATTCCTCTCTCTAACTGATACGAAAATATTTGTAATTTACTTGCCCGACACATTTCATGTAACTGAGCGGAACACTTTCAAATTATACAACGAGTACATATATAGTCAAAAAGTAAATAAATAAATAAAGCCCGAAATTATTGCAATGCTTTACACTGGACAGGTAAAAAAAATCAATTCTTTCAGAGTGGAATCTGGGCAAAGCTTGAATTTTTGAGTTACAAATTTCGTAATTGTTTTTTTTTTTTTTTTTTTTCTTGTAAACTACTCGTTGGCCATGTAAACTGCCAGGGTCATTACGGCAAAACGAGTATCGGATTTATTATAATTTGTTTATTAGATTATTCCTGATAAGGAAGATTAGCATTGTCTGAACCTGTTCTGGACGGTTATCTAAAAGATGGTGTAGTGGTTCGTCCTTGATTCGTGTTAAGTTTTTACATTGTTTCAGGATGTGCTCCACCGAAGGTAGCACTGCTGCATTACAGAATGGGCTGGAAATCGGTGGAGGGGCTCCCTGGAGGAAATGGTTGTGAGATATCGATGTGTGTCCCAGTCTCAACCTATTTAGGGGGGCAGAGAATTCATTTTTGGACATCGTAATTGTTGAAGTGATTCCGTGTGATAATAAATAAGAAAATTACAGCGCAACTTTGGTGGCGTTAATTAGTCCGGCGGAATGGCAAATTAAAAGAGTCTAAATATCGCGCCTCGACAACGGTATCAATAAAATTAAGAGACAATTATTTTCGAGCGATGTTTCGGATTAGACCGACTTTTTAAAGGCAATATTCTGACCTGACCGTTGAAATCGATTAAAACGTATTTTTAAATTAATATACGGAGAAATCTATTGTTTTTTTCTAGTATTATAAACTATTGAAAAAGTATAATTACAAATGTGGCAAAAACAACGAGATAAAAAATTTATCTGCTCTTAGCATTTAATGGACTGGAGCCGAATATCAAACGTTTAAATAGAAAATGCTTCTCTAAAGGTGAGATAAGTTATGTCCCCAGTACCTCTGTACTTGTTTCCTTCGAAGGACAAAACCTTCCTTCTTATGTGTTTCTTTGGCACGTTAGATTTCAATGTGACCCTTTCGTCAGAAGAATTCGGCAATGTTTCCGTTGTCTACGATATGGTCACGTGGCAGATCAATGTAAAGGAAGTGCCAGATGCGATAAATGCGGTGAGAATGATCATACGGCAGATACATGCAAAAATGAATTTGTATCATGCGTTCATTGCAGAAGTAGTCACAAATCGTCGGATAATAATTGTCCCGAAAAAAAGCGACAATCTTTAATTAACGAATTAATGGCCAATCACAATCTAGGTTATCATGAAGCAGCTATTGAAATACCCCAAACGTATAAACAGCAACATCTTTATTCTAATAAATTAAGTTATAATAGATTTTCATTGCTCCCGCATGATGACAGCTTCCCCGCTCTTGTTCATGATCCGCCTACACAGGATCATCCAGCAGGCGTCCCTGTCTTTAAGCCAAAACCGATTTCTAAACGCACAGGATTTCACGATTCCAGTCAATTAGTAGACTCAAATTTAAAACGGTCTGTTTCATTCTTCTCTTCTGATGAAGACGGGAAAGCAACGAAAAGAAAGAATACGGCAAGGGTAACAATTCCGAAAAGCCAAACTGTTAAAATAATGGAGAAATCTGATCTAGATAAAACGATCAAACCAGGTCCGTCTGGATCTAAAACTAGTTCGATTAAAAGCAATATCGTAGACCCTAAGGGTAATAAACAGAGTATTCGGAAAAATCCTATGATCTCTAATAAAAAGTAAGTATTATATACCGTTAATATTGTATAATGGGAATTTTATTTTATTTTATTCTATTTTTCCATTAGTTATATAATAAACATTCATAATTATCGTGATAATACAACTAATTTTAAATTATAATAATATTAAATTCCGTTCATTCACAGTATTATACCATAATTATTTAGTATTATTTAAATAGATTTTTTCCTACAAGATAAAATAACTGGGATATTCATTTAAGTTTAGTAAAATAGCTACTTATGCTAATTGTATACACTAATCAGCCTCGAACCCAACCTTTTTTTAATCCTTTTCTATTTTTATTCTTCTTTATTCCACATTGCTTAGGGTAGTTCAATGGAATGCCCGTAGATCCTGTGTAATTTGCGCGAGTTTGAGGTTTTTGTATTTAATAATAACTTTGATATAATATTATTATGTGAAACTTGGTTATCCCCTGATAAACAGTTCCACTTAAGAAATTACAGCTGTTATCGTGATGACAGAGCCGACGGGTACGGCGGCGTCGCCATACTAGTGAGAAATGACATTGATCATGATCTGATTCAAACTAATTTAAAATCATTTAGTAACAATTCGGAATCTAATGCAGTCTCCATCAGGGTAAATGTTTGTAATTCTTCATTTTATTTTATATCATATTATTCTCCCCCGGGACATCTTATCAATCCAACATCTGTTTCAGCTACTCTTGCCAGTTTAAGTTCGTGGCCTATAATTTTCAGTGGAGATTTTAATGCTTTGAATAGGATGTGGGGCTGCAATTGCAATGATAGTAAGGGAGCAGCAGTCATAGAAATTCTCTCTGAATCTAATCTGTGCCTTCTAAATGACGGTACACCGACTAAAATTCCTCATCCATCTCGGTCTACGAATCCGGTTGATTTGACGATGGTGTCGCCCGATATTTATCTCGATTGTTCATGGTCAGTATTTCCCGATTCTCTTGGTAGCGACCATCTTCCCATATTATTTGAAATCAATAACACACACAGAAATCCGTCATCATTCCCTGAAATCAAGGAAGTCGACCAAAGGAAGCGCTGGAAACTCTTAGATGGTGATTGGGGAAAATTTAGAAATATTATGGAACAGGAGGTAGGTAAAATCCAGATGGAAACTACCCCATTGGGACAGTATAATCTTTTTCTAAAAATGTTAAGCTCTGCCTTGGATCAATCTTTTCCGAAACCATCTCCATATCTAGGTAACAAACCGGCTTCTCCCTGGTGGAACAGGGAATGCGGGGAAAAGA
Source organism: Icerya purchasi (assembly GCA_039619475.1). Lineage (NCBI taxonomy): Eukaryota > Metazoa > Arthropoda > Insecta > Hemiptera > Monophlebidae > Icerya > Icerya purchasi. The sequence continues at coordinate 179,321,113 of CM077116.1, forward strand.
TTAAAGAACGGAATCAGGCACTAAACGTTTTTCGAAGAAGTGGTACGATGCAAGCTTACCTTGAATATAAAAGGATTAATGCGGAAACACGTAGACTTCTCAAAAGCACCAAAAGAGCCTCTTGGAGGAGATTTTGCTCATCGTTTAATCGAAACACTCCGCTCAAAGTTATCTGGTCTTTAGCTAAACGATTCAAGAATAAGAATTTCCACTCCACATCTCTAAAAAGTGATTGTTGGTTCGACCAGTTTACTTGCTCTGTAGCCCCGTGTTATGTTCCTTGCATCTCGGAAGTGTATGGAATCGAGCTTGAAAACAATTATCAACAATCTCATATTCTGTCCAATCCCATATCAGTCGAGGAACTAGGATTGGCATTAAAGAATAAAGGTAAAGATTCTTCGCCGGGGATAGACGGTATTACTTATTCGATTCTGAAAAATTTAGGAAACAAGGCGAAAAGCGTTCTGGTACACATATTTAATGAATTGTTATTCAACTTAATCACTCCACTTGAATGGACACGATTCATAATAATTCCTATTTTAAAATCCGGTAAATCTCCGTTAGAAGCTACGTCTTACAGACCGATCTCACTGGCTTCTTGTGTTAGAAAAACATTCGAAATAGTCATTAATAATAGGCTTGTTTGGTGGATAGAGAATAAAAAAATCTTCCCAGCCGGAATGTTCGGATTTAGACCGGGCCTTGGAACGTTAGATTGCACTGCTCATTTAGTGAACAAAATCTATGCTTCTTTTTTGAGAAAGGAATTCCTTTCGGCCATTTTTCTGGATATCAAGGGGGCATTTGATAATGTTAGTATTCTGACATTACATCGGCAGCTAGTAAGTATAGGAGTTCCAACAGTCTTGGCTAAGTACATCAGCAACTCGTTTCTCAACAGAAAACTTAAATTTTTGAACCCGGTCACCAAGGAAATGGTTGGTAGAGTTGCTTATACGGGTTTGGCACAGGGATCAATTTTAAGCCCGGTTTTGTTTAATATCTATGTACATTCAGTCTTCAGCATACGGTTGCCACATAACTCACAAATTTTCTCCTATGCTGATGATTTTATCATACTGAATAGAAATAAAGAGATAAAGGAATGTACAGTATAGAGCAATCAGTCAGTCTACTTATGTGGCAAATCCTTTCAGGAAATTAGACTGGAAATTTCCCCTGCTAAGTCTACTGTTGTGATATTCACATTAAGACCCTACAACGCAGAATGTATTAAGATAAAAATAAATGGGATTAATATCGCGCATAAATCTTATGTGAAGTACTTGGGATTGTATTTGGATTCAAGGCTTACTTGGGCTCGTCACATCCAAATACTTCAAAGTCAAATCTTGAAAACACTGAACCCCCTGAAGGCTATTGGAAACGCTTCATGGGGATCCGACCCTGTAATTATAGCCTTGTTATATAAATCACTGATACTTTCCAGAATTGATTACGGCTCGATATTTTATGGCTCCGCCTCCAAATCGAACCTTAGGAAACTAAATACTCTACAGAATATCGGACTTAGACTTATAACAGGAAATGTTCGATCCGCTCCAGTAGCGGGTCTTGAAGCGGAGACGAAGATTGCCCCAATACAGTTAAGAAGAAATATGTTGGCGGATAGATTTTTATTAAAGTACTGTAATTATAGTTATCCGCATCTGCTTAATATTACTTATAGTATTAGTAATAACTGGAGATTTCTTTCCTCTAAACTACCGTTATTATCAGCCAGAATTCCTCAATACTATAAATATTGTCCGGCCCTAATTCCTAAATATCCATCTAAATATTTCAGAATTCCATACGAAATTAACCTTATTAACTTAAACATTAATACAACATTATTTGACAATATTAGACATAATCAGAATACTCTTCTCGGTCGGGAAGCAGATCTTACTACCGCATTAGAGACAGCATTTTCTGGATATTCCAAAATCTTCACTGATGGCTCCAAATCCGGTCGGAATTCCGATCCTGTTGGTGCTGCCTTTGTTGTTGACGAAGTTACTGTACAAAAATTTAAACTCCCACCTTTGGCATCTATCTTCTCAGCCGAGCTGTTGGCAATTGCCAAGGCCTGCGACTATATAATTAATGTACTTGGTAGCAGGGGCACATATGTTATATGCAACGACAGCCTTAGCTCCCTTTTAGCGCTACAAAATTGCCTCTTTAAACCCAACTATCATCCCACTGTTTGGGAAATAAGGGAGAAATGTTCGATTATCATTTTACAGGGCGGTGTTGTGGAGTTTTGTTGGGTTCCAAGTCATGCGGGGATAGAACTAAATGAGGTGGCCGATAGGGCCGCCAAGGATGCGCCTTCAATGGGCATTGAATTTCCTTTTATTCCAGCTGGTGATTTAAATTCTGTAATTAACCGCAATCATTATACGTCCTGGAATAAGCATTGGCGATTGGCCAGGAAGAGTTCATACTTTAATATCGTTCAACCTTTAATTCTGACACACCCATGGTATCTCCACGTGTCAATTTCAATGCCTCCTCATCTCCTCCGCAGATATGTTACTATATTGTGTAGACTGCGTATGGGGCATTCTCGTGTGTCACATAATTTTATGCATGCTGATAACCAGCGACAATGCAATAACCATTCGTCTGTTAACTTTTTGGAGGACATAAATCATCTTTTGTTTAATTGCGAGAAATTTGAAGACAGTAGACATATTTTTTTTAATAAATTGATATCCCTCGGAAGGTATCCACCGTATTCCCTGCATCATTTGCTAGGATGCGGAGAGAAGGCTCAATTTTTGATTTTTAAGTTTATTTTTCAAAACAAGATTGTTATTTAACTTATTTGTATGGTGGACTATTTTATTATTATTTTTTTTATTTATTTTTTTTTTCCTTCGCTCCCGGAGTTTGTTTATCCTTACTATTCACAGGTATTTATAATAATAGTTCTGTCAAGTGCGTCCTATATTAATTGAATTTTTTTTTTTTTTTTTTTTTTTGGGGGGGGGAACGCCAACCAAGGGCAATGACCCATCATCAAAGAATTACGAAAACAGGATTAAATTTTGATATATAAAGAAATAGAGGAAATGAACTCCGCTAAGATTGGAACAACATCTGGTGAAGGAAAGGAAAGTATGTAGGAAGCACAAAAAGGAGTAGGTAGTTTTAGGTGGAGAAGCTTAGTGTAGAGGAGGGAACGCTGCTGTACAAGAAGAGAGCATTCAAAAAGGATATGATTTGCATCACAAACACAGTCATGATCCGAGGGATGAAAATTACAGTATGGGGAAGAAACAATAGAAAAACGAAAGAGAGAGGAAGGAAGACAATTATGGTTGAGACGAAGACGTGTTATGGAGGAAATAACGGAACGACTGAAACCAGGGAAATCAGCAAACCAGGAACGTGATGAAGGAAGAGGTTGCAAGAGTTTGTAAAAGGAATGAGGATTGGAAAAGGAGGTAATGTATATATCCGACCATGATTTGAGGTGTGCTCGTTAGGATGGAAAGAGGATATTATTGGCAGGAAATTTATTGACAAATTTGCCGTTATAGGAAGCAGAGCGAGCAAACGAGTCAACTAGGTTGATGCCTGCGATGCCGCTATGACTGGGAATCCAAAGAAAATCGATTTGAATGGAACGAACTAAGAAGAGATTTGCAATTAAGGAACGAATGGAAAGGATAATGTAGTCGCATGAAGAGGATGGAAAAGGGGAGGATATAGCCTGCAAGACGTTCATGGAGTCAGAACAAATAAGGTATTTATTATTATAGGAGGAAAGTGCAATGAAGAGAACAGCACGGAGTATTGCATACGATTCTGCAGTGAAAATGGAACAGAAGGAAGGAAGTTTATAAAGTTCGTAGTGTGGAAGAGAAGAAATAAGAAAGGAAGCTCCGACCCCCTCATCGCTTTTGGATCCATCCGTAAAGAAGACAGACGAAGAAGGAAATAGAGTCCCATAAAGCTGCGTTGTACTCGCTTAAAGCGATAGAAGGCGAATATTTAGTATGAGAAGGAAGGAAAAACAAATTAGGAGGATATAAAAAATCTATAAAGCTGAATGTAAAGAACGGGAGTTTATGATATGAGTGGATAAATGAAGAATAAGGAGCAAGACGTCGAGAGACATGAGAAAGAATAGGAATTTTCAGGGGAGAAAACCGCCAATTGGCCAGGATGTAGGAATAAGCAGAAACTAATTTAGAAGACTTAATAGGAAGACGTTTTATGAGGAAGCGATCCCCAAGAAAGGATCTACGAATGTGTAAAGGATGAATGTTGGCTTCTGAAAGTACTGCAGGAATGGGGGAGGATTTCAGAACACCGAGGCAAAGACGAAGACATGAATTTTGGACTTTATCGAGTTTGGAAAGAAGATGTTTAGGAGCATTGCCATAAATGAAGGAACAGTAATCAAGTTTGGAACGAATAGTAGATTTATATAGAATAAGAAGAACACTGGGGTCGCCAACCCATTTGTGTGGAGAAAGAGCCTTTAATAAATTAGTTCTCTTAAGACAGGAAGTATATAGGTAGGAAATATGTTCGCGAAAGGATAAACGACTGTCTAGGAAAACGCCAAGATAGCAGAAGGACCTAACTAATGGAATAGATAAATTGTTCAAAGAGACATTAATTAAGGAAGTATTATAGGGACGAAAGGAAAAAACCATACAAACAGATTTAGAGGATGAAATGGTTAGATGGATGTTGGATAGAGCGGATTCAAGCAAGTTCAACGAATTATTGATTTCATCTTTAGCAGAGAGGATGGAAGTTGAGGAGTAATAAATAAGAATATCATCCGCGAAAAGGAGTGTAGAGGCTGAGACGGGAAGAGAAGCTATTTCAAGCGAATAGATATTAAAAAGAGTAGGACTCAAACATGACCCTTGAGGAAGGCCACGGAATACACATCTAGAGCCAGAGAAGGAAGGAGTGGAAAGATAAATGGTTCTACTCTGAAAGAGCTGAATTATCAGTGAAGAAAGTTGAACAGGAATGCCAATAGAAATCATCTTATTTTTAAGGGATGGAAGATGAACCTTATCGAAAGCAGAAACTACATCAACAAAGGCAGCGATCGTGTATTTTCTTTCGAGAAGAGCTTTATATATGTCAGAAAGAAAAAGGCTGATGCAGTCAGAAGGACCAAGACCAGGACGAAAACCGAACATATTGTAGGAGACGAGATTATTATGTTCCAGCCACCAAACAAGGCGCCGGTTTAGCATACTCTCGAATAGTTTTCTTAAACAAGGAGCCAAAGAAATAGGTCGAAAAGAATTTGGAATTTTCTTAGGAATTGGGATAATTATAAATGAATTCCAAATAGGAGGTGTAAGTCCTGAGAGAAGAAAAGAATTGAAAATTTCGAGGAGAATTTTGAGTGAGAAATTAGAGAGATTTTTAAGAACAAGGAAGGAAATTTTGTCGATTCCTGGAGTCGAATTGGAGGATTTTTGCAACGAAAAGAGGAGTTCATTGAAGTGGAATTCTGAAGTGAGGAAGTGAGATGAATTTGGAAGAGAAGAAGAAGGAGAACTTACTTCGTCAAAGGAAGGAACATAACTGGGAGCTAGATTGTCAATAAAGGATTCAAGTATGTCAGAAGAGATGTTATGATAAGAAGGGTATTCGGATTTGGGAGTTTTGAAGGCTTTTGCCATTCTCCAAATTTGGGAAATAGACGTGGTCCGGGAAAAGGAAGAGCAAAATTTTTTCCAAGATTCCTTCTTGGCATGTTTTAGGATGTATCTGGCTCTAGCGTTAGCTTTTCTATGGTTAATAAAATTTGAAAAGGAGGAACAGTGACGAAAGGTTCTAAAAGTAGCGACGCTGGCATCAAAAGCCACCTTGCAGTTATTATTCCACCATAAGGATGAAGTTGCATGACGGCGAGGTTTAGAAGGCACTGGAGGTGATGAGGAAGAAAGGGCGAGTAAGATGGAATCTGTAAAGTATTTGTACTTTGAAATAGGATCTAAGTTATGATGCAAAAGGGAAAGAGAAGAGTCAACAGAACGACTAAACTGTTCCCAATTAGTTTTGGGGATACACCATTTGGAGGCATAGAGGGGCTTGAAGTAAATGGATGATGGGGGAAGACTTTTGAACGATACAATAATAGGGACATGGTCACTTCCAAAAGTACCATCAAGAGTTTTCCAGGAACAGTTAAGAGCAAGATCAGGAGAAGAAAAGGAGAGATCGACTGCGCTAAAAATGGAAGGGCTTTTGTACAAAGTAGGAGATTGATCATTAAGGAGGATAAGATTCTGTCCGAGGATAATGTTTTCAAGAACCACTCCATTACTGTTTCGACTAGAACAACCCCAAAGAGGAGAATGAGCGTTCCAATCACCTCCAATAATGAAGGGGGGAGGAATACTATTAAGAAAGGAGGGAAAGGGAAAATTATTGAGATTAAAATTCGGAGGAAAGTACGTACAGACTATGTTTAATGGGCGGGGAAAAATGGAAGGAATAGAAATGTGGACTACATTCGGATCACGAGAAGATGGCACAGAAGAGAAGTGTACATTTTGAGATTGGAAATGTATATTATTTCTAATAAGGATGGCAGCACCACCGTAGCCGTCTATTCTATCAGAACGAACCACGGAGAAATCTTTAAGATGAAACGTTTCAGATTGTTTGAGCCATGATTCGGAAATTAAGGCAATGTGAATTTGATGCATATCAAGTAAACTCTCCAAGGCAAGTCTATTAGCTTTAAGGCTGCGACAATTCCACTGGAGAATATTAAATTTGAAGGACATATTGAAAAATTAAAAAGAGGGAGAGAAACATAAAAGAAAAAGGAGAATGAGTAAGGAGAGAATTAAGATAAAACAGAGTTAAAATTTATCTAGAAGGTGAAGGAGAATATATTTGCGAGTGCAAAGGTGAAGCAAAGAATAAGGATTATTTAAGGTGAAGGTTACTGGAAAGAAAAGCGGAAAGAGAATTAGCAAAGTTTGAAGAGGAGTCAACGTTAAAGGATGATATCAAGTCCAAAATGGCTGTTGAGAGATTATTAATAGAAGAAGAAAATTCAGAAGAAGAAGAGAGGTTAGAAGGATTGTTAGAAGAATCGTTACTAGAGGATGGGTAGGGTTTGCTTAGTGCCCATCCATTTGTTGGAGAAGGAATATGATAGACAGGAAGAAAAGGAAAATGGGGAGTAGGCTTAGAAGAGAATTTAGGCGATTTTGTTTTACGGAAGGTTAAAGATTTAGTTGGAGGTGAAGAATGAATAGTAGGAAAATTGTGAGTGTTATGAAGAGGAACAGAAACAGATGCGCGATTTGCATATAAAAAGGCTTGAGACACTAAGGAATTATCCTTGTGCTTTGATGCTTCATGGAAAGATAGGTTTTCATACGCCATGATTCTTTTGATGTCCTTTTGTCTAATCCATTCAGGACATCTACGGTCATAGGAACAGTGGTCACCTTTGCAACTACGACAAACAGGAGGATTTTGAGTATTTGGACAGTCTGATAAGGAATGCTTAGAAGAGCAGTGAGAACAGACAGTATTAGAACTACGACAGTGCCTCGCAATATGACCAAATAAGAAACACTTGGAACATTGTGTAGGAGGTCTGACGCTAGGCAGAACTTGGAAACGGAGTTTAAAAATAGTGATAAATTCTGGAAGGAAGGATTTAGTAAATTTAATTTCAACTGATCTATTAGGTGTCTTTTTACCTTCGACGGTTTTTAAAATGCGCCTGATAGAGGAAAAGGGTATAGAAGATTCAAGCTCCTCAAGTATTTCTTCTTCAGAGAAGGAAGGATCAACTCCAGAAATAACTCCCAATTTGTAAATGGAATTAACGGGGATAAAAACTTTTAAATTATGAGAAGAAAAAAAGGATGAGTTCTGAAGGAAGGAGTTAGCAGAAAGAACTGAAGGAAAGAAAACAGATATTCGATTTCTACCTAGGGTAGTAATGTTAGAATAGGAGGAGGAGACTGTACCAAAAAGTCGGGCCACCGCCAATGGATGATAATTCCCAATGTTATTTTGTGTCGAATTATATTCTACAATTATAGAATAGGGTCCTGGATGGTCGGAGGGGTAGACCTCGGGACTACTGTAAATTAAACTATTATTATTATTATTATCATCATCATTATTGTTATTATTATTATTATTATTATTATCGTTGGCATTATTATTATTATTATCATTGGCATTATTATTATTATTATCATTAGCATTATTATTATTATTGCTAATTGAATTCAACCAGAAGATATGATCATCGCCGACCACGAAGATATGGTGCAATTTGTACCATCTTAATCTAACGAGCAAAATATTATGGCTGTTCAGTTGAGTCTGGAATTTCAAGTTCCCGGGTACTGACCAGAACAGTCAGGTTATTGTATAAATGATTCCAGGCAGACAGGCTGTGGGTAATGTTAATTCATTTACGGCCATAGTTGTCCGGAAATTCAAAAAAAATATATTTATCTTGCTCAGTTGGTCCGGATAGATGGCTGGTGAATTGTCCTTGTCATTAGATTTTCATTTGCTCATTTTTCCAATACGTTTTTCTTTATTCATATAAAAAAAAAGAGAAAAAAAAAGAAAAGAAAAAAAAAGAGAGAAAAAGAAGAGGAGAAGAGAAGAGAAGTGGAATAATTTAAACTTATTTTGATATGGAAGTGGTCAAATGGTAAGCTACTTAGCCGCCAGGCCATAAAAAAAAAAAAAAAAAAAATTAATAAAATTATCATTTTCTTATTGTTTGCTGTAATTATACTTTAAAAGTTTATTGATAAGTAATTCTTAATCAGAGTCTGTAGCACTCAAAGCCATAAACTAACCGTACTTAAAAAATACCATGGGAAATCTTAAATGACAGAGTGATATCAATGAGAGATTTTTCTTTTTCTCGAATCCCCGTAAGAATTACACGAAAAAAAATGACTATCTGGATATTGTTTTTTTTTTCTATTTCGGTATTGAACGGAGTCCACAGCTTTTCCTAATTCGAACGAGAAACCAGGAATTATATATCAGAAATAATGAATTTACTGATCGAATGATATTTCTGTAAGTTTTAAAAGTTTTCCGTGAAAATTGATTGAAGGTATACTATAGGCGTAATTCCGGAACATAGTACCATACTCAGTTTAGCGACTACCTCCATTCGTGCATTCCAGCTGTAAAAAATATAGGTAGTGTTCCGGGCAATTGTAATATGCAACATGAGTGTAGACGCAAGTCGATGCTTGCAACTGATGTTGTGACATATTGTGAGTGTTTAATTTATACTACACATCAACTAGAGCGCATATGGTGGTGGTATACTTCTGCTAAAACGTAGTGAGATGCTCATAACCTGTACAACTGATCTCGATACTTTATTCTAAATTTGTTTTACTCAATACTCGTATTAAAATTATTAAACGAAGCGATGTGAACCAAGTAAGAGCTGATTAACGCTCTGTACAGTGTGACCAGGAACTCCTAATAATTCCAGATACTGCGCGATTTAAATTTATCTTCTTTTCACATTTCCTGGTTCTAGCTCATAATTTCACCAAATATTAATACGCCAAAGTACGGATATGTAGATAGAAAAGGGAAATTGAGACATTGCACATATAAAAGGTGAAATTAAATCCGTTTCTTTGAAAACACATTGAACCTCAACGAGTGTTTTTCTATATATTAATTTCCAATAACAGTTTTGAAAACAGTATGAATAATATTCCAATTAGTAGTAGTCAACGTCGCTGCAGATGTATAAATCACTAAGACATTCGCTATACTAAGCGCATTTATTTTCTTTGTAGTCTAATTCCCATATATGATATATATATATATGTATATAAATATATGTATAATGGAGAGCAGGGAGCTAAGTTATGCTTCATTATAGAAGACCCTTTCCTGTCAAAACAGATCCATAAATTTTCTTATTATACGAGCTTTTCTACCATTCTAATAATTATTTGTTTTTGATGTAACAAATAAATTTGCATTTCTATTCCGTTTTCCTATCAATAAAAATCAATATTGTGTAGACATTTGTCCTTATTCTGCTGCAAACACGTAAGAAACTTCGGGGTCAGATTAAGGAAAGGCTTCGACTTCTTTTTGTTGATTTCGTTAATTTCTTGTTTAATTGTTCGATGTGGCGGGCAATCTTTGAAATTAATCAATGCTAATCGGAATATTTACACCGTGTGCTACTGTAATATGAGATTACGGACGCATTTTAGACAATCAGGTTGAAGGCTACAATTAAATAAGCGACAGTTAAACGCTTGACATTTATAGAGTATTGTGCGAGAGTTTTATTAGACCCATATTTTTCCCAGTAAATTGTACGGTAATAAAGTTATTTAATTTTTAGAACTAAACAGATAAGATGTTAGATTGATTCTTAAATTAAGATATACAAAGTTAAGTTTTCAGACAATTTTTTTAAAATTTGATTGCAAGGGAAGTCTTTTCAGACTAAATTTTTTCCTGCATTTTAGAATGAAAAAATTCAACTCCGTCCATATCACTGTATGTAGTAATTTCGTTATTATGTTTTATTATTTCAAATTTGGACTTTTAAAATTCTTCAAACACGTAACGATTATTTAAAATTGTATCTTGTGTCTCTATGATGAAATTTTAATTTTATTATTGATATTTTCAGTTGCTGCATTATAACAAAAATGTTCAAATAGCAGAGTTATTGTTATCAATGTTGCAAAATTTTGTAATATGATATTCGTCCCCGATTTCATCTGTGTATCAGAAGTAGATGTGAATGACAATTTACCCGAAAACCGTCTAATTTTCTTCTTTTTTTTTGTTTTATTTACTTTTGCTGGTATTTTCGAATTCCTTCGAGTTAGCTGAAACTCGAGGCAGGTGTATTAATAAAGAAGCTGAAGTCGAATTAACTAGGTTGTTTATTGACTTTGTTTCGTAATCAACGTTAGTTTAACCAGAGTTGTTGAAGTATCTATAATATCATCGGCTGGTGCATCGGTAATCGATACAATCTATCGGATGATTAGCTGGATGTTGATGACGAAAGACTGCATTTCATAGCTTCACAGTACTTAGAAATTCGTCATATGCACGTGAACTGCATGCCGCCAATTAAAACTAACCTAATAGAAGCGAATTTACGAATTTAAATAAAGAGAATATTTGTTAATGTACACTTGAAACGTATAATAATGAACTACTCATAAAACGCAAAAATTACCTTACCATATTATATATATATATATATGTATATAATTTAAATGTGATTCTGAAAGTAAAATAATATCCCGCATTCTCTCGGCTTTTATTTTATGATTTAGACACCACGACGGGACATAGGCAACCCCTTTAAGAAATTCCTCTTTTACTAATTAGCCATTACGATTTTAATCAATCCGTTGATGATCATTGTAGATTATTAAATCATCATTGAATGCCTCCGATTTCTTTTGAAAAATTGTTTAACGTATAATTTCTACAGTTTCTGTTAACACTGACATTCTACATTCGATTATAAGGCGATATCCCGGGGTTAATTGATTTCGTAGCTTCGCTGGTGCCTTTAAGCCTGGAAAATATTGTTTCTTAATATATTTGTGCTACACGCTTGATTATATATCTGTTCGTTGTTTTGATCGCATATTCATTAGTTGTGTTGATATCGCAAACCTTTTAGCCAGTTATCGCTGCGTGTTTTTGATTTCCTTTACAATATGGCGCTTTTTGTTTTTATCTCTTTCTTTACGCTAGCTTCGCCGCATTATCGGAAAGGAGTTGTACAATAATACGTCTTTATGCGCGAATATAACCAACTTCTTGCTCATCGAACTAAACAGATGCTTGTCCAAAGTTTGATAATCGGTACAAAGTTGCTGTCACGATTTTAAATCGTGTATTCTCTCCGAATTTTGTTTTATTTTTTACTTATAAAATTACGCTCGCAATTGTCGAAATTTAACGTTACTTCAACCGTTGTAACTCGATTAGGCTTGAAATCTGGGAAAAATGTAGTTGACCAACATTGTCTAATATTTATTACACGGTGTAATAACGACTGCGCTGTTGGCAAATTCGCGACCGAAGAGTACACGCTTACCTAAAGGCATCTTGTTAGCAGGAAAATTCGCATTTTCTCCGTTTACCATTACATTCGGTAGTACACTGTTCTACCGTATTTGTATTTATTTTAATCGCTTTCATTTGCAATTATCGTTTGATCGGTGAGCGCCTCGGAGCCTATGCGAATTATGATTTTGCGATGAAGTTGTTCTCTGATATTATTAGGTATACGACAAGTGAATTTTATGTTTCTCTGTGAATTGACTTTGTCGATTTTCATATTATTTTCCGCGTCGTGAAATAATTGCCGCAGCGGATTTTTTTTTTTTTTTTTTTTTTCTGGACTCGCTGACAAAGAGCCAATTGACCCATGTTCGACAAGAAAGGAAAGTATTGCTGAATTAATTATTCAGATTCGTACGCGGTCAGATATCGCATCAATGAAGGATACAAGGGGAGCGACAACAGTTAACGAAGGAAAGGAGAGAACAGATGCAGCACTATAGGGAATAGGAATATTAAGTCTCAGAAGTTGAGAGTAGAGCAGTAAACGTCCAGACGACAGAACATTCGAAAAGTATGTGGTTAGAATTACATTCGTGGATATCATTTGAAGGATGTAGCGGACCGTAAGGGAAGTCTGAAAGTGAAACTCGATAGCGAGATGAAGGAAGCAAACTATGATCGAAACGCAATCGACATAAAGAGGAAATAAAATAGCGCTGCAAAGACGGAAATTCATGGAACCAAGGATTAACTGGAATATATGGCTGAAAAAAAAAAATTTAAGAGGAAAATTGATTAGAAAAGGAGGAAGGATATGAGTCTGACCAAAACCTATAATAGAATTTTTTAGATAATGTAAGTAAATTATTAGCAGTGAACTTATTAATGGGGAGTCCATTAACAGCTGCACCATGAGACAACTGATCAACTCTTTCGTTACCTTCCATACCAACATGGCCTGGAATCCAAAGGAACTCGACCTGAATGTGGTAAGTTTGGAAAAGGTTATGGATAATCGAGCGAATACGAAGAATGATTGGATCACAAGAAGGATGAGGAAAAACAGATGAGATAGTTTGTAAAACACTTTTAGCATCGGAGATAATTAGGAATTTATTATTGTCCCGTATTAAGGATATGTAAAGAATGGTTCTTAAAATCGCAACCGATTCTGCAAAGAAAATAGAGCAAGTTGGAGGAAGTTTATAACTTTCAAAATAGTTGTGAACAGCATATAGGAAGGATGCTGCAACGCCGTGAGGACCCTTCGATCCGTCAGTATAAAGAAAAGAATGAAAAGGAAATAGAGAGTTAATAGTGTTAAGGAAATCTTGATTAGGTTGTGCAAGGGATTTAGAGTAAGTGGACAACAAAGATAGATTAGGAGGAAATAGAAAGTTTGTAAAATGAAAGGTAAAGTAAGGAAGTTTATTATGTATTATAATTTTTGTGGAAGAAATTTAACAAGTCGATTTGAGATATGAGAAAGAAGGGGAATTTTTTTGGAAGTGAATCGCCAATTCTGAAGTAGGGTGGAATAGGATGAAATAAGTTTTGAAGAAGAAACTGGAAGCCGTTTTAAAAGAAAGCGATATCCCAAGTGAGATCTACGGATTGGTAAAGGGAGAACATTGCATTCAGCATGTATTGCAGGAATGGGAGTTGATTTAAGGGCTCCTAGACATAAACGAAGGAAGCAATTCTGGACCCGATCCAGTTTACAAAGAAGAGATCTGAAGGAGTTACCATAGATAAACGAACAATAATCTAGTTTGGAACGTACTATAGATTTATAAAGGACAATTAAGGTACTAGGATCTCCTCCCCGCCTTATTGATGAAATAGATTTAAAGAGATTTAGTCTTTTTATTTACCGACATATGAAGATAGTTAATGTGCTCGAAAAAGGAGAGACGACTATTTAGGAATAACAAAAATGTTTAACTAAGGGAATCGGGAATGTTATTTACTGAAGGGTTTATTAAAGAAGGATTAAAAGGTCGATAAGTGAAATTAATACAAGCGGATTTAGACGGTGAAATTAATAGGTGTGTAGATTTGAGAGTGAATCATTTAATAATGACAAGGAATTATTCATTTCTTCGTTTGCAGAGCTAAGATCGTGAGAAGTGGAATATAGAAGGATGTCATCAGCAAAGAAAAGGGAAAACAATCCTATCGGGAGGGAGGCTATATTAAGAATATATATATTGAAAAGCGTAGGACTTAAACAGGAGCCCTGTGGAAGACCATTGTACATAGTTCTGTAAGTAGAGTCAGGAGGTGTAGAAAGATGAATCGCACGATTCTGGAACAACCGAATAACAATTGAAATAAATTGAGATGGAAGATTAATAGAAAGCATTTTATTTTGTAAGGTAGGAAGATGAACATTATTAAAAGCATTGGAAATGTCAAGAAATGTGGCTAAAGTATAATTTTTATTTAAGAATGAATTATAAATGTCCGAAATAAAGAGACTAATGCAATCGGAGGGACCAAGGCCAGGACGGAAACCGAACATGTTACTGGAAAGTAAATTATTACTTTTCCAGCCACCAAATAAGACGTTTATTTAAGATACTTTCAAAAAGTTTCCTTAGACACGGAGCAAGGGATATTGAACGGAAGGAAGAAGGATCTTTTTTAGGGGAGAGGAGAGCCAGTGGATAAAATAGAATTAAAAATATTAAGAAGAATTTGAAGAGATTGGTTGGACATATTTTTTAGAACTCGATAAGGTATACCGTCTGACCCTGGGGAAGTATCATTGGCATTGTTTAATGAATAACGCAGTCCATTAATGTTGAAGGGTAAGCTGAGGAAATGAGGAGCGGAGTCATTGGAAAATGAAGGAGGGAAAAGTTCTTCCGAGCTGGGTACATACGAAGGAGAAATCGAGTCTAAAAAAGGAATCAACTTTTGCAATGGAACATTGGAAGATATAGGATTATGAGAACGGGAGACTTTAAAAGCTCTCTAGCCATCTTCCAAATTTGAGAAAAGGGAGTGTTACGGGACAAAGAGGAACAAAATTTTTTCCAGGAATCTTTTTTGGCCGATTTGAAAACAAATCTAGCCTTCGCATTCATCTCGTTATAGATTAGAAGATTGGAGGTCGAAGGACAAGCTCGGAAAGTTTTGAAGGCAGATATACTGGCATCATAAGCGGCTTTGCATTCACTATTCCACCATATAAATGAAGCAGTGAGGTGCCTAGGATTTTTAGGAAATTTGATTAGTGGAGAGGAGGAGGACAAACTTGAATTGATTAACTGTGTGAATGAGTTATACGACTGAACAGGATCTATATTTGTAGGAATACAAGAAAGAGATGAGTCCAGTGTGTTTCGAAATTTTAGCCAGTTATTTTTGTTAAGATTCCAACGACAAGCTTGAAGGGGTTTATGGGATAAAAATATAGGAACATGATCGATGCCAAAAGTGTTGTCCAAGGTTTTCCAGGAAGAATTAAGGCCGACGTTGGGAGAAGTGAAAGTTAGATCAATGGAGCTATATATCGTTTGATTTTTAAAATAAGTGGGGGAAAGGTCGTTTAAAAGTATAACATTAAAGTCAGAAATTATATCTTTAATAACCGGGCCACATTACAGTTACTAGAAAAACAACCCCAAAAAGGAGAATGAGCATTCCAATCTCCTCCAACTATAAAAGGATGTGGAAGAGAGTTAAAAAAAGAAGATAATGGAAAACTGTGAAGATTATAATTAGGAGGAATGTAAGCAGATACAAGGTGTAAGGAGTGAGCATATTTAGTAGGTATTGAGACGTGAACAAAGTTAGGATTGGATGGATCAGATGGAAGAGAAGGAACAATGTCATGAGAATAAAAAGGAATACCATTTCTAATTAAAATTGCTGACCCTCCGTACCCATCAGTTCGGTCTGACCTGACTATATTAAATCCTTTAACAGAGACATCAGAGGAGTTCTTAAGCCAAGTTTCTGAAAGAAGAGCGATGCTAATTTTGTAGTGTTGCAAAAGGTGCTCTAATACATTTTTATTAGCTCTCAAACTATGGCATTTCCACTGTAAAATGTTAAGATTCAAGAGCATAATGAATGGACATAGAAGAAAGAACGGGAAAATAAAATGGAGGGAGTAAGGAAGGGAAAAAATGAGAGATTAGGGAAGGGAAAAAATGAGAGATTAGGGAAGAAAAACAAAAATAAAATAGGCATTGAAATTTTCCACTTATAAGGTTGAAAAGGAAAGAAAGAAACCTCTGCGGAATAAAATGATTTAAAAGATAAGATAAAAAAAAAAAATAATAAAAAAAAAAAAAGGTAGAGTAGACCATCGCCCTCTGCTACCAGCTAGCCTAATTAAAGGAAGTATAGAGAGCGTATGGGCTGAGTCATTTAGGAAGAACTGCCATTTTTGCCGACTCACTAACCTATCAAAAGGTAGTGTGCAAAATGGCCAGTGGAGGATAATAGAAAGTAGTCTATTTTTACTTAACGAATTCACTGACATCGTCACAACAATGAGGAGAAAATAGTAAATGCACAGAGATGGAATCCTTGCTGACTTAACTATGTTAATAAGTAATGTTATAAGCCATCGCCCTCTGCTACCAGCTAATCTAATTAAAGGAAGTATAGAGAGGGGATGGTAGAAGCCAATAAAGGAGAACTGCTCCTTTTTATTAAAAGTCTTCGCCGACTTGGCTATGTTAAAAATTAGTAATATACCAACGAACAACGTTCAAGCGATGGAGAATTTTTATTTCTCTGGTAACCCTTAGTGGTTAAGTTGCTTGGCTACCAAACCAGAGATGTCATAGGTTATATCGGGACTTGTCTAGTTTCGGATTCAAGTCGCTCCCAGGTTCATACCTAATGTGAAATAATTGGGTACCAGAGGAATGTGGGAAAGTAAAGGCGGATAATCTAAAAGTAGAAAGGAATTGGCCCTAGTGTTTTCATCAGATTCATCAAATCCTTAAGTACATTATGAAAAGCTTAATTTCACAATCCATGATGATACCTTATCAGGGTTATATGGGACTTAGTTTACTTTTTATTTGAATTTATACAATTGAGAAGTGTGGACTGTGCAAGATGCTATTACGTGCAGTCGTAATTGATGATTACGCCGCTTTCTGATACCGTTTCATTTAGTAACATTAAGAGGTGTAAGATCTGCTACCGGCATGTATCACTCTCCGAAGATACACGTATCAGGATCAATAAAGATGTAACTATTTCAGCGAATGCCGGTGTTTTTCTCTTTTTTTTTTTGACGGTTCAGATGTACTTTCGAAAATCAGCAGCTGCAGTATTAACGTGATTTAGTCAAGATAATTTGATATTAGGGAATGATGAATTGTCATCAGCGGCTATGGAAGTATCTCATCTCTGCTCCATCAATAACCGAGTTCCCGTGAGCGAATATTGGAATAGTCAAATGCACCGTAGTTACTAACAACGTATTCGAAATAAGTATGGTGAAAGTAATCATATATCATTCCATGAAATCGTGCAGCTAATATAACCCACAGATGTTAACATTTTATAACTTAACAAAAGCAAGAGTGGATACTGTGGGGATAAGTTGAAAAATACATACTCAGTCTCAAGGAAAAGTTGTCGTTGTTGGCCTTTAACATTGTTTTATTTAATACAGCCGGAATTAATGCACACGTTACACACACAGAGAAAATACTATCTCTTACCAGAGGTAAATTTTTGAAGGACTTATCATGGAATTTATGCATCGAATATGTTCAATATCGTGAAATGAATTTTAGTTATCCAGGGAACTCAAAGTTCGGATTCCGTAGTATTTTTCACGAAAGGTAGAACAAAGAGCAGCTAAATATTAATGTTGAAGAAAACAATTTACAAAAAATCCACGAAATATTTCCGGCCGATGTCGCTAATATGAAAACTAAAACACAGTGTGTAATAATAGCTGTCAAGTTTATGCAGAGAGCACACACACAGTTCCAGCATGTTTTAAATGCGCAAAGGAAAACAAAGAAAAGTCTAGTGGTGAGTGTTAACAATTTGATTACGTGTACCGTATTTTATTATTATCTATAGATCCTTTCTGAAATTTTTTTGTATAAGTTTGAGAATTAAGCCATTTTTTATAAAATGTTACAAACTATGTAATTATATATTTTTTTTAAATTAAAAAAGGCTGTTTATTCATGCTAAAATATTAAAAACAAAATAAAAAGGAATAAAAATAGAATAAAAGAACTAATGAACACGAAATATTTCTTTCAAAAACATAAACAAGTAGTTTTTAAATACATTTTTATAAAACCCGGTTAAAAAGACCGGCACCGACCCCTTCCGTTGTAAAACATACCTCTTACGGGTTAAGTAATCTACGTGTGACAAACGCGGCAGAAATGATTTGTCGAATATTACCAGAGCTGAAAATTATGTATTATTAGTTTAACTGACAACCAGAGCTGAAAACGAATTACCATTTTCTGAAGAATTCAAAATTTTGTTTATTTCACCCCAATTCATTTCATTTTATTCAATCGGTCGCATGACGCGTTTTATTCAGTTACCCGAAAAAACGCAGTACCGTTTGCCCGTAATAAAATTTTCACTTAAACACAGGCAGTTGTTCAATTCTTTTTTTTCGCTTATTTAATTTAACACAAATTGTTTGACTTTTTTTCCTTTTTATTTTTATTTTCATTTTTAAATAAAATTATCAATATTTTTATTTTATTTTTTATCGGTTATTGCATTTATCGCTTCAGTCGGAACTGATTATACTATTAATATATACATATATATATATGTGTACAGTTATGATAAACTGAGTCCTTTGGATCTCGGCATGGAAACATGCACATTTTAAATGTGTGCAAAATAAAATAAATATCTTATAAGCGTGAAAGAAAAAAACTCAACGTTACAGGATATCCGGTACAAAAACGCTCCGCAAAAATCGTATTACTTGATTTTAATTGCCAGCGTAAGAAAAACCTAGCCATTCATACACAAACATAAGTGTGTGTCTGTATGCGTTTGCACTTATTTCATTGGTTAAAAAAAGGGAAATCAATCAATAGAACGCATTCCATTATAATAGTTCAGTTTGTCATTAGACCCACAAGCGCTCAATGAATGAACCGCAAGTAACCACCGCTTCAGCTTACGAATTCCTGGCCTTTTTTTATTCAAATTCCAATTTCTTTTTCCTCGCGGTTCTGGCGTAGCACCATTATCCGCATATTATTCGTAATTTCATTGAAAACATACAAAGCATCATCGTGATTTAACCATATCGCAACCGATTAACGTGCGCGGAATAAATGAACTAGTTCGATAATTGCCCGATACGATGCACATTAGTTTAATTTTTTCCGATTAATAAATTTTAAAGGTTTCTTTTTATAAATGACGATCGAATGGAATACTCTATTAACGTCGCGATATAAATATTAATTAAACCGTAAGTTTACGTGAACATAGTACGTAATCTCTGGTAAGAATAAAATTTAAAACTTCTTCGTAAATAATTTAAGCAAAAGAAAGCCGGTAAAAAAGTCATAAAGAAATCGAAAGAACGAAAATCGCCTAATAAATACAAAAAGAATTTCCGGACGAGAAAATCGTGAGAGACCTATGATTTATCTAACGTAAAATTAAAAAATTGTATCGGAAATAGAACTTCACTTGTTTTTTTTTCTTTTTCTTTTTATATATAAATCTTTATTGTAATCTTAGGTAGACTAATAAACAATTTAACTGTATCACAATAATAAATAAATAAATAATATTACAAACAAAATTTACCCGATGAAATTTTACTTTTTACATGTTAATTAAATTAAATAAATTACCTGTCTTCTTTAAAATAATATATTATACACATTTATTAAACTTCTAAATATTGCTATATCTGTTTATTTCACTCATTGTTTATTTTATGTTGTACAGTAATTAATTTTAAACAGCAATTTAAAACAATTATTTAATTTCTATTAAATACTCGATAAGTTTCGAAGACAAAACTTCATGATCACGGGAGTTATTATAATACCTGCGGTGATCATGAAGCTTTGGAACGCGTCGGGTATTTAATAAAAATTAAATAATTGCTTTAAATTGCTGTTTAAAATTAATTATCCTAAATATATTAATATTCGTTCATGCGGTTTTGTTCTCTTAAGCCTACGCTCAAAATCCGTCATATACAAGAGCTGCGCGCTTTAGCATTTCTATGATTTTCAAGTCTCGTTTGATGGCATTTCGCAACATTTTTAATTACTTCATTGACATACTCCATCTGTAGATCTTTATGTACACTTTCTACGTAATATGGTGCGTTCACAATGTTCCTTAAAATTTTATTTTGCAAACACGCTGTATAAGGCTACGATACATTACTGCCGCAATAGGAAGCCTACAAACTTGCATTAAACCAAGTTCGTGCAGGCATTCCTCAGATTTAAAAATGATCCTTCCATCAAATCTTCTATACGCTACGTACACTGTAGGAAGTCTACAAACTTGCATAAATCCAAGTTCGTGCAGACATTCTTCAGAACTATCACTGATGCTTCCAACAGTAAAAAGCTATTTTCATAAGAGGCCATGTCATATTTTGAATAGGCCTCCCTTCTGCTCCTCTACTTTGGAAGTGAGCCTATGCGGCACTTCCTTTAAGGCATTTTACTCCCTCTTTGTATCCTACTTTACTGCTCTCGTCTTTCCTTTCCCTTTTGTCATTATCCTACTATGTCGCAGCTTCCGTCCTTAAACATTATACAATGGAATTGTCGTAGCCTACGAGCTAACAAACAAGCTTTAGAGGGTCTACTTGACCGCTATAACATTCATGTCGCTTTGCTGTCTGAAACGTGGCTGAAATCATCCTCCTCCATCCATTTCAGAGGTTTTTCCATAGTTCGAGCTGATCGTGTGGACGGGTATGGTGGAGCTGCCATCCTAATCAGGAGCGACTTATCATACCAATCGCACACTATCCCTTTCCTTCCACCTCCCTATCCTAACTCCCCCAATATGATCCATATTTCTCTTCTAAATCTGTCCCTAAAGCCTATCCATATCGCTTGTGTCTACAACCCTCCCACCGCTAGTCTCTTCAATATTCCGCTTTCCTCATTCCTTACAACCCTATCAGAACCATACGTCATTGGTGGAGATTGGAACGCTCATTCTCCCCTTTGGGGCTGCACTCGTTACAACTCCAACGGCTCTGTGCTGGAAGACTTTATCCTGAATCATAACCTCTTCCTCCTCAACGATCATTCTCCCACCTACTTTAAAAACGCTTTCTCCTCAAGTTCGGTGGACCTCTCCTTTACCTCTCCCGATATAGCTCCTAAATGCTCCTGGAGAACACTTGATGGCACTTTTGGTAGTGACCATGTTCCCATTCTCCTATCCCTTAATGACGTCTCTCCTCCTACCCAATCCAAGCCTCTCCATTCCTCTCGATGGATTCTTTCCAAAACTGATTGGACCAAATTTCGTTCATTGATGGACGATTCTCTCCCTCATATCCTGGCGAATTCTGATCCTATAGCCCAATACAACTTGTTCACTCAATCCGTTCATTCGTCCCTTTCTTCATCCTCTCCGCTTGTTCCCAATAATCATCACCGAAAAGCGCCCTCTGCCTCCTCACTCTGGTGGAACGAAGAGTGTAAACAGGCTTTCAAACAAAGTACTGTTACATTCAAATCATTTCGTTCGCGGTCCTCAATGTCCAACTTTCTTGCTCACAAAGAAGCCAATGCGAGGGCTCGCTTTGTTCTTAAAGCGGCTAAGAGAAATTCTTGGAAACAATTTTGTTCCGCTTTTTCTAAAGACACGCCCTTTTCGCAGATTTGGAAGATGGCTAAGGCTTTTACTTCTCCCCTTTCCAAGCGCCCGGTACATCCCTCTCCCGCACTGCAACATCTCCTTTCCTTTCTAGATTCTATCGCGCCCGCCTACGCTCCTTCCCTTGAGGAAATCTCGCTTCCTGTTCTTACACCCAACTCAGAGTCTCACTTCTTATCTCTTCCTTTCCGTTATGATGAGCTACTATCTATCCTTAATAAATCCTCCAACTCCTCACCAGGTTTAGATGGTATATCGTTCCTTATACTTAAAAACCTCTCCACGCTTTCTTTGCATTTTCTTCTGAATATCTTTAACTCCTTCCTACTCTCCGGATCTACACCTAAATCCTGGAATGACTTTGTTATCATCCCTATACCTAAAAAAAATCAATCTACGTTCCGTCCTATTTCTTTAGCCTCCTGTCTTCGTAAACTGTTTGAAGGTATGGTGAACAATCGACTCGTCTGGTGGCTGGAACACAATGATCTAATTCCTTACAATATGTTTGGCTTTCGCCCGGGGTTGGGCCCGGTCGACTGCATCAGTCTTTTCCTATCAGACGTCTACAAAGCTTTCATAGAAAGAAAATTCACTGTTGCTACATTTGTTGACGTCTCCTCTGCGTTTGATAATGTCCACCTTCCTACTCTATGCGCCAAGCTTCTTGGGCTTAACGTTCCATCTAATTTCATCTTTCTGATCCTAAACTTGTTCCAAAATAGATCCCTCTTCCTCTCTACTCCCTCCCGTGTCATTTCCAGATGCATCCACCGGGGACTTCCTCAGGGATCATGTCTTAGCCCCACTCTTTTCAATATCTATCTCCTTAATATTGCTTCCCTCCCTACAATTTCCTCCTCTCTCCTTTTCGCAGACGATATCCTCATCTACTCCAGTTGTAATGATGTGGCCGCCGCCAACGAAGAGATCAATAACTCTTTATCTATCCTTAGTATCTCCCTCGCCTCAATTCACCTCTCTCTCTCTCCTTCTAAGTCCTCTTCTATGGTGTTCTCCCTCCGCCCCTACAATCAAGCTTTGGTAAATATTATTTCATCTAACATTCCGATTCCGCTCGTCAGCTCCTTCTGCTATCTTGGTGTTATTCTCAACAGCCGACTCACTTTCTATGAACACATCAACCAACTCTACAATTCTTCCCTCAAAAGACTCAATCTCCTGAAAGCCCTTTCGCCATCCAAATGGGGTGGTGACCCTTCCATTCTCCTAATCCTTTACAAGGCTATAATTCGTTCCAGAATCGATTACTGCTCCTTCATCTATGGAAACTCCTCTAAATCTCTCCTCACCAAACTGGACAAAGTTCAAAACTGCTGCCTTCGGTTGTGCATTGGAGCGCTAAAATCTTCTCCCATTCCTGCTATCCTCTCTGAATCTGCTATGCAACCACTGTTTATTCGCAGATCACAGCTTGGTTATAATTTTCTAATTAAACGGCTTTCTGTGTCCTCATCTAATCTTATCTCTTCCTATCTTAGTATTAAAAACCAATGGCGATTTGCTCCTCACAAAATCCCAATCCTTTCTCTCGTAGCAGCTCGAGTCTCCAAATTTTCGTCTTATGTCTTTTCTTATTCCAAGCTTTCTTACTTTTCCCATGACTTTTCCAGCATTTGGCAGACTATTAATCTCTTCTCTCTCCCTCTCCAAACCAGCTCCACCGCACATTCTTCAATCCAAGCCGAATTCCTCCACATGCTGGACACATCTTTCCCTTCTCATCTAACATTCTTCACTGACGGTTCTAAAAACGAAAATGGGGTGGGCGGCGCGTTTACCTCCCTCTCACTTAATCACTCTGAGTCCTTCAAGCTCCCTTCCTTCTGTTCTATCTTCACAGCGGAGTCTATCGCCATTTTACGCACAGTCTCGTTCATTCCATCCATAAGAGAGATCAGTAAATGTCTGATTGTCTCCGATTCCAAAAGTGTTCTTCAAGCCATCTCTTCTCCTCCTTCTCATTCCTCCAATTCTATCATTCTTTTAATTCGTTTTCTTATATCCAATTTACTTTCATCCCGTTCCATTACTATTGACCTTTTGTGGGTTCCTAGTCACTCTGGCATCGATGGCAACGAGTTAGCGGACTTTTTAGCCCGTTCGGCCGCCCGCGATGGTCCTTTATTCTGCAAAATTCCTACCTCGGACATCCTCCTTCTTTCCTCAGCTAATCATTCCCGACTATGGTCGGACATCTATCCTTCCCTATTTTCTAATCCCGCCTCTCATTATCTTCATATTCAACCGGTTCCCTCTTCCCAGCCGTGGTTTCAATCCTATTCTTATCAACGCTCCGCGATCATTTCCTTAATCAGACTGCGTATTAATCACTCACTTCTACCCTCTTCACGTTTTCGTTTTTCCCTGTCCCCTTCTCCCGATTGTCCCCTTCATAATTCCATTTCTTCTCTCATATGTGATGCAAACCACATCTTCTTTGAATGCCCTGCCCTTGATTCCGAGCGCTCTGTTTTGTACTCGAAAATCTTGGCACTGGGTCTTCCTGCTCCGTATAATTCTTCTTTTGTCCTTTCCTTTCCATCTCCAGATATAATCCCTGTACTCCAATCTTTCCTAAGCTCTATTTCTAATCGTCTTTTTATTTAACCCCTTCCTTAATTTCTGTTGCTGTTGGGTCAATGCCGCTGGCGCGCCCCAAAAAATAAAAAAAAAACAAAACAAACAACTATTTCTATCGCTTTGTTTAGTGCAATAACTGCATATATCATAAGTCCAAACGGGTTTCAAAATTTGTTTCTATATTAACATTTTATTGTACACTGATAACGGAGGATGTCTACCGATCATCCGGTATATAGTTTTTTTGTATCGTATTTCCAACTCTCTTCTCGTTTCTTTTTCACATGAACTTTCTGACGAAGTTTAGCGTCTAATGTCATACACCTAGAGGTATATTTAGCTGAATATGCATGCGGTATAACATTATTATTATTAATATGTACTGGAATACATATAATGCGTTTATTAGTGAAGTTCACATGCACTGATTTTGTATCGTTTAGTTTAATGTTCCATTTTTAGCCTAATCGTAGATTTCACCTACTGCAGTTTGCAACCTCATTGTTAACGATACACATTGTCCTTTGCTACTGCTAGATATTGCCGTATCGTCAGCGAATATTGCTCTAACTGAGGCAAATCACACGTAGTATATTACAGTACACATACAGTATCGGTCCCAGAACGCTCCTTTGAGGCATTCCAGCTAGAATTGATTTCAAATCCAAATAAACATTATTTTTCTTTATTCTACAACTAGCTGACCCGGCGAACTTCGTACCACCTTAGAATCAATAAGTGTTGTGTTAACTTATTAACTGAATTAAATTCAGTTTTTTATTAAGATAAAATTAATACCCGAAATGAATTAAGTGCAATAAATGTACAAAAATCCCTTGTTCACATGGCCGTCCGTTACTCGTATATTATCCGTTCGTATTCGTGGTTTGATGTGTGTTCGGTATTTTCGCAACGTTTGGTTATGTTCTCATAAAATATTCTCACATTTGTGCGGTACATTTTTACATTTCAGTCGTAAAAATATCGATATTTATTAGTTATAACGCACGCGCTTTTGTTTGAAGTATTCTACAGTAAAAGAGAAAAATGACGAATGCTCGGTGCGCCGGGTACTTACAATTAAATAACAAAGGTTACAGATAAAATTCCCTGTGATTATATTTATCATGCGAACTACACAGCGAGTCTGGATTACCCAATTAACTGTGTAGAACGTGCGGTTTTGTCCGTTTCGACCTGGAGAGTTCAGATTGAATATGCCGCTTATGTATTTAATTTACTCTTTTGGACCTTCGTGCCAAATCTTATCAAAGGCTTAGGCTACATCTAAGAAGATAGCCGAACAGACTTGTTTTGCATTCTCACGTTCTATTATATCGGTTATTCTATGTATTTGGTCGAAAGTAGAGTGTTTACTTCGGAACCCAAAAACTGATGATTCGATATTAGATATTCCGTTTTTATTATCGGCAAGAGTCATAAACAGTTCTTCAAATAATTTTGGTAGTACTGGTAAAAATGATATTTGTATGAGGATACTTCATACTGCGGTTTACCTGGCTTCGGTATCATCATCAGAAACTTTCCAAACTCTCGGTACAGCATTGATAATGTGTGCAAGCTTTAGAATAGCTTTCTTTGGT
Source organism: Icerya purchasi (assembly GCA_039619475.1). Classification (NCBI taxonomy): domain Eukaryota; kingdom Metazoa; phylum Arthropoda; class Insecta; order Hemiptera; family Monophlebidae; genus Icerya; species Icerya purchasi. The sequence goes on from CM077116.1 coordinate 179,347,263, forward strand.
AATGGTTTTAATATTTCTCCGATAATTAAATCATATCCAGGCCCCTTTTTGGAGTTTATATTCGATTTAATTTCACGGAAAACTTCAGATGGTGATACACAGGTTTAATTACTTTTCATTTCGTTGTTTAGTCTCTTGGTGCATACAGAGGCATTTTCATTGACAACTTCCAACTGAAATACTTTTCCTGAATATTCCCGCAAATAACTTTACTTTGTCCTCGTTACGTCGTGCCCACATACCCCACTTTTATCGAAGTTAGGAGGCTGCTTAACACGTTTAGTAGCTTTCGCATAGTGAATACTTAGTGCTACTATCGCTTGGCATTTCAATTAATGCTACTGCAATTGACTCGTTGTGTAATTTTTTTATTTCTCTTTTTAATCTCCGTGCAAGATTATTATTATAGTTATTCTTATCTTGCATTGATCTAGTTTGCTGCCATTTACGTCTAGTCTTTCTCTTTTCACTTACAATTAGTAGTTCCCTGATTTCTTTGAGCTAGTTCTTAAGACGTCTTTTAATTTCTGGGATACTATTCCATGGTGCCTGTTAAATAACGGCACTTAAGCAAAGTATTATCTTACACTTGAAGGCTTTTCGAAGGTAAACAAATTACTCTAATTGCATTTATAAAACCGACACGCCTTTTGTAATTTTGGATTTATAAATATTTTAAGCGATTCCACGATACAACTTTTTCAACTCATTTGTCGTCTGACCGTATCTTTTATTTGCCTTATTTTTTTTTTTTTTTGCAATCAATACAAATTTATAATCTTACTCCAAAATACTCGATAACCTGGTAAATAAATTAATTGCCAGTTTCTGTCAAGCAAGGAGTAAAGCTTTTTAGCCTGAGGAAATTAGTAATTATCAACAAGACTTGTAAAGTTACCTTTTTTTTAGAATGGCAATGGTACATGTGTATCTGGCAAAATAAAATGATATTTTAACAGTTCACTGCAACTGTATGACTATATCTGTAATATTAAGTTCGTATTTGTTCCTTCTCGCGTTACAGCTGCCTTGAGATGAATTCAGTGTTCTAAGATGCATTTCTTTTAAATTGCTCGTGAGAGATAGAAAATACAAAATATTCCGGTTGTCGTGCATTTGGAAAGATCGCTTTTTGTTGGGAAGAAAACCGTATTTCATTCCTTAACGAAACTTTCGAAATTGGCGATAATTTCAAAAAATCACAAAAATGTACCTACCTCTCCCTTTTTGCAGCGAAAAATTCCGATTCTTTTTTTTTTTTTTTTTTAATTTAATATTATGCGAATATTATAGTTACCTACAATTTAACATACGGAATAATCCTCAGCCCATGAAACATCACATGCTTGACTGAACTTTTTTAATCTTAAACAGGCCTTCGACGGAGATTTTAAATACGTTAAACACTTGGAAAATAAGTGGGAACATGTTTTACTTCGTTAAACCTTTTTTTAAACTGTCAGGACATTTAAGGAGCGCGTCGGTAGTACATTTTCAGCTTCATTTCCGCTTAAAAATGAAGTGCCACAAGGCTCGATTTTAAGTCCTGCGCTATTTATTATTCTATGTTAGATCGGTAATTTCGAAATATTTGCTGACAATATAGAGCTATATCTATTTGCAAAGATATTAAAGTGGGCCAAAAAAATATTGCGAAACACTGCCTCGAATATGACTCAGTGGGGCCACGAAAAATGGACGTACCTTTCCTTCAATGAAGACGAAGGCGGTTCACTTCTGTCACGTAAAGAAATGCATGAAAGTACTGAATATCTCTATGAAAAACCGTACACTACCGGTTAAATCTATTGTAAAATACTTCAGATTATAATTTAAGCGGAAAGATCGTATAAATAAATTACTTACATCGGTTAGCACACATATAAATATGATGAGCAAGTTAGCTGACGCGTTGACTTAGCAAATGGGAAATCCTTATGTACATATACCGAACTTTACTGCGGTCGAAAATGGATTACGGTAACAATGTATAGCGTGTTTTTGAGGAAAACTTCAATTTGAAAACTAGACGTGATATGTGTAACATGGCTATCAGAATAGCACTAGTCGATTTTCGTACAAGTGTTGTGGACGGTCTCTGCGGTGAAGCCGATGATGAATGGTCATTTTCACGGAGAAGGAAATTTCTTCAAGAAAAGTTTTACATTCGCCTTCATACAATTTCTGGCCACAACTCCCACCATGGCACCCGTATTAAATCGACGTTAATGATACTGTAATTAACGAAATGGTACCGATAACTTTATTGCAGCAAATCAAGTTAAAAACTGAACCGAAATTGTATAATATGAAGATCATAAAATAATATACACTGATGTGTTTAAATACATCGGCCTATATGGATGTAGTGTGACCACGAACGATGAAAATTCAGTTAACTCAGCGGAGCTCTACACGATCAAATTGGCTATGGATATTGCCGTCGCTATAAATCCCAACAATTTTTAATATGCTCAAACTCGCTCAACTCAGTCAAATCATTCACAAATAGTTCTACATCACTTCATTACCGCTCACAATTTAAATCTTTTATCCCCGAATCCTTCGCTGCAGATCACAATGTTGCGAATACCAGCACATATGGGATTTCTTTTGAATGAATACGCGGATAAGGCAGTAAAAGAGGCATGCAATCTCATCCAAATGCCCCAGTTTCAATATCAGACATAATACCAGATCTTAAAAGTAAAGGTAGAAGAAATTTTGATAATTGATGAATTCAAGTACCGAAAACTAATCTCCTGCGTATAATCCGAGAAAATACTGGCTTGTGGATATCAGGCACGCGCTGTAGGAAAGAGGAAATTGTGATAGGCCGACATCGTATTGGTCACACCTGCTTGACGCATGGGTACACATTGCAAAAATCAGATCCACCTTTCTGCCCCAATTATAATAGCATAGCTTCACTTTCCGGTTCATCATATACTTTCTGTTTGCACACAATACAAACAAAATTTCGCCCAGGTAGTCTCGAGGAAAAACCATGGCAAGAGATTTTAGCAAACGATGCGTTCATAGTGAAATCGGTAATAATTTTTCTAAAAAAAAACATAAATATCTTCAATAACATTTAAGATGCACAAGAGGGTTTTTACTTTGTTAATTGTTACTATCGGTTGTTCGCTCACGTGCTTATCAATTAACGATTGTTCGGCGATAACGGCATCTTCACTTTCAAAGACACCGTTTGTATAGCTGATAAGACTGGTGAGATCGTTTTAATTTAATCGCTCTGCGCTCGTGCTCGTCTTTCGGTTATTTAGCGGTCTTTCTTAAAAACATTAAGTTCATTCTGTTTAGTTAATTTATTTCTATTTATATATTTTATTTTATTTTATTTTCTTCCGTTACCCCGATTTTTTTTTTTTTTTTTTTTCTTTTTCTTTTCTCTATTTCTTATTTTCTGTGTTTGATCAATGAGCTCGTCTAGTGGAGGCCGCTCAGCGGCCTCCTCCAAGGAAAGTAAGTTGTCGAAACCGAAGCTGCATCTCCAGATGGAGGTTGACGCTTCCGGTAAACGTAAATTATCCGGTCCCCTTTCTCCGGTCGCAGTAAGGATCTGCGACTCTCTAATCCAGACCTCATTAACCTCGCCTGCAATAGCAGTAATAATAACGATACCAGTGAAAATAACACTAAAAATAGTAAAAATAATAATAATAAAAATAACAGTAATAACAATAAAAATAATAATAGTAGCGATAATAGTATTAATCACTTAAGCAAAAATAACTCTAACATTAACGTTAGTGCTACCGATGCTATTAAAAACTTTTCTATTAAAAACTCGCACCTTACTAGTAATATCAATAATACCAATAATAATAATAACAGAGATGCCGACAACAAAAATAATACTAACGGTAATTATAGTAACAGTAATAACAATAGCAATAATAATAATAATATTAATAATATTAATAACAACAATGGTAATAATAGCAATAGTAATGATAATAGTAATGACATTAGTAATAATAATAACAATGATGATAGTAATGGTGGTAGCAATAACAATAGTAATGATAATAGTAATGATGATAACAACAATATGAATATCGCAATATTTGCCGACAATCACCCAGGTCCTTTCACGGTCTACGTGGAAGGTTGCTCTGAGGATAGAAACATCGGCAATCTCCACCCTTTAACCCTTGCAAGGCTTATTCACGCTGCGTCCACTCCTCTAAGCAGAATTGATTCTCTCGGCAAGGGTCGCATTGCGGTCCAATTTCCTTCCGCTTCTTACGCAAACTCTTTCTTAAATAATTCCACTTTCCTTTCATCCAACAATATCAAAGCGTACATTCCCAACAGTCTACTATACAGATTGGGTGTCATCACAGATATCCACCCATCGTTCACAGAAAAGGACATCCTGGAGGGCATTTGGTCCTCTATTCCCATCATTTCTATCCGCCGAATTCATCGTACTTCCGAGGGAAAGAAAATTCCGACAAGGTCTGTTGAATTGAAGTTTCTCAACACAGTTCTTCCGGAATTCGTCTCCATTTTCCAACTGAGATTTCTTGTCTCCCCTAGCATCCGTCAACCTACTCAGTGTTCGAAGTGTTTCCTATTTGGACACATCGCCAAACACTGTCGTAGCACCTCCCCTATCTGTCCCCACTGTGCCTCTCGACACCTTATTACAGACTGCAGTAATCTGCAAGAACCGCCACTTTGTCGCAACTGCAAAGGCCCTCATTGCTCTAACGATCGTTCTTGCCCAGAATGGGGAAGACAAAAAGACATTAAGAGGCTAATGGCCTTTGCAAAATATTTCTTTTCAAGAGGCTGCCTCTTTAAATACGAATCGCGTTGTATCACAAGCATTCACCTACGCGGATCGAGCCGCGGTGTCCCCTTTGTCGCACAGAGCTCCTTCCAAAGGGCCTACCTCCTCCCCATCTCGAATCTATTCCCCTCCTCGCCCTAAATCTCCCACTTTCCACAAACCTCGTAATCCTAAATCTTCATACGTTCCTTCTCCTCAATTTCTTCCGCTTCCTTCTAACTTTATCCCTCACCCCTCTAATGGATGGGCTCTTAGGAGACCTACTCATTCAAATATCCCGGCTACAAATGATACCTATGCCCCAACTACTTTTCAAACCAATCCTACCTCCTTGACTAACATCTATGTTCCTTCCTCGATTTCTCCGCCCGTAATTCAAACTATCTCGGCGGCTATCATGGAGCTTCTTAACTCCAACAACATTGTTTCTTCTTATAATATAATAAAACAAACTTTAATAACAAACAATATAGAACAATAAATTGGATAAATACCTATTTAGAAACGTTTTCGGGCATAACCCATCATCAGCTAACACTAACTTAAAGGAAACTTCAAACATGTTTTAAGTTTCCTTTAAGTTAGTGTTAGCTGATGATGGGTTATGCCCGAAAACGTTTCTAAATAGGTATTTATCCAATTTATTGTTCTATATTGTTTGTTATTAAAGTTTGTTTTATTATACTATTTTAACAAACAGGATGTATTCACCTACATTGTTTCTTCTTCCTCCTTTGTTGACTCATTATCATCGTTTCTCTACAATAATCTTTGTTCTCAATAGTTACAGAAGCATAAAAGTTAAAAGCTCGGAGCCAAGCATTGCTTCTTATTTTCGATGTTACTCCTTTTCGTCACTTTCTCATTCTATACTCTTTCTTATTCACTCCTTTTTCTTTTCCCGCAAATATTTCCAGGCATTGTAGACAGCTGCCCGAATCTGATGAATTATGCACTTTTTATGTGCTTGTTGGTTTTTACCTCATTTTGTGAATATGCCGTTGCTGAGGTAATAAAAAATACCTTCGGGCACGGTTTTTTTCACTTTACTCCTCTTGCTTCCCTATGTACTCATGTCAAGTTGCTACAAAACATCTTTGGACTGAGATACATAGGAACTACTCTCTGCTGCACAGTCTCTTGTGCTTATGGAACATTTATCAGGATTGCTGACGTGCACCTAATTCAACTCATAATTTGTAGACTTGATCTACATTCTGCGTTCGTAATGGGCATTAGGCTGTCTACTTCGTTGCCTTTTGTTTTCAGCACCAAAGCCTCCTTTTATGCCAGCGGCATATGTGTCAATGGGAGGACAATTCGTACTTCGCTCTCTGCATGCCTCCCTTTCCTAAAATTTAGTTCAGTTTACCTTTCCCCTTGCTCCACTTTATGTTTTATCTGGCTGGCTCCGTTTTGCTTTCTTTTCCGTTCTATTTCTGTTGTCCTACCTCTCCCTTTTCTTCTACCTCCAAGCTCCACTTATGCGCTGTTGGCCTTGCATCTTGTAATGGCCTCCTACACCTGTCGAGGCCTCTCTCACTTTCTCCCTCCTGTCCATGTTCCCACTTTCCTTTGTCCCAACCCTTCCAAGGTTTAAACATGGTGGCCGCCTTGAATATATTACAATGGAACTGTCGTAGCCTTAGAGCTAATAAACATTCATTAGAGGGTCTGTTGGATCTCCATGAAATCAGTGTCGCTCTTATCTCTGATACGTGGCTCCGTGCTGGAATGAATCTCCGATTTAGAGGTTTCACTCTGGTCAGGAATGATCGTGAGGATGGTTACGGTGGAGCCGCTATCCTCATAAGAAATGATATTCCCTTTCTTTCTCATAATGTTCCTTATAACTTCTCCTCTAACAACAATCAGCCAAATATTGTACATATCTCTATTCCTACTAACCCTGGCCGCTCCCTAAATTTTATTTCCGTCTATGTTCCTCCTGATTATGATCTTCGTCACTTTCCCCTCTCTCAGTTTTTCAATTCTTTTCCTCATCCCTTTATCATTGGTGGCGACTGGAACGCTCGCTCCCCCTCTTGGAGTTGCTCATCCTATAACTCTAATGGTACTGTCCCTGAAAATTCTATTCTTTCCGATAACTTGGTTCTCCTTAACGATTCCTCGCCTACATATATTAGGAGTCCGTCCATCTTCAGTTCCCTTGACCTAACTTTTTCCACTCCCAATGCTGGCCTCAACTATAACTGGAGGACTCTTGCGGTTACCTTTGGTAGTGATCATGTTCCCATTCTGATAACTCCTCTCAATTTTCCTTCTCCTGCTCCATTTAGGCCCCTTCATTCTCCCAAATGGAATCTTTCCAAAACGGACTGGGCTCTATTTCGTTCTATTATGGATCATTTGCTTCCTAATTTGTGTCCTTCCTCTGGTCCCATATCATCCTATAATTTTTTTCTTCATTCCGCTACATCTGCTCTTTCTTTATCTTCTCCATCTCGCCCCCTGATGCGCTCCAAGCGAGGTACGTCGGCATCTTCACTCTGGTGGAATGACGAGTGCGAGGCAGCTTTTAGGCTCAGTCGAGCTACTTTTAGAAACTTTCGCTCCAATCCTACTACCGAGAATTTTCTTGCTCACAAGCGAGCTAATGCTAGAGCTAGGTACATGCTGAAAGCCTCAATTCCTTCTCCAGAACTACCCCACTTTCTCATATTTGGAAAATGGCTAAGGCGTTCAAATCCCCGTTTTCAGAACACCCGTCTAACTTTAATCTCACTCGTGATAGCCTATTATCTTTTGTCGACTCCACTGCTCCCGCGTACGTTCCTAACTTTGATGAACTTTACTCCTTTCCTTCCGTACAGAGCTCCCTCCGCACCCTTTAACATCTGCATTCAATATCAATGAACTGAAGTCTGTTCTCCTAAACTCTACCAGTCCTACACCGGGTATAGATGGTATTCCATACATAGTCCTTAAAAATTTGTCTGAGCAGTCACTTGCGTTTCTCCTTGAACTCTTCAATTCCTTTTTATCCAGAGGCATCACTCCGTCTTCCTGGAACTCCTTTATCGTTATTCCCATCCCGAAAAAAAATGCTTCCTTACGTCCTATCTCTTTGGCAGCATCATGTTTCAGGAAACTCGTCGAAGGCATGCTGAATAAACGTCTTGTTTGGTGGCTGGAACATAACAACTTACTTCCTTCCAACATGTTTGGCTTTCGACCAGGCATTGGTCCTGCCGATTGTATTAGCTCCTTTGTTTCCCACGTTTATAAATCCTTCATACATAAGCATTTCACGCTGGCTTCTTTTATCGACTTATCCTCAGCCTTTGACAACGTTCATCTACCTAGTCTAAAAGACACAATGGCCGCAATTAATCTCCCAGTCAAACTCATTTCGCTGACTATTAATCTTATGATAAATCGCATTATCCACATTTCCTCTCCGTGGCTTCGAGCTACAAGAAGTGTTTTCCGCGGTCTTCCGCAAGGTTCCCCCCTCAGCCCCACCCTCTTCAATATATATACCATTGCTGTAGCATCTCTTCCTTTAAACTCCCTCTCTTTATTCTTTGCGGATGATATTCTTCTTTTTTCCTCTTCCTACGACTTGGTAATCGCCAACGAATCTCTTAATTCGTCTTTGTTTGCACTTGAACAGTCCCTATCTTCTATTCACCTTTCTGTTTCTCCTTCTAAATCCTCTTCTATGGTTTTTACTCTCCGCCCCTACAATTCCACATTAGTCAACCTATCCCTGAATCAAGTTTCTCTTCCCCGTGTTATTTGCTTCTGCTATCTCGGTATTTACCTTAATAGTCGTCTGACCTTCTCTGAGCATATTGACCACCTTTCTTGTTCTGCCGTTAAAAGACTGAACTTGCTAAAATCCTTGTCTCCAACCAAATGGGGAGGTGATCCTCATCTGCTCATTTCCCTGTATACATCCATTATTCGCTCCAAGTTTGATTACTGCTCTTTTATCTATGGTTGTGCCGCCAACTCCCTTCTTTCCAAATTAGATATAATACAAAACTCCTGTCTCCGTCTTTGCCTCGGTGCTCTCAAATCCTCTCCCATTTCAGCAATGCTCGCGGAATCTAACATACCTCCCCTCTCAGTTCGAAGGTCTTATTTGGGCTATCGATTCCTTTCCAAACGTTTACCTATCACTTCGTCTCAACTTATTCCTTCCTACATTTACATTGCCAAGAACTGGCGTTTTGTTTCTAATAAAATCCCTATCTTAGCCCCTATTTCTCAACGTCTTAGCCATTTTTCCTCCCATATTATATCCAGCAATAATCTTCCGTACTTCTCACTCAATTATTTCGACTTCTTACACCCTCCCAAAGTACATTTTCTCCCTAAATTTTCCAAGTTTATGCCTCAGACCGTCATTGAACAGGAATTTCGCAGTACGGTCAGTTGTCTTTTTCCTTCTCATGCACTTGTTTTTACTGATGGCTCTAGAGGACCCGGTGGGATCGGATCGTCTTTTATTCTTCCCGACTCCAACTTCTCCGAATCCTTTCGCCTCCCATCTTTCTGTTCTATCTTTACGGCCGAATTGATGGCTATCCTTCGTGCGATCATACATATCTCGTCCATTCGTTCGTCCTCCGACTATCTAATCATTTCTGACTCCATGGGTGCTCTCCAGGCTATCAGTTCACCGCTTCCTCCTCCCTCTTCTGACTTCTTCATTCTTCGTATACGATCTCTCATTTATAATCTTTCTTTACATCACTCTGTACACATTGACTTACTGTGGGTTCCCGGTCACAGAGGCATCGAGGGTAATGAAATGGCGGATGCTTTAGCTCAGGTTGCTGTTCGTTCTCGCTTCTATTTTAAAAAAATCCCGGCTGTTAATCTATTAACCCTAATTAAGAAGCTTCACTTCAGATTTTGGTCGGATGTGTACCCTTCTTCTTTTACCAACAATCGTTCCTTCTACCTTTCAATCCAACCTACACTTCCTTCTCATCCATGGTTCTCGGAGTTTCCCTCTCTTCCACGATTTATAATTTCCTCTATTGTCCGCCTGCGCTTTAATCACACACTGCTGCCCTCTTCACGCTATCGTTTCTCTTTGCTTCCCTCTCCTCATTGTCCGTTGCATCCAGATGAAGCAGTTGTCTGTGATGCTGATCACATTTTCTTCGAGTGCTCTGCTCTTTCTGCGGAGCGTTCTCTTTTCTATCTTCACCTTATAAAGCTGGGGCTTCCCACTCCTTACTGTGCGTCTTACATCTTGTCCCTTCCTTCCCAGTCTGTTGTTCTTGTCCTTGGTTCCTTTATTTCAGCTGTCTCCAATCGAATTAGGTTCTAGTTAGTTGTTTCTTCTTCCCATTGTGTCTGGGCAATGGTCCATAGTTGATGCGCCCAAAAAAAAAAAAAAAAAAAAAAAAAAAAAGAATAGATGCGAGTTTTTATGTTTGTGCAGGATAAACTTGGAATTTACTTAACCGATTTTTATAAAATTTTGAAAGTACATGCAATTTGGTCCAACTTAACAGATAGGATACTTTTTGTTTTAATTATTTACATAAATATTTGTTATATTAAATAATTTAATCAATCAATTAAAAAAACAAATTTAATTGTTGGCTATTACTTTTTGCTTTAATTATTTATACATATAAATATTTGTTATATTAAATAAAACAAATTTTGACAGTTTTATTATTTTTTGAGCACCAACTACTTTTCGTGGCGACTTTTGTGTATCGTGCGATGTTAATCGAAATGCAACCAGTTTATCGCTGGCGCATGCCGTTATTATCGATGAATGATCAAATAAATTTTTTCGCTGTTGTTTTAAAAAAAGTTCGTGTTATTACGGAGCTGTTGTTTATGAAAAAAAAAATATATTGTACGATATTGTGCAGCATTTAATTTATTTATATTTCAGTGTATTTAATAAACGTCCTGCCTTGATAAAAGTTTACACTCCATTATAAACTTTAAAAAAAAAAAAAATTATTTTAATATTCCCATAACAATATTGTGGCAGTGATACAACTCTCCGATATTGTTGGGCATCTCAGTTGCTTTATATTTCAGTATAAGATAATGCCATGGAGACAATCGAACGTCAACAATGCGCGTAGCAGAAATGCACGGCGTATGCGTGTTATGAGAGCTAGTGAATCGGAAGAAGAAATTGCAAGAATAAACGCATGTTGCTTGCTCACGTGTGGGAACACCATCAAGTCTATTCGTGTTAGCTTACAGGTTGACCAAGAACATTGTGCACAAATTAGTGCTTAGATAATTTTCAATTTTATAAAATAATATAACTAATAGTTCGAAACCAATGTTATCTGCCTCATTTATAACATTTAATTTTTATGTAACTACTTTATTTAATACATATATTGTGTAAATAAGTCATTGATTACAAATTAAAGTTAAAGATTAGATAAATAAAATGTAAATTCAATAAGTGTATATTAGTTGGATAATTTCATTCTCTACATATGATTCAAAATCGGCTAAATAATTTCAGGTTTATTAGTAAAAATTAATTTGGGTGCATCAAAATAATAAGTAAAAAATTAATTTAATCTATTATAACTACTAAGCCACAGCAACGCGTGGCTGGGTCAGCTAGTATATATATATATATATATATATATATATATATATTTGTGTATATGCTATATACATGGAAATACTAAATCGTCAACAAGGAACGGTATTTTTTGCATGGAATTTCTGATAGCAGTGAACAGATGATGAAAAAATAAATTTAGTAGTAACCCGTGTTTCTCACTAACACAAATGATAACGTTTAGCGGATGATACCTAAAAATCAGCGCGGATAATTCGTTAAAAGGTCTGGGTAAAAATCCTTGCTCGCTACCAGCTAAACGATCCACATCGAAAAAAGTCTGCGCCAAAAAAATTCACGTCTAAAAAAGCTGGCCTTTATCACGGAAGCGGATTGTGTAGACGACATTTGAAAAGTAGCGTTTTCGATGCAGTATGCGATCACGCCGTAGTCGCATTATGATTTAATGAGTACGCGATAGATTCCAAGAAGTAAGGTTGCATCTAATGTAGTGTGTGCCAGATTTAAGTCGATCTTGCGCGGCATTTGATATTTTCGAGAGAGTGATCAACTATTGGACCGAAATACTTAGCCGTAGTTGATCACGATCGTTGGGAACGCTGACCTACGAACCTCGGTGCTGGCAAAAATTAATAGACCTCGATTTTATCGTTAAGAACTCGAGAACCGTACTCTGTTTTGCTTTGGGAACGAGAGCCAATTCCCCTTCTTCGCCAAGTGTATGTGTATAATCAAATCATCCGCAAACAACTTTTAGCAAAAGTTTTATTTCGTTCACGATTTATTGAACGATTTATTGAACAGTGTCGAATTAATAACCGCACCCTAAAGCATCATTAATTAAATTACGAGTATATTCGCTATATATTAATGATTCGTATCGAAAAGGAACAATTTTGGAATCGATTCACATAAGTGAGAAGTCACTGGCTTAAGCCACAGTTATATAGTAACTGATTGATAATTTCGGGACTTGGGACGGAATCGAACATTTTTATAAAAATCTGTGCCAGTATATGTCAATGATTTAGGCTCTCTAGTAATGCCATTAGACGGAACACTGATAGCAGTTATCTGGCAAATTTGTTGGCTGGTGCGGTGTGAAATTGACAATTTCCTAATTCTAATTACCGATTTAATTCGTCTGTACCGTCATCGCGTGTAAAGTTTTAAGAGATATTGATTTCACGCGACGCATATTTCAACCCCCGAGTGTACTGAAAATCGAACCCTAGACTGAATTATTGTAATTGCTTAATAATCTCTTTTTTGGTAATCTCAGATGGACTGGATTATTACGATCGCGTAATCATTTTTGATAATCTCAAAAACAGTCAGATCAGTGTATTACTTTCATAGAGACTCTTCGGTATGAAAATAGTAGGGCTCAGATACGATGATGTAAAGATATTTTTGAGAGCGGGACGAGGTAAAATTGTATAAAATCGGAAATAGAATTCATCTGAAATGGGAAAATTCAGAAAAACCAAAATGCGCCATAAACCGGAACTGACTCTAATCTAGAGGTTGCAGTCGATTCTGAGTTACAGCGATTTACGTGATTACGAATATTCTTCGTTTAAAATACCGTAATCTTTCCTGGCCCGTTTGCATTGTAACTAGCGCGATTGTATATCAATGTTTTATTTTGGTTTATTTTGATGTAGAGTTTTTGCGTTTAGCTCTTCTTTCAATGGATAAACGGAATCCTCGGAACTACTGTTTGACTGAACTTGATTTTATTATCGTTCAGTTTTGACAATAATTTTCACGAGGTTTTTTTGGTAAAATCAAAATGTTCACGTAAAAAAAAAAAAAAAGAAGCCAAGTTATTGAATATGTCGGCGGCGTTCGACTCCCGTTACCGCTTGTAAGCCGAAATAAAAAGTATAAAAATGTGTGCCGAAAAAAAAAGAAAAAGGGAAACAACTAAAATCTAAATCTTTGACTTTAACGATAGATTCGACTACTGCCGAAAACGGAAATTGGACTTTTTAAACTTACAATTTACGGATTTCTTTTTATCCCGAGTCCGTTCGATAACTCTCAACTGTATCGCATTGAAGATGTGTCAAACGAGTTTTCACTTCATTTCCCACGTAATTCTATTCTAGCCGACTGTGTAATGTCAGCGCGCATCGCTCACACTACTTTTCCATCTCGCACTAAAACGGAATTTCCAAAGTGCTCGAATTTCCTGCTCGTCTCAGGCCTGGATTAGTTACGATGCGAATGTTTAATTAGGCCGCGTCGACCGCATACACGAGTATCGTTCTAGACAACTTCAACTTGCTGCCTGAACTTTTAACTTTCGCACAGATGGAAGGCGACAGCAGCTGCTGAAACGGAACACGTGCGTACATTTTTAATGTAATATTCGCTACGGACACTTTTCACGAGAGATCTTCGCTGCTGCGTTGTCTGTCGTCGCCGCATGCAGTTCATTTTCACCGCATTACAATGCGTACACACGCTTCATCCGGACGCTTACGGCGTAATAAATTATTTTTGCTTCATACCGCTCCCCCTCCCCCGCCGAAGTGTTAACCTGCCCGGAATTATCGCTCGAAATTGATCTTCGCGGGGCCTAGATGGCGGTCATCTGGAGGGATTTCTTATTAAAGAAGAAGTTGCCTATAGTCGGTAACTGGGTAATTTTTTCTTTTTATTTTAATTTGACCCCCCCCCCCCAGAACGTAAAACCGACTACTAAAAATTACACTTAGGGAAATTATTCAGATAACATAAATGACACGGGGAAACATTTGTAGCACATTTTGAAGTAATAACAGGCACACGTTTGATGAGGTTTAACCGCAGTTGTTTAGTGACGCATATTCGATATCGAACGTTTGCCAAATAATCATTATTATACTGACATTCTTTTCATATAACGCTCATCTTAGATACGAGAAAAAGCTAAAATATTCCCGAGATCATTGCGGAGTGTCAAATTGAAAAATTTTCGATTAATAAAGAACCAGAACTGTTCGATTTAAATTGAACTACCGACGTGTTTCGTTATGTGACGCGCTTGTGCGCTACGAAACAAACCGTTAAATAATAATTTTCCGTTCTAAAGTGGCCCCATTTGTTATTTATTAATCGAAATCGATATATTGAAGAATTTCGCCCCCCCCCAACTTGTTTTGCTTTTCGTATTGTTTCTACCTTAATGCTTCGCCTACTTACTTCTTCTTCCAGTCTTGGTTAACTTTTGCTTTTCCGTCTACCACAACTGCCGATTTCCTCTTCTAACAAAATTCCCTAGTACTGTCTGCCGTTTTAATTTGCCGCTGTCAGTTGATTTTCACGACAAACTGCCAAGTTACTTTCACTTTTTCCAACCACCTAAATATCCGATTAATTGTGTTCACAGGCAACTATCCCCCAACCGAATCTATCTCCTATCGTATTAAATCTAAATTCTTAAACATACTCTTTTTCCTAATACACTTTAAGGTTTTCACCGACGGCTTCAACGCAAAGAAAAGCGGTTTTCAGTCTTCTTTCGGCCTTTCCTAAATTATTCGCACAAAGTTTTCATAAGACTCCTGCGCATCTCCTTCTCCCTCCACTGATTATGCAATCCTTCTCATACGCTCTCAGATCGGAAACGTTATCTGCCCACTGCTGGAACCATTAGTAAAGGTTGCATGCGAGAGAAATCGGGTGGCGTATCGGATTCATCGAGAATTGCTAAAATTAGAAAGGATTTAAAAGCATCAAGGGGAACAGAGCTGAAAGCACAAATTTCCCCTTAAAGGCAATTTAGACGAATGAGATTAGAAGGCACACTCATAAAAAAAAACAACTCCGTAATCGAATTTGGAACGAACGATGGATTTATTCGAGAAAATCGGACTGCAAGCGTGCGCCAGCCCATCATCTGGTCGGGTCAGATGATGCTCGCATCAATAGTACCTGGTATCTTTGCTCAGATTTACTGTTTCATGAATATGTCAAAGAGGAAACCGATCAAACTAATTTTATAATGTAAACATTTTTAATTTTTTAATGTTTTATTGCGTACAATATGTTTTATAAATGACGTTACATATTTTTTCGTGTGAATTGAATTTGTTATAAAAAAATATATAACGTATATAACTGAATTTAAAACGATTTTTTAAAAGTTTTAAAATTTCATATTTCAGAAACATTTAAAGATATGTACAAAAATAGTACGCGCATAATGCGAAAGTTACAATAGCATAACGTTGTTTTTAAATTTTGAAAGTGTATATTATTTAGTAGTGGAATATTTAAAAAATTAACATATTTATTTTACCGCGGAATTTCAATTTTCTATTTAATACGCGGTAAATAAGTGAAAATTATTCTTTCTTTACTTTCTATTAAACCCTAAATAAGCACAAATTTAACCACTAGCGCGAACACTGTTTGCCTCCATTTCCCAGAAAAATCGATTAGACTTTAAAACCCCCTACTAATTCTCGTATATTTCATCAAACTCGTTAGAGCCAATAACTAATTGCATGCGTATATACAAAAATTGCTCATTTAATAATATACTGAATATTCGGGTTTTTCTCGGATCTAAAATCGCAAATGGGAAATCAGTCAAACATTTAGCGGTAATGATACAAATATGCACATGGCACAAAAGCAACATTTTTGTGCACATCGCGTTTCATTCCTTTTTTGACGTTGAAATATGGCCTAAAAAAATAATATAAACAAATATTCCTGAACCGGAGAAGTATCATTATAAATTATCATCCGAATAATTCTATAATGACGTCTTGGACATACTCGCATTGACATGATATTTAAATTCGTTGTGTAAAGCGTGATATATTGCCCATCATAAAACGGAGATCCATTATTATCTGTTTTATTGACTTCGAAAGAAGAACTAGGTTATATACCTTTGGTCGCACATTTCTTTTTTACGTTTGTTCGTGTACCGGTCAACGTAGCACACCGTATGAGCACATGTCGCGGTGAACACAAATACTCAGTAGTCATCGAAAAACGTGAATGTGTGGTCCCTTTAGATAACTTTTTTATTTATTAATACAACAGACGCGACTGATACCTACGAATATTATCAAGATTAGGCGTGGAATTTGAAAAAATTAAAGTATTATTAATTAACACGGATATAAATATCAAAAAAAAAAAAAAAAAAACGAATTTTAAACTGCCACAGCACAAATTAAAAAGTTTGTAATTTTTTAAAAACTTGATTTTTAGCGTGACAAAAAATTTAACTATTATGTTAAAAATTTAATTAAACGTGATAAAAAGTAAAAAATAATCATTCGGTAAAAAATAATATATTTCAGATAGCTTAAGATGATATTATGATGACTCTTATGCAACACTGATACCTTAATTAGAATAAATGCAGAAATCCCAAATTACAATAATAATCACAAACTACATTAAATATTCATTAAATTACTTCTAGATGTTGTCCTATGTGATTTCCGTGCCCACTCCGAAAATTCACTGTTATATAAGAATTACCATAATATCACATTAAGCTATCTGAAGTATAATATTTTTTACTTTCTGGCGTATTTTTATTAAATTTTTATAGCGGAAGTATCGGTATTTTTTTTTTTTTTTAAAAATGGTGCAGTCATTTGGGTTGCCGACAGAAGTGAAAATTTAAAACTTCGAAATAATAGTTGGTTTTTTTTTTGGCATTATTGATCAATACGGACAGAGCGGGAATAAAATAGGTGCGAGATGAAGGAACAAATGTGAAGCACAATAGGATCAGAGGACGGTTTAAGAAAAGGAGTAGCAATGACTTGTAAAACGCCTTTTGAGTCAGAAGATAAGAGAACTTTGAATCTATAAAAACGATTGCATGTAGAGTTGCGATAGTTCGACTAGGAATATGGAAGAGAAGAAGAAAGTTTTGAAAGCCTCAGAATAACTGAAGGTCGACAGAGTAAAACGTAGCTAATAAATACCGCACCTGGCACAGTTTCCCCCGATTTTCCTAGATAGTTCCTCCGAGTGTCCCGAGTTTCCGCCGATGTTCCTGGACAGTTTCCCCGATTTTCCCGTTTAGGTAGTCAAAATTCACCTAAATTCCCGTCCAGGTAGTTAAAATTCACCTAAATTCCCGTCCAAGTAGTCAAAATTCACCTAAATTCCCCTCCAAGTAGTCAAAATTCACCTAAATTTCCGTCCAGGTAGTCAAAATTCACCCAACTCTCCCCCAGTTCCCCTGAGTTTCCCCCGATTTCCTTGGACAGTTTTACTAATCCGAACCTGAAAACTGTGTCCGGAGGTCGAAAACTAGCCCCAATTTCCGTCAAAGTGCTTAAAATTAACCCCAAAGAGTGTCCAGGTGCCGAAAGTTCACTGAACTTCCCCCACAGTTCCCCTGTCCCATTCCCTGTAGTCCTAATAATCCGAACATGGAGTAGTCACACCCTCAACACTTAGACTATTGCGCTCCGGTAATCCGAACACCCCATAGTCCCCGAGAAGGACCCCAACCACAAATCTTGTGTCATAACCATAAAGTAACCTATATTTTAATATTTACTTGTACATAATTAAATTATAACCCAATTTCCCGTCAAGGGATCTAGAGTACACTTAAGTATAACTCCCAGGTAGTACAACCCCATAATCCGAACACCCGCCCTGAGAAAGGAGACCTAACCAAGTTCTCCTAGGTTGTTACAGACCGATAAACGGAACATTGACTGACTGAAAAGGATCATACACATATAATTTAATATTTGCTTGTATGTATTTAATTTATAACCCCAATTCCCCCCGCCAAGTTTCCCATACGGTTTCGCTAATCCGAATACTAGCCCCTCCAGGATGGATCTCTGTCATATTATTATAATATATAATTTACTTGTATTTCCGCGCCTGTCATAATTTTTTTAATTATTATTTTTCACATAATAGTCCAGCCTCTGCTCGGTTGTCTGAAGCGACCCAATATTCCAAACTATTTAAAAATTAATCAATCATTTATTTCTATAGTCCAAAACTAACCTTAGCCCCTCTGGCCCTTCCACCCTCTTTCCCCAGACGACTATTCATTCATTAATCATTGAACTCAAAGGTTCGTTTCCTCCATTCCATTCTGTTTTCAGCCATCCGTTTTAGGTCCGAGTATGTTTGGCATCCCATATCTTTAATGATCTGTTTTATGTAATTATTCCTTGGTCTTCCTCTACTTCTCTTCTTCCCGGTTTTTCCCTCTATAATCAGTTTTAGTTTCTCATCGTGTCTCAGTATGTGTCCCATCATCTTCGATCTGCGTCTTTTTATTATGTTTATTAATTCCCGTTTTTCACTAATCATGTTCATGACTTCTTCATTACTCTTCTTATCTATCCATTTTATCTTTAACATCTTTCTCCACAGCCACATCTCTGCTGCCATCAGCCTCTTCTTATCGGCTTCATTTATTATCCAAGATTCGCATCCATACAGTAGTGTGCTCCATACATAAACCTTTATTAGCCGCTTCCTTAGTTCTATGTCCACATTTTTATTGGTGAGTAATGCGTATTTTTGCATAAATGCGTATTTGGTTAAACTTATTCTGCGTCTAATTTCTTTTTCATTTTTACCATCTTCTGATACCATACTACCCAAATATACCGCTTCTTTGGCTCGTTCAATTATTTTATTATTTAATAATATATTTTTCTTTTGTGGCATTGGTGTCCTTTCGCATATTACTATTTTAGTTTTTGTTTCGTTTATTTTCATATTGTATTCCTCTAGATGTACCTGTGCTTCTGTCAGTGCTTCTTGAAGTTCTTCTTCAGACTTAGCAATAATGACAATATCATCTGCGAATCTTATCATTTGTAGGTGTTCACCTTGTACTTGTATTCCAATTTGCTTATTCCGCAGGCTGTTTTTTATTAAGTTTATTGGTTTTTCTATATATATATATATATATATATATATATATATATATATATATATATATATATATATATATATATATATATATTGAATAACTCTGGTGACATAACGCAGCCTTGCCTTACCCCTTTACCTATTTTTATTTCCTCTCTGCTTCTTCCTACCATAAATTCTGCTCTTTGGTTTTTGTAAATTGTTTTGATTGTTTGTATTTCTGCTTCCGGTATATCAATTTTTCGCAGAATTTCGAACATCTTGTTCCACTTCACTAGGTCAAAGGCTTTTTCTATGTCCAAAAAGGCCAGCAATAGTCTGTCTTCCGATTCTAGCTGTTTTTCTATTATAAGTCGTAGCGCTAGTATTGCTTTTCTTGTCCCTTTTTGTTTTTGAAATCCATATTGATCTGAATCAAGATTTTTGTTGATTTTCTCTTGTATTCTTTTTAGGACTATACGTGTCAGTATTTTTGAGGCATGCGACAGTAAATTTATTGTCCTGTAGTTTTCACATTTATCTGCTCCTTTTTTCTTTGGAATCATCACCAGTCTGCCTTTTTTGAAATCTGTCGGTGCTTCCATGCTCTTTATTATGTGATTAAACAGCTCTTTCAGTTCTTCCTTTAGTTTTTGGCCACCATTAATTATTAGTTCGATTGGTATTTCGTCTATGCCTGTTGCTTTCCTTGTTTTTATGCTTTCAACAGCATTATTGAATTCTGATGCTAGCACTTCTAGTACATCCTCTCCTTGCCAGTTAGTTCTGTCTTCTTCTATTCCTTCGCCATCTTGGTATAATTCTTTTAGATATTCTTTCCATCTATTTTTGATTCCTGTTTCATTTGTTTCTATTTTCCCAGTCTTATTCTTTATATATAGTATACTGCGCATTTCTTTCTTTCCAAAGAATAATCGTATCATTTTATAAGCCTGATCGAGTCTCTGATTTTCTATCATAGATTCAATCTCTTTGCATTTTTTATTCATCCATTCTTCTTTTGCTTTCTTGCATTTCCGATATATTTGATTCCTCAGATCATTATATTCTTTTACGTATTCTTTTTTATTTTTGTATTTTCTCCTTTCTTCTATATCTTTTAGAATATTTTCTGTCACCCATGCTTTTCTTTGTGTTTCTTGTTTCCCTGGTCTTAGTTCTTCGTTTGCTATTTTTTTTAAGGTTGTCTTAATTGTTTCCCACCTTGTTTCCGTATTATCTCTTTCTTTGCAAGTATTGTATTTTTCTAGTTCGTTTGTTACTTTTATCACGAACTCATTTCGTCTTCCTCCTTCCTTAAATTTTTCAGCATCGTATTTTTTATACGTTGTTCTTTTGATCTTCTTGCTTTTCTTTAAATCCACTTTGCATTTCATAAGTACTAGGTTACGGTCGCTATCGCAGTCTGCACCTGGACATGCTCTGCTGTTGATTATTTGATTCCTGTAGTCTTGTTTGACTATTATGTAATCCATTTGGTATCTTCCCGTGTCACCAGGTCTCATCCATGTGTATCGTCTGCGTTTATGGTGTTGAAACAGTGTATTGGTCAGCGTTAACTTGTGTTCTTTGCAGAATTCAATTAATCTTTCACCTCTATCGTTCTTGATTCCCAGACCATATTTCCCTACTTCTATTCCTTCTTCTTGTTCTCCAACCACTGCATTCCAATCGCCCATCAGGATCATTATTTCTTCTGTACTAATCGTCTCTATTAGTTCTTCCAGTTTAGTATACGTTTCTTCTATTTCTTCCTGTTCAGTGTTACTTGTCGGCATATAAACTTGAATAATTGTTATTTTCTTCATTCCGGCTTCTAGTTTCACCGTTATTATTCTTTCGTGTATTGGTACAGTTCCTACTATTCTTTTTGCCCATTTTTAATTTAAAATTATTGCAGCTCCTTTTGCGTTATCGCCACCAGTTGATATAATGGTAAATTCATCTGATTTGTATTGAATTACGTCTCTTGCCAGTGTCTCGCTGACTCCTAGTATATCGATTCTCATTCTTCTCATTTCCGCCTTGATGTTCTCTAGTTTTCCTATTCTCATTAGAGATCTTACGTTCCACGTTCCGATATTTAAAGTTTCTGTCTTATCCATGTTTTTGTTTGTTCTTTTCCACCCGGGGATTCTTAGCACCCCTGTTCCATCTAAGGAACGCCGGGGACTCGGGGCCGTTGTTAGTTGTGCGTTCATGGAGGTGGTTTGGGATAAGTAATGCAGTAGCTTCCCCTTACTTTCTGCATCGCAGATACTCGACCATTTTGGAAAACTATTCCAATGCTCCAGTATTTTCCTCCGCAGCCGACTTTGAGTTACCTGTGAAAATTAGAGTATAGGAAAGAAAAAGAAATGATAAAACATAATTGAATTCGTTATGAGCGGAGGGAAAGGGTAGAGACTTGACATTCGAAGAAAGAAAGAGTAAACTGGGCGAGTAAATAAGTTCTGGGATATTATTGGTAAAATACGATAGGGAAGAACAAAAAAAGAAAAGTTTCTGAGACGTGAAAAATTCAAAGAAAGGACTGTAGTTTTGCGAGGGGAGAAGCGCCAGAGTTGTTGGAGATAAACAGGTAGGAATTAAGAAGGTAGATATTTGTAATGCGAAGACGTGTTTGATCAGGAATCTTTCACCTAGACAAAGTCTTCGCGTGAATAAAAGATAGCACAACCAGTTTCTGCCAAATGCTGCGATCAGATAGGAGTTCAAAGCGCCGATACACAAAGTCGGAGACACGCATTTCGGATTTTATCAAGCTTGAGGAGAAGAGTTTTAGGAGCGCTAGCGTAAACGAACTAGCAATAATCAAATTTGGAAAGGATAGTGACCTTGCATAGCACCAGAAGGATATAAGGGTTTCCAACCCATTTGCGAGGCGAGAGAGCCTTCAAAAAATTTACTCCTTCGAGAACCGAAGTACAAGGATAATCGATGTGATCGTGAAAGGATAAGATACTGTTAAGAAAAATGCCAAGGTAGGAAACACCGAACTAACTAATGGAACAGGAAGGTGACACACGGATAGGACTGTGGAACGCTTATAAGAGCGATAAATGAATAACAAAGCGATCGATTATCCAGGACAAATGGAAAGTTGGAGATCAGATAACGAATTATCAAAAGAAAAAAAAAGAGTTGTTAAGCTCTTCGTTAACAAAAAAAGATTATCAGAGAAAGAGTAGATGAGGATTTCGTCGGCAAAAAATAATAAAGTAGACAACGACTGTGGAAGTAGATGTTAAAGAGAGTAAAAACCAATAATAATAAACAGAAGTTGCTACAAATCGCTTCTTTTTTTTTTTTTTTTTTTTTTTTTTTACGCCATGTACAGCCTTATGGCTAGAGGCGTGAGAACTGTTTGGATTTAAATTAGGGAGTAGAGACTGGTAGCTTGCAAGAAGGAGAAGAGTTTGTATGTTTTGTTATCATTGTCTGAAAGTAGAGATTCAAGAGATTCGTTTTGGATGTATAGGTCTCGTTGGGTTTGAAATTTTGGACAATCGATTAGTATGTGTTTGATGGGGATGGGAACTGTGCAGGGTTCACATATAGGTCGAGGCTGTTTGTTTAATATATAACCGTGAGTGAGAGCTGAGTGACCTGCTCTTAGTCTGAACAATACGACTTTCTGGATTTTTGATATGCAGTTTGCCAAACATCTACGGGTTTCTTTATGGTTTTTAGTTTGTTTGTGTCTGGGATCTGATTCCAGTGTTGTTGGAAGTATTTATATGCGACGGATTTACTGGATATTTTCAAGTCCGAAAGAGGAACTGGAACGTTTGGAATTGGGGAGATGATCAAGGACCGTTTTGCTATTTCGTCTGCTTTCTCATTTTGACGGATGTTACAATGGGATGGTATCCAACAGAAGATGATTTCTTTGTGTGAAAATGAGAGGGTACTTGCTATTTCTTGAGAAATGGGGTGTTGTTTCTTTTTATGATAGTTTTGGATTGTGAGGAGTGCTGACAATGAGTCTGTTAGAATTAGAATATTGTTTGTTGAGAGATCCATGGAGTAGTTTGTGGCTAATTTGAGGGCGTAGAGTTCAGTTGAGAGTACTGTGAAATGTGGCGGTAGTGGGTATGGTATTTCATTTTGATCGTGAATAATTGAGCATCCTGCTCCGCTTGATTTGGCACCATCAGTGTGTATATCTTCTTTAATCGTTTAATATCCTTGAGAAATTTCCCCCGTGTATAGTGAATCTTATTTATATTGCGTAGATGCTGTCGTCGTAATTCAGATATACCGTTAATAACGCTATCGTCGTTTAGTTTATAGTTCGATTCTTTTCCTTTCTCGTAAGTAAATGTTATTTTCATCCCGAGCATATATAATTTTCCCCATTTATTATTTTTCTCTTTCAGTTCAGTTCGTATTTTTAGAATCTATTTTATTAACCAGATTCTTTTAGTTTTTCCCTACTGACAACATTTAGTAATTCCGACCAATAGTACATTATTAACTCATGTTTCAGTCATACTTAAGTGCCAATCTTGGTCTAAACATAGTCAGTTTAAACTTTCTACTTATTCTGTTTCGGAATTTATCGGTTACTTTAAGTCATTTACTGCCATACCTGCTCGAAATCTTTTATAGACAAGAAGCTGAAAACGCATTGTACCACATCACCAATAGTTTTCTCATTGATTGGTGAATTGATCAGAAACTCTTTTTTCCCTTTTCGGCCGTGCATTATCGTCCCGTACAGATTTTTGTTCTCTATTATCACACCAATCTTTAATAAATATACAATCGATGTAGTATAAAGTGCTCCCTGTGTTATAGAACGATATATATGATAACAGAGGGCGGCTTTAATTGTCAGCACTGCCTCCAGCGATATAGCTGTACTAACCGATCGGAAAAATAATGGAATACATACACTTCAGGAAACAAATTTTGCCCGCCCCAGTAAAGGTGATACCACACAACTGTTGGCTGCTCTCCTTTTTGACAAGTCTATATGCATTATTCTTACCACAAAAAAATTCAACGAGGCAGTAATTACCTTCCGACTAGCAGTTTCGTAACCGAACTACTTTATTTGACTTCATAGAATATCGGAATTTTAAAAAAGCAAACCGGGAACATTTTCTAATACAATATGACACCTACCCAGCTATATAATCGATACATGAAATAAATCAGCGCGGCCTCCTGCGCTAAATGCACTACCAGCATAAGTTAGTAGATTGTTTCAAGGACAATCAAAATACCGCAGTGGAATGCTGACTGCTCGGCTCCTTACAATCGTAGAAAGTAGACTTCCCGCCTGTTTAGACGTTTTAAAACGATCCCAAATTATTTAGAGTTCAAAAAAAAATTCTGAAACAAGTAAAAAAACCGCTGAAAAGTGTCTATTACTCTACATTCAAAAGAACCGTTTATCATAAGTATACAAGATGACCAGAGGTTTCTGTTGCAATAAAATCACTGTCACGCGGAGCGATATTGATTCTTTGGTGCCTAATGTATCTATGGATGGCACTGCTCCTATGTTCCCGGTGAAGCGAAACTCAAGATGGATGTCGTTAAGGTATACCGGCGGGGGGGTACTGAAAACTTCACTGTAACCGAAATTAAGTTATCTTTAAAAAATTAAAATGTACTACACTGAGAATTGATAAAATTACATATTCGGTTATTCGGATTTCGCTTTGACTATTTTATGTAATATTTTTAATTGCCTTTATTCGACCAGTGAAATTCCAGACTCGTGGTTCCAATTTATAATAATTCAGATCAATAAATCGGAGACAAGTAGAATAGCAACCATATCATGTCTATTTTGCTTGCATCGTACATTAGCAAAACTCTTTCGAACGGTTTTCTTAGTTTGGTGCCGGAATCAAACTCCTTACTATTAGACTGCGGTTTCGGCTTCGCATCGCAAACATCATTTTCTACATTGTGTACATTCAACGCAGTTCACGTTCGCTTTCATTTTTAATCGATAGTAATATTCCAACAGCACCAACGGCTTACCTTTGCAAAACTTATTTACTCAACTTTTTCCGAAGGCAGCGAAAATTACTTTTCTGAAATGGTTGTCTCCGCCAAAACACTAAATATTCGTAACTTTCCCTTCTTCACCAGGAATCGATCTATGTTCTGAAGCTTGTCCATTTTTCCTATTCAGGACGACGCCAACAACTGGCTGCTCAGTTTTTCCGGAAGTTTGCTTCCTTTTTTTAATAATTATCTTTCAAGTTTTGTATAGTTTACTCGAATGGAGATTTTCCAATAAATCGTTTACTTGCACACTCTGCGAAAATGTTCATTCCTTATAGAAATCTTTATTAATTGTCGACCTTCCTCTCTACCTTTTGCCAATTTCATTTTGCCGCGAAAAATTTCCGATTCCGATGATTGATTGTAAGTCGCATTACCAATCGCCTTACGTTGGCTTCTTTTCTAATCTGAAGCTTATTTTCGTAATTCGAAATAAACGGACAAACTTCCTACATGTATACACCGGCGGTTCTAAAGATGGTTCCCAAGAGTCCGTAGGATTGATTTTCGCCATCCCAGGTTGTCGAAATGTAAGCCCAGAAAAATCATGTAGAGCCAGAAAGCTTCATCTCGACATCAATCCATTCCTTCGAAGACCAGGCGGTGCGCTCAACGTACTCAGTTCGCACGTCAATCACCGTTGCTTACTCTTACATAGAGAGTCGATCTCTCAAAGAAGGGAACTTGTTCGTAACTAGGTGAGACCTCGAGATCGTCATGAACTTCTCCGGGCATCTGTTTTTTAATCGTTCCTCCCTGTAAGCGGAACAACAATCACGATTTATTTAATTGTCTTATTTCGTTCAGCCGTAGGCTATACTTCATTTTAGACTTTAGAATTTAGTTTGTAAGCGATAATTGTATCGTAGCGGTGCGAACTGGACTGGATAAAACTAAAGTTAAACAATAAATAAAAAGAAAAAAACCGGAAGCTTTGCTCTGAAGAGGAGATAACAAGAATCTATTTTCGCATAGCCGGCAATTTTGAAGATCAGATATTTCGTTAACAACGATTCATCTGCACTAGCTGAATTTATATAATAAGTAAAAAGAAAAAAACATTTCCGCCTATATGTAAAGTAATTTAGCACTCTCTCTCTCTCTCGTATACGAAAACAAAAGTCGTGCTAATGTTCCATCGTTTATTATTAACTAGAGACAGAAATATCTGTATAAGAAAAAAGATTACTAATAACTTCAGCAAATGTATTCATCTATGCTACAAGTACTTCCCGATAGTGATTGGTAGGACTTTATGCTGCATATATTGCAATATTGGTATAACGGATCTTCGCATATTACTGCCTTAATATTCCATTTGGTTCCACTTACAGTTTGAGTTTGCGCGCAAAGAACTTGGTACAGATACTTCGGGTCATTGGTAATCTCTCCCAGCAATTGAACTTGACTTTCTGCGGCACTTTGTGCACTCACGGAATTCGCATCTACCATAATCCAGCCGCCAGGCTTGGGTGTCGTCGGCAAACACGGATCATTCGACTGCGCCATTGCTTGCGCATTACTTGAAATGAACGGAAGGATCAACATAACTACGGAGATGCAGGGAATCTTCATGATGCGCGGCGCAACCTGTAATGGCAAAAATTTCAATCGTCTAAATTAAATTTCGACAGAAAAAAAAAAGCCGCGTCTACATTAAGAAATATCGATAATTAAGAGGAGTGGCTATTATCGTGCTCTCTTTAATCCGGATAAATGTGAATTCTCGTTGACATCATCAAACTTTTACACTGCACAATAATTGCCGAGGCGACGCCATTTGCATGCACACCATCGATCTTTTTAATATACATACATATACACCTATACACGATAATGACAAATATATTTATTACTTTACTGTAATTTACGAAAAACATTGCAATTGTAAATTATTTTCAATTTTAGCCGAGTTTTACGAACGAACGGATAAATTGTTTAACTTCGTATGCGCGGTAAATGAATTGCCCGCAAAGTGGCGTAGAGAGAAACGGTTTGATCGACTGCAGCGCAATTAGCTAAGTTAGAAAAGGGAATAAAGTAAGTCCCATATATCCTTGAGAAGGTATCATGGATTATGAAGTTAAGATTCCCATAATAGTACTAAGCCTAATGGATCTAAGGAGAATATACTGGGGCCAGTTCCTTTCTACTTGGGATCCGCCTTTACTTTCCTAGAGTTCTCTGGTATAAGCGATATTCAATTTCAGATTAGGTATATAACTGGAAGCGACTTGGATCTGGAACGAGACAACTCCCGAAAATCCGTGATACCTCCGGTTTAGCAGCTATGCACCTTAACGACTAGGCTACCACGCTGCCTAGATAAGAGAATACTTCCAGCGATTATGCGAACTAATATAATCTTAGCCTTAACCTACGGCCTTTCAACCGTTAGAAACATGATGGAAAATTTAGTAAACGCAATTCCAAGTGGCAAATTAGCGATGCTCGCGGACGTTCAGTTTCTAGAATGCGCTTTCACCAGCCTATGATTCCGATATGTTGAATATTTCGAATAAGGTCGAGTACAAACCGAACAAAAACCTTCACTCTTATGGAAGCTGGGAAATTAAAACGAATAACCAGATGTAAAAACGACACGGCATAAAATCACAATTGCTACTATTCGAGAAACAAGGTAAATACGGAGTACTTAGAAGGGTACATAAAATGGGAAAACAATGGGAAATGTCCGTCAATTTTTGAAACGAGATTTATCGTCAGCGAAAGAACATTCGATTCGATCGCCGATTTATCCTTTAACAGCTGATCGAAATATTTATCCTTTTCTTCAGCATCACCAATAATACGCCGTATCGTGAGTATGCGTCAATCGATCAAACGAACAAAAGGAAAAAAAGATCTCGAAAAGCTATCTCCAAAATTAAACGCACAATCGATCACGCTTTTCTTCAACGCCCTCGATTTCAGAATATCGTTGGACTACTCACGCAAGAACTGACTATAATGATGAAAGATTTATGGAATTATGTAGAGCAATCGAACTGGTGACGAAATCGATAAAAATCTAAAAGAAATTTTTAAAAAACAGGTACAAAACAAATGTAAACCGTTACAGAGGACGTATAAAATGCTCGTAAAAGATATTCGGAATAAAACAACAGCTCAACCATATGCATAAATCAGATTAGAAATTGTGTTTGTCAATTAACGAAAGGAGCTAAAGAAGCGTCGTCCTACTTCCAATCCTGATATCATCCTCTACCTAAAACATGTACCTATCCCATTCCTTTCTTCCATAAAGTTTCTGGGTCTAACGTTCGATGAGAGATTATCGTGGGCTCCACACATGTCTATCCTTAAGCGTAGTTGCATGAAATCCTTATCCATCTTGAAATGTTTATCCAACCACAAGTATAATATAGATCCAAAATTGCTGTTATCAGTATACAAAGCCCTTATCCTGAGTAAACTGGCATACGGTTGTCAGGTGTATTCTTCGGCTAATAAAACTCTTCTAAAATCTATCGATCCTATCCATAATACTTCTTTACGTATCATACTTGGGGCGCACCGAACTTCTCCTTCGTTGGGCGTTTGTGCTTTGGTGGGCCTTCCTCCTTTATCTATTATTCGCGATTATCTCACCTTTCGAGATTCTTTCCGTTATTCCTTACCAGATCATTTTTCCACCAGTAACTTCCAAATCCCATTCCCATCCTTTCCTGGCGATCCATTGGTCAAGGCTTTAACTTTTCTTTCTAAGGTAGGCATAAATTGGAGCGATCATCATGTTAATCCGACCGCTTTAGCGCCCTGGATTCATGTCTCAACATCTATGAACATATCTTTAGCAGATCCCTTAGGAGCATCTAACCTTTCTATACCCAGGTCTCAAGTAGTATGAAATAAACTCGCCTCCTTCCCTAACTACATTCACATGTACACAGACGCAGCTAAAGCAAGTCCTACTAATTCTCCTTCACCAACCGCATGCGCTTATGAAATTGGAGGTGTAATGTACACCGAGCGCCTAAACGACTACTGCTCTACTTTAGGGGCAGAAATGTTTGGGATCCTTCTTTGCCTTGAGACATATTCTTCCAACCCAGCGTCTCAAACTGCCCTTCTGATTACAGACTCACTTCAATCTATAAAAGCCATCCAGAGTCCAGACAGTTGCAACTCTCTAATAATTAAAATAAAAAACCTCCTATTCCAACTTTCACGATCTGAGGTATATATGTCACATTCTTATGGGTCCCTGGTCATGTTGGGGTTCCCGGCAATGAGCGGGTTGACTTGGCTGCTAAGGCAACTCTATCTAGCCCGATGCCGTTTAACGCTTTATTGCCTCGTTTTGGCGTATCAGTCTTTCTGATGCACTTTGCTGAGGAATGGAGCAAACTATGGTCAGAACAAACAACCTGGCTCAGGTCCATAAAGTCGGACACCGACCCATGGTGGCCGCCGTTCCCCGTCACACGTAGGGATTTCTCGATCCTATCGAGACTGCGTCTGGGGCACACTGCACTATCACACAATCACGTCTTTGAAAGAGCTCCCCCTCCGGTCACTTGCTCTCTGTGCGGGTTCATGGCCTCACCAACTGTAGAGCATCTGCTGAAATGGTGCCGGCATACTTCCCGTACTTCTAGTCATACCTCACCCCACCGTCTGTTATCGAACTACCCGGATTGTATTCGGGCAGCGTTGAATTTTGCAGCATCGAACAGACTGCACCGCCTTCTGTAATTTCAAGTGAGTCTAGGTGCCGTAATAGCCCAGGTAGTTACACACGGCGCCTAGATTTATATTTGTAAATTTAGTATTTTAAAAAAAAAAAATTAACGAAAGGAGCAATGTATGTAACGAGAAATCAGTGTTACACCGTTCACATTTATTCAACCGGAAACTTTAATGAGGCCAAGTATCTCGTCATAAACAGGAGAAACCTATAAATACATAATCCTGAAATACAGAAGAAGTAACATGAGATGTACAAATATATATATAGTTATATATATATATATATATGGAAGCTTAATGGGGAAATAGGGAAAATAATTTTATAGACACAGACCATGTAAACTCAATAGGACCTTCAATTTACGCCGAAAAAAATAATTGAAACCGGTTCGAAGAACTGAAAAAAGACTTAAACGTAACTGACATCAACGCAGTGTCGAACTACGAGCTCCGTTAGAGGAAAAATTTGATAAACATTGGGCGGTTAAAAAATTCCTGTAGAAAAAAATCGAGCTCCCGGGAAAAAAGAAAAGAACACTGGGCAGTTTCCAAATAATTCTATACAGGCATTCGTGAGTTATGTTATACACTTACTACCATGTTTGCAACATTTATTGTTTTACTTTAAACATTACGTATCTACCTTCAGTCGACATTATTCCTATATCGACTTGATAGTGGCCAAATAGCTTATTGCCAAGCAAATTAAAAAAAAAAAAACAACATCGAAAGCGAATAGTATTGGAGGAGGAAAATATCAGACACATAAAATCGGCTGAAATAATATAAAATAAAATGAGTAAATAAAAGCCGTAAATTAGAGTTTCCGGAGAAATTTAGGCACTCTTCACACGCTTTAGCATTTTTTCCGAATTTTGGTAAGTCGTATTAAAATTTTTGAGCTGGTTCGACCACCAAATTCTGGGTTGCCCCGTCACGCAAACGCAATGCGTAAAATAGCTCGAAATTCGGATTGTCACATTTTAATAAACTTTAATATTACGAACAACAGAGTCGTTTTGCGAAGTTCTAAGTCTATGTAACGAAAAAAACTAAACGTCGTATGCTCCATGTAAAATTCAGGCGAATTTTTTCTTTAAAGCAAAACAATTTTTAGACGGTTCAATAGAAAACACAGCTAGATGAAAATAAAATAAATCCTACATTTGCCTATACAAGTCACAATGAGTATACTATAACGAGAGTTCAACTACCGTAGCACGTTAAGCAGCGGACCTTTCAATTTATAAGAACTGGCGTTTTACGCCTAGGAAAATCCCTGTTTTAGCCCTCATTTCCCTTCGCCTTAGTTCCTTTTGGCCTTACACAATCTCAGGTAATAATCTTCCTGCCTATTCTTTTAGCTTTGCCGATCTCTGCCATTCTCCCAATGTTTCTTTTGTACCTTCACTTTCCAAATCCTTTCCTCAGGCAATAATTCAACAGGAATTCCACAGCATTACCAATTCCCAATTTCCATCGCATGTACCCATCTTCACAGATGGCTCCAGGGGACCTCATGGTGTTGGAGCTTCTTTTTTTACAGCCGAGTCGATGGCTATCCTACGCTCCATTATCTTCATTTCTTCCAGTCGTCAGTTTTCTAATTATTTGATTATCTCAGACTCCATGAGTGTTCTTCAAGCGATCAGCTCCCTTTTTCCTGATAACTCCTCTGATTTCATCATTCTTCGCATACGCTGTCTTATCCATCTTCTTTCCTCCCACTACTCCATCTGTGTTGATTTTTTGTGGATTCCCAGCCATATGAACATTAAAGGTAATGAAACGGCCGATTCCTTGGCTCGAGTTGCTGTTTCCTCTCGTTCCTTCTTTAAAAAAATTCCATCTTCCAACTTGAATTCCCTATGTTCCAGATTTCATCTTAAATTTTGGTCAGATATTTACTCTTCCTCCTTCCGTAACGAACAATCCTTTTATCTGTCTGTACAACCTAGTTTTCCTTCTAACCCCTGGTTCTTTGAGTTTCCTTCACTTCCCCGTTCCGTTGTCATTTCTATGATTCGCTTGCGTTTTGGCCATTCTGCTCTTCCTTCCTCTCGTTTTCGCTTTTCCCTTGTTTCTTCTCCAAATTGTCCTCTTCACCCTAATGAGGCGGCGAATTGCGACGCCAATCACATCTTTTTTGAATGTCCATCTCTTTCTGTTGAACGCGGTATCCTATATTCTTGTTTGCTGAAACTCAAGCTGCCCGCTCCTTATTGTGCATCATATATTCTGTCCTTCTCTTCACCATCCATTATCTCATCCGTTAGTTCCTTTATATTGTCCATATCTGACCGAATCAAAATTTAACTGACGGTTCTTTTCTCTTTTGTTGTTTCTGGGTGGAGGTCCTTAGCTGACGTGCCCAAAGGGGTGGATCTATAAAAAAAAAAAAAAAAAAAAAAAAAAAGCAGCGGGCTGCTATATTAGGATTGTCAGCTGGAACCCGCCCCTCCGCGCACATTAAAATATTCCAAAAATTATCTAATTTAGTTTTCGAGCCGGAATAAATAATTGAAAACTACAAAAAAAGAACAAAAAGAATTCCAAAAACAGAAAATTGACCGATAACGGGTCAACAAAACTGTTAATGGGTAAAAATACAGAACGTGAAAAAGTGCGATTAAAAATCCATACAACCGAAGAAACTCGACGGAACTATGTTTTCCTTAAATAATTTTCGAGCCTATAGCACCTGCTTCCAACGTAATTATATATGTAGCGTTACTTCGAAATATTCAAGAACTAATTTGTTATCATATCTTTATATTTTTTGCGTGCAATATTCTTTAAATTGAAACTTTTAATCCAGCCTATTTTTATACTTTACTCAAAATAATAATCCAGCTGCTCTCTTTCATCGGCATCATAAATCGACAAAATAAAAAAAAATACGAAAAACCAAGAAATAATACGGGTGCAGATAAAGAAATAAGCGAAAACAAAAAATAAAAAACTAAAGAAAAAACGGCTCTTACAATCAACCCCGTAAGCAGTTTTATTTTGTTCAAGAACATATTTTAAAATTTCTCTTCGTCTCAAATTTATGAATATTTTTCCACATATACGCAATAAAAGCCTCTATTAGACAGCGCATGCAGCAAATTTTTTTCAATATTTCCGGCTCCTATTTAATTTTTCTTCTTAGATTCCGACTCGTGACTGAATTTTTACAAACTCATCTTCTCCGACCGCTCAACAACCTTTTTCCAACCAGCCCGAAACATAGTTGATGAACCATCCTAAATTTGGCGAAATTCGCGCAAACTTACGTATATCACAAGTACCGTTCCGGGCATATTTTCAAATACTCCCTTCTCTGTAAGCGCAGTATTATTCTCCTATTCTGCATACCATAATAGTCTTTGAAGTTACTCACGGCCTACGGGAGCAAACAAAATAATCCGACAAAAAACTAGCTAGTAAAAAGGATGCACTTACGTCAGGGGCGGATCGAGAAGGACATTTTGGGGAGGGGAAATTATATAATTACGTAAAATATTCTACGGTAGGCAGTAGATTTGAGAATTACCCCTTGTTCCGTAAAGAAAATCAAATAGCGACCTCTTTAGAAATCCCTAAAAAAGTATTTTAAAAATACATAATTATTACAATTTTTAATTTAAATTTTGATTTATTTTCAGGTAAAAAATTTAAAAAATAATAAAATTCTAGCTAAAATGGTAGTTTAGAATTTGAATAGTAAGAAAGATAGTATTTTTATTAGACTTTACTTCTTTTTTATTTTTGTTAACAATCCGATCCGAATTCTCTTTGTTCATGAGCAAGTTTAAATATTGAACTATTCTAAACTCCTAAGTTCCTATCAATTTATTTCCGATAACTGGCGCTTCTCTCGTCGAAAAATTCCTATGTTATCCTCCATCTCTTCTCGGCTTATGCTCTTCTTGCCTTTTGTTCTCCCTTTCACCAAACCACCTTACTTCACTTTTAATTTTAATTTCTTTGAATTCAAGCATTCTCCGAAGTTATTTGTTCTCCCCTCGGATATCAAATCTCTTCCTCATCCTGCCGTTCAAAACGAATTCAATCACCTATTATTCTCATACTTTCCTTCCCGTACAATTATCTACACGGATGGTTCGAAGTCTGATGCTGGCGTTGGGGCTGCGTTCATTATCCCCGCGTTTACGTATTCTGAATCCTTTCAAGTTGCCCTCCTTTTCCTCTATTTTTCTTGCCGAATCCATGGCTATCCTGCAGGCAGTCCTTTTCATATCCTCGACAAATAACATCTCTAGATTCCTCCTATCCTCGGACTCGAAAAATGTTTTATTGATTATCTCCTCTCCTTTTCCTACTCATGTCACTGATCCCATTATTCTCCAAATTCGCTTCTTAATTTCTACATTATTTGCATCATCCCGTTCTGTCGTAATCGATCTACTATGGATTCCTGGTCATTGCGGAATTCCTGGCAACGAGTTAGTTGACTCGTTGGCACGTTCGGCGGCGACCAATGGTCTATTCATTAGTAGATTTCCTGCTCAAACTCTCTACTGTCTTTCTTATCGTTCCCATCACAATTTCTGGACCGCATTCTATCCTTCATTCTTTACCAATCCTCGATCTTTTTACCTTTCTGTTCAACCCTTCCCTTCCTCTCTTCCTTGGTTTAATCTTTTCCCCTACCTTAGCCGTTCGATTATTTCCTCTATAGTTCGCCTGTGGTTTAATCATAGTTTACTTCCGTTTTTCTATTGTTCAATCTCCTTTGTGTCTTCATGACCCTCCAGAGCTCAATTATACCTGTGATACGAATCACATTTTGTTCGAATGCCCCTTTATTTCCTCCGAACGTTCTACTCTGTATTCTAATCTTCTACGCCTTGGCCTTCCTACTCCTTATAATGCCCACTACAATTCTTGCACCCCCCTCTCTCAATATAGTTCCTTTGTTGGCCTTCTTTATCTCCTTAATTTCTAATCTTTTCCTTATATAAGGTACAATTCCTTGCGTTGAATAAGTTCCACTGTTGACGTGCCCAAAAAAAAACAAACAAAAAAAAAAACAAAAAAAAAACTATTTTTAATTAAAATTACAAAATTAAAATAAAAAATAAATAATGTAACATTAATAGTTTTACTAAGTATTAAATATTAATTATTAAATCCGTAGGTAAAATTTATACAAATCTTTTATAGCATAAATTAAGTTTCTCTCTAAATAGTAACGTTTTCATAAAGGCTTTGGTTCTTTGGAAGGGAGCCCCCCCCCTCGGATCCGCCACTGGCTCACGTATGTTTACAATAATATTCCTCGTTGGAACATTGAACGAAGCACGCCGATTACACAGAGCTTATCAATAAATTCGTTAAAAACGCAGATTACGACCAAACTGTAACACCATTTTCTTCAAAAGTTAATAATCTAAGTAATCATATCCGCGTGCCGTAACAATCGCGATAATTTGATACGAACAAATTAATAACAGTGATAATTTTTTCTTCAATAATATTTGAATGGAAAAAGACAAAAAAGAGAACGATAAACACGCACACAACATTCATTTGTAAACACGGAAAACGAAAATAAGTACGTATTAGTTACAGAAAGAAATAATAAATAGATAAAAAAATAAAATCAGAAAACTGCGTGAAATAAATCAAGCGTTTAGTAGTAGTAGAGAGCAGTGTAATCAAACAATAAAATTAGCATCGTCACAGAGTACGATTTTGAGCGATGTTAGTGGTAGGTCTGCCGTACGTTCTCGAACGATTGTGTAAAGTTTCAAAAAGAGATTTAAATATTCAAAAATCCATATCTACACCGGTTACGTATGTTTTCATTCGTCGACGTATTTTACACAGGCGGCTTGTGAAGAAATATGACCTTACGATACACTACCGTCTGAACGGATTATTTCGTATTAAAAAGAAATTGTTCGCTATATGAGGCTACGCGTAATTTAAGGACTTTCGAAAAATAATCCGTTTGAAAAAGAAACACAAACAATGATATTTAAATTTAGGTGAACAGCTGACGTAATGAAGCAGCCAGGTGAAAGGGGTATCTTTCATAACACCTCCGGCTAACCCCATTAGCGCGCGTTATATAAAATAAATTACCTTCAGGTGGAAAATGAAGCAAATGTCAACGGTAAGTAAGAAGGAGGAAAGAAAAAAAATTGAATTTCGAGCGAAAAATCGGTGCTCACACCGACGCAACTAAAACCGAAGATTCGACGAAGCGTGTTTATAAAATGTCCCTTAGCTGATAACTTGATCGGTTTTTATTAAATTTCTGTACAAGTTTCCCGCCGCCGCGCTGTTGAAGATGAAGCATCAAGACGTCGTCGCGACTTTACATAAAATATTCGACAAAATAAATTTGACGTTAATGAGAATTTTTATTGTTCGCAAACAGCAGACGACCATTAAATTTATTGCTGCTACATAAACACAACTGTGTCACTTTTGTCGCGATATTTCATTTGGCATCTTCCGCTTCAGCTGAATAAATAAGTATGCCCTCGTACGATTTAAAAATATACCAGCAGTTCGTGGTGTGAAAAAATTCGGATTACATTAAAAATACTTTTCTTTTTTTTTTGATGAAAGAATCGCATCATAAATTATTATACGGGAGAAAAAAATCATGACTCACTTTTCCTCCGAGGAAAAATATAAATCACGGTAAATCATCGCTCACCCGCCACGTAAATAACCTGATTCCTCTTCCCGTTGAAATCGGAAAAAAATTGTCTCTAACCTATTTTCCTTTGCACATTGTATTCATATTCTCATGTATCGTATCCCTTAGTTCGTAGTTTCCCCGCCAATTTTTATTAATTCATAGGAAGGGGGGTCCTTCGAAACTTCCGCAGGATAACCAGGAATATTTTTTTGGAAATTCCAAAAAAATCTTAGCCTTCCGCTGCAAGCGGCTCTACTACGGTCACTGATAGGAGCGCAACGATCTTTTTAGAAATTCAATAAAAATGAACGCGATGATACTAATGGTAAGAAAATCTACGTATAGCGGAATAATATATTTTTGTTTTTCTTTTTTGGCTCACTTGTACACTGGATGCAATTAAAAAGAAAAGAAAAAAAGAAGAAAAAAAAGTTATATTTCAATCCGATCGGATATTGTTAACAAAAAAGATAGCGGGACTAAAACAACGAAAAGGAAATATAAGAGGGCGCAATAAAAAGTAGAAAGTTCAAGTCTCAGCAAATAGGAATACAGAACAGGAAGTATGTAGGCCCATATATGATTAGGCAGTGGTATTTTGTTTGGTTAGAAATTAAATTAAGAATATAGATAAATTCCTCCTGCTTTGGGTTAATGTTCATAGTTGATGTCTCCGGGGGGGGGGGGGGGGGTATGAATAAAATAAAAAGTACTGAGTATTTATCAAACGATACTAAGCTAGTCCAATTAGTACATGAACTCTATTAGGAAAGAAGCCAGAAACACAACCACCGCTTGAGATTGTAATACGAATGAGCTCAAAAAATGTGTGTTAGACATTTTATTTTCCTGAAGACTGGCCCAATTATGGATATTAATTCAACGAAAGACGAATTTTCCTGGTAAAATAAAGAATCCCAAACCCTTGTTAAACTACGGATAGGAGTAAACTTTTCATAATACAAAAGCCAAGCGGCACTAATGTAGATTTTACGATACATTTTTTTTCTTTTCTACTTCTCCGTATTCTACATAAACATGCGCATTTTACCTCCTATTTTGTATTATTTTCCAAGAATCATTCGCTAAGTTCATTCTTTTTTACAGCAGGAATGCGAAATCTTTCTATTTCATTTTATATTTGATTTTCTACCATTGTTGTGTCCCGTCAAATTATCTTCCGCTATTACTTTAGCATGCATCTTACATTGTGAGGGACTCCGCTATTTAAGTGAATCAATGCGTCAGCATCCGATGCGATCACTGAGATGATCCGCTGTATAATAAATAAACTCTGGATAGATTTTTAACTTTTTGAATTACACGCGTTAAATTTATAACTAAATTTTTTCATTTATTTCCTGCACGACGGCTTCCTTTTTTGCATATTTTTCCGGTTTTTAACTGTGTCATTAGAAGCCGTAACGATTAGATATCGATTTTTGATTCCTCCAAAACCCAAGTGGAGAGGATTTGCACCTGACAGCTTAAATTCCGATATCGGGCTTGCAGTTATTGAAGTATGCTAATTTTCATATACACATTTATCGGCCAAAATAGTAAATTGCTCTCTATTGCTCGAATAGGGCAAATAAATTTGCCAAACAACATTTCTGTTTCTCATAAATATTCGCGTACGAGCACTATAGATTTCAGTATTCGTGATGAGGACTTCCTAGAATAAAAAGATTTTGGAAAGTAGACAATCGGATGGGGTTGTTCTTTTCATAAAAGAAGAGTAACATTCGACACTCGCACGTTAATCTTTTTTAACGATAATAGCGTATGCGAATTAAATTCCTCGCCTAATAAAATTCATGATGGGGTCCTACTCCGCTACGACAGATAATTGTTCTTCTTTCACCTTCTACCGGCGACAAAGAACAACCATTCGTTCGGTGCGGATAGTATATCAATAGAACTATACAAGAAAATTTTAATTCATTTGCGCATCCACTTATTTACCTGTTTAATGAACCAATAATTATACAGTGTGGGCCAAAAGAACATCCCGAATTTTAAATGCTCGTCAAATAAAGACTAATATACTTACGGAAATAAAACAAACATTAAAATACTTCAAAAAGAACGCCATTTATTGTACACTATTATTTTTGAACAATACTCCGTATAAATAGTCATCATTTTGATTTTTACATTGTTGCAATCTTTCCTCAAAATTATGCATTACTTTTTTAAGAGTTGGTTTTTTAATCGCCGCAATTTCCTTCTGAATGGCCAATTTCATCTCGTCGGTTGTTGCTGGTTTACCCTCGTACACCTTGCTTTTCAAGTAGCCCCATAGGTAAAAATCTGTCGGTGTTAAATCCGGACTGCGCGGCGGCCAAAACAGCTCACAGTTTCGCGAAATCAAGCGGTCCTGAAACTTCTCTCTTAACAACCGCAAAACATCGTTACGAATATGTGGTGTGGCCCCGTCTTGTTGAAACCACGTTTTAGATAATGCAATCCTCTTCCGTCTGAGCTCCGGTAGAAAAAACTCGTTTAACATTTGGATGTAACGGTCGCCGTTCACAGTAACATTCGCTCCGTCCTCCTCCTCGAAGAAGTAGGGACCGATTATCGCTTTCGCACTGACTGCGCACCATACCGTGATACGAGGGGAGTGCAAGGGTACCGGGTGAACGATTCGAGGGTTCTCAGTAGCATAATACCGCATGTTTTGTTTATTAACGTTACCATTTAAATCGAAATGCGCCTCGTCGCTAAAAAAAACATAATCCAAATCGACGTCTTCTTCCTCCAGCATATCCAAAAATTTATTACAAAATTCTAACCTTCTTGGCTTATCTGTTGGTATCAATTCTTCGGTTAGTTGTATCTTGTATGGGTGCATATTGAGGTCGTCTCGAATTATTCTTCTGAGTGAAGTACGGGGAATTTTCAAGGCGGAAGCCTGGCGACGAACGGATCTGCGCGGACTTCGCGACAATGCTACGCGCACTTTTTCGATGTTTGTCGGGGTTCTAGACGATCGACGGCGACCTTGATGGTTGACCGCCACCACACTGCCGTATTCTCGGAAGTTTTTTACCCATTTGAGAATACTTTTACGGGTATTTGGGAATTGATTCCGTGCAAGCAGCCAACACACGTAGTTAGCTGGTAAACGAAGGAAATAAAAACGCAATTTATAACGCGGTATTTTTCACCTCGAGAACAACGTGCCGTTTATATCTTGCCCCGTATTAGCCAATTCTTGCTCGCAGAATGAATTTCCGGTGACGGAGAACATCTATTACATCAAGAGCCTATAATATCATTTTACAAATGGGGATGCGCATTTCTCAACACAATACGGCCTTGTAATAATTAACTACGACTTTATAGAAAGCCTGTATGAGAAACAAAGTTTTGCTTAATCTGCTTATCAAAAATGAAGATAAATTGCTAGATCAAAGAATATTTACTTCGCATCAATTCAAAAGTCGTTTATATATATCATAGAAGAATCCAAATAATGCCCCGGCGCTATTACATATATCTGTCCGTTGAAAAACAAAGTCTCTATTATTAAATTACAAACGACGCAGTATGTATTTAATTAGTTAAATTCGATATTTTTTTCCCTCATCAACTTAAATTGTTCGCGGCTTTATTTTCTCTATTTTAACGGGATTGCACAATTGAAGTTTAAGAAATCGGTGACGCGGATATTTTTGAAATTACTATTTATAATTAAAATATAAATATGAGTGGTTGAATTAACGGACGAGTATACTTCTTATACGTATGTTTGTGCGTATATGGGTTCCATTTTTAACGCGTGTCGAGAAAAATTTGTTTAATTTATAACAAGTATTCATTCATTTGCAATTATTCATATTTTTACATTTACAAAGCGAAATTTTATTGTTTTTATTTTGCGTATTGTAAATTCTGATTTCGCGTTGATAATTTTGCTCATTATTCTATGACCGACTCTATTACGACTGACGCAAGAATGCTCACTGTAGTCCAAATATGTAATAATAATAATAATAATAATAATAATAATAATAATAATAATAACGAATACAGGATTTGATTTGAATTTGAAGAACGATAGAACTCTTAATTTCTTCCGGGCCAACATGGTGAATAAAGCACACCGAGACGAGTGTTATTTTCATAATATTGAAGCTACATGTATTTAACGATTTGCAAAGTAGCGGCTCGTTGCCGACTACAGGCACACTGCTGTCGTTATACCGTTATTGAAACGGGGGACAGTAATCCATTTTTAGTAGACAACTACAGACGATTGGCGTCAGTCTTATGCAGTCATGGAGAGGATTATTTTAATAGCGAAGTATAATAGATATTTTAATGGCGCGCACCATTTTCCAGCGATAAATTCGGTCTTTTATAATCTTAAGCATTTTCCAAAACATCTCTTAACTGTCAAAAGTCGTTCGGTTCAATACGGTAATGAAACAATTGACGAATCGGAATATTCAAGGGCAAATAGGGCACTCTATTTTTATCGGTAACTTTTTTCGTATAATGTAAATATTGCGGTAAAAGTTGACAGTGCAATACGGAAAAATCTTTCACGAATGTAGAATGTACCGTAGAGCTCGGTCCTCGAACTAAAATTTTCAAGTTCTATCAAACCCCCTATACGCGTTGCTCTCTTTGCGAATAATTTGATGGTTTTTAAACCACGATCTTTACAAAACACTACTATCCGCGATTTACTTAAATGATCGCAAGATCGTACAATTTTCAAATTTAAAAAAAAAAAAAAAGGAAAAGAAAAAAAAGCAGTTCGCATTTCCAAAATGTGTTATTCCGCTCATCAACTCAAATTAAATAGTACAATAATTACATACGTTGGATTAAATTTCGATGACAAGCTGACACAGGAGTTGTATACGAACCATCTTTTATATTCACACGAATGCGTAAATTGTCCTATACTACATATGATGTGCAGATAAATGCCTACCGTTAAAAACCTTTGTATAACCGTATGAGATGTTCTAAACGCAACTGTGACTTTGCTGCCTTTTAAACGTGCGCGCACCTTACATATATATTACACAAGGCTCTTCAGTTTGCACTTGAGGAGGCTCTAGAGTACGACATGTCCGACTGCTTCATGAAGTTGCTGAATTACCACTGAATGTACCGTTGCTCGCAGCTACTTTAACGTGTATAACTAACAGCATGACGAATTAATACCGTCGTATACTAATACAAATGTCTTACAACTTTCGCCGATCAAAGTTCCGAGTCCTCCACCAATAACTGCTGTCTGAATATGTTTGCTGCTTGGAAAAAAATCACGTTATTCCCCTAATAGGCTCTCTTATAATGCAGTGTCGCTGCAAAATTCACAAAATATCGCAGAAAGATGGAAATCGAAATGGTCTGAAGGAGGTGCGCGATAGTTTTTCTGCTCAGATGGAGTACATAACAACGGCGCCGTCTTGCCCGGCAGTTTTAGTTGCGTAATGATAACAAAATCGCCGTCCTGGCGCTGTGTTCAGCCAAACCACGGAGAAATCCAAACAAACGCATCAAAAAAGTGGTGAAATTAAATAGCCTGCGACAGAAATCTCGTTCTTCACGCAGATTCAATTCCTGATCCATACTGCATTCATGGCTCTATGCGACATCTTCCGACATCCTTCGCACCTCCTGAATTTTCCAGTCTCCTTTAGTACACATTCTATCGTCTTTGCATATTCAAACGAAGGGATGGGATTTTTCTGTTCCATGTATCGATTAAAGGCCATCTCTTGCGCTCCAATTGTAGTATACTCGTAGTATCATACCGTAGAGCTCGTATTCTTCTCCGTTCTTTCCTATATACAACTTCATTCGCCTCCGTCAATCAGCTTTAGCCTTAACGAGAAGTATTTCCACCTGCTTTGCCTTCATAAAATTATACAAACTTTTTCTAATAAATTAATCTAATAACACGCTTTTAAACGAAACAGCAGCACACGGTACGACTAAAAATGAAAAAATCAAGCTAAAACGCGTCCGCAGCCTTACCTCGAAAATAGTTACAACTACTTATACACAGCTAAAGTAAAGTAAATCCGATATTTTTAACGGAGCTTTGGGAGTTGTGTAATTAGGCTTCTCATTAAGCCTAATGAATCTGAAGAGAATATTTAGACTCAGTTCCTTTTCACTTTTAGCATGATCCTCCGTTACTTTCACCTAGTGATTTCTCTGCTGCCCAATTCAATTTCCGATCAGGTTTAAGCCTGCGGCAGTGCCTCCAAATATATTTCACGGTTTTTTAATTCGGTTCTAAATTCTCTTTCCCGGACAGCGGATAAAATATTATACATGCTCAATCTGAAAAGATCCATATTGTACAGTTGTTATTTCATCGATATTATAAATATTTTTTGCTTCAAACCGGTTTCAATCCATATTTCTCAGATTTTAAACGATACCGTAGCCTTTTCGCCTCCCAAGTGTAAAGTTACTTTTTCATAGTTTTCATGTTATTTAATGAAATTTTTGAAATCGTTTTATAAATAATACAATTTACAAGGAATTCGTACAAACGTGAAAATTAACTAATTCGAAAATTAACTCCACGTGGGCTAGTAAGAAAAAATACCCCTTTTACAGTATCAGTTGTCCCCATAGTAAATAATTTAATGATTGCCAAATTTTCCTAAACCGATTAAATTTTTTACGTAATAGCACTATCGAACACTAAAAAATAAAATACATATTTAAATAATCGGATGATATTTACCTTTTTATCTCTTTTTTTTTTTTTTTTTTTTTTTGATATATCAAAATTATAATCGCTGTGTAAAATTTTTCAAACACGGCACTTAAATTTTTTAAATTATTCTGCACGCAGTTACTGCCGGTTTCAATCGAGAGACGAGTAGTAGTAATTGTAGACTACACGTTCGAAACAATTTATACCAGTGTTTATATGGTTTAAAAAAACACCG
This sequence comes from Icerya purchasi, assembly GCA_039619475.1. Classification (NCBI taxonomy): domain Eukaryota; kingdom Metazoa; phylum Arthropoda; class Insecta; order Hemiptera; family Monophlebidae; genus Icerya; species Icerya purchasi. The sequence continues at coordinate 179,390,870 of CM077116.1, forward strand.
TTACTATACTAGTTCAGAGTATGTTTCAAATGTCCGCAATTTCCCTTATACGCGACTGTTTATTTTGCGAGCGTAGAAAAAAAGTTGTCAGTATTTTCTCTTTTTTCATCATAACAGATAGTCACTACGATCTTCGAACTCTCTGAATATCAATATTATTTTATATGTTTATTTAAAAACAGATGTATTATTGTGCTATTAAATAATCACGTATAAACTTAGAAATACCGGCAATCGGCTCAGTCCGATTGCTAGTATGGCTCAAAACTCCTCCCCTCAAACCTTACCTTCCTAACCATCACCGTTAAAATCTCCATCCAAATCAACTCTGTCGTACTCTCAAGTTACAAAAAACAAAAATTACTCTACTAACAACGTTCAACTACTCTACGGAAGAACAAAAGTTATCATGTTCAACTATGTACTAAACTATAAACTCCGTGATTACCTCTCATCGTCATTAAAGATCTCCTTGGATGTTCCCTTAATATCATTGCCGCTGCTAAAGTAAGTAGTAACAGAGTCATTATTCATCTAAAAGATTTCTCGTTAGTAGAGACCTTCATGATCGAACATGGCGGTTTCAAAATCGAAAACAACTTCATCAAATGCAGAAGGCAAAAGACTCTAGTCAAACGAATAATCTTCTCTAATGTACCATCAGCGTTGCCGAACGAAATTTTACAAGATTACGTTGTAAATAAATTAAAACTGGAAATCACATCTGATATCGCTATACTAAGAGTTAATCCATATGATCAACTGTTTGGTCATATGATTAGCTGGCGAAAACAGGTCTCTATATACTAACCTCAATATCGAAGAAGCTAACTTACCTGGATCGTTTGTTTTAGACCACGCAAATGTTTCTCACAGAATCTTCATTACATTCTACGACTTCGCTTGTTTTAACTGTAAATCAAAGGAACTTAGAACGCGATTATTTCGTTAAGAATGTTCGTTATTATTCCATTTCATTTAGATAGATAATCAAGGGCGTCGCCAGCCGATGAGCCATGGAGGGACAAGATGAGTTGCCAGCCGCCAGGAGGGGGCAAGATGATAGAAAGAGGATATGAGTTATAGGAAAAATAAAATTTATAAGTTGTAAAGGCTTAATATTTTATTAAACAAGAATAAAATCTTAATTAAAACGTAAGTTTTCAAAATTGACCATGATTACGCGCCTATGAATACTCATCAATGCCAGTTGATTAAAAAGTTTCAAGGCTCCAGGGGGGGGGGGCAGATGCCCCTCCCTGCCCCCCGCTGGCGACGCCCATGTAGATAATAATTACCTCGATATACTGATACGCACGTTGTTTAGCATTGCGCTATTACAGACTCCCTCGCAGAGGAGTCAGTGGGGGGCTGTCGCCCAGCGAGAAATGGAAAATGAAAAAAATCAAATCAAAAAAAGTAAGACTCCATTTCGTAATAACTTCTCTGTATAAGGCGGAAATTGAAAGAAAATACGCTTTTTTCTTTTTATTTTCTTTTTATTTTCTTTTAATTTTATTTTAATTTTATTTTAATTTCATTTTAATTTTATTTTTAATTTCTTTATCAAATGGAATAAACGCGTGTGCTGGTTTTTTCGATAGAAATAAAACTATTTGCAATTAATTCCGCGGTTGTTACAACAATACAATATTAATACGATTTTTAATATTTTCATTATAAATTACGCGTTATAAAACGTTTCCAAACTGAATAGTGAAATAATTGAGAAACTAATTTTCCAGTTTTAATGTAGCGGGTGAAGCGTGTTGTCCATAACCGAAATGTATTTTTCCATATTGCTGCGCTTGTTGAGAAATCTTACAGGCATCCGCGCAAGCGGTAAAGCGACGTAATATAATAGCGAAAAGGAAAAATTTACGTTTAGCGGAATTTTTAACCGCAAAAATTAGGCTCCCAGAGCCACTAAAACTTTCGAGTTTTGACAAAAAATAATTCTTCTTTTCCCCGGCCGACATCTACACATGTCAATGAAAAGCTCGCTCTATTCGAAAAAACGGACGCCAGGTTTTCTAAAGTGCCATGAAAAAAAAATCGCAAAAAATTGACCCGTTTCCGTAAATATACCGAAATGCAGCGTTAAAATATTATTGAAACTTTAAAAAAGTGAAGTAATGTGAAATATTTATTTCGAATTTGAAAATATATAAATGTAAACACGCAAAGTCCTCACAGCACATACCACGTCTGACTGGAAATTATTTATTATTTATGATCTTTTCCGAGCGATTAATTACAGAACAATCGTCTTTCGAGTGTTAACCCGTTATCCTGTCCATTAACCGTTTCCTTAACTGTGTTGACAGCGAAGCACGGATGCATTTTAAAGTTCCAAGAATTTTTAAGTTTCAAAAAAAATTGTTACGATCGTTTTATCCGGCACGAAACTAAAAACTCCCAAGTGTATGGTATTTGACGATGATTTCGAACCTTAAATACGTCAAATTCCGTAAAACCTCGCACGTATCATCGTCGCGGTACGGTGGATAATTGTTGCTGCCTACATTTAGCGCATCACGATCTGTGATACACGACGTTTCGTCAGTGTTGGTAGCCATTTTTATTCAAATAACTCGCAGAAAACGGCCCCGGTTTTAGAAAAGAAACGATAAAAAGTTTATTTTAAATATTACGCACGCGGCTCCGTTACTCTGCTCCTGCAGACCAGCTGTTACCGTAAGCGTGATATTATCTTGCTTGTCGACCGAACAACAATCACTTTCGTATACGGTTAATTTTAAACAGACCGCGACAAAGTTCACGACATTTACTGTTGCTAGAACGGGGTTTGCTGCAATTGTTCGTCGCAATTAATGCTTTAGACCATACTGTTTCATCCGGGTTAGAAATATTAGCAGCGCTCTTAACAGACGCATTAGACGCGCCATCGAAATAGATCTAGGCACAGATATAAATTTTTATTCGGATTTTACGTGGCATTGACTTTTATAAATTAACTGAAAAATTTCCGAACAAATGTAACTTCTATTTTATGAAACTTTACATGAGATGTAAAAAACGAAAAAATAACTTTTTAAATAATATATATACCGACTTCAAGATTGAACATTTAATCTAAATGCACTAAACCGTAACAAATAATTGCATTTGATACAGAGTTAATGTGTCTCATGCGGTAAAATATTCCTTAAAGAAGGAATATTATGATTATTCTTAAACAACATTCATACCTTAATTAGGGCGATTGCAACAATTAAAAATATTCCTGATGATTCCAATTCTTGGCTCATAAAAAAAACGTTGTTTTATACTCTTTAAATTGTTCCTAAATAGGAATTACTGTAATTTGAATTTTTAGTACCGAAACTTTAATTAAGGCGCCAATGTTGTTTTAGATTAATCATAATGTAAAGCGGTGCACTGTTTAAGTTATCTTTTATCGAATAGTAATTATTTTAATTTTTAATACATTCCTATTCGAATATTTAAAATAAACCTTCAAGAAGGGTTTTTTTTCTCTCTCTTAAAAAAAGAAAGAAAAAATTTGATTTCTTAATTTTTTTTGTAAAAACTTTTGAGTTATAATACAGAGCAAAACTTAAAATGCTTCTATCTTTTTTATTGTATAAAGATACAGATAGGTTTAAGATAATATTAAAAATTTCATCAGTGATGAGCATATAAATTTTTCAATCACCACGGCGTCCTGGGATCATTCCCCAATATCTGTAAACTTAACTCTAATAAATTCCCTAAAAACACCTCATCTTTCCCTATCCATACCTCACATAGTATGGAATAAATTTGCTTCCTTCTCGAACCACAAACACATATGTATAAACGGACGCGGCCAAAGCGAACCCCACAAATTCTCCTTTACCAACTGCATGCGCTTATGAAATCGAAGGATGTATACCGAACGCTTAAACGACTACTGTTCCGTTTCAGGGACAGAAATATTTGGTATCCTTCTTTTGTTTTCAAGCATATTCTTCCAAAACCCAGTATGCCAAAATGCCTTTCTTACTTCAGACGTGAAAGACCGACATTTATTATGTAATGTATACTTCACATTCTTATCGGTTCCTAGTCGCAGGTTCCGGTCAACGTACGAGTTAACTTAGCCGCTAGGGCAACATTATCCAGTCCGATGACGTTCAATACTGTAGTAACTCGATTGAGACCATCAGTCCTCGAAATGCACTTTTCCGAAGAATGCAGTAAACTGTGGTCGGTAGGTCCATAAAGTCTAGCACCGATTCGTAGTGGCCGCCACTCCCCATCTCTTGTAGGGAATTCTCAATTCTATCGAAATTGCGATTAGAACACACGGCATTGTCTGACAACTACTTCTTTGAGGAGCTCCTTCTCCTCCTGTATGGGCTGCCGGTCTCGCCAACTGTAGAGCATTTGCTTAAACGGTGTCAGCGTACTCTTAATCATTCACGTCATATCCCACTCCACTGACTGTTGTCGGGTCATTCGGACTGTGTTCGGGCGGTTTTGAATTTTACAGCATCCAATACAGTGTATACTGTAATTTCTACTGAGTCTAGATGCTGTAATAGCCTAGGTACTTACACACGGCGCCCAAATTTATAATAAAAAAAAAAAAAAAAAAAAACGAAAAAAAAAATATGATTATCAGGCGGTGAATTATGATTTTTTTAAGGATTACTTTTGAGGTCGTCTTAAATTCCGTATTATAAATTCTTGACGGTTTTTTTTTTTTTTTTTTTTTGTTTTGCATCCAGGGTAAAACCAATTATCCTAGAATTACAAATTGCCTTAAAGAAAATTTTAATTGTCATTTATCTTCCGATTTTGAAGTTTATAAATCATTCCGTTCGTGAGGTGTTGAATTTTATTTTTGATGCTACCGTTTCTAAACCGTCTTATTATGATTTCGTATATAATTATAAGTGTAAAGTAAAGTAAAGTAAATCCCATACCCTTGACAGGGCGTCGGGGATTTCACAGTGTACTAAACCTAATGAATCCAAAGAGAATACTGGGGACAGTTCCTTTCTCTCGGTTGTCTTTACTTCCGCAGATTTCTCTGGTATGTATAAACAATTCAATTTCAGATTGGATACATACCTGGAAGCGATTTGGATCCGTAACGAGCCAAAATGTCGAACCCGCGTCCTCTGATTTGGTGGCCAAGCACCTTAAAGGCTACCGCGCTACCTTATTATAAATTTTTAATATTTAAGAGAAATGAATAATGTAAAAAAATTACGTAAAATAATCATATGTACGCGGAAAAACTAAATTGTTGGAACGGTATTTTTTGCACAAAATTACTGATAACATTAATGGAAGATGTAGAAATAAATTTGGTAACCTATGGTTCTTACTAATGCAAATGGTAACGTTTTGTGGATGAAATTTGAAAAACACCATGAACCTTATTCGGCTAATTCGTTAAAAAGGTCTGAACAAAAACCCTGCGGTGCTATCGCGCCGAAAAAATCATCGCCGAAAAAATCATCGCCGAAAAAATCATCGCCGAAAAGATCCGGTGGAACATTATTATAATGCGGTAAGTTTGGCTTACCTATAAATTTTCATCTTTTCTGTAATACAGATTATTTTTTAATAATATAAATATTTTGCAAAAAGCTATAGTTTTTTTAAAAGACTTTTAAAAAACGTCTTCGAAAAATGTACCAGTCATCTTTATCCAAAGTTGAGGGACGTATCGAAGCAAAAAAAAGGAAAGAAAACAAAATGAAAAACAAGCATACTCTAACGCTTTTCTAAAAAGTAACAAATAAAATCTGTTTTATACGAGCCTATTAAAATCTCTCTCTCTAGTAAGCCATTGTTTATAGGAGAGTACTGCAAAGGTCTGTTTTAGGACTGTACTTATGGAAAATAGTTTTCTCTCAAATGTATAACATCAGATTACTCGCTAATGTCGACATTTTCACTTCCGTAATGATATTGCAATATTAATAGCTGATAACAATGAAAATGTATTGGAAAATAAATTTTACCAGGTTTATAGAGAAATCGCGAAATGGTTAGAATAATTTACTTTAAACATTAACGAATCTAAGTCAACTTACATGTTATTTAATAAAAACTTAAAGGATAAACGATTAAATTTGATGCAATACGAATTAAATATTGGCATGGTTAGTCAAACCAAATACTTAGGTGTAGTAATAGACAATAACTTAAAATTTTATAATCATTTTCATTATATCACTAAAAAAATAAATAAATTTTTAATTGTATTTAACAAATTATATAATAATAATAATAATAATAATAATAATAACCGACTAAATTACAAGAAAGGAATAACATCATATAAAAGCTTAATATTGCCTAACATACTTTACGGTAGTGTAATATACATATATAGATATTTTAAAAGTTAAGAGATTTCAAAATATATTAAAAACTTTTCAGAAAACTACTGCAATTAAAATGATTAAAGCTTATAAAACTATCAGCTACATGACAAAGACTGTCATTGCAGGTATTAAACCATTAACTTACGAAATACAGAAACATATTAACATATTTTTAATAAAAAATAATATTAAAAATCATGAATTTCAATAACGTACAATATCAACAACCTTACTTCATACACGAACAAAAATCGTTAACGCTTAAACAGTTTAAAGTTATATTAGATAAGTGTTATAATAATTAATTTCAGGCACAGTGGAACGAATATAACGATAAAAAATGTTTGCCAAACATAGATGATAGACTATCGCATTTACGCCAAATTTTTTTTAATCTATATTTTATTACTGGACACGGCCTATTTATAAAGATTATTTATGTAAACATAAAATTGAACACTGAAATAACTGTGTGTAACGTGTAACTTTCCTGATAGTAATATTCAGCATATCCTTTCCGGCTGTTAGTAATACAGATTTTAGCCAATATTAGCAATGATCAATTAGTGTAACTAAGCTATTTAAAATATGTTCAGTAGTTTTACGATAGCCGAAATAAGTCATCGTAAAATACATGTACACCTATATTAAATTTAAGGAATACTAATTATATTAACATTGTAAAACAGTCTGTCAGAGTTCCATAAACTTAAATGGACGGACTCAGGGGCAGACCTGTTATTTATATAAATTATTGATATAAATTCTCTAAATATATTTATCCCATCGTACCACGAATTGGGGACCAAAAAAAAAAAAGTAAGCCATTGTAGACTAGTTCATATATTTCCATATATGTATTACGCTGAAATAAATACAAATTGTTTATACAAAAAAGAAGACATCTAAGTTATATGCTCGTTTGTTTAAGTAAAACCCAATCGAAAAATTTAATCCGTTCGTGTACAAAAGGACGTTTTTCTATCCCATAAGCTGTCATAGACTGGCTTATATTTGACTAAAACAGAGAATTTGTTGATTTTCGTGTATTCTCAACAATTACCGTACTAACGAGTTGTTTACTTTTGAGCAGCTGCAGAAGTACGAAAGTTAAGAAAGACAACTAGACCGAGAAACACTATCAGATGCGTGTGTGAAAATCACTTTTTACTGACTCTGTTAAACACTGCGACAGAATTACTAAAACTGTTCCATTTCGTATGCTACTTATAATAGCGACTTAAACTTATTATATTTTCAAACAAAAGCCGTAAGAACTTACGCGGATTCGCTACTACTAATTACGCGAATATTTCGATCGAACTAGTTAAATAAAAATACAAAAATTTAAGAAGAGTCATTGCGAAGTCCGCAGAGACTCGTTTAATTTCACAAAATTGATGGTTAAAATAATTATTAAGAAACTGATTAATAGAAAATGGCTTAACCGTCAATGATGACCAGCGTAGCGCACTAATGCAAAATTTATCGGTTTGACAAAAAAATAGAGAACTCGGATTGCAAACTATCAAATTATTAAGGGGAGAAAAGCTATGTGTAATTATTATCGGAGATTATTTTAAGAGACAAACGGAAGGCCCAGTTGGTATATTCGATTCTATCGAGTTTTCAAAGACACATTGATGAACATAAAATTGAAATAGCAGGCAGATGAATGTTCATTCAGTTGACAGTATATGTGTTCGGCTTGAAAAATAAAACAATACCACCGAGGGCATAGTTTAATTTTACCAACAGCTGCGAAAGTTCCAAAAACACGTAAAACCTCCCGAATGGTTTTTAATTTACAAAACCGTTTTTAATCGTTTTATTAAAAATAAACGAGTAACTATAGGATATAGGAAGGCTAAATGATTTTTAATCGGTTTTTTGCTTTATCGATTTTCAAACACTGAAACTTGGTCGACTAATTTCACGCAGTTAAATAATAATATTCCTAGACCGTGTGCCTGCGTGCATACATCTTGCCGAGTTACGGTTATTAAAGCTTTTACTTTATTTCAACGACTCACCTTTCTGTAAACGCCAGCTGCCAATTATCATGTTCCCCTCTGATAGAGCCCTACGCCCCTTTCACTTCGACGATCTTGACCTCACCCGCTACAGCGGGGTTACACCGCTATCGACAAAGTTGTTTTTAACCGTGCATAATTACCATTGGAGTACTCTTCCCATTAGGCAACACTTAAAATCAAACAGATGAAAGGGAAAAAATATTAAAGAGAATTAATAAAGAAACTATATGCATATTATATATAAATATATATATATATATATATATATATATATATATAAATTACAACGTAATTCTTAGGCTACCCCCGTTAGAAAAAATATCCCAATTTTATGTAACGCGAAAAGTGTCCCAAGAAATATCTCCAAAAAATGTTCCAATTTTATGTAACGTTTGTTATATTTTATAGAATTTTTGTAATTGTTATTTTACAAATGTCACAATTTTATGTAACGAAATATGTAACGAAAATGTAATGAAAAATGTAACGAAAAAATGTCTTAATTTTATATAATAAAAGTTAAATGTTAGGATAGGATTTTTGTGATTATGTTATTTTTTTTTTGTTTTGATGCCAGTAAGAATTACATCGTAAATTTTGATCACTTTATACAAAGTATAGAAAAGAAAGAGACAGAAATGAAAGCAAAAGGGGTCAAGGGGCACAGCCCCTTGCAAAGCCGAAATGGCCGAGTTTATATATACGTATATACATAATATACATAAATATAAATATATGTATACATCCAAAAACTGCTGGAGACTGACGGTATAGGATAATATGCTAATTAACCGAATAAAAAATTGAATTTCTCTTCTCGCTTTTAAATAGTTTAAATACTTCTTAGTACCAAATTTTAAAAAAGACTTTTTCCATTTATTCCATTTATAGAAATCACTAGCAATGCCAAATTACTCACTATTTTATTTCCTCTTTATGTCGATTGCGTTTCGATCATAGTTTGCTTCCTTCATCTCGCCATCGAGTTTCACTTTCAGACTTCCCTTACGGTCCGCTACATCCTCCAAATGATATCCACGAATGTTATTCTAACCACATACTTTTCGAATGTTCTGTCGTCTGGACGTTTACTTCTCTGCTCTCAACTTCTGAGACTTAATATTCCTAATCCTTATAGTGCTGCATCTGTTCTCTCCTTTCCTTCGCCATCTGCTGTCGCTCCCCGTATATCCTTCATTGATGCGATATCTAACAGCATACGAATCTAAATAATTAATTCAGCAATACTTTTCTTTCTTGTTGAACATGAGTCAATGCTCTTTGTCGGCGAGCTCAAATAATGTAATAGGTATATAATGTTAATACTACGGCGGAGGGCCGTATCTAGACCAAAATTTCGAGGGAGGGGTTACGATTTTTTTTTATAATTATACGTATATGTGTGTGTGTGTGCATGTGTATTATCATGAAATATATTTATTTATAAATGGTACACTAAAGCCTTGTAGTCAATTTTGTATATTTAATATTTGAACACTATGATAAAAACAAATAAAAAATAGTCGTTTCCATAGAATTCATAAACATTTTAATTTTCTTTTCCCCTTTTGTCAAAAATTGAAAAGAAATAAATTTATTCTGAATTTCGGTCCATTTAATTCAAGCAGTTATTATTTCGCAGGCATTTCGGGAGGATTTGAATCCGAAAAACCCCCCTCAGATACGGCCCTGCTTCAGCGTATTAAAATTATTTACTTTATTGATCGAGATGACTGTGTAGGAATAATCCAGTTGATATGATTTGGACGGTAATAACGTTTTTCGTTAATTAAATATAACAATTTTATTTCATTGCTGTAGACAGTATCTTTTTAGGCTCATTAGTCACCTTTATCCGGAAAAAATTAGAAAAGGAACCAGTCAAATATATCGTGATACGATATATCAAAACCCCGCAAATTCAACTAACAGACGTACAACATTTTTCGGGCATTGGGAAGACAACTTTAATTAGGAACAGGCGAATGTAACACAAAAAACCCTTTCCTTATGTAGCTTGCAATGTAAACGCAGCGACCTTCGCACTAACGACAAAACAAATAATAATGTTCTACAAGCCGAGAGTGACTTGAATTTGAAACGAGACGAATTTCGAACTCTCAAATTTTGCGTCGGATAAAATACTAGGTCGCCACGCTAACTCCGTTGCTTCTCTGGTTCATACAATTTTAACTCGTTTCTCACCGCGTACAATTCGTTAAAATATAAACTCTTTGAAGTTATTACTGAATGTCTTAAAAAATTTGACTCAAAAAACTATGTTCTTCTAGTTGGTGTAATTCAGAAACTGGCGATGAAAAGTTTTTAAAGAATTTCTACGGTTTTCTTTTAAATCTTAGTCTTCGTGCCTTGCTGATAATTTAAACAAAGGTGTCTAAAAGGGTATACTCTTTCCGAACCGAAGCTAAACTCCTTTGACACAGGTGATCTTACACCGCTAGCCGACCACGTTCATCAACTAGCAAGAATCGTCGAATTTCAAATGTTTCTTCTGTTCGACGTTTTACTAAGCGCCCACGATCACGAGCAAATTTTATTTTTAAAAAAAAAAACCAAGACCAAAATTTTTAAACTACTTAGAAAAAAAGAATAATTATTTAAAATGTTGCAAATTCGCATTATTCATGGCATAAATTTGTAATCTCGCGATACAATTTATAAATAATTACAATCCACGTGTTCTGTTCGGCCAAGTGCACCTTTTGTTATCCTCACACCTTCGATACTGCTGTAATTTGATGAACTCGGTTTTTTTTTTGGATTTCTCACATTCTTATCATTAGCTAACAAGAGAGGAGGAAACATTTCTAAAACAAAAAAAGACGTTTTGTTCGCTTTTAGGTTTATACATACGTTATCTATTACTCGAAAAGGAGATAATCTACGACAGCTGTTTCAGTAAAATGTTTCGTTAATTCTTTACAGTATTTTTAAATAGTTTTTCACTTTCGAGTAACTCTTTTTGCGTAAAAATTAAAAACAGAAATTCAAAAAAATCTGACGAAATTTTAAAAATACGCATACATATTTCACTCTGTTTTACCTAATTATCAAGATAGTGTTCATTCAGGAAGCTTTGATCGCCTCCAAACATTTTACTACAAAAAAAAATTAAAAATTAACAAAGAATAATTTTTTTTAAAATAATTAATATATATATATATTAATTACAACGCAATTCTTAGGCTACCAAAAAATGTCCCCATTTTATGTAATGAAATATGTAACGAAAAATGTAACGAAAAGTGTCTTAATTTTATATAATGAAAGTTAAATGTTAGGATAGGACTTTTGTGGTTATGTTATTTTTTTTTTTTTGTGTTGATGCCAGTAAGAATTACGTTGTAAATTTTGATCATTTTATACAAAGTATAGAAGAGAAAGAGACAGAAATGAAAGCAAGAGGGGTCAATGGGCACAGCCCCTTGCGAGGCCAAAATGGCCGAGTTATATATATATATATATATATAAATATATACACGATTTTCCTCACCATGAGAAAAGACACTTAGATGCCGGTCTTCTATTACATCGAACAGGAGGGTAGACTTGAATTTAATATACGTTAAAATTGTCGGTAATGTGGATATTTAAACTTTACGTAGAAGTGACAAACAATTCTCATGTGTTCGTTTGGTTATATACTTATTAGGTAAAAAGTTTTTTAGAAAGTTCTACGCGCATTTATTGTGGCAGATCAATTTTCAAATATTTTAACGAGTTTAAATTAAGATCTCAATGGCACGGAAATTACGATTATGGCGAATAATTAATTATGTATCTAATCGTAATTATTTATTTAGCTACAGTCTATTTATTATATTATCGATGCAGACAGAAATGATTTGCACTTCAGTTTAACCTGTGTTTGTCAGAAAAGTCATTTGTTTCGATACTGTGTTCGAATCTTAGGCCGGTGTTGGTCACTATAATGCAACTCGCAATTTACGTTAATCCGCTGAAAATTACGAGAATGTAGCAGACAAAATGTCCGCTCGGGAAAGTCCATCGTGTCAGTCACATAGAGGTCCATTTTAGACCGTTATCAGGGCATTTTCTATCAAGATCAAAAAGGCATAAAATTATATTTTTCTCGTTCACACTGTATAATTAGCTTTCAATGGTGATTTGGGCGAGATGAATATTGGTTTTCCGACAAAATTAGACGGTGACCGTGAGCCAGCGAATATCATCTGGTAACGTCGTTTCTAAAACGGAAGTGTACATATTTTTAATTCTACATCGGCAGTTCAACCATAACCGGGCACCGTATATATATATATATATATATATATATATATATATATATACGTATATATACATACACATACATATGTATAAATATAGATAGATGGATAGATAGATAGAAAGATAGTATAGATATAAACAAGGACGGTACATGAAAAGCATGCAGCAACAGCTTGTATGTTTTATACGCGAGTACGAATGTACGTTATATAAAATATACACGCACGCGAAACAAAAAGAACATTAACTGATTCCAGGTGTTTATTTAAACACATACTCGACCTACTATACCTCCCGTGCTTAGAACCGTGCGCATGTGTGGTCAATGAATTACGCTGTTTTCGATGCATATAATAGGAAACACATTGTTCTTGCTGTGAGCATTTTATTGGCTAAAAAAAAAGTGAACCAAATCAGCAGCCGACTTGAACGCAACGGAACGATGTATTAGAGGTGTCGAAAAATTCGATCACAAATATATACGATAGGAAAACTTACAAACTGAATTCCACATCTGCTAATAAAATAGATAACTCGTGTTTCGTTCATTTTGATCATTCGTGAAGTATGAACTTACATCTAATAAGTGGTACGTCCCCAAAGCTACCATCTAAGTTGCAGCTAACTTATCAGAATGGCGTGTCTTTTAAAGATCTATTTATTTCGGAACTATAACAAAAGTGAACTGTGTTTCCGAAAGTTAGAAAATTTTGCAAATTAATAACATTTAACATATTAAAAGGAACAGGAACGCAGTAGGGTTTCTGAAAATAGTAGCTCTTTCTGAATTAAGAGTATTCGCTTCTATAACAGCCGGTGCGGATTTAAGTTTCCGTAATATTAATGAGAGCAATATTGGCGTAATCAATTTTTCGAAAGCGCATTTTTAAAATAAGAAACAAGAAAATACATATGTAAAAGTTAAAAATTTAAACTTTGTCTTTCTTTTTTTACACTTTTACACTTCAAAAAAAAAAAAACAATTAATTTTAGATAAGATACACGGCCTTATATAGTTCAATGTTAAACTGTCAAATATTATAATCATTATAACATCAAAGTGCGATACACACTAATGATAAATGACGGGCAGCTTAGCTAAAATTCATCAACAGAAACAGTTTATAGTTATTATGAAAAATTACACCTTCCGAGTTATCAAGGTTTCCCCTTATTACGTCTCCTTACTCTCAGCCTTTCCAGCGTCGCTTTTTTAACCCCCAACAATCCATTGATAAATTTCGGTTCTTCACCCCTGCGATATTTCAGATCAACTCTCCACTTCACGTCTTTTATCTACAGCTCATTTCCGAACTTCAGAGTATGCTGCCTTTTCTAATTTATTCATTTCTACTCGCAAATATATTATTTAGTCTTCGTTGTGTGCTCTGTATTCTGGTTTTTTATTTTTTTTCGTATTAGCGATTCGTAACCATTTTACTTTGCAGTGTAGGGGATACGTATACTTAAAATGTACAATTTAAGTAAAGTGATCCGCCATACCCTTGTCAGAAACCGTGAAGTTTCACACTGTACTATATATAAACTGGCACTGATAAGAGTAGGGCGGCCAGTTTCTTTCTTTTGTCGGTATATTTTTAATTAACAATGTTTGACTTGTTTTCCGCACAGTCATCATCTTCGCCGGATAATTAAATTTATTGACTATTCCTATTGCTTCAGTACTACTCGCAACGAAACCGATACTTCTGTTTTTCGACTTTTTAATTTCAAAATGTGAAATTGCTACATTCAGACCTTTCTGCTGATTATAACTTTACATCACCCGCGTATATTAAAAGCGACAAGACTACAATTTTATCACAAATTAGTATTTACGCACCAGGTAAAAATTATATTTTACACCAATTCTGATAGTACCAAAATTTAAGCTCTGAGTTATTTAATTTACGACCCGTTGAAACTTTACATTAATGTATCTGCTAGTGTGCAAATGGACTAAACTACTTTAATCAGTTACGGAATGCCTAAAGTAAAGAGGATGCTTTTAGTTGCCAGAACGCTAAAAAATGTTCTTTCGCTGGCTACAGCTGTAGCAAAAGCGGAAAAAAAGCTTGTCAGAAATTCAAGGGTATATCGCGCGAACAAAGTAATTCTAAAGCGCTTAACTGTAATAATTTTAACTTTCTTTTTTCTTTTTTTTTTTCCTACCCTGGGCGCGCCAGCGGCCTTGACCCAACAACATGAAAAATTAACAGTTATAACTAAATAACCAGGCGGTCAGAAATGGAGAGGACAAAGGACAGTAGCAATGGGATAACTGAAGGCAATGGGAAGGAAAGAATATAGGTAGCGTTAAAGGGAGTAGGAAGACCCAAAGTTAAAAGTTGGGTGTAAAGAATAGAGCGTTCGTTAGAGAGTGCTGAACATTCGAATAGGATGTGATTTGAATCACAAATACAAGAAGGCTCAGAAGCGTGAAGAGAGCAGAAAGGAGAAGGGGACAAAGCGAATCGAAAGCGAGAAGAGGGGAGAAGAGAATGATTGATTCTAAGCCTAATTAAGGAAACAACAGTGGAACGACGACAGATAGGAATAGATTGAAACCAAGGCAGGAAACTAGGAACCGGTTGAATAAGACGGTACTGAGAAAAGCGATTTGAGAATATAGATGGATACATGTCAGACCAAAGTCTGGAATGATTAGAGCGTGATAGAGAAAGAATGTCTGAGGAAGGGAAAGAGTCGAGGAAAGGACCAGTGCGGGCGGCTGAGCGAGCTAAAGAGTCAGCTGAATCATTTCCCACAATATTGGAATGACTAGGGACCCATAGAAAGTCTATGGAAATGGAGCGGAACGAGAACAAAGAGGAGACAAGAGATCGGATAGAGAGGATGATACCGTCAGAAGTATAAGAATGAGGAGAGGAGATGGAATTTTAACTTTCAACGCTGCCATAGCGGGAGATAAGAAATTTGATAATTTAGGCAATTTATATATATATATATATATATTAGCGATTAAAAATTAACTAAACCGGACCTAGAAAAGGGCTCTGATTCTCTTTTAAAAAATGTTAAAGTAGCCAGAACGGCGAAAATATCTATAAAAAGTTTGAATTCCGTTTAATCAACCGATTCCAAACCATCTGCCGTCGCTAATCAATAACGACAGAGATGGACCTTAAAGAAATAACTTTTCCGTAATTAATAAGGATATTATTACAATCATACGAGAGAACGCGCCGGATAATTTATTTGCGCAATAATATTATGCAAATAAATATATGGGAAAATGGTCACCGCTGGAGTATAATTATTGCTAAATATAATTTAAAGATACTAAATTATCGGAAACGAGTTACGAGCTAGATTTCAGTATGTACATGTCACAGCGAAGGTGCAATAACCAGATGGCCATCTAGTTTGAATATTGCAGGTTTAAAAATTCATCGAGGCTCGTAAATTTTGCTAGCATGGCGACAGACTTCACTCCATAGTTTTAAATGTATTATAACATTAATATATGCAACAGCGGAAATTTATATTAGAAGTTGGTATTTTCGAGTTAACTTGAGAAATAAGATTTAGTCGGATTATTTTTGTTTAACTTGGGGAACCTTTCATTACAGTAATTTTTTGCTAACGACTTTTTCAATCTTTCCTTTATAGTTGAATAGAGCGGTTTACTCATAATTCACTATTCATCCCCCTTTGTTATCATTTCTTTCTATCGCCACTTGTTTCATATCTGATTTTTTTGTCGACTGCTCTTTAAATTTTTAAGGTATTTTTCCGCGGCTAGCTTTCAGCAACACCGAAATAATTCATTTCTTTAATTCCCTTTTGACAAATTCTTCTGCTCTAACGACTGCAATTAACATTTCCTATGAACCGTGAGTTGAATTTTTTCATTAGATGGTTCTCAACAATCCTCCCCTCATATGCTTTCTCATTCATGATTTTTTTCTCCTCCACTCGATCAAAATCAATCTTCTATGGATTCCTGGCCATCTAGGCATTAAGTGTAATGAATTAGTGGGTACTCTTTAGCTCGTTCTTCCATTTTCAGGGGCACATTTTTGGGCACATTTTCAGCCCATAATATTGCTCTCCTTTTTTCTTAATTAACTCATTTCAAACTATTGCTCAACTCCTATTCTTCTTCATAATCCTGCCTCCTCTTATTTCTCTATTCAGTCATCTTTTCAACTTCATCTATGGTTTTCTTGATACTTTCTTTCTCTTAAACGCTCCGCAATCTCTGATATTTGTCGCCTTCGCTTTAACCATAGTCTTCTTCCTGCATCATTTTTCCGGTTTTTATCTGCATCAACTCCATTTTGTCTTTTTCAGCCCCCTTACATACACTTTCCTTGTGACCCTGATATCATGTTTTATTTGAATGTGTGGCCCTTCTCTGCTGAGCAATTGTCCTTCTCTTATTAAAACTTGATATCCCTACTCCCCTTATCGGTGCTTCTTATGTCTCTCATTTCCTTCTGTTTCGGCTATTTCTGAAGTATTTTTATTCTCTGTCCTTAAACTCATAAGAATATAAATTTATTGCTCCTTCTTCCCATTTCTTGAGCTAATGTCCTTGCTGACAAACCCACTTAAAATAAACAAAAAAAAAAAAAATCCTCCCCTTTTCTTTGTTCTTTCTCAATTCAGTTCTTTCTTTCTTTTCCTCGCATTTCGCTCACCGTTATATTGCTCCTGTAAAGTTTAGATTACTTCCCATCGTGTTTCCTTTTTCTTTTTTTTTTTTTGTCATATATGTAGGTTCTAGAGCGATTATTTAATTAGTTATCTATTTCCCCTAAAGAACTTTTGTTAAGGGGAGGTTCTCATCAGGAGCGACCAAAAAATCGATTTTTTTTTTTTTCATTTTTTTGTAGTAAATTATATGTAGAATATATTCCCAAAACCGTTTGCTCGAATATATGTTGTTGTTTTTTAATTTATGGAACAAAAACGAGACCAAAAATTGAAATCGAGCGGTAGTTCGAGCGGAGTGTATTTTACATCGATATTTTTGAATAACGCGTGCATATATCTATACTACGGTAAGTAGAGTTGCCAAAAGTACCACCAGATGTCGCATGTATGCTATGACTCCGAAAAAATAAATTTGAAGGTACGACTCTTGGTTTTGCCACGGTTATCGGAAAAAATACCAGTAAGGTTCTTTAATGTTTGCGTGAAATATTCTTTCTGTCAAGCTAGTGCCAATAAAAAAAGCAAAGAAGGAACCGTCAGATTTAGTTTATGGAAAGAAAGTCATGAAGAGACATGCACGGCAAACTATCACGGTAGTTGTTCTGGAAAAATGGAAGTGGACGCAATCACAGAAATGTTATCTCGTTCTCAAGAATTACTCGGTATAAAGTATGACTCATACATTGGTGATGGCGATACGAAAACGTTTAAGGTCATATTAGATGTAAATCCTTACGACGACCCCATAGTAAGAAAAAAAGAATGCATGGGCCATGTTCAGAAACGATTGGGAACTCGTCTCAGGGCTTTAAAAAAGAAAACAACGAATCTCGGAGGTAAAGGTACAGGTAAATTAACTGTTAAAGTAATTTGTAACTTAACAACATATTATGGATTGGCGATTCGACGGGATGCTGAGTGGGCTGTCTTTTACCGTAATATCTCAACTGCTAGAAATCCGCAGCACCAATATTGTCCAACTGGAAAGGATAGCTGGTGTAAATGGCGCGCAGCAGAAGCCAACGGTACCCTTAAGTTATTTGAGCACAAACCACCTCTGGCAGATAACGTTCAAGATGCAATCAAGCCTATTTTTGAGTCTTTGTCATCGGATGATTTGATGGAACGTTGCACTGGAGGAAACACACAAAACTCGAATGAGTCAGTGAACTCTTGCGTCTGGAAGCTCGCTCCGAAACACCTTCACTGCGGTGCAAAGACTGTAGAAATTGCCACTTACATCGCTACTAGTCTATTTAATGAAGGATATACAGCACTGTTAAAAATTACGGGCCTCTTAGGAATTACAGTTGGGCTTGAAGCCAATAATTTTGCCCACTTAGCTGATATGAAACGTGTTACTGCGGCTGAGAACAGTTTGTTGGAGGGAGCAAGAGCAGCTGCACTTTCGAAAAAAGCCGACCAAAGGACCCTTCAAGAGCAACATGAACTTGAGGAAGGACTGATGTATGGCCCTGGAATCGCTGATTAGCCACAAGGTACATTTTTTTTTTTATGTTAACACAGAAAAATCGTTAATAAAATCTTTAATCGCGTTTCCTGAAAAATCGTGTTTTTCAAACTGTTGTCCAAGATTTCTCAAAAACTACTTGACGAATCGCCTTTTTTCTTTTTTAATTTTAAAGTAGATTTGAGTCATTGGAGCCCCTACTACAATCAAGATGATATATGCATAATTTTTTTTTTTTTTACAGTATTTTAAAGAGCGAAAAATCGTGAAAAACTGTATGTAAAAATTCAAATGTCCGCCATTTTGGTAAATTTTGACTTTCATGGATGATTCTAGTAGGGGCTCCAACTACACTCATATAATTTATAAAAAAATTTCGATTATTGATTTTTGATCATTTTTGCAGGTGCTAGAGTGGACAACAGTAAGGTACCTTTTTTTTTGAGACGGTCACGTTACAAGGCATGTCAAAAATTATTGTCCCAATATTTTTTATTAAAAAGTTATTTTTTTTTTGTAGTTTATAACACACTAAGCAAGTGACAAAAAGTTTGAGTGTCTAATTTATTTCCCTCTATTAGAAAAAAATTCGAGAAAATTACGTCGTTTTGGGGCCTCCAGATGAGAACCTCCCCTTAACTTTGAAATCATGTTTCGGTGGAGTCATCATGATTTCAAAGTTAACAAAAGTTCTTTAGAGGAAAACTACTCTCTATTTGAAACGTTAATGTTGCTTACATTACAAATACACGGTTCTGGCCGAATAATGACATTTTAGTATTAGGAGCCTCAAAAGCTAGTATTCATTTTCAATCTCGTAAGATTTCTATTAATATTCATCTTTTAACGAACCTTAACATTGTTTTCATCTTCACTCTTTTAGATTCTTTCCATTCTTAACGAGATTGCGGCATACGTGTTCTCCTAATCATGATCTTCGAAACTTTTCCCTTGATTTATTCTTCAATTATCTACTTACATGTGTTTATCTGTTTATATCGATGGTGCTAATCGGAATGTTCATTCTCGTTTACGGGCTTGCATCAGCTGTATAATACAAATCTCCGTTCTCGAAGGCAACTTTCGAATAATTTAGCCTGCCCTCGACTAAGACCATCAATTTCCAGCTCTTTCGATCTCTATCGATCTCCCCTTTACTTCTCCTACCTAGGTAACTAGAAAACTCTCAAAAAGATTTTTGAAAATGTCGTTCCCTATCTAATAACTATTAAATCCTTACTGTCAGAGAAACTTCCGAGACATATTTCCGATTCTGATTATAATATATTTCAGTATAGCTTTTTCAATCTTTCATTCATTTTCTCTTTAATTATTTCTTTTTAAAACTTCGATGAAACTTTTTCTCGCGTTTTAACCTACGCCTTTAATATCGAAAAACTGTGCAATCTATTGTTACGAAAATCTCTACGTCCCGCAGTCTGCATTTTTTTACAGAGTCGTCTTAAATGTAAATCCGGTTAGATATTGACAAGACACTTAAAGAGGAATCAACCACGTTTTAATAAACGAGAATAAAGAACGTCGGACATAATTGGATGAACATTTAAGGAAGGTGTGATCAGCATCGCGGTCCACTGCTTCATATGAATAGAGAAATATAGTAGAAGCTACATAGTTAGGGAAAAATCGAGTGGAAGGTAATAATAGAATTCGGTTAAAATCACGTCGATGATTAATAGAATAGAAACTGAATCGGAATGAAAATTTTAGACAGATAAAAATAATGATCGTCACGAAATAAAGAAGGATAACTGATACCAGAATTTAAGATGGAATTATTTACATATAGAGTAGTTACAGGGGATTGAAGGATGGGATTTTTTTTTGGAACAAAAGGAAGCAGCTACCCGACCCGAAAAGTCGTTAATTTCAGTACCCTATAAGCCCACGGTAAAATATTTTCATCATCTTAAATCTCAGTCGTATTTTGAAAACTTCCTTTTTAATCCTGCTACAAAACGAAAGTGGTTGAGGTCTTTTTTCCGATGGCGAGATTGAACTATTTCATTTTTGAAATCTGCGCGTTACTACGCAGTATGTATTGAACTGTACGCGTTCGAAATTTAGTAACTATCCGAAAAGTATTAACTGTGGTTCATGTAATTATCTAAATTCTGCTAAATATAAAATTACTCATATACATCAGATGAAACTGAATTTTTAAGGAATGTTTCTTCACGGCAGAATCGTTATCTTCTTCATGAACATAATGATCTAATTCATTAATATATATAACTCGCGGCGTCTAATCATTTCTAACGAACTATTTTTAAATATAACCATCCCGAAAAAGCTCGTAATTCAGCCTTTTTTTTAAAATTATTATTATTATTATTATTATTATTATTATAGTTACAACGGAGACATCAAACCAGCGAAACTAGTAAAATCATTAATAACCTCGTCGTAGAATGCTTCATTTCTAATGAGGATGACACAAATCCAGTGACGAAAAATGATTGCGAGTCATAAAGTCGCCTATCAGCTGAAACTAATAGCGAAAAATATTTAGTTTTTGAATTTAAAATGCGTAAATCCTGTAAAGGTTTTTCTTGGATGACAGTGCGATGATTTAAGTGAAAATCTGACTAAAATGGAAACGAATTCGGGAGGTAAATGTGGAAAAAGTGTCGTTCTTCTGTGATGCACAGATCAATTCCATTATTTCGTGGTACAGTGTCTCCGACGCAAAGGCCTACCCAGCGGAAATAATTGCGATCGAGAAGACACAAGCTTTCTTGGCTAAGATGTCATAAACTTTCCCGGATTTCTCTCGTGTAATTAAACAAAATGTTTCTGATTTCGTTGCTTCGATGAAAAACTAGCTGCGAAATTTTCGATGAGATCGGTGAAATTTTCAAAATGTAATAAATTAAACGCTTTCGGTACTAGATCCGACTGCACACTTACCGATATAGGTTTCGTTTAATTTGAAGAAAGCTAAACGGCTAAATAATGATAAGAAAAAAAATCAAAAAAAAGACATAAAAATTTTTATAAATAAACCAGAATATTTTTTAATATTTTATTTAAAAAAGAAAAATCGAAAGGCAACTTGACTGAATTATGCACACGTTATTGCCCTTCTCGTTGTATACTTAATTATTTAATATTTTTCCCTATTTTGGTTTGCTCGTGAAATTCACCGATATAGCGTAGAGCTATTCATGAGTAATGTAAAAATCAACATTTTTAAAGCTAGTTTTTGCATTGATCGATTCATTTTCGGTTAATGAGTTATTTAGATTGCAGATATATTAATTAAATAACAAATCAAAAATATTATTTGCACTCGAGATATTTTTTTGTTTAAAAAATGAGATTAAATAAAATTTGGTTAACCGCTGTTTATTTTAATTTTTTTTTTTTGAGGGGGGGGGGAGTGCGTCAACTACGGAATTGACCCAGTACAGGTGAAATTTTAGAAAATTTCAATGTTCGACGGTAGGAATCGAAGCCGGCCGGACGAAACACAATTAACTAATCAACTACGCCACAGTAGCTGGCTAACTGTTAATGTCGATGATATATTATCGAATACTAGAAGAAGAAAAAAAAGAAAGTACTGTTATTTTATGTTTATTACAATAGAGTACGCTTATTATTATTATTTGCCCGGCACATTTTCAAAATCTGCCCCTAGAAAAAGAGAAAAACATATAAACACTGACAGCTTCGAGCAATAGTGCACCCTTTTTTTTAAAATTCTTTTTCATGCATAGTCAATTATACGCTGAAAAAACCTTAAAAACAAGTATAAATTAAGCGATGCATCGCATATCGACAAAAGAATCGTAATAATTAATTAAGTCACTTTAAACTTACAGAAAAATTTTAAATTAATCGGTTAATTTCATAAATTGTGTAACAAGTCATGCGAAGCCGCTCGTGTGATTTTCTATAGAGACTCCACCGAGGACACCAGAGATGTATGTAAGTTCTAGGAGATTCAATTTCAGTCAGTTTCAAGTAAAATCCATTTTTCCGAATCGTACTAATTGTATTAGAAAAGAGGAATTCCTTTTTTTGCATACCTTTTACAAGATTTCTGCCACTTTCTTTGACGAACTGTTTGAGGTAGGAAATCGATTATCTCCCAAGGTTTCAAGAAGAGAACACGCTTCAACTGCCTAATAAATAAACGAAGCAACGATCAATGGCGTTGATTACATTAAAATGTGCTTCCTTTTTTTTTCTTTTTTATTTTACAGGTTATTTCGCGAAAAGAACGTAGTATTCGAATAAACTTCTTTATAATAAAAATTGTATAGAATGGCGGATTGTATATAAAAATTAAAATTAAATTTACGATGAAGCGGTCGAGATGATGTTTCATTTACTGTTACCGAATGTGTAACAGATAAAAAGGTCATAGTCAAAACCTTTCCAATAAAAATAACCTCTGCTCTGAAGTTATAAATAAGGAGTGTAAAGGAAAGTATAGACGAAATGAAAAAAAAACAAAAACATACCTTATTCGTTGCCACTGATGAGCGTAACATAACCAATAATATTTTCGTTGACGCCGAGTTGTCTGATGTCATTCGCCGCCAACAACTTCTTTCCAGGTGACATGAACAATATTGAGATTGCAATGATACGAGAAACGATTTGAAGGTTTTCTCGAAGCGAGTTCATCTCATTCAGGTGTTTGATAGCGGTAGTATGGCAAAAAATTTTAACAAATCCAATAACTACGCTACATGTCGTCATCACAAAAAGAGACAAATATAAAGAAAAGTGTGCAGATTTTGCTTAGCTCGTATTTAAAAAATATTGTTAAAAACAGAGGAAACAAATTTGGCGCGAGGTATTTCACTGATTCGAAACTCATAAAAGGTCAAATTTTTAATATAGATTAGATAAATTTTTTCATTATTTTCTAGTGAACATTGAAACAATAATTGATAACCCGTTGGTGGTCATAAGGATGAAACTGTGCTCACGTATATATCACCCCGATAGAAAACCTTAAATCGATAGGTAATTTTACGTTTATTCGAAACAACAGTTGTTTTATTTTTTTTTTTTTCCTTTTCACTCCCTTCGCATATTTGTTTTCTTCAGGCGAATAAAAAACAAATTTGAATTCGGTAATTTCATTTCTTGATCCTTTTTCTACTTCTAATTCCGTTAGGTTACTTATGAAATAAAGGATTTAACACTCATTTTACATCTTTTTTTTTTTTTTTTTTTTTTTTTTTTTTGATTGAAACAATTCCACCAATAAGCGTGCAAAAATACTAAGAAAATACAGAAGATAACGAAATAATATTTTTTTCAATAATTCGGAATTAAAAAAAAAAAAAAGTACAGTACAGCAAAATAAAATACAAGTCAAAATATGAATTTTTTGTTTTAGTATTTTCCAGATATTTCTTTATTTCGCTGAAAGATCTATCTGCAACAAATATTTTTCAAATTATATTCCTATTCATTTTAGAACAGTGCACTAAGAAACCATGATATGTAGCATTAACGCGTGTAGCGTGGCATAGCGTTATTGCCGGCACGTGTGCGCAACTAAATTACAGTATTTCATGCGTCTTTACAACTCCGCGTGTTAAGAAACATGAGCGGATATTCCCGCAATACATAATTAAAACATGTCCCGTCTCCTATTAAACCGACTTCCGGTATACGGAAATAAAAACGGGCAAAAAAAAAGTATTAAAGCTCCGGGTTACGGTTTAATAACTGCCAAAGTATTAAAGGATCTGGCTCGTAAATACTTACCGACTTGCACCTTTTTAATGTAATCCTGTGACATTCCAGTCGTCAGTCGATACCGTTAAAATGATCACATTTAACGGTAATACAAAAGCCAAGAACACAAGCATATTTCTTTATCGTCGGATATATCAAAGTTATCTGAATAACAATTACGGCTTATATAATGGAAGAAAACAGCTCAAACCGAATCATTAATTAGCAAATACAGATAGAATATTATTATTATTATTCGGGGAGTATTTCGATGTAACAGAAAAGAAGATTTGTATTTCACTATTTTCGTACGTTATCCTCCCGGCTTTCGATGAAATCAAAGAGGTTTCGACATAAAATCAAATCTAATTACATCAATACTGCAAACTAATTTAATCATATTTAAAGCAAACGTACTTCCGAGGCAAACAAAACGATGGGCATATATCCAATAAATGCTGCGTAGTGTCTCAGCGGAGTGTTCTAGGATGATCTCTATTCTAGTTTACATCGTAGATGTGCTAGAATCAAAAAATGCGCTAATTGACTCATTTACAAACGAAACGGCGGGACCACTCTGCGTTGCTAAGAGGACAATGGCCAGGGTCAGAGAAAGAAGTGTAAAAATGTAGGACAACCTAAAACTTTAAAAACCAAAAAAGCAAGTGCGACACGCTGTTTTTAGAAAATTACAATCGAAGCAAAATAAATTACTCGTACTATCTTCGGGAAAAAAACGTTTATATTCCTGCTAGAAAATCGAGTACGATTATTTCGTTAAAAATACATATCAATTTCAAATAAAACGAGTATATTGGAAAGCGCAAAATAAATATATCGCGAAAACACCTTTTTTTATTAACTTATTCGTCGTTGTTCGAATCGCGTCTCGTTGCTAATTCGTCGGTGTAATAGGCTACACCGGATGTGGACGATCTCACGTCTTTGTCCGTGATCGGATCGTATTTCACGGTGGCTGCTCCTTCATCGAACGTATTGTCATCGCACGTAACTACGAAATACATTTTTGGGCCGTTGTAAGTTTTCTGCAAAGTACAAGGAGCTCCATTCTCGTCGGTAAACTGATAAATCGGCTCCTTCCGTTCGACGCCGGCAGCGCTATCTATCAGCTGATTCGATTCCAACTCTCGACGATCGTAGTAATCTTCTTCGCCAACAGGACCGCCGCCGAAAGTTTCTATCCAAATCGGTATTTCTAAAATTTGATGGGATGCAATGTTCGACTGACGGTTGTTGTCGTACGACTGAACATCGGGCGCTCTCTTAAAATCATTCGACGGCACCGGATGCGGTCGACTCGGCGGTTTAGGGAATGGGAAAAATGGCGGTTTCGGAAACGGGAAAAACGGCGGTTTCGGGAATGGAAATAGAGACGGTTTAGTAACAGACGGAGGAAGCGGAGTTATCCATTCGGATTCCGGCTCGGTAGTGATCTGCGGATGAAATAAATTGGGAAAGTTAAAAATATTTGCCGGAGGTTTGTAGGCAGTTGGCTGTATTGCAGATTCGTAATCTGAAAAATACATTTCAAAGTTTGAAAAAAAAAAGAACCGATTACAAATGATACTATACAGAAAAAGTATGATCTTTCATAGTTCACAACTTACGCAAGAGGATTCTCGTCGATTTTTGGATAAAAAAAATATAGCGATAACCGAAATAATCGAGTCTCGATTTTTGGAATTATTTCGAAAATACACGTATAAATAATTTCAATCTATTCGGTTAGCAGACCTCGCGAAATGAAAAATAATTACGATACTTTAGCTGATTAGCACATTTTTTCGAGTCTTAACTGGCCAGCCCGAGGTATTGATTTTGGACCGTAGTCAAATTGCCGTCATGGTCTAGCTCCGGCCTCGTATGGAATTTTGCTCGGGGGAAAGAAATTCATGAAAGTGAACACAGACGATATAAGCTGAACCCCTTCCGCATCTTGAACATGGACTTCGCTGTTATCGACACAGATCGAACCGTTCGATTCAGCTTGCTGTCAGCATTTGCAACTGGCAAACCATCTCGACCACACAAACAGCACTTCTTCAGCGAATTTTTAAACGTGTAAATTTTTAAAATAACTCTGTGTCTCATAATTTTAACTTTTCCCCGTTATTCATCTAATGGAAATTCAAATAAAGAAAACGAATTTGAAACCGCACGACGCTATTTACAAGTTCATCACTGATGGAAATATTACGTTTTCACATTGCTGCGTACAACGACCATTTCGGGCATGATATTCGAATGAAGAGTATATCGGTAAGCACCGGTGAGTACTTTCTTTTATAATATAACCGAAAATCAGCTAAAAGGCAATTCATCATTGACGAAATTTGACCATTATATTCTTAAGTACCGAAAATAGCATCATTTTAAATAATGATATGAAATATTAAAAAAAAAAAGAAAAACGCCGACTTCATGATTTACTCTAAAAATTAAATAAAAACATATTAAAAAGTAAAAATTAAAATTATATTCAATAAAAAATTATATATTTTAGACTTAAAGAGATATTATGATAATTCATAAACAAGACTGATTACTCTTTGCTCCTATTCCATGACGTTTTAGAATTCGATCTACTTATTTATACACACTATTCTGTTAGTCTAGCTTATTTGTAGAAGTTGTTGATGACCAGATGGTTTCTGGCCGGGCCAAAAAAAAAAAACAAAAAAAACAAGACTGATACGCATTAAAGTCGGCACCAAATTCATAAACTGTAGTAAAAAAAAATTTTAATTATGTTAAACATTTTCTTGATGTTTTCAATATTTGGCTTAAAGAAAATGGGCTATTGTGCTATTCTACTCGTTAAATGTTTTTTCAAATACCGTTGTAATTTCAACTTGGCTGCCAACTACAAAAACTTAATGTTTTTAAAAATTATCATAATATCTCCTTAAGGTATTCTCAAATATACAATTTCTTATTGAATAACTATTTTTTAAATGAAATTATAAAATTTTAAAAAACTTTTAAAACTTTTAAAAAACTGTTAAATTCAGTTACATACGTTATATTTTTTATTATTACACGAACATAAATACGTTCAATTTACACAAAAAATCACCCACGTAATAAAACATTAAAAATATAAAATCAGTCCGACCAGTTTCGTCCTCGACATGATTTCATTTGAAAGTGCGGCTACGGAAAGAAAAAACAAATATAACTTTTTTTTACTTTTTCCGTGTATTTTTATTAAATTTTTAGACTAAATGTTGAGTCGGCACTTTTTTTTTATTTTTATTTATTTATTTTTTTATTATTATTACGCCATGCCTTATGACTAGAGGCGTGAGACTGTTAGGATTTAGATTCGGGAATAGAGACTGAATAAATGCCCGGAATTATTACATTCGATTAAGGAAAGTAAACTACGTTATCTAGGCCACATCATGAGAGGCCAAAAATATGAGATTTTACTTCTCATTATGGAAGGAAAGCTTTTGGGCAAAAGATCAAAAGGGCGCCCACAAAATTCGTGGACAAATGACTTTCATCGTTGGTTCCGCTGTTCACCCATTGAAATGTTCAGATCTGCCATGTCTAGAAAAGACGTTGCCGTGTTGATCGCCAACCTTCGTAACGGAGACGGCGGATGAAGAAGAAGAAGAAGAAGGATTTAGATTCGGGAACAGAGACTGGTGGTTTGCAGGAAGGAGAAGAGTTTGAGAGTTTTGATGTCATTATCTGAAAGTAGGGATTGAAGTGATTCGTTTCGGATGTGTAGATTTTTTTGGGTTTATTGGACAATCGATTAGTGTATGTGTTTGATGGAGATAGGGACTGTGCAGGATTCACATATAGGTTGAGGCTGTTTGTTTAGTATATAACCGTGAGTGAGAGCCGAGTGGCCTGTTCTTAGTCTGAATAGTACGACTCTAGATTCTTGATAAAAGAAGTTCGCCAAATATCTACGGTTTTCTTTATGGTTTTTAGTTTATTTGTGTCTGGCATCTGATTCCAGTATTGTTGGAAGGATTTATGTACGAAGGATTTACTGGATATGTTCAGGCCTGAAAGAGGAATTGGAATGCTTGAAATTGGTTTTATTATTTCTTAAACATTATATGACTTCTTATATTTACACTGGCGTAAAAACGACATAGTCAGTAATATATATCAATATACTCTCGTTCTGAAAAAAGTGATCGCTCACTATTTCAAATGAAATATTAACGTTGAAATAAAAATATCGAAAATGCCATCTCTACTGGTAGTTAGGAATGTAAGACACAATGTGATGATGGAAAACTGTCAATTTGTTCAATATTGTTTAAGCTTTATTGATCGATCAATTGGTATTTTTTAAATGTTCTTTTTTTAAAGATATAAAATTTAACATGAGAAACAATCGTAATTTTACTTTCCGGAACCTACGACGTCATCGTATAACATTGCTCCTATTCTCCGACAATATTTCATAAAAGTAAAATCACTAAACATTTTATTTGCAGCGTGTTTCAAGTAATAATCGTACTGCTTAACCTATATGACGCGTTAAATAGTCGTGTAAATAAAGTAATGCAGTTCTTCCGCAAATTTTAGAAGAATTGAAGGCAAGACTGCAAAATGAAACACTATAGCCCATAAACTATCGTGAAATAAATAGTATGCCTCAACACTTGCAAGCCGTGATTAATATCTACGAGTGGTATGATCCGAATTTAAATGTTATTATTAACTTACTTATAAATAACACATTTATATTAAAAATGATAAACGCTGTATTTCATTAAATTCAATATGTCATCACTTTGAAAACAGATGAACCGTGAAAAAATCAATTTGTGCACAACATACATAGCATAATCCAGTATCGTATGAGGGTAAAATTACTAGTTGGATACACAAAAAATATAATCGAAATTGCAGTGCTGCCCGATGACGCCGTAAGCTCTTAAAAAGAAGTTGATTATTTCTGCGTAGCTCATGTTAAAACCTTTCATATTTAAAAAATTATTGAAAATGAATCAATTGATCGATCAGCATGAAGCTTAATGCAATACTAAAGGAATTGTTTACCATCATTATAATGTCTTATTCACATTCTTAGCTACATTAGAGATGGCGTTTTCGATATTTTTATTTCAACGTTAATATTTCGTTTAAATCAAAAAGTGACCACTTTCCTTTTGAACAGAAATATACACGCCAACGTACTGAATGTAAAATTCTCAACATTTAACGAAATAGCATCGCCTTGAAATTTACAAAAAGTTATACGAATTGATAAAGCAGAATTCTCAGACGTTTCAGAACCGATTAACCATGAACACAATAGTCTGAGAAGTTTGCAACATTGTTTGAAAAAAAACAATGTTTCACCGTACCATACATATATACATATATAATAACGGAGAATAACTCAATATCGGAAAATGTTCTACATAATGTCAATGTCAATAAATACAAAAGTTAGAAGAGTTTGGCCCATATGTTTCATTATAATGAAGCGTAGTTCCACTTTAGTTATTACGTAAACACGCACAATTAATGAATTTTAAGTGATACAAATCCAACTGTGTATCAAGAATCGTGTTTTCAGCCTCTAGAGGGGCAGTGTTTGAGTTGGTACAAATAAGGAGGGAATTATTAAACCGATTTTTTTCAACTGTACTATAAACAACGTATGGTACCGAAAAATTATCAAACAGTTTATCACTTTATTAGAAAGACATTTCAAGCTGAAACGAAATACTCAAACTGCGGCATGTACTGCAACAGACAGAATAACGTTTTTTCATAAGTTCTTCAAAAATCATCTCGTCCATCACACATTCCTTGTAGCTGCCTAGGTCAACAGATTTAAGCCTTACAGATTTTTTTTGGGATGGTTGTCTAAATGATCCGACATACGTAACTACAATCTCTCGTCATTAGCCGAACTTAAAGCGTGCAAATTACAAAATTAAATTTTATTCCTTCCACACTTTTTGACCAACAAGTTTTCTAGAATATATTAATGCACACGATGAAATAACTCAAAAGACATTTTCAATGTTTACTCCAAGATTTTTGTCTTATTTATTAAAATTAATGACGTTTTACCGTCATTTGTATTTTTGGTCGCCTGACTTCCGCCCAATTTTCTACATGAAGCGTTGAGAATAAAAGGAACAAACTCGACACACGTTAATTCCTAATATCTAGCTATTTTGAGTCGGATTTTTTAAATATTAAATTATGCAACCACAATTTATGTGTATAATTCGATTTCTAATAAACCTTTCATTTATTCAGTTGATAAACAAACCATTAGGAAGAGATATTTGTTTTAAATGTCAAGTTCTCGCTTTCTATTCTCAAAGCGTCCTATTCACTTTACATTTTAAACAACATTTAAGAATTCTAACTAGTACTCGACAAATGTTATAAATAATAAAAGAAAACACAAAGAAAAATGTTTCCATTTTTCGTGAATTTATTCTGTCAATAAACAAAATCCAGTAGCCTAAACAGCTATGTAATTTGTCTATGAGCACGGCGTTCGCGGTTTATATGTTAAAACTACTTTTCTGGAAACTTAAAATAAGATAACAAAGTTTCTCTTTAGAGTGATAAACCAAACCATACACTAACAAACTATTTTTACGACAAAAAAAGAAATCCAATCGTAAGTGAAGTCTTCCGCATTTATACGCACATACATATATACACACACATGTATGTAAAATCAATTTTTCGCACCTGGCAATAGGGACACATTCCTTGCACTTTCAGAAAATAATTGTTTATAGCTCTTACAGACGAATCGGTTTTAATTAACTATGTTATTTTTA
Organism: Icerya purchasi; assembly: GCA_039619475.1. NCBI lineage: Eukaryota > Metazoa > Arthropoda > Insecta > Hemiptera > Monophlebidae > Icerya > Icerya purchasi. Next base: position 179,422,218 of record CM077116.1, read on the forward strand.
AATGTTACATATAATCGATATAAAAACATTACATGATTTTTTACACCGTCTTTAACGTAAAAATGACATAGTCGGTCTCATTAATAGATATTTTTAAAAACACCAGTGTTGAAAAAAAAGTTATTTTTCCTTTCAAATTTCTGTCTTTTTTAAAGGCTTTTATTTAACTCGCTTTGTCATTCTGTCTGTCGGGGGCGAATGTTGCGAACGATTTTTAACCCACTTCCCGATGAATTAAAACAATATTAAGCAACATCCGGGTTTTGAGCTTTAAAATTAGACCCCGGAGCGCTGAAAACTCGAAATTTTGGAAAAAAATATATTTTTTTGCGGGCGTGTGATACACCGTTGGAAAGATTGCTATTTGTCGAGAACAAAACCATAGTTTATTTCTTTAACGAAACTTTCGAAATTTACGAAAAGTTAAAAAAATCGCGAGATGCCCCCTTTTAAACATTGTGCTGAGGATTCCGTATGTTATGTTAAAGCCAACTATAATTTACATTTACTTAGTACTAAATTCAAAACAAAAATACTCAATTTTAAATTACTAATATCGCATGTATTTTTCGCCCAGCATTCCCACGAATGTGTATTTTTACGTGTTTAAACATTTTTGCGACTCTATTGCTCTTTTTTAACGTTTTTTAAAACTTAGGAAACTTTGTTAATGATTTCACACCTCCAAATCTGATTGTTTTATTACATTATAATAAAAAAAAAATCATACTTGATACAGTAATATGATGAGTTTGACTTCTTTTAACAAGAAAATTGAACGTAATCACTACATTATAAGTAAAACCACAGATAATAAAAGAAACTACAAAAAACATATTACCAAATAGAAATGACAAAAATACGAATGAAAAATAAAATAACGAACGTGTATTAGAACCAAATTCAGTTCATTTGTATTACGTTTTAAATGATGAAGAGCAATTTATTATAGCATTTTAAATATGGCTAACTATATGATAAATAAATGAAGAAGAAGAAAACATGAGTAATTATTCAGATAACGATCAAATACAGTGCAATGAAATCGAAAATGTTCCGATCCAAACATTTGTTATGGCTTTAATAAATTTTCAACAGCTTGACGTTGAAGAAAAGTTCGAAATATTTGATTTTTTGAATGATAATGTACGAAAAACAAAAGACAATATAATGGAAAAAATGCGATCCATTATGCAATAAAATGTAACACAAATTTCTGTAAATGTCCTATAATCAAGATATTGAATGAAATAAAGCAAAATAAAATACAATTCTAAATTTATTGTATTTTATTGAAATACATAGTAAAAAGTCTAGACTACAAAATAAAAAATAAATTAAAAAAAAAAAATACGCTTTTATTTATACACTAAAAAGTACAAAATAACTTTATCAGTGTGCGACTACCAGACACGCATCTTAACATTAAAATTTGAAACTACAAAATATTCTGAAAAATGAAAGCGGGGGCCGCAGTTACAAAAATATTCGGTGTGTGTAGGGTGTTGTGATGCACAGCAATAGAACAACATAATGGTGATTGTAGTTTTGGTTTAGACGTTTTATAATATTAATATTTAATTATTAATCTGCGGCCCCCGATTTTATTTTTCAGATTTTAACGTTAAGATGCGTATCTGGTAGTCGTACACTAATAAAGTTGTTTTGTATTTTTTGGTGCATAAAGAAAAGCATACTTTTTTTTTATCATATTACACATTTATTCTGCGGACATCCTTATATAATTTTTCGTTAAGTTCATTTTCTTTTTTTTTTTTTTAAATTTAATCAGAAACTACCAAAAAATAAAAATGAATGACAATCGGATATATCGAAAAAATAGCGATGTGCAATTAGAACAAAAAATAAATAATTCAATTGAAAAAATTAAAATAGGCAAAAAAAATGTATACATTTTCCTCATACCTAATGGAATGTTTTTACGAAACATTTAAAAATTCTATACATTTAAAACATATTAAGAGGTATATAAAGATCAATAAAGTTTACTTATCACATTTTAAAAAACTAGTCTCCCCGATCCAAAAAATTAAAATGCATTGTTTTTCAATAAAACTGCCTTTAATATTATATTTTAAGCTACTTGTTTTGTTTCACTAAAAAATCATATTCTTTTTTTTAAATACGTAAATATTAACTTTTACCTTTTTTCACATATACTTCTTTCTTGGTGTTCATACAAAAGTATAATGTTCTTAGATTCTTAAATATTGCATATACTTTGACAAGTAATTAATAAAACTTCACATAAGAAAGGCTTCTTTTAACCAATACGACTTTATATGTTTCAAAACTTCACTTGTTACTCTGAAGGTTAATTTACTCGTGGCTTTCCCTGTCCCCATTAATTATGGCCATGGAACAATTTTAACAAACTCGCAACTTTTAGATGAAAAGTAGGCAATAACTAACTTTTATTAATGTTCTTAACACATTCCATAAAATCTGAATTTTATTTAAATAAATGAGGCAAATAAAAAAGTACTCCTTGTTTGTCTCTAATATAAATCTAATCGTAAAATATTTCAAATAAAAAACTGGATAAAAAGTAGATAGCGAATTTGAATATAAATGTTTTAAAATTCCCTTCTTTTTTGTATTAAAAGAAAATGTAAGATTATCTGACAATAAAGCGATAGTAGGTTCCATTGGTTTTTAATTTATGCGTATATATATATATATATATATATATATATAACGAAAAATATTATTCAAAAATTTTCTAAAAAACTCGAAAAAGATATATTCAGAAAAAAAGCTTATTAGTAGATCAGTAATAACACTACTGCGTAAAGGAAAAAATTACAAAAAATAAATTAAAATTAGACATAATGCAAATTGGATGAGTGTAAAGTAAAGCATGCTCATAGAATTTCTCCTTCAAAGGACATAAAACCGGTCAGCATTTCCATTAAAGTATATTCTCCATGGTATGTATTTCAAATATAAAACGTTTTTTTGTCTGTATAAAATTAATATTATCTAAATAACATTTATTAATCTAAAATATAAAAATGAGTACTCGGTAAAAATATATCTTAAATGTTAAAAAAAATGAAACTATAGTATTATGAAAATATAAAAGAGAAATAAAATTTTACTTAAATAATCATTTATACTACTTCAAGAGTTCGCTCAGTATATTATTCTAATTCGCTTACTAGGTTACATACATGAACTTCATTTTTCTACGTATCATAAATGGAAAAGAGATGTAATATTTTTAATTTTTCCTACAATTACTATTGAAAAATATTACGGTTCATCTTGGTTTATTGTTAGCTGAGTTTTAAAAAAATCAAATTAAGATGCGAAACCGACATAATTTTCAATTTTATTGGTAAAATAAATAAAACCTAATATTTCTGTTTAATTAGGTTAAATTTATTTTATTTAGGAAAAAATGTTCGGATCAAATTTCATGTTCTATAAACAGAAATATCCCTTTCAAAAAGTTGACTGTATTACCTTTACCGTCAATAAATATGATAAATGAAGATCGTAAAATGTAAAAATCTGTCTGCCTGCCAATCTGAGAGCGCTAATAGAAACCACCAAAACAATTTTATTCAGGTTTTCACTAGTGGATGGATCATGATTCCTGACAAAAGTTTTAATACACAATTTACAAGTTTTTGATGTAATTTAGCCGATCAATGACTTATAGACACTGGTTGAGAATCTTGAGCTGATAACAAAGATCGTTTATTATTGGAATGTGAAAGACATGGTTTTTAGAGAAAAAGAATCTTCAGATAAATAGGTTAATTAAAAAACAAAAAAAATAAAAACTATTTACATGTAAGTCTAAGAAAGCAGACAGGATGGATAGTTTATAAAATAACTGAACGGTATTAAAAAAAATCGAAGTAAAAGAGTGAAAAACGAATGATTGTAGGGATGAAAGCAGTGAGAACTTCAAAAATGGTACTTAGTTGACTCCTATAAGTATTTAGACAAAGAAAGCGAAGTTGCGGAAAACAGATTTATAACATAGACACAATATTGAATTCCTGCATAATTGGAAGTATTAATCACATAAACACGTTACATTATAAATAACTCTTTATGATATTATTTTTTTTTAAACATTTGGAAACGTAATTCAATAACTACCTAATGTTCTACAAAAAAAAATTGATTGCACGAAAATATTTTTAAATTAAAAAAGAATTAATAAAGAATAATGCAACAGTAGTCAATTTCAACAGTTACCAAAAATTCACACTCAAATCTTAAACCCTCGTCAACTATTGTGATTTACTATTTTAAACTATATTTAAAGTTTATTTTTAAATATTATATTAGTAATTTGCCAAAAAGAAAGAGGAACTGAATAGAGATAACTCTTTAATGAAAATATAGAGTTTACTTAAAAAAAAAAAAGTAGATTTATGCAGGCATAGCCGCGGGCAAAGCTGGTATATATATATATTTATACAGATGTATGTGTGTGTGTATGCATGTGGAAAGATGTGTTTTACTTCTATAAATAAATTGAATAAATTTTGTACGTATGTCTTCTATAAAAATTCATTTATTGATAAATGATTATTTATCGGTCAACGCCAGCATATGTACTTACATTAATTCTAATAAACAGTTTAATTTATAGTAACGAAAAAAAATGAATAAATTATTTTATATCAAATGTTATTTATAACGTTGTTTAATAAATTACAGAATTTCAAACTTTTAAACAAATAATTGTTATAAAAAAATATATTGCAAGATTAAAGAAAAATGATTTAAGTATAATGCAGTCCTAAAAATATATCCCGCATTATACTGTTAGATTTTTTAATTTACAGATTTTATTACATTCAAAAAGCGGATTTCTTTTTTCATTATTGTTATTTCATTTAATTTTTCAAAATCAAAATTCAAATGCTGCACTAATCTAAAATATTTAATTAACTTACGCAAATACACACAATACATTCAAAATATTATATAATCAGTTTGCGACGTTTAATAATTATTTCTCTTATTTACCTTGTTCAATCTAAATATTTGTAGTGAAATTATTTTTTTAAAAACTAACATGTAAACACCGAAAGTTAAAAAAAGGTGAGAATTTTCAGAAAAATACAAACCGGGATTTTGTTGAAGTCCTTAGTGTTAAAATTAGTAATTTTTTTCATCTTATCCACAAAAATTTAATAAAAAAAAAAAGTGAAAAAACAACTTACCATCTATATAAACTGATTGTTCATCAGGCCTATTTATAAAAATAGAATAACCATTTACGATTATTAAGGTTAACAAAATCATTAACAATTCAAAACCAGCCATATCGCATCAATTAACACAGCGCAATGGTACGAAATGAAATAAGAATTTATCTTAAAGCTGCGTGTTGATCGCTACACAATAAACTAAAATGGAAATCCCATCAGTTCACATTATCATACAAATACACTATATTAAAGTAAATACATTATAAGATGATTCGAATTACCTTTATCAATTTTAACCAATGAATACGAGAATATAATAAAAATCAATAATCTACACTGATAAACAGTAAAAACTCATTCTGTAATTCACAATAGATTTTTATTAAAAGAAAAAGATCAACAAAAATGATACCGGTATAATAAAAATAATTATTACAGATGTTTATTATAAACCTCAGAAACAACTATCAATTTCATCAGATGGAAATTATTTAACTTCAATAATTTAAAAAAATTTATTTGTCTCCATTATAAAAAATATACCTAAAATTATTTTTGTAAATAATAAAATTAAAACTATAACACATTACTCCGATCCAGTAGGAATAATAAATGATATATCATCACCAAATTCTTTCCAACGAATTCGGTTCATTTGAAAAACAATTACCCATACACAAATTACAATGAACCAAATTATAGCGCCAATTCCTGATCTTCGACGATATTTCCTTATATCCGTTTGTTCTTCGAATTCAGGTTCTTTGTGTGCTTCTTCCGTGAACCAAAAATAATTAATTGCCCACACTAGCGGTAAGCAAAAGAACCCTAATAAATAATATCTGTAGCATATTTTCAGTTTTTCCGGGTTACTTAATTTTTCTTTGTCCATTTTCCTTACCGATAAGTAACATCAACTGCAAACAAAAAATTGTACTAAGCTTTAAAAAAAAAAATTGTAATGTGGAACATTCTGCTTTATTTATGAAATAATTAGAGAATAACAGGAAAGAAAAAATTCATTCATAAATTTAATAATACAATAGTTTTTGAAAATAATAAATACGTACGAACTTCGTAAATAATTTTGCTGCATAATCTTCTACTTCTTATCTACCATAACATCGACAAAATCTTTCTAGCTAGATACATATTAGTATCTTATGAATTAGAGACGAACCATTATGAATAATAGTAATGAAATCATTCGATTATGAGCATATCTCGATATATTCGATTATGTACATTTATAATTACTAATTAGTAATGAAAATGTTTGAATCAGCATTTAAATTTACACAATAAATTATAAAACAAAAGATCTTTTAAAAATAATTTAAATAATTTGTCTAGTAATAAATCAAGTTGTTGAAAATAACGTTTATCTGTAGTCTATACTGCAATTCGCTTTATTCTGAAATGAATAATATTGATCAGTAGTACTACAGATACAGGAATTCTCTATACCACTAATGAAATTCAATTTATTGAAGACACAATGAATTTTTTACAATAAAATATACACTGAATTTAAATAAATTTAAAATACAAGTAGAAGAAAAATACATTTATATAAAAACTGTAGAACAATTAAATAAATTGATTGATAATGACGATTATTTATATTATAGTACTACTGATTATTTGATCGTAAAATTAATAATACTATAGTCCATTCAACGAAAATTTGTCGGTGGAAAAAGTCGATATAAATCGATATTTACTATCCACTTATGGGGGATCGATTTATACCAACTTTTTCCATCGGTACATTTTCGTTGGACAGACTATAATCAGTAGTGTTGTTGATATAATGATTTTCTATACTATCAATGAAATCCGATTTATCAAAACAGAACACAATAAATTTATTACAATGAAAAACACATTAACTTTTAAGTACCTATACTTAAAATATGAAAAAGTAAACAAACCATTTTTTATGAAAAAAAGGTAACAGAAGTTGATAACTAGTTTCAACCATTAGAACTAAAATAGTTATTATAAGTACACAAAAATCTGAAAAAAATCAAAAATTTAAAATAAATATTAATGATTTTTTAGGATGTTCCTACATTACAAAAAAAAGAAAAAACATGCTCCATATTTTTAGGTAGTTTATTAATATTTTATGCAAAATTTTTTATTACGGGCATAATCAATAGCGTGTAATGTGTTTACTGTTTATACAGCAATTCATTTATGTAAATTATTAATATATAAATCAAAACAATAGAAATTATTGATAGTATGAATTTTAGTGAAAAGTGTACTGTTATTTATAAAATAAATATGCAAAGAAAATGTTCACCCCCTCGCCACTCTTAAAATTCTGGGAGTAATAATCCGATTAGTAATTAGAAGTTAATTAATATTTTTAATTTTTCTTAATCAAACATAGTTTCGTTATTTAAATTATTATAGGTTAATTAGTTTGTTTAGTGTACTGTCGAAGATTTTTGAGATGTTAATACAGGATCGAATTATAAAAGCAATTTCGAAAAACAAAATCTTGCCCAATCACCGGTTTGAATTTTGTGCAAAGCATTCGGCTGTACAACAAATTCATCGGATTACCGATAATGCAGCTTCGACGCTGGAAAGAGGACAATATTGTAGCGCGGTCTTTTTTGATGTCGAGCAGGCATTCGATTGGGTGTGACATCAAGGCCACCTGTATAAACTGAAGAACATTCTGCCGAATTACATTTATGCGGTAATACAATCATTTTTGTCAAGAAGGAGTTTTGTAGTGAAGGTAAATTCATCAACGTCGGAAAAATATGGGATAAATACATCCATCCCACGGGGAAGTATACTTTTCGCCATTTTTCCAGTACTGAAAACCACGGTAACAGCGATCTTCGCTGATGACACCTGCATATTCGCGGCAAATAGTGATCCCTTGCGTGCTTTAGTGCTGCTGCAGGAGCACTTAAACAAGATTGGAGCATGAGCAAAGAAATGGAAGATTAAAATAAATTATTCCACAAGTTTACAGGTGGCTTTTACGTTAAATCAACAATCCTGTCCTCAGGTAAAAATAAATAAAAAAACGTTCTTCCTTAAAGCAACAGTACTAAATACTTAGGATTAATAATGGACCGACGTCTAACATGGAGGATCCACGTCGCACACACAAGGCAAAAAATTCGCTGAAGACTTGTAATCTTAAATAGCCTTATGGGAAGGAAGTCCGCTGTGAGCATATCTTGTAAAAGACTAATCTACCTATCCGCACTGGCGCCAATATGGAGGTATGGCGTCGAAGTATATGGTGCAATGTCCAAGAGCAATATCAATAGAATTCAACAGCTTCAGTCTAAAATACTCAGACAAATCGCCAACGCCCCTTATTTGGTGTCCAATAGAACACTCCATCACGATTTGAAGATCCCATTCGTGCAAAACTATCACAAACTTCAATATGGTACGTCCTTAAGTAAATTAGAACTCAGTGAAAATGGAGAAACGTCCAGCATGTTCTCTCCGTCTCTCCCTGGAAATCCGCGGAAAAGACTTAAGGAGTTATATCTGTTTGAATTTTTTTTTTTTCATTTTTTTTTTTATTGGCTTAAATTACGCCAAAATATTTTTAGATTTATAATCAATAACGACTAAGCATGAAAAAGATTGTGCGGTCGGGGGACCATCGTCAGGAACGAAGTTCCTTACGCTATTTTTTCAACTCTAAACGTGATTTAATATGTAGATTTCTATTAATTCTATTAGTGTAGTTTCGTCACGCCAAAAAACGCTATCCTCTTTCAGTCAACTCTCTCTCTCCTTCCCTCCCTCGCCGTCTCTCTCTTTCTCTCTTTAATTTGTATATTTTATTTTTTATCATTTTTTCAATGTAAAAATGTAAAGTAAATCAAAAAATTTTATTTAATAAATTAAATATAAAATAGTGAATTATAAATTATATAAAATAATGGCACAATATAAATCCCCTATGAATTAAAACAAAAACAAAAAATAAGTTTAAATAAAATTTACACATGTTTAGAATTGAGGTTATACGGCGGACCGCGCACAATGCTTGCTGCTCGAATATCGATACTCGTACACACACACACGCACCCATGTATAATAGAAATAGACAGAGAGAAAGAGAAAGAGAGCGAAGATCGCCTGGAGAACATTTAACGTCCTTTCGTTATAAAAAAAGCAAATTTCGACTATTTCTCTTTTCGGGCTTGTTACGCTAATCGGTTGGTATACTGATGAAGTGTTGGATGTTTGTGTCAAATCAAAGTATTGTAAAGTGTGTGCATATTGGAAGAAAAAAGAAAGAACTGCAGAATACGAAAAAGGTTTTGCTGACCATGAATTCCATTGCCAAGAAAATCATGAGGGTTCAGCGGGTAAGATAGAAGTCGACGCCGTCGTTGACATGTCCCAGCGCTCCGAATCAATTCATAATGTGAAATACGTCAATTACATTGGCGATGGGGAATTGAAAACCTATAAAGGAATTATTGACGCCAATCCGTATGGAAATGTTTCTGTTGCTAAAGAAGAGTGTATTGGCCATGTTCAAAAGAGAATAGCAACTCGCCTTCGTAACATGAAAAAAAATACCAAAGGCCTCGGGGGCCGAGGTAAATTGACTGTTAAGCTCATTGATGAACTTACTATGTTTTACAGACTTGTTATTAGACGCAATACTAGATCAGTTGAAAAAATGAGAAATGATATATAGGCAACCCTCTGCCATCAAATATCCACAGATGAAAAACCGCAACACGATACGTGTCCAGTCGGAGTCGATTTTTGGTGCTCTCGGCAATGGAGCAAATAATTAGGTACTCTTTCTACTTATAAGCGTAAGCCACCTATGTATAAAGATGTTTTTGAAGCAATCAAGCCGATTTACGAGGAACTAAGCTCTGACAATCTTCTTTCACGTTGCTGGGTGGACATACCCAAAATCAAAACGAATCATTCAACGCAGTTGTATGGACCATCGCACCGAAAACAGTGTCAAGCGGAAAGACTGTGCTTGATATAGCGACTAATATCGCTGCCATCACTTTCAACGAGGGGTTATCAGGCTTATGTTCTATCTACGATACACTAGGAATAACGGTTGGGCGTACATTATTCGACTTTTGCATGGAATCGACGCCAATCGCATCAAGGCCGCTGAGCGCTCCATGTCCGAGTTGGGGAAAACGGCTAGACGCAGCTTTACATCGGCGAGAAAAGAGCTAGAAGACCAGAATACGCTTTGGTTGGGCAATTATACGGTGCTGGGATAGTAGAGTGAAGGTAAAAAAATGATTATGGGCCTTATTATTGCGATTTCGAAAAGTTACAGCGTACTTCCACTTTAAATGCGTTTTTTCTCGAAACGATGTTTTTGAAATCAGCACGCAGCAGAACTCAAAGAGTTTTCATCCGATTAACTAGAATTTTTAACTGCAGCTTCTTCATTCGATTATCTTTTTGACGATCGGTAAATAATAAAAAAGAAATGTAAACAATTTAAGTCGATTTTTTTCGTCGAAAACGAAATTTTTTGTTTAAACAAGCGCCATTTTGCGAAAAAAAGTTCTATAACTAAGATCGTGTGTACTTCACTAGCAAAACTCATGTAGTTTATGAAAAAAAAAATTTATGTTTCCCGATGGTGATCCAAGGAACTTCCACTGCGTGCCACGGAGATACCTTTTTAAATGTTGTTTGTAGTTTATTGACCAACAGCCGCCATTTTGTAAATTTATGCCAATAAAATTTTTTTTTCATATTCCTAAAGAGTTGCTTAATCAATTCATATATTATTTGTTTATGATTATTTAAAATCAAGCTCATAAAAAAAATATGAAAAACGGCCTTTTTTGGGGGGGCTCCAAACAGATATTACCCCTTAAGAGATACTGGTGCAGAGATGCATTACCCGGATAACCCTGAGCAAATTACAACAGCATTCCACGGAATTAATTTCACTCGCTTAAACCTAATTTTTGTCGAACAATCCGATGAAACGAACTTAATTCGTGAAAGTTGTTTTTTTTTTTTTTACTGTGATTAATATTGTTTATTGTGTGTAACGTAAAATGGTAGTAAGTTATTAGTATATTAGTTAAAAATCATGTCTTTTTCTAATGAAAAGAGACATGAAGAAGTATTTACTTAACATAGAAAAGTCAAGAATTACTTAACTAAACAGCAGCGCCAATTGTAGTCCTAGGATCGGAGTGGTGAAAAAAAAAATTATACTTAAAAATAAAAATTTAGTACCAGGAGCGGATTAAGGATTTATGGGGCCCGGAGCTAATATTGAATGAGGGCCCCCCTTTAAAGAAAAAATGGGGAAAAATTCATTACCATATATGTGCAAACAAACAAGCAAAAAAGAACCTACTGCGTGTGTATGAACAGGGCTGTTTCTAAACCAAAATTTCGGCGGGGGGGGTATATGAAAATATTTTTATAATTATATATATATATATATATATATATATGCAATATTTGAACAATACGATAAAAACAAATAAAAAATAGTCGTTCTAAAGAATTCATAAAAATTTTAATTTTCTTTTCTTTTGTCAAGAATTTAAAAAAAATAAAATTCTGAATTTCGGTCCATTTATTTCAAGCAGTTATGGTTTCGCAGACATTTCCGGGAGGGGAGCGGACCTCCCACCAGATACGGCTCTGTGTATGAATGACTAATAAAGTTAAAATTATGCTCTCCATCCAGCTTTTTTACCCTAACAAACTGAATACTACATAAATTAAACGTTAAATAAGTAATTAAATATATACATACATATATACTTATAAATGTTAATATTTGTAATTCTTTATTAATAGCATTATGTTTTTTTTTTATACAAAAAAATATTTATATACATATATATAAATTAAATATTGTGGGTAGCAAAAAAATAATCGTTTTGTTAATAAAAATGAGAACTTCATAATGCATTCCATGGCGGTGGCGCCGATATTGTCGCCACAACGGTTTTCAAGTTAATTTTGATACACTCATGCGATGTTTTTGATCATAGGCGTCGCCAGCCGGGACAGGGACAGCTGCCCCCCCTGGATCTTTGAAACTTTTTAATCAACTGTCCATTATGAGCTAGGTGCGTAATCATGGACAATTTCACGAAAATTATGTTTTAATTAAAATTTTATTCTTGTTTAATAAAATATTAAGACTTTACAACTTATAAATTTTATTTTTCCTATAACTCACATCCCCTTTCTATCATCTTGACCCCCCCCCCTGGCTTATCGGCTGAAGACGCCTTTGTTTTCGATCATGTTCTTTTTTTTATACAAATTAAACATGCACGTTTAAAATTCCATAATTGTTTATACGATCAGAAAAAAGTGAATGAAACGCAGCATGATTTATTAAATTTTTCAAAATACAAATATATTTAAAATATATGTTTAAGTCCATTTTCTGTATTATCACGTTATTAAATATACATAAAAACACGTATTACAAAAAATAATTATTTACAAAATATAACAAGTTCAGTCAAGCATGAGGTTTCATGCGCTGAGGATTCCGTATGTTAAGTTAAAGATAACCATAATTTTTATTTACATAATACTAAATTCAAAACAACAATAATTCCAAAACAGATATTTTTAGTCCAGTTCTTTTTCACACATCACGCAGTGTCATCATATTGTACTGCAAAAAAAAATAAATTCTAATAAATAAACGCTATTTAGTCCTAGATTTTTGGAAGGATTAATTATCAATAAATATTTAAAAATTTGTGATTGTACTTGTTTGTTTTCCGAACTTCTATATAGTTATATTTGAATACTATTACTTAAACCACCTTCCTTGTTTGTCACTATTTATTAGATTACGATTTTTAAATAAAATTTATTTAGATATATACACAAAATTTTAAATAAACTACGCAAACATGCCAGAATGAGCATATTTTCAACCCCATTCAAAATTTATAGCTATAATATTCGCGATCCAAACAGGGGGCTACATATTAGTTTTCGTGCTTTTGAACTTTTCGGCAAATTCGAAAGTTTGGTTAAGAAAACGAAATACGGTTTCGTTCCCGACAAATAGTAATCTTTCAAACGATATATCACATGCCCGGGAAAAAAAATATTTTTTCCAAAATTTCGAGCTTTCGGTGCCCCGAAGGTCCAGTTTTCAAGTTGCAAATCTGGATGTTCCAAACTAAAGAAATATACGGGGATGCGCGAATTTTAAACCGCGTTTAAAATTTTCAGCCGTAATACTCGCCCCGCTAGGGGGGGAGACACGTCATTTTTCGCGCTTTTTTGAACTTTACGGCAACTTGGAAAGTTTTGTTAAGGATATGAAATACGGTTTCGTTCCCGACAAATAGCAATATTTCCAACGATATATCACATGCCTGGGAAAAAACATATTTTTTTCCAAAATTTCGAGCTTTCAGCGCCCTGAAGGTCCAGGTTTAAAGTTGGAAGGCCGGGTGTTCCAAACTAGAGAAATATACGGAGATGCGCGTATTTTTAGCCGCGTTCAAAATTTTTAACTACAATACTCGCGGCGCTAGGGGGGAGAACCGTCATTTTTTGCGGTTTTTTGAACTTTTGGGCAACTTTACGTAACTTTTGTAACGTAATTTTTTGATTTTATGAAAGTACTCCTGCATTGTAGTTTATATTTTGAATTTCAGCGTTATAAGTTTATCTAGTGACGAGTTATGATTTTTTAAGTGATTTTTGAGGTCGTTTTATGTACCATATTATATATTCTTGACGGTTTTTTGGTTTTTTTGCCGCCCAGGGTAATCGGTCATCTTCAAGTTATAGATCGTTTTAAAGATAATTTTAATTGTAATTTATGTTCCAAATTTGAAGTTTATAAGTCAAGCCGTTCGTGAATTATTGATTTTTATTTGATATTTTTGTCATTTGTGTACCATCTTATTAGGATTCCGTAAATTATTACGGAATCCTAAAAAACAGCTGACATGGTTCGGAGTTACTTACTTCATGCAAGTAACTCTGGAACATGTAGGCTGTTTCTTTTGTATTTTCTAAATTATTATTTTCTGTAATGTGTGTTTTATTTATAAAATCAGCAATCAATTGAAACTCACTTTTATTTTAAATAATTTTTATACAGTCCAAAATAAAACGTATAAATTTTCAATTATTCATTTTATGTAGCATTTAGTTTATTGAGAGAAAAAGAGAAAGTTTTATAGAGAAAAAGTATATAATTTTATTAAAGAACTCATATATTCTTCTTTTATATATAAAAATTAACTGAACCCTTTTTAAGATAGAAACGCAAATTTAAAATCTTGCATTTTTGCGGTATTGAGTAGTTTTGGAAAAGAAACTTAAATTTTGCACGTGGAAAATGAAATGTTTTTCTGTTCAAGAGCGCGAGGCCACCTGGAAGCTGTTCCCCGGAGATATAGCCCCCCTTAGCCCCCGCCCCCTAGATCCGGTCATGTTTAGTACACATTTTAAATTTACATCAATAAATACTTATACAATTATATTATAAATACTGAATTAGTTCTTTACAAGTATATTTGGCAAAAGCATTAATATATAATAACATACATTTTGATGCATGTATAAATAATTAACTCTTTACCGACTTCAAAAAAAAGATTATAAGTTCATTAAGTATGTTTTTTTTTATGTTTGTTCGCGCATAACTCATATTTATATGGGCCGATTTTACTGATTCTTTTTCTATTAAAAATAATACATTCAACGTAGGTACGATGGGAGTATTGATGAAAACCGATGAACATAAACTGAGTATTCGTTAAAAAACGTAAAAAAATGTAGTCCCTTTGGATAATTTTTTTTATTTTTATTTTTTATTAGTATAACGGAAGGCGATTGACTTAAAATACTATCAATTTGTCAAATTACCATGGAAATGTAGCTGTTACTAACTTCCAAAAAGGCGTTCCTCATGTGTTTTTTTTTTGCTTTTTTTTATGTTTGTTCGTGCATAACTTATATGAACTGATTTTGGTTTCAGCTGCTCATGGAATACTCTGGATGGCACCTATGGAAGCGACCATGTTCTCATCATCATTTCTTTAAATCAGTTTTATCATTCTATTCTGAACAATCCTACTTAATCTCATAGATGGGTTCTCTCTAAGATAGACTAGCCCATCTTTCGCTCCTACGTTGGCTCTTCACTGCCCCTAATTCCTTCGCATTTAAATCCATTTTCTTAATACGACCTCTTTATGGAATCTATTTCCAACGCCTTAACTCTTTCTTCTCCTCCTACTCAGCCTCCAACACATAAAAAGTCCAAATTTGCTTCCGCTGTGTGGTGGAACCAGGAGTGCAAAGCTGCCTTTGATCGAAGTTTATCCACCTTTAGAAAATTCCGTTCCTGTACTAATCTCTCCAATTTTCTCGCTCACAAAAGTGCCAATGCCAAAGATACTCTTAAAACCGCAAAATAGAACTCGTGGAGAAATTTCTACTCCTCTTTCTCCCGTGCACTCTTCTTACTCACGTTTGGAAACTGGCGAGAACTTTCAAATCTGCTTCAGCGTAACATCTTTCAAATCATATCCTGTCCCCGGACAAATTAATTCCATTTATGAATTCCTTAGCTCCTAGTTACTTTCTTAGCTTCCAAGAATCCTGTCGCATCCCGGCTTCCTTCACCTCCTCTCATTTCCTACTCACTCCTTTTACCTACACTGAATTGGAAGCAGTCTTGTATAATTCTTCTAATTCCTCTCCTGGTAAAGACGGAATTCCCTTCCTCGTTTTAAAAAGTCTCTCTGATACCGCTCTTCGGTTCCTCTTAAATTTATTCAGTTCATTTCTCTCGTCTGGTTCTACTCTATTTGCTCGGAATACATTCATTGTTGTCCCGATCCCAAAACCTAACTCCTCCTCTCTTCGTCCAATCTCTCTTGCTCCCTATTCCAGAAAGCTGTTTGAAAGTATAAATAATAGACGGCTAGTTTGGTGGCTTGAGCACAATAAGGTATTGCTCACTAATATGTTTGGTTTTCACCCTGGACGCAGCCCTCCCGATTGTATCAGTACTTTCTTGTCAGATGTGGTTTTATCTTTTATCAACAAAAAATTCCTCATTGCTTCCTTCGTCGATGTCACTGCTGCCTTCGATAATGTCCACCTTCCCACCCTATTCGATTCTATGCTCTCCTTGAATATTCCACCCTTCTTCTCTGCTCTTTTCATTAGCCTCTTCCAATCCAGGACTATCATTCTCTCTTCTCCGCTCGAACCTACTTCTAGACTGGTCTTTCGTGGACTACCGCAGGGCTCTTGTCTAAATCCAACCTTTTTTAACATTTATGTTATTAAAACTGCTTCTCTGTTAACAAACTCTTCTTCCCTATTTATTGCTGACGACATGCTCATTTACTCCACCCATCGTAATATCTTCGCTGATAATTCCCAGCTGCAACACTATTTAACAATTTTGGAAAGCGCTTTATCCAATATTCATCTGTCTATCTCTCTAACCAAATCCTCTACTGTTATCTTTACTATTCGTCCTCTTGACCCTTCCTTAGTTAGTCTCTCCTTAAATAGTAGTCCGATCCCCCTTGATAACCATTTCCGTTACTTGGGAGTATTTTTGGATAGTCGTTTTTCGCTCCACAAGCATATTAACCACATATACGTGCCATCACTAAAAAGGCTCAACCTTATTAAGTCCCTTTCACATACGAATTGGGAAGGTGATCCGTGCATCTTGCTCATGTTCTACAAATCCTGTATCGGCTCCATTCTGGATTATTGCTGTTTTATTTATGGTAACTCTTCCAGGTCTTTGCTCTCCAAGCTCGATCGCGTCCAAAATACTTGCCTACGCCTCTGTCTTAGAGCTCGGAAATCTTTTCCTATCCCTGATATTCAAGCGGAAACCCACATTCCTCCACTCTTTATTCAACGTCCCTATTTACGTAACCGCTTCCTCATTAAACGTCTGCCTATCTCTCCTTCCTCACTTATTCCTTCTTATTCCTTCATTCTACAGGATTGTCGATTTGGTGCCAATAAAACATCAATTTTGTCTCTTATTTCTACTCGACTCCTTCAATTTTAATCATACATTCACACTTACGATAAGCTCCCATGTTATTCTTTCAACTTTTCCTCCTTCCTTCACCTAATTAATTGCTTTTATTCTCCTGTTCCCCCTAGACCTGTTCTGCACCATGCCGTTAGATCGGAATTTTTACAAACTTTAAACTCTTGCTTTTCTAACCACGTTATAATCTACATGGACAGTTCCAAGAGCCCAAGTGGAATTGGCGTAGCCCTTCTTTGTTCTTTTTTAAATCACTCTGAGTCCTGTAAATTTCCCTTCTTCTGTTCAACTTTCTGTGCCGAGTCTATTGTTATCCTCCATGCACTTTTCTTCATCAGATCTTAGAAGGTCTCTCGTAATATCCTTATTCTATCTGACTCTCAAAGCTTGCTACAGGCTGTTGCATCCCCTCTGTCTTCCCACTCTACCGATTATGTAATCTTTTTTATACGTTCCTTGATCCATGACCTCTTCTTTTTTTGTGCAAACCAGATTGATTTCCTTTGGATTCCTAGTCACTCCGGAATAGAAGGAAATGAGTTAGTTGACTCATTAGCCCGGCGAGCTTCTTCTTCCGGCAGGTTCCTTACTACATTTCCATCCATCAATATTAAGTTTTTGTCTTCTGCGGCGCATTAACAATTATGGTTCAACTCCTACTACTACTCATTCTCTAACCTGGATTCCTTTTATTTGTCCATCCAGCTTTTTCTTTCTCTCTGCTCCTGGTTTCTTGACATCACTTTTATACGTTGCTCCAGCATCTCGGCGATATGCCGCCTCCGCTTTGGGCACAGCTTGCTTACTTCGTCGCTTTTCCGATTCTCTCTCGCGCCATCTCCATATTGTCCTTTACATTCTCCTAACAGCCACTTTGTATGTGATCCTGATCACATAATGTTCGAATGCTCATCACTTTCATCTGAATAATCTTTCTCGTACTTCTCTCTCTTATCCAGCAATGTTCCTACTCCTTATTGCGCTGCATTTATTTTTTCCCTTCCTTCTCCTTCTGTCGGCCAGGCACTTGACACATTCTTGTTGAATGCTTCATGCCGCATAAAAATCTGATTTTTTCTTTACTCCCATTTCTTGGGCTAATGTCCCTGCTGAGGAACCCTTTTTTTTCTTGACCCCCCTCCTCTGGGCATGTCAACAAAGGATCTTCGCCCAGAAACGACACGAGGGAGAAGGATCAGTTAAATGCAGATTCGGCCAGCTGTTGATAAGATAAAAGAACTGAGGATAGGAACAACGGAGATCGACGGAAACGATAAGATATACGAGGCACAATAAGGAGTAGGGAGTTTGAGTGATAACAGATTGGAGTACAAAGAAGTGCGTTCGTTCACGAGGTATGAACATTCAAACAAGATATGGTCAGGATCACAGATGGCTTCGTCGTCAGAATGAAGAGGACAACAAGGGGATAAAGCAAGATGAAAACGATAACGTGAAGAAGGAAGAAGAGTATAACGGAGCGAACCCAAATAATATTTAAAAAAAAAAAAAAAGGAACCGATTTTACTGATTCTTTGTCTATTAGAAAATGTACCACTCAGACCATGTGAGTACTGATGAAAATCGGTGAATATAAACTGAGCATTTGTCACAAAACGTGAAAAAATGTGGCCCCTTTAGATCATTATTTTTTCTTCATATTTTTTCTTCATATTTTTTCTTCATATTTTTTATTGGTATAACAAAGGCAATTGATTTAAACTAATATAAATTTTCCAAGTTACCATGGAAATGTAGCTTTTGATGTTTTTCCGCGAAAAAGCGGTTGAAACTAAAGAAATCGATTTTTTTTTTTTAAACATACAATATGCAGAATAACGTGACAAAAAAATCGATTTTTGGCGAGAAAAAAATTTAAGTAGAATGCTAAAAGTTGTAAAATAGAATGTATTTTTAAAAAAAATACCGACTTTAACAATTTATTATGAAAATTTAATAAAAATGCATTAAAAAGTAAAAAATAATTATTTGATAAAAAATATATTTTAGAGTGATACACCTTAAGGTGATACTATCGTAATACTTATATAACAATAACTTTGTGAAGTCGATATCAAATTCATATTACAATATCTAGGAACAATTTGATTAATATTTAATGCAGTTTTTAAATATCATTTTAATATGAATTTGATGTCGACCCCAAAAAGTAAATGTTGTATAAAAATTACGATAATATCACCTTGAGGTATATCACTCTGAAATATATTTTTATAGAATAATTATTTTTTACTTTTTAGTGCATTTTTATTAAATTTTTATAATAAATCTTGAAGTCGGTTTTTTTTTTAAACATTTCATTTATACAAAATATTTACTGTAGAAATTAAAAAAAAAAATATATATATATAAATTGTTTTATTTATCGCAGTGATTTTATGTGTCTTCAAGTTTATGGAAACTAGTAATTAAAATAACGTAACACCTACATTTCAAATACTAAAAGGAATTAGACAGGGAGATGCAATCCCATCACGACTATTCACAACAGCATTAGAACATACAGTAAAATCATTGGATTGGAGTGAAAAAGGAATAAATATAAATGGCAGATATTTACACCACCTCTGTTTTGCAGATGACATTGTGATCATAGCACAGACTAAGGATGATTTAGAATGCATGATAAAGGAACTAGAGACAGCGGTTAACAACGTCAGATTACAAATAAATCCAAATAAAACAAAGTACATGAAATATATTAAAAATCAGGACAACGATCACACACAGAACGAAATACAAATACGAGAGGAAATCATAGAAGAAACAGACCAGTTCACATATTTGGGTAAAGTATTCACAACCGAAAAACAAGGGATGAAATTAGAACTCGAAAAGAAAGTATCAAACGGTTGGATTGCATACCATAAAATAAAACATATACTCAAGACCAAAATCAGCTCACAAAATAAAGCGAAAATATTTAACCAATGCGTGATTCCAGTACTAACGTATGCTGCGGACACCTGGCCATTAACGAAGGAAGTTATAGAGAAATTAAGAAAAACAGAAAGACGGATGGAACGAGCTTTACTTCAAATAAAACTAAGAGATAGGATTAAATCAGAATATATCCGAAATCAGACAAAATTTGAGGACATCGGGACAAGGATAGTCCTGAACAAATGGGCCTGGGCTGGTCATGTTGCAAGACAAGTAGATGGAAGGTGGACAAAAGAAATGATCCAATGGAGACCGTATATAGGAAAACGCGCACAGGGAAGACCATCCAGAAGATGGACGGATGATATTGCGGCAACAGCAGGAAAACAGTGGCTTCGTGAAGCACAAGTTAGACAACGATGGAGTAGACTAAGGGAGGCCTACATCGAATCAATGATGTAACACAGGCAAAAGAAGAAGAAGAAGAAGTAATTAAAAATTTCATATTTTTATTATTACGGTTATGCACTCTATAAAAATATTTATATATGATACTGAATAGTTAATATTTTCTTTTGCAAATAAAATAAATAATAATAACAATATTGTATATAATTTAAAAATTTGGAATGTAATTTCCTTGTTTATGTGTAATGTACAAAAAGCACCATTTTTGAAATGATCTGAAATAAAAAGAGCACACACTGTTTTATTAACAATTTTTCTATAAATTTACAAAGTAAGAGAAAGTAACTTAACATCAATTTCAGTATGTCTATTTTTTGACAACTCAAACTATGGTTGACCACAATTACCTTTTGTAATATGGTCTTAAGTTTTTAATTAAACAAGTAAATAAATCTACTTAGAAAATATGTTTAATTACTATAACTACAAAAGATAAATAATAAATTGTACGTTTTGCACTTTACAATTCAATTTTTAACAAACTATAAAACACCTGCTACCAATAAATGCTCCGAATTATATATTACCAATAATCCACTTTGCTGTTAATAATACCTATCATGAATAATATACTACTGATAACCTACTACTAATCTATTGCTAATAAAACTATAGAATGCTCATTACTGAATGATTAGTAGTCATCATTTAATTATTAACATTATTTACCTACAGTAGAACCCCGGTTATCCGAAATAAAGGGGGGACGGTTGTTTCGGATAATCGATTTTTTCAGTTAACCCATGAACATCAAAAAATAGTCTACTAAAATAAGTACATATGTAAAGGAAATGGTTTACAAACTATTTGTGTAGGTTACAGTTATGTTTTTTTTTATTTTAAATGATATTTACAACATTGTTAAGCATGTATGTATAAAAATTTACGTAATTAACATTATTATACATGTATGTAGTACTTACGTACAATGTACATAATGTACTGTACTTATGAAAAAATCTCTGTGATTTTTTTTTGCGTTTTGCATCCCTCACACTGTTCTCGAACAGCGATATCCCTCCATCTTTTTATTAACAGGACGTTAGCAGGCGTTGACTCAGTGCACTGCTCAACAAATCTGAGTGCAACCTAAAATACATAACAACAAATTACGTACGGTACTGACTGACAACATACTGCATGTAGGCACGCAATGCTTGACTTACGTACCTCTAAGGCATTGAAACCATCGTCAGCTGTCACTTTTTCTGATCCGTCATTATCTCCGTTATCTGCTTCCATATTTTCTGTAGTGTTATTAGCTGGCTGCAAAACTGCCTCTACAATAGTATCTTGGTCCGTGAGTTCTTCGGAATCATCTATGACGATTCATTCGTCCACGTCACTTTCATTCATACCTTCGTATAAAGGGATTGTACGAATCATCTCTGACAAGTTTTCAAAACTTTTTGTTCCCTCTTCCTCTTCTAGCCTATCATAAAGTTTTCTCTGGCACTTTTAAAGTGTTTCATTTTAAATCTTGCCCCATGCTTGCGCACGCCAATAAATCACATGTTTCATGTTCACTGATTTCAGAGCTTCATTCATTTCTTTATTCTGTGTTTCGCAATCTTGTAGTATGGTTTTCGGTAACATCCTTCAGTGATGTCGTCTAAACGTTTCTATGACACCCTGATCCAGAGACTGAATCAGGCTAGTAACGTTTGGGGGAAGGAAGCGAACTACAATTTCGCCACTTTTTAATTCACAAGGGTGTGCAGGCACAATGTCAATCAATAAAATCACTTTTTAGGCCATCCTTTTTTAGCTAAAAACTTCACAATTTTCGCCACCTCTATAAAAAACCGGTAAAGCATTTGGTGCAATGTTCTTTAAGGCTCGGGTTTTTTTTGATTTGCTGATGCACGTTGGTGGCAGTCTATGAGTCCCAGAGGCTATTCAAGCTAAAAGAACTATTATGCGTTCTTTATTCATTTTGTGACCTGGGCCAGAATACATAGCATGAGAGAGGGACACAGGAAGTCGCTCACCATCGTGATGAGTCACGTGCCAGTTTCTCGTTGTTTTAACTTTGAAAACACGGTACGCGTCATAGTCGGAAACGTTTCGGTTAACCCGAGTTTGGATAACCGGGGTTCTACTGTACTAATTTTATAATTATTTATAAATTTAATGATTAATGCATCTTTTGAAATCATTTATAAAAGTCCATTACTATTACGAACCAAATTTACATAAACGTAAAAATATATATGCTCAAATACACATAATAGTCTAAAAATCAACGCTTTGCCGATGAATGTCTTAAGTTCACTTTTTAGACTCCATTTTTTTTTTTAGTATTATATGTAAAACTATAAAACAAAACTGTACAAATTTCCACATTTTGGTATAATATTAATTTGGAAGAAAGGGAATCACTAGTTATTATCTTTACTCTTTTTTATAAAATCATGATCGTTTTTTTTTTTTTTTTTATAATAGTCAACATTTTTTGTTTAAACTGTATTACTTTATTGTTCTATTTAGTTAGATGAGTATTCTGTGTTGTTTTGTTTCAGACTTTTCAGTGTGAAGCGGTAGATGTCAGAGATACTTCAGATAAACCCCCCTCCCTCCATCGTCCGCTAAATTTTTTTTAAATTTATTAATTACATAAAAACGCTCTAAAGTTAACAATTATGATAAAAGTGTACAGAATTGTCTGTTTTATATAAGCACGATAAATAAATTTAAATTATATATTTATATTTACCTTCCTGATAAATGAAGAAAAGATTGATTAATGGTATACAAATTCTAGTCTTCTTTCAGTGTAGATTATAAATTCATTTATTATATGACAGTAAATTTTTAATATTGAATTTTTCAACAACTTTCATTAAATGTTGATATAACGCATTAGAAGAACGATCAGCACTAACGTCAGGGAAAAAAAGAAAACCTTTCGTTGTTTCACAATTTTTAATCACATAACGAAGAACTGTAGATAATTGTGATCTATATGAAATGCCAGTTGTTCCGTCCGACATTATTGACACAAATGGCACTACATTTACTTACCTGCTAATATCCCTTCTTAATATTTCACCAATGGCTTTAATAAGATCATTTTGTATTAGCGGTGATGTGCCTCGAAAAATGATTCTTATAAATGGTTAGCTAATGTTGGACTATATTTGTTTTGTTCGGTTAAATACTCAATATAATTTCCTTTGTTCAAAGAAAATTCACTTTCATCATAACCTGTAAAGGGTAATTCCTGTTTCCATAGAAAACAAATATTTTAGTATTTCTTTGTTTCTTTGCACTTTAGAATTATGTAGTCGATCAGATAATACCTTTTGGTGATTTAATGAATAGTCAATGCAGCTTTGTTTTCCTAATTCAATTAACATAAGACTAGATGTTAAATTGGAATCACTATGAGCATGTTTAACTATTACCTTTGATGATGAATTTAAGTTGTTAAATCCAATACGAACTTATGATGATTTAATATCTTTAGAAAATAATAAGTAATGCCAACAATATAACTGGTTGTTAATAGGGTTGTTTGCTAACCAAAACGAGTGTCTACAGCGCCATACTTTCAATTTCCTCATTGCCCGCTTTCGAATGCCCCTTTTGCTCCCTTCCCCCCTCTCCTACAGTAAAACACCTGCTCCTGGAGTGCCCATCCTTCGCGCTCCAGCGCGCCCAGCACCGGATAGCGTCTTTGCAGTCGTCTTTGGCCAACTCGCCTTTGAACATTGCAGACACTATTCGGTTTCTTCATACAACTAACCTATTTCGAACCATTTAACTCTCCGATTGCCATAGTGTCGTAATAGCCCCGGCAGCTGTACACGACACTTAAAAATAAAAAAAAAAAAAAAAATTTCCTCATTGTGCGCCACACGACTTTCTTCATTAAGAAGAGATGGTGGCGTCATATTTACTCAACGAAATACAAGTTTACATTTAAATTATTCTATTTTAATACTTCATATTTTGAAACAACTATTTAAATAATAATAATAAATAATAAACGTTTTTATTATTTTAATTATATTTATATTAAAATTTACTAAGTATTTGAAAAATAATAAATATGTGTACATTAAAAATTCTATATTTCTAAATAGATTGTCATCAAGTTTTTTTATGAAACGAACCATTTTTCAGTTTACTAGCATAATCTATGAATATAAAAATGAATGTTTGTTGTATGTATGTATGCCCTTGATAGACTCCAAAACTATCCATCCGATTTTTATGAAATTTGGACAGTTTATTTATAGGGCCAAGGGGAACAGCGTAGGCTACTTAAAGTCAAAAAATAAATAAATAAATTACAAAGTAAATAAAAATTTATCGAAAGTGTTCGATAGATGACGCAACAGTAAAGAAATTATTCCGGTATCCATTATTTATGCAGCTATGATATAAATAAATGTGGAAAACGCGGTACTCTTCACTGCTTTTCGGTATTCGATCGTGGTTGTGAATTCTGTTGTTCGTCGAATTTCGACGGGCTCCTTTAATAATATATATATATGTAAAAATCAATTGCGCATGTCTAAAAGATCATAACTTGAGAACGGCTCGACCAATTTGGCTGTTTTTTTGTTTTTTTTTTGTTGTGTTCGTAATTGTCAGGATAAAGTTTGTATGAAAGAAAATTTTGGAAAAATCCATCGAAAAAGTCCAACAAATTCTACATTGAATATTGATATTTTTTTGTAAAAAATAATGAAATTGAAAATGATAGTTCAGTTTGCTATCGGTGGTGATCATATCTTTAGTGCATTCAAAACCGTAAAAATCATCATTTAAAATTTAAATAGAATTATTACTTTGGTAAATAATAAAGTCTAAATAACATGTCGTTGCAGAGAGTTAAAAAAAAGGTAGCGTTTTCTATTATTTTTTTACAGAGAAATAAAAAATCCTGCAACAGAATTCTTAATATTTGCTACTGGGAATGTTATTCACACTCAAATTCGAAATCCTTACATAATTACAGTAATGCGAAGGTGTTACAAATGATGAAAACGGATCCGATACTAATGGAATAATTAGAAAACGAAAAACAAATTTCTTTGGACATTTTATGAGAAGAACGACACATCACCTTCTGTAAACAATAATGATGGGAGCAGTAGAAGGGACGAGAGGACGAGGAAGAAGAAGGATTTCTTGGCTCCAAAGTATTAAGACATGGACTAAAGTTACAATGTTAGGAGAATTATTCCAGGTCGCAAGAAGTCGAGACGCATTTCGTCAAATGGTGGGGTACATGAAAAGTGGTTAAGCTATCCCCGAATCGGGTTATACGAAGAAGAAGAATACACGGGCGAAGCCGTAGGTCGCTCCTAACCTAGCTGCTGAACTTATTACAAAGAGTTTAAAAAAAAGTATTGTTTTCTATTATTTTTTACTGAGAAATAAAAATTCCTAGATGGAATTTTCAATATTTGCTACCGAGAATGTTACTTATATTCAAATTTGAAATCCTTACTCAACAACTGTTATTCTGATTTTGTAGTAATAAATTAATTTTAATAAGCTGCTCAAGACCGACAGATTGAGAGATACGAGTGAAGATATTCTCCTAAATTCACAATTATGGGAGATCACTGTGTAAATAACTCGCCTCCTTCAACTAAACGTGAAACGTGAAGACTATTTTATGTCAGATGGTGATAAACACGTTTCCCAAAAGGAGAAAGAATCTTT
This sequence comes from Icerya purchasi, assembly GCA_039619475.1. Lineage (NCBI taxonomy): Eukaryota > Metazoa > Arthropoda > Insecta > Hemiptera > Monophlebidae > Icerya > Icerya purchasi. The sequence continues at coordinate 179,448,525 of CM077116.1, forward strand.
ACATAAATATAATTCCAGATAAAACAAACAATTTTTTATTAATTTCAGATTTAAACAGGTATTAATGAAGCCATGGGTAACAGGAAGCAAGACTAGAAATCGTTCGAGTACTTACCACTCAAGTCCGTTTGTCTAAGGCAGACGAACAACGCGAAGCAAGATTAGAAACCGTTAGAGTACATACTGCTCAAACACATTCGTCTGAAACAAACAAGCAACGGGAAGCATGATTGAAAACCGTCCATATACTAATCTTCACTGATGGTTCTAGGGGGCCTAGTGGTGTCGGGGCTTTCCTTATTATCCCCGTTCTTAATTTTTCCCAATCCTTTCATCTTCCGCCTTTCTGTTCTATTTTTACAGCCGAGTTGATGCCTATCCTACGTGCCATTATTTATATCTCCTCCAATCGCAACTTTTCTCACTATCTGATAATATCTGACTCCATGAGTGCCTTTCAGGCTATCAGTCCCCCTTCCTCGTTAGACTTCATCATTCTTCGTATACAATCTTTCATACACAATCTTTCCTTTCATCACTTTATCCGCATTTATCTGCTGTGGGTCCCTGGTCATAGAGGCATCGAGGGTAACGAAATGGCGGATGCTTTGGCTCAGGTTGCTGCCCGCTCCTGCTTTTACTTTAAAAAGATCCCTAGTTGTAATCTATTGTCCTTAAGTAAGAAATTTCACATTAGATTTTGGTCGGAGATGTACCCTTCTTCTTTCACTAATGATAGTCCCTTCTACCTCTCAATTCAACCTAACCTTCCTACTAATTATTGGTTTTCAAAATTCTCTTCTTTTCCATGTTCTGTTATTGTCCCTATTATTCGCCTACGCTTCAATCACACTTTATTGCCCACTCGCGTTATCGTTTCTCTTTGGTTTCCTCTCCTTATTGTCCTCTACATCCTAATGAAGCAATTGTTTGTAATGCTAATCACATTTTCTTTGAGTGTTCTGCTCTTTCTGCGGAACGTTCTTCCCTTTATTTACTCCTTTTAAAGTCAAGGCTTCCTACTCCCTACTGTGCTTCTTATATCCTATCCATTCCTTCTCAGATTGTTGTTCCTGCCATTGTTTCCTTTATTTCTGCCATATCCGATTGAATTATTCAATTAGGTTTTAATTAATTAACTCTTCTTCCTATTGTTTCTGGGTAAGGTCCCTGGTTGACGAGCCCAAAAAAAAAAAAAAAAAAAAAAAGAGGGAAGTAATACTGAAGTCCGTTTATTTGAAGTATACGAGCAGCGGGAAGCAAGAATAAAACTAACATGTTTCCCAAAGAGAGAAAGGATCTTTACATAAATATAATTCCAGATAAAACAGATTTTCTTTTTTAAATTTCCAAGTACAGATTTAAACGGGGGGTCAAGCCGTGGGTAACAGCTAGTGTTATATAATTATAAAGACTCTAAAAGTTAGGGACGTACTCTTTATACATAATTTGATGCGTAGAAACAAATCATTTCTTTATTTAAAATATTAAACGATATTGTACATTTTTAAAAAAAAAATCTAATTGGTTATTATTTAACAGCTACTATTTAGGTTTATAGTGGAAAACAGCTTCGGATGTAAAAATGAGATACGCCACAGAACACAGATCGCACACAACTAATGAACTGCCTCGTCTTCTTCGTGTTTTTATATGGTGCGGAGACCTGGTCACTGACCAGCGGAGACAAAAAGCGTATTGACGCACTCGAAATGTGATGCTGGGTGCGTATGCTGCATGTCCCATGGACAGCTAGGAGAACTAATGTCTCCATACTAAATGAGATTAGTAACCCGAAGAGGCTATCATCTGTGGTGCTTTTCAGAATACTGCGGTATTTTGGTCACGTGATCAGAACGGACAATTTGGAAACGCTGCTCATCCAAGGAAAGGTCAACGGAAGAAGAAGTCGAGGTTGTGCGCCGGCTAGGTGGTCAGACACAGTGTACAAAGCTGCTGGCCGTACCTTACAGGATCGTGTACACATCGCAAGGGATCGGAATTGTTGGCGGAGTCTAATCAACCGGGTGACCGATCATGGTCTGAGACGATTCAATGATGATGATGACGTGTTAAGCCGATTTAATACTTTGTTTTATATTATTGGTAAAATGTAAAATTTGTGGTGTTACGTAATAATAAGAAAAATACTATTATGTAAAAAAATAAATTTCTACACATTATCTAATAATTCCATGTAATGTCCAGAAGAGATCAGTCAGTCTGTGGAATATTTTAATTTATTGCAGAATAACTAGACTAATAATTTAAAGAGTTGGATAGCATATAAGATGGAAGAAAATAAATTTATTTATTTCATACACTGTCCAAAAGTATAGTTCATGAAATATGTATACATTGTATAAAATGTTTGAATTATTTACAATTACATATATATTATTTACAATATATATATCACCAGTAACAGGTGGACAATAGAGATAACCAAAATTTTTTCCAGTCAGCCATGACTCCCTGAAATAAACCAGCCTACTAAAAGATCACAAAATTAACCTAAAAACTAATACAGTGTCTCGTCCATAATGATATGGGATGGAATTCAATCGAAAAGTGTAACAAACAGCTTAATATTGTGTGATAGTACAAAAGAAACGTTGAAATTTATAATACAATTTTATGAACAAATAACGTCTTTTGTTTACATTTCTGTTGGTATAGTAAAGGATCATTATATATTATTGTACGTTAGTGTTTGATTTTGGTTATCTTCATAAAAAATTACTAATCTGCGGAGATATGTGTTTTTCCTATTAGCAACAAATCAGATAAAATGCACTGAGTTAATTTTTTCTATGAAATAGAAAATAGTTTTTTGAAATTAATTAATTCACTGCCACCATCAATAGACAATACTGTCCCTAAAAGCGACGAAAAAGAAAAACGTTCACAATTTCTAAATTTTTAATATTGTACTATTCATCTGTAGCATGATAGCCTAGTGGTTAAGGTGCTTGGCTACTAAATCAGGAGACATAGGTTCGAGACTTGTCTTGTTCCAAATATGAATCGCTCCCAGGTTTACTCAGCCTGAAATAATTGGGTAGCAAAGAAATCTACAAAAGTATAGGTGGCCGAGAGAAAGTAACTACCCCCCCCCCCCCCGCGCACTCATTAGTGCCGTTGGGCTTGGTACATTGTGAACCTTAACTTTGCAATCTCCGACACCCTATCAAAGGTATGGGACTTACTTTACTTACTATTCATCTATATATTCTTCTGATTTTTCTTTAGTTTAATGTAATTAAAATATCTTCGAATTTCTATTTATAGATAGCATCAAAAATGAAAAATGTAATGACTATATGAATCAACAAATATAATACAACAAATACCTGTAAATAATGCTAAAAAGCAGAATATGATAACATACCAGCATATACAAATTACTCTGCAACAAAATGAACACTTGAGTACTCATCAAATCAAGAAACTTAAAACCTCCACCAATTATCGTTAAAAACGTGTCGAATTTTTCTACATTAACAGGTGTACTGGGAGTTACAGAACCGTAATTCGGTTAACAAAGATTTTAAACATTTGTGGCTTTTTTGATTATACTTTATCTATTATTTTTGGTAAAGACCTGTTGTCGGCCAAAATTTTAAAATAACTTATTTGTAATTTACAAAAAAAAGCAAAAAATTATCAAAAAAAAAAGACGAAGAAGTCTATGGAAATCCCCTTTATTAGTTTAATTAATATACCCAAACTATTAAGAAGAAAAAAAAACACATATAAAACGAATAAAAGTTTTGATAGATAATTTTTCTTACAAGTTAGTATTAATGAATATCAAAACAGATATAAAATGATAGGCACATTTTATATATATTGTATACACTTTCAACTAAACACGTTTCTCAGTCGTAAAAAAACACACAATGGCCCACGCCAACCCGACACATGCAACGTTTCTTAACTACCTTAGAGCGCTTGACTTCTGCTACAAAGGTCACGGGTTCAATCCCAAGCGACGACAGAACTTATTAGAAGAATTAAATAAATAATCGCTAATAATCATGTAGAATGTAATGGCAAACCACCATGTACAACAACATATGCGCGCTAGGTCAGTACACAACAGACAAAATGGGACTGCACTTGTATCATGATTACAAGCGATTACAATCAGCTCCGAATAAAGTCTTGCACATGTACACTCGCATTGCATATAACAATTGCCTAGTACACTACCTATATCTGTACAGCTGAGATGTACAATTAGGTTGCCCATCAACTGATAAGGTTGAGGAAAGAAAAAAGAAGTATGTTTTATATGTTAAAATATAGTTTTTCCAATAGGGAACATTCTATTTAATTAAATAATATTGATATATACATATAGTAATTGATTAGAGTGAAAGTTAAAAAAAAATTTCTTAAGTGATTTTGTTTGTTTACAATTAATGATTTCAGTGTGTCTTGTGTTTTTATAATTTTTAGGAAGTATATAGTTTATGTTTTCGTTAATTTTGTTATAGAAAGATATGCAGTTTATTTATCATTCATTACATAATCATTTATATCAACAATAGAATTGTAATATTTTTCAAACTTTTGTGTTCCCCTTTGGGAACATTGCCACTGAATGGAGTTTGTAAAATAAGTTTTTACTGTACAACTACACCTACTTAGACATTTTGGTATAGTAATGACATTTTATTTTATAGCAAGAGTGTTTTATGTGACAAAGATATATCTGATATTTTAAACAGTGATCAATCAGATTTCGATTCAGATGAGGAAGTTGAAATGGTTTTGGAAACAAATTTGTACTATGATGTTGATCACTTAATAGAAGAAATTGAAGTATACATCTTTTCATAATAGTCAACCAGTCTTATATGAAAATTGTAATTATTCTTTCTATATGAATTCCTATTAGAAAATTAATGAAGTTAATGAAGATTAGGATAATGTAAATGAAACTGTGAATACAGAGGAAACTGATTCATACATCAATGTAAATTTGACCCCTATGATTGAAATTTATTAAAACTTAATATTTATTTTTTATATTGTTCAACAAGTTCTATATAGTTTATAACATGTTATATATCACACTTTAGCAAAATCAGAATAAATAAAAAGTTCATGTTAGCAATAAAACATTGTGCAGTAAAAAGTACTATTGGCTGTTTTTGTTTCCATTTGAAAACAACTTGTTTTAAAGCTCCCATAAGTTCTATTTGGGTAAATTCAGTTTTAGATTACTACTTCAGGTATAAATAAAAGGAAATAAAACTAGTATTTTTTTTTTGGTGAAAAATGAAAAGGTCCTCTAAAAGGGTTATGTTAAAGATAACTATACTTTACATTTACATAATAGAAAATTCAAAACAAAGATATCTGATTTTTTGCAGCATAGGAGGAACATGCCATTTTTCATGTTTTTCTGAACTTTTTGCCAACTTCAAAAGTTTTGTTAAGGAAATGAAATTTTAAATCTGTATTTGGAAATTCACAAAAATTTTTGTTTTATCTGGAATTATATTCATGTACTGATTCTTTCTCTCTTTATTGGGGGGGGGGGGGGGGACATGTTTATCACCGTCCAACAAAAAAATGGTCTCCAACTTACACGTTTAATTAAAGATTATCGATCTTTCTATAACACCTGTTTGTCGTGATCTAACAAAAAGTTTCGCTCAACTAAACAGCACGCACAGCCATCATTTTGAAAGGAGCGAGTTATTCACATAGTAATCTTTTATAATTACACACATTTTTAAGAGAACATTTTCTTCACTCATATTTTCCGAATTCTCCATCTCGAGCATTTTATTAAAATTAATTTATTACCATAAAATCAAAATAGCAGTAGTCGAGTAAGGATTTCAAATTTGAGTACAAATAACATTCCCAGTAACAAATATTAAAAACATAGTTTCCAGTTTTGCTCCCCGTTGCTGTTTGTTTCAGATGAACGGACTTGAGCATTCTGTATTTAAACGGTTTCCAGTCTTGCGTTGTTCATCTGCTTCGGATGACCGAACTCGAGCTTTGCGTTTGTTAAATTTTAATAATAAATAAAATAGTAACATTTGCCCGCAGCTTTCAAATAAACTGCAAATAGTTTTAGAAGATGCATATGCGATTATGTTATATTACTTTAGAATTAAATATACGGCTTATTTATTTATTTATTACTTAACTTTTCTGTTTGGTAAAATTTTTCGGAGAACTGTCCTAATGTAATTTATATTTTTTATCAATATTTTCGGGGCAATAGTAGTTACGGATTGTGAAAAATCGTAAACGGGTAAATATTTTTCAAGAGCCAAATTTTTAATAGTTGCGAATTTTTGGAGGGCACGTGTTAAAAAAACCTTCATTTTTTCAGTTGCGCTAAACTATTGTATTTTTTAAAATTTTATAAACATTAAAGTGCAACAGCCTCAAACACGATTATAGGTTTGTTTCTGTTAGATAATGTCTAGATAATAATGAGATAGAAAAAAAGAAAACTATTTTTATTTCATTGGCTCAGCGTAAAACATCGATGAGCCACTAACCAATTTAAATCAGCCGACCTGTAGGACTCCTTGAACCTTCCCTGTTTGTTTTGCCATTGGTGTTTCAATTTAACACCGGAAAAAAAAGAATTTTTTAGCCTGCATTTTCAGCAGATTTTTTCACATTGCACTGGTAAACGTTCCGACTCAAAAAAAAATTGAAATTCATTGTAGTCTACAAATCACATTCAACTTTTTGGTCATCTGAAGGTGATAATCCGCGTTTTACCGTTTTTCAAAATCTGGAAATTAGACTTAAATTCGAAATTTTTATCTCAAGCGAACCGGATCATCAGATTTTATTGAAAATATTTCTGGCTTCTAGGTTCCTGATTGTTATCCTCTTTGTTTTAGTATGAATTTTACGATACTTCATAGAACTGAAATGAAATAAATTACGGCAGACACGCAACAGGTAAAAATAAGAAAATTATTTTAAAAAAATTGTCATTAGGAAATACTTAATAATTCGATTCAATAATTTATTACATATTGTATAAAACGCATCGTTTTAAAATTCGTACAAAAATTGTTAAAAAAGTTGTTCTCTATGACGGCACGATAAAGAAGAAAAAAAAAAAAATCTTACGTGTTTTTATTACAAGAACTAGAACTGTACCACGCTCCACGATTCAGCGCTTCGCGGGATACGATCGCACTGTTTTTTTCTTTTCTTTCACCTGCTCATCGTGTGATCTTGACTGTTTCTATTTCGTGTATGGCTTTTAAAATTTCGTTAACATCATCCCTTATAATTATATTAAAAACAGCGTCATAAACACCGATCAACGGTAAAAAATCCTTCTATTTACATATATTGGCGTAAAAATTTACCGTAATGCTACGGTATTATATTCACGGGATTTTCTCACCCTTTTACAATGTCTAAACTATACCTGTCCCAAAAATGCTAAAAATTTGTTTCTATACGAAAATACAGAAAAATTGCCATTCTTATCGCTTTCTCGATTTATTGGCATATTTATCGCTCGCAAAATAACTGCGAGTAATTTACCGAACAGCTCGAGAATACATTATGAAAACATTGTCCGCTCTAAAATATACTTCTGGATGCTAGTTGCGCGGCTATAGACGACTGCTATCGTTTTCGAATTTTCAAACGAATTCAACATTTCTTCGGTAGGGTGCCACATTTCCACCCGGACTTGGCGCCGTGCGGCTATTGCCTCTTTCTTTCATTGAAAAAGATATTACGAAGCTACAAAAGATTCAAATTAGAATGTTATGAATGTCGCGCACAAGTTTTTCTATAGCCTATCAAGAGACGAGAATGAAAAGAGACTATTATAATGAGGTGAAATGAGAAGAAAGGATAGTTGAAAATGAAACTGAGAATATAACCGCGGTCTGAGTTGAGTTAAATGAATTTTGAAACTGAATGAATTGCTTTGCAAAATTAAAACTTATTTATTATGATAATCACAAAAATGATCGATTTTAGAAATAATTCCGTTTGAAGTATATTTATATTATGTGTTCGTGCGATTATTTCACATATTTCGGTTCAGTTAATAAATCGAGTATCCGAATAATTCGAATATGTACATTACAACCAGAATCATTTAGGAAAACTTATCACGATAAGAATATCTAAATTTTTTCGCGAGCGTCATCACTGAGCAAGGTAACGAACGTTTTGAGCTGAGAGCGTTTTTTAGGAACCATTCTTTGAAAAGAAAAAGAACTTTTGAACTAGTTCTTTGTAAAAAAACATTTTTTACCGTCACTATGATGATAGCGGACCGGAATGCTTTCTAATTTTCTGTGAAACACAGGATTGACTTGTACTTCTTCCCGAACAACAGCTGCAGCGAAGCGAGAAATTGTCGTATCGAGCACAACGAGCGCTCTGATTTACACAAACATCTACTTCGCCGGCTGGCCGATAGATAGCTCTGTTCGTATCGAAACAAACTTTTTTCGTACTTTTAGGACAGCCACTGTACGTAGTAGATAAAAAACGGGGTAAAATTACAAAATTTCCCTCATAGGATGAAGCCTATACACTTGTACGTGTTAGACGGTATATCCAATAATGAAATATACTAATAACCCTCCCCTGAAGGCTACAACTATTTCTTTGCTAGAATTTAACATACCTGTCCGTGAAAAAAAAACAAAAAAAGCTGATGCCTCATCGTCAATAAATCGTGTAGTGCTTTAATCCTAGCTAACGAAAATGTTTTAGAAAGGCTCAATACGCAAGCTGTCCTTTGATATGCAATAAAATGATATCGTTGTTTATTTTATAACTCTGGCAAGACGTAGTTTTAAACGTATTCGGTAATACTTGTAAATTATTATTTTTTTCTAGCTACATGTACATTCGGATGTTATAGTTTCTGTTGTACCGCGGGAAATTTATTTTGCACGTGACGCGAATCATTGACGTATTAGCATTGTCTTCGGCTCGAACACTTCTTTCTATTCCGTTCTGAAAACAAATGCAAGGAAAATATTTAAAATTTCTCCGGCGTTAAAATAGTGTATTACGATGAAGAATTACGGAAAATTAATGGAACTATTTCGCGGAAGAGAATAGGGAAGAAAGAATATATTTAAATATTGCACGGTTAAAAGGTAGCCTAAAAATAATAGTGCCCGGAGATTCATAATTGAAAGAGTGGCACAGATCTGGAAAGAAGATTTATATGAGGCAACGAGAAAATACGATTGTTCCCTAGAATCGATGAAAAATAAATGATAAAAAAAGAAAACAGTGAAATTACAGAGAACAGAGAGTTAAATAAAAGACGGGCCATCGGTACGAAATGAGAGCGGATTTTGGTGGAAAAGGAGAACATTGGAAAAAGAAATTTCTCTGGCTGATAAGGAATTATTGAGCAATCATCGAGTGCCATCAGCAACAGTTTTGTAAATAATAACTTATATTTTACAATAATTTATACGAGACTGAAAACATTTAACGAAACGAACTCGTATTAGAATGAAGCAGCCTACGCTGTAAATAAATAGGGTAAACTAAACAATATGTATACAGAGACGTTCCAAAAAGAATTAAATTAATTAAATGCCGATTACAAATATTGATTTATTTATTTATTTTTTAAATTGATGACTATTCGGTATTATTTTAAAATTCTTTTTACGATTCCGAAACTTTTATATTCTTTTCATCTCCGAAACTGAAATTTTGTCCGGAAATCGAAGAAAATTTTGACGTCAAAAACTAAATCTGTGTTTTAAAATTTTCCTAAAATACCGATTAAAAAAACATTTTTGGGAGGGTTAGATATCCTTATCCTGTGTGTAATTATGTTCATTACAAGTAAATCGGACGCGTGTAAAATATACACACTGAAAGCCCTATACTTCTACGGTTTCTCTGTGTCCCAAAAATCTCTTTCTCGGGCTGCGCAATTCCATTGGACATTATTGATTTTCCTCTTATTTCTCCCGCACGCGTTAATTTTTAATGAAACAAAAGAACAGGGGGTCACTATTATTTTTATCTTCTCAGCCTTCAACTTTGCAGAATCGTGATCAATTTTTACAAATGAATTAACGACACTGGTGTATCCTGAGAGTCTATCGTTTGCATTTCTTTTTTTATCGTTTTTATTTCAATTAAGTAAAGTAAAGTAAGTCCTATAAACATTTTAACAGGGCGTCGGGGATTGTGAAGTTAAGCTTTCTTCCATAATAGTACTTAAGGTTCTAATGGATCTGATGAGAATACTGGAGCCGGTTCCTTTGTACTCGGGATCCGCCTTTACTTAGCCAGATTTTTCTGATACCTAATTATTTCAGGCTGGGAAACTTGGGAGCGACTTGGAACTGGGACGAGACAAGTCTCGAACCCGTGACCTCTGATTTAGTAGCCAAGCACCTTAACCGCTAGGCTACCACGCTGCCTTTATTTCAATTACTATCCGGTTATTTGCCATGTATTCTGCGAGTGCCTTTAGGCTCTTCATAGTCTACTCTTTCCGGTGACTTGATCATTATATGCTCCCTAATTTACGTATTCTCTCCATTCTCCATTGTAATTATCGTCGATTTTTGGTGTGTTTTTCTGGTCGCACAAATATCGAAAAAACTAACTGGTTTTCTACCACAGGTTGCCAGACTTCTCGTTTATTGAAAAAGAAATTCCTCGCTTCTAATTTCTTTACACTTTTTAAAAAGTTACATTTTCGTCGGCTATCTATGCCCCCAATTTCAATAGTAACGCGTTGTTCCTTTTGGCCGTATCTGTTCCGCTTAATAATGTTCGATCCAAATCTCGGTTCCTCGAATTTCTTTTATTTCGTCGTTCTCTTATTGTTTCGATTATATTTTTTTTTTCACTTCTCTTTTGTCCTCTTTCGCTTCTCAATGACGCAGACATCTGTGATGCTAGTTATTCGTCTTCTTGCGTCCTCTTCATTAGTTCCATTTATTAGAAGTGTAAACGCCTAATTTAATATTTTTAGCTTTTTCAATTTCTTTAGTTTTATGAACGACACAAATGCGATCAACGAAATATGATTAATTAAGTAATATTGTACGTATCATTATTGTCTGCGGTGAAACGCTGACTGCTTCGCTATCATTCTGCAAATTATTAGGCTCCTGTGATCCGAGTGGTGAGGTTTGGATTAAGTAAATTACAATGAATGTTAAATCGCGAATCATGGAGACCTTCGCCGGTAACGTAGTTTAAAATTTTAAACAGTTAAGCAAGACGAGATTAACGGTTTTTTTTTGTTTTTTTTTAAATCGATAACTTCTGTAGCAGGTCAGTAATAAATTGCTGGACAAGCAGATTATACTCTGACTGACTGCCGATCAAAAATTCTGCGGCTCTCCTTTTTTGAACTCCTTCCCTCCTCAACCTTGCCACCGTGTACTAACCACTTTTTTTCGAGCGATGCATATTATTCTAAGCGTCGATCCGCACAATGCCACATTCACCTTCGGCCGACAACACCATCTCATAATTTAGACTGTTTACCGGTTTTTTTTCAATTTTATTTTGCATTTATTTTACACGCTGAACTGTAATGTACACATGTTAACACTGTTGGTCCAATTCATAAAAGCTGTCGACAGCGTTAGAAGGATCAATACTTGTATCCGTCATTGTTGGGCTACACAACAAACTACTAAACATTTTAAACAAAACTCGCATCTTATGCAAATAAAATAAGCGAACTTGTTCTGTAATAAAAGCGCATACAGGTTCATTTTTAAGACATGCGATTGTCGCGATTTGCACTTAATTTGGACGTTAAGATGAAATTTACACAACATCCCGTTTTTCTCCTCCAGCTACATACTTTAGAAATGAACCTATGTAGGTGAAAAATTGATAATTTAACGAATTCGCGGAAACAAACTGATAGAATTCTTTCAGTAACGTGGAGATTACCGTTGCTGGACTCGTTTAGAAGCAAATAATTTTAGGAGGTACATAAAGTTTTAAAAAAAAAATGTAATTCTCGTTAGAGCCTAATACTAAGAAAAAAATAATAAATAATCTTAATTTTACATTTATCAAAAAAAAAAAAACAAAAACGAATTACCTTCGACTTCGAAGGTCTAAAAATAATGGTAAGAAACAAGAAGCTTTACCGGGGCAGTAATTGAATTAAGGAAGGGGCCTTTCTTAATTACGTTTTTACATATATCCTCTTAGAAATTTTCGAAGCAGCCGAATGCGTATAGACTGATGGCGAGGCTAATCAGCTTACAGCAGTTATTGTCGATAATAACGCGTATAAAAATGAACTGTTCGCTTCATCGTTGAAATAGCTTTTTTCTTTTCCGCATACCGATGAAATCTTTTGAACGATCGATTTCATACGAGGAAATTATTGTTAAACGACCGAGCAATCGGAGCCTCTTATCTATATCCGGGTCCAGGGGCAGCGTAAGGCGTGGGCGACGTGGGCGACCGCCTACGGCCTCGCGCCTCAAAGGTTTATGAATTAGGTATTTAAAAGCCATGACCGCGACGAAAAAAATTAATTCGTCATAAAACGATAAATATAATTAGCAACTCTCCGAACTGTCAATTTTTTTTTTTTTCAGTTCAATTTTAATAAAGTACAATAGATGGATGTCGCGACGTGTCGAATTTGAATGTTTCTCTTTCAGTCGTCGATTTATGATCGTTTTGGGCTGCCAGAGTAAACTAATGAAACATATGTGTAAATCACAATAGAAGAAAACTTTATCGTATTTCTTGCTGTCGCTGAAACGATTGGAGAATATTGAACCAATGCAATATTGGGAGAACTTGAAAAAAATGACTTAAATATTTAAAACTACCATGGCCAAGGATACGACAATGGTGCAAATATAGCAGGCGTAAATGGTGGAGTTAAAACTCGAATATTAAATATTAATCCCAGGGAATCTTTTACACCCTCGGGTTGTCATGGCTGGAATCTACTGCTATTGGTAGACGTACAAAATTCTTCTGTGGCAGCAAAAACATTTTTTGGTTTTATTCAGAAAATTTATTCGCTATTTTCAAGTTCCAGCAAGCGTTGGAAATTAATCAAAAAAGCAAATTAAAGCTTACTATGAAGCCTTTGTCAGGTACAAGATGGGAAAGCAGAATCGAATCATCGAAGGCCGTATTATTGCAATTTGATGATGTTGTTGGACGCATCGAAAGCTTCAAATATCAAACTGATTAATCTGACACACTCAGTTATTGCGATTCGGTTTTCAACGAAATGTTTAATTCAGAATTTATATCATATCATTACACGTATGGTATGAGATATTATTGCGAGTTAATGTTATAAGCAAATTATGGCAATTTGTACATGTCCATTTAAGCATTGCTCTTGAATATTTGCGTACATTTTGTAACTGGATTAAAGAACACCGACAAACTGGATTCGAAAAATGCTTGTCTGATGCTCGTCAATTTATTGAGGAAAGCAGTTATGATCTACCGAAAGACTTTAAAAATAATAAAAGGGTAGCCAAAAAGAAGAAAAGGATGTTCGATTATGAAGGCGGTGATCAACCTGTACAATCTCCCAAAAGCCGGTATGAAATAGATTTCTTTTTGAATACCCGATTGATTCGATAATAAACAATATGGATTCAAAATTCCTTTCTTTTAAATAATATTTTAAAAATTCTGGTTTTCTCTATGATCTAAACAAGTTAAAAAGTATATTCCCAAAGAGCAATTAGTAAAAAACTGTCAAGATTTACACACTGTTCTGCGAGTGGCTGAGAGCAGCAACTTCTAATGTTACGAATTGTATGAAGAATTAATAACAATGCTCCCCCAAATTTACGCAACTTCATTAAAGATGTGAAACATCAGCTGCAATACATAACAGAAAATAGCTTGAAAGAAATTTACCCAAATATTTACATAGTGGTTCGAATTTTGCTAACAATACTGGTAAAGGGTCCGCTGAAAGGAGTTTTTCAAAATTAAAAATAATTAAAAATGATTTACGAAATACAACGGGGATTAGGAAAGACTTTTAGCTTTGCCAAATTTATCTATTGAAACAGTTCATGGTATCTAAGCTGAATTACGATACTACTATTAAGGAATTATTCAGTAAGGCTAAAAGTCGAGAATTTCTGTTTCTTTAATTCATTTCTTTTAGTTTTTGTCAAATAGTTTGCATTTTTATAAATACAAATTGGACAGTTGCAATAGTTTTTTTGTTTTATAAAATCCGTCTTCTCACGCTACCAGAGGGCCTAGCAAAATGTACCTTGCCCACAAAAAATTTAGGTCTTGCCCTGCCACTGACCGGGTTAGTAACGTTTCTATTATCAGAATTATTGTAAGAATAAACTATACGAGATCATTTTCAAAGGGGGAAAAAAAGCAACTAAAAATAAGGTACTAATGTTGTATAAGAATTACGATAATATCATCTTAAGTTATATCACTCTGGTATATATTTTCTTATCGGGAGTAATTATATTTTACTTTCCAGTGCATTTTTATTAAATTTTTTTTATAATAAACCTTGAAGTCGGTATTTATTTTTTGCAAAAAAACATTTTATTTTACAATTTTTAGCGTTATACTTGAACTTTTTTCTTGTTAAAAACCAATTACGACGACAGATCGTTGATCGAAATAACGAGGCTACGAAATCTATCTTCCGACAATGAAGGCCACACATAATACACCTCGAACATTATTAAGGATAAATCAAAAACTACTGGTCAGATCTTAATCAAATTTAAATGGGAGAAGCACCAGCTTTCAAATAATAGAAGAATCGTTGAAATCGGTTCACCTAGAAAACATTTCTGAAGTAACACACATAAGAAAAAAAATACAGTCGAATTGAGAACCTCCTTCTTTTTTTGAAGTCGGTTAAAAAACCCCTAAATTCAATGTATTTAGAAAAGAAAAATTATACGTTTTACTGTTGTTCTTTTTCTGTTTTTATTAAATTTAAAACAAAGTTCTATTCCGTAATACACTTACTACATTCGATACGACATTATTTTTCGAGGCTACTTTGCAAATCTCGTTTTAAACCGCCGTTTAAATATTTAAAAATAGACTGTAATATCTCCAAAAATTTGTGTGCCGTTTTTTTCGGGAATACTTTGAAAGTTACACACGGACGAATAAATTTTATTACTTTTACCATTTTATTCAAATAAAAAGTGAAAGAAGTAACAAAAAAAAAGAAGAAAATCAACCGCAAAATCCGCATTGGTAGACCGTGCAATCGGTAGGTAACAGTGTGATACATGAAAATTGCACAGGATTCCGTTGTCTCCAGAAATCGTCGGTTGCCCTGATTACTAATCAATATTTATTTTTATCAATGCGAAAGATGGAGAGACGTTGGTCATCTGCCTCTTTTTGCCGCTGCAGACATCAAAGGGTACTAATAGATCAAGTCACTGATATTAGATGATTTGTTTAACGGTTAGCAGTTGGTTTTTACCTAGAGTTAGCTTTCGCCAAGAAAAGTCTTCTATTAAAGAGGAAAAAATACGTAAAAATGCCCCGCAGAATTTTATATATTTTAATAGGAACCGAGCAATAAACTCGCGCGTATTTTAACAGCCCGGTAGTAATAAACGATTACTAGGATTGTTTGTTTTTTTTGACCCATTATCTAAACCATTTGGACACTTTCAGCACAAATTTATTCTATACCGACACTAACCTTCTTATTTCAAATATATAAATGGAATACAAAAAAAAGTAAAATAAATAAAAATAAAAGCAGGATAAATAAATAAAATAAAATAAAATAAAATAAAATAAAAATTAATAAACAGATAAAATAAAATAGAATAAAAAAATGGTTAAACCACGGTATAACTACAATACACGGTGGGATCAAGCGTATGCGATTTTTCCTTGTGACGTCGCTGGAGACCGCTGAAATGGGGTCGCTATTGTATGTCAGTGCCTTAGTGCATTACTCTTTTTATTGAGAAATACAGTTATTATTACTCAAGCGCTGTTTCACTCTTTTCACTGTCAGGAGTCAGATGTACTTCGTCGGCGGTTCTAAATAATTTCATTTTTTTTTTTTTTTGTAATTATTTTACAAAACCGTAAAAAAAATGTTTTCTTTCTTTTTTTCGTCCAGTAAAAATGATTATTAATAGTTGTAATATTTTAAATTTTATCTATTCCGAATTGTTTGTTGCCGTGAGTTTTAATTATTACATATTAAACGATACAACTGATAAGTATTGCGTGAAAATGAAGGTAATTAAAATAAAAATTATAAAACTTCCCCTCATAGAAAACAGAAGCAATGTATCGGGGAGTAATAATAGAATAGCCAAAAAAAGAAAAAAAAAAAAAAAAAAAACCTAGCCGGGTGTAATTTTTTTCAAATGATAGTAAATAGGGGGACGTTGCTGATTTATATTTTTGGGTCGCGAGTAATTTTAATATTTATGATGAAATACTATATAAGATGCGGAATAAAATCCGTGTATTTACTTGACAAAAATATTTCAATACGATATTGATGAGCGTTTAATAATTGTATGCACTTTACATAAATCATCTAACTTATCCTGATAAGAATTTAATGTACGCAAGAATAGTGAAGACAGTTTATCGCCGAACTAAATAAATTTTAATACGTCGCAGCGTAGAGAAAAATTTCTTTTCCCCGTTGCCGCTGATGCACATGTATGGTCGTTGACAATAGAAGTAACTTTGTTTCCGACTGCTGAATTTTTAAAATCGTCAATAGCATTAGACAAATTTGAACAATCCGTTTATATCTAAAACATTTTAATTTCAGCTTTTAGAACGTTTTTTTTTTCAGTCATCTTTTTCGGACTTGAAATGCACGGGAGTATTCCTTAAAAAGCCAACAGAACCGTTCTTCCATTTCTTTACAAAAGCCATCCAGAGCTTTGAAATAAACTGTTCTATAAATCTCGTTCAGACTAGGCCAGTAATGCGGTTTATTTTAGAAATACTCCCTTTATTTCCTGAACATTTTCGAAGTTTTACACACATTCCGCAAGTCCGACTTTTTCAGTGTACTTGTTTACGTTTTCTCTCCTCTACAAAAATTTAGTCCAACTTTATTAATTCTTTATAACGCTATCTTGTATGGCTAAATTAAGCGAACGCTGCGCTAACGGTTGCGATTATTGTTAATATATCGGGGCACGCATATAATGTTTATAGTACTCGTATCGGTAGCGTTATTTTGCGCGTATTAACGAAGTCAAATTGAAAACATTTCTAAACATCACCGTAAAGTATTAAACGTTTATTAAATCAATATTTTCTGGCAATCTTTATCAATCTTCGTATAAAATAAGCGGATAGTTTGAAAACTCTACAAACTGCAACTTTTAACGCCGATTAATTATCCCACGCCTCTCCTCGTGTCAACAAATTCTTTAGTAGTCGATATTTAAAAGCACGTGTTGCACATCCGGCTCCTATTAAAATATGTGTCGCTGTCTTCATGTTTATGGAACAATGGCTTATTATTTCAGCTGATCTTTTGGCTATTAATTAATTGCTTCGATTTTCTCCTCCATTTGATCACATATGTTGTTCGTACTAGTTAATTTTTAGCTTACTTAGCTTTTTTTTCCAGTAATATTGGCACGTATTAATGGAATAAGTAGTTTCAAAATTAATAATGAAACTGTTAAACTTTACATAACGCTTCAGAGAGGAATAACAAAAAAAAAAAAAACAAAAAAACTATACTGACTAGTTCTGACCGAAATAAAATATTACACGGTTAAAAGGCAAGTATTGAAAAATAAGGACAACTTACGTCCACGTTGATTGTAAAGCCTTTAATTTTACACAATTATGTATTTTTCATTATAGCGTTAAGGCGATAATCAATTAGATAATTAAAAAGAGACTACATACGTCATTTTCTGAAGGGGTTTCTTCATTTTCGTCAGCACTCAGTCCAAGTAAACATCGTATGGTGCACACCCAACATGAACGTGGATTAAAAACGAATCTTAATAAACAGAACACGAATAATTCCATAAAATTTAAATGAAAGCGAAAGTAATAAGTAATCGACTATTATGGCTATCGAAGAAAATTTAATCGCTAGTTTATTGTTGACTGCAATATGTTCAGACTATAGTTTACAATTTCAGCGGCTTTTCTTTTTCTTTTTATTTTTATTAAAACGAAAGAAATTTGTATAATACTTTCTTTTTTCTTTTTTTTTTTAAAGAGCGAATAAAGAATCATCAAGTAGACTGAATGATTGAGTTGCAATGAGTTTTAATGAGATTTTTTTTACAAAAAAAAAAAATAAATTTTTGGTTCATTAAAGTTTTTACAACTGACTGTTTCTTTGCAGTAAAACTGACGCATGTGAAATATCAGAAGTGTTAACTTTATTGCATACAGGCACGCAGGTGGAATAGAAGGAGGCAAGCGAGTTCGAATATCCCATTATATATGGGACTTACACTAATTAATAGTCTTGTCTAGGATAAAAATTAAAAATCAAACAAAAACAAAAATTCATATTTAGATTTCTTACTATTTAATTAAAAAGTTAGCTAAACAGTATTACTAATAGTAATCAATGCTAAGTCAAAATGAAAAAAAAGAATTAAAGTTAATGAAATATTTAAAACTTATTTAAGCATTAGTAAAATAAGTATGAATTGATATATATATATATATATATATATATATATATATATATATATGTGTGTGTACAGTATGTGCAGATAACAACGAAATTGTACAATTCAAGGAATGAGCCCAAAATTGAACATTTCGTGAATTGTATAACACTAATTTGCTATCTATGAAATGTACATAATGATTTTAGCTTATTTTATGCATCGCATTATTCAGGTAATTACAGGAAAATACAAATTTAAAATAAATTACTTCGTATTTATTTTTTATTATTTAAAACGTAACACTACGCTGCATTAATTGTAGGTAATAATAAAAAATATAAATAATTAAGCAAGTAAGTGAATGAAATTAAAAGTTACATGAATCAATTCTGTTTTGTTTCCTTTTCTTCTTTGGTTCGCATCATTTTTATATTAACTTAGAAGTGGCCGAACGGTTTAAGGTCAGATCGAAAAAAAAAAGAAAAAAGAAAATTACATGAACAGCACAATACACGATATGAACAAAAAAGTATTATAACAGTTCAAAAAAATATTTTGCGCCATAAAAATTTATTGAAAATTTTTTTTTACTTAGAAAATACGAGTATTATACAATTCATGAAATGATCAAACACAGTGTTAAACAATTCACGGCATGTGAAATTTTTCATTTATTTATAAATTGTGCAATTTTGTTATCTGTGTACACCGTACGTTCACGATTGTATGTGTCTGCGCACGCGTGTGTTGGGTGTATGAAAGAGTAAATCTTATGTAAATAATGTAATGCATGTATATTAAAAAACAATTACTTGAAATAAATGTAAATTGCTATTATGCTTTCAATTGTTTCGACAATCATCGCATCAGTAACCGAGTGAAAGTAAATAAGGAATTAATATTTTAACTGGAATATTGGCAATTTTAATTTCAAATAATTAAACAACACTAAAATTTACGAGTATTCCATTAAGAGAAAAATCGGAATAACTTGTTTACGTGCAATGTATCTGTGTACTAGGGTGAAGGAACTCTTCATTCAAATAATCAATAACAGTATTTATTTACACACCCTTTGACGTTTTCTTCTGGAACGCGAACTCGAAGCCGCTTATAAGTTACGCAACCGTCTCTGTCCGATACTTTTTTGAAGTACTGCTGCAAATATTACATTATTCGTGATTTTATTTAACGTGGAGAAAAAGTATCTTCGCTAAATATAGTTTTAAATACCGCAAATGAATTTTCTTTTAAATTTTTTCTATCTACAAAAAAATAAATAAACAATAAAAATGAACAGTTAATAATAAAAATTCGAAAAGAGCAGGAAACTAGTTGTGTTATAAAATCTGATTTAGTAGGCTAGCATAATAATATATACTAGTGTTCGCCCATTGGTCGAAATTCGACCATAATTATTATTAAAAATTCGAAAAAAACATATATGAATTTGCATATTTCCAAAAATTTTCTTTCTACTCTTATACATTCGCACATTCATACACTTTTATATCCTACTTAAAATACGAAGCAGTTCAGTACCCCATTATAATTGAATAAAAAATAAATTCAATAAAATAACAGTAAATCACAATTTAACAAACCCTCATTTATTGATATTAAATTACACCCTAAAACTGAGTACACTGAAGAAAAGCCAATAATGATGATTGTCAAGAAATATTAAAACATTTTAATAAGAACAGATTTACTGGCTATTTTCTTTTAGCATTTTTTGCATTAATTTTTTATTTGAACAAAATAAAAAAAATGTTTCAAAAATTTTTTCACTGATAACACGTCAATAGTTACTAAAAAAAAAAAAAAAAAAAAAAAAAGGAGAAAATTGGTTAATAAACAGAGGAGAAAATCCTACTGAACTGTTTTGTCTTTTCCTATTTATTATATATAGATATTTTCTCTCTACTTATTTAGCTCAACATTTTTACACCTTTCGTCTTTATTTTTTTTTTACTTCAGTTCATTTTTTGTTTCTTCTTCTTTTCTTACCTTTATTTATCCTTGGTGCCGAGGACAGAACTTCTTTATATTATAATTAAGGGCGCGATGTTCCCTACCAATTATTTTAGGCGGCATTTTTAGAAAATTTTGAAATATATAGATTTAGTTTTTAACCAAATTTTGGATCAGTTCAAGCACTTTAGAACGTCGACGAAATTTTGGTTTCAGCCGAAAGATTATAAAATTGCGGTCACAGATTTGCTGAAACGTAAAATGAATTTAAGTAATACAATTGTTGTGATACTGTGTCGGTGAATTTAAACAAAAAGTCAACATTTCTAATCGGCATTCATAAATTTTACACACGCCCTTTAACTATGAAACTTTTCTCCGATCAGAATTATCAGAGGAAAGTACGAGTTCGTTTTCTAAGAAAAATTTATTCGCTGTCTTTTCGGATTTTATATTATTTTCAATTCGTCATGAGTTATACGAGAACGCGACAAAGCGGAGTTGTGTGTTTATTGCGTTTCCAATATGAGATTACCATCTTACGTTGCTTTCAATAGCTAAATTATTATTTCAAAATGAATGAAACCTTAAGTTTTATCAGATAAAATGTTAAACAGCCGATTAAAAGGACGGCTGTTTCTCAGAATAGTAACATGTAGTGGTAGCAGTATGCAGAAATTGGGGTCCTAAAAGGAAATACCGAAAACAGTGAAAATGGGCTCTTATCATTTGCGGGAAACTCTTGATGGCGGATAATGGCGTAGATGTAGGTGGGTAAATACTCTACCTATGGGGTCCCACGCCTTAATGGATGGAGGTGTTTTGTACTCGGAAGGCTTTAAGAACTATGTCAGAGTGGCGCCGAATACTACCAGAAAGGCCTCCCAATCTGTGCAAATCACAGAGGAGAAGCTAGAAGAAGAGTGGGCAGTACTATCAGTATAGCTCATGGGTGAGAACCGTAGTTTGGTACATCCGCGGAGCAGACGGTTAATAAGCATGGAGATGTTGCTCTTAAGTAGCAATTGAAAATTGCCTCATTATTTTTTAAGCATAAAGTTAATTACGAATTCAAAAAAAAAAAAAAAAAAAGTGGAATTGGATATGTCACGCGATCTGGCCAGCGTCCGGCGACAGATCTATGGTGAGGTTTCCAGAGTAAAATAAGCAAACCACCCATGCAGGAGTAGATAACTAGGCTGTATACGAAAAATATTAAGACAAAATCAACTAGGCCAATCATAAAAATAGGAACATCGCGCATGTTAGATCTATGAAAATACATCAAGAAATAGAAAATATCAAGCTAGAAATGAAAAGGAATGTAACGGATATATTAAGAATGTCAGAAATAAGACAGAATACTAATAACCTTTGGAACTATGATTATTAAGTAGCATAGTCGGGACAAGACAAGCTGGTAAAATAGTGAAAATTAAAAATGGAAAATAAAATCAAGATATATCTTATAGATCAGAGAGAGAATAATTTTAGCTAAAATAAAGATAAATCCAGTAACAACAACAGTAATACAAGTGTATATGCCAACAAATGATTATGATTGCAAAGTAATGAAAAAAAGTATACGAATAACTGAAAGATACCATAGCGTATTATGCCGATCCGAAAGAAAATCTGATGATGTTAGGTTTTTGGAATGCGGTAGTGGGCTAAGATAAAGAAGGTGAATGGGTAGAAACGTACGGAATAGGCAACCGAAAAAAAAAAGAGTTCCATTTTCAATATTCGCGGAAGATTATGCAATATTAGCGTACTGATCAGAGACTGTAACAAGATTTCTTGTGGCATACGAAGCCATTGTTTTATCCACACTTTTACATGATTCAAGGGTTTGAACTCCTTATAAGACCGCATCGCATTTTACTAACAAACTAAAAGTTTACTATACATCTGATGGTTTTCATCGTGTTCTAATATAGCAATATTAAATCAAACTAAAGTTCATTTCAAGTTTTATTTTATGACTTATTTTAAGAATGAAGCATTCTAGGCTCGCAAAAGATCGTTTGCACGATCGATCAGTGACTTGGGTTGTACCGCATGGGGTGGATCAAGATTGCGATTCAGAAATCACCTAAAAACAATATTAGAAGGAATGCGGGGATTTCATACTTTAAACTGGAAGGTAGCTGCGTATAGAAATCGTTGGAAAACTCTTGCAACAAAAGGTCTGCAAGATTTGAACTAGAATATTATCGTAATAGTTGCAAAGAAAAAAACTGTTTGAAAAATTTCTCTTTCTATAGAAGCACATTTTTGTTTGCGATTTATGTAGGAAGCATTGCGGTTCCAGAATTGGCTTAATAAGCCACTTAAGAACTCACTAATAAAATACGCGAATACACACTTAGAGTAGTCCACGTCATCATCATCACACAATGTTCACAGAAACTTTAACTTTTTATGTAAAAAAGAATAATTTGACGATATTTTTTTTTTAGACATATTAGCGCATAAAATAGTATAAAAAAAAAAAAGAAAAAGGTGTGATTTTCATATTAACCGCGAAATACGATTATTTCGACTTCTAATAACTTTTTACGGGCTCTTAATTTTGATTTTTAATGCCTTAACACCTGCAATGCCCCCAAAGTTAAAAATTCTGTCACGATATTTCTAATATCCGAAAGACATTGTCGCTTAATGTAATTTAACACAAATATGTTTTATGACGAGCGTGGTTTGAAAAGTTAGCAAGCCACACAAAAGTACACCCCCTTATTCACATTTACACCGTGGTAAACATTTTATTCAATTTTCGACAATTTGACGTAGTCTTATCACACGTTACACATCATGCGAAATAATACAATTTACTTCTTTACAAAAGACCGCAGGTGCTGGCCTTTTTTCTTTCTTTTTGTTTAATAAATTTTCTATGTCTGTTAACATTTTTTAGGAAAAAACGCTGTATAATAATATTAATTTTATAATACATTAAAATTCTTTACGGCAGAAGAGAATTGCTTTCGAACTTTCTTCTTTCGCTGTTATACGTTTTGCTACTTTTTGGTTTTTAATTTTGATTTTGAAATCTGTTAAAACGATTCCCACTGTCTACAGCCGTAATTCATTTTCTTTCTACAAAAAAAGAAGTACTGCGTTTCCAACACTAATGCAAACTTAGCGCGGTTACATTTGGCGTGTTTAATTTCGAACTTCTAAATATCGTCTCTGTATTTAATGTTATACATTTTATTGAAGTGTATAAAATCCGAAAACGATATTAAAAATAAATTCGAAAATAACGATTGATTTGGTTGTTTTTTTGTTTTTTTTTTTTTTTTATCTTTTTTCAATTATCGCTAAAAAGATACCATGACCTTCGCGAACGAGAAAATACTATTCCGCTGACAAACATAAACAGTTTATGTTGTCGTGTAGCGTATTCATTCCTAATATCAGAGACCAGTAGCAGTTTTTCTATGCTGCGTTTTGTTTTTTTTTTCTTTCCTCTATTTCGTACGTTTGTTTACTCCCCAGGGGAAAAACATTACATCATCTACCCGGTAATGTTTATTACTTCGCAACAAATAATCGAAATGTTTAAAAACGAGACGAACTCCATGTTTATAAAACTACGTCATTCCGGAACGAGAAACGACTTTTTAATAATACCCTTCGTTATCGAATAATGTGATTATCGTCAAATCTGAAACGAAGTCTGGATTTCGACTGAATTAAAAGCACCGGTAAATAAGCTAGCAGCTAAATGTTCTACTTTAGTTTATTAACAATTTTGTATTTACAACTTTTTGCGCAATGAAATCCCGTTAAGAGACTGCGAAAACGCGGTTAATCCGCCATGAAGTATCAAATTCAATAGTTCAGTTAGCTTGGGAGCCGCATGAGTGTAATTTTCAACTAAATTTACATTTCATTTCATTTTCTGTTTACAGGTTTTGACAATAGAACAAAATCGCAGATTCCGTGTTTATTAAGGGCTGGAAAAATTTGAATTTACAAAAATAAAGGAACCTCGCGCTTTACTTAAAAACAGTAGATACATACACCGGTACCGGATGTATACATATTTTTAACATTTTCGCTCGCTTATTATGCCTGGAATTTTCACAGATCGTACGATTCTCTTGCTATCACTATTAGGAGGAAGTGTGTTACAATGCCCGACAAAGTTGTGTAATGAGGTTCGAAATATATCGGCATATGTTGTATTCGTTTTTGTAAAAATCCGGGAAAACAAAAAAAAAAAAAAAAACAAAAAAAGCAACGAACATGCATATTTGAGAAACTGAAAAAACCCCCAAGTCAAGGGTCTCACGCATCCGATGGAGATGAATCACACTAGAGCATCGCTGACTATCGAAATAAACATTTCGTAGAACACGCGTGACGGAACTGAAGAAGCTTGCTCGTTGTTTCCAGTGGACACTCTATATCTGGTAACAGGTTTTAATTTTAATTTTCACTTCAACTTGTCTGTGAGTTGTTTGTGACCTCACTCGTATACCGGAGATTATTTCATCTACCCGACGATTCATTCGGCTCCAACATCTCTAAAATCGGCTTTGCATTACATTTTAAACTAATTCGCATGATTACTCAAGATATTCCGGAAAATGAATAATTCTAGTCATCGATTTTTACGAGACGTAATAATGACTAAAAGTATACCAAAAGTACTTTTTTTCTTAATACGTTTTTGCCTATAATTTGGATTTTCTACGACGTAACAGGAATAAAATTAAAACGAATGAAATGGTAAATATAAAGGCATTATGAACGCTTACACGAAATTCGCATCTAAAATTAAATTAATTAGTTTGCAATAAAATAATTAGGCTGAAACAGCATTTCTCCCCAACCTGTTAAATAATTTGTTTTTTTCGTTTTCCGCAGAACGATATCCATATATGTTTTCGTTTAATATTAATCGTAGAGTTAATATATAGATTTTTCTGTCACGTAATACGGTTTATTTATTTACTTATTGTTATTTATAGCTTAATTGTAAACGGATTGTACATACAATAGGAGGCTCTTAATTGGTTCTATATTGAACGCGGTCGCAAAAGAAAGCTTCATTGCCCGTGTATTCTCATATTCTGATTTTTCTTTTAATTGTACACAACCATTGCGTCTCGAAATTTATTTGTTAACGTAAAAATGAAAGTGGCCATGCTGAATAAAAAAAAAAAAAAAAAAAAAAGAATTCGTAAAATCTTGGTTTATGAAAAGGCCTGCGGAAACATCTTCAAATTTTTAAAGCTCACCCGACTTTTTCCTTTTATTATATTGTTTATTATTCAACAGTGCTCATCTCTTTTCTTTTCCTTTCTTAGCTTTTCTCTTTCTTTTGTTATTTAGATATCCTTTTTCTGTTCTTTTTATTTATTAATCTATACTTTCTCGTTTATGTTCTTTACTTTTATTTATCTATACGCATAATAAGATGTAACTTCTCGGCGTCGCAAATGGCCTTAGCTGCCGAGCGACTTTAACTAAATGAATTATTAAATGTACATATAATAAACTTCAAATAAAGGTGCAGCAAGATTCTTTAAATACAACTACTACCGATTAAAGTTTCAGTGAAGAAATAAAATGAGAAATTATTAAAAACAAAGACGCCCCTCCATTTTTTTAATGTATTATAATTGGTCTTGCGGATGTGTGTGTGAAATGGCAAGAACGTATGAAGCAACTCTAATCCCCTTATCGCAATTATTATATAATCGATACGATTGCCGAACTCGTTTTTATTTAAATGTAGATATAAATCCGTAACTTGTTTGTTAAAATTTATAAATTTCGTAACAATTTGGATTACTATGTACTAGTATGCTGACTCGGGCTATTTCTTTGCTTTTTAGCAAAAACGACTTATCGATATTTTGGAAATCGGGAATTATGTACGGCATCGTTAGTTTGCAGAAGGTTTATATCCTCAATAAACCTTCTGTTAGATGACACCTTATTCTATAGGAAAATGAAATTTTTTGACGTAATACAGTATTAAAAAAAGGTACGTTAAATGACGTTAGTTCCCACATGATTTGAATAAAGACGCTGCCACTCTTCGGATAATTTTCTCTGTTAATTTTAAAAATCGATTCTTGCGCTACTTCTGTTAAGTACAATCGATTACTTCGTTTTTTTTTTGTTTTTTTCATTGTTTTTGATTACTTTTTATTTTCCAAATTATACATTTAGCACGATATCGGGGTCAATATTATTTCAGGTGTAAAATCCTAAGGGCCAAATGCCCGGAGGTAAACATACTTTAATTTTCTGATCACTTTTTCACTATTCATCGGTACTGGTTTCGAGTTGTTTTCCGTAGACAACTAGCAGTGTTCTATCGATGGATAGATATTTATTGAACATTACCGGTTTCGTTTTATTCAGTCGCATTAATTCTATTGATTAATCTGGTTAATAGCCGTTTTATCCGCGACATCGCGATATTCTTACCTTTTCCGCTGAGAATACAGCTGTTTTTAAGGTAAGTTTATTACTATCCAGATATAATCTCCCGTTCAACCTCTTGTATATCTAGCAATAGAAGTACGGTACACAGTCAATTTTAATGTTTCAGTATCCAATTATTTTAAAAATGGCAATTTTCCTTAAGACTGCTTCGCTAGTAAACATTTGTATTGCCATCAGTTCTTACGTCGGAATGATTTTTTCACGGGCATGTAATTTTAAATATGACTGTAAAACAAAAAATATATGTAAAAGTTGTCTGACAAATCCGGCTTTTTCAACCTGTTTTTATCGGAATGTACTGTCAGCTGTCCTAAAGAGATGCAGTTATATTTCAATAGGCTGAGCTTTAATAATTCTTTTAAAACTTTTTTGTACATAATTATCTGCGATTCTCATTTCCGTTAAAGTTGTCTGCTAAAATTGATCGATCCCCAAGCTCAGCGAATAAAAACTGGGCAAACTACTCGCTTTTCATGTTATATTTTGGTTGGTGATAAATCGCCACCTCCCCCTGGCGGGTTCTTCGGTAGGACTCTGAGATATATTGCGTTATTTTGAGTAGGTGTGCATGCTGAAATCACGTCGAATAGAGATAATACATCTAATAAAGGGGAATTTTACTAGAACTAATAGCGGCGCACATCGGCGATGTAGATAATTATGATTTCGGCGTGTTGCTAGTGAAAAATGTTTGTTTTGGTTAAATGTAATTTCCAGTATGTGTATTACTCTTATGTAATAAGAGTGCAATAAACTATTCAATTATAAACTTTAATTAGATAAAATTCAAGTAAAAAATTTAGCATTAATGAAAGTAATCAAAAACGATCTGGAAAGACGAAGTAAGGAGGAAAAGCAAACATTTTTATTGGATCCAATCATGGAAAACGAGTAAAATATCTCATTTCTGTTAGATTGTTTTAGTTATAACATTGGATGTTGTTTATTCTGACCGTATTTCGTTCGTTCTCGTATAAAATTATACATTTGAATCACAACATATTACATATTAATATATATTTGTATAAATAAAATTTTGCGAGAACTGCTCTTGTTACCAAATCGGAGTAAATTAAAGCGCATAACGATTTCCAACGGAGTAACTTTTCGACAGCGCCTGTATTTAGTCAAAGTTCTGCAAAATACTCTTTAAAAAACTTGATATCGGGTTATTGCGAGCCGAGTTTTAATAACAGAAGGTCGTCGCGGTACTCAAGAGGTAGTAAAAAACTGCCAAACTATTATCTCCGGAAGACAATCATGATTACGGCTAATACAATTGTATCTCCGACGACATTGAAAATGTACAACTATACTCTGATAGAATTATTGTAATACGGCTTCAAACAAATAGAACAAGTACGAATTTTATTTAAAAATATACCCACTTATATAGAATGTAACAGGTTATCAAAGAATGTTACAATGACAAGGATGTTGTAATGACAAGCAAACATGAAATAACAATTACGATGGGAGATTTTAACGTTAAATTTGGTCAACTAAAAGGACATTGTAGAAATTCCGGTCGTCAGACACCGGTAGTAACAGAGATGAGACAAACTGTCAAGATTTTGTCCAGAAAACCAAGTATGCAGATTAGCCACACACTTTTTGAGTTACCGGAAGAAAAGGTCACATATACTTGGAAAGCGAATGAATCGGGAAAAACATTAAAAAATCAAATCGATTGCGCCTATATCGAAAATAAAGGAAAACCATAAAATCAGTAAAGACGTATCTGGCTGTGCCGACGGACCATATTGGTAGAAAAAATGAAATTACGTTTCAAGGAATTAATTAGAGAAGAACTAAAAAAGCTTGTAATTAGATAGCCGCAGGGAGCAGGTCGTCTTGTGCCGCCTGCGTTTAGGGCACACTAGCCTGACGCACAAGCACATCCTCGACAAAACTCCACAAACGCGCAGTGTCTCGTATGCAATGCGAACATGACCGTAAAACATCTCCTGCTTGAATGTCCTTCCTATTCCGTTCTCCGGCAAAAATTGAACATCAGCTGCGACCCTAACACAATTTCCTCCATGTCCTCTTTCCTAAAATCTACTGGTTTCTTCCATTTAATAGAACCCGTTATTAAATTAGCTTGCACTAGCCTAGTTGCTGTACATGGCGTGTATTAAAAGAAAAAAAGAAAAAAAAATGACTGGTAAATTTAAAAATGAAGATAACCGAGAAAATGTAACTGAAATGTTTAAAAAAATTTTGATCGAAATATTCGTTATTTTTTTAAACAGAATTTTTCTAACTGAACCTGACATAGTTGTACTTTTAGTAGCTTACTTGACTTAATTAGTTGATATAATTTTAAGAACTTTCTTTTGTGAAACTTCAGTTGTTTAATATGTTTGCAACAGCCTTGTCCCGCAACATATAATTAGATAAAACAGGTTGGTATAATGAACTTCGTTCAAAAAACTACTTCGGATAATAAAACATGTTGAAAATGCTTAAATTCGTTTACACTTTCAACATTTCTGTTAAACTTTTTTAATGTTTTACCGACTGATTTTATATAGTAATATGTGTAATATATCTTGTTCAAAATTAGACAATTATTATGCACCGTCCATTTTTATAACTGATCAATGTCATACTGTAAAAGGTTTCACCAGATATGGTGGTGTCGGTAATGAAGAGGGGTATAACGTGAAAAATTAGATCTACATATTTGCAATTTAAAGGTATTTGAAATTATACCTGTTTCAAATAGAGCATTCGCGTTCCAGGAAAATTTGAACTCATTTAATCGTTTCCTTTTTAGGCGGGAGTATTACGAGTCGCAAAGTCACCAGCGATTGTATTACTTTCATCGGTAAAATGTTGACTGACCGATTGGCTGCTGACTCACTGTTTTGCTGGAAAGTACGGAATCCGTGAGAGTTGACCGATGCCCTGCATTTCTAGCTATCGCTAATTTAGAAGCTGTGTCTATGTATTTGTACCTTCACCGTTTCGGGACTCATTTACACTGCTTTACCCTCGTTCAATCTCTTTTAACAGCAGTTTGATTTGGCTCCTCTTTGTAGGATTCCGTGCACATATAATGTGCGGAATCCTAATAAGATGGTTTAGAAACGACAAAAATATTTAATTAAAATGTGCAATAACTCACGGACGGTTTGACACTTATGAACTTTAAAATTGGATCACAAATTACAATTAAAATTCGCTCTGAAAGCGCATCTATGACTTCAAGCTAACCGATTCCCCGGGGCAGCGAAAGAACCGACAAAAATAGGGAGTATAAAGCGATCTCAGAAATCATTTAAAAATTCATAACTCATCACCAAATAAACCTTTAAAAGTGAAATTCAAAATATAAAACAAACCGTAAAATCGCTTTCATAAAAGCAAAAAACTATGGTTAAAAATTTATACAACCCCCTTTTGGGCCCCAAAACAGCAAAAAAATCATGTTCACGTAAACATGAGCTCGAATAAAAAAAAACAGAGAAAACCGAAACGTATCTCAAAAACTTATGCACAAAGGACCGCTTTATAGGAAAACTACAATCGACTGCGGAGTACGATGTAGCGAAAGACTTTGAACAGCCGCTGTCTTTTCTTTTTCTTTTTAAATTATTTCGTATATCCGTCTTTTTTTGTCACATAAGCGAAAAAAAAAAAAAAAAAGGTTGAGTAAAAGGTCTTTGTATTAAGGGAAGGAAATTTATGTGGTTAATAACGGGTCCTCTTACTTCTCTTGCAACAATTAGTCGGAATGGCCAGATATTTATGCTACTTTCTTCTCTAACAATCATTCGTTCTATCTGTCCATCTAGCCAAATTTTCCTACGTGCACTCGGTTTTATGACTTTCCTATTCTATGAAATTCCGTTGTAATCTCTATTATTCGTTTATGCTTTAATACTATTACCTTCGTCATGTTTCCGTTTTCATTTAATTCCTCTTAACTGTTGTCACCTTCATCCGAATCACGAAGCTGTCTGTTATCCCAACCATATCTTCTTCAAATCTCGTCTGAACGTTCTATTCTTTATTTTAATTTGTTATCTCTTGGGCTTCCTGGTCTTTATTGCGCCTTCTACATTCTATCTATTTTCTTCTAATCCGTTATACCAGTGTTTGGTTCCTTCAATCCGGCTATTTTTGACTAAATCAGTATTTAACTGATCCTCTATTTTCTTGTTGCTGCTGCGTGGAGTTCCTTTGCGCTCGGAGGGGTTGTTAGAATTCGCTGAAAATTGAAATCCTACGGATGGAGACACTGATACATTTTCGCCACATTACCGGAGAAAGCGATGTCCCGAACCTGCAAAAGAATGTGAAACAGTTTTTCATTAAGGTATTATTTAATAGCAGTCCACTTTGACACTCTCGGCTTGATTATAGTATTGTTTCGGCACGAAACTGCCCTATTAATGGAGGCAGTAGCAAGCGCGCGATGTATCCTTTTCGATTTTGGACGTATGTCCTAAAACGACTCAAACTGCCGCATAAATTCTTAATGCGGGTTATGGATGCCCCTCCGCGTCTTCTTTCAGAACGTATCAAATCGCGCAAAGATCGTCTTTGGTTGTTTTCCAGTTTTTCAGGGTTAATTTTAAATGAAAGTTCAACGGGGACCAAATGACCGTTCGACTGGCGGCTATACGATTTTTCGAAGTAATTCTCGCACTTACTCTCCTGCCTGGTGGTGGAAGAGCACGAATGCCTCCTCAACTTGGCAGCATTTTTTTAGTCGTACGTCCCCGGTTTCTATTGTTGATAGCGCGGAATATTTCTAGCAATTTTCTCTGTGTCCCACTTCACGCCGGGGGGAACTCTTTTTTTCGGCATTGTCCATTCGAAGTGGCTATATCGCGCAACGTCGCCGTATCGATCTGCTCCGAGCAGAATATCGATTTTCAGAGTAGTACTTACTGTCTACAAATTTAATATTTTTCAAATGACGGAATTCAGTGCCAGTTTTCGAACTATTGATCTTCTAAGCTAATTTCGGAGGCTGGAAGGATGTTAGCAGTAATATTCAAACGAGAAAATGTGATTTTCGACGAACTGCGTAGGAGACACAGCGTCATTAGCCGCTCCGTTTATAGAATATTCACAGATTTTAATTTTTCGGTCGATAATTCGAATTTATTAATGAACGAGTGTTGTGGAATCAACGTCAGTTATGAACAGGAGTCAAACAAGATTCTCGCATATCCTTGAACTCGACCGCATGCCACCACGGCCGACGGAAGTAAATTCGAATTCTCCGAATTGTATTCACTTGATAGACTGCTTGTGGTAGCACCTGCGGACTTGGAAGAAGAGTCACCCCTTATTTCTGTTGTCATCAGATTCAGTCGCGGTGATTTATCGAAATGTAAGAAGGTGTGGAGACGTATATTGCAACCTGACACGGGGATGACGTACAATCGACTGCGAAGTACGATGTAGCGAAAGACTTTGAACAGCCGCTGTCTTTTCTTTTTCTTTTTAAATTATTTCGTATATCGTCGGGTTGGATTCAGTTTTTTGAACCGATCGCAACCAATTAGTGCAACCAGGTTTATTTGCAATAATGTACTGCAATTTTTTGCTGGAAACTGGCTCAGCGTTTAGTCTATCAAGATTTTGCGTCTCAGTAAGAGATGGCAAACGACCTCCGGGAAGATGCCCAACGAGATGGATAGACCAGATACATAATTTATGCCAAGAGCCAATTCACCGAATTATAAGAAGAACAGAAAACCGTATAGGCTGGAAAAAATATATCGTCGCACAAATGTTGATGTAGCCATGATCGTTATGGTCGGGATGATGAAGTCGGTCGAGCGCGAATTTCTAAGAATTTTTTTTAACGAAACGAATGACGGAAGAAATTTATCGTTATTATTTGGTACGGAATTTTCGAAATCGTTTTTCGATTTATTATCTAATACGTTTGTCCTAACAAAGTACGAAATAATAGTATGCTCCATTTTATCTCATTTATTTTTCAAGCCTTTTAGCGACATCAATGAAATCGCACAACCCCCCCGGCTTCTAAACTTATTTTATTTATCGGAAACTAATTATTCCAATACGTACGAATAATTAGCCGATTGTTCCCGTACCGAGAGTTTAACTCGCTCCCAAACCTCCAAATGACCTTCTTCTGACAGCTGAGAATATCTTTCATCAAATTAAATGCTTTCTCGATCAGACTCCGCTTTAAGTGATGTAACTTTTGCACATCTGGAGAGAACTTTCGAGAAAAACGAATTTAATTATCGAACAACGCGTTAAAATCCATAAATTTCGTTTTGTCACTGCCAAGCCTTGAAATTGCAATTTTAGGTAACATAGCGGACGACAGATTAGAATTTTCTTCGAGATCATCCCCAATAACGACAATTTAATAATAGAGTTGCGATTAATTTCACTTTCGTACTTACTGCAAACTTTTTTTAAATTTTAACTACCTTGTCGCGCGAATAATTGCTTTTCCGTTACCCCTTCAGTATCTAAATCACTGGCTCCGTTAGTATTCAGATTTCGATAAATTTCCTCGATGGTGCTAACGAATTTAGCTTTCAATTTCATCTCGACGTTGTTAATTCGACTTTCAGCCGTTCATAAACTTCACTATCACTAGAGCACTAGAACGAATTTTATCGATTTCTTCGCTGAAACGAGAAATACGCTGTTTAATAGTCTCGCTTTAATTTTCTTATCGACTGCGAAATTTTCATTTTATTAATTGTGAAAAAAAAAAAGGAAACCAAAACAACGAAAATAAGTTAAAAAATGAATATTTCCGTAATCACTGAATGTATTTAGACATCTAGCCTGCAGAACCAAAAAATGTTACCTTATTATTCTTCGCAGTTCTTAGAACAAGGGATAGCGTGCAACTCATATGATCCGATTTTCGGCATCCGTCACTGTTTTCTAAAATGGTTTGCTAATCAGATTCGATGTTATCCCACTTCCGGTCTTCTTCTCCATTTACAGGGCTTCCCTTGTGTATTTTCGCCTTTGCTGCCAACATGAAGATTCCATTACTGTCGTATCTCTAAGGGCAATGCATTTTGCTTTCCTTCTCTGAATACTGTCGACTATTACAGGTTTCCCCCCTTCGTCTATTCTGGTTAGAACAATTTTATTATTGACAAAGTCTTTCCAAGGAATTTTTAACAATCTGCCATAACAGCACATTTCAAAAGAATTTATTGAACAAATCAAATACCATTGGACAGATTACGTACATACTGTTAAAAATTATAAGCAAAAAATTAATTTCGAACAGAATAAACTGCGGAAAATATTATTTCAATATACAAAAAGAGCAACATATCATCTTCAAGTCAAGGAGAACCTACCTAGCAATTACATAAAGCAAATCATACGGCTTAGAACAGCAACATACCAGAACTAAAGAAACTGAACATCATCGAATTATCGGATAAATGCCAATACTGTAATAAAGACTACGAGGAAAATATTAATCATCTCCTATTGTACTCGATTCCAAACACAACGAGAAGAACTTACAAATAAATTAACTCAGGAATATCACAAGCTGCCGATAAATACAGTATCCATTCTTACAAATCCATTAAGCATGTAAACAACTTTATCAATATTCCTCAAGAAATGCAATATTGAACTTTAAAATTTGAATACTATATGACACGTTTAACATATAAACTGGCTAAAAGGTTAAAAGGAAAAACCAAGCCAAAAAAAAAAAATCCTTTTTTTTACTATTTACACTTATAATCCATGTTTCACATGCATACTGTAGTGTTGACCACACATAGCAGCGCATTATTCTTTTCTTAAGTTCCAGACTTAATCTGGAATCCTTTAGTGCATGACTCAGGCTGTCTAATGCCTGATTCGCCATTCCAATTCTCGATTTGATTTCTTTGTCATCTCTGCCATCATTAGCGATGAGGCTACCTAGATATCTAAATTCAGTTAAATTTTCTATTCTCTTTCTGTCGATAAAAATATAGGTATATGCCTATTTTTAGTTCCGATAAATTTAATGATTTTCGTTTTTTTAGTATTAATTTTCATTCCATATCTTAAACCGATTTTATTTATTTTGTTCACCATTTTTTGTAGTTGTTCTTCTGTTTCTGCAAGTAATACTTTATCATCCGCATAACTAATTTCGTTTATACGTTGTCTATTTATTTTCACTCCAATTTTTCCTATATTTGCAGCTTGTTTAATCTCTTCTGCATATATATTAAATAATCCGGGTGAGAGTGGACATTCTCGGCGTACACCTCTTTTGATATCTTATCCGAGAATTCTGCACTTATCTTGATTTTTGCACTCTGTTCCCAACACAGAGAGGTTTAACAAGCTATAGGTGTCTGTGTTATCGAGGTTATATTTTTGTAATATTGTTACAAGCTGTTCATGATTAACCCGGCCAAACGCTTTCTCATAGACTACAAAGTATGCATAAACCTCCCTGTTTGTGTTCAACGTTCTTTGTATTATTATTTTGAGTAGAGCTATTGAATTTCTTCTTATTCCGTCTTGTCATAATAGAGATGGAAAAAAGAGGGGAGGAGGGGGGAGGACGCTTACATCCAGCAGTGGATCGACATAAGCGTATCTTGATCGTGATTACATCTCTAGTTCCTTTTCTTGGGAAAAAACTAAACTACGTATCGCTCAAATTGTCATCTAGTTTCAGCCCTATTCCGTTATTTATTGTTGATAGAGCTTCAGCGAATGATTCATAAGAGTTATTGTTCTATATACGGAACATATTTGGGAGCCTTTATTTTTTGGAATTGGTATAAAATTTACGTTTTTAAAATCTTCCGGCCATTTTTTTTTGTAAATTTTATTAAATATCTGTAAAAGTTGTTTCTTCCCATCGTGCGTTATGCATTTTATCAAATCAACCGCTAGAAGATCATCTCCGGCTGCTTTGTTATTTCTGGTCTTATACGTATAGCATTCTCTAATTCCCACATTTCAATATTTAGCGCTTCTTCCGTCGTTGTTTTATCGTTCTGTTCCGATCACATATCATCCTTATACAATTCTTGCATATAATTCAGCCACGTTTCTTCTTTTTTTTCCTCAGTTATACAATATTCTCCAGACTTATTTCGTATACAGTTTATGTTGTTTTTTCTCTTTTTATGTGCTTTCATCATTTCTTTAATTTTCGTATGAATTTCTCGCATGTTATGCTTTAAATCTAATTTTTCGATTTCTTCGCATTTTTCTTTGTACCAGTTGTTCTTTGCCTCTGTGCGTTTATCCGAGATGTCTTTACTTAATTTCTTATATTTTACACATCTTCTATCTTTTATTTCTTTTCTTTCCTCTATCAGATTTATTATGTAATCTCTTGAGTAATCCAAGGTTTGTGTTTTTTCTTCCTCTTTTTGGTACTGTGTTTCTGCTGGCTTCGAGCACCTTTTGTTTCCATGTGCACCACATGTTTTCCACATTTTTTCTTATATTATAATTCCAACTATCGTTTCCCTTCCTATTCTGTCCAACTCTGCTTGAAACTTTCCGCTTCGTGTCTATTTTTAGTTTATTATAGTCTAGCCATTGTAACTGTAATTGTTTTTCATTCTTTTTACATATTTCTTCAGTATTATTTTGCATTTGGCGACTAGTAAGTTATGGTCAGTAATGCAATCAGCTCTCCCGGATAGGGATGACAGTTTTCAATTGCGCTCTTGTAACGTTTGATCAATAAAAATGAAATCAATTTGGTTTCTTTTTCTTCCATCCAGGCTTGTCCGCGTGTAAAGTCTTCTTTTATGTTGCCTAAAACCACGTGTTACATATCACTATATTACTTTTTTCTGAAAAATCTGTGAGCATTTTTCTTCGTTCGTTTTACTTCCCTAAGGCAAATTTAGCCACGACCTCACTTCTATAGTCTTCCCCTACTTTTACATTAAAATCCCCCACGACGAATACAATATCATTATTTTTTATTGTCTTTTTCATTTCTCCTAGTCCCCCTTATAAAAATTATTAATCGTCGCTTCGTCACTATCCGCTGTGGGAGCTTAAACCTGAATTAGTACCATAGGTTTGGGCTTCACATTTAGTCGTACTAGCATAATTATGTCTGACTTTGGAATGATTTCACTTATTTTACAGGCCAAATGTGTTTGTATTAACATAGCGACGCCGCTTTCATGTCGGTTTTGTCCTGAATATACTATTTCATACTTTTGATTAACCTTAAATCTTCCATTCCCTATCCATCGTGTTTCACTAATTCCCGTAACGTCAATGTTTAGTCGTTTAGCTTCTAAAGCCACATTTGCTAATTATCCTTTCTGATAAAACGATCTTACGATCCTCAGCTAGCAAGAATAAATGGCTTTTTTTCATTGGTTATTCCATGTATTCTCAGTATTATTAGTTTTAACCTCTGCATTACTTATTTTCTTTGTTACACTCGTATTATTTATTTTTATCATGTTGGCGCGGGTTTGTATATTGACGACCTGAGGAGCCCCGCTTTATTCCCCTGCCGGGTCTGGCGTAAATGAGACCGCCTGAACCAGTAACATTTACCATATCATATTCATATTCATAGTTGCTCCTGAGAATTTTAATGCGGTGGTTTCCCTTCCGTATGTTTTCTGTTAGGGGGGACTCCCTTAGCCAAAAAGACCCGGTTTTAAGGCGCCGGATATTAACCGGCCCGCTCTGGATTAATATGCACCAATCCGACTGGGGCACATGTCCCGAGCGAGTTGCTGATAGCCTGCTGTTGCTAACGCAGTAAAAAGCTTAACGGTATTTACTAGAAAGAATACCATTTCCGCAAGTGTGCCCTCCTCCGTTTTCCTATCAGCTGTGTATTTTGTGAGTTCTGATTTAGCTATTCGAATTAACGCTAAGCTCGCCGAACAGAAAATGACCACCCTGCACGACGTGGACGTGCAGACGTCACGTGGTTGTTGTTTCGTTTCTCCGTCGGTAATACTAGCACCTATATGTAACGGTTGAGTGACCACTTACTAGAGAAGGTAACTCTAATTACCTGCCGGATGCCAAATAATAATTAATGTACGCTAAAAGAACGCCAAAAAAAAAATCACCGGTTTGTTTACGGAAACAGTTTATTATAACAAGTAATGAAGAAGAAAACGGGAGGATAAATTCGAAGCCCCTCTCAAAAGGGCTGTTTTGAAGATACGATCAGAGTAGTAATTAAACGAAAGAGAGAGAAAGAGAGAGAGAGAGAGCGAGAGAGAAAAGTACACCAAATAGTTTTGCGAGTGAGGCAAATGTACAGGATAAGAACATAAACGGCGATAATGGAATAAGCAAAAACGACAACAAGCGATGCGAAAAAAATACACGTAAATCGAATCGGAAAATAACAATTTGAAAAAATCCAGATAACCTGTATTAGTAGTTTTAATAAATTTCATTACACCTCATCACCGATTCCAGTCAGACTCATTACAGATAATTTAAACATTTACAAACGGAAGATCTTCATTATACGCTCAAAGCCAATTTGTTTAAGTAATCTTCGCCACTGACTCAGGTTTTAACTCTAAAACTTTTACATTATTTTTACGAGAAAACGAGTGAAACTGATTTCGGTTTTCCTCCGCTCTGAAACAATCAAAATTTCTACTTCAAACTAAAAACAAAAGTAAAATAAGTTCCACATATCCTTGATAAGATATCGTGATTATGGAATTAAGCATTTCATAATGTACTAAGCCCGAATGGGAGTAAGGGGGCTGCTATTTTTGTACTCGGACAATTTTTTGTCAACCACTGCTTAATATGGAAATGGCAGTCTTTTTTTAGGACCAATGTGCTCGTATTATGGCTAGACTACATTATACTCATCTGCTGGCCAGCGCGTCTCCCGAACATGACGCGGTACGAAATGCTGCACTTTCGAATGATCGCTCTGAAATTCTTCCCAATTTTACCAATAGCCTCAATTATCCTAGTGACACTTCACATTTCTGCTAGCAGATGGGAAACAATCGCCCTCAAATAGGTAACTGCGAAGCAGCATTTAAATCGCGCAAAACAGATTGGATTAAAATATTATTCTCTAAAAATACTGCTATAATATTACCAACGGAAGCCGATTCCCCCGCCGGGAGCTGGATTGCAACTAATATTTTCCAGGACCTGTTTTCAGTAAACTCTGTAACCGAGTAACTTCAAAATGTACTGCAATTTACCGACATATCACCAAAAAAAAAGAAAAAAAAAAGATCGTTACATATCGTATCTATTACAGGTTATATCCCCCCCCCATTCTTTTACCCTTGCACATATACTTTCATTTTGGCCGAGTTGGTCGCTATAATGATTATTCAGACTTCTCAATCGCCACTGCGATATATCGAGGTATGATTTAACATCGCAGTGGCGGTTGTTGATCAAATATTGTTTTCTAACTTTGTCTGCTAATTCTTTTTTAAATAATTATTTTTAAAAACACGAAGAGAAGTCTTTATTAATTACAAAGTTTCAAAAAGCACAAAAATATCCCGACATGTTTCGGTGCGTATTCATAGGAGCAGCAGTATTACGTATTTGTAATTTTTTAATTTTTTAAATTAATAAAGTCTGTTTTGCGTTAACGAATACTTTGTTCCAGTATTAAAATCACCTTCGTCTGAAAAATCATCGAGGTATGTTTACCGCGCTGCTCGATAACCAACTCCGACATATTCGTTGATAATCGTATCATTAGATGACGAGCAATACTTTATCCGAGAAGGTCTTATAGGAGTCATCGATGTTTTAGTTCTTTAAGAATCCTGTTAAACGACATGCGGATCCGATGAGAAATGCTCGTATAAAATTTACATTTGTTCGATCATACGGCGTTTGTTTTTTGTAGTCTAAAAATGTTAAGTTCAATTCAGAACGAGGAGCTTTTATAACTCAATATGTCACCAACTATAAACATCTGAAATGGTGACGGAATCAGACCATCTGTGGGAAACATCGTTTTTACCAGACCGCTGAGATGAAAAACTCATTGCCATCTGCAGCTAGGGAATACATCGCCGGCTCATAAACAGAGAGGACCACTTTCTGAAAATGTTGCAGTGTTTTTTTTTTTCCACTGTACCAGTCGAGGGACCACAAACAGCGCCAATATTAATTTTAATATATGTATTATGATGATAGAAATGTGACCAATCCAAAGCCCTCCAGTGAGGGGTTTGGCTTATAATAGTTCACTACAACTTATAAAAAGGGGATACAAAGTCTAGAGAAGGACGAAAAGCGACATAAGCAGTACAGCACAATTTTGACCATATGGCCCTTAGGATATAAAAAGCGAATGGGATGGATTTTAAGAGAAAACAACATGAGATTAGTACAGCAGCGTGTACAATGTAATATTTAGAGCACAATCGTCATGATAACAGTGCTATTTAGTGTATTTCATAAAAGCTCGGCACGCATTTAGTGTGCAAGAGTGCGAGCACCACAACAATCGCCTTATGGAACGTTATCCATACGTAGCAAGTCTACTTCTTATGATATCTGATAAAAACTCGAACACCATGGCAATCACTAAGTTAAGAGTGACCCATACATGTCATGTTTATTTGGGTCAGATGACCTAGACCCCATAGTAACCGTTGCTGTTTGGTCGGACAACAGAGTCCGGTGAAGTAAATACTTGATAAAAGTTTCGAGTCGTAATAACTGATGCTAACGTATTTAAAACTAAATGCACTTAAGTTATGGGAAGAGCGTCACGACACCACTTCCTTCTCTTTAACCTTCTTCTCGGATTACCCGGAAGAGTATTTATAAACATGCTACTAACTTTAGGATTGGGATGTAGATTTAGATTTTCAAAAAATTTGCTGTACTGTTGAGTATGAACTGATTTAACAAAAGGAACATGCAGATCCCGATGGAGAGTTAGGTTTGAAACATATTTTGGTGCTGCTGCAATCCCTCGGAGGATAATGGACTGCTGACTCTGAATACGAGCAAGGTTGCTTCTACTTGTATTTCCATATAGTTCTAGGCCATACCTCCACACCGGAGCTATAATCATCAAGTAGATAGATCTTTTTAACCTTATACTTAATTTAGATTTATTGCCTATCAGCGAGGATAGCTTTTTAGTGTGTGCGATTAGTTGCAGTGTTAAGAATGCGTTCCGGAAGCAGATCTTCGACAGAATGCTTTCGCAGTTCAAGAACATACCGACGACCAGGATTATTAGATGAAGTGCCACTTGCAAAGAAAATTAATGTTTACCTCTAGCGAAGAATCCAACTCAAGCTGACGTAATCCGTTTATTGATTTTTCGCCATTTTAACTTTTCTTTATGATAAATATATAATGGTCAGCTCGGTATTTGACACGACACATTAGTACACGCGTTGAACACTTTAATTGCAGATATCATGCAGTCAGCCCAAATTCTTTTTAAACGGCTCATTGCGCTGCGTGTCATCTGTGCTCTGTGGCGTATCTCATTTTTACATCCACCGCTGTTTTCCACTACAGAACATATTTAGGCTCTATAGTGGAAAACAACG
Source organism: Icerya purchasi (assembly GCA_039619475.1). Taxonomy (NCBI): domain Eukaryota; kingdom Metazoa; phylum Arthropoda; class Insecta; order Hemiptera; family Monophlebidae; genus Icerya; species Icerya purchasi. Next base: position 179,490,118 of record CM077116.1, read on the forward strand.
GTGGATGTAAAATGAGATACGCCACAGAGCACAGATTATACGCAGCGCAATGAGCCGTTTAAAAAGAATTTGGGCTGACTCCGCTGTTAGTAAAGGTGTAAAGATTCGATTAGTGAACTCTCTCGTCTTCTCAGTGTTCTTGTATAGTGCGGAGACCTGGTCAATGACCAGCGCAGACAAAAACGTATAGACACACTCGAAATGTGGTGCTGGAGGCGTATGCTGCGTATCCCATGGACAGCCAGGAGAACCAATGTCTCCATAATAAATGAGGTTGGTAACCCGAAGAGGGTGCTCTGCAGGATACTGCGGTATTTTGGTCATGTGATCAGAGCGAACAATTTGGAAACGTTGCTCGTCCAAGGAAAGGTCAACGGAAAAAGGAGTCGAGGTCGTGCGCCGACTAGATGGACGGACGCGGTGTGCATAGCTGCTGGTCGTACCTTTCAGGATTGTGTACACATCGCAAGGGATCGGAATTGTTGGCGCAGTCTGATCAACCGGGTGACAGATCATGGTCACGATATACCTACATGGGGTGAAACGATTCGATAGAGCGTTTCAACAGCTATATTAAGTTTATTAACGAGGGACATATTCACCACTAGTGATGAAATCTGAAGAACAATTTACTCAGTTGAACGTATGGGCTCTGAAATTTCTGGCGATGCGCTTAAATTTTAGTAGCTAGTTCAACAGCTTTTAAGAGCTGTATTCCGAATTAAATTTAAAATTTTGTAAAATGTTGCATTTTGCCCGTTACTACGAGGTATGTATTATTTTAAGTGATACATTTAAATTTTAAAAACTATAGTAAATAACTTTCAGCGGGTAGCATTTAGAATTATGAATTTTTTTCGATTCTGTAAAACGTTACATTTGCGCGTTAAGCCCTTTCCGGTATAATCCATAGGGGAGATAGTATTCGTAAGCTCGAGCATTGCACGAAAATGAAATTCCTCTCAACGATACACGGTAAAACCCAGATAGAGCGATAAAAAAAAAACCCTGTACATATCTATACAAAAAGTCAATAAATCAAATTTATCGGAAATTTAGCAATATTTAAAATTTCACCAGTTTCGCGCTTGGATTGGCTGATTTTTTTTTTCATGTGTCAGCTTTAAATGATGATGTAACCGCGATTTAGTTTGACATCTGTTGTTATCAATCTGTGATTTCCAATCACGTATTACGTAGTTGCGCTCTCATCTCTGTTTACCATAACTCGCAATATTATCTATTTCGTTGCGAAGTGTCCGATTTACCGGTACTTGTACCTGTACCGGTAAAACTAGTTTTTGCCACCCGCTGTTTTTATACAATTTTCATATTGATACCTTTCCTCAACCTGTTTATATGAATTTTTTTTTGGGGTTTTTTGACCAAAAGAAAACTAACGAATAATAAATTATATTGTTGAAAATAGTGATCTCGAAATTTACTCTAAAAATTTAATAAAAATGCATCAGAAAACGACAAAACCATTATTCGATATAAAAAGTAACAACATATTTTACAGGTAAAATTTAAGGCAATATTATCATTGTTCTTAAACAACATTCATACCTTAATTAGAGTCTGCGACAAATTTAAATTACATTAACATTTAGAAACAATTTAACGAGTATGACAACACAATCGCTCGATTGGAAATATCAGAAATATTTAATGCGGTCTTTTAATTGTTACAATTCGAATCTAGACTCTAATTAAGGTAAGAATGTTGTTGAAGAATTATCATAATTCTTTTCTTTGAGCTATATTATTCTAAAATAAATTTCATCGAATATGTGTAATTATGTATTATAAATTTTGAAATCGGTATTTTTATTTTATAAGAAGACTGTTTTATTTTTCAATTTTTAGTTGAGTGGTAATACAGACTAAACTAGAAACTTTCGGCGTTGTTTAAAGCTGTACGGGTTTCAGAATGTTCAAATTCCGTCAGTGACAAGCCTGAAATTCGCGTTTTGAAGGTTCCAAATTCATCGAACCAACATTTCCACACGGTAAATAATCCTTAAATAACTCGCGTTTATCGTTCCCTTAATTTTAAAACTTTATCTGTTCATATTTTCTTCCCTGTATTCTAATGTTTTTTTTTTTCTTTTTTGGCTAATTTTTGTCCAGTTATATTTAAAGCTAAGAACATACACTTCTCTTTATGGGGAGGGGGGGACTCATTTTTCTAACGTTTATTTTAATGACTACTGAGTATATTCACCGATACTTACCGATATACGGGGCCACCACTGACCGCGGTCAGTTTCTAATAAACATATCATTCCAAACAGCCATACACGCAGTAATGTTAAAATACGTGGTGTCAGTGATGGAAATGGCGAACTCAAATTCAGTTTTTGCATTCAAATCTTATGACTTATCCATTACAATTTACATCGATAAAATTTTAATTTTTTGTCTTATTAATAATCATATTTTTTTTCCCCAACTTACATGTCCATACTTAATACTGATAATATTTCAAATCAATCGCGCTTGTTATAATACTGAAAACTTCTCCAAGGAAACGATACTTTTTCCACGTTATTTTATGGCTGCCGAATATCTGTCCGTATTGATAATAGTACACCCCACTGATTAGTGCACTTTTTAATGGATAATAATTCATCAAAATTGATTCGCATGGGCGGAAGTTATATACGAATAGACAAAAAAAAAAATATATACATATATACGCGACGAACTTTTATATGAAAAGATAATAATAAGGAAGAGGAAGATTTTGAAAACGAAGCGATCCAAAACTTTTGTAAAATGTACCAATCAATAAAAAAATCTGTTGACCAAAACATGACGAATATAAAAAAACCAAAGAGAGATACGTGTTTTTATTTTAAAATTTGAACTATAGTTTCCGCATAGTTTGGTTAAAGGCATTTTTATTTTTTTTTACTTTAAAGAATTATCGGAATTTTAAATTAGGTGGGCATAATAACAGTGCGACAGTTTTTTTTTTTGTTTTTTTTTTAATATTCGAGCGGCATTCTGTAAGGACTCTATGCTTTGCTATTTGGAAGGGTTTGTTTCCGCAATCGCGAGAATAGCGTGAGACACGAACAATTTTTCAGCCAGCCGATCAATTTGAATCGATGATTTATTATTTATTAATAGCTTGATTTTCAGAAACGGGGTAACCATGCAATGTGCAATTCTTATCGTCAACCTAATTTCATTATTTTCCATTTTCTCGGTTAGTCTCATACATACATTTGCTGAATTTTCAACGGGTACACGATGCCTAAACGGTTCAACTTATTTTAAAATACGACGCTTCTTCGACTGTTTACCATTTTAAAAAAAAAAAGGAATGAGTCTTTTTTATTCGAATTTATTTGATTCGTTAATACGCGTTTTTCTTATTAAACTATTTAACGGAACGTAGCAGTACGAATCGAAATGAACAAACTGATTTTTTTCGAATCCGTAAGTATTATTTTCCATTTCTATAATTAAGCATAATTCTAAGTGTAACTAAATATCCGTACTTGTTTTTGTTAATACTTATAAATATCAGTAAATATTTCAATAACAAACAAAATAAATATAAAATAATTTTCTTTAATAAATTAAAATAAATACCTCAATTTAAGGGAACGTTTTCGAGCATAGTCCATCATTAATTAGCCATACATTGTGAACTCAAAACTAAAGACACACTTATTTAGTTTGTTGTTAAGGTATGTATTTATTTTATAAAGCTATAATTTAAAGTAATAAGCAAACACGAACAGAAATATATTAGCAAATTAAAACACCAATAATACATATATTTCGTAGTAACGAATCACATGTGGATCAGTTCGCTGCTATAAAACTTGTTGACATTTCAATTTAATTTTTGTTTGCGATTGCTTATTAATTTGAATTATAAAATTGAAATAATAATCGATATGAAACGAAATATTTTTTATAAAACATATATCGGCTTCAAGATTTATTCTAAGAATATTAATAATAAACATGTTAAAAAGTAAAAAATAATAATTACCCGACAGTAAAAGATAATACATTTAAAAGTAAAATATAACTTAAGAGGATATTACGAATATTCCTATGATAGTAGGCACCAGATTAAAATTGCAAGAACTAAAAAAAAAAAGCATACTAATCGATATAGCAAATCGCTGGTTTTCTGTAAGGCAAGTATCGGAAACATCAGGAATAAATTTAATGCGGTTTCTTAATTGTTATAATTCGAATTTGATGTACCCGTTTGAAGCATCTGCGGTGTTTATTCGATTTAAAATATGCATTAATGTATATATCTAAATTAAATAATTGTGATGACAACGTATATGAGGGATATGTCTCAGCTTATAGATTTTAGTAGGTTTTCACATACATCTAACCAAAATAGCCGTGTTTCTACTATGATGCCTTGCATATAAACAATCAAAGTGGATGATTGGTAATCACTAACCTGTGTGTATTGTACAATTATTTTAATTGCTCCAAAGGTTGTGTTTGGTATTTAGCTGGCATGTGTTGGGTCTACCATTTAATTATGCACGGCTCTATAAAAATGGAATATTCGTTGGAACAAGCATGGGAGGAATGGTAATATTGGGTTAGCAACTTATATTAGCATTGGCTAGTTAGAGATATAATAAAGCACATCCCCAGAGCATACACACTTAAAAACAGCAGATTTAGTAAGGGTTGGAAACGTTTATAAAGGTGGCTGGTCAACAGTAAAACATATTGTCAAAGTGTATACAGTCATTAACTAGTACCGGTTAGCAAATTATTACACAGGGTAGGCAAGGGTAGACGCATCATCAACACACATGTAAACACGTACGAAATAGCGGATTTGGTATGGGGTTAGAAAAAGGTTAAAGGTGGCTAATCAACAATAAAACATATTCTCAAAGCATAAATACACAAAACAGTTCTGCAGTATAAAAAAAAAAGTTTTTTTATTAAAATCGAAGCATTGACCTGGAAATTTTGTTGATTAGCGAATATTCCTTGATTTTAACGGAAATATTATAACGACTGCTGCTTCAGTTACAACGGAATATCGCGGGAAAAGTGTACAAGAAAACATATCGAATCACATATGTATGTTAGGTGTGCGAGATGTTGCTGAAACTCTTTCAGTACTAACGAAAAATTTTTGTTATTTCCTGTTTGGCGCTAATTTGGACGCTGACATGTTTATAATATTTCAGTACAAAAAACAAGTATTTTTAGAATTTGTCACTATTAGAAACTTTTATGACTTTTGCGAAAATTTTTTAAATGTAATTTTAAAAAAGAAAGCCATCTTTATTTCTACGTTTCGTATTTTGCGAGTCATACAATTCACTACAACTCTGCAATACAGTAAATTTTTTTGATATCAACACAACATACAACTTCTCGCTGAAAAACTAAACAACAATCTTAAATTCGATCAACTTCCCGATATCGAGTTTGACTGAAAACTTATGTTGAAACATGCTTCCGTCCGATTGTGAGCGATTCGACGTAAAACGAAATTTCTGTAAAATGTAGTTTGATCAAAGGGATGAGTACGATTTGGTATGAAATGAGCCTGATTCGGTAATTGCGCGAATATAATACACATTTTGATACTATTTATCTGTTTGCATTTGTACCGTATCGTGTACAATATCAATTTTTAGGAGGACGCAACACTGTTCGGGCTGAGATTTCTCCCAAGACGAAAAAAATTTTTCTTCGCTGACCAGCGTATTTCTGCACACGTCGACAAAACGGAAGAAAAGGCTAGCGAAAAAAAAATTAAATAATCTAATTTTTGTAATTTACAATTTATTATTCATCGTCAAAGAGAGAAGACGGATATCGCAAAAGCCAATTCAGTTTAGTATCGATCTTTTGTCCGAAAACGTGCTGAAATGTTACGCGCAGTAAGTCGCCGCCGTATCGATTTTATCTTATTTTTGTCGAATACGTTCGAGAAAAGTTTATTATTATTTTAAATAATTCGATGCTTTATTCGATTAATCTCGCGTTAAGCGGCAGTGTAAAAAGCGTTAAATTTTGAACCCTCCGTGCGTCGTAGTCATTGACGTTAGGCGGAGGACTTGGTTTAGAATGTTACCGGCGAACTGTCCACCAAAGGGGTTAATCGCGCATGCGCACTAGCCGAACGATGGACTAGATCGAAACCGCAACAGGTTGCGATCGCCGATCATAATGTGCGAGATGTGTACATTTAGCTTTTTTTATTGATAGCGCTTGCCTTGTGCGTGTACCGCGTGCCATCTCAGTTGTCGCGATCTATCCCAGGGTCTCTATTATCGATATAACACGTGTGTTTGCGAAATTCAGTTCGTTAATAATAACAATAATGACAACGAATGTTTAACATATTCGCATATCGGTAGGAATAATTTTTTATAGAAATATCGATTATCGTTGCTGAAGAAGGTGCTTTGAACGCGCCGAATATCGCGTAGCTATAACAGAAAAAACCGAAACTTTCGCAGCATCTGAATCGAAACCGGTAAGTACAGATAAATAAATAAATAAATAAATAAATAAATAAATAAATAAATAAATAAATAAATAAATAAATAAATAAATAAATAAATAAATAAATAAATAAATAAATAAATAAATAAATAAAAATAATAAAACGATTCCGATTGAAGTATCGCCCGGTAAAATTAGAGAGCCCTTTTTTTTTTAAATATTTTTCATTTTCCTGCGCGCAATTTTAATTTTCTTTCCAACACATTTAAATAAAGTGGCTGTCGAAGGAAACAACCTGCGTCCGGATCCGATTTATTTTTATCTACTGTATTCGCGTTTTTCTTTCGGAATTGTTAAATATAAAAATTTTCTTTTTCTGATAAATTTTCCGTTCTTAATTTTTCTCTCCGGAGGCCTTCTTCAATTCTGCACCTTTTAAAGCACTTGTTTGCGTTATAGGACGGACTGACCCCTACCTGTTTATGTATACAGTGTTTTATTGCGTGCTGTAGTGGGAAAGAAAGTTTTTTTTTGAACGTAACGGAAACTCTTTTTAACTTGCCATGATATACACACTAAATCGTGCAATCTGAGCACCTGTTAAACGAAATTTCGGTATGCCAGAGCAGTTTTGATTTTTAGAAGAACTATTTCTAATTTCCATGATGTTTAACGAAATTCCTCTACCAGTATCGATTTAAAAAAAAAAATCGATAGACATAATGGCTAGGGTTTTTTTTCTGTTTTTTTGATTGTGTGTATTTTTGTTATTACAAAAAAAATGATACTGTAACAGAAATAAAGTATTTTATGATAGCACCAAAAAAAAAAAAAACAACAAAAAACAATAAAACTCAAATAAACAGAGTCGTAACAACTTTTAAACAATTTTTGTGGAAAAATTTCCGTTTTTTATTTTTCTTGAAACTGATTTTTTCGGTCGATCACTCTCTATGTTAGTCTATAATTGCGGACAAGGCCGTGTCCACGGCGGGGGGTTTTGGGGATTAACCCCCCCCCCTCCAATGAGAATTGAAATAATTATTATAAATACATAAAAATCTGAAAAAAATCACAAATCTAAAATAAATATTGATGATTATCTATGGTGTTGTTACCTACCTTTAAAAGAAAAAAAAAAAGAAAGTATGCTCTATATTTCTAGGTACTTCATTAATATCTTATGCAAAATTTTTCATTACGGGTATAAAATAACATATGTAATTTTTATTAATGTTCATATACGGGATAATTCATTTATGTGAATTATTAATATATAAATCAAAATGATGGAAATTTTGAATAGTACTCGTACGAATATTAGTGAAAAATGTATTGTTACTTATAAAATAAATATGCAAAGAAAATTTTCAATCCCCCCCCCCTCCCAATTCTGGGCACGGGCCTGATCGCGGATCCTTTCACTTGGGATTGGGTGCGCGTTTGAAATATTCGTTCTTTATTAAACGAAAAAGGATATTTTCATCCTTTAGACTGGCAAGTGTGCTCTTGCTATCATTACGAGCGATAGCCTACGCTGGTTGATGACATCAGACTAGAATCGCCTATGAAAAGAATCTACTTTGACCATACTAATGTCGAATTATTCATATACCTCATGTGATGCCGCAAACTGCTGACAGTTCACGAAATTACCATACGTGTACCCAACAACATGGTACAAGAGTCAGCTGAACATTCAATTCAATTTTATTTACGCATAAATTAAAAAATATAAAAATTGTAATCAAATTAATATAATCGCGAATAGGCAAAGGTTGCGCGAACTGCGGAATCTATATCGAAAATTACACTGGTCAAACTTGTACCTATATATTTTAACCGAAAAATGTGTTATTAAATTAAATTTACACTAGAACAATGTTTACATAACTACGAGAGTTCTGTATTGTGTTATATTAACTTCGACTAATATATAAGGCATTAAATATTTGTAAAAAAAAAAAAAGATGTGCATTTAGAAAAAAATTATTCGTATTTTTGTTAGTGCGATTCGAATCGAAGCCAAACACCACCGCCTAGAATACGCTGTAACTTCGCCCCAGCTTTTTCTTCTTGCTTTCGTTTGTCCGTTGAACCCTAGATTTCGAAGGTGAATTTGTATTTTGCAGCGTTCTTGCGATAGCGCTTACGCACGGAAATCAAAAAAAAAAAAAGAAGAAAAGATGATTCCATTTGAAGTAAAATTATGCATTTAGAACAAAAAATTACTCTCGACTGACGTTTCGGATAGCTTCACCATAGTCGGAATATATCCCGAGCGCCAATCATCGTGTAATCTGATTAACATGGTGCTTTTAGCGAAAATCATTTTACCGCTAATACGGCCCGCTGCGTAAATTTGAAATTTTCAATCCTACCGCACTCGGATTTTAACTTTGTTGTGCACATCGAGGACAATGATTCAGTCGATTCTTTAGCTTTTCGTTTAAAAAAATGACTCGGTCAAATCTCTCTACTCGAAAAAAATTGTGTCAAATTTTAGCGTTCGACATTTATAATTTTTATTCTCAAAGAACATCGGTTCTTTCTATTATTCAACTTGATGATGTTCCTTTCGAACTTCAGTTCCCCCGATTTCCTTTACTTTTTCCGCCGTTCCCATTATTCACTTACACATTCGCGTAAATTCCTTCTACATGTTCACGCTCTGCTTTCTCTGCTTCACCGCGCAACGATGCACGGCCATTTGTAACGTCGATTATTTCCACCCTCTCCAGTTCTCTGTACTTCTGTTTGTTTAAACTTTAGCCTATCAGTCGTCACTCTTTTTCCTATTTCGCTGCCGTAATTCCCGTCATATTGTTAAAGACAAATGGAAAATTACTAAACTCCGCTTTCCCTGCGACATCGATTACTATAAAAGATAGAACTGGTAAATCGTTAACCGGTACTTTTTATGCAGAAGAATTAAATATCCTATCCCGATGATCCAGCGTGTTGTTCGACGAGAAAAGCGAAAAAAAATCATTAGTGGCTTAATTATTAAAGGTTTAGTAAATATTTAGCTAAGATAATAGGAACTGGCTCCCCTACTCCAATTAGTGCCGTTAGGCTTAGTACACTGTGAACCTTAACAATCCCCGACGCCCTGCTAAAGGTATCGGACTTTACTTAATATGTAAAAGCGAAAAATATTGAAGTTCCTTTTGTTTGTGAGCAAATATACTTAGTTGAAAAGCTCTAAATAGAAAAAAAAAAACAGTCAAAGTGTAAAATATTTAACATTTTGCTGTATTATAAAAGTTAAATCAACGAAATTTATGAAAAGCATTTGCAGTGGATGAAAAATGTAATTATATTGCGTGCACAAAAATGAAGTAAATAAACACGAGGAATTTGAGAATTTTGTTGATTACAGGAAATTCGGATTGCGATGGAAAATAAGAAAAAAATAGCCAAAAATGTTACTAAAGGAGAGAGCTATTCGGTATTGCCGGCAATGAATTAAAATTGATACTTATTTTTTCGAGTACACGTAAAATAAAACTGTTAACCGCAAGTGATTTATTTCTTTGTCGCTAGAAAACTGACATGGTCATGTAGTGTACTGCGAAGCAGCTACGATTATAAAATATTCTAAATGCGCGTATTCAACGTACATTTAACAGTGCTGGACGGTTTTCATTTAAGAGGCCTTTTTAATGTATATGAAATGAATGTTTATTAATAATCAAAGAGCATCTTGTAAATTGCTAGATATGATTTAGCCTAAACGATTACGCTCTATATTTTAAAGTGAACTACGATCTCGAAGAATATTCCAAGCTCGGTTTTTATTATAATTACTGATTACATCCGTTCACGGTAAAGAATTAATCCTATAAAAAAAGATTCGCTACTCGATTATAATCGAACGTTTACATTTTTAACCTTGTAACGAGCAAGAAGCGTACAACAAGACCTACGGCGTCCGTCTCTTGACTAATAATCAATAAGGTTACCACCCCGTCGTGCAAGTGACCATATGTGATTGTCCTTCCTTCAGGGTTCGGTTTAGCAGCGCAGTGGAGAAGGTACTCTTCCTCGTTCCGAGTAGAGCTGAACGATTGAGCATCGTAGCGCATTACGAGTGGCCACGCCGAAAGAAATCGACAAACACGAAAAACGTTATTATAAAAGAAAAAAGGCAGTTTTTGTATAAATCAAAATCTCCTACTTTGGAGCGAATAGAATTTTTTCAAAATAAAAAGCAAACAAATAAGCGTAAACAAATTGAAATAGTCTTCTCGAAACAATTTCCGAGTTGAATTACAGAGATGGAATTCCTCACTCTGTCGATCTTCCGCTATGTGCGGTGTGACGCGCGTGATCTATTACGAAACCGCCAGCTATCTAATGATGATATCATTTATTATCGGTGTTATCAATAGCATCGGTAAAACTTTACATTTAATTTTTAACTGTTATAATACTGATACGAAATGAATTGGCAATATTTCTTGACTTCCGGATAAAATTTTGAATTTATTTGTTAGGCTGGTTTGACAAAATATGTAATTGTACTTTTTAAACACCTTTGAAATAAGAAACTGAAAACCCGGAAAATAAATAAGCGACGCATTATTCAAATAAAAGTATTGTTATACCGCATAAAATCACGAATGCATATTTTTCGTATTTTCCGTTAGAAAATTTTAAATACGCCACAAAACGAGTTTATTTCAAAATTTTATCCCGTACGTTTAACGTTTATTTTTACATTTTCTAATGTATTTAATTATTAATGATAACACTTAATAATAATAATAATAATAATAATAATAATAATAATAATAATAATAATAATAATACTAAAGCTGGACAAGGAAAGAAGTGGAACGGAAGCATTTGTTCAATATAATGAAAAGATTATTAATAAGGGGAATAAATCACATGAATAGAGCGAATTTTTGTAGATTAGTATGCGGTGGGGTGCACCATTATTTTTATCTTTTCCGTATCGGGTATTTTTATAGATTTTCAAATTATTTTTTGCTTTTTTTTTTCTCTTTGCTATCTCCTCCCGGTTCACTATTTTCATTCATTCTTCTATCCGCGATTTAGATTTTCGTTAAATACCTGTCTAGTGTTCCGTTGATTAAATTATATGTAGCGGGGAGAAAAAACAGTCATATACGAATTATTATTTTTCTATCGAAATGAGATCTTTGCGATTAAATCGATCGGAAACAATCGATAAATTACAAAACACAAAAAGCGAAAGTTTTCGTTAATTTCGTTTTGCAGTCCAAAACAATGAAATCGGACACACGATATCACTAATCCATAATTAGCCCCCTACGCTTCCTGGGTATCCTTTTCTTCAAGAATTTCTCGAATGGTAAAAACATAATAAAAACACATTTGCATTCGGCTGCGGTACGAATTTTCGAAAAAAAACCCTTCACCTAATTAGGGGAGACCTTTCTGAATGTCTCAGCGGAGAAACTACCGATCGTTCGGCGATTGGTAATTGCTACGTAGGAACCGAGTAATGTATCACGGATTACTGTTTAATAAGTATCTTTCTTTACATTGAGTCGGGGTCACATGTTCGCAATTAACGCGGAAATGTAATTTCCAAGTTTACTTCGCGGTGTATCTTCATCGTAGGCAGCATTTTTTTCTTTTCTTTTTTTTACAAAATAAAATAATTAATTCGTAGTCCAGTCGCAATTACAAACGTTAGTTTGAGCGCGCACAGCCTAGCCTAATGATACATAATTACTATTATTATTATCGGGCGAGCAAGTGTAATAGAAAATAAAAAGGGAACATAATCTTAACGACGATTGGGATTAAAAATGACTGTTTATTACTCCGCGTACGATCAAGCGTAATTATCTAGCTGTACAGTATCGCTTTGTGAAGTGTAAAAAGGTGGTTATAAGGAATAATAATCACGTTTTACTGTTAATAAAAAGAGGGAAAAAAAACGCGGAATAATACTTCTCGAATAAAGTCTGAAATGTTTTGCCGATAAAGGTAAGATGAAATAGTCCTTCGAAAATAACAACGTTAATATTTTACAACGATGCTGCTTTTACTTATTTTTCAATACGTATTTTCGGCAATTTTTATAATTATTTACATTTTACATCATCGAAATTCTTGGAAGCGGCTTTAACAATTTTGATGAAATTCACAAATTAGAAGTATTGATTGGTCGAGGTCTTAGAAAATTCTGCGAAGTATCAATTTTAAACGGGAGACGACTAAACTTTAATTCATCATTCTTAAGGTTTATTGAAAACAATAATGTGTTCATATATACATATATAACATTTATAAATATAATTATGAACTAAATAAATTCCCCTTGATAACAAACAAAAATAAGTATAAATTTTTCAATTTAAAAAAACGTTTTCGACTTAGCCCATCATCAGCTAACAGCATAGAGTGCACACTCAAATAAAACTAAAAACACACTGCACATCGAAATATCGGGGCTACACGTGTTTAAAAATAATTTGTTTATTTGCGTTGTTAATTCGAAATAGATAAAGGCATAAAATCTGTGTTCCGTGAAGAAATTATATTTCCGCTGCGCACAACGGATTTATATGTATTATGCCATTTATATAATCATTTGTAATAATATTTTTCTGGCTAATGAGGATATATTAGCGTGTCGCAGTTGAGCGAAGGTGTTTGTTTGAGCGAAATTCGAAATCGAACTATCGAAAATATCGAAATATACGTGGGGGGGATTTCTTTATCTCGAGACCTTCGATTAGGGTGAGCAAAGAGACATATAGAAGCTATAACAGGAACCGATAGTTATGAAATAAAACTTACTGAAGAAGAAACAAATGAACATCTAATATCAAATTTGAGAATGTTCTCTGTCAGAAAGAAAATGAATGCGATTTTGAAGTTATACAGAGTGTACTACAGAAGGCTTCGGAAATCCTCTGGTGGTGATGGAAACTCAAACGAGCAGTTAATAAAAACGTTATCGCAGTTTAACGGAATAAAGAATAGTGTCTATTTGTAATCCATTTAATAATAGAAAAGCTGCGAGCAGTCAAATTAAAACGAGTCAAATAATGAAGTCTACGTAGAAACCTGGAATGAACGTAACAGAAAAGTGGATGTAAAAATCAGAATGATATACAGATCTCAGTTGTCTGTAAAACCATACAATTTATACTGTTAATCTGTTTTTCGTATAAAACTTATTATTACGTATTTTCCATATTCTATTTCCCTACGATTTTTTAATCTTCATTACGTGCTGTAGCGTTGTCGTCAAACCTAGTTCAGGAAGTGTGCTATCTGCCGTATAAACAGTAATAAAATCATAAGAAAAATAAGAAGAAGCATAACCAATGCTGATAAGCTGAAACAAAAATAATACTCGACCGCAATATCTGTTTTTTGCATTAAATGTGAATAAGTCTGCAAGTTATTCAGACTATCACGCGATCGTTTTGAACAACAAATTGAGGAGTCAGGTACGTTTCGATTAGCAATACATATATATATATATATATATATATTCACAAAACACATATTTTACATAATTTTATTCGGTTATTCACTTTTTTGAAATATTTTCTATTTTTTTGAAACAACGACTTCAGCGTGAAATACACAGACTTTTTCGATTTAAATTTAAAAGTTCTGTTTGATACAAAACTGACGAACATGATTAATATTAATAATCGGTCAAATGCATTATTGGTTCTTTTCATTTTTTTTTTTTTTGTTAGTATATAGTCAGCCGTATTTCAAAAATTACAAATTATCAACTCTACGTCATTTAAAGTGTGTAAGATAACTGGATTGAATTTGCTTCGAATACATATTTGTTATATTATCTTTCTTTTTCATTCGTATCTAGCAAGTTTTTTTTTTGACGATACGTTCATTGAAGTTTCTTCTGTTATCTATGATTTTAATATTATATTTAATTCCTCGAGGAAACGTTACTTATTATAATAGCATAAGAAACCTAAATTGTAAGAAAAAATGGTGGAAAATGTTTCTTATAAGCTTTTTATACTTTGCTTTTGATGAGTGTAAAGAAACATCATTCGACTGTTCAAATAAAAAATCTGTTGACGGGACGGGCGTCGTCACAGAAGAAAAAAAACTAGTTTTCTAGTTTCAATATTTTAAGACAATCATAGAAACGATATAATACCCAAATGCGTGAAAACAAACGATACAATTAATATCAGTTTCATTTATGGAACTATTTCATCTCAATAGTTTATTTAATAAAATAAAAAAGTAAATCAGTTTTATAAAACAAGAAATATATAAAGATCATTAATAGGATTCAAGATTAAAACCACAAGCTTTTTCGATATTTTTTTGAAACCCAGGTAGATTCGTCAAGGAATTAAATATAATATTAAAATCATAGATAACAGAAGAAACTTCAATGAACGTATCGTCAAAAAAAAACTTGCTAGATACGAATGAAAAAGAAAGATAATATAACAAATATGTATTCGAAGCAAATTCAATCCAGTTATCTTACACACTTTAAATGACGTAGAGTTGATAATTTGTAATTTTTGAAATACGGCTGACTATATACTAACAAAAAAAAAAAAAAAAATGAAAAGAACCAATAATGCATTTGATCGATTATTAATATTAATCATCTTTGCCAGTTTTGTATCAAACAGAACTCTTAAATTTAAATCGCAAAAGTCTGTATATTTCACGCTGAAATCGTTGTTTCAAAAAAATAGAAAATATTTCAAAAAAGTGAGTTACCGAATAAAATATATGTATGCATATATAATATGCTATACTCGCGGAAAATCTAAATCGTTAACGAAGAACGGTATTTTTTGTGTGAAATTTTTGATAGCAGTATTTGGTAACTCGTGTTTCTCATTAAAATAGATGATAACGTTTAACGAATGATACTTGAAAATCACCGTAGGTAGTCTGTAAAAAGGTCTGAGTTTGCTTGCGCCCGAAAGAGATAATATCGCCTCCAATTTTAACGTTAATGTGACGTCCTGCGTAAGCCGTTTATTTAAATGCATGCCTCGAACAGCTTACATTACTTACCTAAGATGTAATATTTGCATTTAAATAAACCGGTTTGAATAAAATATATAAGGCGCGCGCGATATTTTATTAGTTAGCGATGGATATCGAGTTATTATTGCGGCGGAAATTAATTTTAACGTAAAGAAGAAAAAACGACGATAAAAGTCAGTTGATATTTATCAATTTATCTTCCTTTTCACATTCCATATTATTATTATTATTATTGTTACTATTATTATTATTATTTTTTTTTTGGTAAAATACTAAAATGTTAGATTTAATGCGTGTACATGACATAGTTACTGGAAAAAAGTCCTTAGAAAAATACAAGTTAGGATGGACCGAACGCAAAAAGACCAAATGTAGTGGAAGAAAAATAAAAACTTCGATATTAAATTAGAACAATGATAACTAACTTCTTGTTTTCTTTGAGCTCAGTTATTTAATTATATCATTCCTCGAAAAGGAGAAATGTTCAATTAATATAATTTTATCATCTCTGGTTAGAGCTTCAAAACAGCTTCTGAAGTTTTGGTTCTATGAATTTTAGTCTCATTAGCTGACACCATTATTACTGACCTTCGTCGCGGCTAGAAAATAATTTTGCCGGTGCTACAAAAGTGAAAACATGAAATAATGACGCATGTATCCAGTGGAAAACCGAATTTACGTCGTGTTTAAAAGCACTTATTTAAATATAAATGTTCGGTAGCTACCGTTTCAATCAGCTCTCCGCCTAATTATCTACAAATGACCTTTTAAACATTAACCATGTTTGCCAGAACAAACGTAATAAAAATCGTCAGACTAGGAAAGTTTTCCATTATCTGAAAATTCGAATAGCCACAGAATGAATATGCAGAAAATTTCCGAGCGGTTTATTTATTCTTCCCCAGTCCCCCGAAAAATTAAATGACGAAAAAATATGAGAGGCTTTATACGTAACGAGGATAGTTATTATGCAATTGGCAAACAAACACGTGTACTATCTTGTAAGAATTTCCTTAAACATCATTCAATGTTATCCACACAAAAAAAGTCTTAAATTCTTCGCTATTATCTAAGCTGTTATAGAGAAAATCTTCCTGAAACCCTTCTCACCTACCTGTTTCTTACTGTCTAAGTTCATCAGTTAATTTTAGATCATAATAATATTAATAATAAAAGTGATAATAATAATAATAATAGTACTAATATTAACGATTAAAGTAATAATAATAATAATAATAATAATAATGATAATAATCTAACGGAAGATGGGCGTCGCAGAATTTCAGTGCGAATATTTCGTATAGTAAAACAGTTTTGCCGGATTCTGTCTTATCGCCGAAATTCCCTATGCGCCCGTTTGAAAAACTGTTTAGTTCATCATTTATATAGGCGGATGTAATAGTCGAAACGGCGATGATATATGAAAGTTCACAACACAATAGTATGAGAACATTGTTGCGAGACGACCGGTTTCACACTTAAATAATTCTCCTTGTAAATGACTGCGTCTCTTAATTTATGTTGTTCGCGAGAAGGCTGAGATTCCAGATTCCTTTTCAACCGCTGCTGCAACAAACGAATCGAACAAATCTATATTATACCTAACTAACCTAGTTACAGCACAGCTGCAGCATACATATATTACTTAACGTTGCGCAGTCTGAATAAAGATAAAACAAGAAGAAAGGAAATTTCTATGTAAATAGACGCCATCATATAGAGCAGAATTCGCGCTGTTCAAGAGGCGGCATATTGATGACATCGATATGCCATTAGCAGCGTTCTCCAGTCCGCACATTTGCCTCTTTTACGTTACGCGATTTTTTGCAAATTATTTTATGTAGTCGACGGTACAAAATTTCACGTACCGCGCTGACATCTCGATTTTATATGAATTTTTTATAGGTCTTTTAAAGTGTACGACGAATAAAAAATTTTCTAATCCACCTACCCCACCAGGAGATTAGACTATCGCGACGTTTTTCAACAGTTTCTGATAGCAACATTGTTTTTGAAGAAAAAAAAACGTAAAACAATAATGATCGACAAAAATATTTCTGGTAGTTATAACAACTAAATTGAACGCGGTATATCTTTTTGCCTAACAACAGTCTACTAAATTTATTTTTTCTATCTTTCTTCGTGCTTACTCTTCTTTTCAGTTTTCATATATACTCATTGTTTATTTAACACTTAGCCTTTTCGAAAAAGTGCATCATCCAATGCACCACCTGTTCAATAATGACGGGAACTGATTAAATTTTATTTAAGTAATCAGTTGACTTGTTAATAGATTCTAAGCAAAACTAAGGAGTTTTTTTTTTTTCTTGTTTGGGTTTTTCTCTGGGCTTGCCAAAAATAGACGATTACCCATCAACACGTGTAAATAGAAGTAATTAGGAGTTACAAGGAATAGAATCTGACTCAGAACGCTATACCAAGGATGGAGAAACAATGACAATCAACGTCGAAAAATGCCAATCATATGCATCCTGAAAAGAAAAGGAATGACATTGCCGAAGGTTAAAAAGGAGTTAGCTGCCCCATACCATGGCCACATCTACCATCACAGAACCCACAGTACCAACTGACAAAGGAATCGTACTGCCAATAATTAAGGAAGAAGAAACACGGGATGTTTAAAAAGCAGTTAGAGCCATCAAGAACTAAAGCTATATAGAACACATAGCGTGTCGTGAAGAGTTATCCGAAAGTTCAATGACTTTTTCCACTTAAGGAGTTTGTGTACATATTACTAATTATAAGTAGTTTGAACCACACTGAGTGAGCTTAAAAACGGTCGGGTTTTAATTAAATATTCTAACTTTCCTTTTTTTCCAGTTATACTTAACGCTACAATATATATATATATACATATATATATATATTGTATATACTTTATGAATTTTTCTCGCTAAATGAATGAATGAGAATTCTTTTTTGAATTACATTCATCCAACTATTTTAATCGTATGAAATTCATTTCTTACCCCTATTAAATATGAAAAATAATAAATAAAGTGTAGTAAATAATATAATTAATGTATTAAGAAACTTGCAATAAAAATGCCGTAACCCGTTTTGGAAATTTGTGTTCTACTATCAAAGTGCGGGGTTCGCATCGTTTCGCCCTTGTTACGGTTCGGCCGCGACATGATTCGGACTCGTCCATTTTCCGACTAAACCTAGTTTAGTGTTGATGAGTTTTTAATTTTTTTCTCTTCAGTTAATATCAAATTTAAGGCGTAAATTAATCATTGAATGAAAAAAACACCGGCGCAAAATTAGGAGTTAATTTACTTATAAAATAAATCAGTAGTTTTCAATGCTTTTTTTTCCATTCATATATCGCTTAAAAAATTATTTCTTCTTACAAAGAGACTTGAAATGCTGATTACATATATTCATTTAACGGGTTATTTCAATAAAAAATTTTGAAAAGAATTAGTCAATCACGGCAGTAATTTCCTATTATGACCAAATTTTTGTTTTCAAGAAAAAACCATGTGTTTTATAATAAAATTTTACACGTACAAAAAATGAAAAATAACTTAATTTTAATTAATTATGAAAAACTACTAATGGGAAAAAAGCAAAATCTATCTGGCATCTGAATTTTATTGAAGAAATTTGTTTGTCTTAAGAAGTTATTTTCCCATTTTCGTGTTTATTTTTAACGGGAATCATTCGTTTGGGCTTAATTGACTGGCCCTGGTCGATTAGCCTTAGTGAGAATTATTTTAAAAAACTTTACAGGAAATATTTGTTTTTCATTTAGTATTATGTAAACTGAAATTATGGTAATTCACACTTATCATGTAGAATCTTTGGCAGGTTAACATCATGCTCAGCTGCTTTGCTGTATATGTGATAACAATTATCTTTTATTATTTTTTATTTTTTTAATTTTTCCCTAGAATATAGTCACCTGAAAAATAAATACTTTGGAGCTAAATATTTAATCCTGCACGATAATAGTTCGATCACTCGGAAACTGTTATTCTTATTAGCGTGAAATATAATTTACATAAACCAGAATTCACTTTTAAACCATACGAAAATATTTATAAAGCAGCTGGTTTTTGGTAATAAAATTTAATAAAATTAACGAAGCAAATTAATAAAAAATTTTCGAATTTTCAACAACTATTTGACCACCTCGAAAGTATTATATATCATTACTTTAGAAATTTTTTCTTCGCCTTGAATTATTCTGAATCTTTTTCCGTCCTTTTGTTCAATTTTCCATACGGAATCTGTCACTATTCTGCGAGTTGTTCTTTTCGTTTCCTCATCATTAGCTTTCCGTAAAATTCTCATTATCTCAGATTCTAAATGTGCTTTACAGTCTGTCACATCTTCTCTTCCTGCTCCCTTTTCCGATTATATAATTCTTCTCATACGCTTTCTCGTTCATGATCTTTTCCTCCTCCACTCGATCGAGATCGATCTTCTGCGGATTCCTGGTCATTTGATCATTGAGGATAATGCCGTGGTGGATTTCTTAGCTCACTCGTTCATTTCCAGGGGCACATTTCAGCCCATAATATTGCTTTTCTTTCTTCAGTCGCTCATTCCAAACTATGGTTCAACTCTCCTATTCTTCTTCATTTTCTAATCTTGTCTTCTTTTATCTCTTTATTCAGCCATCTCTTCCTCCTCGCCCATCGTTCGTTGACTTTCCCTCTCTTAAACGATTTACAATCTCTGCTATTTGTCGCCTTCACTTTAACCATAGTCTCCTTCTTGCATCATTTTCTTGGTTTTCATCTACTTCTACTCTATTTTGTTCTGTTCATCCCCCTTCTAATTACTTTCCTTGTGATCCTGATATCATGTTTTATTTGCATGTGCGGTCTTCTCTGCTGAACAATGATCCTTCTATTCTTCGCCGTTAAAACTTGATATCCCTACTTCCTATAGTGCGGCTTTTATTCTCTCATTTCCTTCTGTTTCGGTTATTCGTATTTTTATCCTCTGTCCTTAAACGCATAATAATATATTTTTATTACTCTTCCTTCCCATTTTTTGGGCTAATGTCCTTGCTGACAAACTCACTTGAAAAAAAAAAAAAAATTCATGCAAATGTTATTTATTTTAAAATTTAAAAATTTTATATTATAAAATAGATCAGTTTACAATAATTTTTATCAAAATTTTACCCGTCGGTTTTACACGAGAAACGTATTTCAATGGAAAATCTACGAATTTTAGAATCGAACGAAGTCGTTTATACCTTATAAATATCATTTTAGCCCCTTTATTTTCTTTTATACGTAACCGGTCAGGCGCAATTAATGTTCGGGGGGATTTGTATATTTTTTTTTTTAGACCTCGGTCCAGCTAAAGAGAGAAGTTCAACTAATTTACGATTCTTGCTGGTGCGATGAGAGCAATTCTCCTTGTTTATCGGTAAAAATACAAAAATCAAAAAAAAAAAAAAAAAAAAAAAAGAAATTTTTAAAAAGAAAATACAAAAAATAATTTACACGCTTTGATTCTAAATACGGTATCGTTTTTTTCAACTTCAGACGATATTAAATAATAATGGAAAATGTTCTGTAACTGGGTTTATGCCCCTGCCGAGAATGTAATTTTAAAAATAGTGTTCATCATTGAATTTTATTTTTTGGTAAAATTCGTTTCCGCAAAAAGACAACTTTATCTAACAAATATTAAAAAATTAACGGAGAAATGACTTTTTAAAAATTCATGCCGATACTTTTGATTCGTCGTTCTTCGAGAGAAGTAATTAATTGAAGTTTCTAAAAATAGTGCATTTAAAGTAATATTTAATAAAGGATAATGCTGCTTAAAATGATTTCTTGGAAAATAATGAAAATCCTGATCTTATCAATTAAAACTGTTTTTGGTTTGGTGGCGAGCGGTGACAGCAGTAGACGTTTACCCAAAGCCAATAATTACAAACGATTGAAGTTGTGAAAAGTTTGAAATAGTGTAAAAGCGAAAGAAGCTAACGAAAAAAAAATTGAAAAAGAGAGAAGCGAAAGAATAGGAGCGGAAGGCAAAGAGACTCAGAAAGTCAGAATAAAGAATTACTGTTAAAACTTATTCGAATGGAAAATTATATTCGACTTCATGTAGATATGTTGAAAACAAATATGAAAATGAGTGAATAACTTCTTAAGGCTAACAAACAAATTTTTTCAATACAATTCAGATGCTAGATAGATTTTAATTTTTTCAAATTAGTAGTGTTTCATAATTAATTAAAATTAAGTTATTTTTCATTTTTTGTACGTGTAAAAATTTATTATAAAGCACATGTTTTTTTCTTGAAAGAAAAAAAATATGTCATAATGGGAAATTATTGCGGTGATTGACTAATTCTTTACAAAAATTTTCATTGAAATAACCCGCTAAATGAATATACAGGGTGCGGCAGCATAACTTCCTTTTTTTAAAATGCGCAACTTTTTTTCAACTAAATTTTGTTAAAGAGAAATAATAACAGAAAATCGAAATAAAACTGCGAGACGGGAAGAAGCATACATATTGCCCCAATTGGGGGGATCTAGAGTATCCGTTATTTCGATTTTCTGCTTTATTATTTCTCTTTAACAAAATTTAGTAGAAAAAAAGTGACGCATTTTAAAAAAGGAAGTTATGCTGCCGCACCCTGTATAATCAGCGAATTTCAAGTCTTTGTAAGAAGAAATAATTTTTTAAGCGATATATGAATGAAAAAAAAGTATTGAAAACTACCGATTTATTTTATAAGCAAATTAATTCCTAATTTTGCGCCGGTGTTTTTTTCATTCAATGATTAATTTACGCCTTAAATTTGATATTAACTGAAGACAAAAAAAATTAAAAACTCATCAACACCAAACTAGGTCGATTCGGATAAAGGACGAGACCGAAACCATGGAGACCCAAAGTGCGATGTGTTTTTTTCTGCACGTTAATCTTAAAATTAGAATGAAAGTTTCAATAAACAAGTGATCAGCAAAAAATTCGCTAGGCGATTACTAATTACTTTATCGGTCGCAATATGGTAATGTTGTGGAAACGATATCACAGTTCAGTTAAAATCGTATTGAGATCTCGAAATTAGAGCTAAGATCGAACAAACGAGGCAAATGTTCTTGAGATTATGCGAATCTTCCGATGCAGACTGGGCAAGAATTGTAGTCGGTGCTTTTCTATATGCGATGTAGAGGATATTAAAAGCGCGGTCGATAGATCGTTCAAAGGTCTCTTTGGATTTTATGGAAACAAAAGCTAATCCAAAGATCCATTTGTGAAGAAGATGCACTATCTTGGACACTTTCTACGCGACCAAAAATACAATCCATCACGCTTGATTTCGAAGTAAGGAAAAATGAAAGGTGGAAAGCGAGGAATTAATCGGGCAAATTTCTGTCGTGGTCCAAAGCATTTTCCGAAAACTTTGTCGAGCTGCAGAAATGCGTTCTATCGTCTGATTGTCAACGCTTGCGGGAATTCATGGTAACGTAAGAAAATTGGAGAAGAGGAAGTTGTATGTAAAATAAGGAAAACGGCCATTATAAAAGAATTCTCTGTAATCTTTTGAGAATATTTAGTTATTTCTAATTAATTAATAAATGTCGAACTGTTCAAAAGTACGGTGCAAACTATAATTATTTATCGGACATTCGATTGTTGTAGATTTTGAATATTTAATATCGCAACCGAAACCGCGACCATGCTACTAGACGTTGTTCCAACTTCGTTGTGTCGCTATAGTCGCAGCCATATTCGTGAACGGGGATCCCTTTTTCTCTATATTGATTATACCCTATAACTGTTTTGTACGGATATATAGTGTCTGTCGCGAAGTACGCAAAATGTATAACAAGGACATGAAAGTTTTAGCTCTCCTGTTCGTATTTTTATTCTTTACACCCACCTCTATATACTACTTATCCCTCTTCACTGAATAACTTCTTTTGCGCCTCCTTTTATACGGCCAGCTCTTGACATTAGGTCTCCCTGCTCCCTATAACGCTTCCTTTATCCTCTGCTTTCCTCCAACTTCTGCGGTGCCTGCACTGCTGTTCTTTGTTACATTTCTGACCGTCTAGCTTATTTAGCTTTATAGTGTAGCTTTTCCTATTGTTGTTGGGTCAATGCCGCTGGCGCGCCCATAAAAAAAAAGAAGAAAATAAAAGCAAATAGTTACATACATATGGAAATACGAATGATCAAATTGAAATAATTGTAAGATTCAACAACGTGTATATACATATATATTTTTTCTTACTCAATACAAAAACGAGACAAATGTTATCCAAAAAGTTTTCATTACGATATAGCGAAAATATGGGAACTTTAAATTTCGAAATTTTACGGGACAATAAATGACTGAAAATATTATTAATATTATTTACTATGTGGAAATATAGATTCGAATAAAGGTAATATAAAGATGTGAAACCGTAAAAATACGATTTACAAGCTCATCCCACCGACGAAATTTGACAATCATCTTAAAACAATACCCGGCTATTTATAGAGTACCGAGAGTAGTACAATATAGGTCAGACCGTTTTTGTTTTTTTGTTTTTTTTTTGTAAAAAGTACCCTGTTCGAGATTCACTTGTTGAAAACGAATGATTGCGTTGTATTTAATGTAGTTTCCAATTTGTATTGTAATTTGAATTAGGTTTACTAGTAATTAAATAAGAATGAACATAATTTTCCTTTGAGTTTTTTCCTTTTAATGTACGTCAGATATATTATCTTTTATCGAATTTTTACTTTTTAGTGCATTTTTTTTTTTTACATTTCTACAGTAAATCTTGAGGTCAATATTGTTATTTAAAAAAAAAAAAAAAAAACAACTATTTAATACCTAATTGGTGTTCATTGCACTTTTTCATTAACATGTTTTTAATGTAGACTATATCCAACGGCAGCAGGGCCGAGTCAAAAATATATTTTGTTTCTTTTCTTTTTCTTTTAGAAATCCGGAAAAAAAAAAAAAAAAAAAACGAAACGAAATTAATTGCTGAAAATGGCGAATTATTTTAAATTGACATTAACGTTTCCAATGAAATTTGTAATAGACGCAATTCGATTATTAGCTCGCGTTTCGAATACGCAACGATCAATCGGCTGAGAATAGGGCATATAGCTAACATGACCACATATAGCGGAAAGGGATAATTCCCCCTAAGACGTGACTGTGCAGAATTAAAATATCCGTCAGTAGAACGTATCCTAATTGAACGCCGCAGTTTTAACGCAGTAGTCCGCTCAAGTAAAACATGAAAAATTAATCAAGATACTGAAGAAATACAATATTGACGACAAAGATTTACAGGTAATAAAGGATTTATACTGGGAACAGTACGCGAATATCAAGATAGGCGCAGAATACTCTACTGGGCAATGCAGTATAAAGAGGGGTGTAAGACAAGGATGCCCACTCTCTCCACGGTTATTTAACATCTACGCAGACGAAATAATAAAAGAGGCACGAATTGAAGGAATGGGTCTGGAGATCAATGGACAAAGAATCAATGAAATAAGCTATGCGGACGATGAGGTATTTATAGCTGAAACAGAAGCTCAAATGCAGAAAATGATTGATAGGATAAACCGTGCGGGAAGGAAATTCGGAATGAAAATAAACACGGAAAAAACGAAAGTCGTGAGATTTTCGAGAACCAATGACCAAAAAGCAGTAATCATGATAGACAATGAAAAAATCGAGAATGTCACTGAGTTTAGATATTTAGATGCTCTCATAAGTAAGGACGGAAGAGACCTAAAAGAAGTCAAAAGTAGAATCGGTATGGCAAAGACCACCTTTAATAACCTTAGCAACGTCTTAAAAAGCAGAACCTTAAGCATGGGCCTGCGGAAGAGAATAATGAGATGCTACGTTTGGACGGTATTAAAATATGCGTGTGAAACCTGGACAATGAGTGCGAATATTGTAAGAAGACTGAACGCGTTTGAAATGTGGTGCTATCGGAGATTATTAAAAATACCTTGGACTGATTTTCGTATCAGTCTTAACAAAAGTAAATGAAGGAAACAAAACGATAGTTGAAAATATTAAGCACCGAAAGCTGAAATACATAGCACATAAAATCCGGGAAAACGGTGTTTTCATGTTGGCATTGCAAGGACGAGTTCAGGGAAAACCCATTAAAGGAAGAAGAAGATTGGAGCTAGCAACTACGAATGCACCAGCCAACTTCCCATGCAAAAGTATACAAGACACGATTAGATACGCCAGGAATCGAAGAATATAGATGTACGCAATCTCTTGAGGCAAGAGATGCGACCCCGACGACGAGTCCCTTTCACGACGTTAACAGAAGTATTGGACAACAAAGCGTATAACACGTTGAAGAAGTACATATTCAGCATGGCGGAATGTTGGTCAGTCTAAGCAGCTCTCACACCGTGATAACTTTCTAGTAGTTAAAAATGGTAAATCAATGTAAAGGGAGGGAAAAAATTGGCGAAAAATCATTTCGAATTTCGGAAATCGCTAATTTTGTACGTAGAAGTTTTTGGGAGAAACTCGGAATTTTCTTACTTTCATTTTTCGCGAAATTTATCGCGACCGCGTACACTCCATTTATCAGAATGGCTAATCTGCTGATGAAAGATATTCAGCACTTCAGAATTACACTGATTTAGGTCGGTGATTCATTGTCGCCGAATCGACCTGTCGACCCGCGATTATCGTTGCACATGTGCGTGACGCATTGGATCTTTTTATCCGAATAGCGGCAAATCCGGCTTGCGCTTTTTAGCGAGCAGCCGGTATTTTTATGTAACATAATTTATCGGGAATTATTAGGAAATCAGCCTAGACTAGAGCAACAACTGTACACACGCGTAGCAGGACGATTTAGCAGAAACGAGAGAGAAAAAACCAACGACGCATCGGTGAACATGCACTAGTGTCCGCAGAAGAAATACTAGTTGAAAATGTGCAGACAGGTTGCTCGAATGTCGCCCTGCAATTTGTGCTAAATAACATAACGTGCGCGTAATTAATAATATACCGTTAAGTCTTGAGAAGTAACCGATGTGTGTGTTATCTCTTCGAAACGTCGCACGATATACCTTTGTCTCTTCCTAAATCGCTTTTTTTTTACTTTTTCTCAATCTTCCTCCGATAAGTTCTCTTGAAAGGTACACTAACGTAACTGTCGAATCCAATCGTTCTGTCCTGTTCTCGAATAACTGCTACGGTGGATTAACGTGATTTTTGTGTGTCTTATCACGCCTTTCTTTTAAAATTCCTCTTTTACTTAGACTGTGAGATTTTTGAACGAAACTGGTTAGTTCCAAAATTTACCTGATATTCTCGGTGAATTGTTTTTTTCATATTGCGACGGCAGGCCGGAGAACGTAAATCAATCTGTCGGAATTCTAACAATTCCCTTTAGTACAGATAATAAGTGGCTAATTGTCTTTCTTCCGATTATTCGATTATGTCCAGTTCCGCGAGCGCCTTTCAATTTATCTTTCTTGGTCATTCTACACACTTTATCGTTCTCATTATTCGTATTCTCTCCTCTTTTTGGTCGATTCGCGATGATATTCGATATCGGTTTACTGCTTACTGCTGTTTGCTTTCTTAACCCTCCGTAAACCAGGTGGGGTGTACGGCGACCCCGGGCGAACCATTTTCATTCTAAGCATGCGTTGACAGAACGTATGTACCCTATAACCTTGTGAAATTTTCTTCCCAACTGTGTTCTGCCTGTCGCCCAGAGCAGACCCACTTTTGAGGTATGTTTTCCGTCTTTTTTTGTTTTTTTTTTTTTTTTTTTTTTAAGTTCTTTTGAAAAAACCTTGTTGGGATACGTAACTATAACTCATTTCCCCGGGTATGTTTTTCTAGATGTTTCTTTAATATTCTATAATTTCCATTAGATATTCTATCATATATTCCAGTGATCGTATTAAAGGGGAATTATCTAGAATAATGGAAAACAAACCCTCGCGGAAAAAGTTTTTTGTAATAACGGTAATAATTAGCATAGCTGCGAAGGGGGTTTTAAAACAAATATCTGCGTAAAATTTAACCCGTTCTCGAAATATCTTATAATAATTACGGGCTTTTTCGGGTTTTTCTTTTGCCTTTTTTTTTTTTTTTTTTTACGGCCGTTTGGTATACTTTACGCGGAAGAGAGTTTTTGCCGATTTTAAACTATTTATTCAATTTTACTGTATGGCTCTACGAAATGAGTTCCTTGGTTTTACTTTCGGAATCGAGAAATAAAAATTACAGACAATCTCAATCGACAATCAGCGCACGGATTTCGACCGCGCACGACGAAATGAAGCTTTAAAGCAGCACGTCTTTACTAGTTTTCATTAAAAAAAAAACATTAACTTTTACGATGTTTGATTTTTTGTGTCTCTGCTTCATTCTGTAAACGACCGACGGTTACCAGCAGGAGGACGAGGACCTCTATAAACACAATCATAAATGCTAATGGATTCGACGAGCGGATTAGATCGAGACTGCTGTCGAAGAACAAATTATGAAATAGCAACTGTGAAGTTCACGGTTTCTCATTAGTAAAAAGTCGCAGACGGTTAATGTTTCGGAAGCCTTAAGTTGATTTGTTCAGATCACCGGCAGGTATACGTAGTATTGTTACTCCGGTCGCTAATGAAAAAACTCCGTTTGAAAAAAGTGTCAAGGCTTAAAAAGAATCAGAGAATACATTTTAATTTATGTTGTACACGACCGGGCTATTTACGTGTAACATAATAATAAAATCGCGCGAAATTTTTTCGCCGGTTATTGTTGTTCCCGCAAGACTTTAAATACGCACTAAAAACCGATGGGTGGGCGGGTGGGGGAGAGTATAAATCAAAATTGTTTTAGCCGGTTGAAAAGGAAATAATTGTCTTTTCCAAAGAGAAGTATTATTTTAGAATGGAGCGAAAAATGATTCTTACAATGCGATGCAGCACTCTTTAATGTAAACAACAGGGTACACGCATGTTAAACTTGTGAATGACAATTGGAAAGCGAAATTTTGTATTTTTTAATTCAAGCTCTGTCCGAAGCCTATATTACTTCATATTTGCATTATAATAATGTTTGAAGTTTTTTAATGATGTTTAATTTTAATTAAATGTAATTACAGTCCGTCGTTTATACAAAACATTATCGATATTTGACCGTGACACCTGCGTTTTTAGGCTAGGGAGAAGTATTTATACAAATATCACGATGGTTTCTGAAGAGGATCCGGAAGAAAAATAGCGTTCTTCGAAATTATTTGTGGAAAATGAAAAACAGTGTGCAACTTGGACACTGGAGCAGAATCGTAGGAAACTGTATCGTAGACGCACAAAGGTCTTGGAGGAACGCTCGCAGGCTCATAATAGGACTAAAGTATTTGCGCCGAGAGAGGTTTTTGAACTCCTCCAAAATACACCTTTAAGGAAATCTCCTGGATGCGACAAGATTACGGCGGAAATTGTCCGACACTTCCCGCGTAAAGCGGCCATCCTGCTGTGTTATGTATGCAACAGCTCGCTTAGAATCGGCTACTTTCCAAATATGTGGAAGAAATCGGAGATTATAATGGTTCGTAAAGTAGGAAAACCTGAAACAGATGTATTCTCCTACCGACCAGTTAGCTTACTTTGTTCTCTCTCAAAGGTCTTCGAAAAGCTTATCTTAAGTCGTCTACATCCAATTTTGAATAAATATCATATAATCCCGGATCACCAATTTGGCTTCCGTTCTGAACATTCTACTATTGAACAATGCCATAGATTGGTTGACGCTATCTCTTCGACATTTGAAAGAAATGAAGTATGCTCGGCGGTCTTCCTCGACACTGCCCAGGCTTTCGATAAGGTATGGCACGCAGGGTTGCTATACAAACTCAAACAGTTCGTTCCTTCTGACCTGCACAAGCTATTAACATCGTATTTAAATGGTAGAACATTTACCGTCCGAGTTAATGATTCAATCTCGGAAGAACATAGCATTCAGTCGTCGGTCCCGCAAGGGAGCATTCTTGGCCCAGTATTATACTCGGTTTACACAGCTGACATGCCTGGATCGAATCAGACTGTGCTCGCCACATTTGCTGATGACATAGCGATACTAGCATCAAACACAAATTCAGTATATGCTAATGCTGCAGTTCAGAGTCATATAAATCGAATGGCAGACTGGGCACGGCTTTGGGGTATAAGTTTTAACGCAGCTAAAAGCCAGCATGTCACATTTACGAATAGACACGTTACCTGTCCTGTTTTGAAAATTTGTAATTCAACAATCCCACAAGTTGACTCAGCTCGTTATCTTGGGATGCATTTGGACAGACGGCTTACATGGCGGCATCATGTCATTCAGACTAAGAAAACAGTCTCTAATCGATGTAGGTTATTATATCCATTAATAGGAAGAAAATCGACCTTGAGCTTAAATGTCAAGCGTCAACTATATTTAACAATGATAGCGCCCATTTGGAGGTACGGGCTGGAACTGTACGGGACAACTGCAACATCAAATCTATTGAAGATTCAAAGGGAGCAGTCAAAGATACTTCGGATTATTACTTCCGCGCCAAGATACGTGTCGAACTTAACACTACACACAGATTTGAAAGTGCCATTTGTAAAAGATATTTATGTGGAGCAGTACAGGAAGTTTTTCGACAAGCTGAAGTGCAGTACAAATCCGAACATCAGCCGTATGTATCAACCAAATGTACCAGGAAATCCGCCCAGACGTTTCAAACGAAGAAAATGGTGTCGGGATGCACTTCCGATCACCTAATAAATACGGATTGCCGACTAGATATCACTGTCTCCTGATGTTACCTCTCCATGACTAGAGTCTGATCTTCCTTAAACTTAGTCTGTTGTCCCATAGGGGTCACCAGACTTATCATCGGCCTTCCAATTATTTCTTTTTCCTTGGTGTTCCCAGTTTCCTATTCCCTTTTCCTCCCTTTCACTCTACTCCCTTTAAGCATGTCTTCTGATCAGCATTGCTTATGGTTTTCCGGTGCAATGTAAAAAAAAAAAAAAAAAAAAAGACGCACAAAAACAATTTCAAATTCGCGGTTGATCACTCTCGGTGTATCTAGGATCCTAAATTGTTCCAACTGTATTGAAAGGGAAAGGTTTAAACAGATTAATGAAGTATTAGAAAATTTTATCGTCATCTCCAGAATAACGTTGTTACGAATGTTTATAAATAGTGCCGAACACGGGGGCGGGGCTATATTAAGAACGGGACGTTGTTTTATGTTCCGAAATACTGCTTTGACGTATAACGTGGTGAAGTTAGATTTTTGTACTTGTTAAGATGCATTAAGAGCACACGACCCCTGAGTTTTAGGTTGTAAACTATAGGGGGGGGGGATTATACGAGCAATTGTATAACATATATATTATTTTTTTTTTTTACCTATGTCAATACACCATTTTTTTTTTTTTTTTTCATTTCCGCTTTCCATATACCTGCTAAAGCCATACAGGAAGCTTTAATTTTCCGAAACGCAATAAGCATACTCCAGGTTGACACACAAAAAAGGAATTTTAAGCTGGCCTAATCCCCTGTGCTGACCGGCGAAAAAAATTAGGAGATGCACTTCATACTTACCGCCAGGTTTTTATTATTATTTTGTAATAATTTTTTGTCGTCGCCTGGAACCGATCTCAAAACTTTCCGTAACAGAAATCAAGCGTTCTAGTAACTAGCTGTTGTGATGATAGCGGCTTTGTACTATATTACACTTAACCCATTTGACTCGACGGTTGTAGAGGTGTGTAACTGCTTCATATATTAATACGTTAAAATGAATAATGGTAATATTACCTTTTATTTTTTTTCTTCTGATTTAACATTCAATATCCCAGAATTCACGAAAAAAAAAATATTACAAACGAGATAAAACATTATATCTTAATATGAATGGAGACAGAAGAAACGAAGACACCTAACAAAGTGAAAGAAAAGACTCAAAAGTTGAGAGTATAAAATTATGGGAAAGGGAGCACTCTTTTAGGTATGTGTTTGACATTAAAAATAAACTGATTTATTAAACAGCCAATAACGTAGACTGGATAAATAGTGTAATCTAAGTCTAAAAAAAAAAAAAAACTACAAGTTTGCAGCCGGCAAACAATTTTTGATAGTCTTTCTAGACCTTACTAAGGCTTTTGATTTAGTGGATAGGGAAATATTGATAGAAGACCTAAGCAAAATTGGTATAACAGGGAGATATCTTAATTGGTTTAGATGTTATTTACATGAAAGGGAATGTTTAGTGAAAATTGGTAATGGATATAGAGTGATATGGGGAAAACGAAATATGGAGTAGGACAAGGAACTATATTAGCACCGTTACTGTTTTTAATTTACATCAACTCCATTCACAATTGTATTAGGAACGCCAAACTTTATGTATATGCTGATGACATTGCTCTGGTAATTGAACACCAAGACGTAGAAATAGCAGAAAGGCTGCTTCAGGAGGACTTGAATATGGTTTGCAGATGGGTACACGATAAAAAATTATTATTAAATGCCAAAAAATCAAAAGTGATGTACGTAAGAACACCGAGTAGATTTAGAAAGTTCGTGCCTAAAATAGTTTTGCACAAGATAGATTGCCTTCATGGATCGGAAGTATGCCGTTGTGAGCCGTTAGAAACGGTTGATAATTTCAAATACCTGGGAATAACATTCGATAAGGCATTAACTTGGAGAGTTCACATAGATAACATTGCTAGGAAAATTAGGCAGACTATGCCGGCGTTATACAAATTAAAACAAGTTATGAATTACAAAACTACGAGACTGTATTTTGACTCATTAATAATGACTAGGATTAGATACGCGATCGAAATTTAGGGGGAGGCAAAAAAAACGGAATTAAGGAAAATTAGTAGGCTACAGAAAAGATGTTTAAAAATTTTGTTACCGAATTGGAGAAGTGCGAATCTTGTAACGAATTCTACTTGGTGGGACAATAATAAAGAAATGTCGCCAAAAATGTTTTTTTATTACAGTAAACTTTTAAGGCATAAAACAGAAAAAATAAGATTACCGACAAGGGAACAGGTATATGGGACTAGGAACTTTGACAATTTATGTTTTATAAGACCTAAAGGAATTAATAATAAAATTGATAATGTTAACGAGGAAGTTATGAGTCATTTACTAGGTAACTTACCAAAGGAATTAAGAGACGAAAGTAATTTGAATATATGGAAAGACAAAATAAAAATATGGTTGATTGCGTGGTGCAAAGAATGAGAAATGGATAGCCATAGTAAAGGAACAGCGATAAGATGGGTAGTTGATTGAAAGAGTAAATAATTATAAATGATGTAATCAAAAAAAAAAAGAAAAAAAAAAGGCTTATGTGAAAATATTGTGGTACGATGTGCGATGGGTATAAACGTTGTGAATTAAAATTAGACGTAGAATAGTAAAAATAGAAGTTAAGTTGAATTAAGTATTTAGATATAAGACGAATATGATGTATTAGGTTTAAGATGTAGATGATGAATAAACGATATAATTATGTTGGGAACCCACAGACGGGCAATTGCCTTGTGGGACTCGCAAATTATTTACAAAAAAAAAAAAAAAAAAAAAAAAAAAAAATTTATAACTATCATCTAATATTATCCTAGAAACGTGTATCAGTTTTGTAAAAGTGATTTTTTTTTTTTTAAATTAAACACTATTACTATTTCTTCCTTTATCTTAACGGTATTTCCTCTTGACAAAAATCGGAACTACTTCTCTCTAAAAAATATTCCAACTCTATTGGCATTAAATTTTGGAGCACTGTGAAAATTATCCTACTACGCGGTGTTTGAAGAAATAACAGCGTAATAGTAGTCGTATTCTAATCTATTTCTCGTATTATAAGCATCATTGATAACGTCCACACTGAAATGATGCATCAAAATTTGCTCAAAATTCCTTTATGTAACCTTCCTTTTTTGTTTGTAAGTCGGTCGATTACGCTAAGAAAACAGAAAAGTAAACAAAAAAAATGAAATTCAATATGTATTTGGTGATAAACTGGCTTAGCTCGTAATCTGCTAAACGATTTAAATTTAAACGACAGAAATCCGGAATAATATAACCTTGATGAAGAACCATCGAAACCGCTTCACCCGAGCGAGAAAGGCTATCGTCTACGAAGTGGGAAGATTCAATCGTCTATAACGTGGTCATTTAAATAGGACAATGAAAAACATCAAGAAAACTGACAGAAGACTCGTTCCAAATCAAACACACACACACATGATCACGACAAAACTGAAACCACCAAAATCAGAGACAATCCAGTCCGTTGTTGAACTGCTTCGCATTCGTGATCGATTTATCCATTTCCAGAAACGGAGTTGCATTCGAAACGAAAAACTGTCGTTACAACGAAAAATCTGTCAGCTCGTTGGACGGCGTAAATCAGGGGCAAAATCGCACCATCGGGCGGTCCAATCGAAAAGACAGAAAAGACCGTCACGCGGTTCACTACTAACGCGGATACACTATCGTGTAGTAACGACAAATAATTACATATTAATTTGGCGAGTTCCGATTTTTCTTACGAAAAATGAAATCGAAAAAAAAAAAAAATACAAATTTCCGTAAAGGGGAGGTACAAAAGACGCGGTCGGCGGACAATCTTAAGTTCCGAGCGATGAAATTATCCAGGGTCGCATTTTTGTAATGGAGTTTGTTGAAAATCAGAAGTGAGGTAATGAAATCGGACCGCTCATTGCCAAATCCTCACCGAGAGCATTTATTGCCTGCACAATATTCATTTAATCAGCGTATTCCCGAATATATGTATTTCATGTTTCTCATCCCCTGCCATACACCTCAGACAATATTCCTTTCTTTCGTGTCTTCTTTACTTTTCATTATTGTCGCCAATAGTTGTTCTGTTTGTTTTTGCCGACTTTTCACTTGACATTTCGTAACGTTATAAACATTCGCTGCGATCTGTAAGCAAACCAGCTTTTCGGCTAGGGCGAAAATTCGTGCCATTCTATAATATATCGCGTCGTTGAAAAGTCTGAAATTAAAAAAAAAAAAAAATCAACGCTGTAATATTCAACGCACTTTTTTCAATGGTGCTTTAAAGAAAAAAATAAAACGACCTTTCACTTTGCCTGCATGGAAATGCAAAAGATGATTAAAACTTCGAATAAAAAGAAAAATATAAAAGTCTGAATCACGTTTTAACTAATTTCACTTATATTAAACTAATTTGATTGCATTCCGTACCTAGGTGCATGCCATTCACGAAGTCATGTCGCGTTATTAGAACTATATTTGCGGACACACGAAACAATCCTCTAGGCCGAATTCACCATGAAGAGTTATCCGAAAGTTCCAAAAAATAAGAATCGTCATTTTCTTTGACCTTTTGCGAATTTAATATACCGATGCCTCAATAGTCTGACAATTTATCTCGGGTCTACAACGTCTCATCATTTTTAAACGTCATTTCGTCGTAATAATAAGAAATATCAAAAAGAGAAAGAACCATCGCTTTTCTTAAATTTATCTTAAACCGAGAAAAGTAAGAAAGAAGCATAGTTGAATTTAATTTAAACTTCGATATTATGCTTAATTCTCGTTTTCTTGACAGCGGTGTTATTTTCCCATTTTCGTTTCCGCTATCTACTGACATTTCTTTCGTGCTATTGCGCTCGTTGGCTGTCGATGTTTGAAATATTTTAAATTAACTGATTTACCGGTTGCCTACATCGCGGTCGAATTTGACCGAGTGAGTTACATTCTCCGGATCGGAACAGTTTAATGTTTTCAACATTTTTAATGATTTTTCGATAGATTTAGAATGTTTCGTTAACCAACCACGGGGAGTAGTAATCAGGACCGGAGTAAATATTTCGTCGCGGAAACTTAAACGCTAAATTTCGCTTCGTGACACTTTTTTTTTCCGGGACTCGAATGAAAATATTTCGTTCGTCGTTATATTCGAACCTTTAAAAACTTTTTTACCTTCTTGAAAATACAACGATTAGGCAACACCGTTTTCAGCTTAGCTCGCAATGCCGCTGTAGAGACTGGCAGTAATGTCCGAAATAATATTTTCAACGCTACTCGTCTGGTCATAGATTTTTTCTCATTTTCTTTCTGAATCGGATCGATCGAGTGCACTCGCCCCGGCCGTAATACACATATCGTTATCCTTAGGGAACAACTTGCACCGTGAACAACGGGAATCCGCGGGCTTTCATACGATTCTCGCATCCGCTGCGCACCTTCTCGCACCGACTTCGACACGGATAGATCTGCTGGTCCTGGCAAACCGGACAGAATAGTGAACACAACAAGTGTCTCGGGTTGACACCTGATGTTCAGTAGTCTGTCAAAATGTCGCAATAATTGTCAATGTTTATCGGTACTCTCGAAATGATGATATTCATAAAGATCTGCAGGTATCAGGGAGTTTGCGATTTTGCATGAAGAACGGCTTCAACTCAATGTGGAGGCGAGGCAGCTGCTCAACGTGAAATCTGATCTTAGGCGTCTTAAGCGCACCGAGAAGGACCTTGTCTTGTAATTAATGTAAATATTGTAAATAGTATTTTGAGGGCTTTGATTAATCAAATGATCCCTTACAGGATATACATATTTTGTTAAAAGTAATTACTTATTTAACTAGCAGTTAAAATTGTATTAATGCGTACTTTTTAATAACGCAAAAAAGGGGAAAAAATTGTTTTCTCGGGTCTTCGCAAGGTTAGGTGTGAAATAGGGAGTCTAGAATTATAATTTTTACGACTGTTTTTGGAGTGTAACGAAATAAAAATAACAGCGAAGAAGAAGTAATATTCTGGTGTATGTCAGGAAGATTTTCTGTTAATTACCGAGCCGAGTATTACGGAGCTAATTAACTGCACGACGATATGACCACATTCGTTATTCCGATGCATAAAACACAACGAAAACAGAGAAATAAAAGTCGTACTTACCTGTCCTTCTGATGTGACGTGATAATAAAATTCGTTTCCGTCTTTTTACGCAATTTACGACAATTTCGCTTAATTAAGGCTGAAAATAAAATTCAGCGTCTAGAAAATTGCCTTTTTTCTACGTTTGTTTGTTTATTTATTAATTTATTTGAAAATGCCGCGCGTTACCCGACAGCTGTTACTTATATCGGTAGCGTAAATAGAAACTACACTTCTAGTATAGGCTGTTTAAGTGACGTCCCTTAAGACAAATTTGATTAATTTTCTCTGTAGAATTCGGTTTAAAACGTGTTTTTCTTTTTTAGCGAAATCGATCAAGTCCTGCTCGCGTGACATGACCGTTCCCTTTGTGTTTACTCTACCGCCGTCACTGCGACGTAATTGCACCGTTACCTTTTTGCTGGCTGAGGTGACAACACGATTAACGAGTCACACGACTGCTTCACCGCTGATCATTATTATCACCTCGAATACTGCTAGAGATTCAAGCGGCTTAAATGACCGATAAAAAGAGCAATAAAATGATGACCGCTCTCCATTTGTCAGAGGGTACTTTTATTTTATTTCATTAATAGAACTTATTTATCATATATTTTCGGACCCGTTAATTACGAATAACTCGCGGCAATGATCATTTTTGAACTTTCAGTGTGCAACTGCGGCCGCATTCGAAGCGTATATAAACACGGATGGAGTTTTATGACTCTTTGTAATACGAAAAATAAAAAAAATAAAAAAAAAAAGAAGAAAAAAAAGACGCTTAGACTGTCGATATAGATGAAAAATTGACTATGCGAGAGCTGTCTAAAAATGAAAACGGTAAATAGTTTTTGCCGCGAATATTAATGCTTCCGATGGCAACTTAAATTACCGCGTTATTCGTGCATTTATGAAAACAATAATAGCTGTCAGAACCATCAGTAAAAATCCGAGGTTAAAATCCGGATAACTACTTTTAACTGATTCGATGATGGACGCGTTCCTTCAATTGATTACTTATCGTTAAAATAATATCGGAAGATAACACATAGGTGTAATAAGGAGGCGAGTATTGCAAGAGCCGGTGAATAACAGCTGTTGTATAGGTTGGCGCTCTTTCGACTAGCAATAGGTGTGTACACGATAAATCTCCAATTGTTACTGATCAATATCGAATAAGTTGGATGTAAATAATTACAGTATCTATCTAGAAACCTACCGACTAAAGTATATGCCAACCAATGACAAGTTTTAATGTAATGTTTCGTAAAATCTTACGCACGTGTGATCGAGCAGCACTGTTTTTGCAGAAGATATTTCGTAATTTCAGTCAAAATAAATGCAAAAGAGCAATGAGGTCTGTACATCTGGAATTTCAGAGAATTGTATCTGAAAAAGCTTTTTATAAAAGAGGAAATTTTCCATAATGTGAATCATAGACCTGTAGACTGCTAACGATTTCATTTGGATGAAACACGCATATATTGTCATACTATCGGCAGGTTTATCTGAGCGTTAGATAAGAATGGTAGACGTTAAGTAGGCTTGGAATTTCCACTGCTCGATCGTCAGAACGATGTTTGCTTCTGACTTACATATATGAATAACAGGAAATTGGTTAGTGTGTGATTTTTTTTTAGAGACAAATGAAATTCACACACAAACAAACCGTGTACCGTTAATGACCAGCAGAAGTTACTAAACATCCCTCCCATATTGAACCGTAGCCCGTATAAACTAATTATTTCCTTCACGGTGTCGTAATTAGTTCGGAAACTACTGGTGGCATAAACAATAAAAATAAAAACAATAATAATGATGGCGAAAAAAGTAAGATTCGTTTATTGAAAACGGGTAGTATTATACCGGCAGACAAATTTCTTCCAACTGTTACGCACACAGACGTGCGATCGCATTTGTTTTATTTGAAATCTTACCTGGGGGTCATCGATGTACTCATCAATACAGCGTACTAAAAAGTATACGCACATTCGTCTGTTCACTCGATGACAGTAACGTACGGGGTAACCTTCAAACTTCTATAATTTTCCAGTCGATTTCAAGCGAATATTGTTATTATTTTTTTTTTTCTACTTCTTTTTTCGCGGTATTCTTTTTAATCCGCGGGACAGTCATCCATCGTCATGACAGTTCTCTAACGGTGATATTCCGTCTGTGTCAGCGCGCGATAATTTAAATTTGTCTCTTCCGGGATAAGCAAATTGTTCATTTTTACTTCGGTAAAACCTCACTGCATGAGCAAGTAAAGCCGAACGAACAACTATTGTGTGTAGTATGATATCCATTAGCGTTGTTATGTTCATTTTTTACATCGCACGTATTATACTATTATCATAAGGTGACGACAGTATATTTCTGCGTTGATTATTTTTAATCGGACGAAAATAAAAAAGTAACCTGACAGAATGATCGAAACAACCACATCGTTAACTTCATTAACAGTTGGCGCGTAACATTCCAGCTATTGCGAAAAAGGTTATGCGACAAAAGTCATACGCATTTAATCGGGGACATGATGTTTATTCCGGACGGGCTTTATATGATATTTTTGTTAAACTTCTTCAAACGGTAAATTTTCTTTTAATTTAATTTATGGTTTCGGTTTTACTATGGCTAGTAAGTAATAAATTGTTCCCGTTTTGAATTAGCAAATGCACGTATAGACTACTTTTTTTTCTACTTTTTTATATTCTCTTTCAAAAACTGCAGTAAAATGTATATGTATACTCGTTCTCTCTGTGTGTGTGTGTGTGTGTATGTGTAAAAATATTCAGCGAAAAAAGTCTCTATTTTCACACGTTAAATCTCATAAAATATATTTTCATAGAACCTGTAAAAAATTAATAATTGCTAGTACGCTTACTTTTAATGTTACATTTGACTTGTTTTTAATGGATTGTCGTCCGCTTAATTACTTTTACGAAAACAGTTTATGAAATTTTCGTATTTCGTAAACATATCGTAAATGACACGTTTCACTAAAAAGTTAGTTTAGTTCTTCTTGTCAGCAGTTCAACCTATGTAAACGATCATTTTAACGTACAAGTGTAACGATGACAAAGAAAGTGACCGCGATATTCTCTGTCCAGATCTGTTAGGCTAGAGTATGCGTTATGAAAAGTTAAAGTTCGCATTCCATAAAACTGTGCAAATTGTAAAGAAAAAAAATGTAAAAGACAGGGTCCTTAATATTTCGATATGAACACACTAATTTCGTTAACTTTCTACTTTTTTTTCCATGAAAAAATCTAACTGCAAATCTAAAATTCTGAAAAAAAAACTAGACCTTTTTAATAAAAATAAGTAAAGAGGTAGATGCTCACTGAAAGCGCAGTGCGAGTTCACGAAAAATAAACAATGTAGTTTGTGGAATTCACGAGCAGTCTTCCTACAGAAACGAGCAAAATTGTCCGGATTAAAAGTAACACGGTGCTGTAATTTCCGGGAAATACAGTAAGTGAAAAGTGTGAAGGAATGAAAATTTAATTTTTTCCTCTTACGTTGATATCACGCGCTAGTGTGAGCTGTATTTAAATAGAAGGTCTTTTTGTCCTTTTTTTTTTCTTTTTTTTTCTTTTTTTTTTCTTTTTTTTTCTTTTTTTTTTTTTTTCTTTCTTGGGGATTCTTAAAAATAGACATTAGCGCAAAAAATGAGAAAAGCAAAAAAGACAATCGGATGTTTAATGTAGAGCTTAAAAGGTACTTTAATGCCGAAAGAGCCGACGGAGATGGTAGGGAAAAAATAGAAGTCTTGTGAAGGAAATTAGAGAGAATCAGAAAAACTATTCAGGAAGGAAAATTGTGTTCGAAACGTAAACGACAGATTGCAGAAAAAATTGAACTCCGCGTGAAGACGATTGATCAGTTGTTTGAATAGAGGGATAAAACGAATCAGGATTTGAGAATGAGGAGGAATAAGAGAGTTAAACTATAATTTGGAATATGCAACTGTAGAGAGGAGAATAATATTTGGGGATAAAAATACGCTGTGAAATTTATCAGCAGAGAGAAACAGTTTTGTCAGATGGTCTCGGAGCTGGCAAAAAAGGTTTTTATCTGAAAATTTGTATGTGTGTATGTTGTGCGAAGAGCCATAACTATCGATATATTGAAGAAGCCATACAACTATATATATATATATATATGTATATAAATATGCATGCATAATCGCATTTATTTTTAAAAAGTGCCGAATACTGACATAAACGCGTGTACATATTTACATCTAAAGTAAATTAAATATATTCATTTCTGTACATTCCTAATTGATGTTGTTCGTACTTATCTTTTTTTTTTTCTTTTTTTTTTTTTTTTTGAAGTTTAGATTATTCTTTTTTTATCCGTATTTATTGGCAGCTAATATGTGTATCTTAGTGGTTAAGATGGTTTACTGTCGTCTCGTTTTGGATTCGAATCGCTCCCAGCTACATAATTAGGTACTAAAGAAGTGATCTGGGAAAGTAAAGACAATCCCATGAGAAAGAAACTAGCATGGACTATTCCCAGATATCCGCTAAAGATCCTTAAGGATACATTATGAAAAATTTAATTTCTTAATAACCGTCTGACAGCTTATCAAGGAGATGTATGGAACTCGGTTTAACTTGTTTGATATGCCGAAAATCATAAGAATTACGTCGAATTCCAAAATTTGAACAACCTTTACAGGCTACATCGCAAAATCGCAAACGAAACTTCATGGTAATTGTAAAGAAAAAATGTTCTATATTATCAGACAGTCCGTTTTAAAACTTAATAGTAACCGGAAAAAAAAACAAAAAAACAAAAAAACAACATAGAACTATTCAGATCTGCGATGTGCGAAGACATCCAGGGAATTGACCAAATTACAAAGAAAACTGTTAGGGAAATTGTCGAATTCGCCCTGTCGCAGTCGAATCAAGAGTCAGTTTGCCGAGGGAATGACGTGTTTTTTCGAAACAGGAGCTGGTCCAATTAGCGCATAATTATGACGTTCGCATTTGAACATGTCCTCTTCTTTATGTGGTACAGGCAATCTGTAACCAGTTCGTACACAACCTAGACCTACATAACAACCATTTAAGCCATGTGCTGCCGTCGGGGTTCCTTACCGCTTTTTGCGTAATAACGCCTTTGCGGTGATTTGTTAATTTTTTTAGTCGGACGAAAAATTGCGGGGTCCCGCTGATTCACCGCGCGTAGATCTCTAACGGAGATGTTTATCATCAGTTTAGGTGTATTTAAAGAAAACGAGAGTGGAGGTTACAAAATGGAAAAGTTTAGCCGGATTTTGCGGTTAGTGTGTGAGTGCATTGTAAAAAATAGCGTGAAGGTTGTGCGCATCGATCAGTGAACTCAGTGGTTCTTCCTCATGACTATTTTATGGAACCTGCATTACGAGAATAACTACTTTCAGTCAAATAATATACGAAAAATCATAATAATAATAATAATAATAATAATAATAATAATTATTATTATTATTATTATTATTATTATTATTATTATTATTATTATTATTATATATTAGATTAGAGTGAGAAAAAATTGTCCCATTACGTTATTGCTTATACACTGGTAAAAAGAAAAAATGTAAACAACAGAAAGCGTTACTACGGTGTCCACATTTCGGTAAAAACTATAGTGGTTGCTTATATGTGTTACATAACCAAAATTAAATTATGGCGCAATGTCGCATAAAGTTTTTAAATTTGACCGAAAAAAAAATTATCGTTTCAGTCGTCAGGTGAGGTTTCGTGACAGTTGATGATCAAGAACTGGTTGAACACGATAAACGTTCGTGTTTTAAAATATTTGATTATTCTTGTTGACCATTACGATAGAGAGTAAAATTTAAAAAAAGAGAAAAAACCCAAAATAAGATAGGAATGACTTGTCCGTTTTTATATGCTTCTCCTTTCGTATCGATCAATCCTTTTATCTATCTGTACATCCTTCAGTTTGATTCTTCAACGGCGACATTAAGTTCGGTTAAATTTCTATTAATGGTTTTACTCGCTGTTTGGGCGGAATTATTTCGAGAAAATCGAATAATTTTTCGCTCCTCTTTGAACAGTATCCTATTGACCCTTTTTTTTTTTTTTTTTTTAACCCCCCTTTGGGCATATCAACAAAGGATCTTCGCCCAGAAACGAAAGGAAGGAGAAGGATCAGTTAAATGTAGATTCGGTCAGCTATTGATAAGATAAAGGAACTGAGGATAGGAACAATCTATTCGCACCTAAGTGTGTTTAACGGGGATCTGAAGAGAATATTGCGGGCTTTCTTCCTTCGAAACGATTCGCCTTTGCCTTCTCAGACTTTTCTTACATAACTAATATTCGATTTCAAATATCGAATATATATATGTACTACTGGGACAGATCATTCGAAACGAAACTAGAAAATAATGATTTGCTTAATTATAAATTCCTAGCCACAATAGTATGTGAGCTGGGTTTTCGAAAGAAGAAAAAGAAAAAATGAATAAATCAAAAAATATCAGATTAAAAAACGTAAAAAAAAAACGTTCAACTACACTTTCGCAATATAGCCTGACATTTTTTTTTTTCAATTATTTTATTTTTAATGGATCCGTCAACGGGGACATTAGCCTAAGAAGTAAAAATCAGGGCGAAAAGTTGTCATCTTAAACGTCCCTTTAAGGATAGAGAATAAAAACAATTCAAGAATAAGACGATAAACAGAAGGAAATTAAATCAGTTTTTCCACTAGCAAATATGGACCGATGTCTTTTCTTTTCCTTCTTTAATTCGTCTCTCATTTTAACTCTACTTTCTATTATTAGTTCTCTCGTATTCCTTCTATTAACAGATTTGTAATATCTTTCACACCTAAGACCATTAGTCCTTTCCTCCCATTTTCTAATTTCAACCGTGGTTTCTCTTTGCTCTTTATATCTCTATTTGCCCTTTATCTGAAATGCAGATAAAATCTTCTTTGAGTGCATCTTTCTTCATTTAAAACGTTCTTTTTAACCCAATTTACTACGCCTAAACCTTTCCACTCTGTACAATTCTTTATCTATTTTTTCTCTACCATTTGAGTAGCGGCAAGATTTGTAATTCTTCTTTACACTCTAACGCGAATGTTCCTTATCATCGGCTCAAGGGGGGGGGGTGAATATATCGAGTTTCAATGGAGATGAATAGAACGATTGTTCAGCAGAAAGGGAGTAACATTCAAATAAGATATGAACCAGAATTAACAAGGTTTTGTTTTCATATTTTATCAAGAAATGGCGTTAAAACGTTGCCAAAAATTAGTCGCTACGTATTCACTCGGTTTTATCTAATTTCTTACCGAAGCGAAGCGTGCGATCCATTTACCGGAAATTGACCAATTAACTTTACGCTGTCTTTAATTTTTCTTTTGTTGATTGTTTTGTTCTTCTCGATTTCGGATGACCCAAGTTTATCTCGTTAACAGGAATCACCGCACTGATTATTTTTTAGCTTTTTGTATATAAAATTACTAAATAAAGAACTCTGTATAAATTTTCTTCTATTTTTCCTAAAATCACGGTTATTATTTAACGAATAATTAATTAAAAATAAAGAATATGATGTTAATGGAAAAAAAACTGATCTGTTTTGGCAACTATCCCGCAATCAAGTTTTTCTACATGTACACACTTGTCCTTTTTTTAGGTGTTTTTTTTTGCGAATGATTTTGTAAAAAGTTTTTCTAATTTCTTAACACGTTTTTCATGGCAGTTTTTGAAATTAAATTTAAAGATTAAGGGGGAAAAAACAGCGCATCACTGCTGAGTAATGATTTATATATCATTGCAGAACTTTATTAAAAGTATGTAACATAGAATGCATATGCTCAATCGAAATTGTTAAACCATTAAAAAGCTCACTCTGACAGCTCCAGTAATGCATTTAAATAGCCACCCATGAGATGTAGGAAGGAGAGGATTAAGAGAATTAATAAACAATATAAGTTTTTTCAAATCACAATTGTTACATCTAACTATCGACAATATTATGTTTAAAAATTATACGCAGTTCTTCGT
The DNA here is from genome assembly GCA_039619475.1 of Icerya purchasi. Lineage (NCBI taxonomy): Eukaryota > Metazoa > Arthropoda > Insecta > Hemiptera > Monophlebidae > Icerya > Icerya purchasi. The sequence continues at coordinate 179,534,603 of CM077116.1, forward strand.
GGGTTTTATTTGATCTTCATCAGAAAAGGGAGAACTTTGTGAAGTACACGTCACTTTTATACGGTTTTTTTTATGTACATCCACGCATGTATTAGACGGGTGTAGAACAGGCTAAAGTGAGTACAAATTTCTTGACGGGAAAGGTGAAAAGTGTGAATTATTGTTTTTTTTTTACCTTGATTGCGATTATTATTTTCTTTTTTATTTATCACAAAATAAAATTCAATCAAAATCGCACGTATTCGTCTAAGGCGATTGTCGAACATGAGACACTTTCAGCCATTTTGTTAAAAATTTTCTCGTGAAAACAGGACATCCTACAACGAATCTCTGTTTAATTTTTTATTCCTTGATAAATCATTAATCTTTAATTTTATTTTCACTCTGCCCCTCTTTATCGATCAATCAAGAGCTGCTCCTGACTTCGGAATTTCCCTTCCATGATCCCAGTTTGCAAACTTCAAATATCCTCTGTTTTTTTTTATATTTTTTCTTCCAGAGAGAATTGCGATATATATGTAAGTTGTTTTCGTATTTTTAGTTTGAGACAATAAACAAATTCCTAATTATTTCGACGTCAAAAGTATTTTATAATCAATTTCCGTCCGTAACGTCTTTGATCACTAGCAAGCAAATTGTCGCTTGTAATTTGCGGGATTTTTGGAAAGGCAGCAACGATGACGTCCTAATATTTGCTCGTCGACTAATCGGAGAAGACAAGCGTGTATGTAACCGGAAAGTGTACGTCAATAAATTAGTCAATTCGTTTTCACACTTGGATAGTTATGACAAAGACGACTAAGCGGCCGCAGAATTACTTTATGCAAATAGCAAACGGCTCGAATAAGGGGAAAAAATAGTGCGTTCAAAAGCTTTCCCGTCAACTCTTAATAAGTTCCCCGATGTAAATATCAGTTATCCCCGCAAGTACCGGCATATTTAAATAAAATGTAACCTTATTTCGCCGGCTTTTGTCGTAAATTGAAAAGAAAAATTAAATTGGTCAACAAAGTTTGCTGGTTCGTTTTACCTGGAAATTATACGGCACGAATTTCAGCGTAACATATCGACCGTGAACGGAATGCAACGTCCTCTTCAACCGCGGGTAAATTTTGATTATATTTCCGAAAACTTTTTGAAATTAAACTCGTTCGCGATACCGGTTTAACGAGCGATAGCAATTTATGTGTCCGTCTCTAGACCGCGGTGATGTAATCGAAGCGGCTTTTACATACCATAGCGACGAGTAGATAACATTCCTTTTTCCGGTTAAAAATTAAAAGGATTTTTACTCAAATATTTTCTTCACTTCTTTATTATTATTATTATCGGTACATTTTATTTTAGCTTTATTGCTTTTTGGCCTATTTTTTTTTACGTTGTTGCATAAAATTTAGCTATAAAATATAAATTTTTTCATAATTCGGTATTTAGTTGTAACTTCGTAGTATTGATTTTTAATACCTGATCGCATTAATGTCCCTCTATTTAATATATATATATATATATACAGAATATATTACGCGACAACTATTGAACGATTGGAATGATGGGATCTCGGTAGGTGACAAAACAATTAATAACTTAAGATACGCTGACGATATTGTAATAATAAGCAGCTCTGAAGAAAATATGATAAAATTCATGGAGAGATTCGAAGACCGATGTTGTAGGGATTATGGATTACTGATTAACAGATCTAAAACTAAAATAATGATAATCGATCGAGGAAGTAAGACCAACAGCAAATTATACGGATTCGAGGTTGTGAATAATTTTATGTATCTTGGTTCAATATTAACAAAGAACGGAAACTATCGACCAGACTAACACTAGCGCGCAGTGCTGTAACCAGATTGTCAAAGATATGGACGGATAAACTACTGTCATTAAACACAAAGATAAATTTACTAAATAGTCTCCTATCGCCACTTATGCCTGCGAAACCTGGTCCCTCACCGCTGAATGTATCAGCAGAATTGGCGGGTTCGAAACCTGGGCACATAAAAGGATATTAATAATATCGTGGTTAGACCGAAAAACCAACGAATATGTCTTCAATAAATTCAATGTACAAATGCGTCTATCCAGCAGGATTGGGAAAAGATTTCTGGGCTTTTTTGGACATGTGGCGCGAGATACCAATCCATTACAACGTCTGGTAATAACCGGAAAAGTAAATGGTAGAAGGAAAAAAGGAAGACCCAGAACGCGATGGGCTGATCAACTAAAATCGTTAATCGGCTTAAGCCTGCACGAGGCGTTGATGACTACTCAAGATAGATCAGCATGGAGGATGATGACGAATGCAACTGTTTCATAACACCACTACGCCCTCTGGAGGGTTTAAGGAAGAAGAAGAGACTTATTTTTTAATTAATTGTTAAAAAACACTACGATATTTAATTTATTAAATGAAAATAAACAATCAAAACGTGATCACATTAGCCATCGCTTATAAACGGAATCTTTACTGTATGAATCCGTGTGTAATAAGTCATGTCGCACTATGTTGACCCGAAACGAGACAATGAGCAATACTATTAATTTTTTCACAAAATGGCGGTTTTCTAAAAAAAAAAAAGAAAAAAAAGAAGAGTGTTTCTCAACCCTTTTCTTCATGATTTTTAATTTTTTTAAATAGTAAAAAAAATAATTTTGCTATAAAAATGGCAGGGGCGATAGAAGGCTACATATTGAAGGTTGGCACAAAATTTGAAATAAATTGGTTAAACAGAACTCGAGTAGTATTATCAATTGATCATAGAAACGTAACTTGAAAAAATAAAGTATAATTAATGTCAATTACCATAAAAATATATCTATGAATAAAGAAACCTTGTTTTTTTTTCTTTTTTAATTAATGTTTCTACTACGGAAATTAGTTTCGAATAAAGAAAAATTAATTTTAACCCGCCAAAGCGCTATTTTGTAGACTTGTAACATTTTAAAAAAGTTGATTTTTAGTAAGATAAAAAATTTAAGAATTATAATAAAAATTGTGAAATATTATGTTACAAGAAAAAAAAGGAATATTTGAAGATTCACTATAAAAATTTAATAAAAATGCGCTAAAAAGTAAAAAACAATTATTCGGTAATAAACATTTAATAAAAATGCACTAAAAAATAAAAAATAATTATTCGATAAAAATAATATAGTTCAAAACGATATACCTTAAGATGATAATATGATAATACTGATACAGTATTAATGTTTATTAGGGTCAACACCAAATTCAGTTAATTTTGTACAGTTTAACGAATATATTTAATGCAGCTGTAATCTGATTTCCCTGGTGATCCTAATTAAGGTGCCAATGTTATATAAAATTATCATAATATCACCCCTTAAGGGGTCTATTTCGCTATAAAATATGTTATGTTCTTATCGAATAAGTATTTTTTACTTTTTAATGCATCTGTATTCAATTTTTATTATCGAATAATTATCTCCTATTTTTTAGTGCGCTTTTATTAGTAAAAATTTTGAAGTAGATATTGTTTTTAAAAAAAACATAATTTTTTTTTCTATTATGATTGTTCCTTTCGACATTAATAATACACATTAGCCGTTAACAGACGCGAGTAAAGGACTTTAAAATTTTTCTACATAATAAAAATTTACAGTTTCAAAAATAATATCAAATTTAAGTATGCATCAGCTTAGTTCTCTTTCATCTATTTTCGTTTAATACCAAAAGATAAAATTATACCTTTTTAGATTTTCAATTCTAGCTGTTATAAAATTTTTGATAAAGTACCGGTGCTTTATTGAACGGTATATTTCCCGCTGGAATTTAATGTTTTCAAAAAGAGAAAAATAAAATAACAAACGTCTTAAAATTGAATATAAGGGAATATTCTGGAAACGTTTTCGGGAATGTCTCATGTTCAGTTGGAAAAGAAAAAAGAAAGACACCTATTAATAACGATAAATGTGCGCTCTCTCTCTCTCTCTCTCTATATATATATATATAATATTTTCGAAATTTTTATTAACTACAATACTTTTTCTGTTTTTCTTTTCTTTTTTATTTCGGAGAAACGTTACCAGGTAATTACCGCTATAATAAAATCGGCATGTCTTAACGACGTTATTTCTAGTCCTTTCGTCTAATTTATAAACAAAGCAACTAGGTGAGTCAGCAAAGTGTTGCCCGTTAAAGAAGCAGTGTCACTGCTATTGCTCTTGTTTACCGAGACAATATTAATACGTTGCAATCGGCACTCCTGAAGAAGCTATTCTTCTCATTTTTGTGTTTTTCGTTTGCAATACATGTTCCATAGGTCATCAGTACGTTCCTAACATCAACGGTGGTTGTTCTGAAGACAGTAATAGCTGAGCTAAGTGTTGAAGTGTTAAAAGTGCGGGTGACATAATTTTTAAAATTTATCATTGCTGGGCAGAGAGATTGACTGGTTGAGAAATCCATAAAAAAATAAAAGGTCTTTTTCGATTTTTTTCTATTTATTTATAGTGCAGTTTGAAAACTATTAGGAAATCGATAATTTTCATTAAGTACATTGTAAATTAAAATGAAACATTCGGATTTTGTTTATTTCGGCCTGAAACTATGGTTGAATATGTTACTCTTAATATCGATAATTCGGGTAATCTTAGTAGGGTCCGTAGTTTGGAATGTGGTCCTCCAGCTCGTGACCTATATGGAACTGTTCCCTAACAAAAAAGCGAAGAATCTAGAAGTCGAAAGAAAAAGAACGCGCCTAAAACATGTTCAACGAAAGTTGATTCATATCGATCAGAGGTGGTTTATAGGTTCGTACATTAAACGTTAATTTGCAAAAAGTAGTTTTATTCAGCTGAATAGTGACGGGGAGGTTCGTTAAGCAGGGTGCAGCCCTCTCATTGCTGTTTTTAATCTACGTATGTATGTACGAAATATTTCTAGGAACAGCTTTAATGCGTATGATAAAAAAAAAAACAAAAAAAAAAAAAACGTTAATCACCCGCAACGAGGAATGTGAAATGAGAAATGTTTCTTTCGATTAGCGACTACAACGAACTTGGTAGGCAAGAAAACTGGAGTTTGCAATTAATTATTCTCTTTTTTTTCGTAATTTAATGTTTTAATTTATCATGACCGTAATAAATCGGATTCGTCTCTATTCGATGGTTATTTAAGTTTCTGAGTATTGTCAAATTTTTTATTATTTTTTTACTGCGTTTTATATCGAAGTATCTGATGCAAAAAATCGCCATTACCGACAACTTCGACTAATACTAATTTCTCTGTGTAATTTTCAAATTAAACTAAATGAATCCAACAATAATGTTAAAAGGAGTAAAAAGTAAAGGAGAAAATGTATAAAATAAAATGAAGTCAAAGACGAATAAATATTTAAACATTAAAATGATCAATAGAAAACGCGAGAATGCGTGAGACCCATTAAGCCGAAACTTGCTTTTTTATCATTTTTATAATTTTTATAATTTTATTGCAATTTTAATTGTGAATATATTTTGTGTTAAAAGTGTAATTTTCAAACTAGTCGGCAATGTTTAATTAATTTTGAATTATAATTATTTCGTGTATAAGTGTGTGTTTAATTTTTAAAAGTATTAACCATTAAGGAAACACAAAAATGAGTAAAGGTTAATTTTCAATTTATTATTAATATGGTGATCAAAACAGAAAAAATGGATGAAGGTAACTTTAAGATAGGAATTATTATTTTTCCGCGCTCGCCACTGTTCCCTGTTCATTATCGTGATACCAATTCTGAGCACGATGAGCAGCGGCCATATTTAGATATGTACACTAATTTCAAATGAACGCATTCCGCATTACACATTGCACAATGCCAACGGACAACCGGGAGCCGAAATTCATTTTTTCATTCGCGATGCAAATTGTGTACGTCAGACACCTGTGGCTAAAGGTTGGATCGGATAAATGGCCTTTTTTCTTACTGCAATTCGTATCCAGCGAAAGCCGGTGCTTTTACATATTTCTTCACACGGATAAAATGCTGAAAGAGGAGGGAAAGAAAAGAAGGAATAAGAAGAAAGGCTAAAAAATGGATTAGCAGCTAGCCGGAAAAGATGTTATTTTTCGGGAACGGCTGAGTAGACTCGGTCAGTTTTGTAACTACTTTTGAGCTATCGATAATTAGAACGCTGTTTTTCAATTAAATCTGTTGCTAACACTTCGCAAAGTACTCTGGAATTTTTTATGTTGAAAAACAAATTTGCAAAAAGAGTAATACTGCTCCTTTTAAATTCCTTTAGTGTCTTTTCTGATAGTTTATAACAGCCGATATCGGCTGACGACCTCGACTATAACGGCTATTTTCCCCATGAAATTAACATTTTATCGCATTCGGATATAAAAACTCGGAAACTTGTTTTCGACTCATTCTGTCTGGGCTCGACAGTTTTTATCACGCTGCAGATCACGAGACACCGAGAGACCGTTGTTTAATTATCCAGGGGGGTGGGGGGGGGAGCAGAGCAAAACAAAAAACGTAGTATAATAACAAGTGCAGTAGCCGTTGTTGTACCGGTTACAATAACTTATTTATACGACATTGTCAGAAAATCGGTGGATTTCCCTGGACGCCGAAAACAAAATCGTCCGTAAGGATTGAATATGGAGAAAATTTGGTCGAGTTAAATAATTTTAATAAAAAAGAAACTAATGTAAAAAAGACGAGTGACTTTTTCGAATTTTTAAAAATTTTTATTCATGTGTCGGGCATTCGCAAAAATCAAAGATACTTTTATGATTGATAAAATATATATATAATCATGACGAATAAATATAAAATTCGCCAATCGGCTAAAAATCGTGGTATTAAATTAAAACAGTTAATATTTAGCACAAACAAATATATGCATATATATATATATATATATGCATATATGCGGGCTTGAAAAGAGTGTTCTTTTTCAGACATATTTTATATTAAAATAAGTTGTTTTGTGTGTTAGTCCATTATATAAATAGTTTCAATATTCGAAATCCATATAATTGATAAGAAATATATCAAAGTATGTATACAAATAGTATGTTCAATATTTGAAAATTCAGAAGATTTGGTAAATATATACTTCGTTATAAAAATTACTAGAAAAGAACGTTCAACTTATTTTGAAATCCGTATTATGCATTTGTTTTTGTTAGCCTTGCTCGGATTTAATCCGAACTTGCAAATGAATTAAAATATATCACAAGTTTCACAAAAAGAAATAACAAAACAATAATACTTAGAATTGGAAGCCTATTTTTCAATTTTGAACTGTGTATAATTTAGTTTGGGTAATACTTAAAATCGCCATGTAAACATATTTTAATTTTTCATCTAACATGGTAAATAAAAAAACTGATTCTTTATTAGCTATTAAACTGGAAATAAAAAAAAAAAAAAGGGCCGAAATTTAAAAGCCAGAAATGTTGTTTTTATTAAATTTTACCCTCCCCCCACCACCCCATTTATGGATTTCGTATTAATTTATAATACGGGCTTCAAGATTTACTCGAAATTATTGATGTTTCCGCATCGCGAAAAGCTCGACTCGAAGTGATGACGTAAAATAATTCTTGACCCCAGCTTAAAAAGATATCTCTACCTTAAAGAAACATACGCGACGGTCATATAACCTTCTCCTTTTTGAAATTGGTAAAAAAAACAAATACATATACATATATATATATTTTATTTAACTCTATCGGACCTGAGGACCCTACACGGATAGACTTCTATGAAGAGTTGGTTTCAATTTGGCGGCGGTGCCGCTTCTTTATTTACGGAAAAATTTTGAATATTCATTGATCAGTTTCACGAATCACTTCCGTTACATAATATGGACCACATGATTTCACATAAAAATAACAGTCATTAATATATATAAATAAATATATATATATATATACTTGTTTATTTTGGCATGCAATAAATCTGAGCGCTGGCAGTCATATTTTTTCGTTAGTATTTTACTACTCGCTCTATTTTACAGCTTTGGGCTTCTAGCGATGAAATCGTTTCTAGACAGATTATAAATCAAATCATTATACTGGAATACGAAGAAATCGCCAATTTCAGTATTCTATTTTACGATTTGTGCAGAAGCGATTTTTACGGGTCAATTCTTAAAATGATTTTACCTGATTAAACGTTCGTATTTGCGTGATTGGAGAACAGAAATTTTAAAAGTTCTTCTTCGCTTTGTTATCGGATTACATTGTTACCGATTTATAAATTACGCGAGAAGGGTAGATGCGTAATTCTTTAGAAATCACGTTTTACTTTCGCTTTCTAAAGTTACATTTGTAGTTCAAAAAATTTGCTTTGCAATCTGTTACATGAGCGAAGATAACATAAATGTTTTAAATTAGTAGTAAAATAGTACATTTTCTGTTTCACATAACTGCAATGTCAGAGTGGTTCCGAAACGTACTGTTTTTTTGTTGTTTTTTTCTTTTTTATATATTAATTTAACGATATATTTTTTGAACTATTATATTTCCGTACCTTGAGTTTATACATATGTTTATTTGCGTGTTTTTTATTTTCCTTATTTTAGATCTCATTAGTCATCTTCCTAGGGAAACACAGTAAGAAAGAGTAAAAATTTAATTTAGTCTCATGCTGACAGTATAGACTAACAGTGTGAATGTGACAAAGAAAAAATGAATAAGATATAGGAAACCATTATTATAATAACTCCCGTGATCATGAAGCTTTGTCTTCAAAACGCGTCGGGGTATTTGATAAATTAAATAATTGTTTCAAATTAGTGTTTAAAATTAATTACTGTACAACATAATAGGAACAATGAGCGGAATAAACAGATATACCATTATTGAAGTTTAGCTGAAAAAGGACAATTCAAAAATTCGGTTACTTGCATTTAATCCGAGGTTAATACAAACATACAAACACATCTCTTTTAAAAAACGGGGCTTAAAAATACTTTTTAAAAGAGATTTTATGTACCCAAAAAATGTTGAGCAATTCGAAATGGATGTTTTTTGACATAAAGCAAACTTCGCGTTCTTCGTATAATACATTGAAGTTGTAAAAAATCTCGAAAATTTTTGCGGATGATAGGCGTGCGTACATTAAGCGTGGACCAATATTGGCATAGTACAAACCACTTACTCGCTAATGAGTGGTTAAACAAAAGAATCTTTTACCGGTAATGAAGAAATATTTTTATAGATTTTAATGACGCCGATACTACATCGAATAAGGAAACAGCAAATATTTTAATATGCATATTCTGTTCAACCCGACTAAGCAATTTCCGCCGGGACAAAGTGTGTTTTAACAGTGTGTCTTTATTACGTTATGGCGAAATTAGTGCTGTATTATTTACTTTTTACTAAGTCCTTAAAGAAAAGTTATAATATATGTATATATATATATATATATATATATATATATATGTATGCGTATATGTGTGTATATGTATACATATAGTTATCAGTGACGCTTTTGGAATGAAAAATTTGGGAAGTCGGCAACTTTGGAAAGGTCTAATGATTTTTATAGTTTTTTATTACGATTTTCTGTTCAAAATACAAACAAACTTCTGTAAAACTAAAATCTGCAAGCTATGAGAATCAGTATGGGAATTATCCGTTCTAATGGTTTCATCGCCGCAGGTATACATTACACAGTATCTACACTTTTTTCTTAAAATAACGGATAATGTTCCAGGAAACTTTCTGCTTTCTCGTTCGGAAATGCGGTAGAATATGAAGCGAATTTTGAAGAATATTTGCTCAATAACAGCGAATTTATCGCAAATTTTGCTTAAGATGAGATTCAAATTTTTTAAAATAAATCCGTCGACGATTTCTCATTACAATCGGTTTTAATTGTTTTTAAACAAGTGTTAAAAGAATGGTCCGATCGAAGTCAAGTCAATAACGTCACAGCATCCCGAATATTTCGAATTTGCAGTATAATTCGGCTATCTTGGAAGGGTAAAATATTTTGCCATTTAAACCAGCAGTGTTTGGTAGTGTAATAAAAAAGAAGGGTAACCGGAAAATGTTGTGACTGCCTATTTTTAGTCAGCAGTTTTAAGCCTCGGTCGCAATTATCAAAAAAGAATCACGCATTTGTATGCGCATTACCATATGCTGATTCAATAGTGGGGTCAGCTCTGTTCAAATTTCAGAAATCTAAACTATTTGTGTATTCGGAGCGCAGAAGAAAAAACAATAGCAATTAGAGTCTCTTTTTTTGAGAGGATAATAAATTTAATTTTGTCAGTTTAAATTTATTCTGTGGAAAAATTGTGATACTAAATAAATTAGAGGTTTGGGAAATTTTAGGATAAATCTGAATTCCCAAACTTTCCTCCAAAATCGCCACTGATAAATAAATATGTATGTAAATCTGTATATGCACGTGCGCTGAAATACATGGTAGAAAGAAATTCGGTAAGATCGTAATTCTTCTCGATTTTAAACCTTGAAAGTGAACAAGAAATAAAATAAAAGCGATCATAAAAAAATTGAGCAATTTAACACATTGCATTCTGTCAACGTGCATATTCCGCTGCATATTTGCATCACGTTGATTGACGTGCATGCAGGCAAACAGGTTTAAAATTTTTTTTGAGTTTCCCCGGATTCCTGGCGTGTTTTCCTTTTTACCTAGTGCCAAGTCTACTAAGTGGTTTTTCTATATTGCAGATCCACATGAGATTTAACCGTCACTCTGTTATGCGTTGTGTACTTCTTATGTTAGAAAAATACGATAAATAAAAATGTGCAGTTCAAACTGACCATTCAAAAAAGTGCTTAAAAACGATGGTAAAATTTACAAAAAATTTTTCGCTAAACAGTTCAGAAATTACATTAACTTACGCAGTTCTATTTAATTTATTTTCACGCATCAACTCGTACAAATTTCTAAAAATGAACATGTTTGCTTTTCACATAGTCCATCGAATATACATTTATTTCGATCAAAAAAGGTTATTTCTATATTAAAAAATATTACGTACGTCCGAAAACGGAAAAAAGTAATATTTCGGGAAAAAAAAGCGAATTTATTTAATAAAACAAACTAAAAAATCAAAACCAAACCAAACGTTTCATTATCAAAAATACGAACAAAAAGTACTTTTTTCATGCATTTTAGCACATAACGTAAATAATATTAAAAAAAATAAATAAGATGCTTTAAAAAGAAAATACCGACTTCGAGAGTTCTTATAAAAATTTAATAAAAACACACTAAAAAGTAAAAAATAATTATCCCCGATAAGAAAATATATTTCAGAGTGATATAACTTAAGTTGATACTACTATGGTAATTCTTATACAACATTAATACTTATTAGAGTCGGCATCAAATTCATATTAAAATAGCTAGGAACAATTTAGTGAATATTTAATGTAGTTTTTAATTATTATTTCACCTACTCTGTTGCCTTCTTACAAGCCATTAATTATATTTCCTCTTCTGCAAGTTCTTCCAAATTTCTTATTATTTCTGACTCTTTAAGTGCTCTTCTAGCGCTGTCTCCACCTTCCCTTTCTCCTTTCACTGATGATCATCTTTTCTATTTGTTCTCTTCTCCATGATCTATCCTCATCGACGTCTACCCAGATTGACTTTCTTTGGATTCCCGGACATTCAGGCACTGATGGAAATGTAGTCGTCGACCTCCTTGTTAAAGCTGCAGCGTCCAATGGAAATGTTATTAGTAAGGTTCCAGTACACAATATTCTCCGTCCTGCCACCTTAGGCACTCTGTTTATGTTTTTTTTTTCGCTAATCCTAATTCCTTTTATCTCTTGATTAACCCTGTTCCTTCTCCTCGTCCTTGGTTCTATGATTTCCCCAATTTGCGTCGGTCCATAATTACTAAAGTATCTCGCCTCCGTTTTCTTCCTTCTTCTCTAAATCGCTATTCCTTGGCTGGATAGATACTGAAGGTTCCCAGTATATTTATGATTCGAATCACGTGTTCTTCGAGTGTTCTGGTTTATCTCGCGAGCGTGAGTTACTTTATTATCAACTTTTAAAGCTTGGCCATCCTGCTCCTTTCAACGCCTTCTATGTTCTTTCTCTACCTATTCTCTCAGTTGTTCTTGTTCTATTCCATTGTCGATAAAATAAAAATATAGTTTCCATTCTGTTTCATGTATCTCTTCCATTTTGCTGGGCTAATGCTCTCTGGTAGCAAACCTAAAGGGGGAAAAAAAATTAATGTTTTATAATAATTACCATAGTATCACCACTTAAGATATATCACTCCGAAATATATTTTCTTATCGGGAGTAATTATTTTTTATTTTTTAGTGCATTTTTAGTAAGTTTTTATAATAAATATTAAAGTCGGTATTTTTTTTTAAAAAAAAAACATTTTATTTTACAATTTTTAGCGTTGTACTTGAATTTTTTCTTGCTGAAAATCAACTTTTTTGTCACATTATTCTTCATATTTCATGCTTAAAAAAAAAAAAAAAAAAATTGATATTTTTATTTTGAACTGCATTTCCACGGTAAAAACATTAAAAGCTTCATTTCTACTACGGTAACTCGGCAAATTGATAGTATTTTAAGTCAATCGCCTCTCTGTTACACTAATAAAAAATGTGAAGAAAAAACAATTATCTAAAGGGGCTACATTTTTTCACGTTTCTTGACAAGTACTCAGCTTATATACATTGATTTTCATCCGGATTCACATGGCCTGAGTGGGACCCTTTCTAATAGACGAAAAATCAGTAAAATCGGTCCATATAAATATAAGAAAAGAAAAAAAAAAAAGTTATGCCCAAACAAACATTAAAAAAAACAAAAAACATCGGTGAATATGTGTAACCTTTCTCTTTTTGGAAGTCGGTAACAAAGCTACATTTCCATGGTAATTTGGTAAATTTATAGTATTTTAAGTAAACTACCTCTGTTGTACTAATAAAAATAATAAGAAAAAAAAAAATATTCAAGGTACGACCACATTTTTTACGTTTTTGACACACACCGGTTTTCATTATTACTCACATGGTACCTAAGTTGAACGGTGCTCTTTCTAATGAACAAAGAATTAGTAAAATCGGTCCATATGAATATGAGTTATGCGCGAACAAATATAAAAAAAGAAAAGAAAAAAACCAAAAAAAAACCTACGTGACGAACGTATAACCCCTCCTTCTTTTGGAAGTCGGTAAACATATTTCGATGAAATATAAACTTTCGATTCACCGCTGACGTTGTCAGCATCACTCCGTGACGAAAAAAAAAAGAAATAAAAAAATCTAACTGACCTACGATGGACTTCTTACTGTTGTCGCGTGCTATGTACCGTAACTATGGCTAGTTGTAGGAAATGAAATAAATTGGAGCGAAAGAGGAGATGAGTTTCGCTTATGTTTCGAGAACTTCAAGAAATCAGGAAAGAAGGACTAGTATAGAACGAGAAAGGAAACCGCGAGTAGCACAAAAATAACCTGTGAGGACACGACACGGCGTAATTTATTTTCGGGAAGCGCTGTTTGCGTTTTGAGCAGATCATATACTGGTATTATTACGGAAATCCGAAATGGAGTTAGTAAACATAGGTGAGACGCTTTTTTTAGCTGCTAAGATTAGCAAAATCACCTGGAATCCGGTCCATACGGATTTGAAAATTTCGTTTCCTAGCGAAATCCGATCAAAACATGAAATTACTAAATTTTCCGGATGAGCTCTAGGGAGCCTAAGAAAATGACGAAATTTTTGCCGGTATCTTCGAAAGCCATGGGAACCGTTTGTATAGCAGCATATGGTGTATAGGAAGAGACACCATACTGACATCGGCGGACAATACACTGTTTCGTTTGCCTTGAATCTTTAACGCTGGCTTATCCGCATAAGAACACAAAGCAATAATAGTGGTACGGCTAGTGGAATTGAAGAGGTTAAAATACCGTCGATAATAATAAACGTTGTAATTGTATATAAAACACATTGTTCTCCTTCGCAACTATCTTAGATGGGACAGTGAATATGTAACACGATCGAGGATACGCTCCTTAAGGAAAATATTTAATTAAATAATGTCAATTATTAACGGATTCGGATAACATTTTAAAGTTTTCCAGCACTATTCGAACTATATAGACCGGTCGCAACCTCTCGAATCGTCCTGTATAGTAACATACGGATAAATGATCTCATTTGAGGCAAACCTGCACAGGCTGCATCCAATACGCAATACATTTTACCGATATGCCAAGGCCTGAATAATCAGATCGATCTCGGCATAATACATATTAATCGCTTGAACTCCGCTGAAAGCTTAAAACTTTTTTTTTTTTTACTCTTGAGTCTTTTGTTAATGCATTGAAACCTGACTATTTTATACCGTATTAAGACTTTATTGTTAAACGGTATCGCTGAACAATTTCCCTCGTTTATTCAGAAAAAAAGACTTGCCGCTACAGTTGTAGAAATTTACTTTAACGAATTTAACGAATCTCGAAGAAGCTAAATACGATAAAAATAATTTACATACGTAAAATTATACAATATGGAATTGTAAACCGAGCTTAATAAAATATCGAAAAAAACTTATTCGAATTAATTTAAATAAACAACTATATTAATAAGTGCACCATATTCAAGGTTACGGAAATTGGGGTGAAAAATAACAGATCTTCCGAATTTTTTCTTTTACTTTAATATACATATATTATTCGGTTATTTCTTTTACGATTGTCGTTTGTTTTTTTTTTCCATTAATTTCCTCGGAGAACGTCGTCAAAGTCAACTGCTCTTTAAACGATCAGCTGTGTCGGAGGTGGAATTTATTCTTGAATTTCTTTGCGCATCACCATTGCCAGTCTATCAGTTTTTTATTATGCAATGCGTTTGATATTTATAAATTGAGATTTTTGTTTTCGAAATATAATTATTATTTACGTCGAAATCGAACCGTACAAGCACACATCGATCGGTGTGTCGACCAGTTGTTTACTAAGCAAAACGTGATAATAGCACTCATTTACATGCGCGTTAACCCGATATACTTTTTGTGTATATATATATATATATATATATATATGTGCGTGTGTATATATATATAGGTATATATATATTGGTAGGATGGTACTTGTTCTGTTTTAAGGTCAAAGAACTGACCGGAAAATAAATCAACATTGTATACCTACGCGTTTATCCTCGAACGTGTCTTCTAGCTTGGTAATTAGTGTAGCCATTAGGCGAAAATAACTGCTACAAAACTGGATAATCATCTTTATACGCAGGACTTATAAATATTTTGGTTCTTGAGACAACTTGTTATTTGTCGAAAATAACTACACATTAGTTTGAAGTTTAAATGTAGATAATTGTGATGATGAGACGAAGTAATTGTGTATTCGGCAAAAATGGAAACTACATTGGTTGCACCGGGATGGAAGGGGGCGCCCGTTGTTCACAAAAGATTTCCCTTTTATTTTTCATATAAAGCGGCTTAGTTGCGATGTTAAAAATGAGTCGCGAAACATAAATATGAAATATAGAAAAAAATTTGAGAGCGCGTTGTATAATATTTTAATTATTTGTTTATTTCGTTTTCGATTTAGACGAGCTATTTCGATTTTTTTTTTTATTTATTTTATTTTTTTATTTTCTCTTTCTTTTTGCCCAGCTCTCGACCTTTGATTAATGTAGCCAGATCTAAAGATCTACCTGTTCATTCTTAATTAACTGTTTTCGGATATAACGCCTTGCATTCTAAAGAAGCAGGCTCATTTGCAATTTGGTATACGGATATAACGTGTAAAATTTGCCTAAAATTCCTATCACCGGTTTTTCTCTTTCCTTATTCAATATTTATCACAGTGCCACACCGCATGCTCGATTGACCGCTCCAATTTACATTCAGTACAATTATTATTACTTATTATTCCTGTAACCTGGCCAAATGTAGTAACGTCCGATGGTGGTCTAACTTGATGCAATCTCGCTGCAAACCTTTTCCCTTAAATCACGAATCCTCCTCGATCTTGCTGTAATTTTTTTTCCCTTTAATTTCACTACTGCTCTTATACTCTGCGCTCTATTTTCCATCTGATTCTTCCTTTGTATGAGGCACGAACTCAATTTAGCTTAATATTGTCCTTATTTCTAGATCCCTCTGTTCTACGCAAGTTTTCTACTCGTATTCTATTACCCTCGATTCCTCTACATGCAGTAATCCACACTTGAATTATATTATTTTAAGTCGTTTCTAGTCATCAATCTCCTAATTTTTCATTCAATATAATACGCTTTTTTTGGATTTGTATTTTTCAATTTTAACAGGATTAAAATCTTCCTTTTTTTTCCGATTTCTCAGATTGGTTGCCAGTTTTCGGCAAAAAAATAAAATCGGAAAAGTGTGTAATTGCTATTCCAATAGTCTCTTGAAGTATAAGCACAGCATGTTTTCAAATAGGATATTGAAAAAAGTACCGACGCAGCATAATGAATTTAAATCTTCGTAAAAATCCGAAAATATACAAATCGAAAAATGCGAATCGGTCCCCTGATGAATTATAATTCTTGCGTTATATGTATGGGGGCTGTCTAGGTTCAAAATTCACCTTGCGAAACTTAATCGAATATAATCAGTACAACCATTTTCTCAGTTTAGATCACGCGGAATATATGTATTAAAGGTGCAACAACGGGCAAACACATATTCACGAACTGACTTCTGCATTCTTACGGAGCACCAAATTGTCTAAAATTGATTTAATACTGTCTACTATTTACAAAAATAATCTACTTCCAATCATATAAATTATACAGAGATGAATTCAAAATGATTTTCCTTAGAAAAACTGCTCGCAAGTAATAAGAGAAATTAACTCGTAGAATGAAAAAATTTATGCCGGTGATAAGGACAATAAAGAAGAATCACTCTGGTCATTTGTTTTCGTAAAATAGACGCAAAGGCCCCCAAGCCGCTGTTTAAGAAATCATTTAAAGCCGATTGTAAAGTCTTTTCTGTGATAAACATCGTGTGTTTTCCGGTAGACTCGATACTAATGAAAAGTAATTTTTTCGTTCTACAATGTAAAATAGAATCACAAAAACTTATTAAACTCAATGACATATTGAACATTTAAAACATACAAAAACACCCGACTACTTTCGGATATTTAATCCATTACACCGTGAAGATGGATTCAATTTCTGAAACTAGTCGGAATTTTTATATTTTTGAAATGTTCAATATGTCATTGCGTTTAATGATTTTTGTGATTTCATTTTACATTATTCGACTGTTAACGTGCAACAAGTATGGATTAATATTTTTTTTCGTTCGTTGATTGGCCAGTTGACCAAATATGTAGGTAGTTGGGTATGTTGGAGGGGCATTTCGATCAACAATTTAATACTTGCTCACAGCGACTGTCAAATGGCTAAATCGTTTTAAGTTTGTGTACCAAAGCTCATGACGGATATTTTGAATAAACCTCCAGTTTAACGTGTTCTTTTTAACGATGAAATTATAGAATTTTACGAGTTTCTATTTTCGATTTATTCGAGAAAGAAGGCGTGACTTTGTGGCTAGATCGCGTACGCTTTCTGAATGTTCCTCCGAGAACAGCGGTAAAATTTACGAAAATCATCCTGGTGACTTTGCATTTTTCGAAATTGTTCTCTACCTATCGCGTCAGGTGTGTACAATCTGTCTGTTATTCGATTTTCTACGGAAACCACCCTGCTTAATCTTTCAAGTTGGATTTCTCCATCGTACGATTTTTATTTCCTAAAAGTAGCCGAGCACAGAGATTGAACGCTATTTTTCCCTAGTTCCTAAGCAACCATAACGCTTTCCTCCACTATTTAAGAATATTTATTCTTTTTTTTTTTTTTCCCCGGAAGGAAGGAGGCTATGAATAAGCAGATTAAGAACTAAAAAGGAAAGTAGAATCGGATTAAGGAAAAGAGAGGATGAAAAACGCGTTATAGCGAACAGATGTGTCTATATATTACATTAGTAAAAAAGTGAGGAGTAAAAGGAAATGAGAACATTCAGATAAGATTAGCGTGCCATGTATAAAATGGGAGGAGGGAGGAAAGAGGGGACAAAATAGAGATACAAGTGGAATAAAACAATGAGGGAAGAACGCTCGCGACAGATTGCGGAAAGTCGGAAAGCTAAGAAACCGAGCATAACGATCCGGTTGAATATCACCTGAGTACTGTACCATGATTTAGAGTGAGTGAGAAAAATATAATATTCTGAGATTCGTAGAAATTCCTCCGGAAGATAGTTCGTTTGATTCCCAGCATCACCCGCAGTCTATGTATACCAGACAAAAAACCACACTCGTCAGGTTCCGTTTCATGGCCACTGTAGAATTACTGGGAATGATGAACTTACACGGTTGTCAAGGAAGCGGTATGGCATCCAGGGTTTCATCTTTGCGAAAGATTTACCATGTAGAAGTAAAATAAACGATCTTAAGGATTAATTAGACTTTAAAAGCGTCCAGAAAGAAGGGAAATGTTATAAATTCAGCCAAAATTAACATAGAATCCGCGTGGTAGGTACACCACAAAGTTCCCAAGAATATCCCCGGATGTGGCTAACAAGAAAATTTACAACAACAATGACTGCGTATGGGACATACTTAAATGTTTTTTTTTTTTCGGAATTTATTCATCAGGGGCGTAATTATCGTGTATCATCGGATGTGTGAAGGATATTAACCATCAGCTGTCCGCCGGTTCTCGCTATGACGCCAGCCCAGCGAGAAATTTTCCGAGGGTGATTTCTGAAATTTCCTCCGTACGATTCTAATTTTATTACGACGTAGCAGGGAACAGGCAGTGGAGAAAGAAGTGTTTTTCTGTTTATTTTTAGCAGTGTCTATTTTGCAGTAAGCATAATTTGTCATAGAATTATGCAATCAGGACATAAACAAACAAGGAGATAAAGATGCGCTGAGGCCTCCAGAATATCCGACAATATTTATTTTAATTACTCCGAAGTAAAAATTAATTTTTGATTTTTATTTCTGCAATTTTATCATTTGTCACACATACGGCTGATATGTTTGATATCAATAATCAGCAACCATTCTTGAAAGTGTTTGATAATGAATCGTGTTCGTTTCTCTTAGCGTCAGTTTTAATGGCGTATGTGTATTCTTAACGATTTAACTCGCCAATCCGCTAATGTCTAAAGATCTGTAAGGTTTATCCGGTCTATTCACGACGTCAATACGTGTAGTACAGAGTTTTAGGGCTGTGAATTAAAAGCAGCCGCGAATATTTCTGTTTTCAGTTCATACTGAATTTGTCCATTTTTAATATCGACCTAACAGAACGCACGGGAACCTAGATGAAACAATTGCGTTGGTAGTGAAATGATAAATGCGCAGATTCGTCCGCTGAAATCGAAAGTATGCGTGAATTCTCACATATCTTTTTTGTTACAAGAACCATTGTTACATAAACGAACGCCGGCTGTGTGGAGGGACACTTTTTATCTATAATTTAATGATACATATGTATATTCGTATGCGTGTAGGTGAGCTTCTGCTAAATACAATATAATGCTCTAGTACATCTGGGAATACTGCAATAGACGATGCGTGAAAAAGAGATTACGTTCCCAGCCTATTATTAACAGCAACAGAGCCGGGAATAAATAACGCTTAATGCCGAGTGCGTGTTCCAGAGCGAAATAGATTTTTCTTTGTTCCGCCAATTAACGACGCGCAATTTTTCTTCTAAAATTCCTGCAAAAAAATTATTGCTGAACGAAATTAGAAGCGAACGAACTGTCTAGGAAATACCAGCCGGATCGACGAACGGACTTCAATAAAAAATGTGCTTTTTGCGGGACTAAAATTTGTCGGGCCGAAAAGAAACAGCCGATGGATGACAACAAGTGTTAATTCTTTTAAAACACTTCGAGAAGATGTTATTTTAGCAGGTACGAAAAACATCCATTTTTATACGAAATAAAATAAATTTTACTACACGTAAGATTTCAACACGTTCAAATGTCAGACTGATGGCCGAGAAGGTAAAGAAGTATAGTGAACGTCTGCCGCCCCGATTGAAGGTACTTGTTACCTTAGCTACATTGACAGTTTGACGATTGTCCAACTTACAGTCTTTCACGCAACTCCGTTATAATCTAACTCATTCAAATTACAACATTTTACAACGCACAGCGAAAAGAACTATATACAACAACAACAACGTGTTTTGAGAATAATAATTAAGGTTCGGACTTATATGCACCAAAAAAACTTCGAAATATGCACTGGTAATATACATAAAGGTTAAAATATGCACTAAAAAATTCATTAATGTACATTTCAGTGCACAAAACAACCTCTCTACATCGCAAGACGTAACTGGTAAATATTTAAATGAAGCCACTTCAGATGTAATAAATTTCGTTTTCATCTGACACTTCATCTAAAATTGTTACCATCACTCCGGCCTTTTTATTGTTTCGAATATATATGTAATTGTCTGTGTATGTACGCGTTTATGTGTGCGTTTTCTTTATATGTAATCATGAAAAATAAGTAAAAATCCTCAAAATGTGTAAATTCCCATTAAACGTCCAAAATATGCATTTATATGCACTATTAGATTAGAGTACTTCGAATCTGCAACTCTTGAAATGCCTCTAGATACGAAATATCAAAGCTTAGCTACAAGCAAAAAAAATATGCATTATATGCAAAATCCGAATCCTAATAATAATAATTACACCTCGTTAACATATTTTTATCGTATCTTCTTTTCGGAACATATTATATATATATATATATATATATATATATATATATATATATATATATATATATCGAGGGCGCATCCAGAAGGACATGGGGGGGGGGATTATATAATTACATAAATCTTCTACAATAAACAGTAGATTTGAGAAATACCCCGTTTTTGATAAAGAAAATCAAATAGCGACCTTTACAAAAATTTAAAAATGTCTTAAAAATACATAATTATTACAATTTAAATTTTGTTTTATTTTTAGGTGAAAAATAAAACGAACTTGTAAAAGTTCTAGCTAAAATGGTAGTTTAGAAATAGTAAGAAAGATAGTATTTTTATTAGACTTTACTTCATTTTTAATTCTGTTAGTAATCTGATCCGAATTCTTTGTTCGTGAGCAAGTTTAAATATATATTTCTCATTGCACTATTTTCTTCTACATTACAAAATCAAAATTAAAAATAAATAAAAATGGCAAAAGATCGACGACAGTTGTATTTAAAGTAGAATAAAAACGGATCATTAATAGTTTTACTAGAAAATGGTATTAAATATTAATTATTAAAATCTGTAGGTAAAATTCATACATATCTTTTATAGCATAAATTAAGTTTCTCTTTTGTAACAAATTTTTTCATAGAGGCTTTGGTTCATTGGAGGTGGGAAATGTTCCCTATTCTCTCCCCTCCCACATGGATCTGCCACTATATATATATATATATATATATATATATATATATATATATATATAATGTATACATATATATTAAAACGTAGTAATTCGTAAAAACTGTTAAAATTCTCTTCTTTTCGACAAAATAATAAAAATTTAGATACGTTTTTTTTTTTTTAATTTTTAATTATAATTTCGTCAGATTTTGTAATTTTCGTTTGATATTTCACGTGTGTTGCACTTTTTGAATTCAAATATTCCTCCACAATAGAACGTTTACACGCGACACAATCTTTATAATGTCACCGAACAGAAAAATGAATTTAAAAAAAAAAGAAAAGAAAGATAATATTACAGTGGTAGCGAGACATATCTTTCTCGCTCAAATTTTACAATCACGAATTCTCGATATGCAAAAATTATTTCACCGTGAAAAATAAGGATACGGAAAACCAAAATGATGCAAGCTTGACTCTCAGTAAAACGCAATTTGAGATTACTTTTCGCTAACACAATAACGAGAGATTATAATCGTAATAATCTCTAATCGTAACCCATATATATCTATAACAATCCGCACAGTGTAAACGGTACCTCAGAATTGGTTCCGCCCAAAACGGAAAGTGCCAACGTCAGCTTCAGAATTTCGAATTGTTCGACTCGGATTTCGTACAACCGGTAAATTTAACAGACCAGCTCACGGAAAGTTGGCATCGCTCTGCGATTTTGGTTTTTATTAGATCGACAGAAATAAGTTTAAAATGAGGATTCGTTTTCATCGAGGTATTTCTCAGAAAATTACAATTAAATATTTGTTTTCGAAATCTGCACTACCGGATTAGCCGGAAATTTTTTAATTTTATTTGCGTACCGTTTTGGTCTCTGTTGCTTACACTCAACCTGTACTCTTAACAAGTGCGGGATCAATTCGGTTGGTTGGTTTCCTTACGACGCACTAAAGTAGGGGTTCATGTCGGAAAGTGGTAATTAATTTTAAAAAGAATACAGAGAATAACCGGCCTCGAACGGAGACGATTCAACTATTAAATACGCGATATGTTGTTTTACTCTGTTTTTCGGCTTTCAAGACAAAAACGAATACACTTTTTTTGTCGATCTCGCGTGATTATTTAACCGAGTCGTAGTGTGTTGTCTTTGGCTGTGAAACGGAACACGATGTGGAAATTGAGAATTTCGCGGTAATGCGTTCATTACGAGTTTTTCTGGGTGCCTGTGTTTATGCTGAAAAAGAGAAGTAATGGCGCACCGGCTGATTAGTTCTCGTATCGAATGGTCCAGCAGGTTAACTATCATTAAACCGTAGGCTTGTTATTGCAAATAGAGTCGCTGGCCACTCCGGGACCACCGTTGCAAATAGAATTATCCATTACCATATTACGTTGTACGTCGCAGTGTTTATATACGTAAGAGTGTTTTTGCCTATACACATAATTGATGAAAAAGAATAGTGAACCGGTTGCTTTTTTTTTTTTTTTTATAACGAATTCGTTTTACCTTACATATATTCTTTAGTGCGATTTACTTCGTTAGCCAGTTTACACCAGCCTGCGCTGGTATACTATATTTCGTTCGTAAATGTGTCGTTGTCGATTCACAAGCTACATTTACGTAACAATCCATGGAAAAGAACGCGTCGTATTTTGACCGTTACTACGACGGGCTAATCTCATCTTCGTAATTTTTCTTATTTATTTTGTATGTATGTGTATTTCGGAAATTTTGACGGATTATTAATGAATTTTATTGAAAATTTCTACTCCGTTCACTAGCGGGGCCTTTCTTTTAGCGTACAATACTCGCTCCAGATCCTCCAATAAAATACTTTAATGTATTTT
This sequence comes from Icerya purchasi, assembly GCA_039619475.1. Classification (NCBI taxonomy): domain Eukaryota; kingdom Metazoa; phylum Arthropoda; class Insecta; order Hemiptera; family Monophlebidae; genus Icerya; species Icerya purchasi. The sequence goes on from CM077116.1 coordinate 179,557,861, forward strand.
TAAAAAAATGTTACGAAAAAAGATTTTTTTTTTTTTTTTTTTTTCGGGTGCGATACCGGAGTTTATCTATTTCCATGTATATCGTTGATCTATCTTGTTATTTTTAGGAGGAAGGTTCGCTAATGAACCCTTATTTTACGAAAAGTTAGTGAAACTCTGATTCGGCTAGGAAAACAAGGTGATCAAGAATAAAAACGATATATAGAAAAAAATATAGTAGCGAATATTAAAAATAATTAGCTGCAACAACGTATTCGGTTCGCGTTCTAGAATTTCGCTGTAGAAATTATTAAAAACTGCCATTAACGCTGATGTTTATAGAGTTAGACGAATCCAAGTAAATTTTAAAATTCACAGATATATATATATATTAAATAATAATTACGTCGGTATTTTTTGCGACCAGCTGAAAAATTTAAATACATTAAAAGGTGGGAAAAAATTAGAAGTATCCATTTACCAAATTAAAGTAAAGAAAAAACAAGATTACAGTAAGAATTTTTAATGCAGGTTAACTTAATCGGACAAAATATACAGCGAAAGAGAATTAATTGTGTACGTCGTAAATAAAAATGGAAAACGCGGAGTTTCAAAGCTCATTAAATTTCGCGTTAAATATACGCGTAAAAACTCACTTTGACGTTCGTACGGCTGTACCCACGACTACTATAGCTGCATTCGTATTCGAGAAAAACACATTAACTTCTAGATGAGCAATGAAACTTCAGATTCCTCCAAATCTTGCACGCGCAAAGTCATCTAATAATTTTACTAGCTCAGATCGCTAATAATTTAACTTCAACGTAAATAAATAAAAAACGTGATACGAAATATAAAATACCTGCTCGTACATATTTGGAAATTGAAATGTCATTAGCCATTGGGTATATTTGCAGTTTTTTAATACTTCGGAGTTGAGAGATATTTTATTCTAGTTGTTTTAACGATAATAGTGCTTAAAAAAAAAAAAAAAAAAAGCGAAAAAGCGAAAAAGAAAAGAAATATTGTGTAACCCAGTAAGCTATAATCGACTGTCAAACTGGAGGTGATAGGTTTTCGCCGAGTTGACTCGTCATATGCCGCTGTACCATATACTCAACTAATATCGGAAATCAAATATTGTTAATACCCGGGAAGTCATCAGGGAAATCAAAGACAAATCTCATGAGAAAAGAACAGCCATTGATTGCCATCAGATTATCCAAAATATCCGTTATACATTATGTTAAGAATATAAGGACACACTTTATTTTAAACTAACATAAATTTATCAATAGGAGGAACGGATATCAACATTCAGGGTTTCTTTTTGCAAATCTTATGTTAAAGTTGTCTCTGATTACCTGATTACAATTAAAACATTTCTATATATCACTCTTTTACTGGTTACAAAATATATAAAAATTGAAAACCTATAGGTGTATCGGAAAATTTTATAAACTAATAAAAAATTCCAGCATGTTTCGGTGTCAAAAGAACTCCACGATGAATTGCTCCTTTAACTACGAAGCATGCCGGTATTTTTTAATCGTTTATAAATTTTTCTGATATACATACGCGTTTATCGTCTTAATTAAACAATAAAAAAGTAGTCTCCGATTTGCGGATTACTATTTTTAATACTTTTTTATTATTTCGGAAGAAAAAAAACAAATAAATAAATAATTTCATTTTTGCCATTCTTTTCCTCTTCTGCAACGTACTTGAATGTACAACATATAGTTGGAGAAAATCTTCAAGCGAATGTAATCCCAAACCTTAGATAAAGAACTCTGCTCCTAAACTTATCCCATCGATATTTTAAATATCACAATGGGGTAATGTAATTTCTCATCTGCCGCATAAAGTAATTGTATCGGTAATAATCTGAAGATTTTTTACATTTTCAAAAATTTGTTACAATTTCAATGAAAATCGAATTTGTGAGAAGAAATTATTGAACCCTGTGTCGTTCACACTGGTGTACGCCGCTGGCAAATAACATTTACATAAGTTTTTGGTTTTTTATTTACTTCATACATGTTTACAACCGAACACTATTTTCCTACACATCCGTATACGTTTATATATATATTTACTCATACCACATATATATATATATATATATATATGTATGTATGTATACAGTAACCTCCCGATTAACCGAGTTAATCGGGACGAGGGAAACTCGGATACAAAAAAAAGGCGGTTTAACCGAAGTCATATTTTTTTAAAGAAAAATTGTACCCTTGATAGAGAACTACCTACAAAATGTTTATTCTTCAAAAAAAAAAAGCAAAATTATACGAACAATAAAAAGACAAAAATTTACTTCTTCTTAAAAAAATCAGTCAAAACGGTTTGTTTTTTCGATGAAAATCGTTGAAGAGCGGCAATATCTCTCTATTTCCGCAAAATTAAAATTCCATGCGCTGTGTGGCTGTCGTTCAGTGAAGTCCAACGATGTTTGTAAAGCCGAATATGCTTGATCAGAAGAAATTTTCAACTCACTTTCTTCTCGAAGATATTTCAATGAGCTGTTCTCTTGAGATAACACGGATGCCACAATTTCTTGGTCACTCGTCATTAATTCAGGCTCATCTTCGGTGACCAATTTCTCAATGACATCAGAAGTAACGACGTCACTAAAACCGGGTATTTATTTGAAAAATTTTTCCAATTTTAGATGGTCTTTTTCGATCGGTTCATCTTCGTAACTGATATCCAGAAGAGGACATCACGCTTTTCGAAAGCAAGATACGGTAATTGCATTCCACACATCGGCTACCCAGAAAACGACATCTTCCATATTGATTTTTTTCAAGCAGTTTGTCAAATTAACGTAATTTTTGTTGGAATGTAATAAAATTTCTTGAAGAAGTTCGATAATGTCTTTTGAACAAAACAGTAATTCCCTGGTCCATTGGCTGAATAATACTCGTTGTATTTGGCGGTAAAACACAACGGTAATTCCTTGGCTTTCTAGCGAATGAATTGGAGGATATGACGGCGCATTATACAAGTTAGGCGGCCATTATTCATCTTGGTTTTTTGAGATCAGTTAATAAAAATTTAAGTTTGGATTTTTATTCATTGTTTATTGGCGGAAAATTTTTTAATCCACTCGTAATTTCTGTATCAATAGGGAGCCGCTAACTAGTTAATCTTGAGATACAAAAAAGCAGTTACAAAAGTTACGTAAATCAACTCGAAAGTAGTCTCGTTAAATTAACCTCCCTTTTTTCCATCAAATTGTCCAAAATTAATTCGGTCTAATTAACGTTTATAATATTTAAACGGCGATGTGTCGTACAGCGTATCTATGGATTTATAAATTTTTCTTTTTTGAAAAATGCCACGACTTTTCGAAATTTTACCTCAGCCGAGTGGCGATTTTCAATATCTTAATTATTCGTCAAGCATTTTTTGTGATTTATAAAGGCGAAATTTGCAGACTGGCGACTGTCATATGGTGTGTAGACAACGATGACTCTGAAATACAGGTGAGAATTCAAGAGAGATCAACCGAGATCAGGACCATCTCCAGAACTTGTAATTATCTGTTATTGAAAATAAATTTTTTACCAGTAAAAGCGAAAAAAGTAGGTGACGAAATAATTATTACGATACTTCATTATGAAAAAAGTTCTCCTGGTCCTGAAAAAGAACTGCTAAATATAACAAGAGAAGTAAACGCTTTCTTGATGATGATTTACGATGAAAGTAACATTTTTCGTTACATAAATTTATGTATTTCTAATAACGACATTATTATTTTTCATTACATAAATGTATGTATTTCCAATAACGACATTATTAGGTGCGCTGTTTTTGATTGGAACAAAAAACGGATGTTGCGCTAGTGTTATTGAAAATTATAAACGGATGATGGAAGAAGTGGTCTGCCAATTCTGAGAGCTTGTATGAGCCGTAAGTGGTTTTTCTTTTATTGAGATCGGAACAAATTTATGAAAAAGAAACACATAATCTCATCGAAAGCACATTACAATCGGTCATCACTTTAGACAAATATTTTTGCAAACAACTGTAAGTAGGAAATTTCATAATCGTAGTGCATTTGTAATTGTGACCGAGAAATTGGAACCATTCAGAGATAGAATTCTGTTTGATGCAAACATCTAAAAAAAAACTCATCAAACTGAAAATTTTTACACTCGGTGACGTTAGAACACATTGCACAAGTGCAAAATAGAAGTTTACTAAAGCGGAAAATGTTCATTTTCATGCTCGAATAATCCGTCAGAGCCAATGAAAAGTAGAAAAGGCGAAAGATTTATTCGCAAATGAAGAGAAACAAGAGCTAACGCAATGAAAACGCAACCATAAGGAATCATAGAAGCATAATAATGGACATATACGCATTTAGCGTATTTTTATTTTCTTATACGGGAAAAAATACGATGCGAAAGTATTTTGAAAATCGACCTAAAGTTCTTTTGATCGTGGATTTCAGAGATGGAAATAAGTACAGTATCTTACGTGCCGCCGAAAAAATTAAGAATAGTAGTTAGCGCACAATAAATAATAAATAATAAATTGCAATTTAAAAAGCTTTCAATAAACTAATATTTAAGAGTTTTTAGCTGTAGCGCTGCTGGTAACCGAGTTTTCAAAGGTGAATAAGAATAAAGATAATTATAACTCTCAATATGTAGGCACGGTAGCGGCTAATTATGCCCGATCAGGTTTGTCAATTATCTCGCATGAAAACGGGAAGGAGATTAATCGGCACCGCGATGCCTAAGAGCGCAATGTGCTTCCATTAGAATAAAACCAGGAACTGTAGTGAGTTAATTTCGCAAATGAAAACATGTAACACATTCCGTCGTGCTTCATAATACGCAAACGGATATGTTTCAGTTATTCTACGCGCAGCGAAATTTAAAGTCGCATTTTCGATCTAATGTAAATTCAGGTTAAACCTCCTGCGGAACAATGCGATGGAGACACTAGCGCGTAAGTGAACTTGGCCTGAGTGGGAAATAAAGCTTCGCTACTAGCTATCGTCGGCTTCGTTTTTAAAATGATTTCGCAACTACCGATACGTAAAATCCTTTTGAAGAGTATTTCAAATAAGTGGTTTTAAAACCGGTTTTACAAGCAACATCTAAACGGAATCGGAATAAAACAGGAAAATTACGTCGAGTATTAATAGAAATTGGGAATTCCTTTTCTGAATAGTTTTCTCCGAACGAGAAGGCTGACGAATTGAATAGGTTTCATTTTTCCCGATGACTTCGGATATCCCGGAGTGTTGCGAGTCCCTCGGGGAAAATAAAAATACGAAGAAGCAGGGATAAAAGATAAAGTAAGTAGAAGATGATGAAAATAGAATGCTCTGAGAAAAGGTAAGTGGATTTTAAAAAATCAGATCAGCGCCGCAGACTACAACTGCAAACGGACGGAGAAATATGAGGAAAAAGATAGTATGATAAAAACGCGGATGAAAACAATGAAGAATGAAACACTGCACGTTTTGTCGCGGATACGTTTCGCCGCGAGCACGATCTGCCGCCGACGTTATTATAAAGACAGGTCTGTTTGCTTTTAGTGCCGAGGGGAAATGTTCAATTACGTTAATGTGTTAAACTTATTTCAGTTGTTCATTCGCTTAGCCGTGAATAAACTTACGCAATTAAAACTAATCGTAAGAACATTTTACCATCAAATCCATTATTAATGAGTCAAATTATTAGAATGGGTAAAATTTTTAAGTAGAAAAAAAGGTAAAACGTGTTTAATTACGTTTACTTCTAGGGCAATTTTTTCTCCTTTAAAAGTTTATCCATTCTAATTTGATTCGTTAATAAAGTGATCGCTCTGATCTCACAAAATTTTCTTTTATTTTCATTCAGCATTAATCGAACGAACAAATAAAACGCATTAATTGAAAAAATTTCCCTCCACACTAATAATAAACACCTGCTTAATGGATTTTGCGTAATACACAACATTTTGTTAAGGTTTTTGACGCAAAACATGGTTTCGGCAAACAGTGTGGTATACCTGATAACTAAATAAAGTGGCGGATGTTTTTTCTTTTTTTTGTTTTTTATTTTCTTTTTTTATTCTTTGATATACTCTTTAAGTACGCCAACGATACGCCTTGGCCCAACAGCAAAGAAAGTTACATCATATTTTTGTCCAATTCGAAATAGAGGAGACGGAGGAATTCAACAATGAAATTACCGTTGGGGGTAAGAAGAAAATTATACAAGCAGTATAAGAAAACAACTACATAAAAGAGATTAACTGAAATAGTCGAGCTTTCGAGCAGTTTTTTTTCTTTCTTTTTTTTTTTTTTATCTGATCTCTCGTGTCCTTGCGTACGAAAAGTTCCATCTTAATCTTTGGGTCGCATAAATTTAAACTTATTCGCTTGTCTTCTTTTTATGTTCTCATTTTAACTGGGTTTGTCGGTAAAGACATTATAGCCCAAGAAATGGGAAGGCGGAGCAATAAATTTATATTCTTACGCGTTTAAGGACAGAGGATAAAAGTAGTTAAAGGACAGAAATAACCGAAACAGCAGGAAGTGAGAATATATATCGGAAGCACCGATAAGGGGAGTAGGGATATTAGGTTTTAACGGGCGAAGAATAGAAAAACGATTGCTCGGGGCAGAGAAGGGCACACATTCAAATAAAACATGATATCAGGGTCACAAAAAAGGTATGTGGAAAGGGGTGAAAGGGACAAAATGGACTTTGGCTCTCTGATTTTTCTTTGCTCCCCTTTTCGTCGCCGTTTCTATTATTCGCCGCAATTTCAATTTTCCCGATGTGCTTTCATTTCAGCTCCACCCGTTATCTCTTTCGCATGATCAGACCTTCTCTTTGAATGTTTATTCATTTCAATTGAGTTTCCTCTGTTCATTAAAACATAGGCTTCCTATTTCGGACAAAGGCCAACGGGTAACACTATTTTCGGGTACATACGAAAATGTGCCTCCGAGTAATTGGCCGAGCGATACTGGCCACAACCGGTAACTAATAGCCGGTCACCAATATACTGAACAAATCTTATAAAAGTGAATCATTTCGACAACAGTTCCGTTTCTTAATTTTTATACCGGACCGACCGGACAACGTGTAAACACTCTTGTTCATTTTCTCCCGAGCTGTCTTAATAAGTACAAACGACATTTAGCAATGGGCTGCGACAAAAAAGAAATAAATATTATTTATTTTCGCAGGAAAATATTAAATTATTAACGGCATCGCTGTTATTTTATTTACTTAATTGATGATATACCTTAATTGTTTTTTTTTTATAAGAAAACAATTGTAAATTTAATTCATCGATAACAAGTAAAATATTAATCGTTTAACTACAAAAACAACAAAGATCACACTAAATTCTGATCCAGATATGAATCAATTACTATAATTAGAAATGGACCGGCATATCTTCCGTTTCTTTTAAAATTCAATTTTTATTTTCTATTTTAAGATCTAGCATAGCGCGTTCTCAAAAATAAAAGTATCATGAAAATTTCGACTACTTCTAACAAAAGCCTTGACATTTTTCATGCGTTTATAAGTGTTCCGATGACAATACAATAATGTCCTAATACCGTTTTAAATTCAGCATATTGTGGTGGTCCAAGATTAATCTTTGCAAAAAAGTTTTTGGTTCTTAATATCCTCGAAAAATGTAACGAGAGGAAAAATAGAAGCAGAAAAACAATAATTATCCAACATACTTGTAATTTTAAATTATTTCTGACATTCAGAGAAGAAAAATAATAAGAAAAAAAAATACAATATTTCCCACCGTATGAAACATGTTCAGAAAATAATTCCGTATTCTCGGTGAACCCTTGTCGTAGAAGTCGGCTGAAATTAACTCCTGGAATTCCCGAGAACGATATTCAATTTCAAATACAATACGGCTGAACGAAGAATGTTGCCTCTGTTGTGAATTGTGCTGTACACTTGTACGGTGCGCAAGACACTGTCGAACACGCTGTCATTTGTTTTGTACCGGGCAAGTGTGGGTAGCTCTCGTAAGTCGGGTCACATCTATGGATGAACTGCTCATTGAAAAGTTGAACTGTTCCAAACTAAGCGCGAAAAGAGACCTTGCGATACCCTCAGTACTCGCTTAAAATGAATAAATTAAAAAATTCTAGCGATCGCTAAAATGGTGAGGGGGGGAATAATAGAGAATATAAGTAAAAGCAGCTTTTTAAAAACAGGCTTTTATTTTACTTTTATTTTTCTTTTTAAATGAACTAAAAAGAATCAAACAAGTACCGTTTTGAAAGTGACCGCTGTGAATATGAAATCCCAGAGCTAGTTGCTTATTTTACGTGGGGGCGGTAGCTAATAAAAGTAGTATCGAAAAGTTATCACCGCACAGACAACGTTTCACACATTTATAATTATTATATTACTTTAACAGATGTGAAACCTTGTCGCAAAATTATATGTAATCGAAAAAAATAGATAACTTCTCTCAATTTATATAATATACGTATCATCCATATTCTATTTTTAACACTTTATTAACTATATAATTATACACGTATTACAGAATTTTTTTTTATTAATATATAATATAATTAACCGACATGTTTCCGAAACATGTCGGCTAATTATATTATATATTAATAAAAAAATTCTCTCAACTTGTTGCGACAACCTTTTACGAGTATGAAATTATTACATACATACAACGTTATCTGCGTGAAATATTTTAAACCATTTTTGGATGATACAGCTACATGACGAGGTAGATATGTTACTCATTCAGAACTGCGTCACTTTTAAAACCTTATTTATTTCAAGTACATTTTTTTTAAATAAAAGCTTGTTTTTGGGTTTTTCTTTTTTTTTTTCTTTTTTTTTAGAAAAAGGTTTTTTACCAACTTCAAAAAAAGTAAGTTACATCTTTGTTCCATGTAGTTTTTTTGTTTTTTTTCGCTTGTACACACGGATAACTTGAATTATTTCGACCGATTTTAATGATTTTCTAGTCAGTGATGGCCTCATATAAGAAAAAACACGCGAATTATTATTCACTTTCACAGCAATATATTAAATTATTAACCGCACCACTGCTGCTATTTTATTTACATTGTTGAGAATGAAAACAAAAAAAAAAAAAAAAAAGAGAAAAAACCATTTGAATTTCACACAACGGAAGTTATACCCATTCATGTAGTCTTTTCACACTCTCCATATATATATATATATATATATATATATATATATATATATTTTTTTTTTTAACGAGAAACATTAAAGAGCAAAGCTCATTTATTGTGATTTCGATTGTTTTTCTAAGAAAAGTAAAGAAAGGTCTTCTCTGCAAATTGGTTCGTATTTTTTTTAGAACAGAAAGGGTGTTTAACGGGAACATCCGGTTTTGGGAAGGTTGAAAAGAGTTTTCCACTTTCGAATAAAATGCCATTCGGCTGAATATCGAAAACAATGCAAAAATTAAAAATTCTTCAATGATAAAATAGTCTTAATATTGTGCTAGTTAACAACAACTACTTGTGAATTATTTGTCAGTGAAATATTCGTACGAAACAAAATGATTTTTTAACGCCGAGTTCGACAAAGGAAAATAAGAAATCATTAATCTGTTAACTACGAAAACAATGAAGATCATACTGGACTCTCCGATCCCGATATAAATTGTTTACTCTACCTAGAGTTGGGGCTTCCTTCATATTTTCCGTTTCTTTTAAAATTATACTTTTATTTACTATATGTTAATATCTATCATGACGCGCTGAAAAATAAAAAAATACTATCTAATATTAATTGTTATTTCTTTAACATTTTAATGCGATTGTAAAAAATTCAGTGTGCGATAAAATGTTGCTGGACGACGTATGCCATTACATTAATAGAATTACTTCTGTCGTGTTTTAATTAATATTGATTTTCCCGTAAGCGAGTTATTGATTTTTACTGGTCGAGAATGACCAAGTTTTTACCAGCTCATAGCATGATAGAAGAGAAACGTTAAGAAGCACTGGTCCGCAGATCACCAGGACGTTGTCGGTGATGAGTTGGTCTATATATTAGGGTCGTCGCGAAGAAATTGCAACCTGATTTTCTTTTTCGGCTACGAGTCGGCGTGTCTCCCTTAATTACCTTTGATATTTCGTTACCAGTTGGCCAAAATTCCCGTTTAGTGAACACGGTTATCTTACAAGAACTGTTAACTGCTCGCCGCCATTTTAACGTAGTTACGGACTGAAATTTACCTTCAGAAACAACCCGAATCATTTTTGAGAACATACCAAAATCTCTATAGCAATTTTCTAGAACGTCTAAAATGAACATCGTGTTTTTAGCATGGTTTCTTAATTATAAAATAGGTAACAACAAAAATAAACGCTCTATAACAAGCACGAAATTTAATATTCCATAGGAACATTTTCGAATCCAGTTCATCGTTAAGCTAAGAGAAAAACCTATACTGCGGCATATTTTCAATATACGTATATCAAAGCGATAGCCAGAATTAACACATTCCGAAAGGATGAATGCGCGGGAGAACGACCATTCCTTTTTGAAAAATAGTTTAATACAGCGTAAATACTTAGCGAAAAGTTTACTTTATGATTTTTGTGTGGTGCTCTATTCCGTTTATTTAATAAAAACGGAAAACTAATAGTAGACGTAAGTGGACCACTTTTTTTCTTGTTTGGGTTTTCCCTAGGCTTGTCAGCAACGTACGATTACCCATCTACACGTTTAAATAGTAGCAATTACAAGGAATGGGGAATTTAACAAAGTGGATCTTTTCTTTTTTTTTTTTTTTTTTTTTTTTTAACACTTGGGTGCGTCAACTTAGGACATTTACCCAGCACAAAGGACTAACAAACAGTGAAACGTAGGGACTTGAAAGTTAAATCAGGAAGCGATTAGAAACAGAAGAAATAAAGATAGCTAATATAGGAACAACAGAAAGAGAAGGAAGAGCAAGAATATAGTGGGCACAGTAATGTGTCGGGAGGAGTAGACCTTCAAATATTTCCTAAATAATGTTTTTATTAATTTTATAAATCGATATTAAAAAACGGTTTTTTCTGTTGAAATCCTACATATCTTCGCAATTAGAGTCTCGATATTCATTTTTTTTTTTTTTTTTTTTTTTTTGGCCTGAACGATATAGTTTAGTTGGCCAGCAGGTTATTGTTACTTCTTAGTTAATGTTTTTAGGTCATAGCGGCAACAGCCCTTTCTATCGACAACATTGCGGTATAGTGGTTGATTAATAATCGACAGCGGCGTGGAGGAGCATCGTCGAGAAATTTGTGTTCTGTTTTTTATGTTAAAAAGAGTTTTTACGTATTTTACCTAAATAGAATAAACCGGAAAAAGAATCATTAGACTTTTAGATTAAAAAAAAAAAAATAGTAATAAAAACAAGCTGGCCGAAGCACAAATATCTCTCTCTACACATCTCACTTGTTTACTATGCGAACGAATATTTCGTCACAATTTCCGGACCGTTTGAAATAGGAATAGAAAACATCCTCAGTGTTATATCGGCGCATGTTTTTATCTATGTCCGCGCCGCCGATATACGACATTATCGGCCGTGTTATTTTCCTTATCTGTCGATAAAATTATTTTAGCGGCCGTACTTTCTTGTTTTTACGGAATTCTTAATCTAGACGCGTACACGTATACATTAATGTTTCACACACATGCTAGGTGGTAACACGTATTTTTGAATATTATAAGGTTGGCCGAAAAGAAAAATGCGCCTGTATAATCTCGGCAATTTGTCTAAAATTTATCGAAATATCCTGTACAATTCACACTGGCGCAAAACGTTCGCTCGTTTACCGGTTTCGATAGAGCTTGTGACCTTGCATATCGATGATATTGACGGAAGACATTTTTTACTTCTTCTCGGAATCGTTTTATCATATAATAACGTTATTATTATTGTGACGCAATATTAATCTCGCGTCTTATTATTATATTATTAGTGTAAGTAAAGGATCTCTTATTATTTATTGTTCGTTCACTACGATGCGGGCTACTACCCGATTACGGTAGTTCGCACGGTATAATTAAGTCTCTCTTTTTTCCATACGCAGTATCCCCGATCGTGGACGTAATCCGTTCCAAGAATTTTTATTTTCTAAGCTATCATTGAAAATTGTGATCAATTCCATAATTCGGAAATAAACAAAAACTCATTTATGCCAGTTAAGTTTCGAAATTTGCCAAAGTACACTGCCTGACAGTGAATTTCTCAGTTAGCAGCGCGCCGGCAGAATTTCCCCTCGGTAGGAGTAAGGTTGAAAAAGAAAATGCGCGTTGACCGTAGAAAACACTTCACTGCGGTCGTTTTTCGATAGCCTAGTGGCGTGAACTCTCGATTATTAAGATAGTGGTCGTGAGTTAAATTCCCAGCGATGGGCAAAAATGTATAGACCGATTTACCGAATGGTTAATTTAATGATTAGCGTTAGTGGGGCCAAATGGTATTTAAAGCCAAGCCAGGCCAAGCCAAAAAAAAAAAAAAAAAGAAAAAAACACTGCATAAAATGAAAACTGGGCATTTCTTTTTTTCAATTTTAAAGAATTTTTAACGGAACAATAAGAAAAATATTAAAAATCACATTAACGGTATTGAAGCCCACGTGAATGGATGATTTCATTTCCAGCACGAATCAACACTTGCGTTTTGTTAGCATATCTCTTCAAGCATCGTCGCTCGAAATCGCTAAACAAATAATACAGCCAACGGTAGACAGCCATCATCATGGTTTTCTAATATCCGCCGAGAAAACATAATCTTCTCAAATAACAAAAGAAAACAACAATATATAGTTTTAACACTGCGTTCCAAACCAATCCCAGAAGTACAAACAGTCAAGTTTTTAGGAATCCTGCTTGATCATGGAAGGACCATATAACGTCGTACACACGATCGAAATTCATCCGCTCTCTAGGAATCCTTAAGTTGTTCAACCATTCTGATGTAGGATGCAGCAGAAGAACACTGTTACCTTTATATCGATCCCTCATCCGAACAAAATTGGACTATGGCGCTCAACTTTACAATTCAGCAAGCCGCACAACATTAGGAGAACTAGATTGCTTCATCACGAAGGCATTGTCCCTGGATTACTGAAACCATAATAACCACAGATGATCTAAAGAAAGCATATAAAGAGAAAATTATAAATTTATGGAATGCAGAATGGAGTTCGACCTCATCTACAAACCATCTCAGAAGCATAAAAGAAAAGATCGAAGAATGGAAGTCATCTGATCGAAACTCGCGAAAAGAAGAAATAATTTTAACTAGATTATGACTCGGCCATACCGGTGTAACCCATTCATACCCGTTCAATAACACACCACCTCCATCCTGTCCCTTTTGTAACACTCCTCAGCTTACTCTTCGACATATCCTAACAAGTTGCAATAATCTATCCGAATCCCGCGAAAAATGTAATCTATCCTCAAACCTATCCCATTTACTACGTAATAATAGTCCATATATAATAAATGATCTCTTCCTATTCCTCAAAAACTGTAATTTATATTATACTTTGTAATTAACAACATAAGCGCCCGCTGGATGACCTCATAGTTGTGTTAAAGTCGCATGAAAAAAAAAAAAAAAAAAAAAAAAATTACACTTGCGTTTTTATTATTTTATAAAGGAATTACGAAAGAAAGAAAACGGATCCCGTAAAATTTCGCGTTTCACTACTTTAATTTTTCTTTCCGAAATGCGCAGGATGTATACATACACACACATAATATGTATGTATCATACACAGGGCCGTCAATTTTCCACCCCCCCCCCGTGCGGTATGGCACGGAAGAAAAAAATGAAAGATTCTCACTACCGGCAGGCAATAAACTCCAGTTAAACCGGAAGCAGTGTTTGATACGATTTTTTAGTCTGGAAAACGAAAATCTTGACCTGCAAGTGACATTAATATTACAACAGGCGCGTGCAAATAACGAGAGATTGTGAGAAGTCTTAAAAACGTACCTGGACAATTCTTGAATTTATCTAAACTTAACGTGCGTTAGTCGTCGAATTTATGATGCCGCATGTCCGTTGCAAACGTTGACGCGTCAATTTCACAGTTCTTGACGGGTAAATTCTCACACGAGAAGATTCAAAATGTCAGTGTTTATGAGTATATCATTTTTAATATTGCTGCTCCTTCGAAAGAGAAACGAAGGTTGTATTACGCGATGCAGTGCAGACATCGTTCAAATTGTTGATATTGGAAATGTGTTAATAGGACGTGTAGCCGCAATCTGGTAAATTTCGGCATTACTAAATTTAGTGCGTGAAAATTTTTCCTTAGGAATAAACTTATAACATCGCGAAGTAAATTTGACATTTCTATTCATAGTTCCCTGTGTGAGATTACAAAATTGTCTTCACTGCAGAATGCACTTCACCGAGTTCGTCATTTTAAATTGATCTTCTGATTTTTTTTTTTCTTTCTGCAGTTGTATAGTTTCCGTATCAAATTTGTAAACCTATCAGTGATTTGTTATAACTCGCAAAAATTTGTTGAACATTCTTCTGGTGTTTTGAGGTCGTAGAGCGATGAATTTAGGAAGCGAATCACTCTCTGCATTCAGAAACTGCAGCAGAACTAAGTGAAAATTGAAGAAAAAAAATTAAAAAATAAATATCGTATAAATTTTTCTTCCTCCTTTTTCTAATTTGTCAGCAGTCATTTTACGCTATTTATCGCTACAGTAAATAACGTACTCGGTTTAAAAGTATTTCTTCATTTAAATTCCAACGAGAACGGATTTATCTCTCGGTACGATGACTGTCCGGTAATATTTTTATTTAAAAACACGAAACCTACTTAAACGTCACTTTACCGGCTCACATGCAATGGACTTTGGCTATGAAATTTTTCAGTTTATCTGCAATTCTTCCTCTGGCCTATTGCGAAGCCAGTAAGGTATTAACGATAAATGTTCGATGATAATAAGCGCGAATTTTTTAAGCCTATTACGAATAAATGCGTCAGTGAATTTCTCCAGTTTTTTCTTTTTTTTTTTCATCCGGGCACTCGATGGAGTCGCGCGATTATTCGCTCGTATAAGCACGCTCGTTTTAAGAGTAAAAACCGTTGCCGGCCGGTTATGTATGTTTCCGAATAAACCAGTTGCGATAGAAGGATCGGCAAAAGTATTAAAAGTTAATCTTAGACGACGATCTAGCAGAAGACAGATGATCGCGTCGTCATGGATGTTCCGCCTCCAACAGAACATCGTAATGGATATCCGTAGTTAAACTTAATGACTTACGTGCGTCTCTCTCAATGCTGCCACTGTAATTAAGATTGTTATACTGCGAAAGAACTGAAGTCTTTTTACGTGCGCTACCGTTTACCGTCTACCGACAGTGCTATATTCTCGACAGAATTATTACATCCACTGCGGAAACTGTGGAATGTTAACGTCTTTGACGGTGACTGAGCAAGGCTCGCCCCACCGACAGGTAAATATCTAAAGGGAACACAAGGTACTTCTTATCAGTTTTTTTCCGACCCATTGCCTGCGGAAAAATTGAAGTTAGTCACGACGGTCGATAGCTGTCAGGATTTACCGAATATTGAGAGCAGCGACAAACGTGGTGGAAAAGTCTCTCTTTCTTCGGACAACCACATCTCAATTTCGGATTAAGTGTGTGCCTAGAAGGGGGGCAGTTGAAAAAAAATAACTGCCGCACTATCTTGTCCAAAGGACAAAAAGAGCGTTTTCATTTCTGAATATACCTTATCTACCGGTGGTCCGAATAATGCGTAACGATTAACGCGAAATTTTACGCGATAGAAAAAAAGTACGAAATTATTCATCGTCGTTCTTCGTATTTTTATTCTTTTTGTCTCCGTTCGTAATATCGGTAGCTGAACCATTTATTGTTCCAGTCATGGATGAACGGGACCCTCCCCGATAGCGTGCCTCAGACTAAAACTACCCCGTTTCAAATATCCGGCAACTAAACTAATATACGTTATGGAAAAAAAAAACCCTGAAAAGAGACATAAATATACGAAGGACTCCCCATCATAATCTACAAGTCCTTCCTCTAAAGTTTTAAACTTTTTCCCGTTTTTTTTTATATTTACATTATTTCGCTAATCCGATTTATTTCTTTTTCCCGGCACATCCAGTAGTAGTCAAAAATTTCCTTTCTCCGTTTAAATATTATGCGCAAGCCCGGTTCCAATATAAATTTTAAAAAATGAAGATATCGAAAACTAACGCGACTACTAAAATACTTAAACGATCGCAAAATGTGTTTCTAACGCAACGTCATGATTCTATTTAGACCTCTATTGAGCTTCATCATCTCGAACTCGCTCAAATATACAGCTTAAACGCTCGCGAAATTCCAAAAAAACACGTAATATCTCCGAAGCCGCTGTCCCGATCGTGAACAAATAAAACATTCTTCTATATACACAATGCAACAAGATAAAAGGGAAATAAAAGTTAAAGGTAACCGCTGATATGTTTTTATCGACCGCGCCATTACATTTTTGAACCAAAAATATAATTGAAATCTGAAGAACGAAAAAAACATCTCTTTTTTTTTTACTCACCCACATTTACTCATATATATATATATTAATTACAACGTAATTCTTAGGCTACCCCCCATTAGAAAAAATGTCTCAATTTTATGTAACGAAAAATTTCCCAAAAAAATGTCCCAATTTCATGTAACGTTTGTTATATCTTATAGGATTTTTATTATGTTATTATATTCAAATGGACCGATTTAGAATTACGTTGTAAATTTTTATCATTTTATACAAAGTATAGATGAGAAAAAAACAGAAATGTATGCAAGGGGAGTCAAGGGGCATAATCCCTTGTGAGGTCAACATGGCCGAGTTTTTATATATATATATATATGTTGTATATATGTATGTATATATATATATATATTATATGTGTGCATACGCTAAGGTCCATAGTTGACGAGTCGAAAGAAAAAAAAAACATATATGTATATTTTTTTTCGACTTCACGTATGGATACAGGATATATTTCTTTAATTTTTAATATCTAATGTGGAGAAAACCCTATATAAAATCGTAGACAAATGAAGAATATTTTGGGCAATCAAGAGAAGGCATCAGAACGAAAAGAAGACACAGTATTCAAAAATCGACGACAACAAAATGAGAATGTATAAGTAAATCGCGGCCGGCAAGGTTATAAACGAGAACGTTATTAAATAAATATTCTGCAGATTACGTAAATACGCTGTTTCAGTGAAACAGGTTAATTTAGTTCTCATGAATAAATGTCTAGGTTAAACATCATCGTTTTGCCTCAAATAGACGCGAGATAATAGCTCGATAGAGGATATTGTTGCATTTATTTTGAGGACAGTCTTTTCATCCGAAAAAATAAAATAAAATAAATACATATATAGAACAGTAAAACCGATAAAAAAACAACGAAGAAATTAACGAGAAAAAATGAAAACTGTGCAACATGATGGAGATGTTCTAGATTATCTTTTTAAACGTTCAGCGGTGCATTAAAACACTTTTGCATATTGTCCGATAGTGAGACTCGTTTATATCGGACCGCGGGAAAAACATGAAGAAACACGTTCTATTAAAGCGTTAAATATTTCGCAAATTCCAGCACATCGTTAAGAGTGTGTTTCAGAAAATCTAGTCTAAAGTCTCGCGTCCGATATTCACCGGAACAACGTGATAGACGCGGAAAGTGTTACGGTTCGCAGATTTAAATTAATAATCATCTAGGTACGTGTAGAGACCTAATTATCGTGTGTTTTTTTTTACTAGTAGTAGCAATAAATATATCGCTATAAAACGTTGGCTGTCACGATACACACACTCCGCTCAGCGATTAAAATTAAGATTATGGCCGCCGTTTGTTTGCTTTTTTTTTTAAATTATATCTCATAAATTTTGTGTTTTTTTTTACTTTTAATTTCAAAACGACCATTATTAATAGCCATATACACGTATACATTCTGTATGTATTTGAATGTTTTCAACGCTTCATTTTATGCAATCTGCTGCCGAAGGAATTGTGTGCAATCGGCAATTTTAATAGACTCATCGGGTAAGCTACCGTGTCCTAATCTCAGTTCTCGCAGGTACACATATGTGAAAATTACTTTGCAAGCGAACCAGCCTTGAAATTAACGAAACCGGTTCTTCTTAAGTAGGTTTTTAATAGGTATTTCTTTTTATCCGAAAACACACCGAATATCGTAATCGTACGAAAAATACAAATAACTGGGTGGTGGTTTTTCCTTTTTTTATCCCTTTACCTAAGAGCTGATCCATTACGTCCGCACGCGTTCTTGTTCGCATTATTCTTTTGTCGTAGCACTCTAACGCCTAAATCATTTCCCACTTTTGAAAAATGACGCGAGGAAGTCCGTCTCAAATTTCGGAAAGCAATCAAGTTCGAAGTGAACAGCTGGTCAAATCGCGTTGATCTTAATTTGCCATATGAGTGTCTTGAAAAAAAAGGGTGGAACTTGGTACACTAGGCTATGTTGAAAATGGGGCAAAAAAAAAAAAAAAAAAATGCAAAAAAACTACCGTTTTTAAATACGGAACCTGGAAAAAACCAGGATATATGACGTAATTCGTGCGAATTGCATGAGTCTTTCAGAAAGTAGGGAACTGTCACAATGAACGGTTCGAAAGCCACCAGAGCAATTGTGCATCGAACCACAACAAGATCTGCTGGAAAAATGCGAGGGTAACGTTGTCGTAGAAATGGTTCAGGTTCCGGGATTTCGCACGCTATGAAATACGGCAATTATATTAAAGACGACGCTTAGAAATAACAACGGGTCATTTGCGAAACCTCTGGCAGTGACGCTATAATTAATAACAGAAAAAAGAAGAAAAAAAAAGGAAACAGAATATTCGACCACTCCCATGCGAAAAGTGTAATAGAAATCAAAAACTCGTAGGCGCAATGATCATCAAGCTGACAGTGGCTCTCGAGTAAAAGTCACCCGAAGCCAAATTCACTTTTCCTTGTTCAGAGTACAATTTTTAACCTGCCGAATTATATATTTAATCATTAAACGCGCTTATATCGTTTCCTCTGAAATCGTTAATTAGTTCGGCAGATCTTTTACGTTATGTACATAAGCGTGCGTGCATATACTGCGTGTACACGTATCACCCACCGTATTAATCATGCATGTGTAAAACTCGATTCTTTGGACCTTATCGTGGAGCACCCCGCATTACCCGATATAGTCGATTTCAATAGACTATATGAGACATTTTTAAACGTTACATAATTTTACATATTAACCATGACATAAAAATGACCTACACATACATATATATATATATATATGTAAATTTATGTAGTATTTATATAGAAATGGAGACATGTTTTTGTTTTTGATAGGTAGAAATTTAAAATATTGTTAAGGTAATAATATTGTTAACGGCAAGTAAAAAGCGATAATAATTCTCCGCCGATATTTTTAAAAGTAAATATGTCAAAATAATAATAAGAAAAAAACAAGTGCTCAGAGAAAAGCGAAAATCGATATGCTTTAAAATGAAAACTATTCTCCGAGCGAATTAATTAACATGCTGGAAAAATTATCCGGCGTACGGTGGTGGACTTCTTTTTATATTTATTTTGACCTCATCAATGAACCCGGCGCAAATTAAATTTTCCGTATATTTTCGATGTGCGGCAACAAGTTCAAACCAGATCTCTTACCTAAACGAAACATTACCGCTTAACCAGTTTCATCACAATCATTGGCTCGGTGGAATTGTTTCATTAAACTCAAAAAAGGTGCGATGTAAAATGTTCATTTTCTCGAAATAAATCTCAAAGTTGCAATGTTTAATAATTCCGATGATACCAGTATTTACGCTAGACTGGATGCGCCAAACTATTTTGCAAGATTTTCAATAATACGTAATCGTATTGTTTTTTGTTTTCTATTTCCTGTGAAATAATGGAGTAAACGTGTATAGATAGAATTGATTAAAATTTTTGTAAGATTGCTTAAGATTATTAATTTTTATGCTGTTAATTAATTGTAAATTTAACGAGATACTGCAGAAACTTTCCGGGATGTGTAAAATTTTTATAAAATAATTCGCGGTACTTTCGTACTTTTGAATATAGCAAAAAATACCCGTAGCCGTACGAACATAAATGATTATTCGTTTAATAGGCGTATTTTTTTTTCGATTTCAATTTTGTAATGTGTATAAACTGAATAAACGATAATAAGAGTGTCGGGCACTCACACAACGGGCATACTTGCCCTGTGAGACCCACAAATTTACTTTAAAATTTAAAAAAAAAAAAAAATCGGTGCGAGAAGTCGTGTCGCTAAATTTTTTACGAAAGTTTTATTAGCAATACATCAGAAAAAAATATAAATTACAACTCGGGCAGTCTGGCGCAAACTGGCCCCCAAGTGGGTGAGGTTAAAATAAATAAATTTTTAATTTTCCGACACTAGTTTCGAATATTAATCGCCCACAATTACGATTTCCGATGCAATAACATGAGAATAATAAAAAAAAAACGATTATTAAAATTCATATAACAGTTCGAAGTGCTAATATAATTTATCACAACTGAAGGATTGCAATGTTGCGCTTTTAATTGTCGTTATGCTTAAATTCATCGTATAATTACTGCTTGTATTTATTTATATGAAATTCTTCGGCAAAATGTGAAGTTAGAACCATCTCGAGTTTGTCTAAGAGCGGAAACGAATATGCGAGAAAAAAGAGAAGATTCTGTAAAAATTCCGAAAATAACTCGAATAAATTTTTTTCAGGTGTAATTTACGGAATGGTAAAATTGAAGTAATCTCGTTACAAGCGAATTAGCGGACTATTCTGCTTTTTTTTTGCTTTTCTTTTCATTTCCATCTCTTTACTTGGAAAAACAATTTCACGGTGGCAACCAGAATCGAAATAAAAAATTGACCTGTCACGATTTTCTGAAGCATATCCGCTTGTTTGACGGGGTTTTAAGTCTCTGAGATGGAATATACGAGCAATATAGTGTAAATCCTATGCTCGGGAAGTCGGCGCCGCGTGTAAATTTGAGATGGGCTTGAAATTTTCTCAACTTTGCCATTCGTTCGCAACCTTGAAAGTCTGCGAAAGCATTGATGTTAACTTTCTCTTTTTACAATTTCTATTCTTTCTTGGCACGCTAAGAGGGATAGACTAATGTCCGAAAAGTAGACGAGATCAAGTAAAATGTAGCACATAGATGAAAGACAGAAATAAGGGGAAAATTCAGAACAAAATAACGTTCCCGTTGCAGTTGAAATCTGGTATGTATGTATATACTAGGAGGACTATAACATTTTTAACATTAAAAGTTGGTCATCGTGACGTCCTCATATGGAGGTTAAGAGTAATTTCAGGCGATCATCGATAAGAAGATTTTGGATCATTCAGTGCGACAACAGCAAATAGGCTACGCTGTGAAAATTTTGCATAGTGACTGACCTTCGTCAGTATGTGGATTTTTATTGAAAAATTGAAGCTTCGCAGATTTCTTTAAGAGAGTTTTTTTCACTTACTTCTGACCAATCATTACTGACATTATTTATTTGTCGTTATTGTTAATACTATTTTAGTGAAATAAAAAAGGAATACGGGTAAATATACATATGTTGTCCAAATGTAGAAGACATTTTCACTCCTTCGAAAAAAATATAAAAGAATAAATAAAACAAGTATCCTGTATAGCTTTGATTATAACTGCGCGGAGTTAAGCTTTTCATACTTAATGAATTTGACGAGAATCAATGGCAGTTCCTTTCCCATAGGATCCGCCTCGACTTTCAGTACGGTGGGGTGGTATAAACAATCTCGCAATATTCGCCTATCTGACTCTCTCGGGACAATTCCCAGAAAACCGACGACACCTCCGATCAGTCCAGTAGTACTTTGAGGCTATCGCGCTCACTTTAAAAATAAACGAATACCGTCTAAATTTAAAAGAAAGTACTCCCCTCCTTCATTCTCGACCAATGGCACGTCGAGAAAACTTCGGAATATTATGTTTTAATTATTCAGTTCCGTTTTTTATCAAATTTTAAATGTTTTCCCCCGAAAATTTGTTATATTTCGATATAGAAATTGAAAAAACGAAGCTGTAACAAGTGTCTCTTCGAGGTTTAATTATTATTAATTAACGGTATAAAATATTTATCTAAATTCCGGTTATTTAGCGATTACAGCGCCGGAGATGAGAGATAAAGATAATGTATTTACTACGCCGCACCAGAAACCGAGGTATGGACCCCAGCAGTCCACGATTTGGATGCGAAGACAACAAGCGGTGTGCGTTCGACGAGCCTATAAACAGTACGGCGAGAAAAAGAACCCGAACGTGATTTTGGATAGTCTTAATATGACCGTACCTAAAGGTTCCATGTGAGTATATTAAAATAATTATCGCATTTTTCGTTACGACATTAACTGCAAGTCTGTCTTATTCAATTGTCTTTTCTTCTCTTAATTATACTCCGATGAGTTCTTCAAACTCCTTTCCTTCTGCGCACGAGTTTAATCTCGTCCGAGCTCTCACAGGACGTAGACTATCTCATCTCTCCACAGATTCTGTAATTCTTCTCGTACGTGTTCAAATTCATAACCAGAAATTTCGCCACTCTATAGATGTGCATTAATTTCTTACGGATACACTTGGACACTCTTGGAGATCGAACACAGTGACTTTACCTGCCAGCTCATTTGGCTTCTTACGTATGTGGAGAGAATTCTTAATATTTTCAAATACCGTAACATCACATTGTTCTTTGAGCTGCTCATTCTAAATGATACAGTAACCATTATTCCTCTTCATTCTCAACACGCGATTCCATTTATCTACTCAACCGGACCCTCATCCTTACTTTCCCTCTACGTCTCTCTGCAGTCTGATGCCTTCGCTTTGAGCGCACACTTCCCTTATCGCTTTTCCGTTTCGCACTTACATCTTTTCCACTTTGCTCTTTCCGCTCTCCTACTTCTCTTTTTTTACACATCTGATCACATCATTTTTTTTTAAATGCTCTTTCATCGCTGCTAAACGTTCCTCTTTCTACTCGTCATTTTTATGCTAATGTCGGTCATCCGCTCCTCTCCTTCTGTTATATTCTTGTACTTTTTATCTGTTTTCTTTGATTGTGTAAAGATTTAATTATACCCTTCGTTCTGTGCCTACTTTTTACGCTAGTGTCCACGCCATGAACCAAAAAAAAAAAAAAAACCAACTACGATAATGAAACAGTTTGAACATTATTGCGAATTTATTCATTTCTTTTTCGTACTTCATTCAAAAATATTTAATTATTTACAAAGTAACGATTATGGGTAGGTCCATTTTAATTTATTTTCGTGTAAATCGTATGAAAAATTCATTAAGAATACCGTTGCAGAAGTTGAGAGGTGAGTTATACATTTTATTATTATTTCTCACTACTAATTTCGACTAATGACTGCGAAACATTACAAAATTACAAATCATTACTTTAAATAATTAAGGTAACTAATTAAGAAGAAAATTTGATACATCCTGACTCGCCGGCAAGCATTGCTAGCTATACCTCTTCTTCACCACGCTGTCTTTCATCCTTTGACTCTTCAGATCATCACATATCCGTGGTTTTCTAACTGTGAAACTCTTTCATATAGATTTCCTTCAAACTCATAGTCATGTTGGAAAATAAGAAAGTCAATTAATACTTGGTAGTTCCGAAATTTTGTTAATGCTTTTCCCGCTTCTATTTCCCAAAAAGTGTATTTAAAATAATCAATTACGAATCTGCGTATCTTTCTATTTAGCCTTCCCCTTCTTCTTGCCCGCGGTTTTATTACTGCTTCTTTCTTCACTGTTACTCTTTTTGTATCGGTTTTTCAAGCATTCTTTGCTTTATTCTCTCCCTCTTTGATTCCCCATTTTGTTCGTCTCTTAATAATTTTATACGTCAGGCGTTAAGTACTTTCCGAATATTTTCTATCGATGAAGTATCGTATTATTCTAAACTCCTTCAGATGCGCGTACTCATCCGTCCCTAAATAAATCCTTTTATAGTAATTTCTATGCTCGTTTCCTTTATCTAATCAGTAATTGAAATTTGAAGTGCAATAAAACTTCACGGGTCAATTTGCTGACCAGCTGTCTCATTTAAAAAAAAAAAAAGAAAAAAGGATCACTCGTTTATTATCAGTACGTAAAATTTTCTTCTTTTTTTTCACGCTAGCTAATGAGAAATTTTCGAAAATTTTTCTTCCTTTTATTTATTTAATTTCATTTATTAATCTTTTTTTTGGAGGGGGGGGGGCTTAATTTACAAAATCGTATTCGTCTACTTTTAAATATCCAGAACTTAAATCAGGACCGATTCTATAAAAAAGAAAAATACGAATGGTCTTATTTGCCTCTTTTTACGGACTTGTATGTTTCTTTTTATGTTTTTTTTTGATAAAGAATTCCATTATATAATCCGAAACACTTTGTTCAAAATACTTGTAATTGTCGAATTAGAAATTACATAATGCTGCTTGGGATATTGAAATAATACTTTCCGGAATTTTTACCAATATTTCTCCAATCGAGCAATTCGGTCAAAGTTTAATTTTTTTAGCACGGTTGAAGATATTATTGATCTTGATCATTGACCTAGAAACAGGAATGAATCTTGCGAAGTCGCCCGCTATGCACTTTCCAATTCTTAGCCACTGCGGCATCTTAGCCCGCTCAGCTCTCCTTAATGGCCATCCCCTCCAAAATTTTCCTGCCTCAGACATAATTTTTCTTTCCGCAAATAACCATTCCAGACTATGGGTAAACATTTACCCTTCTCTCTTCTCCAATCGTTTTTTCAATTACCTCCTTCCACAACCCCTTCCAAATTTTCAGCCTTAGTTTCAAGCTTTTCCCGCTTCTCGTCGTTCTACTATTATTCCCGCTTCTCGCCGTTCTACTATTATTCCCGCTTCTCGTCGTTCTACTATTATTCCCGCTTCTCGTCGTTCTACTATTATTCCCGCTTCCTATTTTCTCTTTCTCCTTCTCTCTTTGGTCCTCTATGCGTTACAGATTCTCTTGTTTTTTGCAACTCCAATCGCGTCCTGTTTTAATGCTGTGCTCTTTCTACAAAATGCTCTCATCGGTACTCTCAACTCCTGGCGCTGAGCCTTCGTGCTCCTTTCAGTGCTTCTTTTGCCCTTTCCTTCCCAACACTCCTGCCATTATTCCCCTGTTACTTTCCTTTGTGCTTTCCATTTCTGATTGCATAGCATTTTAACCTTTTAAATCGCTGTTTTTGCTTCTTTCCTTTATATTTGTTTCCGGGTTAAGGTCCTTGGTTCACGAGCCCAAGGGGGAACCGAATATAACACAATTCAAATCATGTCCAAGCATCCGCTTGAACTTCATACGATTACCCCACCGTCTTCGTTCAACTTATGATACATATATATATATATATATATTTTTATTATATTCAGCAAAACTTAATCTACTTACCGGTCTTACTAAGAATGTTCATTAATCTCCGATATGTGGGAATCATTGTTGAAATGAGTTTTTTTTTCTTTTTATTTTCAACTCCGCTTTTACGTAATAATTCCTCAGCGAATAGTTTTTAAAGGATGTAATACAGGCATTTTAAAACTTCTTATGAAGAAATTAGATTTTTAATTTTAATTACTTCAACAATCGCCAAATATTCTAATATTTTAGTTGCACAACTTTGGCCGACGTCGTTCGGTCTGCTGCTTTTAAATGCGCGTTTCTTCTAATCTTACAGTAGCTAATCTTTGATCGCCGTAGTGTTTATAATTAAAACTATTTCTGAAGCGTCTCTCGATCAAACGGTAACAATAAGTGACTTTTTTATTAACAGTTTTCCGTATTTAAAAACGATAGCAGCACTTTTACTGTATTATATCCGCTGATCAGCAGGATTCGTATTGGTGCAAATTTTGTCGTGAATATGATATTATCGGAAAATTTCACCGATAACCTAGATAAGATTTGTGAAAATTAGCACGTAATTTATTTATCAAAATAAAGTTATACGATTTATAGCAAAAGCTGCATGGTTCCACGGGAATATAGACTTTCACAGAGATCTAGATCTGAAGTATGTGGATGAGGTTTTTTCAGAGATCGTAAGTACGTACTACGAACGGCTTTGGGATCGTAGGAATCCATTAATCCAACAGTTGCTGATGGAGGAACTCAAATCATGTAGGCTCAATCGTTGTGAACCTGCAGATCTCGTGTAAACTGTACATGTGTACATTCTTCTTCTTCTTCTCGTGTCATACGCAGATGTATGCGCGTTAACGATCCATTGTTGGCGAAATATCATATCTCATGTTTAGCCGCTACGTCCACCAAGCCTCTCATTGTTATTTTATCGGTCCATATTCGTATGTTATCGATCCACATCGTCTTTCTTCTTCCTCGTCCTCTTTTTCCCATAATCATTCCTTGTATAATTAAGCGTAGCAATTCATATTGCTTCCCTCTTATAACGTGACCGAAATAGCTGGATTTTTTTTGTTTTATTACGTCACATATTTGTCTCTCTGTGTTTGCCTTTTGTAATACTTCATCATTCGTGATCTTCTTTGTCCATGGTATCTTCATGGTTCTCCTATGTATCCACATTTCGCATGCCTCCAAGTATCCCATTGTTCTTTTTGTATATGTCGCTGCTTCTGCGCCATATAATAAAATCGGCTGGATGTAACATTTTATAAACTTTTGTCTTATACTGATGCGTAATGATGAACCTGTGAGCAATTTCCGCATTGTTCCAAAAGCTGCCTTTGCATATCCGCTCCTTCTCTTTACTTCTACATTTGGATCCAGCTTGTTTGTGATGTAGCTGCCAAGATATTTGTACTCTGCGACTTCTTCTACCACTTTTCCATTAATTTTTATATTTACATTCAGATGTGTTTTGCGGCTGATTATCGTCATTTTCGTTTTTCTTTCATTAATTGTAAATCCGTACTCCTTGCCTACTGAGTTCACTGTATTCACTAACTGCTGTAGTTCCTTGCCTGAATTTGCCAGTAGAACAGTGTCATCCACGTACCGGATGTTATTGATACGCTTACCGTTTATTTTAATCCCAAAGTTTTTACTCCGCAGGACATCTTTCAAGATGGAATCTGCATATATATTAAAGAGTAGGGGTGATAAAACACACCCTTGTCTAACTCCTCTGCGTGTGTGTATTGATTCCGATTCGGTATTTTCTATACGAATTTTAACACTCTGCTGCCAATATAATTTCTGTATGATTCTATTCATTAATCTCTTTCTGTTTTATTATTTGTATTAATTTATCATGCCTGACTCGATCAAAGGCTTTCTCATAGTCTAAGAAGCATATGAAAACGTCACATCTTTGGTCCCAACATTCATTGCTGTATCCCTAAAAACTAGTCGTTGGGCTAAATTTATATTCCCTTTCCCAATTGTTATATTTATTACTTATTTAAGATTTATTTTAAGATTGTGACGATTGCTCAGAAATAAAAATAATAAAAAAAAATTATTTATAAAAAAAAAAGGAGGGCACAGTATAAAAATATAATTTTGAATAATTTTAAAATTTAATAACTTACAAAAGGGGCGATTCCTATTAAAATATAACCGTAATAACGAATTTATCGGGCGATTATCGAACAAAATCAATTAGATCTATTCTTTGAGAAACGAAAAAAATTTATGTAAGAATTGCACACACGGCCTGGCATCGACGTGAATAATGATTGGAACGAATTACAAATTATTAATTTGTAATACGTTTTTCTATTTCGTTTGGATTCGATTCATGTTTAACTTGAAGACAGTGTTGCAAAATGAGAAATAACGTATCCTGCGAATTATTTTAACTTCGCTATTTTTTATATAACTTCTAAACGCCATCATACTGCCGCCTATAAACCAACAACCCCCGTTTACCCTCTTCCCAGCTACTCCGGCTACTGTTGCTTAAAGAATACTCGATACTCGTGTAAAGTCAATTTTTCTCGATTCAACCTGGTCTCCACTTTGCCGTTCTGCTATTATCTCCATTATTTAAGCCACACTTTACTACGATATTCGTTTGATTTTTTTATTACCTTCCTCTTACATCGTCCTTCCCATTTTCCAATAGTGCACTTGTGTTTGGACGTATACACATAATATATATATATATATATATATATATATAAATCCTGTCTTTTTCTTCCCCACGCAATATATTCCTGCTGCATTGATTACTTCTTGTTAGTTGATACCACATTACGATATAATTAACTTTCTAACTGTTTCTGAATGAAACCCCTGGTTGATGAGTCCCAAGAAGAAAAAAAAAACAAAAAGCTTCACGATAGAGATTTCAAACAAACATAGCCTCACAAAACAATTTAAACATGTTCAACGAAAGTAGAGAGAAAATTTAAAATTTAGCCATCCTGTCTTTACTTTTTCTCTCTTAATGACACGGTTACTTTCATCATCTGATTGTATTAAATTTTTATTAGAATGAAATTCACGAACTGGAGATTTAGAAATTGCTCAAGGTTTTATCAAAATTACGAGCAATTTTAAAAGGGAAGCGACAGCAGTCGTCGTATTTTTAGCGTAATTTTCAAAAGAAATCAATCCTGTTTCCAATCTATTTCTCTAACTTCCTGTCCTTGTAAACTCTTCGATGGTATGATGAATAGGCACCTCGTCTGGGGTGGCATAATAATTTGATCTCTAATATGTTCGATTTTCGCCTTGGACCCAGTCGATGTATAATATTTTCCTATCAGATGTTTACAAAATTCACTCGACGTCTCTTCCGTGTTTGATAGCGTTCACCTTTCTACTAATTAAGCTTGTTGTGCTTAATTTTTTTGTTTTGAATTTAGTATTACATAAATGCAAATTATAGATACTTCTAAACATATGGAATCCTCCGCGCATGATATATCATGCTTCACCGAATTTGTTTTCTTTTTCGATGAAAACCTTCGGCATAATAATTTACACTGTATCATTTATGCCATTCTAAGATAGCATTTCAATGGAAAACATTCGCGTTTTTTACTATATTTAATTCCTCTCCATCCGATTATTTGTCGCGAACAGAATCTACACCTTAATTGTTCACTACTTTCGGCTAAGACCTGCTAGAAGGCTTGTAAGCTCAAGGTATTATTATTATTATTTTTTTTATTTAAAAATAATTTGCGGGTCCCACAAGGCAATTTCCCATCTGTGGATTCCCAACATAATTATATTGTTTATTCATCATCTACATCTTAAATCTAATACATCATATTCGTTTTATATATATTATTTAAATCAACTTAACTTCTATTTTTACTATTCTACGTCTAATTTTAATTCAAAACATTTATACCCATCGCACATCATATCACAATATTTTCACATAAGCCATAAATAATGCAGCTAGAACATGAGCACCAAACAATAGTTGTTTTTTTTTTGTTTTTTTTTTGTTACATCATTTATAATTATTTTACTTCTTCAATCAATCACCCGTATTATCGCTGTTCCGTTCCTTCGACTAACCATTTCTCATTCTTTGCACCGCGCCATCAACCATATTTTTATTCTCTCTTTCGGTATATATTCAAATTGCATTCGTCCCTTAATTTCTTTGGTAAGTTAGCTAGTAAATGACTCGTAACTTCCTCTTCAACATTATCAATTTTATTATTAATCCCTTTAGATCTTATGAAACACAAATTGTCATAGTCCCATACACCCTTTCCCTTGTCGGTAATCTTGTTTTTTCTGTTTTATACCTTAAAAGTTTACTGTAATAGAAAAACATTTTTGGCGCCATTTCTTTATTATTGTCCCACCCGAAGTAGAATTCGTTACAAGATTCGCACTTGTCCAATTCGGTAACAAAATTTTTAAACATCTTTTCTGTAGCCTACTAATTTTCCTTAATTCCGTTTTTTTTTTGCCTCCCCCCAAATTTCGAGTCCATATCTAATCCTAGACATTATTAATGAGTCAAAATATGCAGTCTCGTAGTTTTGTAATTCATAACAACTTGTTTTAATTTGTATAACGCCGGTATACCAATTTTCCTAGCAATGTTATCTATGTGAACTCTCCAAGTTAACGCCTTATCGGATGTTATTCCCAGGTATTTGAAATTATCAGCCGTTTCTAACGGCTCACAACGGCATACTTCCGATCCGTGCAAAACTATTTTAGGCACGAACTTTCTAAATCTACTCGGTGTTCTTACGTACATCACTTTTGATTTTTTGCCATTTATTAATAATTTTTTATCGTGTACCCATCTGCAAACCATATTCAAGTCCCCCTGAAGCAGCCTTTCTGCTATTTCTACGTCTTGGTGTTCAATTACCAGAGCAATGTCATCAGTATATGCGTAAAGTTTGACGTTCGTAATACAATTGTGAATGGAGTTGATGTAAATTAAAAACAGTAACGGTGCTAATATAGTTCCTTGTCCTACTCCATATTTCGTTTTCCCCATATCACTCTATATCCATTACCAATTTTCACTAAACATTCCCGTTCATGTAAATAACATCTAAACCGATTAAGAGATATTTCCCTATTATACCAATTTTGCTTAGGTCTTCTATCAATATTTATTTCCATTTGAAAGTATATCTTTACACGTGTAAGTGAGAATTTCAGTGTTGAAATAGTAAACGAAAATAAGTATTTTTTTACATGACCTTAGATACGGACTGTTAGGAGCGAGCGGTTGCGGAAAAACGACTCTTTTAAGTTGCATCGTCGGTCGGAGAAGATTAAATGCCGGAGAAATATGGGTGCTGGGTGGAAAACCGGGATCCGAAGGGAGTGGCGTTCCAGGACCGAGAGTCGGATACATGCCGCAGGTACAACTTTCAACGTGTATACATAAACGGAATTGTTTTGGTGTCGATAAATTTTTATATTTTTTCAAATGTATTAATTTTAAAATTTCAGGAAGTCGCTTTAAATAAAGGTTTTACCATAAGAGAAGCGATGGTGTATTTCGGCTGGATTAACGGCATGACAACAGCTGAGGTGAACGAAAAAGTTGATTTTTTGGTAAATTTTTTACAACTACCATCGGCCGATAGGTTAATAGTAAATCTCAGGTAACTTTTCAAATACCTTAAACATGGCTTAAATTTAATGCTCGTTGCGTTTCTCGCACGAAAATTGTTGTTGTTTTTTAAACATTTTCAGAGGGGAACATCGTTTCCTACTTTTATTTTCCGTTTGCAAAAAAATCCTCCAGATCTAACCGAAATTACCTGTCACAAAAGCTTTAAAACTATGTAAATAGGCGATAATGTAACGTGGTTAAATTCGAATTAAACGCATTCAATTGTTGCTAAAATTTCATCCTTATCAGTTTACGCGACAAACATGTAAAACCAAATGGTACTATCGGGAACGTACAATGGGAAGTAAAATCAAAAATCCACCGCTAATTTTAGAAAATTATTATGGGGAAAAAAAAAGAAAAGAAATAGAGCTGCATATAAACTACATTTTTATATGTATTTACCCGACGCGTTTCAAAGTAAAACAAAATAAGTGACAAAAAATGATATAACAACTACATTTTTAATTTAATACATGCTTCTTGTAGTTCTTCCTTTGTCCTTTCCTTTCCATCTCCAGATGTAATCCCTGTACTTCAATCTTTCCTAAGCTCTACTTCTAATCGTTTCTCTATTTAACCCTTTCCATGATTTCTGTAGTTGCTGGATGAAAGCCGCGGGCGCGCCCAAAAGATAATATATAAAATAATATTATTATTTTATATTTTAAAAAAATAAATAAATAAATAATTGAATACATTTTACAGCGGCGGTCAACAGCGAAGAGTTTCCTTGGCTTGCGTTCTAGTACATGATCCGGAACTGATTATTCTGGATGAGCCGACTGTCGGTGTTGATCCTGTATTAAGGCAGAAGTAAGTTATATTTAGCGAATCTTAAACATTGATTATGAAGTTTATCTAGTAGAAAAATACGCTCTCGTATAACGCATCTATGCAATTATGTGGTTAACCTTTAGTGGAAGAAATTTTATCAACTTGAGAAAAACTGACTGCAGCATCGCCTTCCATTTTTGACGCGGTCGGAAATGTATATTACAAAATTACTGACATATGAATCGTGCCATATTATAATCCAAAAAGTTATTTCTAAATAATTAATATAATAAACGTGTAGAAAAAATAAAAGTCGATAAACAATTTGAATATACAAATTGTAATTATTGTTGCAATATCTAAAAGAACAAACTCTAAAAACACATCGAAGTCTATATGGAAAGTAGCAGAGTAATTCCACATTATTCAGATTTGAGTATACGGAAATTTCGATATAGGCGGGATGTTCTTTTGCCTATATTAAAGGCGAGGAGATGTTTACTATATTAAAGACCGTAGATTGTTTGCGAAATAAATGAACTTTTAACAGACCTATTGAGATAATATGAACTATGTAAGCTGAAAACATTAGGCGAATACATATGAAACAATTTGAAAATTTTTAAAAGGAATATTAAATATTTATATCAAAGGGGTTTATTTTCTATATTATCATTAATCTTTGCTACAGATAGTTTAGAAATACTAGGTGAATAGAGTGTACAATTTCATCTTCAGTTCGCTAATTACAAAAAGAATGCTTTACAGGAAAATTGTACAGCTGATATTACACCTTCTCATTATATGCGGAACCTCCAACAAATTTGTTGTTTTTTTTGGGGGGGGCGTGTAGTTTATTGATGAAAAGCTAGTTATTTTTAGATGATAATAAAAGTGACGAATCTTGCAAAAAGTTCAAAAAAATGAAAAACAAAATTAAAAATTTTAAACCAGTTTATATACATGCACATATTCGTGGAAATTTCTCCAGTTTAGCATAACTAAATTTCAAATTTTCAAATTAGGATCTTACTGAAAATCAAAAACTTTAAAATATTTCCCTTCTGATATTTGGTCCATCGATGGATTCCTGTTTGTAGGTAACGAGTAAAAGGGGTGGGGATATCAGATCTTCTAATATATATATTGGTAATGGTTTAAAACTTCCATTTTCATTTTTTTATTTTGTTTTTTTTTTTGTTTTTGTTTGATTTTTTAAAATAAGAAATTGCAAATAATGCGCGAGCACATTTAAAAGTAAATATTTCTAGTTAAAATTTTTAATAGTCAGAAAATTCTTTAATATAAAATTTCTGGTTAGTGGAGAAAAAAATTTTATTTCTAAAACTTTATTACGACCGTTGCTCAACAAAAAAACTTTAATACCCCATAAATATCAAATACCAATGTATAATTAATGAGTGTAAGCTTTGGAAATTGTAACTTTTCTTATGTACCGAAAAATAACAACAATACGACCGCCTATAAAAGCAACTCGAAATGGGTTCGCTACGAATACAAATGAACTGCCCCTTTGCATCATCGCAGAGATTTTTTTTGTCTTTTAAACAGATATGGCTAAGGATGTATTTTAAAAAGCAGAAACAATCCGAAGTTTAATATTAAGTTTTTTTTTTTTTTTTTTTTTTTTTTTGGCTTGGAATATTAAGTTTGATAACAAATAAGAAAAAGCTTTCCGAGTTATAAAAGAAATTTTGAACAAGAGCGATGATGATGAAAAATTTTAGGCACTCCTAAATATACATATTTACAGAAATGCTGCCTCGAAAAATTACAGTTTTAAAATTGGAAATATCTGTTTTGAATTTAGTATTATATGAACGTATCTTAATTTAGCGTGAAGAGTGGAAGCGTTCGAGATTTACACGAGTGAAGCATAGAGGAGGATGAAGTCTAGACAAAACTTGATGGTCGTAAGTGTAATTTATGTAACCAATAGATCTGCTTTCACAGATGGTTTCACGGGTTCGTGTTTGTAATTAGGGCTGTGGCCATTTTGATCGTATACTACAAAGAAAATTCGAGAGCTCTTATATTTAGAACACTATATTATATTGGTAACCATGACGAGTTCTCCTCGCCAGATTGCTTAAGTGTTGTATAGGGTATGCACACAAACAATGGGACAAGGGATAAGTTGCTTACAAGGATCTCTTACAATTAGATAGAAGCCGTTATGGAACTAGCTTCTTCTTATTTCCTATCATTTAGTCGGCGGCAAATACGATGAAATTAGTATACCCGAAACGTATATTGAAATTAAAAATACAATACGCACGGTTCACAGAAAGACAACGATATGGGAAAAAAGGATGTAAGGGAAATTTGGACATATTGTGTGTTGTTCAAAAATTTATGTAGGTAAGTCAGACACGGGATAAGAGACTTAATATCTACATGGTTTGGGGGGAAGTAAGCCGAGTCTACTCGTTTCTAGATGATCCATGAGGTGATGTGAAATTTCTGAAATTAAAAAAAAAATCGCATTTACCGTTAAGGTGTACTAGCGTAAAAAGATCAACATTTATTCATAAGGAAATGCACCAAGCAAATCATTTCTCGGATGTCTTGACACTATCGGTCGGTGGAAACAATCGTGTTCGCCCTTTAATCTACGGCGAGAATACTTTTGTATTAGACCAGCATTGATAAAATTTATAAAAATTAGCGATTGCCGTCGTGCATTACGTTTTTAATTCGATAGTTAAGTGACAAAAAATTCGGCTATTACTAAAAAAAAAAAAGTCAAATTCCATTCGTAATAATTGAATAAAATAATAGAACTCGTGAATAGCGGGCTCGTTGCAATAATATATATTTAGTAAAGTGAAATACGATTTCAGTCGAATAAGCTATTTTAATTTGTTCGCCAATAGATTCGAAAAAATAGTTCAATGTTCCCGAGACAGCTGTCTCGGATATTAATAGTGTTTTATTCGTAATTTAATTAATTTTTTTGCGTTAAAAATGATTTTATTAAACAACCGATATGGAGTTTGAGTGCGCAATTAATAAATTTGGTTTTGTGCCTAAGGGAAAAAAAAAAAAAAGCTGTAATATATACGAATCAGTCGCTAGGGAACTGAATATGTATAACATGGTGCCCATGTTATATTCCGCTCAACTTCATCTGTGTCAAGCGGTCTCATCTCCCGTCGTCACCTCCTGCTGTGGGTAAGCTAAAAAAATCTGCCGCTGGCGGTAACAATAAATCAAAACGACCTATACCTTCATTAGGTGCGTTATCAACAACAGCGGCAATATCGAGATAAACCCAAAGTGATAGTAACAACGAAAAAACGTCCAATCGTGCTTACAACGCTAAACCGCGTCATTTAAGACTTCCACCAGTACACAAGCACAGCGAAAACAACCACACCGACTGTGTCAACGTGCAACATGTCGCAACTTAATTATGTTTAAACACATTCCGAATAAAAATTAGCAGAAATAATTATTAAATTCACCGCGTGAATAAATTTTTAAACTCGCTGCCCCCGTCAGTGTACGAACAGCTTTTCACAAAGTCTCTAACAATTGATTTTGCATTTTCCTAAATTCGCAATTTGTTACACTTATAGCCGATTGCGAAATATTTTCCGGGAACAGTTGGTTAGCAATATTAAATTATTTGTACTAAACAAAATTGCGATAGTAATACGTGGCCAACAGTTAAAAGAAATGACACCGACGAATTATATAATCAATTAAAACAGAAACGCATTTAATACCTTTTTTTCCTTTTCAGAAAGAGCATAATGACCGAGAGGTTATACTGATACATTTCAACGTGAACAGAAGTATAGGAAATGTAATTAGGAATGAGGGCGCGACGAGGATATCGCATAGTGTTAGAAGAACCGAAAACCAAAAGTTGCAAATGGCAGAACGAAGCGCTTTTGAAAAAGAAGGAAGCATTTAGCACTTGCAAACCTCTGACACGAACCTCAGCTTATCCTCTCTCATTAATATTATACAGTAACGTTCAGATACATATTTCATTTCGTTACTTTATAATTTAAAATTAAAAATCAGTTGATGATAATTCGCACCTTCAATAGCCTAAAAGTCCTTCAAATTTTAAAATATTAATTTATACATAGTTCAAATCAATTATTTAAAATTACGAAAACTTTAATTTCGTTTCTATTATTCTTTCATTCTTGTATTCTGTTAAACACATGCGTGTATTAAATAAGTATTAAATAATTGTTATAATGTGACTAATGAAAATGTATTAATAAACTTTTCAGTATTTGGGATCATCTAGTTAAAATAGCAAAGGATAATAAAACAACCGTTATTATTACGACTCACTATATCGACGAAACAAGGCAGGCTAACTTGGTAAGCAAATTATCATTCGGATTAATAACCTATTAAACATTAAAGTTATTTCATGTATAATGTGCGCGTTCGCATTTTACGTTTGGAAGGATACAAAATTAATTAAAAATAATAATCAAATCGGTATTTTTTATTATTATTACTATTACACATCTATACGAAAATTTGCGCGAGCGATGAATGGCCAAAATACATTAAAACTGTATTGAACTGAAAGGAAATAGCCGAAAAATCTAAAAAACAAACTACACACTTTTAACATAATTGTGTTCAATGATAAATCTGACGATCGATATGAGACGAATATGTACTCTGTTCTTAAATTATCCAGCATATAGAATATAAAAATTA
This sequence comes from Icerya purchasi, assembly GCA_039619475.1. NCBI lineage: Eukaryota > Metazoa > Arthropoda > Insecta > Hemiptera > Monophlebidae > Icerya > Icerya purchasi. The sequence goes on from CM077116.1 coordinate 179,594,542, forward strand.
AACAATAATAATAATAATAATAATAATAATTGTAAGACCGAAAGAAAAAAAGAACAAAAAATTGGGATACATTTAGAAAAAGTAACCTAAAAAAAATCTCTAAAGTTTTCGGAACAAAAACTCAGTTCCACATAGAATGTGAGCGAAATTGCGATGTGTCTTAGAGAACATTTTTTATATAGTGGACTATTCATTTAGGCACGAGCGGTGTACAGGCAAAGTCGCTCGTCGACGTATTTCTCAGAAACGAGGTGTAACAATTAATTATCGGGAATTATTTTATTGGCACTATAAAAACATCTTTACCAGTTTAATCAAGTTTGCCCCTTCAAAATAATTCCCCGCGGACTGAATGTACTTCGCCATTCGATGTTTCCACTGCACGGAGCATGCCATAAATTCCTCCTTCTGATTCGCCTTCAAGGCCTCGGTCGAATTTTCTTAATCTCTTCTACTTCGTGAAATCGATGTCCTTTCAACACACTCTTGATACGAGGAAATAAAAAAAAGTCGCACGGAGCAAGATCAGCAGAATATGGGCCATGTTCGATGCCAGGAAGGTTGCTTTTCGTCACGAAATGTCGAATTTTCAACGCCGTATACACGAGTGAATTGTCTTGATGAAGAATGCAAGACTGGTTTGCCCACAAATGGGTCCGAAGTATGCGTTCCCGTAACCGATGAAGGATGTCGCAGTACCTTTCGGTATTCGTAGTGGTCCTCTGCGGCAGATATTCATAATGAACAATGCCCTTCCTATCAAAAAAAAAAAACAAAAAACGACGAGCATCGTCTTCATTTGTGACTTCGACATGCTCGCTTTCTTTGGTCTTGGTTTGCGCTTTACCTCCACCCGTAAACGGCTGATTTGGACATTGTTCAGTCGCCATACACCTTCGTTAACGATTCCAACACTTGCTTACCGTTGTTTTCTTGTTTAACCAGGAATCTGATGATCGTTCTCCTCTGTTCCTTCATTAGCTCGTGAGACATTTTTCGACCGATAGCATTCAACATACATTAAATAAAACCTTCTTCATTTGATGAGAAGTGAACCGATCGAGACGAAAAGCTGTTATCACTAACTCGTGAACGTTCATGCTATCAAATGCCGGTTCGTGCAATAATCAATGTCGTCACATAAAAAAGAAAAAAAATTAATCCGGATAATTAATTGTCTCGTGCCTTCAGTCTTATTCGAGTTTTATCAACTAAAACTTATCGCTCGTATTAGTGAGAAACTGTGCTTGCCAGAATATATGGTATAAAGCACACTTTCGCGCTATCGAAAATTTTACAAAAAAAAAATATTAATTTTTCCATTTACTCGATTGAGCAGAGATGTTTTTTGGGTAATTATTTTTGAGTTATTCTGTAAAATGTTTTTAGTCTATTTTTGTAAATATTGTAATGAATTCGGTAAGAGAACGGTGATTTAGAACTGCATACTTATTTGCTCGAAGTGTCATTGCCCAGCCGTACCCGTAAACAATTATTTTTATTATAAAGAATTAGCAGATGGCGAACTAACAATTTCTTCAACGTAATTTATTACCTATTCTTTTTCGATTCGACCTTTAATTCGTTTCAATGATGGTTTTGAAAAAGGTATTTTTAAGATAATCCGGGCCAATAAGACCAGACAAATCACTTCGAATTCTTTATTACGCCATCCGTATCAGTTTGTAAATTTAACCCAGCGCGAGTAAAATTTTACATATTTTCAAGGCTAGGTATTTGAACGAAGCCTAAACTCTACGCTAGCTGTGGCGAATAATAGTGATAAAGATTACATTTAATTGATTACGAAATCGAGACCGCTATAGCTGGTATGCGGGTTGTGTAGATTTGGAAATTACTTTTTCAAATCAATCTAGGTAGGGTCGTTTTCTTTCAACTATATTCCCGTGATTTTAATGTATCTTTTTTCGCATTTTCACTTTTTCTCTTTAGCCCCGTTTGCGTTTCCGTCGCTTCATTATACAGAATTTTCCGCTTAATATATTTTTTTCAATTATCACACATATTCCACATGAGAATGTAGAATCTTACGAAATAATTGAAAATGATTAAACTTTCCGGTTACACCTACGCAGTTCCATTTATTTTCTACCTATGTAATTTCGTGATAGCGGCACTGAGAGACAAACGTAAAATCTACCTTTTTCAACGTGTGGTTTTTGTAATTTAGAATTTGTTTCATTTGCAGATAGGATTAATGAGAGGAGGTCGCTTATTAGCCGAGGAGTCTCCGGACAACCTTCTGCAGAAATATGCCAGCGAATCATTGGAAGAGGTATTCCTGAAACTAAGTGTCATTCAGAATCGAGGCAAACGACGACGAAGCAGCATTTTACAAGATGTCACCGCGTCGATATCCGTACCGGTATTTATCTACGAATTAACCTTTTTTCGGGTTTACCGTCGAAACTTACGAATTAATTCCCGGGCATATGCCTTTCAAGAGGGGGAAAAAATAACAACAAAAACACTCTAAATGAAAAAATATTGTATGTACATGTATTTTTATTTTCTTGCATAAATATCGCTTAATTTTCATTTATATTCCTTTTTTTTATTTTTACATTATTCGTAAATATCAGTGAGGTTCGGGCTTTCCGAGCCTCTAATTATTAAAAATTAATTATAATATTACAAAATGTAAAACAAAAAAACAGCAAACTTAAAAAAAATAACAGCTCGTAGAAAAATTATTTAACAAAATCTTCTTCTTTTACCCTAAAAGATAATTTTCACGAACTAATCAGCTCTTTCGCTCTGATTTATTTCCAGCCAAAATTATGGTCATCTAAACAACGAGTACACATATCATTTTTTCGTTTAAATATAAATATACTACAACCTTAGACCATGGTAAAACTTATCATACCCACCCTAATGTGATACATTGACGTTATTATAAAAACAAAAATATAAATAAAAATACAAAAATTTCGATTATCGGCTTATTCGGATTTTAAATGTTGCGATTTTGAAAAACTGTAAATAATTATTTCCGACAGAAACAGCCATGGAATCAAAAACAAAAAAATAAATAAAAATACAAAAATTTCGCATGCACTCTCATTAATGTAAATTAGATTTTTTTCTTTTTTTTTATTTCATGAAAAAATCCGTAAACTAAAATATTAACGAGTTTAAAAATTCATAAGGTATGTAATAATATAATCACTGTACAACCATAATCATTTTCTTGTAGAAAATTTAGAGCACTCAAAATAACCGTGCGTTTTGAAGAATTAATTTACGCTATTTCGTAATCGGACTTCTTCTGTTTTATCGTAATTGTTTATGGAGTTTTGCGTTATTATAAGGACTAATGATTTATTTTACCAGAGCTTCGTAGCAGTTTACTGACAGATGACCTGTAGTAGCGTCTTTTTCAAAATCGCCGGTTACAGGTGACTGTGTGTAAAGACGAATTGTCTGAAATTTTACATAAATACAAATCGTTTGGTATTCCGAAATATGTAAAAGGAAAAACTGAAAAAATCGTAAGAAAGAAAGAGAATAAAAGAAAGATGAAAAAATCGAAGAGACGCGCTAAAAAAGGGAAGAAGACTAATTCTGGCGGCATATTAAATGTGTACAACTCCATAATATTAATTCGGAGGTACGGGTAACGAATTGTCTTTTGTAACAGAAAATGGCGCTTTAAATTGGATTTCGAATTTTTTAAGAGCGATAACATGCTTCCTTTGCCATCGTTGCATTTTAAATAATTAAAATTACACATCGAAAAACGCGAAAAAAAATTCTATTTAATAAAAAAAGGTAAAAGAACAAAATGAATAATATATATATATATATATATCCTGACTGCAGGAATTCGTACCGGACGCGGTAAATATGAGCACTACGACAATGGATAATAATTCTCAAATCAGTGGTGAATTCGGAGAAATCATCGGACCGCCCTCGTTTAGTAAGAGATTATCTACATCTACCGAACAGGTAAATATCGTTGAATATTATACGTTCTATTTGTTTACACCTGAATTTACACTGTTTTGCTTTATACTGGAAATTTTTGAGCACTTTATTTATTTCCTTTTTTCTATTCATCGGGAATAAAATTAAATTGACCTACTCGTACAAATAAGACGACAGTGTAAATTTATACAGGAAAAACCAGAGTTTGCCGTTGCAATAAATTTATTCGCTTAACACTATGAACTTTTATATTGGAAGGTGCGAACAAATTTGTAATTTTGTGACATCAAAGCCAGCCTTGTAACCGAACGGGAAGAAAATGCCCTCCTGGTGGCCCGAGGGCGTTGTGATAAATTGAGTTTTCTACGATAAGATAAGAAGGTAACACTACCCGAAAATTCTACAAGATTTTTACGTGCTCCACTCCATTTTTTGATTTACATAAAACCGAAAAAGAAAAAAAATACACCATGGAATTGAATCATTTTTCGTAAGATAATTTCTTTTTTTTTCTTAATTCGACAAATCTTTTTCCACTTTTTCCTATAAAACATTTCAAAAAAGTTTCGAGAGATGTTTGAACTTCCATTTTACCCCTTCGGGTCTGCTCAGAACCAGAATATTTTATTGTCTTACATATATACTGCTAGTACGGTAATTTCTCATAATTTTCACCACTTTATGCAATATTTAATTTTTATGTGTAATTATTTTTAATAGGGTACTCCGTCAGATTTACCACCCGACGATGACAGGAAATTAACGCTTGCTGAAAAATTAAAGCCGTGTCAATGGAATCACTTGAAAGCGCTAATATGGAAGAATACTCTTTGGATGTGGAGAAACGCTCCGTAAGTTATTTCCAGTGTCGCAATACTGATCGCGGCTATTACATACTAGAAAAAAAAAGGAAAAAAAAAAACGAAAATGTATCCAATTTTTATTTTTTGAACGTTACTACACCATTAAGTAAAAGATAAAAAAAAACGAAAAATTGGTCGCTTTTATCAACTTTTTTTTTTTTTTTTTCAACTTAAACGAAATCAGCAGACCTATTTATGTGTTGTGTTGTACCTGACGATTACCCAGTGCTGTACTTTTATATGAAATGTTTAAACAAATAGATAAAACTTTTCTAATAAATTATTTAAATCATTAAAAAAACTTTTTTCTATTAACACGCACATAATCTGCACACTCGGGTTTCTTAAAATAAATTTCATCTAATTAACGCTTTACGGTTCTCGGGGAATCTACTGACTGCATAGCAACCTTAAAACAAAAAAAATAAATGACGGAATTTTTTTTAATAGAAAAAATGTTTGTTAGACTCAAGATTACGACCGAGAGCCAACTTTAGATCATGGGATAGATCTTAAGCAAAGACCCCTTTTCGAAATATTGAACTTAGACTACTCGTGACTGCAAATTAGAAAACCCGAACTTGGTTTGGGAAAACAAAAATTTTACCGTATTGACGATGAGAGAATATTCACAATAGACAGGAGCGCATTAGGCGCAACTAATCAATTAAGGGAATTACGGCAATTAGTAGCTAGTGACTAAACGCGCAACAGCATTCTCTAATAGAGAGACCTCTTGATGATTTGGCGAAAGAAGGGAATTGGGAGGTATTCTTGGCTCTGCCGGTGCTCTATCTGATATCGGTATGATATTTTTCGTTGATTCTTTTCCCTTTATTATCTTTCTCGGTTGGGAGATTTTATCAGTTTAAACATATGTACCTTTCCTTGTTCTCAGAAATTTAGCTAACGATTCTTATTATGTGCCACTTATAATTTTGAACGTCCCTCCTACAATAGATTCAACTTTTCGACAACTTCCCTCATTCCAATTCCCGGAAAATTGTTCTCCTTCCTTTCTTCCCGTCTCCTTTTATTCTAAACTATCTAAAGGTATGTAACAACAAACGCCCGGTTTGTTAACCGAAATACATACCTCGTGCTGGTCGCATCACTTTCATTCTTTTTCTTTATCACTGGCTTAGAATATCCTATATTTCCTTTCTCTTTTTAAGGCATCATAGTAGCAACTCTTTGCTGATAAAACACTTTCTCTGCTCTACCTATTTATCTCATTCTCTCTCTAAATCCTTTTGCATTGTACTCACTCTCGTCTTTAAAATTTGACCTTACCCAATCTAACGTTGGATTACTTTTCTTTTCTTCTCTTAATTACTTCGGCACATTCTTTAACGGCCGCTGCGTCATGGAAATTTTAATCAAACTCCTCATTATCAACCACGAAAGCAGACGATCTTCCTATTCCAACTTCTTTTCGCAAATCCATCATATTATATGTCTTAAATTAAATAACTGCTTGCAGATCTGTTCTGATGAAATGTTTTTCTACCTTGCTTAAATGGACCATTCCTTTTGTGTACCGTCGTCCTTTAAAACTGGAACTTTTCACTTCTTATTCGATTTCTTATCTTTTTCCTCTCCTCATCCGATTCCCTTATTTGTATCGCTTTCATATTGTCGATATGTAACCTCGTGAAATTTCGCTCAACTCTAACACCATGCTGACATGAGCACTAATATGTTTTCAATTAACATACACTGATTTAGAAAAATAAAAAGAAAGATAGTTATAACTTACAGAAAGAACCTAGCAGAAAAGTTCATTTTATTTTACTGCTACTTTTATCACGCGGTAGACTAGAAATCCCACGCGATGCAAATGATGAGCGATCAGCATATAGCGCCATTACTATTTATGTATCAGACGTTACGAATAATGTGTTTATTAACGTTTTGTTCTTCCGTTTTTTTTTTGTTTGTTTTTTTTTTTTTTTTTTAATAGATAAAAGTATTGTTCGCAATAAACGAATTATGGAAGGAAAAAGAAAGATAAAAATTAAAGATACACTGTACATTATATATATATATATATATATATATACATATATATATATATATATCACTTTTGTTAATTAGTTAATAAAATAAAATAAAAAATAATTATAAATATACATAAATTAAATCCAGTATAACTAATATTACGAAAAAACGTTAGAAATCTAAGAGCATCAGCAAAACCATGGGTAGGTAAGGGAATAAACAACAAAATATATAAAAGAAATTTGTCATGATGACCTAGTTGCTTGATTTCCATCGCGAAAGTGTTTTGATTCCAGGCGACGATGGAAATTATTATTACAAAAATGATTAATTCATCGTTTGCTAATGATTTAACGTTAGCAACGAATAAGATCAACCAACTAATAAAAGTCTGGGAATGTGTAGGCCTTAAAATATCTGTTGAAAAAACCAAGTACATGACAAATATTAAAAACAGCCCTGATTATTATTTTAATACATGTGCTGGAAAAATAACGCGAATTAAAAAGTTTAAATATCTAGGGGAATTTATAAAACAAAATGGACTAGAAGAAGAAGAAATTAATAGTAGAATATGTAAATTAGGTCGGGCATATCACTTGGTGAAGAATGTCTACGATAAAAAAGCAATGCGCATAGGAGCAAAACTAAGACACTATGCTACAGTTGTAAAACCAGAAGAGTTATATTCATCAGAAACGTTAAATCAAACAAGAAAATATTAACAAATAAATTAGAGAGAATCCTGAGAAAGATTATAGGAGTTAAATGGAATGATGGACAGTTCAAATGGGTTTCGAACGACAAACTATATAGCAAAATTGAACCATTATCCACATCAATAAGGAAAAGAAGATTATTATTTTACAGGTATATTACCAGAATGCAGGAGGACAGGTTAACTAAGAGAATTTATGAATTCGTGAAAACGAAGAAAATAAGACCTGCATGGTTCAATGAATGTGAAATAGATATGAAATCAATGGATGTTACTGAAACACAAATGTGTTTAATAAGGGGAGAATGGTGTTTCATAAAACAGTTGCGACGTCAATCTTTAAAATAGAACAAGTTAACCGGAAGAGGTCGCTTTCGATAATCCATAAAAATGCCTTGATGGGGAGTCTCAAGAAATACTGGAAAGATGTTACGGAAGGAAGAAGGAAAAGATGCAAAATGAAAACTTAGTTGTTTAGCGTAGTCCACATAGGCTGAAATCGAAAAAAAAAAAAAAAATCATCGTTAATAGTCACGTCGAAGACAATGGCAAACATGTATACTACCACATGTGCACTAGTTGATGTATAATAGGCATACAAGGAGGACTGCATTTCTATATCGATAAATCAAACATAAACAGTTCCAAGTATACCAGCGTTGCATATTAACAATTTCCGCAAACACTCACGAATGGTTAGTCGTCTACGCTGAAATTGAGTATGGCGCTACAAAGAAAGAATACAAAATAAAAGAATCAACGCTCACATAAAACTGTTAGGGCTAATAATTTTGCTTGATATTATGTAAACCAAAATTATGGAAAAGTGAAATAGGTTGCTGGTTTATACTAAATTATGGAAACTTTCTATTTGTATAGCTGTTTTTTTTGGGGGGGGGGGGTTCGCGAGTAACTGCGTATTTTAGCATGCTATGAAATTATTTAAAAATAGAACAAGCGTCTGTTATTAAGCGCTTGTAAATTACGATATATTTTACTTATTTATAAAAATATACGTTATAACCATGTTGAGTAGCCGCAGACAGGATTTACCTTATGAGTTCTCTTAAAGTCAATATGCAAAAAAAAAACTTTAAAGAAGTATAAAAATTTGCACTGAAACGTTTTCAGGAATATTATCCCAATTTCTTGTTTTCCAGCTGAAAGTGAGATACTTTTGAAAACGTTTTTAAGGTACCTTTTTATATTCTCGTATTTAATATTTTTTGTCATTTACAATTATTCATTATTTTATTTTATAAACTTAATCGATAAGTATGGTTTTTTTATTCAAACAAAGTCAGTGTGAATTAGAACATGTTTTCAATAAAACTAGTATCGGAAACTGCACATATTTTTCATCCGGAAAATGAAATTTTGTAAATGCCGCTATGGAATTTACGGACAGAATTGCCCACTAATCAGTCGCTACATTATTTATTAATTTCTGCCTAATAACACTGAGAGATGGAAAAATATGCGTGTATTTCTTTGAGCGTAGATTCGCATTATTCGGAAATTCAACATTTTAGACCATACCACATTGATGAAATGTCGGACGGTCCTTCGCAGGTGACAAAATTTCCAACCAGGCCGTTGATAAAATACATTGTACGGGAAAATAGCGTTTAAATAAAAAAATGTAATTATTGTTAAATTATTTATTTTTTACAGGATAATGGCATTTATAATGGGATTGCCGATATTTCAAATAATACTATTTTGCCTTTCTATCGGTAAAGATCCTGTAGGTTTACATCTAGCAATTGTAAATAACGAACCAATGAATGAAACCTCGAAATGTCCAGAGCCTGTTACTACTTGCGATGCAGAGTTAATCAGCTGTAAATATTTATATTATTTGAGCAGTAAAAAACAAAAGTTGGTAAGAAAAGCAATTATATATACTTGATTTTTTTTTCATTTCTCATTTAAGAATTCCGTCAAGCCGAAACTGAATTTTACGGTAGTCCGGACACACATTTCCTTTTTGTTTTTGCTGTTTTGAAAAAATTAATCCAAAATAACAATTATATTTATTGAGTGTAATTAGAATATTTAAATTAAAAAACTCAAAACCATCCGCTACTGCAACAAGCCTTGACAAATTAAAAGACTCTATCGCAGCAACAAACGGTATATAAGCAGTAGGCAGAGCAATAACCTCAGAGTTAAGATGTTTGACTAGCAAACCGGAGGTCACCAGTTCAAGACTTGTTTAGCTCCAGACTCAAGTCGTTTCCAAATTTATCTAGCTACAAATAATTGAGTACCGGAGAAATCTGAGGAAGTAAAGGCGAGCGACCAAGAGTAAGGAATTGGTTCCCATGTTATGAGGTTTAGTACATTGTGAACCTTACTTCACAATCCCCCTATGTCTTGCCGAAAATATAGGATTCACTTTATTTTATACTAGTAGTAAAAATTCAGAGGGCTCTCTCATTAAATACCGAGCTTGAGCGTTAAAGTGTTATATTATCAAATAATTAAAACTAATTATATTTTATTTGAAGAAGGTAAGATTATTTGAAATTGTGCAATGATCTTTTCTAATTTCACAAAATTCTATAAATACGCGAGTTATCAAAAAAAAGTAACTGAATAAAAAATACCGTGCTTATCTCTGAAACATGTTCTACTTTTATGTATTGAAAATTTTTTTCACATATTTATTTTATAAATAACAATACATTTTTCATTAATATTCGTACTATTAATAATTTCCATCATTTTGATGTATATATTAATAATTTACATAGAATGAATTACCCCGTATAAACATTAATAAAAGTTACATATGTTATTAATTATACTCGTAATAAAAAATTTTGCATAAAACATTAATGAAGTACCTAAAAATATGGAACACCCTAAAAAACCATCAATATTTATTTTAAATTTTTGATTTTTTTTAGATTTTTGTGTATTTATAATAACTATTTAAGTTCTCATGCCCCCCCCCCCCCCCCTCCGTGAACACGACCTTACCACAGTTCATATTTTTTTAGTATAATACTGCAAAAATGGTTTCTGTTATATGTCTTTACATTTTGATTTAACTTTTTTTTTTTAAATTTAATTTATAGTCATCAGTCGCGTGTAACTAACAAAATCGACACATGCACTTGAAAATTACAATATTATTCAAATCGGCAATTAGTTCTTGGGGAAATTTCGTTTGCTTTGAACAATTAAATAGTCGAAGTTTATCAGAAATTGGCAAAATAAAAAAGTTAGCAATATATGGAATATTTTTTATAGAAAAAAGATATACGGTTCCTGGAAGAAATCGTGAAACATATAAAATTATGTCTCATTACTTGCCCCAGGAAAAATGAATCTATTTAAATAAGCATCTAGGAGAATTCTAAAATAATATGCTCGAATAAAATTGTAAAATGGGTGGTAACGTTTGCCCGATTATTCGTATTCTTAAATTCTTTCTCCGTTTAAAACGAAATAAGAATGTCAGAATTGCCCTCCTGCTTTGCTGATTTCAATGTCTTTCGAAATGTATACGGTTCGAACAAGTCAATTTTGAAAGCAACGACAATATTAATAGCATTTTGATTTTACTTTTTCCAGAGGGAGGTTTATCAACCAGGAACACCTTTGTTCAAATAAAAATTGATTCTTTTAATAATTGGTGTTTTGTTTATAGGACTATTATAAGACGGTGGAAGAGGCGAAACGCGCAGTTAAAAAGGGTAAAGCGTGGGCGGCTGTAGAATTTCAATCTAATTTCTCTGCTGCGTTGAAAGACAGGTTTGAAAGTGGTAAAGACGCCGATGAAGAAAGTGTTGCCATGAGCGAAATAAATGTGTGGATGGATTCATCCAGTAAGTAAACCGAACCAACAATAATAAATAAATAACAACAACAAAAATATATTTCGCTGGCGATTGTATTACAATTGTGTGGTTTTTAAATGTTTAGAAAAAAACTTTAAAATTAAGCACATGTTATTTTTTTGTCACCTAGAACGATATCAAACGGTTTGACGCGATTAAGCGCAGTTTTATTATTCTCCGAATACGCTCTCTCATTCATGATTTTTTTCCCTTCATTCGATCCGCGTCGATCTGTTATCCTAGTCATACAGGCATAGAAGACAATGAATTGGCGGATTCTCTGAATTTCTGCTTCCTTGCCCACCTTCTTCTCTAAAATTTCAGACTCGAATCTCCTACTTATTTTCAAAATACTTTACTCCAAATATTGGTCTGACATTTACGCTTCATCCTTCTTTAATAATGTAACTCATTACCAGGCTCCTTCCAACCCGCGGTTCTTTAATTTCCCCTTACCTTGTGGCGCTCTGCCATCGATTCCACTATTTGCTTACGTCTTAATGTTCTCCTGGTTTTCATTTTTCCCTAACATCTTCTCCGTTTTGCCCCCTTCGCCCCCTTCGTCCGAATGATGAGACTCCCTGTGATTTTAACCACATTCTTTTTGACTGTCCGTCCGTCTAAAATGATCGATTTATTTTTTACTCCCATTAACACTTGACGTCACTGCTTCTTACTGTGCTTCGTATATCTTGTTATTCCCTTCTTCGTCCATCATTTCTTCGCTTAGTTCTTTTATATGATCTATCCCTGACCTAATTGAATTGTTGACTCTTTCCCTGAGCATGGAATCTTTGTTATCGTTCAAAAAAAATGAAATAAAAAAAATAGAAAATTGCCGTCTAATTAAGCAAAAAGATAATGAAGCAGATTTCTGTAGAAATACCGCAACTTCTGATTACATCAAAGTTGCCGTACATCTATTTCTTTGTGAAATCATTTGCATATATATATATACATATATATATAAAAGACAATAAAAACTTTCAATTCTTCGAGAAAAATCAGTAATTTATTTGTTATCTGAACTCAGTTTAAATCTTTAAAAAGTCTTCTCTTTCGATACAGTTGGACTTTTTGTCGTAAAACGTTTTGACATTATCGAGGAACAAATAAAACGTATTTTTCTTCTAAAATAACAATTTCGTTTAAATTGCGCGCAACGATATCTCTCTTCTTATTCGATATTTTTCCCCTTAGCGGAAAAATCGATCGAATTGCGTAAATCAAAAATGAAAAAAGCAAAAGCCAAAAATTGTTGAATACATACCGTATTGTGAAATATATTACGATTCGTTGATTTCGTGAAATAAAAAATGGTAGTAACGTAAATGATCGTTTTATTTTTCCAAGATCAACAAATACAGGCACTTCTGCAAAGAGATTTTTTGACTTCGTTGCAAGATTTCACCAGTGATATAGCCGCTCCGTGTAATATTTCAAGCAATTTGTTAAAACTACCGATGAAAGTAAGTATTTTTTAAAAATTACATCATTTGTTTCAATTTAGACCGATTAAGTGGTAACATTTATTAAAGGTTTAACATTTTGAAAAACTGTATAATAATCTTATTGTGATCAGTCTCAATAAGCACAAAACATCGAATGGTTTTTTAACGATTGTTCGCAACTGTGGAACAGTAAAATTACAAAATATATCAAAATGGGCAATTTTTGTCGAAATGGGTCATCGGAGTGAGTTTGCTCTACTTTAACCCAAAATCCAGTTACAAAAATTGCGTATTTTCTTCATTTTTGACTGAAACTAAAACATCAAGAAATTAAACCGAATTATAATTTTTATTGTAAATATTCACCAGTGTGTGAACAAATCCAACGGTAAAAATTACGAAAAATTAATAAAGATATTCTTCTGCTCTGTTTTTTCTGATCTCAAGATTTCGGTTTCCACCGACATTTTCGAAAATTCTTCTTCAATGCCCCCTCCCCATATTTCCCGTACTCAGAATTTCAAGTTTGCAGCCTGCTCTCTCGAATTCATTAAAGAAATCTAAGTTCAATATTTTAATTTATTAAAGACACACTTGCATGCAGCCTGACAAAATTGTTTTTTGTTTATAACAAAAGATACGACTTAGAAGCACCAATTTCAAAATACAAATATAGTATATACTTTTTCTTATAAATACTTTTTATAAATAAAATTTGCTCTTTATGTAGTCATGTTTCCCCGTAACTGGTAATTATTTTCGATTTCGGTTGTCCCTCAATTTCGTAGCCCCTTTGACACTTAAAACTTCAGGACTTTCAAACTCCGTAGATCCGCATTATAGAGCAGTTCTGTCGAGCTTGAAATAGAAATTACTGTAAGTGAACGCGAAAAATGCGATATTTATTTATAAATAAAAACACTTACGAAGAAAAAGCGTTATCAATATTTTTTAATACGCGTAAAAGCGGTAAAAAATTATTTTGGCTCAAGTAATGCAGTATCATGTGCGAATGAAATTAATCGATTAATGTAATGATTGCAGTTTAATCCTCCAGTGTACGGTGACCAAGTCCCGAATTTTACCGATTTCGCAGCACCCGGTGTTATACTGACGTAAGTATATATATATATGTATAGGTGAAAATTTTTTAACCAGTTCAAATTAAATAAAAATTACGAAATTTATTATAACATCGATTTAATCTAATCTCTTATTTTTAGGATTATATTCTTTTTGGCTGTTGCGTTGACTTCCGGAGCGATGTTAACTGAACGTAATGAAGGAATATTAGAACGCAGTTTAGTTTCAGGTATTACATATACGCATATATTAAAACCAATTAGTTGATCCTTATTCACGATAAACTGATAATGTTTCCCCCGATGAAGTCTCTTTTTCAAGCTGCGATTTAAACAAATTCATTCTTTTTTGAAAGACCATTGTTCTATTACGTCGATTAAATTAATTGATGAAGGTGTTTTAGAGTTCGCCGATAAAAATGATTCGCTTTTAATCTTGGAAGATAATTTGCACGATGTATTAAAAAAAAAAACAAAAAAAAAACGCTATTTCAAAAATTCATAGTTTTTTTATTTTTTATTTTTAATACCATTTAAATATAATCACTGCGGGGAATGGATTCTCTAGTATCTTCCGAATACGATTTGTCAAATGTCGCGAGTGAGTTGGGAAGCAAAACATAAAAACGAAATATAAAAAAAAAAAATATAATAATTCGATGCATCGACAAAAGAGACCACACACAACAAACTAGGCAAGTTATAAAAGATGTTTCACTTTCTTTTTTTTTTTTTTTAAAGGCTAGTGTTTAAAAGATTAAATATTGTACATGCACACGATAACTAAGCATATTAGCGGATAGGGAAAAAACAAAATTAACGTTATCACGTTTTAGGGGCTTCCTGCAAGGAACTGCAAAGTTCCATTGTCTACTCAGGTCGATTTGTATTCTGCAGCCGGCTCTGGATAGATGTAATAACGTCCGTAAGAATCATTTCTAAATATCGAAATTTTATCAAATTCGAAAAATGGTCGATCGCAGAACAATAAAAAGCAAAAACATTTATATATTCGCTCACCACTGTTCGATTATGTCTTTATGCTATCTACCGGATATCCGGCAAATATTTTCTCTCTTATTCAGAAGAAAGTGCAAAATACGTGATTTTGTTAACGCAACAGTTCCGAATTTTCCAGGTCTAGTATGCATCAATATTATATACTGTCTCGAAAATTTTGTGGGGGGGGGGAGAAGAGAAAACAGAATTTTTGCCTACAATTTTCATAATCGACTAATAGAGTAAAACATTCGCAATTTCCTTTTTTTTTTGGCCTGTGCGATGCAATGGTTACATATTTGATATTACCAAGAGACGAAAAATTAACTAATCTGCACGAATGATAAGAAATTTATTTATATTTTTTGCACTTACTTTGTCAGCATTCCACGAGTGTGAATGTGTGAATCGGCAAATGAATTAATTTAAATTAATATTGTAGTAACATTTTTTTTAGCAGGGGAACCAAGTTTTTTAAAAATAAAAGCCGTTCCCCGACTCGTGAAAAATTAAAAAACAAAAAATTAATCCTATCGTAGTCTGAATTTACGAGTATGCTCTATGAATCCACCTAAAAGCAGAGTAATGTCGACCGGAACTCGCATTACATTACTAAAAATTCGGCTATATTATGAAAATGCACGAGAAACGTATAATTTAAAATAATAGTATCGAACTTACTTATCGTCTCTATTATTTTCTATTTCTATGAAAATATTTCGAAATAACGGTTTTTGAAAATTCTAGCTAGAATACCGAATTGTTAATATTACGAAAGTCATAAGGCGGTAAGACAGCCGCAACGACAAATAAAAAAATCGTGGAATTCTGTCCTTTTTTTGAATTTCTTTGCGCATGCGTAGTATACACTTTATAAAACTAGAATTTTATTGCAGGAATAACCGGTACCGAGATCTTAATGTCGCATGTTTCGTGCCAGTTTGTAATCATGTTATTCCAGTCAGTTATGTTGATGGCATTTTCGTTTCTAGTATTTAACGTGACAATCAACGGACACTTTTTAACAGTATTTGTGCTGACCGTATTGACCGGTCTGTGCGGAATGTCTTACGGTAAATAAGAATTCGGACGTTATTAAATGCCTTTCGGTAAAAGCTTTTTTCCAGTTGTAATCAATTTTTAAAACGTATGTATTTTACCTGTGCTGAAAGATGTAACTTCAAAAAAAACCTGACTACTCAAAGAGAAATTTTGTAAAACATGATGATATACGGTAATGAAGTTTTGACTTGTACAAGCTTCAAAGAATAATAAAACTTTGAAATTTACGTTAAAAATAACTCCGGTATGACGCTAGAACGTTTCCATCAGTCACTGCCATTATGTAAAAATTCAAATCTTTTCGAAAAAAATGGTGAAAACCACGTCTCTTTTCTCATGCGCCAGTGTGTTACGTCACACATAATCAAAGAGAACAATTTTTTGTTTGTGTTTTTTTCCTTCTCGCTTCCCCTTTCTCGTTCTCTTTCTCTCTCTCTCTCTCTCTCCCTCTATCTATCTATCTATCTATCTATCTATCTATCTCTTTAGAAGTACGCTAAATAGAAATAGCAGTCCAATATCAAGCAACTTTGAACTAGAATGAACAGATTTTACGAGATAGAACAAATAAAGGAGGCTAAAACAGGAACGTGAGCAGCGTCGTATGAAGTAAGGTAAGATCGAAAAATTGAGAATAAAAGAGAAAATTGTCGAAGGAACATTAGAAACACTAAAAAGAACAGCCGAGTGACATTGCACGGAGAAAGGATCATCGTAAGGGTGGCGGAAAACGAAAAAAAAATGAAGAAGCTTTAAATGAAGGCTACATATATCAGGAAAAGGAAATTTGCCAAATCAAGGAGTAAGACAAGGAATTAATAAGAAAAATCTAGGCCTTGTTATTTTTTTTCCTTTTTTTGTTAGCTAGCGGCAGTGCTGCTGATGTTTTCCCGTACTCAATTATGCACGAAACGATTCTTACGACCATCTTTCTTGCGCGCGAGAGGCATTTATACTAAGGCAGCGTATAGATCAAGGGGAAAGTTATAATGGGTTTTTTTCACCAGAATGTTTTTAGCCTTTTCCCATGATATTTTTGTTTGCGAGCGAATTTTCACTAGCACTTCTTGCGAGCTTTTACGATATGCCGAGATTTTTTTTGAATTTCCTTCGCGTTATTTTGAATAATGTCGTAATTTTTTTTGCCGACCGAAATTAACTAATCTTTTTTAATTCGAACACGGTTGCATCCGTTCGAAAGACTATGCGCAACTGTTGGAAACATAGCTACATTATTTATTTAGAACACGAGTAATAAATTTAATTATCGAATTTTTTTTTATGCGAGCGATTCGGCCGTACAAATATATGTGTGTTTACAAAAATGATTGCTATTAAACGAGAAATATTATATACGTAGGTTTTGTAGTTTCCTGCATAACGGACACCGAAAGAAATGCTACGTACGTCGCAATGGGAAGCTTTTTACCGATGGTGATGGTTTGCGGTAAGTGTTAATTTTAAGAAATAATGCCGTAATAAAATTACCTGATCGCTAGTTCTTGTGCTAGTAGTATACCTATCATCTTCGTACAGATAATGGAGCTGTATGCTCGGAAAGATACATGCAGACAAGGGTAAAAAAGCTCGGGAAAGGGAAATAAAACGGTGGATGAATGGATGAAAATAAATTGAAAATTTTTAAAAATTACCAAATCCTAATAGATATTAGTAGGGAAGTAACAAAATGATTATTAGCATCAATTTCGCCAGAGGCCCATTACGATCCGCTTCTAACTGTAGCTTATTATCTCGCCGGGTTCTAATTAGAGTTTTTCTTTTCCGTCTCGCGGTTATTGTATCTTTTTCTATCTTCTTCTTCTTCAGTGCCAATGCACGAAGATCGGCCAGCCATGTAGCACAGAGATACATCCCGTATACCATGAATTATTAAATATCGTACATGTTATACATTTGCATCAATAGCCGAGAGTGTCACCGAATGATCTCCATAGATTATTGTCAGTGAAAATTGAAAAAAAAACGGTTAAATCCCTGATTTATCATAATAGTAATAACGATGATAATCGTAGTAGCCGAACAGTTTCAATTTAAACGATGAATAAAACGCAATTCACGTTCACGATTTCAGAACGTGCGGATTAATCGAAACTGTTTTTCAATATTTACGAAGAACACTTTTAATCGGCTAATTTTTATTTCATCGTCTCTGTAGGTATTATTTGGCCGGTCGAAGGAATGCATCCGGTTTTAAAACCGCTGAGTGTTTTCATGCCGCTCACATATTCCACGGAATCGCTGAGGTCAATTATGATACGCGGTTGGAGCTTTACTAATTCCGTTGTGTACTTCGGATTTCTCACCACCGTCGCGTGGATTATATTATTTTTAAGTGCGAGCGTTTTATTAATTAAGTTTAAAAAGGGCTAAAACTAAACTAATTTTTCATTAGTATAAGGAGTAAAAAAAAAACTCTTTTAAGCGGAGGTGCATAATTTTTTATCGGTGCCAAAAAAATTTTGAATTTTTCATATGAAAAAAAAAAAAAAGAGAAAAAAAAATCATTTTAAGCGCCTTTTGCTATGTATTACCTGAATTTATATTAATCGGAGAACATCAAGATCGAAGAGCGAACTAAAATCTTTTTAAAATGCAATAACCAGCATCTCCGACACGAGATAGAAGGGATCGAAAGAGGTCTTCGACGAGTGTAAAGAAATCCTGCAATCGTGTGAGATGGGTAAATTTTACTGAAAGGAAAATATGTAAATCCGACATCTTTCACATTGTAACATTCAATTTTTTACCAAATTGGAAATCATTTAAACAGTATATGTATTTTATATGTATTTTAAAGTGCAAAATCAACGATTACTGTTAGATAAAAAACAAACCAAACTATTAAAAAAGGCTACCAACGAAGACGCGAGGTTATTTCACTATTTAAAGGGTAAATTAAAAGATTCTACACTCGCCGGGATCTTTTCCCATTATTTTTAACGTATAGGCTCTTTATGAATTTCTTTTATTTGAAAAGTAACAAATCATTCAATAAACAGAAGCCATTACTTTATTTCTTAAAGAAGCAAATGCAATAAATTTAATGGCACGATCTTTTTTTTTTTTTTTTTTTTTTTAGTACTAGTCATTTGTATATTGGTTAAATGATTTATTATTTTGTATAAATTTCTCGAGGATAATTAATGTGAACTTCTTAAAAGTTTATAAGTTATATAACACTGCAGATTATATATTAAACGCATATGAATAGATACTTAATAGTTATTATATTAGTTATGTCTTATGATAATAGTTCCATTATTTCGTAAAATTATTTTTATAAATACATAATAAAGCGCGTGTATATGTATCGTTGCTACTATGTAGGCGTAGCTAGACGGAGTTTCGCTAAAGTGGACAATAGAGTAATCCCAACGGCCCTCCGCACGATCCTAATTATATTCAATGAATACATTTCGTGAAATATTAAAAGGCCGGATACGTCATTTTACTCGACTAAAAACGTGTCGTATGTTCACAGTATCTCTAAATGAAGAAAAATTTGACTTTTTTTGATTTTTTTTTTTTCGAGAACTAAAAACAAATGACTGGGTTAAAAAATAAGCTGGGATAGACAATCGAAACTTTTTTAGCTACGCCAGTGATTATTACGTATGTATTTTTCACCTACCACCTATAATCATTTCATTTCGTAAGAAATTAAAAAATATGTCTAAAAAAATAGCGACTAGAAAATTATTTTTAGCCATTTTTAACTTCGAGCATAAGGAATATATTATAATAATTACCGAGATATTATGCTAGAAAATTTTCCGCAATTCAGTCGACAACTGAATATATTATTTAAAAAAAAAAAAAAGAAAAAAAAAAACTAAAATAGTTGCGTTTAATTTTATTATTTCGCATAAATCGTCTTAATAATTATACCGCATCTGTGTATATGTCCACTTCTATTTCTATTCTAATCTTTATACTTAATTATACACGTATTATTCAAAAACAAGTTTGCTTTTTTCGATTGTTTTTTTTTTCCCCATTAATTAGAGAAATGAGAGTTTTATTAAGGTGATGCAACACGTAGGCAAAAAACCGCTTGTGTTTTCATTACAAAGCTCTCGAGACTTCAAAAACAAAACCGAGTAGTCTTGTCTGGAACATTCAAAAAAATAAATAAACAAATAAATAAAATTACTTAATGACTTTTTATTTTTCTTTCCTTAATAAAATGTCACTTCTTTCAGCTACGACTCATTGATTAAATGCTGCAATCGTCATTACAGTTTTCGAACGTGTGAAAGAATAAAATAGCAAATAAATAAAATGAAACATCAACAAATAAAAGTTGGCTAATTGTTTTATTACCCCCGAAGTTATTAGAACGTGATCGAAAATTAAGTTTAAATTAACGATTTTAATAAGACCATCTCTCTTCGGTCGGAATCGTAACACAATCGGAAAGGGAACAACGATCAAATAGACGATCATTCCCGACAATTACGTCGTTTGATTTGATTTTATTCGTATAATTTATATTGTTTTATGTTTTATCAGTATCGTGTTTTTTAGCGGTCGTTCGATCTAACGAAATCAATGTATATTCCGTAAAGTTAAAAATATGAATAAAAAACTTAATTACGGTGGTAATCGTAATAATAATAATAATAATAATTTTTTTTTTCCCCCTTCCCTCTGTGCCTAGCTTTCGCCCTCTGGCCTAATAATAATTCGAAATAAACATTTAACTTAAAATAAATAAATAAAACCACGAATATCAAAAGATACCCCCCCGGTTGGCATCCTTGAGGACGTGGTAAAGAGCCGGGAGATAATAATTATGTTGTTAATCGATACGGACGAGTTTTTTTTTTTTTTTTTGAAGTATTGTAGTTGAGAAACCGAAAACAGTCGAAAATTTTCTGAGTATAATCTTTAAAAATAACAGTTTGAAATATTTTTTTTTTATTTTATTTTATCGAGTTATGTATCACTACAATGACCCAAAACACCCGCATGTATTCCTGCGCGCCGTAAATGTTTTTAAAAATATATTTTTTTTTTTTTTATGAAAATCATTACTGTTTCCGCTGTGAAAACATAAGCCGATGAAATTTCTCGTAATTCTACTGAAGGTTACTTGGCCGCAATTTATTACAGCGCGTGAGCAAATAGACATAGCATATGGTTTATATCGTGAGTTTATGCTGCGGTATTTATGCAGTATGCTCACATGTAACAACCAGGATTGTTCAATACGAAGTCGGCTCAATACAACTTCCTCTTTTCTAGAAGGCGCACGTGATATCCATACGCCGATATTTTCTTGGATCGTACAAACTTGATTTTAGGCTATCCATCAATTATCGAAATTCCTTTCGGCTTTCATTTTCCGATATTACGTGTCTGGTACCGGAACCCAGTTTGTTTTCGATGAGGCCGTATAGTTGGTGCCTCTTTGCTGCCTTATTCGCGGAGTCACTTAGAGAAAATCCCGTACGCGCTACTATCCATAACATTATAATTTGAAGCGAACAATTCCGAGAGAAATAATTTAAAATGTGAGCGGTGAATGACGTAATATAGAATTATCTGTGAAGGATTTAATTGAGACGAGAGAGTCCGAGCATATTAGAAATTTATTGCGAAATGAAAGAACTGCAATATCCGCAACTAATTTTATCGCATACAGTTCCATGATACCGCCGTAATCTATTTTCGACCGTGATAAGGTTCGACATATTCGTCGCAGTGATTTCCTATCTGCTCCAAACGACGCGTGAGCTAACCTCCACAGCATAATTTATATATGTAGGAGCCGAGATGAGTAATTTATTCCCATGATCTTTCTAGCTGAGTTCATCGTATCTGGTTTGACACAAGGATATTTTACAAAACAGATTTAATTGGTAGAGTACGATTTTTAATGGAAATATTCAATATTTTCACACATCTCTTTATTGTATTCATTGGAGAAATAAGACAGACTCAAAACACGCTACTAACATCCTGGCAAGGTAAAAATATCATCGGCAAATAAAACGCCGGTTTTTCAATATTACTGATGTAATGTTATTTAACGTAATAATAAATAACGTATAACTCGACTCGCGCTACTCACAGTGTATTTTCGATGCGTACCTTGAATTGTGCTGACAGTTGAAATTTTTTTTACAAAATAAAATGTATTTCCATTTATTTTTCACCTGTTTAGTGTATCCCTAAAATTGTTTGCCTCTACGTAGTGTGGAGAGCTTTTTTAAGATTGAAAAGAACCGTCGAAACGTTGTAATGTAGTAATAATAATGAACGATACATCCGCCCGAACAGCATTATACTGCTCCTTGTCTAATAATTCCCTTCATCCACCTTATTCATCACAAACGATCATTTTTAATAATCTCACATCCTCGTGGAAAACACACTGGTCCTCGAGCGAAACCTTCTTAAGGCTAATCAAACCTTCAATGGAACCGTAATAGCTAGAAAACGGCATTTCTCGTAGAGATTTCTGTGCCTTAGTCGCCTGTGCACGGGTCACACATCTTTGTCGCATAATTTTATTTTTCACAGAGCCCCCCCCCCCCAATGAATTGTCCTTTCTGTCGTTAAGCTATTGCCTTCTTTAACTCCCCACATACTGTGTAACTGTCCAGCACTCTCACTCCATCGACCACCTTCTATAAGTAACAAAACAGCTGCTAACATTCTTGAGTGACACAGTTTTTTCAAAATTAGAGGAATAGGCAGAGTTATCTATAAGAACAAATCGCACATCCTCGTACTGTAATAGCTACAGCAGTTGAACATGGCACAGGGTGTTGCGTTTACGAAAAGAAAATAAAAGAAAAATAATAATAAATAAAAAACATGCAAGAGAATAAAATGAAAATAAAAAGGAGCAAGAAATAAAGGAAAATTATAATAAAAAAGGAAACGATAATAGGTAATATGTCATATTAACATTATTAATGAGACTGACGAAGAGGAATGAACAATGCTCGATAGAGTTTTAATTCCATAATGACCTCGTTGGGAAGATAATAGCTTATCGGGTTATTAGTGAGGTTGAGAATGATTATTATCGATTGTATGAAAGTTTCGTTCTGTTTTATATTTTCTGGTTTTTATTTCGGTAAGTTGTTTACGAAGTTGGAAATTCAAATTTGGTGTGCGGGGGGGGGCACAGATGGTGGATACCTTCTGCCAGGACGGTACAGTCGCATTTTGTAATTATATATTAAAAGAAATCATAGATGTAAGTATTTGTATGTATACTTATTTACGTAATGCTGAACCGTCGTATGTGTGTTGCCAGAAACATGACCACATAAAACTAACGTAATAAAATTAGCGTACAATAAAATTAAGAAAACTCACCCCGCTGGATCCAAATTTAATATAAGAAAATCTAGCTGCCAGGGAATGATTAAATCCACTGATGTTTCGAGTGAGCGGGGGTTAACGTACATATTATCATATAAAATTTGGATATACGTTTAATCACCAATAAAGGCAGTAACAGATTAGTCAAAAGTTTAAAAAAAACCAACTATTAAAGTAATTTAATTGTATATACTAACTAAAAGATAAGAGAGGTATTTTTATATAACCATGTGATATTTGTTCTGTAAATACCAGTGTGGATTTTTTATATATCTATTGTACATCTTTTATTTCGGTATCCAAACTGGAATGGAGAAATTAGATTTCGGTTTTTTTTACGATAGTTTGCGATTTATCGTTTTTTTCTTTTTTTTCTTTTTTGGAAGTTTGCATAATGTATAGGTGGAATAAATGGGCCTACATTTTTCTAATAGTTCTTAAAGCTTCCTTCAACTTTTTAATAAGCGATAATGTACGATTCTTTGTTATGTTCTAAAAGAGCCGTTTCTTTTTCTAACCCACATACTGCTTTTGATGGTGAATGGTTGCTTTAAATTTTAGCTAGAACTGTGAACAGTTTTTGTATGGTTCATTTTTAATTGGAACACTATAAAACTGATTTCGGCGTTTAGCGTTCATTTGGCGAATTTTGTTTCACATTGTAGTAGCAGATACATTTGCGTTGCAGATAAAGTAAACTCAATCAAAGATCTTTTCTTTATTCGTGTAAATGTGTGATTCTGGCTCTTGTTCTTGCATTTGTTGGAAATTAATGTACATTTCTCCGATGCAGAACGGCTTTTTAATTTCTTTAGAGTTAGTTTTACAGCCGATACGAAATAACTTGATTTCTGACGAAACGTAGCTTTAAAGGAGCTATTCCTTTGATTGATTTTAATTAAACCATCGGATAGAAAAGATATCACACTGCATCTGCATTATCAGCCAGAAGACCAAATTATCGTATTAGAAGAGAAGGGGTATGATATCTTTACACTCTAGTCAAGTTTTTTAAATTCCATTTGGATGAAACATAGGGTATGCGGAGGTTTTTCGGGACGTATAAATGGTCACTTCCGCCTAAACTAAGATGCTCTGTAAAATTTAATGTCCTTCTCCAAATGAGACAGTATTCATAATTAAGAGTCTATGTTTAACCCGGTTTTATAGATAAAACTATAGTGGCCATGAGTAGTTCAGTTTTATATGTAAAATTTTCATTATCAATAATATTCTATAATATATTATTCCTTTTATTCTAATTTCTACAACCCCAGTTAGAGAGCGGTTGTATCTCCGCAGATTGTAAATGATTTCGGTAGCTTGATTAATTAACCCGTTTTAATTTCCCCTAGCATTATTTGTTGTGATCGCGATAAGAAAATATTGCATGAATTTTCTTTCCTCTGTTTCGGTAATTATACCCATATATTAATTAATTTTCGAATACAGTATAGTTCGCGTTTTATGACCCTAAGTAGTACAGCCCCGGTACTCTAAGACGCTGTGAGTTTGCATTACGTTTAATTATATGGAAAGATTTCGTTCTTATCTTTAGTTTGTTTCTTGGACATGTGTAGATTTGTAAAATTTTCGAAATGCTAATAAAAACCGTTATACTTACAATTAAACGTACGCGTAATTATTAAAAAGGAAAAAAAAGGAATCAATTATTATTTTCAATGGCATTTGATTTAATAAATTTTTAATAATTTTTGTAAAGCGCATTTCTGCTGATCTGCTTTGCAGAAAAGGCCTATATTCGATTACGACACAAGGAATATGTATCCTCTGTCATTAATGATATTTAAAATGTCTTTTTTAACTTTACCCATAAGATTATTCGCTGTGAGAGGGTAGTTCGTTTCAATTTTCCAGACGTTTTCTTCTAACGGCTAAAATAAGTCTTTTTTAAATAACGACTCATCTTTACCTTCATCTGCTGATGTAAACTGGTCATCGTTTTGCATGACACTGTATAAGTAAATGTTCAGATTCTGGTCGATCTTGATTTTCCGGTTTAGATTCTACTTTTGCTATTGAAGGTTTTTTTGTTATCCTTTTTTTCTTTTCTTTTGTGGTAGTTTTTATTAAATGAATAGAAGAATTTTGATGAAAGGGGTCTTTTGTTTATGACATTTGGATTTAATTCTAAGGAAATTTACCAGCGTACGAGTCTTGCCTTATTAATGTGAATTTCGCTGTTTTCGGCGTTCGTCGCGTTTTTTCTTCTTTTGGCATGTTCGGGCAAGTTTTACTCTCGTGTGCCCCTTCCCATTGCACACACGTAAAATGTAAAATATTATCCGGGAGACAAAGAAGTCGGATGCATCGTACTCTCGTAGTACAGAGAGACAACGTTTCGAAAACAACTAAGCAGCGGAATAACGGACAAAGAAGAGAATAACAAGATATACGAAGCACAGTATCAAGTGTTAAGAGTTGAGAATAAAAAATAGATCGTTCATTTTAGAGGGACGGACACTCAAAAAATTTAACTTATGGAATACTAAAATTGTTCTTCCGCAGAAGTTGTTCTGTAATTTGTGATATCCAACAATTTTATAAATTGTAATTTACTTGTTTGGAAAAATTTTATAATTTGTTTTTGATCATGCAGCAAATCTAAAAAAAGCTAATATATATTCAAAACGATATTCTCTTCTCGTAAATTAAACGAACCCATAATCTTCTTTGTTCACGTTTTCTTCCCCCAAGTTCTAATCTTCTCGATATAAATAATTCTAATATACAATAAAAATTTAATAAACACGCAATAACAATATAAACTATAATGAACTATTGAACTGAACAATTACGAGCGAAATAATATTTGAACAATAGTCTATTTCGCCAATGGAATGATAAACAATTCATTTCGAATGATTGTTATGAATAATACGAATGAACTATTCGAATAGAAACTGAAAACATTTGAACACAAACGAATGAAATGTTCGTTAAACATCGACTACATTCTTGCAAGAGAAAAACATTTCGAATGCAACTACTGAACAATCGAATAATTCGAATAAAACATTTCAAAGTGGCCCATCACTAATTTCATGCACGTGCTAAATGTACCTAAGCAGGTTGGCATATATATACATATATCTATATATATATGTATATATATATTTGAGAAGTTACCAGCAATGCTCACAGATATGTCGAATATTTTCGTTATTTCGCAGGTAAACCGAATTTCTTAACGCCAATAATCATTTACAAAAGCGGCATTTTTCCTAAACTTAA
This sequence comes from Icerya purchasi, assembly GCA_039619475.1. Classification (NCBI taxonomy): domain Eukaryota; kingdom Metazoa; phylum Arthropoda; class Insecta; order Hemiptera; family Monophlebidae; genus Icerya; species Icerya purchasi. Next base: position 179,621,140 of record CM077116.1, read on the forward strand.
GGGGTTATATCTTTTTGAATTTTTTTTTTACATTTTTTTTTTTTTCATTGGCTTAAATTATGCTAAAAAATCCCTAAATTTATAATAAATAACGTCCAAGCATGAAAAAAGATTGTGCAGTCAGGGGGACCTCTGTTAGAAACGGAGTTCCTTACGATATTTTTTGAACTCTAAATGTGATTTAATATGCAGATTTCTATTGATTCTATTAGTGCATTTTCGTCACGCCAAAAAACGCTATCCTCTTTCATTCAAGTCTCTCTGTCACCCGCTTTCTCTCTCTAATTTGTATATTTTATTTTTTATCATTTTTTTCAATGTAAAAATGTAAAGTACGGATTTAAACCAAAAAATTTCATTTAATAAATAAAATATTAAATAGCGAATTATAAATTATATAAAATAATGACACGATATAAATCCCGTATGAATTAAAACAAAAACAAAAAATAAGTTTAAATTAAATTTACACGTGTTTAAAATTGAAGTTATACAACTGGCCGCGCACAATGCTTGCTGCTCGAATCTCAATACTCGCACGCACACACATACACCCGTGTATAATAGAAAGAGGCAGAGAGAAAGAAAAAGAGAACGAAGGTCGCCTGGAAGACATTTAACGCTTTTTCGTTATAAAAAAAGCAAATTTCGACTACTTCTCTTTTCGGGTTCGTTACGCTAATCGGTTGGTATACTAGTGAAGTGTTGGATGTTTGTGCCAAATCAATGTATTGTAAAGTGTGTGAATATTGGAAGAAAAAAGAAGGAACTGCAGAATATGAAGTAGGATATTTACTGACCATGAACTTCATTGCCAAGAAAATCATGAGGGTTCAGCGGGCAAGATGGAGGTCGACGCCGTCATTGACATGTTCCAGCGCTTCGAATCACTTCATAATGTGAAATACGTCAATTACGTTGGCGATGGGGACTCGAAAACCTATAAAGGAATTGTGGACGCCAATCCGTATGGAAATGTTTCTGTTGCTAAAAAAGAGTGTATTGACCGTGTTCAAAAGAGAATAGGAACTCGCCTTCGTAACATGAAAAAAAATACCAAAGACCTCGGGGGCCGAGGTAAATTGACGGGTGAGCTCATTATGAACTCACTACTTTTTACGGACTCTGTGCTTGATATAGTGGCTGATATCGCTGCCATCACATTCAACGAGGGGTTATCAGGCTTATGTTCCATCTACGATGCACTAGGAATAATGGTTGGACGTACATTATTCGACTTTTGCATAGAACCGAACGCCAATCGCATCAAGACTGCTGAGCGCTCTATTTCCGAGATTGAGAAAACGGCTAGACGCAGCCTTACATCCGTGAGAAAAGAGCTAGAGGGTCAGAATACGACTTTGGATGGGAAATTATACGGTGCTGGGATAGTAGAATGAAGGTAAAAAAATGATTATGGATCCTATTATTATGATTTCGAAAAGTTATAGCGTTTTTCAACTTTAAATGCGTTTTCCTCGAAACCAGTTTTTTGAAATCGGCACGCAGCAGAACTCGAAGAGTTTTCATCCGATTGACTTCAAATTTGAACTGTAGCTTCTTCATTCGATTATCTCTAGTGAAGTACACACGATTTTAACGAACGGTAAATAAGAAAAAAAAATATAAACAATTTAAGTCGATTTTTTTTGTCGAAAACGCAATTTTTTGTTTAAACAATCGCCATTTTGCAAAAAAAAGTTCTAGAACTAAGATCGTGTGTACTTCACTAGAAAAACACAAGTAGTTTATGAAAAAAAATGTTTATACTTCCAGATGGTGATTCAAGGGACTTCTACTGCGTGCCGCGTAGATACTTTTTTAAATGTTGTTTTTAGTTTATTGACCAACAGCCGCCATTTTGTAAATTTATGCCAATAAAAAAAAGGGTTTTCATATTCCTGAAGAGTTGCTTAATCGATTCATATATCATTTGTTTATGATTACTTAAAATCGAGCTCATAAAAAAGAATGAAAAAATGCCTTTTTTGGGGGGGCTCCAAAAAGGTATATAACCCTTTAAACTTGTTCAAACTTATTTACACTGGCCAATTACGTTTCATTTTACGTACTTTTTTCTCATTCAGTTACCAGCAGCATGTTTTCGTAAATTTAAATTATTCTACCTATTTTAAATTTCAGGTAACTTACTTATTTAATTATTATCGCTGCGCGCCGGTAAAAAAGTTGAATTCGCTGAACACGCATTTACATATTATGTATTTCAGCTTGTCGGATAATTTATTCAAATAAAGCTATTCTTTTCTTCCTCTCTTTCGTGATCCTTTCTGCTAGTTTGTATGAACACTTTGAACAATTTCTAAAGTGTCGTAAAACTTCTGTAGTTTATCCGAAAATCCAAAAAAGAAACCAATGCAACTGAAAAGAGGATTTTTGTGGGAAAAAAATTAAAATTTTCATTTGTTTCCTAGTACGAAACTAATGAAACCGGTTTATGTTTAGTTTATTTTTTAAGAATTTTTTCTGTTTAGCAAACGAATAACGCTCACATACATTCAATATATGTAGACTTAATGTATATATATATATACATGTGTAATTATATGTTTACCCTTTTTTTTTTTTTTTTTTTTCGAACGAGCACAATATTAAAACCGTTTAGCCACATTTGTTTTAAAATTACATTCATTTTGCTCCGTCCATTAACATAACCCGTTTCTTATAGAAATTGCGGAAACTTTACCGATTATTTGTAAGTCGCATGCGAAACGTAAATCACGTATGTTAAAAACTTACCTTTTCGATTATTTTCGCTTTCTTTAACTGTTCGGAAAATTTGGTAACTCGGTCAGACATGAGCAATCACGAATCTTCTGTAGCAGAGCGGAATCCAAAGTACGAATACCAGCAATCAGGGTCATCGATGGAAAGGCAACATGCTGTATACCTGCGAGGTGCCTTCAAACAATATGGAACAAAGAAGAATTCGAATGTGATTTTGAACGGTCTTAACATGACCGTACCAAAAGGTTGCATGTGAGTATTGCTTCGTGCACTATCTAACATTTTGGTAATAGTCAAAAATAAATTAAACGTAGCAAATAATTTAATGCCGTCTTCCGCAAGACATTTTTCCTAAATCTGCTTATATTTGAGTCATTCTAAATACCTCCAAATAGCTTCTCGTGAAATGATAATGGAGTCTCAACAACTGTGTTGGTATAGTAGCTAAAAAGTTTTTTTTTTAAAGAACCTTTTTTCAGTTGCTTTTCTAGGTAAAGGTTCTTCGTTGGGGAGTTCTAAAAAAAAAAGAACAATCTTAAAAATAAATTTTAAGTAAGTAATAAAGCTAAACTGAATTACACATGGCGTTAAAACGTAGTCCAATTACTAATTTTTACCGATTACAACTAAATATATAATATCTGTGTACAGCTGATTTGATAGAATTTATAAACATTTACAGTATGAGTAAATCATTAGACTTTTAGAGTTTGAGACATTGCGGTAAAAATTCAGCACCCAGCAATCTGTTGGGCTTTATCATTCGCATTTTCACGCAGTAGCTGATCGTGAGTTTTAGCAAACTCGCCGATAACAGCTCCGACATCCTGATGTAAATCTTTACTCCATCGAAACATCCTAATGATTTTATTTTGAACCCTATGAATGATATTTCGGTTAAGGGGTTTAACGCATAAGTTCAGATGAATTTAATGTGATGACAATTTTGTAGATAAAAATAAATACTTAAATGCTTCATTTTTTCCATATATAAGAATTAAGTTGAAGAAAAAAAATCTTCAAACCTTCATTTATTCTATATTTTTGGGACGAGTAAAGTAGCTTAGTAGAACATAAGCAACTAATAGGGCAGCGCCCTAATTGATGGTATTTTATTATTTCCGTTTTTTTTTTTTTGTTTTTTTTTTTATTTGGACACGTGAACAAAGGACCTCCACCCAGTAATGACAAGAGAAAAGAGGGTCCGTTAAATACTGATTCCGTCAAAAATTGCTAGAATGAAGGACCCAGAACTCGGATAATAGATCGAGAGGAAAGAAACAGAACGTATGAGGCCCAATAAGAAAAATCAAAGGGATAACAAATTAGAATAAAGAACGGTACGTTCAGACGAAAAGAAAGGACATTCGAAAAAGATATGATTGAGATTACAGACAGGTTCATGAATAAAATGAAAATGGAAGCTAGAAGAGGGTGTTAAATGAAAATGAAAACGCGAGAAAGGTAACCGAGTATGATTAAGGTGCAAACGACTACTGGAGACAAGGAAAGTCATAAAACCGAAGGTAAGAAGGAAAATTCGGCTAAACGAACAGATAGAAGGAAAGACTGTTAGAGAAGGAAGAAGCATAAATATTTGACCAGAATCTAGTACGGAATTTTAACCCCAAAAAGGAAACAAGCTGAAAAGAGGAACTTTATTGACATAGAGACAAAACAGTAAAGCAACCCGAGCTAAGGAATCCACCATTTCATTATATTAATGACCACATAACTAAGGATCCAGAATAAATCGACATGGTTAGAATGAAGAGCAAGATTATAGATAGGGGATTAAATAAGAAGAGTAATAAACTCGTAGGAAGAGTCAGGAAATGAGAAGAAATCGCTTGGAGTGGTCTCATGGAGGTGAAGGTGATAAAATAGTTGGAAAAGGAGCGATGAGAAGAGACATAGACAATGGAACGTAAGACGGCGGTAAGTTCAACGGTAAAGGTAATATAGAAAAAAATAAGACAAAAATACTCAAAGTGATTGATGTCAGAAAAAATGAATAAGGCTCCAACTCCATCAGAGCTCCTCGAAACATCCATCAAACGGTCTTGTAAGAAAAAAATAGGGATTTTACGGTACCGTCTGTATAATTACAAATTTGAGAAAAGATTCAGCAGAAAGAAAAAATAACATTACATTGAAAGGACGACAAAAGGAAAAGTAAGGAAGATTATTAGCCGAAATAGTACAAGACTAGAAAAAACTAAGTCGCAAAGAAATATAAATAAGAATTTTCCTTAACAATAAGACACCAGTTTTATAAAACGAAGAGATAGGAAGCGATAAGTCCAGTGGACGTGAACAATAGACCATGAGAAAGAAATCGATAGTTAAAATGGGCCTGAGTTGGAAAGAGGATGTTTTAGCTATTGGAAAATATTTAAAAAAACCAAGGCAGTGACAAAGGCAGGAATTCTTTTTTTTTTTTTTTTTTTTTTTTTTTTTAAATTGAGCTCGTCAACCGAGGACCTTCACCCAGAAACAATTAAGGGAAACCGAAAGTTATACAGTGAGACGATCAGCCATCGCTAATAAGAAGGAAACAATGGAGGGGATAATAAGTGTAGAAGGAAAAGACAGGATATAACGAGCACAAAAAGAAGCAGGAAGCCCCAGCCCAAGCAAATGGGAATATAGAGCCAAGCGCTCCACCGAAAGAGCAGAGCACTCAAAGAATACGTGATCGGTGTCACAAACAACCGCATCATTTGAATGGAGAGGACAACATGAGGAAGAGGTCAACGAGAGGCGAAAGCGTGAGGAAGGTAGCAAGGAATGGTTTAAGCGCAAACGCACAATGGAGACAACAACAGAGCGAGGAAGTGAAGGAAACAGAAAAAACCAAGGATTTGAAGGAAGATTAGGCTGAACGGACAGATAAAAAGAGCGACAGTTAGAAAAGGAGGAAGGGTACATATTCGACCAAAATCTGAGATGGAAATATTTACACAAAGGCAAGAGATTAGAGGATGGGATTTTTTTGAAGAAGAATGTAGAAGAAGCAGCAACCCGAACCAAAGAATCAGCCATCTCATTACCTGAGATGCCAAAATGACCAGGAACCCACAGCAAATCAATATGGATCCCATGGAGAGAAGAGAGAGTCCGAATGAGAGAACGTATGCGGAGAATAGAAAAATCACAGGAATGATTAGGAAGAGGAGAAGAGATGGCTTGAAGAGCACTCATGGAGTCGGATATGATCAGAAACTGGGAAGAAAGACGATTGGAGGAGATAAAAATAATGGAACGTAAAATATTCATTAGCTCGGCTGTAAATATGGAACAGAAAGAAGGAAGACAGAAGGATTCAGAGAAGTTATAGTCTGGAAGAATAAAAGAAGCACCAACCCCATCAGGCCCTTTAGAACCATCAGTGAAAATGGTAACATGAGAAGGGAAGAGAGAATTGACAATACTGTGGAATTCCTGTTTAATTACAGCTGGAGGAAGAGATTTTGCAAGTGTAGGCGAAATAAATACTCTGGGAGGATGGCAGAGATCGCTGAAGTTAAAGGAGAAATAAGCCAGACTATTAAAGAAAATTGTATACGGCTAAAATGAACTAAGACGGAGAAAAATAAGGGATAGGATAGGAATTTTCCTAGGCACAAAGTGCCAATTCCGAGAAATCATTCTCCGGATGATGTCTAACTTATAAAGAAGAGATTTAGAGGCGCAGCAGTAGATAAAAGAACAATAATCCAATTCAGAGCGAATAATTGATTTGTAAAGGGAAATAAAGGTAAAGGATCGTCCATCTAATAGGAGAAAAGGCTTTCAGTAGGTTCAGTCTCTTAAAAGAAAATTAATATGCTCATAAAAGGAGAGCCATCTATTAAAGAAAACATCGAAATAGCAGAAGCAATCTTTACGAGGGATAAGTATAGAGTTCAAAGATACAAAGATACTTGCTGGATTTCAAGATCGAAGGGAAAAAATAATGCAAAAAAACTTTGAAAAGACAATTGAAAGTTACAGCGAGAAAAGAGACTGTCACAACACATAGTCAAAGATGAATTAGTTTTCTCATTTGCGTCCATAATAGCAAGGAGGAGAAGAGCAAATTGTCATCGGTAAAGAACAAAGAGCAGTACTCTATAGGAAAAGAAGCAGCTGAAATGGTATAAATATTGAAGAAAGTAGAACTAAAACAGAAACTTTAAAGAAGACCGCGAGAAACAAAAAGGAGAAATGAATAAACGATTCTGCATGAGATTGATAATGAGAGAAGTGAATTACATGAGAATATTACAAGCTACCATACTACCTCGAAGAGTAGAAAGATGAACATTGTCAAAGGCATAAGGAACATCAATAAAAGTACAAATGGTGCACTGTTTATAGATAAAAGATTTAAATATATGTTGAAGACAAAAAGACTAATACAACCAGCGAGACCTAAACCAGGATGGAAGTCGAACATACTGAGAGGAAATACGTTATTATGCTCCAACCACCAAAACAAGACGCTTGCTAAACAAGCCCTTTAATATTTTTTTAAGACAAGAAACCAGAGAAATAAGATGTAAAGAAGATTTTTTTTAGTGACAGTTCAGCCGACACTCACACCGTACCGGAGTAATATTTCTTCGACTGTAGTAATCCGCCTGTCGGCTAAAATCATCTTCTCAATGTTTTTTATGGGGATCGGCGATATCACTTCAACTGAGCGTCCACTACGCGGTTCTGTCGGTGTACGTTTTTGGCCGTTTTTGAACTAACCCACCCCCAAACATAAACTTGTGCGATTCATACACGAACTACCGTATTGTTCGGTCATTGTCCGATAAATTTCGCTGGGTTTAACTCCTTCTGACATCAAAAAACGAATAACACGGCGCCGTTCATCTTGGAGTGGCGCCGAACCACTTTGAGAACCACTGGCGAACAAGCGACGATGCATAACGGTAACACAATATTCGCAGTGCATAGCCAACTCTCCAACTAACAAAACGAGCTATCGTGGAAGTCGCTACCACCTTTATTTCCCCCTCCAGAGCGATTTGTCTGTTTACTTATTGAAGGGCCCTCGTAATAAAGAACAATTTGAACAGATAGGTAGGATAAATTTTCGAGGACAAGGAAGGATATACCATCAAAACCAGCAGTAGGGCTGGGTAATTTTTCAAAAATGGATTTTAATTCATTCATATGAAAGGCGCAAGTAAGGAACCGGTAAATACAGTCTTCTCGAAATGGAAAAGAATAAATTCGTCAATGTTGAAAACGTAAGCAGGAACGACAGCATCGATAAAAATGACATTTAGAATATAGGAATTTAACTGCTCCGGACATTATCCAAATACGAGCTAGTGGGGTAGTTAAGGAAGAGCAAAAATTTTCCCTTGGAAAACTTCAAAATATATCTAGCTCTATGGTAGTATTGGTTCGTAAGGGAGCCAGAAAGTTCTCGAGGGTAAGATTAGAACGGAATAGTCGAAATGCAGTGCGACTATGATCGAAAGAAGAATTACATTTCTCGTTCCACTAGAAAAATGAGGTTGTTCTACGACGATTGAACATCGGAGGAAAGCAAAAACGAAAGAGTATTGATAATAAAAATTAGGAATAAGTTATACTGAGATAGAGAAGATCAGAAATATGTGGAGGGACAGGAAGCGCAGAATTAACTAAGGAATAAAAAGGGCCCAATTCATTTTATGTAAATTCCACGGAGAAGGGGATGAGAGAAAGGTTCGAAATAAGAAAGAGAAGGAAAGTGATGAGGAATGATTGAGATAAGAATGTGATCACTGCCGAAGGAGCCCAAAAGAGTCGACCAGTTGAACTTAAAACTAGTAGAAAAAGATGAAAATGTAAGATCGAGGAAACTGCAAGAAGAGCTCTTGTAATAAGATCATTGAGCAGAATTATGGTGTGAAAGAGGATAAAATTTTTAAGAAAAATACTGTTGATGTTTTGGTTTGTGTAACCCCATACGGAAGACCGAGTATTCCAGTCATCATCAATGACGAATACATGAGGGGTAAAATTAAGAAATGGAGTGAAGAAAAAATTACAATAATCACAGCTGGGAGGAATATAGATGGAAATAATATAAATAATGTGCACAGTTGGAAAGGATGGAAACGTGTACCATTTTAGTTTGATTAGGGCTGGAAAGGGAATTAAAGGAGACCTTGGGAGTGAAAGAAGATGCCGTTCTTAATAAGAATCGCGGACCTACCATTCGCGGTCGCACCGAATAAGCTTGTATGCTCTGATATTTTTGATCGTATCCAATCGTAGCCATCTTTCTTAGATAAGGGCAACATTGATATTGCAAATACCCGACAGAATTGCTAATGAATGTTTGTTTTGCTCTAAAGCTATGGAAATCCCATTGTAAAATGCTAAGAGAAACAAATATGATGAATTATAGAAAAGAGCTCTAAGGTGAGACCGTTAAGAACAGTGGAAAAGTCAAGAGGAAGAGAGGGTGGAGAATAAAAAGAAAAACACATAAAAAATTATAAGAGAAAAGAAATGATAAAAAAAATGAGTAAATAATAATGAAAAAAGATATAAAAAAGGAAGAGTAAAGAAATCGGGGCAAGTAAGCTAAAAGGAGAGATACTGAGTAAGGAAAAGAAAAATTTTAGAAGTTGAACAAACGAAATCTAATACCAAAAAGGCGACAAATCTAATTAACATAAGCAAATTTGAGACTGAAGTTATAGAAAGCAAAGGAGAAGACAACAGCGAGAGAAATGGATTTTAAAGGTATAATACATAATCTGGTTCCCACTGCAATTAGAGTGTAAAACGAAGCGAATTGTGCATACATTGTAACTCATTGCAGAGTCCCATCATAGTGAGAGTAATATACAACTTCTTCCAGTATAATAAAATTATAGTAGTCACAATACATCTATGCGGGTCACTCGTTTTGGTGAAATTTTGCAGATCGACAGAAGACCATGAGTATGAACTATGTAAAATATTAGGATGCAACTTTTGGATTTAGCCGAAAAATTAAAATTTTTAGCAGCCGCATTTAACGAACAATATATATATAACCGTTTAGACAAAAATGTGCAAAAAATTCCAGATTATGTTTATTTACCTTACGCAGATGGTTCGGAAGACTGATTATTCTAAAATGAGTTATATTAAACAAAACAATTATTAAAAAACAATGAAATAATTTTTAAAAAATCAGTTTTTAATTTAATACTCGTAAAAATTTCAAAACTTCATTTATTACATTTATATAGTACAAAAACAGAAGTCATAACGAATTTGTTTCGAGATTTATAGTGGTAAAAGTGATATCTACTTACATAACTTGAAAAAAAAAAGAAAAGAGAAGTGGTTTCTAGAGGAGGACACCCAATAGGAACGAAGTTCCTTTCACTTTTTGGTAGATATACAAGTATAAAGTCATTCATAAAGTATACGATAAATAATGACACACCATATATAAATCCCATATGAATTAAAACAAAAACCAAAAAATAAATCCCGTATGAATTAATTAAAAAAAAAAACAGTAAATAAATCATCAGACTCGTTGAAGTTTGCTAACGTCGCATAAAAAAAACGCGCCAATTTTCAAATTCAATAAAATTTACACGTGTTTAGAATTAAGCTTATACAGCTGACCGCGTACGATGCTTGCTGCTGGAATCTCGATACTCGCACGAACGTACACATATCGACACACACACGTATATAATAGAAGGAGACGGAGAGAAAGAGAACGAGAATAAAGGTCGTCTGCCGGACGACGCATAACGCGATTTCGTTATCTCGCCTTTTCTGCCAGTTTACTCCTACCGACAAGCAGCGTAAAAGAACTTCGTTCCAAAAAAGGTGCGGGTTCGAATCCCCCCGATGTCACGTAAAATTTTTAACCATAATTTTTAATTACTAATTCTTATTATTGAATTATTTTAATTCTTTATACACAATTATATAATTGTAATAATAAAATTAAAAAGTATATAAATACAATAAATATTTTCAAATTTTTATTATTTACATTTCTTAATGAATTCATTGCGCATAAAACATGTTCATGTTTATGAAAATATAAATAAGAAAAAATTGAAAATATTTATTGTATTTATATATTTTTTATTTTATTGACCTGGCTTCCACCTTATTACAATTATATAGTTGTGTATAAAGAATTAAAATAATTAGATAATAAGAATTAATAATTAAAAATGTAAGATTAAAAATTTTACGTGACATCGGAGAATTCAAACTTGCACCCCTTTTTTAAACTGTACGAATAGACCTTACTTTTACCATTACACTACGAACCACGTTCTTTACGATTTGTGCTTTTATATTATATAAATATAATAAATTACGTATTTAACAAATTTGTTAATTTAAAAATAACTACATAAACCATAATTATCCGAATACAGATAATCTACTATTCAATCTTTAAATTTTTTTAAATAATATTTTTTAATAACCGTTCTTTTCTTATGTAATTGTGATTAGATATAATTTTTATACAGGTTACTTATTGTGTGATTTAATTTGTTCATTTGCGATTTTAATTTTAATTTATATTCGATTTTAACTTTTATATTTTATTAAACGTTGCTTAAACTTTTATAAAATATTTTTAAAAAGTTTTTTAAACTTTTAAATACTTTAATTTTAATATTATTAGTGATTTTTTATAATTTAAATTTAACTATGCAATAATCGACTTTGTCATCGACTTTTAACCGTTATTCTTTATTGTTTATATTTCGGCATCGTCTTTATTAAATTTATATATTATAATAACTCCCGTGATCATGAAACTTTGTCTTCGAAACGCGTCGAGGTATTTGATAAATTAAATAATTAAATTGGTGTTTAAAATTAATTACTGTACAACATAAAAAAAACAATGAGTGAAATAAACAGATATAGGGAGTTAATTGATACAAAAAAGAGCAGAGAGAGAAAGATTAGAAGCTACGGAAGAAAGATTAAAAGTATTAAATATCGAGCGACTGATAATTTTTAATATATTTTCAATATGTGCCAATGAAATTCACATCGAGATGCCCTCGAACAAAACACCACTACCTAGCCAACTGCACTACAAAAGTTGATTAAACTACCCTTACTCGGAACCTTCAGTTATACAACATTAGTTTTAAATGATTTTCACTCGCTGAATAATTATTATCTTTCATAAAACGCAATTACGACTATAATTCAACACTGGTAGCTTAATTTAATTTTCTTCGTAATATTTTAATTAAAAACACCACTTTCAGGTGTAATTAAATATATTTTGATAGAACCGGTTTAATATAAATTCAATTTTTTTTTCTTGCGTGTTGGAAACATAAATATATTTTTTTAACACGTAATTTTAGATACGGATTGTTGGGAGCGAGCGGTTGTGGAAAAACTACCCTTTTAACATGTATCGTGGGACGAAGAAGGTTAAATTCGGGAGTAATATGGGTACTAGGTGGAAAACCCGGATCCAACGAAAGCGGAGTTCCCGGGCCTAAACTTGGATATATGCCTCAGGTATGAAATTCAGTTTTCTGTGTCCGTAAGTTGCACATAAATATTCATTTTTACATCGCAACTAATATAAACAAGTTGAGTCAAGCATGATGTTTCATGCGCTATGTCTTTTTAAAATTTTGAGCTTTCGATGCCCCGGAGGCCTAATTTTAAAATTAGAAACACTGATGTTCTAAACCAGAGAAGTATACAGGTATGCGCATATTTTCAACTTGGTTCAACATTTTTAACTATAATACTCGCTTCGCAATATCACTTCTCGCGCTTTTTTGAACTTTTGGTAAACTTCAAAAGTTTCGTTAAGAAAATGAAATACGGGTTCGTTCCCAACAAATAGCGATCTTTTCATCAATATATCACATGACCAGGAAAAAAAATATTTTTTTCGAAACTTTCTAAACTTTTTCATTGGCCACGCCGTTCGACAAAATTTTTTCGTTACATTTTCGTTACATATTTCGTTACATATTTCGTTACATATTTCGTTACATATTTCGTTACATATTTCGTTACATAAAATTGTGACATTTTTTGGGGACAAATTTTGTGATAGGACACTTTTCCTGATAACCCTTGGCGTAAAAATGGCGTAGCTATTAATACATATATATTTCCATGTGTAAATGTTATATCTTATAAAGCTGCAAGCCCAAAAATCATACACGTTCTATAGTAGCTTGAGCGTTAATTTCTTTTTTCTATCGACATATTTGCTTCATTAGATTATAAAAAAAAATATGAAATCCAAAAATTATAAAATTGAAGGTCCTAATTTCTTTTTTGTTTGTTTGTTTGGGCACGTCAGCGACGGATCACCGCTCAGCAGCATTACGGACGGAAAAAAGTCAGTCAGATAGAGATTCCGTCAAAGATTAATGATAAAAATAAGCTGAGAGCTGGAATGATATAGAGCGTAGGCAAAGATAAACTGTATGAAGCACAGATTAGAGCGATGACAGGTAAGAATACAGAAAGAGCATTCGGTATATAAAGATGGGCACTCAAAAAATACACAATTTTTTTTTTCCCATCACGATCTGGCCAAAGTGGCCATTTAGCGGATTTTTTGACCCTGAACTGACTTGAAGGGAAAAGCACCCACCGGCACTCACCCACAATCTGTAATCCTACAAAAGGTCTATTAATCTACGTATATTACCGGTGGTATTCAGCAATTGTACAGCCATGCTATTCGGGTGACCTTCCAGTCTGGACGCGTGTCTCTGAGCACAATGTTTAATAACGTCATTTACGTACGGAATGCACAAGTCTTTGTGCAGAGCATCATTGGTTACATACCATGGTGCATTTGTTAGGGTCCTTAAGAGTTTATTCTGGACTGTTTGAATTACTTTTATATTTGTTGGCTTAGCACAGCCCCAAAGCTGCAGCCCGTACGTCCATATTGGTCTGATGACAGTGGTGTACAGCAAGCGCTTATTTTCCATTGACAACACGCTATTTCTATTTATAAGCCAGTTCATTGTCCTAACTCGAATGTTAATTTCCTTTTTCTTCTTATCAATATGTTGCCTCCAGGTTAGTCGCCTGTCCAAATGCATACCCAAATATTTCACACTGGTTTGAATTGGTATAGTTATATTACAAATTTTAACAGATGGAACCGTAACTTTTCTATTGGTAAAGAGGACATTAACCGATTTTTCTTCATTTACATATCTTTATTTTCCATTTTCTGAACCAATCTTCCGCTTTGTGTAATGCATTCTGTAGATTACCACTGGCAGTGACAGGATCCGTGCTACATGAAAGCAAGGCTGTGTCATCATCGAATGTAGCTACATGCACACTGTCCATTACCGGAAAGTCGGCAGTGTATAGTAAATACAGCGTGGGTCCCAACACTGAACCCTCGGGCACTCCGGCTAACACAGGATGAATCTCAGAAAGTTCATGTTCAAAGCGTACCTGAAAATATCGATCACTGATGTAAGAATTCATCAATTGTGATAAATTTTCCGGAAGAAGTAGTTTTAATTTGTACTGTAAACTTCCGTGACACACCTTGTCAAAGGCCTGAGCAACATCAATAAACGCAGCCGTACATACCTGCTTTGTTTCTAGACTATTTTCAATTATATTTACTACCTTATGTAACTGATCCACTGTGGAGTGTTGTTTAACAAAACCAAATTGATGATTTGGAATTATATTATTTTGTTGCAAATATGGCCGTAACCGATTTAATATTAATTTCTCCATTACTTTAGACAACATTGGTAGTAGCGATATAGGCCGATAAGAAGATACATTATGTGGATTTTTTCCGGGCTTAGGAATCATAATAATTTGCGCAAACTTCCACTGCTTCGGAAAATACCGTAGGCGAAAAATAGCGTTACAAATAAATGTAATCAACATAAGAGCTTTATGTGGTATCTCTTTGAGTAACTTCGCTGTAATCAGGTCATAGCCTGGACATTTTTTGTTCTTCAACGACTTTATTACGCTTTTCACCTCTAGCGGCGAAGTAAATGCTGTCGGAAGATTTATTAGCGACGATGACCGCAATTGTGTCGCTGAATATGTTGAGCTGGTATCCGATGTGGAATTTGTTAGATCTGACATTACGTCAGACTTAAATATATTTGCCAAGTAAGCAGCAAATAAGTTCGCTTTTCCTTTTTCATCCCTAGCCCAGCATTCACTATTATTATCTCTTATCGGCGGTATGCTCTTAACCGGTTTTTTAATATTTTTGCAACACTTCCACAGCGAGTAATCATCTTTTTAATAAATAATCTTTAAATGTCTGATTCTTTATATCTCTTAGTAATTTCTTTAATTGCTTAGCTCTTTTATTAAATAAGGTTTTGTCGTTCGGATATCTGGTTAGAAACCACTTTTTTCGTAGTCGCCTTTTCTCCAATACAAGATCCCTAACTATTTTTGGATATCTGTTATTTACTTTTTTCTGTTCACTATAGGGTGTGTTTAAAGTAGCTGCTGTCTGTATTTCACAAGTAAGGTACTGCACTGCGTTCTCGATGTTTTCTTTGCTCTTAAGTGGAATTTTCAAATTTAAATTTAGCTGCAAATGTTCTCTATAGGCTTCCCAATCAGTTTTGTAATTATGTAGAAATAATTGAGCTTCTTTATATATAACAGTGTCGCTTAGTGTTAATACAACGGGCGAATGATCAGAAGAAAGATCAAAGGAAGAATTGATATCTGTATACTGATATGCTACATTTTTTGTAATATAAAAATCCAGAAGATCAGGCAACTGATGAGATGTAAGATATATTCTTATTATCCATAGTATTTTTGAGAATCCGACCTCTGGGAGTTGTAAGTCTAGATCCCCACGCTGTATGTTTGGAATTCCAGTCTCCAGCAGCTATATACCTACTACCCAGAGAATCAAAGTAATTTGAAAGCTTCGGGATAGTTAGCTTGTGACGTGGAGGACAATAAACTGCTGATATCACTATCTGTCCATTTACTGTACATACTTTAATATTGGTTCCTTGAAAATACTCCTCCCTGAAGTGATCCAGTTCATGATGTCTTATGTTTGATTTTATTAAAATAGCGGAACCCCCCCGCGCTCTCCCAGACGGATGAGTACAATGATATGTTATACGAGTATAATTAGTTATTTTAAAGTAATCTAATACGGTTAAATGTGACTCTGATATTAAACATATATCTATAGAATTGTTATTCAAAAATACTTCGATTTCGGCTTTATGGTTTTTTAAACCATTTGCATTCCATGTCGCTATCGTTAAATACTTAACCATTATTTAATCAGATTATTAATTGGTAAGAATTGTGCTATTTTGCTGTATTAGCTGTTGAAACATGATTTTGAAGTCAGCTAAAAAGCCTGTTAACTGCTCAGTGATTGTTGGCATTTGCCCCGTCCCGTTATAATTGATTTGTTCGGACTCTTCCGAATGGATTGGCTTTGAAAATGATAATTTTTTTGATTTATTTAACTGATCTCCCGAAGATACTAGACTGTTTGGAATATTTGAATTTACATTTAAGTTGGAATTGATATTTTTCGTAGTAATGTGTGAATAGCTAATTCCTGGCTGCCTCGAGCTG
Source organism: Icerya purchasi (assembly GCA_039619475.1). Lineage (NCBI taxonomy): Eukaryota > Metazoa > Arthropoda > Insecta > Hemiptera > Monophlebidae > Icerya > Icerya purchasi. The sequence goes on from CM077116.1 coordinate 179,637,478, forward strand.
GATTGTAAAAAGTCTTTACCTTTTCTCACGATTCCTTGTCTACCTTGCGCTAACTTCTGATAAACGTCGCAGCCTTTATAATTTGCCGGATGCGATCCATTACATAGACCACATTTAGCTGGCAGTTTCGAGTCTTTTTTACAATCTACTGTTTTGTGCCCTGCTCCACATTTTACACACACTGGTGGCCGAGTGCAGTAAGCTTTAGTGTGCCCCCACATTTGACAGTTCTGGCACTGGGGAATAGATAACTTTTTGTTAGGTGGTTCAACTTTGGTAACAGTATTGCATAAAACCTTTAAGTTAAATATATCTTTGCAATTTTCTGTCTGCTCTAAATCCACGAAGAACAAAGGAAGTGGCAATTTTGTATGACGTTGTTTAATATTGTGCACATTACGAACTTTGAATCCTTTTAATGTTAATTCCTCTGCAATTGTTTCCGGCTCCAGAGAATGATGAAGATGCCTCACCACCACCTTATAAGTTCGGTCTTGCTTCATTTGGTAGGTATGGAATACTACCTGCTCCTCTCTGAACATCTTAGTTAATTGTCTGTATTCTTCTGGCGAGTATACGTTGACTTTAACAACTTTGTCTGCGAGAGCTTTCGCCACATATTTAGTTTTATCGATTGATAATTCTATTTTTTCTCTCATTTTTTGAAAATTTTCGACTCCATGTATAAATATTGGTGGTGGTTTAGGGACAGTAGTAGTCTGTTCACTTACTTCATCATGGTCGTCCTCAGTCGAAAGTGTTTCATAGCGGTCAATTGAAATCGCAGAAGGCTTCATCAACTGAATGAAGAGGACAATTTGGAGAAAGTGCTAAGCTGAGACGAAAACGAGAGGAAGGCAGCAGAGGATGATTGAATCACAAACGAATAATGGAGATAACAGCAAAGTGGCCAAGCAACGAAAAGTTATAGAAGAGGAGAATGCTGGAAAACGATGGAGCGTAGATATCCGACCAAAGTCTGACATGGAATTTTTTACATGAGGGTGACAGATTAGAAACAGGAATTTTAGGAAAAAAGAAACAAGAAGATGCAGCAGAATGAGCTAAAGAGTCCGCTATTTCGTTACCCTATATGCCCACATGGTCAATGGAACCCAAAGCAAATCAATATGTATAGAATAAAGCAAAGAAATATTATGGATAAGAGAACGTATTCGGAGAATGAAAAAATAGCAGGAGTGAGTAGTATTTTGAAAAAAGTGGAAATTAAATTTTAAGAAAAAAAATTTTTTGAAAATTTTATCCGAATACCGCAAAAATACGAAAGTTGAAAAATTTGAAATTTAAGAGTCCAAATTTGGAAAAATATAAACCTTACGCGATAAGACAAAAAACTAAAAAATATCTACAACCTTTTCCATAAGAACTAAGGAGCCAGTTTTTTTTAAGATAACCTATTTTCGTTTCTAGAATGTAGAAGAACTATGAGACCCGCAAATTTGTTTCAAAAATTTCACAACTTGCTCTACATTGCAAAAATACAAATGTCTAAATGCTTTGAAATTTGAGAACCCAAATTTGAAAAAACATACACCTAAAGCGGCAAAACTAAAAAAAGGTTTACAACTCTTTTCAGAGATCCAGCAGTTATGCGTCACCCACAAATCAATACCTAATATGTAAAATAAGGTGAAACTGAAAACATTATAATGTTAAAAAGAAAAAACAAAAAAACTTTACTTTTATTAAGGGACAAAGTCCAGAGCCCGTTTTATAGCAGCTTAGATTTGATTTGTTTTCAATTGACATATTTTGTTGTTAACTACCAAATTTTAAAATTTAGGAGTTCAAATTTTGAAATGATTGGAACGATGGTCACTAGTGACTTTGCTTGGATTTTAAGAAAGAAACGAATAACGTAAATTTAATGAAATAAATATTTCCAGTATCGTATATTTAAAAAAAATTAAACGTAACATATTCCTCTGGTATATACCGTGCTGACGGTTTTAATTTTTGAGTTATTTTAAACCAAATTTCACTTTTTCAAATTGACGTATTCATATCCTTTAAAAAAATAAATAAGTGTTATGTGAACGTCAGTTATCTATTAAACCATTTGGCCACCAACCAGTTGATATAGAAATAATGCCAACTAATGAAAGATACATAATATTTAATTAGGAAAAAGGTTGAGGACAACCATGGCCATAAATGTTCAACATTACCCATGGATGGCTAAATAAAATCTTTAGGAAAGTAAAAATTCGGAGGTTTAGATCACGGATCAGCTGGCGAGATGTATAATATATATATATATATATATACAAGTCGTCGCGATAGCCTAGTTGCTAGAGCGCTTGACTTCCGTTACGGAGATCACGGGTTCGATCCCGAGCGACGACAGAACTTATTACAAAGAATTAAATTAAATACTCGCTAATAATCACGTGGAAGGCAATGGCAAACCACCACGTACAACGCCCTATGCGCGCTAGGTCAGCACACAGCAGACACACACGGGACTGCACTTGTAGCGCGATAACAAGCTGCTACTGTCAGTTCCGAATTTAGTCTTGCGTATGTACACCTACGTTGCATATAATAATTGCCCGGTGAACAACCTATATCGGTACAGCTAAAAATGTACGAATAGGTTACGCCAACGCGCTGTGTAGCGTACGGCACCTTAAGAAGAAGATATATACATATATATATAACTCGGCCATTTTGGCCCCACCTTGACCCCTGTTGCTTACATTTCTGTTTCTTTCTCTTCTATACATCGAATAAAATTATCACAATTAACAACGTAATTCTAAAGCGATCCATATGAATATAATAACATAATCACAAAAATCCTATAAAATATAACAAACGTTACATAAAATTGGGACATTTTCTGTTACATAAATTTGGACATTTTTTCTAATGGGGGGGTAGCCTAAGAATTACGTTGTAATTAATATATATATATATATATACATATATATATATATTTATATTGATACATACATCGTCGTTTGGTAATATTTGAATTTACAAAATAATATTCGGAAACATCAATTGCAACTACCAAAATTCAGATATTTATGAAAGACAATTTTAATGATTTTTCGACGATTAAGTGCATCCGTTTTGCCGCGAAGAATAATACGGGTATGATAGATTTGAATGTAATTGTCGAGACGAAGACTTGCAAAAAACGCTGCGATGGATTTAAATAATGAGTCCTGTGCAAGAAAGGGAGTAATCACGCTCGATGTCTCAAAATTAGTACGATGCAACAAAATAATGCACCAACGTTGCCACTGATGATAAAGTTTTCAATATCTCTGATAAATACTTCAGAGTTTCTTATGAAGAAAGCGAATCCAAATTTCATCCAATACAGGCTGGTGTTCCACAGGGTAGTGTCTTAGGATCTACTCTGAATAGCTGACATCCCAACAACAGCCAAGACGTGCTACCTTCGCAGATGACACAGCCATCTTGTCAGCTGGCGATTCCCTAGAATTGGCAATGACTAACTTGCAATATGTAGTAGAAAAAATTAGCAAATGGACATATGATTGGAAGATCAAGATTAATCAAGAAAAGTCGATGCACGTTATGTTTACTCTTCGTAAATCTAAGATCTGTCCTATATACCTTGATCGCCTTCCTATTCCTCGGACTCCGCTAAATACCCGGGTATGCATTTAAATTCCAGACTGAATTGGAAGACGCATGTCAAGATGAAAAAAGAATAAACCGTGCATAAATTAAGACAGATTTATCGGTTGATTGGGCGTTGCTCTAAGCTCAATTATTGTCAAATCATCAGACCGATATGGATGTATAGTATTCAACTCTGGGGCCGTGCAAAGACATCCAATCGGTTGATTATTCAGCGCGCTCAAAACAAGTGTTTTCGAAACATCATTGGAGCTTTTTGATATCATCCCAACAAAAAAATACATTCTAATTTAAATATTCAATGGATCGATGAAGTCATACGTTATATTGCAGACGCGCACGAACACCGACTCCGCAGTCACCCAAATCTAGAGGCCTTAGAACTGCTACTTTCCGGTGATAACTTAAGGCGTCTTAAGCGCACAAAGCCTTATGAGCTAGTCGCCTAATTTATTCTATAATATACTCGTATGTATGTATTTTATGAGTATGTGCATATACTTGATGTGCATGCGTGTGGGTACTTATATGCGTCTGGGATAATATTTATATACCTATATAATATTAGGAATTAAGTAGTTACACATAGTTTCTTCTCTGTTCATGTTACAAATTAGTTAGATTAAGTTGTAAAACCGTTTTAAAAGTAGTGCTAATTTATTTACTGTAATAAAATTGTACTAAATTATACGAGTAAAAAAAAAGAAAAAAAATTATTTAAATAAAAATAATAACTGTTTCCAAAAAATTTTTACTGATAACAATCGCCAATAACAACTAAACAAAAAAAAAGAAAAAAGAAAGAAAATCGGTTAGTAAATAGAGGAGAAAATGGTACTGAACTGTTAGTACCATTTTTTCCTCTTTGTCCATTATGTATAGATTTAATGTCTGTTAGGTACTTGAGTTATTTTACATAGTATACTTATATACTCGTATATATATACGAGATGTGACAATTGTATTCGTAGAATTTTGCCCTGGATAGTCTAAAAATAGGGGGAGGGGGAAACTTACTTTAAACACCCTCACAATAGTCTCCTCCGAGATCAGCACACCGTCGCCAACGTTCGACCTATTTTTGGAAGCACTCCCCCCCCCCTATCAGGACCCTCGTCGTGACATTTGGACTTCGGTAATGGCGTTGTATCGGTTTCCTTTCAAGTAACTTTTGAGTTAAGGGAACAAATGAAAGTCGCACAAAGCCAAGTCCGGGCTATGGGGGACGTGGAGCTGCTGTGGGTGGAGGGGGAGCTGCTATGGAGTGTCAAAAACTGGCGTACTGCGAAGGACGAGTGTGATAGAGCGTTGTCGTGATGCAGCACCCAACCCTTCTCGGCCAATTCGGGTCGTGCGCTTTCAAGACTTCGATGTAGAATGCTACATTGACTGTCTAGCCTGCGGGAACGTATTCGTGATGAATAACGCCGTTGATGTCGAAGAAAGCGATTAGTAGAGACTTGACTCTTGATTTGGACATGCGAGCTCTTGGCACACAGTTTACGCATCCCTAGACCGTCATTTAAAATCTGCCGAATGGTCTCGCGGTTGATGTTTAACTCTTCTTCTTCCCTCTTTCTAACGAGACCGCGAGCACCATCGTAGTATTGCCACAAGTCGCGCTAAGGAACAATTCTACGAATACAATTGTACACCTCGTATATGTATATATATATTATAACGTACTCGCGTACTTACAGAAAAATTTAAATAAACAAAAAATCGAATACAATACCACAAGAATAAGTTCGTTTTTGTCTTTTCTTTTTATTTCTATTCAACAATTTTACACAAAAATGGTTCTATTTTAACAGTTCGATTCGCTTAGCGTCGAATCCGATCGACTAACCAACTTACTTATTCAACTACGAGGGCCCCTCTATCACTCTCGCACGTAAATACACTTAAACCCACCGACAAACATACAGTTTCGACACGCAACAAATGTCGTAACAGTTTATAAGTGATCCGGATTAGTACAGCTTGCGATCTGATTCTAGCACATAACGGTACATTCACAAGAAAATCACGACGACGACGACCTATAAAGATAAAAATGTAATAAATTATACAGAAATAAATAATTGACTTTTCGACTTGCTTGCCGCACGACTACTTCCTTGTGCACGTGAGCTACCGGTTCTGTTGTCGCAGTGCCCGCAGGATCACAGAAATCACTCTTGGCAGTTAGAGTTTTATCTCTATTCACCGGTTACAAAATTGATTAGCGTTCCCGGTCGCACCGCTGAACTCTTTTATTTTATTTTTTTATACCCCCTTTGGGCACGTCCGCTAAGGACCTACATCTAGAAACAAGAAGAAAGAAAAGAGCTGTCAGCCAAATTTTGATTCGGTCAGATATGGACAATATAAAGGAACTAATGGATGAAATAATGGATGGCGAGGGGAAGGACAAAATATAGGATGCCCAATAAGGAGTAAGGAGCTTGAGTTTCAGCAGACAAGAATATAGAATACAACATTCGACAGAAAGGAATAGACATTCAAAAAAGCCGCTGAACTCCGCCTATTGCTTTTATTAATCGAGTAACTGAATCCTCCGCGAGAATGAGAATGAATATTTTTACAATCGAATTTTGTAAGTAAACAACGCAGCTTCGTTGTACACAATTACTGCCCTTTTACGTAGCTTAAAAAACACAAAAACGCTGCGGGTGATAACAGGTAGCGTAATAACCCGATCACGACCACGATGAAATAGCTAGAGCAAACGTATCTACTCTTTTTTCTAAACCTCATTATTGCCGGCTGTTATTTTTTTTTTTTTTTTTTTTTTTTAAATAAAAATAATAGTGAGGATTTCCATGCGCTGTGTTTAACTACTGAGGCTATTACAGCACATGGAGCCTACTTAGGAAGGTTAAACTCTATGGTATAGGCCGCTGCTACGCACGAAAGCCAACATAGCTGCGACCGCAGACGGAACGTTCGATAAGATCTTAGAGATAGAGGTGGTAGTGAAATAGGTGGATCTTGATGCCGCAAAAGATAAACATTCGAGAAGGATGTGAGATGTAGACGGGGCGCTTAGTTGACCACAGAAGAAGCAGACATTTGGGGGTGCTTGTCCCGTGAAGATATACCCGTGCGAAAGGGTTGTGTGACCTGTTCGGAGGCGATTCGAGACAGAAAAATCTCTGCGAGAAATTTCGTCTATGGGCCACCAGGGTTCTGTGGTTGATTTTATGCTTCGGAGGAATGTACTTGCGGATTTCCATTCCTGCTGCCATTCTTCTCCAGTTTGGTGCATAAATAAATGGGCCATTGTGGTGGGAAGAGGGGGATTACATCGCATTGGAGAGAATAGTGTCGCCTGAGCTGCTCGATTGACGCGCTCATTACCTGGGACTCCTACATGGGCCGGCACCCTTAGGAAGGATATTTCAGAGTTTAGGTGGGATAGTCTGTATAGTAGGTAGTGGACTTTTCTTATCAGGGGGTTTTTGGGTTTTATTTCTGAAATAAGTTGAAGGGAATTTAAGGAGTCAGTTATAAGTAGGGCCTTTTGGGACTGGGGGTTAGTATCAGTATAGTGTTGAATGCAGAAAACAATCGCATATATTTCAGCGTCCAGTGCTGTGCAGCAATCATGCAGTCTGATTGACTCTGCTGTTTTTGATACTTCGAAGGAGCATGCCGCCGGTGACTGATAACCTTTTGCCTTCGCTCCATCTGTGTAGAGGCGTACATGATCGGTGTAGCTCGCTATGGTGTTTTTTACTATTTGTACTACGTTTGGGGGATATTGTGCTTTATTGAATTTTGTGAGAGATATGTTTATATTTGTGATCGGCTGACTCCAGGGAGGTACAGTTATTGCGAAATCTGGTAAAGCTCTTGGGATTGAGGGGATTTGGAAATGACCCATAACTGAAAAAAGTTCAGGCACTGGATCGTTCCCAAAACTCCCATTAGGGGATATGGTGGCCGGCTCGAGTGACGGGGTCTTAGTATTACTAAGTAGGGAGCTCAGTTCTTTAAAGTTGTAATATTTCCTATAATAGGATAGTGGGGGACAACCTGCCAGTGCACACAAACTTACAACAGGAGTAGAGGGATGAGTGGAAAGAATAGACCGGAGGGCCGCAAAATGTACAGGATCTAAGGATCTTAGCACACTATTGGCGGCTGAGGAGTACACCTGGCACCCGTAATTGATTCGCGAAAGGATGATTGATCTATATATTGTAAGGAGTAGTTTTGGATTTATGTTGTATTTGTAATTCGACAGATATTTTAGGATGGACAAGGATTTTAGACATTTAGCTTTGAGCTCACATATGTGATCGCGCCAGGAGAGTTTTTTATCAAATATTAAGCCTAGAAACTTGAATGATGGACGGTTTGGGATAGGAACACCATTTAGACTCAGGAATATGCTGGAAAGTGCGTTTTGGCGTCCCCTGTGGAAATCAACACATATTGTTTTTGTTGAGGAGAAGGTCAAACCGTTGTCATTGGACCACTTTTGGAGCTTTTTTATGGATTTTTGTAGGATATTTTGAGCGTTTATAGGATGGTTGGATGATAGGGAGATGTTTAGGTCGTCCACATAGAGCCGGGACGTTACAGGGGCGGCAAGACAGTCAGTTAAGTCGTTAATGTAGTATATGAACAAGGTTGCACTTAAAGCAGAGCCTTATGGTACACCATTTTCCAACAGCATCAGTTCAGACGTTGACGAACCAGTCGTAACTTGGATCGTTCTATTGTCTAAGAAGCTGTGTAGGTATTTACCCATTTTTCCGGCGATTCCCGCCGTTCGCAGTTTTAGTAGTAGGCCATGACGCCTCAGGCGATCAAAAGCTTTCTCTAAATCGAAAAATACTGTATAGAGGTGCTGTTGACGCTGAAACGCCGAGAGTATCTGCCTTTGCAGGCTAAGTAGTTGGCTGACTGTTGATCTTGCCTCTCGCCCGGCCGGCTGTTATTGTTATTGTTTCCCGGCAACTATTAATTTTATATAGTGGTGCTACCTAAGATTATTGATTATTTTCTTGATTTTTATTCCTGGTGTACATCAACTCGCCAGCCGTGGTATCATCGTTTGACGTGTTCGATTTAGTTATTATTATTATTTATTCTCGCTTATCATCATTAGCGGATGACGACAATATATATATATATGTATATGTATATAATTTTCTTATAATTTTTCTGTTCTCACAAGTGCGCTAAATTTTGATAAAACTTTTTAGGAAATAGCCTTAAACAAATCATTTACTATAAAAGAATCAATAATGTATTTCGGCTGGATCAATGGAATGACCACAGAGAAATCGAAGGAAAAGGCAGACTTTTTAATAAATTTTTTACAGTTGCCATCAGCCAACAGATTAATAGATAACCTCAGGTGGGTTGTATTTACTGTTATTTAGTTGAATTATAAAAAAAAAGTACTTTTTGATTGTAAACTTTTCTCAACACAATATACCTTTTGCCACCTCCCAGTTCTAAAACTCTAATGCTAATGTTTTGCAAATCCCGCATCCATTCTATGCTTGATTACTGTTGTTTTATCCATTGCAAACTCGATTGATTCCAGGATGCTTGCTTTCATCTTTGCCTGGGAGCTAGATAATCCACTCCCATCCTTGCCGTACATTCCGAATCTCTCATCCTTTCTCTTTCCGTCCGCCAATACTTAAGGTAGGACGTACATACAGAATACATTGCAAAGAAAATTAGGGCAACACTACCAGCATTATACACATTAAAGAAATATGCAACAAATAAAACATTAAAAATGGTGTATTATACGCTAGTGGAATCGATAATCAGATGTGGAGTTCAGGCATGGGGAATGGCTAGGAAAACATACGCGGGAAAAATAAGTAAACTGCAAATAAAATTCTTGAATTTAATATCAAATCATAAATACGAGACCGAAAGTGAAATAATTTAAAAAGAAGACGTAAGGTAGGGAAATAGAACAGGAAGAAAGAAGAACAACAGAATATGGGGGCTGAGAGAAAACTATTTGTAAAAACTGCCGTTAGCTAAACCAAAGATGGGGGAGCAAACAGACTTTCCTTTTATTATTAAAAGGGCCGTTGCTGTAGTGACCATACCCACTATTGAGCACTGGTACCTTTTATCTTCTTACTATTTTCTCGAATGGGCTCATGTCGAGTTGACGTACTCAATCTTTGGGCTGAGTTCCATTCGAAGTTGCTTTTTTTCTCACTTTTACTGTTACATTTATACAGTTGTGAGACTAGCTGGCGTGTATAGCTATGGCTTCGTAACACCCAGCTCCAGTTTTAAGTGCAATGGTCTAACTACAACTGACTTTACTTTATTTATTTGGATGTTTTCATACCTATTTCCTGTTTCTCTAAAATCTTCATATATCTCCTTCATTTCTGCTCCCAATTGTGTTTTATCATCTCCCTTTCTACTACGCTCCGTTTCCCTCTATAATCTAGCTGCCCTGACTCACTTCCTCCTGTATTCTAATTATTATAGTCGATTGTTCCTTTCTTCTCTATCCACCTATCCTTGCTATCCTCTGTGCTCTCCTATTGCTTCCTACTCCATTCTCTTACCTCTTTTTTTCCTAATCCCTCTTTAGCTCTATAATGCCGGCTGCGTTTAATCTGCTACAATGGAATTGTCGTAGTCTCAGAGCCAACAAAAATTCATTGGAGGGTTTGTTGGATCTTCATAATATCCAAATTGCTCTCATCTCGGAAACGTGGCTTCGGTCAGGCGTGGATTTTAACATTAGAGGCTTCAAGGTAATCAGAAGCGATCGCAATGATGGCTATGCTGGTTCTGCGATCCTCGTTAGAAATGACATTCCATTCCGTTCTCACGAGATTTCTCTCAACCTTCCTTCTACTCCTAATATTCCTAATATCGTTCATTTCTCCATCAATCCTCCTTCTATGCGTCCTATTAACGTTGTTTCGATTTATGTTCCTCCTACTTACGATCTTCGTCACTTCCCCCTTTCTACATTTTTCTCATCTATCTCGCAACCGTTTATTATCGGCGGCGATTGGAATGCTCATTCCCCTATGTGGGGCTGCACATCCTACAATAGCAATGGTTCCATCCTTGAGAATACTATCCTTTCTGATAACTTGGTGCTCCTTAATGATCTTTCCCCAACCTATTTTAGGAATGCTTTTGTCTCCAGTTCTCTTGATCTAACTCTTTCTTCCCCTTCAATTGGTCTTAACTTTACCTGGAGAACCCTTTCGGGTTCTTTCGGCAGTGACCATGTTCCCATAATAATTACTACTGATATTTTTCCTTCTCCAACTTATCCCAGGTATCTCCATTCTCCTCGATGGAATCTCAGCAAAACTAATTGGACTCTTTTCCGCTCTTCTGTTGATTCATCACTTCCTGATCCACAGATTAATTGTGATCCCATTTCTCTCTATAATTTCTTTTCCCATTCTATCAGGTCTGCTCTTTCTCTATCTTCTCCCCCTCGTCGTTCTCCTGCAACCACTCATCGCTGTGCGGCCTCATCTCTTTGGTGGAATGAGGAGTGTAACGCTGCATTTAACCATTGTCGTTCGACCTTCAGATCCTATCGCTCTAATCCTACAACCCAAAACTTTCTGGCTCATAAACAAGCCAACGCCACGGCTAGGTTTATTCTTAAAGCCGTGAAAAAGGCCTCTTGGAAAAAATTCTGTTCTTCCTTTTCTAGAAATACCTCTCTCTCACATATTTGGAGGTTGGCTAGAGCTTTTAAATCTCCATCCTCTGAACGTCCTTCTCTTTCTAATGTATCTGAGGATAGCCTAATATCCTTCATTGATTCTGTCACTCCTGCCTACGTTCCTTCCTTTGACGAACTGTATTCCAACACCTCTCCGCAAATCTCGTCCCCTCCTTCTCACTTCCTCACTTCGGCTTTCAATCTTAATGAATTATTAGCTGTTTTATGTAAATCTTCCAGCCCTACTCCTGGCCTTGATGGTATACCTTATCTTGCTCTTAAAAATCTGTCTGAACTATCCCTTAACTTTCTTCTCAGTCTTTTCAATTCTTTCCTTTCCAGGGGTTCAATCCCCCCCTCTTGGAATTCTTTCATTATTGTCCCTATTCCTAAGAAAAGTTCTTCCTTACGCCCCATCTCCTTGGCATCCTGCATCAGAAAATTGTTTGAGGGTATGCTAAACAAGCGTCTTGTCTGGTGGTTGGAACACCATAATGTGCTTCCTAACAATATGTTCGGCTTTCGGCCTGGTATCGGCCCTCCTGATTGTATCAGTCTTTTTGTGTCTCATTTATATAAGTCCTTTATCCAAAAACATTATACTCTGGCTTCCTTCATAGATGTTTCATGTGCTTTCGACAATGTTCATCTCCCAACTTTAAGAGATAAAATAACAGCAATTAACATTCCAGTGAATTTCACTTCCCTTGTTATTAAGCTCATGTCCAATCGTTCTATCCACCTCTCTCCTCCATTATTTGACACTTCTAGAAAGGTTTTCTGCGGTCTTCCTCAAGGTTCCTCCCTCAGTCCTACTCTTTTTAACATTTATACTGCTAGTATCGCTTCCCTTCCTTTAAATTCCCACTCTTTATTCTTTGCCGATGATATTTTGCTTTTTTCCTCTTCCCACGATATTGACGCAGCTAATGATGCTCTCAAATCGTCCCTCAATTTCCTTGAAAGTGCTCTTGCCTCAATTAACCTTTCGATTTCTCCTTCTAAGTCCTCCTGCGTTGTATTTACCCTTCGCCCTTATAACCCTGCTTCTGTTAATTTATCCTTAAATAGCACAGCTATTGCTCGTGTTAATTGCTTTCGTTATCTCGGTATCTTTCTCGATAGTCGTTTGACTTTTTCCGAACATATTAAATATCTTTCCTCCTCCTCTACTAAACGGTTGAACCTGCTGAAGGCCCTGTCTCCGACTAAATGGGGTGGTGACCCTTTCATTCTTATTCTTCTATATAAATCCATCGTCCGCTCCAAGCTTGATTACTGTTCGTTCATTTATGCCTGCGCTTCCAAATCCCGTCTCTCTAAACTTGATGTGATCCAAAATTCTTGTCTTAGACTCTGTCTCGGTGCTCTTAAATCCTCTCCTATTCCAGCATTGCTTGCTGAATCGAATGTTCCTCCCCTGTCTATTCGCAGATCTTATTTGGGCTATCGCTTCCTTGCTAAACGTCTTTCTCTCTCATCTTCTTCTCTCATTTTTTCCAACCTTTCAATTTCTCGGAATTGGCGCTTTGTGCCTAGGAAAATTCCTATCCTATCCCTTATTTTTCTCCGTCTTAGTTCATTTTAGCCGTATACAATTTTCTTTAATAGTCTGGCTTATTTCTCCTTTAACTTCAGCGATCTCTGCCATCCTCCCAGAGTATTTATTTCGCCTACACTTGCAAAATCTCTTCCTCCAGCTGTAATTAAACAGGAATTCCACAGTATTGTCAATTCTCTCTTCCCTTCTCATGTTACCATTTTCACTGATGGTTCTAAGGGGCCTGATGGGGTTGGTGCTTCTTTTATTCTTCCAGACTATAACTTCTCTGAATCCTTCTGTCTTCCTTCTTTCTGTTCCATATTTACAGCCGAGCTAATGGCTATTTTACGTTCCATTATTTTTATCTCCTCCAATCGTCTTTCTTCCCAGTTTCTGATCATATCCGACTCCATGAGTGCTCTTCAAGCCATCTCTTCTCCTCTTCCTAATCATTCCTGTGATTTTTCTATTCTCCGCATACGTTCTCTCATTCGGACTCTCTCTTCTCTCCATGGGATCCATATTGATTTGCTGTGGGTTCCTGGTCATTTTGGCATCTCAGGTAATGAGATGGCTGATTCTTTGGTTCGGGTTGCTGCTTCTTCTACATTCTTCTTCAAAAATATCCCATCCTCTTATCTCTTGCCTTTGTGTAAATATTTCCATCTCAGATTTTGGTCGAATATGTACCCTTCCTCCTTTTCTAATTGTCGCTCCTTTTATCTGTCAGTTCAGCCTAATCTTCCTTCAAATCCTTGGTTCCTTCTGTTTCCTTCACTTCCTCGCTCTATTGTTGTCTCCATTGTGCGTTTGCGCTTAAACCATTCCTTGCTACCTTCCTCACGCTTTCGCCTCTCGTTGACCTCTTCCCCATGTTGTCCTCTCCATTCAAACGATGCGGTTGTTTGTGACACCGATCACGTGTTCTTTGAGTGCTCTGCTCTTTCGGTGGAGCGCTCGGCTCTATATTCCTACTTGCTTGGGCTGGGGCTTCCTGCTCCTTTTTGTGCTCGTTATATCCTGTCTTTTCCTTCTACACTTATTATCCCCTCCATTGTTTCCTTCTTATTAGCGATAGCTGATCGCCTCACTGTATAACTTTCGTTTTCCCTTAATTGTTTCTGGGTAAAGGTCCTCGGTTGACGAGCCCAATTAAAAAAAAAAAAAAAAAAAAAAAGCAAACAGACAAATACGTTATAACGCAGTTGTTAAGTAAAATGCCTAAAGAAATAATAGAGGAGGGAAAAATTCGGGTGAAAAAAAGAAAAATATAGGAATAATAATAAGCATTAAATAAGAAAAAATGGTACAGAAATAGTGACAAATAAAAGTAAAAACAGGGGTAGGAAAAGGGACGAAAAAAATAAATAAATAACCGATTAATTATACGTAAGTTAGAAACAAGTAAAAAATAGGATAAGTTTGTAACAAATATTTGCGTATGTATATAATACGAGTATAAGTAGTATGGTGTACGATCCCCCAAAAAAAAAAAAAAAAAAAAAAAAAAAAAACAAAGAAAAGCATGGTGTAGAAATCATTAGATGTAAGAAAACTCATCGATAAGGGTATAGCTTGACGAGAAAATGTGTAAATATTAATAAATACACATATATATTTTCAAAAAAAAAAAAAATGTAATCTAGGCTGCCGTTTTCTAATTAAAAGCCGACCTATTTCTAACTACATTCTTGTTAACTCCTACTCTACAACTAACGTCACAAGGGTTATAGCCTTCGTTAGAACGAGTGGTTTGACCGAACACATATAAGTTACTTTCATATATGCGCGGTAATGACCTTAGTAGTTACAAACGGCGCATATAAAAAAGGTGAGGAGAATTAAAAAAAAAAAAAAAAAAAAAACTCCTACTCGTCTATCTAACTGTTGTTTTTCTGCTAATAAAACTCAGTACTGTTCTCATTTCAATTTGCCTGTAACAGTTTTCTCCATATACTTATTTTTCACGATAAATTTCCTTATTTTCTTTTTCATTTTTCCTCCTCCTATCCTTTACCAACCGAGTCTATTCCTCAACATGTTATTAAATCTGAATTTTTAAGCAGTATTCTACGTTAAAAGCTTTGTTAATAAGACTGAAAATAATTTACAGAAATCAGAATTTGGATGTGTGTGATATCGAGCAGTTATTCGAAAATGTTAGAGAACTATACAGCTTTTCTTAAGTGCTTTTTGGATAATGAAGAATAAATGGAATTAGTTTCATAATAGTTCTCGCAATAAACAGAAAAATCAAGAAGTCTCAAATACGTAACATTTTCTCGGTTATAATAAAAGCGTACAAAATTCAAAACGGGAAATGTCGTACTACTTATAATTAACACTTAAAAATTATCAAAATTATAATGTATTTCTTAAATTAACCAATACACAACAAATGTATAAATGTTATAAGAACTACATATGTATCATTAAAAAATAAAAATAATGAACATAGCTCGTAATTTACTTTAGCCAACAAAGTATTACACTATTGATCTAAATTATTTAGATCAAACATAAAAACAAAAAATTTTTCAATATAAATTGATTAAAGGTTCAATTAAAAGTATACTTTGTTAATAGCAATATTATACGCGCTTTGTAGAACATAAAATGTGTAGCGCACATAACTGTAACCTAATTTAGTTGTTAGAAGCGAACAATGATATTTGCATTATTATGTTGACATAACACGTTTAACAATTTACATCAGTAAGAAAACGTATTTTAATTTATGGTTATCAGTTAATTTCAGAATAATCGGTAAGTAAATAATCACCAGGAAGAAAATTATCACCGGGAAGAAAATTTACCGGAAGCGATACTGTTCACTAGGTAAATGTATCGTCACTGTCGTTTCAAAATAACTGGTAATTGCCAACATAACCGCTTGATCACCGGTAAAGGCAGTGATTTTCAATTAACCGGTAAAAAATAACCGATACCAATAGCTCATCACTAGCCTACAGCAAAAAACTCCTATAATAAATATTAACAAGTGTTCTAGAAACGGAACACACTAATAAATCATCTTTTGAACGGAGATCTAGTTTTTGAAAAGCGACATCTTGGAGATGTTGGTGAAGTTAAGATTTTACAGCATCCTCTTCTTTTTTTTTTTATTTATTTACAAACGGGATCAGTCAGCGTCTACCATTGCAGGAAAGGTGAATGCTACCAAGCTGCATTATAAAAGAGTACTAGCGCATTAAGATTGGTCGATTTGCCTTTCATTTCCGCACTTCACAGTTAAGAAATTTACTTTCACTGATATAAAAACTTACCTTCTCTATTTATTCGAGGATTTATTCTGGCGAAAAAATTTACATATTTTCATTTTCTTTTCTATGTCGTTTCTTTCCCATTTTCCCATTTTCCGAAATCAGCACGGCCTTCAAAAAATGGCCATTTTGATTAATATTTCTAAACATAGATATCCCTCCACCCTAGCAAAGATTAATAAAAACCCTTTTCAATTCTATTCGTTTATGTAGATGTTCGTAGATATGGTACTGCATTAGAATTTGCATTCATATTGGACGGGTATACAGTAGTTTTTACTGATAAAAATAACAATAGCGGAAATAGCAAACGTTCGAATTTATGGGGTAAAACGTATTACACCTAACTGTAAATTTTTGTTAATTAAGGTGAGACAAATATATTTTACTATTATTATTTTAAATTATAAGCCAAATTTTACAATTAAATGATCTGTGTCCTTTAGTGGTGGTCAACAGAGAAGAGTTTCATTTGCTTGTGTTTTGGTGCATGATCCAGAATTGATTATTTTGGACGAACCAACGGTTGGCGTTGATCCGGTACTGCGAGAAAAGTATGTACGCATATTCAGTTTCCTGAAAATAGACAATTAACAAACGTAAATTTCCGTAATTAACGAGTCAAAAAAAAAAACAAAAAAATATTGTAACAGAGTAATATTTATTTTTAAAAATATTTTTTCGTTTTTTCTTTTTTATTTATTTTTTTTTTGTGTTCCAATATAAAAAATTCCAGTAAGTATTGATAAAAAACTATCTGATACATCCTCGGCGACAACTGAACAACTCAACGATTAGGTAATTCTGACTTTTCGATAACAACATCTTTCTCGGAGATTGAATATCACAGGTTAATTAAATACGAGATAATAGTTAAGAAGTTGGCTGATTCTTTGGCTCGGGTTGCTGCTTCTTCCTCCAAAAAATCCCATCTTCTAATCTCTCGCCATCGTGTAAAAATTTCCATCACAGATTTTGGTTGGATATATATACTTCCTCCTTTTCTAATAGTCACTCCTTTTATTTGTCTGTTCAACCTAGTCTTCCTTCCAATTCATGGTTCCTTCTGTTTCCTTCACTTCCTCGCTTTGTTGTTTTCTCAATTATGCGTTTGCGTTTTAATCATTCCTTGTTACCCTCCTCCTGCTTTCGTTTCTCGTTAGCTTCTTCCCCATGTTGTCCTCTCCTGTTTGGAACGCCGATCACGTGTTTTTTGAGTGCCCAGCTCTTTCGGTAGAGCGTTCGGCTCTGTACTCTACGCTTGCTTAAGCTTGGTCTTCCTGCTCCTTTTTATGCCCGTTACATCCTGTCTTTTCCTTCTACACTTATTATCCCCCCCATGGTTACCTTCCTATCAACGATAACTGATCGTCTTATTATATAACTTTCCTTTTACATTTTTAATTGTTTCTGGGTGAAGAAGGTCCTTGGTTGACAAGTTTAATTTTCTTTTTATTTTGTAAAAAAAAAAAAAAAAAAAAAGTGTCAGATTTAAGAGTGAGAATATTCACATTCACTTGACATCTAGTAAACTCCTGTTGTCCCCGTTATTCGCCTGCGTTCTTAAGCCATACTCTATTATCTTCCTCCCGTTTTCGTTTTTCGTTGGTTGCCTCTCCATATTGTCCTCTCCACTCAAACGAAAAGCATGTTTGTGATGCGAACCATGTGTTCTTTGTCTCTTTCTGCTGAATGTTCTACTTTCTACTTCAGTTTGCTACAACTTGCTCTTTCTACTTCATATTGTGCCTCGTATATCCTATCTTTTCCCTCTCCACATATTGTTCCTATTATTTGTTCCTTTCTCCTAACAATATCTGACCGTATCAAGATACAATTGACCCCTTCCTTTTTTAATTGTTTCTGGGTAGACGAGTCCAAAAGTATATTTAAAAAAAAGAGAAAGAAAAACTCCATTTACCTTTACTGACATGCACTGCAGTACCAACAGAATTTTTGGTTTGTTGCAAACAACGTACGCTGAACGCTTAATGAAAAATAAATATCGAACAAGTTCATTAAAAAAAACTGTAGATATTTTAGCCACTTACAGCAAAAGAAATATTTTGAACATAGCAGAAAACCATTAAATAAATATATATAAAATAAATTTATTAAATTTTCAAATACGAAAAATAAATAATCCACTTTTTAATATAAAATTTTGAAACTTTAGTTTTTTAGTGATATTTGAAATTAATTTTATTTTTCTTTATACAGGAGTATAAATTCGCAATTAATTTTCTTTTTCTTTATACGGGGGTATAAATTCGAAATTAATTTTATTTTTCTTTATACGGGAATATAAATTCAATATTTATTGATCAAATACCGAACATAAATAAATAATTTTCAATATATACATCAAAAATGTTTTAAACTTTTTCTTACTAACAACGGTTTCGGTGTTTACATTTCACTCAATACCAAAAATAAATAATATACTTTTTAATGTAAAATATGTTTTTAATAATTCCAATTTAAATTTTACTAAAACAGTTGTAATCATTTTTAGTTTTACTTTTCTCAAAATCGAAACTGAAAGGAAAAGCAAAAAAGATTGCAATAGCCATAGCCGATGTCTGCAAAATTTGAAAGGACCATCAAATAACAGAAATTACAATACGACTGATTTTAAACACTGCATGTAAGAAAAATCTTGACAACTTCGACATGATTAGCTATCAGGAAACACTGAGTCGGCTTAATGATCCAATCCTAAAACAGCTGTAAATTAATTGAAAAAATCAATTTTTCCTAATTATCCAAATGGAGATAATAGAATTTGTCGGGCACAGTGGCGTGCCAAACAAGGGGGCAACAGGAGTAGTTGCCCCCCACAGGAAAAATTGCGCGGGCAACGCCCACTCAAAAAAATATATATTACTAATTAAACGAAAAGCTATATAAATATGAAGAAAGATCGTTTGAATTAATAAAATTCAATTCTTTAACCGCATTAAATATTATATCGTCGTCGCAAAAATAAAACAAAGTGGCCATCGAACCGAGAAAACGAAAACCAGAAATTTCAGACACACTTGAAAAAACAACAATTTGATAAGAGAAAATCATTTAAAGTAAAAAAGAAAAGCGTTTTTATTTCACTTCATAATTAAATACTCTTTTTGTTTATATAAAATATTATCAGTAATAACAAAAAGAACTACATTCTTTTTTTATTAATCTACATAGACCTCTCTATGAATAAAGGTGATTTATGTTTTTGCCCTCTCTGGTTGTGAAATATTGGCAAACCACTAGTGATCGGGCACACAATCCGATAACATGGACAGTAAAAACCGACTATACACGACATTAGCCAACTGTAGTAATCAAAATTATGAATAAGGTTGAAGACAGAGACAATGGCGAACTACCTCTAACTGCACATAATAATAATGGTCCATAACATTCGAAAACAAACAATAACAATAGAGGAGAGGGGGAAAGAAAAACATTCAGTAATAACCGGTTATACATTTCTTCATTTAATATTACTGCATTATTTCCTCTTAATTATGTCATCATCATCATCACATCATCTTTATCTCCTCAGCCATTCGGTGGGTGGACAACCTATTCGTACATTTTAACTGCACAGATATAGAAGGTTATCAGATGGAATTTTTTTTAAAAAAAGACAAGAGGAAGCAGCAGCAGTCCGAGCCAAGGAATCAGCTGCTTCATTGCCAAATATGCCCGAGTGGCCAGGTACCCACAGCAGATCAAATTTGTAAAAGCTTTCATATCCGATTTTGGTCGGATACCTATGTTTCCTCCTTTTCTAATAATTATTCATTTCATCTGTCAGTTCAGCCTACTCTTCCTGCATATTCATGGTTTCTTTCGCATCCCTCCCTTCGGCGTTCTGATGTTATTTCCATTGTTCGTATGCGCTTTGGCCATTCTTTGCTGCCTTCCTCCAGATTTCGTTTCTCCTTGATTTCTTCTCCATACTGTCCTCTCCATCCGGATGATGCAATTATTTGCGACGCCGATCATGTGTTCTTCCAGTGTTCATCCCTCTCCGTGGAGCGTTCTGCCTTATATTCTTATTTGCTTAAGCTTGGACTTCCTACCCCCTATTGTGCTTCCTATATCCTGTCCTTTCCTTCCCCACTAATTATTCCTGCTATTTGTTCCTTTTTAGTTAAAATTTCTGATCGGATCAAAATATAACCGACTTCTTTCCTTACCTTTTGTTTCTGGGTAAAGGTCCTTGGTTGACGAGCCCAAAAAAAAAAAAAAACAAAAAAAAAACTGCACAGATATAGGTTGTATACTAGGCAATTGTTACATACAACGCGGGTATACACACGCAAAACTACATTCGGAACTGATTGTAGCCGCTTGTTATCGCGCTACAAGTACAATCCCGTGTGTGACTGCTGTGTACTGACACTACTGACTTAGCACGCATATGATGTTATACGTGGTAGTTTTCCATTGCCTTCTACGTGAAATAGCGAGTATTTTAATTTAATTTTTCATAATAACTTCTGTCATCGCCCGGGATCGAACCCGAAACTTCCATAACGAAGCCCCAAGCGTTCTAGCAACTAGGCTATCCCGACGACCTTAATTATGTGCTTAAACTAACAAATTGCTTTCAATTTTATATATAAGTGTTTGTGTGTGCTTGTGTAATTCCGTTTTAAAAACGGTGATAATTGTGTAAATTTTCTGTCGAATATTGCGGTTGATAAAAATATGGAATTTTGTATAATTTATCTAAAAACACTGAATTTCTCAATGTTATCCTCTGATCAAAAAATAAAATAAATTAAAATTACGTACTTTTTAGTATTTTGTTTATTGTGAACGCGCACTTACATTTCTAAAATGCTGTTACTGCGTGCCAAGCATGTAACGAGCTACATGGTGTAGAAAAAAAGGCAATAAATAAGATTGAGAAAGGTTCAAGTTATAGTTAGCTAAAAGTGTAGAAAGGTGAGCGAACTAGAATTTGACTAATGGCAAACTGTGAAACTGAATAATCTGCAACGTAGTAAAAAACTTTTCAATTTCACGGACTCAGTGTGTAGAATCATGGCATAATATTAAAATGATCGATAATATCTTTATATGAAGTTAATATGCAGAGGAACGGTCACTTATTGCACCGTAAACAAATAATTTCACGGTCCACAAAACCATGTGCTGCTCCACCGATAACACTTTTGGCGAGCTAATAATATATTGGAAGTAAACATTTTCATATGTTGCATAAATTAGATATAATGTAAGTTATTTAATTTTGTAGCATTTGGGCCTATTTAGTTCAATTAGTAAAAGATGGCCAGAGAACAATAATCATTACAACACATTATATTGATGAAACAAAACAAGCGAACTTGGTAAGAAAAATTATATTATTAAAATATTTCAGTTCAGTTCAGTTCAATTCATTTATTATTATTATTATTATTATTATTATTATTATTATTATTATTATTATTATTATTATTATTATTATTGTTGTTGTTGTTGTTGTTGTTGTTGTTGTTGTTGTTGTTGTTGTTGTTGTTGTAAATCCGCAAATGCGCCGAGTGGCGCTAACAGTGGATACAATAAATAAATTATTTAAAATAACAAGGTATAAATGAGCATACGAAAATTTGTATATCAAAGACAACATCGAAATCCGTTACAATGCACGTAAAGTAAAGCAAAATAAATACATAAGTAAATTAAAGGAAAATAAAATAAAATTATAGTACAATATAAAAACGCTATCTAAAAGAATATGAAATATTAAATAAAGCTACTCTATATATCCGTAACAATTGCAATTATTTAAAATTAAAATACTGGCGTGTCTCGAAGCTTATATATGGAGTAATATTTCATAAACAAGCGAAACGGCGAAAATGTCGCATATCAGTATAATAAAAATACGGATAATAATATACTTATGTTTTACTCAAATTTATGATGAGATAAGTTCTATTATATATTTTTAAAAAATCATATATCTTCAATATATAAAGTTTTTTACGCGAAAACATCTTTTTTTTTGTTTTTTGAAAAATTTAAAAGTAATAAAATACTCCCATATCGTTTTGAAAAATTTTTAATTAAAAACATAAGAAAATTGTATAGCAGTTATAAAAAAAACTCTACAAGCAACCTCAGAGTTTGTTTGTCAACAACAGACCTAACAGTTTTTAAATTCCAAAATTTGGTTTTTAACTTTTGATTTTATAAGTTATACTAAAAATAATATTTTCCTTAATAAAAAAAAAAAAAATAAACAAACAAAATACACCCTGTCCGTAGGATTTGAATTATAAAATAATTAAAGATATGAAAATGCCTTCTTTCCTTGTTTTTTTGTATAGCTTTTGTTGTTCGACACTAAGTGGTGTAGTTAGCCGGTAGTTTGAGCTACCATTTCCAGGGGCACCCACAACAGTAATTCGCTCTGATTGATTGTTGCGCGTCGCTTCGTGGACGTCTACACTATGCGACTGATTGCAAATCCGTATTTACTTCCGTGTAAATTATGTGCCATAAACATATATATGTATAGTTTTATAATCCGAAACTAGCGGGTGCTTGTATAAATTTTATTTATTTTAAATATAACTGAAATGTTACAAATAATGCATTTCGTTTATTCCTCTATTTATTATCCAAATACACAAGGCAGTAATGAAATGTTATATTATTCCTTTTACATGATCACCATTTTAAATAAAATTTATGAGGAAAAGATTATTCCGTTTACGAGTATTTAGCTATTAATTTAATGTATTGATGGAAAAAATAAATTTTTTAAATTTTACATTATCAGAAATAAAAGCTTTAATTCTATTTTAATTCTGCTTCAATTCTACACTGCGAAAAGTGCAACAAGATGAGGAATTAATTTAGAGATTTGCAATCATTAATTACGGACTATGAACTTGTTGTTATTCTGAATTATACGATCTCAGACTTTATTGATTGTTTGGAAAAGTAATCTTAGGAAAAGTACGAACACCGTTTATTGTTTGACTATTAACATTTTGACACGAACCATTTTGTTTTCGTAATTAAGTTAATGTCGGCTTCGTTACTTTGAGAAAAATTGTTTTTGTACAAAAGATAAATGTCACACTATTTACCAGCTTTGTTTCTTTTTTACTTAAATCAAATTAAGTTTTAATATTCACTGTTTTAGCTTATCTAACCGCCACGTAATGTTGTTAATCAGTAGCGAACATTTAAACATACAAGGTTACAATTAGAAAAAAAATAATATATTATAATCTTATTATCATACAAAAATTTAAATAAAGTCAACGTGGCATGATTATCACTATTAAGCAGGAAGCATGTGTTGTAGGAAGGCTGTTGGATATTAGTTCTTTTTATAAATTTTGATAGTTAATGAAACGAATAATCAAATTAAAACTAACCTTAGAATTTACACAGTCTGTAGATGGTAATAATAAAGGAATTGATTAAATTATGAGAAATTATCGGGAAAATCTGTCACTTCAAGAGTGTACAGAAAAGGAAGGGAGTTTACAGAACATTGATTTGACACAATTAAGGCCATTAAGCATACATTGTATTCACTCCTTATAGTTCCAGCTTTTAATCATATCTATCAGATCAATAGAGAAAGCAGAATTACACTGAAAGCTATATAGTTAGTTCTGTAAGATCCACAATATCATTGAAACGTATACCGGTTCTTCTTCAAGAGCCAAATTCCAGGAAATTTAAGGCGCTTGTCGTTTCGATAATACGGCTCCATTTCTGTCGATCTCTTGTTGTATGAAAAAGTTCCTCAAGTTTCATACCGGTCTATCTTCTTATACTGCAAAACCAAGACAGAGTTTTTCTTCCAATCCGTCTTTTTCTCTCTGTTCAATTGTAAATGATTGTTTGAAAATGTAGGTCCTGGCAAAATATAACTTAAATATTGTCTATTTTCCTTTTCTTTTGATTTCGTTCAGTGGTTCGCTCTCTTTCCCTATGTGTTCTAGAGCTTCCGTACGTTTTTTCGGTCCATGAAATTTTTAACGTACGTCGCTAACGGTAAATTTCAAACGTTTCAATTATATTCGTCATCGTGAATTCAAAATCCGTATTTCGCAACCATAAAGCAATCTTAACCGAATATAGCCGTTCAAAATTTTCAATCGCAAGGCAATAGATCTTTCGATGTTATTTTGCTGAGAGTATCTTTTGCCAGTGCAATTCGTGCTCTTATTTCTTTCTCCGGGTTCATTTTCTCATTCTTTCAAGAACTGAGATATTTTAAACGTGATACTCTTTCTACATCTTCACCCGCTAGAGCCGGTTGTACTCACAATTATAAATTTTGTTCTAGCTAATGTCGATAGGTAAGCCATATTCCTCACTGACTTCGCTGGCCCATTTTAGTAGCACTTGAAGATCTATTAATTCGACCATGACGATTAATTAATCTACGTGTTGTTGTTTGCTATTTCTCTCCTAATCATTAATTATTTCTGTAAAGTTTCAAAGTAGATATCCGAAAAGTAAAAATGAAAGCTCTGTCGCACTTCACGTCTGATTTAGATTTTCTGCGATTCTACAGTGTACAGAGCTTCTCTCGTTCCCATGCCTGACCGGGACCCGAATTGTTCTTTGCTGATTGTATCTGATCGCACTTACCTCGTATTTTCTTTTGAATTAATAATTAGTCTAAAATCGCTGAACGGTATAAATTTTTACTTAAGCTATTCTTCTGACGTGTATATTTTATTGTGTAATCTCGTCAGTTCTTCTGTACTGCGTTCGTATTCATCACTTGTAACAGTTTTATTATCATTTCATCCAGGGCTGTTGCCTTCTTCGCTGAAACATTCCTTATTGCAACTTTTACTTCAAACTGAAGCATTTCCAAGCCTTCTTCTTCGCTAGTTACTGCTACAGCAACTCTTTCATCATTAAACAGTTCTCACATGTAATTAGTCCATTCTTTGATGAGTCTGCTTCCATCTATGACTATGATTCTATCTCTACTTTTTATGACATATGATTATTTTGTTTTGTAAATTGCAGCATACTCCTTCAACTTATCGTGTAAATGAAACTTATCATGCTTTTTGCAATAAATGTTACATTTGAGAAGTTAATAATTTTATATTTTATTTAATATCCGGTAATACATTTTTCTTATTACATTTGACGGTCTTGCCGGTTCAATATTTTTGGATACTACATTGTTGTAATAACTTTTAAAATATTTAAATTTAAACCGACGTAATTAAAATAATAAATGCTACGAAAATAATAATCTCAAAATAAATATATGTATATTTTCAAAACAAAATCATACCAATAGATTTAAAAAAAAAAAAACTTAACAAAGTCCATTGAGTTTATTTGCTTTTAAGGTGACTTCATTTCGAGCATGCATTTTCATGTTCTGTAACTATTTTGAATTCAAAAAATCGAGATTGGTAATTTTCATAAAAGTCTGTCTTCTACGCCTATTACTAGAATGTTTTAAAGCCGCGTGATTTTTTGTAAGCACCCACACTCCAAGTAACTCTACCTATCCAAATTTCACCGGTTCATCGGTTTTAAAGATTCCGTAACAATTAAATAAACATTTTACCTTCTATATAAAAGATAGATATAAATATCTATTTCTATTAACGTGTTCATGATAATATAAAATTTATACAAAATTCCAGATCTACAGAGATGGATGTAAGAGCCCCGAATGGCGTGTTCGGAAACTGCGCTAAGCGCTTATATAACAGAAGCAATTTTTTTAAACATAAACACAATTTGATCGAAAGAGATGAAAAGATAACAAGTATAAAAGCGATGAAATCTGCCTATGAAACGACCATTTACTGCGGCCGAGCATGCTAATGAGTCAGCAAGATCGTTACCAGCTATACCACAGTGGCCAGGAATCCAAAGCAGGTAAATATGGATAGAACGGGAAGCTAATAAATTGTAAATCAAGAAACGAATATAAAGATTAATAGGACGGTAAACGGGTTCAGGGAAAGCAGACGCGATAGCTACTTAAACGCTCTTCGAATCGGAGCATAGAAGGAAATTCACTAAATTGGAAGTTGAATATATAAAAAGGACCGCGCGCAAAATAGCCATGGATTCGGCTAGAAAGACAGAAGAAAAGAAGGAAAGTTGAAATGGCTCAGAATAGTTGAGGGCAGGAAGAATAAAAGCGGCACCGACCCCTGAAGCAGATTTCAAGCCGTCCGTAAAAATCGTGATGTGAGCAGGAAATAGTGAGGAAAGGGTGTGGTTAAATCCTTCGTGAATAGTAGGACGAAGAAGAGACTTAATGTTAGAAGGTAAAGAGAATAGCTTAAGGGGATAAGACAGTTCAGAGAAGTTATAGGTAAAGTATGGAGATTTGTTCTGGGAGAGGACAAAGTGAGAAAGTGGAACGAGTCGAAAAGAGATGAGAGAAAGAATTGGAATCTTATGAGAAGAAAAACGCCAGTTGACCCAGATATATGGATAAGAATTCATGAGTATGGAAGGATAGATCTGCAGACGTCTAATCATGAACCTTTCACCAAAATACAATGAGGATCGAAGCCATTTTCGGCCGAAAGAGCTGGAATTGGAGAAGAATTCAGGACACAAATACAAAGGCAAAAACAACAGTTTCGGATGCGATCAAGTTTGATCAGAAGGGAAACAGGAGCACTGGCATAAAGAAAAGAACAATAGTCAAATTTAGAAAGAATAATGGATTTATACAGCATGAGAAGAATATATAGATCACCGTCCCATTTGGGGGAAGACAACGCCTTCAAAAAATTCACTCTTTTGAGAGCAGACGAGCAGAGATAGTTAATATGATCATGAAAGGATAGAGTACTATTAAGAATTACGCCGAGGTAGGAGAAAGAAGTAAGTAAAGGGACCTGGCACATGAAAAGGTTAACGAAGGAACGATCAAAAGGGCGGAATGTAAAAATGATACAGGCAGACTTCTCAGAGGAAATAGAAAAGTGAAGAGAGGATAAAGAATTTTATAAAACAGCAAGAGAATTATTAAGCTCCTCATTAGAAGAATACAGATTATCAGAAGAAGAATAGACGAGAATATCGTCGAAGAAAAAGTTAAAAGAACACATTTATTATAATCTAAAAATGATAATTTCTCTTAAACGATTCAGATTTTCCCGCTTTATATAAAGATATCAAGAGTAGAATAATTAAGATCAGATAGGAAAGTGGCGTGCATATAAATAAATATTTTTCTTGTTTATTTAGAGAAGAATTCGTCGTAATGTGTGACCGAAATTTAAAAAGTCAGCCTGCTGACTTAATTATTGAATAACCGAAAGATTTGTGTCAAATTA
Organism: Icerya purchasi; assembly: GCA_039619475.1. Lineage (NCBI taxonomy): Eukaryota > Metazoa > Arthropoda > Insecta > Hemiptera > Monophlebidae > Icerya > Icerya purchasi. The sequence continues at coordinate 179,664,970 of CM077116.1, forward strand.
AATAAATTACCCGCAGAAATATTAGTCTTTCAGATTCATATAACCAATACCACCGGGACTAGTACTTTAAAAAATATTATAGTTTTTTGACAATCGATACTATTAATGATTTGGGTGGACGTATTCCAAAATTGAGAATTTACTGTACATTTCTAACATCTTCTGCAGGATGTGAAAGGAGATTTAATAAGTTAAACTTGATCAAAAACTATCTTAAATCTCTTACGTATCAATAGAAATCACTTAATCTAAAATACTTTTTAAAGAAAATATGAAATATCTAATGTATTAAATTATGAAAATGTTATTTATTTGCTGAAAAAAAGCAAAGAAAACCGTAATTTAATCAATTCTTTTTTTTTATTGTTTTTTTTTAATTCTTATTATATGGTTTTATATTTTTATATTTATTTGATTTTATATATATAATTTTTCCTTCATTAACCTTTTTATCTTATTTTCTATTATTAATTTATTTCCAATTTTGTAATATAAAACACATTCACATTTTATGAAAATGTAAAATAGCTATTCTTTATTAATTTATTCTGTAATTAATGTATCTGTTTGTTCACTAAGCGGTTTATTTGTAAGTAGAAGTAAATTTATAATAATATGTAAATGTTTTTCTTAAAAAAATTAAAAGTATAATTTTTAATACATCATTTTTTCTAAGGAGACAGCACAATCTAACTTCAGGAAAAATACGTAAATCGGCACATGTAATCAGCGCTACATGTAATTTTGTAGATATTATATATTGTAATTTATATGTATATATATACACACATATATGTATGTATATATGTATATATGTATGTGTGTTTTGTTTAAAGATAGGATTGATGCGAAGTGGTCAGTTATTAGCGGAAGAATCCCCAGCCAGTCTTTTACAAAAGTATGTCTGTGAATCATTAGAAGAAGCATTCCTAAAGTTGAGCATTATTCAAAATGAAACCAAACGACGAAGCAGCTCCCTACAGAGTGTCACTTCACCAACAGCGGTATTAGTTTTCAAACACAATACATTGTAATATTCGTATTTATCGATCAACATTCTTTGATAAATTTTAAAGTGAAATTTACAAAAGCACAAATTAAGAAATTACACAGTATCATTTTTAAAATTTCCAGAGTTAACGATTGGAAATATTTATTTTTAAAAATTGCAAAAGCCTATTATCATACCTTAAAAATAAAAGTAATTAAAAATGTCACAGTTAATTAAAAACTTTAAACAGATCCGACTACTCGCGCAATTAATACGTTCAGTTTTGCAGTTCTCCGGGGAAGTGTAGTGAACAAATAATCACTTTGAAACAGATATCGAAATATATGTACTCAATGAAAAGTCTAAAAAATGCTCAAAAGTTTTTGTGCCGATTGATTATTGTTAAGTTTTATGTTACCACGTTTTTATATTCTTCATAACGGTATCGTTATTTCTTATTCTGTAAAAGCAATAATTTATCTCATTAATCAATCGCGATTACCGGATAACAACAATAAAACGGGCAAGGTGATTTCAAAAATTGTTTTAATTTTTTTTAAATTTTTTTATTCACCTTTTGTCTGTTCTTTTTTTGTTTTTTTTTTTTAAAGACCACCTCCAACAACTGATAAGCCCCCTCACAGAATAAGTAATACCAAGAATGACGTATTAAAAATAACAGCAACATTGATGGTACAAATGAAAAAGGAGAAAATGAACAAAGAAGTAACATTATATAAGATAGAAAATAAAACTTCAATTTAAATATATAGAGTGACAATAAAAAAACGTTAATAAAGCTGATATTAGTGATAATGTAAAGATAACAAACTCGGTGTCAACACTGACCCAACTACATGGACTTAGATCACCTACTCAGATTCTAAGGCAATTGGAGATAGAGAGTATAAAGGAAAGAAGGAGGAGAATAACGGCTACAGATGGGAAGAAAAGGATAAAGGAAGCATTGAAAGGGGTAGGAAAATCCAACGCCAAGAGTTCGGCGTATAGATGAGAGCACTCAGGAAAAAGAACAGGGCATTCAAAAAGGATAACAAAAATATTATAAACGCAAGGATATACACACACATATATATATGTATAAATGAAATAGAAGAAATAAAGCAAATAGGAAAAATCAAAGTATTAACCAAATGCGCAGAACGTGAATTAGCAAAAATGATTGAATACTTTTTTGAGTTCCTATTACCCCGCAACAAGTAGCGCTGTAATAAATAAGGGCAAAAAAAATCCAACCATGATTTTCTAGTCAGAACAAGAAATCTATCCGACTTTGACGAGCTACCCAGCCGTTACTAGAATTTAGTACTAGACGAACAATTGCTAGAGTCTTGTGGTAGCGACTGGGTAACTCAACGAAACTCGGATAGATTTCTTGGGTTGGCTTGGAAATTTCGCTACCGCGTTCTTCTTACGCATGAGAGCCTCCTACTCGGGTAACTTTACCTGAAGAACCCATCTGTTACGCCTTGTAACTCCGTACGCAGCAGTTCTGATGAAGGCTGATCTGGATGAGCCGCAGCTTTCCATTTAATACTCACTGCATCTTTTTCACGCTCCTCTTCGTCAGGGGGATCAGCGTACTCAGATTCTTTTGAATCTTTAATGAAAACGACATATCTGCCGGATCGTTCGTTTAAGATCAGGCATTACATTCTTCGGCTCTTAATTTCCGACAGTCCTAGTAAATACGAGACCCGTGAACACGCGATACTGCGGATAAAAATATATTCGTTAACGTGTGTAACTTTCTATCGATAATTGTTGCTGCCGTAATGAACGTAAGTACAGACAGAATCGAAAAACAAGTTCTTGTGTTCGCAATTCTAAAGAACATCGGAATGTTCTGTGGGGATGTTCAAGGTATTTTCAACGATATTTGCTTAGCTCCCAGCAGCATTTATTGTAAGTAATAACTTATAGTCGATAAATAATTATTTTAATTTAATGCGAGCGTTTTTGTTTCTTTTGTGAAAAATCTTTACATTTTATTAGGGCCTCCCAACAAATTTTGATACAGGGCCCGTCTAAGGCAAGCTACGCCATTGCATTTTGTCATGTTATAATTATTTTCATTAAATAAAAAAATCACTCAAATTTCACGTTAAACTATACAGGGAAGTAGTCCACCTACTTTGCCGTTTGATAATAGACAATTAACAGCTGTGGAAAAAACAAAACTGTTGAAATGGAATCATTTGGAAGCATTGCTGTGGAAAAATATTCTTGGAATTTGGAGAAATATTGGGTAAGTTGAAATTGTTAAGATAACTCAGCGTGCATATGGCATACTAAAAATGTTGAACTTCCCAAGTGGAAGCAGCGACCGATTTTAGTTAAATTACTTTTTACCGATATAGTTAAAACATACTCGTAGTTTGTGAAATATAACTTACAGAAATCGATAAAAGTCACTTGGAGCTGATCAACAGAGTTGGTTTATAAGAGATGGCTTATTACACGAGTTCTTCTGCAAACCGATTGAAAAATGCCAAAGTTCGTCATCGGTTAAGGGCCGTGCAGAGACTCGCGCTTTGTCATGTACAAAACGTATCGGAAGGAGTAATGCTTCCACTAGTTTATCTGAGGAAAGCACTCACTCTTGACTCGAGAAACGACAATTTATCACCACCAGAGAAATTGCGCTTCATTCGGGGGATGACAACTGCGTTGGCTCAAACCGGGAGACCAATGATGCTAGGGGAATGGAATAGTGAGTGAGCTGCGTCTTTTGCAGTGTGGTCACTTATTAATACATTCCTGATATCTGGATGCGAATGAAAAGTCGTGGTCGGTAAACGCCAGGTATTTTACCTGAGTGGTCACTGGACATGGCTCATTTGCGAGCTATTTTGTAAAGGTTTAACTTAGATCCTAATCGAAGACCATATGTTTTCCGATTCCCGCTCTTCAACGTAGAATTGTTCATCTCGCAACACGCAAGGCATAGTAAATGTTTTTGTCCAAGGATTGAAAAACGCAGAGCGACAAGGTCAGTAGTACTCGCAACGAAGCTATAGTGATGTTTACAGTATTAGCGGTCGTAATCGAAACCGGTTCACTGAACTACAGCTAAATTTTTGCCTACCCACACGACTGATGGCAATAGAAAATGTAACGTTACAAAACGTGATACACACAAATCAAAAACATAATTAAATATTATCGGTGTTATTTTATTTATTTTTGGACAATGAAGTTTTTCGACATGTTCTTACCCCGACGTATATTTCCACTCTAACGATTCTTAACCCATGGAGTTTAGAGGCTGTTATTTGTATATCAGTTGCAGGGATTGTTATTGCTGTTATCTCGTGCAATACTATCTGTTACAGTTTATTTCTCTGATCATAAAGTCCAGTTTTAAAACGTCGATACTCGCACCTACTCACTACTAGTTTAATGAACTAGTCTTGCCTGGACCGGGCTTAGAAGTGAGCTGTTTTAGTAGTCTACATGATCCTAATGGAGCGTGCCGCAAATGATACAAAATAAATAAAACTTGTCCACAGTACATTTAAAAATTTTTTGTTTCTTTTTTATGTACATAAACAAGGAATTATATGCAGGCTCATAATTTGTATATATATCTACGGTTTCGCCCGCGTATTAATATCCACTTAAATCTGTAATTCGAAATTCATAAAAAAACAGTTGTTTTATCTGGAATTACATTTATATAAAGATTCCTTCTCTCTTTGGGAAACATGTTTATCACCGTCCAACAAAAACTGGTCTCTATGTTTCACGTTTAACTAAAGATTATCGATCTTTCTATAACTTGTCTGTCATGATCTAACAAAAAGTTCCGCTCAACTAAACAAGACACACCGCCAACATTTTGAAGGGGCTTAGCTGTTCACACGGTGATCTCCAATAATTACACATTTAAAAGAACATTTACTTCACTTATATCTTTCAATACATTTTATTGAAATTAATTCGTTATTGCAATAGCAAACTACAGTTCAAATTGTTTAAATCTGTACTTGGAAACTAATAAAAAAATTTTTGTTTTATCTGGAATCATATTTATGTAAAAATTCTTTCTCTCCTTGGAAAACATACTTATCACCGTCCGGCAAAGAATAGTCTTCACATTTCACGTTTAGCTGAAAATTATCAATCTTCCTATAATTTCTCTGACGAGATATAACCAGAAATTTTGCTCAACTAAACAACACACACAACCATTACTTTGAAGAGTGCGAGTTATTTATACGGTGATGATCTCTCATAATTACACATTTAAAATAACATGTTTCTTTCGACCTCCCTGTCTTGAGAATTTTATTAAAATTAATTTATTATCGCAACAGCAAACTATAGTTGTCGAGTAAAGATTTCAATTTGAATATAAATAACATTCCCGGTAGCAAATATTAAAAATTCCGTTGCAGGATTTTTTATTTCTCTGTAAAAAATAATAGAAAACGCTACCTTTTTTTTAACTCTCCGCACGGAGTACAGCAGATAGCTAGGAGCGCGAATTATATGTTTAGATCGTGTCATGGAGGTTTGATGATTTCAGTAACGCAAAAAATGAAGTAACAGAACGCGGTTTACTTTCGCCAGAAGTTAGTAAAATGCCATCTAAAGTTTATTATTTATCATAGAAATCATTTTATTTAAATTTTTACGTTTAATTTATATCTACCATGATTATTCGTTTTATTTAAAATTTTATAAAAAACATTTTTTTTTTTTACTCATCCCGTATACGTTTTTGTACCGCTGGTCTCATTCCAACTACTACTTAAAACCCCATATATTTCGTGAAAAAGAAGGAGCAGAAAACTCAGCTACACCTTAAAATCTTCATTTGGACAACACGAATACACTCTGAAAATTTTAGCATGATCCGTCTAGCGGTACAGAAACGCATATACCCAACCTAGATAACAGAAGATGTTAAAATGTTGTCTCAATAAACTAACTCACACTGCCATCTGTTAGACACTTATGGAACTTATAACTAATTACAACCCTTTATCCTATAAAAACATTTAATTTGCAATAAAAACATATTGAGGTCATTAATCGAAATAAAAACTATCCTATCTTTTAAGTTGGACCAAATCACACACAGTGTGCAAAATTTCATTAAGATCGGTTGAGTAGTTTCGGAGTTTATCGCGGACAAACCGTTGTGACGCGGGGTTTTTATATATACATATATATATATATATATATATATATATTTAAACATGTGTATGAAATACATATGTATTAAAATTTATGAATAATATGCTTATATTACATTTCAGGGTTCTAATGTTTATAATAGGGTTACCAATAATGCAGACATTCTTATTTTACATTACTATTGGTAAAGATCCTAGAGGACTACACCTTGCTGTTGCAAATGGCAGACTAATGAATACAACTGAAAAATTTTTAGCGTCCACTAATAGTTGCGAATCTGAATTAACCAGCTGCAAGTATTTACATTATTTAGAAAAGCGGAAGCAAAAAGTGGTAAGTTACAGAAGAATTATTTTTTCCGTGTTTACATTTGCTCGTTACTACTTTATTAATTGAAGAGCGCGTATTTTGTTTTTGAAAAAACACTTATATTAATCTTGTACAGTTTTCTATGAACTTTTCGATTTTGGAAGTGTTTTTGCTGAACGTCAAATCAGTATAAAGTTATAACAACTTTGTTAAAACGAATTATTACAGTTAAATCGTTAATTATTTAAATATTTGCATGTTATCACGCTAGGATAATGATGAATTGTTAATCCAGCTAACGCCCGGTCTCGTTCGAAATTCATTATCAGTCTAACCCGATACGACGCTTAAAATTAGCATTTGAACATAAAAGATCTATAACAATTAGTGCCGCACAGACAAAAAAAAAAGTAGAAAAAAACATATCCCTTGCTGTAATTGAAACTGAATACGAGGATATAACTTCGTTGAGTGAAGTTGTTTATTTGACGAAACGAACAAACGAAAGCGAAAATTCGCGATTGCGAAAAAAGTAGGTTCGCAGCTTTAACTAGGCAAGTAACAATAAATCCGAAAAAATGCGGTTAAATAAATTTAGAGATTCTCAAAAGAAGGGGTTATTTAGACAATTTAACGCGCGTTTACGCAATAAAATCGAACGGAAGCCCTGAAAAGGGCTATTTCAAACAAGTAAAAGAAAATAAGGAGGAAGGAGTTAAAAACGAATTAATTAGAGGAAATGACGAAAATAAGAACAGGATGAATTTGAATAGAAGACAAATAAAAGAAGGAAATTAATAAAAACGAAGTGAACGATAATGAGTAAAAAACAAAATCAATAAAGCGAAAAAACAAAAAAACGCAACGAAAAACAAAACGGACATATATAATTTTACTCTGCTACGATTAAAAATGCAATTGCCATAGATCATCGATATTGACAACGAAGCGAAACTATCCGTCAAGCATTATTGCATTTCGATTTCGCTTTTCTTTAATTATTGGTTTCAAACATCCCTCACTGCCGAACATTCATTTGACAACCAAAGTGCAAAGTGTATCAGTATGTGATCTGTCGGAACAGTGTAAATAGAAAAAAGACGGATCCACATAATGTGCAAATTATGGTAAAAATCATAGAGCCAACTGGATAGGTTTTACCGTAAGTATAAAAAGAAACTAGAGCTAATTACTAAATTTAAAATCGTAGCTGCGCAACGATTACAAAGAAAGGTCGAAACCACACCGGTAACTTAGGTTAACACAATCTGTTGACCTTTCAAAAATAAAATAAAAAATAATAATAATTCGGCTTCTTCAAGTTTTCTCTTACCGCCAAAGATAGATTCATCTTTCACTCAAATCTTGGGAATGTTTCCTTTAATAAATCAAAACATAATCACAACAAAAACAATCAAATACAATTACGTCGGAGGTATATTCTATCTCGATAATAGAAGAACCGACAACAGCCGATATTTACAGATACATCTCTCGGAATAATCACCTGAAATGCAGACGGGCTGCTCAGACGAAAAATGATCTAGAAATTCTTTTTAATCATAAAAATATTGATATTACACTGATTTCTCTGAAACCCATCTTAAATATGATGATGCGGTCAAATTTCGAAACTATATTTTATACCATATGGCACATTCCGATGGTAGCAGCTCGTGTGGAATTCGTAATAATATCAAGCATTTTTGGAATTATTAAATGAATCATTCATATACTCTTTTATAAAATAATAATGTATTTAAAATTGAAACACTGACGAGTTTCGAAGCTAATAGCTTTATAGTGCGATCATGAAGCTATTATCTTCGAAACGCGTCAGTGTTTTTAACTTTAAGTGCATTATTACTTTAAAAAATGTATATGAACCATTCATTTAATAAGAAATTTAAATAATGTGTTCTTCAAATGTTAATAGCACTTTTAGAATGTTTTCATTCAACAACACAATATGCAAGACACTATTGTGATTTTCACTAACAATTGTGAACTAAATCTAGCCGCTGCTTACTTTCCGCCAAATACAAGCGTATGTGTCCAATTAATCCAACAATTATGATTTTAATGCGAAATACCGTGCCTGGTGATCAAAAAAGGAATTAAGGCGACCCCACCGGTTGCTATTACTTATCAAGAGAAAGTTCTACTTACGGTCTCACTAATCAAAACAGTATACCTGAGACTGAAAGATACAGAGCATCAAACTATATAAAAGTAAAAAATCATAATGTCCTGTCTTCAGATCACAAACAATACTGCATTTCGGAAGCAGAAAAAAAATATGTCAATAAACAAAAAAAGCAGATTGTGACTGTTTTAGGAATAACCTAAATAATATTACCAACATTAAAGTTAGATTGAAATCTAGCACTGAACTAGAAATAGTGACGGATTTATTGAAGCAGTGTCTGTAGCTATATCCACTACTACTACTTCTGCGCTTAAAAACCGAACATGTCAAAACACGTGTTATCTGGCTAAGGTAAGATAATTGACTAAAGATAGATGCGTTGCAATACAAGTCTAGCGCGAAACTCGTAATGCAAAAGACAAAAATATATAAGCTTAATCGTACTATCAAAGAAACCAAACGGAGAACTATTGAAAATAGACGAGAAAATCTGGATGCAGATGCTGACAACTATTTTATGAAAAACGACACATCAACTTACTTATAATACGAATTCCTCGCCTTAAGGATAAATACGGAAACTGGCTGTGAAAGGAAGATGAAATATCAAATATTTAGCCAAACATTTATCGAACGTATTCATGCTATTCGCAAGCTGGCGCAACTTCATACCGAGAATAACATTATTTCCTAGACAACAGTTTAAAATGTTTTTACCTTATGAAATAGAATCTGGAACGGACACGAAAATCAACCTAAAGAAATCTCACCTGGGTCCGATATGATTTTACCCGCAATTCTACATGAACTCTCGCGCAAAAGCATAGTTCTGCTAACATATCCGTTTAATGTATGTCTACATTTTTCTTTTCAAGTCACTGTTATTATTTTACTGGCATGGCAGTATTAAGAAAACAATATCCATCCGACTTAAGGTGCAATGTTTTTTTACCTTTTATTTTAAGCTGGACGATATACTTATTAACATGAGGAAAAATTTTCCGGAAAACCCGAACAAATAAGGTTAGCCAGAATGGAAATTCAAAAAGGGATAGAAAGTAACAGGAAAAAGGTAATTACAAGAAAAGACAGAAGAAGAAAAAAATAAGAGATGCTTCATTAGCAAAGTAAAAAATAATTTTAAAACTTTTACGAAAAAATATTTGTAAAACATACATTTCTATTTTAGTCGTTCCATTATCACTATAAGATATATTTCCTTTAAATGTCGTATAATTAATGCGATTCACTTACAGGATTATTATAATACGACAGAAGAAGCAAAACAAGCAGTTAAAACGGGAAAAGCGTGGGCAGCTTTAGAATTTCATTATAATTTCACTGCAGCATTGAAAAATAGATTTGAAGATAGTAACATAGACGAGGAAACTATTTCCATGAGCGAAATAAACATCTGGATGGATGCAACGAGTAAGTACAAGTGACAAAAACTGATGTAGTGAACTGGTTTTCAAACTTTTTCAGCAATTTTAATCGAATTTTTCCATTTTCCTTAAAGCTGAAGTGAGCGGTTTAATATAAAAAATAAGTGCAGTGAAAATTAGTTAACAGCAACAAATCGGTTATTGTAACCAACATTTGGGTGTACAAGTAAAAAAATTAACACTTATAGCGTTATTGCAGCACAACATTTTGATTCAAAAATTTTTATAATTGATTTTTTTTAAAAAACTGCACTGCTTATTTGTAGATTCTTTTTGATTTTTTTTTTTTTTAGGCTCGTCAACTAGTAGGGGGCTTTACCCAGAAACAATTAGAAAAGAAATTAATCAATTATATCTTAATACGATCAGATATTGTTAATAGGAAGGAACGGCTATTTGTCGCCTTCGCTTTAACTATAGTCTCGTTCCTGCATTACTTTTTCTGTTTTCATCTATATCTACTCGATTCTGTCCCTTTCATCTACCATCCATATACTTTCCTTGTGATGCTGATAACATTTTATTTGAATGTGCAATCTTCTCTACTGAGCATGTGTCCTTCTATTCTTCACTATTAAAACTTGGTATCCGTGATTTTTAGCATTCAACGTTATGAGTGCGACTGTTTCGTAATTAGCACCTTCTTATTGTCCTTCCGATTGGAAATGTCTTCGAATTTGAAAACGAGTTCTTTTTTCACTGCCAACTCGCTATCACCACCTTCCGTTATCAAGTTGCGCAGTCTTCAGAATTTAACAGATAATATTGCATCGCCATTATAACTTCTAGTAAATATGAAAAGTTCTAAATTGTATTAAAAATGTGTAAAAAAGCTGATTACAATATTTCATTTCAGCAGAAAATCAAGGTAAATAAAAATATGTAACAACCGAAAAAGTAGGCAATTTTAAGAAAAGGAAACCACAGACAGTATAATATGATATCGAAAAGTAAAGAGTAATATTCCGTTCATTTAATCCGAGATGAAGCCTTTATTTCAGATTTATCACTGAGCAACATCGATGATATATACATATATACGAAGAGAGAAAGATACAGTCAAACATATGAATATTTATAAAACAATTTTTAAAATTCATGTTTCCTATTTAACATAATATAAAAGTAATTAACACAAACTGACTAGAAACAAGATTTATTAAATTAATAATTGAAATTAACACACCGACATGTTTCGGAGACACTACTCCATAATCATGGTGAAATATACTACACTAAAGTTAAAAGTAAACAATACAAAACACTAGTTAACAAAAATTATATACATATAATATAATATAATAAAATAAACTTTAATAACAAACTATTGTTTGTTATTAAAGTTTATTTTATTATACCATTTTAACAAACAGGATGTATTCACCTACAAAAATTATATACCTATAGCGCAAATGGTCGAAAAAAATATATATATGTAAGTGAAAGAGTAATAAAAATAAATGTGAAAATATAAAAAATAAAAATTATAAATAAATACATAAAAATTTAACTAAATTGTTTTAAAAATTCGAAATAATAGGTTGTTATTAGGTGTCTCTGTGTGTTTAATGCAATATGCCTAATATGAATATTTCGTAATTACAATTTCAAAAAAATTACACCGATATTTTTACTACACTATGTCTTTTTTAAGATCAACAGATAAAAAGTCTTTTACAAAGGCAGTTTATATTCTCGTGGAGAGATTTTATGAACGATGTGTCCAGCGCTTGTAACGTCTCAAAAATTTGGTTAAAATCACCCGTCAAAGTAAGTACATCTTTGAAAAATTATATTATTTTTTCCGATTTAAATAACTTGTTCAAAAAAATCTTTTCACGTTTATATTTGCATAATTTGTACACTGCCGCGAAAATCTATTAAAAATTAAAAATTTGCACGGCGATTAAAATTATAAATTAAACCTTTCAAACTATGTCGCTCGCGTATTACATTTAATGTTTCGAAAAAAATTACATACTTTTTCTTATCAGAAACAACTGATTACGTTTAACAGCTGATAACAGATGGGGCTCATTAGCCAACTTTTCAATATTTTTCAAAAATCAACCTCACGATGGTAAAGGTTACACATTTTAAAAACCGCTTAAAATAGACTTTCTTACCTGTGGCTACAGAAAATATAAATAGTTTCTCTGAAAAAAATTTCGTCGTAGCATATTATTATTATTATTTTAAATTTACGTGCCATGAACAGCGACTATCGGCTAGAGGCACGGATGAATATGGATATAATATGTGTTAAATGAGAGAATTACGCTATTTATATTTAGCAGTATAGCTTTGCATGGTGCAGGAAACTAATTAGGTTAGAAATCATAGGTAGGGTCGCCATCAAAGAGGATATTAGGCAAGGAGAAGGGAAGATTATGTGTTGATCTGAGGGAATTGAACTAAGGACATTCTGTAAGGATATGGAAAACGGAAAAATCGAAGTTACATATGCTACAGATTGGAGCCAATGTCTTTTGCAATAGGTAGCCATGCGTGAGTTGCATATGTCCCAAGCGGGTCTGGTAACGATTACATCATCTCTTCTTCAGCTCAGGTGGGTCTTCCATGGTCGGACATACTGCCTAATTTGGAGAAGTTTGTTTACACATGGGATGGGTAACCATCGTTGGTTCCGTAGAGTGCCCAGAGCAAATTTTAGGTAGCGAACGAAGTCTTAAGCTAGTTCGAGTTTGGCTTCTCTGTCGGCCAACTCATTTCCAGGAATTTCCGAGTGACTTGGAATCCAGAGGAATGATATCGCGCGAGACGAAACAGATACCTGTAATTTGACTATTTTCTTTGCAATGGGATGTGGTTTATTTACCTCTGAAAACATCGTACATGGAATAGTCAGAATAGATTACTGCTGAGGTGTTTGTTTCCCGGTTCAAGAAAAACTGAAGTGCTAAAAATATTGCGTATTGGTCAGCCGAAAGGATATAAGACGTTTCAGAAAGTGAGTACCGTATTAGCACGACATTTCCTTTCATCATCGAACACCAAGTAAACGGATATTCCCCGTGCTTGTATTTCCGAACTCGACAAAAATGAAAAATTTCCATTGTAGCGTTATTAAATCATTGTTTTGATAACTTTTCTTAGGTCACCGTCAGTTTTCTTTTGTACACTAAAACTTTGTAGACTTCCAGTGAGTGACAACTACAAACAATAACACAGTTCTGAAAACACATTTAATGCAATGACAGTTGTACACAACGCACGCAGAAGTACTCAACCCGACAGTGAGCTTCATCGTTCCACACCACCTTATTTTATTTATAATGTAGACATCCACGTTATAAAAAAAAAAATAAATTACTCCTTTCTAATTTTTAAATAAAACAATTTTCCTTTAACCTACATGCTTTAATGATTAAATTAAATTAATCATTTTGCCGTATTTTATTTATCTTTCATTGTAAAAAAAAAGAAAAAGAAACCAAAAAATCGAAGCAAACGTCATGAACATTTCATCATATGAAAAATTATATTCTTTTCGAAAAATCGTATTAATCCAAAAATTCAGTTTCACCGGGAAGTTCATCGTTTTTGAATGCAGATCGAATGAATAAAATCATTTTAAAGACAAAAGATTCGGTTCAATCGTCTCCGATTTATAATCTAGTTCTTTTGTCCGCTATTAAAAATGTTCCCGATTAAATGTGTTGCCGCCGCAATTCATCTGACTATAAACGCGTGCTTGCATAACGTGCTGGTAAGTAAAAATGCGTAAATTAAAAAAAAAAAGCTTCTTCTTTCGCGTAGCGATCATATAACAAAATGAACTATCATATTTTTCTCCGTTCTTTTCACATTGAACACACTTTCCTTATCAATCCGTCCAGCGATTTGGTGGATGACCTTTCGAGCCTTTCACCTTTGACTCCATCAGCAAGGTTTCAGTCCGAAATATTTCAATAAGCAAAGAGCACCAATACCAGTCATTGCGTGACGTGCAACTCCTGTACTCTAAACATACATTTCTCCGATTAGAAGTCCGTGGTATTCGAAGGAATTTCCTCCGGCACCACATTTCAAAATTATTTACTTGATTCCTGTTAATTTTGTTGACAGTCCGCGGATCTACCGTATCTAACACAATCGACAACACAAGGATTCCACTTAATTTTTACGTGTTTACTCTAATGCTTCTATATTCTGTCACGCTCCGCTGTTTTATAATTTCTTCTCTGAACTATTTTATTTTAGACTTGTTTCAGCAAATTAATTTAGTTTTTAGTTTAGTATAATTAAATTTAGATTAAAATTATTTCATTCATCAACTGTAAGGGAATAAAAATTTCCTAAAACAAATTTTGATAAACCACATAAAGTGCAATAGCGTTTATTAGAATTACATGAAAATTTGTTTATTGTGCAATTTATAAAAATTGAATATTTAGATTATGCTAATAATTTAAATTCAGACAGCGCATTTATTTCGTAGGATGGCTCCAAATTGTTTTAGCTTTTAAACTATATTTAAATTTAGTTCCATTTTGTTTACATAAATTACTCTTTTTTTAAAAGTTCGTAACTTTGTAACTAAGCTCCGATTACGTTCCTGATTACTAGGAACCTGTAACGTGACTTCCAAAATATTTTGAACTTCACTCATCACTAGTACACAATGGACACAACACATTTGTTACGAAAAATGCTTCATAACATTCCGATATTTAATAAATAATGAAATATTTTATAGATGAATAAAATACAAATACGCTATTATTTAAATAATGTATAATTTTAGTTCTTTCCTCCGATATACGGCGATGAATCACCGGAATTTACCGATTTTGCAACGCCCGGTGTTTTATTAACGTAAGTACATTATAAATTTCTGAATAATTAAAATAAATTATACAAATTCCGTTAAGCTTCAGATATTTTTTTATTCGATATTAAGTATTATAATTCGTTCTGTATTCTGAAATTATTTAAAAAACAAGTGTTCAGTCAATCATGATGTTTCATGCGCTGAGGATTCCGTATGTTAAGTTAAACGTAACTATAATTTACATTTACATAATACAAAATTCAAAACAATGTAATCTGATTTTTCGCGCTGCAAAGAGGGAGAGACACACGTAATTTTTCATACTTTTTTGAACTTTTTACCAACTTTGAAAGTTTCGTGAAGGAAATGAAATACAATTTTGTTCCCGACAAAAAGCGATCTTTTCATCAACATATCACATGCTTAGAAAAAAAAAAATTTTCAACAATTTTGAGTTCCTGGCGCCCCGAGTGCCAAATTTAAAGCTTGAAACACAGATGTTCCAAACTAGAGAAATATATGGGGGGATGCACATATTTTTAATTTTGATCAAAATTTTTTACCATAATACTGGTGGCGCTAAAGGGGAGACAAGTCATTTTTCGCGCTTTTTTGAACTTTTCTGAAAGTTCGAAAGTTTCGTTAAGAAAATAAAATGTGGTTTCGTTCTCGGAAAATAGCGCGATCTTTCCAACGATATATCACATCCCTCCCGGAGGGGGGATACTTATTTCAAAACTTTCGAGCTTTTAGTGCCCCGAGGGCCTTAATATAAAGTTGTAAGCTCAGCATGTATCTTCTTCCCTTGCAGTTTTATTTCGATTTTCTGTTATTATTTCTGTAGAAAAATTTAGTAGAAAAAAAGTGACGCATTTTAAAAAAGGAAGTTACGCTGCCGCACCCTGTATAAAGCGATCCTTTGCGCATAAGTTTGAGATATGTTTTGGTTTTCTCTACTTTTTAACTCGATCTATTGTTTAAATGAACATCATTTTTTTGTGGCTTTTGGGCCCAAAAGGGGAGTCTATATAATTTTTTAGCCGTAATTTTTTGCTTTTATGAAAGAGCTTTTATGTTTTATTTTACATTTTGAATGTCACTTTTGAAGGTTTATCTGGTGATGAGTTATGAATTTTTTAAGGGTGATTTCTGAGGTCATTTTATATTCCATATTATATATTCTTGGCGATTTTTTAGGTTTTTTGACGGCCATATGGTTTCAAAGAGAATTTTAATTGTAATTTATAATTCAATTTTGAAATTTATGTCAATTGGTTCGTGAGTTAATTGACTTTTATTTGACATTTTTGTCGTTTCTGAACCATCTTATTAGGATTATTCCATACATTATACATCTACGAAATACTAAAAATGAGAAAAAATTACGAATTTTTGAAATTAGAGCGGACACGTTTACACTATCGGTACAGATCTTCATTGTAAAATGCTCTTTTTCTCTAAAACAATTTTGAAATAATCGTTGACGCTCTACTGTACAAACGGTATCTATCTTTTCAGATCGCTTGTTTACCGCCTCATATATAGAACATGTCAGCTAAATTTAAAGTATGTAAGCCAAAGTGCAATAATCTAAAAATTTCTTAAGGAACTACACATATATTTCTAACAATGGCGGATCCGTTTCTTCCGGGTGAAGATTGCCATGTAGTATTTCAAAGGAGGAACAACAAATATTAAAGATTAAATCATTAAATGTTACCTTGAACTTGAAAAAAAGTGAAGAGTATTTTGAGGAGGACCCCCCACCCACCCAAAATTAGTTTATAGGGCCGGAATTGATTCCTGAACATTCGCATACTATCGGCTAACCGCAACGTTTCCGTTAATACCAATTCGGAAGTAGAAGAAGGCAGGCATGCGAGACAACTCGCTTTTGACATGTGTTCACCATTAGCAAAAGTTGCGGATAGCATTAGGGAAAAGCAAGAAGGATTCAGTTTTTAAAGGCAGGATTACTACATAGCGTGTAAGGCCTTTCGTTTTTAGTAAAATATTGAACGTTGCTTCGAAATCAATTTCTATGTTCAATGACGTTGTTTTGCTCTTTTTTTTTTTTGAAATTTAGTTACTCTCAAAAAAATAGGAACGTTAAAAAATAAATGTAACCGGATAGATCTAAATCTTTATTATTAATATAGGGTCTTTCAACAATGACGCTCGATTTGTAAATGTAAATAAAACAAGTTATTTGTGAAATATCAATTCAATTTTTCTTTTTATTTGAAAGATTTTTTTTTTAATTTTTTTTTTGTGTCTGGGGGGTCGTCAGCAAAGACATTAGCCCAAGAAAGGTGAGTAAAGAAAAAAGTCAGATTTTTATGCGGCGTGAAACATTCAACAAGAATGTGTCAAGCGTCTGGACGACAGAAGGGAAAGAATAAATGCAGCGCAATAGGGAGTAGGAACATTGCTTGATAAGAGAGAGGAGTACAAGGAAGATTATCCAGATGAAAGTGATGAGCATTTGAACATTATGTGATCAGAATCACATACAAAGTGGCTGTTAGGAGAATGTAAAGGACAATATGGAGATGGCGCGAGAGAGAATCGGAAAAGCGACGAAGGAAGCAAGCTGTGCCCAAAGCAGAGGCGGCATATCGCCGAGATGCTGGAGCAACGCATAAAAGTGAAGTCAAGAAACCAGGAGCAAAGAGGAAGAGAAGGCTGGATAAGTAAAAGGAATCCGGGTTAGTGCAGAGCTCGTCATTGACAATTACAGCAATGCCAGTTTCGCTTTGCAAGGAGTACGGACTGACGATTCCACTAGACCAAAATTCACACCAAACAGTGATTTTATCGAAATACATTTTGATGCTGGTGTACCTCGTGTGATCGGTATCGTCCCTAATTCGACACAATTTTGCTTATTTACACGTCGATTGGTCTCTAAAGATGATTTTTTTGGCAATATTTAGATCAACTTCAAACTGCTGCAGAGCCAGCGAACACACGGCGTTATCTCCATAGTCGTTTAAGCTACTGGGTCAGTTGGATTTTATACGGATTCAAACCCAAATCGCGACGCAAAATTTGTCAAACTGGAATCGCAGAAAAGCCAAGTTTTTGTGAACGACAAGAAATTGACTGTCTCGGATTTTTCCGCATACACTCTCACGTACAACAGCCATGTTTTCAACGGGTCTTACGTTAGCTGATTATTTATTGAACCGGTTAACTCCAATTCAGTCATCAAACATCGATGTTCAACTCATTTCAAAAAGCACATCGTTTAGCGCGCATTAAAGCGAGGCAGGGCCGTATCTGAAGGGGGTTTTCCGAGTTCAAACTCCCCCCGAAATGTCTACGAAATAATAACTGCTTGAATTAAATGAACCGAAATTCAGAATAAATTTATTTCTTTTCAATTTTTGACAAAAGAAAAGAAAATTGAAATTTTTATGAATTCTATGGAAACGACTGTTTTTTATTTGTTTTTGTTGTAGTGTTCAAATATCGCATATACAATAATTGACTACAAGACTGTATTATTTATAAATAAATATATTTCATGATAACACACACATAGACAGTTTTTATTGCATTTAGACTTTTTTTCAAACGACTGAAAAGAACTCTCCACTACCTCGTGCTACAAAAAATGTCAACATATTCCTCGGATGGAATATCTAAAAACACCACGATAAATATTACAAGATCAAATCGCGAAAAGAAGGAAAGTCACTAACTTTTATTAAATTTTTTTGCTGGTTATATTATTAGTTCACATCACTATACAGCAACTTACGTTATGTTTTTTTAATTCCAGGATAATATTCTGTGCAACTGTCGCATCAACGTGCATTTCGATGTTATCCGACCGCGTTGACGGAATATTAGAACGCGATTTAGTTTCCGGTATTAATATTTTTTATTTATCTTATAACTTTATGCCTATATAATCACATTTCCCTTTAATTGTTCCATTGCTAGTACACTGTTTACGTGGTATTTTACATTTTTTTAGAAAAACGTCTGTTCTCTCTTTTTTTCATCATTTTCTCAGGAATACCAGCGCACATATCCGTACGCATTAACTGAGATGTAGAGACAATTTTCTTTTTTTTGCATTCTCCAGATCGTGAATAACGTTTCGTAATTTATTTTTCAACGAGCTTCTGCTTAGTGCAAAAATAAAATAACAATTTATTGAAAAAAGAACGTTAGAACTGTTTGACAACTGTCAACGGCACTATAAAGATTTTATATTTTTGAGTTCGATGAACAGTAATATGTATTATTTCGTACTATACAAAACCACCTTAATTTGCCCATATCGATTAGAAAAAATTTTTTTGGCGGCTACGAAAAATATTACATATGACATTTTACACGTTATATATCGAACTACAAAAACCCGATTTCAAAAATTAAAAAGCTGGCTTTGAAAAATTAAAATATTTAACTTATAAACTCTTTTAGGTTTATTTTTTTTTTTTTTTTAATTTTGGAAATGTTAAAACTAAATAAAGCATAATTAATGTACCACTTTTTTCAAATTTTATTGCTTAAACGAAAAAAGTATTTTTTAAATAAAAATTAATAACATATATTTTGTAAAAAATTCAATTTTCTTTTTTCTTTCAAATTAGCATTATTTGAAATATACTCATATACTGCCTTAATTTTATAGTATGCTTCTTTTCTTATTCTTCTCGTCACTGTCATTACTATTAATTATGATTATTACTAATAATTCACAATTTGCATTATTAAAATAATTTATAAAAACTTTTAGACAGGTACCTAAACTTCAACAGAGAGCCAAAACATGTTTAACACTTAATATCAAGCAAATGATTGTTTGTGTTTTTTTTTTGTTATATATATATATATATATATATTTTTTTTTTTTCTATATTGACTTCTTTGATACGAATAAATCATAAATCCAAAAGTTTTTATATCAAGGGTCTCAAAATTCTAATTAATCGGATGATATTCGCTTTTTCTTTTCGTTTTTTTCAAAGATATCTTAATAACGAAAAAAACAATTTTAGTGAGCACCAGATTTGGAATTTTTTACTTACACTATCCTTCTGGTGGTTTTAGTTTTTGAATTATTTTAACACAAAGTTTAAAAAATTCAATTTAAAAAAAAAAAAAAAAAGATACTCGCAGAATAGGAAAAATTAAATGAAATCATAATAGCTTTGTGGAGGAAACAGTTTAGTACCAAATTATTTTTCTAATTTTTCGTATTCTGCTAACATATCTTTTTTTATCGAATTTTCTAAATTTTAAATTTAAAAATAACACAAAGGCTAAAACTGCTAGAAGGATAATGTAAGCGTGGGAAATGTTCCAAATTTGATGCTCATTAAAATAAAACATTTACCGAACTGGCATATAAAGTGGATCTCTACAATAGAGAACTCAGATATCTTCAGAATGTTAGCAGCTGCATGTACCGCGTGACGGAATTGTCCACTGTATTGGTATTCGAGTGTGTAAATAAGGATCCCTGTTAAATGTAATACGAGCCAAAGCGGAAGTCGTTTTTGTTAAAACGAAACGATTGACTTTATTTAACTAGATGCAAATCTACTGTCAGGCGATGAAGTATATACATATATTTTTCTACAAAATTCTAGATTATTATCCAAATAACAACAATCTATACAGGAAGATTGTAAATAGACAAAAACTTCGGAAATGTGTATAGATTAAACAAAACAGACCTTGGTATACCGAGTCTCACGGAAGACCATAATAAAAAATAAGAGCTAGAGTAGACGGTATTATAGGGGGAAATGATTGGACTTCTTTCCGTATAGAAAATGTACATCTTACCTATTTAATAATATCACAGATTATGGTTCCACGTGATGCAAACTGTTCTCATTTATCCAATACTCTAATACAAGAAAAAATTCACTACTATTCACATCAAATGGATCTCTATAACTTGCAACGTTCCTAGATAAAACAGTAGAAAATATTCTAAAATAAAAAATATGTTTAGGGTCAATGTACATGTACGCACTGTTTAGCGACAGAGCAATTGAATAACCTGTCACATTATAAATGCAATAAATCGCAGATAAACTTTTAATAAAAACCAATGAACAAAGGTATAGTCCAATCTTGAAACAAATACAACTTTTATTTAGTTTGAAGGATAATATAAATATTGACCTTATAAATCAGTCATTCTAATAATACATGGCTACGAGAGCTCTCCTACTTCAATATCGTATCAAACCAAAAGTTCCCGATATACCAATTAGACCGGTACTTTAGTCGCCTCTATTTTATTAAAGGCTGAAAACAGGGTGACATACAACTTATAAAAAGTTACCTAAGTAATATACAGTTTAACGAGATAATTCATACGTATTATAATAACAATTATAAAATAATGTACACCGATGGTTCCTGTAGAGGGAACATAGACAGCAACAGTCTATTGAGCGAATAAGAGGATCTCGGTCCGTTATCGTACTCTAAAGTTCTTCGTACATGGTTTTGGGTTACTCAAAAAATTGAAAATGTTAAAATCTGACTGATTCACAGGCAATATTAATGAAACTAAGATTAAAAAAAAATGAATAAAATGTACAACACTGAAATTCAGATTAGGAAATTGGTTATTGGATTAAGGAGTGTCAAGCATATTAACCAGTTGGTCCTGGGTCACGTAGAGGGATACGCGAAATTAAAATAGATGACTCACTCATCAAATCCCCGGGGAACTACCATTAAGACTATAAAGGTAAACTGGGATGAACACGTCCCATTCATCAGAAAATAAATTATTAAAAAATGTAACAAGAAATACAAAAATATTACATGGGAGAAAAAATTATTATTTAGAGAACACCGTTTACGGATCATAGAATAATCTACGTAAAATCGGAATTTTAGGGTCTTTTTATGCGTGGGATTTATATCGTGGAACGTCGAGCGACACCAAACGCCACTCTAAATATATTGCAAACAATGCAAACGCCTGCAAAAAATTTATTGTCGCCATCTAAAAATGAAGTCGCTCTATTCTTAACAACGCTAAGCATTAGCCGTTCTGAAAATTCCCATTATAGTATATGGAAAACATGTTTATATTTTTTAATGAAAACACCGTGTCCTCGTTAGCGCTGTTTCATTCAAACGAAATGGTGTTTGAGAAGATTTTAATCATTAATATTTACTTTGTTTAAGTTAATTATAATGAAACCAGCTGATACAGAAAGATCTATAGACCACTTAAATTAAATTCTGATATTTTTTTGCAAAAAATATAATTGAGAATTTTTTTTTTTTTTATTGTTATTTTTATACTGGGTGTTTTTAATTGCTATGATTATTACATTCAGTGTTAGGTAGGTATTTTAAATGCTGGTTGTTAAGTTTAGTTTTCTAATCGGGGTAAGAATTTTTTTAATTTCGTCTTGGTTGTCAGGGATGGTTGTATTATTTAAAGGAATTTTTAGTTCTAGACGGATTTGATTAATGTTAGGCATTCGTAAAGAATGTGTTTGACTGTGATGGGGATTGAGTTGCAAAACTGACAAGGGGGTTCATCGATTTTTAGGAAGAGGTAATTATGGGTGAGTTTCGTATGTCCAATTCTAAGTCTGGTGATCATTAATTCTTCTTAACGATTTAGTTGGGAGAGGTTTTTCCAAGGTTATACGGATTTTTTGTGTTGAAATAATTTGTTATGGGATTTTGTGTTCCACGATGCTTGCCAATTAGATATTTCGGTTTGATTTAGTAAATGTTTGATGTGCGTGACTGTGGTGGAGGTTACAGGAGAGGGTATAGAGGCGGTTTTGGCCAGGTTATCTACTATTTCATTTCCCTGGATTCCGATATGACTGGGTATATACATTAATTTGATATTAATGTTTCGAGATTTTAGCTTGTTTAGTTGTTGGTGAATATCTTGGACAAATTTGTCAGTTGAAAAAATGTTCAGGATGGATGTTAGTGAGGATTCGCTTTGGATTAGATAATTTTTGCTTTTTCCTTTCGTTTTTATGCTTTTCAAACAGTGAAAAATTGCTATTAATTCAGCTGTATAGTTGGAAGAGCATTTATGAAGTTTGAAGTTTTTAACCTTTCCATTGATAGAAAAAGCATATCCAGTATATTGATTTCCGATTTTTGACCCATCTGTAAAGCATGTCACATAATTTGGAAAATTAGTAACTGTTGATTTAAAACAATTTATATAAAAAGTAATTTATACGATGATTATATTTTAACCGCGTCTCAATTATTTTCTATAACTTCCGCTTTCCTTTATTTACCCTACCCTTTATATACTTCTGACTTAGACAACAGCTTACGGCGTGTAAAAGAAATTAATAAGTGAGTAAAATTTATTATCAAGGTTTTATTCGTAATCTTTTGAGAAAATTGTTTCTTTAGTGTAATCTGTTTTTATTGAATATAGTATTGGTTTTCACATATTTATTAATAGTGAGAAATATTTCATATCAATAGAATTTACATACCTTTTTCAATTATGTTTTATTATAGTTACTAATTGATTATGTTGATAGATTTTAAAATAAAAGAAAGCTACAAATCTGTTTAGGAGTTTTTAATCAAAATAGCTGTCAGTTTACAACTTGAACATTTTGTTTTTTACTTATAACTTAAACAGACATATTATTTGCATTTCTATGAGTGAAAAAATTTTATAATTTTTTTCTTTTCGATTGGAAACATATTATTTGTTTTCATTTACAACTTCTATATCAATGTTTTGTAAATGTTAATATTATTCTAATTCCGATGTGTGTATATATACATATATATATATGAACAGACTGTGTAACTTAAGTTTCCTTTCAAAAATGAACTGTAGGTATAAAGAAAAACTGAAGTAACAAAGTCCTCATTGTAATAAATGAAATTGTTACAGTTTTTAAATGCAAGTACCTTAGAGTTATTGTTAACATTTCTTTCGAGATGAAAAGCTACTATCTCCTGCCACAGCGGTCTTCAATTCGAAAACAAGTTCATCAAATAGACTAATTGAAATTTTAAAATAATTGAACAATTTTATTTCATCTTCTTTTAATTTGGCATATAAACTGTAAAATACCAACTTTTCAAAAATCAGAAAATATATATTGCATGAACTGTCTACCTTAGTTTCTATTTTTTTCATCATATATGTAATATAGAATACAAAAGAATCTATATCTATAAACGCGTGTAATAAAACGAGCACAGGCGAATAATGACTTCCTCACTACAACATTTAAATTATTTTGCGACACTGCGACAGTTTTTTACTACTGCAACACTTTTTTTCGCGGCATTTAATAACGTACCAAAAATGAACTTAATCCGAAATATGGAAGAACATGATGCCGAACATAAAATTGAATAATTTCTTCTTCCATAAATCTGGGCAGTGGTGTTCTATTCACAACTAGAATAAATATCGGTACACGTTATACGTGAGCCCCATCGATCCAGCAAAAAAACCTAGCATTGTAATATTCTATACTAAATAAAAATAAGAAACTACATTTTCCATCAATTATATGGAATTATAAGAACCATACACTGCTTTACAAATAACATTAATGTCTGTAATTACATTTAATCTTTGGAATTTTATTAAATAAGTATTAAATAAGTATTACAAACTTTTTAACAATGTTACTAACATTTTTTAAAGATTAAGATTCTAACCCACTTTTCTTTCGCCACTGTTTGCGTCAGATGTTAGGAAATCGTTTGAACAGCAACATCTCAACAAACTTGTAAACATAGCAATAGAGAAATATAATCTCTCTGCCTCAGAATAAATCTGATCGAAAATAATTTAATTAATAAAAACTCAAGTACTGAATATATATATATATATATATATATATATATATATATATATATATGCCAAATTATAGTTTTTCAGCGATAATACAATGTATGAAGAACTCCAAAATTTTTTTTTTTTTTTTTTTTATGGGTACGCTAACGAAGAGCAACAGCCCGATCAACCAAAGAATCTAAATAATAGCTCAAAAGGAGCATATTCGATTTTAATCTAGTGCGAGATTGATTGAATGAAAGAAGCTAGAATAGGAACAACTGACAAGGAAGGAAATGAGAGAACATAAGAATCATTGTATGGAGTAGGAAGACCAAGATCCAAAAGCTGAGAATAGAAGAGAGAACGTTCTGAAGAAAGTAAGGAACATTCGAAGAAGACATGGTTCACATCACACAGAAAAAGGGAATCTTCAGGGTGAAGAGGGCACCGCGGAGAAGAAACGAGAGAAAAACGAAAAGGTGACGAAGGAAGAAAGGTATGACCGAAACGAAAACGACATATGGCAGTGATCAGGGGACGACAAAGAGAAGGAAACATGTCAAACCATGTGGACAAAGAAGGTAAGGGATGGACGGAAAGATAAAAGGAATTCGGATTGGAGAAAAGGGAAAAATAAATATCCTCCCATAATGTAATATGGAGCTGTCTGGAAATATAATTATTTATGAAGAGGATGTCCGTTGGAAGCTCCTGAGCGAGAGTATTTCAAATATTATGTTCTACGATAAATTTTTGGAAAAATTTTAATTTTGTTTAAATATATGTAAAAAATTTCTAATATGATAAATTTGAAGAAGCCTGAGTAACCAGTTTTATATTTTACGATTAATCGAGAACTATTTTTTTTTCTGAAAAAATGATTTCATTACAGGAATAACCAGTATCGAAATAATGGTATCAAACTTGGTGTACCAGTCAGTAATACTGTTATTTCAGGCAGTTATGTTAATGGTGTTTTCTTTTTTGATTTTCAACAATACAAACCATGGATTCTTCTTAACAGAATTTTTGTTCGTTGCACTAACAGGATTTAATGGAATGTGTTGTGGTAAATGAAAGCTAATGATTTCTTTTTATCCGTAATTATACTTTGATCTGCATAAATGTTAAATGTGTAACGAAAGAAAAATTGTCTTCAATTTTTTTTTTTTATACCGCAAAAGAACTGTACTCAAAAATTATTATTAACTTTATAAATGAAAAATCACTAATAAGCATACTTATTTTCTTAAAAACATCCCTTCGGCAATTTCGTTTATAAATGTGGCCACCAAATGGCATAAGTCAGGCTCAGAAGAAAAAGTAACAGTAATTTTCTGTATAAATTATTATTAGAAATAATCGTCATTTTATAATTCGAAGCTTATTATAATGTAAAGGAATTTTTAATTGCTAAATGAAAAATATGTATTTTACAGGAATTGTAATTTCCTGTCTCGCGAATACGGTGAGCGATGCAACTAATATTACGATGGGAAGTTTCCTGCCGATTATAATCATCGGCGGTAAGTATTTTGTCTTCAAATAGTGCACTAAAAAAAAAAACAAAACAAAGAAAACTTAAATTTCATCTACTGATTAGTTAAAGTCAATTTTTAAAAATAATACATATTTGAAAAAAATTATTAAAGCAATCTTCTAATTTTATCAGTGTTATTTGGCATCACTGTAACTTTGTAAAACTTTCTACCGTGTACAAAAAAAATTGTCGGACCAGTACCTAAAATTATTTTTAATGGTATAATATCTTGACTGCTTAACAATTTACTGACATTTTTTTTCTGCGTAATTTTTTATTGTTTTGCTTTATTTATGTACAATGCTCAAAGCGACTATTATCTTTTTTAAATATTAATTTTTCATAATGCATTTACATTTCGTAATACAAATCAATTTCGGGTGCAGAAAATGAAGCCACATTCTCCAAATCAATAATTAAGCTTGATTTATTCGATATTCACTATAAATATTCCTATTGAGTACGTTTACTGCATTCTGGTAAAAAATGTAGAATTCCAGGGTTCGCATTTCGAAGGTTCTTAATACTGTAAACAATGTGAGATGCACCATCACACGGAAAGGTGAATGATCTGCACTGTTAACGTTCCATTTGCCTCCGTTGCCTTAAATGTATTGGGAGTGCAAATTAGTTCGGTCCGTTTTTAAAAAACGACGGTGGCTGTTATAAACATTTTATAGTAACAGCTGATTTCGATGATTTTAGAAAAATAAGACATCCATCAATAATGTAGAGTTTATACCGCGTTCAGTTTCGTACGGAAACCGTGTGTTTTACTGTGTTGAATATGTCAACTTTTGTATTAACTAAACAGCATTTGCAGGAGGTTTTATTTTTCTTCTTTAATTGGAAGAAAAGTGCAGCTGAAGCGCATCAAATGCTTGTGGAAGTTTATGGTGACAATGATCCAACTGATACAACATGTAGGGAATGGTTTCGACGTTTCAAGAATGGAGATTTCAGCGTTGAAGACAAGCCTCGCTCTGGACAGCCAAAATAAAATTGAAGACAAAGAATTGCAGGTATTACTCGATGAAGACCCGAGTCAAACGTAAGAGAAGCTTGCAGAATCATTGGGAGTTACCCGACAAGCAGCTTCGGTACGATTACAATCCATGGGAATGATCCAAAAGCAAAGCAATTGGGTACTTCATGAACTGAAACCAAGAGACGTTAAAAGGCTATTTTTTACGTGTGAACATCTAATTCAAAGGCAACAAAGAAAGGGTTTTTTACATAGGATTGTGGCTGGGGATGAGAAATGGATATTTTACGACAGCCCCAAGAAAAAAAAATACTACGCTAAGCCCGGTCAATCATTGCCATTGAACTCAACATCAACACCAAAGCCAAACATTCATAGTTCGAAGGTCATGCTGTGTATCTGGCGGGACCAAACGGATGTGGTACACTACGAGCTGCTACGACCTGGCGATTCCATTACGGGCAATCGGTATAGGCTACAATTGATTAGTTTGAGCCGTGCATTACGAGAAAAACAGCTGGAATACGAGCAAAGACATGACAAAGTTATTCTTTTACATGACAACGCTCGACCTCATGTCGCAAAAGTCGTAAAAAAATATGTGGAAACGCTCAAGTGGGATATTTTACCGCACCCGCCGTATTCACCGGACATTGCTCCTTCTGAGACAGATACAGCACGATTTATCAGGTAAGCGGTTCACTTCTTTCACGGAAATTGAAAATTGACTCCTAACTTGTTTCGCCTCAAAAGATGAGATATTTTTTCGAGATGGAATTCGAAAATTACCTAAGAAGTAAGGACAAGTAGTAGCCAGTGATGGACAATACTTCGTTTAATTTATTCATTTCATTTTTATTAATCTGTTCATTTCATTTTGTTTTAAAATAAATACATTTTTCAACAAAAAACGGACCGAACTAATTTGCACTCCCAATATATTATACATATGTCCAGTTTATCTGTTTGCATTTTTATTAGCACGTTCGTATTTGATCTTTGAACATTCATGATCAGAATATTTTTTTTATTTTTATTAATTTATCGTTTTTTGATTTATTACTGATGTTTCTGACTTCGCTGTACAAAATGCAAAAGAACTACCCATTTTGTGCAATACTGAAATTTAAATGAGATGGCGTTTTTTTCAACTTTAGAAGTATATCGAATGCAAATGAGCAATTCGCGTATTTCGAGCGCTGGTATGTTGCACAGAAGAATCTGTGTAACTGAAACAGGACTAGTTGAAAAACGTACGGGCAAATGACAGAATTATGAACAGAATCGATAATTCGAAAGCCTAATCAATATGCGAGATATCCTCGTAT
Source organism: Icerya purchasi (assembly GCA_039619475.1). Lineage (NCBI taxonomy): Eukaryota > Metazoa > Arthropoda > Insecta > Hemiptera > Monophlebidae > Icerya > Icerya purchasi. The sequence goes on from CM077116.1 coordinate 179,693,474, forward strand.
TCAAGTTTTGATCGGATAAGTGTTCTGGTAAATCTGGTAAATTGATGCATTTTCGCATACCACTGAACACTTTGTTACAAGGCGTCTTCGAGATATTGAAATGCTGTCAAGTATCACTCAAATACTAAAACGTAATTTTTATGAAGATGTGTTGCACAACAGCTGGAAGGACGACATAGTATATTATAACTGTAAAGCAGATTTTCTTTCTAGCGATCGTCGTATATTTCGATTTATTTCCTAAAAACTTAAAATCGACTGCATTACTTCAAAGTTCCAAATTGTTTATAATTTTCCAAAGAAGAGATTAAGCGATTTCATCGAGTCGCCAGGATAAAGGCGAAGTCACCGGAAGACAACTGCGAGTAAATGGTTTTTAATCGGTGAGAAAGTCGAATTTCCAGTGCGATTTATAATTATTATTCAATCCGAAATTTGCGATTTCTATAAGCACTTCCTGTTCCTGATGCAATCTGTCATTTCCTATCTGACTGCCTGTACACTAAGGAGGAACGTTCAAAATATTATTTAACTGATTTTGGCAGTGCCGAAGACGTGTGTTTAAATAACTACGAATACCGCGCCTAAATCAATTGGTATCGGCGGTCGTGTATTTATTTCTAAAAACAAAAAAAAAAAAAAACCAAGAAAGTGCAGAATAACCAGATCCTTTGCCTTACCATACTCTGCTCTCAGGAACTTAACAATCGGACAAACGCTCTACATAGAAGAATAAAACGGTGAAGAAATCTTTCTTTTCCGCGAACGTCTCTTTAACATTATTGGCTCTAGCTGATCATGTGGGTTTGAGTGTAACACTGACGACAAAGCGGAAAACTCATTGACAACCTTTTATCTGAGAACTTTACATAATACCCAAGATAAGGTTGTTGACCGAGAGCACGGTTAATCCATTCTTAATAACTGTATGCAATTTTCTCGGCTCTTCCTTCCTTTTATCTACACTTTCTGTTTTCTCTTAATTAGACCCTAAGTCACAGTTCCGATATCTGAAATTTCTTTCAGTGTATTTTTTTCTGTCTCACTTTATTGAATGCTTCGTACTTTTCTAGAGTTGATCTGTTCGTTTAACATTTTTGTAATAGCTGCCAAGACTACATCCTTGAGGGAACAGCATAATTTCCTAGATCCCCTATTTGTTCGATATTCGTGTAGCTTTTTATTTATCGTTTATCTTAAATTCACTTCAGTTATATGTAATTACTGCCACAATGCATTTCGGGACATATTTATACATCTTTTATAGAAGTTTTCCACCTGACTTTAGTAAAACAATCTATTTAATTATTTGTCTGACCACCTGGGGAGCGCCAGATACAGAGATGACGAGGGTCATCTGAAAGTGTAAACTAGTTACTTATAGCTTTTGTTTTCCCAAAGAATTTCAATAACATGTCTCCCTCACTCGTTCCTATTGAGTAGACGAAATTTAATAATAGGCATTTCTCAGTTGATCATCATTGGTGTTTACAATTTTTTAATTGAAATCAGTCAGTAATATTTTTTTTTTTTTTTTTTTTTTTTTTATAAAATGTTTATTCGGAACTGTATTTAAATTATATACATTTACCAATACTTAAGACTAATTAGCTTAAAATAAAGGAAAAGACATTGAAAAATTACTGTACATACAAAAGAGAGTTACAGCTATTGATGTGAAAATTGACAAATCAATTAGCATCCAAATTTGCTAATTAAATAGGTCAATTGGATGCTTACGGAGGAGCCTACGAGTGTCATCTGAGGTATCAAGTAAGATTATGGCGTCCACGTTTGGGTGGTTGTGGAGGCGATTGATGTATCTAGTTGACTGACGACGAATTAGATCATCCACTGGTTCTAGATCTAGATCTGTGCGTAATTGTTTGTTGGTTACATACCAGGGAGCATTGGAAATAACACGCATGAATTTGTTCTGAAAACGCTCAATTTTCAGGATGTTGGAACGACTGGCTGCGCCCCATAGTTCAGCACCATACGACCACATGGGCCTAAATATGGTAACATAGATCAGCCGTTTGCTTCTAAGATTAAGTGGAGATCTTCTTCCAATTAGCCAATAGAATTTAGATAATTGCAGATCTAGAAGCTTCCGTTTGTTTGCAATATGCTCTTGCCAATTGAGTTTTGAGTCAAGATGAAGTCCTAAATAACGAGCTGTATTAGCCATTGGAACCTCTTTGCCATCTAAATATATTGGAGTATAATTGATCGGCCGTAAAGCAAAGTCAACTCGAACTGATTTGTTCTCATTGAGGCTGATTTTCCAATTTTTAGCCCATCTGGAAATGTTATCCAAGGCCATTTAAAGTGAAGTTACCGCAGTGACGTAATTACTGTTGCAGCTAATAATAGCCGTATCATCTGCAAATAGTCCTGTAATAGTGCCTAACGTTGACGGGATGTCGCTAGTGTAAAGTAGATAGAGAGTTGGGCCAAGAACGCTGCCTTGTGGGACTCCGGCCCGGATCGGGATAGATTGGGAGATGGCACTGCCATAGTGAATGGCAAAAGAGCGATCAGTTAAATACGAATTTAACAACTTGCAGATACAACTTGGAAAAGAGTTACTTAACTTGTAGATGAGTCTTTGGTGCCACACTTTGTCAAATGCCGAGCTGACATCTAGGAAAGTGGCTGGCGCAAATTCTTTGTTTTCCAGTGCTTGCCTGGCAATATTGTAGATGCGGTGAACCTGCTCGATTGTGGAATGTTTTTTTCTAAAGCCAAATTGAAATGAGGGAAGGAGGTCTTTCTCAGTGATAATTGCCTGCAGTCTGCGAAGAACTACTTTTTCAAAAATTTTGGCCATAATAGACAGAAGAGAAATTGGTCTATAGGAGGCTGGTTCCTCAGATGGTTTACCAGGTTTGAGAAACACTATCATTTTGGCAATTTTCCAGGATCGCGGCACATATTTTAATCTGAACGCAGCATTAATTAGCTTAGTGATGAAAAAGAGCCCCTTCTTGGGGAGTTCACGGAGCATACTAGCAGATATTAGATCAAGGCCAGGAGATTTCCATAGCCGTAGGCCATCAATGATTCTGGCTACCTCTAGGGGTGATCATCCAGGTCGAGTTGTGATTGGATGGTGGAATGGATATCATTCGGCTGGAAAACTTTTTCAAAGTGCAGGGCCAGTAGTTATGCTTTTTCAGCGTCACTTCTGGCCCAGCTATCATCACCCCGTTTAAGGGGGGTGTTGACGAATGGAGGACGACGAATGCGTTTTGTGGCAGTCCACAGGGAGTAATTGGCTTCTTTAGTTGGTGCCAGAGAAGTAAGATAAGCAACAAACGAGTCATTCTTCCACTGTTTAATGGCTCGAGTGGTATTATTACTGAGGCGATTGAACAGATTTTTACTTTCCTGAGTGCGGTTTCTCTGCCACGACGTTCTTGCTCTTCGTCTAAGTTTAACCAGATGGCGTATAGCATTAGGATAGGCAACCTCCGGAGGTCGTCGTTCAAAGTAAGTTGTGCAAGCTCTAGCGCAGTTGGTAAGAAGGGTAGAGAAATTTCCTACAGCTAACTCCAGATCATTAGAGCTGTTCAGCTGAAAATTAAGTACAATCTGGCTATCGATAAGTTCACGATAGGTGTCCCAGTTAGTACTTTTGTTAGCTAAAGAAGTGGGTGAATTAACAAGGACTGGAGCATCCGCAAATGTAAGGGTGACTGGAATATGGTCAGAGCTCAGATCGGGAGCACGTTCTGCTTGAAAGTGGCTAGGCGGCAATCCCTTAATAATGAAGAAATCAATGACGTCAGGTACTTTACTATAATCAGATGGCCAGAAGGTTGGACCTCCAGGCGAAATGAAATGACCGTTGCTCAAAAGAGCAGCTTGGTGCAAAGTACGTCCTCGAGGTGAGTAGATGCGTGAACCCCAAGCAGGATGCTTGGCATTTAGGTCTCCACCTAAAATCCAATAATGGCCAAGATGATTGAACAACGCTGTAAAATCCGATTCTTCCGGCGAGCATTATTTCTCTATTTAGAGGTTTATTTATTGTTCCGATTATTTTGCCATAGCACTCCTCAATTTCTTGTGAACCAAATGTTATGGGGATAGAGCGTACGTTTGAATAATGTTTAGGTTTGCCGGTTGCGCTTAAATTCTAACAGTCACTACCATATTTTGTCATTAACCACCTCACATTACCAAAATTGCCTCTTCTATTTTGTTATTTATTATAAAAAGTAAAATTTCATTGTTGGTAAATTTAAAAAGTACTGTAAAAATTATTACTCTCTACTAATTCAAAAAGTTTTTTACGAATACCGGTAGATTAACATTCATCGTGTTCTTCTTTTTCATCTAGGTATACTTTGGCCGACTCAAGGAATGCATCCGATTCTAAAGCCGTTCAGTGTATTTATGCCTCTTACACTTTCTACAGAATCACTGAGGTCAGTTATGTTACGCGGTTGGAACATAACTGATAAGGTTGTATACTTAGGATTATTCACTACTGTTTTCTGGACTATTATATTTTTGATTGTAAGTGTTTTACTGCTTAAATTTAAAAAGTAATAAAGGCTGCAACTTTTCACCACTGTAAAATATTACAAATGTACCCCCATCCATTGTCGACGTATTAAATTTGTCGATATTTTAAATACAAATAACTTGAAATTTTTCAAGCTTTTATTTAAATGCAACGAAGATATATACATAATTTAATTTTTCATAATTTTTGAACGTTATAAAAATTTATATTAAAACTTCAAAATTGTTTATACTTTTAACAGCACATAGTCTGAAGCGAAACATAAAAACATGTAAAAAAAAAATTTAACTGACAATGCAGAGCAATTTTTTTTTGCATGCAATCCGCCTATTAAGACTTAATAGGAAAAGAAGTCAGAAAATAAAAAAAAGACAAGACGAAGAGAAAGAAGAGAGATGTTAAGAATTAACTGCTTTCCATTGGTTGCTGAAATTCAATGTGATAAGCTTTTTTTTTAGAACTCATTATTAGCTTACGTACGAGGGTGGTTAAAATGTAAACGAGACTTTTGTTCCTGAGGGGAGAGGAATTCATCTAGAAGGTCGCGGCCGGTTAGGGTGATACTTTGATCCATTAGCAACAGCGTCGTGCAAATTTCGTCACGGAAGGTTGTTTCACGCGCGTGTTATGCGATGAGCGAGAAAACGGTTCCGGTCACGGTTGAGCAACGCGTTATCATTCGTTTTTTGGTCCAGGAAAATGTGAAACCCGCGGAAATTTCGGTTCGTTTGACGAGATAGATCGGTAGAAATACCCTGGATACACTACTACACGCCCGAAAGCAAGATCGCGTCCATGGAGTGACTCAAAAAAGATGAGCGCGCACCGTAGAGAAGGATTGTAACTTGCTTAAAACACATGCGAAGCCGTCATATCGTTCAAAAAGACGAAACATTGCAGCGCGATACTTCTCCAGCGCTCGAAACGCTGTATGAATTGGGCTGGTTGACACTAGAACATCCCCCTATAGCCCTGATTTATCACCTTGCGATTTTCACATGTTTAGAACCCTTAAAGAAGCGTTGGGAGGTCACCGATTTGAGAACGACGACCAGGTAGAAAAGTTTGTGTGCAATTGGCTCCAAACACGTCCGCGGGAATTCTATGAAAACGGTATTAAACAACTTCCAGAAAGGTGGCAAAAATGCGTAAGTTGCGAGGAAGACTACCTAAAAAAACTTTGAATTTTTGTAAATTTTTTGATTGAAAAATAAAGCCGTAAAAAAAAGTCTCGTTTATATTTGAAAACATACAGGCATGTACTGCTACGCATAACAAAACTAAATTAAGAAGACAATTCTTTTTTTAAATTTTAAAAAGGTAAAATTTTTTAAAAAAAACAAAAAATAATTAAATAAACAAAAAGGATTAAGTAACTTAAAGAACTGCACAGTGAAATATATACAATGCCTTCGTTTTATAATAAAAAATTGAAATGTATTATTTAAAGGAAAATTATAAACACATTAAGAAATCGATTTAAAAGTGAAACCAATACTAAACTTTTCTAAATTATCGATCTAATAATCAATAGTTCACTGGTCTTCCACTTCTGTAACACTTTTCGTTTGTCACAGTCAACACACCGTCAATATTGACATATATTTCGCCAAGAACAGTTATAAATTAAGCGTGTGAATATCATGTCGCTGTGATTAAGTAGCGGTGATATTGTTTTTAAATATAAATAAATTAAAGCCAGGAAACACGCAGTTGCCGTATTATTAGTTTTATATACCTACCTTTATAAGAACCGTCCGAGTAATTTCATAAAGTCATTTTTATAAATAGTAAAATATTATTTAACTATTTTTATGCGCCTACAAATAACTTTCGAGAATATATTCCGCGCTGTACTTGTAAAAAATATTATTTTACCTTAATACGAGAGAAACTGAAAAAATGTTCAAGAGCACTTCAACAAATTAAAACATGAAATTACAAAAAAAAAAATAAAATAAATAATTTACATTTTAATTAAATGTTATAGACGCTTCTTATCACCGAACATCCGCAACGCGGAAATATTATGCTTCATGATGCAGTCACTCAAAATTTTATCAAAAGAAAAAGAAAAAAATAAAACGATGGTTGCGTAAAATACACCATTAATAACGTATGAGAATCATAAATTTCTATGAATTTGTAAAAATATTGTTCACATTAAGATTTACAATTGTAGAAGTGATAATCCATCAACCGATAATGAAAATTCAATTAAGGGAAATAAAAATGAAAGCAAAATGAATAATTTAAAAGTATGAAATTAAATAATTAAAGACGTATATTGTGACCGACATAAAATAAAAAATTTTAACAAGCTGTATGAACTCATTTGAACTTTATAAATTTTTTATATGAACAGGAATTCAAATTAAAAATTATAAGATGTTAGTCACGATCGGTCTTAAAATTTAAAAATTAATTTGCTGATGTGCTACGAAGAATTAATTTTTAATAAATTATTAAAAAATAAATCGTTAAAGAAATCACAAATATAATTTGTAGAAGTAATAATGAACTGGCCGAAATCCCTTCAATACGAGTTTACGACTAGCATTCATATATGTACGCACACAACGAAGAGAGAGAAATTTACGCTTTCACTTATTTTTAAATATATTTTGTAATAATTAAATAAAAAATACATTAATTTTAATCACTTAAAAACCATCCTTAAACTTAGATACTCAAAAAAGGCGAATATTCTGCCATATTCACTTTATGTATATACAAATACGAGCGCACCCAAATACATCGATACGGATTTGGTATGTGTAGAGCCAGCTTACGACGGGTCACCCTCTTTCGGGCGCGATCGATCGGGCGCAGGCGAACTCAGACCTTTTACAGACCACCTACGGTGATTTTCAGGTATCATCCGTTAAACGTTGTCATCTGTGTTAGTGAGAAATACGAGTTACCAAATACAGCTATCAGAAATTCCGTCCAAAAAATACCGTTCTTCGTTAACGATTTAGTTTTTTCGCGCGTATAGTATGTTATATGTATATGCATACACATATGTAATCACAAAACACATATTTTACATGATTTTATTTGGTTATTCACTTTTTTTGTAATTACGACTTCAGCGTGAAATACTCATAAACAGACTTTCGCGATGTAAATTTAAGAGTTCTGTTAGCAATGGTGACATGAAACGGACGAAAATTATTAATATTAATAATCGATCAAGTGAATTGTCGGTTTTCTTAATTTTTTTTTTTTTTGCTAACGTATGGATACGTTTATTGAAGTTTTTTTTGTTATCTACGATTTTAATTATATATTTAATTCCTTGACGAATCAACCCTGGTTTCAAAAAAATATCGAAAAAGACAAACAAAGGCGCAAAAATTTTTAAACATAAACACATTTATGTTAATACTGGGCGAGAAATGAATACGATATTTCAAATTAAAGATTAAATATCTTTGTTTTGAATTTAATATTATGTAAATGTAAATTATGGTAATCTTTAAATTAACTCACAGAATGTTCAGTACATGAAACATCCTGCCCGGCTAACCTCTTTTTTTTTTCTTTTAGTTCGTTTAGAAAAATTTTAAATCTTCAAAACACTGAACTAATATTATTTTCGTAAAAATTTTAATAAAGCCAATAAGGAAGAATCTTTCAAACCTTGAATTTGTTTAAATATTCCCGATAAATGCACTGCGGGAAATTCTATTTTTAAAAAAATGGATAATCTTCTTCTGTATATAAATAGGCAAAGACAAAACGGTTCAGTGCCTTCTTCTCCACTATTTATTAACCGATTTTCTTGCTTTTTTTTTTCTATTTAGTAACTATTGATGATCTTTAGAGCTATCAGTACACAAAATTTTGGAAACAGTTATACTTTTTATTTCGTATTTAAATAAAAAAGTAATACAAAAATTGAAAAAGGAAGTCGCTGCAGCCAGTAAATCTGTTCTTATTGAAATGTTTTAATTTTTCGTAATAATCATCATTATTGGCTTTTTTAAAGTGTACTAAATCTTAAGGTGTTATTTAATTTTTGTATTGAAAGTGCATATAAAAGTATATGTTCTCAGATATATAATGAACGAATGTATAAGAGTGGGAGGAAAATTTTGGAAATGTACAAATTCGTATATATTTTTCTAAAATTTTTAATGATAATTAAGGTCGAATTTGGAGCATTGGGGGAACGCTAGTATTTATATACACGTGACTGAAATGGCAAACTGTAAATATATGAGATACATCTACATTGCAAAATGATTTAATCAACGCAGAATAACGCTCCTACTGAATAGCATGGACTCGTCAAATTAAATAACGAATTAATATCACAGTTTTTATAACCTTTTCGTATTTACCTGAAATTGCGTACAAGCAAGAATATATAAATTGACATATTCCCCGTTTTTAGAATTAACTTAAAAATATTAATGACTTGGTAATTATATAATGATTCATTAACCTTAGTGTGGTGAACATTAACGACCCAAGTCCGAGTAAAAGCAGTCAGTGAAAATTTTTGTACATATAATAATTGAAAGTTTTTAGAATATTTATTAATTAATAAACTGGCGTACCTTGGCAGATAGTTTTCACAAAATTAAAAATTCAGTATCGCGATTTTATTTTTTATTTTCCAGCTAATAAGTTCTAATTAGTAACTTACATGTTTATGACGGGTGTAGGAGTAAAAACACTTTTTTTATAATCTCTTTAAACCTACCTGGAGAGTCGCTTCGTTTTGGCCGCAACACGATTCGCCTCGTTACATTTTGACTTCGTCTTTTTTCCAAGTAGACCTAGTTTAGCCTTAGTGCGTTTTTAATTTTTTTTTCTTCTATAATTATCATATTTAAAGCGTAATGAATCAAAAAAACACCCGTGAAATTAGTAATTAATTTGTTTAGAAAATAAACCAGCTGTTTTCAATGCTTCTTTTGCGTTCGTATATCGCAAAAAGAATTATTTTTGGTTATAAAAACTTGAAGTTCTGATTATGTATTCGTTTAGCGGGTTATTTCAATAAAATATTTCAGAAAGAATTAGTAGATCATAGGAATAATTTCCCTCTGTGACAGATTTTCTGCTTTCAAAGGAAATCCATGTTCTTTATAATAAATTTTTACATTCGCAAAAAAATAAAATTAAATTAACTTTAATGATTATGAAAAACTACTAAAAAAAATCGTTTATTACTTTTAAGAAATTCTTCTTCTATTTTTATGTTTATTTTTAACGGAACCCATTCGTTTGAGTCAAACCGACTGGCCCTGTTTTTAATTTAGTATTATGTAAATTGAAATTACGATAATTCATACTTATCATATTAAATCCTTGGCGGTTGACACATTATGCTCAACTGCTTTGCTGTATTTGCGATAAAATTATATTTTATTTTATTTTTTATTTATTTATTTATTTTTTCTAAAATCTAGTTACCTCAAAAATAAATATTTTAGAGCTAGATATTTAATCATGCACGTTATGTAACACGGATTAATTACTTGGAATCTGTTTTTCTTATTACTATGAAATATGACCTACATAAACCAGAATTCATTTTTAAACCATGCAAAAACATCAATAAAGCAGCTCATTTAGTAATAAAATTAACATAATTAAGTAACAACAATTTTCCGATTTTTAAACAACTATTTGACATTCTTAAAAGTATATATTTGTTTTATAACCGTTATATGTAATTATTTTAGAAAACAAGTAAATATTGATCGGCAGTGAGTATTCCGAAAAAATACAACAGCACTAAAAACATATATGCGGAAAATAATTTTATGGATATATTGTAAACTACTCATGTTTCTCAAACGGGCGTCAATTTTTTTTTGTCGGTTCGGTTCTCACCATGGGGGATTTCCTGCGAGTGATTGAAAAGAGGTAATGAATAGGACCACGAATATTTTACAATATGCGAATCTGTAGGACTAAAAGAAGAACAAAAAGTGATAAAATCGTCATGGAAAAAATCGTATATTTTTCTTGGAATTGACTATAGGTTTATTGTAAAGCAGTTATTATTTCGGCGGAAGAAGAATTACTAGAATATTTTTCGAATAGGCTATTCTTAATAATAACCGTAGTACGGAGAATTAACGAATGAAACTGTTTTTTTTAAATAAGTGTAGTGCTTTAGTTTATTTATTTTACCAAATCCTGAATAGGGTGAAATTTATTTATCTGCATTGTTCATAACCTGTACGATTGGCTATTCGGTTTTTAATTTCTAAGAAAATGGTTAATTTTTCTAACAGAAGAACATAACAAAATGTACAATGAATGCGTGTAAAACTTGCCATTATTGTTATTTTTACTTTCCTGTTCCGAAAAAAAAAGAATGCCGCAAAGGATGTTGATATATAATGTTTTTTGTCATTCGTCTATGAACGTGATATGATATCAACAAAATGAAGAAAACATTCAGTTATTACTAAACGACCAAACATTGTAATTTGTGTAGTATGCTGTAAGCTAATTTAACAGGCTCAGCTTGATATCGGCACAGTTGTGTTTAAGCCGTATGTGAAAAAAAGAAACAAAAAAAAAACGACGGACTAGAATATTATTTTTCTTATAAATATGTTCAAAATTTATCCTCTTCTCTTCTCCATGCCTACTTCATGCGACATTTTATGTTTTCGTTTACTACAAAACATGCACACAGGAGCAAGTTCATTTTTTCATAAATATTAAATATTTTTTTCTTTCTGTGTGTTTTACTTTTAGGCCAACTGAGGTTAAATCTGAAAAAGCAACCTAAAGGATTCGAACAAAAATAAAAGCAAATATACTAAGGCTAACTGACAAATCATTCTGAATAAATTAATGAAATAACTATATAAAAACAAATAGGCGATCGTGCTCATTTTAACAATTATTCATTTATTGTTTGATCACATTTTGCCTCAACGCGACTTTTCTGTTCAGCAAATACAAAAAGAAAACAAGCAAGCGTACGGATAATTTAGTATTTGCAACAACATATCATAAGTATCGAAATGCAAACCGGGTAAAGGACCTTGATTGATGTGCCCAAATAAATAAATAAGACTGAGGTCGGAAAAGGTAATTCTCAGTTATGTTTTGCGGTCATTACCAATAAGCAGATATAGAGAACTAAATACAGCTTCTTCCATATTATTCACTACCGTCACTGAAGAATTTTTTTTTTTTCAAAATAAAACCAAAAAACCTTTAGTAAAGAAAGCCAATATGATGAGAAACAGAAGTCAAAAAAGTTACTATTATAAATATTTAATGTAAATTAATAGAACGATGATTCGAATAATGAATACCTGCAAATTATTCCTTTTAAAGCTTTGTGTTACTCAAATCCAACCCACCTGAACTGACAATATTTAGAAAGTATTATTGCAATTTAGTGCGATAAGTTAGTAAAAAAACGAAATTCTAGAGAAAAAAATTCGATTAAAACGCGTTTTGTAACTAACAAACGTGTTAATTACAAAGTGGTTGTAGCCATTGACGGTTCTTTTCCTTTTTTTATTAAAAACTATTTCACAGTAGAAAATTAATTAATCGCTTCTGTTTCTCAACTTACTACTTTACTTTTTCTTTTTCTCTACAAAACACGCATTAAGTATTGCCGAGTCGATTTTTCTAATTATTATAATTCTTTTATGAGCCGCTCGCTTCATTATTAAACAAAACAAGAAAAGCTTCTTCCTTATTGGCTTTATTAAAATTTTTATGGAAATAATATTAGTCCAGTGTTTTGAAGATTTAAAATTTTTCTAAACGAACTAAAAAAAAAAAGAAGTTAACCGGACAGGATGTTTCATGTACTAAACATTCTGCAAGTTAATTTAAAGATTACCATAATTTACATTTACATAATATTAAATTCAAAACAAAGATATTTAATTTTTAATTTGAAATATCGTATTCATTTCTCGCCCAGTATTAACATAAATGTGTTTATGTTTAAAAATTTTTGCGCCTTTGTTTGTTTTTTTCGATATATTTTTGAAACCAGGGTTGATTCGTCAAGGAATTAAATATATAATTAAAATTGTAGATAACAGAAAAAACTTCAATAAACGTATCCCCAAATAAACTTGTTAGATACGAATAAAAAAGAAAGATAATATAAGGAATATGTATCAGAAGCAAATTCAATCCAGTTATGTTATACTTTAAATGGCGTAGAGTTGATAGTTTTTAATTTTTTAAATACGGTTGACTATACATAAGCAAAAAAAAAACAAAATACGAAGAAAACCGACAGTGCATTTGACCGATTATTAATAATAATAATTTTCGTCCGTTTCGTGTCACCATTGCTAACAGAACTCTTAAATTTACATCGCGAAAATCTGTTTATGAGTATTTCACGCTGAAGTCGTAATTACAAAAAAAGTGAATAACCAAATAAAATCATGTAAAATATGTGTTTTGTGATTACATATGTGTATGCATATACATATAACATACTATACGCGCGAAAAAACTAAATCGTTAACGAAGAACGGTATTTTTTGGACGGAATTTCTGATAGCTGTATTTGGTAACTCGTATTTCTCACTAACACAGATGACAACGTTTAACGGATGATACCTGAAAATCACCGTAGGTGGTCTGTAAAAGGTCTGAGTTCGCCTGCGCCCGAAAGAGGCTGCGCCCGATAGAGTCTGCGCCCGATAGAGTCGCGCCCGCTTTTTCGCGCCCGAAAGAGCGGTCCCCGCTTACGACAGTGTCCAAATTTTAAATTAACTCTCGTGATATTCGTTCGTTCTGATTCCCTCGAACATCATCTTTTGGTTGATTTACCGCGGCGGATGCACGCCGATATCGAGCAGTATTGAGCAGTGAAAAGTTATCGTTGTCAGGGTAGTTTTAAGATCGGAAAATATAATAAATTTCGTTTGCTCGGTTGATGTAATGATAGTCGGCGTCATTCTTAGTTGATTTCGGTTATTAAGGAGAGTATTCCGCTCACTGTGTTGTCGCTAGCCGTTTGTAAATTAAATTTTATATTAATACATTTTTGTTATGCATCAAATGCTACCTGTTTTAGTGAAGCCTTCAAGAATTTGTCGTTGAATGTTTTTCTAGAACCCCTTTGTAAAATAAAATAATTTTTTTAGTCCAATTTCTTTTTTACATAATTTTGAATTTAAGTTCACGAAAGACCCTCGGACCCATGTCCGAAGTGACTGCAACCTTCTACTCTTTTTTTTTATTTTTTCCTTGTACAATAAAAAGCTTAACGCTCCTAAAGAAAGAAGCGGTCCGGTTAGTGATTGTCTTGAAACTAATTCGTTTCAATGTATTAATTACAACGCAATTCTTAGGCTACCCCCAATTCGAAAAAATGCCCCAAAAAAATGTCCCAATTTTATGTAACGCAAAATGTCCCAAAAAAGTGTCCCAATTTTATGTAACGTTTGTTATATTTTATAGGATTTTTGTTATTGTTATTTAAAAAATGTCACAATTTTATGTAATGAAATATGTAACGAAAAATATAACGAAAAAATGTCTTAATTTTATATAATGAAAGTTAAATGTTAGAATTGGATTTTTGTGGTTATGTTATTTTCTTTTGTGTTGATGCCAGTAAGAATTACGTTGTAAATTTTGATCATTTTATACATAGTATAGAAGAGAAAGAGGCAGAAATGAAAGCAAGAGGGGTCAAGGGACACAGCCCCTTGCGAAGCCAAAATGGCCGAGTTTATATATATGTATATATACATATATATGTATATTAGGAATTTACTATTCAAAGTACGTGGTATCAGATTTTACTGTTATACTTATATTTTAAATTAGCTGGTTTATAAACTTTAATATATGCAATACATAAATGCATAGTAAAATTTATAAACCAGCTGGTCTAAAATGTAAGTGTAACAGTAAAATTTGATATGGCGTACTTTGAAATAGTGAAGAGAGTTTATTATAATAGCTCTTACTGATTGAACTTCTAAAGTAATACGTAACTAAAATATAACGAAATTCATCTATTTCCTGAAAAAACGACAAATGAAAAATTATATTAAATTGCATCAATAGATTCCTACTAAGTACGAGCACGCAATAATAATTACAATAATTATATTGAAATTATCAGAAAATTTCTTCAAATTTACCGAAATAAAACTAAACATATAAGTACATCTTAAATTTTAAGTAAGCGATTAGTATTTTATTTCGCATCATTTTATGCTAATTGTAACAACGTTTCTTCTTTTTATACAAACGCAATTTTTGAAAATGTAAAAATATTTTACTGACACTCATTTTACGAAAATGACACTATGTACTCTCACTTAAAAAGCCAAAATAAAGTAACTTATGAGAATTTTAAGTTGTAAATTTGTACGCGTACCTTTGAAAGCGTGTATTTTAAAATGTATATAAAATGAAATATTTTTTTTTTTTATTCTTCATCATCACGTTCTCCGTCAGATTAAACAGTAGCCTTTCAGTAATTAATAAAAATATTTAACTCGATCTGGTTTAATTGAACAACATTAGAATCATTATTACATATTCAATATTAATATGATAATTAATTGAAGTACTTACTTTGAATTTCTGAATAAAAGTGAAACCATTTTTTGGTACCATTTGAATATACTGAGTAAGATTTTTTATCTTTTTTTTCAAGTTACCTCAAACAAATTACGAAGAAGGTTTTCCTCTTAATGATTTTTTATAAAATAATTACCTTTTAAAGGGTTAATTCGTTAATTTGCAAAATATGAAAAAAACCTATTTATTTTAACTTCTAAAACAAAACGTTTACAATTAACGTAAGAACTACCTCTAATTCTAGTGTTGATTTAAAGTTACCTTACAAATTTTGCTAATTAAAAATTTTTTATACTGTTACGGTAGGCAAAAAGCTCTTAAACCACATTTTCATTAGACACTTTTTAATAAATTAAAATAAAAATTTTTAAAACTGCAAAATACTTAAGTTATTATTTAATCATTTTGTAATTACACGGTCAATACACTTATTCTTCTGTAACACAACGTTTATCGAATACTTTTTTCTTTTTCTCATTCTTTTACAGCTATAAATAATTTTTATGCTAATTCTTCACTTTACTATGAAGTGAAAGGCTCATTTTTCTTTTGCCATTTGAGCTATCCACGCCCCCGAAGAAGGTAAAAAGTCGCGCGAATATTTTAGTCTTTTATTCGATATAATAAACAATAAAAACATCACATACACAACGTAATATATAAAATCGGCTTTGTAATTCAATTTCGTTTATTATTACGTACTAATTATTTTTGTTTTTAAAAAACTAATAACAATTATTTTTTACTTGCGATACTCGTAATATTCGGTTTTTATCTACTTAAATCTTTAAGGTTAAAAAATTTTTTATCAAAATTAACCGATTAATTGAAAGACTATTTAAATTACCTTAACAAAAAAAAATTAAACATAATCCACTATTCTGGAAGATATTCATTAGATACATCACCTTCCTCTCTGCTGACGGCTTCTCCGAGTTCTGGAGATATATGTACTTTCTGAAACATATAAATTATAATTTACAATATTAATTATATCGCAAACCTTTTGCTATCTAAAGCGGGGACAAATAATTATGTAAAGAAGGTAGACTATACATTGACGCATTTGCTGAAGTGAAATGTAATCTATATTACAAATTCAATACAAACGTTTTTATAAAATTATTTAAAATTCGTACACGAGCCTTTACTGTTCTCACCTCTATTAGTAGCTGCTTATTTTTTAATTTGAATCCCCAATTTGATGTTTCGGGTTTATAAAAATTCCATTTGTTAACTGCCGGAAGCTTCAACAGATGAACCAAACCGTTGTAATCGGTATAAGCTGTATTATTTTGATCGTGTAATGATTCAAATTTGATAACCGCATCGCATATATGTTCGCATCTTTCAATAATATAATCGTTCTGCAAAAATATTTTGTTTATAAATTTAAAATATTGAAATATAACAAATATAGAAACCTTGTTACGGAAATGTTATTTACCGAATCGTGAAATTAAAAAAAAAAAAAAAACAGACAGCAAAGAAACAAAATTAATAATTCTGAAGAAACTTCGTAAAACCTAGTTAGAAATATTTTTGACATAAGAAATATTATTTTTGAAATACCGATATTCGTCAGAAGTTACATAATAACATTCATAACTGGAATATCATATTACTTATGAGTTTATAATAAAGGGTTAATTTAAATAAAATAAATAATTATAAAAATAAGTAAATTATTAACTTTTTTTTAATATGTTTATATAAAATAAAAGCTTGAAACCTTTATCAAATTAGTAGGAATTGTAACAATACAAGCTGCAAATTGATTACTAATTAAACCACGTAACTGACTGAGAAATAGTGGTAAATTACCATTCCATAATACAGAGCCAAGACTGTGCAAAGTTAGTCGGAACAAACCGTTTTCCAAATCGCCACTTTTCTCGTTATGTAATAGATGAAAAATATCTCTTAACAAACTGTCATAATCAGCTAAAGAAACACGAATAAATTAATGAAAATAATAATAATCGGTAAAAACATCAAAATTAGGCAATGTATAAAATGTGTAATATGTCATCTTGAAATTTTATTCGAACACTTCAACAACTTGTTTAGATCGATGATAAGAAACATACAGAAAAATACAACTCTTTTAAGTTTTGTATATGTCCATATTGTTTATTTATTTGAATAAGGCAACATAGCCGAACAGTTGCATGCGGAGAAATCGTAAACTATCACAAATTATCCCGTAAATATTAAACTCGTTGATTTTATTAAATGTCCAAATATTGAATTATTGTAAAATTGGGTTATCGTTATCGTGCTATTTAAACGCATGCATAATTTAAAATCTGACAACCAATTTCTAACCGGAATAACAGATTTTTAAAATGGAAGTATGATTACACATTTATTCAGCGTTTAAACGATTAAAATGCGGTTCTTCCTTAGCCATAAAATTTATTTAACATGTTTATTAGAAGAAAAAACAAAAAAAAAAACCTTTTAAACGAGTTTAAAATCTGAAATTATATAATATCACGAACTTTTCGGTTCTATGAAAATAAATTATAATGTAAAAAGTAATCCAAATTTATGTATCTTTCTAAAGAATAAAATATATAACCTTTGATACTTCTCATTAGCATTTAACGTAAACGGTTGGGAAAATGTACTACGAGGAGTGCAAATGAAAGTAATTATCTGAACAATAGTGAATAAACGAATTTGAAATTATCATTGTCAGCTTTTAAACACGGATCTGCTCAATTTTTTCCAAAACATAAAACCTAACACAACTCGTCAGAACATTTCTACAACTTAATATATACTATACAAGATGAATAAACACCCAAATAACCTTTTTCGCAATCATAAAAACGAATTACAGAATTTTTCACTTTGTGCGATTCCATGTATTTCATTACATTATACTTATTCGCGCAAGGATTCATGTTTATCGGCGCTGAATCACATTTTGGCGTATTTGCATATTGCCACGCTATATTTAGTTTATCTGCTCTTTGCTCACTGACAGTTTCGTCATCAGTAATTAAAACAGGCAAATGTGTTAACTGGAAAAAAAAACATATTAAGTTTAAATTACTTTAAAGAAAAATGCTATTTTCTTAATTACAAACGTATAATATACGTTTAAGCGATATTTAATGATAATCACATAATTATTTCATTCGCAATTCAACGGTGTATAATTACCGTAAAAGTTAAGCGTATAGTGTGCAGCTTATAATTTAAACGAAGACGACATAATTACGCTTGATAATCTATTCTTTGTACTACATCGCTGGGTCAAAATTTTAAAGAGTTGACTCTCCTTCATGCAAGTTGACAGTCAACTTTAGAGTCATGGTCGCCAATCTGTAACTGCCTCTTGGTTTGTATAACTAAAGAGGAAAATATGTGGTCTAGTAACACTTACACATTCACAATTTATGTTGGTACACTAAAAAATTGTTCATCAGTATAGCTGTTGCACACAACATGGTATATTTAATGTTGCGTTTGTACCGAGATGTACATGAAGGCTGAAAAATGACAGCACAATATTTCAGTATTTAGATCAGGCTGTGCACAATTTAAAATCAACTTACTTCTCTAGACACTAAAAAGTCCCAAAGCGAATTGTAATTTGAGTTATTTGTACGATTTGACCGCTAGACTTACCGATATTAATGTTTTATTACAGTTACCGCAACTAGCTTAATTTAAGCGGCCATCCGTTAGTAAAATGTGTTTGATAACACGCGTAAATCGTTTTTGTTCAAAACCGGGGAAGGTCAGAAAAAAAAATTATTTAAAATAAAAACAAATATGTACTTAAATAACTACGGAATTTTCGAATCATTTAATTTAAATAAAATATTTACCGCGTGAACGTATAAATAATTTCAAATCGTTTGACGCTTTACTTTAAGTATCTTAAGTTGCGGCACAGTCTGCCTTTCAACCGGAACACGCCAGTTCGATATTTTTAACATTTTGTTAAATTATAATATTTTGAAAATATTTTGTAAGAATTTCAGGTTAATTCAATCAGTAGCTCCCAAAATGTACTAAAATAACCGTGTACACTCTTTTACTTCTGAGAGCAGATAATAATTTGCCACAACTGGCTAAATTTTATGTTTACCTGAATACCGAATAAATTAAAATTAAAATGATTTAATAAATTAAAATTTAATGTCACGCTTAACAGAAGAAAAAAAAACGTAACATATTTTATTAGAATCTATTTTACATAATGTTAAACTACCAAACTGCACAAAATTATTTATACAGTTTCTGTTTACAAATATTAGTTATACCATTTGTAGGGCATTTGCGTTGGACTATGCTAAATGTTATCAATTCCGCGATAGTGCAGTGAATCTATCCGTGTTTCGTCGTTTTTAAATCATGTTTTTTATAGCGACCATTGGAATTTTTTAATGGTTCATCTAAAATGAATGAACAAGAAAAATCTTTAGTTTAATAATTCATCTAGTGCCTGATTTAAGTTTTTCTTTTCTTTTTTAAAAAATTAATGAAATACAGTAGCCCCTGAAAGTAAATTTATGAATTTTGAAAAAGGAAAAATGTTTGCTTATTGTTCATGTAAAAAACAAAAAAATATTAATCCAAAAAACAAAATCCTCTCGGATTAGGCGCGCTAGATTTTAATGTTTAGAATATTCTGATAAATTTCATTCAGATCCATTGATTAGTTTCTAAAGTATAGCGCTTACCGTAATTTTAGAAACAACGCATTTTTCACGCTCAATTAATAGATACACAAATACAATTTACTGTGCAGAAGCTTCCAAAATGTAAATTTGTTGTTGTCAAAATGACAACAAATGCTTCAATTAACTTATCTGCAAATTAGCCTCAAAACTATCAATAGCAAATCGATTATTATAGAAATCAGAACCTACATTACCGTTTGGATACTGAATGAAGCGTGCAGCTTCATTTATTACTTACTGTCAATGTACTAGAAATGAGCTGTAGGTCTAATACGTACTGAAACATTGTAAAAATTTAGGCATATAGCGTATAAAACCACCAAACAAACTCGTTGAAGTATCGGGGAGGAAGTTAACGCGTAGACAACAGTAAATTAACATTTCGGAAGTTTCTATATCTACAAAAGGTCCATTACACGGCCTAGGAATAGGTAAGTAATTTAATAAATTCTGTGTCTGTCTATATTAATTGAGCGTAAAAGTTTAAATACATTTTTCTCAAAACTACATTTTCATAGACAATGACCATTTAAAACCATTCGATGTATCTAAATGAAATTTGTCCAATATATTCTAAGCGTAAAAAAGTGGTGTCCAATTAAGTTTTGTTTTTTAATCAATATTTTTTTTATAAACAATAAGCAAGCGTTTTTTTCTTTCAAAATTCGTAAATTTACTTTCGGAGATGATAATCTCGTTAATTTTTTGAAAAATAGAAAAAAAAATCTTCGATCAGGTCTAGAAAAATTATTAAACTAACTAATTTTCTTGTTTCATTGAATTTAAAAGAACCCGCTTGGAAATTTTGATAGTTACCGCAAAATTACAAAAGAGAGGTCAAGCAAATAACTCGGTTCCAATATAACATTCTACTTTGAAATTTTTATAAAGTATACTTTAAATATAGTGCAAATAATTGGTACAATATTTAAAATAAAAAAAATATGCAACATTCAAAAAAAAATTATTCTAAACGTTTATCTTTTTACGCCGCTGCTACCCTTTAAATATAAGTGTAACTTGTTCATGCTTCAAATAAAATAAAATCGATGTTAAAATACGTTTACTGTTGTATTTTTGAAGTCAATGTCGAAATATAAATAAATTACCATATTTAAAATATTTAATTAAGGGCATTAAACGGTTGTATTTTAACTTCGTAATTTCTGTCAAATTCATGTTTTGTTAAAAACAGAATTAATCCAAATTTTATTTTACCACTGACACTGGAAATGGAACTGTTTTTATTACTGTAATATACAATGGTTAAAAAATGTGAAATATTCCGTAACATTCCAATTTATCTGTTTTTATTTTAAGCCACTAAAATTAAAATAAACTATAAAACAAAAAAAATTTATTAATTCGTAAATTTCTAAAATATTTTTATGTTTTATATTCAATTAGTACACAATATAACTATTTTTTTCTTTCTAGATAATATAAATTATGCCTACTTTATTAGCCAAAAGTACAAAGTTGTTTAGAAAGTAAGCAGCTCTCACTGAAAAGGTAGAACTACGAAATTTTTTAGGACGTTCTCTCATCCATTCCGTTCAATTTCATATACCGCAGAGTCTGGTTGGTTCATTGTTGTATGTTTTATAATGTTTTACCAAAGAGCTACCATTAAAATTTGAATCCAAATGTAAACTGTGACTCTAGCGATTGTGTTTGTTAAATTATTACTTCAAAAAAGGCGAGACTATCAATGCAGCATACTACTGCGACCTCTCAAACCGGTTTCGAGTCACAATAACGAATAAAAAGCCAGTTTACTGAATAAAAAGGTGTTAGTGCTCGTCCGCATTCAGCTCTTGCAACTCAGAAAAAATTTAAAAAATTCAAATAGCATATTTTCAAGCACCCACCGTACCTGTCTAACCTCTCTTTAAGCGATTACCACCTTTCGCCCCTGATAAAAGAAGAATTTAGGAGCCAGCAATTCAGTTCGACGAAGATCTCAGACGCTGAGATAAAGTACTTCAAAAAACTAGATACAAATAATTTCAACTTAAGAATTAAAAAACTTGTTACTCGTTATAAAAAATATCTCGAAAGAAGCAGTGATTATGTGGAAAAATAGAAAATTGTCTGTGGATTTCAAAAATTACTTTGTTTTTGTGTTTCTTTTAAGACGTAATTAGACCGTTAAACTGACTTGCTGAACGATCCTCGTATAACATTATATTGTTAGTCAAATCAACATCATTATTAACTAGTTCATTCAGAAAAATGTTTCTGGTTTTTCCATTTTCGGTCTTCCTGCAATAATTTCTTTTCTCTTCATCTATTTCTGTATACCAAACTTAAAAGATTTTTAACGGTAAAAATAAAATTTTCGGTAGACACCATGTCGAACAATATTTAATATATTTTTGAAGTACTAACAGCACTAACATCTTCCATCATTAGAAAGAAAATAATTCTAACGATGTAAGACCACTTTTGAAACGTTCAATACAGCCAAGTTTCATATGTCCTATATTTACCTTTTACCATTCCCTTTAAATGTTTTAAGAATATTATCTTTCTTTAGTATACGTTTTATTCGGTTTTTTCAGTCTCACTTTTACTGCTTTCCATATTTTGTTCATATTCTATAATACTACATAACAAATGTTAATTTTAAGCTTTATTTGTCTACCCAACTTTCTCTAATCGCTTTTATACTCATACGTCAAAAAGTTCTGTCTTTCTTTATCATCGATCGAATAAGAAAAACTGAAACTAAAAAAAAAAAAAAATATTAATATTACATTAACAACTTAAAATTTATATATACCCAATATTTACTATCTATTTCCTGACTAGCAACAAACGAACAGTGATTGCATGTTATTCCTTCGGATAAAAATACTTTTAGTATTATTTTTGAAAACGTACCAGTATTATCTTCTTCTAAAACGAAAAAAAAATCAAAACATTAAAATAAATAAAAAATTAAATAATGAAATTATAAACGCTATAACAAACGCTAAATAAACATTAATTAATATTCTAAAAAGTTTTCAGGAATTTCCTATCTTCGGCTAGAAACAAAAGGAAACATATGAATAAGGATAAATTTAATGTTACATGCTGCGATTCTGCAGGAGAGCTAAATATCTTTTATCTTCGACTGGAAAAGAAAACAAAGAATATTATTAAATTAAGTCTTTTCCGATTCTTATCGCGTATTCTGCGTTTACGTTTTAATACTTCTTTGTTTTTCTTCTTTTTCAGCTGAAAATAATTAAACTAGAGCATTCTGAAAATCTAACCGCATATGTACACTTCATTCCTAATAAGATAATTTAATCATACTACTTCTTTAATATTGATAATTTTTATATAGTGATATGTTACTTATATTTCTATTTTAATTAAAAATTAAATATTTAGATTCAGGTTTAATAATATTCTGATTTACTTTTCTAGCTAAAAATAAAAATTATTTACATTTCTTTCAAATTCGAAATATTTAATACTAAATTTATCCTTATTAATACATATTTTCTTTTGTGTTTCTAGCTGAAGTTGCGAAATTGTCGAAAACGTTTCTAGAATATTAATTTATGCCCGATTTAAATGTTTGTTGAACTATTTATAATTTAATCGTTATATTAAATTTAACAAATAAAAATACATGAATACATTACATTTATATATATATATATATATATATATATATATATATATAGAAAAACTCCATTACGAATAAACGCAATCTAAAGTTTAATAACCTTTTTTGCATGTACGTATTCAGAATTTCTAAAATAATTCAAATAGTAAACGAACTGTTGCGAAAGATCTTTAAACTCTGAAAAAATCTTATAAAGTGCGCATAGCGCGATATAAAGCCCGAAATTATCGCCTGTAAAAAACAAATTTATTTGAATCTATTCGATATCAGGCAGTTTATCCAAAATAAGTGCATGGAATACAACCTTGTAATAGATTTATATGAGGTACTGGGAACAAAATGGTAGAATACAACATTTAAAAAAACAATTTCAATTCCTGTTATTTTGTTTATTATCAGATAGTAAATACATAAAAGATTTGTTACATATTAAATTATATACATAGCAAATTGAATATTATAAAACAGATATATTCATTAAAAATACGCACACCGGCATATTTCGGAGAAAACACTTCATCTTTGAATATGTTATTGTTTATAATTTTAGGTTATTAATGATATAAATATATACAAACATAACTTAAAACATAAATAATAACATATTCGCTTCGAAAATAAAGCAGTTGCTCCAAATGAATGTATTTATAATAAAATATTTATTTGTGTAATTTATTAATTCGTAATATTACAGATATGGTTTACATGTTAATGTATAAATATTTAATATACCTTTTATTCGTTTAATAATTTATAAATAACATAAGAGGAATTAAAAATTGTTTAAATATTGAGTTCTCTCCTATTTTCAAAACCTCATATACAATCGAAGGAATCATTCGACAAACCTAATACGATTTCATTTTAACCGAAATCTTAAAATTACATTCTATAAATAGTGATTTATCGATAATTGCCCACTGCCCTTTAAAGTGAAAACGAATACCGCTACAATACTCAATGTATTTTCATATTTCTTAGATTAACAAGAAATCAGTAGCAAAACAGTACCACACAACATAATGTAATATTTAATGTTACATGACCTCAGTAATGCCCCTTAGAACTTCAAGTCAATTAAAAGGAGAATTGTAAGGACGTCTGAAAGAAATGTAAAAAAATAAATAATTCCTACCCTTCTATACAATATAACCAAATAGTTGACACAAACGTTAAGCGCGCTCAATTTGCCAAAAAAGTTTACACTTCAAACAGTTCTACAAGTCAAACTTTTAATCTCTGAATTATTAACGCGTGATGACCATAAAAGTATAGTCTATTTCATAAGAACCGTCATATTTAACCGCGTACAAATAAATTATTGTATCTCAGATAAATTTAATTCATATCACGATTAAAAACCAAGTATTCCCAATTTTATATTTAATATACAATTTATTCGAAAAATTAATAAAAACAGTATGCTTATTCGGTATTTTTGATTTTTTTACATATTTCGAACATGTTTAATTTAAAACTGGATTAAAAAACCAAATATCTCAATTTTATATTTCATAAACCAATAACAACTTAAATTACTGCCCTATTACATAATTAAAAATTAGCAACAATTAAATACATGTTAGCGTAACTATCAAGCTGGTTATGTACGGAAAAAAATACATGCGGATAACTTCAAAAACCATAAAAACTATTCTTCATTCAGAAGCTGGTTATATTTTTGTCAATTTTAATATTTTCAGCAGTAGAACAATTTACTTCCCATACCCTCTTAATAAGTTAGATTGACATAATTTCTTATTTCAGATAAATTTCATGAATAATACGAGGTGTAATCAAAAAATAACGAGATTTTTAATTTTTTCAAAAAGTGTTTACCCAATCTTCAATGTTTATTCCATTGTCCCTTCAAAGTAGTCCCCCGTTGATATTATGCATACTTACGCTACCATAATTTGTTGAAATGCTTCTTTAAGTATGGTCTTGAGCTCGCTCTGCCATTTCGCCTTTAACTATCCCATCTATTGTTGAAAACGTTGTTCTTTGAGTGTCTTCTTAAGTTTTTGGAAAAAAGAAAAAAGTCACAGGATGCCGTGTATGGAGAATAAGGTGGTTGCAGTATTATAGCGATGTTACATTTCGCCACAAACTGTTGAAAAGCAAAGCGGTATGCGCCGGTACATTGTCATGGTGCAAAATTCACGAGTTATTTCTTCAAAAATCGAGTCGATGTTTCGGAGACACTGCTCCATAATAATGATGGATTTGAATTATGGAGCAGTATCTCCTAAACATGTTGGTGTTATAATTTTTAATATATTATTGTTTTCTATCAATTTCTTGCTTATATAATTTTATTAATTTTGAAAACATATTTATAAAAACCACTTTATCAAAAATTAAGCCTAATATTTTTACCTTTCTAGCAAAATCATTCATAACTTAGTGCAAATTTATCACAATATTATGATAAATAAACGTCAAAACAACAAATCGGACAAGTTTGTATTTTTTTGTCTTAACTGTTGTAAAATAATGATATATATATATATTATATTCTTATTTCCTCCGTTCGAAAACAATTCTTTATTAACAGGGATTAGAATACAAGGAAAGAAGGAAAATGAGAAAAAAGAGAAAGCGAAAAAGTTTAAAAAAAAAAAAATAATATTGCCAGCACATTAAATCATAAATTTATGAAAAATGGCAGCTAATTATTTTTACTGTGTCATGTATTCATAAAAATTAGTTATAAATTAAATTACAAACTAATGCAATGAAATAAGAATATTTTTCTTGTTTTCCAGTGTAATAGAAAGGTGACAAAATTAATAATCATCTTAAAAATTATACAATAAACATACGTAGCAAAGATACGTAATATATAGTTTTAATATGTACACATACAATAATTTAAAACGTGCAGATTAAATTATCAATTACTAGACCCATTACTAACCGATCAACAGAAGACTTCCAAGTGACAAACCGCCTCCTGGAATTACAAAATATATGTTACAAAAATTATTCAATTAAAATAAAACGTAAGAAAGCAATATAACATAAGATAAAAATAGAGAAATAATATGATTTGCTCTAAACCAAGTAAAACCAACAATAAACAAAAACATCTTATGTAATTATACATTAAGATAAACAATAGTGATTTATTAAATTTATCATAATTCTCATATATACATTTATAGTAATATGTAAGGGCAGAAACTTTATATATATATATATATATATGTACATTGTACACATTTTTATATTCCCATATTCCAACAAAAAGCAAAAACTTAAAAACCATTAAACTAACTTTAAAAATTGTTTCATTGGTAGAGTTTCCGTTACTTAAATTCATTCAACGTAAATAATTTAAATATTTTTAGACTTATTTGTTGCTCGTACTTCTTTTTGAAAATTTCGAAGTAAACTTATTTGGGGTTTCTACTTTTCTAAAACAAATGTTATTCTATCCTTTCCTGTCGCGTCTGCTAAATTCGTATGACCTCAGCTTTTACTTTCTCTTAATTCCTCCTTCCCTAAAGGAATCTTCAGAAAAGATATCACAAATGAATTCGTAGAATTGGTTACGCTTTTAATTCTATCGTGATGAATAAAATCCAACCACCCTTAAGATAATTGAAATCGAGACACCAACATATTTATTTAACACTTTTAAGCCGATAAAAGTAATAGATTAATCTACGAATCATCGCTTAAATAATAATTACTTTCAGGTTAAATAGTAACAGCTGTTATTTATTATTCAACAAGTTTTTTAATCACGCTGTTGCTTAAAAATTCTGCAGTAATTTTAAAAAATAGCTTTCTTTTCTTTTCCTTGTGATATTTAAAGTCGTCTCTGTTCAAAGCCGCTTAACTCACTTTATTAATGATAAAAATACAGTTGTTTTATTCGTTAAAATATTTCTTTACGGAATGAAAAATATACAAATAATATGCTCACCGAGAATTGCATCCAGAGAAGGTAACCCAGTAGAAATTATATATTGATTTTTAGGTCCAATTTTACGAGCTCCTTTAATAAAAGATAATTTATCTCCAAATAACTTATTAACGTTCATTTTTCAATCTTGAAATTAAATCGACTACTTTTTAGGCATTGTTTACCTACCTTTCTAACAACATAACCGGTAGGTTATCAAACAAATTAAAGTAATTCGATTGCATATACTGCACTAATCGATTCATTTCTGTGAACAATAATGAATAGCTGCGAAACTAACAACTTGATAAACCATAATATATAAAAACCATTGAAAAATATGATATTTCAAATTACAGTAAGCAACTAAAGTGAACAACGAAAAAATACGATAATGAAACAATCTCAATCGTACGAACAGTTATCTGTATAGGACTAATCATTATTCACATGTAAAGTAATATTAACAAAATACGTTACTTTAAAAAACGAATTCATTAAAAATCTTATCAGTATTTTGAAAAGAATTTTGTATTAAATTACACTTATTTTCGTACTAAACAATAACTTGATACTAATATCTAGCCAGTAGCCCCTGAAAGCTGAACTGAAACTCCTCACGTCCTCACATATGCTATCAGTATTTTTCTTTCATATTTACATTTTTCTACTTCACTAAATTTTTTTTTTTTTTCCACTGCACCGGCTTAAGAGGCCATAAACAGCGCCAGTGACTTTCACTTTAACCTACCAAATAAATCAGGCCAATCCCTCTAACGAGAGAATTAGGTCCGAGATACCAATTCTACTGCGAAGATGTACTAGGAAATATATAATATCAATATCCGGCCCCCATGGCTACAATGCGACTTGGCATTGCCCATAGGACCCTGGCTAAAGATTGTATTTCATATAGCAAATGCACTCAAATTCAATATTGAAATTGAAGATGAATATTCTGTAGTGGTATATATAACCAAATTTCTATTTTTTTGAGTTACCCTTTTCATATTTATTGTTTTGTCAATATGATTAAAATGAGTTAAAACAATTTTTCTTTATTTATTTATAAAAATTCTACCTAATTCAAATAATTCAGTCTTTCACATAATTTTATTGAACTTTTTTCACCAAATGCAAAATGTAAATAAATACGAAGCAAAATACTGATAAAATCTATGAGGAGTTTTAGGGGCCAGACACTAGTTAGCTTGATTAGTTTATCAACATTATTACTTAGTTTTGTTGATTGTTGATGCGGTTAACTGAAACTTTTTAATAATTCCTGATTATAACTAATTTTACATTTCACAGACTTCTGTTTCAATTTGTCTTGCCTAAAAATGTACGAATCGTTACTGAAAAATTATGCCGGTATATTATCGTTGTTAGTATCTGTTATTGTTGCTACAATTTATTTCAATATTCGTAAACATGAAGTAAGTATGAACCGTTGCTTCAAATTACAATCAAAATTTTAAATAATTCGGTTAATTACATTATAAATATGTATTTAGTTAAGAAAAGAACGTGCCGAAATAATTAAAAGAAAAATTCCGCAATCGTTAGTTGCGTGGATAATTGGTAGAAAAGGAAATAATATAAAAGGGATATGTAATAGAAGCGGAGCGCATGTAAATATAGGTGGTAAGTTTCTATTTTAACGTATATTTTCTTCGTATATACATTAGCATATTACCGATGCTCGGAAAATAAAAATAAAAGCATCAACTCAATCCTAAATTTATATCGTTTATGAACAATTTTGTCAATTTTATAAATACAATTTAATATATAACTTCGTTCCAACACATTTATTTATTAATTCATTCTTTAAAAATTTTGTTACATGTATATTATTAGCAATATCAGTAAATATAAAATGGGCATGATTAACAGTAAAAATTATGAGCAGATTTATATTTCTATATTTTCATTATACGTTTAGAGAAACCGACTTTTCATTGTAAAATGTAAGCTTTACAGACTATTTACAAATATTGCAGAAAAATACTGATATCTGTTATGTTATAAATAAATCATATAAAATCTTGAATTTACCTATAGATTCTTCAACAAATTCGGATACCGTCGAAGTTACTATTACGGGTAATCGAAGAAATGTAAATGTTGCGGAAATATTAATAAATGAAAGTATAGAAAAGAAACGGGATAAAGTTTGTGAAGACGTTTTCGTAGATAAGGTATGTATGATGTTGTTAATAAAATATATACATTTTTAATGTAAAATAAGTTACGAATTTCCGTTTTTGGTCTAACACTTTTACTATTCTCTCTATTTACATTAAGACATTTACAATAATTCATTTAAATAATTTTAAAATGAATATCTAAGTTTCATGACGTACATATAAAAATAAGTAAAAAAAAGAAAATCCACCTCTTTTATATATTATAATAACATGTAACTAAAAAATATAATCGATTCTTCTCAAGAAGTCCACGATAAATAATTTAAATGACAACTAAAGATAGATAGTCGGGAAGCGGGATAAAGTAA
The DNA here is from genome assembly GCA_039619475.1 of Icerya purchasi. NCBI lineage: Eukaryota > Metazoa > Arthropoda > Insecta > Hemiptera > Monophlebidae > Icerya > Icerya purchasi. Next base: position 179,723,339 of record CM077116.1, read on the forward strand.
AATAAAAAAGGAGGAACAATATACTCATCCTTTCATGCTTAATTTTGACTCTCCTCTAATCAATTTTAAGTTTGCAATAGTATCTTTAGGAATATTTTCGAAAAATTTAATTGATATCACTTTATATTGTTCACTTCGCATCTTCATATATTAATTCTGTTCACACTGATGTAGTATAAATTATTTTGAGGTATTAGTGTTATATCAATAATATAATATTTTTGAAGATATTTCGTTGCTCTTTTTCACCAAGTTCAATTACTATCACTACGCTTTGTCGATGTTATTACCAGTTTTAAACATCAGTTATGATTTCCATTCTTCTAGAATTCGTCGTATTTGGATTCTACTTCTAGTTTTAAATATAATCGTATTATAATAAGTATATAAAATTTGATAAGGTAAAGTTTGATTCAGTATATAATTCCGTGCAATTTTCTTTGATGTAATTAGTATATATTTAATCTAGAGTAAATACTTTATCAGTTGTTATGTGTAAATATTTAAATTCTGATTCGATTAAATTAGGAGAATATGCAGGTTTATGAAGTATTTCATGTTATGTGAAACAGTTTTTCTTCATCAGTGTAGATAATTTGCTAAAAATTTTATTTCAATTATGTTCTATAAGCAAAATTACGATTACAGTATTTTGATAATTAACCGTACAAAATATTTTACAGCTTAAAGTAATGGTATATGCCAATCTTTAATTAATTGTCATATAATATATCGTTTACCTTTGTTTTATAACTTCTTAAATGAAGTGCGGTTTACAAAAAACGATAAAAGATTATTCTTTAAAAACTAAATAAGTTAGTAGCGGATTTCGCGCATTTTCTTTTTTTTTCAGAAATTGCTACTTTTTCTCCTTATAAAGTTAAAAACTAAATAACTAAATAATTAACTGTGTCGATAAGCGCCATCTAATTTATTTCGCTGTTTCATAAATTACTCGACACATCTGGTTTTTGTAAAAAGTGTACTACTTTGTCTTTAACAACTTTTACGTAGTAATATAAAGGTTGAAACAAGCATTGTGACAAATTGAACAACAAATAAAACGGCAGCTCGTTCAGTATAACACCTAGATGATTGTTTTCAGTGTATAAAGTTGTTTCAGTTACTACCTCTGTAACCTATCGATTATTGAAATCATTCGTCATTGGTCGCTGATACTTCTACTCTAAATTGTAAAGTGAAACGTATCATTCCATAAAAAAATATATTTGTTAACAGTTTTTACCGGCTTAGGCGAGAAATTTTATTTTTACGTTCGACTTCCTTCCTTTAATGTCATTCGTAAACCAAATGCGAAGTCTTCCTTTTTGTAATTTACCTTCTACTTTACCTTCGATTGCGTTTGTAATCCATATTGAGTGTCGTATATTGTTTCCTATTGCAGCGTTTCTTCTTTTTTTACTGTCTTTGATATTTCTCATTTTTCTTGAACTCTGGTTAATACTTTATTATTCGACATCTTATCGGTCCATCTTATTTTTAAGATTCGTCGCCAACACCAGATTTCAAACGACTCTAGTTTGCACTTGTTCTTTTTCAACGGCGTCTAAGTTTCACATCCGTATAACTCTTTATAAATTATTTTCTAACATCTATTGATATATTTTTTAACGAAAGAAAAGTTCGTTTTTTGCTAAAGACATTCTTAGCTTATGCTATTTTTTCCTTATTTCCCGTTCGATTCTACCATCGTTTGTTATTAAGCTACCCAGATACACGAATTCATTTACTTGTTCTAGCATTTATCTATTTACGGATATCTTCATCTGCTCGTTTCCTTTTTTACTATACCTTACCACTTTGGTTTTATTTTTACTGATTTTCGTTTTACGTTCGGTATTTAACAGCCTGTTTAAATAGTTAATAGATTTATGTAGTTCCGATTCGTTTTCCGTTTTTAGTATTACGTCATCTGCGTATCTAATTGTTTTATATCTCACGCCATTTATTTTTATTCCACCATCCTCGACGCCTGAGAAATATTTTAACGCCTTTTTGATATAAATGTTAAATAGCAATAGTGATAGGCAACATCCTTGCCGTATTCCTTTCCTTACTCTTGTCCTGATTGTTTATGATAATTTTTTGATTTTTATATAATTCCAATAATATTCTTCGGTCTCTGAAATCGATATTCACTTCTTTTAGACATTTAAACATGATGCCCCAATCATTGTCGAACGTTTTTTCTATGTCAATGAAGGTTATTCATATTGTTTTATTTAATTCCAGAGTTTTTACCATCAGTAATCTAAGAGACAAGATAGCTTCTTTTGTTCCTTTCTTCCCTTTAAAACTGAATTTATTTGGTAGATCTTCTTCTATTTTCCTTTGGATTCGCGCATATATTATTTTAGTTAGAATTATTTTTTGAATGTGAGATATGGGCTTTGTTATTTTTTGGTATAGCAATTAACATATTTTTCTCAAAATCTTTAGAAACTTTTCCAGGTTCGTAAATATCATTTTTAAGCTGATGTAATTAATTTTTTGCTTTTTTAAATGAATTCACTAGGTATCTAATCTATTCCAGGTGATTTTCGGAATTTAAGATTATCTATCGCAAATTCAAATTCGTGTTTCAAGATGCTCGTCCCTTTCTCATTTTCCTCTACAACTGCCTCATCTTCTACAACACATGCACGGTCTATTAATTTTTCCAATATATTCTTTCCATCGACTTTGCATTTCATATTTTTCTATTTTGATGTTTCCATTATTATTTTTGATATTATATAGTTTCTTGAATCTTGGATTGAATTGCTTCTTTATTTCCCTGCATGCCTTTTCTACGTTTCCATTTATTACGTTTTTGTTTATATCCTTACATTTATCTTGTATCCAGTCTTCTCTAGCTTTAATTGCTTTTCTATTTATTAGATTTCTATACTTTCTAATTCATTTAATTTTTCTTCTAGTTTCTCTTTCCTTCTCTGATTCATTAGTGGTACTAATTCTTCCATTATCCAGGGTTTGTAATTTAGTATTGGCAATCGAAAAAAAAAAAAACAAAAAAAAACACATTTCATATTCCTCGCTGTAATGGGCAACATACTTAAATTCGGGTTCTTCAAATAATAAATAGAACATTTAACTTTTTTTTTCAAAAGATTTTTCAACTAAGTTTGTTTTTGCGAAAAATTAAATTCATGCAATGTTACGGATAATTTAAAGTGAAAAAAACAAAAAGATATTCTTTAATAATGAAATCCTCGATGAACAATTAAAGTTATTGAGATCTATATACAGTTTTTATTACTTAAAATTGTGTTCGCTCGCTAGTAGTAATGGAAATGTAACGTACCCATACATCCCATTTGTTAAATAGTTAATATAAAATAATACAGTTATAAACACTATAACCATTACCTAAACTGAATATAAATGAATATTTTACAAAAACATTTTTGGTACTTTACCGTCTTCAGCTAAGTTCAGTGATCATTAAAACGGTTCCGTTCGGTGCAAATTTCACCACTACTCTACTGCGAGATGAACTGTTAAAAAAAAAAAAATGTTACTAAAGTATTCATTTATGTTTATTTTGTGTTTGTTATTGCGTTTATAATTTTATTATTTTATTATTAATCAAAATATTATATTCCAGGCTCGTTTTTGGCGAAATGTTAAGTAGAATGTGGACCGTTAATCGTTTAATTACTTATAAAAATTGATATATTAGTAAATGTTATTATTATTTTTTAAAATGCGCAGAAAATATTGATAGATGTAATCGGGAAGAATGGAAATAATATTACAAAAATCAGCAAACACTTTAACATACGTATAAAAATTCATGAACATGATACCGGTAAGTATTTATTTTGTTAATGAAAAAAATATCTGCATTTTATAATTATCTATTACTTAGTTCTCTTAGTTTTTACTTTGAACACTATTATTTCAATTTAATCATAAAACAATGTGGCTATAAAATGAGTTACTGAAATTCATTATTTGGTTTGCCTTTGACATTTTACCGAATGTGCTAATCAGAATTAGGTGGACATGTAAAATTATTTCCTAAACAGTTGAAATAATGAAATTTAATTAAGGTAATTTTAAGGAGTAATATTTAAATATTCAGTCTATTTGAATATTTCTCCGCGTCAGAATTATCATCGGTGATCCCTCATCAATCAGAAGGTTTCTGATCTGCACAATTTTTTTTTTTTTTGTTTTTCTGTTCATATTTTAATATCGAAAAAATGTCTCACTTTAAATTACATTGATTTAGGATCTCCTCGGTTATAAACTATAAATTTTACTGGTTACGTTATGTTCATGAAATAATTAGCAATCTATCAAAGGAATGATTTGAATCATGGCTTAATACTCTGACATCGAATAAACTTCGTTTCATCGAAGAGGATACTAACTTGTGGTAATCATAGTTCCGGTTAAACAGAAAAGAGGAAATACCACTGCGCCGATTGCACATTAGCCACACGCGATTTACCTTATTTCTCCTGAACAAATTCTTGCCAGTTATTTGTGAAACCTGTTCTTCTTCTCTCCCTGTTCAACAAATCCAATTGAACTGTCGCAAATATAATCATATCCGCAATACATCCCCTCCATCTACCTTGAAAGAACTTCTGAGTGACAATGAAATTAATATAAATAAATTATTCGCATATCTCAAATCCACTAATCCCATTTACAAAATCTTAACTTTCCGTGCCTCTAGCCTCTGTAGCAGTTTTAGCACATAAATAAAGAAGAAAAAGAAGAAATATTATACCCTTTTTCTGTTTCTGTTCAGTTATATCTGTTTTGCATTTGTGCTCACCTTCTGGTGTTTATGTAACCTCTTAATTATCATCAAATATATTAAATTTCGAATCATTTGCCAAGTTCAAAAATTTCGATAAGAAAACGAAATATGGATTCCTTATTTCCAACTTTACGGTGATATTACCATACACAACCCTAAGGGGAAGAAAGTTTTCCCATTTTCAGAGTTTTTGGTCAGGATTTTAAAAATTGGAAATCCGAGTGATGCGCATTTTTATAAGCTGGTTCGAAATTTTGACTATAATAATGCGTCGCAAGGATCGGCAGTCCATTTTTCGAAATTTCCCGAAATTTTGAATCTGCTGAGATATTAAAATTTCGGTGATATGTGAAAATTTACGTACAATACTTTTATTACTATTAAAACTATCATTGATAATTAGAACAAACTTTTTCGTCCGTTGCTAACGAGCTCAGAGGAAAACCAAAACAAGGAGAAAAAAGAACTCAATTTCACCTTAGTTTGACCAAATTTTCTTAAATCTTTCTGTACAATGATTATTGATAATTTTTTTAATTTTGATAACATTAAACTTTAATTCGTAACATTCAATTTTTCTTTAGTATATGTGATGTTATTATATGCTTGTTTTATAATTTTAGTTTGTTTTTAATCGAGAATATTGCCATTTATTTTTTTATAGTTTCAAATTCACGATCACATTCCAACTATTAGTAATACATTTGAATAATTTATAATTTTGTAAGATTTTAAAATTCGTTAAACTAGCTATGAATTTTTGAATTGTTTTAATCTAACATATCGATGTGATAAAATCGTGTGCCAGCATATAAAAAGCAGAATCATGTCACAATTTTTTAGCGTAATATTTTTTCCTTTTATTTTCGTGTTCATTCGGCTATTTTGCGGCTCCATAAATGTGTTTTTGTAAATTTCATAATTTTATTTCAAATGGATATAAAGTTTAAAAATTCTATCGATTAAGATACCTCCAGATATTTTATCTACTCTTATTCTTTAATGTTTAGTCGACCGTTTTTTCATAGATTTAAATTTGTTCTATTTTTCTTCGTGGTAATGTTTAAATAATATATTTTTAATAGGTTTTTTTTGTACTATTAAATACTGTTATTTTTTTTCCTCCTACATTTTTTATGCTTGCTTTAAAAAATTCCAAAACAATATATTAACTGAAAATTTCCGATATCTAGATAAATCAAGAATGAAAATTTCTCTCAACGGAGCTCGGACTGATATCAGAAAAGCTAAAGAAATAATATGCAATATAAGAAACAGAATTCAAGCAGAAAAATCGAAATCTAGCAAGCAAAAACAAAACGAAAGGTAAATATAAACTTTAAATTCTTCTCTGCTGTGAACGTTTTCTGCCACTAGTTAATGTAACATTGCTGAATAAACGGCGATATATCTAATTCGCAAATAAAAATGATATACACATAAAACCGACATAATTTTGTATCTGCAAATATTGCAGTATATCAATATTATTTGATAACGTAGGTTATTAATTTTATTAAAATTACCATTAATCGAAAATACAGAGTTTTATGAAACATGTTGATCGCACAGACGAATTAAATATATTTTTGTTTATTTGGTGATTGTATTTGTATTAATTTTTAAGATTTTTATACCCGTGAATAAAGAATTATTATTATTATTCGCAGTGTTCCGTGGCCGTCGAATTCGGCAATACTTGTGTATTTTTGAAATACGAGAAATATCCACTTCTAGGGAAACACATTTTACATGTTTCAAATCGCTTCATTGATCCGTATACTTTGTTATACTCGTATTTTACCGAATTAAAGTTAAAAGACAAAATACCCCTAATTACATGTGCAACACAACTTTTTCTACTTTTTTTAAATATAGATAAATTTTTGGATTACCAAAGTAAAAATATATTAAAAACTCGATTAAAAATTTGACCGATCATAAACGATAACGTAAAAAGGAACACGATTGGAATAGCAATTTATTTTGATTTTTGTATATTTTTAAAAATAACTAGCATTGTCATCGAAATAAACTTTACCATTTTTATAAAATATCTTTAAAAAAGAAAAAGTTATCGATCCTTTACCAGACCATTTTCAGTTCACAAATATTATTCGTTATTATTACGGGTTTGTTTTTTTTTCAACTTTAAAAACAAAATTATTTTTTCCAAAATTATACTAAATGAACAAAAATGGAAAATACAGTAAAAAAAATTACAGCGCCAAACCATTTTTGTATAATAATACATGAGGAGACTTTAATATCCTTAAAGTAATCAGTGCAGTACATACAAATGATTAAAATCTTTTTGCAGATAACTAACGTTTTCTTTTTTTTTTTAAACCATTTATCGGCTAATATATTTTGAAAAGATAATTTTAATAAAAATACCTACTTCCAGATTTCCGATGAAAATCTCGAATAAAAGTATTGAATTTGAAATGCCTAAAATACGATTTACAAGCTCATCATTGACGAAATTTAAACATTACTCGCGAACCATTCCCAGTTTTATACGGTAAAGTGGCATCATTTTAGTTGGGTTTTACTATCGCTTAAAAATATTTGCACTAAAAATTATGAAATAGTAAAATAGTTTAAAATAATTATTAGATAACAAATAATATATTATCTCAATTCGAATCTACATTTCCATGTGGTAAGAGTAACACTAGTAATACTTTAAGCCACTCGTGTTTATTGCCCTTTAATTTTAAGTTTCAGGTGTGTTCATATTTTTCCTATAATCGAATGATTTTTTTTTTTTTTTTAGTTAATTTTTGTCTGGTTATATTAAGTAAAAAAAGTATTTCCGTTATTCGATGACTAGTCAATGTTTATCAATACTCACTGGTTGTGCGGGATTACCGTTGACCGGTACAATTTGTACAATTTTTAATTTTTTTGTCTGATTAAAAATTATTATTTTTTGTTTTTTTTTTTTTCCAATTTTCCCATAGTAAAGTAATGGTATTTAAGCCGGTCGCGTTAATAAACACTTCTCTAAAGAAACGCCATTTTTTCGTGCTATTTGATGACTACTCAGTCTGTGTTTACCGATACTTTCTCAATATATCTGTATGCTATCACCACTAATACTTTCGGATAAACAGAAAATCATTAAAATCAACCTACACGGGTACAGATTATGATGTAAAAAAAAAAAAAAAGTTAAACCAGTACCTCTGTACCTTTTATTCAAAAGTACATTGCAGCATGGGTAAAAAGTGTAGTATTAATAAAAACATAAACTCGAACTGTTGATCGCAAATTAAATAAAATGTTTACCACAGCGTAAATCTGAATAAACACTGCTATCAACTGATTGTAAGTGGATTATTACAAAATTTTGCAACATTTCTTCATTTTAGGAAAAAAATTTAGATTGAGTTCCGTCAAAATATAAAAATAATAAAAAAAAAACACGGGACAAACATTTAACCTCCTCTTTTTAAAGACGGTAAAAAATCAATCAAAACTTTATAAATGCTTAGTAAAAATCTCAAAAAAAAAAAACAAAAAAAACATCGATGCTGGTATAAAAATAAATAAAAATTCGTCAAACGTCTACATAAAATAGGTAACAGATTATTTAAAAATAACAAAAAAAAAAGTATTTTTCCGCAAAACTTGGTTTGATAAATTTATTTTCATGTTTCATCTAATATAGTCGCAGCGTTTTAATTTATACCCATCGATAATAAATAAATATTACGTAGTAAGAGAAATTTTATTGTAGAAAAATCAGTAGATTTCATTGTTAAAATCTGTAAAAGTGTTATAAACTCCGCGATAAATTATCATCTACTTTTTAAAGTTTTGTATGAAGTTTTATTTTTCACTTTTTATCGATTACTTAAAATTAAATCGTTTAAAGTTTTTTCCTGTCCATGGTTACATTTTTACGTTTGTTTTAAATAGTTCAAATCAGCTGGATCCCGAAGCCGAATCAGCATCAACATTCGAAAGTGATATTTTGTACTGTTTGTGATGTGTTAAACTGAATGGATAAAAATTTTGGTATATTTTTATTTTATTATTTATTTGACAAAATGTCTTTCGCTATTTATATAAAGAAAAATTCTATAGAATTTTAAAGGCCCGGAAAAAGCTTATAACCACCTATCTGTGCCATTTATTTTTCGGCCAACTTAAGCATTTTTTTATTATCTGTTCCTCCCTTCAGATACGCGCGAAACAATTACACAATTTAAACGTTAAAATAAATCGTAAAAAAGTGCTGGAAAAGAAATAAAAGTTGCGCTGTTCCTGATTCAGCGACAAGGATTTTTTTACTCTCTCTCTTTTCGTTCTCATCGTGACTTTTGGACTGATCTCTATCCGTCCCTTTTCTCCAACCCTGACTCCTTTTACCTTACAGCCTTCCCCATCCTCTTCTCCTTGGTTTTACAATTTTCCTGGTATCAGCCGTTCTGTCACTTCTTCCATAGTTCGGCTTCGTTTTAATCATGGTCAGAAGCCGGGACTTCTGTGAGTAAGCGAGAAGTGACCTACTAATGTGCTTGTAAGATTTGCTCATTTTTGGTTATGATTAAAGTTCGAGAATTTTTTTACGATTTAAATAAATTCGACCACAATATAAAGTTTTCTATGAAACGAGGGAAAAATAATCAGTTCGTCTCTTGAAATGTCTCCGAGATAGTTCTGTATAACTTTATTGGAAATCGTGGCACCCGGGAAAATACAAATTCACATTATTGCCACGGCCAAAGTCGGTTGTTTCCAAAACGCTCGATATCGGGACGAACAGCGTATTTGATGATTATTCTCTACCAGAAGAAGTAGAAAAATTGGAAGATTGATTCAAACACATTCACCAACAAAAACGGTTAGGTTGTGTATAATAAAATTTGTAAGAAAAAAAAAATATATATATATAAAAATTCCAGTTAATGAAATCACAGAACAGGAAACCGATAGCTCCAAGGATTTTCTTTCAGAATAGGAAGAGTTTTAAGAAAAAATAACACAAGATCGGTGTCTTTAGAGTAACAAAAGTGTAAACCGTGTTAAAGTTTATTTATCCCCCATTATATTATACAGCGAGTATATGTAAAATTGTTTGTTCTTGTGGTTGTTGTGATATCGGTTAAACAGATAGGGCAATAAATCCGCGAATTGAAGGATAAAGCAAATTGCATTTTTTTTTTTTTAGCCTAGCTTTCGCCTTTTGGCCAGTCTATACTCAGATCTAAATACCTAACTATTTCCTTCTTATATTTTTACATTAGCAGTTTTTAAAAAAATATATAACGCCTTACATTCTAAGGGCAATGGCTCCTTTACAATTTGTTATAGAGATATCGGTAATGTGTAATATTTTTTTTTTAAATTTCTTTCGCGCGTGAATAAAACCGGTTCGATGCTGAGTCACGTTTTAAAATTCGACAAAACAAATAATTCGCGACAATTGATTGATTTAAAGGGGAACTTAATAGCGGAGCCACGAAGAGTGAAGGAAATAATAATTTGAATAGAGATGGCAGGGTGCAGTTTAATTTAGCTCAAAAATTGATCGTTAATTTAATGGTGGTGAGGAGGAGAAACACGTACAGGCGCTAAAAAGGAAAAGGAATAATAGATAGTGATGCGTTGTACCGAGTAAGCAGAAATCCTACAAGAAACAAACGGTTTGATCAGTAAACATGATCCTTGTATTATGCAATTTGTAACTGACCGTCGTCACAGTATAGCTTAGAATAGACGGTGTTTTTGAAAATTAAAAAAGAACACCAAACTTCTAATACTGAAATATGAAATCCGCTCGATGAAATTGTGTAGGTGTCTATAAATACGGATAATACGAATCGGTACGATTCTACTGCAGCGCAATCTGTTTGAATTCTAAATTATTACTTTTATTTTGTTTCTCTTAATTTAGGGAATTCCAAGGACATGTTTCGGCCGATCGTAAATAGAGCCACTGTATATGTTTATCTCGCAAATTAAGCGACGCCTGTCGGATATCAGTGATCTCGTATCCTACCCCGAAAGAATATATTTAATTGCTTTTCGATCTATCCCGTTTCTTTCCATGTATGTGCACTTTGTTTCGACATAGTCGCCACTCGTAGAGATTTAGATACGGGGAAATTAACATGAAAAGCCGATCTGTGCTCCAAGGACGAGATTTGTTAACGTACTATTGCTGCCAGTGCTCGTAAATGGGGAATTTTGTAATTTCCCGTGGAACAAGTCGACGAATTATTTGGGTAATTTTGCGAGAATTAACGTTCGATGCGAGATATCTAGTAGTACTTTTGATCTATCGCCTTTTTCGCTACGATTGCAATTTATTCACGAGTCTACGTACACATTTTGTTCAGTAGTAGTCAAAACGGCCGTGTTGTGCACTTTTATTAGTATTAGCCTAGTTGAGCCTTGCCGTTTTATTGAGCAGCTTTTATCTCCATATTGTTTATTGTTTGTTTTTTTTTTCGTAATTCTTTTCGATATTTTCCTTCTCGCGCATATTTAGTTGCGCCAGATAATTTTTAAACATAGAACCATTATTTATTTAAAGGAGTCATCTATTCAACCGCGTTTCCTCATTACCAACCGAAAGTGTGTGGCACAGATACATTAGGGATATGGTGCTGTCTGGTTCGTTAAATTTTTTATTACGACTACAGTCCGAAAACCCTAACGTTCAAAAACCAAAAGCGAAGCCAAAAGACGGTTTGTGCATTTGTTACATTGGCGTCGGCAAAACGCTTGTCGTGAGAACAGTTCTAGCTTCCCGCAGTAGGGACAAGAAAATAACTCAAGTTTTACAATTTCTTACAATATATATATATATATATATATATTGTTTTTTATTCTTTTTACGGAATTTAAATAAAAAAAATTATTTCATTGTTTTCCTTCTAAATTTTTTAAAATTATAAACGGAACGAATTTAATATAACTTTCGTAGTATAAAAATGAAAAATTATTTGTTTCAGATTAACCGATCAAAGAAGTACCGAATAGGAAAGATGAAATTGTTGTTGTCGAGAGTGAGCAGCGTACCATAATGGCGGTTTCAGATTGAAAGAAGCGCATTTAAATTTAAAATACGGAAATCGCAATAAATAAGTACAAAATAATGGTACAATAAAACAGTGTACTTGTAACTCACCGTGTACCAATAATTACTATTTTTTTGTAATTATTTTGTAAATTAACCGCCGTTTATTTTTCTTTTCATTTATTATTTCAATATCAAAAAATTACACATTTTACCGACTGTGAAAAAATAAAACGAAAAATTAAATACTTAAATATTTACAATGTTTGTTCTGAAATGAATTGGCCAACAATTAACGCCGCCAATAACAGACACGTTTTATTGTTCCTTCGATACTTGAATAAGATAATTTAGGAAAACTTGCCATCCAAAAGATAACTAAAGGGAAAGCAGGCTGCGATAAAGTGGCACACTAAACAAATATAAAACACCACCGGAAGACTTTAATTGGATGTATAAAAGGTGCAAAAGATCGAAAGAAATTGCATTCCGAAGTTAGTAGAACTGTGTAAATGTACGTTCGAAATCGAACGGAAAACGAAGCAGAAAAATGCATCCCTTAATATCTGATAAAAATGGCTTACATGTTGACAGTGCTTAAAATTAATGTGATAAAAATTGAAAAAATTAAAACTTGGACAAGTCATTGTTCCAGTTTATTAATAATAATAATAATAATAATAATAAAAAAAACTACTACGTTTACAAGTCATCGAAAATTATTTGGTCATTTAACATTCTAAGTTTGTACGGCAAATAAGCTAGCAATGGGACGATCATTTGAAATCACAAAAGTGTAACTGAAATGATTGGAAGCATTTTGTATATCTCTTCTAATAAATCGCTGCTCTTTTAACTTATTTCATGGAATACCAACAGTGTCCAAAAAAATAATAATAGTAAAAACGGGAATTTATTTTTTTCCCGAACTTTAAAGAATGGAAGGTATGAAACATTTCATATTGTATAACATTTTAATAACATATCGCAGCTGTTAAAAAAAAAAAGGGAAAATTTGCCAAAAGTCTGATTAATTTATAAATTTATATGTAAATTAAGCGCGTGTATGATTTCTATATATGTAACAATAGTTACGCTCCGACAATAAATCGTTGAAAATTCGATAGTGTTTTGCTATATTGTTTAAGAAACTTTATTAAAATGTGATTAAAATTTTTAGACGGAATAATATTGATTGATAATTTGAAAAAATGTATATATATTTTTCCTGCTTTCTTTCCGATGATTTTGCTAGTTTGCATTGATTAATAAAGATTCGATGTCTGTTGTTATTTTTAAATTAACCGTAATACAAAAAAAGTTTCGCTGTAACTAAAATAAGAATGGTTACTAATTACAATAAAAAATGCTGAGCTGCGGAATTTGCATTCGAAAAAACTTTCATCGCTTACTGGGAAATTAAATAGCACGAATAAATTCCAATTCCTAATGTAATTGGATAAAAGCTGACTAATTCGACATAGCGATAATAGGAAAAAAGCTCTTCCATCATTTGCAAGAAGCTATTACAGACCGGAGCTGGATTCAACATTCCATTTTAGGGGAAGGAGGAGATGAAATTATTTATAAACGATTTTGTTACCAGAACTGGCAATATGAATAACACTACCTGTTATACAGTTTGTATTCTTTTTCCAATTGAAGAGTCCACGGTGAGAAAAATCGATGACTACGCAGCTGGAAGTAAAAATGTTTTAAATATAACTTTTTTGCTGATTCATCTTACAGAAAATAATAAAGTCTAGAAATGTTGAAATTTAAACGAATACTAGAAGTAAAAAAATATAAATAGTTCGGTATAACTTGCGGCTGGACTTCAAAAAGGTTCTTAAATTTTTCTTGAAAGAAAATCCCTGCGATCCACTACTACTACTACTACTAATGCTACTACGACCACTACATCCGACTACAGTCGATCTAGTGAAAAAACGGTAATTAAAAAGTATGAATATTTTGGTAATATTACAGCGTTGTTAAATACTTTTTTTCCTATCCCGGGCGCGCCAGCGGCCTTGGCTCAATAATAAGATAATTCAATAGATAGCACTAAATAGCCAGACGATCAGAAATGAAACTCACAAAGGACAGCAGCAGTGGAACAACTGGAGGCAATGGGAAGGAAAGGATGTAGGTAGTGTGTTAAAGGGAGTAGAAAGACCCAAAGCTAAAAATTGGACGTATAAGAAGGAACGTTCGTTGAAGAGTGCAGAACATTCGAAACGGATATGACTTGAATCACAAGCATAAAGAGAGCAAAAAGGAGAAGGGGACAAACGAAAGCGAGAAGAAGAGAGTAGGTAGAGAACGATTGATCTTGAGTCTAATTAAGGAAACAACAGTGGAACGACGACAGATGGGAATTGAATGAAACCCAGGCAGGAAACGAGGAACCGGTTGAGTAAGACGGTACTGCGAATAGCGATTTGAGAATAAAGATGGACACATGTCCAGCCAACGTCTGGAATAATTAGAGTGTGATAAGGAAAGAATGTCTGAAGAGGGGAAAGAGTCGAGGAAAGGACTATTGCGGGCGGCTGAACGAACTAAAGAGTCAGCTGAGTCATTGCTATCTATATTCGAATGACTAGGAACCCATGGAAAGTCTATAAAGATGGAACGGGACGAGAAAAAAAGTGGAGACGAGAGATCATACCGTCAGAGGAATGAGAAAGAGGAGAGGAGATGGCTTGAAGAACGCTTTTAGAATCTGAAACGATCAGGAATTTGCGAACCCCACTTGTTGAAGATATAAAATAAATGGCACGAAGAATTGAGATCGATTCGGCCGAGAAGATAGAGCAGAAAGACTCAGAGTGCAGGAACGAAGGAGACGTAAACGCACCACCCACGCCCCCATCACTCTTGGATTCGTCCAAGAAGATTAAGACATGGGAAGGAAAAGAAAAGTCCAGCAGATGAGGAAATTCGTAGTTAGACTACATTGTGAGAAGAATTCGCTCGGATCGGGATTAAATTTTGTCTACGAGGCTTCAGCTAAATCATATAGCTTTTAGCTTACGATTTTTGTGAATCAACAAAAGCAGTATATGCTGTTCATAATTTTGAATTTTTCGATAATTCAATTTGGTAACAACGTCGAACAAAGACTGAGATAAATTCTGATTATCAACTTCTATCAAATTTTTTCGTTAGACACACTACGAGGGCAACATTTCATTAATTGAAGCATAATGGCCGGGATCATTAGTAACCATACATATCTTGAGTGGTTTAAAGTGTCGTTGAGATAAACCAAATTTAAACAGTTACAGTTATTAGCCACCTAAAGTTACCTACACGCATGCGATTCTGTTGTAAAATTTTTCTAGTATTCAGAACACCTTTTTTTTTCTTTGTTTTTTTTTTTTTTGCCTTTGAATGGCAGTCATTGTTTTGTTTACCTTTACAACAATTAAATTTTTGAATTTGTTTGAATATGTTTTTGTAGCCGGTTCGTAATATGTGTTATTGTGGTTTGTATTAATTGGATTCAATAAATATCTTGTATATCCTTGTTGTTGTGAAGCATCTGAAGAAGAACAGAAAGCAGCGAAAATATGTTTGTCCGATTAATGGACTACGAGCGCAAAATGGAAACGATACATTATATAGAGAAATTTATTTAGCAAAATGAAAATAGATTATTAATTCTTACATGATATACTGAAAATGAAGCCCTTATATTAACTGCATTTCGCAATAAAATTGAATTCACATCGCAGGTGCATGTAGAACTTTTCTTCAGGGGAAAGCAAGATTGACAAAGACATTTTGACTACAGAAAACACGCTTTACCGCCACATATTAACACTGGAAAATTTATTTTTCAGTTAATTTGAGATTTTTAAAGAGTTATTAGTTTGAAATTTGTAATAAAAGTATTAAAAATTACACATAAGTAATGTTACGATTTACGCAAAATTAATAGAATACCATAAATTGATTTTTGGACTTGGGAATTTAAAATAAACAACTTTTGCAGATAATTAAAATTGAACATATGTTTATTAAGACGAAACTGGTATAATGTAATGCTAGAAAAAGAAAACAACAAAAGCAAGTTAATTTCTGAATTAATTTTTAGAAATTTTGGATCGCTATAGTGAACTTCAACATTGTTTTTTTTTTTAAAAGATTTTTGATAATGATTTTCAAAGATTACTTGAAGTGAAAGTTATTTCATTTTTTATTAGGCAAAATGCTTACTTGTTTTTAAACTCTTCTATTAGATACTATTCGGATTTCTTGTTAGTGTTTTGCGTGCTTATTCCTCCCCATTAATCTTATTCATCGAATTTCATAATTGAATTTTTTAAAAAAGGTTTAATTTTTGTTTGATATTGCATTCGATTTTAAATGCGGCGAATGGTAAGAAGCTTATGTTTTAATGGTTTCCGAAATTAACTGATGTATTACTTACACAATTACTTCATAAATTCTTACAAAAATCTATTATGATTGTTAAATTTACTTTATGTTCTTCTTCTTTGTAGTGCCATACTTAATATTCCTGAGTATCGGCGACTACCTATTTGTACATTCTAGTTGTACAGACATAGGCATAGTGTTCATAGCAATTGTCTGCAATGTGGGTACACGTGCAAAAGACTACACTTGAAACTAACAATGTGATTGTTTGATTTGTCGATACACACAAATGCAGAGTCCTATTTATGTCTGCCTACTAAACATCAATTAGCGTGCATATAAAGGTATGCATGTTTGCCATTGCTTTCCACAGGATTCTATTAGTGTTTAATTATAATTATTCTTTTAGTAATATCTGTCGTCGCTTGGTATCGAACTAAAGATTTCTGTAACGGAAGTCGAGTGCTCCAGCTACTAGCTTATCACGGTGACTATCTTTACATTTCTTCTTTTTCAATTAATTGTTTAATTAATATATTCACGCCGTATAAATGATAACTCATTAAACGAAAGAATAAAACAGATCTATTATTGTGCCTGTTAAAAAAAAAAAAGAAGCTATATTTACATTTAAAGTAATGTAAAGGAAGCCCTGTACCCTTGACAGGGTGCAGGGAATTGTGAAGTTAAATTTTGCAATGTACTAAGTCCAACGGCACTAATGAGTGTAAGGATACTTTCCCAGATTTCGTTGATACTCAAATTCAATTTCAGATTAGGTAAATACCTGGGACAACTTGGATCCGGAACGAGACAAATCTCGAACCCGTAACCTCTGGTTTGGTAGCCAAGTGTCCTTAATTTATATTTAAACCAGTTCGAAAGTCAAACTATTTCACTAGTCGAAAATGGTTATATTTCAAAATTACGCTGCACCGACGTATTTTTTGGCAATAGGTGTTCCTGAAAATATTATAAACTAAATTTTATTGTTCATCTGTTATTTAGTTATATTTAAAAAAACAACTCGTACGAATGGAAATAATTAATTTATTAACCCTTACCCGATAAATTGACAGTTTGCTATTTTGTTCGATACCACAGTTACCAAATTTGTACACTTCAGTTGTGTAAATTGGGCTTGTACTTACTTTTTAAAGTGCGTAAAATTGTGCGTATTCACAACTTAAACGGATCTCGATTGTATATACAGATGTCGGACTGTTCTTGCCCTTTATTTTCATCATAATTATTAGAACAACCAAAGTTGTTCCATATTAATAGTTTACAACGTTCACCGCTGGTTTCGTCGTGTTTTTAGCAAATATGAAGAAAATGAAAAAGGAAGAAAATTGTTGAATTCGCACGAACCGTAAAAGTCTGAGCGGTAAATTGACGAGTCGTTAAACACATTGTTATCCTTCTTTAAAAACCGATGTGTTTTTAGCTAATTTCTAATTTGTACTTTATTGCTTACCACTTTTTCGTAGGACCTGGTTGATTCCTAAGAAATTCTTTTTTCATTAAATAACATTCGATCGCTTTTAAGACTCCCAACTAATCGTTTTACTTAGTTTTCCTTTTATCAGTAATGTACCACCTTAATGTTAGACAAAAATACATTTTATTATCACTGATTAGTTTATTATAATTACTTTTTAAAGACGAATGCGTTAATTTATAATCTCCGTAAATGTTTAAAATCTGTTTATACCATTAATGAATATTTAAATTCGTGAATTTGTCAATTCTCATTCGCAAAACACTGGATGATGATTAATTTGCCCGTTTTTATTCACGAGATGATTTTAGCGATCGCTGAAAGTAGTGTCTTAGCACGTCCTAGACCGGACCGTCAATTTATTGTGAGCGGACGGTAGTAGCCGAATGAGCCACATCAAGCGGATAGATTTTGTTACTTTATTAATAATTTTAAGGAATAATAATAATTGCTGCGAAGTAATGCAGCTAAAAAGCTTGGCAAAAAATATTTTCAAATTTAACGCAAATAATTTCCTATCCAATTATATTATCAATCATAAGTTAGACCACATGTAAATACATGATAAATGCACTTACTCTTAGAAAATAAAAAAAAATCTCAAACATATTACAAGAGTGGTCTCAAGAATTTTCGCGTAAGTCGAGGAAACTACTATAGGTTGAAAAAGTGATTTTCAAAGCTCATTTTAATCGGTGAATGATAGTTACTGCTGATTGGAACGTATTCGTACTAAAATATTATCAATGTAACCTAATCTATAATTTTGTCTATTTGGTTATCAGTTCCACCAGGCCATATATATATATATATATATATAAATATATATATATATATATATATATATATATAAATATATATATATATATATATATATATATAAATATATATATATATATATATATATAAATATATATATATATATATATATATATATATATATATATATATATATGTATATATATGTGTAAGGAAAAAATAAACACCCAACTGTTTTCTTTATTTATAAATTAGCAGCACATATTTACATATCAATTGTTTCGTGATAAGATAAAAAATTGTATTATTCAGAATCGGCCTTAGCTCGAGTTTTTATAAACCAATTTCGACTAATAATCGTTAAAACATTACGAATATTAAAGTAATTCTGTGTTTTTTTGAACTGGCGATAATCAATTTATCAAGTACAACACGAAAAAAAACTTTTGCTTTTACTCGGGTACACATTAGTCGTCCCCAATGATTATCGGATTTCGATGCTCTATAAAACACACTACATTTCTGCGGCTGATTATTTTTCTTCCGTCAATGAAATATCTTTAGAGATTACCTTCCACTTACCACAAAATACACATAGACGGTAAATTTCAAATTTCTTTTTATTTTATTTTTTTTTCTAAAAATTAACTTTTAATAAATATAGTTTTAACGGAAATTTTTGTTAAAAACATATAAATGTTAAATATATGTTACGAAATTCGACTAACCTTATATGAAAGAATTATATTTTAAACAAAATGATATTTACGTGTGATAATTCTTTGGGTAATTTAAAAAAGCATGTTTGCGTATTTACTACGACAAAAAAAAACTTTTTTTAGACGGAAAATAATCCGAAATCCCTAAAACCCGATCTTTAATACTACTTAGCGGTTAATTGCTTGTTCTCCTAAAAAAGGATAAAAACATATTTTTTTTTTTTTTTTTTTTTTTTTTACTTCTATACAGTTAAATTTTTATAAAATACATAATTTTTTTATTAATTATCTCCTCAAAACACTCGTTTTTCGAAAACGCTCCTACGCATACATAATTATTTTTACAAAATACCTTTATAATGTTGACAGATTAAATTACAAAAATTGCAGAATTGTTGTCTATTATTATTATAGTTAACCTACATTTTTCTGTGTGAATTCTATAAAATGCTTTCTAACGTAAATATGGCTATAATGTTATTTAAACTGTTAATGTGGAATAATTTAGTAGAGAACTCGTAAAAAAATTAATGTTGAAAAAAAAAAGAAACAGCCTTTTTTGTGAATTTAAAAACAGTTTAAATTCAGGCCATCAGCCTTAAATTGTAATAATAATTTAAAGATTAATATAACAGCGTCGTATGTATTTAAATAATTCGTACAATATGCGACCAGTTTATTTTTTTACAGAACTTAAATTCTGGTAAACAAAATGAATCACATAGATCTGCGTTAACTTACAAAACTGTAGTGTCTATGATTAGCAAATATTTACAATGAAATCATTACATCAGACTATTTTTACATTATAGTTGAAAATTGATTTTCCCAGATTTTTGTTTACCTCTATTACTGCAATAATAATGAAGTTCGCATAATTTAAAGTTTACAAGACCTTGGTTGTATTTTCGTTTCACATTGGTATCACAAATATTGTAAAAATTACAACAGTTCAAAGTTTAAATTGCAGACTACTAACGAAAGACAATAATGTCAACCCGTTTTTACTACCGCATCTGGAAAAAGTAAGAAAACTATATCAGTATTCATATTTTCAGTTCAGGCGTGGTTATTTGTCTACGTTAAGGAGAGAAGCAGTGATAACTCTTTTTCTTTTCTTTTTGTCGTTTCTTCGGTGATTTAATAATAGATATGCGTTTGTTTCCAAATCGGTTTCTAATGTTTTGGTCTGTTCAGTATTTTTTTAACAATGCAAATAATGTAGTGTGTATTTCGAACAGGGGCAAACTATACTACTGTTGGCTATTTAAAAATTAATCTGTTTTCGTTATACCGATGTTTATAATTTTTATTTACTTACCTCGAATATAATAAAGATTATATCTATTTCAAGGCTTTTTAAGCAGAAAAGTTAACTAACGACACAACAGAAATCAGTGTGTGTACTTCTTGTTAAGCTAACATGCTTGTTCTCAACATTTTTCTTAACTAGTAGGTCTTTAAAAAATTTTGCGTACATAGATACAGGGTGATGTATGCAATTCCTTACCTCAAAAACGAAAAAAAATAAATGTATATATATGAATTTTAGATCAAATTTTTAAAAAAATGTTTTAATTTCTAGGTAAAGATTTAAATATATAAATATACGGGCGAAGCGGTAGGCAACATATACATACGTATACATATATATTATTAGTAACATTACCAGCAAAATAAAAAATAAAAATCACACTAAAACGACTAATAAATAATAAATACTCGTACCTTATTAACCGTACATGTGACTTTTTTGGAGCAAAGGTACAGAGTATCTTCTTGTTGCAGTAGTTACAGATTTCAGTAATATATCTATAATTCGAAGCAGTGTACTACTATTTTCCAGTTAAAGTTGGAATAATATTATTAATTTAGATTAAATTCAATTAGGCGAAAAATACTATCAACACACTTTAAATTAGGGGGTTTTGATATAATTTATTACAATAATGAGAACATCATTTTCAACTATTTTTAACATTTACATTCGAAATATTAAAGAAAAAAAAAAAAAAATAAAGAAAAATGTATAGCAATACTTCTAACGGATAAAAAAGATTACTTTAACATATAACGAAATATTTAAAAATTATATACACATATCTATTTTACCTGTACATATATACATATATATGTATAAAACAACGTTATTGTCGTTTGATACAGTATGCGCATTTATTACGTGATTTTTCTGGTTTAATTTAAATTAATTAGCTTTTTAAATGAAAAAATATCTGACCACATTAAACGAACAAAACTTATATGAACAATCTTAAACTTATGTATTGTATACACAAATGCGAAAATTATAACAAGAAAGCAGATTTTTACAATTTTAACATTGCCGTATAAAAAAAATTACTTTCTCGGATGAAACAGTCCTCTGGTTACGCAATAAAATTCTTCTGGCTCAATACACCGAAAAGATCAATTACTTTCTCGGATGAAAGAATCGGCAACCGTTTATGGAACAAAATCCTTTCTGCTTGATGTAACGACATAAACGCGTATTAGGAGGGCCGGCTCCTCGCCAATTACTAGACGTATTTCCACCGCGCTCGTTGCCCGACATATTCTTCCAATTTTGTTCCCGCGGGTAAAATCGGTCATTCGGCGCAAGCTCATTATCCATACGATTTCCACTATTATCGGGAGGACCGCCACCTTTATTCATGTCCATATGTCCTCCGCGCTCTGAACGCATGCCTCCGCGGCCGTAACCGCCACGATTTCCGTAGCCACCACCCCGATCATTAAATGCACCGCGACCGCGTCTGTTGTGCGTATTACTATTATTAGCGGAACTCCACGACGATCCGCTGCCGGAATAAGAGTTGTTACTATTGTTCTGAACTTCGCCGGTAGAATTTTGCGACGAACTGGTAACATTACTTTCGGTCGGTGTTACATTAGACGTATCGGACAGCACTGTAGTGGTTGGCGGCGCTGCAGTCATATTCGGCATGTACATATTGGTATTCATGAACGGATTCGGATGTATAAACTGCGGAGGGGCACCCGGAACGCCCATAATGTAAGGCGTCATCGTCGGACACATCGGTACCATCTGGTGCGGCGGTATTCCTATACCCGGTGGTTGCGGAATGGCGGCCGCTGGATTAGTCGGCCAGCTAGATGAAATCGGCACCGCTGCATTCTGTGGCCCATACGGGGGCATAGTGGTTAATGTCGGATCCTGCGGAAAACCGGCACTAGCCGAATATTGACCGTAGATGGCTGCCGGTATGGTGGCCGAAGGAAATTCGGCAACTGCCGCATTCACAATACTCGGGTTCGGCGTAGTAGCAACAGCCGGCGGCCCGGTGTCGACGTCCGGATTATTCATTTTCGGATCCGGCCATTTGAAATCGCAAAAATCATTCACGGAATCCGTCGACCCGGTCACATCTTCCGACGGAATAATCGGCGGATTAGTGGTAGGGCAAATTTCCTTATCCGGTTCCATGGCACTATCCGGAATCACATCTCTGGTTAAGTATATCGCTTCCGGCACCACCTTTTCTCGTTGCCGTTGCGTTTCCTTCTCCGTACTGTTCGATCCCGGCACCACCACCGACGGTTCAAGGTCAATCGGTATTAATCCCGGCCAGTTGGAATCCTCCAACTGCTGACGAGCTTTGAACAGAGCTTCCCGCTCGCTGCACCGTTCTTTCGCCTGCATGTCCCAGAAATTTTTACTCACGTTGCTACGTTCAGAAGCGTCAACTTCGAAGTACTGAATCGACAACAGATCCTTATCGCTTTTCCAGCGAACCGTTTTCTTCACATTTACCTTAGCGATCAGTCCACTGACAATCCTCAAAATTCCTTTGCCAGATTTATTAACACTTTCCGCCGGCTTCTCCGATTCGACGATCGTTTTGCTTTGATTCGTCGTTACTTCCGGTTCCGTCACAGTTTTGCCGACCTCCGGCTGCGTGGTGCCCGATTTTTGCGCAGCGCCGACTTCTTCATCGGACGACGACGATTCCATAGTATCCTTGTAGAATCGCAATTTCGGCGCGGCATTAATAAACTGATCCGATTCGACCGATTTTTCCGCACTATCATCCGAACTAGTACCGCCTTTCGGCAATTTCTTACGCTTTCGTACATGATCCTTGGTCACTTGCGCCGCGCTCACCATGGCGTCTATGAAACTACCGCTCTCCTGAATGACCGGTTTCTTGGCCGGTTTCAATAGCGACGCCGGCGATAAACCTTTTCCGTAAGACGAGTCATCTTTATCCGCGTTGTTGTTAGTATCGCTTGCCAGTGATGGTGACGTCGGCAATACTGGCGACGGAGACTTTGGCGTTTTTTCGCCGGTCGCTTCCGCCGTCATCTTCTTCTTCTCGGTCGTGGCCGATGGCGGTGTCGATTTCCTAGGTGCTAATTTCGCGGCCGGCGGAGAAGCCATCGCTTCTTCCAGACCGGTCAAACGGAATTTAGAATTAAACATTTTCACGGTTTTCGGTTTTTCCTCGACATTGCTGAATCTTTTTTCAATCGATATCGATATCGGCTTCTTCGGGACCGGGTCGACTTTTTTCACTTTTTCGTCAATTTTCAGCTTACGAATTTTTTCCAAATTCTCGCTACTTTTTTTGTTCGAAGAAACTTGCTCGCCTCCGTGCTTACCCTTATTATCCTCTCCTGACGACTTCAGTTCGTCTTTATTCTCGCTCGCCGTTTTCGCAGCAGATTCCGATTTTTTACTAGCAGGCGTCAGCGCAGTTTTATGTTTGCTCGCGTTACCATCTTTCCATTCCAGTTCGGATTTTTTATTAGTTCGCGAAGAGTTCAATTTAATATCCTTCAGTCTTTCCACCGTCTTCGGCGCTGTTCCTTTATCCGTCGCATTTTTCTCCTTTCTGCTAGCTGTACTTCTGCTTTCCTCCTCCTGTTTACTACTAGTAGTTAAACTCGACTTCCTTTTCATCGGCGGTTGATCTTTATTAACAATGTCCGCTTTTTCCTTCGCTACATTCCGACCGTCAGCGAGGCCGATGTTTACTTCGTCCTTTTGTCTAGCGGATGATAGTTTTTTCGTCACGTCCGATTTCGACATTAATTTCTGCAATTTGGAGGACGTATTCGCGACCCATAGGTCTTTCTCGGCTCGTTTAATTCGCTTCTTGTTGATACTTTCGGCAGTTTCGTTTGCGTCCGTTACGTGCTTTTTACCTTTTTTATTTTTATCCGATTCGTTTCCCTTCCTATCTGCATCGCTGGTCTTTTGATCGTCACTTTTTAAATCGTTCGGGACCGAACAGCCGGTTGCGTTGAACGTGCCTTCTTTATTGTAAACATTCGAGACGCTTTGTAAACCGCTTTCCTCAGATTGCGTGGCTGTTTTCACTACTATAAGCCAATCTTGAACAATATTCGTTGCCAAGTCGCGAATATCCTCCGGAATAATGGGCGCTTTAGATAAATACTTAATATGCCTTGGTAACGCGTTCGACTTTAATCTGTCTACATTAATCGGACAAATTAGTAACACTTCTAATATTTCCTTCAGTAGGGGCCAATTTTTGTCTTCCAAACCTTGAGCTAACCACGAATGTATCACGTTCCAACCGCCGTATTCCATAAAAGAGTCGAGTAATTGTTTATCGGTCGCTTTTAAGATAAGGAGGTAAACAGCTTTACTAACCAGTTTCTTACAAAATCGTTCCATCAAAGACGAAATTCTGGCCACTTCTTCCTCGCATTTTATGCCGCCGGATGGAGTTAAAATAACTTCTAAACATTCTAGAAGTTCCAACGGATCGATACGAGGCATTATTGCACTTATGACTTACTTATCGTCCTTTTACGATTGAATACACGGTATTACTGCAAAACAGAAACAAACAAAAAAAAAAAAAAAAAAATGTAAAGAAATTACATAAATATAAAACTGGTCTCACGACCGAACGTACAATATTATACCTGCACTTAAATTTAAGCTTTTTGGTAAATTTTAACATTAACGTAGCAATAGAGTTACAGACAGTAAATATATACATATATATCCTCATACACGCATACGAAAAAGAAGGCAAAAAGAAAAACAATCGTTTCGTTCGCGATTTTAATTACCACAAATTTACGCATTGTATGCCTCTTTTAAAATTTACCTTTCCAACACACACATGCAATAATACGTTCATGTTACAGAACTTGGAAAACTTACATCGAGTACATTTGCTAGTATGTAAATACATCTTCTACAACGAAAATAATACTTCATTCCATTTACATTTAACATTCATTACGACGGCGACTACGAAAAATGTGCACATCTCATTGTATACGTAGGAATTTTTATCTGCAAGCTACTCTATTGGTAATATACGGTTCATTTGACCGTCAAATAATATTAAAACATTATTTTTAAGTGTTAAATAGTAAAATTCTAACAATTTGCGTTCTTCCGTATTTCGAGGCATTTTAAAAACAAAAAACATCAGTGTCGCCAATCTATGTTAAAAAATTGTTCGTACGAACTAAATATCGGTACAGCGGGTAAAAATAAACTTTGGCAGAATACGAGTGACTAATTTTTAAATTTTTAAATTTTCAAATTTATAATTATCACTAAGAATTCACAATTTAAAATAGTTGAAAATAGTACAAACTCTCGATGTTCAATTATTTAATTGAAATCGTTAAAAATTTAAAAATGCATATTTGTTTCCTGTCGCGGCATATTTAATTAAATACAATTAAAATGAAAAAAATCAATATAATTTCTTTTTTTTTTTCTTTATTTACAATAACAATTTCAAAAGCAAACATTCGTTATTTTATTATACATAGATGCGCGCGTCCGCAAATCATCGCGACTAAATCTCGAAGTTTACCGCTGTTATCGCAGGTTGTACAATATAAACAACATATTACGCACTTCGTAGAAATATGTCAAAATTTGTTAATATCCCGCCTAAACAATCTATCGAAACAAACGTTATCAAATCACTTACCTAAATTTAATCGCAACTTTCAGATTTAGAATATCTTCGTTTAGATAATTTACCGATAAACTTTACATAAATTCATCGATTTTACATGAAAACTATTTCTGACCATAAAATTTTATTATCAGCATGTTCAATAGTATTTTTATTATCGGTATTAACGAGAAAAAATAATGATTTTTTAAATGTATTTTGTTTTTTTGTTTAGATTTTAGTAACAGGTATATATATATATATATATATATAAATTTGGGGAAAATAATGTAAATTATAACAACTGTAATACAAATAGTGCCAAACATATTTCAACTCTTGTCTTTATTCTTAATAACTGCTCTACTGTCGGTAGTATTAGTTAAAGATAAAAGTACTTGAAAATCCAAATTAAAAGTGTTAACAATTTTTTCAGATGAATACTTATATAGGAAACATTAAAAATTTATAAGCGTGCAGCGGTGAATATGTTTGCAGATCGTATAAAAAGATTTGTAACACGATTTTGCTCGTGAACAAATTATGCTATTTTCTTTTGGTTATTGTCATTCTAAATGTGTGATATGAAATCAAGATCAGATAGTCTTGAGAAAATTTTGGTAGAAGAATTTGATACAGT
Organism: Icerya purchasi; assembly: GCA_039619475.1. Taxonomy (NCBI): domain Eukaryota; kingdom Metazoa; phylum Arthropoda; class Insecta; order Hemiptera; family Monophlebidae; genus Icerya; species Icerya purchasi. The sequence continues at coordinate 179,750,119 of CM077116.1, forward strand.
TAAATTAATCGTTAGTTCATACTGTCGAATGATGTTAATTGAAAAATGTTTAATTTTACATTGGTGGGGGCCAGTCAGAAATTCCCGAACAGATTCTAATAGTTACTACTTTGAGTAGTTCGATTTTAAAAACTGCTAGCTCAAAAATTTATTTCCGTCATTTTATAAAATGATATTATAACCGATTAACACTAGTAAAAGAAACTTCGAATTCAAAAAAAAAAAACCAAAACGAAAGTCAAAAATATATCAGTCATATATGAACAATTTACCCGACGACTCGTAAACTAGATTTATACTGATTTCTTTAGTATTAGTTTATATGTTCTTTCTGAAATTACAACGTTCGGTTTTTTGTTTATAGTGATTCATAGTTTTAGAGGTAAATAAATAGAACCTAGTTCATATCTCGTTAACTTTTTTTTCAACGATGCGTCCTAAGACTTTTTTATAATCGATTTCTAGCATTACAAAATTTTAAGAATTATTAAATCTTTAGATAACAAATCTGATAACTACTTAATTAGGAACGAATCTATACAAAGTGGAGATAACGTACTTCACAAAGACAAAAACACGATACAACTATTTAATGGTTTTGCATTTCGATTCTTGGAGAAAAATTAAATAGTTCCAGCTAGAAAACCTTATATTACTAAAATTTCGAAGTACATTTTCAATATACTAGAGCAAATGTAATTAGGGGAGAAAACGAAGCAGTGCAGCGTAACAATTGATTTCTCTTGTTCGTTGTGCGGCCAAAAAATAAATAATACATTTATATTACATATTTCTCAAAAAACGAAATATTATTTGCTGCATGTAATCAACAAAACTATGCGACCTCTTTTTTTTTTTTTTCATTTAACCAAATTAATAATCAATTTATTCCCACGCATACATAAGAAAATAAATTTGATTCTGTTCTTTATATGTATGTATATGTTTTTGTTTGTTACTAGAAAAATGTAATCGTATATAATTATTCGTATATATTTTATAAAAAATTTAATACACACTATTACGAAGGTTAAAAATTCAGCCGATATGTTTTGGAAACAAAATTTTTTCCTAATAATACTATCTCATAAATTAAATTGAAATTACATAGATAACGAAAATAGTACAACACATGAGTCAAAAAAGCAGATCCAACTTCAAATTATGTTCAAAAAAAGAATTATTTATTTTAGATATTATGTTATCCTTAAATTTATTAATATAAAATAATTCTGCTTGAACTTATTTTTTAATGCTATTATGACAGCATTTATCGATTTCATATATTATGTTATTGTTTTCGTCATTTTCACGGTTTTAATTTAAGTTACGTAATTTTATTTTCATGAAGCAATTTTGTCCCCAAAATGTGTAAGGTAAATTTTGATTTTTTTGTTAGCAGTATTTATAATTAGTTGATCTCAATTTTACGTAATACACTGTTCTTTCATACACACAGACAAATCTTTATGTATAATAATCGCGGAAATGAATTCAATCAATAAGTGTAACATTAATTAAACTTAAAATTTTTAACGCGTATTTTAAACATGTAATCGAACATTGGTTTTACTTGCGCGTCATATTTTTACTTTTTTATTATTTGGAACTTCGAGAGTTATCCATCTTTATTAACCAGATCCTAATATTATTAGGTCTAACTAACCCGAAATAACAAGGTAATAGAGAAATTTAGGAAATAGCCAAGAAAAAAAGAAACTAATTCACTGTTTTCTTCAAATCCTTTAGGCTTAGTGCGCTGCAAATTGTTACATCGCAATTTCCAAAATGCCACGAGAAACTCGCTTTTACATTTTACTGCTTAGTAACTGTAATGCGGAAAAAACAATAATAAGAGGAAACAAGAAAGCTGAATTTCGATCGGATCTATTATCCTTTAAAATTGCTGTCGAAGCCTCTTTTACAATTTTTTTTTCACTGTACCAGCAAATTAAATCACTCGACTAAACATTTTCAAACACAATAATTGTTTCCTAAAAGTTACTAATTTTTTATAAAGAAAAAGGAGAAAAGAGAAAATATTACTAATACGACATACTTATGAAGGCAAACCAATAGAAACTAGAATAATACTTTCAGACTAATAAATTACAAAAGTTAAAAATAATTACAGATGAAAAAGTATTAAACAATATTATGCGCAGTAGGTAAGAATTCATACTTCATTTATCATTTAAACACAAGAAAATTTTTTTCTATCCCATAGAGAAAAATAGTAATTTTCTAACCCATCACAAAATGATGAAAATAAAAATTTGCATCGTTTATTTCGATAGTTTAAAAAGAACATTACTACGCATATTTAAGAAAGAAAAAAAGCCTTCATAAAACACTGAAAATGTAATATAAATAAGTAAACGAATACACTACTCTATTCTTCTCCGCATTCAATACCGCGATCGTACTTCCGTTAAAAATGTTAGCCTTATTTACCGGAATAAATTTAATGTATTTTTTTTTTTTTTTTATATACATATATAATTTAAATATTTCACACCATTTATTTATTATGTTACCTTAATAGACTACTTTTATTTTTGCCGAATAATCATTTAATTCGAAATATAAAATAATTGATTTAAGAAAACCTCTGCATTTATATAATCGAATTCTTATTCCAAGAATGAAATGGGAAATACAATGTGTATTTATTGCATTTAAGCTAAAATTAAAATATTTTTTTCGTTCATATAATATACGGTTCATACTTATTTCATTAATAATAATAATAGAAAAAAAAAAAAAAATTGGTAATAATGTAGAACTGAGTCGTTCGTCTTAAAGGGATATAAAAAAAAAACATTTTTCTTGCAAATGATTTTCGATTTGTTTTCTGTTTATATGTAAACGGGTATTTTAAAGAGACCCAGCCAATTTTAAAATACAGACGAAATAAGATAATGAAAAATTTGTATTTTTTAACAAATACGTTTTATACATATATATATATATATATATGTATATACATAAATCCGTGATGTAGGTTATCATTAATTGCTAAAACAAGAATTTCGATCGATTTAATATAAAAAGAAAAACAATTTTCATCAAACAATGAGGTATGAAAAATAACAACTAACCACAATAACCATTAACTTCACACTTTCTATAAATAGAGAAAGTAGGATATTGGTCTATCGGTACACACATAGACTGTTATGATTAATAAAGCGTTATTGTTCCACAACAGCTGGTTATTCCAAAATGAATGCGGTAAGCATATTATTATTATTTTACTTAAGTTAAATATTTTGTTTACGAATACTTTTTTACACAGTAGCTTATACTGTTTTCATCTTTCCATTTATTATACGTGAACAGAAAATAAACATTTAATTTTTGTCATTCATCGAAACTGCAAAATTTATCAGCAAAAACTAATATCAGATAACAGTTAAATATACAGAATATTGTAATTGATCATGCCGATTAATAACTAACATAAAAGTAGCGTATAAGAAATTTCAACAGAATGCTCTCGTACTTTTATTTACCACCACACGCTTTTAACAACATTGACATAATATATCAATATTATATACATGCATGTGTATTATGTAATATACTAAAGGAAAATAATCGAATAACATCTGTTTGGCTGTACGAATTTTGATGCCATTTCTGCAAATAATTAGGAAGCTTCTTCAAAACCGTTTCATCCCCGAACAATGAGAAAAAAGAAATACGGCCTTAACAACAGGCAAATAAAGTTAATAATAAAGTTAATAATAACAATAATAATAATAATAATAGTAATATCAATAATGAGTTTATTCAACGGCATTATAAAAATATTTATACCGTGAAAAACATTGTTTACTCCAATGTTTGTACAGAGTAATTTATATCGCCGTTTGATATGCTCTAAATTCGATAGCTTACAGGCTTCATTACAAAATTGTAATGTCCATGAAACGTTTCGCAGTTAGAACGTATCAGTAACGTAAAATCGATCCAACAGTAATTGCCCGTATAGCCTCTAATATCTAGCAAGCAGAGCATTGAATTTTGACTGTCCAGAACAACTCAAACTATGTCATCTTAAAACTTACCATCAACCCCACTATAAACATGCTTTAAGAGGGACTCCTAGTTTCTTCTGCGGTAGGTTAGATGAGTTTTAAATGTGTAAACAGTTTCATAAAAAGAAAGGGCGTAGTGTTTCATACGGCCGTGTCGAAGAAAATACATAAATGCGAATAATGTTGGAATAACTCAAGTATTGCTGAGAATTGTTTGCTTCTCATTTCTCATGATCAACTGCAGGCGTACAAAGTTGCTGATGTAAATAAGTTTTTATTTCACAAACAACGCTATTTTATTATTTTTGTTTAACGTGACAGCTGCGTAAAATCTGAAGTGAAACAAAATAATTCTCGTTAACGACGCTATCGTCGGCGAAAAAATTATCGTGAATATCTAGCGTTCGGAAAAATCTACAGATCTACACTAAGAGAGCATATGTACAACGACTTAAGCTAACGGGACATTTTTAATTTTTTTTTTTTTTTTAAATTTTGGCGAGCCATATCAATGATGAATTCAAAGAAAGTACCCGTTCAATTGTAAAAAATATCATAACTAACTGATTAAATATGAAAAACTCAACAAATGATAAAAAGTTGCGAAGAAAGAAAATATCCTGAATTTTTCATTATAATTTTTTATTTCAAATTTTTATCCCTTTCTTTCTTTCCTTAAAAAGCACATAAATTAATCAAATGGTTCACTTGACAGTTCGAAAATGAGAGACAATTCAAGTATATTTTAGCAAAAGCTATTTAATAATTGACAGAAAATTACGCTCCGTTGTTTAATTATCGATTAAAAGTTACGTTGCTTATAAGACAATTTTTTTAAAAAGTTTGTAAATAGCCTTTTAGAAAACAAAAATTACTTCAATCATCACGATACAATATATATATATACGACTAATATTGATTTTTGCGATGAGAGATGATGCTTCAACACAATGAGCGAGTTTTTTTTTTTCGTTAAAATAAATATAAAATAAATAAATACCTCAAGAACAAAAACAATAATAAATAATACGTTATATTTTAATAAATTCGAATTAAAAAGCTCAACTTAAAAAAACGTTTTCGGGTTATATCATCAGAACAATACAAAGTGTACTCTTGAATAAAACTAAAAAATGTATGTGTTTTATTTTTATTTGTGTATACTCTGTATTATTAGCTGATGATATAGCATTAAAACAACGTTCCTTTAAGCTGTGAGTTATTTTAATTTGAATTTATTAAAGTATAAATTTATACTTATTTACTAGTCGTTATTGACTTATTTATTTTATATTTTTAAATATTAACGAATAGGTATGGGGATTTATCTACAGTTTTTCTCTTTATTTTCCTTCAATTCATTTACTGACCCTTAAGGACATTCGTATACCGATATTATATCTAATGATGAACCTACCAAAAACGATATCCTCGCATCACGTACACCTAAATAATGACTTGATAAACATTTAAGTGCGACTGTACAATTTTTCATTAGCTTCATTGACACAATAACAGAGCCAGCAGTTTTGGCCTCCTTGTATTCAGGCGTCTATTTAGAGCTACACGTATCGGGGTCCATCATCGTGTCTTCAAAATAAATATCGTTGCAGTAGTAAAAACTGTACGCAACTTCCGAATATTGTATGAACTATTTTATTTTTTTTTACTCGACAGCGCATGTAAGTTATAAGTGTAAATTTTTCACGTTCGCACAGTAGGAAAAAGAGAGAAATTCAGTAAACGTCTGTCACTCGCACTTCAAAATATTCCCGCTATATTATTCGATTTTCCGTGTTAGACACGAAATGTATCGCACCCCATTTCATCTATTGACGCGACAAATACATGGAACTCACATCTACACATTAGCATTCTGTCGATGAGCAGTCAAACGTTCTTAGCAGTCTCTCAAAGAAATGAAAAAAGACAAAAAAAACCGAAATGACGTTTTGTCATAGATAAAATTATTCTTCACTTACGGCTATCATTTTTGTACTTGTACGAATTTCAGCACCGTTCGTTACGTCTCTGTAGTTAGTTTTCTTCGATGATAATTTCTCCGATTTTCAATAAAATCACAATATAACCTCGCGAACTCGTCCCCGGTGGTTGTATAAAAAAAAGCCCGTTTTATAAATAATAAATATTTCTGTTTAAAAAATGACTGATCAAATAAATTAAGATGTGCCAGTCTTCTTCTCTTTATATAATAAATTCAGTCGCAATTATAAAAATTATTAAATTACAAAAACAATATAAAGAAAAAAAGGAAACATTACTTTTAGAATTAGATTTCATTCCTCGATTTCTTAATTAACCAAAAAATTTGTAAATTAAATTCCGCAGTCGATTGTATCAATAGGCAAGAAAAAAATACACAACAAAACTGACGGACGCAAAAATTCGACAATATAGAAAATTCGGTAAAAATAAAATATAAGAAAATAGTTCACGCCAAACAATTAATCCATCATTTTAGAAACGTTACTCCAATGAGAAAATTTTTTGTCGTATTTCTCTCTGTGCGCAATCTAATTTATATTTTCCAAAATAAATAAATAAATAAATAAATAAATAAATAAATAAATAAATAAGTAAATAAAGAGAATGCACTAACAAATAATTTTGTATCGAATTCAACTATTTCGTTACTTCTCGTATGAATAGTAAAATATTCTAGTTATTCTCTAGCGTACCGATTTCATGAAGATTTTTTAATTCCGTGAAATAAATACTAATTCCTCTCTCTGCTATACCAACTCACTAATTGTAAGTAGCGAATAAATGTTCACGTTCCGAATGTCATATTCGAATTCGTTGTGATTTGCAGCATTCACACATCTTCGCCGGTTAAAGTTTAAAATGGTTTTAATACAATGTCCGGAAAACTGTGATTACTACATATTTATAAAAAAAAATTGCAAACAGAAGGTAAAAAATCGCTCACAAGTTTACCGAAAATAGTAAAAAAATGAATAAGGAACATTAAAATTTCCCCATAAACTTAATACGAAAGAATGAAAAAAACGGGAGAACATTGCGAGCAAAAGATGTAGAACGTGCAAGGTATTTCCGGAAGATGAAGTGATATTTAGCGATCCAATTATATCGCTAAAAATTACAAAAAAAATATATAAAAATATCTCCGTAAGGAATAATCCTTCGCAATATTTCCTACAAGGAAGTCATTTTTGAATTCATGGAATATTCGGTGAAATTTAGAGTAGCACTTTATGCGTTTCAATTGAGAAAAATTAGGAGAAAACAAAAAAATATCATTTAACGGTAATATTTTTCAAGCAATAATTTTGTATTTTTAAAGGTTTCTATACATCTTATAAATAGATAAAATAGAATGGTGAATTATTTTGGAAAATAAAAATGCATAAAAAGTTTAAACAAAGATTTAAATGTTACAGATACCGTGTCTAATACGTGCGTCTCTACTATTAAGTCATTTTTCTTGCATGGACAGACTCATGCAAATTTAAATTGACTATATTAATACATAAAAATGATCAATCCTGATCATGACATAGGTTGACCTCTATCTCTTTTCCCGAATGAAATAATCCACTCCAGTAAATCGGGCGATAGTAAAATATGGCTCGAAAATTTTTTGGAAACCATAACTTTTCACTTCAGCTGAAGTGTAAAAACAAAAATAAAATCTAACAATTCTTAATCATTTTCAAATAGAAAATTGCAAAGATTTTCTAAATTTTTCTTAAAAAACGATAGCGTCGTAATTTAAAAACTATTTATATTTCTACTAATGACTACGTTATTTTTATGCGGGGGGTTTATGAAAATTTTACATATCGATTAGATATACCATTTTTTAATGTTACGCAGGTTAAACACGACAATTAGAGAAAATGATACGCGGACGATAAATTAAAAAATAACTTCGTCAACTAAAATCGAAAAATTTTCTACAACTCTCATCCAGGGGGGTCCACGGATGTCTTCTTGACACAAGGTTCGAAGGATTGAGTTTATACAGTATGTTAGCAAACGATGTGTTAACAATTTAACGGGATTTTAACTTCAACGCGCTCTGTAGCGAAACCATCAAATCCTACAAGTTCACTTGAAATGTACGGAACTAAGGGAAATTTTCCTCTTTCCAATATGGTGGCACATATTTTCGCTTTCTCGAAATCCGAAAAAGAAAAATTAAATCAAGAGTAGAAAACGAGTTTAAAAAATTTATTAAAAAAACTAAAAACCTATAGGGGAGTTTTCCGCTGATGCAAAATTGAGCACTCGTAATAATTTTCGAAAAATACGCTACAGTTAGGGACGCAAAATCGATTTCTGAACAAAAAAACACGAAAACATATCAAAACGTACTTAATTTACTCAAAAATTCATAGTATTTTTCGGTTTAATCGCCCATTCGAGTTCAAATCGATCGAAACTGAATGAACTGCCTTCGACACGCATCCAACGGAATACTTTTAATTACTTCGATGAGTCTGGCTTTGAAAATTTCGAAATTAGCAACCGGTTCCGAGTAACTCTGATTTTCACGTAACCCCATAAAAATCACATACCCTCAAATCGGGATCATATGGTGGTTGCAGTATCGGCCAATGCAACATTCTCCGAAACTTTTATCCAAGAATTGTCCCTTCTGGAAGAACCCCTTGCGAAGATGTGACGTTCGCCGTGAAAAGAGGCGTGTGGTGCGAAAATATGGGATTTGAATTAAACACGGATTCTGATATGAAAGTGTGTAGAATAAGATAGAATATGAAGTTTTTTTTTTCGCAGCGTTTATTTAATGTCTTAAAATGTACCAAAACTGACTGAAGAAAATTGAAAAAATATTAAAAATGTTTAAAAAATACTTGCGTTCACAGCAACATTGAATCTTTATACCAACCAACGTTTGAGCGACCAAATTCTAATTTAGCTAGGCCAAGCGTAGAGGAAGCTGAAGGAGAGTCGCGTCTTCAATTTAGCAACGATGCTATTAAGTTGGCAGCCCGTTACATACAAGCACGCGCGGTACAATAATATACTACAGTAGTATTACTCCGCGCAACCTTTAAACACATTTTTCTCAAAAACTAGTTTTCACATCACAGGTCCCTTTTCTCAGCGAACGTCATATATATATATATATATATATATATATATATATATATACATACATATACATACATATGTACATATATACCTAACTTTTTTTTCCATTTTTAATCGTGTAATCAAATTTTAAGAATCCAAAAAAAATGGAAATTATCTTATTTTCGAAAATAAAATATTAATACTGAAAAGCAAAAAACTCTATGTATTGGAAAAATCGAACTAAACGGGACAACTGAATCAAGAAAAAAAGGAACAACCGATCGAGAAGATTTCAATGAAGGCGTACTATAGTAATAAAACAACATCAACTGAAAACAAATTGAAGAATTACCAAAAAAAATTTAGTATTCATAAAAAAATGTAGCTGTAAAAATATTAACAGTCACTCGTTGGTGAACTAATGTTTTACAAAATGGCGAGGAGTGATAGTGGGTAAACACTTATTTACTCATTAACGACAAACAACACACTACTATTACTACCACGTGTCATAGTGTATCAGAAGGGTAAATAAATAAAAACGGAGAAAGGATACTTTCAAACAAAACTAAGCCATAAAAAATTATATATATATATATATATCCGCATTTACTTGAGCGGCACTCCTTTCATACAAAACTATATATATACATATACATACATACATACATATATATATATATATATATATACACACACACACCATAATTTTAACTTGCTCACATGTAAATTTGATTAATAATGATCGATATTCTTGAAATCTAGATAGTGCGTTTTTTTTTAATTAATAGCAACCTTCTCTATCACGAAAAATGCACGAAATTACTCTAATAACGAAACATTTTAAAAAAAGGAACAAGTACTTTTTTTTGATTATCGAGTCTTTGAAATACATATTTTTTCTCGCGCAACCTTGAGTTTCCCTCGATTCCAATTTGCTCAAATGTTTTTAAATTCGAAAAATAAAGAAAAAAAATCAATTTTTTTTTTAAAGGTAAACGATTTTATACAAACTTAGAATAAGAAAATACATTTATACATTATAATTTCGTAAAAATGAACTCAAAAGTAAAAAATAATTTTTTTATTACAACGAAAATAGGTTCATTATGAGTGTAGAACAACTTATTTTTCGCAGTAATTTTATTCAACAGTGAGCAAGTGAATTTATTGCTACCATCGCGAGAGACACGAAATAAGTGATACTCAACTGCCACATTGAGAAACACATCTGCTCATAATGAATAAATTCTTAAATATAAAATAAAAATAGCTACAACAACCTTGGAATTAACTTTAAAACACCTTTATATAATATGTATATAATAATTTTACTTTTACTAAAGCATATTACTTTAACAGGATGCGAAAAAAAAAATCTGATTATAATAAAATGCGTATATAGTTTAGATAAAAGCACAGGCGCATGCAGTATTTTATATTAACCCGCCAGTACTCGCTGCGTGGGGAAAGTTGGGGTCTTGTATAGCTGGAAGGGAGGGTCATCGCTAGCCAAAGGACACCCTATAGTCAAAGTCAGTCCACCTCTAGGCTTCGGAAGAAGGTATTATTTGTTTTCGTTAGTGCTGAGTTGTGAGAAAAACTCTCACACGCGAGTGCTCCAGTTTCAATTTTTTCGGTGCCTGTGAAACTTTTTTATGGGCATGTGGGGTATCATTTTCCATGTAGTTTTGAGTGCTGGATCGATTGATATGGGTTCCACAGCGGTGCGAGTACATACGGGCGACTATGGGTGAAAAATAGGTGTAAGAGTTCGGTTTTTCGATGTTTTTCAGAATATAGGCATGTTGGGTATCGTTTTCTATGTAATTTCAGACGCTGAATGGATTGCAATTTATTATGATTTTTATGATTAAATTAACGAAATAAAATAAAAATCAGAAGTGTAATAAGTTGATTATTTTGAAGTTAAAAAATTAATGTTGTATGCGGATTGACATATTTCAATAAAGATTCTTCGAAGAAAAAGCTGAATAAAAGTCAGATCGTTAAGAAAGGACGTGAGTATATATGTATGTCGCTTTTCGATTGTCGGAGGAGAATAGAGTAACGAATTTATCAAGATATTAGATAATTTTTCAAGCGCTTCAAAGTATTAATGTGAACGGAAGATAGTAAAATTTATATTAATATATGTAAATAAATATTATTTTAATTTTGTTGTTTTTTAAGTCAATTTATTTTTGAAGAATATAAGAATATTTCACGACTCGGCCGTATTTATTATTCTCATATGTCGGATTCAAACATAGACTAATGCGTTTCTAAGTATATCTACCGACACCAATTGAAAAAACTAACCAAAAATGGTCTTCAGAGCCTTAATTTTTGAAAGTTGGAATGTAAAAGTATAATGAAAAAGTAAAAGTAGAGAATGATGAATGAACAGACAATTATTTTCAACCTGATTGTTCAAGAACTAGGTAGAGTTTACACAAAAATCCCATGTGAGAGAAAATCTCACGCGCGAGTAGTGGCGTCCTGCTATGCCTAGCGACTACTGGCGGGTTAAAACGGCGAGCTTTTCATCATGTATTTATTTATTTATTGGTTATAAAATATGGTATATTTTTTGTAAATGTTCTTAAACAAATGGGCCCCATTTTTATTCAAATCAGGCATTTTATAATAATCAGGAAATTTTCTTTGCATCGCCATTAAAATATTATTGTTTTAATGAAAGTATAATTATATACATACATTCATTAAAATGTATATCCGTTGTAAGGAAAACACTTTTTTTTTTTTTTTTTTTTTTTACTTTTGAGTTCATTTTTACGAGATTGTAATGTATAAATATATTTTCTTATTCCGCATGTATTTTGTAAAAAAACATTTACCTTTAAAAAAATGCTCTCATTTTCTCTATTTTCTTGTGACGGTTTACAATTATTACCATAACAAATTAAATCATTTAGTACATTCAGTTGTTCGAGCATTTTATAAATGCTTACATACTTATGTGTAGTCGGTCAATATTTCAAATATATAATAATATGTATATAAATTTCGAATAATTGGCGTTACACTGAACTCATATACGTTGCGCATTTCCATTAATGCATCATATTTTCCGGTTCTATTCGTAATACCTCATAGATATAGAAATTTCTTTATTCATTTTGGTGAACCATAACCACTCTATAGATTTGGTTTTCTTATAAAACTAAGTGAGTTGTAACACGACAATTGAGATTAGTTACGATAAGAACAGAAAATTCTATTATAAACAGATAAAAGATCGTTTTTCTTTCTTCCTTTTTTTTTTATTTGGGGAGGGGAGGGGGCTTGGCCAACTAAGGGCAGCTACCCAGCACAATTGGACTAGATTAGAGATTAAATTTTAATCCGGTCAGAACTCGATGATAGAAAAGACACAAGAATAAGAACCACATTGGATGACGGCAAAGCTAAGATGTAGGAAGCATTAATTTGGAGTAGGAAAATTCAACTTTAATAATTAAACGTACAGGATATTACGTTCGGAGGAAAGACTGGAACATTCAAACAGCACGTGGTCAGCATCACAAACGAAGGAACTGTCGCCAGAGTGCAAAGGACAATAAGGGGATGGGGAAACGGCATAACGATACCGTGAGGATGGGAACAAAGTAGGATTGAATCGCAGACGGCAGATAGCGATGATGAAAAAACGTTTAAGAATAGGAAAATGATAGAACCAAGAATAGGAAAGGGGTCTAGGCTGAATAGAAACGTAAAATAAGTTAGGATTGGAAAAGGAGCGAGGATACACATCCGACCAAAGTCTGACGTGCATTCTTTTGGAGGGGGGAAGTATGTTGCGAGCAGGAATCTTTTTAACAAAATGTGGAGAGTGTAAAAAAGATCGACCTCATCGGTCTGCTTAGAAAGATTTTCAAATTAAAAACCAGTATTGAAATATTCTCCTCGCGTTTTGTATAAAACCAAACGGAAAATTCATAAACTGGAAATATAATTTCATTACTATGGATTTCACGGCTGAAACCATCGCTTGACTCGTGACAGGAAAATTATATCACCTATTTTAATTACTTCTAGTTGGAAAAAAAAAATACTTCCCGATTATTTCTCGCTGGCCGATTTTATACGTGTCTCTACAGTATACATCGTAATACTGTATGTTTTTTCTTTCTTCTTCTCCTTCTTGTTCTTATTTTAATATCACTTTGTCAAGTTTAAAATAGGTAGATTCGAATTTTTTGAATAATATAGTATTGTCACCGGAAATCCGCCACCATGTTAAATTTCAACGCTTTAGGTTGATTGGAAGTGGGTAAAAAATTGATCTCAAAATTTGAATAAAAAAATAATATTGTGAAGTTTCGATGGCGCGTTGTGCATTCTTTGTTCATCGTTCGTTTTTCTAAAAGTGCTTACTATAATAAACATGTGATATATTCCCACGGTTTAAAGATTCAGTTTCAGTCTTCCGGTCGGTGAGAATTTTTTCATTTGTCTGTTTTTTTTCCCACACGTCGGTTCGTTTTGATGGCAGACGCTACACCGCAGAGATGTGTATATCGATTGACAAAACAATTTTATTAAACTGTTGCGAAGAAACTGTGCAATATCTTATGTAATGTTGGCTGCGATAAGAGATTTAGTCTACGTTTTCTTTATTCATCAGTGCAGACATTTATGGTTTCCGAATTTATCACGATAGCCTTAGACGGTTTCATTTACGATAAAGGATTCTTTCTATTTCATATACTGAAATAGTTATTAAAATGAGTAGTCATTTAGGTGCACCGCCGCCTGCCTGTGGGATTACTATGGAACAATATTAGTTTTGGCAGGAAGAGGTTAAAGCTAGAGAAGAAAAACAAGCTATTATGACTGAACAACTGCAAAAGCAAGTTAAAATGTTGACCACTAAATTGCGAAGTTATCAAAAGCAAACTAAGGACACTCGTTCACGAGAAAATAGTGTCCCGAATGAGACAAATTTGAGTAATAAATTGCAAAGGCAATAAACTGAAAATAACGAAGAAAATCAAATGGAAACTGGCCAGTGTCCTCAAAATAAAAAAAAATAAAAATAAATAAAGCTAACAATAATAACAACAAAACCAAAAGTAGATAATATAACTGATCACAATGCATGTAGTCAAGTTCAACAAAAACAAAAATTAAAAGATCAAAACAGCATTACATTCAAAAAAAATTAAGTTGGCGCCAAAAATTACAGTAAGTGGCATAAGTGATTTTAATACTTTCTATAAAGAAACAAATTCTGTATTTGGTGAGTCATAAGGTAATAAATAGTGGAGATATTATTGTTTCCTCTAAAAATAAACGTACCTTTCGTGCCTTAGTTCAGAGTTTAAGGGCAAATAATGTAGCATATCATATGTATAAATTAAAATCGGAGAGATCGTACAGAATAGTGGTAAGGAAGGAATCTACATCCCCTACTACGGATATAAAGTCTACAGAGGAAGATCTTGTACATGCCGGTTATGAGCCGCTTGATATTGTCAACATCACAAAAATCATTAAAATACGTGACAACGAAAATTAAATAACTGACAGACAAAATAAGTCTTATCCGCTGTTTCATGTAGATCTAAAACCAAAGGATAATAAAAAAGAAGTTTATGATATAACAAAAATTGCATATGGTAAAGCAAAAATAGAGCCGCCATATAAAACTAGCGAGATACCTCAGTATAAGCGCTGGCAACAGTGGAATCACACGGAAAAAAACTGCGGTAGACCGGTGAAGTATTTTAAGTGTGCAGGTGATTATTATTCCAAATTATACAAGGAAATGAACCCAAAAAAGTTCAGATGTACTAACTGTAAAAAGGACCATACAGCTAATTATAAAGGCTGTGAAGTTTATCGTGAAATAGAAAAAAATATTAAAGCACTAAAGAAACAGTAGTGCAACGCTTTCAGAAGACAAGATTACAAACAAGGAAAGTTGATAATGGTACTACTTATGCGAATGTGACCAAGTCAAATGTTAAGCCTAACCAGCAACAAACGGAAAGCAGCATAATTAACCAACAAGCAGAAATACAACCTTCCAATGGTGTACTTGATAACATTAAGAAAACATTAAAAAGTCTTAATAAAAAGGTCAAAGAAATAGTCATTAGATTAAATAAAATGGAAGATTATAATCAGAATACTGGTCAATCTCATCAAAGTCAACGGCAACGGCGAAAGTATAAAAAAAATGGCTGAGTCATCACCCGGTATGGTAACATGGAATGCGAATGGACTTAATTCTAAAAACTTAAGTGAACTGAAAGTATTTTTAAATATCAATAGAATTGATATAGCTTTGATATCTGAAACACACTGGATAATTAGAAATTCTTATAAACTTCAGGGATGTATAATATATCATACTCCTCATCCTGATGGTGGGGCACACAGCGGATCAGTTGTAATTATTAAACAATGTATCCGGCATTTTATTCAACCGGACTATTACGAGACTTTTGTACAAGCAACCTGCATAGCTGTTGTACACAGTAATACAATTCTCAGTGTAGCATGCGTTTACTTCCCATCTAAACATCTCTTGAAACAACCACAATATGAACTAAAGAATTGTCACGCAAAATTATTATTCTTTTAACATATTTATTTAATGCATGTTTAAGACTTGAGCATGTACCTAATGTTTTCAAGCTCGCATAGATCCAGCATGCTTAAGAAGCCAGAGAAGCTTGCAGAAGCGCTTAACTCATGCAGGTCAATATCAATATTATCAGCAGTTGCTAAATTCTTAGAGAAATTGTCACTGAAACGTTTACTGACACTAGTTGGAGAACATCTTCCACTTCATCAGTTTGGATTTCGTAAAAAACATTCCACAATCGACCTAGTGCATCGAGTTGTTGCAGTAATAAATAGGGCTCTAGAAGAAAATAAATATTGTTCTGCCATCTTCTTAGACAATGCACAAATATTCGATAAGGTATGGTATGAAGGCCTGATCTTCAAGCTGAGTCATCTGCTGCCAGGTAACCTATGTCGATTGGTTAGGCCGCACCGAACTGATCGGAAGTTCAGAGTTAGTCATGAGGATGCTAAATCTACATTTTACAATATACAGGCTGTAGTTCCCCAAGGGAGTGTCCTTGGACCTCTCTTGTATCTCCTGTATACACAAGATTTGCCTGTAAATGATGACAGTACCACCACTGCAACATTTGATGATGGCATCGCTTTAATGGCTGTTGACCAGAATCAGAATGATGTTACAAACAAGCTTCAGCAAAGGGATGATTCGGTGTATAAATGAACTGGAAAGTGGAAGATTATGCTGAATGAGCAGTAATCCACCCACGTTCTCTTCACACTGCGTACTGCTAGTGATCAATACCGCATATATCTTGGTAATCAAGCGATTCCACAAGCTGATTCTGCAAGGTATCTAGGTATGTACCTAGATAAACGTATGTTGTGGAAAGTTCATATCAAAATGAAAGTTCAACAAATTAAAACCAAAGTATGACAATTGTACTGGTTAATAAGTAGGCAATCCATACTGGAAACGTCCTGCAAACTATTATTGTACAAACAAATCATTAAACCGATTTGGACGTATAGAATTGCTTTATGGGGCTGTATTGTGCGTTCTAATCGAGAAATGATCCAGCGGTGTCAAAATATCTCACATGCAATTGTAGATGCAAATCGATATTCACATAATGATGATGTTCATACGGACCTCCAGATGGCTACCGTCACAACGTCATTAAGGGGTTTGCTCAGATACACAAGAAGCGTTTGCATAATCACATAAATGTGGCAGTAATACATCTGCTAGATACCGGCTACGACACCAGACGTCTTAAACGCAGAAATCCATTAGACTTAGTGATTTAAATATAATTATGGGATGAATCGAAAACTGCGAACACGAGCGAACCTTATCGAAAATAAAATAATTCGCATTTAAATGAAATTAATCGAACTCTGAATATGAAAGCAACACAAGTGCAGAAAAGCAACGAAGATGAAACTTTATAATATATATGTCATTAATTAAAAAAGAAAAATTTACAAGTATGTTAATCGAGTAAGAACTACTGACTTACATCATTATATTCTCTTTTCCCGTTTCGCTTAAAAATGTCGAAACCCCTCTTCAAAATACACACTACATTATTTGCAGTGTCTAGAAACACTGAACAAACTAAAACATTTGAAACTATTTCCAGAACAGAATATATTTATTTTGAAGAATACACTAGAAAAAGCGATAAGGGACAACCGTATATAAAATCTGTTTCCAAATTAAACTAATATATCCGATATTATTGTCATGCAATTATTAATTATGTCGAGATTACGACCATCAGTTGTTAAATATATCCTTAACACACACACACACACACGTACACAGTCGACTCGCGTTTATCCGGATCGATTTTTCAAAAAAAAGTAACAGCCAAAACGTTTTTATAAAATCCATAGCTATATGTTGTACGTATGTGAATATTTGTTTACATTCGCTGCAATGAAGATGCTATCTGTTGCCATAACGAACTGACTGACAGTGATTGTAAAGTTATTTCGTTTATCAGCCTCTTGCCAGCGTCCTGATGGCCGGAACTGTGGCGCCTGGGATCAGCTGCCTGGCGCTCGATATTATTCATCTCTTCTCATGACCGACAACGTTGTTTTTACATTAGTTCTTAGTTGTGAGTGAAAGCCGTCGATATAGTCTTGTCCATTTTAGTTGTGCCGTTAAATGCGTACCATAATTTTAATATGATTAATTTGTTTTAGTTTTTTAAGTTATGCGTTAAGGGGGCTTTAAATAATGACGGAAAAACGGAAGAAAGTTGTCGTGACCTTAGAAGAAAAATTTCGTGCTATCCAAAAGTTAGATTGTGGCAAATCTGCAAAAAAAATCGTTTTAGAATTGGACGTGGGGACAAGCACTGTCAGTGACTGGAAAAATAAACGATGTAAGATTGAAAAGTGGTGCGCTAATCAAGCAAGTAGAAGTGTCATTAAAATAAGAAAGAAAATTCAAACAAGTAAACATTCTCGGGTTGAAGAAGCTTTATACCTGTGGCATGAGTTCATGAGGGAAAGAGGCTTACCTATTTCTGGTCCATTACTTCAAGAAAAATCCACTCAATTTAAAAACAAAATTGAAGGAAAAGGTAGCGTATTTACGGCAAGTAACGGTTAGCTCGACTGATGCAAAAAACGTTTCGGCGTAAGACAGATGACAAGTGGAGAAGCATTATCAGAGGATAAAAATGCTGTTCCCGAGTTCAAGGCTCGTCTTTTCAGCTTGTTAGATAAGGAAGGTATATCTGGTGATCAGATATACAATTGCGACGAGATGGTGTTACCATCAAAAACTCTTGCATCCAAAAAAGAAGAAGTGACACCTGGTTATAGAAAAAGCAAAGATCGTGTAACGATTATAGTATGCAGTAACGCAACTGAAGCCCACAAATTGAGGCTAACGTTAGTTGGAAAATCTAAAAAGCCGAAAGCGTTTAAAAATCTTAAAAACATTGATTCCCAAACTATTTGGTATACTAATCAAAAAAAAGCATGGATCAATGGTGAAATTTTTAAAACTTGATTTCACAAAGAGTTTATGCCCGCAGTTGCGTAACTTTCGTCCGACAAACAGTTACCGAGAAAAATATTCCTTATTCTCAACAATGCACCTTCCCATCTGGCAACTAAGGGGTTACAAGATGGTGATACAAAGGCAATGTTTCTTCTAGCAAACGTTACATCGGTTTGTTACCTATTGGATCGAGGAATCTTAGAGGCATTTAAAAAAAAATATCGACGCCGCCTTCTCGACCGACTAATATCAAGCGTTGAAAATGATGAGGACTGTCAGGTTGCTTTAAAATCAGTTGATATGCTTGATGTTATCACTTGGTTATCTGAGGAATGGGAAGAGATTAGTTCTGTAGCATTAGTGCAGTCGTAGAAAATATTATTAGGTCATAAAGTCACCGATAAATGGGATGAAATTGACAAACAATGTGATTTAGACAGTTCAAAAGAAAACGAGGAGCTTGTTTCTCTAGAAAATATGAATAACGAGTCAATTCAAAGTGTTATACCACATGATAAAGGACTAGAGGCGATCAAAGTAGCGCTGGAGTACATTACTCAACAGGAAGAAGCGTCACCGGCTGAAATCATTTGTTTAGGCAAGTGATGAGATATATCGGCAGGAAAGAGAATGCAGCGAAAGACACAGACCTTAATCACACGACTTCTTTAAAAACTAGTTAATGTACCGTAGGTTAATTTTCATGTTTACCTTTTTTATAGGATAAGTTAATTTTCATTTTTTCGTTTAGTTTACAATATTTAACCTTGAACTCCAACGTATCCGAATTTTTTGCTATCCGGACCGGCTGGCCGCCCAATTAATCCAGATAATCGCGAGTCGACTGCAGATATATATATATATATATAGATAGATAGATAAAAAAAGTAGTCACACTCGAACTTAACAGTCTAATAAATATAATTTTGTTACTTTTTCTAGGTATGATATAAACGTTTTGACAGTTCCCAATATAGACTGTTTAACAAAGATATCGTTGTGTCCTTCTCTTTCGCTTGTAATGTTCTATTTAAACATAAATGGTCCGAATTTCTATACTATGTGGTACTAATGCAAAATAAAGCTTAGAATGACCCGGGTAATACAAGCTTTAGGCTGTGTGAATTTCATCATACTAATCTAATAGTTTTAAAGTTAAATCACACAAAATAAATAAACAAAACTTTGAAAAATATATATTTTGTATTTAAGTATGATACGAGTAAATGCAGCGATTATCCTGTGAATATTTATGAATCATATACGCACACATTACGTTAAAAGCTTAATATCTGAAATATTATTCGAAAAATAAAAAACTGTCAGCACCAGAACAACAGTAAACACTAACTCCGGCATAGTATCTAGTTTACTCCAAATTTATTTTCGGTTAAAACGTAAGCTGAAAAACCCTTTATGTTCGACAGATGAATACGAAGATTTATGGAAGAAAGATGCTACATCTTTTCTTTTAGCAAATTAAAATACTGACCAGTAAGTTTATCGGAATCTTATTTTTGAATATTGATCCGCAACAAATTTCGGCCATTCTTAAAACCACTCTAATTTCTACATGAACGACTGTTGCTAACCTTCGACATTTTTAAAAGTGCTCACAAATAGTCTTAACTGCAAACGAATAAATACATATTTATGCGCAACTTTAGAACCTCCTTGTATCGGTTGGGGTGTTTCATCGATACAATTTTATATTTTCAATGCTGTTTGTTAAAACTTTTCCCAGCTGCTTCAAATTCATCATTACACACTTTAATTTAACCCTACTGGCTTGCAAACAAATAATTTAAAAGAAAAATGTTTTCGAAAATAAATAATCCTTAAAATGAATCCTTTAAATGAATATTTTTAAAATACGGCTACATCATTTTATCATAAAGCAACTGAATTCGGAATTCTTTGTGATCTTTTATTAGTCTTCGAATTAATATTCATTTGTTTTAAAATCTGCTTTAAATGTTCAATTTGTTGGAATTTTTCGCACGATGCTCCAGCGAAACCTAAAAAGATAAAAATTAATTTTGACAAAAGAAATTGTTGAAGCGCACTGTTTTGAAAACTTAGTTTCGTACAACTTCTTCTTCTTCTTCTTCGTGCGACCCGATTCGGGTATAGCTTAATCACCATTCATCGTCCGTACCAACTGGCGGAATGAGTCCCGGTCTCTTGCAGCCTGGAATAATTGTTGTACATTTGTGACTCCAGTCCACGCCTTGATATTTTGAAGCCAAGAAATCCTTCTTCTTCCTCGTCCTCTTTTCCCTTCTTTCGTCCCCATCATTATTATCTGCAGTAGATCATAAGCTGGTCCTCTCATGAAATGTCCAAGGAATTTTGTTTTCCGTTCCTTAATTATATTCATTAATACTAAATCCGTCTTCATTGTACGAAGTTTTTAAAACTTCAACAATTTCTTTTGTAAAAATTAATTTTTTATCTTTCTATTTTTCTTATCCAAAAAGAGTTGATGCTTCAATTTGCACGATAAATACACTAACGCTAAATTAAATCATAAATTTATGCTAACATTGCATTTTCGCAATAATCAACAAGCTGAACAGCAAAATATTCTTTCCTGGAAATCTTAAATAAAGAATAATTCAATTGTGTACAATTTATCTGTTGCACATGCATAGACAAAAACAAATATGCAATCTGAATCGATTCTGATGTATATATCTCATCGAGAAACTTGATAATCCGATAAAACGTAATAATTGTAAATCTTGTAATATAAATGACAAATACAAACAATTCCTAGTAAATTCCAGCATTCGTCGAGTTAAATCAGAGGAAATTTAAAACGAATTTATTTACTTTACAGTCATCTCAATATTCCCCTACTAAAGTATATATGTTCTTTCAACTGCATGATCATTCGCTGATCCGATATTCTGAGAAAGTATATGTGTAATTTTAGACAAACTTAATAACTACGACTTCCCTTTTTCCGCATTTGATAAATCGTCACAAAACCATTTACCAAAAGAAAAAAAAAAAAAAAAACTAGCACTGGAAGATAAATATTTACAAGATTTAAAAATTTCCCTAAAAAGGATAAATAAAACCTACAAAAAATCTAAAAAAAGAAACAATCAATAACTCTGCGTAAAGAAAACATGAAATTTAGTCGAACACTATTACAAATTATGACAATAATAGATCAAAACCTAAAATAAATAACATTTTGCGCACTAATTAACACAAATGCAATAAGTTATTCAAAGCAATAATTAATTATACGAAGAAAGTATTATATCTCCATATCAGTTATTCCATAAAACTTACAGGATAATACTAGGATAATATTACAATACAAAAGTTTTTGAAAAAATTCGTATTACTAATCTCTATAAACACAAAATTTAACTAGAAAAGAACAATTACCATAGTTTTTATAAAAAAAACGGAAAACTTCTAATATCGTTCTTAATCGTATCCTACTATACGCATTCGGTAAAAAACATTTTTCGCGAAATATTTAATTCAGTTTCAAACTAATACAAAACACCGTAAATTTAATAATTATTCAATCATTCCTTTTACACGTTTTATATATTACAAACTATTTCCCCCGTTTCATAAAAAACACTAATTGACTCAAAACATATACAATTTCTTCTTGCTTTAACAATTTTAAGTAATTATTGTTAAAGATATCTATAATCTTAAAAACGCTATTTTAATGTTGTACACAACGATAAGAAATATGAACACTTGGAAAGTTGTAAATAAACCCTCAGCAGAGGTCATGTACCGAAAGCACACTTTGTTGGATAACTTTTAATATGTGCATTACTCTTGCAAACTACAAAAAAAATAATTTGATTATTAAAATTAGTGGTAAAATGCATTTCAAAAATTGAAACAGACGATAAATATTTGTAGAAAAATTACCATTCCCATTGCAAAACTAAATCACTTACAACAGAAAGTAAAATATAATTAAAAAATACGGATTTAAATAATAAAAAAATATTGTTCAAAAGTTAAAGCGAATTACTGTTTAATAATAATATTCAAAAGGTAAAATTAAAATTTCAACTATTAAACAAGAAAGTATAAATATTGAAACCAGAAAATCTCAATTCAGATATATGAGTCGCGATAGTCGAGTTGTTAAAACGATCGGACCTCTATCAAATTATGATTCTAAATCCGCAAATCCGCGGCAACAAATGAAAATAATTGAAAAAGTTGTTAACTATCGCATGAACAGATCCCTTTTTAGAAATATACACACTTGGATTACATTTGTATCGCAACAAAAATCAATTGCGATCAGTTTCAGGTATATTCTTACGTACAACTGCGATGCATATAGCATTGCCATGAGTGTACTATCAATATCTGTACAACGAACAGGTAGTATCCATCTAACACTCTTTGTTGAGATAATGAATATATATACATATATGCGTGTTTGTATATTCAAAAATAAGAAAGAAATTAGGAGCATTTAAATTGCTAACCTTTCAAAATATAAAACTATGTTTTTCTTAATTATTAGTAACTTGAAAAATTTCAAAGAAAATGTAAGAATCGAATAAAAAATCAAAAATTGATGTGCTCCGAATAATTTTCCTAATAAAAACGAATTTATACAAGTCGAAATTCTTAACAAAATTACATAAATTGGATATATTGTTTTATTTTTTTTTCAATAGAGAATTGGGTGTTTGTTTTTTTTTGATTCCAATAAAAAAAAACAAAAAAACAATACATATCTACGC
This sequence comes from Icerya purchasi, assembly GCA_039619475.1. Lineage (NCBI taxonomy): Eukaryota > Metazoa > Arthropoda > Insecta > Hemiptera > Monophlebidae > Icerya > Icerya purchasi. The sequence goes on from CM077116.1 coordinate 179,773,581, forward strand.
AATGAGTAACAGAAAAGGAAATATTTCAAATAAAAGTGAACAATTTTTTTCCATAAAACATTTTTATGAAATAGTGGCCTAATAATAGCGATACTTAAGGAATTATATAACAAATAAATACGAAAAAAAAAAGTAACTTGCAAATAGTATAAAATATTTCATATACAAAAAATGTATTTTAAAATCGCCCACGACAACGAATCATTTACAATCTCTTTAGTATGTAAAACTATATAAGATTTATTTAACATTTATTCCTTTACTACACAATATTTGTAAATGTAAAATTATTTTAATCCAAAATTATTACTGCGATTAATGCCAGTCAACTGAAATATGTTATTTCTTTTACTAGAAATTAATCGTGACTTTTACGACTCTTATCGGTCTCATTGCATCGAGCTCTGGATTTCCTCAATACTACGTAGTGACGCAAAATATGGATTTAATAAAAATACCAATTGCTGCAACCTTCATACGTATACCACGACAAATTAATGCGCAGAAATATCCTGAAAATGATGATATTCAAACTCAACCAACAGACTCAAACGTTTTTGACCTTAATGAACACAGATATGATCCACATGAATATGTAGATTATGGAGCTCACACCGGGCACAACGGAGCATTCGGTTGGTACGCTGACTTTCCGGTTAAACATCAATAACAACTTAAATACCATAGTTCAACTTAATTTAAACTGATGTTATTTTGTATATTGCACAGCACAGATATTTTTACAAGTTACGAAGTACATTAATGTCAGAATCACTTTTATAAAACATAAACAGACTTTAATGTAAAGAAATAGTTTTCATATAAAATTATTACAAATATCTTCAAGAAGGTAAAATTATGGTATTTACTTACGTTTTAAGTTTTAATGTGTAACAGATGGAGCCTTTATAATTGATTTTAAGAAGCTTTTTAAACGTAATGTATTTGAACCTTAATTAAACAATATTTGCCGTGCATCATAATATAGAGCTGACTACAATATAAATAAGAATATTATCTCTCCATACTCCTATTTCGCAATTAATGATATCTAAAATAAAATTTTAAAATCATATTTCGGGTTTTTTGAGACATTTCTAAAACAAATCAATTGTACACAAAACAATAACGCATTTCGATATTTTTTTGTACTTGATATCTAATGTCCTTAAATGATATCGATAAATGCATTTATAAATACTGAATTAAATAATGCTTCTGTTACAAATTGTTATTTTATAGCAATAACTTAAATAAGAATTAATATATGAATTTCCACATAAGCACTATTTATAAAAATATGTTTATTTTAGCAAACTAATAAAAATGTTCAGATTATTCTAATCACGTATTAAAATTATATCGTATATTATACTTGCATTTTTTTATAATTTCAAAATTTGCAAAATTTATTTCAAGTATTTAGTAATTAAAAACGATTAAATTAATTTTTATTGCTGTTTGAGAAAAAAACAGCAGCGTAAATAACCTTTCGTTAGTCGCACTATGCGGAAATCCCTATTCCCTACCTTTTTTTTTCTTTTAATGTAAATATTTAGCAAACTACTTATAATTTACATAAAATAGTTTAGCTATTTGTGTATTAAAATGTCATAAGTCGATCTAAAATATTTATATAGTTGTAACTAGTTTAGTTTTTTTTATAATTTTTTATTGTGCGTAGACCACTCACTGTGCAACTACAGTCGTAACCAGGGCTTGAAAGCCAGCCGAAAGCCAAAAGCTAAAAGCCGAAAGCCAATCATTTTTAGATGTCATAAGCTTAATCCAAAAGACATATTTAAATTTCCATAAGCTAAAAGCCTAAAGCTTAAGCTATACTCAAAATTTAAACAGTCGAAAGCTGAAAGCTTAAGCTGTATTTCTAGAAAAGCTAAATTAAGCTTTATATTCGGCTTAAGCTTTTTTTTTTAAATTTCTTGATTTTGCATTTTTGACATAATTATTCGCGTAAGAAATTGTTTTTAAAAACTTTTATTATTGTGCGTAAAGAAAAAAGTTGAAGTTTCAATAGTAATGCTAAATAGTTTGATGCATAGTAATTAGTAAATGATTTTAATTAACTTCTATTGAAATTCATTTCGTATGCCGAAAGCTGAAAGCTTAAGCCGTATTTTAAATTTAAACAGCTAAAAGCCGAAATCCTAAGCCATATTTTAAATTCAATCAGCCAAAAGCTGAAAGCTTAAGCTTGTTTTTTCAAGGACATAAGCTGTATTAAGTTTAAGCCATATTATTATGCAACTTTCAAACCCTGAACGCAACTCGTAAAATTTAGTTCGCAACGTTGCCAAGTATGTAGAAAACTAATTAGAATAATAAGTATTTTTTAATGTTTATTAATTAATTAATAATTTTAAAAATGGTAATATAAAATCTCGTTATATAAAGAAATTTTAATTTAATAACATAACTTATCCAACTATCTTTTAAAAAATTATAACTGTTTCAAAATTCCGCGCGTTAACTTTAAACTTGACGTGGCAACGTCGCAGTAAATTTTACATTGCGGGGATTTCCTCTCCGAGCAACCAACGAAGTTAGGGAAGAGGCGCGTGACCAACGAAAACTTAAATGAAGGTTTTTCTAATCATCTTTACCTATTAAAACTTTAAAATAAACACTATGAAAATTCAAAAAAATTACTGTTTATATAAAAACGTAGAAAAATTTTCAATTTCTACAGAAGAAACTGCTGAATTTTTATTTTGCAGGCGAAAATCCTGGATCATGCAATATAAGTTTTGTGTAAAGCACCATATATGTATATAAATATTTAGGAAAGCAAAATATTTCCAAAAATCATTTTATAAAAATCGTTCGAAAACTCATTTCTAAGCAAATTATGTATCAAATTGTAATCCAGCGTATTTTTCAATTAGGTCTAATTTACATCGATAGAATTAGCATACTAACTCTACCATTTTAGGTTGAGTTCCATATACACATATTCTACTATACCTACATTATACTCACTATCTTAAGAAGTTTGTTTACAAGTTTTTCGTTTTCAATCCATAAATTTCAAATTAAAATTTTAGAATGAATAATCAGTGAGCCATTTTGAAAAAAACTTTATTAAATGTAAGTGAAATGCTATTAAACGTAATTGATAATGCTTTAAAATAAAAGAAATAAAAAAGGCATAGGTAAAAAACTAAATAAGGAGAAATAATCAATGAATATCGGCAATGTTATTAAAAAAATTGGCTGCGGAATATACAGAGGAGTATAGATTATGTTTAAAGATAACACCAATAATTTTGAAACACTACTTCAGTCATATCAGAAATAACAAAAGAAGATACTATAATGAAGGTGCATTAACAATAAAATTGAAACCACTGTGATATAAAAATAAATGTAGTGTCAGAATAAGTACTTGATAATTTTACGTTTGTTTTTATGATTATTTTTTATGAAAATATATTTTATTTTTTCTGTCATAAGTTACATAATTCTAAAACATGTTTCCATAACATTATATATTTACATATATAAATAAATAAATACATTTATTTAAAAATTTAGAATCCCCCCCCCCCGGACCATATTCTGAATACGCCACTCTGTATTTATCATTTACTTTTATGTGATGAAAGAGATGTTTGTATATGACATCATAAAATTCTGAAATAGACTGCGATATGGTTAAGTTAGAAATTCTAAAAAAAAATTATATTATTCTATAATTATTTCCAGTTGTTAAATAATTTAACGTTACTATTAATTTCGATTTTTTGTTTCATATGTTATTTTTTAAGTTTTGCTCTGTTGTTTAACTCTTCACATTTCTGTATCAGAGTAGGATCATTTAATGTAAGTACATAAATTTCCGAACTGCCACTCCAAGATTTCTTTGATTTTTCAATTTTCCTCACTTCTTGATTACATCATCATCATTCGGTTCCAGTTAGTTCTGACCATTATTACCCGTGAGTGCTCTCCACTGTTTCTGGTCTCGAGCTGTGTTGACCGATGTTGCTACCTTACCAAATTGGTTCTATAAACCATCATTCCAGCGAGTGGGTGCTCTACCCCTTTCTCTTGTACCGAGTGCTTTGCCAAGCAGTAATGTTTTCTCCAGATTTTTTTCTTCTATAAGTTTACAGGCAGCTATTTGTTACAGGTTAAACTTTCTACTAGGGGATTGATGTCGTTTTGGATGGACTTACGGTCTATCACCATAATTTCGGTTTTATCTACATTAATTAACAGGCCGTGCCACTTGCTGGCTTCTTTGACGTGTTTAATTAACTCCACCATTTCTTTGCTTGATGTCGCTAATAACGTAGTGTCGTCTGCATATCTCAAATTCAAGATCTTCCTGCCACTGATAGAAATGCCGCCTTTTCATTCGTGCAGAGCTTCCCTCGTAATAAACTCACTGTAAATACTGAAAGAGTTAAGGCGACAAGATATCTCCTTGTCGAAAGTTGTAGGTTATTCTCCAGCCCACTGTTATCGTACAAATGTTTCACCAATGTAATTAGATGTCCAGGTACGCCCATTTCCACAAGGATACGCAATAAGGAGTTCCATCTTACACAATCGAAAGTTTCGTATAGTCAATAAAGCATAATATCGCGGGAATGTTATATTCCCTACATTTTTCTTTTACCATTCATATGCTAAAAATCTGTTCGCATGTTCCGCGTCCAGCAACGTAAACGGTCATTTTAAAACATCGAATGACAATAGCGTTTTCATGGACAGTAATGAAGCTGAAAGACGCAATGGAATAGCATGAACATGCTGTTACAGGAACAAGAACGATAAGTGATCGGATTATAATTTTAAAAATTTAGATAATGGAAATCCAGTTGCAGAATGAAACTGGGTAAGAGACACCATAATCAAAAATAAAAAAGAAATAGTTACACAAGGACCAAAGCCAAAGAAGAAACATCAACTGTGGATAACTGATCGTACTCTGACCCTAACTGCCTCACAAAGACATGTGAAATCACCTGTCAATGTAACAGAATATTGGAATCTAAATCAATGAGTTCAGAAATCATGTCGAGAGAATTATGTTACGTTTATAGATAGAATACGCCAATAGATACAGAAATTTGATGATAAAAGTAATATCAAAAACTTTTATAAGAAGCTCAAGCAACTTTCCAGAGGTGTTATATCACAAAGATGTGAAATGGAAGATAAAGATGGTAATGCGGCATAGGGCAAAAAGAGAGTAGTGCGACATTTATTAGGAAAAGTTTTACTGTGAAGAAGGAAGACTGATATCCTAATAGAAGTAAGAAGAGCAATCAAATCACTGAAAAATGGAAAATATCCAGAGGACGATAACATTCAAGAGGCTAGGGAATAATATAATTATTACTACATGGAAACTTAATTACATACGCACTAAAAATTTTTAATTTTTTGTTTCAGCTCAGGCATACCAAATTAATTTTTATTCACTCTTCAAACTATATTCTCATACGCTGCATTTCATTAATTCTTATTCTTATAATTAGTACTCAACAAAATATTCCACACACATTCAAGATCCATTTATAATTCTACCAATTTTCTGGTTTCATGCTTATTCCACTTCATTTTCATAAAAATTTAAATCCAAAATATAAATAAACAATTATTTACTGTCAAATTAAATTTTACTGGTCAAATTTTATTACAAAGTCGCACAAAATTTGATATTAGGGGAAATAAGTAGTCGAGAGTAATTCTACCATTCATTATCCACTCTACTAAATTGCAGTACTCTACTCTATTAAAAGTATTTACATTAGCGGAGTAACTGGGAGTGAGCACTTTCTTTCACTACTCTCCTATTAAATTTACCAATGTAAATTAAGCCTAACGTACAAAAAACGAAATGCCACTCAGGTTAAGGGCATTTTATAAGTCAATTTTAATATGCACTGTTTATTTAATTAATTTTATTTTTACTTTTGATCAGTAACAGAGTAATTTCAATAAATACCATAAGAACCTGTTAGAAAGTAAATTGCATAATCATAAAGTAAGCTATTCCGCTTTGAGTCTTTTTGAATCATTTTTTTAAAACTATAGATGCAATGACTTTATTGTATTAGCCGTTTTAATTTTTTAGATTTTTTTGGAATATTTTTTTTTTTCCATCTCTAGATATATTTGGAATTTTCTAAACACCCGTACCTGATTAAAAACGACAAATTAATAGGTAATCTTCAATCATTTTCTTAATTACATAATTTTGTGCAATAAGACATTTCATTTTTCATGGTTACATTTTTTGGTGATCTTTTTCAGTATATGAAGATAATACAGCACTGAAAGTGTTTTCCAGCGAAGAGCAGTAGCGTATCCTGCTGTTTTTGTCAGGGGTACCTCGGACAATATCCTTCCCTCCGTCTACCAACAAAAATTTATTTAATTTACTGATTACATAAAAAGGCTGTAAAGTTAGAAATTATAATAAAACTATGCAGAATTGTTTGTTTTATATGTAAATTATATATAAATTTAAATTATGTATTTATATTTCCCTTCCTGGCATATAACGAAAAGATTAAAGGTATACAGATTCTAGCCTTCTTTCAATGTAGCTTATAAATTCACTTATTTCATGATAGTAGAATTCATCCGAATTACTTCCTAATTTTTACTGTAGTATTTTTTCAAATGAAATCATCTCCAGACCACTTAAAGATTCTTCTGCTGTGGTTGCTTCGTTGAACATCTCTATTCTTTTTAGTGTAGAAAATAATCGTTCAACAAAAGTAGTACTGAATGGAATTTTTAATATTAATATGACTAATTTGTGGATTTCTCGAAATATATGCTGCACTTCATTCAAAATACAATTTTTCATTAATTTATATACTGGCATGTTAAATGTTTCATGTTCATTATAAAAAGTTGTTAATTCTGCTATTAATTCAATGATGTCTAAAAGAATTTTGTAGGGAGATTCACTTAGTTTGTTAATCAAATCAGATGGAAATTTCTGTTTATATAAAAAAATTGGTTCACATTTAAAAGTACAAAAAATATAATGTCTCTTATTTTATTAAATCGAAAATAAATTTGACTAAATACTGTATCAATAATTTCAAAAAAGTCTTCTGTACATATTATCAACATTATCCTGATTCCCCCTTTGTTGTCTTTTTTATTTTATATCAGGACTAACGGATCCGACAGACGTTGTCCTGCCTGAATGTTGTCTTGTTTGCTATTAGCGGACTGAGGAAACATTTTTTCGATATTCTAATTTTCTACTGTTGCCCAAGGTAAAATCCAAAAAATAAGTGCAATTTCTCGTTATTTTGTGCCGTTCAATCCACAAATTTAATGAAATCGTTAAATGAGAACCTACACAGCTGGAATGTGAATGAATGCGGTATAATAACAGTTAGATGATAGTAACAGATGTTGTAGATGGACAATTTGGACTGCGGCAACAGTCCATTTTTTCGATTCTTAATCTTTTTATATATAACCTTTTTATAATTTTTTTTTTTTTTTAACTTACGAAAAATCTAAGGGATTTCAGACAACGAAAGAGCAGACACCTTAGCCAAAAAGGCTACAACCATGCCTAAACCCCAAGAATGAAAACTAGTTTAACAACGCTTCATACAAATACAAAATCGTACATAAAATTTAAAAAATTATGAACGCTTGCATAAGTAATTGCTAAATTATTTTATTTACTGTGGTTGTGCGCATAAACCTTTTTAGAAAATTCTATTTTTTCTTAAAACCACGTATTTACTATATTTGAAAAAATACATAACAAATTTAAAATCCAATTATAATTTAATTGTCTCGTGCGCGAAACTGAATAAAACTATCAAAAGCTGATAATAAAATTTTTATTATTTAGATTTTAAATCCCAGTTTAAAATTATATTTTTCTTCTTCTTTTCATATCTAAAGGCTACACTCTAAGCTCCTTTCCTTCAATATCCCTCCTATTCTCGTTACCATTATTCTTAGTCTGTTCCAAAATAGGTCACTTTTTCTTTCTGTTCCTTCGTTTTCAACAATCAGACGTTGTCATCGCGGCCTGCCTCAGGGTTCCTGTCTTAGTCCTACTCTTTTTAATCTTAATCTGCTTGATATTGCTATTCTTCGCATTCCTCGGCCAACAAGGAGATAAATAACTCTCTATCAGTCCTCAGTAATTCTCTCTCCAGTTTTCTTCTCTCTCTCTCTCTCTCTCTCCTTCCAAGTCTTCTTTTATTATTTTCTCCTTCCGCCCATATAGCCGTACTCTGGTAAACATTATCTCTTCCAACTACCCTATTCCTATTGTTAATGCCATATGCTACCTTGGTCTTTTCCTAAATAGTCAACTCTCTTTCCAAGAACATATCGAGTACCTTTACATCTCTTGTCTTAAAAGACTGAATCTCCTGAAAGCCTTAAGCCTCTGCAAGTGGGGCGGTGATCCATATATTCTCCTAATCCTCTAAAAATCCATCATTCGTTCCAAACTGGACTACTGCTGCTTCAAACTCTCTCCTTCGTAAACTTAATAGGATCCAAAACTCCTGTCTTCGGCTCTGCATTGGGGCCCTAAAGTCTTCTCCCATCCCTGCTATTTTGTCCGAATCTAATATTAAACCACTGTTTATCCGTAGATCTCTACTTGACTATCGTTTTCTGATTAAACGTCTCCCGATCTCTTCATCTAAACTTATTTCTTCCTATCTGTATATCAATGACCACTGGCGCTTCGTTCCCCACAATATCCTGGTTCTCGCGCACATTGCTGCTCGGGTCTCTAAGTTTTCTCCTTATGTATTTTTCCGCAATAAGCTTCCTTACTTTTCTTTTGATTTCAATAGAATATGCCTCCCCATCACATTATCCTCTCTTCCTCTTCGCGTTAACTCCACTCCCCAGAGTGCAGAGGTCAGTGAATATCTCCACATCTTAAATTCTTCATTTCCCCGTCATGTGAAAATCTTCATCGATGGTTCCAAAAATGATAACGGGGTGGGCGGTGCTTTTACGGCCCCCTCGCTTAATCACTCGGAATTCTTCAAACTTCCTTTCTTTTGTCCCATTTTTTCTCCTGAAGCAATCTCCATTCTCCGTACTGTTTCCTTTATTTTCTCTTCAAGAGGGATCTGTAAATTTTTCATTGTTTCTGATTCCAAATCTGCGCTGCAAGCTACTTCTTCTCCTCCTTCTCACTCGTCTAATGATACTATTCTTTCTGTTCGTGCCTCTATTTCCAACTTGCGCTTAGCACGTATTATCCTTATTGACTTTTTATGGATTCCTGGTCACTCTGGCATTGAGGGCCACGAAGTAGCTGACTTCCTAGCTCACTCGGCGTCTCTTAATGGTCCACTCCTCCCCCATTTCCTGCCTCAGACATTCTTTTTCTCTCTTCAAGTCTCCATGCCAGACTATGGACTGACATCTACCCTTTTTTTTTTCCAATCGTTTCTCCTTCTACCCCCTCCTATAGCCTATTCCTAACTCACAGCCCTGGTTCTAATTTCTTCCCTTTTCTCGGCGCTCGGCCATTGTTTCCTTAATCAGACTAAGACTTGGCCATTCTCTTCTTCCCTCTTTTCATTTTTTTCCTCTTTCACCTTCTCCCTCTCGCCCTCTAAACTCTACTGATCCTCCCTTTATATGCGACTCCAACCATATCCTTTTTGAATGTCCTGCTCGTCTTCCCGAGTGCTCTCATCTATACGCCGAACTCTTGGCGTTGGATCTTCCTACCCCTTTCAATGCTTCCTTTATCTTTACCTTTTCATCTCTAGCCGTTATTCCCCTTCTCTACTCTCCTTTATACTCTCTATCTCCGATCGCCGCAGAATCTGAGTAGGTCATCTAAGCTCATGTAGTTAGGTCAGTGCTGGCATCGAACCCATTAATAAAAAAAAAAAAAAAAAGAAAAAAAAGACGTATTTAAACATTAGTAAAATAAGCTGTGTAAATTAAACAAGTATTCATTTTTTAATGAATAGTGAAATTTTTTTTCTTCTCTAAAGGATAATACTGGAGTGAAGAGTTAACATTTTTATTTCATAAATTGTGGCGATGACGTGAGAACCGGAGGCGAAGGGATAGAGAAATTCTGAAACTATTTTGTCACATACCTATCCGTTTTTTAGAATTCCGTATATATGTAATGGACGGGATCCTAATAAAATGGTTCAGAAACGACAAAAATATCAAAAAAAAAAAATCAATAACTTACCAAATTTATTTTTACATTACCCATTCACTGCTATCAGAAATTCCACACAAAAAATACCGCTCTTTGTTAACAATTTAGTTTTCCCACGTGGATAGCATGTTATATATACATACAAAAACACATATTTTACATAATTTTATTAAGTTATTTATTTTTTTTTAAATGTTTTTTGAAATAACGACTTCAGTGTGAAATACAAATAAACAGACTTTTGCGATGTACATTTAAGAGTTCCGTTAGCATTAGTAATACGAAACAGATGAAGATGATTAATATAAATAATCGGTCAAATGCAATATCGTTTCTTTTCATTTTTTTTTTTTTTTTTTGATGTATAGTCAGCCATATTTAAAAAATTACAAACCATCAACTCTACGTCATTTAAAGTATAACATAACTGGATTGAATTTGCTTCTAATATATATTCGTTATATTACCTTTCTTTTTCATTCGTATTTAGTAAGTTTATTTGGGGATATGTTTATTGGAGTCTCTTCTGTTATCCATGATTTTAATTATATATTTAATTCCTTGACGAAACTACCTAGGTTTCAAAAAAATATCGAAAAAAATAAATAAAGGCGCAAAAATTTTTAAACGCATAAATGTTAATACTGAGCGAGAAATATATACGATATTACAAATTAAGAGTAAAAACCCTCGTTCACTACCGCCCGAAAGAGGGCGACTCTTTAAAACGACCTCAAAAATAATTTAAAAATTCATAACTCATCACCAAATAAACCGTTAAAGGCGAAATTCAAAATATAAAACAAAACGCACAAGTTTCTTCATAAAATTAAAAAATTACGATTAAAAAATTATATAGACCTCCCATTTTAAGTCAAAAACAAAAAAAAAAAAGGATGTTCACGTAAGCAATAGACCTAGTAAAAAAGTTAAGCAAAACCAAAACGTATCTCAAATTTATGCATAAAGAAACGTTTTATAGGAAAACTATAGCCGAGCTTACAATTTTATACTTAGGCTCTCGGGACGCCGAAAGGCCAAAAGTTTCGAAAAAAATATTTTTTTCGCTGGTCATGTGACGTATTGATGGAAAGATCGCTATTTGTCGGGAACAAAACCATATTTCATTTTCTTAACCGAACTTTCAAAGTTGATGAAAAGTTAAAAAAAGCGCAAAAAATGACGTGTAGTCCCCCCCCCTTTGCGAAGCGAGTATTATAGTTCAAAATTTTGAACAAGGTTGAAAATATGCTCATTTCCGTATATTTCTCTGGTTTGTAACATCCGAGTTTGGGACTTTAAAATTAGCCCCTCGACGCGCCAAAAGCTTGAAATTTAAAAAAAATACTTTTTTTTCCGGGCATGTGTTATATTATTTGGAAACAGAGCCAGTTCTCTCGAACGAACCCGCATTTAAATTTCTTAACTAAACTTTTGAAGTTTACGAAAAGTTCCAAAAATTGCGAAAAATGACGTGTAGCCGCCGCTTGTGGCGCAGGTATTATAGCGAAAGATTTTAAATAAAGTTGAAAATATGCGAGTACCGGTATACTTCTCTGGTTCAGAACATTCAGCTTTTAAACTTTAAAATTCGACCCTCGGGGCGCTGAAAGTTCGAAAGTTTCGAGAAAAGTATTTTTTTTCCTGTCATGTGATATATCGTGGAAAGATCGCTATTTGTTGGAAACGAAACCGTATTTCATTTCTTTAACGAGACGTTCGATGTTGGTGAATAATTCAAAAAAAGCGCGAAAAACGACGTTATCTCTCCTTCTTTACGGTACGAAAAATTAAATTTCTTTATTTTGAATTTAGTATTATGTAAACGTAAATTATGGTCTTACATACGGAATCTTCAGCGCATGAAACATCATGCTTGGCTGAACCCCTATTTCGTTTGTTTACTTCGAACGTTCTAGCAGTTTTAAAGTATCTTTAAATCAAACATATTTAAACGCATATCTTCACCGAAAATTCATTTTCGGCAAAGCAACCTAAGAAAATCCAAATGCGCTAGAATTTTTTCCGATCTTGTACACAGAGTTTACAGGAATGGGCGTGATTGCAGTCTATTATATATAAAAACCCAATTTTTAAATAGGGGATTAGTTAATAGGGACAGAAAAAAGTGATAGATGTGTGGGAATATTGCGACGATGATGTGTCCCAAAAAACAAGTGCGTTCATTATTGAACTTTATTTTTGTTTTCATTCATCTGTAAATTTTATAAATTGCCAAAAGATGTTTACAAATATTTTGTTGTACCTAATAAAAAAAGCTATTAAGAGAACCGTTAATAATTTTCAAACGAACTTTTTCGTAGGAAAAAAAATAAAAGAGCGTTCAACAGCATGATTAAGTCGATATTTCTAAAGAAATTGTAGTTAAACCTAACATATCCATTCGAAAATTAATGCTATGAACTAGAATTCATCATTTCACAGTTCATTGTGGTTTCAAAGCATTGTAATTGCCGCCCTAGTTCAACCGTTGAAAGTACCCAAGCTGCCACGTCCTTTTAGATTTTGGCAGTGATACGCAAACTTAGTACGCCAGAATGGGATTCAGGTTTTAAATGATGTATTTCGTAAGAAACGAAGCTAGTTTCGTTACACAACGTACATTAATACATGAAACCAGCGATTTTAATCAAGCAAGAACTCTGTCACTTACTGAAGCAACAATCTTCATTTAGAAAAAATTGGTATTCGCTATATCGCGGAAATGAATTGTGGAGCTAGTCCTGTTTACCATTACGATGACTGCAGGGTGTACCGTGTATATTTCAATTCGCTGCATTATAAGAGGGTAATGAGAAATACCGATTTCAATGCGATGGTGTACCTTCGCACATTGTACGAGACACATTAACGAAAGGCTAATAAGTACAGGTCTCTTTGGCTTCTACGTAGTCCGGATCTGTCTTCAGCTGGTTTTGGTTTTTTGTGGGGACCTTTATAAAACCGTTTTGAATGTCAGTTAAATCAATAGAGCAGTTGAAATACCGAATTACACGTGAAATTAACGTTATAATGCCAAAAATTTTAATTGCTGTATCCCGAAGTCTCGTTAATCGGTCAAAATGTATTTCGGAATAAGGAAGACATTTTTAAAATCCGTTATAATGTTTTTGGTACGATTTTTAGTATTATTGTAAATAAAAATTAATTTATTGACGTACCTGCTTTCGGGTTTGTTAAGAAAATGAGACACCTTTGCACAAGGATTTTTTTTTTGTAAATCAAATAAATTGTTAGGTAATTAAATATGACGACGTTAAATGTTTTAATTGTGATAACAAATTAACAACAAAGTTTTATTCGTAAGTTTGAATACACAACACGAGTTCAATAAGGAAACAAACGTATAACACGAAATCGAAATAAAATGACTTACTGCGTATAAATAAAAAAGAAAAAAAGCTAAATACTAAAACTAATTACAAGCACATTAAAATCAAGCAATTGGCAAATTATATTGCGAGGTAGCAGCAGTGAATTTTATCTTAGAGCATAAAATTTTTCTTATTTTTTGAAAATTATTTACCAATTTCGATACACTAAATATCGTCGATTTTTTCCCTTTTGAAGGGGGATTGGTTATAAGCAATATTTCGAGTTGGATATTAAATTTTAAAGCTAAAGTTTTGATCATCAATAAATAAACGATCATATATCTATATGGTAAATGCTTCGACTTAAGAAATATTTTATTCTTGCATAACATTACGAACTATCTGAGAACAATCATAGAATTCGAATACGATAGAGAACATAACAAGGTGCTAACAGACAAATACATGCGCACACGCTTATCGGAATATTCCATTTGTAATAATATATCAGATTTTCCACGCCATAATCACCTTTCGAAAAGGCACAAATAATCCGAAGTATTTTTCACTGAAACAGAAATTTTTCATTTATAAAATTAATTTTTATTTTCAAATAGTGTGTGCATCTTAAGATAACAGAAGGGTGTTCATTTTTTTTAAAAAATGGGTTGTATTTTTTTTTTTTTTGGTTTTTTGTTTTTGATCTCATCAATATATCAAAGATTTTTATCTACTGGATCTCTCTGTGCGTCGTTTAAACAAAAATATTTCTCGAAAGCAAATAGATTTCTTCAGAACTTTGAAAGTTTTAACGAACTGATCAATAAACTTATACGAAATATATTAGTAACCATAAAATGGATGTTAAAAGTTTAATATACGGCAATTTAGTAATATAGAAGAATGTTAATATATTCTTCTACACAATGAAGTTCAATAAATCAACCACCGTAATTGTCCAACTTTGCTAATCGTAAATTAAAAAATAATCGAATCTGTGAAATAATTAAATATAAAAGTGATATTATATATATATATATATATATATATATATTCTATTACCGAAAATGACTATATTTATTTATAATATTTTACGAGCGTTACTTCCTTTTAAAAAGTGATTAATTCTTTTATTTATCGCATTAATGCGATAAATATATTACTGCACGCTATTTTCTACTACCTGTAAAATTTATTTTTGTACCGCATTAAGCTTTGATAAATTTGACATTAAAAGTTTCAAAATAGGTAACAATAAAATACGTTGATAATATAATTAAATATGCGATAACATTTAATAAATAGATATATTTTCTTTATCGATTCTTGTTTTCACAAAATACTTTTTTCAATAGCTCATTCCATCCTAATAATATTTACTAATCACTACTTATTAGTTTAAAAATGCTCCCGATCAACACGTATTTAAATTTTAGACTTGTTGATTATTTCTTATTTGTAATTGTCGATCAGTAAAAATCTGAAACGGATTAGGACCTCATATGGTTTCTTGAAGTTTGTAGTGTTTCCGAAATGTATATAATTATTCGAAATATGTAGTACACTCACATTATAATAAAATATTATTATTTTAATTTTAGAAAAAGTATCTGCGACAGATATAATTTTTGAATAAAGCTAAAAATATCATTATGTACAAGAGCTCTAAAAATTTCCATTCATAAAGCTCTATTTTTCGTTATACTTCTAATTCGATAAAATTAAAATAAAACTGTTATCAGTTTATCAGTTAGAGCCCCGCGTGAAAGTGTAAGCAGCTTTTTAAAAATCCGGAAATAAGTTAGAAGTACTGATAACTTCGGCATTAGATTATTCTAAACATACCGTAATTTCGATATTTTTGTTTCTTTGTAAATATTAATAGTAATTGTAAATTTTCGTTATTTCACAAATAAATATCATCAGGTTATACGTCTGGTGTATCGTAATATTTAGCTCTTAAAGAAAAATCTCACATACGAACTCCGAATACCCCGTTGAAAATTTCTAACAAACAGCCAGCAGAAATACATATAATTGTTATCTCGGCAAAGAATTGTTCGTAAAATATGCTAACTATAGCAGTTTTCTACGTAACACTAGAACGAATCTCATCTCCCGAAATACAATCGCTGCTTACGTATATTATTTTAAATTTCAATTCTAGTTAAATAAATTTGAGAGCGATCACACTTTGCAGCGACTTATTACTGAACTCAGCAGCTCAGTTTAGTAGCTTATAACCGGAACTATTAATTAATCACAATTTAATTTAACAATAAACGCAAATGCAATATTTCTCTCAGTAATATTTGAAATATACAAATATGATTTTTACCAGGTAAAATATTTTTGTCCTTGAAAAGTTCCATCACTTTCACCGGTTTTCGTGGCTAGTACAATTCCGACATAATATTCTGATTTACCAGAAGGAATGCCAACATACTGAATCTTTCCGCCAACAACTTTACCGTCGTTGTTTATTACTTTTACAAAATAATTCACCAAAAGTTCATGCGGTGAACGCGCAACGAATGGTCTGGCTGATAATGGCGGACAAAATTCTGAAAATACATTCTTATATAATTCGGTTTTCGTGCTTACTTAATTTGTTCGCATGGAGTATACGAAATATAAAGAAGTGCCACAAAGGAATATTTTAACGGAAGAATTAAACAAATCATAAACATCCGTTTTTTCTCTTTTTTTATAACGTTTCATGAATATATATATATAACGTAATTGGGGCTAATAATAATAAGGTAATAAGGTAATAAGGTAATAATTTACTTTCAAATTGTTGAATTACAAAAAAAAAAAAAAAAAAATGTTAGATTCGTAATAATAATATCAAACAGAAATAAGATTCCATTTTACCATTATAGAACAGTGTAAATTTAACTGAAACGTTTATTTCGGTTTCTTCACTATTCTTTTAAAACTATTCATATGCCTTTATTTCCATTTACCCACACATATATGTATAAAATTGAAGACACAGATTATATTTAACATTTGAAGAATTTAGAAGGAGAAAAATACATATTTCATCTTTTATACAAAATGTTCGATTTTCATTATTCGTTTCCTAACCTATTTAATATTCATTTCCGACTCTGATATTACTAATACTCGAGTTGATAGAAGAAATCTTTCAAAAAATTTGTTCCCATTTAAAACAAATTTATTTCACTTTAATTTAAATTATACATCGGGGTTAAGGTGTGAAAGTTTCACGATCGTGTCAAACTCTGGTTGAAAACGCCATTTTAAGAAGTAATGGAGTTAATAGTATATTTTTTGAAAGGAAATGTTTAAAAGCAATCGGAAAAATGTTTTTTTTTTTTTTTTTTTTACAAATTACAACTGGCCAGAAGGCCATCCAGCAATTGGACTGTAACGCGAAAATAACTTGTTAGGGGTTAGCATCTAGCGATGGACCCCACTGAAATTTTAGTAACATAAAACTAGGCCAGATCAAACGGTCGACTACGTTTTAACCTTCGAACATCAAGACTATTATCAAGAAGATTGATCGCCAAAACGTTTGTGTGAGACTCCAAGCGGCCTCTATGTATCGCTTAGCAGCTCGCTTGATCTCGTCTTTAACATATGGGATATTTAAGTCTTGATGTAGAGTATGGTTAGATACGTACCAGGGTGGTGAGACTATCAGCCGTATAGCCTTGTTTTGGAACCGTTGTATCTTGTTTACGTGTGTATCTTTTGCACAACCCCACAACATTAAACCGTATGCCCAAACGGGCTTTATAATTATTTTGTACACTAAGAGTTTATATTCCAATGATAAGCTAGAGTACCTGCCAAGAAGCCAATTTAATTCTTGCAATCTTATATCTAGATGTTTTCTTTTTTGTATAATATGCTTTTGCCATGTTAATTTGCGATCCAAATGAATGCCTAAGTATTTTACATCTTTATCCTGCTTGATAACCACCCCATTTATTTTTAACGGCTGATACGTAAAATTTCGCAACGTGAAGTCTACTTGCGTACATTTACTTTCGTTTACTCTAATACACGCCAACGACTCAGCCAGTTTTCCACTTCCGATAAAGTTTTTTTCAATTTATTCCAAGTTTCACTATTGTCTTTACCGGTAGCTAATAGTGTTGTATCGTCTGCAAACGTAGCAGTTATCACGCTATTATCAACTGGAAAATCGGCAGAGTAGATTAAGTAAAGCACCGGGCCCAAGACACTTCCTTGTGGCACGCCAGCAGATACAGGATAGATTTCAGAATATTGATTTAAAATTTTAACCTGGCATGTGCGATCTTCAAGGTAGGATTTTAAAAGAAGATACAAAGGATGCGGCATTATTTTTTAAAGTTTATAAAGCAGACCATGATGCCATACCTTATCAAAGGCTTGTTTGACATCTAGAAACACACCCGTGCATATTTGCTTAGTTTCAAGACTTTCTTGAATAGTATGCACAATTCGGTGTACCTGTTCAATGGTCGAATGTATTTTTCTGAATCCAAATTGATGTTCAGGAACAATATGTTCCGCATTTAAAATAAGATTCAACCGCTTTAAAATTATTTTTTCAAGGAGTTTTGAAAGGATCGGGAGCAAGGAAATTGGTCTATAGGATGAAACCTCATCCGGTGCCTTACCGGGCTTTGGTACAACTACTATTTGCGCCAATTTCCAGGATAATGGAAAATACTGCAGACGAAGAACAGCGTTAAAAATATTTGTGAGCAATAATATACCTTTTTTTGGTAGCTCAGATAACAATTTATTGATAATTAAATCAAAACCCGGACTTTTTTTATTATTAAGTTTAGTAATTGCGTATTTGATTTCGCTGGGAGACGTTGGCGCAATAGGAGGGCTTAACTGTAAAGGTACACTTAAAAAATCATGTATATCGCTTTCGTCGTTTAACTTTAAATTTGGCTTAAAAACATCAGAAAAATATTTGGCAAATTCCTCGACTTTCTCTTCATCAGTTCTAGCCCATGTACCATCGGGGGTTTGCGAATTGGGGGAAGGGGCTGAATGGGTTTATTTCGGCTTTTGATCACTTTCCAGAGGCTGTAATTTGTCGCCTCCGTGGGTGAAAGTTCCTGCAGGCAGCGTTGGAAGGATTCATTTTTGGTATTTTGAAGTAAAATTTTTAGCTCTTTCGATTTTTTATTTAACAGAGTTAAAACGTAACAAAAAAAATATCGTCATTAGCTGAAAATTGTGACAAATTTAATTCAGTCACGCGCTGATTTTTAATATTCCTACAGGTTATTAAGTTTTCTATTAAGATATTACTAGTAAATTATTAACTGCACTTCGTTAATAAAATATATTACATTAGTGCAGTACCATAAATTAAATTTGTCTTTTATTATAATTTTGACCTTAAACAATCAAGCAGTAGTAGATAAAGAATAAAGAAAAATAAAAAAAAAATAGTTTTTCAGCACAAAATAAAGCAATAAAATAAATTAATACCGAATACCGAAAGAAAAGAAATATTTTCACATGAATCTCTTCTTTGTTATGTAGTTTTTAATTTTTTTTTAAAAATTCGATTCATTTAAATTAATTTTACAGCGTTTCTAATCAGTGACAATATATCGCTTCTTATTGAAGGTCAGCCATAGGCCAATTTAGTAATAACATCAAATATAACCGGTTACGTTACAAAAAAATTAAATTCATCTATTACTTTACCGAAACAAAGGTGTGATTGTATCGTTTATTTTTGATAGGTAAATTAAAAAGAAAAAAGTTCGTAAAAATTTTAAACCCCTTTTTAATTATAGTTTAGATTCTACTTTCTGATATTATTTTAAATAAAGCCGGTTTCGAATTTGCATTCGGTATTATTCGTTTTTTTTTTTTTTTTTAAATATATTATATCTGATTATACGCTTTAAAAAGAAACTACAGCTTAACGGAGTACAAATTATTACCTCTCATAAGATCTGGTTCTGAAAATGTACGATGATACTTGGCGTGTGTCCACACCGGAGTGTTGTTGTCATATCCAGTCATTGTGCTGTCAATGGATTTTCTAATACATTCTTCGGATTCCGAAATTAAGGAGTCAGTAGAATCTTCGTCGTTATTAAGATTAATCGCAACATTCGGTAACGACTGCTGAGTACAGATTGCGCAGTGAGGCTCTAAACATTAGAGAATGAATATTATTATAAGAATATATTAGTTTTACGGAGATATATTATTGGTTTATCTTATACTTATTGATATTGATTTTTTAAATGTAATATCACTAATTGGTTACCTTTAAACGAAACTTTCGGTCTCTGTTTATAATGCGATGTCACGCACGTATTTATAGCGGAGGTGGTTAGTTTACTTTGACCCGGTAACGGAAACAGGAAATTATTCTCACGTAAATTGGTAGGTGAAAATGATATTCCGGACGAATGTCTACGTTGTATCGGTGAGGGGGGCACAGAAGAGGTATTATTAGAGCAGTAGTATGCATCCAACGAATAAATTGACGGACGCGATAACTGTTTCCTTCTACAGTTATTTAAATCTTGAACTGAGGAAGGATACTGGCTCGAAGAAAATGAATTTTCACGGCAATCCCAGCTGGAATTATCGTTTAAAAAGTCGAATTTAGATTGTGACGAGTCACAGGTTAGGTTTAAGGGACTTTTTACGTACTTTAACGTACTGTTTAGTAAATTGTTATTAACGTTAGTACTCGATACGGGATTGTTGATGACGTTATGACACAAATGATCGACGCTTCTAGATAATTCCGGCACCATGCTGGTAAAATTAATATCCGAGAGAAGTATTCTTCTAGCTTCCTTCGTTTTATTGCATAATTTTAGCGAACACTTCCGTAATAAATTGTCTTTCGCCGGCGGTATGGAGAACTTTGACGGTAACGTAGTGAATGCGGTAGATCCTTTGTTACTGACCAAGTAACTTTCGGATTTCCAACAAGGCGGTAAAGCGGATATATCCGTCTGCGCTTCTGAGTCGCGGACTGCTAAAATTTTTTCATTTAGAATTGGTCTTATTCCTTTATCGGCTACTAGAGAAGTATCTGTAACGATTTTACGGCCTAATTCTTTGCCGTCTTTAATAACCGCGGACTGATGTGACAGTAATCTAGAATTAATGACTGAAGACTTTAAAGCCGAATCGTCCACATCGTAAACAATGCCGCACTTGGAAATATCTGTTTCCACCAGTACGGACTGAGTTGATCTAACTCTGTTATTATCGTACGTTCGTTGTTCTTCATCGCCGTCAGATATAGGTTCTAGCTCTTCGTGAAAATTAATATTTTTCGTATCTTCCGTCGTAAAGATTAATTCGATATCGTCAACTTCTTCGGATTCATCAGAATCCGTTTTGATATTTCCGCTAAAATCTTGTCTCCTAATTTCAACATCGACGCCTACATCCACGTTCCGTTCCGGAGTTACAATAACAATTTCTTTGTCGTTTCCTGCGCTCGCGTCGTCATCTCTACTGTTCTCTTCTTGCGGTTTATCTTCATTAGTATCTGCCATGGAATTAACCGAAGAATTTCGAATAGGATAACCGGCGTTACGTTTTGGTTGATCCGCACGTAGTTTTCCGCCTTTTGTGGATAGATATTTCCGTCGTAATATATGATTTTCTAAAGATAATTTCTCGATCGCATCGCTGTATTTGGAAATTATATTTTCGGTCGGTTTTTTCGATTTCAGATAGTTTATTTCATTGCGCGATCTATCTAAAGCCGTTCGAAGACCAATCACAGTTTGGTGCAAGGTTCGCACAGCGTTTAAACAATTTATATCGGTGTTACTTGTTTCGATTCGAGATTTTCCAATCCATTTCCCTTCTTGTATTGCCATTTATTACATCATAAACATTCATCGTGATATTTGTCGAAAATATATCCTAATTTAATAAGCCTACGAAACAACAACTACGTAAATAAAAGTTATTTTAATTACAAATAGATATAATAAAACTGTACCTAAAATAGAACGCATTTTCCATAAGACGGACTCCTATGAAAATTATATAATTTAACAAGTTTCTTTTAAATATGGAAGAAAAATAAAACACATTCGACATGCACAATAATGAAGTTTGCGGAAGAACAAAAAATGTACTTCGAAAATGTAACAGTTTTAGTTTAAAGAGAATATTTAAATTTAACGTTTTTTCCCTTTTTATTTATGAACTGTTGCGATATACAGAGACGTATGAACTCGTGAGAACGTTTACGAAAATCATTTTTTCGTTTCGATCTTTTTACACATTTATGTTATATTTGGTTCTTCCTCATTGACGGATACCCCTTTTACAAAGGAGACGTTTTTTAGATTTTTGTATTGTACCTCTTAGGTCACCATTTAGTTTAACAATTCGATTGAAGATTCTGTCGTTCAATCGTATTTTCTTTATTGAATTCCTTTTAGAACGGACGTATCCATATGGAATTTTTTTCCAAATTGATGTAGATTAATTTAAATTATTAAATTTCACAAAATTAAAAATAAACTTTCAATAATGGATCACTGCTAATTTTAATAATATAATAACGTTATATTATTAACGATTTCAACACGATCGGCTTCAACAAATTCATGTAGGAATTTCCCAACTGCATTACAATCCGTATTTTGCTGATGTCTTTTAGTTATTTAAATAAAAATATGACACTGATTAGCGTAAAAATGCTACGAACCAGTACATCTATATTAATAATCGTAACTAAATAATTTATTTATTATAAATTTGTTTTAATACATATCAAACCGTACTACACTCTACACAGCGTATTACATGTTTATAAGTTAAACTGCGTGATTAAATTGTTTTTTTTTTTTTTCAATAATAAAATGCATTTCTAATTTTTAAAACAAAAATAATGGTACGTACCATTGTTTGGGATCATTCTTTATTAGTTTACAAACTTTTGATACCTCTATCCAACTTAGCTTTGCAGGTTAAGTAAATAGGCTGATTAAATGTCTAACATAATAAAACATAATCAATAAAAATTAGAACGAATATAAAGAAAAATTAACGTCCATTAATCATTTTTCTTTCGGAGAAAACAGACAACGCTGTTCGAAAATTCCCTTTACCTAAATTAATAATTAATTCAGGTAAAGAAAAACAATTGATCGTAATATTTACGTTTGATAACAATAAACAGTGTTCTCAATATTTGTAAACATTGGAAAATGCTACTCTATTAACAATTTTAATTAGTATTGTAAAATATGCGTTTCTCATTTGAAAAAATTATGCTTCAAACAAAATTAAATGGCGTAAATGTTAATTTTAAAGGGTTAACTTTATAAATGTTTTTTTTCCAATAAATATTTTATTAAAAATATTATACGTTATACGTACAGAGATGCAACATAAAGACAAAAAAGTTTTTTATTTAGCGGCTTAAACATTTTTTTGAAGTATTTGCTAGTCAG
The DNA here is from genome assembly GCA_039619475.1 of Icerya purchasi. NCBI lineage: Eukaryota > Metazoa > Arthropoda > Insecta > Hemiptera > Monophlebidae > Icerya > Icerya purchasi. The sequence continues at coordinate 179,796,542 of CM077116.1, forward strand.
TTTTCGTTTTTGGAAAATCGTTATAATGATGAATATGTTACCACGGCGAAATTCATTATACACATTCAGATGGATTGATAGTTTAGAAGAAATTAGGTATTACAGTAAAAAGTATTACAAAAAAAAGGAACACTGGGTAACTTTCATCAGTTTTTGAATTTTTTAGTGTAATTTTAAAATCGGTAATATATATATATATATATATATATATATATATATATATATATATGTATATATACGTATATATTTTAAAGTTATTTGTTTATATTTCCATTATTTTTTCGAGTAATTAATATTTTAACTAATAATTTTTAAATAAATTAACGTAAATGGTTATGTTTCGATGGAAAGTTTTCTTATAAATTACGGGTAGTTCCTTTGTTTATTTTGTTAAATTAATATTTTCTTTTGTCGCACAAACGTTTAAAATTTTAAGCATTTATACGCTATACGTTTTGAAGCATACTGACTTGCTTTTTATCAATTGCATCTTCTCCGTTAGTGTGTTTTATTGTCTTATGAGTACTGCGAATCAAAAATATAATTAACATCGTTTTAATGGCAAACCTTCCGTGTTAGTTCATTTTTCCGAAATTTTACTTTTTCCTTTAGTCTTCTCGCAATGTTCTATCTCATACACTAGATTTATGTATATACATATATATATTAATTACAACGTAATTCTTAGGGACCGGTCTCAATTAGAAAAAATGTCCCAATTTTATGTAACCAACGTTATTTTTTTTTTGTGTCGATACCGGTAAGAATGACGTAAATTTTGATTATTTTATATAAAGTATAGAAGAGAAAGAGATGAAATGTAAGCAAGAGGGGTCAAGAGGATGATCTCCTTGCGAGGCAAAGTGGCCGAGTTTTATATATATATATATATATCTTTCAATTTTGTTATATATAACAGAGCAAGATGTAAACATTTTGCTAACATCAATCCTAGATTTATTTTTAGTCATTTTAAATGTTATTTATCTTGTTAACCTTTTTAGTAGGTGTAATATTGGTTCCTATTTCCTTATCACGTTCTTCATATTCATTAATTCCATATCTAAATATTTAAATAAACTAGGCTCTACTTTATTCTTTTTTTGTGCGATCGGCGAGTTAAATATGTTTAAAGCAATTTTTGTGAAATTAGATTTATTCTTATGTTTTTTTTTAATAAATTATTATTATAAAATTTGTATATATCAATTAAACAACAATAATTGTTAGCAGAAAATAGAAGTCCTGTTGTATAATTTGAGAGAAAAGGTACTTTTTTAAATTTTGGTGGAGAAGTATGCATATGCGTCTACATCATTGCACTCTATTGTAATTGCCTATTTTCATTACTAATTAGTTTTCTTTCTATTTATTTTAATTTCGTATTTACTCCTGCTTGTTTAAATTATTTCTATTACCTTATTCTATAAGCAGGTATTGTCTACCTATTTAATATCACTTTAGTTTATTTGTAATAAATTACTTTTCGCTCATTTTGGTATTTTCATTGTTGATGAATTAAGTGTCATCCCTTGCTTATAAAAATGGAAATTTTTGGAAACTATATTTTTCCATTTTACTAATTATTAAACATTTGCACTTTACCTTTTAGTATAAATCTGCAAGATCCTAACTATATTAGTTTTTTTTTGTTATTTTCTACCCATGTTAGGAATTGCATTTTTTTCCATTTTATTTTCCAAAATTAAACATATAAATTTAAATTTACGAAAGACATGCTGAAGATAATTATTTGTAAAAAACTGTTTATTTATGAATCTGTGTTATTACATTTAGGCAGAGGCTCGAAGGAAGAATAAACCTGTTGATAAAGCTCTATCTCACTTTGATGAATTTTATAGTGCTGTATATGGGGACAGACGGTGGCGCTCTATTCGTATTGCTTTACTCTGTCCGATTAAATATTGCGCAGTAATCAATAATTTTGGTGACGCAGAGAGTACAAAACGCATTTTGGAGGTAATCAATTTTGTTTGAAAATAAATATAAGATATAAAGAATATTCATTATGTCAAACAAAATTTTTCATAAATATCAAAATTTCATTTTTTATTCCAAAAGATGCATTTATGTTACTTAAAAACAAGATGCCATTAGTATCATGTATTTTATTAAATTTTCTCCCTTGATAGTACTGTTAAAATTAATTTTCGGTTCTTTTTTTTTTTTAATAATACTTTTTATAACGAATAAAAATATAAAAAAAGCAGTAACTTACGTTATTACAAAATTACAGTGAATTGGTAAACAAATTTAAAACCTAATAAACTATAACTAAGGTGGAACGTTTCGTTATACACGTAGATGAAATTTCTCTTCTTCTGAGGCGACGAATTTTTTGCAGGTGATTTCATCTTTTTAAAACTGGAAATGGTGATGCTTTGTAATACCTATTATGAAAACAATCCCGAATTAATAATGTTATCAAATTAAAATCTGAGAGATGAAAATACGGAATCACAACGCACCTGGTAATTGTTGATAAAAATCTTGAAATTTTGTGCTTCAAATTCGCCATTCGATTTTGCTTGCGTTCATAGCAACATTGAATTTTTTATGGCTGGGTCGATTAACAAATTCTTCAGAATCTTCATAGCAATGTTTGAGCGACCAAATTCTTACTTAACTAGGCTAAAGAGAATGATCAGGATTAAATTTAGTGTGGTCCGTAAATAACAAAATTCAACGTAATCGACTTAATTTGGCCGGGATCAACACGCCATGCCAAATAATGAACCATACAATTATTCTTATTCTGTGCTGCATATTTATCACAGAATAATACGAAATTTTCAGCAAGATTTGTTTTGATATAGTGATGAAGTTGACTGATAACAGCGTTCGGTTCTTTGCTAATTTCGAATTCTTCTTCAAGTAAATAATTTTTTTGAACTTTACTTAGTTCATCGTGAATCCCGAAAATTGAGCATCTAAGCGCAGCCTTGAAGTACGATGAGTCAGTTTGCTGAGGGTTACTAAGATAGGAGATGTTTTGGGCATAGTCATAACTAAATACAAAAGTAGAAGTTGCAGCTGCATCCGATCCGGTCATTTTACAGCATTGTTATTAAAACTCGCGTTGACATTTTGCACAATCAAGATGGGCAAATACCGCTTGTAATTTTTTCTCTTTCATTTCTGTGTTCATTTCTGTCAAGGATTTCTGGATAATAATCGAATTTTGTTGGCATCTATCGCAGAGATATCAGCTGGTCGCATTGTAGACATGGATCACAATAACGTGCTTATATTTTCAAAAATATTTTTTGCGCAATGTTATCTCCTGGAACACATATTTAAGCAAAAAGACGATAAACAGCGTTGTTTGTTTTGCTGAATGGTAATTTGAACACTTTGTAATCTCTGAAATTCGGCATTCTACCGGGAAGTGGTGCATCAAAATTATCCGCAAAATTTTTAATCAATTCAGCGATACGAGTAATTGACTCTACCGACAGGACACCCTATATACCTTCTGTTTCCTTACTACTTAGTTCATGTTTCCGCTCATAGAAGCCATGTTTTTGATAATGCTGCACTAAATTTCTATAACGTTTAATTTGGTAGCACGCGCGGTACAATAGTATATTATGGTAGTGCTAAGTTCACCCCTTACTTGAGGTTCGACTGCAGCCTTAAAAATACGTGAAGCAATTTCGTCGCATACCTATAACTGCCGTAAAGCATTTTACTTTCAATAAATAAATATAATGCTATATATTTATTAAACAACAGTAATACAATTTTTATTAGGTATATTCAAAGTCCTCAATTTGTGGGCAATATTTATAGTAATTCATATTGACAATATAAAAAATCATTTCATCAGATTGAAAAATACCCTCTGCAACAGTTTTAGTATTGACTTATAGAAATCGAAAATATTCAATAATTGAATTCTAATCAAACCATTCCAAAAACTAAAAAAAATTTCTCGGATCAATTTCTTAATAAAAAATATCAATCATCTTTACAATCTAAACTACAAAGAATCCAATGGGACTTTAGCACCAGTGCAGCGGTGAAACCAAAGGAAACAGCTTGCGTACAAGTCCGCAACACAGTGAGACATTTTCATGTTTTCCCGTAAAAGTAGGTTTTGTACAGCCATTCAGGCATCCGCCGACATTAAAACGTCGTTCGCTTCGCGGCCCTCCGTGTAACCTCTAAATGCCTTGTACATATTATATCGTATTATTTCGAGATTGAACCTACCTACTGTACCTCTAAATGCTTTGTACATATTATATTTCAATGTATTTGCAAAAATATATATTTAACAACTACCGCTGGTACAAGGTTCCTTATTTACATCATTATCGTTAGGGGTAGTAATAGTGAGCAATGGCCGATGGTGAGAAAAGTACGACACAAGTAAGCTAACGGTTGTACGTTCGATAACGTTTCGAGTAAAGATTCCGTCGATGCACGTCATATTTCGCGTTGTCGAAAGGTCCACCGAATTATTCATCTCACAACCGAACGTTCACTCATGAATTGACCGAATCGCAATCCATCGTCCAAGCGGAAATCGATGTTGAAATCACCACAGACTATGATCGGTAAATCGTACAGCTTTATTTCATCGATAAAGAGAAACAGACCTTTCAGCTTGATCGAGTACGGTAGTAGATAACGCTCGAAGAAATTGATCTTATCGTTCAACGTTGTCCCGTTTGAGAGGTACGTCGCTACGAATAACACACGCTCTCCATCGATCATCGTTTCGGCTTTGCATATATCACCGACGTCCATCGATGCCACGTTACATTCTTCGAGACCATTTTTTTCCTGATTAATACGAATCAGCGGCCGACTGCGGCTCTTCAGAGCGTCCGAATCCAATTTCCTTTCGTAAATCGAATCGATATACCACCAGCCATGTTGCCGTTGTCGCGTTTGTGTAGATTTACGAGCGAGTAACTTTCAAGTTCAAATTTATCGCAATCGGCGTTTGATAACCACGTTTCAGAGAGAGCGAGTAAACTGCACGAAGGTATAACAAAGTCACACGTTATATCGAGCGAGTGTGAGCGCAACGACTGAACGTTGAATGAACATAGCGTGAGAGCATCGACAGTCCGAGTACGCGAAAGATCCACAAAATCTCGACAGCGGGAAGTGTGCGTGCTCAAACGATGACGCGTAAGACGTTCAAACTCAGTTCTAATGTCTTTCAACTGTTTTTCGCGTCCGTGGTAAAATCGGTGGTCGCCATTCCTATTCGTTAGGAACAACCTTTCGTACAAAGAACATCGAGACAGAGCGACGTACACGAGTTGCTGGTCGTGCGATTTCGAGTATTCGTATACCACCGCCGGGTATGTACTGCCTTGCGATTTGTGAATCGATATCGCTCAAGCAGGTGTGAGTGGAAATGTCGATCGCTTACAGGTAACCATCTTACTAGGAAGTGTCACCGTTGACGAACGTAAGCCGATTGGCGTCCAATGCTCGTAGATACACGGGTACGCTACATAGTGTCCCGCCGCTTTCGATCGTAGTAATTTACCGATTTTAACGTTGTCGAATTTTAGCCAAAGTCGAATTATCTTGCCGGTTTCGCGAGAGCGTTCGATGTACTGCAGCAGGCCTATCGCGCCGTTCACGAGACCGTCGGTGACGTCGATGTTTACTCGCACCATGTACGGCTGTCAATAAGAAGCTCGATCTTGTATGGTAGACCACCCGTCTCGTCGAGCTTCATCTTGTGCACCTTGGTGCGAGCCAACGCGAGTTGGTCTCTCGTTCGCGCACCGGCGTACACGTCGTCCGCGATATGCGTCTCGTAATAACACTTTTCATGGGAAAGAAACGGTGTACACGAGACTAAAGTTACATTTAATTTATAATTACTATGGTAATTGTTTTGTGCGCTCAGAAAATGTAAACAAAGAAATGACGTGTGAAATACACAGCCCTACGGTTTTCATAAGAATTCCGTTATAGAAAACACTTCTCCATTTTTTTGTGACGCTTTTCGAGTTTATGTGACAAAGTAAAGAGACATGAAAATATTAGTAATCAGTCGTATCCAAGTAATGACATGAAGTGTTCGTAACGATTTTCCGTGACGGTCCATTTCGTGACGCTTATTTGGTAACGCTTTTCAAGTTTATGTGTCAAAGCAAAGACATAATAATGTCAAAAAAAATCGAGGAATTTTGACGTATAAAGCAACGAAATAAATCGGCAAATATTGCTACGATCAGTGGGGCGCAATAAATTTCTAAAATGTGAGTTTTAAACGTAGACTCGTCTCTTTCTCTTGTATGTAGGAAAAGAAAAAAAAAAAAAGGTAGATATGTCAATTAAAACGGGGGCTATAGGAATATAACCGAAATGCTAAGCGTATTTATATTTATATATAGATTGCTTCGCGCAAATTTTAAACGCGTTTTTCTCAAAAACTAGTTTTCGCCCCATAGGTCCCTTTCCTTGGCGAACATTATTTTTTTATATATATATATATATATATATACAGAGTGTCTCATTTATTTTGCAACCCGACGTAAAAGCTGTACGTACACGGGAACAAGGTCAAACGAGGATGTCTAGTGTGTGCAGATGCATCAGTACGAATGTGCTGAACACAGCAGTGTCGGTTGCAGAATGAGCGAGACGGTTTAGTGTTGTCAGCATAAGAGATTGTGAGTCAATTTTAGTAGGGTGCTGTGTGTAAAAAAAAAGGAGGAGAGGGGGGTTAATTATTGAACATTAGTTTTGTTCTGCTTCGTACGCGATCGTTCAAGAACGATTTAAAAAAGAATTTCACGATTCACCTGTGTCTAATAAAAGCACAATTAAGCGGCTGATCGATCATTTTCGCTTAGAAGTCTCAGTAGAGCCGAAAACTGAAAAATTTATTCTGCAGCAACCTTGTTAAACGTGCAGCGCGGTGCCGAGAGAAAGGTGGTGGACATTTCCAACATATGTTATAAGTAGTACTGTTCATTTTTTTTTATTATATGTATGTTTTTTTTGGGTTGCAAAATAAATGAGACACACTATACATCTTACATTAAAAAGAAAGTAAAAGAAGTGTTCAGCATTGAGCACTTACGTGCTATTGATGTGATGTATACATTTTTGCAGTCTTAATGAAATGTTCGTTCTGGGAAATTTTATTTATGAAGAATTACCATCATTTCGTTTGGAACCTATAAGAAACAGATAATTAACTGCGTATTTGTTGATTTCTTTAAAATTTATTTTTGTTGGTTTTCCGTTAGGGAGAATAGCCGCATTTTTTCCATTCGTGGAAATTTCGATATTTAAAAGTTTTATTTTTGCAAAATTTTTTATGTATTTGAAATTTTTTCGAATCAGATTTTCTTCTATGCAGAATTTAATATATTTTCTTATGTGGTAAATATAGATTTTTGCGGCTATTTCAATGAAACTGTAGGAAGTTAAGAGTAAGAAGTAGTGTCGATTTTGTAAATTATTTTTATTATAAATAAAATAACTTAAACATTTTTTTGATTATGAGCTTTTGTTGATGTTAAAAAAAAAAAAAAAAAAAAACAGTTTACGTTGATTCGCTAAACATAATGGTTTACGTTGTTTAAACAGGATCGTGGGGCAATAAATTTGAAAAATTTTCTTCAGTTGGGTAAGGAACGAATTGCCGAACTAAAAATGGAAATGGCTGAGAAAAATGAAAGTACGACCGTTACTTCTGAGAGTACTCAGAGTATAGATAAAAGAATGCAGTTACTTTCTTCTTCAAATTCGCCGTATACATCGTTCTATTACGAAGGCCGTGAAGGAGATCAAGAATATCAGTAAGTCCCATGCTAATTTGTTTTCTGCTTTTTAGTTATTGTTTTAATTTATTTTTTTAATCGTCATCTGCAATAGAGAGGTATTTTTATAAATTTATGTTCTCTGAAATCAAAAATAGTTCAAATTTTAATCGTTGCGTACGAAAATATAAGTTAATAGTATTTTAAATAATATATTTATTTTTGAGAGAATATTTTTAGTTTTGTTGAAAATATAAGTAATATACTAAAAAATAATTGAAGCGTTTTTCATATAAAATTAATTTTTGAAATATATCTTAAGGTACTTATAAAAGCGACGTAGATTTTGGTTTTGTTTTGTTTTTTTAAAGTTCTGGGTAAAATAAATGGACGTTAAAATTTTGTGTTATTGTGAACGAATGAGTAATGCCATTTTCAGATTTACAGATTTTTTGCTTAGTCTGTATAATGTCAGTTTTACCTACAATGTATATTAATTACTACGTAATTCTTAGGCCACTCTCCCTTAGAAATAAAGTCCCAATTTTATGTAACGTTTGTTATATTTTAATTTTTACTGACTTTTTATATATATATATATATATATAAAAATTACAACGTAATTCTTAGGTCGGTCCCTATTCGATTTTGTAACGAAAAATGTCACAATTTTATGTAACGAAAAAATGTTCTAACTTTATGTAATGAAAGTTAAATGATAGGATAGGATTTTTGTGATTGTGTTATTATATTCAGATTGGCTGATTTAGAATTACGTTGTAAATTTTGATCATTTTATACAAAGTATAGAAGAGAAAGAGACAGAAATGTAAACAAGAGGGCTCAGGGGGCACAGCCCTTTACGAGGCCAAAATGGCCGAGTTATATATATATATCTATATATATATATATATATATATATATATATATATATATATATATATATATATATATATATATGGACGAGTAAAGGAAAGATTAAAAAAATTATAAATAAAAATCCTGTTTCTACATTATCTGCGCTGTGGGTCTCTCACTATTAATGGCGGTTCTGATTTTAATATACATGTTAAGCACTAATATCATATTTGTTCTTTACATGATATGCCCCAAACAAATTTTGGTACATTCCAAATGCCTGGAACACGAAAATCACAGCTTGGTCATTTTAAAGCAACCAGCACATATTTTATAAACGTCTAGAATATGTTATAGCAGTTATGATGCTTTCTAATTTTCTACAGCGTGTAATATACTATAATGTGCTAAATGAAAAACTATCCAAAAATCGAAATATTCAATGATAAATTTTAAAATTGACGCTATAAATAAATTTTGAACTACACTCTTTTGAAGTGGCTGCAAATGTTGTTGTGAGATGCAATATAATTTAAAGATAAAAAATTCAAATTATCTAATTATCGACCAAAATAGAAAAAATCATTTATTTATAATGCAACAAAATCCATCCCTTTGTTTCCTTTTCTTCTAATGATTTTAAATTTTTCGGTGTGTTCGATGATTTTTTATTAAAAGATTTTGTTCAGTTTTATCGCTATTAAAATCAATTCTAGTCAGTTTTAAGTATAATTGCTTTCGTTATTCCTAGTTTCTTTAACTTCTTGTACAAGTAATAATTTGATTGAGTTTATTTTAAAATAGAAAAATATATAATAAAATTAAAAAGTACATTTTCACCATTATTTTTCTTTGTATTTACAAGGATTAGACAGTTTGTTCTTAAGTTGAATTTCATCTTGGTATTAATATTTTTAGGACTTTGTTTAAGATATAACCAATTCAAATTTCCCAACAAAAAAACTAAGTTTCGTGTGTTCGGTATTTTTATGTGTTGGGATCAGTTAAAAATTAAATCGAAGCGAAAATAATTTCTTAACTAACACTAATTGTTAAACCATTCTCATTACTGTTTTTACCATTTGCTTTTATTTTAATTTTCTGATTGTGTTATATAATTAGTAAGCCACTTCAAAATGTTCCCTTAGGTGCCCATCGTATTCAAGTCTTATGATAAGTTATTCTATTCAATTCTATAGAAAGTTCTTGAGTTATAGAAAAACCATTGATGAATTGATTTCTCGCGGCTAAGATTTTATTTAAAAAATGATAAATTCTTTTAGGAATATTTAAGTAAATTTTCATTTCCATAAATGGTGACGAATATATATATATATATATATATATATATATATATATATATAGTTTTTCAGTCTAAAGAGTTAATATAGATGTTACAGTGTGATGTGGTTGAAATTTTCAATATTTTTTGTTGTTCTTTTGAAATAAATAGACCGTATAATCCCAAGTTTTAAATTATCCGATATTTTGTTTGACTTATCACTTCTAAACTGACTATGACATCATTTACTTTGTTATTAAAATAATCTTCACTCCATTGAAAAAAACATGATTCTCTGTTTACTTTGTTTATGGTGGTTTGATTGTGTTGTTCTGTCTAAACAAAACATTTTTATATTAAAAATGCTTCAAAAAAGTTCTGCTTAAAGTATGTTGAAAAATAATTAAGAACAACATTTAAAAATGAATAATGAAATATAGTTTAGTTCCTATCAAATAAAAAACCTTTCCATCGCTATACTACATACCCCAAAAAAAATCTTTTTTTCAAAAATTTCGAATTTTTGTGCGCCCCGAGGGTCTAATTTTGAAATTGAAGACCGGGATGCTCTAAACTAGAGACATATACGAGAATGCGCGTATGTTTAACCTCGTTCACAGAGTTGAGAAGGTCTCATTTTGATGTTGGAGATTTTATAAGCTGGTTAAAAAGTTCTTAACTAATAATGAAATCGTAAAAAATGGGAGGTGTAATTTCTCACAATTTTCTAAACTTTTAGCTAGTTAAAAGAACGGAGATAAAAATGTTTATTATTGTTTGGGTAAAAAAGTATACGTTTTTGCTATAAATTGTAGGATATTAATCTTTATCTAGTAAACATGCACACTACCTTTTTTTTAAATTTTGGTATCAGAAAATCCATATTCAAGCGAAATATAAAGCAAAATTTTAATAACGTCCACGAACTTGAATTTGACCATCAATCAGTATCGGTTTTTGTTAGTATGATCAAAATATCTGTTGTGGCTAAGCACAATACTTCCCCCTGTACGGGTGTGTGAACGGAAGGGGGCTTTGCCCCCAAACCCTGAAATCAAAAACATTAAAAATTAACAAGTATTTTAAAGGGTAAATCATAAAATAAATAACGTATATGCGTGATAAACTGGTACAGCTGTACACTTATAGAGGAAGTACCCCTTCTGCTCAACTGATTCTAACCAAAAAGAAAGATGCACAACTAGATACCAAGATGGTCCTGCCTGCAAAATTTCAATTGTCTACGACCAGTCGTTTTTGAGTTCTGCGTGATAAACACATATATACGTATAGAAACGTCACGAAAAAACGACTTAAAATGGATCCATGGATGGTTAAAATGGATATTTTTGTTGGAACGTGAGATTCAAAATACTCCACAAGTATAGTACTTCTTTTTCTCCGTATAAGGAAGTAATCAGGGATGGTCAAAGTGGATATTCCGTTGAAATATGACATTAAACATTTTTCGCGATTACAATACTTCCATTCCTTCGTACAAGGAAGTAAAAACCTACATACTCGTATTTTATAAAGTTAAAGTTATGATTTTAGTTTTTATAATCTTAGATATAATTATTTGTCTTTTTTATTTATTTACGTATAGAAGCAGGAAAACATTTTTTTGTTTTTTTGTATAACACCTTTTAAATAAAAGGAGAAAAGATGTAAATAAGAGAATAAATATCTGTCCATAAAATGAAGCGCCGAAAATCATTTCTGGGGGAAGTTTGTTACGGAAATGTTAGAATTATTTTAATGAAAGGAATTTTTATCAATTTTAACGGTAATGATTATTTTGGTTTATTAGTATTTATTATATTTCATTTTATATGTTTTTATTAATTTTAATTAATGATTTGGTATTTATCTTCTATTTTTAGTCTGGCTGTTGTTATTTTACTTCGTATTAACAGTTTTTTGTATGCTCCAAAAATTATCCCTTGAATTTATATTTTAGTTAATCTTTTTAGTAAATATTTTTCCTAGGCTACTATTCTTTGCAATTTTTATCTGTCATTTCCTTTTTTCCCTAATTGGTCAACGTTGGATCACGATATTTCAACTGTTTGAACTTTTAATTTTCTTCTGTCTCCAATATTGCCGCATTCGCTGTTGATGTTGCTCTTTTCTTTCTTTGGCACACTGTTGTCCCGTTCGTAATTTCAGTTTATCCTTAAATCTGACATGTTCTGCTAATTTCTTTCTCAATGGATGGTGGGCTTCGATGTTACTCGGTTCTATACCAGTTTCGTTTACATCAGTCTCTACCTCCTCGAGCTAACTTCATTTATTTTTTAGACTTTGAATGTACGTAAATATTCTGTTAATTAGCATTATAGGGTTCGAGCGCTTTATATGTCCATAGAACATAATTCGCCTTTTTTCATTACGTCGACCATTTTGTCTGAACATTTGTGTAATTTTCTTTTTTTTATACAATATATTTCTGGATACTATACTACAAACTAATTACATTTATAAATAAAAGGTTTCTTTTTATTCGATAATTAACTAAATTATATACAATTTTTTCAGGATTGTTTTGCACCCATACAATTAATATATTAAATGTTAAAATAAATTTAGAAAAAAGGAAGTAACCTTTTTAAAGATGGTTAATGAATTGATGGCTATTCTACGTTCCATTATTTGCAATTCCTCCAATCACCTTTCCTCTAAATTCTTGATTATATCTGACTCCATGACCGCCCTTTAGGCCATTTGTTCTCCCATACCTGATCATTCCTATGATTTTATCACACTCCGTATACGCTCACTTATCCACGTTCTTTCTTCCCTTCATTCCATTCAAATTGATTTGCTGTGGGTTCCTAGTCATTCGGGCATTTTCGGTAATGAGCGGCGGACTTCTTGGCTCGGGTTGCTGCCTCTTCTCATTTCTTCTTTAAAAAAGTCCCATAGTCCAATCTCCTTCCGCTGTGCAAAGGTTTTCATCTTAGGTTTTGGTCGGATATGTACGTTTCCTCTTTCTCTAACAATTGTTTTTTTTGATCTGTCTGTTCAATCTAATCTTCCTGCCAATCCGTGGTTCTCCTTGTTTCCTTCACTTCGTCATTCTGCTGTTGTCTCCGTTATTCATCTGCGTTCTTAAGCCATACTCTGTTGCCCTCTTCCCGTTTTCGTTTTTCCTTGGTTGCTTTTTCATATTGTCTTCTCCATTCAAACGAAGAGCATGTTTGCGATGCGGACCATGTGCTCTTTGAGTGTTCATCTCTTTCTGCTGAGTATTCTGCTTTCTACTTCAAGTTGCTGCGACTTGGTTTTCCTACTCCATATTGCGCCTCTTATGTCCTATCTTTTCTCTTTCCACAGATTGTTCCTATTGTTTGTTCCTTTCTTCTAACAATATCTGACCGTATTAAGTTATAATTGACTCCTTCCTATTCTAATTGTTTCTGGGTAAAGGTCCCCGGTTGACGAGCCCAAAATTAAAAAAATAAATAAATAAAAATATGAAGTTAAAAAAAAACTAACTTTAAATAACCAAATTTTAATGTATATTCTTTCTAGTTTTGCTTACCATCTAGTTAATGTAATGTAATTTTTAGTAAAGTAAGTCCCATACCCTCGATAGGGCGCCAGGGATTGTGAAGTTAAAGTTCACAATATACTAAGCCTAGTGACACTAATGGGAGTAGGGAGCCAATTCCTTTCTCTCAGACTCCTTTACTTTCCCAGATTTCTCTGGTACCCAATTATTTTAGGCTGGGTAAATTTGGGAACAACTTCGATCCGGAATGAGACAAAACCTCTGTTTTGGTAACCAAGCACCTTTATCACTAGGCTACTGCGCTACCTAATGTAATTGTAACTTCCGAAATTACAATTTGTTTGTAAAACAGCTCTCGAGATTGTTTAGTTATTCTTGATTTTTGATCAGGTGTACACTCATCTAATATTAGCGAATTTTGTTCTGCTGTGTATATTAAAATAAAGATTGAAATATGGAATATATATTTTTCAACGCCCTCTCAAGGGTATGGAACTCACTTTACTTTACTTTACTTTACTTTAGTGGTTATTAAGGGACAACGATATCAGACTATTGTAACAGAAGGCCTACCTAACCGAGAATTTTTGTTGTAAAATCGAAAAAAACTTAAAAATGGCTAAAATGTATTTTTTAAAGTAAAAAAATAAAAGCGTTTTTTAAATATTACATTGTGCCTCATTTTACTTTTTGAAGTACTAAAAGAAGTTATTTAATTTTATACATTCAAACACTCGGAGAACAGTCGGCTATTTGTTTGCTACGGTGATTACTCGCTCTTTATAAATATAAAAAACGCAATCAACTTGAGTAACATAATAGTTAAAATTTTGACGTTACACGAATAATTTTTGTAATTCTTATATCATTTATTGGAAACGCTGGGTCTTGTGAGTAAAACTTTTTTTTCGGGGAGAGTGCTTGGATTTTATGAAGTCTGCATATATAAATGTAAATTTAGATTTCAAATAATTTTTATAATTCAAAACTATTTTAATAGGAAAGTGCTGTGATCAACGTATTATATATTTTATTATTAACTTTAGCCATGGTAAAGTAAGCATGCTTGAATTAATGACCATTATAATTATAATATTTAAAATTTGAATAAAACATCTTTGAATAAATTTTAAAAAATAATTTTTTTTTTCTCGCTGATATTTTATTTGCTTTTGCTTCAGTGTGTTGAGTTTATTATCGTACGAGTGGAACAAGGCTGATGTAAGTTCTTGTGCAAACCTACTAACGGGAAAATCGGTAATTTTGAAGCAAGAAAATCGTGAAAACCCGGGAATTTAAAAATTATATTAGGCTGGTGCCCATTGTAACCGACATATAAAGTTTATTTTAAGCTTGATTAAAACTTTTTTTCTGATTTCTTGATTTTTCACATTGCACTTTTCCGATCGTCTTTTTGACTTGAGAACTATTGTACAGCGTAAGAATACATGGTGAGTTTATCATCACACTCTTTAGACTAAAAAAATGGGAATCAACGAGTTTTTCAAAAAATCACGTTTATTAATTCAACAAAACGAAGAGTTGAATCAAAAAATTTTGTAACATATGTAAATGTTTTTATTTTTATTTATTTTTTATTTTAATGCTGTCGAATATTTCTTACCCGTGTTTTGTTTTTTCTCTCATTCCCAAAACTTTTAATCGAGGCCGTTTATTTTTAATAATATTACAATTTTTCTTATTACAATAATGTTCACAACAGGCCCCATCCAATTAAGTTTTTGGTTGCCTGTGATCCCACTTTACAATCATGTACTAATTAAATCTTATTAAAAATACTTAATACTAATTTATCGAATTTTTCTTACGGTGTGTCATTTCTTCGACAGCGAATTTATTAAATTCATTAAAAAGGTTTGTAACTATATCCGTTGCGCATAAATTATTAAATATCTCATTAGCGTGATTACAACCATTTAATATAAGCCCTACGTTATCTATGAAATTACATCTTTTACAGTTTTCATTATCTATCATTTTAAACTTATATAAATAAATTCCAAAATTACCATGTCCGCGTATGAACTGCGCGTTAAAAAAATTAGGTACAAGGTCCTTATTATTCATTCCGTCTATGATGTTGCGAAATAAGTGTTTAGCAAGCCCGTTATAGTTATTCCACATCTCTTGATATTTATTAATGTAGTATTCATTTGAAATTTTTTTTAAATTGTTTTTCTTTTAGCACTTTATTTTCATAATTGTAGTAAGCAAAGCTATATCTAACGTTACTAAAATTATAATTTATCCCAACTTTATTTTTAATTAAAAACACATTTATTGATGTTTTTGCAGTAGGTAACATGCTTGAGATAACTATTGCAGCCGTATAGCTGGTAGTTCTGTACGCTTTAATCAGTTTAATGGCAACCTCTCTTTGAAAACCTTTAATTATTACTTAGAAATCTGTTAGTACCTAGCATATCTAAATAAATAATACTGCCGTAAATAATATTTGGTACTATTATACATTTATACAATATCATTCCCTTTTTATAATTTATTCGGTTACTATTGTTGAAAAGTTTGTTGAAAATCGGCATGAATATGTTAATTTTATTTCTTACATAATTAAAATGATTATAAAATTTTAAATTATTGTCTATAATAACACCTAAGTATTTAATTTGCGTTGCATATTTGATATTTAATCCAAATTTCATTAGGTTAACTGGTTTTTTATTAATTTTACTGTTAAAGAGAATATAGTTTGATTTATTTTCGTTTATTTCAAGATTAAATTACGTGAGCCATGTTTCAATTTTAGTGTAAACTTTGTATATTTTATTTTCCAACATTGTTTCATTTTTATCTGCAATGAGTGTGGCAATGCCATCTACAAATGTGATTTTATTTATACCGTTTGGTAACGTTAACTGGTACATTTGTGAAAAAATGATGTTCCAAGGGTATGGTCCTAACACTGACCCCTGGGGTAAATCCATAACAATTTTTTTTTTACTGTAAGAACTGTTTATCTGTATGATTGTATGTCTATTATCGAAGTACCGATTTATAATATTTAACAAGCCATTATCTAGTCCTAATTTCTTTAGTAATTTAATAAATTTATTTAGGTCGAGGCTATGAAAAGCCTCCGTTACGTCTAGCGTAAGTAGACTGCATTTTAACGATTTATTTTTAAAACTCTTTAGGGTTTGAATAATATTACATATTGCTAATTCTGATGATCTACCTTATAATGCACCAAATTGGTTTTTATTAATTATATTGTTTTTGTTTGCAAAATCTTGTAATTTGTTAAGTATATATTTTTCGTATATTTTACTAAAGTTTGATATTAAGGAAATTGCTCTAGACGAGCTGGACGACTTTGGGTGCTTACTGATTTTAGGTAGAATAACCGTCCTCATTATTTTCCGTCTTTCCGGGAAATAATTATAATAAAATAATAAATTGATGAACTTAGCTATTACATCAGGATATTTAATACTGAACTTCTTTAAGAATCCGTTTGAGATTTCCATCCACTCCAGTTGATATTTTATTTTTAAGGTTCTTAATTATAGTGCTGATTTCGTCTGTTTGAACACGGTTTTCAACATCATTATTTAATATCTGTACTTTGAACGGTTTCGATTTTAAATATAATTTAGAACTTAGTAGTTTTACTTTATCACTGTCAGAGTAAGCGTGCTTATCTAGTGTGGGTATGTTAACATCTTTATTTTTACTCATTAATATTTTATACTTTAATCCAAATACCAATTTGTCACTTATTAGTTTTCTCCAGGCTTGCATTTTAGTTACTTTAATTTCACACTTATATTTTTTAAATTTATTCTTGTAATTAACATAATGTACCGTTTTTAAATTTACGTTCTTACAGTTTCGATATTTCTCATATAATTTATTAACGTTATATTTTAGGCTTCGTAGTCTTGCATTCCACCAATAGACAATTGATTTTTTTAAAATTATGTATAAGTGCTGTAATGCGGTATTTACTTATTGCTGAAATTTCTCTAACCAATTATCTACAACGCTTACCGAATTACATGAAACTTTTAAATCTATTTTGTATGAAAATTTAGATATATTTTTTTGTAATTTATGATAATTTATTGCTTTAACATATTTTTTTATTACCCGTGTATATTGGTTGAAAATTAAGAAATATATAACTATGGTCACTGTGGTTAATTTCATGAGATACCTTCCAATCACTAATTAGATGTGCGATGTTGTTTGTAATGAGTGTTAAATCGATCGTACTATACCGATTTTTCCGTTTAAATGTGTACTTATTTTTAATATTTAATACTTTTAAATTATGAATTTGTATTAAATTAAATAATTGTTTCCCTCTAGATTTACTGACTTTATCCCAAGATAAGTGTCTTGAGTTTAGGTCACCGAGTAATATAAATTTAATGAAGTTATTATTTCTAATATATACATCTAAGAATTGAAAGTATTGATATGACAGATTATTCGGCGGTATATATGTTAATATGAAATTTACTTTATCTATTTGGATTACTAACACATTGTATTCATTATGTGTATATATACAGTTTATTGGGGGTACCGACACGATAAATAGTTTGTAATTTATTATGTATAATATGGGCACATCCTTGCTAGTGAATCTATCGTAAATAAACGTAACATCAATATTTTCCGTAATTATATTGCTTAATAAGATAACTCTTGCCATCTTACAGTGGTTTTCATCGTACTGTAATATTTGACCATTCTAATTTCTAGACTTTTCTGAAATTATGTGTTTTCGCTATTATTTTCTCTTTTAATTGTATTTATTATTTTAGTAATTTTTATTTTAATTGGTCTACCGTTTACGCTTTCGTGTATATACTGCAATTGTGTGATAAGTGCATCGCTGTTTATCTGTTCCAACTGATGAAAAGGTTTTTAATGGTTTCAGTTACTTGTTCATTTTTATTTGTATTTGTAACTAATTGTAATATTTGTTTATAATTAAAAATTACTTTTTTTTGTTTGAATTGATTCTCGATTATTTCTCTTATAATGTCTTTTCGAGTGGGTTATCCTGCTTTGTTTTAGTTTTTTTGTACTTACTTTTTTTTTGCCGGTATTTAAAGTGCTAATTCTTAAATTTTTATGGTCATAATTTGTATCTTTGCTTCTATTTTTATTTTTCTGCTCATCTTGCAAAAACATCCGGTTGTGCCTTTGGCTCCCTATTGACCGCAGCTTCTTGTTTCATATAATCCGCGACCGCTGTGCTGTTTCTTTCGATCTTTTCGGCTGTCTCCTCTTTTCCTTCTGTAATTATTTCCCCCGTTTGTGCTATTAGCAGTTCTCGGTTTTCCATTTCCGTGTCATCTAGCGTAGTTAAACTCGACGCATTCGATAAACGAACGTTCCCAAACAAATCACTATTATCATTAGTTGTCGTGTTTTCTATTGTCGAATGTTGCCTTTTCCCTAATATGCTTACCTCTTCTAATTTGTTATTGCTATTCTCCTCCTTCTGCGTATTTTTTTCAGGATCTGTACTCTTACCTGATGTGCAGCATTCCACTGTCAATTTTATTCTTTTTATTTCGTAGATTACAATTAGAAACATACCAAGAAGCCCGAGTAAAAGAAGAAAATATGTCGGAGAAATATGTGGAAAAGCTATCTTTGGAAGAAAGTTTAGCAGAGGCTGAAATCGATCATGATCGTATAATAGAGTCAAATGATCCTACGAGTATGTCGGCTTTACATGAATTTATACCAGCGTCGAAATTACACGGTTTGGATGATTGGATACCGGAATCGGAATATTT
Source organism: Icerya purchasi (assembly GCA_039619475.1). NCBI lineage: Eukaryota > Metazoa > Arthropoda > Insecta > Hemiptera > Monophlebidae > Icerya > Icerya purchasi. The sequence goes on from CM077116.1 coordinate 179,815,766, forward strand.
TAATTTTTATAAGAAAAATATGGATTTTCCCATTACCGTTGAGGAAGAAAATGTTCCGTTAAGCATACCTGAAACTTTGGACATTTATTTGTATGAAAAATGTAATACAACGTTATTTCCGGTTCCAGAAAAAGCGTCAACGGATGTATTAAGTAAGCGTTTAAAATAATACTTTTTAAAGTAAAAACCGTGTTTTATTTTACAGACTAGTTTTGCTTGTACAAGTAATTTTGTGAATTATTTCGAAACGAAAAATTAAAATAGAATAATTAATGTTTTATGCAGGCTATCATGCTCCAACTAGGCGCTATCAATTTTTTTAGTTATGTCTGACTTTTTGTAGTTTTTAAATTGCAGTGGCGTTTATTAATTCAACGCAATTTAGATGTGATCATCACTGCTCGTGTACTTTTGGCAAATTATATTTCGTCATTTTAATGGTAAAAATATAATATTTCTATAATTAGATACTTGTATTGCAGCTCAGTGTGTTTTTTTTTAAAATTAACGATTCACAAATACTTCCAAAAAAATCTATCGCGTTACACACATCTTTTCATTAAATAAAAGACTAGAATCGGGAAATGACAAAATGAAGTTAACTAAATTAAAAAAAGATAGTGCTCATACGGATATTCAGATTTTTTGAAAATTATTCAGTTATGTCGGAACCATAACAATATATACAAATTATAACGATTATAGATTGTTATCCAAACAGTAAATGCGTGTATTTTAAAATCGTGAAATAAGGTCCTGTTCTTCGTAACGAATGCTCCCTTTTATACAGTCAGCTCCTGTCATTAGGTCTCCCTACTCCCTATAACTCTTCCTTTATCCTCTCCGTTCCTTCATCTGTCCTTTGTTGCGTCCATTTCGGGCCGCTTAGTTATTTAATTTCTTAGCTTAGTTTTCTTGTTGTTGGGTCAATGCCGCTAGCGCGCCCACAAAAAAAAAAAAAAAAAAAAAAAAAAATGTGTGTAAAGAAAACTGGTGCCGAATGGACAGATGAAAGGAAGGGGAAACACAACAAAACGATGAAGAAATACTGGAATGAAAGGAAGGAGAGGAAACCGCCATCATGAAGATATTTTACTTAGTCCATAGTTGACCAATTCGAGAAGAAAAAAATTGAAGACTAAAAATTAATTGATGTAGAAAATTTCGATAAAAGTGATATCCGTTGTTATTGAAGGTACTGGATTAAGATCAAAACTATGTCGAAAGTTATCGATGAAATGATTTCGAAAGACAGAATTGATGAAATACAAAACTGTTCTTCTTAAAACAACATGCAGAATCAGAAGGGTCTTAATGTAATATTTACCGAAGGAATTGATATATTCCCGGTTGCCTAAAAATATCAAGAATAAAAAAAAAGTTAGTAATATGTGACAGATTAATTCACAATTAAATTTAGTAAAACGTGATAAAATAAAACAAAAAAAAAATAATATTACAAAGAAAACTAAATAATAAGATTTGTAAATATACTTATAATTTATTATTAATGTTGTACCTAAGAGGTGTAATAAAATTTTATGTAACATTTTTCAAGAAATTATTGGAAAAGAGGGATTTAATCGTTTATAGGAATGTAAATCTAATTATTTTTTTCACAATTTTTAATCTTTTTATTGGTATTATTTCAGATTATTACATACTTAACGGTGCTTCAGTGTTACCGGTAATTGCTCTTGATTTGAAAAGTGGAGATAGACTATTAGATCTGTGTGCTTCGCCCGGTGGAAAATCAATGACTGCGATTCAGTCATTATGTTTAGGTTGTTATTTACTATATTTTAATCAATTTTCGTTTGTTACTAGTTCACCCGTATATTAATATTTTTTCAAGTTGCTAGCAGCAATATATGTCGTCCATGTACACCTTGTTCAGAACAAACACTAAATTGTCTTGAGTGTTGATAAATATTGAACAAACCGAAACATAGAAATCAATTCGAAAAGAGAAAATATTGTTGTTACTCAAAAGAAAAAAAAGTGTCTTATCAGCGCAGTCGGTGAGTTTGTTCCATTTTCGATTATAATTGATTTTAACGCTCTTTCGCATTATCGTGATTTCTATTATTATTTGTTTTTCTGTATTAATCGAATTTTAGTTTAAATCTATTTATTAAATAACGGAGAACTGCCAGCGGGTATTCTCTGATCAAAATGCCGAGTTACGCTCAGATGTCCGTAGCCGGGAAAAACCCGAACACTCATGTTATATTTCCCACTAAAGAGCAGGCTATCGTTTTACCTATAATAGAAGAAGCAACCAGCGATGACTACTTGGCAGCTTTCAAAACTGTCTTAAATCCTCAACAAGTAATTTTCGCTTCGAGAATGTCAAATGGCCGTTACTGCATCTATTTCGACTCAAAAGAAGCCTCTAATTTATTCATGTTCGCGCATGGCAAACTAACTGTATTAAATAACGCACTTACAGCAAGACCATTAATGAATCTAGCGAAAAGGTTATTGTTATCGAATGTTTGCTCGATAATACCTTATTCGATCATAGAAGAATCTCTGAAAAATCTAAAACTAGATATAAATCTCACGTCACCTATTCAATTCGTCAAAGCGAGTTCAATACAAAACGAATTTAAACATTTTCTCAGCTTTCGACGTGCCGTTTTTTACACAACAGACGCCGACAACGTATATATATACCCGATTCGATAGTTGTTACTTATGAAAACGAAAGTTACCGTATTTTTCTAACCACCGAAGATAAAATAAAATGCTTCCAACACAACAAAAATGGCCACACAGCTGAAAACTGTTAAGCTGTAAACGAACCCATCCGACTAGAAGATAAAATTAAAATCTGCTAAAAGAATGGCACCCTCATCCACCTCAGAGGTGTCTACAATTGCAGCATTAGAAGAATTTGAGATAATACAAACATCAAGCACGAAGGAAGAAAAGGCTAAAATTACAAAACCATCGAGTAAGAAATAAAAAATCAACGATCAATCACTATCATACAATGAAACAGATATAAAGATCATAAAAGAAAGAATTATATTGTTAAAAAAAAATAAAATCGCGCAACTCCCGTTAAACTCTGACAAATATATCGAATTACTCCAGAAAATAAAAAAACAGTGCTACAAAAATAGAAGATACAAAAAAGTCACTCATGATCTTCAACCTTAGTGTTGATAATAAAAGAAATTAAACCTTTGGTAAGCCAAAATACCAAAAAATCATTGACGTCATACATCAAACACCTGAATAAAGAAATAAAGAAAGAAGAAACTACACATGATGAAGACGATAAAACAGACTCCGATACAACCTCTGACATGCTAACTGATTAATATCATAGTACAGCCAAAAAAACTTAAACACAAATGTCAACAAACACGAAGTTCGAAACAATTGTATTTTGGAACGTTAACAGTATAAAAAACAAATATCCAGAACTCCAGGTAATCGAAACTGAATGCCAGCCAATAGCTATATGTTTGCAAGAGACAAAAATTGTGCATCAGTCTGGCTTCACCTTAAAAAATTACAAAATTTATAGAAAAGACAAACTGGGTGGCGGAAATGTGAAAGGAGGATTATTGATCGCAGTACAGAACTCAGTGTACTCAGAAGAGGTAGTTAGTAAACAGTCCAATGGAGGTGATAGCCACAAAAATTAAAATAAAACACAACCTTGCGATAACCATATGTAATATCTACGTACATCACGAAGACTCATTCGACCGAAATAACCAAAATAATCGACCAGCTACCAAAACCATTTGTAATAACTGGAGACTTCAATGCGCACAATCCGATGTGGGGATCGCTAAAAACTGATACTAGAGGACAAATAATAGAGCAGCTCCTACAACAACCTCATGTATGCCTACTGAATACCGAAAAGAACACCAGATTCAATGCTTAAAATGGCACAGGAACAGCTATAGACCTCACATTAAGCAGCTCATCGATTCAACACATACTTTCGTGGAATATTAGCGAATCTACATACCAAAGCGATCACTACCCTCAAATAATCACACTAAACAACTATACTCGAAGCATTATTACCAGACACCTCTCATGGATAATAAAAAATGCACATTGGGTAAATTTTGAGAAAGAACTCAACATTGAAAAAAATTCTTCAAGCGATGAGATTGATTTATTAAATAGCCAAATCACATCCCATATCATTCAAATTTCAGACCAAAAATGAAAATTAATCCAGGAAAACGAAATCTGCCTCAGTGGAATGATAAATGCTCCGAAGTAATAAAAATCAAAAATCGAGCACTGGCGAAAAGTAAAATACAGCCTGCAACTGAAAATCTATTAGTGTTTAAAAAAGCTAGAGCAATAGCAAGAAGAGTGATAAGAAATACTCATGGCTAAACTATATTACGTCAATAAATAGAAATACTCCTACCGCCGATTTTTGGGAAAAAATTAAGCAGATTACGAATGGTGGATCCTTCAGTCAAATTACAGCATTAAAAAATGACCAGGGTAATGTAATAATGACGCAACAAGAAATATGCGAAGAAATGTCCAATTCATTCTACACTAGCACCTGCTAATCCAACCTTTCAAACAAATTATTAGAACTGCTTAAGAATAATCTTGAAAAAGTTGATCTCAAATGTGATGGAGAACACGAAGAATATAATGAACCATTTACGATTCAAGAACTTAAAAATACAATCAAATCAACCCGTAATACATCAGCCGGTCCTGACAACATACACCCTGAAATGCTGAAGCATATCAATGATGACAATCTAAAAATTCTCTTAAAGCTGTATAATAGAGTATGGGCAAGCGGTAGAATACCAAAAGATTGGCTATAGGCCCATGTAATACCAATGTTAAAGCCAAATAAAAACCCATTGCACGTAAAAAACTACAGGCATATATCACTAACCAGTTCCTTATGTAAAACAGAAAAAATGGTCGCTAATAGACTTATGGACTTCCTTGACAAGAAAATGTTACTAGATGACAAACAGTGCGGATTTTTCGAAAAACCAAAGTACCATCGATCAACTGATTAGAATTCAACAAGAAATAATAGACGGCTTCACAACGAAACAACATACGGTAGCAGTATTCTTCGATATAGAAAAGACATTCGATAGACTACCGAAAATACCCATACTTCAGGAACTTGCGAAATTACATATTCACGGAAACCTTCTAAATTTTGCTGCTACGTTCTTAGAACACAGAACATTCAACGTGAGAATAGGTAACAAACTATCAACCACTAAAAAACAAGAAATTGGTACGCCTCAAGGCTCAGTTTTAAGTCCTATTTTGTTTATTATTGCACTACACGATATCAGAACAACGATAAAACTACCAATAAACTATTCACTATTCGCTGATGACTTGGTGATATATTTAAGAGGTGAATTTATTAATAAAATACAACGCGCACTGCAATCAACAATAAATGTATTGGAAAAATGGGCCAACTATAAAGGATTACGTTTTTCTGCCGAAAAAACACAAGTTGTCAACTTTCACAAGAAAAAAACCATATCAGCCAATAAAGCTCAAAATATACGATAAACAAATCACACGGGCCAGCCAAGCTAAATTTCTGGGAATGGTACTTGATGAAAGATTAATATGGAATACTCATATACAACTTGTCAAACAGCGGAGTAACAAAGCATTAAACATCCTGAAAAAACTGTCTACAACCAATTGGGGCACAGACAGGAAGTAAATGATGCGAATTTACTATAGCCACATCAGATCAATCATAGACTACGGATCAATTGTATATATGAGTGCCAACAAGAAACAACTAAACAAACTTAATCCAGTTCAAAACCAAGTGATACGATTATGCATAGGAGCATTTAAAACGAGTAGTCCAATAAATAGCCTACACGCAGAAACTGGAGTAATGCCGCTGAGTCAGAGGACAGATCTTCTAGCCTTGAAATATTGTACGAAAATATCGGCAAATAACGTACACCCTAACCATTATAAAACCTTCCATTCACCTCTAGAGAACCAGTATTCGACATATGCACCTTTTGGAAAACTTTGTCGTGATGTAATGAACAAATATGAGATTGAAGACGCAGAAATTAGAAGACTGGAAGATATAACCGAAAAAACCCAACGTGATAAAACAACCAGATTGATCTTCAAAAAAAAAAAAAAATGATAAAATAAACTTGAAAATGTAGACAAAATGGAACGAGGCACCAAGTAATAAACTGAGAAAAATTAAAAAAGAATATTGCCAATGGAACACACCCACCAGAGAAAATAGAAGAGAGGAAACTGTATTATCAAGACTGAGAATTGGTCATTCCAGGATCACGCACTTGTCACTGATAACAGAGGGAACAGTAACAAAATGCAACAATTGCAACACTGTGTTAACAACGAGACATATCATTATAGAATGCCCAAGATATGCAAAGGAAAGATTTGAATGCATGGGACGACCGCTCAAAGAAGATATGATTCTAAGTAAAAAAAAATCAAAGTTTATAGTTTAATATAGTTATTAATTGTTTGCAGTTTTTCCCGTATTACTAGTCATTTACACTTGTTAAATCTTTTTCTTTGTTATTTATCGAAATGTTATATCTTTATATAGGTTGCAAAATGGTTCTTGTTCGTTTATTGATTTTTTTATCGCCTGTTATTGTTGATCTACACTTGTTAAAAAAAATATTTACTTTTATTATTATTAAAATGTTATATCCTAGATATTGTTAATATGTTTAGTCGACGCAAATGACCAAGACGTCGAGCGTCGTAAAATAAAAATAAATATAAAAAAAAATTTAAAAAAATCTGCTTTGTAATCAAATGAAAGTACCATTTTTTTTTTTTTTAAAATCTTAACATAAATAAATAACCCCCCACATTAGAATTTAACACTCTGACAAATATATAAGTTTTTTTTACTTTTTTGGGATACGGTATGAATTGACAAAGATATTATAGTTGACTATTTATGTCGTTGATAATTTGTTATTTGAATTTTTCACTGTTATAGTTACTGAATTATTAGTGGATCAATGGAAAACAATGTTCAATATGTAATATTTATATATTTTCCGTTGTAAGTAAAATTTCTTTTGGCTAAAGCGTGATATTAAGTTTTGCTAAAAATAGGTTACAATAACCCTTCTCCACTCCTAGAATTTTGAAGTTTAAAAAAAAAAAAATTACAGACTTTTAGTTCATAAATTATAATGTAAACCTATTTATTACGAAGATATTACGCTTTATGTGTTTTTTGAAAAACAGTTTGTAGTTTTTTTTCATCCCTTAAAGCTCGAATTTTCAAAATATATTTTTTATTTGATATTTTCGGTATATGGAGAATGTCCATGTGGAATTTCACTTATCTAATGTAAATGGTTTCGGCTGTTGTGTCTTTATTAGTTTTTTAAAACGAGATTTTCTAACTTGTATCCCTTTTTTCATGCTAGAAAATTTGTACTTTTTAATCAATTTTTGCATGGCGCAAGTATATTCTGTCATTATGCTACATGTGAAATATGTTAGTAACCTTTCAATCATTACGTTACAAGCTACATTGCTATATTATCTGTGAATATTTTGTCTTCACAGTGTAAGGTAGTTAAGTTAGTGTTCGATTTTCTTGTGTAAATTTGTTGGTTATAATATTTCTGCTCAAGTTTTATTTCATTTATTTACATTAAAAATTTTGAGAAATAATAATTACATAAATCTAAGAACTGAAGCAATATAAGAAAAATATTCTATTTTCAATGTATAAAAATATGAATGTTATTTTTTTTTTATGTGTAAATTAAGAATTATTGGCGATTTTACTTGCATAATATAATGTGTGGTTATTCTTCCTCCGTAATTTACACATTTATAGATGTATAACAGTGCTAGAAAATATGATTAATTATTTTTTGATGGAAGGAGTGGTGAAATTGGTTTCTCTATTGTTTTTTGTCTTGTTCGCTAACGTAAAAAGAATTTTTTTTTTTTTTTTTTTTTTTGGTTCAATTTAATCCTTCCCTCACGCGGAAAAAAATTTAAAAAATTATGTATAAATTATTTTTTATTATAATTAAGTTTGTTTACTAATGAAAACGGTTTAAAATGTTGAATATACTCATTTATTTGTATTTTCAGATCATATAACTTGTAATGATGTAGATTTCATGAGGATTTGCCGATTACATAAAGTTATTAATGAATATCTGTATAATACTGATTATCTTGAAAATGTTGAAATTACACGTCAAAATGCTTTAAGTTTTGCGGATCAAGAAATTTATAATAAAGTGAGTATTTCTGTTTTTGAATTTTAAAGGTATAAAATGATTTCAAATTTTGTTCATTGTTTAGAATTAGAGAAATAATCATTTGCTTATGTATGTATTGTTAATTTTTTACAACCAAGAACGTTTTTATCAATTTGAGTACTACTAATTTAGTGTTATCAAAAACAGAAATAATTTTTAAACGCATTTAATTCCAAGATTCGGATAGATTTTTTTTAAATGTATTAAAATTCTTCGAATATTTTATGTTTTATTTACAGAATACTAAAATGCTTGGTAAAAGCTCATCGTTCGGCTTTATTAAATCAGTCTGTGTGATTTATAATAATTAATAATACAGTAACTAGGTCGCTAAAAGCATTTTTATTTTTAGATATATGTTACGATGTTATTTTGTTTATTTTTTTGAAGGACCAACATATTTTTAAACAAATATTAATGAGAAAAATAAACCGGTCTGTTAATAGATTGTTTATTAACGAAAGACGATTTAATATCAAATGGAAATTCGAAGCCCTAAAAAGAACCGTTTCTAAAAAAATTTGAAAAAGAAAAAAAGTAACAACGAAATAACTAAATAAAAGAAAACGCGAATTACCGAAACGAAAATGATAGCGTATATCGAGACGACATGGCGAAAGAACGAACGGCCACATTTAATAATAATACTGTCACTGTTAAAAAATTACTCGTCAATTATTTTAGATAATGAAGCGAAGTTGTCGAATACGAACATTTCTTTAATTATGCAACTCTGTACAATGGCAAATTAAAATGAACAAAGTAAATTAAATAAAAATGCGAAAATTACTAAACATTAAGTATATATATTGTTGCGAACTCGCCTTTTCTCTCTATGTAAAGGAGACAACCAGAACAGAATAAGGAAGACGACGGAAAAAGTAAATAGTAAACAAACAACAAAAAACCACAAATCTGTCGCGGATAACTTTCGATTTTTTTAAAATGACGCAGAGTACTAGGCTTTTTTTTTTATTCAGATGGAAAATATTCATATTTAATAACGAAGAGATATTTTTAAAAACATTGTTTCGAAGAGAACGCGATCAATAACTTGTCTTTATTTCCGACGGCCGTACTACGCTCGAACTCTCAACCGTTTACCAGATTCAGATAACAAAGCATTCTTATTGCATTCGATCTACCTGAGCCGGCCTTTATCTCTATCGCTGCTTAACATAGCACGACACAATTTGATATTCTGACACGTGTCGCAGTACGCGCGCACACGCGCAAGCCACCGACCCTTACACGAAGACACAATCAGAGCCGATAATCGACGACGTTCTAAAATCAAAATAAACTAAAGACAGAATACATTATTTAATTATTCTGTCGACAAAATATCGCGCCACCAATCTTTACTATTTGCACTTATAATCCATGTTTCACGTAGTATTGACCACACATGGCAGCGCATTATTCTTTTCTTAAGTTCTAGACTTAATCTGGAATCCATTAGTGCATGACTCAGGTTGTCTAATGCTTGTTTCGTCATTCCAATTTTTAATTTCATTTTTTTGTCATCTCTGCCATCATTGGTGATGAGGCTACCTCGATATCTAAATTCAATTAAGTTTTCTATCTTCTCTCCGTCAATATAAATATGTACATACCTATTTTTAGTTCTGGTAAATTTAATGATTTTTATTTTTTTCGTGTTAATTTTCATTCCATATTTTAAACCAATTTTATTTATTTTATTCACCATTTTTGTAGTTGTTCATCTGTTTCTGCAAGTAATACTTTATCATCCGCATAACTAATTTCGTTTATACGTTGTCTATTTATTTTTACTCACATTTTTCCTAATCTCTTCTGCGTATATATTAAATAATCTGGGTGTGAGTGGACACCCTTGTCGTATTCTTATCCGAGAATTCTGCATTTATCTTGATTTTTGCGCTTTATTCCCAATACAGATGTTTAACAAGCTGTAGGTTTGTGTTATCGATATTATATTTTTGTAATATTGTTATAAGCTGTTCGTGATTAACCCGGTCGAACGCTTTCTCATAATATACAAAGCATGCATAAACCGCCGTTCAAGGTTCTTTGTATTATTATTTTGAGTAGAGCTATTGTATCTCTAGTTCCTTTTCTTGGGACAAAACCAAACTGTGTATCGCTCAAATTGTCATTTAGTTTCCGCCCTATTCTGCTATTTATTGTTGATAGAAGTAGCTTCAGCGAATGACTCATTAATGTTATTGTTCTATATTCGGAACATATTTGGGAGCTACTCTTTTTTGGAACTGGTATACAGGGTGGGCCAAAATAACATCCCGAATTTTAAATGCTCGTCAAATAAAGACTAATATACTTACGGAAATGAAACAAATGTTGAAATACTTCAAAAAGAACGCCATTTATTGTACACTATTAGTTTTGAACAATACTCCATATGAATAGTCACCATTTTGATTTTTACATTGTTGCAATCTTTCCTCAAAATTATGCATTACTTTTTTAAGAGTTGGTTTTTTAATCGCCGCAATTTCCTTCTGAATGGCCAATTTCATCTCGTCGGTTGTTGCTGGTTTACCCTCGTACACCTTGCTTTTCAAGTAGCCCCATAGGTAAAAATCTGTCGGTGTTAAATCCGGACTGCGCGGCGGCCAAAACAGCTCACAGTTTCGCGAAATCAAGCGGTCCTGAAACTTCTCTCTTAATAACCGCAAAACATCGTTACGAATATGTGGTGTGGCCCCGTCTTGTTGAAACCACGTTTTAGATAATGCAATCCTCTTCCGTCTGAGCTCCGGTAGAAAAAACTCGTTTAACATTTGGATGTAGCGGTCGCCGTTCACAGTAACATTCGCTCCGTCCTCCTCGAAGAAGTAGGGACCGATTATCGCTTTCGCACTGACTGCGCACCATACCGTGATACGAGGGGAGTGCAAGGGTACCGGGTGAACGATTCGAGGGTTCTCAGTAGCATAATACCGCATGTTTTGTTTATTAACGTTACCATTTAAATCGAAATGCGCCTCGTCGCTAAAAAAAACAATCCAAATCGACGTCTTCTTCCTCCAGCATATCCAAAAATTTATTACAAAATTCTAACCTTCTTGGCTCATCTGTTGGTATCAATTCTTGGGTTAGTTGTATCTTGTATGGGTGCATATTGAGGTCGTTTCGAATTATTTTTCTGAGTTATGTACGGGGAATTTTCAAGGCGGAAAAGCCTGGCGACGAACGGATCTGCGCGGACTTCGCGACAATGCTACGCGCACTTTTTCGATGTTTGTCGGGGTTCTAGACGATCGACGGCGACCTTGATGGTTGACCGCCACCACACTACCGTATTCTTGGAAGTTTTTTACCCATTTGAGGATACGGTCGGGGGGATTGTCATGACGTTTTAAATCAAATTGTTTTTTAAACGCGCGTTGTACCGCGATTACACTTTCACCGTTTTTCACAAAGTACTCGACAACAAAAGAGCGTTGTTTACGCATCCACGACATCATGACTACTAACCAACTATATTTATATTAAACGGCATATTATTTAGCGCCAGATGGTGTTGCAATCGCCACGCTAACTCACAGTGTATGATTTTGACGAGCGTTTGAAATTCGGGATGTTCTTTTGGCCCACCCTATATATATATATTTATTCCCTATTTGCTTTCAATTCCTGCGCGTCGTTCACTTTTGTCTGATATAAAGATCTTTGTGCAAAGCTTCATTATGTTTGGTAATAAAGTGATCATATTAATCTTTATAAAATTTAGTCTTTCTAATGAACACTAGCATCTAGTATTATTTCGACTGTTCATAATATGAAAGCGATGGACGATTACCAACTATATGGTATTCAACTTGTACTTGTTTATAAAAAAAGATAATAATTCTATGTTAAAATCATTTTAATTCGTTTAAGGGAATGATCATTATCAACAGTGACCTATATAAGACAACTGTGGTATATTAAGCTTCCTAGAAAATATAAAAAGAACAGTTTAAATTGAATAAGCAATATGTTCTCTCCAATTATGTCTGTTTAGGAAATTGTATGTGAGGTTTAAATTTTGTACTGGCACAAGGTCCGTCCTTAGCAATTGATTCTGATTAATTTAAAAGTAATTATAAAGTGGGTAAGTACATATGAAACGGATGAAAAATAAAAAAAGCGGTATTTGAAATTTCTGGATTGTAGGTAAGTAAAAATTACTCGAGTTACAAATAAATAGAATATGATAGATTCAATTTAATATCTGTGACATTCCGTTTGTTTGCGTTGTAATAAAAATATTTAAAAACGGTATCTCTAGTCTAGCTAAGAATGTGAATGAAACATAAAACGATTCCCTTAATAATGTTTTAAGTTGCATGAAAATCAATCAATTGGTCTTTTTCAATAATTTTTTAAAGTTGTAAATTTTTATAAGAAATGCGTTAATTGTAGATTTATTTATAAGAACCTACGATATCATTGTGTAATGCTACTACTATTTTTCGCCAGCATTTCGTAAAAGTGAACAGGAAACGAATAAAGTATAGTTTCAAGTTGACAGGTGTATTAGTAAAAAATCCATTACAGTCAACCTCAAGAAATTGTTGTAAAATTAATAAACAGTTTATCTTAACGGTTGTAATTTGCATTTAACACGAGAAACGGTCTAACGCGATATTAAATTCCATTACTATTAACTAATTTGTAAATTACAAATTATCATTGCTATCAACATTTTAGTTATTAAATTTAAAATGTCATGATTTCACGAGAAGATGAACCATAAAAAAATCGACGTATGGTGTAAGGTGCATAAGGTAGACTTATTACTGTGTCAGTGTTCGTGCGAGGATAAAGTTAAAATTGTAGATATAGTACGATTAAGTGTTACAAAAAATTTTTGTCGTGTTGTTACACTGTGAGCTCTTCGAAACATGTTGGCCATGATCGCATTTCTCATGTTAAAACAACCTTATTTCTTTAAAAAATCATCGAAAAAGAATCAATTGCTCGATTATTCTCGAGACAATCGTTTAACATCGTTATAATGTTTTATTCATATTCCGAACAAAATTAGAGAAAGCGTTTTCGAGATTTATATTTCAACGTTAATATTTTGTTTAAAACAAAAAGTGAAGCCTTTTTTTCAAACAGGAATATATTATATGTTTTTTGCTTTCGCATTGATATAGCTGTCATTATTTGAACGTTGTTTTACTTACTGTTTTCTTTTTAAATTGTAGATTCTGGTTGATGTGCCTTGTACGAATGACAGAGAATCATTGAAAGACAATACCTACAATATATTTCATCCACTGAGATTGAAAGAACGTTTGAAGATGCCGGAAGTTCAATCACAGTTACTAATGTACGTTAAATAATATTGAATATTAGGTGACGAAAAAATGCAAATCAATTTATTTATTTCGAAAGGGGCGCAGATTTCTGGGACAGGAATTATGATAAATTGTTAAGAAAAAGAAAAAAAGAGACAGAAACAAAAAGAACAATTATTTTTAAAAATTTAACTGTAAAATAACATAACGTAAATAATTCAGTGCAGATGTAGAAATCATATTTCATAAACGTGATCATTATTTTGGCACTGGAAATTTAGATAATAAACACTGGACCTGGAATTGCCATTATAATCATAAAATAGAGAGAAAAGTGATGTTAAGTATGCCGGATAAAGTGAATTTCAGTATTCAGTTAAATATCATTCAACAAATATTCTCTTTTGTTCGAGAAAAAAGTTAACGAAGTTCTTATTAGATTTTAATATAATTAAATTTAATTAAATTCTTTTATATTTCTTTCAAATTACGGTCATTATTCTTTTACCATAAACATTAATTTCATTTCCGTTTAAAGTTTTTATGCTTAATTTCTGAAGTGCTGACTGAAACCACTGCCGTGAATATATCGTTTAAATAATACCAAAATTTAGTTACGGTCCAGGTGGTCACTAAATTCATTGATTTCATTCGTGAAGAACTTCAAGTATTTGGATACCGTGTTAAATTTCAAATATCTACTAGATGATCTCTAAAAAACAAACATACGTAAAAAATTCCGAATCGCAAAAATTTGGCGATCAAATCACGCAGTAAAATCCAAGCATCGTAATTTTCATTAATAAAACGTGGGCTAAAAAAGTTATTAATGTTAATACTAAAAAAATGGGAAGTTACAGAAATATTTAACGGATACGAAATCCTATCTGTTAATTATTTATAAGTAATACTTCACGCAAGATTGAATTTATTTTCAATTTCAATATTAAAACAGAGTAATCCTTAAATAATATATTTTTTCAAAATTATAAAATAATATCTGGAAGCGTGTTTTAAATATTGAAAATTTGTCTGAATTAGCTATCTTTGTTTGAGAACATACCTAAATCGGTCCATATGAATATAATAACATAATCACAAAAATCCTAGAAAATATAACAAACGTTACATAAAATTGAGACATTTTTTCTAATGGGGGGTAGCCTAAGAATAACGTAATTAATATATATATATATATATGAATAATTTTTTAAATGCGAATTTTATTATCAAGTGCTAGTTGCAAAATTAACTGAAGCTGTTGGCATATTTCGATTGTTGTACATTTGCATTACTTTGGAGGAAAAGTTGTAATAATGATGTAATTTTATTATCCTTGGTTGTGCGCTATGTTAGCGTGTTAGCCTGTTAACTATTCAGTACGACATAAATTTCACGTAAAAATATAAGGTTTTGTTGTTGGAAAATTATTTTAGATAAAATTTTAGTTGTTCGTTGATGAATTTCTAATCTTTTACTTTAGAAAATCCCGGTATGATCTTGTGTGACCGTAATAAAAATTAATGTTAGACTTAAACATAATCAACTTTCAGTCTGTATTTTTCGACACATCTGTTGCAGTCCACTGTCAAATCCCCTTGAAAACTGTTTCAACAGTTATAAACATTTCATTCAGCATATCAAAGGTCACTAAATATCTGAAGCTACGCAGCAGCTATATAAAACTTAGGTATTCGAAAAATTATATCCTTTAAAGAATTAGGTCGCCTATTTTAATAAATTTAAGACGTGTTTGTATGGAGTAATGTTAATAATTTTTTTTTAGTAATGGGACTTAGCTTCACTTTGACGGACGCGTCAACAAGCAAACTATTCATATTTTAGGCACTTGTTAATCTTCATACATTGTGCCATATTTTGTTTCACCTGGCGAAATTTAAAGTAATGTGTCCTATATCTAGGAAAGAATTGTTGGATTAAATTTTATGACATAATGGTTACTTCCGTTGTTTATACAGCAATCATTAGTTATGCTTGAAGCAAAGTAATCTTAAAAAAACTGCTTTTTATAATCACCGGGTTTGTCTGTTGCAGATTTTTTCCCGTGAAGCCATTTTAAAGAGTTATTACATTATAATAATTTTTAGTGTACTGGCGCTGTAAGCAGTATCTTAGCTGGTGAACTATAATGTGTGTCTACAAATATATGTTGTGGAATGTGTGTTCGTGACAAAATAGAAAACAATTATAAAATTCTTTATAGAAGTATTTAAAAAACTTTTAGTGCATAAAATTTATAATACGAATAATTTGTCAAATAAAATAAATTTTTCGTTTCTGTAACAAAGTTTACATTTTGCTTAGATTCTAGAAACAGAAGAATCAGTTTCCGCTCAATTTCTCGAAGCAAATTTCCTGACACTACAATTTACCCGAACAGACACTTTCTCAAATTTATTTTTTCGAACGCTATTTTCACAAAAACTCCATTCTGAAAGAAATTCTCTTCAGTATAATTACAGTTATATTAAACATGTGCACTACATTTAAATTATACTCGTAGATTTACGTTGTACCTAGGGTTCGTTCTTATTTAATAAGTAATTGTCCGTTCTGTGCTCATTGTATGACTTTGTGAACGTACGTATTTGTGTCTGTAATTCCGGTTACTAACATTTTGGCGTTATTTTCAATCTTTCTCAAGCTGAGTTCCCCGAGACTATCTCGGTGACCGTTTACTCCTCTAGAATCGTAGAAAGTTGGTGAATATATTGAAATTGCAGTTTAAAAACAACCTCTTATTTATGCAAAACAGTTTTGCGGTTTCGTTGAATTTAGAACACTACTATTCTGTTTGCTGACTCGTCACGCGGTCTCGAATCAAAAATTAAAATTTTTTCTTCTTGTAAAGTTTGTTGAAACTGTTCCAGTGGGTCTTGCAATTCGCTCAATTGTTGTGAATCAGGAAGCAATTCTGTCGACGTTTTCTCCTCATGATTTTTTTCAGCACCTTTTGCTCCGGCATTTAGCACGGCTAATGACACCGTGTAATTCAGTTCTTAGTATTTTCGTGGCAGGCTTCTCCAAATGCTCTTCAGCTTTTTTTTCTCGGACTGTATGAATAATTCGGACGGTCATTCTTTTTGGTCCATAGCTGTCCGGCAACTCCGATAATCCCTTCAAAAGGACTATATTTCCACTAGGTGGAAAGTCGGTTGTTAACGGTTATAAGAAGTACTTTTTATCGTGCATTTTATATAGGAGAATTCTCTTTAATAAACTTGTTAATGCAATTTATTTATTCAATATAGGTAGTTGAGAAATATAGAATATGACATACAATGAAACCATAATTAATTCTGTAAATATAAACTACTATACGAAAACTATAAAATTTACGTTTAGCTTAGGGTGAGATCTTACAAAATCATGACATCATTTGAACTATTATTATTTCACAGAAAACATCGTAGATACCCAGTGAAAATTACAATAGGGATATGCCAAGCGCATGTTTATGAGCTAGCGTTCACTGAATAGGCCATTTTTTTTTTCAATTTTTGTAATTTTCATAGCTATGGATCAATAATACACGCGTGCGAACGCTATTTCGATATGATATTGTAACGTTAGCATAGTTACGATTTCGTAGCGATAGTATGAAAATATTGTACCAGATGTTCAATCGTATAGGGTGCTACTACCGGGATTGAAAAAGTAAGCGCGGTGTGCAATAGTCATTCTACCAAAGTAGAGAAGTATTTAATAAATTAAACGCGCAGTCCAGTGACTGATTATGATGTTTTTCTATGTGTATGTATTTCTCAATGCGATCTTAATAGCGATCTTAATAACTCGCTATGGTTGGGCGAGTGCTTACAGGGCTGGCAAACGCAATAAAAAAAACAAATAAATTATGAAGTCCAAATTTTACTATTTTACACCAACAGAGCAATTAACGTCTTCCACGGTAAATATTTTTTTATGCATGATTAAATAATGGCTTCTCAGATTTCTCTATTTTGAAGGCCGAAAATTGTCTTTCCCATTCAGCCAATCCGTGCTGCACCCGGAAATACTGGCGGATTTCTTTCTTTTCAATCTGGTACTTCGCCGTATGACTAGAAGCACTCCAAAGCATTCGCCACTGGTACATATGTGTAAAGTATACGGCACAGAGCTTCATTTAACCTCTCTTATTAGTATTTACCTCACTTTCAAGGGGTTTGTACAACCTGATTGAACGGTTAATAAAATGAACCAGTAAAATGCGTAAAATTAACCAATAAATTCTTGATCCGTTCGAGCATATTAGGCTTTTAAAATTTCTCAAAAATAATAATAACACTTACTACGGGCACGGGTCCCAGTGGAACAAATAAATTCAACAACTGATTAGATCAAGGAAAGACGAATGCCAAAAACAAAATAACTCGATGACAGAAAATATTTTATTCGACTAAACAACTGGAATTATTCAAGATACTGTACGAAAATTTACTAAGGCTTCGATCAAAATATGCGCTAACATTACGGCGAGCAAAATAACGACAGGCGATTACAGTATATAGTAAACATGGACAATTTAATTTGAATTCTGCGCAATAGGAAAACAAAGTGGTAACGACCGAATCAATTTTTAATCGAGAAATGAGTGAATGCTATCTTATTACTATTAACTGACTTAGAATACCTTGATAACATGGGATTTTAGTTGCTCGCCATTCATTAATGCTCGGTTTAGGATAAACTGAACAGAATACGATCCCCGAGATAATTAGAATATAGTATCGTTGAAAAATAATTTCGAGTTCGGATATCGTCATAAGATGGTGGTACACACATACTGAATCCGTATCGGTAACTAATTCCATCATAGTAGCTTGGAGGAAAATGGCAAGTAGGATAACATCTCCTGCTTGTTCAACAGCATTATTCTTAGTTCAACTTCTAGTTTTTTCCCTTTTTGTATTTTTTCTTTTATCTACTACGTGTTTTTATTTTATAGTGTGTTTGCAGGAAACTTAACTAAACCGGTTCTTTCTGGTCTTCCTACCATTGGATAAATCACAAAATCTGGAGAGGTAGTATAGTGTGCTGTGCAGAAGCGTCTGTGTCTCCTCCCCGTGCTTTTACATCATTCGACCGTGATAACTTCAAAAACATAACTCTAAGTTCAGATTTTAATTTAACTTTTCACTACTTACGGAACGTATAACGTAAATGAAAGCTAGTCCACGTGTCAATTCTTAACTAGATTGTTAAGTCGTGAATGGGGTCCCCTTTCCATTATCCTCTCGCTACATATAAAACTCTCCGGTTGGAGATACATGAAAAATAGAACAGAAAGTAGTTTCTCCTTATAAAGCAAGAAATTTAAATCGTTAGACAAGTCTAAGTACCCAAGCAATGCAAAATTAATAAATATGCTAGTGCAGATGGTGCAACAAAATAATGGTTGTCTATGGCAAACCATCGCAATGATTATTTAGAAATAAGGATATGATGATAGATTTCAGATTTCTGTTTACGAGACAATAGAGAAATACGGCCGGTAATGAAAAAAAAAAAAAATTAAAAAATTACAACCACGCTAAGAAAAATCTTCTCTTTCGAGTCCGTAACCATTTGACTTCGAGCATCGTTATTTATACATTCTTGTTGTACAGATGTAGGTAGTGTTCATGGCAGTATTTTATGTGCAATACGAAAATGTGTACGCAAGATTACCGTTGAAACTGACACGGTAATCGTTTGATTTATCGGTACATAAATGCAGCCTAAGTGTTTGCCTGCATACCAACCCGCGCACGTGTGTATATACATATATACGTGGTGATTTGCCGTTGTCTTCTTCCACGTGACTATTACCGATTATTTATTATTTTTAATAACTTTTACTCGTCGCCGCTAGTTTTCAAACTTACGACTCCGATGAGGTAGTCTAATCGTTCAAACCGCTCGGCCATCGTGACAACTTAGAAACACATCAAAGAAGAAATGACCTGTGATAACAAATGGAAAAGTAGCGAATTTAACAGGGTGTGCTGTTCAACCAACCCATTACTCGCGCAAAAAGATATACGACGGAGCATATTACCGTGCACAGATGGTCACCGGGTATTCCGAAAAGATTATCGTTTAGCACATACAATGTGTGCATAAAAGATCAACCTGGTTAGTTCAAATTGCAGTAGTAATCATTCGGAAAACGGCTGGATTACAGGCAAAAACCGATTTTGGAGTAAGACAGCGATGGTCAGTAAAAGCGATTAGCATTGTTAAACGTTAAATGGAAAGGCAAAAACGACAGAAAACAACGTCTTCCACGATGCAACAAGTGCAGCACATACACGTATATATCACTAGTGTAGCCTAATAAGCATTAAATTAGTTTAATATACCGTGTAGAATGTAAAATGCCTAAACGAAGAATAAAGCCATTCTCGGACTTGAGAAAACATACATCAAGAAAAAGAGAAAATGACACGTCTTTTTATGTCACGAAATTAAAGAAAATGGTATTTCTGAAATATATAGTTTATTCTTAAGATATGCTTCGAGTAAACCGAATGAAATATTTTGCGGTAAACCTCTAGATAGATAAAAGTAATTATTGACTGATTAAGATTTAAGTCAATCTTCTAAATAAAGTCGTTGCATTTACGCGACACAATAAATATGTTATCCATGGTGAATAGTAGTCATGTGAACTGCCGCTTAACTGCGCCTAGACAAATCGTGTAATGGAAATGAGATTAAACATGTGTCCGACTGCGACAAACCTCAATTTAATTCGGTATTTTAGAATTGTCTCAATAAAATAGGTGCCCTAGTTAACCGATATCTCAATTAACCGATATCTCAATTAACCGATATCTCAATTAACCGATATCTTAATTAACCGATATCTCAATTAACCGATATCTCAAATTTTCGCATAAAATTAAACAAAGTAAACTGTAAAATTGCTCCATTGCTAAATATTTGATCTTGATATTGCACCGAATTTATCGTCATATTTATGCCGAGTTGTTTCCGGTAGAAATTAGTTCAGAATGCCAAAACCGATTTAGCGCTGTGTTAATTTATTGATTAGTTTGATTACCTTTTAAAAATTACTTTTTTTAATCGCGTGTTAATGTGTATTAAGAAAAAATTTCAATTAACTTAATCTGCTTGTAGACGAGCTTTAAAATTGATTCCAGAAGGCGGAACTGTAGTCTATTCCACTTGCACGTTATCGCCTATTCAAAATGATGGCGTCGTACAGATGGCATTAAAAAGATTATGGGATGAAAGTGAAAATGAATATGCGGTCAAGTACGTACGAATTAGACTATATAATAAAATGTGTACTTTCCGAGCTAATATCTGCGCTGTTTTATTTCTGCTACTTGAATTTATTCTTTCAGAAACGTTCGAAATATATTTAAGGCTTTCGAAGTGGCATATCATTTAGATTCATCGGCTGTTGAAATGAAATATGGCGTACAAGTTATCCCTAATCTGACGGCAAATTTCGGTCCCTTGTATTTCAGTAAAATAGTACGTACTCGATGATGAGTAAACATATGGCCAGAAATTGATGTGCATCAAGTTGATCACCCGTAAAATCCGTAAGCGAACGCGATCTCTAAATGCTCATTTTTTTTTTATGTAAGTTCTGATTTTTCGTTTATTGATTATTTCAAAAATCTGATCGAGCTAAGAAATTATAGGAATTCGGTGTTCACATGTTTGTTAATGGTCAATATTAAATTCTATATCGGAGGTAATTTTCTCCATATTCGAATTATTAGAACTCTCTTGTACGAGTAAAATCATGTGTTTTTATGAGATTAAAAATATAATTTTTATTAGTTGTATTTTATTTTTAATTTTCTAAATGTCTATTTTTAATATGAACCATGTGCAAAATTAAAATCCACGTTTTTCAATTTATTTAACATGAAAAAGTAACGTTTATATCGTGAATTTTCATGTAAAAACAAATATGGTGTTTTCCAAGTTTTTTTTTTTTTTTTTTAAATGGATATTATATATGTCTTTCGGCTGGAGGTCGTTCCGCAAAATTTGTACGTCACGCAAAAGTGTTACCCTTATTTCTATTTACACCATACTGTAATTTTATTTAGTTCGTGATGAACAGTTTGAGTTCATGTTTTTACTTAAAAACGAAACACGTCATATCATCTCACTTTAAGCACCATCCGAAAAAAAACATAAGTCATGTCATACTATATATACTTACCCGTTTGGGTCTAAGATTTATATTTTACTTTTACGTGTTTTGGTGTAAACATTTATGTTTAAGCCGAGGTAAAGTGTTCGTTTCCGTTGAAATGCTGTCAACTTATTTGTAAAATTAAAATTTTCAATTTTATGTAATATTTAAATTAATCTCTTCGATCGTATGAAATACTTCAGTTGTGAAATATAGTAGCTGCTTATTACGTTTGATGGATTAGTCATACGAATAAAAGAATCGAATTAAAAAGAACGTATTCAGATTTATTAATTTTGTATATGGTTTTTATGATGCTGCCCCGTTTAGGGTCATCCATTAATTACGTGAGCTCAAAATCGAAAGGGAGAGTCCAGTGAAATCTCATCAAATCTCATTGAAACTGAGCGGGGAATAATTGAAAATCTCACGTCAACTTTTACAGGATATACATTATTATACAGATAATAGACAAAAAAAATTATTGAATTGTTTTTTCCTTTTTTGTCGAGTGTCCCATTTTACCCGCTTGACAATTTCACGACTATTAAAAACTTTTATTTCGAGATTAAAGAAAAAGCAAAAAAAAAAAACTTTCGAGTTTTTAAAAGAAACAAAAACCGGTATAGTACACGAATGCCTACGCGGTGAGTGAAAAATGTCTGCTTTTACTTTTAATTTTCCTATATTTAAATAAATTCGTTATAGTAGTACACCTTAACACATTATTTTTCTGCTTTATAAAAATAAATTTAGTTCTTTAACAATCTCACGTGAGGGGGAGGAGGTTCCATTAGATTTCACTAAATCCCACCAAAATGAGGGGAGGGGTCCAAATTGAAAGAAAAAACAGCTCACGTAATTAATGGAGATGACCCATTGTCAAAATACACTTTTTTCCTTTTTTGCGAACAGGTTTGGAAAATAATAAAAAAAGCACTACTGCACCGTAAGAACGGTTAAGGATAGTGCAAACAGGCTAAAATAATTGTTTCATTATTATTATTAAAAATTATAAAAATAATAAATACGCATAAAATGAAATACTTATGTAGATAAACCGACTTTTGGCCCGCTTTACTGAATTGTAAACCCCATTTAAAGTTACACAAAAATAAAAAAATAATTTCTTGTATTTTAAGTGATTTTTGTGTTAGTCCATATTTTTCCGTATTAATTAATTAATTAATTAATTAATTGATGATTTTGTGATTTCACGTATACGTGAAAAGCTCAGTAGTTTTTCATTTGATAATTATGCGGTGCGTTCTCTTTCATGTATATCAACATCTTAATACGTTGATATTTTATATCTTCTTTAAACTTTTCTTACATATTAAACTAGTGTAATTAAATGTCTTGAAAATAAGGTAACGTATTTTTTAAAAGATGATTAATAGAAGTAGAAAATTAAATGTTTTGCTTTAAAATTGCCAAATTCATAAATACACGAACGATGTGAAATAACTAAATTTTGTCCTTACTTTTGTTCTTCCTGCTTGGCACCTAATCAATGTAGTGTAATCGTAACTTTCCAAATTGAACGTGCTTTATTCATGAGTCGGTTCAATTTTTTTCAATTTTCAACCGAGCGCACGAATATAAATATACTCAAACTTTTTCTTCTTTACATGAATATAGATATTATGTTTAATGTTGAATAATAACTCTTAATTAGACATCGATGGTGTCTGTTATCTATCAAAAATCGCGTTTTTCGAATACGATCTTTTCTCATTGCAGTGAAGGTTTAAATTTGATCGCAATAACGAAAAACGTGCTGTACTTCATTTTTGAATATTTCCCTTAGTTTTGACGGAAGATATTTGAAAATTTCTTTATCGCAATTTGGCGCATTTAGTATTTTTGCATGTTTTTAAATTTTGGCATTCTTTCATTTCTAGTGAACCGGTTCGACATCCGCAATGTATTTTCAGATAAAATATTTTTTAGCGAGAATATTTCGTAGTTAACTGGAGGTTAGTAGGCGGATGGGCTGTAAATGATCCGAAGAGCACAAAAAGAAATGAACAAAATGTGCCACTTATTGATTACGTTGACATTTAGTAACGGAGGCATCGTTTAGTGGAAAGTTTAACCGCATGATTTTCGAATGTTTTTTTAATCGTTGACAAGGTTAGAGATTGCCGTGTAATCTGCGCATATTTCATTTAGCATTAAATTCGGATAAAATAAGTAAACGTAAAATTGATAATTTGAAATGTAATTTATTTAACGCGGTACTTCTGAAACATTTGGAATTAGTTGTTTCAATTTTTATACATTTTGAATCAATTGAAATTAAAAGAAATTTTTAACTTTAATGCTAAAGGTATTTGAATCGAATTCTATCATTAGGGTCCAGTTTACAATTAAATTTATAATTTTATCATTGACAAGTTTCCGGCTGAATCATCGTAACCGCGAGTTTCGAGTTAGGGCTGGTTTGTATGATAGAATCTTCGATTTATAATAATTTCGTCACTTCGAGGAAATAATTATTAGTTTTAGTTACTTCGTGTTGTGTTAGAATATCGACCCGGATTTTCCTGAACTGTAGGGAAAACTGGCGCCACTAAGCGTCATTCACATGTCATCTGACGTGAGTTGAAAGACCAATGGATAATGTGGAGTGTCTGTTTATAAATTATTTCATGTAAACTTGTTATTTATAGCACTTGTTCCATGTTGTCACCGGTCAAACGTGTTTGATTTGTTTCTAATATTTCTGATTTTATCTGCTAGGAAAATTTTCTTACTTTAGGCTAGATAAAGACATATTCGCTTTTTGTAATGTGAACAAAAAAAAATCAAAATTAGCTATAATAAGAAGTGAAATGCGAATTTACGGACTTCCAAAATCCAAAATTAGTTTTATTATTTCTTTTTTTTTTCAAATAACATAATTGTCCTATTTGATCAGCTCCAGTTTATATATATAAAAAAATTGTGTTAAATTAATTTTAAAGTAGACTGCAGCTGAAACTTACTATGAAGGGTATTTTTTTTTTAAATAACTTAAAAAACTTTTCGAATTAATATGATTATTCCATTTGAGTCCTTAATTTCGGCTATAATAATAATAAAAAATTCAAAATGTACTGCACTGTAATTTATTAGGAAGAACAGAATCTTCTGTATTTAATAAACCTTTTCAATGAGATTACAGGAATGTTGAAAAAAGTAAAAAGACGGTAAAATGGAAAGTTCATAAATAAAGTATGGAATGAAATGTAATAGGAATCTTTTAAATTAGAACAGAATAGGAAGATTAATAGCGTTTCTAGAATAAATAGTGAAATCAGTGAAAATGTTACAATGTGTTCAGTGTAAATTAGTGGGTGTAACAGACTAGAGATAATTTATATGTAATACAAGAAGAATTAAAGAAAAGGATGAAGATAACATACCAAATTCAATAATAGTAACGTACGATAACAAACAATTCAAAATATATTTATCATCGCAGAACACGATAATAATAAACTAAATATGCAACCGCAACAAAATAGAAATACAAAAACAGGTACATCGGAGGAACACATACAAACAAAGAAGGGAAAAACAAGTTGACAGCAACGTCAAGTCTAATCAGTTTGGATGAGATGGACATTGAAGAAACCAACAAAAATACAATAAATGCAATAATGCAGACAATAGAAAAAGAGAAAACAGTAGCTATACAAAATCAACATAAGGAAAAAATTAGAAAAGATACGCAAATAGAAATGATAAAAAGAAGAAGAAGAAGATAACACAATAGCAACAAATACCTGCAAAAGAAGAAAAAATATTGGAACCATCAGTAACTCTATGAGTGACAAGCGAGTTGACGAGGAAGCTGAATTGACTCAAGATAATATAACAGAAGGGGCATTAGCAACAAATAGAGAAACAATAGAAAACCAGCATAAAACGGAATCAGGGTGTTTAAATTACGAGTGTAAATAAGTGGGTTGAAATAAATTAAATAAATAAAAAAGAAACAATAATAGAAACGATTGAAAATACTGGTAAATTAGATTAAATAAATATAAACTTAATCGTAACACAATCACATCAGATACACCAAAAAGGATCAGATAAGGATACTAAAATTAGAATTACCAAAATCATCAATAAAATCCAACTATAAATACAATAGAAAAATGATTTACAAAAATATAGCTCAATAGTCTATAATGATTACAATACTTCAAGACAATAAAGATCAATGCAAAGCAACGAGAGATGTATTACGAATATAATTACACAAAACATGTATGTTATATATTTATATGTGATAAATTTTATAATAATTACGCACCGAATAACTATCAAATAATTACACACAGTAAATTAATGATAATATATCGATCTAATTTACCCATTAATACTATGCGCATGCATGATATATGTAATAATATTTTAATAGTGAAAGTATACGAGATATCATTTATACTAACTTATATACTAAAAACATCTATTTCTAAATATTATTAAACATGCGTATATAAAATAATAACTTAAAATAGTTCGTATTACTAGGCGATTTAAATTCTATAAACTTCATATAGGATAAAGTAAACAGTAGCAGAGGAGAAGAATTAAACTGAATAATATAGATATATGTGTCCTTAAATAAAATTCTTGAAATATTTATCACTAAATTCATCTATATAATAACTAGATTTATCAATATACTATTTAAGAATAATTATTACCCTAAAGAATGGAAAATATCAAAAACGGTTGTACTACCAAAACCGAATAAACCGAAAAATGAATTCAACTCTTGTAAAGCAATATCGTCATTATCTAACTTCAAAAAAATCTATGAAAATTACAGTTTATATAAACTAAGAAAACTCGACGAAGGAAATAAGATAAGTAATAAAGATCAATACGGTTCCTTGCAAAACAAGTCAGCAGAATTAGCAGTATTCAACATGATACGAACTATTAAATTTTACACGAAAGCTAAAATTATAAATGTTGCTCGTTAATATTAGATATTACTAAGGCGTTTGATAGCGTTAATTTGAATAAATCGTTGCAATTATCTAAGAACTTAGGATTAGACAATAATTTATTAACTATATTAAACCAGTATTATAACCAGAGAGGTGCTTACAATAAAATAGGAAATTGTTATAAAAAATGCCCTATAGCAACAAGATGCGGGGATCTGTGTTGAGGCCTTATTTCTGGAATGCGGTTTTCTCGAGGACTTGTAGCATTAGGTTACCTACACGAGTAAAAATAATAACGTATGTAGATGGTATAGCGATCATAAAACATTAGACTTATTAAGGAATAAAGTAATTTAAGTATATAAAGTAATAAAAGAGTTTTTGAATAAATTTAGCTGACATATTAATGTAGAAAAATCAAATTATATAGTATTTAATAAAATAAATATAGACAGCCCTTTTAATTTAAATCAGTATAAATATTAAATGTGCTTAACAGATTAAATAGTAAATTAACGAAATTTATATGTATTTTTAATAAACTTTTCAACAACGATAGTAGATTAAACTATAAAATGGGAATTATATAAATCATATACTGGCATGCTTAAAATTAAAGGATTTTGAAAAATTTTAAAACGTTATCAAAGAACGTTGGCAACAAAATAAATCGATAGAACAATTAGTTATTACTCATCATTAGTCATAGCAAGTATCATGCCATTAGAAGTGAAGATAAAGCATATAAGTCTATTTTTAATTAAAAATAAAATTAACATAACGCATAATTCTATTAATGTAACATGAACAACTATATTTTATTAATTTGAAATAAATTATTTAATTTAAAACTACTTAAAAAGGTAGTAAATGAATGTTATATTAATAATAAGTTCCAAGAAATATGGGAAAATTATAATAGGATAACATTTCAGCTTCATCCAAGCGTAACTGAAAGAATTACCAATAATATTTATGTACCAAATTATTTTAACGCACAGTTTATATCGAGCCATGAAATATTTAAGGATTCTCTAAGAATATTTAAAATTTCAGATTCAGATAGATGTATTATATGTAATTTACATCATAATATAGGACACATTTTACAAGGATGCAACAGCAATAATATAATATAATATTTAATGGTAATGTAGATGAACTCACAAACACACTTTTCAATGAATTTAATAAATTTACAGTTAATGAAATCAGGTATCGTGAAGATAGTATGCATCTATATTAGAAGTTATTTCTGGTATTAAGTACATATTTTAAATAGAAAAGTATAATAATAATGTAATAAAATATTGTAAAATGGGATTGATGTGTCACCAAAACTTAATTGAATGGAACACATTAATCAACCATTATGGAAATATAAATAATAAATAAATATATTATATGAAAAAAAAATCATCGAAGATATCGAAAAAAGGTGTAGCGCTGAAGTATGGGAAAAAAATGTAAAAAAATTCGAAGCGCTAATAAGCGGCTTTTTGTTGCAAGCGGCATTGTAAAATTTTTTTCTGAAGAAGAATCATTTGCATTGTTGACTATTTCTTATTCAAGCCCTTTTCAACTTTGACCCCTCTTGCTTACATTCGTCTCTTTTTCTTCTATATCAAAATTTACAATGTAATTCTAAATCGGTCCATATGAATATAAGAAAATATCACAAAAATTCTAGAAAATATAACAAACGTTATATAAAATTGGGACATTTTTTGGGGGCATTTTTTCTAATGGGGGGGGGGGGCTAAGCGTTAGGTGTAATTAATATATATATATACACACACAATGTGTGAATGTTGTGATAAAGTTTTTTTTTGTTACCATCACAATTGTAACATATATTGTTATTAATTATCTTTAATTTGTGTCAATAATATGCAATAGAACTGTGTCTAGTAAACATTTGAAAATGCAGTAGTTCAAATTAAAATTTTTATCTTTAAATCGTGTTATAATATCATGAAAATAATTAATTTAACATTAACTTGATCATATGTAGATTTATATTTTTTAAATACAAAGTTCATTAATTTGTTTAAGGCTATTGTTACGTGTTTTACTGCATTCAGCTGATTTATTTTTTACCGTTTTCAAAAAGGAGAAGGTTTGGTTAGTTTTTTAAAATATTTATTCGTGTGTAAGTTGTGCTCATGCGGACTAATTTTGATGATTCCCGGTTCATCAAAATACCATTTTTTATGAATATCGGTGAATACAAATTCAGTAGATATCAAATAACGTGAAAAAATGTGGTCTCGTAAGGTTTTACAAATATAACAAACGCCTTCAAATATTATAAATTTACCGTGAAAGCGTAATTTTGAAAAAAGTTAATTCTGGTAAGAAAAAAATTGAAATATTATCACTGTAAGTTTACATTAGAAGTGCAGATTCGAATAAAGAAAACGAATTTGAAGCCGCCAAAGCATCAGGAGCTCGTCACTTTTGAATCGGTCAAAACGTCTCATTTACAGGCTCAATATTGACGGAAATATTATGTTGTTACATTACTGCGTACGGAGACTTTCGACCATGTGCGGTGATTCAAATAGTTCTTTATTAGAAATTTTATCGGCCACTGGTGTCCTATGTGAGTATACGCTGGTAAGTGTCTGTGAATGCTGATAATAATCATTAAAATAAATATTAAACAAAGAAGTCACCTGAGGAAAAAAAAAAATCACCGGCTTCAAAAGTTGTTCTAAAAATTGAATAAAAATGTATTAAAAAGTAAAAAATAATTCTATAAAAATTAATATGTTTTAGAATAATATATATATATAAGGATATTATGACAATTTGAAGAAAAAAAACAACTTTGGTGTCGGCACCGAATTCAAATTGCAACAATAATTGAAAACCATATTAAATGTTTCTGATGTTTCCCCAATATTTGACTTATAGAAAACGAACGATTGGGTTGTTTTATTGATTAATTTTTTTTTTTTTGTAAATAGTGTAATTGGAATTTGGTGTAGACTGCAAAAAGTTTTTTTTTTTTTTTTTGAAATTGTAATATCTCCTTAAGGTATATTACTCTGAAATCAATTATTTTTTATCAAATACAATTATTTTTTATCAAATACAATTATTTTTTACCTTTTAGTGCCTTTTTGTATAACTTTTAGAGTAAATCTTCAAGTATCGTTGAAAATATTTTAAGGATACATCGTTTTTTTCTAGTGTATAAATATATTCTTATTATGTGTGCTGAAACCTGTAAATATGCAGTAATGTAAGATGTTATGTGTGCGAGTAATTTTCTATAGTTGGATTTAATATTGCGAATTAATTATTTACTTGGATTAGAGTGTAATATGCAACGGATATGAAAGATAGAAGCTGCATCAATCACGATTAATTTCACTTTATATTTTAAACTTCGCAGTTTTTCTCCAAGTGGTTTAGAAATGTAATAATATTTATTAATTTTATCATTTACACGCTCTATATGTTTAGAGACGGTGTTAATTTATTATCTATATTATAAAACCGATTATTTAATAAATGTGTGGTATAGGGATAAAGTTACGGTTATTAAGCTTAATATTATTATATATAAGAGTTGTTCGTATGTGAGTTCACAGCGAGTTGGTATCGTAATTTGCGATTTGTTAATTTCGAATTTTAAATTTAAAGGATGTCAACTGATAAACTAAGCTTATTAACGACAGTATTATGTTTACACGAGCGGAGAATCATCAACTTTACTCGACACATAGGTATATTATAGATGAATAATAAATCATCAGCTTAATTGTACAATCCGAGATATTACTATAAATATTACCGTATTACGATAAATTATTCAATGGCCCCAGAAAACCGGTTGAAGGAACAACTTGCGGCGTGCCATAATTATTATCCACAGTAATAGTTTCATCTTGATATATCATATTAACACTAAAAACTATTCGAAATTAAGGTATCAATAATTAACTCGAAGATTTTATCAGAATAAAAAAATTTTCCTCGAAGTTTGCAAATATAATTATGTTAAATAAGCCGAATAATTATACATACATGTATATAAACTGGATCTATCAGACTTCACCATTGGGGGATGCTTCCCTTGGACCTTCACAGGATAGCCTTCTATAAAAAAAAAATGACTTTAATAGGCTGTGCCATTTTTAAACGTTACATATAAGTGATATAAAAGCGTTGCAGAATTTCTTGTTACCCCAGGCGTGTAAAAGTGGCATGATCATTAATATATGTATATATATATATATATATATATATATATATATATATATATATAATGTATATATGTATATATGTATGTATGTATGTATTTATATATGTATGTATGCATGTATGTATTTATATATGTATGTATACATGTATGTACACATGATAACGAGTTGATTGCAAGCAGTGAATGAAGAAAATTGAGAGTGAATTTTTTTTCTGTCAGGTTTGTTTCGAGTTCGGAGAAGATTCAATAAACGACATGTACAAGTTCGGACACTGCAACAGCAGCATCCAGTCAACTTAGAGATTACGCAATAACTACTAGTAGACGTACTGAATGGCGTACGCGACTGACTTTAACCAGCTGCTGCGCGATCGTTATCGCTCTCGTCTCGTGCGTTATTTTCGGCCGATGGGGCCGCGGTTCGGATCTCCTACTCTGCTTAACAACTTGTTTCGTTCGCCGGTGAAGGTGTAGGACTGAGTGCTGTTGTCAACACACAATACCGGTTGCTATTATAGTTGCTCGGTACAATAGCATCACTCCAGTTATCCGATTGTGTGCAAACACGATAAGAACGCATCTAAAGTTTAGTTTCAGTTTTGCCGTCGTGTCTGCGGACGTTCTCTGCCAGCTGCTACGCGTGTTTCAAGGCGATGCGTTTGCACCGCGAATAATGGGTTAATTTGTCCGCCGCGTTTTATTTTATCGCAGTCGACTGGGTTTTTCGTTCGTTTATTTTCGTCGCCGCTCAAGCACTTGCACTTCGTTGTACGAATTGTTCGCGCGCACCGCTGCGCTTCTTCAGACGAGAAATGGCGTTGCAGAATATTAGCTTATCGTTTCCGTCCGAAGGATATTTCGGGTTGGCGCCGCAGACGGCCAGTCCCGCTATCCCTTCGCTGTACAATGCGGGAAGGGCTCATTTGCCGCCGGCAGCTTTTAACGACGAGCAGTTCCCTCGAGAACGGTATCAGCATTCGCCGTTGCCGACCAATGTGCCGCAGCAGCGTCGTCAAGTGCCGCAGTACCCACATCCGGTGGATCAGAAATCGGCGCCCACTCGATACGCAAAAGTCGATAGCGCCAGCAGTGGACCCAGCAACGGTAAAACTTCCGTGCACGCGATTTTAGATTACGACGACGACTTCGAAGACGGACTAGTTTATCCCGAACAGGATTTCAGTCAGTTGCCGGGGTCTCTGAGAGATTACCCGTCCGCCGCTGCGTCGCCCACAGTTACCCCTATTCAAGGGCCGATTCTACTGAAAAATGGTAGCGTACCTGTCGTTCCGCTTTACAGTTACCCTAAAGTCAATAACGGCTCTTTTGTACAGATTCCGGTAAGAAAATATGTTAATTATGATGTCGACGAAAATATATTTTGTTTAGTTTTTTTCCTTTTTTTTTCCCCGGCTGTGCGCACTGTAATGGGTCAGTGTCAGGTTATGTTACAGTTCGGTAAATTTTTCAAGAATTAAAAAGTATACCTCTAATGCAAACGTGTGTATGAGTGTTTAAAAAAGCGGTAACAACGAAAAAAGTTTAAGATTTCCGTTTTTTTTTTCCCTCTCAAATAAAACATTTTGTCTAGTTCACTAGTATAAAGAAAGAGTTCCTAAGTGAAAACTTAATCTAATTTCTTTTAAAATTTCCTTTTTGTAAGAAATATTTCAGCGCGGCCGGATTATACGTAACGGTTAACAATTTGTGCATAATAAATTTTTTAGTTCGAAAAGAAAAAATCTGTGTGTTTTTTGTACAAAATAGCTATCTTCTCTTTACGAATAGTGTTAGTACGCTGTTTTAATTAATTACGAACTGTACGATGATAGTAAAAGAAGTAAAGTAAGTGGCGTGTATCTCTGATAGAGTGTCATGGATTGTGTAATTAAGCTTTTCATAATGTACTAAGCCTAATGGATCTGATGAAAATACTGGGGCCAGTTCCTTTCTACTTGGAATCCACCTTTACTTTCCCAGATTTCTCTGGTATAACCAATTCAATTTCAGATTGGATATATATAGCTGGAAGCGATTCGGATCTGAAACGAGACAAGTCTCGAATCCGAGTCCTACCCGCTTTTACCAACTTTTTATCATCAAAAAATTAAAAATTTTCAATAGATTTTACTCGTCTAAGGAGTTGACAAAAATACTAATTGATCGAATTCAATTAAAGAGAAAAAAGAGGAAAAACGCTTACGTGCAAAATTTATTTACGGCCGTGTCAAATCGGAAGGGTAGTGTAAAATCACTAGTACGAAATCCCAGCTGATTACAAATTTTTCGTTCGATAATTGATAGACTAGCAAATAACGTGTTCAGCTACACTCAAATGTCCCGCGGGCCGCTGTTTTGGGGATTTCAAATGTTTCTCAGATTTACGCTGAAATCGAACTGTGATACGAGTCCGAGATAAGGCAGCTGATTTAGTACTCTTTTCGTATTCGTTACGCTCTGCAAATCGGGGATCTTAAAAATCCGTAACCGAAGGCTCAGCTGGGCACTCGCTGAATGTTTACGATTAAGAATAAACTTTACGTCAATTTTCACCTGTTTATAAATTAACAATTGCCATCGAAAGAGTTATTCTTTTCATTTCCGGTAATTTTAAAACTTTTGTGTAACGCGAAAAATAGGAATCGAACAAAAATACCCGATGTAGCCAATTATAGGTAAAAGAACTGGAATGCGTTGAAGTGAAAAACGGCGGAAAGAAAAGTAAGACGGTAACGACGGATGTCAATGACGAACCGGACGATTAATCGGTGAAATAGCACTGGTTCGCTTAATCATCGCTCGAAAGCGTTTTTGTACGCGAATACTCCGGAAGAACCGCTTTACATGAAAAGTGTTAAGCGAAAAATCTTTTACGAAACGATTACCATCTTCCGCGTATAATTAAGAATTTCAGTCATTAAACGGATTTACATACATTTTCGCACAATCGTGGTTATTATCCGGATGGTAGAATAACAACGCGTATAAACATAAAATAACTTTTATACACTCATACAGACACTGGTTCATTGAATGCGTTTGAATTTATTTATACTTATTTAAATTTTATTACGCCCGTAACAGGCTTTAAAGGCTGAAATTACAGCATAAAATTAAACTTTCACAACGGAAGAGAAGATGCATAATTATTAAATATATATATATATATATATATATATATATATATATATATATATAACCATTCATTTGGTGCAAAGTTCAGGCATGTGTATATTTCTGAATGATTACAAGAAAAATGCGATTCACACAAAAACAAAGAGAACTTGTAAAAAAGTACAGGCAAATTGGTAGCCTAAAAGTAGTACCTGATACATGAACGTCAAGTTACTCGCTTACCAATTTCCAATTGCGTCTTTATCAGTTGTTTCAAACACTTTTTTTTTTTTTTTTGTATTCCCCATTATTTTTCATATACCGGTTAATAGTAAAGAATTCGATATAATAGCACGGTGATGAGTTAATCAGTGTACCTTCGCTACTACGTCTCGATGTTGATTTAAATTTTGCGATATGTTGTAAAAATTCTCTAATAACTAAATGACGGAAATAATAAATCGCCAAGTTATAATAAAGTACTATGGCGTTGTATGCTTTAATTTTATTATTAATCGGATATGTTAAGAAATAAAAACGCGAGATGCGTTTGAAGAAATGCATAAAAGAAATCTGATAAATTATAGTACGGAAGAAATGTTTGAGGCAGGTAGCTTAGAAGTTAAATAACAGATACCGCTTTTTTTAGGATATTGAACTTGACTGTACATTTTTATTTTTGCGCGGATTTCAGTAATTTTTCTAGACTTCCTAAATAACGTTTTTAGCAACTTTTTTCGAATAATTATAATTCATCGTTTTTGAGATTACATTTATTTTTACGATTTCGAGACTTTTTCGGTTTTGTATTTAAATTTCTTTAGATTTTGCAGTTTTTTATTCGATCGAGTTTAAGATTATGAGCTTCACTAACGAAATCACGCATCGGAATAAATTTTTGAACGTCCTCTACAAAATCTCTCTCGGCAATTTCAAAGCTGCACACTTAATTGCTATTATTATAAAATTTAATTCGGTGGTAATATTGAAATTTATATAAACCTGATTTTTTTAATCTAAACCGATAGAAATATTACACAATTTTATCGCGTGATGTAGATTTTCCATTTAAAAATAAAATTTTTCGATTCAATAATTATTCCGGTCTTTAGGTACGCGCCAAATTTCACTATTATGATGATCGTTCACCAGCGCGACTGCTACTCTTTATCGGAATATTAATAGATTTAAAAACAAATCACGTCGCCGTTGCCTTTGTGTGCAATACTCCGCGATCTCGAAAATTCTTATATTCTGTCACTTTTTCCGTTACCAATTTTGGAAATATTGATAACTTATCCGATTTTAAATTTCTGCGACTTTTACACATTGCCAGGTATTTTAACTTGTAAAAGAATACCTAAAATTTCAAAGTTTAATATCCTATTTAAAATGTAAGGTTCAGTAGGAGTGTTGTATTTCAGGACTTATCGTTGTTTGGTATTTGTGGAAAAAAAAAAAGCTTAAAAACTTAGTTATTCGATTTTATATGTTTTGGATTTACAAATTTTTTAACTTAATAACTTTCATATTATAAATCAGGAGTCTATCGAAGGCTAATCTCGAAGTCCGTACGATACCCGAAAAAAGTACCTTTTTCCTTAGGTATACATCACCACACGAGTTGCGTCCGGTGGCTAATTACAAAAGCTGTGACATCTTTAAAAATGTAATACCAAAAAATTATTGCGGAACAAAAAAATCAAAATTAAAAGGAAACATATAAATAAATAGTTTTCAATGCTTCACGTCCATATCTCTATATGTGTTAGAATTAAAGTTAAGAAACGAAAAAACTAAAATCGAAAAAAAAAGGAATTAAAATTAATTATTCATGTTTAAAGATTAAAATAAGCCGGTAAGAATTTTGACAAATGACAAATCACTGACAACTATCATCACTCTTGCATTTTTTCGTGAAGAAATCGCTCTTTTTGTACAGTTTTGGCTGGTAAACGCTACGCTGTTTTACACATATATCATCGTACTGCACATGAAGGATTACTTTCGGAAATTTGAATAAAGTCGGATTCGAAGAATAGAACGGTGGGTTGTAGATGACGAAAATTCTGCCCACATTTCGGGCGAAAAATGAGCATCATTAGAAATGTAGTTGTTCGATAAAATTCGACCTCGTAGGACGCAACTCAAAGGTCTCATTGTCTGACCCGGGGTGGCGGTGGTGGTGGTGGCGGTGGGGGAGCTCGTTTATTCCTCTGTCTAATTTTATCTTTTCAGGTTAGATATTACGCTGTACATTATTTTAATTGTAGAAGAAACACTTCAAAATTTGACAATTTTAAGTCGATTAGGGGTTTCCTGCTTATAAATTTTCAGCTTTCGCAACTTTATCGTTATTCAGAAGTTAAAAATGTTGCAGATATGAAATTTCAGTCTTTTACATTTTTCAGCTATTTCCGAGTAGTATTTTAACGAAACTGATTAGAAGTATAAAGGCACTTGGTGTCGTAGGGTTCCGTATGTAAGATCTTTTACGCGTATCGTAATCTTTTTGTTATTTACAGGTCAGACATGTTCTACTCACTGAATAAATTCATTGCTCGGTGATTTTCATAGAAATATCTAAAGAAAAATTTGGAAACTTTAGGTTCATTTAGGTTTGGTATATAATACTTTTTTCAAATTTCGTACCTTTCGTGATTTTTTCCGGGAAAAGTGTTGTTCAACTTTCTACCTTTTCAGGTTATTTCTAGGTATTTTGATTTTTTTATAATTTTACTTCCGTTTGGGACCTTGCGCATTTTACAATTTTTCTTTTTGTTATTAGTTAGCAGTATTGTGTATGTGCCGGATTTTAGCATTCTACTTTTTTCGGCGTATTGTTGTGTATTTTGATTTTAAGAAAAATATTTTAAAAAATTGTGAGTTTGGACCTATTTGAGAGTTAATATTAAAAATGTTTCGGGTTTTCGTAATTTTCCGTTCATTACAGATCAGGAAAATTGTTTATTTCGAATTTGAGCGCTGAAATAGACGCTTATTTTTAATGGAGCATTTCTTGCAATTTTCAGCCTATTCGAAGGTTTATAATATAAAATTGTTCGATTTTACAATTTTTGGATAGATTATCCGCCGGCACAAGCGGAATAATTTTTTCTATATCTGTCAATGTGTAGCAGCGAGATTCGAACCCGGTCCTCCTGGACGAAACCTTAACCAATACGCCACGTGGTAGCTGGTTCACGGGCCGAGTTTGTAAATTGACAATTTTGATCTTATTTCGTTCGATCGGGCAGCGAGAAATTTTTTTTCTTGTTCAATGTTTAGACGGTTTCGAGCCGAGAAATTTTTCTGCCTAGGCTGATTTCAGTTTCGTTGCAACAACATCTTGGTGTCCTACAAGCGGTGAGAATGTCGGCAGCTTTAACTCCACTAGCCCGTACAAAATATTAGGCTAGACATTTTTACCTTATGCGTGTGTGCTTTTCTCTTAATTTCCATATAGGTCAATATTACACATTAATAATAACGTTATAGTTAACATATGTTAATCAGTTGTTAAATTGTACATATTCTAGCACCCACTCACATGAATAAAAGATTTCAAAAAATTCGCTTCAGTGAGACAGCCGGTTGTAAGAGACAAATTACTTCCGCCCGATGCGTCTTTTATAAGCAGCTTTCACTGTATATATATATATATATATATATACATATATATGTGTGCCAATAATTTTTTCCCTTAGAAAGTGGTATCCGTAGATATTTTAAATTCAGCGGTGCTTTTATTTATACGTTAGGGCGAAAAATCTATTTCTTAAAAAATTCATCTTTGAGCGGTTCGATGAAATCTGCATATGTACACATGGCAGTGTCAGCCAGTTTTTCTAATCTGGTTACAAGTACCAGCGTTGTATGTTGGCAAATCTCTACTTTAGGAGCTGCTTCTGACGATTTATTATAAAGAATAACAATAAATCTTTTCACGCCTATTATTTATTACCGAAATGAGGACACGCGTTATTATAAGATGTATCAATTTGGCTACTTTTCTTTTTAATGACCGCGTATGAAAATTCCAGAGAGATATGACTTACCTGGGTTCAAACCCTCGTAATTTCGATACTATCAGACTAGATCGGGGTTTTCAATACTTTTGTATATTAAGGGTGCAGATTAAAGAAGGTATGTGTAGGAAAAGAAAATCTGAAATAATGAAATGAAAAATAAACCGCCGGTTGTAAGTTTGCGAAATATTGTATTAGCAGAAAAAAAAAAAACGAAAAATGTTAATCGACTGAAACTTAAAAA
Source organism: Icerya purchasi (assembly GCA_039619475.1). NCBI lineage: Eukaryota > Metazoa > Arthropoda > Insecta > Hemiptera > Monophlebidae > Icerya > Icerya purchasi. The sequence goes on from CM077116.1 coordinate 179,854,114, forward strand.
TCAATAAATTTATTAGTGTGCATTTTTCCGAGGCATTCTTCGTAAGAACCGACGAAATCACCCGTCGTTTTGTGTTTTTTTTGTCATCGGAAATCTTAGTTAAAATTTAGAACTTGTTCCTAATAATAATTTATTTCAATAGCGCTGGTAGAACAAAACTGCACTATTGAGATCGTAAAGTTATTTTTAATGACCCTTTGCCTCTTTGATCTGCTGTTTTGAGTTATAAATTCAATAATGACCGAGTCATTCCGAGCCGTACCTGTTGATTGCATTCTTGTTGTTCAGATTTATTAGTGTTCAGCAGTGTTCCGCGTGCAACTCCAGAACACGAAGAGATTCTGATTACGATCGCAAATTACCGAGATACGTATACGGTTCTGCGTGTGTTTGTCTACAAATCGATGTCTCGATGTATACACAATGATATAGATGTTTGTCGTGGCCTTCCGCGCAACTGTTAGCAATTATTTACACTTTGATCATTTTATTGATTTTATTGAGCCGACGCTCGTTTCCGATGATCACGATGAGGCAGAGTCTAATCGTTCTAGCTATTCGGTCACCGCGATGATACGGACCTTAGTCGAATTATAAAGTATCAGTAGTTCACGGGTGACGCTCGTGCTCGGTATATAATTATTTAGCGTGATTTCGACGATATCAAGAAACTTTTTGCACTGGCGGGGGAAAAAAAAAAGGAGTAAAACAGAATAGTACAAAGTGGAGTGAAGTCGCGATATAGTTGTTCCGCTCGGTAGCGAAATTACCGGTGTAATGTAATTGACGGTAAATATATGTTTTCAAAGATCTACTGTCCGTCATGCTCTCTATGCACTTTCGTCTCTATTAGTTGTAACTTTTTAATTCTTTTTCCGGTTCGTTTATATGATCAAATGTCGCCTTTTATCAGCTTCACTTCCTGTAGAATATAAACTGGTTCCCATAATTGTGCACACTCTTTTCCGAATCATACGAACTTGCAACTATATTCTTTTCTTTTTCCGTAATCGAGGGACTGTTTTTATTGATCATCGTGACACATTTAGTAAGTGTTAGAGCGTTTTTTGGAATCCGGTTAGTAGCCAGAATTAACATCTGAGAGGAGCCAATAACAGTTTTTCACGATAAATTTAACAAGAAGACAACTCTGTAAATCTACTTACTCGTATTTCATTAGATAATCTAACGGTTTCCTATTCAAATAAATGACTTCAAGGTTTTCGAATAGGATCCGGTTTATTTGTTTTTTTATACAAATCGAAAAAATGACAAAAATCCTCGTAATCTGCCCGTTCAGAGTGAGGTGGATCTTAAAATTTCTCATAACATTTCGTTATTACTTCTGAATAATATAAATTTTTTTTTCGTTTCTTCTGTAAAATATTTCGGATAAGTATCGGAGATTGTTCCGCTATCGGCCTGACTTCGGGCTTGCTTGGGATAAAGTCTGGTCGATGGAAAAATAGAATTAAAAAAATTTCGAAAAACAGTTACAACTATTACAATTTTGTTTCCGTTTTTACTAAATATAAACGTGATGATGCGATAACAGCCGTTCTTCTCTCGTGAGAAAAGAAAACTCGAAGGAAAAGCAAGCGCATATTTCTTACTGCCAATGTGACGCGTGCCAAATAAAATCATTTGACATGGCAATTGAAGGTAACTAATATAATTATCTACAGCTGTAGGTTATGTAGTTCGATTAGGTTAATAACTCGTGAAGCTTATCTAGATGTATGTAGTAAACGGTTCGGCTCGAGCTTCTCAGGAAAACCTTAATTAATAAAGCTAAACTGGTTTTTATTTGATTTCGTTGTTTTCATCTTCTCACATTTATATTTATTCTTTTATTTTTTATTTGTACTATTATAATTATATACACATATACATTCTATATGTATCTGTGTATATATGTAATATATATATATATATATATATATATATATATATGTATATATATTATTCTTTTTTTGAAATCGTTCGTGTGGTATTTTTTAAACACGTGGAATTAATTAAATTAAGAGTATTGCTGCTATTTTACTGCAAAATTAGGAATGACGGCTTCTTCTTTTCTATCTCTTTCGAGTTTGCTATAAAATACATCCGACGTCTAATTCCTAGTCTCCGCTCGCGAACTACCGACGGATGTTCATGCGTTTCCAAGTCATTCATTGTTTGCATGTTATATTTTTTTCTTATTTACGTGTTAAATATTCACATCATTTATAAATATTCATATGGTTACCCTATAATTGGTACCGTAATATTTATACGCGCAAAAAAATTTTAAATGCCTCGATTTTAATGGGAACTGAAAAGAAAAAATAACATCGGGATTCGAAAAATTTTTATTTTTTTGCAAATTATAATACTCGTTAGTTCGTCGTGTATGATTTTCACTTTTTTATTTTTTATTCGCGCATAACTTGTACCTGCGCCGACTGATTTTAATGATTCTTTGTTCGTTCGATCAGTCAGCAGTGGTGGTAACGGGTAAGAGTACAAAGGAGAAGGAATCGGTCTACGCAGATACGCAGTAAAAAAACCGCTGAAAAAATCTCGTTTCTTTATAATAAGATTTTTAATAATAGAATTGACTTAAAATATTATCATTTTCAACGCCATGGAAATGTAATTCTGAAAAAAAGTTTTAATTTTAGCAAGAAATAAAGCCTTATCAATGTTAGTTTACATTAGGAATGCAGATTCGAATAAAGAAGATGCATTTGAAACCGTCGTGTAGCATCACTTGTCACTGACGGAAATTTTTCGCGTCTTTATAATACCGCGTGCAACTAACTACCATTATTACACTCGTTTATCTAACAGAAATTGTTCCGGTCAGCGTTGGTAGTACAGACTGAATATGCTCGGTAATGATTAAAATAAACTTTGAGAAAGGGAATTTTCACTTAATAGAAATATTTTTTCTTCGCTTAATATAACCGAACAAAAATTTGTCAAAAAATTTTCATCAAGTTAGAGGAAATACATGGGAACATCTAAAATTTCACAATTAAAAGAGCGACCAGCACGAGTAATTTTTGTAGTATTTTTAATGTTCAAATGGAAGTGTATTGTTTTTACATTACCGCGTATGGACTTTGTAATTCGAATAATTTTTTATTAGAAATTTTTCCAGTCACTGCTGTCCCATATGAGTATAATACTCAATAATCATTGAAAAAACGTTGAAAAAGGGGTTTCTTCAAGAGAAGTATCTTTGCTCTGTATAACCAGAAAAAAAAAAAAAAAAAAAAAAAAACTAAAAACACTTCTTAATCCAATATCCAGAGCTCTTTATAGAATATGGAGTTATATTTATACTAAAAATTGTAAAATAAAATAGCTAAAAAAAGGCATAAAAGAAAATTCCACTCAGTTATATTTATACTAAAAATTGTAAAATAAGATAGTTGAAAAAAGCATAAAAGAAAATTCCGATTTTTCGCTCCAAAAATTTAATAAAAATATATTAAAAAGTAAAAAATAATACTGCCCTGGATAATATATATATATATATATATATATATATATATATATATATATTTACAGTAAAATATATACCTTAAATAGATGTAATGATTATTCTTGAATACGACATGAATACTTATCAAGAGTTCCGGTACAAACGAATACATGTAGATTTTTAAAGAAAACGGTTTTGACATAACAGCGCGCCAGTTGGAAGCTAATCAATCGGATGGATATATTAAACGTCTAGACATTAGTGCTTGAAATTTTTGGCCATCTTCTTCTTCTTCTTATTTAGCCATTGTGAATCCGCTGCAGGATATAGGCGTCTCTTCCTTACGTTTCCATGCGGGTTATGCAGAAAAAACGCACACTGAATAAAAATAAGTGAAATAAGCGCACTATTGGTCGAAAGTTGATAGCAGTGCACCTGTATAGTTCAGTAAATTCTAGCTACACCATGCTTTATCCCTAGGAACCAGTACTTTCTCCTAGTTCCTAGTCCTTCTCAGTGCCGTTTCTGTTCTCACAGTAGTTTATTAGTTAACTCCGTTAGCAGCAGTTTATCAGTAATCTTAAGTGTCTTGTTCGAATTTTGCGAGTTTTCGTGGTTTTTTGAATGTTTCAGTGGAAGTTTGAACAGGTAATAAAGGTAATCTTGCGGCACATCATAATGGATACGCTTACAGGGAATTTAGAAGAAACAAAGATGGGCTGCTGATCGTTTTCCGATGTCAAAGATCAAGCAAATGTCGGGGTTTTAGAAGAAACTGATCACTTATGCGGAGCACCCGACACGGCCCGATTAGAAGTTAAGAAGACATTATCATCCAGCTTGAAAATTAAAAAAATTCATCCTCCTTATAAAATGCTGAGATCTAAAAAATCTTATGTGTCTAAAGTATGCCTTTAGCGTTTTATGGAGTCAAACGATTTTTCAAAATCTATAAATATCATAGCCGAAGGTAATTTAAATTCATGACATTTTTCTATAATTTTCTTTATCGAATTGACGTGATCCGTAGCGCTATATCCTTTTCTAAAACTCGCTTGCTTAATAGGCTGGTCATTATCCGATATTGCCGATAATCTGTCTGTTGGTATCTTAGTAAATAATTTGTATAGATTCGATATGTCTGTAGTTTTTAAGGTCAAAAATATTTTTTTTTTTTTTTTTTTTTTTTGTGTGTGTATTAATATTAAATCGGCGACATTCTATTTGTTTTTGTATTCGTTTTTCTTGTAAACATTTATTGAATTGTTCTGCCAATGCTTACCTGTAATTTGGTTCCTCCAAGTTTCATAATCTCATTCTGTATTGCGCCGGGACCCGCAGCTTTATTGTTTGTAAAACTTCGCAATGTTCTTCCTGTTTCTTCTTTCCCGATTAAGGGAATTTTTTCATTCTGTGTTTGAAATTTTCGGCCATATCGAATGATATTCGAATGACACTTTTTGCGCATTAGAAACTGTACCGGTCAGTGGTGGTCCCATATAAGAGTGTATCTCGGTACCGTATCCAGGTGAATATTGATACTTTTAGTAGACATCAAAATAAAAAAGTTAAAAAGTCTTCTCGGAAATACGCGTTCTAACAAAAATTGCCAGAAAGTATTCATTAGAATACTAACGCGCGCAGAGAAAATATGAACAGGTAAAATTTAAAATAAAAGAGCAACGAATGCGAGTGGCTTTAATAGTGTTACTTCTATCATGTACAGAAATATAAAAACCCTTAAAGCGGGACTTGTCATTACTGACGGGAAATTCGAACATTAAATTCTTAAATCTTATACGGTATCGACAGTAACATCATTTTAGAGGTTGGTCTGTCCGCATTACTTGCTCAAAAATATTTTTACACCAAAAACGACAAAGTAAAATAGATCAAAAAAAAAAAAAAATACCCACTTCAAGGCTTCGGATAAAAGAGTTGAGCGGCCAGCGGTAGAATGGTAATTAACAGATTAACGACGGTGTTTATAACAAGATAGTTAATGCCCATTTGTTATTATGTCGTCCTGTGATGTTTCAAAACTATTATTCCTTTTTCTGAAAATACATCACTTCGATTACATCCAGATCGTTTTTTAAAGACAAAAGTATGCTCGACATCTAATAAATAGCGAACGAGAAAAATACGGCGAATATCACTACACTTATTTTGCAAGTTAAAACAGAATTGAGGTTTTTCGAGTACACCACAAAATTGAAAAAAAAAAATTACTAATAATTTTCATTCAAATTTTTAATTTTCTCATTAATCTTTCGTCGGTCGCGCACCACTTTCCGAACATCGTTGGTCGCTCGGTGAGGGAATTCCCGCCATGTGTAATTTACTACGACGTTTACGCGCGGAATTTTGAAACAGTTATAACTTTTTAAAAGATAATTAGATAGCAACATAATAAATTAAAAATCAGTTGTGTTATTAAATTAAAATTTCTATATTTAACGAGATTTTATATTATCATTTTTAAAATTATTAATTAATTAATAAATATTGTAAAAAATTCTTATTATTCTAATTATTTTTCTACATATTTGGCAACGTTGCGAACTAAATTTTACCTACGATTATGGCCGCACAGTGAGGGAATCCCCGCGATTTCACTGTTTACTCACAATAAAAAATTATTATAAAAAAAACTAAAGTAATTACAACTATTGTATATAAATATTTTAGATCGACTTATGACATTTCAATACATGCATAGCTAAACTATTTTATGTAAATTATAAGTAGTTTGTTAAATATTTACATTAAAAAAAAAAAAAAATGCAAGGATTCCCTCATAGCGCGACCAACGAAGGTGTTAATAGACACTATTTTTGTAACAGATTTTTAAAAATTCTTATTGCAATATGCGTGTTCACAAACAGCATAATTACAATAAATTTAATAAATGAATAAATATTAAATCACCTATTACTTTTATTTGTGCACCAACTTCCGAACATAATTTTCTCGTAACCGCCGGGTGTTTTTGAAGTTCTTGTCGTAATTACTCCCCTTTATCTGCACTTCTGATATTAGTACTTCGGTTTCCGTATCGGTTAATTTTCTTTTACTGTTCATTATTTTAATCCAAAAGTGAATTTAATAATTTTTTAATCCAAGAACAATTGACGTTTGAGCGGCAGTAAAAAGTATACGTCTGAATTTTGCTGCGAGCGGCGCCGCTTTCACCGTTCAACGACTATAAAAGGCAAAGCCATTAAATTTCGTGTGAATATATAAATTACTGGCACCGCTTTAACGCGCATCGATCCCCTAGCCGGGGCCTAAAAGATAAACAAAAAAAAAAAAAAAAAAAACCCTGAAAAGTAAAAAATAATTATTCGGCAAAAACTTATACGTATATATAAGGGCGTCGCTAGCCGATGGGCCAGGGGAAGGGGGCAAGATGAGGTGCCAGCCGCCAAGGGAGGCAAAATGACAGAAATAGGATATGAGTTACAGGAAAAATAAAATTTATAAGTTGTAAAGACTTAATATTTTATTAAACAAGAATAAAATCTTAATTAAGGTATAATTTTCATGGTTTCTGACAAATTGTTCATGATTACGCGCCTATGAATACTCATCATGGCCAGTTGATTAAAAAGTTTCAAGGCTCCAGGGGGGAGGCAGCTGCCCCCTTCCCCTCCGCTGGCGACGACGCCCATGATATACATATATAGTTTCAAGTGTTATACAGATATACCCTTAGAAGGAGATGTGATAATTCTTAAATACTGTAGTCGGCGTTGGAAATTTAAATTGTGATACTAATTAAAAACCGCATCGAGTATTCCTAATGTTTCTAATAATCGGCTTGTAGAAAATGAGTGATTGCGTTGCATTTGATTATTTCTAGATACTGCTAGTCGAATTTAGCGCGGACTTCAATAAGCATTAATGTCGTTTAAGAATATTATTTAAATATACGTATCTATTATTTTTTATCGGATAAATATTTTTTTTTGAACTATAAAGATAATCGGTTATACCGTGAAAACGATTTCTAACTATTTATTCTTAAATTTGTTTATTATATTTTTGTATTTGTTATAAATTACTATCATTTTATATTAACAAACAGGAGGATGGTGAACGATTCTTTATTAAATTTTAAATTATCTTTCACGAATTTCAATTGTGAGGGAAACGCTAATCCGCTCTTTTCAGACGTAGATACACGTAGCTAGACTTTAACCAATCGTGCGCGTTAAACTAGTTTTCCTTGAGTTACAATCGCGTAGAAATCGACAGATTTTCTTTTCTTAAAGGAACCAATTTGAAACGATGGATTTCGATACCTCAATTACGTACGCAGCTGTGTTACGTCGTAACAAAAGCTGAGGAAAGATTTTTTTTTTCTTTTTTTTTTTTAGCCGAGGGAAGTAGCGGTAATTTTAAATTTTCATTTTTGAAATTACTTTTCCCTCATTTTTTTTCCCCCTTTTTTAAGGTACCCTTAGCTAATAACACCCATTATTATTAGGCGCTGTCCTAGATAGAATTACGAATTACATTTAACGCCCTGTTTTTTGTGCAATGAGAGAAAAAAAAGTTAACTAATGTTCAATATTTGCGTATCCATTAAATTATACGATGTGCTAATTGCTACCTAGTTTGTAAATATTTCAATTATCGTATATCGATGTTTTTAACTAGCCCAGCGCCTTTTGTTTAATTAATCTTATAATAGGCGGGAAAAAGAAACAAAACACAATAACAAACGGTAAAAAATACAACTCGAGTAGTGTTTCATCATCGTGGCCCGTGCGCAAACGTGTTTTCGGAACGTTAAAACCGGTTTTTATCGAAAATTTCAATTTTACTGACACGCGAACCTGGAAAGCTCTGCTCGAATTTTTAATTCGCCGCATTATTTACTTTTTCGAATGTTTGCACGTTTTTTTCACGTTTAATTGAATAATCATTCAATACTCTGCTCTTTCGGTTGTTAGTAATCAGCGACATCGCTAAGTCCCGATTTCGTTAATTACTTTTCCCCGGGTCCATCCGTCAAATTCGCACTTTTTATCGCAGTACGCTTTGAGTTTAGAAGCTGCGTTCTACAGACGTCCCGAGTCTGACTTTTAAATGAAAATGAGAAAAAGTTGAAAAGAAGTGAAGTACCATTACGTGCACTAGCGTATTGTTTGGTGCTTGATACAGCAATAGAGTGTACTAACGTTATAATATTCAGCTACCGCGGAGTTATTGATTAGTTAACTGTGTGTTTCGTTCGGGTAGCAATATCCCGCTGTCGTACGCTGATACTTTCTCAAAGAAATTTCACTTACGTTCAGTTAATAGGGGGGAAAGAGAAGTACTAGTGCTATGTTACTTAAAACGTGCATCTTCGCTTGTTACTAACTGTAATGACATAAATTCGATAGCCTCTAGCTGCTGAGAACTTGGCTTCCATTACGGAAGTCCCGAGTTCGATCATCCTGGGCGGTGACAAAAATTTTTACAGAACCCAATACGAAAAGAATTAAATAATCGCTAACAGTCACCATACATGGAAATGCATACCATCATGTGCGCGCTATTTGGTGAATGTCGCCCGGACAGCAAGATTCAGCAGTGAATCGAAATAGGCATAACGTGATAATGACGCAAACACACTTTTATAAATAACGTGTAAAAATAATTTGTGTTATCACTGACGACGGATTTCGAATGCCCTTATAACCGTAGTGATGACTGATGAGGAATTTTCGAAACACGGTAGTGATAACAAATTACTTAAAAAAAATCATCAGCCCGTTAAGAGTGGCCGAGGGAATGCACGAAGGTTTTTATAAAAATTATTTTTAATATATATATATATATATATATATATATATATATATATATATATATGGGACAGTTTTATGTGATTAATCCTTAAATGGTAACGATGGGTCACTTACTATTTAAATTTAAAGTTATCAAAAATGACGCGTTACCAGTTAAGGGTTAAGTAAAAATTTCGTTTACAACAGATTCTCACGGGCACCTGGCCGATACTTATTCCTCTTTTTTTTCCCCTCCTATTACTCCGCCATCATAGTATCTTAATAAAACGGCTCTTAATGACAGATTTCTATGGAAATAGTAAATACGATTTTTATGATATTCACAAGTCTATATTATCACGAATAAAACACTCATGGTGCCTTGGAACACGTGTCTGCTTGTTGAAAGGAAAATATTAAAAAAAAAAAATTGATTAAAATTGGTACGCCCGGATTAACTGTGCGGCCGACTTTAGAACAGTTTCAATGTTATTTACCGTAAGTAAGTAAGTAAAGCAAGTCCCATATATCTTTGATAGAGTGTCATGGATTGTGTAATTAAGCTTTTCATAATGTACTAAGCCTAATGGATCTGATGAGAACTTGAAATCCACTTTTACTTTCTCAGATTTCTCTGGTACCCAATTATTTCAGGCTGGGTAAACTTACGAGCAATTCGGATCTGGACACGAGTCTCGAACCCTGTAGAAACGTATATTGCAAAAAAAAAAAAAAAAAGTAAAAATAAACTTATTTTTAATATAGCCAGACAAAACAGTTAGGATATTATCAAGTCGATTACCGCGCTGATAAATATAAATCCGAATAGACCCATTTACGAACTGATTAAATAAAATTTTAAAATTAAAAGGGCCATGTTTACGTACCAGTATTTTCTCCACCGCCCGTCAAAAATACGTCAGTTGGTACGAATGATGATTCAAATAATACATCAAATAAGCACCCCTGGCATCATGTAGTTAAAAATAAAAGGAAAAGATCGAAACAATATACAACGGGCAGTTCCTCCGATAATTCTGTAAACAACCAAATTAAAAATCCTAAAACAGATTTGCACCTCTAGCCTCTGCTGACGAAAGGGAAATCAACATACCGAAATGACAAATAATTACAATCAAACTGAACGTAAGCCGCCTGCTATAGCAGTTTACGGCGCGACTAATTACTCCCAAATGCCGAATGATATTAAATAAATTATATCTTTAAGGTCGGTTAGCTGTAAGTCTCGAACAGACAACAGGGTACAAAATAAAAGCGAATGATCCTGACAGCTATAGGTCCTTAGTCAAATATTTTCGCGACGAACGTATAGAACACCACACTTACCAAATAAAATCTGAACGAAGCTTTCGAGTTGTAATTCGGCATTTACATCATTCCATCGACTTTAATGAAATTAAGGCCGCTATCGAAGAAATGGTACATAGAGTCCGACACGTTGCAAACGTCAAACATGGAATAAGTAAATTGCATCTTTCGTTGTTCTTGGTAGACTTGGAGCCGCAAGAGAATAATGCTGAAATATATAAACTTCAGGCGCTACTTCAAATGAGAATAAAAGTGAAAGCACCACAAAATCCCTCAGTGCTTCAGATGCCAAGCATATTACGATCATACCAAAAATTATTGTTGTAGAACACATGTTTGTGTTAAGTGTGGTGGAAACCATAATGCCATTCAATGCAGTAAAAAACGTGAAGAACCACTCGTTTGCGCTAACTTTCAGGGAAATCATTCTTCCAACTATAAATGCTGTGAAATATACTGAAAACTCCAACAAGCGCGTGATAATAAATCAGTAACAGTGTCTAACAATAATACTATAATAAATAATCAAACATTGCCTACCTATTGGCCCAAATTAGGCAATCAGAATCAAACAGTAGATTTGAATCACTCTCCGCGAAACTAAACACGTATTCGGAGACATTACAACGACAGAAAACAAATAACTCACCTAACAGTGATATAGATAGCACGCTGATTAAAGATATGCTACCAGCATTTATGGTAGAAATAAAAAATCTGCTGAAAGATATAATAAATCAATAATTTCAATTATTTCACGGTGTAATTCAAAACATACTGTCATCAGTAACTAGTAATAAATGACGGACTTAAAAATTGTTATGTGGAATGCTAACGCAATTTTAAACCATATAAATGAAATAGAAATGTATATTGCGCAAAATAACGTTGATATATTTATAATATCAGAGAACCAACTTGACTGACAATAAATACGTGCATTTTACGGGGTACAATTCTTACTTTACAAATCATCCGGATAGCACTGCGTATGGTGGCACAGGTATTATAATTAAAACAGGTATAAAACACCACGAAATACAGAAATACGAATGTAATTATTTACAAGCTGCTCTACTGTACTAATAAATAGAGATCAAAGAAGTAATATTACAGTTTCAGCTATTTATTATCCTCCGAGGCATGTTATTACTAAAAACCAATTTAACAATTACTTTAAGATATTAGGTAGTGTTTATATAGTTGGGATTTCAATGCAAAAAATATATACTTTGGATCGAGGATTACGGTACCTCGAGGCAAACAATTAAAGCTGGCTGTTGATGAAAACCTTTGTATCGTACACTCGTCTGGAACCCCAACTTACTGGCCTACAGATCCATTAAAAATTCCAGACTTACTGGATTTCTTTGTAATCAAAGGTTTATCAATACTCTTTCATTTGATTATACACTAGTAGTAATTATTATTAGCGGAAAAATTATACAGAAATTATGCGCACCAAAACTGCGCAGTAGGCAGACCGACTGGGATACATTCTGAGAAATTCTGAGTAACAAAATCAACTTAAAAATTTTACTAAAAATTACAAGAGACGTAGAAATAGCTGTGAAGGACTTTATAAAAACTGTTCACCAATCAGCTTGGGCGGCTACACCAGGTAACAAGAAATACGAAACAATTAAATATTACGCGGCAGAAATACGTAGAAGAGTTGCTTTGAAATTGCGGAAGATATGGCAAAATAATAGAAATCCGATAGGCAAAACTAGATTAAATAACCAAACAAAGCGAGTAAAGCAACTGCTAAAGAATCACAAAAATAAAACATTCAGTAAATACTTATATGACTTGTCATCCACTGCTCAATACGATTATTCCCTTTGGAAAGCAACCAAACGATTAAAACGACCGGTAGAAAAACTACATCCAATTCGAAAGTTAAATGGAAAGTGGGCTCAAAGTGATCTCAAGAAGGCCGTAGAATTTGGAAATTATTTACCTGATGTCTTCCAGACAAATCCTGAAATAGAATCCCTATCAACACCGTTATACGATATAGATCAGAGGAATGCCGTTAAATTTACGTCTCCGGGAGAAATTAAGTCAATAATTTGAACCATGAATCTGAATAAATTACCCGGATACGATCTGATTACTTCCAGGGTATTAAAGCAATTCCTCGCAAAGGTCTTGTTAACTTATAAATTTAATTCGATTACGATATTTTCCTATTCAGCTGAAGTTTTCACAAATTATTATAGCAAAGAAACTACAAAAACCTACAGAAGAACTAACATCATAACGACCAATCTCTCTTCTTCCGATGCTTTCTAAAGTATACGAAAAGCTAATGTTAAAAAGAATGAAACAATTCCTGGAAGCTGAAAATTGAATACCAGAATATCAGTTTGGATTTCGAGCTGGTCATGGAACTGCAGAGCAGGTACATCGTATAGTCAGTATTATTGAACAGCCCTTGGAAGCTAAAAAAACATGTGACGCGGTTTTCCTTGATATTAAACAGGTGTTTGACGAAGTATGGCACGAAGGGCTGCTCTATAAAATCCGGTGCCACCTCCCATACCAGGTTTTTATATTACTTAAATCTTACCTTAGAGAACGATATTTTGTGGTCAAGTATGGAGATGAAGAATCTCGATTGCATCCGATAAAAGCTGGTGTACTTCAAGGTATGAAACCGGTTCTTTACCTAATTTATACAGCTGATATACCTGCGCCAAATAACGCAGAAAAAGCCACTTTCGCGCGTGATACAGCAATGATTTGGTCAGATTTGTTGCTAGAAAGTGCTGCAATTAACCTACAATCAGCTGTTAAAATACTCTCAATATGATTCAAGCGGTGGCGAATAATAATCAACGAGAAAAAATCTGCCTGTGTAATATTTACAAATAAAAAAATCCACAATATCAAAAATATTCATATTAACGACCAGACTATTCCGGTTAAGGAATCGGCAAAATATCTCGGTAGAAAAGCCATATCGTTGAAAAAGCGGAGCGAATTGAGTATATAAGATATAGGAATATGTTACGGCTCATAGGAAAAAAATCCGAACTATCGTTGGATTGAATAAATTACTATTGTATAATCAAATTCTAAAACCTATATGGGCGTACGGAAGTCCACTATGGTGCTGTGCTAAATAGAGTAATATAGTGATAATACAGCGTTTCCAAAGTAAAGCACTAAGAACAATTGCAGACGTCCGTGCTAATAGCAATCTTACACTGCACACGGATTTGGTGGTTCAAACTGTCAAAGAACAAATACAAGAAATAGCTCAGGAATATGGCGATAAACTAGATCATCACACAAATATTTCAGCCATTGGTTTACTAGACAATTCGGCAGAAATAAGATGATTAAAAGGAACAAAACCGACAGATCTATTATAAATAAACAGTAATAATTAAAAAGTATTAAAATACAGGTAGCGGAAATCCTTGTCGCTGGATAAGGAGCTCCACAAATCAGTCATACTGTGTTAAAAAAAAATGCTAGATAGCCCAGAGCTAGTTGAAAAATTGCCGGAAATAAAAAAAAAAAAAGAAAAAAATGGCGATGAATGACATTTAACCATTGCTGGTTTTTCGTGGAAATGTAAATTCGAATAAAAAGATACAACTGAAAGCCGCCAAAAACGCGATTAACAAGCTTATCACTGATGACGGCATTTGAACATTACGTTCTTAATCTAATATCCAGCTTTCTTTGTGAAGTACGGAAAGTAGCCGCATATTTTGGTTATCCGTATAATCATTCAAATTATATTTATACTAAAAACTGCGAAATAAAATAGTTTAAAAAAATACCGACTTCATGAGTTACTGTAAAAATTCGGTATAAATGTGGTAAAAAGTAAAAAAGATATTTATTTTTAAACAACGTTCATACTTTAGAATTTCGGTACACCAAATTCAAACTGCAACGATAATTAAAAAACTGCAATATTCGCGATGTTCCAATACTTGGCTTATGGAAAACAAGTGTATTATTATACTAATTTAATGCGGGTTTTTACTTGTAATTTGAATTCGGTGTATCGGGACCCTAATTAAGGTACGTATTTTGTTCGAAAGTAATCATAATATTTCCCGTTGAGGTGTATCTTACTGTAAAACATATTACTTTTTATCGAATAATTGTTTTTTTTACATTTTAGCGCATTTTTATTCAAGACCTCGAAATCGTTTTTTCTTTCAATCTATTTTTTAAATGATCTTACAGATATATTTTTTACCTTTGATTACGCCGCTGCAGACTCGGCCGTTTCGTTTTTTATTGGCATTCTGTGTCGAGGGGATGATTTTTACGTGCACTTGTGCCGATAATCTGCTCACGCTTATTCGTCCGACGACGTGCATGCCTATCATGTAAACACCAAAGGGAACTCTACACATTCCAATCGCAATTGCTCTTTTTTTGATTTGAAAAATTTTCTAATTTTTTTTATTATTATCTATGAATGCCTGTCTAATTTTAGGTTTCGTATAATGTACGGAATCCTAATAAGATGGTTTAGGAACGACCAAAATATTCAATTAAAATTTACGATAACTCAGGAACGGTTTCCCTTATTAATTTCGAAATCCGAAACATAAATTATAATGAAAATTCTCTTTAAAACCATGTTTATAACTTCCAAGTTAACCGATTACCCTGAACGGTAAAAAGTCCAAAAAATCGTTAAGAATGTATAATATAGAATTTAAAATAACCTCAAAAACCACATAAAAATTCATAACCCATCACCAAATAACCCTTTGAAATTCAAAATATAAAATAAAATGCAGAAGTCCTTTCATGTAATCAAAAAATTACGGTAAAATATTATTTAACCCTTGGGCCAAGAACAGTAGGAAAAAAAAGGGAAGTTCACGTAAAAAATAGTCCGAGTAAAAACGTTGGAGAAACCAAAACGTATCTAAAAACTAATACATAAAGAACCGCTTCATAGGAAAAATATAACCAAGCTTACAGTTTTATATTCAGACCCTTGGGGCTCCGAAAGCTCAAAATTTTTGAAAAGTCTAACAAAATGCAGAGGCGACCCTCTCCTCCTTATATTATTCGTTTTAAATTTGATTACCTCTCTTTTAGTTCTACCTCCAAATCCCTTCTTTCTAAATTAGATATAATTCAGAATTCTTGCCTTCGTTTCTAGCTCGGTGTTCTAAAATCCTCTCCAATAGCAACAATTCTTGCTGAATCGAATAAGCCTCCCATTTTCATCCGCAGATCCTACTTAGGCTATTGTTTTCTTTCCAAGCGTCTACAGTTGACTTCTCCTAATATTTTTTTCAAAACTAGCATTTTACTCCTAAGAAAATCCCTATCCTGGCTCATGTCTCGTCAAGCTCTTTCACTCCTTATGTAACTTCTTCTAAAAATCTTCCTTATTTCTTCTTTAACCTTTGCTGAGCTTTATCATTCTTCCGATATATGCTATCTCTCTGTTGCCTCTAAGTCCCTTCCCAATTCTCTAGTTTTGCAAGAATTTCTTAGTGTCATTAATTCCTTTTTTACCTCTCATAAGACCATCTTTACAGATGGTTCAAAGGGGTCGAGTGGAGTTAGAGCCTGCTATATTCTACCGGACATTAATGTCTCTGAATCCTGTCGTCTTCCTTCCTTCTGTATCATCCTTACCGCTGAACTAATGACCATCCTAAGTTCCATTGTGTTCATATTTCCTCTCAACACTCTGTTCCCAATTACTTGATCATTTCGAGCTATTTCTTCAAATACTCCTGCTCACTTCTACCACTTTGTCACTCTTCGTATACGTTCCCCTATCCATATAATCTTCTCGCAAATCACATTCCATTCGTACCGATTTGCTTTGGGTCTCGAATCACGGGGGAATAAAAGGTAACAAATTGGCAGACTTCTTGGCTCGGGTTGCTGCATCCTCCCACCTCTTTCTTGCTAAAATTCCTGTTTCCAACCCGCCTCCTTTATGTAAAATTTTCCACTCTGGACTCTGGTCAGATATTTATGTTCGCCTCTTCTCCAACAAACAATCCCATTATCTGCCCATCCAGCCGAATCTTTCTGTTCACCCTTGGTTTTACGATTTCTTTTCACTTCGTCGTTCCGCTGTTGTGTCTATTGTTCGTTTGCGCCTTAACCACAGTCTTCTACCTTCATCACGCTTTCCTTTTGACTCCCTCCTCAAACTGTTCTCTTCATCCTGCTTACGAGGCTATTTGTGATTCTAATAATATCGTTTTTGCATGACCGTCCCTCTCAGCAGAATGTATACTATCCTTTATTTTAATTTACTATCTCTCGGGCATCCTATTCCTTATTACGCCTCTTATATCCTGTCATTTCCTTCGTTGTTTATTGTTTCGATTCTTTCTACCTTCGTTATATCAATCTTTGATCGTATCCGTGTTTAACTAACCATTCCTCCCTCATGTTGTTTCTGAGCGGAGGTCCTTTGTCGACGCGCTCAAAAAAAAATAAAAAAATAAAATAACTTCAGCCGTCATTAACGAGGGAACTTCTGTTCAGTCGGATAAAAAAAAAATAATTTAAAACCAAGCGATCAACTTTATACCGATTTTTTTCTTTCCTTAGTATTTTTTTTGTTTCGGTTTATGTAAGGCCCGAATTGTTTCGCTTTCGAACAGCCTCTTTTTAGTTCTGATTTTGAAGAGAGAATCACCGCCGTTCGAAGCGTTAATTGCGTTTGGCTAGTGTTGACCAGGAAAAGTTCAATATAGATATTTATTTACAAACAAGTTTTCACCTTTCTTTCTTCTGAAAATATCCGTCCGGCGGTATTTAATTAATTGGTATCGAGCGATCAGTTTTTACTCGGATCTATTTTGAACTGGCAAACCGGTTGATGCAGTAACGCGTTTCGTAACGGCTAAAAATATAGAGCAATAAAATACGCGCAGCATAATAGGAAAGTATCGTCACTGAAGTGTTCTCGCGCTCGCTGCACCAAATAGAATCACTCATAAGCTAGAAATATTATTACAAATTATCATCCACGTAACTCCACAATGACGACCTGCAAATATTGAAGTTGTTATAATATTTAAAATCATCGAATAAATATCGCGAATAAATATAAGTATACTCCTTCGCGAAATGAAGATTTACCCGTTTTCGGAGTATTTTTCTTACTGATTTCTACTTACTGTTTCATAAATGTTCACCTACGTAAGAATTATTTATTTAATAGAATTTTCTAGAAAATAAGATTACGATCGACCGATTTCTAGACTTCAAGAATCCGGCGCCCCGCGAATTTCATCAGAAAAATCTTTCCGAAAAATCAGAATTATATATGTATACAAACATTTCTCAAGATTCTGCACATAGGCAATTGAAAGCTATTTTTCCCGCGTAAAGTACCTTCCGACTCGCTATAATCACGGTAACCTGAAAGCGATTACTCGAATTCGGCTCTGAATCGCATACGATTCTTCGGACACGCGGTCTGCTTCAACATTTGAAATTTAATCTTCATTGACCGTATTTTTGAAAAAAACATTCTGAGCTGGTCGCCGCAATTATATGCCGCTATGCCGCTTCTTTTCAAAGAATAAGTGAAAATAAAATGTACGATATAAAATCTCTAGCCGGCATAATTAGTATTTCAACGTACACTTACGGACCACCGGAAATACTGCAAGAGTTAGAGTTATCTAAAGGTAAGAAAAGATTACATGTAAAATACTGATTAGTTACCGCGTTGCCATTTTTTTCGGTGATTACTAAAGCATACTGATGTGATTTTTAAAACCGGATCAGTACCACATTACGTAGGTAATACCCTAAACTAACATTGGATGACAGCTATAATGTCGTTTTTCTTCAGTTATGAAAAATATGTAGCTCGGAATTCGAGGTGTGGCCGATTACCATCCAGCGTGGACTCGAAGGATTAATTACAGTCGAATCTGCGAACAAAGAACTCGGATTTAACCGAAAACCGCGAGCTAAGCGAACAGTTTTTAATTTAAATATAAAACACATAAACACAATTAACAAATTGCTATATGCTAACTCTAGCTTTATTAGGAGGTACTGCAATTAAAATCAGATTACTACTTTCCGTATAAACTTATGCTGAGACTTAATGAATTCATAATGAGCACAGATATATTGAAAAGCCTTAGAGAAATATGGGACCCCAGTCAGGAACGAAGTTCCATACGCTTCTTCTTGGAAGGAAACAATTATTTTATTATCATTATTAAACATTAACGTTATGAACACTGTTTTATTTAATTATCTAGGATTTACAATTTCTCTTTAAGATTAAGTTTTTTAGGTGATACTTACTGAATAGACTGAGTTGTAGTTGTAAGTAAGGGAACGAATCAAATCAATCGTCAATGGACAGAATGTATGTAAATAATATTAAACATTATCATCATATTGTATCATAGAAATTATTGGCTTATGGTGACTATAATAAGATACATATGTGTTTGAGATTCATCTTTGACCAAGTACCTCGAAAAACAGCATCGACTGTAGTACAGTATTTTGTTTTGTACTGCGCCGGATGATTAATTATTAATACTTAAAATCTAGTAAAAAGGATGTTAGTTCTTCAGATTTTATTATGGCGATTTCAAATTCGTTTTCTTTATTCGAATTCCCATTTCCATAGTAATTTTTTCAAAATTATGTTTCCATAGTAAATTAATAAAATTACGTTTGTTATGTCCGACTGTTACGTGACGTTACATGACGATTCCGCCATTTAGGTAGCCCACGTTAAAGAACTTTGTTTCAACAGAAAAAAAAAAAACCGTTCTTTGCGATGAGTTAATTTTTGTTCCAACGTCGTTATGGTGAATAGAAGATTTTGTAAATTTCTGAATTGCTTCAGTGCCGTAAAGAAGAAAAAAATAAACACAATATAGATGTTTTTTTTATTTTTACTCTATTTTAGAACCAAAATAGCCGTTATAGCATTCATTGTATATCGATAGCGCAGCTAGAAATTTTTTCAAGGATGAGAGTCTGATCGATTGTCAGTGGCATGGCTAATAAATTTTAAATTTTCATACAATGCAGAACTACTCCAAATATACATTTTTTTTTTTTTTTATAAATATAAAATAAAGAAATGCCCCTGATTAACGAACAAAAATTATTTTAAAATAATTTACTCTTATAAATTAAAATAGCTTTTTTTTTTTTAGAAACAACGTTTTATGGTCCATCATCAGGCTAACAAAATACAGAGTGTACTGAAATAAACTTTTTCTACAGTAAGATGTTTATTTTAATTCCTTAAAGTAATTTAATAATTATTTGTATTGTTATCGAAGTATTTATTTTATATTTATCAATATTAACAGCAGGTATGGTTTTATGCATTTTTTTCTTTTCGAAATTATTTAACAAAAAAATAAATCAATAAACAGCGCAAGCCTGATTAATGCACGATTGTTTCATTTTAACTTGAAAAATTGTATCTCTCGAAAGGCAGAAATATAAAAATATTAAACATTAGTTTGGCAGAGAAAGTTTTGTGACCGTTTTTCGAGCCTCCGCGAATCTCACAGAATTCTACTTACCGTTAATTGAGAAAATAAGTTAATGATATTCTTTTGCAACTTTCTATGTAAATAAACCGTTTTCTTTGTTTCCGTTAGGAGTAGAGTTAATGAATCGGAATTTCGCCGGGGAAAAGGCTAAATTAGACTTTCCTTACGAAAAAATTTTAGTGAGAAAAATCTTTGAAGAGATGATGACTCAAATTTTAAATCGATATCAATCGGGAAAAAAAGAAAAGAAAACACAAAAGTTGAATACATTTCCTATTACAGAAATTATCTAGAATTTTCAGAACATCTCTCGATGATGAATCTTATTATTTCGAAGGAAATGTCTGACAAACATTCATCACTAGACGTGGTTTTTCGTTATTGTAAATTTACAATTTTTAGAATTTCCAAGTTTCTGAATGATCTCGTGTTTACGAAAAGCGGAAAAGAAATGCTTATTGAATGTTTCACTTGCATTGAATTCGTGAATGTGGTCGAATTGGCTCCCGTAATAAACTGGAATTACCACATTAGCTGGTCAAGTTGGTTCTCAGTAGGTTTATGTACTTTATTAAAACGTGATATTTTACCAAAAAGAAATATATTTTTGATAGTAGTGGTGAATTTCGCATAAGAAATGACGTTACGTAAAATTAATTTACCCCTGATTGCATTTGATTTTTTTTTTTTTTTTTTTGAACATGTAGACAATCGTGTGGTACACAGGAGTTGAACTGTGTGAACATTTATTCACTGGTAAAGTATTATAAACGTGCTAAATGTAGTTTACAATTATTTATTTTCCATTTACAGTTCAGATTCTTTCGAAACAGATAACAATAATACACAAGTTGAAGACAGCTTGCAATATAGATGTGCAATATCGCTTGCAAAGTAACGAGAGAAAAGTGTTTTAAATATATCCATAGTTAAAAGTGATATAAGCTTTTTGGTGATGTAGGCATTTCTCTCTGTTTAGCTGCACGCAATCTATCTTAATCGTGCGCATTCAGCGACTCACCATTGCTGTTGGAAACGATTTTGCGGTGAATAATTTTCGATGAAGAAGTTTTCAATATCCATATTTTCCCTGACGCGTTAAAGTATCATTTTCTACTCCATAATTTTGATATTAGAAATTTCTTCAATGATAATATTTTGTTCGCGTAGTTTTACAAATCCTCGTTTGGTACAAATCCATCTTTCTAAGCAATTTTTTTTTTATCTACGGAAACCAATTCGGCATCTCCCGAATTCATAACTGGCCCTCAAAAAAAAAAAAAAAAAAAAATCAACAATATTCTTTTGGGAGATTTTTTTCACTTGCTGCATAATATAAATTCAACAATGCGTATTTCAACAATGCGTATTTCAACACTGGTCTTAAAATTTCGATCAAAAAGAATGATTCACATAATTATGCCATTAGAATTTTAATAAAAATAAAGTTCCGGCGTTGGACGTTTATCAAACAAAAGAGTGTGCTCTGAAACTGCGACCAGAATAAAATCGAAAGCCTAGGTATTCGTTTCAACGACAGAGGTGTCGACATAATTAGTATAAGTTAGAAGTTTACTTACTCAGTAACAATCTTCCCTTTTTTCAACACACGTTTAGATAAGATGGTGGATGGAAAAGTTTACCCTAGATGTATATTTGAATTATTACGAGTTGTTGTTTTTAGATGGCCGGATGTATGAATAATTCTGTTTCGTGAAATTAAGTGTAACGGAAAATGTTCCAACAGATGTAAAAGTCAACATTTCCTTTCTAGCTCTATTAGTAGAAATAAAAGTTCGCGCACTCTACATAAAAAAAAAGTAATAATAGTAAAAAACAATTGCCGACAATTAATACACTTTTTCTTCGATGGTTATGCGCATTTAATAGATCTGATTATGAGGCAATAAATTAACTGGGTTGTTTGGATACAACGGGTCAGACATTGAATGGCTAATGTGATCATCATCGTCGTGGTTAGAACAGGTTACGTAATTGTCGTCTGTTCGATATTGCTATACATTTACAAAAACTGTTATAATAAGGCGGTGCAATAGAGTAGCAACCGCTCGAAAACATGAAACGAAAAGCGCTATTGGCAAAATTTTGAAACGAAATTTACAATATAAAAAACCTGCCGCTATAAATGTCAACGACTGACGTTGTTTAAAGAGAGACGTGACCAGATTAAGTAACGTTATACACCGCGCTCTGAACCATTTAATTCCGATGTTATTATTTTTTAGAAATCCGTTATTTTTAACTTTTCGATTTTTTCGTTGAATTTTCGACAGATAAAGCTTGAAATAAAAATGAATAAAGTGTCATCATCGCAGTATCTTATATCGCTCATTGGTCCGAATCATTTTTTTTTTATTTTTCCCGGCGGTGAACACTTCCAAATGGCCTCCGATTCCAGTATTATATAATGGGTATAATTTTAAAATAAAATAATGTAATCCTGTTTTTTAGCTTTAACTTGAACATTGATGATATTTTATATATATTATTTCGGTAATATAGTATAAGAAAATTGTATACATACATATATATATCGGATGATATTCTAATAAATTAGATATTGAGACAGCAGCAGCCCGTAGCCTATGTACAAAAATATTACACCTGGCGTCGTCTTTTCCTTTCTTTTTTTTTTTTTTTTTTAGAATGAGACAATTAGGAATGGTTAGTAAACTTTTTGAATGGCGGCTCGGTGGCCTTGGTCATCTTCATACATTGCGTGCAGGTTAAGTATCTAAGTGTGTATGATTAAAATTTTTTATAAATATCGAGAAATTCTGGCCCGTCTACTAAAACGAAACTTTTAATCAGTATACGACTTTTCATTTTCTTTAACACTTCAGTTGTATCGGAAATTTAAACTGTAGACTCGTTTCGTACATAGCGCGCACGTGTGCATCATAACTACAATCTGTTGCATGATGTTGTGTTAGTTTATGTAGCTCATTTACATTGTGAACAGCATGATTGAACATACATCATTGGTCAGTGGCGGAGTGATAGGGTACATCCCACCCCAAAGTACCAAAGCCCCTTATGAAAAAATTTGTTATTACAGAGAAACTTAATTTATGCTATAAAAGATTTGTATGAATTTTACCTACGGATTTTAATAATTAATATTCAATACCATTTTCTAGTACAACTATTAATGTTCCTTTTTTATTCTACTTTAAACACAACTGTCGTCGATCTTTTGCCATTTTTATTTATTTTTAATTTTTATTTTGTAATTTTAATTAAAAATAGTTCATTGAGAAATATATATATATATATATATATATTTAAATTTGCTCGCGAACAAAGAGAATTCGGATCGGATTACTAACAAAAATAAAAAAGAAGTAAAGTGTCTAATAAAAATACTTTCTTACTATTTCTAAACTACCGTATTTAATGTATAATTTTATAAGTTCGTTTTATTTTCTTCATAACTAAATATAAGACAAAAGTTAAATTAAAAATTGTAATAATTACGTATTCTTAAAAGAATTTTTTATGAATTTCTGTAATTTGATTTTCTTTATGAACAACGAGGGGTATTTCTCAAATCTACTGCCTACCGTAGAGAAGATTTTACGTAATTATATAATCCCCCCCCTTCTCATCATTGGTAACAAATACAAGAAACCAAGAGATTTTTAAACGATATTTTGATACGTAATTAAAACTCAGTGATGATAACATTGCAGTTTTTTTTTGTTTTATTTTTTTGCCTGGTATCTCTGGCTACTAACGAATATGCCTCGGAATAAACTAGATTAGCAGGATAGTATATGTGTATATAAAAGAAAATTGGATCCGTCAGGCAGATGGTAAAACCTACTGTAAGACAATATCAAAAGCTATTGTACGATTGGAATATACATAGTTCGAACAAAGGTGGCCGCAATGATATAACGTAGCCCCGAATGCGGAAACACGGAAAAAGAGTAGAAAATTAACACTAACCATATTACATCTGAAGTGCGATAGGCACTGAAGTGCAGCTGAACAGCAGAAGTTCATGAGGTTAGGACTGAGTAAACAGCAAGGTGACCTACATCTTACAAGACTTTCGATGGAGTCAGTTATTAGAGCTACATTAAGGTGTAGGAGACCGGGATTTTCACTAGTAAAAATAATAATGCCGTTATTAACAATAAAATTGAACGAGACCGCAAAATAACAGCATCTGTACAAGGTAATAGATAAGAAACATTACACGGAGGAAAATTAACGAGCTAAAGAAGCTACTTCTGGCATGTTCGTATTTGTTACAATTAAATAATACTTTTGTGAACCTGTTAGCGCTGTTACTGTGACAGTTATTCTACAAACTGTTAATTATTACATAGTCGCTTTAGCTTATTTAAATTCGCAGAACTTTACTATGAACGTACACTTAGAGAATAATAAAAATTACACTTTGTTTATATTCTTTTTGTAAAATCGGTAATAGTAGATCTGCTTGTATGAATTGCACGAGCACGTGGGGAATTATGCGGGGTTTATTACGGTAATTAATAAGGTTAAGATTCCATTCCTTGTAACTCCTGATTACTTCTATTTACACGTGTTGATGGGTAATCGTCTGCTGCTGGCAAGCCCAGGGAAAAACCCAAACAAGAAGAAAAGAAAAAAAATGTGAAAATTTGAGAAACCGGCTATAAAAAGAAAAAAAAACAGAACAAGCACGGTATTAAAATAAAACATACATACATACAAATATATATCTTTTTTTAAATACCGGCTTTAAGATTTACTTTAAAAAATGAAAAAATAATTACTCGACAAAAGATGATGTCGTATCACCATGGGGTGGTGTAATATCATGGACTGTTCGTCTGATGTATAAAATGTCGCTATTGATAGCTGAGAGTCGGCCGAACACACAGTAGGAAATTTTTTCCAACAGTTGCATGGATCACGTCAGAAGTTGGAATGCGGCTACATACTGTTTTTCCTTCTACTTTTCCTTCAAGAATTACTGTCTCCAATCCAGCCGCTCTTATTATATGACCACCGAAGTATTTTAATAGTTGCTTCTCACTACTTCTCCGACTAGATAATCTCCTTTTCGTAATATATGTCTACCCCTTGTAGTACCGACATCGTTTGGCTGTTCACCGGATTCCTAGTATTCGTCGTCGATAGTTCTAGAGCGTCCATCTTTTGCCGTTTGGCTCTTTTCGTAGCAGCGTCCATGTTTCTACATCCGTAAAGAATCATTGAGAAAACCAAACAGTCCGCTAGTTTTGAACTTTTTTCGATCTTACTGGACACGGGAAATCTCCTTTTGCTAAACGCGTTCTGTGGCTAATTTCCGCTTCAAATCTGCCTCGATTATCGAACCTAGAATTTTCACGCCATCAACCTCCCGTGATTTTAGACGATTGTTATTTTATTTGTAAGCGTTATTTTCGTTTTATCTTTATTAATTGTTAATTCGTATTTTGCGCTTCGTGTTACGGGACAACTCTTACGGCACACTACTTAAACTACCGGTTATCACAGTATATCATTTGCATATCTACGGTTAGAGATGTGGTGAACTCCTTCGACTGAAATCCCGTTATCCTTAATCTTACGCATGTTCTATTCTCCGCAGAGGTGTTGGACAACAGCGCAGATGAATGCACCGTTGACGTACTCCGCGACATAGGTAAAGAGATTTTTTGAGTACATCTATTTTTACTTATTCGGACTTTGGCTTCGCTTTGTCCGTATAGATTTTCAATCAGGCCTACCAATTGTCTCTGGGTGTTATCATCTCGATCAGGATCGCTCAAGTTTGTTCCATTCGGCGCGATCGAGAAGCCTAACACTATTTCGACGTTGCAGTAGCCGAATATTCAAAATCTGTTCCCGCGTTCCTCTTTCTTTTATGAAGTCCGCTTGTTCTTGTGGAATTTGGTTTCCTATTAGGTTGTTTAGTCGTTCGTATAGAATTTTTAACACGCGCGCAATTCGTAATACTATATTCGATAATTTTCGCAAACTTTTTGTGAAATCTTTTCTCATATAAAGTAATATATATACTCGTATGTGTAGATTGACACTAATCTTCTGGCCATATACCGGACACTTTCACATATTATTATTGCAGATTGCTTTTTTTAGCATTTCACTAGTTCTTTTGACTATTTCCGCCTCTATGACATCAAGCCATGAGCCCTTATGTCGCTTTACCTAGAGTTTATTTCGAACCTCTACACAAACAGAATTGGAGGTTCCACAACTCAGCTACTGAGACGATGTTTTCGGTTTTCTGAACTCCCGTACTACTTAGCATGATATATTTTAAGTACATGGCACGATTATTATCGAGCAGTATTAGTACTTATTAGAGATTCATTCATATCATTAAACTGGTCAGGAAGCGGAAGCTGCCTTCCCTTCTAAAAAAAAATCTCACTAATAATTAAAAACTCCATTAAATATGTTTCAAACATTTGGTTTACGGAAGATACTCCTTCAATATGTGTTTTTGAAGTGAAACTTCTTATTGCGCGGTAGGAAAAAATTTTGGTACGATAGGGAAAAATTTTCGTTACGCATTAAGCGTTAAACGTAAGGTATGTATTTGTGTTTATATGTAAGTATGTTTATAGGTGTCTGTCTGGGTCTAGTAGTATACCAAAGTGAGTAAATGTATAGTTAAGTATTTGCACTACGGGACTTCGTATAGTATATAGTTTATGAGCATTCTCATATATATATATATATATATATATATATATATATATATATATATATACATGTAATAAGTACGCGTACACACTACTCTATAGAAAGATATTCGCGATACGATACATTATACATTTAGTCTGTTAGTGAATTTTTGAAGTGAAACTGTTTACGGCATAGTAGGGAAAAATTTTGGTTACACGTTAAACGTAAGGTAGGTATTGCGCATAACTGAAATAGACCAATAATAATGATACTTTTTTTATAAATGTATATAGATTTATTATTTATTGAAAATGAAAATTTTGTTTATACTGATACCTTTACCATCCTAATAATTTTCTTAAGCACAGTTTAAAATAATAATGATAATACTAAATGTGTTACTTGTATATAAAATTAATTTAAAATAAAACTTTATTATAGAATTTAATACATATAAGCCAAAGACGTTTCACTTCCTCCGCGTGTACACACTGATACACGCATCATGCGTTTTTTTTTTGTTTTTTTTTTTTGATTGCTCAATTTACGTTTGATATTCCGAGACTCAATAAGTATTGATGTTACTTAAAAATAATCATTATATTCCTTTAAAGTACATAATATTTTACTATAAAATATATTATTGTCGGGAGTAATTATTTTTTACTTTTTAGTGCATTTCTATTCAATTTTCGTAATTGCGTCTTTATTTTTTTTTTATAAACCGCTGTATTTCCCATATAATTTGAGTGCTATTAAAAACTGCTTCCCATACTCTATAAAGAGCTCTGCGTAGTGGATGTAAATTTTTAGCGTTTCAATTATCTCTTTATTTGAGTCTACATTTTCGTACAGTAAATAACATTAATAATACTTTAATTCATCGCATTCCTTTAATTTTAACATTTTAGTTGTTCATATTTTTTCCTCCCTATATTCTAATAAAACTTTTTGGCTAATTTTTATCTAGTTATATATATATATATATATAAAAAAAAAAATCATGATGCGTGTATCAGTGTGTACACGCGGATGAAGTGAAACTTCTTTGGCTTATATGTATTAAATTCTATAATAAAGTTTTATTTTAAATTAATTTTACTCATAAACTATATACTATACGAAGTCCCGTAGTATAAATACTAAACTATACATTTACTCATTTTGGTATATTACTAGAACCAGACAGACACCTATACACATACTTACACATACATACAAATACATACCTTACGTTTAACGCGTAACGCGTAACGAAAAGTTTTCCCTACCGCGCGACAAGAAGTTTCACTTTAAAATAACAAAAAACAACAGTCCCCTTTTTTTATTATCAATGACTACGAAGTAATATTAATCGATACTTACCGATATACGGGATCATCACCAGCTCGGCAACAATTTCTAATTAAAAAACTTTATCGCAGCATTCGAATATCATTCCAAATAATTTTATACGCAGTATATTGTTAACGTCATACTGCCGTCAATGATAAGCTTTGCAAATAGTACTACGATCGATTAGATTCGAATCTACATTTCTCGCGCCAACTAATATTGATGTATTATTTTAATTCTTTGTCTTATTGAAAATTAGCTTTTTCTTTTTCTTTTTTTTTTTTTTTTTTTATCCAACTTACGTTCCATAGTAAATCTGTTTATATATAAAAATTAATGTTTGTACGCTTGTATGTTTCTTTGTATGTTTGTTTGTCTCGTATGCATTCCGGTCCCGCTGGACGAATCATGCTAAAATTTCCAGGGTATATTCGTGTTGTCCTAATGGAAGTTTTAAGGTATGATTGAGTTTTCTACCGCCTTTTTTTCACGAAATATGAGTTTTTCAGTAGTTGAGGTGTAACCAGCGGTACAGAAATGCAAATGAGATAAATAACAAAAAAAAAGTAATTTTTATAAAATTTTAAATAAAATAATTACCACAGTAAATAATAAACTCTAGGTAATAACGTTTTATTAATTTCTGGTTTAAGTAAATATGTCGCGTGTTCTGTTGCTACTTCTCTTTCTGCGTTACTGAAATCATCAAATTTCCAATGACAAGATTTAAACATACAAGACGCGCTCCTAGCCTAGTACTCATTAGGAAGAGTCAATGAAAAAACAGCAGTGTTTTCTATTAGTTTTTACGGGGAAATAAAAAATGCTGCAACAGAATTTTTAATATTTGCTACTACCGGGAATGTTGTATATACTCGAATTTGAAATCCTTACTCAATTGCTGTTGTAATAATAAATTAATTTTAAAGTTGTCGAGATATGAGTAGATGTTTTCTTAAATGTGTAATTATGGAAGATTACCGTGTGAAGAACTCGGCCCCTTCAAAATGATGGCTGTGTATTCTAGCTGAGCGAAACTTTTTATTAGATCACGATAGAGGCAGCTTGTAGAAAGATGGATAATCTTCAGCTGAACGTGAAACACGGAGACCGTTAAGAAAGAAAGAATCTTTACGTAGATATAATTCCAGATAAAAATTGATTTTTTTTTATTCATTTCCGAGTGCAGATTTAAACGACGAGCGATGCCGGTGGGTGACAGCTAGTTAATAATATTTTAACGTTAATGTCCCCGAAGGGGGGAGTCTCTTTTTTAACGTTTGTTTTAATGACTTGCATTCGCACACCGATTCTTATCGATGTATTATTAAACGGTACCATCATTGACCGGGAACGAACGAGAAATCATTTAATATTTGTCTAAAAAACAAGATTTATGACGAATATGGAAAAAAACTTGCGGGACGATTATATAGCCACCTCTGCTGGAGATAACCGATTAAATCAAGCGAAAAGCCCGAACGGAGCTGAAATTCATGTTATCTAAATTGAGTTTTTGTACTACACTTTTCGGATCGTTATACTACATATTTCTCTGATTCTTTTACCCAGACGAATCTATTCTTGTGTTTCGGTTTTCGCTAAGAACCTACTTTCAAAAGCATGTTCTTAAATAGGAAACACCAACTGTACAGATATGTACGAATTATGTACTGTTAAGCATGCTTCGGTTAAATGCGATCAGAATCGTAATGCAGACGTGTACGATAGAAACGGAAACTCGTGGAAGCTATACGGGGATTTCGTTAAACATGGAGGAGGTGCGAATTATAAGAATTGACAAAGAAACAAACTGTCGATTGTACAGCGCGTGCGTACGTAGACAGGGATAAATTTTCTAAATGTCGGGGAATTTTTTTTCGGATGAATAAAGAAATAGCGAGTAACAAGAATGAATACGGATACGTGCAGGAATGACTGAAGGTCTAGATGTACGCGTGAATGAAAAATAAATTATAATAATAATTATTGTCATATGATAATAAGGCCGATGTGAATAATGTAAAAGTGATTTAAAAACGAATTCGTTAACGCCGCCGAGTGAATCAGCAAAACATCATGATTAATGGTGTTTATAATGCGGCAGTAGTAATATCGCACTCTTAGCTGATAAAAATTTAATTCGCTGCTCGCTAAGCTGGAACGAAAACAAGTCATTCGGATTCGTAAAGCCGAATTTGCATATTATGTGAATATCATCAGAGGTGTAAACTACGTAACTCCGATGTGCCATGTTCATTATTATGTACTTCGTAATGTAAAAGCGGTGTATAGTAAGAGTATGGCATAGGAGAAATTTTAGCGCGCAACTGGAATTCGGCGTTTGTAGCAGTGTGTAAATTCGTCCCTCTGATATCTGTAGAATAACGCGGTTTACCGAATGCGTGCATTGTACTTTTGACACTGGATTAAATTTTATGTAGACAATTAAACGCTCGGAGAAGACTGAAAACATCGCAACTACTAATTATTACGAAATGATTTTTCCAATGCATCTTTCTAACTCTATGCAATGTAGGCCATTACAATTCGTAAAATTCAGATTGCACGGAAAACGTTTTCAATTATTATAAAATAATAAAAATATACCGGCATGTTTCGGAGATAATCGTGGTGAGTAATTATTAATCATGATCATGGAGCAGTGGTCTCTGAAACACGTCGGGATTCTAATCATTATTATTTTCATTATACGGAAAATAACGTATTTTTTTTTTTTTTTTTATATTTAATTAAGTGATTTTACGAAAAATATTTATACAAAATCAAGTTTGAACAGTAGACACGAAAAACAGAGCGGACCTTGTTTAAGCGCTCGAATGCGACAATAAGCGAATTTCTTGATAGAGCATCGGGGCAGCTAACATAGCAATATCATGGCACTTCAGTGGTGTCCAGGGACGCCACAACGAAATACAACCTACGTATTGACCGTCATTGATAATTAGCTAAAAATGATGGCATCCGAAATGAGTGAATTTCTAACGCAAGACGCGTCTGTTTTATAATGGGGAAGGCATCTGACAAGACAATTGTTCATTCGTTTATTCGCATTATTTTCGTTTTGGTCCAACAGTAGGCCGAGATTATATCGAACCAAAGAGGATTTAATGGGCTAATGTTAAATTTGGTTATATTGGAAAGATTGAATAACGAAGCGCTTTAAAAAATATTTTTATACCCTTTCTGTGTGCGATTGTCTATCGCAACGTCTTACAAGACCAACAGAAGAATCGCGTACATTCAGTGAGAAGAAATGAGGTCGACTCAGAGCTGTGACGGAAAGAACGGTTGAGTTTGGCGAATACGGGTTTGAAACTTTTAAGTGACATTTTAAAAGTTGAAAAATTGTCGGTATCCGAATGTGATTATTGGGCGTTTATTTGAAATTGCGAGAGAAAAACGATATAATTTTACGTTTCAACTGAAGTATGATGACTCGGTAAAAAGACATGTCGAAAATGCAATCTCGACGAACAATAGAAACGCAATCATTTTTCTGCGAATGAACATTTCGTTAAGATTGCGCTCCAGAACGAAGCTTTCCCTCGGTTATAGAGGCTATACGTCACGTTAAAATAAGAATCAGATGATGAAAATACGAAATATAACGTGATATAATGCTGCACTCGCTGATTCATTTGCGGTTAAAGTTCAGGTTTTTATTTACGCATCATCGATGTAATTCCGAATGGCCAACGCGACTGACGCATTTGAAATGTCTAGAATCCGGGAGAAAAACGATACACATATAAATCATTTTTAAGAACAGATGGAGAAACTTCGGTTGATCTTCCGCTGTCTAAAATGGTATACATATATTTATTAAAACATTTCATTAAAAAGATTAAAAATCATACCATCATTATGCAAGGGCGTCGCCAGCCGATGAGCCAGGCAGGGCAAGATGAGCTGCCAGCCGCCAGGGGAAGGGGCAAGATGAAAGAAAGAGGATATGAGTTATAGGAAAAATAAAATTTATAACTTGTAAATGCTTACTATTTCATTAAGAATAAAATCATAATTGAAACATAATTTTCGTGGGTTTCGGGCAAATTGTTCTACTACTCGTACTTTATTATAAATAAAAGTCTTCCCCAAATTGTCTATGATTACGCGTCTACGAATACTCATCATGCGCGGTTGATTAAAAAGTTTCAAGGCTTCAGGTGGGCGGGGGGGCAGCAGCTGCCCCTTGCCCCCGCTGGCGACGCCCATGTCACTATGTAACAAGTAATCAATTCGTGCTTAATTTTTCTCAATAGATTATAATTTTACTTCCTTTCACAGTAAGTTATAAGTTAAAATAAATTGTGACCGTACAGCCGACGTCTCCATCTCGGATTCTTTCGCAAACTTGATTGTTTCAAAAAAAAAAAAAACTTTTTTAAGACAGAATATTAAAAAATTGATTTTTAAATTTTGTCATTAGTTACGCGGTTTTTCTTTCGAAAGTTTTCGTAAACAAAAAATATATAATACCCACTTTTAAAATTACAATGGTTCTCACTATACAAACACTAGAGCGCGTTATAAGACCAAACTGACTGAATTAATTTAAAGAAATCGCAAAACTTACCGGCTTTGTATTATGTAATAAGCCATGATTACAGATCGTTGATAAACTAGTCGGCTATTTTCATAATTTATAATTTATTGTGAATATAAATTGTATCGAATTTATATATGTCGTAAATGGTTACTCAAAATTTCGTTAAAATTACCATTATCGTTCTGAAAATTACAGTAAAAATTGATTAAAACGGGTGTTTGTGTAATCATTCGGCGGGGATGTCTCGCTACGTCCGATATCAAATGAAGTATTATAATTTTATACATTCCGATGAAATATTTTTTGCGGTTTTTCTCTGTACTGACGTGTATAATCCGGAACTATAGACGTTTTTTCTGGCACAGATATTAAATTTTTCTCCGTACGATGATGAAATAATAAAACCTAAATTATAAAAACCAGAAGTGACCCCACGTAAAACCGGACACTAGTTCGACTTTTTTCTTACTTTCCAAAGAAATTATTCGTAATAATAACGAGCGCTCTGATCGTTTTTTTTTTGTTTTTTTTTTTTATATTTTATGTTACGCTATATGTATTACACGCGTTTTATCAGTTTAAAGTAGAACAAAAAATTTCTAAATTTAATTTTTTCATAGATCGGAGGACGATTTTTTTTTATTATTTAATTCATCCGCAAAAATCGTTTCAAAATTTATTCTGTTCAAGCAATTACCGCCACTTTTTTTTTTGTTCTCACGCGCGCGCTAACTACCAACAGTAATCCAAAGCCAGTAAAATTTTTCAAGTTTTCATGTGTCCCGGTGATCAAATAAAAAAAACAAAAAAAAGTTTGTGACAGCCGGATATCAGGTTGTAAACGAAACGCCACTGCCTAACTAATTACACTGCGGTAGCTGGCTTTTTATTTTTTCTTTTTTTTCGGGCTCGTCAACCGGGGACTTCACCTAGAAAAGATAAGAAGAAAAGTCCACTAATTAGAAGAAGAAGAAGAAGAAGACACTTATATTTGCGTGATTTCCTTATCAGATAACTTAATATATGTATATCAGAACACGAAAATGATAAACAAGAAAAAGAATCTATAATTATAGACTGGAAAAGTTTAAAAAAACCTGACACATTAGCTTATTAAAAAGTTTTAATGACTCAGCATAAAATTAGCATAATCTCGCAATTTAGATGAAATTCTAAGAGTTCTTGGAAAGAAATTAACAATTTAGTGAGAAACAGAGATATAGGGCTGTAAAAATACTCAGAGTAACACATGTTTAATTCGCCTGTGTTTATATTTCTTGTTTCTATGTTTTAAGGACTGATAATTATTATACCTGCCTATATTGTTTACAGTTATAATGTCAGACATAGCGCAATAATTAAAGAAACTTATTGCACGTTCTTTTGTAATCTCACTGACATACGGAAAATGCAGATAATCATGCATGGTTTTAATGCGTGTGTGAATCGGGACTTATTTAATATAATTCTAAAACAATGGTTTTGAATTCGCTGGAGCTTCATTAAGTTACTATGGCTGGTCGAACACCAGACTGGAGCAGCATATAATAGCGTGGGTAGTATAATACCGCTTTATAAATCATAAACTTATTAGACACTGTTAGACATGATTTTCTATTAAAAATCGGAAACAGGTTACATAACTTACGCTGAGTTTTATAAATACGTTGATTTATATGCTTTGTAAACGTAAGTTTTTTATCCAGTGTCATACCTAAGTGAGTTACCTCATCTTTCCATTCGATCGTATTGTTTTTAATTCTAACGTGATTGTTTATTGTTGGCCCGCGCTTTGTAAATATAATTGCCTCAGATTTATTTTCGTTGATATTAATTCTCCATTTAGTGAAGTATTTGACTAACTTATTTGCGGCATCCGTGAGTCGTCGACATATCGTATCAATTCGGTAGGATGTGGCGACAAGTGCAGTGTCATCAGCGTAAAGATTTAGACTTACACGATAAGGTAAGCGGAAGGTCGTTTATGTATCAAGTAAAAAGATAGGGACCCAAGATGCTCCCCTGGGTAACTCTAGCGGCACAAAAACTTCTTACTAGATTTAACATTTTTAATTTGTACGTGAAACTGTCTATTCGTTAAATAAGTTTTGATAAGCAGTACTAAGTATTGCGGATATCCATATTTGATTAATTTAAATACAATGCCTTCATGCCAAGTGATATCGAATGCCTTTTCAAGATCGATGAGTACTAGACCGGTATGTTTATTTTGGTCAAAATTGTCAGTGATTGTATCGCATAAAGCGGCAAGTTGCATTGTCGTACCTAAATTAGGCCTAAATCCAAATTGGAATTCCCTAAAAATAGCATTTGTGTCACTGTACTTGTTTAGTCTAATTAAGATTACTTTTTTCAAAGATTTTGCTGATATTACTTAATAGACTAATAGGCCTGATATTTTGCACAAAGGAAGCAATCCTTTCGATGCTTCGCAAGAGGTATCGTTATTGAGGTTCTCCAGGATAAAGGGTAATAAGTTAAACGTAGGCAGGAATTAAAAAGGCTGACTAACCCGAGGATAGCTTTTTTTGGGAGATTCTTGATCATGCGGATGTGCACCAAGTCATTTCCGACAGAGTTTGTGTTTCGCAATGTACGAATGCGCATTTCTTAACTTCTTTAGGCGTAGTAAAAATATGTGGATTTGATGTAGGGGACGTTAGGCATAGATATCTGTTTATAGCTTGTCTGATGCTGCGAACATGAGATAGTGTGTAGATAAGCAGTGTCATTTTGCTTATGTATATTGTGAAAATGGGTAGCAAGTACTTCGGTTTTGTCTTTAATGGAATATGCAATCTTATTAATACTGTTTCGGATTGTGATTGGCGGCAGCTCAGTCTGATTTCTACAGAAACGTTTGTTTACTTTCCACAGAGTGTTGTCTTTACGGGACAAATTCTGCAAAAATACGTTCCACTTTTCATTTCTCTCATGAAGTAGCCGGGCTTTTACTAGCTTATTTAATTTGTTAAATAATTTTTTGTATGCAATGGAAGAAGGCAACTGATTTTTTTGGCTCATCCTACGGCAAAAATTTTTAATACTAATAAGCAAAACCAAATTTTCTAGAAGCAGTAAAAGGTTCATGTGGAGATAGTTTGGGTACAGATTTTTCGACAGCGGCTAGTTTAGAATTCGACGTTCGGCAACTGCTGAAATATCGAAATTTTATTCTTAACAGTTGATGTCGCGTTACATAGAGAAATTAACATATGTAGGTTGTATGTAATTCCGTCTATTTCAACGATATAATCATCTCTTTACGTGGCTCTATATGCCGCTGTAACCGATTTTCTCTTTATTCACGTTTCTACGTGCAACAGGATTTTCCTCGAGACCGAAGAAAGTAATAAAACGATATTTAAAATTTTCCATTAGCCAAAATCCGTTTCTACTTATTTACGAATTAAAACGCGACAATGCTGTCAATTTGTTGCGAAGAAAATGGAGATATAAAAGAGATTTCGAATAATTACGGTTTTTGTACACATCCTTTTATTGCGAAAACTGATATAGTCTCGTTTTAGTGGTAGTTATTTAACGAATTTACCAATTTACGCGTAATTGAAT
Organism: Icerya purchasi; assembly: GCA_039619475.1. Taxonomy (NCBI): domain Eukaryota; kingdom Metazoa; phylum Arthropoda; class Insecta; order Hemiptera; family Monophlebidae; genus Icerya; species Icerya purchasi. The sequence goes on from CM077116.1 coordinate 179,890,387, forward strand.
ATCAAGCGATGTTTTCAAATCCGTGTGAAAATTTACATACAGAGATAGAGGTACTTTAGCCATCTACTTTTTTACTTTAAAAAAGACCCTACGACTGCGTTAAGCCGAATTTTTTCTGACGGGTTACAAGTACAAAATAGAAAAAATGTAATTCACTCTAAAAAATTTGCAATCTCTTCGAGAAAACTACACGCGCAGAATATTATATCTTTGCGGAATGAATAGGCGAGTTTCAGGTAAACGGTTTTATTGATTGAATTGATTTCAAATTGGTGTTCAGCGTAATTATTTAATCTAAATCTGATTTTAGATCGAATTGCTGCGCGCAGTTCGCAATAAAAACGAAAAAAAAAAGAAAAGAATCAATAGTAAATTGCACTGCTTAATAACGTGTCCGCGTTGTTGCGTAATAAAAATATATTTACCTGGACACGGCGAATTAATAGCATAATAAATAACATTCGGAATGCTAATGAATAATGATAATAATTCACGATAGATTGCTCGGCTATGACTGCATGCGCTTGTTTATATTGTTGTAATGTTTCTAAGAAACATACACACGAGAATGCAAGTACATTAAGTAACACTCACGTTTTCAGACGGAGTTCCTAGACGATCGCAAACCGGATACATGATTCACAGTGTCAGAGAGATAGTGCTTGTAATGAAGTAATTACATTTACTGGACTAGAAGGGAACTATCTCGTTTGAAGGAAAATCCATTGAACTAATTATTGTGCTGATCTGAGTTATAGTGTGTAATTTTCTGTATTCGCTTTGCGCCCAAATGAGCGTTCTGAGAAGCGACTGCATTCTTTCGTCTTTTTCATTATCGGTTTTCTCCCCTTTTTTCTTTTTTTTTTCTTTTCGTTAGTAAACGTTTAGTACTATCCTCAAATTTTATAAAACGTCACTATTTATTTATCTCGTTTCTTTACAAATGAAACAGCCGAAGTTATTTCTTATTTTGAAATTGTAACTCGTTCAAAAATGAAACGATCACAGTTTTTTTTTTTTGTTTTTTTTTTTTTGTTTTTTTTTCTTTTTAAGGCTTACCACCCACGAAGGGGATTAGACGGTTCAAGGAAAATCGCTATTTTATCTAAGTTTTAAAAGTCGAAAATTTTTCCTGGGGGAAAAAAAAAAGTGATAAAAACATTACAGCCTTTTTCGTTTATTTCAAGATGCGAGTTTACCGGTTTTCCTTCTTTGTTTGAATGCGGCTTTATCGCAGGAAGTATTGAATTTCAAAAGTTCTAAAGGAATGTACATCATTGTGAAATTAGAAAACGAATGTTGCAGCAGGTTTAGCGTTCTTTTGTAGTCTACGTTCGAATCCGGCTGTAGTAAAGTGAAAATTTAAATTCGTACAAAGTTATCGTTATCTTTGCTGTTTTTTTTTGTTTGTTTTTTTCTTTTTGACTGCTGCATACAAAAGTCCGAAGCAGCATTTAAAGTAAGTTGGATTATCTCGTTATTGCGTCCTGTTCAAGAAGAGAAAAAATGTTTCTATATTTTCATCGTAAAATTTTCCGACTTCTTCATACTGCGCAAAATCATTACGAATGTTCTGTAAAAAATTTAAATAAAATCGAGTGCTCAAAATGGATTTTAAAATGATTCCCTTCCCCCAAAACGTACTGACTTTCACGCCTTTAATTTGTTAACAACCAAAAAGACTCTATATTATTGTCACCCTGTTTTCATAATTGTAGTGCCAACTTTTGTGAAGAGCCCAGCTTTTTTTTTCCCCCCCTTTTTTTTTTGTAAACGTTCGCTTTTCTTCTCATGGGTCGACATTTCGGACCGAATTAACGTCTTCCAAAAAAAGCATGCAAGTTTTAAAATTTTTTTTAACAACATCTGGAAAAAAAAATAGAAACACGTTTATTTTTTTTGAGGGGGGAAGCGTCAACTCATTAGCGCGAGTGAAATTATTTTTGTAAGTTTCAAGGTGCGGCAGCGCCATCTTAATGATTTTTGTCCGTTTATTGGAAAATTTTGCCGCCATCGTCCGTTTTTATTTCGATCGGAGGTTTCCTTTAATTCCAGCATATTGATTATTTGGGTTCGCTTTAGAACAGGCTTAATTAACATTCAGCAGGAATCTACGACCTTTTAAATGCATTTTAATAAAAAGAAAAAAAAGGCATTTATTAAGGACCTGAACTCTCTACCATTATCACACTATGATCCGATGGTTTTTCAAATGAGTGAGATTTTATTTCAGATCACCCGCCTTTATAGCGCATAAATGATAGCCGGGAAGAGAAACGCTTAAATTTCTGAAAAAAATTTTTGTTCGCATACCCAACACTTGGGAGGCGTGCGTTTTTGCAGTAGCGATGTAGTCGCCGAAAATTATTTCTTAACAAAAATAGAGTAATTGTAAAAAGAACGGATTTTTATAAATCTTTGAGGCGCGAGAAAAATTTATTTGTTTATTATAACTATTCCTTACTTCGAAATCGATCAAGGCACGATTCACTCAGCTGATCAACAAACTTGCTAGGCAGTCGGATTCAGACCAGACGGCGAACTAACCATATCCATAAGGACAAACACAGCAGTTAAAAATACGGTATAGGGTGTTGCGTCTACACACACACAAAAAAAAAATAAAAAAATTATTGTTTTTTTTTTTTTTTTTGACATACTAATAAGATTAAGTGTAATAGTCGAAAATTGTAAACATTGAATAGGTCTAAATGAACACAATAGGAACGTTTTCGGAAATATCTTCGGTCGAAGAAGGTAAAGAAAAAATCGCACAACATTTTATACTTTGATAAAATAAAATAATGCGTAACATTTGATAAACATTAAATAAACGTCTCGAGAATAAATATTTAAATTGAATATGTGTACTAATAATGTCTTCTCCTTTTTCGGGGGGAATATTACATTTTTAGAAAAGAGAAATAAGTAAAGTACGTATGAAGACAGCTTAAGCAGGACTAAGTCTATCTTCAGCCGGAAAAGAAAATCGAAGAATATCAGTAAAACGTTAGAGGTCACTTCATATATTCGGATGATAATATTTAACCAATTTATCTGTACTAATATTTCTTATTTCTTTTACTAAAGATGGGATCTCTTTGAAAAGAGTAGCGCGCATATTCAATCGAAATATTCAACATCTTAAGAAGCTATTTGTAATTTTATTGTTTCGTTACCTAATTAACAAACCGGATGTACAAATCAGCAGGTAAGATTTAGAAAAATTTCTTGCTGAAAGAAGGAACACTTTCACGTGTTTCTCTAGAATCCAACATAAATCCGCCAGTCAAGCATTATATTTACGATCTCCATCTAAAAGTAACGGCTACAAAATGACTTTGCTAATCGTATTTTCCCCTTTTCGATTTCACCGCTGAAATTTTACTAGAAATCCAGATCAAAATGACGTCATCCGTTCGAAATGCGGCGCACTCGTTTACATTGCGAGAGCAATAAAAACATCAACGAACGGAATAAAAAACTGCTGACGGTCACTGACATTGAAATTGTAATAAAATGCGGAGAGTGAGAAATTACCGCTTCATAATCTACCGTATGTATATGCGTACCAAGTTATAATCGCGTAAATCCATATTAGTGAATAAGTTTAGCTACACTCGTAATAATGAATAATGATGCAATTATCTTACGTATGTATATGCATTAGACGAAAACAGGTAATTTCCACATGTAGTATTATACGAATTACAACATTTGACCTCTCTAAAGCGAATTTTACTGCAGTGTCGCTTTTCACGATAAAACGTCGTGAGATGCGCGAAGAAACTTTATGGGTTTTCCGTGTAATACGACCGGCTTGCTGCGTAGCGGACACGGCACTGTCACAGGAATCAAAAAGTCTTTTTTTGGAATAATTTTTCGGCCACTCACTAAATCGCTTCGAATGACATCTGTGCTTAAGGAAGTTGCTATTACGCCGATAATTATTATTTAATTTTCATTGTCGAATTTAACGGTTCGCAGTGATGTGCGCATAGAGGCGAAATCCATTTTTTATCAATTTGTATCGACGATTTATTTTTTTTCTCCTCCTTCGTTGAAGTTGAAACTTTTCGATTATCTTTTTTATGTAAGCGAAGGTCAATAGAAACAAATAAAAAATGTTATTCATTTAGCAAAGCGCTATCGATGCAGAAACCGCTTAACTGTTTGCCGAGAGAAGTTCGCTATCGTAAAACTAAGCAAATTTAAAAGCGAAACAATGTTTTAACAGATTCTCAGAGGAAAATTGAAAATGAAAAAATTGAAAGACTTAAAAATTTTATGTTACTGTTTACGTGCTAACTGACCGTACTATTATGATAATAGATTTTTTTGAGCGGGAACTTCGATTTCGATGGCAGCAACCTTCGTCGGAAATTTTTAGCACGCTTTTCCGTTGGCTAGATCTAATCTTGTATCGGTGGTTCTGTTCCATTATGCTAATTTTTAGACCGTTCTTCTAAAATTTTTCTCGAATAAACATTAACATTTTCATCGTTCAGCGTTTTATTTCGTTAACGTTATTTATTGTATAGTACACGAGAGTTTCCGGAATGGAGTACTTCTGTCGAACAGGATTTCTAGATAGCCTGCACAGTAAACCGAAAAGTAGTAAGAATTACCGACTTCGAACTGGATTACGTTCTATGTTTGTTTGCGCATAAGTTTTAATCGATTAGATCGATTATGATGATCCTTTAATAATCGGAAAGTATACCGCAATTAGTGGTGTGTATAATTCAGCAGTCATCTAAAAACATGAGCAAATTTTGGACATTTCTTAGTGCTAGCATAACAAAGGTCACTGTTAAAAAAAATTAAACAGTTTACCGCGGGGAACGTGTATACGTTGGAAAAAAACTAATTTTTAATATTGCAGCTGGATAAAAAATTAAAATATTACCAATATTGGATAAACATATAGATTCAAATAATAAAAAAAATTGATAGCGCCTTTTCTTATCACTGACGGAAAAATTACGTGTCTTAACATTACTGCATATAGAGACCATTTGGAATGATATATGTACATGTATATATATATAAACTCGGTCATTTTGGCCTTGCAAGGGAACCCCTCTTGCTTACATTTCTGTCTCTTTCTCTTCTATACTTTGTATAAAATTATCAAAATTTACAACGTAATTCTTAGGCCGGTTCCCATTACATTTTATAACAAAAAAGTGTCACAATTTTATGTAATAAAAAAAAAATAAATACAACCAATAATGTATACTATAAATTTTATTAAACTATCGAAACAACTTAACATACTAAAATATAAAAATAATACCTTTTTTTTTTTTTTTTCATTTCCATAGTATTATTAAATTATCAATATAGTCTTTACATGCTTTTCGTTATAGTGGGACTTCTTATTCGTTAATCAGCACAGTAATAAGAAGTGTGTATTCATTATGTTTCCAAAAACGAAATCCACCATCGAACGTATAATTAGACGAACTGTGCAATAGCGAAGAATTTGCCACATTTATACCTGATGATAGGCCTTTTGGTTCGAAAAGGACAAATGTAGAAATTTAGGTACCGTGTAAGTAATTATAAAAATCGGTGAATGTAAGAGTATTCGTTAAAAAAACGTGAAAAAATGTGATCCTTATTCGTCAAAAAACGTGAAAAAATGTGATCCTTTTGGATAATTTTTTTTTCTTATTATTTTTTATTAGTATAACAGAATCGATTGACTTAAAATGCAATCAAACGCTTCAAACTTTTCTACATTTGTCCTTTTCGAACCAAAAGGCCTATCATCACGTATAAATGTGGCAAATTCTTCGCTATTGCACAGTTCGTCTAATTGACATTTACGTTCGATGGTGGATTTCGTTTTTGGAAACATAATGAATACACACTTCTTATTACTGTGCTGATTAACGAATAAGAAGTCCCACTATAACGAAAAGCATGTAAAGACTATATTGATAATTTAATAATACTATGGAAATGAAAAAAAAAAAAAAAGGTATTATTTTTATATTTTAGTATGTTAAGTTGTTTCGATAGTTTAATAAAATTTATAGTATACATTATTGGTTGTATTTATTTTTTTTTTATTACATAAAATTGTGACACTTTTTTGTTATAAAATGTAATGGGAACCGGCCTAAGAATTACGTTGTAAATTTTGATAATTTTATACAAAGTATAGAAGAGAAAGAGACAGAAATGTAAGCAAGAGGGGTTCCCTTGCAAGGCCAAAATGACCGAGTTTATATATATATATATATATATATATATATATATATACATGTATATCATTCCAAATGGTCTCTATACGCAGTAATGTTAAGACACGTAATTTTTCCGTCAGTGATAAGAAAAGGCGCTATCAATTTTTTTTATTATTTGAATCTATATGTTTATCCAATATTGGTAATATTTTAATTTTTTATCCAGCTGCAATATTAAAAATTAGTTTTTTTCCAACGTATACACGTTCCCCGCGGTAAACTGTTTAATTTTTTTTAACAGTGACCTTTGTTATGCTAGCACTAAGAAATGTCCAAAATTTGCTCATGTTTTTAGATGACTGCTGAATTATACACACCACTAACTGGGGTATAGTTTCCGATTATTAAAGGATCATCATAATCGATCTAATCGATGTTGAATGGTACTCTTTCTAATCGACAGAGAATCAGTAAAATCGGTCGATACAAATATGAGTTATGCACGAACAAACATAAAAAAAACAAAACATACGCGAACTACGCGTAACCGCCTTTCTTCTGGAAGTCGGTAAAAATTAAAATATTACAAACGTTATATAAAATTGGAACATTTTTTGGTGCATTTTTCGTTACATAAAATTTGGACACTTTTTCTAATGGGGTCCGGCCTAAGCATTATGTTGTAATTAATATATGTATATATATGTATATAGATAGATAATATACCCTTTACTTGTTGGTAATGGTACCGGCCAATGGTGATTCCATATGAGTACCGATGAGTACAGGTTAATACTGATGTCCGATAGACATTAAGAGGAAAGGTTGAAAAAAATAAAACTTCTTAGAGATATGCTTTCTTTGCTTAATATAATTAGATAAAAATTAAGCAAATAATCATTGCGATGGGTCAGTGTCAAGTTATGTTATAGTTCGGTAAATTTTAAGAATTAAAAAGTGTACCTCTAATGCAAACGTGCGTATGAGTGTTTAAAAAAGCGGTAGCAACGAAAAAAGTTTAAAATTGACGTTTTTTTTCCTCCCAAATAAAACATTTTGTCTAGTTCACCAGAGTATAAAGAAAGAGTTTCTAAGTGAAAACATTTTTTTTTTTTTTTTTTCTTTTCTTGTTTGGGTTTTTCCCTGGGCTTGTCAGCAACGGACGATTACCCATCAACATGTGTACAAAGCAGCAATTAGGAGTAACAAGGAATGGAATCTGACAAAGAATGCTATACCGAAGATGGAGAAACAATAACAATCAACGTCGAAAAATGCCAAACGTATGCATCCTGAAAAGAAAAGGAATGACAAAGGTAAGAGCAAAAGCAGTTAGCTGTCCCATACCATGAGTTTCTTTTAAAATTTCCTTTTTGTAAGAATTATACGTAACGGTTAACAATTTGTGTATAATAAATTTTTTAGTTCGAAAAGAAAAAATCTGTGTGTTTTTTGTACAAAATAGCTATCTCTTCTCTTTATTAAGAATAATGTTAGTACGCTGTTTTAATTAATTACGAACTGTACGATGATAGTAAAAAAAGTTAAGTAAGTCGCGTGTATCTTTGATATGGTATCATGGATTGTGAACTTAAGATTCACAATGTACTAAACCTAATGGATCTGATGAGAGCAGAGGGAACAGTTCTTTTTTCTCAGCCGCCTTTACTTTCCTAAATTTCTCTGGTCCCCGATTATTTCAGGCTGAGTAAACCTGGGATTAGATCCGAAACGAGACAAGTATAACCTATGTGACATCTCTGGTTTAGTAACCAAACATCTTAACCACTAGGCTACTATCTATAGCGGGAAATATAAACACCTAAAATTTTAAAATTAAAACGGTGATGAATGATACTTAACCATCGTTAGTTTACCGTGAAAATGAATATTTGAATAAAGAGCGCAGTTTCACTGAGTTTTAAGTCACGACGATCATAGACAACGATTAACATTTTACAATTAGCAGTCGCCTCGTTATTTTCATCGGGAGATTCCGGTTTAATGCACTTTTAAAAGTAACTATGAGTTTAGTAATCGAAACTTTTAATATCGGAACAAATAACAACCGGTTGAGAGAGGTGCATAATCGGCACATCTGGAAAGTCAATGTCTAGCGTGGGATCTTATTAAGAATGGGATCAATTTTTTTTTCTCTCTAAAATGGGAATACGAATTGTAATATGTCGGACTGCTACAGACACACATAGACCTTCGACCTTTGTTGAGAAATATTTCACTTGATGTGTACGTCAACGGTTTGAGTTTTAACAGAACGGTTGACCAGCGCTTATACGTCAAGACTGGCTCGAATCCAGCTAAGCGAAATATTCCCCCCCCCCCCGGGGGGGGATCATAGATAAATACGAGGCAGTAGTATTCGTCGCACTCACCAGACCTAACCGTTTTAGATAAACCTGCAACAATATGATAGTACACGGAATCACGCAAGCTATCCGGTATTTATCGGCCAAACAACTAAAGTGTTCGAGCCCTTAATTCGATTCCGAAAGGAGTTCTGAGACTTGCATTGCTCAATTTCAACTTTAAATACGATTTGTTTAAATATTCAGACACTTTGCTGCCCGCTTAGTTTTTTCATACACCCGTCAAGCAAAAATGAGATTTCGAAAGACATTTTGCGGTTGAATTTTTTCATTTTTTCGGTGGAAAAGTTGAAATTCGTCAAAAAAAATACCCCATTTCATTTCAAAAAAACTAACTTTCGGTCTAGATAGGCCACCACTTCTGGTGCAGGGCGCGCAAGTCGAAAATATTTCAAAGTAGTCGGAGTACAAATAGAGATATCTAACAGAAATAATCGTCAAAAAACGACCAAGTACACAGGTACCGCACAATAACAAAGGAAAAAAGGAAACGAAAGCGGAGAGATTTATCGCTGGAAGGGTTTTCACGATTCGTTTTATATTTCACAATAATTCGGCGGCTCCTTTTTCGGGAAATTATTCTAACTTAAATACCGATATCCATTTTCGCGGAAAGATCAAATCTGACTTGTTCCTATCGCTCGGAATCATAATACCGCTTTTACGGTCGTAGATTTCGCAGTTATTAGCGCACTGAAAATTATTTAGGTGTGCCTGAAAACGATTTGCGAGCCGATTTCATTGAGCACTGCGCGCGCTTGAAGCTACATTGGTTTGCCAAATATTGTTCCAAATGCACGAGGCTATATAAGGGTATTTTGTTCGCTTCAGCGGACGAACGCCTCGGACGTGCACTGGTAACGTGTGTGGTATGATAATTGGAAATGGTGTTGTCGTAAATATTATCACGGAGACAGATGAAGAGTGACAAGAAGCAACTTTTACCCTTTTGTTGTTGTTTTTTTTTTTGCTTTTTTTCACTTTTTTTTAAAATGCAACAAACATTCGTCTTTGCCAAACGAAAGTTTTTTTTCACGACTCGTCTGAGTCATAGACGGTTGAGTCATTACGGTTTTCATCGACTTTGCTAGATCGATTGTGTGCGATTTCATCGATCTGTCCTTCGCGCGTCCCACGATAAGTTTAATGGTGTACAGTTTGGTTCAGTCTGGGGCGCTAGAAGAGAAGAGGAACCGCTGGATATTAATGACTCGGTGCGCCGTCACGTCCACTTCAAAGACATTATCGGAATAATTTCCGCGATTCTAATATACTCTCTTCCGTCTTGGCAAATCCGCCGCGGTGCGCAAAAAATCAACCTGGTTGTCGTTTCTCAAGATTAAAAAATCCGCAAGAAAAGGCAAAATTTATAACCAAAAAAAAAAAAAGAAAAAAGTCTAGTCAGCTTTCCGACGTTTATTTTGACTATTGCTGGGAAATTGAAATTATTTCCAACGTAAAATACAGCTGATATTCCGACTGCTTTTAAAAAAAGTGCATCATACGGTATGAGATAAAGTCGTAGGACGGCAGTTTTAGCGCGTTGGCTGGAACCGGTGTCGTAAAAGTTGTTTTATCGCTAATAATAATGAAATATGTACTCTTTTTTTTGCCCGAAAAAAAAAAAAAAAAAAAAGGAGGAGGAGCGGTTCCCATTAAACCTGATTGCTTGGAAACATTTAACCTTTTTTCATTACACTGTGGACAATAACCGCGCACGAGCTAAATTTTTGTTACATTTTCACTGTGCGTGAGTTGTGTGCACTTAATGGTAAGTGCGGATTGATTTTTTAAAAAATTTTTTTCACCATTCTCTTCTGTTAATTTTTCTTTCTTTCCGTTTATCCGTTGTATCTTCAGCGCGCTAGCTAGATAACAGCCAGTCACAATTTATCCGACGTATAATTCGCGTTTTCATCGGGGACTGAGAAGATCTCAACAGGGATTTCTTCTTCGAACAGAACGTATTTTCGGATTGAAGTTTTTTTGAAAATAACGATTTTACGTTGATAATGTGCCGCGGTCATGATGCGGCCGAAGCCGCCGGCATTTAAAAATTGAACGTGCGCAGAATTAGGCGGATCCCTAGGTACACCGCTCTCCACTTTATTATTATCTCTACTACTCTTCCATCCGGCTCAAAGTATGTATATTTCCTACCTTCGCTTTCCGAGTTCCAAAATCTTAATGACATAGGGGAATTCTACATTGATAAGTTCCCTATTTACCTGTGTGCTTACTAATGATCTGAGCAACCCTTAATCTATTATCCTTTCAGGATTTAGTCTCCCTTTCTTCTGTTCTGTCTTTACCGATAACATTCAATTCCGACTCGTTGAGTAAGCGATCTGTTCTTTCACCATTCTTCGTCTCTTCTTGCTCTTTCTTTCCACCATTTCAACCGCGATGATTTGCTGTGAATTTCCCCGGCCATTTCATTTTTTAATGAACAATAAAGCGGCGGATTCCCTTGTGTTACGGTTCTTGCTCTTTCGCGTTACCTTTTTCAGTCCCATCCATTATAATCTCTTGCGTATCTTTTTTGAAATTTTTGGTCTTAAATGTCGCGCATTTTCACTTTTCCCTTACACAGCAATCACTCTTTTTGTCTGTTTGTCGATAATGTTCCATCACTATCTTGCGCTTCTTGCTTTTCGAGTTTTCTTCGCTTCCTCATTCTGCCGTAATTTTTCTTGTCTGCCCGCATTCTTAATATTCTTAAACGATTTCTTTCGGATTAAGCATCTTGCACGTCTTTATCGAAACCTGCGTGCACGGTGTTTATCTTTCGTCTATATAAAATGTGCTTCTGTAATCAACATCTTTCCGAGTGAACTATCGATCCCATTGGTCCCGCTTTTGTTATCGCTCGGTGTCCAGCTTTTAAACTTTCTATCATATCTTATTACTCATTTAAATCTTGCCTTTCGAAAAAATAATAAATCGGTTGAAAGGTCTTTCTCCACAAAATGGGGTTTACGACGCAAGTACTCTTTTCATTCTTTACATAATCTGTTCCAAATTTAACTATTGCTTTCGTTGCGTACGGAAAAATGCTTCTCTAAATAGCTCCTTTTCAAACTCGACCGAATTTAGAACTACCGTCTTCGCTAATGTCTTAGTGCCTTAAGGTCTTCTCCAATTCTCATAATGTGCTCCGCGAATTTAACATATCTGCATACCCGTAGATTTTTCGGATCATTTCTTTATAAAGCGTTTTCCTCCTTAATTCTATATCCATTCCATCTTATCTTTCCATTTTGGAGAATTGGCGTTTCGCACTCCAAAGAATTCTCATTCTCTCGCATGTCTCCAGACATCTGTTGTTTTTTTTTTCTTAGTTTTTTATCTTTATTTGTCCAATTAATAAACGTTCCTTTATTTTTTACATTTTGTTTATGAAATTTCTTAAATTTACCGAATCCGTTCCCTGCAGATGATAAATTTTTGCCTTCTTCAGCCGCGTTGGCAAATTTAATCACATATTAAACGTTGCGTCTCTCCGTTCTCTTTCATAATTTTCACCGATGGTTCTACGAATATGGTGAGAATGTTGGTGCGGTTTTCATATTTCCAGTTCTTCCTCACTCCGTAAGTTTTAAAATTCCTTTCTTTTGTTTCGATTTCGCAATTGAAATGTTGGTGTAGTAATAATGTTCATCTCAAAATTGGCCTTGTCGTTTTCGGAATATTAGCGTTAGCGTTTCGACACTAATTCAAATGACGTAGTAACAAATTGTTTTTCTTTTTTTCTAAACCTTCTACGGGTCCAAGTCTATCTAGGCGCCAATTTCCGCATCGGCCTTGCGCTGTTTACGAGATCGTAGCGTTTCAAGATTTGCACAAGAATACGAATGAGACGTTCAAAGCCTTAAAAAAACCAAACAATCCGTAAATCAACATTAAAATTATTATTCGAGTACTTATAAAAAGTCCTAGCTTGTTTTAGTCGAAATCGCCTATCTACACTTTTATGTACAATAACGTAATGCAAACATATAAATAAAAAATATACGAAAAGTAATCGGTTCGGAATTCCTTTATACTCGTAATATATGAAATTTCCTTCAAGGCATGAAGTTTACATGTAGTATTTGGTTCATTGGCGAAAGTTGGGCCGAAAAAAAAAAAAGGAAAAAAGTCTGCGTGTGTTAGCTGGAGGGTTTATTTTTGGGGCCATTCGACGGAAGGTATTGAGATTATGCTAATTATCAATTAAAAATGCGCTTTTACACGCACGCAGTGAGGTTAATTTCTATATTTCTAATAATCAGATCGAACGATATCTTATGCAACAAGTGAACGTATTAAGTGGAGCGGTTCGGAACGAGCTTCAAAATAATAATAACACGGTAGCGTATAAATTTCTGCGAGCTAATCAATAAAATGTTACAATAATGTTAAAAAAAACTCGCTTTAACCTGATTAGATTTTCACGCAATAGCGCTACTGTTGTTATGCGGCCAGTTCACTCTGCTCGTATAGAGCGCATTAGCAAATATTACGACAGACTGGTAACCTCGATGAAAAGAGTTTGCTTTTCTTAATGGGAGGAGCCTCTTTAAATATTACTTAATCTATTTGCTCGTATTTGCATACGGTGTACACCACATTGTGTGGAGACATTTTTTTTTTAGCATTTTAGTGAGACATTGTGAGTGATGAAAAAGAAGGGAAGGTAGGAAGATGGTGCCGTTACTGTTATCTGAATGCTAATCCACTTTCTGGTTCAAGATTCGTTGCAAAATTCATTCTGAGTGGTCCGCGGCGACTTCACCTTCTATCCAATCAACCTGTTCAGCACAATAAGAGCCGACGTCGCGTGGTAATTGATGGCTAATCTATTAATTTAGCCCTGAGTAGAAAAAAAGAAAAGAGAAATGAAAAAAAACGAACCAAAATAGTAGCTATTTATAATTTCCAGTATAGCCGACCGATAAGTACGAGAATACGGGGATAAATAATTTTTCTCTAACTCAGTCTTTAAATTACCAGTTTTTTTTTGTTTTTTTTTTAATATATATATATATATATATATAATTCGGAAACGCTGATATCACACAAACTGTTATTATTATTGGTTTTAGTTTTTTTTTACCGTTTTTTTCCTGCATCTGTACATGTATAAATTCTTGTATGATCGGACTGCCAGTGTATAAAATAACAAAAGTGTCGGATAATTATCGACATTTTAGAGTCATATACACTTACCAGCCTAAATTTACGATTCAATTAGCTGGGAAATGAAAATCTAGCCAAACCGGTTTAATTGGAATTTGCAAAAATACGTTAATGAATTTAGTGCTGAGAAAATTCGGGGCTGTACAATTTCGTAGTCCTTTTGATTTTTAGAAGAAAAAAAAAAAGAAAAAGAAAACAACGCAGAAACTAAATATAAGAAATACTGTGACCATTATATAGCCGTTTAATCAAATGAATTTATCGTCAGATGTTTTTTACTTTTTCTTTTATACGTTTATTTTTATATTTTTCATATATTTATTATATATCTTTTTTTCTTTTTTTTTTTTTCGTAGTTTAAAATTCTATACCATGAAATAATATTGATAAGAGTCAGCTAGTCGTAACGGGCAATTTCTAAATACGAACATAAAAAAAAAAAAAAATTCAAATTTTTGTTCATAGACATAGTCGACGTTGTACGTGCGTGCGTCATGTGTAACTGTATTTTAGTCACTGCAGCCAGTGGACTGTGGAAGTTACTTCAACTTCTCTATATAGCACAGATAATTCGAAAACCAAGCGTGGCATGTACTTGATCGAAGTAATTTAGGGAAAAAATACAAATTAGCCATTAAAGAAGTGGCGGAACGCGAGAAAGCTAGACGTAATACCGAGCAGATATAAGGATTAAACAATAAGGACTTGCGAATGCGCGCTCTTTAGAATATATTTATTTCTTCACATAGGTATATTTTTTTATCGGAGCTAGCCTTTTCGGCTATCGACTGATAATTATAATTAGCCCTTAAAAACACGGTCAAACAAGAAACACCAAACATATCGCACACCCGTGTCACCGTGTCCGATTACCGTCAAAAGATTCTATGCAATTATTAACTTAATAAAATGAAAATTAGATTTAAAGGCTTAATTTAGCCGCCTAACATCACTGCTGTAGTCGAGTTGCCGAATTGCTATTCACGCGATTGAAAAGCCCCGACGTTCAGACTTTCAGCTGCTTTTGATTCAACAATTTTGAGCTTCAGATCGCTTCGTAAATCTTCTGCTTCCACCATAGTACATATCACACGGAACAACCTATTCTGGGCAACATGAATCAGTCTTTCTGTCTGAAGGATTCGCACAGTCCCATAGTCGCGTCCGGTACACACTAAACGTTTATTCGCCAAACTAAAGATTTACGTTTCTCAGAATAATTAGTGCAATATCCCCTAATCTTCTTCCTCCTCATTTTAACATGCGGTTTCCAATTCAGCCAAATACGATATCGAAGCATTTGGTACAAGCAGACGTGGAAATAACAAGATGATTAATTATTGCAGTTATTTTCTCCCTTTTTTACTTAACGAAAGAACGAAATGCGTTTACTAAGCTTAATTTTCCATCTTTTCATTCGTACGAATATTTAATCAACGGCTGCTTGCAACAAGCTAGGAGTATTCCTTTCCGTTTATTACAAGTATCGAGCATATTATTTATTATACATATGCAATAGTTTACATTGACTGGGTATGTAGAAGTAGAGTTACGTCGATGTTAAAAGCCTCTGTAACCATAATAGCCCAATAATGCAAATAAGAATATAAAATCGCAAAATTAACGGTTAAGGGCAATTAATTTACACATATTTCGCAGGGGTTCACTGATAAGACGGAACTACGGCATGGTGGTAAGCTTCAGCGTTGTAATCTTTATTTACAGTACGAACGGATTGAGATGACTAAAAATTAAACGGGCTTAGTAATAAATTAGCCGATTTCGTTAATGCTGTTACAAAAGCTTTAATATGCTTTTGATGATAAGCTGTGTATGTAGAACCAAATTGTTTGTGCTAATTCATTTACGAAAGAAAAAAAACAAAAATGGACAAATTTATTTCGCAGAAACGAAAACCAAAATGTCACTTTCGCCACGTTGATTTTGGCAAAATTTACAATGGAAGAAGAAAAAATAATGAACATTTCGCCTCCTTTTTACGTGTTTTGGTCAAGTGTTTTGAAAGGCGCTTTAACATGACTTTTTCGAAAACGATCACATTTAGGTAAAACTATACCTCCCTAAAAGTTCACAACATTTTCCGTAACCAGAAATCGACAGGGACAAAATTGATTGCTGATAAATGTAGTTCTTGATCAGAGAGTATTTCGACAAAAATCAAAATGAACATGATGATAAACGAGTATGAAAAAGTTTTTTAAAAATAAAAGGAATTAAAATTATAGCGAATGCATGAATATTTATTTAAATTTTTCAAATTTAAATAAATATTCTGTTTATGTGTGTTTACTATAATGCTAAAATTTAATCGTAAATAACGTTAACTAAAAAAGAACAAAAACGAACAATGAAATAAAAGAAAAATTAAATGTGGGAAAACAAATTGACGGTTCCAATTTTTTTTTTTTTTTTTTTTACCGCGTGTGAAAGTAGTGCCTGATGAAATAGGGAGAATTTTCGGGGATTTTTTTTTTCCTGTGAAAATAAAAAATTTTCCAGAAGATTATTTTGTGCATATGCCAGCGTTGTACCCAAAGGTGTAGGACATTAGGTGTGCCTATGAAAGAGCACATGCATGCGCACAGAATTGCGTAGAAAAATCGACGCTGGGGCGGTATAAACGACTGTCCCTGGTCACGGTTTAAAACGTTTTTGAGGAAACCGAAATTTTAATAATGAATCGTTTTAAAAGTGGTAAATGATTTAAGCTTTTAAAGTTTGAAATTGAAACAGTAATTCTAACAGAGAAGAAGACTATCATCACACGGAGGAACTGGCAAGAAAATGTCTAATACTAAAATAAGAAGACAGATATTTAATTTATAGCAAACGGGAACGGAAGTAGTAGTTGAATAGATTCCGTCGCACTGCGGTATTAAAGGAGATGAAATAGTGCATAGAAAATCTAGAACCGCAGTAGGCAGAACATTGGCTAGCAACTAAATTGGTGGGATTTCTTTTACCGCTAACTGGAGAACCATATTATTACGAAGTGAAACATCGAGTGCCAACAAAGTAAGTAGTAAACAAAAGAGGGAAAAATTACTACAGAATATTTAAAAGTAAGTCCCAAGGGTTCCTGGATTTTAGGGTAGTTGAGAACTTCGAGAGAGAGACTATATACAATGTAACGATAACTAGACTGAGAACGGAACACAACAAAATCCCCGACGATCACTCGGCTAAAATTAATCTTATTAATTTTAAAGTCTGCAATGGTTGTGCAATAACAATAGACCATTTTATTTAGCAGTGTATAGTTTACGAACCGGGTAGGGACAAACTTAGAACGGAAATCCTATCGGAGCTGCACACTTTTCCAGTGACTGTAACTCAGATAGTGGTTAAACGTCAAATCTAGCTCCATTAATATACGAAAAGGCACAAAAAAATAGAAATGCAGAAATTAAAAGTAATAATATTTCTAGCAAATACTCCCTATCCTAGGGTTAAGTAACAGAAGAAACTGGCTAAATAGCAAAGGCTAAGCCAAAAAAGAAAAAAAAAAAGAAGGCTTACAATTAGATTTGTCTTATGAATATCAAACAAAGAAGATAGCTCTAAAAGAACATTAACAATGAACGAAATTAATTCCAAGTGTAATGAATGAGAGACATTCTCTCCTGCGTTCGATAAAAAGATGCATCATTATAATTTAACGAATCAACGAAAACAGTTTAATCAAGGTTTATTTTTTATTCTGACGGTGGACAAATTTTTTTTATTTTAATTTTTTTTGTGAATTTTCTGTAATATTGCAATGCGCTCATTACGGGATAAAAATAAAAATAATATAAAATAAAATTCTTCGGAAAACCTGGTAAGAAAGGAAGTGTGCTGCGTATGTGTTAGATTCGGTTGTATTGAACAGCTCTATGCATGCAAAGCGCGCATCTTTCTACGGATCAAGTCCGATCGGAAGGAGGAGAAACGAAAACAGAGATCTGGGAAAGAAGTCGTCTTACCAAGTCAGTCACAGTTGTGTATTTTGAAAAGGGTAAAAATATTAAGTTTCGAGTGGAACGTTTTTACAGTTAAGAGAGTCATATTCGCTGACATATTGCAAAAATCGATTCGCGGTAAGAAAGAGTAGCATCGAAGATTTCGGTTAATTCGAACTCGAAAGTCAACGTGAAACCATTGAGAAAAATCGTATATTATAAACATGCTTATGATTAAACGACTCCGAAACGACCGACTTGGTTTGCATATCAAGAGTAAAGAATACCGATAGCTTCTGGAACAAAAAACTAAAGCTACACTTCCCCGGTACTGAACGATCATTGATCCGCGAATAAATGAGCACTAACTTAAAGTTAATTTCGAGTATAATCGTGCAGTTCGCGACATGGAACGACGAAAGCGCAGTATATATCGGACTAAGATTCACCGAACGGCTTCTGTCGGCTCCTCCGGAAAAGTCAGTGTCTTCGCATTTTAGAGCTGAAATTAACGCGGAACTCATGTTGCCTTCTTAAAACTGTTCTTTCTCAGTCAGATAAAAGTAGTAGAATTAATCGCGTATTATTTGAAAATTCGCTTTCAATGTGCCTATTTGATAAGCCGAGTAGTATGTTTCTCACGAACTAGTAAATAATCTGGCACAGGTAAAATGTGTACCTACGGAACAACAGCGTTGTTGTTATTTTAAAATTCCCTATCGAAAAAAGGTTTTCTCTAGAGGAAAAAAAAAAAATTGTCGGACTATTTCAAGGTATCGGATTCTACCGTTAGGCAGCGGTGTTTCGTTCGAGTAAAAAACCTGCGACATCCCGTAAATTAATAAAATTAAAAAAAAGGAGGAGTATCGACCCTCGACATAAATATTATGGAACTAAGTTTTTTATAATGCACTGAAAGTTATCTGAATAGAGAATTTGGAAACCGGTTTCTTTTATCTTTTGAAATAATTTGCTTCTATTATTTCCCTAGATAACTTTTCTGCCGCAACCGATGTCCTACGGCAGATTAGGTACATATATCTGGCAGGTGCGACTTGAATTCGAAACCACTTCCGACAAGCTCTCCGGTTTACTTCGGTATAATGATTATGAACTGGTTTAGGCAACCGCTTTCTTCACGCCAAGTGTTCATTTCGGAGGTACCTTACGTGTATGTATTATATTCCCTTCCACAGCTGGCAGTCCACTGCAGATTAAAAATCGGTTTTCAGCTATTACGAAAGATAGTGTATTCAATCTGAATTAAAATAAATGTAGATTATTTTCGGTTGCATACCGAACGGGGTAACGTGTTATAACTGTGTGTTTCGCTGGAATGTTGACGTTAGTCGCAAACTTCGACTGCGTAGAAATCGCTGTCAAAATCGGTTAAGCAGTTTCCGCGTAATGCTTGCGAAGAAATAACATTTTTGGCGCGCCTAAATCGAAAATCACAATAGGAAATTGGAAAATGAATAAAAAAAATTCTGAAGCGTGTCTCGATTCATTTGCATCTCTAGAAACTGATTCGTAGGAATGGAAAGGATTTTTAGGCTGTTACTAATGTCCGGTAAATTAGCGAGCCGTCCTCGTTACTTCAAGGATTTCTGTGCGGTTAGCCTGAAATTATTCACTGTTCCGTCCGAGGGCAATCTGACAAAACCGTTTACCGTTAAAGATAAAAGTAACCGCGGGCACGGTTCATGTAGAAACTTTTCGTTCATCAGTCTACCTGAAGTAGTACAGGAAATTACGGTACGTTTTCTATTAAGCGGCAGTTTCTCGTTTGTTTAGGTGTGTTATACGCATACCTCCGTCGCATATAGGTAAATAAATATTTAATGTGTCTAAACAGGTAGAAAAAAAGAAAAAAAATTCGAAGTAAAAGCAACGGCGAACAAATAAAATGTGTACAAATAGCATTGCGACCAATATATATGTATGTGTACCTATATATATATATATATATATATATATATATATATATATGTTATGTTGTTCTTTTTTTTTTGTATCGTTTAAAAATTTCCCCCCCCCCGGGTTTAATATCCCTACCATCATCAAGCTGCGAAACAATTCGCTGTTACGCTAATTATAAATAAATTTTTGTTTTATTTTTATATCCGCGAAAAGTTACTACAAAACCTGTTTTTGTTTTGCTTTTTTTCTTTTTTTTCAAATAATTAACTGCATAATTTAATTTAAAGCTGCATTCAGCCGCGCGCTACTGGCTTTGATTTGCTGCGGATTCCTGTCACAGGAGCATTGAGGGTAATACAATGAGATTAATGCTATGTGGCTTAGGCGATCACCTTCTTCTCGATGTAGACCATTTCGACGGTAGCCAGTGATGAGACATTTTTATTTAGACTCTTCATTTTAGAAATATTCCTGCGTTTCAAATATCATTTTGCACATTGGCATAATAAGAAACGCGGGTTACCGAAATTTATTTCTACGCCAATATAAAATATCATCCATTCGCTACGCTATCGGTAATTTCGTGCACAAAAGGTACTCTTCTTCGTTAACGATTCAGTTTTTCCGCGTATTTAGTATATATGCACACCTATATGGTATTTAAAAAACACATATTTTACGAATTTTTTTAGATTATTCGTTTCTCTTAAATATTTTTGACCTATTTGCGCTGCTACCTTTTTTTTTTTTTTATTTTTGATTTTAAATTCTCTTGGAAAATTCAATGCTAGAGTGATAACCTTCGATCTTTGAACCACTACCGGTTATAATACAGTATCGTGGTGATTAACTTATTTTCGTAAAAATTCTAATAAGTACAATGAAAATGGGGTTTTCGAACCTTGTTCCGCCGAAAATTTGTCGATCAGAAAATAAGTAAAAAATCTAAGAACTGCGAACGATTGAGATTGTAGACGGCAGGAAAACTGAACCGGCTGCGGATTCGTTCGATAGACGATAATTGTGCGACTTTAGAAAGAGTCGAAATTGCGTTTACTAAACCAGTTCGGTTCTAAGGTTGTTGTTTTTAAGGCCATTAACGCAGTTACGTGAGGTGGGATAGCATTCTTTGCAGGGCCAACGATTTGACCGAATATTGAACAGAAATATGACTCGTTTTTATCGCGTTATTGTTTTAGATTTTTAAACTTAGCAGCTAAGCGAAACGTGAAGATTTAGGGAATAGCCGTGGAGATTTTAAATGATACTCGAAGAGTCGAAACTATTCAGATCTAGCGATCGACTACAGACTTTGTAATCGGATGTATCTGTCACAACTCTGTTCCATCGCATTATCGTCAGCATTTAATACGAAATTCCCTTAATTATAAATACAACCAGACAATACGACTGATTAATGCCTGTATATATATATGTATATATATATTACAAACAAGGTCGGTCAATTACGTTGAGAATTTCGTAATTGCGTATCTCTTTTATTTCGAAGAAATTTTAACGCCATATACAAACGCGCACGCCTATTTCCGAGTGTAATGCACGCGCCAGTATAACTACGAATGTATTACCGCTATCACGTTTTCTTGAACTTCCCGAAAGTTCCATATTAAGGAATCTCCAAATCGGTATCTATACACGCCACAAAATTAATTTTTTTGCAAACTTCGGAGATGAGTAGAACGTGCCGAAAGTTTTTATTTTGAAATTAGATGTTTAATTGGAGAAATTCCTTGGCAGCTACAGTGGCGCCGTCGGTTAGGTAGTGCTGTTTCGTTTGGCTAACACCTGCGACATCCCGTAAAAAGGAAGAATATAGAAAAATTCCTCTTGCGCCGAGTTATAATGTTCATAATTGATGTGGCCCCGAAAAATCCAAAAAAAAGTTAGCGACCCAAAACTATTTTTCGCGTTTTTTTTTTTAACTCTTTGCAAATTTTGAAAGTTTCATTAAGGGGAATCACAGTTTAATTACCATCGCGGATATCTCGAGCATTCCATAAAACACACCCGTTTTTTTCTTTTTTTTAAATAAAATGAAAAAAAAAAAAAAATTATTCCGAAGGGATTTGAAGTTATGTGTAATGCTTTTCCAACAAAGTAGTGAAGTATAGTCTTCGTTTAGTAATCTCTTCAACTTTTATATACCAGTTACTACAAAAATATAATAGTCGGAGTTTATAAATCGATAAGACGCACCGACGAGAAGGCTTACGAAAAATAAATGAAAGTATTTATAAAATACACGAATAAATTGAACTTTAACGAATGTAGACGAAATTCGACAAATGTATTTAATAAATAACGCGATATTCCGAAGGAAGGTGATAAAACAGAGAGAAAAAATAATACAATAATGTTTGAAATGCTTAGAAACATATATATATACATATATAAACTCGCCCATTTTGACCTCGAAAGGGACTATGCCCCTTGACCCCTCTTACTTACATTTCCATCTCTTTCTCTACTTTCTATAAAATGATCAAAATTTACATCCTTTTTTTTTTTTTTTTTTTTTTACATCCTTACCGGCATCGACACAAATAAAAATAACATAATCAGAAAAATCCTCACATAAAATTATTGGGACATTTTTTCATTACAAAATCTAATGGGGGCCGGCCTGTAATTATTATTATTATTTTTTTTTATATCCCCCCCCCCTTTGGGCATGCCAGCAACGGATCTTCATCCAGAAAAGACACGAGGGAAAACAATCAGTTAGATGTAGATTTGGTCAGCTGTTGATGGAATAAAAGAGCCAAGGATTAGAACAACGTAGATCGACAGAAACGATAAGATATGTAGGAAGCGCGATTATTAGCGAGTTTAAGTGATAACAGATCGGAGTACAAAGAAGTACGTTCGTTCACGAGGGATAGACATTCAAAGAAGATATGGTCAGGATGAAGAAGGCAACTAGGGGATGATAGTGCGAGACGAAAAAGGAACACGCGAGGAAGGAAGAAGAGCATGATTGAGACGTAAACGGATTATAGTGACGATAACGGAGCGACGAAGGGAAAGAAAATTGTAAAACCCAAGGCCGAGTAGGAAGACCGTTGGATGGAAAAGTAGAAGGAAGGTTGATTGGAAAAAGAGGAAACGTCAAAATCTGACCAAAATCTGACATGAAACTTTTTACACAGTGGGAGCAAATTAGAAGCGGGAATTTTAGTGAAATGAAAGCGGGCGGATACAGCAATCTGAGCTAAGGAATCTGACATTTCGTTACCCGCTATCGCCATATGACTGGGGACCCAGAGCACATTAATGCGGATAGCATACGGTGAGAAAAGAGTGGCGAATACGGAGAATAAAAAAATCAGAGGAGTGAGAGGGGAAATGTAAGGAATAACTTTAAGAGCGCATATGGTGACGGAATATTTGATCATTTATTAATAAGTTGAGTGCCTTTTATTTTACGGACGTAATTAGGAAAACTGTTTTATGAAAAAAATATAGATCGCATATCTGGGATTTTTTTTTTCTTTTTCTTTTTTTAGCTAGAATAATTACAGTTCGCAGGCAAACGTTATAATCAGATTTCATAATGAAAATAATAACTACTGAAAAGATAGAGGAAAGATGGCGCGCTTTAAGAAGTGTTTCTGTTAAATTTCATCGGGCATTCTCAGCTGTCGCGTCTATATTGCAGGATGGAGTTTCCTCTTTTACGCTATTCTTTTAGTACAATAGTTAGCGCGTAAAATAACTTATAAGAACACGAACGTATCTGGAGTTAATTTAATAAATTTCGAATGATTTCTTTCCACTGTTTACGCACGTCGATCGGCTATTTTACTCAGATTCGTATACAGGTAGACAGAAGGACCGCGAAAGGTTACACACACCGGAGAGAGAATGCTGCGTTAAACTCGAGAGATACATCAGGGTTATATAGCAGTGTGTAGCATTTTTTCTCACGACCAAAGTATAACCCTTTTCGTCATGAATGTATATATATATTTTTTTTTTCTCAAATAAACAAGTTGTGGGTCCCACTGGGCAAGTATGCCCGTTGCGTGAGTGCCCAACACTCCTATTATCGTTTATTCTAGTAAACAAAATTACAGTTAATCATTCTTACTACCTAAATCGAACGTATTAAATCAAAAAAATAAAAATAAAATATATCAATCGACGCAAATATATATATATATATATATATATATATGAATTACACAATAATACATCCATACACAGGAGCCGCTTACGTATTGGACGTTGCATACATTAATGTACGGGAAAGAAAACGAAAGGAAACTGGTAAATAGATGGTCTAAAAAAGCCCTAAAAAATGCAGCAATAATAATAAAAGGAAAATAGGATGCAGCAAAATTCCTTAATCTTTGCACCATTCATTCAACCATTTCCTCACTCTTCCCTCTTCCATACACCAATTTGTTTTTCGTTTATTATGCGACTGTGGTACTCATTAATTTAATTAAGATGGAAATTCACGTCTCTCTCTCTCTCTCTCTCTCTCTCTCGGTAATACAGGACTTTGACATACCGAAAAAAGGCGCGCAGTTTTAACGGTATTTCAGTACATGTTCCTGAAAGCAGACCTGGTGTAGTCTTGCTGTAAGGAGACTAAAAGCGTAGAACGTTGACGGCTCTACGTATTAATATTGCCACTGGGTACTTTTACATTGGCTGGCAGCGCCACGCGAGGAGTTCGCTCGTTCAAGATCTCTATCTGGTTAGTCAACAGGCGCGTATGCGCGCGCAGCGCGCGTTCCAATAAAAATAAGGTGCGATCTGAACTGTGTCGCGTTCGACAACTGTTAGAACATAATTAAATAGTTTTCAGATAATTTCAATAAGCCGGTCGTGCAAAGATGTATATATGTAAAACGGCGAGTGTCGACTCCGTCTACGGCACGCATCGGCTATCGATGACGGGGAAGCGGGACGTGATCCAGATAGATAACAAGTATTGTCGAGTGCCGGAGTGGCCAAACGACCGCTTGCCAACGAGCTATTGACTTTTACCACCTTGAAACTATTTTAATGGCACACTAGTCACTCGGCAGCACTCTTCCGGTATCTCATTTACACGGATAGTCGTAATTACTTCTGGAAGAGACGTTTACACGACAGCCTTGACAACAACGCATCGGAATCTACTGGCCCAACAATGTTCGACGCGCACGTTAATAATCCGCGATGGACGCAGATCTTACCGAGATTTTAACTGGAACGCGAAAAGGACATATTCGTCTGTTTCACGTTCAAAAGCGTCTTTCAATTACGACTTAATAAACTACCACGCCTCGTAATTATCACGTTTAAATCGTTTACCGCACGGAAGAAGCATAATACAAATATCTCTCTTAATCCGCCTAATTCGACCTAATGAGGAGATTTACATATTTCACTTTCCGCCAGGATACGCACTTTTGAATTCAAAGCGGATCGTAACTTTTGTCGGACACACTGCTGCCGATTTCACTCTACACACTTAACCAAAAATAAGGCTTCGACTATTTTCGTCTACCCTTCCGTCACTGTTTAGACGCTTCTTGTCGCTGTAAATTTCCTCTAATCCGATTTTTTTTTTTTTTTTCGGACTCTGTCAAATTCGATTCATACGGAAGCGAACGGCAGTAATAACGGACAGAGAAAGAAACGACACGGAATATAGGAGAGACGCGCAATACGTAGGAAGACTATTTGGAGTAATACGCGGAGCGAAAGAAGCACAAGATCAAAGAGTCGCAAACAACTCTGCGTATCCTTCGAGAGTAGTAATGTGGAAAGGAAGCTGAGAGAAAATGAAAATGAATGAAGGTAGTAGAAAACGGTTAAAATTCCGGTGAATAAAGAGAGAACGACGAAATGAAGAAAACAGGCAGGGGGAGCAAACGAGGGACTGAGAAAAAGGTCGTGCGAAAAGATACAAAATTAATGATTATTAGGGGAGGCAGCCGACGCCGAAATCTGAAGTTGTATTCAAAATTTATCTGAAAGTTTAATGAAAGACTAATGAGGCGCTGTGACGAATAAAATCATGCGATATCACTCTGTACACTTTTGGACTTGACTAGGTTCGACAGTTCGCCATGCGTCGTCATTTGTCGGACGGAACATCTATACACTAGTCGATTTCGAGAGGATGTGTAGCACTTTTTAAACTTCCACATTTACTATTGAACAGGGAAAAATGAATATGTTTAATGTTAGCGAACTTGAAGTTAATATCTGGAACAGTGTTAGCGAGTGACAAAGGGAATCATTTAAAGTGAAATATGAACAATCCAATCGGGAATTAATTTCATCGGACTGACATTTCGAGAATTATAAAATAATCGTCGTCCTCGTGGCTCTAGTAATTCCTTTCCTTTTTTTTTTCGAGTTCCGACTTTGTTATTTAAATTATTTAAGTGTGTTTATTTCGATTACGGCGTAATAAAATTGTACACAGCAGTGCCGACTTACGGGTAATTTTATCAGCGATACCAGCACAGGTTATTCTATTGTTTCGGACGCAACTGTATTAAGCAATCTCTCTTCGTTCACTACAATTATACAACACTGTTAAACATGATGATCCAAAGACCGCTCCCAAACCTGCGATATTTTTCGCCTATGGAGGACTAGCTATTTTGTCAGTATGGCCCATCCTCATTCTTTTTATTCCGACACACTGTAATCTCAACGTTTATTTATCGTTCGACTTTTTGAACAAGAACGCCTCTCCATATTATTTTGTATTTTATTTTCTTTGTCGTTTGAATATTATTTATTTTTAGCGATTGCTTCATTAGATCTTTCTGACGCTCTAGCCAGTGTTGAATGCCAATAATACCGTATAGTATACTAATAGCCGCATTTAAATCCTGTTTCCCCTCATAATTTCCGGTAAAGTCTTCTGTAAAATTTCACTGTGGCAATGACGATAAGGCGCAAAGAAATATTTTTGTTGCACTTCTCTCATTGGTCCGTCAGTAGAATCCGGTCTATATAAAGCACTTTGGATTGGAGAAATATTCGAATATCCTCGGGTAAGCCTTGTTACTTTATATTCGCGATTATTTCCGAGTTAAATCATTTTGGCAACGGTATTCGAAAATCTCGAAACTCTCCCGCGTTATATTAGTAAAATATGTTCATAATAATCGTTCCCCGTATGACATTGCCGTACCGTTTTATTAATGTGCACTGGTAACATTAAATTTTTCGATTAATGTACCGCCAGTAGTTCCCATATTTTCGCGTTATTCTCTTTAGAGCGCCGCTATTGCTTAACGGGATATTCACCGACTTTCGCTAGCAATAAATAGCTTTTTGAGGGTTCCTAGGACTCGCTGACGAGGACATTAAGAATCACAGCAAATGAAGAAAAGTTAGAATTGGATCTTTACGCGATCAGACGTAGTAGACAGAAAGGACTGAAGACCGGTACGGCAGAAGTAAAAGGGATTGAAGTATACAGGAAGTAGGAAAGTCTACTTCAGTAGAAGCAAGGAGTAAAAAGAAAATAATTTAGCAGAGGTGGAAAACATATCCAAATAGGATACGATCAGCGCAGTATATACGTAAAATAAGAAGAGTCCCAGAATGGAGAAGATATAAGTGTGAAAAGCGGAAAGGCGAAAAGAGATGCAAATCGAGTTCGAAGTTTAGACGACAGATTGCGAAAAAGAAAGTTGAAAGTCTTGGTTGGGAAATCGAGGATGAGGATCCGGTTGAATAATACGAGTCAGAATTTAAGAATGAGAAGAGGTATTAAGAGTTGTACCATAATTTAGAATGAATGTCTGATATTGCGCTATTCAAAAACGCTAATAACACACCGGAAAAAGAAGATGTCATTGCCTCCGATTTCAGCGTGTTATCGGTAAGAGGTTGCGATTGAATAGAGTGATGAAGAAAAAACTTAAGAATTAAGAAATGTAAGAGGGAAATAGCGATGAGGTGACTTCTAAGGTGCTCTGCGAATCTGATTAGGACGATCTGAGAAGAGAATATAAAGCGAGTGTTTCAGAATGCTTAGCAATATTGATCCATTGTTGGCTTTAGTTTCATTGTGGAATGTTGACCCGGCGTAGGAGATTTTCAAACTGCAGGAACTTAGCAGAAGAGGTATTAAAGGAAAAACGGTTGGAAAAGTGATGAAAGAACGTAAAACACTAAAGGAGGAAAAACATTAAAAAAGATAGATGACGTGAAACCTAAAACGATACGATCTTCTTAGTCTTACGTTAACATCAGACATATTGATGAGCGGGTAAATGTAAAAAAGGAACAACTGGGTAAGAAATGTAAAGTAAGATACAAGCTTCTATTGCTCACATAAATCATTGCGCGGTGGTCGTGATATATTATCACAAACCGACCAAAGTTAGTACACAAATGACATTTTTCGAGAAGGGAAGGTATAGGAACTAGAAATAGAGTAATGATAAAACGGAAGGAAAAATAGAATACAAAACCAAATGCTTCGTCTCTAAACGAATCATCGCGTTTGGATCTTCGCATGCCATCGATCGACCTAGTTAAAAGAGGCAAACAACACTGAAGTGTAACGCACTATGAAACACAATTATGGTAGCTGGACTGAGGTGATATATAGTATCGCTGGCATTAATAGTACAAAATGTTGTTGCCTAAACGAAAGAAAACAATGATAGAAAACCAATAAAAAAGAAGAGTAAATATGATGAAACTTAGAGTAAAAGAAAATATTACTTCAGCACGATATTTAAGAGTGTGTAAAGCTTTTGACATGAAATGTTATCCTCCGAATTAGGCGAATTGTTACGGGCAGACAACCGTGTACAGCTAAGGACATTTTTATCGAAGAAACAGAATAAGAGTTATCGAAAATTACCTTATTAATGACTAGAGCCGAATTAATCGATTAGATAAAGATGAAACTACTGGAGGAGTTGAAGGGTGCTTAGGAATATCTGAGTTAGGTTGAAAAATAATAAGGATCGAAAAAGGCCTGGCTTGGAGTATAAATATTTAGCGCGTGTCCAATCTCAAAAGTTTCGACTCTTATACGTCAAAAATTAAGATACGAGTGTACAATAGTTAATTTGCGGATCATCGGATAACCGTAGATAAATTTTTAGAAATTCTTCTTTACGCTCGTTCCTTTTTTGCTCGTATGTGTATGACTGTGTTTTCGAACGATATCTCGAGAACGGTTTGACTGGTCGATCTGAAATTTGAGTGCCCTATTGGTCTCAACAGAGGTAAACAACTTAATTATAATAGAACATATAGTAATATATTCATTATCGTATCAAATATTGAGCGATTATGCTGCCATTTGTTGCTGCCTACGCTATAATTGCATTTATGAGATATACAAGGCAGCGCGCGCTATCTCGCGGCCTGCGATTCATTTAAGGAACGAACATTATGTGGGCAAAAGTTTGTTGCATTAACTCGTAGGTAAAGTGTGAACAAACTCAAAAAAAAACAAGATAATATACACGATGAACATATTATAACCTACTTCTTTTGAAATCGATGTAAATATTTGAAATAGATCTTAATATATATACTTGTATTATAGATAATTTAAATGAAATCAGATACTTCTTTTTCAATGTAAATTAAACAAGGTTTCTTAATACACGGCCTTCTATAAGGTTATTAAATTTGCCGAAACGATTGTTTGTAATAAAAGGTAAAATAATGAAAAACAATGACGAACATTGAATACAGATATTCTAGAAATGTTCCGAAAAAATTTCCTATCTTCGGCTAGGAAGTAAAAGTCATATATTCGTAAAGAGACGAACGTGTAAATACGATCTTTAAAACGTGGTAACTTCGGAATAAAGTTAGCATAGATATAAAGACGCATCAATGCCAGACAGCTAATAGGAATAGAGTATAAAAACGTAAAAAAGACTAATTAAAAGGGAAAAAATTACGGAATAACGAAATAGG